>OX327701.1:5007500-10007500 GCA_946807835.1 Ailanthus altissimus | reverse complement strand
TTTCACTCATAATCAAACACGCACAAATCTTTATGAACACAATTGTTTTCTATTTGATATGTTCTTTTGAAATTATCTTATAACCTTCTTAAATATGTTCAAACAATAACTAAAGCATTAGAGTGTGTTTAACAGGTGCGCGAGGAGTGTTCCTAACATTTGGAAGGTGACGGAGGAAGGAGCAGGAAGGCCAAAATCGTCAATTCATCCTTTTATGTTTATTTGAGCAACTTTACTGCCGTCATTTGCTAGTAACTCACTTATATAACCACAATTGACGTTTAATAAAAAAAAATTGAAAAAAAGGTAGGTCCGTAGAGAAATCAGGTGAATAGAGCAGATTAAGAAGATAATGGTGACATAAAAGAGTAGAGTTTGGTAGAGAATGAGATGAATAGTGAAGTTCCAACCTCTGTGGCAAACATTTTGTTAAAGAACTTGAAGTAGTTAGAAGAGAATCGTGGAGAGAATCAGGAGTTAAAATAGATGTTAATTGTGATAGAAAGACATGCAAAGATCAAATTCACCAAAATGACATAGAAATAAACATGGCAAATGAGTCAGGCAGAAGGAAGCGGATGCATATTGAGATGAAGTAAATGAGAAAGCAACATTCCCGAAGGAAGTAGAGCAGTTACATGAATGTTTTGATTAAGAAATCAAGAGCACAGTGGAAGATGCAGTAGTTCTTACACAAAAAACTAGAATTCATTCACTAAAGAAATTCGTAATGCTTCGAGGTCGCATAAATTCATTAGGCCGATCTTCTGGATGTATAGCAGATTAGGAGATCATAAAAGAACATTTGTTCGATTTCAACCAGAATCATTTCCTAGAGAATTGAAAAATAAGTTAGATAGTCAAATTTTAATTTTTTTTTTATCATAGAGTAGTAATTATCATCATAACCCAACACAATAAAAATATAACAATAGACAACACAAAAAAAAATTTATTTTATGTGAAAATCAAGTCATATTACTAATGCTTTTCTTCCTCCATTATAAAAGACAAAGACAAAAGCTAATCAACATAAAACCAAAAATAACAAAATAAACATAAAGCAACATAAACAAGGATAAAAATGCAAGTTGTGCAAAATATAGGAAGTGTTTCCTTGGCCCTTAACTAAAATATGACATGCTCCTAACGGCAGTGGAAATATAAATAAAATTGAAATACTTTCTTGATCTGTGAAATGCTAGCTCAAGCGTCCAAGTACTCCTTAAGCCAAGGTTCTCTTGTTCCATTATCTAATCATCCTCTAAAAGCGATGGTGGTGGCGATGGGGTAAGGTGCCTTTTTTTTTTTTTAAAGTGAACGCACAACATTCTCTTTATAATGCTACAAAATTAATCTTCCCCGGATGAATGATAGGGCTCTTCAAAGTAGGAATACGGGGGCATTAAAGACTTGACCTTTGGCCTTCTAAAGTGTAAATTGGGAATGCTGCAGTATTGGGTTTCAATGTAGAAGCATTGGAGACTTTTGATGTGAGACCTGATTTTTATGAATATCATAGATACTTAGATTTTGAAGTACTGCGATTCTTAATTGTAGGAATAATCGATCTTGACCTTATTGCAAATATTTTTTTTTTGTATGGCACTTGTAAATAATATTTCAACGTGGTTATGTTAATCCATTAGTGTGGTAGTGTGGGATCTACACGGGGGACCGATCGACCACGTTAAATAGCAATAGAGTAAAATCATATATTTATTATTTAATTAATTTATTAACCTAACCATGATTAAGAATAAACTAAGGTTGAGTTAAAAGTTAACTATGGTTAATATAAATTAATTAAGTAATTAAATTGATTAATATTTATCTAAATTTAATAATATAATAATACTAGATATTATGAATATTTATATTATTATTATTATATTATTTTAAATGGGATAAGTGTTAATTAAAGAGAGTATGTGTGTGTTATTGTGATTGGTTATAGAAAAGTTAAAAAGGGGATAATTGTAGTATTTTAATTGGTGGAAGTACTTTGTTTTAATTGGTTAAAAAAAAGAAGAGAAGTGTTTAGAAAAGGGAGAGATTGCGTGTGAGAAGAAGAAGAGAGAGATAAGTGTTAGTTAAAAAGAGAGAAATAAAGAGAAAAAGAGAGAGGGAGAGAAGTGTTTTGCCGAAAAAAGAAAGAAATGAAGGAGAAAAAGAAAGAAGTAAGAAGAAATTTATTATTTTAGTATTTATTTCATGTATTTAGATGTTTATATATGTATATAGATATGTATGTATATACATCTCTATGTGTGTATACATATATTTTTGTATGTATAGGTGTAGATATATATTTTTATATACGTGTATTAATGAATAGAAATATATATATGTATTTTATATGTATATATATACATATGTGAATGTATGTATAGATTTATGTAAACATGTAAGTATGGTTGTATGTATATATGTATATATTTATGTATATATATATGCATATATGTATATGAATATATTTATGTGATATGTATGTATGTTGTATAAGTAGTATGTATGTGTGTGAATGTGTAGAATAAATAATTGATAAACAGAATAAAATATGTTTGAATATATATATGTATATATGTATGTACGTGATGCGTGTTTAATAGATTAGATACCGATAATGTGGACATAAAGTTTAGTATTAGTTCATGGTTTAACGTTAAATATAGCACGTAGGTGATGGAAGGCCGAGTGCAGTAGATGAAAGAAATTAGTAGACATGGTGTTGAACTTGGGAAGGATTGTGAGTGGAAAAATTTTAATTTATTTCGCTTGTTTAATTATGCTTTAAGATACTATTTTTAGAATATTCGATGAAGAAAAATAAAAATATCTTAGTTATTTTATTTTATAGAAAAAATTATTTATGAGTTCAAAATTGGAAAAAATGATGACTTATAATGAAATCATGATTTCCAAAGCATAGTAATATTTATAATTGCTTTATTATGTTTATTTTCATGTAAATGAGTTTTTGATATGGTTATTAAATTTTTTATTATTGTGTTGGGATTGATTTGGAAAGGACCGGAGGTCGTATTTAGAAGATGATGAATTATTTAAAATTAGAAGGATATTTTTGTGTAGGTTTTATATTTTGAATTTTCAGAAAGACAGAGGAAACTCTGTCCGTTTTTTTTTTCTCTTAGAATTTTTTTTAAAAAACAAATTCACACTAATATTTATAGAATAAAATAGTTGTTAGAAAGAATTAAGAGTTTGCTCCACGGAATTTCTGAGCCTTTCTAGTTAGATTCCTGGGAACTTTTGTTGGCGTGCTAGGCGGGGCCTATTAGAGCCTACAATAAAGGGTTTTGAGTTGAGTCCCGTCAGAGTGGTATCAGAGCCAAGTTTTCGAATGTTGAGTTAAGAAATTATTTTCAGCATGGGATTTTCCAGAATTGCATACATTTTTGAATTTTATTAATTTGAATTTCATGTATTAGATAACCATTTTCATTCTTGACATTCATAGAAATTATGTATCGTTGAGGCTGCCCACGTACTAGGAGAGTAGCTGCAGATAATCTTGCACCTGAAGAAGAGCATGTGGAGGAGTCAGTAAATGTTCCCACACATCAGACCCCATCTCAGCCATCTTAGCTTATCGAGCCTGAAGGTGGAAACATAAACGTAGCTTAGATGGCTCAGATATTAGCTGTAACAATTCAGCAACTAAGAGAGGCAGGAGTGTTTATTGAGCGCGCCAAGGCTAATGATGGCACAAGAAACCCCGAGAGAGCTCTATTATGGTTAGAGAATAATTAAGAAAATTTCCAAATTATGGGGTGTTCAGAAGAACAGATAGTCTCTTACTCAACATTTATGTTAAAGGATAGAGCGAAAAACTGGTGGAGGGCTCCACAGAGAAGAAATCTACAGGGGGTATCTTGGGCATTATTCAAAAAAGAGTTTGTAGAAAACTTCTACCCAAGAGTTATAAAGATGTGAAGATAGAAGAGTTTTTCAAAATGTTGCATGGTTTCCTCTCTATGGCTGATTATGAAAAACTATTCTCAGAACTAGTTCGGGCTGTTCCATCAATAGCTGACGATGAGGAATAAAAAGCTAACAGGTTCATGGTAGGCCAAAATTCTCAAATCAAAGCTTATGTAGCATCGAAAACTCACACTTAGTATGGGGCATTGGTAGAAGCTGCAACTTGAGTTGAAAGAAGCATGGAAACTATTCCTAAGTCGAGACAGTAGGGCCAGAAAAAGGGTTGGTCAGGTGGTTCTCAGGGAGAACCTAGTAAATCCAGGAGAATAGAGGAGAGACCTGCATGGTCCAGTAGTCAGAAACCAAGTCAAAGAGCTCAATCAAGCCAAGCCTCTATTAGGTAACCATCAGTTGGATACCAGGGTACCAGAGAGAGTTGGAAGAATTTTTTGATATACAATAAATATGAAAGGGAACATCCCGACGATTGTAGAAAGGGAACTACGAGTTGTTATAGATGCGGTCAGGAGGGCCATTTCATGAAGGACTACCTGTACATTAGGACTACTAGGAAGAAAAAGACAGACATCCAGCATCGGGACAGATCAGTGGTGGCTGGGTCAAAATAGAGGTGGTTCCCAATTTAGAGGGCCCAACAGTTCAAGGCAGCCTAGCGAGGGAGCAGGTCAGGGTGGATCGTCTAGAGGACAACATGGTAGACCTCATACCTAGTCTAGGGTATTTTCCATGACTTAGTAAGAAGCAGACGCGACCCCAGACATTGTGACAGGTACAATATCAGTGTTTGATCGAGAGGCTTATGTTTTGATAGATCCTAAAGCTACCCATTATTTTATTTCTATGGGATTTATTGCAAATACTAGCATCGAGTCACAATCACTAGATTGTTGTATAGTAGTGCCACTTCCTACAAGAGACTCAATGTAGGCAAATAGAGTATATGGGGATAGTAAAATAAGTATAGGGAGTTAAAAATTCCTGGCTGACTTGATACTACTAGACATCAAGGATTTTGATGTGATTTTAGGGATGGATTGGTTGTCTAGGTATCATGCCAGAATGGATTATTTTTGAAAAGAGGTTAGATTAGGCAGACCGGGAGAATCTAAAGTTACCTTCTATGGGGGTACGAAAATGCTTTCTGCTAGTATGGTATCGGCATTGACGGCAAGAAAAATGCTCTGGAAAGGGTGTCAAGGATATCGAGTAAATCCAATAGAAAAGAAGGATAGTGGAGTGATACTGGAGGATATTCCAGTGATTAGAGAACTTCAAGATGTGTTTCTAGATGATTTTTCTGGGTTACCTCCAGATAGTAAAGTAAAGTTCTAGATAGAATTAGCCCCTAGAACGAAACTAATTTTTAAAACGCCCTATAGAATGGCTCTTTCAGAGTTGAAAGAATTGAAGTTTTAGATAGAGAAGTTGGTAAATAAGGGTTTTATCAACTCGAGTACATCTCTTTGGGGAGCACCATTCTTGTTTGTGAAAAAAAAGATGGAAGCATGAGATTATGCATTAATTATAGGGAATTAAATAAGGTGATTATATGTAATCAATATTCACTTTCGAGAATTGATGATCTGTTTGATCTGTTGTAGGGGGCCAAGGTATTTTCCAAGATAGATTTGAGGTCAAGCTATCATCAATTAAAAATTTACGAGAAAAATATTCCTAAGACTACCTTTTAGGATACGATACGGGCATTATAAATTATTGGTCATGCCTTTGGGCTGACTAATGCCCCAGTCATTTTTTTGGATCTTATGAATAAAATTTTTCGATCCTATTTAGATCAAATTGTTATAATATTTATTGATGATATACTGGTTTATTCAAGCAGTGAGGAAGAGTACGTAGAACATCTGATGATTATTTTGCAAACTCTAAGGAAGCATCGATTATACGCCAAACTCAATAAATGTCAATTCTAGTTAGATTGAGTTGTATTTCTAGGATATATGGTCTTTGCAGAAGGGGTATCTATAGATCCTCAGAAGATTGAAGCTATAGTGAATTAGAGATAACCCATAAATGTGATAGAGATTCGAAGTTTCTTGGGTTTGGTCGGATACTATAGGAAATTTGTAGACGAATTTTTCAAGATAGCCGCTCCTTTGACTAAGCTGACACGGAAAGAAGAAAAGTTTGTATTGCTGATGTAGAATGAGAAAGTAATAGCTTATGCTTTTAGATAATTGAAGAAGTATGAACAGAATTATCCCACACATAACTTGAAATTGGCAGCTGTAGTTTTTGCTCTAAGGATAAAGGCACTACTTGTATGAGGTTCTCTGTAGAATTTTCACAAACCAGAAGAGCCTGCAGTATTTGTCCACTCAGAAAGAACTTAATATGAGGTAGATGAGAAGGATGAAACTTATCAAGGATTATAAGTGCATAATTGAGTACCACTCTAGGAAAGCTAATGTGGTAGCAGATGCTCTTAGCAAAAAACCTACGAGTTCTATAGCTCACCTAAAGGCCGTATATCTGCCAATGTTAGTAGAATTACGGTCTTTGGGTGTGAGATTAAAGTGGTCATACTCAGGAGCACTATTAGCCACATTCTAGGTCCGTCCGACATTAGTTGATAAAATTAGAGAGTTATAGACTCAAGATCCACAGATAGTGAAATTGAAATATGAAATAGAGTTTGGACAACAAACGAACTTTTCGGTGATAAGGGATGGTGCGGTAACCTTGGGCTAGAGAGTATATATACCGGATGTAGTAGAGTTAAGAAAATAGATTATAGAAGAGGCTCACTCTTCAGCATATGCTATGCATCCGGGGAGCACGAAGATGTATTGTACCCTAAGGGAACACTACTGGTGGAAAGGTATGAAGAAAAACATAGCTATATTTGTCTCTAAATGCTTGACTTGCCAACAAGTGAAGGCCGAACACCAGAAACCTGCAGGACTCTTGCAACCTTTACCAATCCCAAAATAGAAGTGGAAAAGGATAACTGTGGATTTCATGGTACTACTTCTACGCACCCAAAGTGGCAATGATGCAATATGGGTAATTGTTGATAGACTGACGAAATCTGCCTATTTCTTACCTATTAGAAATAACTACTCCATGGATAAATTGACCCAGCTGTATATAGATGAAATTGTACGACTTCATGGTACGCCAATGTTTACAGTATTGGATAGAGATCAGAGGTTCACTTTCTGATTTTGGCCTAGCTTACAAAAAGCTCTAGGCAGTAGATTGAATTTTAGTATGGCTTTTCATCCACAGACAGATGGCTAGTTTGAGTGGACAATTCAGACACTAGAGGATATACTTAGGGCTTGTGTTATGGAGTTTAAGCGGAGTTGGGATACTTATCTGTTGCTGATGGAGTTCGCTTATAATAATAGCTATCAGGCTAGCATTGGAATGGTACCATATGAAGCATTGTATGGTAGGAAGTACAGAACTCCGATTTGTTGGGATGAGGTAGGTGAAAGGAAGCTTATTAGTTCAGAAATTATCCAAATTGCCTAAGAAAAGGTTCAAATTATCAGACAAATTAAAAATAGTTAATGACAGGCAGAAAAGCTATACAGATAATAGGAGAAGGAACTTGGAATTCTAGGTTAGTGATAGTCTTTTTTAGGATATCACCATAGAAGGGTGTGTTAAGATTCGAGAAGAGAGAAAAGTTGAGTCCTCGATACATTAGACCATATAAAATAGTAGAACGAGTTAGGAAGGTGGCATATCGTCTACAGTTATCGACAGAGCTGGCCAGGATTCATGATGTCTTCCATGTTTTCATTCTTCACAAGTATATAGCAGACCCTTCACACATCCTAAAGGAGCAGTTAGTAGAGTTAAAAGAAAGTCTGACGTATGAAGAGAAACCTGTACAGATTCTAGACCAAAGGGATAAAGTGCTTCGTAATAAAAGCATTTTCTTAGTGAAGGTGCTATGGATGAACCACGGAATAGAAGAAGCTACGTGGGAACATGAAGATCAAATGTGAGCACAATATCCACATATCTTTGAGACATGTATGGTTTTAAATTTCGAGGACAAAATTTATTTTAAAGAGGGGTAAAATTATGAGACCAGATTCCTATGAATATCATAGATACTTAGATTTTGAAGTATCACGATAAAGAAACTATAGGATAATCGATCTTGACCTTATTGTAAATATTTCTTTTTGTGTGACATGTGCGAATAATATTTCAACGTGGTTGTGTTAACCCATTAGTGTGGTAGTGTGGGACTCGCACAGGGGGACCAGTAGACCACGTTAAAAGGCAAAAGGGTAAAATCACACATTTATTATTTAATTAATTTATTAACCTAATCATGGTTAAAAATTAACCAAGGTTGAGTTAAAAGTTAACTATGGTTAATATAAATTAATTAAGTAATTAAATTGATTAACATTTATCCAAACTTAATAATATAATAATAATAGATATTATGAATATTTTGTATTATTATTATATTATTATTTTAAATGGGATAAGTGTTAATTAAAATGGGTATGTGTATGTTATTGTGATTGGTTATTGAAAAGTTAAAAAAGGGGCAATTATAGTGTTTTAATTGGTAGAAGTGCTTTGTTTCAATTGGTTTAAAAAAAGAGAGAAGAGAAGTGTTTAGAAATGAAGAGATTGCACATGAGAAGAAGAAGAGAGAGAGAAGTGTTAGCTAAAAAGAGTGAAGAAAAGAGAAAAAGAGAGAAGGAGAAAAGTGTTTTGCCGAAGGAAGAAAGAAAGAAGAGAAAGAAAGGAGAAAAAGAAAGAAGTAAGAAGAAATTTATTATTTTAGAATTTATTTCATGTATTTAGATGTTTATATATGTATATAGATATGTATGTATATATATATATCTCTATGTGTGTATACATGTATTTTTGTACGTATAAGTGTAGATATATATATGTGTATTAATGAATAGAAATACATATTTATGTTTGTATTTATTTATGCATGTATATATGTATATATATATATATACATATGTGAATGTATATATAGATTTATGTAAACATGTAAGTATGGTTGTATGTATATGAATATATTTATGTGATATATGTATTTGTATAAGTAAGTATGCATGTGTGTGAATGTGTAGAATAAATAATTGATAAATAGAATAAAATATGTTTGAATATATAGATGTATATATATTTGTATGTGATGCGTGTTTAATAGATTGGACACCAATAATATGGACGTCAAGTTTAGTATTAGTGTGTGGTTTAACATTAAATGTGGCACGTAGGTGATGGAAGGCTGAGGCAGTAGACGAAAGAAATTAATAGATGCAGTGTTGAGCTTGGGAAGGATTATGAGTGGAAAAATTTTAATTTATTTCCGCTTGTTTAATTATGCTTTAATATACTATTTTTAAAATATTCAATGAATATTAGCTTATATAAGTTTTGAAGAAAAATAAAAATATCTTTGTTATTTTAGTTTATAGAAAAATTTATTTATGAGTTCAAAAGTGAAAAAAAAAAGTTTTACGTGATGATTTTAGTTATTAAAATTATTTTGAAAGGCTATTGGTTACCCTAAGATCAGATCAGCAGAGTGGTGATAGTTTAAGACTTGGCTTATATATCCCTTATGCATTGGGCACGTGTTAGGGGATGTGTCATTAACTCCGGGAAGTAGTGTCTGTCAAGTTGAATCAGTTGAGTCACCCACGATGCATATGGAATATTGTCTCACTATATGTAGGCGATGTAAAATTTCACTGCATAGCCAATGAGATGTCTTTAGATGTCACAGTGAGCGTTGTTAGTTTAGATGCCCGTGACCTACTCACGTCGTGCAATGCTAGTTAGTCGTTGCGTGGGTATAGAGTATTAGGGATGCCATTGGTACAGTTTTAGAAAGAAAATGGCCGAGCAAGAGTTTTATTAGTTTTACAGTTTTAGAAATAAATTAGAAACTACTTTACACTTTTAGAAATAAATTAGAAATTGTTTTACAGTTTTAGAAAATTTTGCACTTATATAGATATGTATTTTATTTAAATATGCTTCGCGTATTATAGCAATTGTTTACAATTTTTTTTTAAAAAAGCTCAATAAGAATTTATATACAATTGACGTTTCTACAGATTTATAGTGTCAGAATGGTTTGAGAAATATTATTATTAAATTTTAGTTAGTTTTATTTAATTTTATTCAGATTTATGAATAGCTCTACTTTTATTAGCAAAATTTATACACTCACTAAGCTCTCTTAGCTCACTTTATATTTTATGTTGTTTTGTTTTAAAAACCCATTTTAAGTGCATGTGCTAGGCTACTAATTCTCCTACGTAGACTCACCAGGCTCAAATAAAGATGACTGCTTCTGTGAATGTAAATATATATTGAGGCATATATTATGTAGTTGCATAAAAATGAAAAAAATTGATGAATTATAATGAAATTATGATTTCCAAAGCATAGTAGTATTTATAATTGCTTTATTATGTTTATTTTCATGTAAATGATTTTTTGATATGGTTATTAAATTTTTTATTATTGTGTTGGGATTGATTTGGAAATGATTGGAGCTCTTATTTGGAAGATGGTGAATTATTTGTAATTGAAAATGTATTTTTGTGCAGGTTTTGTATTTTGGGTTTTTAGAAAGGCGGAGGGAACTCTGTCCATTTTTTTAAAAAATTCACACTTGTATTTATAGAATAAAATAGTTGTTAGAAAGAGTTAAAGGTTCGCTTCACGAAATTTTTTAGCCTTTCTAGTTAGATTCTGGGGAATTTTGTTGGGGTGCCAAGCGGGGCCTACTAGAGCCTACAATAATAATTTTGAGTTGGGTCCCGTCATTTGAGGACCCTTTGAAATTTCTAAAATTGACGTTAGGGTGTTGAAGATGTATTGCCTATCGTTGAATGGGAAACTCTGGGACACTAAGAATAGCGAATGCCTTAGTGTTGGATGACTTCTATGAATGTGGAGGCATTGTGCTTGTGATGCCCTAGTATTTGGTTTAACGTGGGGGCGTTGGCATTTGGATGCCCAAGTATTGAAATAGTCTAAAATTTCTAGAACTTCTCAAGAATTGGCGTTGGGGTGTTCTCTATTGGAACGCAGGGGTGTTGGCTTACATTTTTCCTTGTCTATGTCCTTAACACATACACCAAAAACAAAACAAATACAAGTTAACTAAAATAAAATGGACTTAAACAAATAAAATATACCTTGGGTTGCTTCCCAAGCAGGGCTTGATTTAATGTTATCGGTTTGACGCCTTGCTTCTTCACTCATGGTAGATTAAACTGCATGTCTGAGGCATCTCTCTTATGAAACTTTAGTAGATGTCTTTGAGTGTTAATAATCATTTTCTTCGACTTCCATAGCTCTATGAGAAAATATTTAAGAAACATCTCCGACTATTTTAATTTGAGCCTCATTAGAAATATTTTAATCTTAGACCGGATAAGAGAACCTTATTGTCTATTGTTTAGTATCTTCTCCCTGATGAACTTGTTTTGCTGCTTCTTGGTCTTTCTTTTGTGCGGCATTTCCTTTTCATTCGCTTAGTCTTTAATGGCTTTAATTAATGCTTGCTTATAAGATGGTTTTGCTTCTTCCAAAATTACCATGTCAACTTTGAAACAATGAGAGAAATCCATGAAACTTTGCCAGCCAAGATTCTTTTTTTCAAGCTTCTTAGTTAATATAAGTGGAGGATTGTAATTACTTGAGAAGCTTTGTTGATGTACTTCTTCTTATACTTTCTCTTCTTCTTCTTCCATTAGCACTTCATCCATAGGAAGATTCTTTTTGAGTCTTTTTAATTTGTAAAGAAATAGTTTGGTCTGGTAAGATAACTTCTGTTGAGGTGTTTTCGATTCTAAATTGTATGGGTATAAGCATGCATGTGTGCATGTCCATGGTTCATTTATACATATACATACATCTTATACATTATCTACGCAGCGAAAACTAGAAATTTAATTTCTCAAAACAATGAACACAATAAATGTTTGTTCTATTACAATAATGAAAAAATTAAATAGATATTAATCACATAATACCAAGATTGAGAATAATCACCATGCAAGTCTTTGGAACAAATTAAGCTGGAGTTTCGCTTAAAATAAACCCGTTAGTAATTATAGCAATCAACGAAGGTGAGCTTAATTGACTAAAATGATAGCTTTTAATCCAGTAGTGTGTTTAACCCTTAAACATTTTGGTTAACTCTTAACCACTAGTTTAACTATTTAAACTATGAATATTAGTTAAACACTTTAACTAATATATATTTATTTCAAAGTAATATAAATTATTTTTGTTAATACAACTCTTGTATAAACAAAATAATTTCTTTTATTATCTTTTTGGTGGCTAGCCTATTTGAGAACAAGAAAATAGCTAGTTTCACTCATCAACTCTTGAAAATTAAAGTTGTCTTTTTGTTCTTTAGAGTGGCTGAACTATTAACTCCCTTTCTTTGTAACAAAATGAAAACAATTTTCATTCTTCTTCAAAATGAAATGGCTAGCCACATTTTTTTTAAAAAAACCACTTTTTGCTTTTATTTCATATCACTTATTTAAATATTAAATAACAAAGTTTATCCATTAAAAATAGTTAATATTTATTTTTAACCTAACTAATGAGTTAACAATTAACTCTAGTTAGATTAGAAATTACTCAACACCTAAGTAATTAAAATATCTAAATTAACCTAATCCTAGTTAACAATTAACCTAGATTAAGTTAAATATATTTAACACTTAAATAATATAAATAACTTTTGACATAACTATATGGTTAACATTTAATCATAGTTAAGTTAAATGTTTATTTAACTATTAAATAAATAAATATCTTGATTATTTATCAACTTAAATAATTAATTAAATAAAATTACCATTAAGCCCTTACTTAGTTACCCTTACTTGGTTACCAAGTTAACTAAAAATGGGTCCTACGTAACCACACACTTGAGTAAACTTAACCAAAGGCTCACTATGCACCACGTGTCTGTATTTGATTGGTCAACAACAATTGCTAACTAAGTAATGTACTTAATTACCTAAGTATTGACAAGCGTGCATCTCGCGGGTTCATGAAACAAATATTTAGTATTGCTGGAATTTACTGGATTGAACAATTTAATCTACTACGCTGCCCTAATGTATAATAAGTATACTTCATATTGCAAGACTCTTTAGGTTCAAGCCCGATTCATCAAATAAAACTATTCTATGAGTCAATAATCGATGCTTCAGACACACATCACAGATATTACAAATCAGCGCGCTAGACCATACAAGCTGAGGTCAGAATGTATAAGTATAATTCTTTCGTCACTTATATCTTGAAAGAATAGAGATATAGATTATAACTATAAAATCTCTATGTTATCAACTGTGAACTTATCTTCAGATTTGTATTTTTGTAAAATAATATCCACAAACTCATTTGCAATATTGCTTAACCATACATAAAACTCTTTTTCAGGGTTTGTGGTTTTGTCCAAAAGACTTCCTGAAATACAATTCTTGGAGCATTAGAATATATAACCTTTCTATATAGGCTGACGGATCCTATATCTGCGTACATCAAACTCCATGAGCATTGGACCATACCCAGTGACATGCAGCGGTCAGACCATGAAAGGTCTCTGACGTCCGTAGAACCTAAGTATGGTGGATCACACACAAGTCCATTGTGGTGCTCAAGTTAAAGAATCACGAATACTACTCAACATGAGAGGACTTACCATTAACAGGTACACAGGATGTCTACTAGGGTCTTTGAGAGTTTGCTCAGTATCTAGTCTTGACTGAATACCTGCATGCCTATACGAGCTACAAGCTCATGGTCATCTAAGAACTGTTGACGTATTTTAGTGTGTATGCATGTGATTGTGTACATATTGAAATAAAAAAAAACTAAATACATGTATCATATACACGAATTTCGCAGCGAAATTAAACATGTAATCAACATATACACATATACTTAAATTCTTAATAACTTAAGAACACATAAAACATACCTTTGAAGACCTCTGGTGAAGATTTCAAATCTGGATTTCTTTGCTCTAACTTTAAGCTCACCTTGAAGGGCACTTTTGTTCAATTCTAGTTCACAACAATTCGGTGGGATAGTGAAGCTAGAATAGCAGTAGTATAATCTCCAACAACAAAGTTTGTATTACTTGAAAGAAAAATAAACTTGAAAGAAAAATAAGAAGAATTTATTTTTCTTTCTTCTTTAGTTTTTCTCACAAGTCTTTGTTCAATGAAAAACTATCTCAAAACCCACTCTTCTTTTTCCTCTCAACCCTTGCACGAAAATTAATTCACACACTTGTTAACATAATTGAAACCTAACCATTTTTAGTTCTCTCAACACTTCACAAGTGCTCCACTAAAATTAGATTAAGTGGCCAACTACCAAAATAACTTTTGGTGGCCATTTTAATTATCTAATAAAATTAACCATTAACCACAAAAATGGTGCTCTACTTAATTTAATTTATGTTTCTCAAATTAGGCATGTCTTCCATTTAGGAATACAATAACAAATAAATAAAATCATATTTTATTTATTTAAATAATATTTATTTAATTATTTAAAAAGTATTTGAAAAATTAATATTTACCTTATTTGATTTTAATAACATGATTAATGGGTGAATTTATGGTAAAACAATTCATGGAATAAAATTGTGCCACTTGTTAATATCTAATTAATTAATAACTATTGTCAACTAATAAAATGATATACTTAAAATTTAAGTCTAAACAAGTGCACAACCTAAGGAACTCTGAAACATATTTTCGGTTTGCTTGAATTTCTAGGATAGAACTGTTCAATCAATTATGCTGCCCCAGTGCACAATGAGTACACTTTATATTGTGAGACTTTCTAGGTCAATGCCTGAATTGTCATATAGAACTCCTCTATACGTTCGTGAACGATGCTCCTCACACACATTACAGATATTACAAAGTGATGCGTTAGACCATACAAGTTGAGGTTATAACATATTCATATAATCTCTCCACCATTTATATCCAGATAGAGCAGAGATATAGATCAACACCGTCAAATCTCCATATGCCCGACTGAAAGCTTATCTCTAGAATTGTATTTCAATAAATAATATTATCAAATACTTTTGTAATATTATCTATCCCTAAGTTTAAACTCTTTTCCTGGGAATTACTGTTTATAGCCATAAGACTTTCTGAAATACAATATTTAGAGGATTAGGATATAATACTCACCCAAATAAGCTGATGGATCCCATATCTATGCACACCGGACTCCATGAGCATCGGACCATACCCAACGACACCCAGTGGTCAGACCATGAAAGGTTTCTAACATGTGTGAAACCAAAGTATGGTGGATCACTCACAAGCTCACCGTGACACTCAAGTTAAATGACCACGAATACTACTTAACTCAAAAGACCCTCAATTGACGGTTTTATAGGATGTCTATTGGAGATCTTTGTGAGTTTGTTCAATTTTCAGTCCATACTGAATACATGTATCTCTATACAAGCTTCCACTAATCTCATGGTTTACTAAGACTAACCATCTGGACCATCCAGATATAGACATACACTAATTTATATATTTAATAAGGTATTCACTAACAGACCAGCATCAGTGAAGATATATTAGGAATATAATATTTGAGAACATATTTGCATAATGACATTTTCTAGCACTATTTGCAACCCTTTGCAACTACGTCATTACTAATATATTCTTAGGTCTTTTCCCCATTTCAGACAAGGCTCTAACTTTTAGATATTGCTGACTCTTATAACCTAATAACTTTTATCAGTGCCAACTCTTAGTATTTATAACTCTCAGAGTTGCTAATTCTTAGCACTGATCTAAACTCATTTAGACCAGATCTAAACTCTTTCAGATCATACAATGTCTGCAACGTTACAAGCATCTTATCATATATAAAATATAATTAGCGATTTAATGAAATGATAATACTAGTATAAATATTAAACAAATATTCATACATAAAGGGATGGCACGTAAGCACAAATCCCAACAACTCCCACTTGCTTTAGTGTCATTCACGATGGTATCTAATGCCCATTGACTCCACATGTCTTTCAAATACTTTTAGAGTTAAGGCTTTGGTAAGTGGGTCCACTACATTATTTATAGAATCAGCTCTACAAACTATTACATCTCATATAGCCAAGATTTCTCTAATGATATGGTATTTGCTTTCCACATGCTTAGACTTTTGGTGTGTTCTCAGCTCTTTTGATTATACAATGGCTCTGTTGTTGTCGTAAAACAATGGTATAGGATCTATTGCACTTGACTCTATTCCAAGTTCAACGATAAATTTGGGTATCCATACTGCTTCTGAGGCTGCAATATATTCTGCTTCTGTTATGGAATCAGCTGTGGACGACTGTTTGTTGCTCTTCCAACTAACTGCAGCACCATTGAGAATGAACACATATCTAGATGTAGACTTTCTATCATCTAGATCAAACTGGAAGTTTGAATCTGTGTATCCTCTCACTTGTAAGTCACTTTCTCCATATATCAGAAACTTGTCCTTAGTACCTTTAAGATATTTGAGGACATGTTTCATAGCCATCCAATGAACTTTGCCTGGATCAGACTGATATTGGCTTGTAACACTTACAGCTGTACTGATGTCAGGTCTTGTACACATCATGGTATACATCAAGTTTTCTACAGCTGATGCATACAGTATGTTAGACATTCTAACCTTTTCATCTTCATTTTGAGGACACATCTTTCTCGAAAGATGAACGCTATGTCTAAAAGGTATATTAACTATCTTACAGTTACTGAAATTATACCTTTTTAAGACATTATCTTTGTATGATGATTGAGAAAGTCCTATAAGCCTCCTTGCTATATCTCTATAAAGCTTTATAGTTATTATATAGGAAGCTTCTCCCAAATCCTTCATGGAGAAATTCTTACTAAGGTAGCTTTTAACTGACTGTAATTGATGAGGGCAAATTTGTCATATATTTTCTTATGTTTTTATTTTGATATTTTATTTTTTTATGAGAATAGATGGCCATTTATGTGTATTATTGTTATTTATAGGGACTTGAATAAAACTTAAAGAAAGAATACAAAAGGAGCAAAAATAGGGACTAAAATACAAAGTTTTCAAAGTATGTGTCCATCGCCCCAGCGCCACGAGGATTATAGCCCCAGCGCTGAAATAGTGATCGAAATAAGAAAAATGACCTGTTTAAGTCGCATCTGGTGCCCCTGCGCCAGACCTTTATCGCGCCAGTTATGGGACAGAGCTCTAGTGCCATCAACCCACCGCCCCAGCGGTGAAGCCTGTTTCACGCGTCGCCCCAGCGACAACTGCATAGCGCCCCAGCGGTAACGCGAGTCCTAGTCTGACGAGAATTGAGATTTTCAAGCTTATATCAATCCTTATAAAAAGCCACTCGTTCCCAGCCTTCAAGAATAACCCAAGAGCAACCTAAGACACATTCAAGAACACCAAAAATACAGAGCACGAGTCTTGGAAAGCAATAGGAGTTTAATTGAAGCAACTTTAGAGAGAGATTCAAGGCGTTCTTCGGCATTAAGAGCATCTTAGGCAGCGCAATTAAGAGCAATTCGACGTCTATATTGGTTTGCTATTGATTGTATCATGATTTATTATTATTTTTACTACTGTTCTCTTATAGCCATGAGCTAAATTTATTTTCTAGGGTTAATACTTGAACTCATTATGTGTGCTTAATTGCCATATCTTTTAAATATTTAATAAACTTAGTTCTTTGATATTCAAATTACTTGATCTTAATGCTTTAATATATCTGGCCAATATATGGTGAATAAGTTGGTAATATTACTGATAAACTCGGAAGAGGAATCATAATATTTAGACTTAGGTAATTTGATGCATGATTGTAGAGTAACATTCAATGTTGCATATGTAAGTTTCAATTTAGGATAGGAATATACCTAATTGGCATGTGTGATCAATAAGACCTAATCTTAATGAATCTTAATTTGTTACAAGTGCCATAGGAATATAGGTATTTGGTAAATTAAGGTATACTTGCATGACCTTGGAAGAGGCTTGTGAATACATTAGTGTCTTGATCAATAACAAAGACTAAGGGAGTTAAATATTAGAAGATTAATTATTAGAAAGCATATTAAGGGATAATATTAATCATAGGTTTTCTCTATATTACTATCACTTAAATCTCTTTGCATTGTGTTTTTGTCTTTATATTTTCTACATTCATTCTTAGATGTTTATTTATCTAAATAATTATTAGGAAGATATCATTTAAGTAATTGGTTAAAAAGAAGAAATTATCCCTGTGGGTTCGACATCCGACTTATTTAGTCTCTTTATTACTTGCATACGATAGTGTATACTTGCACTTAATTTAAGATATAGAAATATCGCATCAGTAACATACCAATACCATTTCCAATAATGAGTATGTCATCCACATAAAGAACCAAAAAGACTACCATACTCCCACTGCTACTTTTATACACACAAGATTCTTCTTCGTTCTTGATGAAACCAGACCCTCTGATTACTTCATCAAAATGAAGATTCCAACTTCGGAAAGCCTGCTTAAGTTCATAAATAGACTTCTTCAGCTTGCATACTAAACCAGAAGTTTGGCTAGATGTAAAACCTTTAGGTTGTTCCATATAGATTTCTTCTTCAAGATATCCATTTAAGAACACCATTTTTACATGCATTTTCCAAATTTCATAGTCATAATATGCAGCAATTACTAGTAAAATTCGAATCGACTTAACGATTGCTACTAGTGAGAAGGTTTCCTCATAATCGATCCCAGATCGTTGAGTATAACATTTTGCCACCAGTCGGGCTTTGAAAGTCTTTACTTTTCCATTAGGCCTACGCTTCCGCTTGTAAATCCATTTACATCCGATAGGAACAATTCTTTCAAGAAGTTAAACCAAGTCCCAAACTTGATTTTGATGCATTGAGTCAATCTGAGATTTCATGGCCTCTTTCCATTTTCTCGAATTGATGTCCAACATCGCCTCTCTATAAGTTAAAGGATCATTTTCTTCAATCAAGAAAACACTAAGAGCATCTTCAGGTATTGAACCATACCTTTCAGGTGGCCTTGATATCCTTTCTGACCTACGTGGATGGTATGTTAAAGGTATTCTGCTTGATTGAGCCTGAGGTACCATCGTTGGTTCATGTACATCTTGATTGAGTTCATCTAACTCAATCTTTCTACAATGCCCACGATCTATGAGAAACTGTCTCTCTAAAAAAGTGGCATTTTGAGCAACAAACACATTTTGTTCCTCAAGATCATAGAACTAGTATCCCATTGAATTCTTAGGATACCCAATGAACCGATACTTGTATCATTTAGGTGCAAGTTTATCCTGTTGCGTAACTTTTATGTAAACATGACAACCCCAAATCTTAACATATTTAAAACTCGGTTTTCTTTAATTCTAAATCTCATAAGGAGTAGAAGAAACAACTTTCGATAGAACTCTATTCAATATATGAATAACAGTTTCTAGAGTATAGCCTCATAGATATTTAGGGAAATCAGTGAAGCTCATCATTAATCGGACCATATCTAATAAAGTTCGATTCCTCATTTTTGAAACACTATTGTGTTGTGGAGTACTTGAAGGATTATATTGAGCGAGAATTCCATTCTCCTTTAAATAATCTAAAAATTCATTGCTCATGTATTCACCTCATCGATCTGATTGAAGGCATTTGATATACATTCCGGTTTATTTCTCTACTTCGATTTGAAACTCTTTGAATTTTTCAAAAGTTTTTGACTTGTGTTTTATAAGAAACAGGTATCCAAATCATGATAGATCATCGATAAAGATTACGAAGTATCGAAAGCCATAGAGTGTAATGTGATTCATTGGACCACATACATCACTATATATAAGTTTCAATAAATCAGTGGTGCGGTGTCCAATACCATTAAATGAAGCTTTGGTCATTTTTCCTTAAATACAAGATTCACAAACTGGATAAGGCCTTATGGCCAGATTAGGTATCTGACCATCCTTAGCCAGACGAGTTAGGCGTCTCACACCTATGTGGCCTAATCTCATATACCACATATCATTTAAAGTTCTTGATTTATTATCAACATTCACATGTACATTCATGACATTTCCTACTGTATCTAATATATAATCTAGCTTGAAAAGAACTCGCAAATTTCTCTAGAAAAAACCCATCTTTCTTTAAAACAATGAGATGTCTTCTTTTTAGGATTTTCTTTGCGGCGTCCTTTCTTCCTTCTTCCTTCTTTCTTTAATGTGTGAGAATAAGCTTGGCCATTAACCAACTGACATTCAGCTAATAAAACATTATCCAAATCATTCAAACATAAGGAGCGGTTCCATACAAATATATGATATCCTTCACTGTCTAATATAGGAATAGAAATAATTTACCGGATAATGTTTAGCACATAATAACAATTATTTAATACAATAATTTTATTACATGGAAGAAGTAAATTAAATCATCCAATAGCTCTGACCTGCAGGAAATCTTTATTTCCAACATGAAGCTATACTTCTCTAGGCTGTAACAGTCTAACTTCTTTTAGACCCTGCAACACATTACAGTATGAGAAGAAAAAGCAGTATCTAATACCCAACCAGTATTAGCATCAAATGCTAAAGAAATGTCAATGATAGGCAAGTACATACCTGAAGGGATCTTCTTAATGGTGATAAGGTATTTTAGGCAGTTTCACTTCCAATGCCCATCCTCGTTGCAATGGAAACATTTTCCTTTTACTTTACTCTTATGTTGGGGCTTGGACATGTGTTGCTTTTGATGACCCATTTTGGGTGCATACTTTGCTCTCTTTTTATTATTTCCTTTGAACTTCCTATAATTCTTTGGAATAGAAGATGAAACACCTTGAACATAGAAAATCGTGCCCCCTTTGTTTTTATCCTCTTGAGCTATTTTCAGCATGTTATGCAGATCTGCATAAGTAGTGGTCAATCCTTACATATTATAATTCATAATGAATTATGCAAATGACCTTGGAAGTGATTGGAGAATCAAACTGTTCCCCAATGAATTGCTCAGTGAGAGATTCATAGTTTCTAACTTCTCAATATTAGATATAATCTTGAGGACATGGGGACTCACTGGACTGCCCTCGGGTAGTCTAGCTTGAAAGAGAGATTTGGCAACTCTATATATTTCAATTTATGGTAGGTTACCAAATAACTCTTTCAGGTGGAGCATTACACTTCCAGTACTGTCCATGTGGACATGCTCTCTTTGGAGCTCTGTAGACATTGAGCCAAGGATGTACGATTTGACTTTCAAATCGTCATCCAACCATTTCTGATATGTCTCATTTTCTTTCGGAGAAGCATCATAAAAAATAGCTTAGGGCAGGCGCTGCTCAATTACATATCCAAGCTTCTCAGAATCCAAAACTATTCTGAGATTCATAAGTCAGTCAGCATAATTTTTTGCACCTTTGAGTTGGTGCGCATCTAGGATACGAACTGGTGGGTTGCTTGAAGCCATTTGATCTTGACAAGATAAAAGAAAAGATGTTAGCGGAATATTTCAATTGCTAACAAATAACGTTTTAGATCATGGGTATAACAGTTATACATTTTTTTAATCTAGAAAATGCTTTCCCACTGTTTTACATAATCCTTTTAATCTTTCAAACGGGAAAATGATAGTTTTAGATTCTTTAAACTATATAGTGAGAAGTGGATCCCATTGGTATTTTACTCTATCCTCACTTTGTAGCAATATTAGCTTTTGTAAACCCAAAAGGTAGATAAATTTTTTCAATTGCATCTCATACAACTCTTACGACTGATCCTAAATACACCTTATCCTCATGCTATAGTAATATTGAATAAGTGTATTCCAGATTAACTTGTTAATCATCAAATATATGCTACCAGTATAACTCTCACGTTGTAACAATATTGGGCAATACGTTTGCATATATTTGCCTCATCTTATATTTAACCGACATAGCCCGAATCACCCTGACCAATCCCTCACACTGTAGTAATATTGGGAAAGACTGAAGTGAACTGTCTAATGCCGTATTGATAAGATGGATCATTATATATTATTATCTCATAATACAATATTATTTAATCTGATTTGGAGAGATTTTTATTTATTTATATTATTATTTAATTATTTTATTTATAATATATAATTATTATAATTATCATTACCATTAACAATTATAATAATTTTCGCATCTCATACGAATTTAATTCACAATTAGAATATTTATTTATGCAATCACAACTAACCCTCACTAATAGAGCTCTCATTGTAATTAATAAGCATAAACAAATATATATTACATTTAATACAATAATATAACAATTATAATTATATTAAATAAATTCCACATGCAAAAATTTCAAATTAGAGTGTATTATTTAGAATGATCAGCATTAAAAGTTGAATGTTATAGCATTATACAATAAAATGCTCCAAAATTTTTTTTTACTCATTTTGTTTTTTGGTTTTCAACCTAAAGCATCCTGGGTTTCTGACTTATGAATTCCCTGGCGTTCAACACATGAACGCCCCTACGTTCCTCATTCATAACGCCCCGACGTTAAACACATGAATGCCTCGGCTTTCTATGTTTCTAACGCCTCTATGTCAAGAACCTCAACGCCACAGTGTTATATAACCAACGCTCCCGCGTTAAGCTATGAACGCTCCTGCGTTAAGTACTTAATGCCATGACATTCATGTTACTACATGAATGCCCCCGTGTTAGATTCCTGACGCCGCGACGTTCTTTGACAAAAACTATTTTTTCTACACTTTAAACACTTTAAAATGCAATTTTCACTATTCTCTAGGCATTCTAAACATTTCATATAACACTCAAACAACCCAGAAACACAATAAACATGCTCTGATATCACTTGTTGACGTATTTTAGGGTGTATACATGTGATTGTGTACATATTGAAAAAGAAATTTTCACTCTTTTTTTTGTGTGGTTTTTCTGACATGTCTTTGTTCAATGAAAAACTCTCTCAAAACTAACTCTTCTTTTTCCTCTCAACCGTTGCACGAAAATTGATTCACATACTTGTTAACACAATTGAAACCCAACCATTTTTAGTGCTCTCAATACTTGACAAGTGCTCCACCAAAATTAGATTAAGTGGCCAACTACCAAAATAATTTTTGGTGGCCATTTTAAGTCTTATAAAATTAACCATTAATCACAAAATGGTGCTTCACTTAATTTAATTTATATTTCTCAAATTAGGTATATCTTCTATTTAGGAATAAAATAGCAAATAAATAAAATTATATTTTATTTATTTAAATAATATTTATTTAATTATTCAAAAACTATTCGAATAATTAATATTTACCTTATTGAGTTTTACTAACATGGTTAATGGGTGAATTCATAGTAAAACAATTCATGGAATAAAATTGTGCCACTTGTTAATATTTAAGTCTAAACAAGTGCACAACTCGAGGAACCCTGAAACATATTTTCAGTTTGTTGGAATTTCTAGGATGGAACTGTTCAATCCACTATGCTACCCCAGTGCATAATGAGTACATTGCGTACACTTTATATTACGAGACTCTCTAGGTCCATGCTTGAATTCTCATATGGAACTCCTCCATACGTCCGTGAACGATGCCCCGCCATACATTACGGATATTACAAAGTGATGCGTTAGACCGTACAAGTTGAGGTTATAATATTCATATAATCCCTCCATCATTTATATCTGGGTAGAGCAGAGTTATAGATCAACACCGTCAAATCTCCATATGCCCGACCGAAAGCTTATCTCTAGAATTGCATTTCAATATATAATATTCCCAAATACTTTTGTAATATTATTTATCCCTCGCGTTAAACTTTTTTCTCAGGAATTACTGCTTATGGCCATAAAACTTTCTGAAATACAATATTTAGAGCATTAGAATATAATACTCACCCAAATAAGTTGATGGACCCCATATCTAGGCACACCGGACTCCATGAACATCGGACCATACCCAGCGACACCCAGTAGTCAGACCATGAAAGGTTTCTAACATGTGTGGAACCAAAGTATGGTGGATCACTCACAAGCCCACCATGACACTCAGGTTAAAGGACCACGAATACTACTCAACTCAAAAGACCTTCAATTGACGGCTTTATGAGATGTCTATTGGAGATCTTTGTGAGTTTGTTCAGTTTTCAGTTCATACTGAATACATGTATCTCTATACAAGCTTCTACTAATCTCATGGTTTACTAAGACTAACCATCTGGACCATACAAATATAGACATACACCAATCTATATATTTATTAAGGTATTTACTGACAGACCAGCATCAGTGAAGATATATTAGGAACATAATATTTGAGAACATATTTGAATAATGACATTTTCTAGCACTATTTGCAACTCTTTGCAACTACGTCATTACTAATATATTCTTAGGTTTTTTTCCCATTTCAGACAAGGCTCTAACTCTGTAGATATCGCGGACTCTTATAACTCGATAACTCTTATCAATGACAACTCTTAGCATTTGTAACTCTCAGCGTTGCTAATTCTTAGCACTGATCTAAACTCATTTAGACCAGATCTAAACTCTTTCGGATTGTACATTGTCTGAAATGTTACATGCATCTTACCATATATAAAATATAATTAGCGATATAATAAAATGATAATACTAGTATAAATGTTAAACAAATATCCATACATAAAGGGATGACACGTAAGCACAAATCCCAACAAGAACACCTATCTGTATCCTACAGATATAAACATACACTGATCTATATACAAGAAGATTTATCAACAGACTCGCATCAATAAAAATAGATCAGAAACATAGTGTTTGAGAACATACTTGCATAATGATATTTTCTAGCACCTATTGCAACTCTTTGCAACTATGTGACTATTAGTACATTCTCAGGTCTTGTTCCATTTTAGACAAGGGTCTAACTTCTTAGATATCGCTAACTCTTATAACCTGCTAATTCTTAGCAGTGCTAACTTTTAGCGTTGCTAACTCTTAGCACGAATCTAAACTCTTAGCACGAATCTAAACTCTTTTAGACCAGATCTAAACTCCCCCAGATCTAAACTCTTAGCACAATATTTATAACATTACAAGCATTATACCATATATGTTTAATATTAACAATTTTATTCAAAATTTTTATTGTATAAATATTAAACAATTAATATTCATACAATATTGGAATGTCACGTGAGCACCAGCTCCAACAAATTCTCACTTGCTCTAATGCCATTTGTACTAGTATCTCATACCAATACACTCCACATGTTTCTCAAACATCCTAGGAGTTAAGGCTTGAGTGAGTTTGTTACGTTATCCATGGAATATATCCTAGATACTATTACATCTTCAGTGGCCAAGATCTTTCTAATTATGTGGTATTCAGAGTCTATATGATTAGAATTCTAGTATGCCTTATGGCTTCTTAGCTTGGAAAATTATTCCGTTATTGTTGCATTACAGTGGGAAAGGATCCATTGAGTTTGGAACAATTCTAAGCTCTGCAACTAGCTTGAATATCCATAATCTTTCAATTGCAGGCTTCTCAAGCTACTATATATTCTATCTCCAAGGCAAAATTAGCCATGGACATATAAATTACACATTTTTAACTAGCTCTAATATCGATGAGGGGAAACATATAACCAAACGTAGACTTTTTATTATTTGGATCAGATGAAAAGTCTGAATATATGCATCCTTTCACTTGTAAGAAACTTTCTCCATGATTCAGAAACTTATCCTTTGTACCTCTTAGGTATTTCAGATATGTTTCATAACCATATAATGGTCGTGAGCTAGATTAGACTTATACCAGCTCGTAACACTTACAACCATGCAAATCTAAGTCTCGTACATAACATGGAATGCTTCAAGTTACCTTTACCTGATGCATAAGATGAGTTGGACACTCTAACGTTCTCATCTTCTACTTGAGGATACTTCGTCTTAAAAAGATGACTGCCATGTCTGAAAGGCATATTAACTGTCTCATAGTCAACAAAGCTGTACCTTTCTAGAACTTAATCTATGTACAAAAATTGAGAGATTCTTATCAGCCTCCTTACTCTATCTCTATAAAATTTTATATTTAGTATACAGAAAGCCTCTTCCAAATCTTTTATGGAGAAGTTCTTACTCAGATAACACTTAGCTGATAGACTTCCAACATACCAATGTTGTTTCTAACATTAAGTATGTCTTCTACACAGAGAACTAAAAGGATAATTATGCTCCCACTGCCATTTCTGAACACACGAGTTTTCTCTTCGTTAGTGATGAAACTAGACTTTTTTGATTTCCTCATTAAAATAAAGATTTCAGATTCAGGAAAATAGCTTAAGTTCAGAAAAGAAATTCCTCAGTTTGCACACTAGATTAAACTTTTAGGCTGAATGAAAAACCTTCACGCAATTTTATACATATCTTTTACTCGACATATACATTTTGGAACACTGTCTTTATATTTATTGGCTAGACCTCAAGATCTTAATATACAGCAATAGCCAACAAAATTTAAATTAACTTTAGCATAGTTATTAATGAAAAAGGTTTTTTCATTGCTAATCCTAAATCTCTGAGTATAATCTTTTATCATCAGTAGGGCCTTAAAGGTCTCTACCTTTATTTGAGGCCCACACTTCTACTATATAAACTTATTTACAACAAAAATGAATAATTCCTACCTGAAGCACAACTAAGTCCCAGACTTGATTGTTATGCAGAAAGTCAATTTCATATTTTATGGTATCTTGCCATTTTCCTGAATCAATGTCAAACATCGTATTTTTATAAGTCAAATGACCCTTTTCTTCAACTAAGAAAACACCAAGGGCACCTACAAGTATCAAATATACCATAATGGTGGCCTTGATATCCTTTTTTTACCATAAGGAGAGTGTGTAAATGTATTTCACTCATTTAAACTTAAAATTCCACCATTGGTTCATATTCATTCTGATTGACTTCATCAAGTCAATCCTTCTATAATCCCCACGATCCATGAGAAACTCTTTCTTGTGGGAGGTGGCATTATGAGCAACAAATATGTTTCATTCCTCTGGATCATAGAATTGGTATCCCATCGAATGCTTAGGATACCCAATGAACCGATACTTGTACCCTTTGGGTACAAGTTTATCTTATTGCGTAACTTTTATACAAACAAAATAACCCCAAGCCTTAACATGCTTAAGACTCAATTTCTTTTTAGTTTATATCTGATACAGAGTTGAAGGAATGGTTTTTGATGGAATTATATCAATAAGTAAGCAACAAATTCTAAAGCATAATCCCATAAATATTCTAAAAGATCAGTAAAGCTTAACATCAATCGGATTATATCTAGTAAAGTCTGATTTCTCATTTCTAAAACACCTTTGTGTCGAGGAATATATAGAGGATTATGTTAAGCAAGAATCAGATTCTCTTTTAAATAACTTGTGAATATATTGCTTATGTATAAACTTCCTCAATCTTCGAAGGTATTCAATATACATAAAGGTTTGTTTCTCTACTTCCTAGCTAGAAGCATTTGAACACTTTAAATGTTTCCAACCTGTATTTCATAGAAACATATGTTTGTATTGAGACAAATCATGACAAAGACAATAAACTATCGAAATCTATCTATAGTGGTGTGATTCATTGGATTAAATACATCCATATGTATCAATTTTAATAAATTAGTGGCTCAGTGTCCAACACCTACACAAGGATTTGATCATTTTTCCTTGAATTTAGAATTCATAAATTGGCTAAGGTTCTATAGTCAGATTAAATATCTGACCATCCTTAACCAGAAGAGATAATCATCTCATGACTATATGACCTAATCTTATGTGCCACTATTATTTATTATTCAAAGTTCCTAAACTACTATTTGTTTGGTTCATTTAGATATTTCTTAGTTTTATTTAAGATATAACAGCCAATTATTAACTAACACTCAGTTAGTAAAATTTATCAATATCATATAAACATAAGGTACTATTTCTGATGTATTTATAATAACCCTCTCTGTCTACTGCAGGGAGTGATATGATTCGTTTAATAATATTTGGCACAAATAGCAATTATACAATATAATGCTTCTATTAGAATGAAGAAGTGACATAAAAGTTCTAATAACTACCACATCTAGGAAATCTCTATTTCTTATGCAAAGTTGTACTTCTCTTTTTATGGCTTCGTAGCATTCCTCAAATCATGCAACAGCTTGCAGATATGAGAAGGACATGAGATATCTTATGCCCTTGCACTTCTAAAGCATCGTATGCTATGAAATGTCAATGTTTGGCAAGCAAATATCTAAGAGGTCTATCTATTCTAAGTTAAGGTGCCTTGAACACTACGCTTACTATTGTAAACCTTATCACAGTAGAATTCTATTATGAATATTCTTTAACTGTGGTTTAGATATATCAAATAATTTTTCAGATGGCATACTACACTACTTGTACATCTCTTGTGTACATGCACTTGTTGAAGATCATTAGACATTGAGGTGAGGATATAGAATTTGGCTCTCAAATCATTCTTAATCCATTTATGATAAATTTCTACTTTCTCCAAAGAGATATTATCAGATAAACCTCTTTATTATCTTCTAATCATTAATATATCCAAGTTTATCTGAATCTAGAACTATTCTAGGATTCATAAGTAAGTCAAAATATTTCTTGGTACCTTATAGTTTATGTATATTAATTAAGTGTATTTACAGATTGCTTGTGCTTATCTTATCCCTATAAGACAAGTATCTTATCTTTATAAGACAAATAAGGACACGTGTAGCGAAAGATTTATAATCGTTAATTAATAACGCTTTAGATCATGCGTATAATTATTATACATTTTTTAATCTATAAACGCCTTCCCACTGTTTTACATAATCCCTTTAATCTCTCAAACGGGATAACGACAATTTAAACTCTTTAAACTATACAGTGAAAAGTAGACCCCATTAGTTTTTTACTTCAGCCTCACGTTATAGCAATATTAGCCTTTTTAAAACCAACAAGTAGATAACTCTTGCCACTGGTCCTAAATACACCTTATCCTTACGTTGTAGCAATATTGGATAAGTGTATTTCAGATTAACTTGTCAATGATCAAATATATAGTACTGATACTACCTTCACATTGTAGCAATATTGGGCAATACATTTGCATATATTTGTCTCATCTCATGTTTAATTTACATAGTCTGAGTTACACCGACCAAATCCCTTACGCTGAAGAAATATTAGGAAAGACTGTAGTGACCCATCTAACACCGTATTGACAAGATGGACCATTGTATAATATTATCTCATAATGAAATATTATTCAATTTGATTAAGAGAGAGTTTTTTAATACTAGGTTTTATCTCATGAGGAGGTGATTCTCAATCAATCATTTATTTCTATACAAACACAACAAACTCCACCAGTAAGGTTCCCATTGTGGTTACCAAATAGGAAATAATGATATCGATTCATAAAATAGTCTAATAACTCTTATTACTGTATCTCATGAGCCCTTACATACATAATTACTTTTTAAATAGTTTAAAAAATTAATTTTGAGTGAACAATATCAGCACTGCGACGCTAAGCTATTGTTGTGTGTTTTCTATAACACAAATTAGCGCAAGTGCACGTTGTCGCAACAAGTAATATATGATGAGAAAAGTGTCGATCCCACAGAGAATGATTTATCTTTTCTAGTTTAAGTACTGAAATGGTGTCTTTCTACTATTATCCAGAAAATGATTTAATGTATGATATTAAACTACTCAAGTAAAAGAACAACTTAATTATGCTAAGTGATAAACTAAATTACCAACAAGTTAAATTCAATATGAGAAATCCTAGGATTACAAACTATCCCCCATTATGCAAATAAATTTAGCAGAATCTCTTTGATGTTTATTAGTTCTCAACTTGATATATTGACCAAAACACTTAACACATCACAAGCCTCTTTTGCAGGTCAAGTGAATCTATTCCATCCAATCAAATATCTATATGTCTATGATAAATAAATTGAACAAAATTCATTAAGCACAAGTTTTATGAGCCATACATGCCTTATGAGTATATGTCTATCTCATATGAAACTCAAGTGTACTACACTATGATCATGCATCAATATGCTTAAGACTAAATACCTAAATGCCTTTGTCAAGTTTATTTAAGCATTTCTAGATCAATTTAACCACTGGCCAAGTAATCAAATAGCATTAAGCACAAGCACAATGAATATATCAAAAGCTGAATTAATACCATAAAAGAGAGAACTAAAATCAATCACATAATGAGTTCAAGGATGTAATCCTAGATGAACGAAATTAGCTCATCATTAAACTACACAATCTTGAAGCTAATTCCATCAATACATGTAAACTAAACATCTTACAACAAGTAAAGAATCAAAGCAAAGAAGACATCCCTGTCAAATGCCTTTGTTGTTGAAACTTGCTTCCCTCATCTTTGATTTCTTCAAACTTAGAAGTTAGGTGTTTCTTTGTGTTTCCAGCTGCTGTCCCAGCTGGAGTCCTCTCTCAAAATGTAAGTTTTGAGCAAATAAATAGGTAAGAGCACGAAATTAGGGCGCATTTTGGGTTGCTTTTGGGTTTCCTGATTTTCAGGAACCTGTCACATTTTGTTGTCCAGGTCCCGGCGCCGCGGCGCTGCGATTTGGCGCTGCGGCGCTCACTTTCTGCAATCCGCGCCGCGGCGCTGAAATCCAGCGCTGCGGCGCTGCACTGTAGCAAACAGTGGTACTGTAGCAACAGTACCACTGTAGCAACAGTGCCTCCATTCGTATTTTTATCTCTAATGCTCCCATTTGCGTCCGTTTTCCGGTATTTTTGCTCCGATAATGCTTCAACCTATAAAACAACATTAATACGCATAAATAGCCCAATTATTGAGATAAATTGAACAAATATCAAGTTAGGAAGATAAAATAGTTTATACAATTACGCCTTATCAGCTACTAGCGCTGCAGTGCCGGAGGTAAAGCCCCTGGTGTCGAGACGTAAGACCTTGAACACTATGGAATCCCAGCTACTGTCTTCCCAATTTAGCATTTACAACACTTGAAATGCACCACCATAGCCCCGAGACTTAACCAACAACACAATAAAAATTCTAAAACACCTAATCAACACCACGAAACGCTCTGATACCATTTGTTGGGTGTTTCAATTCTAAATCGTATTGGGTACGAGCACACATGTGCGCATGTCCATTATTCATTTATACATATACATGCTTGTCATACATTATATACGCAATAGAAGTTGAAAATTTAATTTACTAAAATAATGAGTACAATAAATTTTTGTTCTATTACAACAATGAACAAATTAAATAGATATTAAGCACATTAATACCAAGATTTAGAATAATTACTATGCAAGCCTTTAGAATAAATTAAGCTAGAGTTCCGTTTGAAATAAACCCGTTGATAATTATAGCAATCAACGAAGGTGGGCTTGATTGACTGAATAACAGCTTTTAATCCAGTAGTGTGTTTAACCCTTAAATATTTTGGTTAACTCTTAACCACTAATTTAACTATTTAAACTATGGATATTAGTTAAACACTTTAACTAATATATATTTATTTCAAAGTAATAGAAATTATTTTTGTTAATGCAACTCTTGTATAAATAAAATAAATTCTTTTATTACCTTTTTTGTGGTCGGCCAATTTGAGAACATGAAAAGGGCTAGTTTCACTAATCAACTCTTGAAAAATAAAATTGTCTTTTTTGTTCTTTGGGAGTGACCGACCCATTAACTCCCTTTCTTGGCAACAAAATGAAAATAATTTTTATTCTTTTTCAAAATGAAATGGCCAGCCACACTTTTTCCAAAACAATCAATATTGATAAGTTAATATTGAAAATTGAGCAGCTCCCATTTCACTTAAGGGCTTCAATCAAACCTAGTTAATAAAAAAAAGATCTAAATGATCAAATGGACCCCAAGCTCAAACTTTTGAAGAATATCCCACCCAATGCCCACAAACAAAGACCCTCCATACTGGAGCACCTTAGACCTAGAGCCACTAACCAACAAAGGCACAATACACAAGTTAGAGGAACATCCTTAGAACCTATTCACAGTCCTTAGCTCTAAAAATGTTTTCGACATCAACTATGTTCAAAATGAATTGACCACCTAATCGTCGGGGACTGAGCTAGAGATGCGTGTTATATCAAAACTTTAATCCATCTTTATCCCTAAAAACTTTGGAGTATCCTAAGATTCTCAAATAAATTTTACTCTTATAATCTTGGAGTAGATTCAAATTAAGAAGTTAAAGATTCGTATTAATTCTAATAAGACTAGTAATTTAATATAATCAACGCCTATAACAAAAAAACTAAATGAGTGTACAAATGATTGACTTTTGAAGAATTGAAATCCTATTCTAATATATATATATATATATATATATATATATAACTTTTTTTTTTGTATGGTCATCGTTATTTTTCAATCTCTATCTTTTTTATAGGTTCATTATTAACTTCAACATCAAGAATTATGTTAAGAACAACTTATGATGGACTAACCATATTTGTAATTATAGAAATACTTTCAAAATTCAAACACATGTCAAGGGATACTATTTGTACCCAGTTTAGAGGGACCTAGTCCATTGTCCCCATAGAAAAATTAAGCCCGTAGGTTCAAAAAATTTTAAATTCTACAATCAATTATTATTATTATTAGTAGTAGTAGTAGTTAATCTTAAAATATAAATATATATACCATAATTTTATTTGTCGAGCATACAAATAATAGGGTTACATGTAGAAGAAGAATTAGTGATTATTTTTTAACACAATTTTTTTACATTAATTTTTAGCCTTTAATTATCGTAAGATAAATATTTAAAATTAGTGGTTTACATGCAAATGACATTGAAACATTAATTCTAATATTTTGTTTCTCTCACAATCATTTCAACAATTTTTTATTTTATTTACTTTTTGAATATTTTTTGTTTTATTTTTTCGTTCTCCCTTTATATTGACTGCTAATCTTATGGATAAAACACTTATTCGTTCTTTATGAATCTTGTTTGTTTGAAGAACCAAAATTCAAACACTTTTCAAATTGTTCACAATTATTTTTCAACTAAACAATGGTTACCCACCAAATCTTGCACAGAACTCAACTATCTATTGAAATTGAATAACATTAAAATATACATTCTTCAATATCAATTAAGATTAGTAATTTGTCTAACGAAAAAAAGTTGTGAAAAACAAACACTTCAATCATTCTTTTATATAATATATATATAGTAGCAATGAAACTAGAGAAATCATCCATAAGAATTTAACAAAAATCAAAATAAGAAAGTTAGACATCCATGAAACATACTTTAAGCATAAAGTTATATTTTAAATTTGAAGTTAATTTTCAATTTTGTCCTTATTTATTAGTAAGAATTTATTAATTTTTACGATGAAATGATAAAATTGAGACTCAACACAAAATTTAAATAAGTTGACATAGTGGGACACAAGTCAATTCTTGATTGGTCAAATTAATTATTTTTAATATTACAAATTAATTTAGAAAAAATTACATTATCTTAAAATATGGATTCTAATATATATATATATAATTATTTACAAAAATCATAAATTTATCACCAAATACCGATCATCTTCATCATCGTCCTCCTACACTTCATCATCATCATCACTCATTAAAATTAAAACTATTATCAAATATCTACTTTCATAATCAAATGGTAGAAGAATAAAAGACAAAATTAGTAATAAAATACACTTTCATAATTTTAATGGGTTATTTGATACTTCTTCCACATTTATTTTAATCTCTTTAACTTCATAAATTGAATGAATACCATAAAACATATAAAACAAGTTATCAAACTTGCTTATATTGTAAATTTGTTATAAGAGATATTTTGCCGGTTGATAAAATTTTAGTTAGTAACTAAAATGACTTTAAGAATTGATTTAAGAATTAAAATTTTAGATTAGAGTTTTTTAATTTAAAAATTTGAGAGAGATGAGACACGTGAATTTATTTTTTTATATAAAATAAATTTTTAAATTTATTATAACGTGTTACATATTTAAATTTTTTTTAAAATTTTAATTTTATTTATATATCATATTTTATTTATTAAAATTGTACCACTTGAATTTTAATAAAAATAAGAATATCAAAAAATATTTTTTTCTATCAAATTTAACAAAAATAAACTTATAAATTAAAATAAAATTGTTAATTTTTAAAATTTTAAAATAAAATTAAAAATTAATTTAAACTCTTAAAATAAAAATAAAAATATTCTTATCTCTTAAATTTTTCACAACCACGTAAAAAAGGACAAAGCTCGAGGGCCAAGACAAACCTTGTCTCATTAATGGGGAGACGGTGGTGCGTTTCAGAATAAAAGTACAAAATACAACCGAATTAGTTAAGTTTTGCTTGAAAAACAACGTAGGAGAGGGCACCATGGTAATCACATTTCCTTATATTATATGGTCGAAGCTGGTGACAGTTGTCGCTGAGCAGAAGAAGAGAAAATACCAACTGGCCAGCATTAAAGAAAATACTGTCTCTACATTTAACCCGAAATTGCCACGTGTCATAATAATAATTATTATTTAAAAATTTGAGTCAGCAAAAATGAGCTTTGGAGGACTCTCCATCTCACATGTAATCCTAACCCGATAAGAATAAGACTCACCTATTAGAGGTTACCACGTGGGCAAATTCTACACCCTACTCATTGCATGATTTAAAGATAATTTTCTAATTTGATTAATTTTTTGTCCCATTATATAATTTTGACTACAATCAAATTTTTTATTTTTTATTTAATCAAACATATAATAATTGGACCATTTTACTTAATTGAAATTTATTTGTGTTATCAGCGGGCACTTTGTATGCTGTATTTTTAAAATTTTATAATAATTTTTTTATAATTTTAATATTTAACAAATTAATTTTTATTAGAAAATTATAAAACTAATTTTTTTATTAAATTTATTAATTAAATTAATTTAAAAAAATTAAAAAAATATTTTTTATAAATTACATAAATAAATTTTAAATGAAGGTAAAATCATATTAAGAAATTTGACTGCTGTCAAAATTGTATAATGAGACATAAAATTGGTCAAATTGGAAATTTTCCGTATGCCTAAAGTAAAAGGGGGAAAGAGTTTGAGGGGCTAAAATCATCGTTACAGGGAGCATGTCATCATTTTTAAGCTTTTAGTCTCTTTTAACTAAAAGTTCTTGAGGAAAATTTTCAAATAGTCATATTTTTTAGGTATTATTTAATTTAATCATTTATAATTTTTTTTAATTTTTATACTTAATAAATTAATAAAAATACTTTTTTCTTATATATGAGTTCTCTTTTTTAAAATTTAAAGAATCACACTCTCTTTTAAAAAAAATAAATGCACACAAATTCTTAAATTTTAAATATAAATCATTCAACAAGAATCACATTATTACAAGAAAAATAAAATTAATATTTAATTTTCTTTATGTTATAATTTAATCGTGAGAATAATTTTGTAGTATTTAAAATTTATTGAAGATAGATTTTCATATAAATTTAACCAAAATTTATTTTTTATAAACAAATATTGTATGTAAAATGAATGGATTGTGTAACTACACATATTTTATTAATTTAAAACAAAGAGAATCATAAAACTAGTTGTTATCGCATTGCAGGAGCTTTTAGGGCGCAATGCAATAAGTACTTATCACACCTGGATTATTGGTGCAATAGTTTGGGTCGCATTAATAAATCAAATTATTATTTTTTAAATTTTTTATAATTTTAAAATTTTTTATATAGGTACTATAGAGACTGAACTACTTTTAATTTGTTTTAGAGGAAGATAGAAAAATTTTAATAATAGTAAAGAGAGATATGTTAAGTACTAAAGTATCGTCATGGTGGTTTCTATAAGTGTGACTTATCAACAACTTTGTAACATAGAGTATTGTAGAATTGAAGTTATTTTTTATCGGTGCACATAATGGGAATAAATGTTATACCGTTGATAGTCTAATATGATCAAGAATTGTAGTTTTTTATTTGGGATTAATAGAAGAGGTTTGATACCGTTATGTGTTAACACGAATCTTAGACAACCTACTTCTAATGAGATTCCACAAGTTCTTATCGAGAGCCAATAATCTTGTCATAACTACTTTATGTTGGTAAACAGTAGTAACTATGTTAGTAGCATATCCTAATGTAAACCCTATAGGAAAACTATGCGACCTGATAAGCAGATTTTAGATTCCAACCCCAACAAAGCTAAATCAGATTTCGACACACCTAAAAAAATAAAAACCTTGACCCAATGCCTATGGAAGACACGAACCAGAGGTATAAAGAAGGATATTGATGCCACACTTAAGAAAATAATGAGAATATAAGTGATAAGTCAAATTTGAAATGCCACAAAAAAATATTCTTGATAAGTTCACAAGTTTATGAAAGAACCAAAGAACAAACTTCTTTTAATTGATTATAATTCGTGGTTCCCTTTATACCTTTGGATATATGCTTATATAGAGCTAAATAAAGTCCTAAACGTACTAGAAATTTAGCTAGAGTCCTAATTGATAAACGCATTTTATATATGATGTTATACCCCTCTTAATTTGATAATTACTCATTTTGAATTTGAATTTGAATTTGTGGCTTTTGAAATGTATTAATATCATTTTGTAGGTTTTAAGTTAATGAAGTTATTTAGAATGCAAATTCAAATAAAACAAGTAAGAAAATAAAATATGCTACAGTACCGGTGAACTATAAATGCGTTACAGTGCTTGTGCCAAATTACTCTGGATTTGGCACCCCGGCACTAAATCGGGCAGAATGCTTGGTGCTTGGGTGCCCAGGCCCCACCACTTGGGAGAATGTATTTTTTTTTACCTTGTTCTTGCCCTAATTTGAAACCTATAAATACTAATATTTGGCACCTATAAATACTAATATTTGGCCACTTCTCATCATCTATCAAAGGAGGCACGAAACAAACAAAGGAGACCAAGACTTGAGCTTAAATTTGAAGAGAATAAAGAATGTCTCTAAGATTTCTTGAACATTATTGAAGACACTTGAATGATTGAAACCTTGGAGACATCCCAAAAATCGATTTTATCTTTCTTTTCTTTATTTTTTTTCTCTTTTGTTAAAATTTATAGTTATGAATATTGTTTATACATGTTTGTATCTATGAATTTAGTGATAATTCTAGTTATGGTTGATCTGTATATGATTAAACATGAATTTTAAGGCTTAATGTAGTTTTATTTGTATTATATTTGGATGATTTAGTATATTTTCGTTTAATTTATTTATGTTTCTCTCTACTTAATGCTCCCAATTGATTGAAAAATGAATTGGTTGTTGTAGATTTATAAATTGATGCTTGAGAGAGATTAACCTATTTATCGGATTTAGAAAATATAGCCTTAGGTTGTTATTAAGTCGAGAGGCTAATAACATTTATTAGATTTAGAGTTTGCTCTATGATTGCATATGGCACACACCAAGTGTTTGAGAAAATGTGTAAGAATACTTGGGGTGTGACATTATGCCTAGGATCTCATTTGACGCTCGGGAGAAGTAATGAGATTAATCCTTGGGTAATCAATTTAAAAATTGCGTAATGTATGTATAAGTAGACAAGTTAATGTTGAGATTTATGCTTACGTGTCATCCTATTATGTATAAATGTTTAACTATAATTTTATACAATTAACATTTCTAATAAAATCGTTAAAATTATTAATTATTAAATGGTAAGATGCTTGTAACATTTCAGACATTGTATGATCTGAAGGAGTTCAGATATGATCTAAAGAAGTTTAAATCAATGCTAAGAGTTAATAACGCTAAAATTATAAGTGTTGAGAGTTAGCAGGTTATAAGAGTTAGCAACATCTAAAGAGTTAGAGCCTTGTCTGAAATAGGACAAAGACCTGAAAATATATTAGTAATGACGTAGCTATAAAGAGTTGCATATAGTGCTAAAAAATGTCATTATGCAAATATATTCTCAAACATTATGCTCTTGATCAAATTTTATCGATGCGTGTTTATCGGTAAAATTCAATAATAAAAATTGGTGTATATCTCTATCTATTTGGTCTAGATGGTTAGTCTTAACAAACCATGAGCTTAGTGGAAGCTTGTATAGAGATATAGGTATTCAGTGATGACTGGGTATTGAACATACTCATGAAGACCTCCAATAGACATCTCATAAATCCATCAATGGAAGGTCTTCCAAGTTAAGTAGTATTTGTGGTCTTTTGACTTAAGCGTCACGGTGGGCTTATGAGTGATCCACTATACTTTGGTTTCATATATGTCAGAAACCTTTCATGGTCTAACCGCTGGGTGTCACTGGGTATAGTCTGATGCTAAAAGAATCCGATGTGCGTAGATATGCGATGCGTCAGCTTATATAAATGAGTTGTATATCCTGATGCTCCAAGATTGTATTTCAAGAAATCTTGTGTCCATAAGTATAAACCTTGAGAATAGTTTCTATAGGGCTAAACACTATCGCAAAAAGTGTTTGCGGATATTATTTATAAAAAATACAAATCTGGAGATAAATTTAAGGTTGGGCAAATAGAGATTTGATGGTGATGGTCTATATCTCTACTCTTTCAAGATATCAATGATGGAGGGATTATACGTATATGCTATAATCTCAACTTGTATGGTCTAACGTGCTGCTTTGTAATATCCGTAACGTATGTGTGGGGCATTATTCATATACATTGATGCGATATTTATATATCTTAAAATTGAGTGCAAGTATACAATATTATATGCAAGTAATAAAGAGACTTATAAAGTTGGATGTCGAACCCACAGGGATAATTTTTATTTTCTTACCAAGTACTAAAATTATATATTTCTTGTAATTATTCAGAAAATAAAATCTTAATTTTGTAATAAATTTAAGTAAAATAAAAGTGCAAAAAATCAATGACATAACTCAAATAAAATAAGAAGATAGCAATATAAATAAAACCTAGGGTTAATTACTATCCCTCCATATATTTTCTAAAAATTAATCCTTTTAATTTTTATATCCCTCAATTCTTATTATTGGTCAAGACACTAATGTATTCACAAGTCTCTTTCAAGGTCATAGAAGTATATCTTAATTTAGCAAATACCTATATTCCTATGGTACTTGTAATAAATTAAGATTCATTATGAATAAATCTTATTGACCATACATGCCAATTAGGTATATTCCTATCTTAATTCGAAACTTGCATATGCAACATTGAATGTTACTCTATAATCATGCATCAAATTATCTAGGTTTAAATACAATGATGCCTCTTTCGAGTTTATCAAAGTATTACCAAATTAATCATAATATTGATTAAATATAATGAAGCATTAAGAATAAATAATTTAAATAATGAAGAATTGAGTTCATATAAATATTAAAAAGATCCAACGATTAAGGTCACATATTGAGTTCAAGTAATAACCCTAGAAAATAAATTTAGCTCATGATAACAAGAGAATTATGGTTGAACAATAAAATAAACATGATACAACCAAAAGAAAACCAATATAGACATCAATTCGCAGTTAGTTGATACGCCAAAGATTCGCCAATAATCTCTTACTTCATTGAATTTCCCTTACTTCTCTCTCTAAACATTGCTCTTCTTTAATGTGTTATAGCTCTAAGAGCCCTGAGTTGTGTCCCTTTGAGGTCTGAAACGAGTGGCCTTTATAGAAGAATTGATTGGAGTTGTATTTCTTTTAGGATTAGAAAAATAGCACTGTTCATCACTGCCGCGATCACTATTTATCGTTGGGGCGACAGCACTGTAGCACGGGTACTGTTCGTGCGTTACTGTTCACAACACTGTATCATTATGTTTTTTTTCTTGTTTTTTTAGATTTTCATCCCCAATTGATCCATTGACTCTAAAGCTACAAAATAACAATTAAACATATAAAAAATCTAATATTCTTATTAAAATAAAAAATTAATTAAGTTAAGAAAGTGAAAATAATAGATATAATTTACGCTTATCAGACATATGGATGAGTTCCCTATGAAAAATTAGACGTGAACCTAGAGAGTCTCACAATATTAAGCGTACTCATTGTGCACTAAGATAACGGACTGGATTCAATAAATTGATCCAAGAAATTTCAGTAAACTAGATATTCTGCCAATATCAATAGGTTGATTGTTTCGCTCCTGTATCTTCCAAAAGGAAAAAAGATCTTAATAATCTTCCCATGTGAATTACATAGGAATTTGCCCATTTTACTGTTCACAATCGAAGAGTTATTGATACTTCTTTTTTTTAGTATACTCACCTACTTTTCAAATCCTAGATTTTTGAATTTAGAGAGATCAAGAATTCTCACTATTTCTTAGATTCATGGACCCAATTCAATTCAATGGGATCTTTCCTTCACATTTTTTTTCCACCAAGAACATTTTATAAAACTCTTGGACCCACGAATTTGGAGTATCCTACTTTCACACAATTCACAGGGTTCAACAAACAATCGATATTTCATGATCAAGGGTGTAGTACTATTTGTAGTAGCGATCCTTATATATTGTATTAACAATCGAAATATGGTCGAAAGAAAAAATCTCTATTTGACAGGGCGGATTCAACAGCAGTTCGAAAGGTTGACCTATTTAGGAATCTTCAGATCTACGCTTATTTTTAACTCCCTATAGGATTGACAACCATTGCAGTGACAGGTCGAGCTCTTACGTTTGCCTGACTTATCGGGGATTCGGTGGATTACTTGAGCTTGAACATGGATAACACTTGTTGACTCTGTTGTTCTTGCTTGAGTTGAAGGAGATATTATCATATATACAAGACATTCTTGTAGTTTGAGTTCTATCTTCCCCAAGGATATTTACAGTAGCGTCTTTCTTGTTTCCTTCCAGGCATTTTTTCAGGCTTTCTGCCTTCGCGTGAGTTAGAATCATAAGATAATCCCAAGTGCCATTTACCAGTCATCTAGTTGTAGTCTTTCTCCCTGAACCTGCGGTATAATGTGGGCCTTTTTGGTTTGAGAAGTGCATTGTTGGAATTGGGTTGGAACGCCAAGTGGCTTTAGATTCAGGGGTTCCCGCTATAGCCGAACACGAAGGAAAGATCATTTATACCGATATTGACAAGATCCTTTTATCGAGCAATGGAGATACTATAGGTATTTCATTAGTTATTTATCAACGTTCGAACAAAAATACTTGTATGCATCAAAAAACCCTGGTTGGGCGGGGTAAATGTATTAAAAAGGGACAAGTTTTAGCGGATGGTGCCGTTACAGTTGGTGACGAACTCGTTTTAGTAAAAAATATATTAGTAGCTTATATGCCATGGGAAGGTTACAATTTTGAAGATGCGGTACTTATTAGCGAACGTCTGATATATGGAGATATTTATACTTCGTTTTCGTATAAAGATTCCTTGGGATGTGCATTTGTCAAGACTTAATTGTTAAGTATATCATATAATTAGTTGACATAAGTTGTTAACTAATGAGATGTTGACAAGGGGTATAAATTGGTCCATAAATTATTTTTACTTTAAATTGACCTATTAACCTAGCTAGTAAAAATAAATAAGGTAAAATAATTATTCAAAAATATTTTGAATAATTAATTAAATATTATATATAACAATTGTAATTATAAATGTTAATGGAGGTGCAAACAATTATTACTATGACTTATTAATAATGACATGATACTATGAATGATGGAACACTATTAAAGTAAAGTTTACAAAACTTATAAAAATTAAAAATGTTTTAATTTTTATTAAGTGAGTAATTAAATTACACTAACACAATAATTAAAAGAAAATGAAGATGTCATTTTTAATTTTATTTATGTTAATTAATAGTGCTGTAGATTTATTCAATGGATAAGCATTAGGAAAAAAGATAAAAGAAATATTGGTGGCCAACAAAATTAAAAAGTAGGCCATTATTATTTTTTGGTGGAGAAACAAAACAAAAAATAAAATGAAAGTGATCTAATTACTAAAATGAAGATGAATTGATTTGATCAATTTTCTCTCAATTCTATCCTCCGGTTATGCAAAAGAAAAACAAGAGAATTGAGAAGAAAATGTTTTTGGATAAAAATATACTTCAATGGAAAATAGTTTTAAAAGGTGCTATGCAAGAGTTTCATAAACAATCTATTTTCTTGAAAACAAATATGTATGTGTTGAAAGAGTTTGAACACAAGCTGCTGGAAATTAATCAAAGTTACCATTCTAGCTCTACAATCCCACCGGATTGTTATGGACTAGAATTGTTCAAGGGTAAACTTTAAGGTGAGCTCCAAAAATTTGTAATCTTCACCGAAGTTCCTCAAAGGTATGTTTATGCAATCTTAACTTGTTTATAATTCAATTTACATGTGTATATATTGATTATATGTTTAATTCCATTGTAAATCGTATATGTAAGACATGTATTTAAGTTTTTTAACATGTATACAATCACATGCATACACCCAAAAATATGTTAACAAATGGTATTAGAGCATGTTTATTGTGTTTCTGCGTTGTTAGAGTGTTATATGAAGTGTTTGGAATGCCTAGAAACAGTAGGAACTAGATTTAGAAGTGTTTAAAATGTAAAAAAATAGCTACTATTGAGTGAACACTACGGTGCTGTGTTTAGAATGCTTAGGCGTTCAATGCCAAATGCTGAGGCATTCAATGCCAAACATTGGGGTGTTTATCTTAGATTCAGCTTGAAAGAACACTAGGGCATTCAAATAGAGAACGTGAGGGTGTTCAACATCAAAAGCTGAAGCGTTCAATATAGAATGCTGGGGTATTCATCTTGGGCTCAATTTGTAATAACGCTGGGGCGTTCAGGTTATAAACACTAGGGCATTCTTTGGGTTGAATGTCGGGGCATTAAGATAACAAATGCTAGAGCGTTAGTATGTAAAACGTCATAGCATTAACATGCATAACGTTAGGGCGTTAAGTCTGTTAACACAGGAGCGTTAAGATGCCTATCGCTAAGGCATTTTGGGTTGAAGGAAAAAGAGTACAAATTTTTTTTATAAGGCATTATATTTTATAATGCAAGGTTGTTCAACTTTTCACGTTGATCGTTCCAAACTATACACTCCAATTTATATTTTTGCATGTGAAATACATATTTTTAATTATTTAATGCAATTATAACTATTATATAATTGTATTATAAATTGTAAATATTTGTTCATGCTGTTAACCATAATAAAAGCCCTATTGGTGGGGGTTAGTTGTGCTTGCGTAAACAAATATTCTAATTATGAATTAGATTCGTATGAGATGCGAAAATTTATTATCATTGTTAATATTAATTATATTTATAATAATATTATTAAAAACTTATTATTAAATTTTTTTTTCTTAATCAGATTGAATAGTATTATATTATGAGATAATATTATACAATGATCCGTCTTGTCAATACGGTGTTAGAAGAGTTACTTTGGTCTTTTTCAATATTGCTACTGTTGGTGCAGTCGGATCTTAGGCACGTGGGTGTATATATGTGCAATTGTGTCTATTGCCTAATGCAGCGAAAATATAAATTTTACAATAAATACAATAAATAAATACATTAATCACATTAATATATTAATAAGGTTAGAGAACTTACCAAACGTGTAACGTTATACACGTATTTTTCCTGGAGTCTGCATAGAGACCAACTCGCGTGTAATTCTAGTCACCAACTCGGTGGGCTTGGTGAGCTAGAACAACAGCTTTATATTCAGTCTGGGATTAACTTTTAATCTCCAAAATGGCCGGGAGTGAATTTACATCCTTTTGGAGAAATGGAGAATTTGGAGCAATTCCTTTTTTTTTTTCTTCTTCTTCTTCTTCTTTCTTCTCCATTTCTCTTTTCTTTCTTCTCTCGGCCAAATGGCCTTCAATTGTTTCTCTTCTCTTTTTCTTATTTCTTTATATATATATAAATATAATATAATATAATAATAATATAAAAATATAATATATATATATATTATATAATATAAAAAAGAGAGAGAGAGAATGATTATTTAATAATTAAATAATCATAGTGTGTCATGACTATTTTGCCCCTCATAAATAGTTACTAAGTTTACCCCTAGTAGGTCCCACCAAATTCCACACTTGGGTAAACTCAACCGAGGGTCCATAATACGCTACGTGTCATAATTTAATTAGTAAATAACAATTATTAACTAATTATTGTATTTAATACTTAAATACAGACATGCACGTATTCCCGTAAAATCGCTAAATATTCATGGATTAAATAATTTAATCTGGCACACTGTCCCAGTGCATAACGAGTACACTCCATATTGCGGGACTCCGTAGGTTCTACGCCTGATTTGTCAAATGGAACTATTCCATGAGTCCGTGATCAATGCCCCACGCACACGTCACGGATATACAAATCAGCGCATTGAACCATACAAGCTGAGGTTACAACGCATACGTATAGTCCTTCCGTCATGATATCCAGGATGTGCGGAGATATAGATTATCACCGTCAAATCCCCATGTGCTCATCTATGTCCTATCTCCAGACTTGTATCTCAATGAACAATATGCGCAAACTCCTTTGTCATATTGTTCCATCCTATCGGAACTCTTTCCCGGGATGATTGCTTGTGGCTTTTCTGAGATACAGTCTCGAAGCATCTGGATATCAAACTCCATATAAGAGCTGACGGATCCCATATCTGTACGCACCAGACTCCATAAGCATCGGACTATACCCAGCGACACCCAGCGGTCACACCATAAAAGGTCTGTGACATCTGTGGAACCAAAGTATGGTGGATCACTTACAAGCCCACCGTGGCACTCAGGTCAAAGGACCACGTATACTACTCAACTTGAGAGGACCCTCGGTTAATGGCTTACATTAAATGTCTATCGGAGTCCTTCGTGAGTTTGTCCCATATCCAGTCCTAACTGGATACCCGTATGTCAATACAAGCTCCAAGCTCATGGTCGGTCAAGAACGATCATTTATACTTGACAGATACGGCATATGCTGATCTATATATAAAGGTATCCACCGATAGACCCGGATCGGTAGAAATAGATCAGGGACTATTATTCGAGAAATACTTACGCAACATGCATTTTCTGGCACCCGATTGCAACTCTTGCAACTATGCAGTTACTAGTATATTCCCAGGTCTATGTCCCATTACAGACAAGGCTCCAACTCTTGGATCTGCTGAGTATTATAACCAACTAACACTTAGCTGTGCTAACATTTAGCAATTATATGTCTCAGGGTGGCTGACTTTGAGCCCTTATCTAAACCTTTTAGATCTGATCCGAACTCCTTTAGATCTATAATGTCTATAATGTTACATGCATAATACCATATAAATTGATATTAGCGATTTAATAAGAATGTACACTTGTATAAATACACAAGTATATGTACATTCAAGGATGGCACGTAAGCATCGACCCTAACAGCTACAACGTGAGGGATTGATTAGGGTGATTCGGACTATGTCGGTTAAATATAAGATGAGATAAATATATGTAAACGAATTACCCAATATTGCTACAGCGTGAGGGTAATACTAATAACATATATTTGATGATTGACAAATTAATCTGGAATACACTTATCCAATATTGCTACAACGTAAAGATAAGGTATATTTAGGATCAGTCATAAGAGTTGCAAGATATGCAATTGACAAGAGTTGTCTACCTTTTGAGTTTATAATTGCCAACATTGCTATAGCGTGAGGCTGTAGTAAAATGCTAATGGGGTCCACTTCTCACTATAAAGTATAAAATCTTTAAACTTTCATTTTATTGTTATGAGAGATTAAATAGATTATGTAAAGCAGTGAGAGGGTGTCTTTAGATTAAAAAATGTATGAAAGTTATATCCATGATCTAAAGCGTTATTAATTAATGATTAGAAATACTCCACTAAACATCTCTAAATTTATCTTATAGTGATAAGATTAGTGTCTTATAGAGATAAGATAACTATGAGCAACCCGTTGGTACACTAAGTTCAAGCACACACATTATTAGGTGTCGATAAATATTCAGACTTGCTTATAAATCTAATAATTGTTCTAGATTAATAAAAATATTAAGATATATCATTTATCAAAAGATTATATAAGAGGTATTTCTGATAATGTCTCTTAAGAAAAGACAAAGGCTTATCAGAAAAGGATTAAGAATAATTTGAGAATCAAATTATATATCCTGACCTGTTTAATGATCTTTAATGGAAGCATATGCACATGAGATGTACAAGTAGTATTATGCTCCATCTAAAATTTATTTAATGTATATCTAAAACACATATAGAGAATAATTATAATGGAAAGTATTTCCATTATAATAAGGTTTAAAATAGTAAGTGTTGCTGTTAAAGAAACCTTATTTAGAAAAGATAGACTTCTCAGATATCTATTTACAAATCAATGACATTTTATATGCATATGATGCTATGAGGTGTAGGGGTATGAGATACCACATGTCTCTATTACATATGCAAAGTATTGCATGATTTAAGTAATGTTAAAAGGCTATAAAAAGAGAAGTACAGCTTCATATGGAGAATGGAGATTACCTAGTAGTAGAAGCTGTTAACATTTTTAAGTCACTTCTCTATTCTGGTTGAAGCATAATGTTGTATCATTACTATTTTGTGCCAAACTTTATTAGGCAAACATATCACTCACTATGTTAGACAGAGAGGGTTATCATAAATACATTAGTAATGGTTTCTTATGTTTATATAATAATGATAGTGTTTTGCTAACTAAGAGTCAGTTAATGAATGACCATTATATCTAGATACAACAGAAAATGTCTTAAAATGAATATGTGAACATAATAAATAGTAGCTCGAGAACTTTGAATAATAACGAATTGTGGCATAAGTGATTAGGTCATATAAGCGTGAGACGACTATCTAAATTGGTTAAGGATGATCAAATATTTGACATGATCATAGAACTTTATCCAATTTATGAATTCTATATTCAAAGAAAGATGACCAAATCTTATTTAAGTGTTGGACATAAGGGCCACTAATTCATTAGAGCTAATACATAGTGATGTATATGATCTAATGAATCATAGTGCCAGTTGTGGGTTTCAATACTTTATTGTCTTTATCATGATTTATCACAATATGGACATGTGTTTCTAAAAATCATGGGTAAAAAAAAAATTGAAGTGTTTCAAAATTTATATTAGAAGTAAAAAAAACAAACAACTATATATACTAAACACCTTTAATTAGATCGAGGATGTTTATATATGAGCAGTAAATTTATAGATTATTTAAAGTAGAATAAGATTCTAGCTCAATATATTTCTCCAAATACTCTTCAACACAAATGTGTTTAGCAATAGAGAAATCAAATTTTATTAGATATGGTCAAATTGATATTGAGCTCTACCGATATTCTAATATATCAATGAAGGTTATGCTCTAGAAATTGCTAATTCACTTATTGAAGAAAATTCCATCGTAAACTATTCCTTCTACTATATATGAGATATGGACTGAAAAAAAATTGAGTCTTAAATATGTTAAGATTTGAGTTATCCTATTTGCATAAGAATTATGCAGTATGATAAATTTGCACCCAAGTGATACAAATGTAGGTTCATTGGATATCCCAAATATTCTATAAGATATCAATTTTATAATCCAAATAAATGAAACTTGTTCGTTGCTAATTATACCACATTCCTATAGAAATAGTTTCTCATGGGTTGTAGAGATTATAAAAGAATTGAACTTCATAAAGTCAATCAGGATGATAATGGAACCTGAAAGTCAATTGAGTGAAATGTCTTAAACACATTTTCCTGTAGGTCAAGAAGGATATCAATGCTACATGTTAGGTTTGTTTAATACCTAAAAATGTGCTCTTGGTTTTTTCCTAGTTGAAGAATAGAATCCTATGATTTATAGAAAAATGATGTTAGACATTGTTTAGGGAAAATGACAACATGTTATGAAATTCAAAATTAACTCTAAGCATGCCAGTCAAGCTAAGTACTTGGTTATACTTCCCTTAGAAATTGTTCCTAATAGTAGCAAATAAGTTTGCGCATCGAAAATATTGGCCCAAAAGAGATAGAAACCTTCAAAAGCCCGATTGGAGTAAAAAGTTACACTCAACAGTTTAGGATCAATTATGAGGAAACCTTTTCACCAATACATATGCTAAAGTTAATTCAGATTTGTTGAATATTGAAGCATACTAAAGTCTTTATTTTGATGAGGTAATCAGATAATCTGATTTCATTAAGAATGAAGAGAAAGTATGTGTTCAAAAAGGCAGTGGGAGCCTAAAATTTCATTCTTGTTCTTTATATGAATAACATAATCATTGTTATATGAGTATGTGACAAATCAGTCAGTTAAGAGTTATCTAAGTAAGAACTTTCTTATAAAAGATTTGACAGAGGCTTTTAGTATAATAAGTACAAAGCTTTATAAAGATAGAGTTTGGAAGCTGATAGGACTCTGTAAATCTTCGTACATAGATTGAGTTCTAAAAAAGGTGCATTTTTAATAACTGTGAGATAGTTAATATACCTTTCAGACATAACATTCATCTTTTTAAAAGAAAGTGTCCTCAGGAAAAAGATGAAAATGTTAAAGTGTCTAGCATACCATATACATCAACTAGAGGTAGCCTAATATGTACCATGTTATGTATGAGATCTGTATCCTGATGGTTGAAAGTGTTATGAGTCAGTATTGGTCTGATCTAGGTAACGACCATTGAATGGCCATGAAACATATCCTATTATATATGAGCGGTATAAATGATAAATTTCTTACTTATGAAGTACGTTACTCATAAATGAGAGGATACATAGACTCAGACTTCTAGTCTGATCCGGATGATAGATATTATACATTTGGTTATGTATTTTTTCTCATCAGTACCATAGCTAGTTGAATAAGTGTTATTCAAATATCCACATTTGTTTCTACCTTAGAGGTAGAATATGTTGCGACTTGAGAAGTTCGCAAAGAAAATACTGTGGATAGTTAAGTTAGTTGCAGAGCTCAGAATAAGTTTTAAACTCAATGAATCCTACCACACTATAATGCAAAAATAACGGAGTAGTTGCTCAAGCCAAGAAACCATAAAATACACTAAAAATCTAATAACGTGGATTCCCAATACCACATTATTAGTAACATATTGGCCATTAGAGATGTAAAAGAATTTAGGAAATATCTTTACATATTATAGCGGACCCATTATCTAAAAGCCTTAACTCTTTAAAGTGTTTGAGAAACACGTAGAGTCAATAGATATTTAATACCTTCATAAATGACACAAGAGCTAGTGGGAGTTGTTGAGATTTGTGCTTACGTGCTATCTCATTTTGTATAAATATTTAACTATAATATTTATACAATTAACATTTCTAATAAAATCGTTAATATTATTAATTATTAAATGGTAAGAGGCTTAAAACATTTCAAACATTGTATAATCTAAATGAGTTCAGATATGATCTAAAAGAGTTTAGATCAGTGCTAAGAGTTAGAAACGCTAAAAGTTATAAGTGTTAAAAGTTAGCAGTGTTAAGAGTTAGAGGCATCTAAGAAATTAAAGCCTTGTATGAAATAGGATAAAGACCTAAGAAAATATTAGTAATGATATAGTTGCAAAGAGTTGAAGATAGTGTTAGGAAATGTCATTATGCAAGTATATTTTTAAACATTATGTTCCTGATCTAATTTCATCGATGTGAGTCTATCGATTGTTTACGCTCAAAATGTAATGTGGCTATTACAGTATAGATTGAGGTGTCGATCCCACGAGGAAGATTTTGGCAAAATAGGTTGATGAAGTAAAATATTAAAGCAGTAGCAAATGAGAAAATTAATTAATTGGTTTAAGTGGATGAGATAGGATTGTTTTTGAATTGAGAGAAATATCTTATGATGATATAAGCAAGGCTTCGAGAATCACAATCATGCTTTATAAATCTACTCTACACTTTGATTCAATGTTTATAACTCAATTGACAGTTTTTCATCTAAACAATCAATCAGAAGATATGTAAAATATAGCTCATTTGATAACACATGTATTTGATATGACTAAACTCTTTTGCAAATATAAACGCAAATCATGTTCATTTATACGAATTATCTAAGATCAACAACATATCATTTTGACAATATTGCAGTAAAAGATCAACTTGAATATCAAACATTTATTGCCTTTACATGTTATCCAAGATCGACAATATATCAATTGACAATATTGCAGTAAAATATTAACATATAAAACAATGTAACCAATAACCATTATAATTCAACAAGAATCACATAAAGAAAACATGACTGAAAATATATGAAACATAAGAATTATAACCTTTGGATTATAGAAAATAAAATAGATAAGATTTTAAGCATAACCAAACTTACAAACATTTGTAGCTCTTGACAACGAGTCAAAGTATAGAAGTAAATTTATTAAACACAAAAGTTCATCTCTTAGCCTTGCCAAGAACTCTAGTCTAAATTACAATACATGTTAATGAGAATAAAATAAAAGAGAATTATCTAATGTTCAAAACGTCCTAAGAGTGTCCTTATATAGGCAATAAATGGAAATATGCCATGTGTGACATCAATCTTCAATAATTTTAGGCCAATAACTCATTCAGCCATTTACAGCATATTTTTGATAATGTAAATGACCGATGTAGCCTCTGTAACCAACATAAAGGGTTTAGAATTTTTTTCTCTTCTTTCCATAGGCACCAGATTCATGTAAATTGGATGAGAATCCAATGAGATATGAGCAAAATTCCAAAAATACATCAGATTTAGGCCAACAACCCTTTTACCCACTTACAAGACAATTTGGTCCATGATAATAGCTGATTTGAACTTTACCATCAACATAAGAGTTGTTGATAATTAAGTCAGCATTTCCCAACTTTAAGAATTATACCAATTGGGTACTTATTTGGTGAGATACGGTCTAAATACATGAGTTGGGTCAAACTGAGTAGAAGTTGTAGCCAGATTCTATTGTATCTCAATTGTTTGCCCATAACATGGTGATTTGGCTTTTCCACTATTCTTTAAGTTTGTGTAAGATTGAGTCATGTTGCTCTAGGTTTAAAAATGTATTCATTTTGATTTCTATATTGAGAGCTATGTCCATTTTACCTAAACTTGTGCAAATAACATTCATTAATCACAATTTAAGGAGAACACTTTATTTCAAGCTAAAAGTACAAAAATGCTAAAATTAGTAACATTAAATGGTGACTGAATCTCTTAATAAATATGCATTTTCATGTGTTCATCATCGGTGAAATCTAATAATATAAATTAGTGTATGTTTATATCTGTATGGTCTAAATGGTTAGTCTTAGCAAACCATAAGCTTAGTAGAAGCTCGTATAGAGATACAAGTATTCAGTGACGACTAGGTATTGAACAAACTCATGAAGACCTCTAATAGATATCTCATAAAGCCATCAATGCAACCAACGTATACCTTAATTCAAATAATATCATTCTAAATAAAAATTAACCAATTCAAAGGATCAATGAAGGTTCATAAGCTGTTTTCTCAACCTTTCCACTTACTCACAAATGATATATGAGATTAGAAAAATATGTACTTAAACATAGGAATTCTTTTGACTAAATAAATTGAATTATCCGTCTTACCACAAGGCTTGACATTGTGCTCAAAAATATTTTGGAAGTCATTCTTTAGTAACCTAAATAGAAACAGTGACTCAATCTAAACAATTTTGAAATCATACCTAGGCAGAAAAGCAAATTCCTTTATACAAGAATTACTAAGACTACAAGCAATAAACAACAATACATGAAACATAAAGCAAAACAACAAAAAGTTAGTTAAAATACATTTCAAAAGTTAGAAATAAAACTCCTTACTCTGTCATTCTAATTTGACCTAGAATGCGTCTCAAGAGTTCAAGAATAAACTCTTTACTTTGCCATTTTAATCAAATGTCGGACGACAATTTTTTTTTTTGGAAAATACAAAATGCAACTTATGTCTACTATCTTCCCTCAAACCAAATGAAACATTGTCCTCAATGTTTAAATAGAAAGAGATAAAGTATAGGAGACATTACCTGAAATGTCAGTTATTCAAAAGAAACAAACCTAAGAGACACTTAAGCAAATATAAACTAAAATGATAATGCTGATAAATAAATAAAACAAAGAAAAATTTACAAACGAAGTGTCAGATCCAATTTTTGCTTGTTAAGGCCCACTGACCAATCGATTCGAGTTATTACTGAGTCAGGTTCGTGGGTAACTGCCTGTAATTTATCAATCAATTCATCCGTATTGGTGGCAGAAATGAGGATCTATCGCACCGATTGTGAAATAAAATTCTGTTCCACAGCTTGATCAAGAAAATAAAGTAAGCAATCAAAATAGTTATTAACATTCAACAAACCTAAGGGTTTTCGGTGGATATTTAGCTGGGCCCAAGAGGCAATTTGAAAAATTTCTTCCAAGGTACCAAAACCACCTAGTAAAGCAATAAAAGCGTCTGCATTGTAAAGCATTCTAGCTATACGTTCATGCATGGATGAGACTTGAAATTCTTCCCCAATTATTTTTCCAGTCAGGTTTCCCATAGCTAAAGCTGTAGGAATAATACCTAAAACTTGACTTCCTCCTAAATAAGTAGCTATTGACACACACCCCGTTAACCCAAGGAAACTCCTTTCATAAATCAAATGAATTTTCTTGCAGTTAATGCTTTTTCTAGATTGTTTGCTACTTCTACAAACACTTTATTTCCCCAAGGACTAGATCCACAAAATACACATATAGTTTAGAATTGTTGAACTGGGGTTTCCTACATATCTACACTCACCTTTATCTCAATATATGACAATGAAGAAAATGAGGTATTGTATTTATAAAGTACCAAATGATAACAATGATTATGGTAACTTGACAGTTTGTCAGAAGAGAGTTAAAAATAAAACACAAAAATTTAAACATAATTACCCACATGCATTATTAAACAAAAAGATTTGAATTTAAGACATCTACATGAGTAGCCATACTATTCATAAAACAAAATAAAATAAAATATTGAATTTAAAACACATGTATTTACAGGTAGTTGTGATTGTAGTTCACATCTTCCTCTGATTTTACGTCCAGTAACGGCTTAAACGCCGTCTATGGGTCAGGGATAGGCTTCATATCCAATTTTTTTAGAAATTGGCAAATAGGGTCTTTTAGAGTCAGATTCCCGAGACTATACCGTTGATGTTCAATTTTGAATTTTTTCCATAAATTGAGAAGTTCACGTTGCACGAGCCCATAAGGATGCGTCTCAAGAGTCAATAGGATATCATCCAAAGACTCCTTACTCAGTCCATCCTTAATGAACTAAATTTTGTCTTCTCGATTTCTAAATGCAAATCCTAAAGAACGACAACTCCGGTTACAATTCTATCGAGCACATTTATGACAGACTTATAACCTCTTTGCTCGTCGCCTTTTGGCATAAGAGCTTCTTCCAAGACCAGGCATATGAGAAACAAAAATCATTTGTAGATTCATCAGATAATCGAACCTTGGCTTCAATTAACCAACGAAGATCCACATGGATATTACCCAACATCAATAGCCTTAGTCTTTCACACCGTGTTTTGTAAATCTTAAGTAGAGCATTTTGAGGCAATGAAGGAAAATATTTTTTAAGGTTAGCAAGAATACGATCCATTTTGAAAGAAAGAAAAAAGATGAATGCACAATTTGAGGGACAGTTTTTAGGAAACTGAGAAATCGACTTTAATAATCACGGAGTACTGTATCCGCCATTTGACCGAAAAATAAAATCACACTAAAGAAAGAAAATAAAAAAAATAAAGTAAAATAAAATGTGAAAGAAAATAAAAGCAAAAAAAAAGTCAAAAGATAAAATATAGACAAAATATAAAATATTGTACAGATAGATTGAACCTGATCAAGTATGATAGACAGGATCCATAAGAGGAATCTCGTCTAGGTACATAGAGTGGTCTACCTTTTTCACATAGCTTTTTAGCCGCTGTCCATTCACTTTGAAAGTTCGACCATCAGTAGGGTCCTCGATTTCAATAGCACCATTAGAAAAAATGTGCCTTACCATAAATGGACCAGTCCATTAGGATCTCAACCTTTCAGGGTGTGAATGCAATCGAGAATCATAAAGATAGACCCGTTGATTTGGCTCGAAGTGTTTTCTTGAGATCTGTTTGTCATGAGATGCTTTCATTTTAGCTTTGTAAATTTTGGAGTTGTCATATGCGTCATTTCGTAGCTCTTCTATTTCTGACAATTGTAACTTTCTCTGAAGGCCTGCAACACTCAAATCAAAGTTAAGGGCTTTGACAGCCTAATAAGCTTTATGCTCTAGTTCAACAGGTAAATGGAAAGCTTTCCCATAAACAAGCCGGTATGGAGACATTCCTAAGATGGTTTTGTATACAGTGCGATATGCCTATAATGCATCAGAAAGGCGTAGAGACCAATCTTTACGATTTAGGTTAACCGTCTTTTCTAAAATCTGTTTAACCCCTCTATTTGCTAGCTCGGCTTGTCTATTTGTCTGTTGATGGTATGCAGTGGAGACTTTGTGAAGAACACCATACCTGCATATCAAAGCTTCAAAAGAACGGTTACAGAAATGTGTTCCTTGGTCATTAATGATTACATGTTACGTACTATACCTAGATAACACATTTTCTTTTAAGAATTTTACCACAGTTGTATTATCATTAGTACGACAAGCTACACCCTCCACCCATTTTGATACATAGTCAACAGTTAAAATGATGTAAAAAGTAGCCAAAAGATGAGGGAAAAGGACCCATAAAATCGATACCCCAACAATCAAATATCTCGATAATAAGAATAGGGTTAAGAGGCACCTAACTTTTGACATCTTTTATAGAAATGACAAAAATTATTAGTGTCTTTAAATAAAGTGGGCCAGTAAAGACTACACTGTAAAATTTTCACAGCAGTCTTCTTCAAAGAAAAATGACCATCACAAGCAGTACTATGGCAAAAATTTAAAACACTAGAAACTTCACTTTCAGGAATGTAACGTCTCATAATTTGGTCAGGACAGTATTTGAAAAGTTATGGATCGTCCCAATAAAAATTACGTACCTCAACTAACAACTTACGCTTATCTTGTGCACTCCAGTTAGATGGAAGTTCACCACAAAATAAATAATTTACGATATGTGCATACCAAGGTATTTGGCTTATAGAAAAAAGATGTTCATCAGGAAAATTATCTCGAATGGGTGGCAAATTAGTGGAGTCAGTGAACTCAAGGCGGGATAGATGATCAGCAACAATATTTTCAATGCCTTTCTTATCTTTGATGGTTAGATCACATTTCTGCAAAAGAAGAATCCACCTAATTAAATGAGCTTTAACATCCTTCTTAGAAAGAATGTACTTAAGGGCCACGTGGTCAGTAAAAATAACAATAGGTGAACCAATCAAATGAGAACGGAATTTGTCTAAGGCAAAAACAACAGGTAGTAGTTCTTTTTCAGTAGTAGTGTAATTTATATGAGCATCATTCAAAGGCCTACTAGCATAATAAATAACAAAGGGTTTTCCCTCCCTACGTTGCCCAAGAACTGCTCCTACTGTATAATTACTTGCATCACACATAATTTCAAATGGGAGGTTTCAATCCGGTGATTATATGATTGGAGCAGTGGTGAGTTTGGCAATGAGTGTTCGGAATGCCTTCTCACACTCTTGTGTTCATGTAAATTCTGCATCTTTTAACAAAACGTTACACAATGGTCTAGATATGGCAAATTTTTTTTGTATAAACCTTCTGTAAAAGCCAACTTGTTTAAGAAAAGATCAGACATATTTTACCGTTTTAGGCGTAGGTAATTTAGAGATTAATTTAATTTTGGCCTTGTTAACCTCTATCCCTCTTTCAGATACAATATGGCCCAAAATGATTCCTAAAGATACCATGAAATGACATTTCTCCCAATTTAGCACAAGTTCTTTTTCTTCACACCTACTCAAAACAGCTTTCAAGTTAAATAGGCATAAATCAAAAGAATTACCAAAAACAGTCAAATCATCCATAAAAACTTTCATGCATTTTTCAACCATATTAGAGAAAATACTCAACATACAATGCTGAAAAGTAGCTGGTGCATTACATAATCCAAATGGCATTTTACAAAAAGCATAAGTACCAAAATGGCATGTAAAAGTAGTTTTTTCTTGATCTTCTATAGCTATCTCAATCTGGTAATATCCTGAATACCCATCAAGAAAGCAATAAAAAGGATGTTCAGCTACACATTCTAAAATTTGGTCGATAAAAGGCAATGAAAAATAGTATTTCCTAGTTGCTGTGTTTAATTTTTTATAATCAATGCACATTCACCAACCACTTGCCACCCTAGTTGGAACAGGTATCCCATTCTCATTTTCAACAACAGTAACCCCAAATTTCTTAGGAACTACTTGAGTTGGACTTACTCATTGACTATCAGAAATTGGGTAGATTATACCCACATCTAATAGTTTCAAGATCTCTTTCTTCACTACTTCTTTTATTGTTTAGTTAAGTCTTCTTTGTGGGTCTCTAGAAGGTTGGGCACCTTCCTCAAAATGAATTCTATGGGAGCATATCAATAGAGAAATACCTTTAATATCAGCTATGGTCTAACCTAGTGCAGACTTATGTTCTTTGAACAATTTTATCAAAATTTTCTCTTGTTCAGCACTAAGTTCAGAAGAAATGATGATAGGAAAGGTATCACTTGGTCCCAAAAATGCATATTTTAAACCTTTGGGCAGTGGAGAAAGCTCAACTTGTGGTGTCTCGAGGTTTGATGGTTTTGGTCTCTCCTTCTCTAGTGGTAACTTTTCAAAGTGTGGCTGTCAAAATTGAGTCCCTTTATCCTGTGAGTCAAAAATACTAAATACATTAGTTGTTACATCAGGATAATACAATTCTTTAAAATCAAAATTGAGAAGGTTTTTCAAAGAATCAGAGCCATGATTTTTATAAGCTTCCTCCACTACAAGTGTGTCTATCATATATGAATGATAGCATCGTCTTCTTCTCGTAGTTCTATGCCAATATTAAAAATGTTCACCTCAAGAGTCATGTTCCTAAAAGATAATTTCATTAGACCATTTCTGCAATTAATAAAAGCGTTAGAAGTGGCAAGAAAATGTCTCCCAAAATAAGAGGGATTTTTGACTCCATGTTAATAACAAAATGAGTATCTAAAACAAGAAAATCAACAGAGTAGTAAAATTTATCAATTTACAACAAAACATCTTCTATTATTCTCCGTGGTTTCTTGATTGATCGGTCAGCTAATTGTAGGACTACAGATGTAGGTTTAATCTCACAAAGTTCCAATTGCAAGTAAATAGAATAAGGCATTAAATTTACACTTGCTCATAAGTCCAAGAAAGCTTGACCAAACTCACGTGTCCTAATTTTCTAGGAGATTGTGGGACATCCTAGGTTTTTATACTTGGGTGGTGTCTTTTGTTCAATCACTGCACTTACCTGTTCTACCAAAAATACAGTTTTCTTTACATGGTATTTGCTTTTAATAGTGCATAGATCTTTGATGACTTTGGCATAAGTTAGAACCTGCTTAATCAAATGTAACAAGAGAAGATTAATTTTAGCTTGTTTTAAATGTTTCAAAATTTCACCTTGAATTTTTGAATTTTCCCAACCAATCAAAGAGCTTGAGGAAAAGGCACTGGGATTGAAAACTTATTTTCGAGCTATTTTTCCTATGTGGCCTCTTTTTCAAGGAGGGCGTCTTTACTATTCGTAGATGTGTTAATTTCAGAAGTAGGCTCACTTACAATCTTACCACTTTGAGTAGTAATGGCATTGACTTCTTTGAGATTTTGAGCATCAGAAGTAGAAGCTTGTGCCATGAATTGTCATTTTGGATTGGATTGAGGTTGAGATAGAAACTTACCTCGCTTTTGTGATTTGACTCTTGATTTCTTTATTTTCGTCTATCACCAACACAAGAATTGTTTCAAATTTTTTATTAGTCTTACTTTGTGCTTCCATAAATGCTTGTAATGTATCCTCTAAAGGACTCCTAGTTGGTCATGCATTATATTGAGGCGTAACATAAAACTTGGGTGCTTGTTGTTCTTGTTTCCAATGGCTGTTGGCTTGTTGGTCAGATTTCCAACTAAAGTTTGGGTGGTTTCTCCAACTAGGATTATAGGTTTCAGAGTAGGGTGAAAAAGGCTTCTTGTACATCCTTAGGGCATTACATTATTTCTCATATATCCCTTTCATCTCACTATAAGTAGGGCAATCCTAAGCTAAGTGTTCCGCTCCTTCACAGACAAAACAGACATCGTGTGACTCAACCTTAGCAACCATGTGGGTGACCCTTCTATCTTTGGTTTTCAAGGCCTCTAACTCCTTAGTTAAGACCTCTAATTAGGCTTTGAGGTTATCCTCTTCCCTAAGATGGAAAACTCCACTGGGTCGTGACCTATTTGTGCTTTCAATCATGCTAGGTCTAGTCCATGTATGGGCTTTTTCGGCTAAGTCATTAAGGAATTCTATGGCTTTCTCAGGATCTTTGTGAAGGAACTCCCTATTACACATTATCTTAACAAATTGGCGCTTTCTAATTGTGAGTCCCTCATAAACATAGCTAATCAAGTGCCAATTTTCATACCCATAGTGAGGGCACAAATTTATCAACTCTTAAACCTTTCCCATGTTTGATATAAGGTTTCACTGTCTTTTTGGAAGAAGGAAGAAATTTGTTTTTTCAGGCCATTAGTTTTGTGTTGTAGGAAGTATTTATTGAAAAATACTTGGGTCATTTATGCCCAAGTTCCTATAGACCTCGGTCTCAAAGAGTATAGCCAACTCTTTGCTTTGTCTTTCAACGAAAAAGGGAAAAATTTAAGCCTAACAGTGTTTATGGCTTTAGGTGGTTGGCTATGGAAGGTGGCAATTACCTCTTCAAATTCCCTAACATGTATATAAGGATTTTCACTATCTATATCATGAAAAGTGGGCATAGGTTGTATCATTTCAGGTTTAAAATTCGAATGTGGTGTGTTAGGTGGAAATATAATGCATGATGGTGTGGCTGTACGAGTAGGATGCAAATAATCTTTTAAAGTCCTAACGGGGTTATCTTCGTGTTAGCTCATTGTGTTGGAATTACAAGATGAACTAGATGGTGAATTCTCTTCCCTTACAAATTGTGGTGGTGATTCTAGTTCTACTTCTTTCACAAATCTCCCTCGTTTATCTCTAAGTCGATGCATACATCCTAACAAATATTTTTTTTTTTGTTTTTACTCTTTTTTTTTATTAAGGAAATTCTTAAGAAAAAATTAAGAAGTGAAATAAAACACAACAAGAAATAGAAATGAGTTAGGTGGTAAGACCAACCATGAAATATAAATACAATAAATGAACTAAAGATAATAAACTATAAAGTACGATAAGAAAAAAAAAGTACAATAAGTAAATAAAAGAAAAGAAAGTGCAATAAATAAAGGAAAATAAAATGCAAAGTATAATAAATAAATAAAAGGAAAAAAATAAAATAAAATACAATAAATAAATAAAAAGGTACAATAAGTAAATAAATAAAAAGTTAGGCAGTAGAACCGGCCATTAAAATAAAATAAAAATACAACATATTAACTAAAGAAAATAAAGTGCAATAAATAAGTAAAAGAAAATAAAAATAAAGTACAATAAAAAAAGTGCAATAAATAAATAAAAGAAAATAAAGTGCAAAATATAAATAAAGTACAATAAATAAACTAAAGTACAATAAATAAATAAAGTGCAATAAAAAAAAATTAAATTAGGCAGTAGAACCAACCACTAAAATGAAAATACAACAAATTATCTAAAGAAATAAAGTAAAATAGGTGGTAGAACCCACCATGAACAATAAAATGAATTACAACAAAGAAAATAAAACTAATATTTTATAAAGAAAAGAAAATGTACAAACTAAATCAATACTAAGATTTAGTATTGATAAACGCAACCGACTTTTGCTTAGTGTGCCTCCCCGGCAACAGTGCCAAATTTTGTTTACGCTCAAAATGTAATGCGGCTATCACAGTATAGATTGAGGTGTCGATCCCACGAGGAAGATTTTGGCAAAATAGGTTGGTGAAGTAAAATATTAAAGCAGTAGCAAAGGAGAAAATTAATTAATTGGTTTAAGTGGATGAGATAAGATTGTCTATGAATTGAGAAAAATATCTTATGAATTTAAGCAAGGCTTTGAGAATCACAATCATGCTTTATAAATCTACTCTACACTTTGATTCAATGTTTATAACTCAATTGACAGTTTTCCATCTAAATAATCAATCAGAAGATATGTAAAATATAGCTCATTTGATAACACATGCATTTGATATGACTAAACTCTTTTGTAAATATTAACACAAATCAAGTTCATTTATACAAGTTATCTAAGATCGACAACATATCATTTTGACAATATTGCAGTAAAAGATCAACTTGAATATGAAACATTTATTGTCTTTACATGTTATCCAAGATCGACAATATATCAATTGACAATATTGCAGTAAAATATTAACATATAAAACAATGTAACCAATAACAATTATAATTCAACAAGAATCACATAAAGAAAACATGACTGAAAATATATGAAACGTGAGAATTATAACCTTTGGATTATAGAAAATAAAATAGATAAGATTTTAAGCATAACCAAACTTACAAACATTTATAACTCTTAACAACGAGTCAAAGTATAGAAGTAAATTTATTAAACACAAAAGTTCATCTCTTAACCACCTTGCCAAGAACTCTAGTCTAAATTACAATACATGTTAATGAGAATAAAATAAAAGAGAATTATCTAATGTTCAAAATGTCCTAAGAGTGTCCTTATATAGGCAATGAATGGAAATATGCCATGTGTGACATCAATCTTCAATAATTTTAGGCCAACAACTCATTCAGCCATTCGCAGCACTTTTTTGATAATGTAAATGACCGATGTAGCCTCTGTAACCAACATGAAGGTTTTAGAATTTTTTCTCTTCTTTCCATAGGCACCAGATTCATGTAAATTGGATGAGTATCCAATGAGATATGAGCAAAATTCCAAAGATACATCAGATTTAGGCCAACAACCCTTTTACCCACTTACAAGACAATTTGGTCCATGATAATAGCTGATTTGGACTTTACCATCAACATAAGAGTTGTTGATAATTAAGTCGGCATTTTCCAACTTTAAGAATTATACCAATTGGGTACTTATTTGGTGAGATACGGTCTAAATACATGAGTTGGGTCAAACTGAGTAAAAGTTATAGCCCGATTCTATTGTATCTCAATTTTTTGCCCATAACATGTTGGATTTAGCTTTTCAACTATTCTTCAAGTTTGTGTAAGATTGAGTCATGTTACTCCAGGTTCAAGAATTTCTTCATTTTGATTTCAACATTGAGAGCTATGTCCATTTTACCTAAACTTGTGCAAATAACATTCATTAATCACAATTTAAGGAGAACACTTTATTTCAAGCTAAAAGTACAAAAATGCTAAAATTAGTGACATTAAATGGTGACTGAATCTCTTAATAAATATGCATTTTCATGTGTTCATCATCGGTGAAATCTAATAATATAGATTAGTGTATGTTTATATTTGTATGGTCTAAATGGTTAGTCTTAGCAAACCATAAGCTTAGTAAAAGCTCGTATAGAGATACAAGTATTCAGTGACTACAAGGTATTGAACAAAATCATAAAGACCTCTAATAGACATCTTATAAAACCATCAATTGAAGTTCTTCCGAGTTGAGTAATATTCGTGGTCCTTTGACCTGAGCACCATGGTGGGATCATGAGTGATCCATCATACTTTGGTTCCAGACATGTTAAAAATCTTTCATGGTCTGACCACTGGGTGTTGCTGGGTATGGTTTGATGCTCATAGAGTCTAGTGTGCGTAGATATGGGATCCGTCAACTCATATCAGTGAGTTATATATCCCGATGCTCCGGGAATGTATTTTAAAAAATCTTGTGGGCACAAGTATAAACCCTAAGAATAGTTTCTATAGTGCTAAAAATTATCGCAAAAGTGTTTGTGGATATTTATTATAGAAATACAAATTTGGAGATAAATTCAAGGTTGAGCAAATATAGATTTGATGGTGATAATCTATATCTCTGCTCTTCCAAGGTATCAATGATGGAGGGATTATACGTATATGCTATAACCTTAACTTGTATGATCTAACATGCTGCTTTGTAATATCCATAATATGTGTGTGGGGCATCGTTCACGAACATATGAAGGATTTTCATATGAAAAATTAGACGTGGACCTAGAGAGTCTCACAATATGAAGTATACTCGTTGCTGACTAAGGTAGCGGATTGGATTCAATAATTTGATTTAGAAAATTCCAGCAAACTATATATTTGTTTAAAAATCCTTTGGGATGTGCATTTATCAAGACTTAATTATTAAGTACATCATATAATTAGCTAATAGGATGTTGACAAGTGACATAATTTGGTCTATAAATTATTTTTACTTTAAATTGACCTATTAACCTTGCTAATAAAAAAAAGCAAGGTAAAATAATTATTCAAAAATATTTTGAATAATTAATTAAATATTATATATAATAATTGTTATTATAAATGTCAATGGGGTATAAACAATTATTACTATGACCTATTAATAAACACAAGATATTATGAATAATGGAACACCATTGAAGTAAAGTTTACAAAACTTATAAAAATTAAAAATGTTTTAATTTTTATTAAGTGGGTAAGTAAATTACACTAGCACAATAATAAAAGAAAATAAAGATGTCATTTTTAATTTATTTGTGTTAATTAATAGTCCTGTACATTAATTCAATGGATAAGCATTAGTAAAAAGATAAAAAAAAAACAAACATTGGTGGCCAACAAAATTAAAAGATAGGCCATTTATTATTTTTTTGGTGGAGAAACAAAATAAAAAACAAAATGAAAGTGGTTCAACCACTAAAATGGAGATGAATTGATTTGATCAATTCTCTCTCAATTCCATCATCCGGTCGTGCAGAAGAAAAACAAGAGAATTGAGAAGCAAAAATGTTTTGGATAAAAACATGCTTCAATGAAATATAGTTTTAAAAGGTACTATACAAGAGTTGCATAAATAATCTATTTTCTTGAAAACAAATATATATATATATATATATATATATATTGAAAGAGTTTTAAAACATGTTGCTGGAAATTAATCAAAGCTACCCTTCTAACTCCACAATTCCACTGTATTGTTATGGACTAGAATTGTTCAAGGGTAGACTTCAAGGTGAGCACAAAAAATTTGTAATCTTCACCGAAGTTCCTCAAAGGTATGTTTCTGCAATCTTAACTTGTTTATAATTCAATTTACATGTGTACATGTTGATTATATGTTTAATTTCCCTATAAATCGTATATGTGAGACATATATTTAAGTTTTTTTAACATGTATACAATTACATGCATACACCTAAAAACACATTAACAGTTAGATTGGGATATCAACTTGAATATGTATGTTAACGTATTTTAGGGTGTATGCATGTGATTATGTACGTGTTGAAAAAACTAAACACGTGTATTATATACACGAATTTTGCAACGAAATTAAGCATGTAATCAACATATACACATATAACTTAAATCATTAACAACTTAATATTATAAAAACATACATTTGGTGACCTTCGGTGAAGATTTCAATTCCAAATTTTTTCTTAGCTCCAACTTTGAACTCACCTTAAAGTGCACTATTATTCAATTCTAGTTCACAACAATTCAGTGGGATTTTGAAGCTAGAATAGCAACAATTAAATTTTTAGCAACAAGGTTTTGTTTCTTGAAAGAAAAATAAGAGCAATATTTTTCTCTCTCTAGTTTTTCTCACAACTCTTTGTTCAAAGAAAACTTTCTAAAAACTAAAATCTCTTCAATACCCTCTCTCCTTCCATGAATATTTGCTTCACCCTTATTAATCAAAATGAATTCACACCATTTTTTATGCTCTAACCATTTCACAAGTGCTCCATCAAAATTCAGTTAAGTGGCCAACAACCAAAAATAATTTTTGATGGCCATTTTTAATGGCCTAATAAAACTGACCATTAATTCTACAAAATGGTGCTCCACTTAATTTAATTTATGTTTCTCAAATTAGGTATGTCTTCCACTTAAGAATAAAATAACAAATAAATAAAAATCATATTTTAATTATTTAATTATTAAAAAACTATTTGAATAATTAATATTTACTTTATTTGATTTTACTAATATGGTTCAGGGGTGAATTCATGGTAAAACAGTTCATGGAATAAAATTATGTCACTTACTAACATCTAATTAGTTAACAACTCTTGTTAACTAATTAAGTGATGTACTTAACATTTAAGTCTAGACAAGTGCACAACTTGAGAAACTCTTAAATATATTTTCAGTTTGCTAGAATTTCTAGGATGAAACTGCTCAATCCATAATGTCGGCCGAACGCTCTGATTTTTTCCATTCTTAACTATCTTCTCTGCTATTTTTGTCGAATTTAAATATTTTTTATTGTTTTATGACTATTGTCAATCAAATTGCCTATTTTCAACCTATACTACTCCAAATCTACTCATTTTTAATTGTAACAAAAATACTAAAAGGAGAAATAAATAAAAACTCAACAATTTTTGCCAATTTTTTAAATTTTCACTTCCTAACTGATCTTTTTAGTCTCTAATGTTTAAAATATTAGTATCTAAACACCTAATTTACTTGTTCTTAAGTTTGAATTTAAGTGTTAAAATGTAAGTATTGTTTGAGTGAGTTTTTGAAGAAAATGGTGGGAGAGAGGCAAAATATGCTTCAGGGGTAAAATGGTTCGAATTTTAACTTTGTGGCTCTTAAATATTTCATTTCAATTTTGTAGCTATAAAGGTATATAAGTTTAAAATAAGGGTTATTTATGTACGTTTTCCTAAAAAAAATATAACAAAGCAAAGCTAAATCTTACTATACCACTAGCTACACATTACGCAAAAATCCAACATAAAAACCAATATCCTCATCAACAAAATCTAAGAAGCTAGAGCCTTATTTGAAATAGGATAAAGACTTGAAAATATATTAGTAATCATGTGTAAGAAGTTGCAAATGGTGCAAGAAAATGTCATTATGCAAATATATTCTCAAATATTATGTTCCTGATCTATCTTCACTGATGCGGGTCCGTTGACTATAACCTTATTATATATAGATCAATGTATGTCTATATCTAAATGGTCTAGATGGTTTATCTTAACAGATCATGAGTTTAGTTGAAACTCGTATAGAGATATAGGTATTTAGTAAAGACTGGCACCAAACAAAATTAATTTTTCTAAAATGTGAACCAAATCAAATAAAAGAATAGGCTAGGACCAAACTGGTTCAGTCTCTAATTTTGTGGGCTGGGCTTTTGAAATTGATGGATTATAGTTTTGACTATCATGATTCTTCATTTAAGTTCATTTTAGTCTATAAATATATATAGATTTAGGCTAATTTTATAATGGGCTAAAACTCACTTATTAAATCAAGCTTAATTTTAAATCAAATAATAAAATTCTTAAATTAACTAATATCCAATGAGATTCAAGTCAGAAGACATAATCTATTAATTCTCATAGGTACATTTATGCAAAAACTAAAATAAAAAAAACCCAAATTACGTATTAACTTTATAAAAGCAATATACCAAATTAATTACAAGCCATAAATAATAATTTAAAAAGGTACAAATATTATTAAAAAATACAACTTAAAATATAAAAGCATTAAGAGAAATAAACACAAGTCTTCCTAAGCTCAAAGTCCATTAGTTGAATATGTCACACTCCACCTTCTAAAGCCACACTAAAAGAAAAAGAATAATATGTAAACAATTTAAATTAGCTCTTATATTTATATTATAACATTTGAAATAATATAAATACTAATCAATAATCAAGTCAATCCTTAATCAAGTTTTATATGCTCCTCCGTTAGTTTTGTTGGATTTACAAATTATATATTATATAGGAAAATAGACTTAATAATGAAAATTTACATCAATAAAATATAAATAAATTAAGTAACATAATTTTGATACTCGACTCATCAACTTCATAAAATTTAATTTTCTCAACACATGCTCTCTCATATTACTTATCCCCAAGTAAGGAAGAATGTATCTAATTTTATGCACAAATCAATGCCTCAACAAATTTAGAAGTTAAAGAACTCATAAATGGATCAATAATATGCTCTCAAATACTAAATGCTAACTCAGATACAATAGTAGAGACTGAAATTGTCAATACATCCTTTACCATATGAGATAAAATTAGATACTTTATACAATTCAACTTCTACAAACTAAAAATCTCAAAATTTGCATTATTTGAATGCTCAGTATCATCCAACAAATATCTCTCAATCTCATGCAATCCTTTAGTAACAACTATTCATTTTTGAAGCTTTGTATATCCCAAAAAAAAAAACCATAAGAATCAACATTAAAAAGCTCCTCGTCATTCTCCCCTAAAATAGAGGGCAAATGCTCATCAAGTTGAGGGAAAGTACCAACAAATCCATAACCAAAACTATTACCACCATACCATACAACACAAGATTTGTACATCTTATAAAATAATACTCTAATCTCATTTTGTACAACATTAACATTATTAAGATCATAAAAAGTATTAAAGCAATAAACCACCTACTTTAATTTGCAACACAGATCTAAAACAACTGCAATCAGTAATAATTGATTTATGTTATGCAAAACACCTTAATATTTGTCAAATTTTCTCTTCATATTAGTTGCCATCACACCCAACAAAGGATCTTTACTAACACTAAGTTTTTTCAAGTGTGTTTGATTCTTTCACATCTCATTAAAATAAATATGTAAAGTTACACTAGAAGAAGTGATAACTTAAGTGTTATATCATATAATATCTTTAGAAACTTCATAAATCTCATAGCTTTCACCCATCCCTCATAAGTTGGTGGACCAACCCGAGTCTTTCCATTTTCACTCTCTTAAAAAATAAACCAAATAATGTTTATCATCATCCTACATTCTTTCAAAAGCTTTTGGAATTTCAATGCACTTTTCAATATCAAATACATTGAATTCCAACAAATAGGTACATTTAATATTACCAAACCTTTACAAAGATTTTTTTTCTTTTCCCACACATAATTTCAATTTTGCCGATCTAGAAGGGGATGGTCTAATGAATTTCACAGCATTGCGAATATTAAATATTATTTCATCTGCTTCTTTCAACCCCTCACTAACAACCAAATTAAAAATATAGGCACAACATCTCACATGCAAATACTCCCGTATTTAACACCAACCTATCATCTTTTCAATATCTTAATTTTATTTTAATATAATTGATTGATATATCATTTACACTAGCATTATTAACCGTTATTGTGGATAATTTTTCAATACCCAATCATGCAAACAAGACTTAATGAGCTTAGCAATTGTCTTCACCTTATTTTTCGGTACTAAAATAAAACTTAATATTCTTTTTTGAAGAACTTAATCATTATTAATAAGATGGGTTGTGATCACCATATAATTAGCATTTTGTATTGAAGTCCATATATCTATAGTAATGCTAACTTATTGCCCATTTACACTTAAAATATTTTTCAATACAGCTTTTTCATTTGCATACAATTGAAGTATATCTCTAGCTATTGATTTTCTAGACAAAACATCAAATTTTGGACAAGCAACTCTACAAAACTCTTTAAAGCAATCCCCTCCACAAAACTATAAGACAACTCATTAACAATGATCATATTAACTAATGCCTTTTTACATGCCTCTTTATTAATTGCTACAAGTACAATAATAATTGGTTGTTGTTTACCCCATTCACCATCTATATTTTGTTTTTTACAAGTTAATGTAGTTTTCTTGTCATTTACCATATATTTTTATATGCAACACACCTACCCATATGAGTCCATAAACTAAAAGTTTCAATATTACCTTTACAAGCATTTTCTATAATAGTTGAACCTATCTCTTTCTGCCCCCGCTAATTTAGTAGATGCTTTCATACCTTTGCTCTTAGAACAATAGTTAAACCCCCTTCACCAATCTCATTTGTACCATCATCCATTGGTAACGCAGAATCTATCTGAAAATTAAATTAAATGATTTAATTATAAATATTTTCTAGCAACCTTTCAACTTGTGCACATTATGCATTCCCATACCAAACATAAGAAATAAGATAAGATAAATTTGCAAATAACGGGTCAACCTTTCTTTGATCAATAATCAACAACACAGTACATTGAAACTCCCAAATTATTTTTGTATCATCTTAATGTTAAGGTTTGTGCTCACGTGTCATTCTTGTTTGTATGAATATTTATTTTGTACTATTTATACAATATATATTTTATTAAATCGCTAATAACCTTTATTATGGCACTAAAACTTGTAACACTATGGACATTGTATGATCTAAAGGAGTTCACATCTGGTTTAAAAGAGTTTAGATCAGGTCTAAGAGTTAGCAACACTGAGAGTTATAAATACTAAGAGTTAACACTGTTAAGAGTTAGCAGAATATAAGAGTCAACGAAATCTAAAGAGTTAGAACTTTGTCTATAATGGGACAAAGACCTAAGAGTCTACTTGTAATGACATAGTTGCAAAAAGTTGTAATAGATGCTAGAAAATGTCATTATATAAGTATGTTCTCAAACACAGTATTTTTTATCTATGCTCACCAATGCGGGTTTATCAGTAAATCACTATTATATAGATTAGTGTATGTCTATATTTGCATGGTACAGATGATTATTCTTAGCTGACCATGAGCATAGTAAAAGCTCGTATAGACATGCAGGTATTCAGTCTGGACTGGACACTGAACAGACTTACGAGGACCCCAATAGATATCCTATGAATCCATCAAAGGAAGGTTTTCTCGAGTTAAGTAGTATTTGTAGTCCTTTGACCTGAGTGTCACGGTGGGCTTGTGGGTGATCCACCATACTTTGGTTTCACATATATCAGAGATCTTTCATGGTCTAAATGTTATATATCGCTGGGTATGGTCCGATACTCATGGAGTTCGGTGTGCGTAGATACGAGATTCGCTAGCTCATATAGATGGGTTGTATATCCGATGCTCTGAGATTGTATCTTACAAAGCCTTATAGCCATAAGCAACGAACCCGAGAAAAGAGTTTCCCATAGAGTTGAACAATATAATAAAAGTATTTGTGTATATTGTTAATTCAGATACGAATCTGGAGATAAGTTCACGAATGAGTTTATAGGGATTTAACGGTGATGATCTATATCCCTGCCCATCTAGGGTATAATAACGGAATTATTATACGAATATGTAATGACCTCAAAATGTATGGTTTAACGCACTAATTTGTAATATCTGTGACATATGCATGGGGTATCGATCACGGACTTATGGAATACAGTAAAATCTAGCAATTTACTATGGTTAATAGTAGGACCCACTTTAGGTTACCTTGGTAACCTGTAAAGACATAAAAGTAATTTCACTTAATGATTATTTAATTGTTAAATAATCAAAATAAATATTTATTTATTAACCTTATTTAATGGTTAAGTTAACCTTACTTAATGGTTAATTATTAAAATAGTTAAATAAATAATTTAACTTAACTATGGTTAAAAGTTAATCATATGGTTAAGTTAATAAGATATTAACCCTTAATGGTTAAGTAATGGTTAACCTAACCATGGTTAAGTTAGTTAACTAAGGTTAGGTTAGTTAGATATTTACTAAACTTAAGGGTTAAGTTAAACTAACCTAACTAGGGTTAAATGTCAACTTTAGTTAAGTTAAATGTAAATTTATGGGATAAGTACGATTTTACCCTCAAGTTTTGGGCTAATTAATAACTTTACCCCGGTTACATCTAAAATACCGAATGTTACTATAATCCGTTAATTTTTGCCGTCAATTTAGATGAAAAATTTATATTTAATATACTTTTACCATTTTACCCCCAATAATAACACACATATAAAAATATATAATATATGTAAATAGACACGTGTCATTATAGATTTGTTACAAATAACACGTGTCATCGTATAATTGGTTATATCATTAATAAACTAAATTAAAAAATTAAAAACAAAACTGGCACTGTCGCCGAAAAATGACAATCTGCCGGCTGCCATTTTTTGGTGACAGTGCCAGTTTTTATTCTTAATTTTTTTTGTATAATTTAATTTATTTATAAATTATTGTAAAAAAAATAAACTAATTACATGGTGACACATGTCTAAAAGTACTAATCACATTTGATACGTGTCATATTGTTAAAGTTTATTTTTAAAATTATATTAAATTAAATTAATGGATGAGATTGTGTCACGTGTTCGAAAAGACAATAAATGGGTCAAATTTTATCACATGTTCAATGGTTCATTTTGACACGTATCATATTGTTAAAGTTTATTTTTAAAATTATATTAAATTAAATTAATGGATGAGATTGTGCCACGTGTTCGAAAAGACAATGAATGGGTCAGATTTTGCCACGTGTTCAATGGATAATTTATTTGTATGGCTAGATTATATTTTTACCCTTCCACCATTAAAACTAACGGCAAAAATTAATGGATTAGGGCAAAATTGGATATTTTAGATCTAACCGGGGCAAAGTTGTTAATTAGCCAAAAACTTAAGGGTAAAATTGTACTTATCTATAAATTTAAATTAAGTGAAATTTAAAATAAATTAAGTTTATTTATATATATTTTCAAAATAAAACAAAATTTGATAAGTTAAGCTTTAACATTTTTTTGGCCGATTGTCAAAGAGGAAAAGAAAGAGAAAAATTTGTTTTTCTCAATTTAGAATTCAAGTGTTGAATTATAGATTAATTTTTCTTTTTTATTTGGTTTAGGCCATTAACCTTAATTAGGTGTTTGATTATTGATTAAGTGTTAATCAAAAGAAAATCAAATACTTAGGTTGAATTTGTTAAACAATTTGCTAGATTAATATACTGCTATTCTAAATAATCAATCCCACCGTTATTGATTAGTAGGATTGACAAAGTTTATATTTCATATGAACTTCAAGCAATTTTAATCCAAAGACATAAATGGTTTAACTCTCAATTTTGTTATTAATTTGATTAATATGTAATAATTATGTTTATTGTAAATTTGTATACTCTACTGTGCAAATATATGTATGAGATATGTATATTTTGATGATAAACACATATACCACATGCATGGACCCTATATAAATCAACACTTAAAACGTTTTGGCACCAAGAATAAGCAACCACACAACATCATTTGATACTTGATAATTGAAAAAAAAGTCCAGTAATTTTTTTTATCTTCTTAGTTGATTAGACCAATTATCAAGTTTTACCAAAATTCAACCGTAATTGAAGGATACACACACAAAGAGACAGGTTAACAACTAATGTTAGAAGAATAATTGTGTAAAATGATACCCATACTCGTGCATACATAAAGCATTGAATTGTGTAAAAGGTGTTAAAAGAACAATAACAAACATCAGAAAAAATAATAATTTCTATGCAATTAACTAAAAGGAACCGACACTAAGTCAGGGTCCCAAATTACCAAACACTTTCAACCCATCTTTCTTTAACTAACCCTAAAAAGTAAAAGTAAAAGCGGCAGCCCTTTTCACTGGATTTGCCCATTCTCCAGTTAATCTAAAATCTAAATACTATCTTGTTTTTATCTTTTGTTTCATTTAGTTTAGTTGTTATGGTTTTCTTCTTGGTTTTTTTTTTTTTGGTTCTACCTCTAGTTGTCTTCTGCTAGTCTGACTGGTATCCTCTATTATTTCTCTAGCCGCCAAGCCACTGCAGAGCCTTCTTTGACCCACATCAAGTGGTTTGTCTTTTCAATATGCTTCTTTTGATATAGTTAGGCCATTACCAAAGCTCCATCACTGCCACGACCCTAGCCTTTCTTCAAAATATATTCTTAACCATCACTGAAGCTCAATCACCGACGACCCAAGATCGGGTTTCTGATGCTCTCCTTGGCTCAGATATGGTTGATTGCTGAAACCTCTGCCGAAAATTTGCCAAAAGTTTTCTTCGGCACCACATCTCAAGTGCTCTCTATCACTGCTCTCCGTCACTTATTCTAGCACCACTACTGAGGCTAACCACTGTGGGAGAGGTTCCAATGTCAAGTAGGTGCGCCAAGCTCACTGGCAGTTACTCTGTACCCAAAGTCAGTGTAAATGCATTCTTCGATGATCTATTTTGACCTACAGCCATGGATATAGTTTGAGGCATTTAGTTGTTTTGGTTATAGGTTAGGATTTAGGGGTTGATTTAGAATATATTTTTTTAAGTTGTGTGTTGCTTATAATAACATCTTGTTTGAGGTTGTTTTGTGCCTCTTGCGTGAGACTTTTATTCTCCCTCCTATGCGAGGTTAGTTTTCCTTCTTGTGAGATAATAAAATTTCTCTGCAAGAGGGTAGGACTTTTCTGTCCTCAATAGGGGTAGTAAAATCTATCTGTAGATGGTCCCTAGTTTGAGGTTGTTGTCTCCATCTATAGTGAAAGCCTCAGGTTAAGACATTCGTTAGTAAACTTGTATTAGTGTTATTCTAGTAATTCTCTATTTTAAAACTAGTAATTCTTGTAATAACTTGATTTCTATAATTGATATTAAAAATTAACAAAATCAATTTATAGATGTAAATAATATTAAATCCATTGACAAAACAGAAGCTTAATGAAAAAATCTTCGGAAACTTAAAATTTAAAAAATAACAAAATTCATGTTAAGAATTAAAACAATATTTAAGAGATTCAAGACCATGGTCAAATTAGTCCCAAAATAGCCACAAAAGAAATCTCTGTACATTCTTTAAAACAAATAAGTTTGAGTATAAGCTTTTTCTTTAATTAGCAAAACAAGCGAAGGTAAAGAACATTTGAACCCTAATATTATAGTGAAAGTAATAGTTTACTCACTATATGTAATATCCAATCTCAATTAGTAGTATTGGTGCATAAATTTCAGTATAGAGTAATAAAGACACCTTAGGGTTACCCGATTCTAACCCTATTAGAAAGTTTTCTATGGTGTGCATGAGAGATATTAGACCTAATTTGGTAATTGCACACTCGGTCGGAGCGTCGGACGGCCCCAGAATATTTTTGAAAATTTTCTCTATTGGCTTGAAAAAGGAAATTTTAATTTACTTCATGAATTTCCATTTAAGGGTTATGTATGGAACAAGGCTTTGTTGAGAAACATAACTCATATATTAGAGAATTGACCAATTAGAGACAATTTCATGGATTGCCAAGTTGGGAATTCTAGTTAGCTATTTTGACTATTCTAACTAAATAGTTGCAAAGGAACCAATTACATACATAGTTTCCAACTAATGGCAAATTAGAAATTTAGAGAAATTTGAGGGGAAAATTAGACAATTGAGGGAGCTCTATATATATAGTAGAAGTGTATAGAAATTTCATGAGAGAAAAAGCAAACATCTTGGAGCAAGAGAAGCAAAATTCGGCCAAGAGAAAGGAGGGACCGCTACAGTGAAATTTCATTTTTTTTTCATGATTTTTCATGCTTAATCAAGCTAACATAAGGTCACATACTAGTTCCTAAGATCAATTGAAGCCTCCATTAGTGAAAAATCCAAGAAAAAGATGTAAGAAAAGCATTGTTTAGTAAGGATGATATGTGAACTTTCAAGATTACTTCAATTGATGTTCTTGTGTATATTCTTGGTTTAGATTGAGTTGAAATCTAGTGTGGAGCTTGAAGGAGTCATCAAATTGAAGAAATTGGCAAGGTAAGAATTAGGGTTTTGGGTGACTTTGATGTAGAGACTTCAATTAGTTGTAATTAGGGCATTAGAATGAAATTGGCTTGATTTTGATGCAATTGGAACAAGAAATTGAGGAAAAAAAATGTGTTGGAACATAGGCTGAAATTCTGCAACTTTAAAGAAGTTAGGGTTGAGTTGCATTATGGTTGAATTGTGGTGTATAAATGGCGCCTTATGTAAATTGAATGAATATGGTTGATGGAAAAATAAAAAATGAAGAAAGGGGGCATAATTGTCCAACTAAAGTTATAGGGTGTTAAGCAATTTTCAAGGTGTCGGATGATGAGTTAGAATAGATTAAATGACTCTGTAAATGAAAATAAAAAAGTAGTATCCATCCGGGTTTTGTATGCTGATTAGGGCATTTAGTAGTTAAATGAGATTTTAGTGTTTGAATTAGTTCCAAATGTCATTTATGGCGTGTAGGTAAAGAAAACCAAGACCGGTAACCGGAGCAGAAATCCAGAGCGAAATTGAGCTTGGAGCAGTTGTGAGTGAAAATTTGTCATTTTTTTAATCTTTTGTTTATTATGTTTTCGCATAATGAAAATGTATGTTTTATGTGCTTTTAATCATAAACATGATTTATGATTTTGATATATATATATATATATCCATGGATATGCTTTTACATGTTCGGTTTAAGAAACAGCTTTAAAATTACTACATTTGTTTTAAAGGCTATTAGAACCCTTAGATTATAGTGGTGGTGATGGTATTAGACCCGGCCGGTATATCCAGTACACATGGGCAAGTATTGGGGGGTGTGTCACTAACTCTGGGAAGTTGGGTTATCGAGTCATGTGAGTCGCTCTATATGTAAGGGATATTGTCTCGCAATATATAGGCGATGTATGATTCCACTGCATAGCCAGTAAGATGTCTTAAGATGTCATTGTGGATGCTACTAGTTGAAGCGCCCCGTGACCTACTCACGTGTGCGGTGCTAGTTGAGTCGCCACGTGAGTATAGAGCTTTAGGGTTACCATTGGTACAGTTTAAAAAGAAAATGGCCGAGCGAGAGCTTTACTAGTTTTTTATCTACCGATTGCATATTATGCATTTAAATGCACATGCTAGTTATTATGTTATACATATTTTTGATATTATTTTCTGAAGATGAAAATAAAACCCGCTCGGTAAGATTTCATCGTCATATGATGTTAGAAACCATTTTACAGCTTTATACAAGTTTTAGAAACATGAATTATGCATGTGTTTTAGAATTTAATATTTATGCAGAATTTTATTTTAAATTCAAAATCTTAAATTCAAAATTAGGTGCAAGTCTCGATACGCAGACTACTGATTGATTAGTGGGCCAAATCTAAAGATCATTTTGTACATTAAATGTGCTAAATAACATTCTTTTTGCTTTTTGCATAGTAATTATAGGCATGTGTATTTGTACATATGTTTTGGCCAAACACGAAAAGGTTTTGATATTATGATGATCATTTTTACTTTTTATGAGTGTGGTAGTTTTATGATTTTAATAAAATTATTGAGTTGAGTTACATTGATTTTGGAAAGGACCGGAGGTGTTATTTGGTAGTATTGAGAAGTGTTTGAAATAGAAGTGCAATTTCTTTGCAAGTTTTGTAATTGATTTTGAAGAAAAACAGGAAAAACTCTGCCCGTTTTTAAAAAAAAATTAAGATGTCATTTTCATGTATATTCCAAGATTTTCTCAGTAATAGGAAAAACTAAAAAGGGGTTCGCCTCGCGAAATTTCTTAACTTACTCAGTTAAATTCTGAGGAACTTCCATTGGGGTACCCGGTAGGGTCGCTGAGATCTAAAGTAGAGGGTCTCGGAGCGGGTTCTGTCAGAGTGGTATCAGAGCCCAATTTTTGAAGTTTTAGTTAAAAAGATAATTTTTAGAATGAGATTCTTGAAATTGCATGAATATTTTTCTGAGTTTAGTAAATTGAATTCTATGCATTTGCATCACTAAATTCACAAAAATATATGTATCGTCGTAGGGGCCCACAAACTAGGAGAGCAGCTGCGGAGGCTCTTGTATTTGAATAGGAGTAGGAAAATGAGTTGGTAAATGTTCCTACACCTCAGACCCCTCCTGAGTCATCTCAGCCTGCCGAGCCAGAGGGTGGAAACATGAATATAGCTCAGATGGCCCAGATATTAGCGGCAGCAATCCAGCAGCCGAGAGAGATAGGAGTACCCATTGAGCGCGCCAAAAAATTAGGTGCTAAGCCGTATGACGGTACCGGAGACCTTGAGAGAGCCTTATCCTGGTTAGAGAACAATGAAGAAATTTTCCAGGTTATGGGATTACTGAAGAACATATGGTTGTATACTTCACATTTTTGTTGAAGGAATGGGCAAAAGACTAGTGGAAGGCCTTGCAAAGAAAGAATGCTGATGGGGTGTCTTAGGCACTTTTCAAAGAGGAATTTTTGAATAAGTTTTACCCTAAAAGTTATAAAGATACGAAGATAGAAGAGTTATTCAAGCTGGAACAAGGTTCTCTCTTAGTGGCAGAGTATGAGAAGAAATTTTCAGAGCTCCTCCGTGTTGTTCCCTTTATAGCTGATAATGAAGAGCAAAAGGCTAATCGGTTTGCAGTGGGTCTCAATCCTTAAATCAGAGTGTACGTGGTATCGATAGCCTACACTCAGTATGGAGCATTGGTGAAAGCTGCAACTCAAGTTGAAAGAAGCATGGCGGCCATTCCTAAACCCAAACAGCATGGCCAGAAAAAAGGTTGGTCAAGTGGTTCTCGAGGAAGACCTAGCAAATTCACACAAACAGATGAGAGATCTACATGGTCCAGCAGTCAGAAACCAAGCCAAGGAGCTCAATCCAGTCAAGCTTTCGTTCGAAAACCATCGGCCGGATCCCAAAGCACTAAAGAGAGTTTGAAGAATTTTTTGGTGTGTAATAAAAGTGGCAAGGCCCATTCGGGGGATTATAGAAAGAGGACTACCGGTTGTTATAATTGTGGTCAAGAGGGCCACTACATGAGGGATTGCCCGAATGATGGAGCCAGAAGACAGATCACCAGCTCCGGGATAAACTAGTGGTGGTCGAGGACAGATTTGAGGCAGTCTCGAATTTAGGAGGCTGAGCGGCTAAGGCCAGCCTATTAGGGGAGCCGGTTGAGGAGGATCATCCGAAGGACCGCAAGGCAGACCTTATACCCTATGCTAAGGTATTTGCAGTGACCCTAGTAGGAGGCGGATGTGGGCCCAGAAGTTGTGACATATACGATGTTAATTTTTTATTGAGATGCTTATATACTGATAGATCCTGGCGCAACCCATTCTTTTATTTCTATGAAGTTTGCTGCAAATGCTAGTATAGTGCCCCAATTATTAGATTGTGTGGTAGTAGTGTCTCTTTCTACAAGAGACTCCATTATAGCAGAAAGGGTGTATAGGGGTAGTAAATTCAGTATTGAGGGCCAAAAGTTTATGGCAGATTTAATTTTGCTGGCCATCAGTGAGTTTGATGTGATTTTGGGGATGGATTGGTTGTCTAAATATCAGGCCTCAGTAGATTATTTTCGGAAAGAAGTCAGATTAGGTAGCCTAGGGGGAACGGAAGTCATTTTCTGTAGATTGCAAAAATCACTTTTCGCCAGTATGGTGTCGGTAATGAGGCCAAAAAAGATGCTTCAGAAGTCGTGTCGGGGGTACTTAGTCTATGCCATAGAAGTAAGAGACGGTGGGATAAAATTGAAGGATATTCCAGTAGTTAGAGAGTTTTCGGATGTATTCCTAGAGGATCTTCTAGGCTTACCTCTAGATAGAGAAATAGAGTTTCTAATAGAAATAGCTCCTGGAACGTAACCAATTTCCAAAGCACCCATTGGCTCCTTCAGAATTGAAAGAACTGAAGGTGTAGATAAAAGAGTTAGTGAATAAGGGTTTCATCAGACCGAGTACTTCTCCTTGGGGGGGCACCTGTTTTGTTTGTAAAGAAGAAAGATGGAAGTGTGAGATTATGCATTGATTACAGGGAACTGAATAACGTAACAGTGTATAATCAATATCCACTTCTGAGAATTGATGATTTGTTTGATCAGCTATAAGGGGCCAGAGTATTTTCCAAGATAGATCTGAGGTTAGGCTATCATCAACTAAAAATTCGAGAGGAAGATGTTCCCAAGATGGCCTTTAGAACCTAATACGGGAATTATAAATTCCTGATTATGCCTTTAGGGCTGACTAATGCCCTAGCTGCTTTTATAGATCTTATGAACAAAGTCTTTCGATCCTACTTAGATCAATTTGTGATAGTATTTATTGATGATATACTGGTTTATTCAAGCAGTGAGGAAAAGCACGCAGAACATCTGAGAATTATTTTCCAAACCTTAAGAGAGCATCGGCTATATGCCAAACTCAGTAAATGTCAATTCTGGCTAGATATAGTTGCATTTTTGGGACATGTAATCTCGATAGAAGGGGTAATAGTAGATCCCCAGAAGATTAAAGCTATAGTAAATTGAAGACAGCCCAAGAATGTGACGGAGGTTCATAGTATCTTGGGTTTGGCTGGATATTATAGAAAGTTTGTAGAGGGATTTTCAAAGATAATCGTTCCTCTGACTAAACTAACCCAGAAAAAAGAGAAGTTTGTATGGTCGAAAGCGTGCCAGCAGAGTTTTGAAGAGCTAAAGTAAAGGTTGACTTCGGCCCCAGTGCTTACACTACCGTCAGGGAATGACGAATTTACCATATATTGTGATGCTTCCAGGTAGGGTCTAGGTTGTGTACTAATGCAAAAGGAGAAAGTAATAGCCTATGCTTCTAGACAATTGAAGAAGCATTAACAGAATTATCCTACACATGACCTAGAACTAGCTGCGGTAGTTTTTGCTCTAAGAATTTGGAAGCATTATTTATATGGGGTTCCTTGTAAGATCTTTATGGACCATAAGAGCCCGCAGTACTTGTTCACCTAGAAATAATTGAATATGAGGCAGAGAAGGTGGCTAAAGCGTATTAAAGATTATGAGTACACCTTGGAGTACCATCTGGGGAAAGCTAATGTGGTAGCAGATGCTCTCAGCAGGAAGCCTGTTGGTTCAATAGCTCAATTAAAGGTCGCATATCTATCAATGTTGATAGAATTGAGGTCCTTAGGTGTAAAATTAAAATTGTCAGATTCGATAGCACTATTAGCCACATTTCAGGTCCATCCAATACTGGTTGATCGGATCAGAGAACTCCAGACTCAAGATCTACAGGTAATTAAATTGAATGGTGAAATCGAGTCGAGGCAGCGGAAAGATCTTTTAGTGACCGAGGATGGTGTAGTAACCTTGGGTCAGAGATTATGTGTACCAGATGTAAATGAGTTAAGAAGCTCAATTATGGAAGAAGCTCATTCTTTTGCATATGCTATGCATCTGGGGAGAACAAATATGTGTTGTACCCTAAAAAAGTACTACTGGTGAAAGAGCATGAAGAAAGATATAGCCAAATTTGTCTCAAAATGCCTAACTTGCCAGCAAGTAAAGGCTGAACATTAGAAACCTGCAACTTTTTCCGATTTCGAAGTGGAAATAAGAGAGAATAACGATGGACTTCATGGTAGGACTTCTACGTAGCCAGAGAGGCAATGGCGCAATATGGGTAATTGTTGATAGACTGACAAAATTTGCCCATTTCCTACCCATTAGAAGCAATTATTCTTTAGGTAAATTAGCCCAATTGTACATAAATGAAGTGGTACGACTCCATGGTGTTCCAGTATTCATTGTGTCTGACAGGGATCCACGATTCACTTCTTGATTTTGGCCCAGCTTATAGAAAGCTCTAGGTACTAAATTGAGTTTCAGTACGGCCTTTCATCCACAGACAGATTGTCAGTCTAAACGGATAATTCAGATACTCGAGGATATGCTTAGAGCCTGTGTTATAGAGTTTAAGGGGAGTTGGGATACTCATCTACCGCTAATGGAGTTCGCCTATAATATTAGCTACCAGACTAGCATCGGGATGGCACTATATTCAGCATTGTATGAAAGAAAGTGCAGAACTCTAGTTTGTTGGGATGAGGTAGGTGAAAAGAAACTGATCAGCCCAAAAATTATCCAGATTACTTCAGAAAAGATTCAAGTTATTAGGAATAGATTGAAAATAGCTAATGATAGACAGAAGAGTTATGCAAATAACAAAATAAGAGACTTGATGTTTCAGATTGGTGATAAGGTCTTTTTGAAGATATCGTCATGGAAGTGAGTACTAAGATTTAGGAAGCGAAGAAAGCTGAGTCCCCAATACATTGGGCCGTACGAGATAATTGAAAAAGTTAGGGAGACAGCATATCGCCTACGGTTACCAGAAGATCTGGCTAGAATCCATGATGTGTTTCACATTTCCATACTTTGCAAGTATTTAGCAGATCCTTCGCACATCCTAAGGGAAAGTTAGAAGAATTGAATAAGAATTTGACCTACGAAGAGAAGCCTGCGCAAATTCTAGACCGGAAAGAGCAAGTGCTTCGTAATAAAAGTATTGCCTTAGTAAAAGTGTTATAGATGAACCATAGAGTAGAAGAAGTCACGTGGGAACGTGAAGTTTGAAGGAGTTATCAAATTGAAGAAATTGGCAAGAAAAGTATTGTTTTGTGAGGATGATATGTGAACTTTCAAAATTGCTTCAATTGATGTTCTTGTGTGTATTCTTGGTTTAGATTGAGTTGAATTCTAGTGTAGAGTTGGAAAGAGTCATCAAATTGAAGAAATTGGCAAGGTAAGAATTAGAATTTTGGGTGACTTTGATGTAAAGACTTCAATTGGTTGTAATTAGGGCATTATAATGAAAAAAGCTTTATTTTGATGCAATTAGAACAAAAAATTGAGAAAAAAAAATGTGTTGGAACATAGGGTGAAATTCTGCCACTTTAGGAAAGTTAGGCTTGAGTTGTGTTGTGGTTGAATTGTGGTGTATAAATGGTGCCTTATGTAAATTGAATGGATATGGTTGATGAAAAAATCAAAAATGAAGAAAAGGGGCATATTTCTCCATTTTGGTAAGGTAAAAGGCAATTATGTCCAACCAAAGTTATAGGGTGTTAAGCAATATTTAGGGCGTCAGATGGTGAGTTAGATTAGATTAAATGACTCCATAAATAAAAATCAAAATGTAGTATCCATTCGGGCTTTGTATGCCGATTAGAGCGTTTAGTAATTAAATGAGATTCTAGTGTTTGAATTAGTTCTAAATGTCATTTATGGCATGCAGGTAAAGAAAATTGAGATTGGAAACGAGAGCAGAAATCCAGAGCGAAATTGAGCTCGGAGCGGTTGTGAGTGAAAATCTGTCATTGTTTTTTATCTTTCATTTATTATATTTCCACATAATGAAAATGTATATTTTATGTGCTTTCAATGCATAAAGATAATTTATTATTTTGATATATATATCCATAGATATGCTTTTACATGTTTGGTTTAAGAAACAACTTTAAAATTACTACATTTATTTCAAAGGCCATTGCTACCTTTAAATTATAGTGGTGGTGATGGTATTAGACTCGGCCGGTATATCTCGTACACATGGCCAGATATTGGGGGTATATCACTAACTTCGGGAAGTCGTTGTTGAGTCATGTGAGTCGCTCTATGTGTACGGGGTATTGTCTCGCTATATGTAGGCGATGTAGGATTCTGCTGCATAGCCAGTGAGATGTCTTAAGATGTCACTGTGGATGCTACTAGTTGAGGCGTCCCATGACCTACTCATGTGTGTGGTGCTAGTTGAGTCGCCGCGTAAGTATAGAGCTTTAGGGTTACCATTGGTACAGTTTAGAAAGAAAATGGCTGAACGAGAGTTTTACTAGTTTTCGATCTATCGATTGCATATTATGTGTTTATATCCACATGCTAGTTATTATGTTGTACATATTTTGGATATTATTTTTCGAAGATGAAAATAAAACCCCATCGGCAAGAATTCATCGGCATATGATGTTAGAAATCATTTTACAGCTTTATACAAGTTTTAAAAACATAAATTATACATGTCTTTTAGAATTTAACATTTATGCAGAATTTTATTTTAAATTCAAAATCTTAAATGCATTCACTGAACTCCTTTAGCTCATTCGTTTTGTGTTTATGTTTTCTAAACCCTCTTCCCAGGTGCAGGTCTCAGTACGCAAATTGTTGATTCTCGTACTGCTGATTAATGGGTCAAATCTGAAGTCATTTTGTACATGTAAATGTGCTAAAAAACACTCTTTTTACTTTTTGTATAGTAATTATAGGCATATGTATTTGTACATATGTTTTGGACAAATACGAAAAGGTTTTGATATTACGATAATCATTTTTACTTTTTATGAGTATGCCAGTTTTGTGGTTTTAATGAAATTATTGAGTTGAGTTGAATTTATTTTGGAAAGGATCGGAGGTACTATTTGGTAGTATTGAGAAGTGTTTGAAATAGAAGTGCAATTTCTTCGTTTGAAATATAAGTGCAATTTCTTTGCAGGTTTTATATTAAATTTTGAAGAAAAATAGAGGAAACTCTACCCGTTTTTTTTTTCTAAATTAAGATGTCATTTTCATGTATATTCCAAGATTTTCTCAGTAATAGCAAGAATTAATAAGAGGTTTGCCTCGCTAAATTTCTCAACTTACCTAGTTAAATTCTAAAGAACTTCTGTCGGGGTGCTTGGTAGGGCTGTTGAAATCTACAGTAGAAGATCTCGAGGCGGGTCTTGTCACAATATTTTTAAAATTATCCATTTTCACATTTTTTTACAATTTTTTCAGTTAAATTTGATGGAATTATCCATTTTTTTTAAACTTTTTCTTATTGGCAATTGGTATTATTGACAACTTTCACTTTCATCCAATTTAAAAAATGAATAATTCTATCAAATTTAATAAAAAAAATTGTAACATGAGGGTCCAAATATCTTTTCTCCGAATAAATCCAACAAGAAAGATTGAATCTCATCAAATACAGATCTATAAAACGTGGCCATTAAAATATAAAGGGGTTTACAAAGTGAACAAGCTGTCCACAAACTAGGATCTCCTATTAAATATAAACATAAAGTTCTAGGCATGCAGCTTGGATACAAATTTATGCAGATACCAAAGTAAAAACTAAAATAACTAAAGATTGGTTATTTCAATTAAATAATTCCATGACTTTGATATTAAATATAATTATTACAAATTATTATAATAACAAAATAATAATAACCGTCAAGAAAATGGCAATTGCTCTTTTACTAAATTCATATTCACAAAACAAAAACAAAGTAACAATTTCTTAGCTATATCTTGAAACTTTAATGATCTATGTAATTACGGTTTAATTACTCGGTAAGAAAACCAAGTATACTTGTATCATTCGTAAAAGGTCTTACAAAAGAAAAAGCCAAGAATTATTATTCACTATGAACGACGCTCTAATTGTCTAACAAATAGCAAAATAAATAAAGAGAAAAAAATATTTGAACCCTAATAATTTAAGAAAGGGCATGCAGATCTTACTAATTTTAAAAATATTGTTTGCACCCTTGTCAGGTGACAAATCTAATAAAGTCAACGCACAAAAGAGTAAAAATGAAAAATCACCCCTTTAATCGAAAGTCAGTCAATATTGGTCAACACAGATCAATAGTGATCAACGATCAGTCAATGGCCACTCAATAGTCATCAGTCAATGGTGGTCAACGAGGGATGGTCAATGACCTATCAATATCGGTCAACACCTCATTTCTTGAATAGTTAGTTAAGGACAGTATCCCTAATAAATTTTTAATCATATACATAAATAAAAACTTAGAGTAGTTTAGTTGGTTAAAGTGTTTAATGTTATATTAGAGGTTAAATATTTGAATCTCACTTTGAACATTTGAATTTAAATTTTTTCTCGGCCATAAAGGGAGGCAAAATAGTAATTTCACCAATTGTCTAGTTTTAACAGATGTTCTGTTAAATTTAATAGTTTCCTTCATCTAACATAGTGTAAATAAAAATTTTAAAATTATTGGGGTCATCATGTCTTTTTCCCCTAATTACTGGGGTCCCAATGTCTTTTTCTCATAATTAAATAAACAAAACTTTGCCTCTGTAAAAAAACCACCACCTCTCATATCTTAATGAATAAAGAAAAATGGCACTATTCAAAACTATCATAAGTGAATACTATTGATGAGTCCTTATTAATGTAACAATCTATAGAATCCTACATCATCTAGTTAAGGCTTGGCATACGGGTTAATAATCTCTTAGGCACCGTCCCCCATAAATCTAGCTTTTGGGGTGAGTTTTACTCATGGATTTTGTTATATTTAGTATTAGAACGATCATTCCTCAAGGATGACCCTTATCCTAATATTGTTAAAGGGCTACTACCTGCCTCGTGTGGGATCCGCAAAGTCACCAACCGTTAGGAGGACCGCTACCTGCCACGTGCAGGATCCACAAAGTCACCAATCGTTAGGAGGACCGCTACCTGCCACGTGCAAGATCTACAAAGTCACCAACCGCCATCGATGTCGGTTCTAAAAGAATGATGGATTATAACAATCATGGAGTCCTACCTTGTCTAGTTAATGCTTGGCATATGGGTCAATAATCCTTTATGCACCCTTCCTCCTCAAACTAGCTTTTGGGTGAATTCTATCTAGGGGTTATTATAGATTATAATGACCCATAAAATTCTACATCGCCTACTTAAGGCTTGACATTATAGGTTAATGATTCCTTGGGTACCCTCCCCCTTCAAGCTAACTTTTAGGGTGAGTTCTACCTAAGGGGTTGTTATAGTGGTATCAGAGCGATTGTTCTTCAGGGATAACCCTCATCCCAATATTGTGAAAAGGTTGCTATATGCTGTGTGCAAGATCTACAAAGTTACTAGCCACTGGGAGGATTGTACCTGCTATGTTCAGGATTCACGTAGTCACTAGTCACCGTGGACATCGATTTTGAAAGAGAGATAGATTATAATGACCCATGAAATCCCACATCGCCTAGTTAAGGCATGGCATGTAGGTTAATAATTCCTTTTGCATGCTCCCTCTCAAGCTAGCTTGAGCAGTTGAGTTCTACCTATGAGGTTGTTAACGACTTATAGAGTCCCATATCGCCTAGTTAAAGCTTGGCATGTGGATTAATAATCCCTTCGACACTCTTCCCCCTCAAGCTAGCTTTTAGGGTGAGTTCTATCTAGAGGGTTATTACAATGGTATTAAAGCTGTCGTTCCTTAAGGATAACCCTTGTTTCAGTATTACGAGAGAACTACTACTTGCCACGTGTGGAATTTGCGAAGTCACCAACCGTTAGGAGGACTGATACCTACTGTATGTAAGGATTCGTAAAGTCACTAGTCACCGTAAACGTCGGTTCAAAAAGGGGATGGATTGTAATGACTTATAAAATCCCACATCGACTAGTTAAGGCTTGGCATGTGGGTTGATAATCTCTTAGGTATCCTTCCCTTTAAGTTAGCTTTTGAGGTGAATTTTATCTAGGAGATTGTTACAACAATAAGTTTAACCTTTTAAATTCAGTGGTAACTTAAAATGGTATGGGAACAAATTTTTCCAAGCATGTGTATTAGAGTCTTGACATTGCATTTGTATTTGTGTTTTGTTTGTTCTAGATGTTTACCTATGAATTTAAACTTTTGTTTTTTCTTTCTATTCCTCTTACTATCTATCTTACTGCCAACTTGTTTTTCTCTAGTAACTCATTACTTGAACTTGTGCTCTCTCTCTCTCTCTCTCCCATTAATAGCTTTCAATCTCAATAATTAATTGATCCTGTGTTATGAGCGTCCGCCTCTAAGTGAAACGTTGCCATTACATGTACATGGCCATGATGATTATGATAGAGATTCCTATCATGTTGTAACTTATTATACTTGGATCAATTTCCAGTCGATGATGTCTTAGAGAATACATTTTATTTTGAAGGGAAATCTTTAGAAATAACCCTTAATTTTATGATTTAATCTTTTTCAGCACACATTAAAATTTTTAATTTTCTATAGCCAAAAGCTAATTTGGACAATTTTGCGTCTCTTTAATTTTCTACTCTCTTATCATTCAAAATCCTCTCTCATTAAAGTGTGAAAATTTATGAAAAATAGGTAGGTTTTATGAAAACAAAAAAGATCAAAAAGAAAAAAAATTAATGAAAACATTAATTTTAGGTGCCACACACAATGGCCCACATAGACTGTCGTGCTTAGCGCATACATATACTAAGCGGGCACACTAAGTGCCTGCCTCGCATTAGCACATGGCTTTGGCGTATGAAGCCATGTGCTAAGACATGGATGGCAGCACCACATGGCACGCCCCAATTTTTTGAAATTTTTCATTAAATTTATTTTGATTTCAATTTAAATTAATTTTAATATTTATTATTTTATTTTGAAATAAAAATGTTTTTATTTGAAATTGGTGTAATATTTTTAAATAAAATAATATTTTAAATTGTACAAATTGAGAAGAGTTGATGATAAAAAAAGTGGAAAAATAATCGAAAAGACCAAAAAAATAGTCAGGTGGCGTCGCCAATTTCAAATAAAATAATTTATTTCAAAATTAATGATAAGTACTAAAGTTAATTTAAATTGAAATCAAAATAAATTTGATAAATTTTTTAAAAAAAATTAGGGCTTGCCATGTGACGCCGCAAGGGCTTGCCAAACATTGCATAGCTTTAGCCATGCGCCAAAGTTGTGCTCCAATTCGCAGGCTCAAGCTTCCACTTAATGCACTTATGTTCTAAAACGCAACACTTCTATGTGGCCCGCTGTTTGTGGCACCTAAAATTGACATTTTCATTAATTATTTTCTCTATTTTGTCATTTTTTCACTTTCTTTTAGGGTGAAAGATATTTGGACCACTATGTTATACTGAAAGTGATTGTTTACTCACTTTAATTTTAAAATTACTCATTTTTATCATTTTTATAAATTTTTTCTATTAAATTTGATAAAATTAACAATCTTTTTAACTTTTTCTTATTGTCGATTTGTATTATTTACAACTTTTACTTTTATCTAATTTTAAAAAATGAATAATTTCATCAAATTTAATATAATAAATTACAAAAATTATGAAAATAGTTAATTTTAAACATAGGGTGAGTAAATTGTCACTTTCACTATAACATAAGAGTTCAAGTATCTTTTTTTATTTATAAAATCTACTAATTTTCACAAATTTACACACTTGAAGGAATGAAAGAAACTTGGGTGATAAGAGTGAGAAAAGAAAATCGAAGAGATTGAGATTGAAGGTAAAATTGTTCAAAATTATTTTTTTTAGTCATAAAAAGTTAAAAACTTTTAGTCATAAAAAGCTAAAAAGGATCAACACATAAAATTAAGGACTATTTCTGAAAAAAATTTCTTATTTTATTTAAGCTTGCATAACTTTTTTTTAAAGTTGCAGATGAGAGATGTCTGAAGAAACTTATTTTATACAAATTAAGTGGCACTCGAGTAGTAAAGAAATGAAAGTATTAAAATCATATAAGCAAAAAGAAAATAATGTAGGGCACGAGGAAATGGATACTAATGTCACATTTGTTTATATTCAAATGAAAATAATTAGTATATATTAATTATCACTCTTACCCATCCTCAACACACATTAACTTACATTAGCTCACATGCATATGCTCCTTCAGAGCCACTGACTATTTTCCTCTTTTTTTTGTTCCTACACATACTAAGATACAAGATACGGCAACGCTGGTTACAGCCTACTGGGCTACTACACATCTTTTGTGAACTTCAAAATCCCAAAAAGTGGCTTGGCTTCAAGTTGAAAATAGGGAAACCTTGACTGTGCTCCCAGTCCATATTTATATTATAATATCTATGCGCCTAACAGTAACTTATAGTTATGAACCCAATTAGCAAACAAACAGAACCAAACCTTATAAACATGGCACATTTGGTGCTGTTTCAATTCAAAGAAATAGTTCATTATAAATTTACATAAAGCCAAGGCCTCATGGTGTGTGGGAGAGAAGCACATTTGCAACAGAAGCAACACTGCAGCCCTGGAACAAAATCCAGATCAGGTCACTCCATAAACAGCTACGAAGCTGTAGCAGCGAGAAGTTGATATCAAAAAGAGGCTGAACTAGTTCTCCGAAGTTGGTATTTTGCTTGTGCTAGTGACTCGGAGGGCAACATTTTCTCAAATTCCTACAAGCAAAATTTCCAAATATTAATGAAATTAGATGTATTAGGACAGCTACAAGTTAAAAGAATAAAATCTCCACTTTAACCAAACGTTTGTGTCACGTCGCTCTTTAAAGTAATTTAATAATTATGTTTTCATCTCCAGAACAAGTTGATTTACTCCAGTCAAATCAAGGAGAAGAAGCCATGAAAATGTTGCTAAGCATGAACCTACCCGGTACAGTACAAATGTGAACAGATAACAACTGAAGAGGATATGGCAAAACAATATTAAATTTTTCAATAAAAATTCAGCCAACATTGTTTTCTGTAATAGATGTGGAATTAATATTATGAAACAGCTCTAGGTTAAGTGCAAAAATGCAATTGATGGCTTACTTCAAGTCTCTTACATAATTGATGCAATACAGATCTTTATAAACGTATGGAGGAAACTGTGAAAATAATAAGATGGCTACACTTTTCCCAAAAGGAAACATACAAGAAACAAAGGAATACAAGAGAGCATGTAAACAATAATGAAAGAAACCTTAAATAAAAAGCCAACAAAAGTACAGGTCTTCTTTCAAGAATGATGAAATTAAATTCACTTTGTTTGGCTCTTAAAATTCCTAATTTGTTGATTAGGCTATATGTGCTTACATTACATATGCTAGCCCACATGTATACAGTAGGATGGAAGAAAAAGCCACCTAGAGTCATCCACATTTCATCGTTATTGCAAAACTTGGCAAGAGCTCGAGCATAAAAAAGTTAATAATCAATGATTATGCAGAGGGTCCGGCAGTCACTAATAATCCAAGCAGAAGGGTCAAGCCTATTTGAATTTGTTATTGGAAAATGAGGATTTTAATTTGGTAATCTGAAGATAGAAAACTGCAATGTTGCCCTGCTGACAGGAAGTTGCTGCAGAGTCAGCCTTCCTGATATTATTATTCAAAAATACAAATAAACTAGGCAGCGGTCTTCAAATTCTGATTTGTTCTTGAAAACAGTCCAATCGTCTTCTTCTAGAAGCATCAGATCAACTTTTAATGAATTACTACAAAAGTAATACTGACAAGACAAACATTACAGCATATGCAACAAATCCAGTAGGAACCCATGGACAGTGTTATATAGCTGGAGTTGCCCAATTAATCAGCCAACTGAACTCAGACCAAATTGGCTTCTGCCTTAATTTTGGACATCCCATGCTTTGGGCAAACCAGGCAAGAACTAGTAACTTGCTTTTCTATTGTGGAGAGTCCTAAAGAAAATGAGCATTATAACATCAATCAAGCTTCAAATACATCCAACCTTGCTGATTGACAGAGGTTACAGTATATCCATAGCTTCACTAGATTAAATCGAACCCTTGTTCACTATATAGAAACCCTAATGTCACCAAATATACATTGCATTTATTCAAATGACCTGTTAAAATTGTAAGAGTTGAATACTATTGTTAGTCCCTTGGTTATCAACTTGTTTTATCATGAAGCAGTATGGGAACATGGTATCAAAACAAAGACTGACCAAGAGTCCTGTGATTGTGTTTGTTATTATGTTTGATCCATGAACCATGTGTGAGAGAGGATGGCTTAGAGCTCAACTACTAAAGTTGGACTCCTACCTGTCACCCTGAATATTTATCTACTTAATTCTGTTGTTTCAACCATCCTATTCGCCTCAATCCAGACAACCTTCTCAGTATCAGTCTGGAAATCCTAAACTTTTTCCTTCAAGTCTAAAACCCCAAACCCTAAGTTTTTAAAGCTTTAGCATACCACAGGCCACAAAAAGAGAATTCTCTCTAAACTCTGCATAACAAAGAAAATGTGACAACAGAGAACAGACAGCTTCTTTAATAATTTTGTTCCATACAAAAAGTCTTCAAATTTGTTAGAGCCCCATTGTAGGTCTTCTTTGAGATAACCTAGAAATCCTATAAGCTGGCTTAGCAAACTTGAGTTTGAAACTGAAGCTCCTGCTCAACTTTACAATCTTTGGGAAGTTGGAAACTCAGGACATTTTGCCAAGTACATGTCCCTGTGGAACTGAACCCCACACAGAGTAGCAGCAAACTGCATGCTCCTTGAGTCTCAAATATAGGCCTATTTTCTAAAATATAAAGATACTGAAAATTCCCCAAACCAAGATGCATTAGCAAGAGGATCCAAAACAATACAAAATTTTCTAAATACACTCTAAAAGATGGTGTTTATCCACGAGTACATTTTAAGGCCATTTTCTTATGAGAGCAATATAAATAAAGTTTAAATAAATTTCCCACAAACAAGATCTGATGACAGAATAAGTTGAAAATTTTGTTTCGTTCCTTCTTCACTGAATCACGAATTATTTCCAAGATTCCATAAATGAGAATACTACATTAGGCTATTGTACTAGGTGACATTCAATAAAAAGCATTTGTACAACATATTCACATTACCGACACTCTAGATGCATAATTTCTCTTACATGAATAATACTTATATGTCTTATTTGGAGCAACAAAAATCACCTTATAAATATAATACTTGTCTAATACAAGTTAAAATGCTTATATATATGTGTAAACTTCATCCAGCACATTATTCATTTTAAATATTGACATCATGAAGACTAACAATAAGTATGTGAGCCAATATCACTATGTTTGTGATTGTCTTACTCAATCCTCTTCTCTAGGACCCTATGTCATTGATTCTGGTGTCTCTGACCACATTTCTAATAACTTTCAATTACTTTCTCATACTTCTACATCTAGGTCATTACCATCTGTTACCTTAGCTAATGGTTCCACAACTACTGCTCAAGCAATTGGTCTAGCATATCCTCTTCATTCCTTACCTTTAGAATCTATTCTTTATATATCGCGTTGTCTTTTTAATCTTATATCTGTCAGTCAACTCACTCGTTCTTTAAATTATACTCTCACCTCTATTATACACTGTTGTTCTTTCAATTACTTTCTCATACTTCTACATCTAGGTCATTACCATCTGTCACCTTAGCTAATGGTTAAACAACTATTGCTCAAGCAATTGGTCTAGCATATCATCTTCCTTCCTTACCTTTAGAATCTGTTCTTTATATATCGCGTTGTCCTTTTAATCTTATATCTGTCAGTCAACTCACTCGTTCTATAAATTATACTATCACTTTTGTTGATGACACTGTTGTTATATAGGATCGCAGTATGGGGCAGATGATTGGCACAGGATGTGCATCACAAGGACTCTATCATCTCGATCTTCTGCAACCATCTATTGCATGCACTGTCATCGAATCTCCAGCACTTGTTTATAATCATCTGGGACATCCGAGTACGTCAAAACTACAAATAATGATTCCAAATCTGTCTAGGTTGTTGTCTTTAAATTATGAGTCATGTCAACTTGGAAAGCACTCTCGTTGGTCATTTCCCAAGCATGTCAATAAATGAGTTGTGTCCCTTTTTAAATTAGTTCATTTTGATATTTGGGATCCTAGTCGACTTTCTTCTATTTTAGGGTTTAAATATTTTGTTACATTTATTGATAACTATTCGCATTGTACTTGGTTATGTTTAATGAAAGATCGATCTGAATTATTCTCCATCTTTGAATCTTTTTGTGTAGAAATTAAGATAGTTCTCTACTACTCTTCGTACATTGCGTAGTAATAATGCACGTGAATATTTTTCTGCTCTCTTTACTAAATTCATTTCTCAGAGAATTTTACATTAGTCTTCCTGTACCTACACTCCACAACAAAATAGGGTTGTCGAGCATAAAAACAGGCATTTTATCGAAATTTCTAGGTGTATGTCGATAGAAAACAGAATGATCTGACTCACTTCGAATCATGCCAAACTCATGGATAACAGTACTGAAGTGGGCGAACCAGACACGAGGAGACTGTTTCAAACCATACAAGGAGTGACGAAGCTTGACAGTGTACACCCATCGACAACCAACTGTAGAGTGTCCTAGCGGCAACTAAACTAATTCCCATATACCATTAGTATGCAAAGCAGCTATTTTCTCAACCATTGCTTGACGCCAGCCAAGATGTGAAAGAGCCTCATGATGTGTTTTAAGAATAGAAAATTGGAGCAGAAGATAAAGTAGACACAAAGGCATAATATGGGGAAGATAAGCGATGATAACCAAAAAAATTGTATATATGATGAGGATTGCGAGTGGATCGTATACCTTTACAAACAGCAATAGGAAATTGGTCATCAGAAGGTACGACCGCAGTCGGAGAGGAATCAGGAGCAGACAGTGAGTCAACAGGAACAATATTAATGGCATCACCTACAGGATCTACATCTAGAACAGTATTAATGACATCACATGCATAATGAACAGGAACAATATTATCACAAGTTGAAGATGGAACAACAGACTCTGGCTCAAATACTAGCTCTGAGGATGACATAGGAGAAGCAATATAAGGAATTAGAAGAACATTTGTGACGACCTTTGTTTCGGAACAAGAAGAAAAAAAGAAAGGGGAAGACTCGAAAAATGTGACATTAGCAGACATAAAGTACTGACGTATGTCAAGAGAATAACACTGATACCCTTTTTGAAGGCGGGAGTATCCTAGGAAGATACACTTGATGGACTGGGCGGATAACTTGTCCCAACCAAGAGAGAAGACATGGACAAAGCACATGCAGCCAAAGAATCGAGGTGAGATAGGATACAATGACTTATTAGGATGTAGAGTAGAATGAGGGACTTTGTTCTGTAAGACTGATGAGGGCCTACGGTTGATAAAAAAACACGCAGTAAGAATGGCGTCGGCCCAAAATTGGAGAGGAACGTGATTGTGGATAAGTAAGATGCAAGGCCAATGCTTATATCTGGTAGTCTACGTTGATGATATTGATATTACAGGAGATGATCAGAATGATATTAAGCAACTAAAGAATCACTTGTTCTGTCATTTTCAGACTAAAGATTTGGGATTGCTCAGATATTTTCTTGGTATAGAGGTTGTTCAATCTAAGTCTGGGATTGTTATCTCTCAACGAAAATATGTGCTGGATATTTTAAAGGAAACAAAGATATTAGACTGCAGACCTATAAATTCTCTCATGGATTTTAATACTAAATTTCTACTTGGACAAGGAAAGCCGCTTATAGATCCTGGGAGATATTGAAAACTAGTTGGTAAACTTAATTATCTCACTATCACGCACCTAATATTTTCTTTTCAGTCAGTGTTGTTAGTCAGTTTCTACAGTCTTCATATGATAGTCATTCGAATGCAGTTATCTAAATTTTACGATATATTAAAAACGTGCCAGGTAAAGGTTTGTTGTATGAGAATGAAGATCACACACAGGTTGTTAGATACTCAGATGCAGATTAGGTAGGATATCCATCAGATAGACGGTCTACTTATAGGTATTGTGTTCTTGTTAGGGGTAATCTTGTATCATGAAAAAGTAAGAAACATGATATTGTTGCTAGGTTAAGTGCAAAAGTAGAATATCGTGTCATGGCGTTAGCAACATGTGAGCTTATATAGTTGAAACAAATGATCCAAGAATTAAAGTTTGTAGAAATTTCACAGATGAAGTTATTTTGTGATAATCAAGCTGCAGTTCATATTTCATCCAACCCGGTGTTTCATAAAAGGACTAAGCATATAGAAGTTGATTGTCACTTTATTCGAAAGAAAATTCTGTCTGGTTGTATCTCCGCTGATCATGTTAGTTTAAATAACCAGCTGGCGAATATTCTTACTAAATCTCTCAGGGATCCTTAAATTGATTTCATTTGTAACAAGCTTAGTGCATATAATTTATATGCTACAGTTTGAGGAGGAGTGTTGAAATATATATGATAAGTGTGTATATATGACAGGCGTAGAATAGGAAAGCATTGATGATGTTCCTTTTTTATATAGATGACTTCCTTTCTAGGGTTGCCTATTTTCCTATATATTATACTATTCTTTTCAATTGAATACACACAGAAATATATTCTCTTATTTTACAACAGCCACTATTCGGAATACTTGACTACAAAAATTACATCAAAATTAAGTTATCTTCACTTTCCTCCTAAAAATATTGTCGGAGAAGAAGGGGTCAAATATAAAAGAAATACAAAAGAGTTAACAAATGGAAGTTTTCAAGTTGCATGTAAAAAAAAAACCGTTTGATACATCATAGGCAACATTTTGAAGTAAAATTATAAAATACTGTTATACCATTAAGGAGAAGTCAAGTAAAATTTTAGGTTTTTTGTCTCGCCAAATCAAAGAACAAATAGTATCCTCGTTCAAATGTTCAAATAGTCGAAAAATATGACAGATGAATTTTCACTTATTTGAGAAACAAAACTTTAAAACACACATGATCAAAAGTATTAGGTATCATAAACTGTAAGAAAAATTAATATCTCATCTCATAACAAGTCATTTTGCTCCCTTGCAAACTTAAACTTCAATTTGATAGAGCAAATTGACTTCTATATTTTAGCAAATAAGCAAATCAATATAAAATATTATGCCAACCAAAATATAATATACATAGATCAAAAAAGAAAATACTTTTTGTGTGTTTCAAATATATATTCTGCATATATGTCTGCTCATGCTTGTATTGCAATTTTTTTCTGTTACTTTTGTCATATAATTCTTTTTGTTGCATAAGCCCAAATTCAGAAGGACCGTAGCAAATATATGGTCCTTGCTTCCTCAGATATAACAAAGAGAAATCATGACAATGGCTTCCCTTTTCTGAAAACTCATCTAAGGTTAAGGGGTTCATTTAGTCTTCATGTCATATGATAGAGAACTAATAAGTCAAGAGGTAAGACAAATTATGACTTACCCCTAGGAGGAAGCCTCAGCTTATGGGGTTTTCTATTTCCTTCTAAGATAACATATTTCCAATAAGATGAACAAACCAATAGCAAAAATTGATGTGCTGCAGAAAAGATTTTCTAAAGAGATACAATGTCAAGTAGTGACATCATTTTCTATGTGCCAGATATAACAAGGAATGTGTACCAGAATGAAATATCTTCCTTTAGGAATTGTTTGTATGACTTGTAATAAATGAGTTTTCAATATTTTTAATCTCGTGATTACAAAAATCAGTATCATTTAGGTTAATAGAGATAGTTGATAACTCTAAATGATATCATGCAATGCCTAGTTATGTTCAAAATGCATGATAGGTCCAATTTGAGAATGGAAACGAATCACGTTTCCTTTCCCATTACAAAAATACTAGCATCATCACTTTTAAAATAAGTATCCAAATGTGTCACCAAGAGGAATTTTCTTTTTCTGTTCATGTCATGCACAGAATCACATCCCAATAATTTATTGAGTTGAATGAAATCATCTAGCAGTCATCGGCTTATGTAAAACCCATGATCTTCAGTGAAACTAATAGCATACCACACAAGTATAAGAACACTCTACAAGTTGATGACATTATGTTCAGGGATGCATCACAAGGTGGAGGAAAATTAACAAAGAAAATTTTGATCACATCTATTGGAAAGGGGTGGTATAAGAGATCTGACGTTCAAATTTAGTTCACACCAGAGTTAGGGAGGGAGTTGGTTTATATTTCATGTTAAAGAGAAGGCAATTATTTTTTTTAATTTTAAAGTAACATATAGAAAATGAAATAGAAACAGCTGGCACAAAAAGCGAAAGTTAAATGAGAAGATGAAAAATGCTACACCTGAGACAAGGATGAAATCCTACCTTCTCTTTCTTGAGCTTTAAATTCTCTTCTTCTAAACATGAAACCTTGCTGACCAGCTCATTATGATATGCCTGCACGTCACCAAAAGGATTAGTTGAGATAACAAGTACAGAGAGGGGAAAAGAAAAGGATATTTCAATCATGACCAAGTAACATACATGTTCAAGAAAAGGCCTACCTGTTTTCTAGCTCGTGAGAGAGCAGCAGATTCCCTATTTTTGATCTTTCTCCTTAGCCTCCTCTCAACACTCTTCTCTATTGTATCTGCATCTCTCTTCCCCCCTGGTGTTATCGTGTTTGATAATGTGCCAATTGAAGGAGATGGTGATAAACCCATCTGCTGAGGCAAATTCTGTGGGGTCACTACACCAACAGTGTCAAATTCCATAGGAGTTATAGACGCTTCAGCAAAGAGGCCTGCTTGTACCAAGAAGTCCTCCAAGTCATTTCACCTAGTGTTGGTTCTGTTTGATAAGTCTTCATCTCCTCACGATACCTCTTCTTTTGACCTTGTTGGATATCTTTCCAAACCTGATCAACCATCTTCCCACTCAAAGCCCTTGCCAATGTCAGACTGGCCTGATGTTGGAGAGAAGACGCTGAAGAGGAATTTTCAACATTAGTGCCCTGATTTGCTTCGGTGCTCCAGACATTTTTAAGAAGCTGGCTACCCAAGGGTTTTCCCAAATTCCCTAATTGGTTTTCAACTTCATCGAGGGTAAGACTATTGCTGGATAGTTTTATTATTGGAATGATATTTAAGTAATACAAAAATAAAAATATTTTTTATTTAAAAATTTTATGAATATATGAACTTAATGTTAAAATAAATAAAATTTAATAAAACATACTTTAATTTATACTGAGTTTTTTTCTATCAAAAAATTTTAAATCAAACTTTTAATTTTTAGTGAAGAGAAGAGTAGGCTTTCTATTTTTTATTTCAAAAAAAAAATACGTATCTTTCATTTTTTTATGTATGTGTGTGTTATTTTATTTAATCTAGTCTTGTTATTTTAAAATAATAATTTAATTAATAATATTTACTAATTAAATTATTATCTCTTAAAATGAGACCTAATTCATATAAATCACATAAAGTCCTACTCTTTGTGATTAACGTATAATACCAAATATTTGAGCATTATTAATATTATAATAAAAAAAACACTAAAATTAAAATCAAATCTTTTTTATAATTTCAAAAATTATCCTTAAGATTTTATTTATTTAATTTCTTAAATTAAATATTTAATTATATTTGGATAAGATCTTATCTATATTAATTAATTTTATCTAAATATAAACTATACGTATTTGAAAACTATTTTTGAACACAAACAATTTGTGTAATAATACAATCCTTTTATTTGTTCACTATAATAACGAAAGAGGTGGTATTGGGGACCTATGGACCTACAGTTTTAAACTCCAATAAATTTTGAATAATTAATTAAACTCTTTAATTAATTAATTTAATTTATTAATTTCAGTGGTATTCCACTAAAAATTTGGAATTGTACTCTTGAAATTGTAAATATAATTTACTCAGAAAACTTAGAGCAGTCCATTGATTTAATCACTAGATACAATTTAACCCTCTATAGATAATTCATAATTAGAGCTAGATTAATTACCATTTTACTCTTCTAATTATTTCTTTATCCTTAAGTACCATTAATTCACCAGTAAACAGTTAATTTGTAACATTATTACAAATTGAGCGCTCTAACCGTTCAGTTCTAGAATTAACCCTTAAGAGAACCTTCTTTCTAACTTTCATTAAGAATGAATGGATTTCATATCTATAAATCATATTCTCAACCATTTATCTTACAATGCCACCAAAATACAAGTTTTTAGTCTGTTCTTTAAACAAACCGTAACGAGTATTTCAAATGATATAATGACACAAATAGGAGTTTATGATCACTCAGGATTAAGGTTAATCAGCATATGATCATCGTTGACGTTATTTGAATTCTTAATTAACAATGGTATTTTACATAAGAATTCAAATTACGTCTGGTCCAGTCCTATATAATCATATTATATATAGTGTCTCCACCATAATGTCACTACATTAGTGATTCAGATAAGGCCACTACATTTTAAATATTTGTGGACCACATTAGTAATATTTAATTAAAGATCCCAAATTTTAATTAATTTATTACGAACTTTTTCTATTTATTATCCATAACTTTAATCCTCTTGTAAATAATAATTATATACTAAAGTTATGATTACATAAATAAATAAGGAATTTTTTTATATTTATGTCATAAAATTATGAACACTCATCAAGTATAAAATTGCAACTTTATTAATTTCAGAAAAACAGTACAAGTACATGCTTTTAGGGTACTATCCCTAACAATCTCCCACTTGCCCTAAAGCAGGTGAGACATGTCTCTTAATCCCATGCCCTCCATATGACTCTCAAACGACCTAGTCGGTAATATCTTGGTGAATGGATCTGCAAGATTATTTTTAGACACTATCTTCATGGCTGCCACATCACCTTTATGCACTATTTCCCTGATCAAGTGATACTTTCTCTCTATATGCTTTACTTTTTTATGGCTCCTGGGTTCCTTTGAATTTGTCACTACCCCACTATTGTCACAATAAAGGGTCAATGGTTTATCCATGTTTGGAACAACTTCCAGATTAGTGAAAAACTTCCAAAGCCATATTGCTTCTTTAGCTGCTTCGCAAGCTACTATGCATTCAGCCTCTATGGTTGAATCAGCAGTACTGAATTATTTTACACTTCTCTGGACTATGGCTCCACCATCAAGAGTAAACACTGACCCAGATGTTGACTTTCGACTATCTTTATCTGATTGAAAATCAGAATCAGTATAACCAGTAAAGTTTAGGTCTCCACCTGAATACACAAGTATATAGTTTCTCATTCTCCGAAGATACTTGAAAATGTGCTTTACTGCAATCCAGTGAGCCAATCCAAGGTTGGATTGATAACGACTAACTATTCTCACTGCATAGTAAATGTCAGACCTCGTGCATAACATAACGTATATGAGGCTGCCAACTGTTGAGGTATAGGGAACCCGTCTTATATCTTCTTCCTCCTGAGGTGTCTTAGGACACTGCTCTTTAGAAAGAACAATTCCATGTTGAGTCAGTAATTAACCCTTTTTGGAATTTTGCATCAAAAATTGCATAAGCACTTTATCAATATATGATGCATGAGATAGTGCCAATAGTCTATTCTGGCGATCCCGAATAGTTTGGATCCCAAGGACATAACTTGCCTCTCCCAAATCCTTTATTTAAAAGTTCTCGGCTAACTACTTCTTTATGTTGGATAATATTTTTACATCATTCCTAATAAGTAAAATGTCATCCACATAAAGTACCAAAAAACTATTGTTTTTTGTTCTTGATGTACTTGTACACACAAGGTTCATTAACATTTTGCTCGAAACCATAAAATTTAATTGTCTCATCAAATCTTAAGTTCCAAGACCTTAAAGCTTATTTAAGTCCATAAATTAACTTGAGTAATTTGCAGACTTTCTGCTCCTGGCCTTCTGCCACGAACCCCTCTGGTTGCACTATGTAGATGCTCTCTTCAAGATAGCTATTCAAAAAGACTGTCTTGACGTTCATTTTCCATATCTCATAATCGAGACATGCAGCAATGGATAAGAGAATACGAATGGATTTGAGCATAGCTACTAGCGAGAAAGTCTCCTTATAGTCGACTCCCTTTTTTTGGGTATAACCCTTTGCTACTAGTCTTGCTTTGAAAGTCTCTACTTTTTCATCCACGCCTCTTTTCTTCTTGAAGATCCATTTACATCCAATAGGCCTGACATCTTTAGGTGGATCTACAAGTTTCCAGACTGAATTGAAGTACATAGACTCCATTTCTTGGTTCATGGCTTCTTGCCATTTTTCTTTATCAGAATCTTTCATTACATGTCTATATGTCAATGGATCGTCTTATCTTGTGTCTGACACAAATACTTGTGCCTCTCTCTCCTCTCTATAACGAGAAGGTAGTCTTACTATCCACCTACTACGTCGAGGTTCCAAGGTATTCTGATCACAATTTGTGGTTACCTGACTTTATCGTTCACTAATTGTCGATGATAAAGGTCTAATCTGATCAGAAAGCATTTCCTCCAATACAATTTTACTACGAGGTTTGTAGTTTAATATATAATCATTCTCAAGAAAAGTGGCATTTGTCGATACAATCACTTTCTTTTCTTGAGGACTATAAAACAAACCTCCTCTTGTGTCTTTAGGGTAGCCTACAAACAGACAAACTTCTATTCGTCGTTCTAATTTTCTAGTCTTTACTTTCAGCCGGACACCCTCATATGCGAAAATGGCGTAAACTAGATTTACTACCATTCCACATCTCTAAGAGTGTACTTTGGATAGATTTGGAAGGTACTACATTCAAAATGTAGACCGCGGTCTGTAGTGTATAACCCCAAAATGAGGGCGATAGTGAAGAGTAGCTCATCATAAACCTAACCATATCTAGCAAGGTTCTGTTTCTCCTTTCTGCAACACCATTTTGCTGTGGTGTTCTAGGTGCTGTGAGTTGGGATAAAATCCCATGCTCCAATATGTGATCCTTGAACTCTGTGTCAAGGTATTCATTACCTCAATTGGATCGAAGGGTCTTAAGAGTTTTACCTAATTATTTTTCAACTTCTGCTAAGAATTATTTGAACTTTATAAAAGACTCAAATTTTCTTTGCATTAGGTAAACATAACCGTATCTTGAATAGTCGTTAATAAATAACACAAAGTATTCATAACCGCCTCTTGCTTGTTCATTTAATGGACCGTAAACGTCAGTATGTATAAGTTGAAGTGGTTCCTTGTCTCTTTCACCCTTAGCTGAAAGGGTCTTTTAGTCATTCTACCCTATAGACATGACTCATATATAGGAAGAGTGCCAATGTTTAGCTCTCTTAAATGACCATCCTTTACTAACCTGTTTATCCTATCCAAATTAATATGACATAACCTAAGATGCCAAAGATACGTGTCATTATTAGTAGAAACCTTTTGCCTTTTAGTAGATTTAGGATATTCTATTCTAAATAGTTCAGAATTATGCAGTGAGGGCTCATCGGGCCTTAAAACATAAAACTCATTTTCTAATTTCGCATGATAAATATCTAATCCATTTCTACCAATAATAATCTCATTATTATAAAAAGAAATATTAAACAATTGTTCATGCAACTTAGAAATAGAAATCAAATTCCTTATGAATCCAGGAATAAAATAAATATTATTTAAAATTAAAAAATTGTTCCCAAAATTTAATCATGCCACTCCCACTGCTAAAGCTGAAACGACTGCCTCATTGCCAACCTGCATGGTAAAGTCCCTATCAGCGAGCTCTTTAGAAGAGCTAAGCATCTGTAAGGAAGAACAAACATGATTAGTGGCTTCTAAATTAATTATCCAAAGAGCAAGTTCATCCTCCACTAAACAGACTTCTAAAACCAGTAAATCATATTTACCTTTGTTCTTTTCCTTCAGCTCAGAGAGATACTTTTTACTGTTTCTCTTCCAATGCCCCTCGACTCCGCAATGAAAACACTTTCTTTTCTTTGCTTTAGAGTCCTTCTTTTTACTCTTACTGCGGTTAAAGGCTTTCTTGGCTTTTCCTCAACCACCACCAGTGTTCTTCCTCTTTTTGTTTTGCTTAGAGGAAGACTGCTTAACTTCAGCAACATTTACCTCAGACTCTTTGGGCTTATCTGATATAGCCTCAAAAGTTTGTAGTTCATTAAGTAGCTGCGTTATACTATATGAGAGCTTATTTATAATATAATTTGCTTTGAACTGAGAAAAAGTTAGAGTCAGAGACTCTAGAATAATGCTGACTTGAGTCTTATCATCTATGGTAGCTCCATGGATCTTTTCTTGATGCATTAAATTGATCATGTTCAAAACATGCTCACGCACTGGAACTCCTTTCTTCATTTTAGCATTCATGTAGCTACGAGTAGCTTTATGGCGGCTTTGTTCTGACTGCTGGCTAAACATCGCTTGGAAAGAATCCCATATCTCATGTGCAGTCTCTAAGTACTTGTACTTCATTCTAAACACATCGCTCATGCTAGCAAGCATATGGCAGCAGGCCTTATTATTGGCTTGTATCCACTTTTCATATTGCTCCCGTATATTACAATGAGCATTGGCTGCAGGTTCTAAAGGACACTCCTCATAAGGACGAACTTTTGGTCCTCACAGATCAGCACAATATTTATATTGCATTTCTATTTTACAAAGTTATCACCGGTCAATTTTTCATTTGCTAAAAGGGCTATGATTGGGTTTATTCCAGACATGATGCTAAAATAAATAAAGCAAATTTAAGAATACTTGAATAAATATCATAACGATTTTTAGAATAGTAAACATGATGCATGAGTGCATTTATTTAAACACATAAATATATATACTAATCCATGATAGTTCAATTTAACAATTAATGTGCCGTCGTAGGGTAGGTCACATTAAATTTAAATTAAAAATGAGACTATCTCAAATTAATAGGAAAATTTCAAAATATCTCATATTTTCATTTACCTATTAACTACCGTTTATTTTGGTTAAGACATGATTAACCTCTTATTCATATCTTTGTGAGTGTAACCCAATATTTCAAATTAAGATGACTTAACTCAAAAATACCGTCGTAGGGTCGATCAATTATGAAATACATCACTTAATCCTATCTCTAGAAAGTCAACCTTGCTATTGAAATAGGCGGACACCCTCTGTAGGGAGGACGAAATCAAAGCGTCGCGAGGCGCCACCTATATCTCACGATGTTGTACTAATAATGGAGACCGGTGAATTCATTGTCATGTACCCTCTCTCACTCACTATTTTTAACTATGTATTTTTATAATTTATAAAACATCTTTATATTTTGTAACTTCAGCAAATTATTATATCTCATATAACAAATTATTAAGTATAATTAATTAATTCTAATAAAGTTCAATCTTATTGGACCTAGATTCATTAGTCTAACTATTCCTATTAAATATGCCTAACAATTTAGGTGAACCTAGTTTTTTAATTATTGAATTAATTATTTATTTTTATAAATAATAAAATCAATAATTTTATTAATAAATTTCTAAGTAATCCTAAATTAAACTATTTAATTTAGGTTACCTAGAATAACGTAAAATTACCAATTTAACTATTAAACCTAATTTCACATTATTGATTAATTATACAAGTTTTAAACATACTAATCAATCTATTAATTTAATCTTATAATTATAATATGCCATAATAAAATAAAATTATTTAAATATTAATTATGACATGTATGCATGTCATGTTACAATAATATGAGTGGGTACAAATGCATGATATGTAATTATGTATGATCATGTTATAATTCATCACATAAATAAATATTTAATATAACTTTGATCAGATCCTCTAAAATTTTAAATTACAACCCATAAAATAAGAGTAAATAAATTACATAAAAAATACAGGCATGCAAGCCTAGTTGCACGTGGTCTTCTCAAGTCCATAACGAATCAAATTTATCTTTTTTTATAATTTTATATATTTAGACTTAAGAATTGTTTTTAAGCACATTGTATATTTGTAAGATAGTCTAACTCTTAGACACATTTTTTTTATAAAGAAAATATACATAAAAAGCCCAAACAATTTGAACTTAAAAAAAAAAAATTTTTTTTTTTGCAAGGGATGCCAATATTTGGCTCCCTTGTCCTAAACTGTGAATGGTGGCGGTAAGCCACCAAATTATCTCTCATTTTCTTTTTTTTTAATGATTCATACGGCAAAAAAAAAATAGAAAGAGCTCATGGCAACTTTTGCCTTTAACTAATCTTTTTTTTTTTTATTAATACCGTCTTTCATTCCTTTTTTTTATTTTTGTCTTTCACTTTTCATTTTTTTTCGTCTTCTTCTACTACTTTCTCTTCAAAACAAATGTATTATTTTCTTCTTCTTCCAATTTCGATAGAAACAACAACAACATATATATATATATATATATATATATATATTACAAAAAATCATATACCCCTTTATGGGTTTACACAATTTTGATCTAATCAAATATACAAATAATAAAAAATTAATCTTAGAGGACCATATAATTAACGACCAAAAGATTCATACATAAAACAATCATTCATCACATGAATATTATAAAAATGTAAATACCCACTCAAACATAGATACCCATAAAAATAAATCATGATTTAAGTAAAATAAATTATAACACAAAATCATATATTCAAGAAATCAACGCTCTGATATTAGTTGTTGGATGGTTTTATTGTTATGACATTCATAATGCAGCAGAATAGAAAACAAAAATTCTTTAATCTTTGTTTTCATTAGATAAAAACACTTTTTATCTAAGGATCTTATAAACATATGAATTTGATGTTAAAGTAAATAAAATTTAACAAGAATATACATTGAATTCACGTAGAATTTTCTTCCACTAAAGGATTCCAAATTAAATCTCTAGTTTTTCAGTGAGGGGAAGAGTGGGCTTCCTATTTTTTCTTTCTCTTAAGAAAAATATGTATCTTACATTTTTTTTCCATGTATGTGTGTGTTGTTTTATTTAGACTAGTCTTCTTATTTTAAAATAATAATTTAATTAATAACATTTACTAATTAAATTATTATCTCTTAAAATAAAACCTAATTCATGTAAACCATATAGAGTCCTACTCTTTGTGGTTAATGTATAAAACCAAACATTTGAGCATTATTAGTCTTATAATAAAAAAAAATACTACAATTAAAATTAAATTTGTTTTGACAATTTTAAAAATTATCTTTAAGATTTTATTTATTTAATTTCTTAAATTAAATGTTTAATTATATTTGGATATGATTTTATCTATATTAATTAATTAATTTTATCCAAATATAAACTATACGTATTTGAAAACTATTTTTTGGACACAAACAATTTGTGTAATAACACAATCCTTTTATTTGTTCACAGTAATAACGAAAGAGATGGTATTAAAGACTTATGGACCTACAATTTCAAGCTCTAATAAATTTTGAATAATTAATTAATTTAATTTATTAATTTTAGTATTATTCCACTAAAAACCTAGAATTGCACTCTTGAAATTGTAGATATAATTTATTTAAAAAATTTATAGCAGTTCATTGATTTAATCACTACATGCAATTTAACCCTCCATAGATGGTTCATAATTAGAGTTAGATTAATTATCGTTTTTACCCTTCTAATTATTTCTTTATTCTTAAGTACCATTAATTCACCAGTGAACAGTTAATTTGTAACATTATTACAAATTGAGCGCTCTAACCGTTCAGTTTTAGAATTAACCCTTAAGAGAACCTTCTTTCTAACTTCTATTAGAAATGAATGGATTCCATATCTGTAAATCATATTCCCAACCATTTATCTCACAATGCCACCAAAATACAAGTTTTTAGTCTGTTCTTTAAACAAACCGTAACGAGTATTTCAAATAACATAATGACACAAACAGGAGTTTATGATTACTCAGGATTAAGGTTAATCAGCATATGATCATCGATTGACGTTATTTGAATTCTTAATTAACACGGTATTTTACATAAGAATTCAAACTACATCTAGTCCAGTCCTATATAATCATATTATATATAGTGCCTCCGCCATAATGTCACTACATTAGTGATCCAGATAAGACCACTACATTTTAAATGTTTGTGGACCGCACTAGTAATATTTAATTAAAGATCCCAAATTTTAATTAATTTATTACAGACTTTTTCTGTTTATTATCCATAACTTTAATCCTTTTGTAAATAATAATTGTATACTAAAGTTATGATTACATAAATAAATAAGGAATTTTATGATATTTATGTCATAAAATTATGAACACTCATTAAGTATAAAATTGCAACTTTATTAATTTCATAAAAATAATACAAATACATACTTTTAAGATATTATCCCTAACAACTATACCATGAGTTTTGCCTAACCAGAGGCGGCTGTAAATGAGACTGTTGGCCATTACTTTGGGATCCCATTGTTTGAATCCCAATTCACCAGAATTTCAACTCCAAAAACTAATCAAAGAAAAAAAATCTTAAAAAGTAAAAAAATTAACAGAAAATCTAGGATACTATTTGGTCAAAAAGAAGCAAGTACTTTAGCAATGCATTAGAAAAAATAAATAAATAAATAAACTTTTAAAAAAAAGCACTAGCCATCAAACTAATCTATATTGTCAGTACCATCGATTCAAAATCACTAAAAAGACATAGAACTTGGATTGGTTTAAGAGCTAAAATCATTTATAAACAAAATTTTCCAATTATGCATACAAACAAAACTTACCCGCATCACGTGTCGCATAGTGCGCAAGACTCCTTAAAAATCCAATCCTGGAGAGACAGTAAAATATAACAAAAGAAAAAGATAAATTAAAACGAAACATATCGTTCCTCTCACAAAGAAATGAACATTTTGCCACCGTATCGCTTCGTTTCATACGTCTACTTATACACCATTTTTTCAGCAACTAAAGCTAAAAGTTTAAATATTTGCACTCGCTCACATTCACATCATACAGAAAGATCAAACACAAAATCATACATACTACTAGAAGTAATAGTCAAGCTGAAGGAGTCATTAAGCTTGATAATAGAGGTAACGGAAAATTACATAATGATAATAATAATAAATTAAAAAGAAAATCAAATATCTATACTTATGATACCCGGAGGAAGATGATTTAAGGGGAAGGATCTGATTTTTGAATCGAGGGAAATAAAAAATTTCTTATTGGCCAAGTTATTATATTTGAATTACAGGTATTAAGTGCAAAAACAGCACCAAAATTGAAACAGTAATAAGGAGGCGTTAGGACAACGAGTCCGTGCCTAATTTTTTTTTTAACCGGTCCCTTTTTAGAGAAAAAGCTCATCCAGGCTAGTGATCAAAACATACCTCAAGAGTTAGCCCGTCTCCTCTTAGCTTAGTATCAGAGTAATTCCTTTTTAATCTTGGTTAGGTTGTAAAGAGAATTCTAACTCATAAAATATGGAATCCTCATCTTCTTCTCTTATTCCACTTCATACTTTGTCTACTTCATCTTCTACTCTTACACATTCTCCTTCTCTCAAATCAACAGATGCATCAAAGATTAATTACTTGTATGAGATTACCTACCTACCTAAAGAATCTAAAGTACCAGTCATAGATCTACCTATCATAAACTCATATCATACATTTCTAAAACCACAAAAATCGGTTTCCACAACCATAAAACATCTTGTTACACCTTCTAAACCTAAAATCAAAGAATATGTTCAAGCCATCCGATTTGATCACTGTTTCCTTCCAGCAACAATAGAAGAACAGTTGGTTCCTCTACAGTTTCCTACTAATCTCATTCCTCAATGGCTAAAATAAGGATATACTCATCTCCACTTTAGAGCAGTAAAGTTTGCTTTAACCTTTCATGGTAGAAAAGGTCTTGAAATTGTAGGAAGAATAACCTTACTCGATACAAGGTTTTCAACCTACGAAGAAGCATGTATTGGCACAATACAAACAACTCTCAATGCAGAAATAGTGTTGATAAGATTGTACTCAAACTTTTGAATGCCAATCTCTAACCTATGTCTTACCTCAGTCTTAAAAGCCCAAATTCAGATCACAGGAGCAGTTCTAGAAGCAGAAACTTATATAGCTACCCTTCATTACTAGATGATGTACCATGTCCAAAACTATGCCCTAGATTTTGGCACTTTTCATTCAAACCAGGATGCCCTACTCATCTCTGTTGACTCCACTAAAGTACCTGATGTGTTGCTATAGTAGCTAAGTGCAAGTGCACGCTATCGTATCAAGTAATATAGGATTTTAAGTCCAGATATCGATTTCATAGGGACTATGCGATCTAATTCTATAAATCAAGTACTAAAATTGTACCTACTTAACTTTTATTCAGAAAACTAAAATCTGAAATTTATTTAACTAATCTAATTCTATCAATTAACTAAACAAAAGTAAAGAGTAGAATTCACAAATAAAAATAATTTAGGGTTTTGACTCATCCCCTAATATTTCATTGGACTCATTAACCACTTAGTTAATCCCTTAATACTAATTGATTGGCTTAGACACTAATCTCATCACAAGTCTCTGTCTATGGTCAAGTGACTATATTACACATTCTAACAATCTCCTATATGTCTATGGTAATCAAATCAGAATGTAATTCATTAGGATCAAGTCTAAATTAGACCATACATGCCACCTAGGTATATGTCTATCTTAGATGGAACTCATGGTTGTTACCTTATAATCATACATCAAACTATCCTAGGCTAAACACATGAATCTCTTTGTCGAGTTCATCATGGTTCCTCAATCATTCAAAATATTGATCAGGTATAATAAAAGCATTAAACACAAGATAGAATGAATCAATTGAATGTATCAAGTTTATAAACTAAAAATTAACACAATCCAAATCCATACTAAGTTCACATAATCTAACCCTAGATGAACAAATTAACTCGTCATAAAACCAAAAGTATCAAACCAATTCATAAAGATCAACAAGAACAAGAACATAATGATAAACAAAGAGAAGAAAAACTAATCAAAGTGATTCCTGATAAGGCGTAATTGTATAAACTATTTTATCTTCCTAACTTGATATTTGTTCAATTTATCTCAATAATTGGGCTATTTATGCATATTAATGTTGTTTTATAGGTTTAAGCATTATCGAAGCAAAAATACCGGAAAACGGACGCAAATGGGAGCATTAGAGATAAAAATACAAATGGAGGCACTGTTTGCTACAGTGCAGCGCCGCAGCACTGGATTTCAGCGCCGCGGTGCCAATTGCAGAAAGTGAGCGCCGCGGCATTGAATCGCAGCGCCGCGGCGCCGGGACCTGGGCAGCAAAAGTTGACAGGTTGCTGAAAATCAGGAAACCCAAAAGCAACCCTAAGTGCGCCCTAATTCTGTGCTCTTACCTATTTATTTGCTCAAAACTTACATTTTGAAGGGAGACTCCAGCTGGGACAGCAGCTGGAAACACAAAGAAACACCTAACTTCTAAGTTTGGAGAAATCAAAGAGGAGGAAAGCAAGCTTCAACTTCAAAGACATTTGACAGGGATGTCTTCTTTGCTTTGATTCTTTACTTGTTGTAAGATGTTTAGTTTACATGTATTGATGGAATTAGCTTCAAGATTGTGTAGTTTAATGATGAGCTAATTTCATTAATCTAGGATTACATCCTTGAACTCATTATATGATTGATTTTAGCTCTCTCTTTTATGGTATTAATTCAGCTTTTGATATATTCATTATGCTTGTGCTTAATGCTATTTGATTACTTGGCCAGTAGTTAAATTGATCTAGAAATGCTTAAATAAACTTGACAAAGGCATTTAGGTATTCAGTCTTAAGCATATTGATGCATGATCATAGTGTAGTACACTTGAAGTTCATATGAGATAGACATATACTCATAAGGCATGTATGGCTCATAAAACTTGTGCTTAATGAATTTTGTTCAATTTAATTATCATAGACATATAGATATTTGATTGGATAGAATATATTTGCTTGACCTGCAAAAGAGGCTTGTGATGTGTTAAGTGTTTTGGTCAATATATCAAGTTGAGAACCAATAGACCTAAAAGAGATTCTGCTGAATTTATTTGCATAATGGGGGATAGTTATAATCCTAGGATTTCTCATATTGAATTTAACTTGTTGGTAATTTAGTTTATCACTTAGCATAATTAAGTTGTTCTTTTATTTGAGTAGTTTAATCTCATACATTAAATCATTTTCTGGATAATAGTAGAAAGACACCATTTCAGTACTTAAACTAGAAAAGACAAATCATTCTCTGTGGGATCGACACTTTTCTCATCATATATTACTTGTTGCGACACGTGCACTTGCGCTAATTTGTGTTATAGAAAACACACAACAATTCCTTGATGTGCTTCTCCCTTAATCTTGACTTGAAGCTTGAATCTTGATCTTGGTTCTTTAATCTTTGGTTTTGATCTTTGATTTTATGTTATGAATTATTTCTTTAAGTTTTTGCCTCTTTTTTCTCCTCTTAGGGTTTTTGTCTTCAAAATACTATTCACGAGTTACTGTTCACCAAGTATTGTTCACTGCCACAGGCACTGCAGCGCTCAGCTACTGACCTGGGTACTGCGGCGCCCAAGCCTGGTACTCATTTCATATTTTAAGCGCAACTTCTTTGTTTGACATCTGATTCACCTACTGTTTGTTGTTATGTGTCACATTTTCCATCATGCATCTATTTATGATCAAAAAACACAATTAAATAGTCAATTATTTATGATTTAGAGCAAAATACGAAAAGTTGAGTATAAATCATATTAGTGCTTTTATGCCCTTATCATTACTATCATATACATATGTTCCCAGACAGCTTTCTAATGAAGAATTTGTCAGACTTTTGCCAGATACTTGGATAACCAAGTACGAACAAAACCACAAATAAAGCCAGACACCAAAACCCATATAATCAATCAAACACAGTTTCTTTCAAATAAAAGATGGTCAAACTGAGATATGTTTTGAAAAGCCTAGTCCATTTGCACCACTGAGTCCTTTTCCAACTCAATTCATAATCAGCCAAGCAGACTAAGAAATGAACCAAGATATTTGCCAGTAATTACTTTCAACTCTGAAGAAAATCTTATCTTTCCCTTTAGAGATCCTACTGGTCATTGCTATTAGGAACTTGACTGCTAATGTCTTTCATGTCAGGCAGATCCTTTTTCTGATGATGCGATCTATGAAAAAAGAAAAAGAAAAGGTCAGAAAAAGAAATCTTCCCAACAAATCTTAAAAGAAAGATATGATGATGTTGACCCTGATGTTGGCCTTCTTGGTGAACCCTCTGATAAGTTTAACTACTACGTCACTTGCTCAGCACCAAAACCAAAACCCATACTAAAATCTTTTCAACAATGTCACAAGCAAAAACTATTTCCCAGAAACAAACCCATACCACCACAACCCATAATCCAAGCCTACATGTTTACCTTAACAAACTTTCCTCTATTAAACCCTCACACCAAATCAGAAGAAAACACTTTTCAACAATGAAAAGTAAAACAACCAAACACACGAAAACCTGATAGTTCTTATGAACAGATCAGCTCTGCTGAAGCAGTATTAAATTAGCAAACAAAAAATACGGTTATGCAAAACCAGGTACTCAAAAGAATTGAAGAAACACAGATAGTGATACAATCTTAGTCCTCTCATCATCAGACTCAGAAACAGACTACACTACAGATTCCCTAAAAATTCAACCAAAATCTCACCTTTGACCAAACCATCTATGTCCTCAATCTCAGTCCCTGTGGTAGAAATTCGAATACTTCCCAACAAGTATGATAACCCAATCAAAGTATCAAGACTCTTTGATACAAGGGCTGTTACTTCTATTTTAAACCTAGCCATTTTAAGGAAAAAGCATTTCTTCAAATGCAGATCAGTATTGTTCAAAAAATCCAACAAGTGTTTCATTTGTAAACAAAAAGGACATTTTGTCAAGCAGTGCCCATAAAAGGCTAAAAAGAAGAAAGTCTTTGTAGCTATCACTACTATTTCCTAATGTGACCCAAATCAGATTGATCTTGAATCAGTCTATTCAAAACAATTAGAACCAGATAGTGATACAATCTTGGTCCTCTCATCCTCAGACTCAGAAACAGACTTCATCATAGATTCCTTAAAAATCCAACCTGAATCTCACCACTTGACCAAACCATCCATGTCCTCAATCTCAATTCCTATGGTGGAAATCCAAATACTTCTCATCAAGTATGATAACCCAATTAAGGTATCAGGACTCCTTGATACAAGGGCTATTACCTCTATCTTAAACCCAGCCATTTTACCGAGCTAGTATTGGAAGCCATACCAACAGACTTTCAGGGTTGCCAATAATGAATTGTTTAATGTTAACCTTATCAGTAAAATAATTTATCTCAAGCTTTTTTTGGGACTAATGTTAAAACACATTTTTAGGATCTGATTTACCCGGTAAAGACATTATTATTGGGTTTGATCTTATCCAAGTATGTCACCAGAACATCTTCAACTTGTCAGAGATGAACTTACCCAACTCTTGAATGAAGGATTGAGCGAGTCCATAAGCTCTCAATGGGCCTGTCAAGCTTTTTATGTCAACAAAAGAAGTGAACAAGTTAGTGGCAAACAATGTCTTGTAATTAATTACTAACCACTTAATGAATTTTTACAGGACGACAAGTTTCATCTGCCCAACAGACAAGAGCTCTTCTTCAGGATAGCCAATGCAAAACTGTTCTCAAAATTGGATCTTAAATCAGGCTTTTGCACGCCCCAACATCACTTTCAGTGGACAGTCCTTCTTTTTGGACTCAAGACAGCCCCATCACTGTTTCAAAAAGTAATGATGAAGATATTTAAACCAATATAAAAAATAGCCTTAATTTACATTGATGACATTTTGTTTTTTTCTGATGACGCAGATACTTATCATCAACTATTTTTACATTTTGGCTCTCTTTTACACAAATATGGCATTATGATCTCTCCAACTAAATGCCAAGTGGGCCACCAGCAAATTGACTTTCTTGGAATGAAAATTGATAATGGACGATTTACACTCCAACCGCACATTACTAGCCAGCTCACCAAATTCCCTAATGAAAACATCTCGAACACTCAACTTCAATAGTTCTTGGGCATAGTAAACTACATGTCCGACTTTATCCAAAATTTGGCCCAGCTGACAAAGCCACTTTACAAAATGCTTAGAAAAAATCATCCTCCTTAGTCTCATGAACAAACTATAATAGTCAAAAAATTGAATGAGCTAGCAATAATTTAGCCACCACTCCAAATTCCCTCAATGGGAAAATTTTTTTAAAGACAGACGCAAGTGACCTCTATTGGAGTGCTGTTCTCCTTGAAGAATTTAATAGGAAAAGAAAAATATTTGAATACAAAAGCGGTAGTTTTTCTAATGTTGAAATCTACTACCATAACGCATATAAAGAGATACTGTCTTTGCAGTTATTCTAAGAAAAGCATAAAATGGAGCTTAGAGCACTTAAAGAGATCCTGGCAAAAGAAAATTAAATTATTCCACCTTCGATAAGGATCTCTCTTCATGACCAAGCACCTTGAGAAAATGTGCCACCAAAATTTTCCAAAAGAATGAATAATGCAACCTCTATTTTTCACAAAAACTAGACTCGTGCCTCCCAATCACATCATAGAGAGACTAACTACACAAGACACCACCACTACTCTCCAAATCCAAATGAATTTCCTTTGAACCTGGACAACTTTTCATAACCCAGCATGCTATGTGACCACATACAGATTGATGACACATCTCACCAATCCGACTTGATTTTATCACTATTCTAAGATTCCCAACTTTATCCGACCGACATTGAAGTTTCAAGAGAAGCAGCCACATTTATGAGAACTAGCTCAATGAACCCAATATCACTAGACACGAGAAGTTTCTGGGCCTAATTCAATGACTTTACCTAATGATACGATAGTGATAATTCATGCTACTCATCCCTTAACTGTTAATCATGACAAGAGTGTTTTTACTTTATGTTATATCAAGTAAGCTTTATCTTTATGTCAAGTATGTCAACTATGCTTTATCTTTATGTCATGTTTGCTTTCAATCTATCAGCCAAAAAAATATATGTTAGACCACAAACGTCCTTATAATTATTAAAGTTAATTTGGCCTTAAGTCCAAAAGTCTAAGTGTTAGAAACAATCTATTATCGGCCATTATTGCTAAGATGTTAAGGTCTATGAGTCTATAAAAGGGCCTTTATTTCTCATTTGTAATCAGAACTTGGAGAGAAATAAAATTTGGATTTTATAATCATATTTCTCTAAATTTTCTCTTAGGATTCTCCTAACAACTCTAACCCTTGATAAGGATGGTCTAGCAAAGATTCCATAAGGGATTGGGTCTATAATCCTTATAAGAGGCCAGTATCACCTTTTATTCTGGTAAAAATCTTGTTTAGGCCAGAATCGTTGTAAGTCCCACCAAGGCAAAGAGGCTATTAGGGCAACAGGTCCATGGCTAATTTTTTATTTAGTCAGTTCCTTCTCAGAGAAGAGCCTTATCCAGGTTAGTGATTAGAGCATACCTCAAAGGTTAGCCCATCTCCTTTCAACTTCGCTCCCTTAAATGTGCACCCTGATGTTGGAGTTTTGAACCCCCTCATCTTAGTAGTTGTAGATTTTTTCTCCTCTTAGTAGTTGTAGAATGTTTTCAAAAAAAACATTAGTTTGCGGATTTGTATCCAATAGGTTCCTAACTCTTGAGAATGGTGGAAATCACTAACAAATTATAAAATATTTGTTTAACGTAATTTTTCTTTTTACTTTTTTTTAAAGGTACATCAATTTGTACAATAATTAAGATAATATTATATTATACATTAATAAATATTTAGATCAAATAAGCTTTATAAATGAGAGAATAACAACCCCACACATGGAGAATAATTACCCCACATAGGAGGATAACAATGCTTAGACCTAATAACCGCCATCAAATATAAGAATAATAGCCTCACATACAAAGAATAATTGTCCTTAATAACTGCCCCTACATAGAGGAATAACAATGATGCGAACCAAGCTGCCAAAACTTCACAAGGTTCATTGAGCATCCATTGGTGATAGGGAACATGATGTGAACCTCACAAAGAAAAGTGAGACCCGACGCTCAATGAAGTTCCTTTGCCAAAAGATCGTTCTAATTCAGATTTTTATATAAATATGAACAAGAACCTTGACCCATTATTTATAAGAGATAAGAACCAGAGATATAAGAAGATTGTAGATGCCACACTCAAGATAGATGAGAAGTTGTGAGTGATAAGTCTAAAAGAACGTCACAAAATAAAATCTTGATAAGTTCTAATTAAAGTTCTTTGAAGAACTTAAGAGAAAACTCTCAACATCAATATCATCAATTTTATTTTCTTCTCCCTCATCTCTCATGTATTTATAGAGACCTTTTAGTACATATAGCATTTATTATAGTAATTAATGACAACTTAAAACTACTAACTATCAACTAATACCAATAACTTAGGCATTTGGGATTCCAGCACTTATTACAACAATTAGTGAAAACTTTCAACTACTAACTACCAACTACTATCAATAACTTAGTCACTTGGGATGCTAGCACTTATTACAACAATTAATAAAAATGCACCTTCTATTATAACGATGTCATCATACAACTTTGTTGCGTCAACATTCAATGCTTATTCATTAACTTGTCTCTCTTTTATTTTTGAGAAACTTTTAAAAATATAACCCATAATTTTATAGGTATTCTTTTTTAACCTTACATAAAAATTTTTATCTTTTATAATTTAAAAGGTCAAATTTGGACATTTTTACTCCCAACCCCAAATATCTACAATTTTCTCCTTTTGCTTTCATATAAGTGCATAGATATTGTGAAAAATAAGTAGATTTAATGAAAAATGGATAGAGTTTATAAAATATATATAAATGTTGTGAAAAAGGTATGAAAAAATAGGTTGGAAGACCAAAAAATAGCAAAATCGCCATTTTTGGCCGCCACACGCAGTGGCCCACACTTATGATTAGTGCATGCGCTCAACATTATGCGCTTAGCGCACAGTCACACCATGTGGCGTGCTCTCGTACCACCATGTGATGTGACCTAATTTTTTTATTTAAATTTATTTTGATTTGAAATTAAATTAATTTTAGTTATTAATTTAATTAATTAATAATATAAACTAATTAATTAATTTTAGTTGTTATTTTAAATTGGTTTAATTTATTAAACTAAATGTAGTTATTAATTTATTTAATATATTTTTAAATAATTGATATTTATTTGTTAGGTCACAAAGTAAATATTTTTGTTGAATTTTAATTAATTTAATATTGATGTTTTATTTTGTGTATAGGACCACTATTCCTATAAAAACACGAGGAAAAAAAAAAGAAAATATAGTTTATGCATTGAGACTCATGAGAAGTCACTAAAATGGCTCAATGACCAGAAGGCTAAACTTGAGCAAGTCCTGTCTAAGTAACAAGTGTTAGGGTTTGTGCTTACATATCATCCCTGTTTGTATGAATATTTGATATCTATACAATGTACATTTTATTAAATCGCTAATTACATCTATTATATGGAACAATGCTTGTATCGTCACAAATATTGTATGATCTAAAGGAGTTCAGATTTGATCTAAATGAGTTTAAATCAGGGCTAAGAGTTAACAACACTGAGAATTATAACTACAAAAAGTTAGCAGGTTATAAAAATCAATGAAATTTAAAGAGTTTGAGCCTTACCTGTAACGAGACAAAGACCTGATGGTATACTAATAATGACATAGTTGCAAGCGTTGCAATAAGATGCTAGGAGATGTCATTATGCAAGTATGTTCTCAAATATTATGCTCCTTGATGAGCGCACGACTAACAAATGGAATGCAGAACCTATTCAAGTTCCAGTTGGTTCAATTCCAAGAACTCTAGCTAAAAGGTTTAAGGAAACTCTCAATAGACTGATTCAAAACATTTGGATAGAGGTAAATTTATGGGGGTGCAAGGAAGATATTCCACGTGTTCAACAAAGTTGGATTTCCATGATTTAAGCTTTGGAATAATCTAGAAGAAATTTCTCAGATCACAAAGCGGATGGAATTAGAGGAGTTTTCTAAATTGGTGATCACAGACCTTTGAGCAACTCAAGTAGTTGAAACTTTTGGGAGCTTACAATAAACATTTATGATAGTAGTTGTAATATTTAAAATAAAGCTTTAGTTATTGGTGGTTGGTAGTTAGTTAAAGTCTGCAGCTGCATTTATTGTTGTAGTTGTAAAGTTTTAAAAAACTAGTTTAAAGCCATGTTGGTAGCTACTAATTTTTAAGTTGTCGTTCAATTTGTAATAAATGCTAGCATCCCAAATGTTCACTATAAATACATAAGGGATGATAGGAAAGAATTCAACAATTTGATTAAGAAAATTTTTTTTAGTTCTTTTAGAACTCTTTGAATTTATCAGAATAATTTTCATGGCATTCTTCTTCGATCAATCAATCATTCCATAGTTAATTATGACGTCTTCATTATACCAAGGTTTTGCTTCAATATAAGCAACGGGTCACAGTTTTCATACAAATCTATTTATAGACGATCTTGGAGTTCTTCTTGATCCACAACTTTATCAATTTCTTGGAATAGATCGTATCAGTTGGTATCAGAGCTTGGCACTAGTTACAGGTTTGCCTATCTTTATATTTTAAAAAAAATTAAAAAAAAGAAATATTGCAATTCAACTCTTATAATTCTTATTTAAATTTTACATCTTAAGTTCTTTTTCGATTCCACAAACTTGAATTCCTTGCTAAAAAAAAAACAAATCCATGACACAGCCTTGTTTTTCTAAGCCTTTAAATTCAAATTTCTCTTGGTGAGTTCTTAGAGAATTGTTGTTGAAAATTATGATATTTGTTTGATTAGTTTGATAAGAACCTATAAAGGATTACTACGAGTGGAAAAAGGCAAGAATGGTGAGAATATAAGATGGTAAAATATCGATATGTTTTTTTTGTGTAAAACACGAGTGAAAAGTTGAGTGAATCATTCTTTGAGTGAAATGCATGAGCGAGTGTGTGAGGTTCTTTTTTTTTTAACTTTGTTTTGCAACAAACATGTCAGATAAGAACAAAAATACTTCTGGAACTACATCAGAAAAGGTTGATCCAAAGTTTCTCATGGAAGCTATAATGGGTGAGGTGATGAGAGTATTAAAAATGGAGATGGAACAGTTTCATGAACGAATAGATCGGGTAGAGAATGCGCATTTAGAGCAGGCACAAAATAATCCTAATGTGCATAGGAGAGGGAGAGTTCAATTTAGTGAAGTAAGGATTGAAGCTGAAGAGTGTTATGGGGGAAGGTTTTGATGAAGAAGATGACCAGGATTCAATTGTTGGTATTAGGAGATATGGTGGGCAATTTAGAGAAACTAGGAATCGGGAAGATAATAACTTGGGTAGTATTAAGATGAAAATTCCTTCATTTCAAGGCAAAAATGATCCAGAAGCTTACCTTGAGTGGGAGAAGAAGTTAGAATTAGTATTTAAATGTCATAATTATTTCAAGCTTAAAAAGGTAAAACTTGCAGCCATTAAATTTTTTGATTATGCAATTGTTTGGTGGGATTTACTAGTGTTAAACAGAAAAAGAAATAGAGAGTGGCTGATAGAGACTTGGAAGAAAATGAAAACCGTGATGAGGAGACGATTTATTCTAAGCTATTACTACCGTGAGTTGTACCAAAAATTATAAAGTCTTACACAAGGTAATCAAAGTGTGGAGGATTATTATAAAGAGATGGAAATCGCTATGATTAGAGCGAATGTAGAGGAAGACCGAGAGGCCACTATGGCTAGGATTTTGGTTGTTTTGAACCAGAAAATTGCTAATTTAGTGGAATTGTAACATTATATGGAGTTAGAAGATATGATGCACATGGCTATCAAAATGAAGAACCATCTTAAGAGGATGAGCTACAGTACATGACAAACCCTAGCTCGGGTTCATCTTGGAGGCCAAATTTTATAAAGAAAGAGGATAAACAAGCCACTACCAAGCCCAAAATTAAGCAAAAATAAGAAATAACCAGCACGTAAATCAAGGTAAACTTGATTCTTTCACCACTCAAAATCGTGATATTAAGTGTTTTAAATGCCAAGGCAGGAGTCACATAGTAAGCCAATGTCCAAACCAAAGAGTTATGATATTGCGAGATAATGGTGAAATTGAATCCAATGTTGAAGATGTCACCGAATCTATGTGACCATTAGTGGATGTGGATGATGAGGAATACGCTGCCCAAGGTGAATTGCTAGTTGCAAGAAGAGTTATAAGTATGCAGGTCAAAGAAGATGATGAAGTCCAATGAGAAAACATCTTTTATACTAGATGCCATATGTAAAACAAGGTATGTAGTGTGATTATTTATGAAGATAGTTGTACTAATGTTGTTAGCACTACAATGGTGGAGAAATTAGGACTGCCAATAATTAAACATCTCTAGCCTTACACATTGCAATGGCTTAATGACAGTGGCGAGGTGAAGTTACGAAACAGGTGTTAGTTTCCTTCCGTATTAGAAAATATGAAGATGAAGTTCTGTGTGATGTAGTTCCAATGCAAGCTGGACACTTATTACGAGGCCGACCATGGCAATTTGATCGGTGTGTTAAGCACGATGGTTTCACTAACAAATATTCATTTCTATTTAATCAAAGGATAATCACTCTAGTCCATTTGTTACCAAAATAGGTCTATGAAGATCAAGTGAGATTATAAAAAGAGGGTGATCAAAAGAAAGAGAGTGAAGAAAAAAAAATGAAAATCAAAAAGAGAAAAAAATATAGGCTGAGAAAAATGATAGAAAAGCAAACTTCTATGCAAAAATGAGTGAAATAAAAAGAGCAGTGTTTTTAAATTAGCCAATAATTGTACTTTTATACACAAAGACGTATTTAAACACTAACTAACTTGACTCATCTCTGCATTGTTCAATTGTTTCTCTTTTGCATGAGTTTGATGATGTCTTTCCTGAGGTGATTCCACCTGGTTTACCTCCTATTCGAGGAATTGAACATCAAATCAATTTCGTGCTCGGTGCTTTAATTCCAAATCGACCAGCCTATTGAAGAAATCCCGAGGAGGCAAATGATCTATAAAGGTAGGTTAGTGAATTGATGAAAAGGAGTATGTAAGGGAAAGTATGAGTCTGTATGTTGTGCCAGTGATTTTGGTTCCTAAAAAAGATGGATCATGGAGAATGTGCATTGATTGTCGAGCAATTAATAATATAACGGTAAAGTATCGACATCTTATTCCTCACTTAGATGATATATTAGACGAGCTACATGGTGCATGTGTATTTTTTAAGATTGATTTAAAGAGTGGGTATCATCAAATAAGAATGAAAAAGGGCGATAAATGAAAAACTGCTTTTAAAATGAAATACAGCTTGTATGAGTGGTTAGTTATGCCATTTGGATTAACTAATGTACCAAGTACTTTTATACGATTAATAAACCATGTCTTGCATGCTTTTATAGGCAGGTTTGTTGTTGTTTATTTTGATGATCTCATTTATAGCAAAAACTTGGATGATCATATTGTACATTTAAAATCAGTTTTGGATTTACTTAGAAAAGAGAAGTTATTTGCTAACTTGAAGAAGTGCACATTTTGCACCGATAAGCTTGTGTTTCTTAGTTTTATTGTTAGTGCACAAGGAATACGGGTTGATGAAGAGAAGATCCGTGCGATTCAAGAATGGTCGAGTTCTATAAGTGTAGGTAATGTTCATAGTTTTCATGGGCTCGCTAGCTTTTACAAGAGGTTTGTGAAAGACTTTAGCAGCATTACCGCACCATTTACTAAAGTCATCAAGAAAAATGTTGGATTCAAATGGGGAGATGAACAAGAGAAGGTATTCCAATTGATCAAGGAAAAATTAACTCATGCTCCTTTACTTGCTTTGCCTGATTTTACTAAAACCTTTGAAATTGAATGTGATGCTTCGGGTATTGGTATAGGTTCAGTTCTTATGCGAAGAGGAGGACTAATAGGATATTTTAGTGAGAAATTAAGTGGGGCAGTATTAAATTATCCTACTTATGATAAAGAATTATATGTATTAATTCGAGCATTAGAAACATGGCAACACTACCTTTGGCCTAAGGAGTTTGTGATTCACACCGATCATAAGTCCTTAAAACATTTGAAGGGCTAACATAAGTTGAACAGGAGACATGCAAAATGGGTGAAATTCATCGAGACATTCACATATGTCATCCGATACAAGCAAGGTAAGGGAAACATTGTTGCCGATGCACTTTCTCGAAGGTATGCATTAATTTCTACTCTTGATGCAAAATTACTTAGTTTTGAGCATATTAAAGAATTGTATCCTTTAGACCATAATTTTTGTGAGGAGTTTCAGACATGTGAGAAAAATGCAGTAGGTAAGTTCTTTAGACACGAGGGATTTTTGTTTCAAGAAAATAAATTGTGTGTGCCAAATTGCTCTTTGCGTGATTTGTTAGTAAGAGAATCCCATGGTGGAGGGTTAATGGGACACTTTGGAGTCGCCAAGACCTTAGTTGTTTTGCAAGAAAATTTATATTGGCTATACATGAAAAGAGATATTGAGAGAATTTATGGTAGATGTGTTACATGTAGGCAAGTAAAATCCCGATTACAACCTCATGGTTTGTACATGCCATTGCCTATTCTCAATGAGCCTTGGATTGATATTTCGATGGACTTTGTGTTAGGTTTGCCTAGGTCTAAATGTGGTAGGGATTCAATTTTTATGGTTATAGATAGATTTTCTAAGATGGCACATTTCATTCCATGTCATAAAACTGATGATGCTTCACATGTTGCTGATTTGTTCTTTAGAAAAATTGTAAGATTACATGGTATGCCTAGAACAATAGTTTCAAATAGAGATGCTAAGTTCTTAAGTTACTTTTGGAAGACTTTATAGTGTAAGTTATGAACTAAGTTATTATTTTTTACTACTTGTCACCCACAAACTGATGGTCAAACCAAAGTAGTAAATAGGACTTTGTCTACTTTGTTGAGGGCTATAATTAAAAAGAACATCAAAACTTGAGAAGAATGTTTACCACATGTGGAGTTTGCTTTTAATCGTACTATTTATTCTGCTACTAAGTTTTTACCATTTGAAATTATTTATGGTTTTAATCCGTTAACTCCATTGGATTTAATATCATTACCTTTGTTTGAACGTGCTAACTTAGATGGAAAGAAAAAGGCTGAATTTGTTAAGCAGATACATGAGAAAGAAAGACTCAACATTGAGAGAAGAACGGAACAGTACACAAAACAAGCTAATAAAGGGCGTCGACAGCTAATTTTTGAACCTGACGATTGGGTTTGGTTACATATGCAGAAAGAACTTTTCGGCACAACAACGATCTAAATTACTTCCAAGAGGAGATGGATCATTTCAAGTCCTTGAGTGCATCAATGACAATGCATATAAGTTAGATTTGCAATGTGAGTACAATGTTAGTGCCACTTTTAATGTTACTGATTTAAATCCTTTTGATGTAGGTGATGATTTGAGGACAAATCCTTTTCAAGAGGAGGGGAATGATGAGCGCACGACTAACAAATAGAATGCAGAACCTATTCAAGTTCCAGTTGGTTCGGTTACAAAGGCTAGAGCTAAAAGGTTCAAGAAAACTCTTAATAGACTGATTCAAAACATTTGGGTAGAGGTAAATTCATAGGGTGCAAGGAAGATATTCCACGTGTTCCACAAAGTTGGATTTCTATAATTCAAGCTTTGGAATAATCTAGAAGAAATTTCTTCCATCAAAAAGTGGATGGAATTAGAGGAGTTTTCTAAATTTGTGATAACAGTAGCCCCTTTGAGCAACCAAAGTAGTTAGAAGCTTTTGAGAGTCTACAATAAACATTTATGATAGTAGTTGTAATATTTAAAATAAAGTCTTAGTTATTGGTAGTTGGTAGTTAGTTAAAGTCTGCAGTTGCATTTATTATTGTAATTACAAAGTTTGAAAAGCTAGTTTAAAGCCATGTTGGTAGTAGTTGGTAGCTATTAGTTTTTAAGTTGTCATTCAATATTGTATTAAATACTAGCATCCCAAATGTTCACTATAAATACATAAGGGATAATAGAAAGGATTCAGCAATTTGATTAAGAAAATTCTCTTTGGTTCTTTCAGAACTCTTTGAACTTATCGGAATAACTTTCGAGGCATTCTTTTTTGACTTATTAATCAATCATTCCATAATTGATTGTGGCATCTTCATTATACCAAGGTTCTTACTTCAATATAAGCAATGGGTCACGGTTTTTATACAAAACTATTTCTAGACAATCTTGGAGTCCTTTTGATCCACAACTTTATCAATTTCTTGGAGTAGATCGTATCATTCCTGATCTATTTTCACAATACAGATCTGTCGGTGAATCGTTTCTCATATAGATCAGTGTATGTTTATATCTGTAGGGTACAGATGATTGTTCCTACCTGACCATGAGCTTGGAGCTCATATAGGCATACGGGTACTCAATCAAGACTAGTAACAGGTTGACGAGGACCCTAATAGACATCTTATATAAAGTCGTCCATAGAAAGTCCTCTCAAGTTAAGTAGTATTCGTGGTCCTTTGACTTAAGCACTACGGCGGGCTTGTGAGTAATCCACCATACTTAGGTTCCACAAATATCAAAACTTTTTATGCTATGACCGCTTCATGTCGCTGGTTATGGTCCGATGCTTATAGAATTTGGTATGTATAAATATGAGATCCGTCAATTAACAGAGAGAGTTATATATCCGATGTTCTGATATTGCATTTTAGAAAGTCTTATGGCCATAAGTAATAAACTTGATAAAAGAGTTTCTCACAAGGTTAAACAATATAGAAAAAGTGTTTGCGTATATTGTTCATTGAGATACGAATCTGGAGATGAGTTCATGAATGAGCATATGGGGATTTAATGGTGATGATCTATGTCCTCGCACATCCAGGGTATAAACGATAGAAAGACTATATATATGTGCTATAACCTCAACTTGCATGGTCTAACGCGCTAATTTGTAATATCCGTGACATGAGTATAAGGTATTGTTCACAGACTTTCAGAGCAGTTCCATTTGACAAATCGGGCATGAACCTATAAAGTGCCGCAATATAAAGTGTACTCGTTGTACATTAGAGCAGTGCATTGAATTGAATATTTCAATCTAGTAAAATCCAGCAAAACTAATTATTTATTTTATGAACCCTCAAGATGCGTGCATGCCAGTACTTAAGTGTTAAGTACATTATTTAGTTGATAATTATTGTTAACCCATTAAATATTGATACGTGACATATAGTGAGCCTTTGGTTGAGTTTACCTAAGTGTGTGGTATGGTGGGACCCACTAAAGAGTTTACTTGATAACCAAGTGAAGGCATAATGGTAATTTTATATATATGATTATTTAATAGTTAAATAATCAAGTTATTTTAATATATTAAATAATATTTAACTCAACCATGATTAATAGTTAACTAAAGTTAAGTTAATAATTATTATTTAATATTGAAATAATATATATGCAAACTTGATGGCCAAGTCTGCTTGACCCAACCATGGTTTAGTGTCAACTATGATTAGGTCAAATATATAATATTATATTTATATACTTGGTGGCCAAGCATATTAATTTTACCATGGTCAATGGTTGACCAAGGTTAAGTTAAATAATAATATATATACATATATGTGATTTTTACCATTTGAAAGAGAGAGAAAATTGTTGGAAAAGTTTTCTAAAGAGAGAAATTAAGAGGAAAATTGTTTTTCTTTCATTATTCATCTTCTCTTACAAAACAGTTAACTCTATATAAAGCAATATTGGCTACTGTTTTATTGATCAAGAGTTGATCAATGGTAAACAAATAGCTTAGGTTTAAGGTGTTTAACAAGTTACTAGATTAAGCTACTATTTTAGAGAATCAAGCCCATCCAGTTAATTGTTAGAACTGATAACAAGTTTCACTTCAGGCGGACTCAAGCAGTTCTTTAATCCAAATGCTGCATAGGTGAAAATTTTTCAATCTCTATTTTAATGTGATTAAAATATTATAATGTGTTCATTGTTATTTTTTAAGCTTCTGCTGCGTATATGTACATAGTTGATGCATATGTATGTATAATGGACACAAATACCATATGCATACACTTTAGAATAATCGGCACTTTCAAATGGTATTAGAGCACTGTTTGTGTTATTTTGGTTGTAATGTATTAAATGTGTTATTGATGAAGTCCTAGTGTTAAATTGTGCATTTTAAGTGTTGAAATTGGTATACTAAGTTGGAAAACATTGGGACATCACGGCTCTAAAATTGGCACCGTGGCACTGGGGGTTCTAACCTTTAGCATCGCAGTACTTGGGGTTTTGACTCCCAGTGCCGTAGTGCTGATGGGTTGGCGTCGCGACGCTTAAGGCAAACGCTGGAAGCCTAGCGCCGTGGCACTGGCACTATTCACTCAAAATTTAATTTTTAAATAATTAAATATGCATGTAAAGGTTTATAAGATGCAATGATAAAAGTTATCAGTCTACATTATAAACCAGATTCATTTTTTCTTTATGTTAGTGATCACAATGGGAGCTATACTGGTGAGGTTAGTTGTGTTTGCACTTAAATAAATGAATAATTAAGAAATCACCTTCTTATAAGATAAGGGCCAGTGTTCAAAATCTCTTTTAATCAGATTGAATAATATTACATTATAAGATAGTGTTATATTATGATTTGTCTTGTTAATATAGTATTAGATGGGTCACGTCAATTTTTTTCCAATATTACTTTAGCGTGAGAAATTTGGTCGGTAGGGCTTGGACTATGCTGATTAAACATGAGATGAGGCAAATATATATGAACATATTACCCAATATTGCTTCAGCGTGAGGGTAGTATCAGTAATATATATTTGATAATTGATAAGTTAATTTGGAATACACTTACCCAATATTGCTATAGCGTGAGGATAAAGTATACTTAGGATCAGTGCTAAGAGTTACATGAGATGCAATTAACAAGAGTTGTATCTACATGTTGTGTTTACAAAGGCGAATATTGCTTTAGCGTGAGGCTGTAGTAAAATGCCAATGGGATTTACTTCTTATTATATAGTTTAAAGAGTTTAAACTATCGTTATCTCGTTTGAGAGATTAGAGGGATTATGTCTATCAGTGGGAGGACATTTAAAATTGAAAAATGTATAATTATTATACCCATGATTTTAAACTTTTTTATTAGTGATTTAATAATTCTTAATTTCGCTGACATCTTCTCTTTATTTTGTCCTTTAAAGATCTGATGGCCTCAACTAACCCTTTGGTACACATATTAAATTCACATAAACTCAAAGGCTCAGAAAACTACTCAAACTGGCTCATGAATCTTAGAATTGTTATAGATTCAAAGAAGCTTGGATACTGTTATTAATCAAAAATTGCCTAGATGTGTTTTTGATAATGCCACCCCAAAGAAGAGGGTAACTTATTACAAATGGTTGGATGATGATTTAAAAGTTAAATTTTACATCATCGCCTCTATGTCTACTGAGTTACAGCGGGAGCATATTCATATGGATAATGCTAGCAGTATTATCCTTCATCTGAAAGAGCTCTTTGGTGACTGACCCCAGGTCAAGATTTACAGGGCCGCCAAAGTGCTCTTTCAGGCTAAACTGATTGAAGACAGTCCAGTGAGTCCTTATGTCTTCAAAAGGATTAGATTAATTGAAAGGTTTGAAACTATGGATATATCTTTGAATAATAACTTAAGGAATAGTTTGATGCTCCAATCATTGCCGGGGTCATTTGTACAGGTCATTATGAACTTTAATATACAGAGATTGACCCCTACTTATGTTGATCTTTATAATATGTTGAAGACAACTGAAGAGGACTTTTCTAAAGAGGGTTCAACCGTTTTTGTTCAGGGTACTTCATCTTCTACTCCAAAGACTTCTAAGAAGTCTAAGGGGGAAAAAGAAACAGAAGGTGAAGAAGTCACATTGGATGGGTCTTTAAAGGCAATAGATATCCAAGCCTTAACAAGAGAGCAAGGAAAAAAAAAAGTGTTTCTTTTACAGCGAGGATGGGCATTGGAAGGACAACTGCCCAAAGTACCTTTCCACTGCAAAGAAGACTCTCTCAGGCATGTGCTTGACTATTATTGATATTTCTATGGCATTTGATGCCTGTTCTAGCTAGATATTAGATATCGCAAGTTCTTCTTATATCTACAATATGTTGCAGAATTTGAGAAAGTTAGAATGCTATAGCCTAGAGAAGTACAACTGCGAGTTCGAAATGGTAATTTCTTACAGGTCCAAGCTGTTGGACATTTTGATTTACTTCTCTCTTGTAATAGAACAGTTATATTGTATAATTATTATGTGTCTAACATTATTAAACAGATTGTATCCCTTCTTATATTTGACATTAAAGGTTATCATATGTATATTAGAAACTGTTCCTTATATTTATATGATGTAAATGATGTTCTTTTAACTGAATGTCAGTTAATTAATAGGCATTGCATTTTGGATACAATAAGAAATGTCATAAATGTGCAAGCCAGTTCTAGTAATAAACATAGATCGAAAACTTTAAATGAAACCAAATTATGGCACATATGATTAAGTCATATAGGTGTGAGACGTCTGGCCCATCTAGTTAAGGATGGTCATATACCCGATCTGACCATAGAGCTTTATCCAATTTACGAATCTTATATTCAATGAAAGATGGCCAAATTTATATTTACAGGTGTTAGACATCGTGCCTTCGATTTACTGGAGTTGGTACATAGTAATGTATGCGGTCCAATGAATCATATTGCAATAGGTAGATTTCGATACTTTGTAACATTTATCGATGATTTGTCACGATACGAGTACGTGTTTTTTATGAAACATAAATCAGAAACCTTTGAAAAGTTCAAAGAAGTATGCCTTGATATAGAGAAATAAATCGGCATATATGTTAAGTGCCTACAATTATATTGAGGGAGTGAATACATGGGCAGTGAATTTTCAGATTATTTAAAGCAGAATGGGATTGTTGCTTAATATAGTCCTCCAGGTACTCCACAACACAATGGTGTCTCAAAGTGGAGGAATTGGACTTTATTGGATATGGTCTGATCGATGATGAGCTTTACAGATCTTTTAGAATACCTATAGGGTTATGCTATAGAAATTGCTACTCACATATTAAACATATTACAGATCCAAAGTTGTTACGACTACTTCATATGAGATATTGAATAGAAGAAAACCAAGTCTTAAATATCTTAAGATTTGGGTTGTCTTGCTTACGTAAAAGTTGCGCAGCAAGATAAACTTGTACCTTAGGGATACAAGTATTAGTTCATTAGGTATCCCAAGAATTCAATGGGATACCAGTTCTATGATCTTGAGGAGTGAAACGTGTTCATTACTCGTAATGCCACTTTCTTAGAGAAATAGTTTCTCATGGATTATGAAGATTGTAGAAAGATTGAACTTGATGAAGTTAATCAAGAAGTTAATGAACCAATGATAGAAACTCGGGCTCAATCAAGCAGAATATCTTTAACACATCCTCCACATAGATCGAAAAGGATATCCAGGCCACCTGTTAGATATGGTCAGATGCTTGAAGGTACCTTTAGGTTTTTCTTAGTGGAAGAAAATGATATTTTGACATATAAGAAGGCGATGTTAGACATTGACTCAGGAAAATGGCAAGAAGCTATGAAATTCAAAATTGACTCCATACATCATAATTAAGTTTGAGACTTAATTGAACTTTCTGAAGGAATAGTTTTTATCAGTTGTAAATAGATTTACAAAAGAAAGCATGGGCCCAATGGAAATGTCTCTAAGCATAACCTTCAAGGTCGGTTTGATGGCAAAAGGTTATGCTCAGCGATCTATGCTCGATTATGTGGAAACATTTGCACTGGTAGCGATGTTAAAGTCAATTCAAATTTTATTGGCTATTGCTGCATATTTTGACTTTGAGATTTGACAGATAGATGTAAAGATGGTATTCCTGAATGGATATATCAAAGAAGAGATATACACGAAAACAGCCTGAGGGTTTTATATTCAGCCTAACCTCTGGTCTAGTGTGCAGATTGAAGAAATTCATTTATGGACTTAAGCAGGCCCCCTGAAGCTAGAATCATCATTTTGATGAGGTAATCAGATTGTCTGGTTTCATAAAAAATGAAGAGGAAGCTTGTGTGAATAATGTTGGAATTTGTGCTTATATGTCATCCCTTTATGTATGAATATTTGTTTAATATTTATACTAGTATTATCATTTTATTAAATCGCTAATTATATTTTATATATGGTAAGATGCGTGTAACGTTTCAGACATTGTATGATCTGAAAGAGTTCAGATCTAGTTTAAATGAGTTTAGATTAGTGCTAAGAATTAGCAACGCTGAGAGTTATAAATGCTAAGAGTTAAGCACTGATAAGAGCTATCAGGTTATAAGAGTCAGCCATATCTAAAGAGTTAGAGCCTTATCTGAAATGGGACAAAGACTTGAGAATATATTAGTAATGACGTAGTTGCAAAGAGTTGTAAATAGTGCTAAGAAATGTCATTATGCAAATATGTTCTCAAATATTATGTTCCTGATCTATCTTCACTGATGCTGGTCTGTCAGTGAATACCTTAATAAATATAGAGATCGGTGTATATCTCTATCTAGATGGTCAAGATGGTTAGTCTTAGCAAACTATGAGTTTAGTGAAAGCTCGTATAGAGATACACATATTCAATAAGGACTAAATACTGAACAGACTCACAAAGATCTCCAATAGACATCTCATAAAGCCGTCAATGGAGGGTCTTTTCAGTTGAATAGTATTCGCCGTCCTTTGACTTGAGTGCTACGGTGGGCTTGTGAGCGATCCACCCTACTTTGATTCCACACATGTTAGAAACCTTTCATGGTCTGACCGTTGGGTGTCGCTGGGTATGGTCCAATGCTCATAGAGTCTGGTGTACATAGATATAAGATCCGTCAGCTTATTTGGGTGAGTATTATATCCTAATGCTCTAAGATTATATTTCAGAAAGTCTTATGACTATAAGCAGTAATTCTCGAGAATAGATTTTAACCATAGGGATAAATAATATTCCCAAATAATATTACAAAAGTGTTTGGGAATATTATTTATTGAAATACAATTCTAGAGATAAGTTTTCAGTCGAGCATATAGAGATTTGACGGTGTTAATCTATATCTCCGCTCTACCTGCATATAAATGATGGAGGGATTATATGAATATGTTATAACCTCGCTTGTATGGTATAACGCGTCACTTTGTAATATTCGTAACATGTGTGTAGGGCATTGTTCACGGACGTATGGATGAGTTCCATATGATAATTCGAGCGTAGATCTAGAGAGTCTCACAATATGAAGTATACTCGTTGTGCACTAGGGCAGCATAATGGATTGAATAGTTCCATCCTAGAAATTCCAACAAACCAAAAATATATTTCAGGGTTCCTCGAGTTGTGCACTTATCTAGACTTAAATATTAAGTATATCATTTAATTAGTTAATAAGAGTTGTTAACTAATTAGATGTTAACAAGTGGCACAATTTTGTTCCACGAATATTTTTACCATGAATTCACTCATTAACCATGTTAGTAAAATCAAATAAGGTAAATATTAATTATTCAAATAGTTTTTGAATAATTAAATAAATATTATTTAAATAAATAAAATATGATTTTATTTATTTGTTATTTTATTTTTAAATAGAAGACATACATAATTTGAGAAACATAAATTAAATTAAGTGAAGTACCGTTTTATAGAATAAATGGTTAATTTTATTAGACCATTAAAATGACTACTAAAAATTATTTTTGGTAGTTGGCCACTTAATCTAATTTTGGTAGAGCACTTATGAAATATTGAGAGCACTAAAAATGGTTAGATTTCATTTGAATGAATAAGTGTGAATCAAAATTCGTGCAAGTGTGGAGAGAAAAAAGAAGAGTTTAGTTTTTGAGAGTTTTTCATTGAACAACGAGTTGTGAGAAAAACTAGAGAGAAAGAAAAATAAATTCCTCATGTTTTTCATAATTTTAAGTTGTTAAGAATTTAAGTTAATGTGTATATTTTGATTACATGCTTAATTCCACTGCGAAATTAGTGTATATAATACATGTGTCTAGTTTTTTCAATATGTACACAATCACATGCATACACCTAAAATACGTTAACAAACAAAATGGTCAATGGGAGCATGATGGTCTTTTTAGTGCTCTATATTAATGACATACTGACCATTAAAAATGATATTGATATGTTACAGTTGGTCAAGAGCCATCTGAGTAAAAGCTTCTTCATAAATGATTTGGGAGAGGTTTTTTATATTGGGTATAAAACTTAATAGAGATGGAGCTAATGAGCTGATAGGATTCTCCCAATCATCGTACATTGCTAGCGTCTTAGAAAGGTACAGTTTCTCTAACTAAAGATAGTTAATGTACCTTTTCAAACATGATGTTTATCTTTCGAGGAGAATGTCTCCTCAGACGGAAGATGAAAGAGTTAAAATGTCTAACATACCATATGCATCAGTTATTGGAAGTTAGATATATGCTATGATGTGCACGAGATCTGACATCAGTATGGCTGTAAGTGTTACAATCGAGTATTAGTCTAATCTAGGTGAGGGTCATTAGATAGCAGTCAAACGTGTCTCGAAATACCTTAAGGGTATAAAGAATAAGTTTCTCATTTATGGAGATAGTGATTTATAAGTGAGATGATATACAGACTTAAACTTTCAGTCTGACCTAAATGATAGAAAGTCTACATCTGGATATGTATTTATTCTTAATAGTGCCGCAGTGAGTTGGAAGAGCACCAAACAAAGGTCTACAATTAATTCTACTATAGAGAGAAAGTATATAGCTGCCTCAGAAGTAGTGAAAGAAGCAGTGTGGATTCGTAAGTTTGTTGCTAAACTTAGAATAATTCCAAGTTTGAAGGATCCTATCCTATTATTTTGCAATAATAATAAGGCCATAGCACAAGCCAAAGAGCCAAGAGCACACCAGAGATCTAAATATGTGAATAGAAAATACTACATAATTAGAGAGATCTTGGTTAGAGGAGATGTAATTATTTGTAGAATAGATTCTGTAAATAATATAGTGAACCCACTTACTAAGTCCTTAACTCCAAATATTTTTAAGAAACACGTAGAGTCTATGGGTATTAGATACCATTATGAATGACACTAGAGCAAGTGGGAGATTGTTAGGGTTTGTGTTTACGTGACATCCCTATTTGTATGAATATTTGATATCTATACAATGTACATTTTATTAAATCCATAGTACATATATTATATAGTATAATACTTGTAATGTCATAGACATTGTATGATCTGAAGAGGTTTAGAACTGGTCTAAAGAATTTTAAATCAGAGTTAAGAGTTAGCAACATTGAGAATTATAACTATTAAGAGTTAGCAGGTTATAAGAATCAGTGAAATCTAAGAAGTTGCAACCTTGTTTGTAACGGGACAAAGACCTGAGAATATACTAGTAATGACATGGTTGCAAGAATTGCAATAAGGTTCTAAGAGATGTCATTATGTAAGTATGTTCTCAAATATTATGTTCCTAATCTATTTTTACCGATGCACATCTGTCAGTGAATTCATTTTTATATAGATCAGTGTATGTCTATATCTGTATGGCACAGATAGTTGTTCCTAGCTAACCATGAGCTTCGAGCTTATATAGACATATGGGTATTCAGTCAGAACTGGATACTGAACAGACTCATAAGGACCCCAATAGATATCATATGTAATCCGTTAATAGAAGGTCATCTCGAGTTGAGAAGTATTCATGTTCTTTTGGCCTAAGCGACGGTAGGCTTGTAAGTAATCATTATACTTAGGTTCTACAGACGTCAAAATCCTTTCATGGTCTGACCGCTATGTGTTGTTAGGTATGATTCGATGCTTATGGAGTCCGATATACATAGATATAAGATCCATCAACTCACATAGGGAGTTGTATATTCGATGCTTCGAGATTGTATCTCTTTAAAGTCTTATGGCCATAAGTAATAAACCCGATAAAATAGTTTCTCACTGGGTTGAACAATATATAAATATAACAAAAGTGTTTGCATATATTGTTCATTAAGATACGAATCTGGAGATGAGTTTATGGATAAGCATATGGGGATTTGACAGTGATGATTTATGTCATTGCACATCTAGGTTATAAATGACAGAATGGCTATACGTATCCGTTATAACCTCAACTTGCATGGTCTAACGCGCTGATTTGTAATATCCATGACATATATGTGGGGCATTATTCACGGACTTATGAAATAGTTTCATTTGACAAATCGAGCGTAGACCTAGAGAGTCCCGTAATATGGGGTGTACTCATTGTGCACTGGGGCAGTGTATTGGATTGAATATTTTAATCTAGTAAAATCTAGCAAAACTGATTATTTATTATAGGAACCCCCAAGATGCGTGCGTGTCAATACTTAAGTATTACATACATTAATTAGTTGACAATTATTGTTAATCAATTAAATATTGACACGTGACGTATAGTGAGTTTTTGGTTGAATTTACCTAAGTATGTGGTATGGTGGGATCCACTAAAAGATTTACTTGGTAACTAAGTGAGGGCATAATTATAATTTTACATATATAGTTATTTAATAATTAAACAATCAAGATATTTTATTATTTTAATGTATTAAATAATATTTAACTCAATTTTGATTAATAATTAACTAAAGTTGAGTTAATAATTATTTAATATTAAAATAATATATATGCAAACTTGGTGACCAAGTTTGTTTGACCTAATCATGGTTTATTTAGTCAACCATGGTTAGGCCAAATATATAATATTATATTTAAATACTTGGTGGCCAAGCATATTAACTTTACCATGGTCAATGGTTGACCATGGTTAAGTTAAATAATAATATATATACATATATGTGATTTTTACCATTTAGAAAAGAGAGAAAGTTGTTGGAAATTTTTTCTAGAGAGAGAAATTGAGAGGTAAATTATTTTTCTTTCACTATTTATCTTCTCTTACAAGCAGTTAACTTTATATAATGTAATACTGCCTACTATTGTATTGATCAAGAGTTGATCAATGATAAATAAATAGCTTAGATTTAAGGTGTTAAACTAATTATTGGATTAAGTTGTTATTCTAAATAGTCAAGCCCACTTAGTTGATTGCTAGAACTACCAACAAGTTTTACTTCAAGTGCACTCAAGTAGCTCTTTAATCCAAAGGCTGCATAGGTGAAAATTTTTCAATCTCTATTTTAATGTGATTAAAATATTATAATGTGTTCATTATTATTTTTTAAGCTTCTGTTGCGTGTATCTATGTATTTGATGCGTATATATGTACAATGAATACAAATACCACCTATATACGTCTATAATAATTGACACTTTCAGCAAGGACTATATTTATTGCCATCCTAAAAATGGTACTATTTGGTTACTTAAGAAAAGCGAGATTGTCTAAAATAGATTTATTTTGCAAGTTTAAGAATAATAAATTACAAAACTTTAATGAAAAATTATTTATTTATTTTATATTAATTATTTCAAGTTCATATTAGAATTAGTGATAATTATGAATTTTTAAAAAATGTTATTAGAAAGTCATCTTAAAATGATAATACTGTTTTGGCATTAGCTTTTGTTGAATTAGAGAAGAGTACTTGCACTACTATGTAAAGACTTCTGATAATGCTAAGAAGCTAATTTCTCAACTTTCAAATTTGTAAGTTGCTTCAAGCTTGTGTTCTGATTTCTTAGGTACTCAGCTTAATGTTTTGGTTTTCTTAGTTATCTCTCCCACAGGGGTTGTTAAAAAATTATATTTTCATATGATATTTAATAACCAATTTTTGAAGACATCTTTCCCTTCATGTTTATTTGCTCACAGTATGTAAAATACAATTCACATTTGCATTTGCTTTCAGTTTCTAAAAGCTTTCACGGTTTCTGGTTATTCAATGTCTGCCATTATTTAAGAAATGAATGATCTCGAAAACCATTTCAATTAAGGTAGCTAGAATTTACTTATGCCAGTTATGAATATCTTTTACAAGTCTTTAACTAACCTAAATGGAAACTGGAAATTATTGTGCAGTATTTCCTGAAATATATTGCTAAGGCAAGTCAGTTGGCACTATTATGTTTAACAATACCTGCCTAAGTGCTCTTTGATTTAGACAAGTAGAAATTATTTATATTTGATTGTACCTTATCTTCTGTTCGTACACAAATGTCATCGAAAAATATGCAACATTCAATAATTATTGAATTGTTTTTAAGATAACATTAATGTAAAAGATATCATAAAAAAATTTATATAAAAATTATTCAATTGATTTTGGCACATAATTTTTGTGTGATTATTTTTTTTATTATTATGTAGATAATAATTAATAATAATAAATCATATGATTATATGTATATAAATACTATTTTTCTCGTTCTCAAAAATTTCTAAGATATTTAAAACTCTCCCAGGCTCATTTGTCACCATCATCCCAACAAATTAAAAGAGTCTTTTTGATTCCAAGTAGGAGATTAGAGAAAGCTCTCTCATGGAAAATATACAAGAACATAATCTGTTCTTACCAGAATTTTAGAAAAACAGACGAGTAAGATTACCATATTTTCTGCCTAGCAAGTCGTATGTTCTTGATATGTTGTTTATGGTGAAGCATTTTCTGAGCTTGATAATGCTATTGTAAATAATAGACATAAGAAACAATAACATTTAAGTGTCGTTTGAATATGTTTTCTATTAGTTACTATGCCCACTGCACCTCCTTTTCGAAAGTAAATATAACTGTGTCATGTTGCAGAAAGACCGAGATTTTGCTAATTAGGAAAGAAGCACTATTTACTGTTACAACAATCCTCTCAACACAGAAAATAAGAGTTCAGAAAAAGCTTAATTATTTTGAAGGATATTATGACATAAGTAAATTTGATCGATTAATGTTAGGAATAGCAAAATTATTCATAAATCTGTTAAAATTTATCTGCATTAAATTTTTTTTAATAAAGTTTGAAGCGAGTTTGGCACTAATTTAATATACAAAATTAAAACCTACGAATTTAGTACGAGTACGAATTTAAAATACAAAATTACAACTTGCAACAAATTTGATATGTGTACGGATTTGGTAAAAAATATGCGGATACCCGTAATCGGTATCCGCACATACTATAATTTTTTAGAAAAAAATAAAAATATGAGTTAATTTTTTTTTACATTATTTTTAGCCTACATTAAAGGTCTATATTTGGTTTGACGTCCCTCGTACTGTTTAATAAAAAATAAATAAAATTAGTTCAAATGGACTAATGATTATAATTTAGATTAAAATTATACATTAAATGTAATTGAAATTGAAAATGAAATTGAATTTGGTATGATAACATTTAATGTAATCGAAATTGAAGTTAGATTTGAAATTATAAACACAATTGAAATCAAAATGGAATTTAAAATTATAATATTTAATGTAAATAAAATTAGAATTAAAATTAAAATTAAAAATTGAAATTGTATTTGGAATTATAATATTTAACGTAATTGAAATCGAAATTGGATTTGAAATTATAATATTAATGTAATTGAAATCAAAATTGGAATTGAAATTATAATATTTTAACATAATTAAAATCAAAATTATAATTATAATATTTAATGTAATTGACCAAATTTGAAATTATAATTATAACATTTAGTATAATTAAAATCAAAATTAGATTTGGAGTTATGACATTTAATATAATTGAAATCGAAATTAGATTTAAAATTATGACATTTAACGTAATTAAAATCGAAATTAGAATTGGAATCATAATATTTAATGTAAATGAATAAAAATTGGATTTAGAATTATAATAAAATTTAACGTTATTAAAAATTGAATTTAGAATTATAACATTTAACATAATTAAAATCAAAATTATAATATCTAACATAATTGAAATCGAAATTGGAATTGGAATTATAACATTTAGCATAATTAAAATTGAAATTAAATTTTAAATTATAACATTTAACGTGATTAAAATTAAAATTATAAAATTTTATGTAATTGAAATCGAAATTAGATTTAGAATTATAACTTTTAACATAATTGGAATCAAAATTGGAATTAAAATCATAATATTTTAACGTAATTGATATTAAAATTAAAATTATAACATTTAATGTAATTGAATTTAAAATTAGAATTACAATTATAACATTTAACGTAATTGAATCTAAAATTAGATTTGGAGTTATAATATTTAACGTAAATGAAATCGAAATTGGATTTAGAATTATAACATTTAACATAATTAAAATCAAAATTAAAATTAAAATTAAAATATTTAATGTAATTGATATTGAAATTAGATTTATCATTATAACATTTAACGTAATTAAAATCGAAATTAGATTTAAAATTATATTATTTAATGTAATTAAATTTAAAATTGAAATTAAAGTTATAACATTTAACGTAAATGAAATTAGAATTATAATTAATATTATTTTAATTACTATATTTTATGAATTTTAAATTAAGGTTATATATATTTTTATTATATTAATGTAAAACCCGCTTTAAATTCGCGGATAATTCGTTGTGGGTTTAGTAATGAGAACATACCCGCTACTGCAGATTTGGTAATGGAACTCCAAATTCGCAACGGGTTTGAGAAGGATTTGGTATTTTATTTTTTAAGCGGATATGGATACGGATTTATGGGTATTAGTCCCAAACCCAGTCTACTGCCACAGCATTGCATGATCGAAAAGGTACAAAGTAACCCTTTATGCAGCTTTTCCACTTGGGCTTGAAGTTTGTCCATGGTGTTGTAGACCTTCTCTTGAAAAGCCTCAATCCAGTCCCGTTGCTTGTCAGCATGCTCGTCAATGAAGTCGTCGATGAGAGAGCACAGCTCGTCCCCTTGAGTGTCGAGGCTGTTGGATATGGAGTGTGTGATATATGAGTGTATACATAATTTTAAAAATTACTATATGTAACGAAAGCATGTTAACAAATGCACCCAATTTAACAATTCAACACATATAAAACAAGTATAACTATTATATAAAAATATATATGATGAACAATTGCATTAAAACATTATGTAAAAACACTCACCTAATGAAGGTAGTTTTATAAAATCTTCAAGTCTTCCATCAATCCATGTTAAGAGCTCACCTTAAAGTATATTATTGAATAATTTTAGTCCACAACAGTTTGGTGGGATTAAGGAGCTAGAATGATAGTTTAGTTTTAGAATTTTCAATAACATGTATTCAAACTCTTTTGAATACAATTCATGTTTCTTAGATGGAGATGATAAATATATTATATGCAACTCTTGTATTTATTAGAAATATTATACATACAACTATTGTATTATTCTTATAAACAATTTTTATAAGATAATTATTTTGAACAACTCTTGTCTAATATAATTATCTTTTTCTCTATTTCTTTTTTATTCATTTTAAGTCATCTATTAAAGAAGGAGATGAACAGAAGTTTGTTTATTTTTCCAACACTTGAAAAAACAAAACTCAAAACTCTCTCTTACCTTACCATTGCCGAATTCTTCTCTCTAAAATTGAATGAATGAATTCAATTGTTAGCCAAAATTAATTTTTTTTATTCAACACTTTGATTAAATAAAAACAAGTGCTCCACCAATTTTATTGTTGGTCTCCCACTTAGGATTAATTTAATCAAGCACTAGATTAATGGCCACCTAAATTAATCTTTACCTAACAAATATAATTACTTTAATTATAATAGGTAAATAAATGGTCAACATCTAGGCCCGTTATTGTATTAAAATACAATGCTATGATCTATATATATTATAATATTATCTAATAATATAATAATAATATATAATTTAATTATTCAAAACAATTTTGAATAATTATTTTTTACCTGACTAAATTTTTACTACCAAGGTTAAATGGTAAAAAGGTAAAATCAAATTAAAGAATAAATTGTGCCACTTATCAACATTCTATTGATTAACAACCCTTATTAATTAATTAAGTGATGTACTTAACAATTAAGTTTTGATAAATATACATTTTGAGGGATCCCAAAATAATTATCTTATTTTGTTGAAATTTATCGGATTAAATTATTCAATCCAATCCGCTACCCTAGTGCGCAACGAGTACACTTCATATTGTGAGACTCTCTAGGTCCACATTTGATTTATCATATGGTGCTCCTCCATACATCCGTGAACAATGTCCCACACACACGTTACGAATATTACAAATCAGCCTGTTAGACCATGCAAGTTGAGGTTATTGCATATTCGTATAATCCTTCTATCAATTTATATCCTTGAAGAGCAGAGATATAGATCATCACCGTCAAATCTCTATTTGCTCAACCATGAACTTATCTTTAGATTTATATTTCATTAAACAATATCCACAAACACTTTTGTGATATTGTTTATTCCTTCAAAATATATTTTTTGAGGTTTATGCTTGTGGCCACAAGAATTTTTGAAATACAATCTTGGAGCATCAGGATATACAACCCACTCATATGAGCTGATGGATCCTATATCTACACACACCGAACTCCATGAGCATCGAATGATGCCCAGTGACACCCAACAGTTAGACCATGAAAGGTTTCTGACATGTGTGAAACCAAAGCATAGTGGATCACTCACAAGCCCACCGTGGCGCTCAGGTCAAAGGACCACAAATACTACTAAACTCAGAAGACCTTCTATTGATGGAATTATAAGATGTCTATTGGGTGTCCTCGTGAGTCTGTTCAATATCCAGTCTTTACTGAATACCTGCATCTCTATACGAGCTTTCCACTAAACTCATGGTTTGCTAAGACTAACCATCTGGACCATCAAGATATAGACATACATTAATCTATATTAATGAGTTCCACCGATAGACTCGCATCAATAAAATTAGATTAGGAACATTGTGTTTGAGAACATACTTGCATAATGATATTTTCTAACACTATCTATAACTCTTTGCAGCTATGTCATTACTAATATATTCTCAGGTCATTATGCTATTTCAAACAAGACTCTAACTCCTTAGATTTCGCTAACTATATGAACCTGCTAACTCTTAGCTTCACTAACTCTTAGTACTACTAACTCTTAGTACTTCTAACTGTTAGCGTCGCTAACTCTTAGCACTGATCGAAACTCCTTTAGATCAGATCTGAACTTCTTCAGATTATACAATGTCTGAAACGTTACAAGCATCTTACCATTTAATAATAAATAATATTAACAATTTTATTAGAAATGATAATTGTATTGATTCTATCATTATATATTTATACATAATGGGATGACACATACGCATAAATCCCAACAGAGGTCTACCTCGAGCTTCTCGACTTGCTCTTCCAACTCCCCAAGGTAATCTGTTGCCTGGTAGTTAGCATCTTTAGAATATTCTTTTGTATATTCTCTTCTTTAGATGTGGGCCGTTAAGATTAGATGAATCATAGTCGTCCATTATATATAGCTTTAGCTATAAATAGATGGAGCTCTCATTTGAGCAAACCATCCTCCAAACACTCAAGAGTTGTATTCTATAGCTTTATAATCTCTCTTTAGCAATAATATACGAGAGCATTATCTTAAACAAAGTTGCGGTACTTATCTTATGTTCGTCCTGCACGCCTATAGCGTTGAAATCCCTCTCCATTTGCCAAACCAAAGTTGTCAAGCTCCTTCAATTTAGGGGTCGCTCTTTATATATGTTATTAAAAAGACATCAAAATGATTTCTTTAATTTATTTGAAAGTATAGGAATGCATTGCACTTTTTGAAGAGTTAATTTTACGTTTGTTCTGCATGCAATTGCAACTACAATTAAAAAGTCTATAGTTGATAGATTTCTTATCATCTGTCCTGAGGATATAAGATACATTATATAACTACCCAATTACCTCCTCATAGTTATAGGTCATTCTCCTGAAAGATTTATACAGAAAAGAAAATCTGTTGCATACCTAGAAATTATGTGTTTGTTTGAATGATTCAAACATTTTAATTGTATTGGCAAGTCTTACTCGGGGAAATTTAAAGGCAATAACCCTCAAAGGCTGTTAGGCTTGCCACACTCAACCTTACTAAATGGGGTCGTCCTACTAAGTTTATAGGGTTTATAGTTAATATGGTCGATCTGGATGACCATCAAATATACACAAGGACAGTTGTAAGGTATAGTCTACGAGAGAATTTATTATATCCGAGTTGATGAATTTTCTTTTTCAAGAATCCTATAATATATTTTTCAATTGTATTATACGTTAAAATGTCTTTATCTCCCAAAATCGTGGAATCATTGAAACTCTTTGATAAGCTGAAGTCGTAGTTAGATAAGATCATGGTATTAAATAAGAAACATAGTAAAGCACGTGAAAAGGCTCTGAAGAAGCTTCGTAAGATAGAAGGTGAATATAACATATTCATGGATGATATCAAACCGAGGCTTGTAGAGATAGAAATAATATGTTCTTGTGTTTGTAAGTAGTTGTTGTATAGAAAAAATATTTAAAATATATATTTTGTTACACTCTTGAGAGTAAAAATAGTTCACTATACTATTTAGTTATTTAATTATTAATTAATATTTAAAAATGAAGTAAACAATTAAATATATTGATTAGCAATTACTAATTAAATAAATTCAATATATTAATAACTATATTTTATTTAATAAATTAAATCAATTTAAAATAACAACAGCTAAAATTATATTGCTAACATAATATTAGTTAATTCATTAATTTAATTAATAACTAAAATTAATTTAATTTCATATCAAAATAAAATTAATTATATTTTTAAAAAAAATTGGATCACGCCATATAACAGGGTGATAGTTTGCCACTTGGTGCAACAGTGCACTAAGCTCATGCACTGCCACGTATAGTAGTCCAAAATAATGATTTCACCATTTGTTTGGGCCTTTCAAACCTTTTTTCACCCTTTTTTTTTCTTCACAAAATGTACTCATTTATCTTCAAATTTACCAATTTGTCATAATATCTACTTATTTATTATCAAATCTACTTTTTTTTTTTTTATTATAATATCTATAAATTTGGATGTGAGAGAGAGGAGAAAATCAAAGATATTTAGGGATGGTGGCAAAAGTATCCAATTTTGGCCCTTTTGACTATAAAAGATTAAAAATTCATGTGTGGCTGAAAAAAAAAAACCCTATGTGATTAATAGTCATTTTTAAAATTTTGTTTTTATTCTTAACAAGACTTTTGAGTTTTTGAAACTTGGAACACGGAATAAGTCCTATAATAGCATTTTGTTGAAAATTCAATATTTCAAATTCACTTTGAATTTTTTGTCCAAGAAAAATTTATTTATGTTATAAATTAAGTGATGAATCTCTACTAAAAAGAAAGATAAAATTATAATAAGTGAATGAATTTCTAATAAAAAAATTAAGCTAAATTAATTGGAGACATACTAAAGTTTTAATTAAAAACTCTATTGACTCCAATATTTTGTCAATTCAGAGTCAATGAGTTAAATTTGTTGATTCTGAATTGACGAAATTTTGGGATCAGCAACAAGAAACACAAATTATAGTGGTTAGCTTAATTAAAGCATATGTTCACTCCATTGAGCTTTCAAGCTCATTATTATTAATTAATATTTTTTTTACTAAGGAAAGTCATAGAGAGGGAGTACGAAGAAAAATAAATATACAATTATTCCCCAGGTCGTAAGCCCCAAAATGACGTCTCTCCCCCCTTTTACCTATATATATCCATCATTTTATAAGCATTTATTAGTTTGAGTTTCAGTCTGATTAGGAAAAGTCACCTCATTTTTCCTTTTAGGTCACGTCACGAGATCATCGAAAATTATCCTCAGAATTTCTTAGAATTTCGAGGATATTGGTCTTTAAGTGCGGTTCATGTTCTAAGGTTCATCAAATAATTTTTTGGCCTTCATTGAAGTTTTTAGTCCAGCCATTTCAACTGGGAGGTGTACCTAGCCTTCAAGTGTTGCTTAGGATGGATGACTTGCTTAGTCCATACTATTTGCTTAGCACCCCTGCTGCTTATGTTCTTAAGGTTGTGGAGACATGGGCTAGCTTATGAATTTTAAATAAGGGGTTTGACCATTGATAGGGGCGTAAAAGTACTAGTATAATTTGTATTCAACTTTTGTATTTTACTCTAAATTATAAATATTGGCTATTTAATTGTGGTTTTTGATCATAAATAGATTCACAACGGCAAATGTGATGTATAGGAACAAACGAGAGGTGAATCAGACATCAAACGAAGAAGTTGCGCTCAAAATACGAAAGGGGCACCAGGCTAGCGACTAAGCACCGCGGCGCTCAAGGCGATGAACAGTGTCGATGGGAACAGTATTTTGCTACAGTACTCATAAATAGTATTTTGAAGACAAAAACCTATAAATAAAAAGCCAAAAATCCTAATTGGTAGGAGGAGAAAAAGAGAGAAAAGAGGCAAAAACTTAGAGAGAGAATTCACAACACAAGATAAAAAATCAAAGTCAAAGATTGAAGAACTAAGATCAAGATTCAAGCTTCAAGTCAAGATTAAGGGAGAAGCACATCAAGGTGTCACTTTGATTAGTTTTTCTTATCTTTCTTTATCATTATGCTCTTGTTCTTATTGATCTTTATGAATTGGTTTGATACTTTTAGTTTTGTGATGGGTTAATTTGTTCATCTAGGGTTAGACTATGTAAACCTAATATGGATTTGGATTATGTTAAATTTTAGTTATGAACTTGATAAATTCAATTGATTCATTCAATCTTGTGTTTAATGCTTTCATTATACCTGATCAATATTTTGAATGATTGAGGCACCATGATGAACTCGATGGAGGGATTTATGTGTTTAGCCTAGGGTAGTTTGATGCATGATCATATGGTATCAACTATGAGTTCCCTCTAGGATAGACATATACCTAGGTGGCATGTATGGTATAATTTAGACTTGATCTTAATGAATTACATTCTGATTTGATTACTATAGACATATAGGTGATTGTTAGAATGCGTAATATAGTCACTTGACCATCGACAGAGGCCTGTGATGAGATTAGTGTCTAGGCCAATCAATTGGTATTAAGGGATTAACTAAGTAGTTAATGAATCCAATGAAATATTAGGAAACGAGTCAAAACCTTAGATTATCTTTATTTATGAATTCTACTCTTTGCTTTTATTTAGTTAATTGAGAGAACTAGATTAGTTACATAAATTCCAGATTTTGGTTTTCTGAATAAAAGTTAAGTAGGTATAATTTTAGTACTTGATTTATAGAATTAGATTGCATAGTCCCTATGGGATCGATATATGGACTTAAAATCCTATATTACTTGATACGATAGCGTGCACTTGTGCTTAGCTACTATAGCACAACAATCAACCATGCTAGAAGGTACTAAACTATTCGAGATTTGTGGACTGGATTAAGCCTTAAAGAAGGATGCGCTTTACGCTAAAATCTTAAAGAGAATAAACCCATTTTATTTAAAAGACTAAAAAGACCATTCCTTTTATAAACTTTCTTTTGATTTTTCTTACACTTCTTTTTTAAAATAAAAAAAAGTTCTTTGCTTTATTATATGAAAAATAGTATTAATGAGGCCACTCACTTGGGCCTATAAATTGGCAAGTCCATTTGACTTGTAAGATAGTGGAAATTTAAAGATGGTATACTTAACGCACCAATTGAAGAAATATTAGTGTAACTCATTTTACTTTATTCTATTTATATTATTTATTTTTTCATTTATTCTTTACATTTATAATAATTTAAAATCATTTTTCTAACATCATGTCAAATTAAAACAAATTCAGCAGCTCTCCTAATTATTTGCCTACACCTTTAATGTAAGTGTGTTTATCATAGGGTGTATATGTGTACATAACAATTTTAATTTTAATTTGTTTGCTGTCTCATATATAGAATATACATGTATCTCATTACACTAATGAGAAATAAAAGATCAACCTGAAGTGTTACTGTAAAAAATTCTAGTCCAGAACGTGGTGGGATGCTAGAGCTAGAATGAAAGCTTTAAACTCCAGCTGGAATTGTCTTGATGCAACTATTTGTTTCTTCTTGTCTCTTGGCCAAAATATGAAGAACAGAAAGAAAACCTTTTTCTTTCTTGTTATGACTATTGCCAAAACTTTTCAAAATAATAAGACTAACTTAACTTATTATTGGTCTAACACTTAGACTTTTTCATTACAAACAATTTACAAATAGAATACATGTGTTTGTCTAACTTAGTCTTTTTGAGAATTGCTAACAATTTGCAATTAAGAGACACATTTTTGTATTTCAATGGACGTATGTCCTTCAATTAACAAAAAATGGCAATTCATCTTACCACTTGTCAAGCAATTAAGGCATCATTATACCATTACTTGACAAATGGCAACATGTTGTGGCAAGTGATGAAATCACTTGCCACTTATCAAGCTCCTAGGTTTAACACTTAAGCCCATTAGCTTCCTAAGAGATCTTGAAACAATTTTTACTTTTTAAATTTTTTTTGGATCGAACTAATCAACTTGGTGTGCTACCCCAATGCTCAATAAGTACACTTCATATTGTAAGACTCTCTAGATTCACACCTGTCTGTCTTACAAAACTTTTTCATACGTCCGTTAACAATGCCCCACATATATGTTACAAAAATTACAAAATGATGCGATGAACCATACAAGACGAGGTTAATACATATTCGTATAATTCCTTCGTCACTTATATCCTAGAAGAGTAGATACATAGATTATCACCGTTAAATCTTCATATGCTATGAAAAACTATCTCTAGATTTGTATTTTCATAAACAATATCCACAAACACTTTTGTGATATTATTTATCCTATAGAAAACTCTTTCCTAGGTATTTTGCTTATGGCTATAAGACTTTATAAAATACGATCTCGGATTATCAAGATATATAACTCACCAATATTAGTTGATGGATCTCATATCTACACATATAGAACTCCATGAGCGTTAAACCATACCCAGCGACACTTGATGGTTAGACTATGAAAGGTCTCTGACATGCGTGAAACAAAGTATGGTAGATCACTCATAAGCCCAACATGGCGCTCAAGTCAAAGGACCACGAATATTATTCAACTCGAGAAAACCTTCTATTGATTGCTTTATAGGATGTCTATTGGGGGTTTTCACGAGTCTGTTCAGTACCCAATGCTTATTGAATACCCCATGCCCATACGAGTTTCCACTAAGCTAATGGTCTATTAAAACTAATCATTATAACCATTCAGATATAGACATACACTGATCTATATCTAAAAGGTTTCACCGATAGACCCGCATCAAAAAAATAGATCAGGAATATAATGTTTGAGAACAGATTACATAATGGCATTTTCTAGCAACATTTGCAACTCTTTGCAACTATCTCATTATTAATATATTATTAAGTCTTTGTCCTATTTCAGACAAGGCTATAACTCCTTAAATTTTGCTAACTCTTATAACCTGCTAACTCTTAACATTTATAACTCTCAGCGTTACTAACTCTTAATACTGATCTAAACTCCTTTAGACTAGATCTGAACTTCTTTAAATCATAAAATGTCCGAAATATTACAAGCATCTTACCATTTAATAAATATAATTAGTGATTTAATAAAATATCAATAGTATAAACATTAAAAATAAATATTTATGCCTAGATCTCCGGTGTGCCTTGGCTTTTTGGCTTGTGCAATAACCCAATTATTGTCGCAAAATAATATGATAGAATTCATTGGACTTAGGACTATTCTGAGTTTAATGCTAAATTTGCGTATCCATGCTACTTCTTTTGTTGCTTTTGAGGCGGCAATGTATTTTGCCTCTATTGTAAAATCAACTGTGGATATTTGTTTGATACTTTTTAACTCACTGCAGTACAGTTAAAAATAAACACACAACCAGATGTAAACTTTCTATCATCCGGATCAGACTGAAAGTTTGAATCTGTGTAATCTCTAATTTGTAAGTCACTATCTCCATATATGAGAAACTTGTCCTTTGTACCCTTAAGGTATTTAATGACATGTTTAACTGTCATCTAATGGTTGTCACCTGGATTAAACCGATATCGACTTGTAACACTTATAGTCATACTGATGTTAGGTCTCATACACAACATGGCATGCATCAAGCTTTTAAAAACTATTGCATATGAGATGTTAGACATTCTAACTCTTTTATCTTCCATCTGAGGACACATCTTCCTCGAAAGATGAATATCATATCTGAAAGATACATTAACTATCTTACAGCTACTAAAATTGTACATTTTCAAGATATTTTCTATGTACGAAGATTGGAAGAGTTCTATCACCCTCTTAACTTTACTATATAGAGCTTTATACCTACTAAATAAGAAACCTCTCCCAAATCCTTCATGGAGAAGTTCCTCTCCTAAATTCTTCATGGAGAAGTTGTTACTCATATAATATTTCACTAACGGCAACATACTGATATCATTTCAAATGATCAATATGTCATCCATATATAGAATTAAGAAGATTATCATGCTTTTATTGACCTTTCTATACACACAAGCTTTTTCTTCATTTTTGATGAATCCATATCCTTTGATTACCTTATAAAATGAAGATTCTAGCTTCAGGGCCTACTTAAGTCCATAAATGGACTTTTTCAATTTACATACAAGACATAAGGTTAAGCTAGATGCAAAACCTTTAAGTTGTTCCATATATATCTTTTCTTTGAAATATCCATTTAGAAACATCGTCTTTACATTTATCTGTCAAATGTCAAAGTCATAGTACGTAGCAATTATAAATAGAATTCAAATTGACTTAAGCATCACAACTAGTGCAAAGGTTTTCTCATAATCGATCCTAGATCATTAAGTATAAACTTTTACTATTAGTCAAGCTTTGAAGGTCTCTACATTTCTATCAGGCCCATATTTTTTCTTATAAATCCATTTATAACCGAAAGGAACAATTCCTTCGAGAAGCTCAACTAAGTCCCAAACTTGATTTTGGTGCATTAAGTCAATTTTGAATTTCATGGCTTCTTGCTATTTTCTCAAATCGATGTTTAACATCGCCTCTCTGTAGGTTAAATGATCATTTTCTTCTATTAAGAAAACATCAAGGGCATCTTCAAATATCATACCATACCTTTTAGGTGGCCTTGATATCCTTCGTGACCTGCGTTGAGGCTGTGTGAAAGGTATTCAACTTGATTGAGCCTGAGATTTCATCATTGGTTTATTTTCATTCCAATTAATTTCATCAAGTTCAATCTTTCTATAATTCCCACGATCTATGAGAAAATCTTTCTTTAGGAATGTGGTATAATGAGAAACGAACACATTTCGCTTCTCTGGATTATAAAACTAGTATCCCATTTAATTCTTTAGATAACCAATAAACTTATACGTGTACCCTCTGGGTGTACGTTTATCCTATTATGTAACCTTGACGTAAGTAGGATAGCCCTAAATCTTAAAATATTTAAGACTCAGTTTCTTTCCAGTCTATATTTGATACAGAGTGGAGGGAACAACTTTTGATGAAACTTTGTTCAATATATGAGTAGCATTTTTTAGAGCATATCCCCATAGATATTTCGAGATATTTGAGAAGTTCATCATCAATCAGACCATATCTAATAAAGTCTAATTCCTCATCTCTGAAACACCATTATATTATAGAGTACCCGAAAGACTATACTGAGCGAGAATTCTATTCTCTTTTAAATAATTTAAGAATTTACTGTTCATGTACTCACCGCCTCTATCCGATCGAAGGCATTTGACATACATGTTGGTTTGTTTCTCTACTTTAAGTTGGAACTCTTTATACTATTTAAAAGTTTCTGACTTGTGTTTTCTAAGAAACTTGTATCCATATTATGACAAATCATCAATAAAGATCATGAAGTAATGAAATCCACCTATTGTAGTGTGATTCATTGGACTACATATATCACTATGTACTAATTCCAATAAATCAGTGAAACAGTGTTCAACATTAATAAAATGAGATTTGGTCATTTTCCTTAAACGCAAGATTTACAAATTGGAAAAGGCTCTATAGTCAGATCATGTATCCGACCATCCTTAATCAGACAGGATAAAGCTGCTTTTAATATATTGTAAAGATTAGCATAAGTAAGGGTTAATCCTAGCATGTTAAAGTTCATAATGAACTATACAAATGACTCCGAAAGCAATTGAAGAATCAGACTATTCCTCAATAAATTATTCAGCACTATGTCTATGATCTCCAACCTCTCAATGTAAGAAATACTCTTGAGGATATGAGGACTCACAAGACTACCCTCTGGAAGTCTACTTTGAAAAAAAGATTTGGCAACCTTATAAATTTTAACTTGAGGTCGATTGCCAAATAACTCTTTCAGATGGAGCATAATGATACTAACACTATCGATATGGATATGCTTTTTCTATAGCTCTGTAGACATTTAGGTGAGGATGTCAGATTTGACATTCAAATCATCATCTAATCATTTCTGATAAATCTGCTTATCTTCTGGAGTGGCCTTATAAGAAACGCTTAGGGGCATATTGTTGGAATTTGTGCTCACGTGCTATCTCGTTGTTGTATGAATATTTTATTTTGTAATATTTATACAGTTCATTATTTGTTAAATCGCTAATTACTATTATTAAATGGTTCAATGCTTATGACGCTACAGACATTATATGATCTGAAGGAGTTCGGATTTGGTCTAAACAAGTTTAGATCAATGCCAAGAGTTAGCATTACTGAAAACTATAAATGCTAAAGGGTTAGCATGATATATTAATCAGTGAAGTTTAAGTGTTAAAATTTTGTCTGTGACGATACAAAGACCTGAGAATACATTAGTAATAACATAGTTGCAAGAGTTGTAATAGGTGCTAAGAAATGTTATTATGCAAGTCTATTCTCAAATTATATATTCGTGGTATTAATTTACCGATGTAGGTCTGACAGTGAAATCTTTTTACATAGACCAGTGTACACTATACCTAGATGGTCTAGATGGTTGTTCTTGCTGACCATGGGCTTACTGGAAGTTCGTATAGCATATAGGTGTTCAGTGAGGACTGAATACTAAACAGACTCAATGAGGACCCTAATAGACATCCTATGAAGCCGTTAATGGAAGGTCCTCTCGAGTTGAGTAGTGTACATGGTCCTTTGACTTGAGTACCACGGCGGGCTTGTAAGTGATCCATCATACTTTGGTTCCATGCATGTCACAAACCTTTCACGATGTAACCGCTGGGTGTCACTAGGTATGGTTCGATGCTTATGGAGTCCGGTGTGTACAGATATAGAATTCTTCAAATCACATGAATGAGTTATATATATCCAGATGCTCAAAGACTGTATCTTAGAAAGTCTTATGACAATAAACAACGGACCCAGGAAAAGAGTTTCCTACAGGGTTAAACAATATTGTAAAAATGTTTGCATATATTGTTTATTAAGATACGTGTTTGGAGATAAGTTCACGGATGAGCATATAGGGATTTGACGGTAGTGATCTATATTCCTGCTCTTTCAGGATATGATTGGCGGAAGGATTATACATATGTGCTATGACCTCAACTTGTATGGTCTATTGCATTGATTTATAATATCCGTGACATTTGCGTGGGGTATCGATCTCAGACTCACAGAATGGTTCTGTTTGACAAATCGGGAGTGGACATAAAGAGTCCAGCAATATGAAGTGTACTCGTTGTGTACTGGGGCAGCGTACCAGACTGAATAGTTCGATCTAAAAAATTCCAACATATCGAACATTTACTTCAATTTTCCTCCAGTTGTGCACGTGTCAAGACTTAAGAGTTAAATACATTAGTTAGTTAACAATTAGTTGTTGACCAATAAGATGTTGACATATGGCACATGTGGGCTAATTATTGTTTGATTTAAAAATTACCAAAATGACCTTATTTGTTGGAAAAATAATATCATTATTTTATTCATTAAAATGTTTATTGAATAAAATAATAATAATATATGATATTATTATTTAAATTTAATCAAACAATTATTTTTTTATTTAAATTGGTATGTGTTTCTACTATGATTTAATATGATTAAATTATTTTTTTAATATTTATTAAATAAAATGATAAGTATAAATGCATGACATTTGTTAATGATAGGTCTTAAGATGTTTCTTAATAATGAGAGAGTGTTTTCTCATTTGGCCTAGATAAAGGTCAAGTTCATTTAAATAATTTTCTATTTTATTTTGATTTCATTTGGTTTATTTTAAATAATAATAAACAAAAACTAATGACAAACATAATAGATGCCATTACATGAGAAAATGAAAGATAATAATAAACAAAACACTAATGGCAAACATAATGGATGTCATTAAGTGAGAAAATGATAGAAAAAATAAACAAATAAAAGAGCAATTACTTATCAAAACATTTGTGCAAGGGGTTAAGGAAAGTGAGAGAAATGAATTTTGCTAAGTGTTAGAAAATTCTCTCAAGTGTTGAGAGCACAAAAACACAACTCTTCCATTTTTTGGGTCACCCATACTACAAGGTAGAAACAAGGATTCAAGAGTTGAAACCTTTGCTGGAAAACCTGCTATTCTAGCTTCCCCAAGCCCACCGTGTTGAGGAACTAAAATTGTGTACGGGTTGCTTCAAAGGTGGGTACTCCAGTTCGACCAAATACCAATGGCTTGACAAGGTACTATTTCTCAATCTTGATGTATTTTACATTTATGAGATAACATGTAAAGTTTATTTATATTTATCATTGAGTAATTTGTATTCTTCTCATCCGTTGCGCATGTATGTATGTGATACGTATGCTATAATTGAATGATAGACACAAACTCACATGCATGCACCCTAGGTTTAAAATCACTCACACATACATTAATTAATCATATATCCCAGCTTTTTAGAAATCAGAACTATTCTGAAATTCATGAGCCAATCAATATAATTCTTAGCACCCTTAAGTTAGTTTGCATCAAGTATGCGTACTAACAGGTTAGTTGAGGCCATTTTATCTTTACAAGATAAAATAAAAACTGTTAGCAGAATATTTTAATCACTAATAAATAATGTCTTAGATCATAGGTATAACATTTATACATTTTTTTAATCTAAACATGCCATCTCACTGCTTTATATAATCCCTAAATCTCTCAAATTAAAAAATGACAATTTAAATTGTACAGCGAGAAGTGGACCTTGTTGGCATTTTACTCCAATCGTACACTTTAGTGATCTTGGCCTTTATAAAACCTAAAAGGTAGACAACTCTTGTCAATTGCATCTCATGCAATACTTACTACTGATCCTAAATACACCTTATCTATACACTTTAGCGATCTAAGTTAAGTATATTCCAGATTAACTTGTCAATTATCAAATATATGTTACCGATACTACTCGTACACTTTAATGTTCAAGGGCAATACTTTCACATATATTAGCCTCATCTCATGTTTAACTAACATAGTCTAAATTACACTGACCAAATCCTTCTCACTTTAGTGATATTGATAAAGACCGATATGACTCGTCTAACACCGTATTGACAAGGCGGACCAATGTTGTAACATTAACTCATAATTAAATACTATTTAATTTGATTAAGAGAGATTTTTATACTATTGTCCTCAACTCATGAGGATGTTATTCTTAATCACACATTTGTTTTATACAAGCATAACTAACCCCTACTAGTTGGCTCCCATTGTGGTTACCAGCATAAACAAATGACCACGGTCTATAAAGAATAATTATAACAATTCTAAATTGCTAAAATAAACAATAAATACATTTTTTAAACAGTTTAAAAAATATATTAAAGTCAACGGTACAATCTCGACAGTCTTAGGCTCCTAGGTGCTACAACATTAGAGGCTCAGCCTCCTGTGTCACAGTGCCAAATTTATAGCATTGTAGCACTAAGGTCACCACCCTAGCACTGCGGCATAGACCTACCAATGCTATAGTGCTGAGGCCAGAACCCCTAACACTGTGAAGCAGGCCTACCAGCGCTACAACCCTCACCGTCTGGCACTGCAGCACTATAGTTTGGCACTAACGCCCGACGTCCCTTTTAGCTAACTCCCAATTATGCACTTTCAACATTTGAAATGCATAATCAACAGTCCCAAGACATCTAAATAATGCCACAAACACTCCTATTAACACAAACAACATACAAACAAGCACTCTGATACCAATTTGTAAATGTGTTTATCGTAGGGTGCATATGTGTACATAACAATTCAAAATTTAATTTGTTTGCATGTCACACATACATAATATACATAAATCTCACCCATAAGTGTTATCGTAAACAATTCTAGTCCATAATATAGTGGAATGCTAGAGCTAGGATGAAAGCTTTAAACTTCAGTTAGAATTATCTTGAAGCAACTTTTTGTTTCTCTTTATCTATTGGCTATGAAGAACAGAAAGAAAACCTTTTTCTTTCTTGTTATGACTATTGACAAAAATTTTCAAAATAATAAAACTAACTTAACTTATTATTCTAACACTTATTTTTTTGTCTAACACTTGAGACTTTTTAATTACAAATAATTTGTAATTAGAATACACGTGTTAGTCTAACTTAATCTCTTTAAGAATTACAAATAATTTACAATTAAGAGATACATTTTTGTATTTCAAAGGACATGCGTCCTTCAATTAACAAAACGTGAAAATTCATTTTACACTTATCAAGCAATTAAAGGCATCATTATGTTATTGCTTGACAAATGGCAAAATGTAGTGGCAAGTGATGACCAATTATCACTTGCCATTTGTCAAGATCATAAGCTTAACTCTTAAGCCCATCAGCTTTTTGAGATATCCTGAAATAATTTATGCTTTCTTAAAATTTTCTCAGATCAAACTGTTCAACCTGGTGCATTATCCCAATGCTCAACGAGTATACTTTATATTCTGAGACTCTTTAGGTTCTCATTCATTTGTCTTACGAAACTTTTCTGTAAGTCTGTTAACAATGCCCTACACACTTGTTACAAAAATTATAGAACAACGCGATGAACCATACAAGTTGAGGTTAATATATATTCGTATAATCCCTCCGTCGCTTATATCCTAGAAGAGTAGAGACATAGATTATCACCATTAAATCTCTATATACTCGATCGTAAACTTATCTCCAGATTCGTATTTCATAAACAACATCTATAAACACTTTTGCCATATTATTTATCCCACGAAAAAACTCTTTTTTGGATATTTTTCTTATGACCATAAGACTTTCTGAAATATAATATTGGAGCACTATGATATATAACTCACCTATATGAGTTGACGGATCCTATATCTACACACACCAGACTCCATGAGCATCAGACTATACCTAGCGATACCCAGTGGTTAGACCATGAAAGGTCTTTAACATATATAGAACCAAAGTATGGTAGATCACTCACAAGCCCATCATGATACTCAGGTTAAAAGACCGCGAATACTACTCAACTTGAGAAGACCTTTCATTGACAGCTTTATGGGATGTCTATTAGAGGTCCTCATAAGTCCGTTCCATACCTAGTCCTTACCAAATACCTGTTCACTTATACAAGCTTCCATTAAGCTCGTGGTCTACTAAGATTAACCATCTGAACCATATAAATATAGACATACATTGATGTTTGAGAACAAACTGCATCATGATATTTTCTAGCAACATTTGCAACTCTTTGCAACTATGTCATTACTAATATATTCTTAGATTTTTGTCCTATTTTAGACAAGGCACAAACTCTTTAGATTTCAGTAACTCTTATAATCTGCTAACTCTTAGTAGTGCTAAATCTTAGTATTTATAATTCTCAATGTTGCTAACTCTTAGCACTGATCTAAACTCCTTTAAATCAGATCTGAACTCCTTCAAATCATACAATGTCCGAAATATTATAAGCATCTTACCATTTAATAAATATAATTAGCGATTTATTGAAATATCAATAGTATAAATATTAAAAATAAATATTCATACAAAATAGGATGACATTTGAGTACAAATCCCAATAATTAAGGTCGAGGATTGTTAGATATTATGTATTATTACCTTTAAAGATTTTGTTTATTAACTTTTTCATAGTAAGATAATTTATTCAAATATATATTTTTAGCACACATTGTTAATACCTATTTATAAGTATGTGATTTATGTACTAGACATATTTGTTATTATATAATATATAAATTAAAAGTTCTTTATAAATTAAAGAACATTCATAGTAATTAATGAAAATAATATTTCATTATGTAAGAATATAGTTTTTTTTTCTTATAGTGAATGATTTATCTTGATCATTAAAATAGAGACTTCGAATTGAAAAACTAGTATATTTGATACATTCAATTGGACTAAAGTGAATTTCGATCTAATTAACTAAATATCGTTGATTTTACTTCACTAAGTTTTAATATATTTAATTGACCTTAATTTTCAAGTAGGTAATAAATTTGTATTCATGTTTTCTATCATATGAGTTACTACGGAGTGAGATCCATATAAATAGTCAAACTCTCAATACTTTTAATATACAATTTCATAGGTCATAGGAACATATACTGATAAGATAAAATATCCAATAAGATGATGTTTACCTAAGGTCTTTTCAGTATTTAATCATTTAAACATATGGTCAAAATTTATTTAGTAAATTAATTATTTAATGATGATATTTATTTGTAAATTAGTTTATAAATACAAAAATATCAGATGGTCATTAAATAATTAAAGAGATAAGACATTTTTTATAGCCTAACTTTAATAATGAGCATTACATAGAAGAATAATTGAATGGTTATTATTGGTTATGGACCAAGGTTTATTTTGACTAAAAGAATTTTAGTTAAAATATAATTTATTTAATTTCATGAGCTAATCAAAGTGCAACCTTAAGTTTTTAGTGGAATAGTTTGAAATTAACTTAAAAACCTAGTAGGTCATGAGATGACTAGGACTAGACTATCTTAGTTAAAAGTAGAAACCTCAAAGGGTATTTAGTCATTTACTAACTTAACACCTCTAAAAAACCTTAAGTAAAAGAGATGATGCACATAGAAAGAAAAAGATGGGAATGGTAATTATCAAGTGAACTACCGTTTTGCTTAAAAAAAGTGAACTTACCTTTTCTATAAAAAGTATTTAAGAGAGTGAAGCTATTACAACCTCTCTGTCTATTGCATCTTTGGAAGATCTAAGTGTTTGTTTACTTGAGGATTGGATGGCTAAAGATAATAGAGAAGATCTAAATTAATTGGTTCAAATCCAACACTTTTCAAGCTAAGGATTTGAGGTGATTTTATAAACTCATACATGCAAATATGTTCAAATAGATCTTTTTTGTTTTTCAATAGGGACTGGGTATATCTTTTGTCACAACCTGTATCTTTTTACTTATAACTTTAACTGTAGATTGTGTATTTTGTTTTATACTCTTTTTATATTAATTAATTTGTATATATAGTAAATATTAAGGGTGGGAAAAATAAATTAAAAATTGAATAAATCAAACCAATCCAAACCGAACTTGATTTGGTTCTACTTCTACAATGAGAAAAAAATCTTTCGATTCTTATTTTCAAAATAACTAAGTAGTTTAGTCTTGTGTCACATCTTTGTTAGTCAAGAAGAAATGCAACCATGGAATTAGCCGCACTAGATTACATATATACATATATATATAAATATACATACACACTTGAAAATTGTGCAAAAATCCCTAATTTTAGTTTCACTTTCTTTTCCTCTCTCTCGCTCGACCTTTTCTCTCTTTCGCCAGTCTCACTTATCTAGTTGGTTCTATCCATAGAATGTTGCCCTACCCCACCATGTCGTTCTGAACAGAAGAAGGCGAGAAAGGGGCTAGAGGAAGAAAACCGTAAAAGGCAAAAGAATTCATAGCTGAACTGCTTACCAGCCGAAAGATAATTCCCAAACTTCACTCTCGTCTCTCTTAGTCCTCACCCATTAAATGATTTTGAGTTTGTTTTTCCTATTTCAATTCACTATTATATATTTTAGTGCTTGAATTTTATGTTTGCTAGTCTTTGTATCTAGAGTTTCGAGATCGGAGGTTTTTGAGTTTTGACCATCAGAATGGTACATAATAATAAATGGGAATTTTTTTAAAAACGGCCCTTTCTTTTAAGTCATTTGATTTTTAACGGCTAATCTTTATTAGCTAAAAAATTTAAAATTAAATAATTATACCCCCTGAATCTTATTTTCCCTCCCCACCCAAAAAATTTCTCTCTCTCTCTCTACAAAATTATCTAAACAAAAATTAGGTTAAATTGAGAATTTAAAAGCTGGCATTGTGTAGATCAAACTTTGCATAACATATTTACCAATCAAACTATCTCTCTCATAGTAAGTTTTTTTTTTTTGACTTTTAGATAAAAAATTTATTTATGTTGGAAATGAATTAAAAATTAGATTTGAGTTGAAAATAGGTGAAATATATTTTAAAATATTGGTTGAAAAAGTGAAAAAAAGTACAAATTTGGTAAAAAATGGCCATTTTGTGTAAAATCTCAAATACATATGATGGCTAGAGTAGTCATCGACTACTATCTGCAATGAATCATTTCGCATGGAAACTATTCCGCACATATGCAAGCGCATACTTTGTCCCATGCAAGGGCACTGCATGGCACCCTTGTGTGCACAGTGCATGGGACACGTGGAAGTGCACTGTGCGCCATGTGGCATGCCCATTACATGCCACATGGCATGTTTTAAAATGTTTTAATTTAACTTAAATTAAGAAAAAGATTTAAAATGTTTAAAATATCAATAAATATATAATTTTCATAAATTGCTGTTTAAAAATTAAAAGTTAATTATTAGATTCTAAATTTGAAAATATTTAATAATTATAATAATTTATTAAATAAAATCAATAAACAATATAAATTAATTATAATAACTAAATCAATAATAATTGATTTGATCAAATTAAATCAATGTTTTAAAAATATAAATTAATTATTAATTTACAAAAAAATGATACAACAATGTATATTTATTTGATATGTATGTTTGTTTGAAGTTATTTAACTTAATATGTATGTTTGTTATTTATTAATAATTACTTTAATTGTATTTTTAATCTATTCGCATTTAGTTATAGAATTTTTGTTCCCTAATATGTGTAACCTAATTATAAAATATTATTTGTAGTTTTTTCATTACATCGTAAGTTAGTACTGAAAAATCATGAGCAGGCGGACACCATTCAATTGATCATACATTTAGGGATTTTTGTCGAGAGCTATGCTTGGGACTTGCCACATCTTTGTAGTTTTGTACAGAGCAAGAGCAAGAGGAGCTTTATCCATTTTACTGACCCTGGAGATAATGATGTGGATGTCAAGGAGGGTGACCATAAAGAAGCAGATCTGCCAATGTCTAGAGCAACTGTATATTATGTTTTTTTTTATCCAAATAGCTTAATTAGTGCATTCACAAAAGTTATTGACTATAGTTTTTTTTTTGTAGTTTGAACATCGTACCACTATAAATCATAATGTTGCACAATAGATTGAGCAACTATAGGAATAGATGCTACAGAGAATTGATCATACTAAAGTTGCATTGACAAAAATAATGGACTAAGACTGAGAGCAGTTATTTATGAGGGTTGATCAGGTTTGGATTGATCTTATGCATCAAATGTAGTAGATGATGTAGTATTTTCAGCAATCATGCCCCTTTCAGCCTTACAAAAGTCAAAATATGGTAAGAAAATTAATATTGCTTACAGAAACTGACTTTAGGTTATCTGACACTTATCCACTTGTGTCTTTCATTTTAGTTTGGAAAAAACGCAGCTGATGACTTTCAGACCCTAGCTGCTGGGTATGACATGCAACCAACTGATAGTCTGGTAAGCATTTAGATCTTACCTGATCCACATAAAGGTGTAAGTACATATAGTAACCATATAAAAATGCATGGATTAAACATACAGCTTTAGATATAGTCTTAGGAGGTAGATGTGAATATGTTGCAGTGATAGACTTGATTATCTAATCTAAGTTTAAGGCCTAGTTTGCAGCGATAAGGTTGAAGTTAGCTTACCCAGCATTAATGCTAGCCCTGATGCGAACCTCACAAAGAAATGTAAGACCCAACGCTCAATGAGGTTCCTTTGCCAATGATTGTTCTAATTTAACTTTAAAAATAAATAAAAATATAGACCTTGACCCGTTATCTATTCAGAAAAAGAACTAAAGGTATAAGAAAATGGGTAGACACCACACTCAAAATAGATGAAAAAGATTGTGAGTGATAAGTCAAAGATGAACGCCACAAGATGAAATCTTTATAAGTTTTTAAAGTTCTTTGAAGAACCAAGAGAAAACTCTCAATACTATTAATGTCATAAATAGTTTTTATTTTATTTTACCTCTCATCCCTTATGGTATTTATAGACCACTTAGGATGCAAAACATTCTTTACAACATTCAAAGTACAATAATAAATAAAACAAAAATTGACTGTCAAACTTCTAATTATTACCAAGATAAATAAATTCAGTAGTGAATATAATTACTATGATAAATGCAATTGTAAGCTCCTAAAATGACTTCTTATCTTCTTCTTGGGCTTCCATCACATAGATTAATTCTGGTATGGTTTAATTGTAATGTTGATCATAAAGAAATGTGAATAACATTGACAACGTATTGATCTTCTTGAATACTTAATTTGGGCAGATAAATATCTTCAATAAAACATGAATTTGAAATGTGCTTAACTAGCCTATTTAACCTTTCTTTAATTTTTTTAGATCTTGTCCTTATTATTAGACCCTTATGGATGCTCAAGGGATCTTGTGAAATTTTGGCAACCTGATTCATATCATTCACCCCCATTTGAAAAGGATTTGTCCTCAAATCTTCACTTACATTAAAAAGAGATAAATCAGCAACAGTAAAGCTTGCACTTACATTATTCTCACTTGATGCAGGCTCAAGTGTTTAGAAAAGAATACAACAAGATTGGAAGAATGAAAAACAAACACCCACTTTTATTAAAATAAATTCAAACTCTGATAAAGTAAAATTGGTACAAAACCAAGCTTATCACTCAAGAGAATTACAATGGGATACAGAATAATTCACCACCTAAAGAATCCTACAAGAGATACGGAACTCTCAAACTGACCACTCTAAGGAATCTACCCAAGAGATACATAGTTAAATGCAGAAACTCTTATAAGAGAACTCTCCCACACACAAGTAATTTAAAATTCACTATCTGCTCTTCTACTTTCACTCTTAATGGTATTTATAGAGAGTTCTTGGGAGAGCTACTGCAAAGCACTTATTACAACATTAAAACTTGGTGGTTGAGAGTTTACAAATTTTAAAAGACAACAATTAAGACTTACAACTACCCTTACACCAAAAGTCTACAAACACAACTAATACAATAAAATAAGCATAAAATTCAAACCTAATATGATCTAATTCAACAGAGCATGCCCTTAAGTCTTGGATGGAAACAAAGGTCTTCAATTCTTGCAAGTTGTCAAGATTTGGCTCACCTACTAACTGTCTAACCTTCATTTAGTTATTAGGATTCAACTTACTCTAGAAAACTTATATTCATGTGCTGTAAAAAGAATTTAGAACTAGACATATATAATTTTCTAGTAGTATGAAGATTACCCAAAAATTCCTTCCGAAACAGTACCAGATAAATTCTAAATTTACCTTTGAAATTCATTACCTTTCCTTGAGTCTTTAGTGTATGAATGTAACTAACTTGAATTCAGTTAGTTCTATTTTTAGCTTTATGTGATCAGATACTCCTGTATCATCACTTGGAAGGTCTAACTTGTAGGCTTTGTCATTAATCCTTTCAACCACTTGAAATGGACTATCTATTCTTTTTAAGTAGTTTAGAATGCCTTTAAATGGGAAACTGTTCCTTCCTAATATGCAACCAAACTCAATCACCTGACTCAAATACAACTTTCTTGCGTCCCTTATTAGCTTAGTTGACATATTATTCTATTTTTCTTTTAATATTTTACCGTGCTTTTTCATGAATATGCCTAACAAAGTCAGCTTTATTATTTCCATCTAGATTAACACGTTCATCCATAGGTAAAAGAGTTAAATCTAAAAGAGTCAATGGATTAAAACCATACACAATTTCAAAAGTTGAAAACTTTGTTGCTAAATGTACACTTCTATTATATGCAAAAACTACATGTGGCAAATATTCTTCCCATGTTTTTAAGTTCTTTTGTATTATAGTACGTAACAAAGTAGATAAAGTCTATTAACTACTTCAATTTTCCTATCAGTTTGTGGATGACAAGTAGAATAAAATAAAAGTTTAGTTCCTAACTTAATCCACAAAGTCTTTTAAAAATAGCTTAAATACTTTGTATCCCTATCTGAAACAATACTCTTAGGCATGCCATGCAATCTTACAATCTCTTTAAAAAATAAGGCAGCAATAGATTTTCTAAAATTATGTAGGGATTCCATATATGTAGTCGTTAATAGATTTTCTAAAATTACACAATTTATTTCATGTCATAAAACCAATGATGCATCACATAGGTAAACCTAACACAAAATTTATAGATAGTCTAAGGTTCACCAAGTATAGGCAAAGAAGTATATAAACCATAAGGCTTAACCTTAGACTTAGCTTGTCTATAAGTGACACAATTCTCACAAATCTTTTCTACATCACATTTCATACAAGGCTAAAAGAAGTATTCATGCAAAACATCTAAAGTTTTAGATATGCCAAAATGCCCCATCAAACTACCCCATGAGCTTCTCTAACAAGCAATTCATGCAATGAACAATTAAGTGCACATAACTTGTTTTCTCTAAACAAAAATCCATTATACTTAAAGAACTTGTCAAATGCCATTTTTTCACACGCATTGAATGCATTACAAAAATTAGAATCATTAATATACAAGTCTTTAATGTATTCAAAACCTAATAATTTTGCGTCTAAAGTAGAAAACGATGTGTACCTTCAAGATAATACATCTGCCATAATGTTTTCCTTACTTTACTTGTACTTGATCATATAAAAAAATGTTTGAATGAACTTCACCCACTTGGCACACCACTTGTTCAGCTACCCTTTAAATACTTTTACGATTCATAATCCATATAAATGATAAATTCTTTTGGCCAAAGATAATGTTACCAAGTTTTTAATGCCCAAAATAATATATACATTTCTTTATCATATGCAGGGTAATTCAAGGCTACCTCATTTAACTTTCACTAAAATATGCAATGGGATGTCTTTCTTGTATTAGTACAGCTCCAATACCTATTCTTGAAGTTTCACACTCAACTTCAAAAGTTTTAGTGAGGTTAGAAAAAGCAAGCAAATGTGCAATAGCTAATTTTTCCTTGATCAACTCATATGCCTTTTTTTATTTATCACCCTATTTAAAACCTACATTCTTTTTTATAACTTCAGTTAAAGGTATGGCTAGGCTACTGAAATATTTCAAAAATCTTCTATAAAAGCTAGCCAAACTATGAAAACTTCTAACATGACCCACATTTTTAGGTTTCGGCTAATCTTGGCTTGTCTTAATCTTGTCTTTATCTACTTAAATTCCTTTAGTACTAGCAACAAAGCTAAGAAATACAAGGTTACTGTGCAAAAAGTACACTTTTTTAAGTTAGCAAACAACTTTTTCTTTTCTCAAAACACCTGAAACAAGTTTTAAATGTTCAACATGCTCATCTAAGCTTTTACTATAAATCAAAATATCATCAAATTATACAACTGCAAATTTACCAATAAAAACATACAAAATATAATTCATTAATCTCATAAAACTACTATGGTACATTAGTTAATCCAAACGGCATAATTAATCACTTATATTAACCATATATTATTTTAACTCTGATTTTTCATTCATCATATTCTCTCATCCTGATCTAATGATAGCCACTCTTAAGATCAATTTTAGAAGAAAAAAATATAAGAACCATGCATTATCAAACATGTCATCTAATTTATGAATGAGATGTCTATACTTTATAGTGATATTGTTGATGGCGCGACAATCAATACACATCATCCGTGACCCTTCATTATTAGGTATAAGTAGTACTAGAACCATACAAGGACTCATACTTTCATGTATATACCCTTTTTTTATGAGCTCACTAACTTGCCTTTAAAGTTTTTTGTCTCATCGGGATTACTTTTATAGGCTGGCTTATTTGAAATTGATGCTTCGAGTATAAAGTTAATTTGATGCTCGATTCCTCTTACTGGTGGTAAATCATTGGGTATCTCTTTGGGAAGCACATCATCAAATTCCTATAAAAGAGAAATAACAACATTGGGTAAAGAGGGGTTAAGTTCATTAGTACTAAAACAAGCCTCTTTATACAAATGTAAAATTAGTTGATTAAAAATAAAGCTTTTTTTATCTCATTCTCTCTTGCATAGAAATTCACTTGTTTTCTCTTTTTTTATTTTCTTACTAACCAAAATTTCCATTACTTTTTCACTCTCTTTTTCTCTCTTTTTAGTTTCGGTCTCTCTTGCTTTTGAACTCTCACTCTTCTTTTTTTATATCCCTCTTTTTTTTTTTAACCACATTTGATCTTCATACACTTGTCTTTAGGTTAAAGGTACAAGAGTAATTGATTTTCCACTAAGTACAAAAAAGTATATATTGGTTTAACCATCATGAATTACATGCCTATTATATTGCCATGGTCGACCGAACAGAATATACGACCTAGGATGTTTCAAAGTTGTCAAATTCAAGTTTTCCACCAAACTATTACTAGCCACATTAGTACAACTTCCCTATCAACAATCATGTTACATACCTTATTACTGACATGGCGTCTAGTATGAAAATTATTATCACGTTGTACCTTATGATCTTCTCTTATTTGCACACTAAGAGCTTTCCTAGCAACCAAAAGCTCTCTATCAACAAAATATTCAATGCCAATTGCATCCTTCAAAGGTGGCATAGACTCAGCATCAAATTCACCTTCAATATCATTATCACCATCATCTTTAAATATCATCACTCTTTTGTTTGGGTATTGAAATTCAATATGACTTATTCCCAAACACTTAAAGCATTTGATATCTCAATTTTTAGAAGGTTGAGAATCAGATTTACCTTCGTTTAGTGTGCCTCCATCTTGGTTGCTTTTAAAGGTTTTGGCCTTAGGCTTAAAATTAGGCTTTTCATCCTTTTTATTCCAATTTAGTTTCCAAGAGGATGAGGAACTTAAGTTCTGGCCATATCTTATGGAACCCTTCCTCTTGAGTTATCTTTCTACCTTCATTGTGATATGCACCATGTCTTCTAATTCTACATAATACTACAATTCAACCACATTAGCAATATCACGATTCAAACCTTGCAAAATTTTGGTCATAGTTACCTCTTGATCTTCTTCAACATTGGCTCGAATCATGGCTATCTCCATTTCTTTGTGGTAGTCTTTACACTTTTAGAACCTTGAACAAAGCTTTACAATCATTGGTACAAATCTCAATAATAATGATTAGGGACAAATCGCTTCCTTATAACAGCTTTCATCTCTTCCTATGTATCAATAGGTCTTTCACCATTTCTTCGTATATTTGAAACTAACTAGTCCCACCAAACAATTGCATAATCAATGAATTCAATAGCAGCCAACTTACCTTCTTTTTCTCAAAGTAGTTATGACAATCAAATATTAGCTCCACCTTCTTTTTCATTTCTAAATATGCATTAGGATCATTTTTACCTTGAAAAGATAAATCTTTAGCTTAATACTACCCAAGTCATAATCAACTCTATTTTCAAGTCTTGCTCTATCTTGTCTACCTCCTTTACCACGCACAAATCTATCCATATTAAGAATAATGGCAATCATCTTTATCAATGCCATCATTATTCATGGTAACATGCCTATTATATCTTCGCACATTAGGAACTCTAGGTGGTTGTGCCCTTTCTGAACTAGATTTAACTTTATCTATTCTCTCATTCACCCCATTAAACCTAAACTTTATTCGATTAAATTGTTGTTCTAAGAAATTAAAGAAAAGTTTGAAATATATATTTTCTTGAGCATTATCAGATGAGCTTTTATCGTTTTCTTGAGATATGTTTAATAACTTGCAAACAAAGTTGAAAAACCTCACAAACACTCCTTTATGTGTTTTCTCTCAAGATTGATAGCACTTATACTCGTGTTTACTCAAATTTACTTTTACCCTCTTATGAGTTCACACTTTCTTGCCTTTTTTCGTTCTTTATTAAACTCAAACGAACTCAATCAAAATTACCTTATAACATTTCAAACTCAACAAATTATATTACTAAAGATGAGAATGGGTTATCGCAAAGGAAAGAATAGGCTGAATTTGAGAAGCAAAGAGAACAAGGTTATAATGAAAAATGATAAACTAGGAAAACCATGACAAAAGAAAATCAAAATTTTGATGCAATTAGGGTTGTTGTTTAGTTTTAGGCTGAACTATACGAAATAGCTAGAATACACGCTTGTGCAACAATACTTGAAAAACCCTTCAACTAATTCTGAATCTTCTATACTTTTTTTTTTAAATTCAGAAAAGCAAACCTAAAATCAATTGAATATGATTTTTTTATACCTTTTTTCGAATTTTTTTATTTTTAATTTTTTTCTAACTTATATGTAATGGTAAATAACAGAACTTAAATGAATTAGGGTGAACAAAATAGATAAAATTTGCAGACAAGAAGAAATAAAGATGATAGAAAATAGATTCAAGGGAATAGAACAAATGATGCAGAATTAAAAGAAAGAACAAACAATAAAGAAAATAAATGATAGATCAAACCTAATTTAGAACCTAAGCTCTCATACCAAATAATGTGAATCTCCTAAAGAAAAGTGTAACCCGAGGCTCAATAAGGTTCCTTTTTCAAAGATCGTTCTAATTCAAATTCAGAAACAAATGAAATAAATGCCTTGACCTATTATATATTCGGAGATAAGAACCAAAGATTTAAGAAAAATGGTAGACGCCACACTCAAGATAGATGAGAAATATTGTGAGTGATAAGTCAAGAATGAATACCATAAGATGAAATCTTGATAAGTTCTAAAAGGTTCTTTGAAGAACCAAGAGAAAACTCTCAATAATATTAATGTCATATACAGTTTTTTTAACCTCTCATCCCTTATGGTATTTATAGACCACTTGGGATGCTAAGCATTCTTTACAACATTCAAAGTACAATAATAAATAAAACTAAGGCTAACTATCAAACTTCTAACTATTATCAAAATAAGTAAATTCAGTAGTAAATACAACTACTATGATAAATGTAATTGCAAGCTACTAAAATGACTTCTTATCTTCTTTTTAGGGTTTCATCACATGGGCTGATTGATATAGTGTGATTGTGATGTCCATCATAAAGAAACTTGAATAACATTGACAATGCACTAATCTTCTTGAATAATTTAATTTGGGCAGACTAGTGTCTTTAACAAAACATGAAATTGAGATGTGCTCAATTAGTCTATTTAACGCTTCTTTAATTTTTTTGGATCTTGCACTTGTTATTGGACCCCCGTGGATGCTCAACGGATCTTGTGAAGCTTTAGCAACATAAGTCGCATCAAGCTTGATATAGTTTTGGGAGATATAAGAGAAATGGTTGGATGACTTTGTAAGTAAAAAATACATATATATTGGATTTCATTTGTGTTAAAATTAATTAACTTTTAACTTTATTTGTTGGGTTTTACAATACATTAATAAGTACCTGAAGTTAGTTCGCCAAAGACAATGCAAGTATAATGATACATTGTCATATTTGTCCATTTATATAGATTCGTATTTCTTTGTAATTTTTTTTATTTCTTTAACATTTTTAAATTAATTTTCTCATACAGATATATTAATTACTTATTTTGTTGAAAATTTAGGAGACTTATAGGTTTCTCTACATATAGCACATTATAGACTTATCTACTATTGTATGAAACAATAGAGTGATGTGTATGGCTTAGGGCTCAAAGATGATTTACTCGGTGAAAAAATATGGGCTGAGGTTGACAAGGTAAAATATTTATATGTTAAAAGGTTTTAATTTTTTTTATTATTCATATAATATTATTTATAAGGCAATGTCCAATTTCATGTAGGTTTATATTATTGTCAATTGCAAAAAAGAGCATTAGATTGCAGATAAGGTGGATCTCGTGCATTGGAAGATTATCACTTACGATTTCAGCCTCAACGGATATGCTGATGGCATGACGGAGATTCATGTCATGGCACTATGTGTGCTGATATCCCTGTACCTACATGCTTGTAGATTTTATGAGATTAAGATCGACGTTGTACTTGACTTATCTCCCTTTAATGTAATTAGGTTACAGATGAGTGTGCTTCAGCAAGCAGTTCATAGTGGGGATTATAGAATTTTTATGTATATATTTATAGAGTTCTTCATATTATGTCGACCCTTAGATTTTGGCTCTGAGACTGAGTTCTTTCTTAAGCACAAGATAGTCATTGATTTGTGGACAAGTGCCTTTAAAAAATAAATAAACATCTTTTTATGCATGATTTGGATGTAAATTTTGTTAAAACATATTATAACTTATGATGATTATTATAAGTAAATATCACAACATACAACATGGAGAAATAAGGTTACAAAAAAATATTATTTATTTATTTTTTGATATATTTCATATATTTGTTTAATATTTATATTATATACTTATATTTATTTTGTAATATTTTATCTTCATTACTTAATTTTTATTTTATTTATTTATATTTTATTATTTATTAATTTTTATATATTTTATTATATATTTTATTCTTATCTTTTCTTTTTAATTACTTTAATTTGTTTTAATTTGGCAATTAAATAAAAATTAATCAAAAATTAATAAATAAAAATACGTTATCTTTAACATTAGATAAAAAAATAATTAAATTATAAATTATTTGTAATGACATATCATTAAATTATAAAAAATTATCTTTTTATTTCATCATTAAACAAATAAAAAAATTATTTTTATAAATTATTTATTTTATTATATAAAATAATAATATGTTTTTTATTTTTTAATCTTTTTAATTTAATAATTAATCAAAATATTAAAAAATTCGTAAAAGAATATTTTTATTGAAACAATTTATCTAATTAAAAAATATTAATTTCATAATGAAATAATTGATATGTTTAACTAATTTAATACTTAAAAAACAATCAATTAAAAAATTTGCCATTTCACGCGAGGCTTCTTGCACGATTCTTCGATTCAAATTTTTCAAATTTTCTATATTTTTTTAGATTTTATTCTCATTCATATTATTTATTTCTACAACTTTATCACAACACAATATACCTATTTTTCACTTATTTCAGAGTGAAATCATTTTCACAACAATATTTTGAATGTTTTTAGATAGAGAGCGAAAAGCCTTTTGGTTGAGAGAGAAAGCACAAGTCGAGGGTAAAATTGTCTAATTGTTTATTTTTTGACTAATAAAGATTAAATCATTTATTTGTGGTTAAAAAAATAACTTAAAACTAGATGCCATTTCTAATAAATTGGGTGTTTGATTAACATTGCTATTTTTGTGAATGGGTCTAAAATTGTTTATAAGCCTTACTTGATCTAGATTCTCTCTATCTCTAGCTTTTTTAAATTATACTACCATTCATTTTACCTTAAAACACAAATACAAATAAGAAATTAAGAAATTAGCCAATTGGCCTAAAACTAGAAAAATTGAATTGAAAAAAATTAATTTGGTCTTCGATTGCTCTTTTAAAATCGATTACTTTTATTTTTTTTTTTATGGGAGAATCGAAAAATTGTGGATCAATTTGATTCTCACTAAAATTGGACCAAATCAGTCTATGCCCGCCCCCTAATAATTATGTTTTACTTGTAGTAAATTCTAAAGATATTAAGAGAATTGAATGTGAAACAAAATGACATATTTTATTTACAAAAGCTAATACTCATGGAAGTGTTTTTATATTGCCTTATATAGCTTAACTATAGGATTTGTATAATTTTTATATAATAACTTATGAAAATTTCTAATTCAAAAAAGAAGTTATATAGAACTAGTGAAGGTTATTGGCTTTATTATGATTTGTGCGGAATTTTAGTAAAAACAACTTAAAATATATATAGATAATTCAAAACAAAATGGGAATCAGAGACCAAGGACCACTATATGAATTACAATTTCACTTTGGGAAATACTCGTGCCATCCTTGTTTTGGTCAACTCTTGGGAAGGGGCTATGATGAAAACTCATTACTAATTAGAGAAGGGAATTTGCCCGGTCAATCTTCGCCCTGTTGCCATCCCTACCTCCACTTAACGCTATTTAATGTGTTCCATTCGTAGAAAGGGCATTATTATAACTTCCAATCTTCTTTTTACTTTACTGGATTGCAATTCATCCCTTCAATCATTAATGTGCCACCTTTGAAATTCTCTTAATATACCAGAATTTATGTTATGTTATAAGATTGTATTTCTTTTTTAAATCTTCAGATGCACAAATTTTTTTTTACGAGATTCGTTCAAATTAAGTTCATTTCTAGTGGGTGTTAATTTTACAGAAAGAGATATTAAGTATTTTTGCAGAGACTTAGATAACAGTTTTTTCCTTTATTTAAAGTTGGAATAAATTTGAATTGAGTTAAAATCTAAGTAGATCTACATGCATATTTTTAAATAATATTTTTTTTTATAACTTATGAATATAAGCATTAATTTGTTTATTTTTATGAACTAAAAACATTTGAAAACTAGTAATTAGATATTTATGTCTTTCAAAGTGCTGCATTTATTTTTATTTATATGCTAGAAATATTTGTCAAAGTTAATTTATTTGACAAAATAAATAAAATATGTTGGTAGTATAAAAAGATTTATAATAAAAATAGAATTTTGTTATATATGTTATCTATTTTAAATAAATTTTACTCAAATTTATTAATATAAAATGTAATGAATTTTTTAATTTGTTTTTATTTAAAAAAATTGATAATAAATCTTTAAATAGATAACTTGTTATATAAAGATAGAACTAATCATGTTTTTATATAGTAGAAAATAGATTAACTATATAAGGATAGGTTTTAGAGTTAAAATTTAATAAATGTTTTTAGCAATTGTTAAGTCAAACATTTTTGCTTAATCCCGTTTAGCGATATGCATATTGATATGTATGGTTGATATGTTTATTTTAAGTCATATGGATAGTATTAAATCATGCATATGTCTTAAATATGACTAGTTTCTTTTTCTTTCGTGCATGTTAGCACTTGTTTGTTTGTTTTTTTAACTAAATTTTAATAGAATTGAATTAATGTGGATGTTGAATCAAATTGAATGTCTGAAATTAAGTGATATGTTTGTTTCTTTACTTAATATTTAAATACAAATTTTAAGTTTTTTTATTTTTTTAATTAAAAAATAATTAAGAATTATATTTTAACATTTATTCTCATATAAAATTTTAATATTAACTTAATAATAAAAAATGAATAATATATAAATAAAATAACATTAATTGTAAAAAAATTAATATTAAAACAATCTTAATATGAATTGTAATGCAAATTTTTATAGTGTAAAGTTTTTTTTAAAAATAAATTGTAAGTAGGTTTTTTAAATAAAAAAATACATTGATTGTGAAATTCATTAAAACCATATATGTATTTAAGCTTTGATAGGTATTTGATCAGAAATGAAAGAGATGATTTTTATATAAATAGGTGTGTAATATATTAAATAGGTAAGATATTTTTAGAAGAAAATAATCATGTCCTTTGGACATTTTACATTGATTTTTTTAGTTTTTTAAAATAGTCAAAAGTGATTTAATAAATTCTCCGTAATTTAGAAAAACAAGCAACCTTAAGTGATTGAATACGCTAAAATCATATTAACATTAACATAATAAACAAACAAACAAACAAACAAACATACAAATATTTACGTAGTGTTTTTTCTTTATTAAATTTTGAATATAATTATATTAAATGTGGGATAGAGCTCAATTATTGAATATAAATGACTTGTTTACTTTTTTTCAATATTTAAATATAAGGGTTAAGTTATTTTTTTTTTCAGTTAAAAGAAACTGAAACTAATACTTTTACATTTATGTGTTTAAAGGTTTTTAATGTTAAATTAATTAAATAATATAAAACTAAAATAATATTCAACTAAATAAATAAATATTGAAAAGTGACAATTTCCCTTAAATAATTTTAGCAGAGAACATGACTATTAAAATAACTTCATAATGTGTTTGAGAATATTTATTCTTTATGAGAAAAATATTTTGCATACCATCTAGTGATAAGAAAATTTGGTTTTTTAGGCCAATTAGTTTTAAGTTTATTTGTGAAAGAACATACTTGGGCCTCTACTATGAGGTTGTGCTGAAAACATGTCTACGCTCGGTAAATTTGACTCCCCTTCAATAAAAAAAATGACAGCATTAAGGTCAAGTCGATAGTTTTTTCGATAAAAAACCTCCAATGTTTAAGTTATTGAGAGGATAGAGTATGAGGAGGGATTTGTCTAAAGAGTTTCTTAGGAAAGAATCTTATTACTTTCGGCCGCTATGAGGTTACCTATTTTATAGTTAATCCTTGCTGCTTCATCCTAAGAATCGTGAGCAAGACATCTGGTCATCTTTGTCATGATTGATGACAATTTTAAGGTATTTAGATTGATTATCCCGAGACTTTGGCTTGCCTTGTAAGATGAAGGCTTTAATTCCAATCTCGTAATTGATGGCAAGGTTAGGGTGTTTAGATTAATCATTCAAAAACTTTGGCGCTTGCTTGTAGGATAAATATTTTGACTCCAATTCCATGATTTTTGAGGCCTTCCTTAGCTAATATAGATTTAGGATTGTGTGCCAGCATATGTTTTTAGTCTTGGGGCTATTTCTGCTTAGGGTGGCTATTTTCGTTTGGGGGCTCTTAATTGCCTGCTGGGGTTTTAAGTAGAAGTACTGAGTAGCTTCTCATGGTTTTATTTCTTAAGCATCTAGTTTATGACCTTGGCTTTGGTTCTTAGTCTCGAGTATGTTTATGATCCGACCTAGTCTATTGGGTTAGTTCTCATCCTCTCGACTCATTATGGGAGGTATGAATCCAAATTTAGGCTGATTTCTTAGGGGGAATAAAGGTCCACTACTTTTCAATTTGGACTAGGCAAGCTGAAAACTAATTCTTTTGTTTTGGCAGTCGATTCGAGATATCTAATAAGTTCAAGTTTTCTAGAGGAATAGATTAAGATGGCCCGAGGGTGAATTTGACTAAAGTAGCACCCTTTGCAACTCATTAGTGTTTACCTTAAGGCAGTTTCATTCCTCATAATCTTTGCATTTAATGTTGGTGATACCTCAAAAACTGTGTGCCTCCTGGTTGTCTTTTCACAACACTCAAATTTTTGAACTAAAGGGTCGTGAGTGAGGTGACATGATCTTAGGCCCGGTACCTGAATCCATTGGTTCTTATTGCTTGACCTATCGTGTTTGGTCAGCTGACGGGGATCTTTTAAGTGCGATGTGATATGGTCAATTCTTTTGAATGACAAATGAGGATTTTTGTTAGTTTAGGGCTATAAAAATGCCTCTTAGGGGTTTTTTTTTTATAACTTTCTTGTTTACTTCATTTTTTTTCTTTAGCAAGCAAAAAAAAGAGAAGTGTGCTTCCCACCATTCGTGTAAATATTATTTTTGTTTCTATGTCTTATTTCAATTAGTCTCATTTCTTTCAAATTGTTTTTCTTCCTTTTCATATGCATATGCTTGTCCTTTTTTTTTTCTTAGATCAATGGTGCCTTGTATTACTATTACTTTTTGTGTTTTTCTTTTCTTAAAGACCGTGTTTAGTTTGTTCTTTGATGGTAGGTGTGTATTTGTCTGCTTTTTTTGCCCATAGTATTATATGTCCAAATACTCCTTTCATGGCTTCTGGAAATGACAATGACTTGAACATTAATCTCCCACTCATTGACATGGGAGAGAAAAATGTGATCAAGGAGATCCTCTTGTTAAAATGATCCGTAGGGTTATAGGTTTAGGGGTTTTGAAAGTGGGTCCTCTTCCTCGGCGGGTTAGAGGGATTTCAAGCCAGCTTTGGCCATTGTTGGGCTTATAGAGACTGTTATGCCTGTAGAAGCGAGTAATGATATCTAGCCCATAGGCAAGCTTGCTTCCAGAATGGGCGAGAGGGTTAAAATGAGGAATTATCTAATGACCATGAGCTTGAGTTTAAACTAGACCTTAGGTACTAGAGGTCTCATATGACTAATAAAGACTTAGGTCACCTTAGACTTAGATACAATATCCTCAACTCAATGACCTTGTGTGTCTCAAACTCTAATGATTTTCTGAGTCGACTCGAGCAAGGTGAGGTAGCTTTATATACTGAATTCTTTAAGTTAGGGCTTAGGCTGCCTATGCACCGTTACTTTGCTATGATGCTAGCTCGTTTAAGGGTGGCTCCCTCTCCTCCAGTTCGGCTTAAACTCTTTGCAAGTTTTGGTCGGACTTTTTATTTTATGGGTGAAGGGAGGACAATTTATACCCACTTTTTAAGAACTGCGGTACTTGTACGATTTCAAGCATAGTATTATGGAGAACAGGGGCTTTTACTATTTTTTTTAGCTATTGGGCTCATAATCCAATATAATCTCATTCCCACTATTTTTTTCTTTGGAGGTAATTCATCTTTATGTATATTCTTTCTTTTTCTTTTTTCTAATTGTCCTTTGGTATTTTCTCACCCTTGGCTAGTATCTTTTTTTTTCTCATTTTTTTAGAAACTTGGGAGTCCAAGCATTTCTAAAGCATGTCAGGCTTGCATTGAGGCAACTTTAGCACATGCTATTAGTTAGTGGGATCTTCTTTCCGCGGAGAACTTAAGGGACACCAATTTGATTCTTGAGTTACCTTGTACTGTTCCCAATAGGAGGAGTAAGTTTAGTTTAGCCCTATATTACTGTGATAGTTCATGTGCTTATCATAAGTTTATACTTAACTCTTCTCTCTTTTTTCTTTTTAGAAATGCAAGGCTAAAGAGGTGACCAAAGTAGAAAGAGATCTTGCCATGAACACACGAGCCTAAGATTAGGGGCAGAAAATGAGAATCTTTATGCTTAGAGAGATTTCAATATGCTGTTCGACTCAAGTGCTTTCTTAAGAGCTCATGGTAGGGTTTGATAGAGCCTAATGTGATAAGGAATAGCGGCACAACAGCCCATATAAGTAGCCCATGTGATAAGAAACTTCTACATTTATTGTTGTGGTTAAAAGTTTGACAATCATTTTTGAAGTAAAATTTAATATTGTAGTTATTGATAATTTTCATTAATTGTGTTGCAATAAGTGTTGGCATTGCAAGTCACTTAGTTATTGATAGTGGTTGGCAGTTAGTAGTTATAAGTTATCATTAATTACTGTAATAAATACTGAAAATCTCAATAGGTCTTTATAAATACATAAGAGATGAGGGGAAAAACATTCAGACTTTGTAATTTCAAAAATCAAGTATTCAGAAACTTTCCTTTTGAATTGGTATTCTACCATTTTCAATTTGCGTTTTTATTGAACAATATCAACAATTTCCATATTTGTGAACGAAATCACGACCCATCAGTGCTTGTCCTGCGTTACAATTTATGGTTCTAGGTGAGGAAGTCTAAGGGGTGGTATAGGCAGAGAGAGCACAAAAGATGGTGTAGTACCTCAGAGGCTAATTCGTGAGCCACCCCAAGATGAGGCTCAAGGTCAGACCCCAAAGTCAAGGTCTGAGAAGCTGAGTGGCCCTCACATGGCCAGTTATGTAATCTAATCCCACTTCGGCTCGATGAGTTCTGCTCAATTGGTTGAGGTTTCTAGCTCTAAGTCGTCATTATATGAAGAGATTCGACAACTAGTGATAGGTACCCCTCTCATTATGACGCTGGTAAACCTAGTCTCTAAGAGGCATTCTCAACTTAGGTACCTAATCCATTTGATGCGTCAAGGGGAGAGCTACGTGGATCTTGTTCGGGCCGATCAATTATTCGATATGGACATGGCTAATGCCTTTCATATTATAGTTGAGAACATAATGGGCATGAGTTTTCTGTAAATTAGTTCTAATTGTTCCCAAGAGGCTTATGCCTTTCCTCATGCCAGATAGACGTGATTTGACAGTTGCTAAGCATGTAGTAGCTCGAGAAAAATTTAACCAAGGCAAGGTACGAAGCCTAGTAGGCTCATGAGGAAGTTAGGGACTTGGAGGCAAGAGTTAAGGCCTTTGAGACAGGAGAGCTCAGACGGAGAACAGGGTTTTCAAAGTGGAAAAATAGAAAACCTTGTTAGAGAAGAAGACATTTGCATTTATAACAGCCGTAGAGAGTCGAGTCTCAGACTTAACTCGATTAAACGAGCGCATGAAAGCTAAGTTTATTGAGACCCGTAAAGAGCTAGAGTCCTCTAAGTTGGTCAGGTTAGAGATGGCCAAAAGGCTTGACAAATACACTATAAAGGTAAAAGATGCTTGGTTTAGAGGTTAAGGCGAAGGTTAACGTGTCAAGGTGTTGGAGGGCTTTTTGAGGTATATAAGGGTCTTCAAAGACAATTACCCTGACCTCGACCTCCAATAACTTTGGAGTTTAGTGACTTGCCATTCTAAAGTAATGATGGTGAAACTTCGGGTTCCTAGAAGGAGGTCACCCCTACTACTGACTCTATTGCCAATCTTACCTTAGATCCTTCCCCCTCAGCTTCTCAAGGTATAAGTCCCTCTACGGGAGTTCCTATTGAAAACCCTTAGCTTGTTATTGTGCCTATAATGCCAACTCTTCTTAAGGCCCCAATCTCCATCAAAGCTACTCTTTTTATATTTCTCAAGGTCCCAACTCTTGAAAATGCTACTCCTGCTATTCTTAAGGTCCCAGATGATGTTACAACCTCTGCTACCTTCGAGGACATTATCTCACTATTGTTGTTCTTCTTTTTGACAACATTGTCGTGCTAGATGTGGAGGAGAATGTTGCTCGACCTGTTAAACTTGTTTTCTTTTTTTCTTTGTAATTCTTTTTATAGGTGGGTAGACCCTAATGAATAATTGTTTTGTGGAATATGGATCTTATATGTTTGGCTTAACTATTAATACTTTATTCCTTTTACATATGATTCCTCTTGTACGTGCATAATTTTGTGTCCTATATATGCTACTTAATGTTTATAATTCCTTAGTAGGGAAACAAAAACTACCCTCTCGACCTTAACTCGATGTATGCTCAGGATTTGATTATGCCCTCAAGTGGATCCTTTGTTGACACTATCTTGCCCCAAGTAAGCTTATCTCGAACCTTCTACTTCAAGGGGTTAATTTGGCCCATTTGGGTATGGGGTTTCCTATTTCCTGATATAATAACTGCTTGCTCACAAGAAGAGCTCAAGTTTCCTTGCTTAAGGTAACCTTTGTCTATAAAGAAGCTCTAGACTCCATACACAAAGTTATCAATAGATGTTCCCAGCCTGTCGTTGGGCTCGAGGTCCCAGGATTTTTATGCTTATGATAATTTTTACCTATGGTGGAGATCGGGACTCCACGTATAAGGGCTTGATAATCTTTTGCATATGGTAGAGCTCAAGACTTCTTACGTTAGGATTTTCACACTTAGAGCCTCTTCTTACGCTTGTAAGGTCCCTCACATATTGGAGACTCCATCTATTAAGGTGTGCGTTTTTAAGTACTACGTCTCTCTCCATGAATTCGCATACTCGCATCCTTTTATTTTAATACTAAGCCACTTTCTGTTGGTAGGCCACAACCCTAACTTGCGCCATTTCTCTCCTCTAATCAGCTAGGTCCAGGCTTCCTCTAATCAGTTTCTCATTTGCTCCTCCCTTGAAGTGGAGTATTCAGTGAGTTGGGATGCTCATCTCTGTAAGAACTATAATATCACACTTAAAGGCTAAAAAGAATGGGGCTTCTTCTATGACAGTTTTGTTGGTGTTTTTGAGTGCCTATAGGTCTTTATGTAATTCTTCGACCATCCCCCATTCCTCTCGGTTAACTTCTTCTTGAGTATCTTCTTAATAATTTTATTAAAGGATTCCACCTGCTTATTTGTTTTTGGATGAGTCGGGGAAGCAAACCAAAGTTAAATTCCCAACTACTCACAAAAGCTTAAAAAGTTTCCGTTTCGAATTATTTCTTATGGTCTGTCACAATTACTTGTGATACCTCAAACTTGCAAACCACATTTCTCCATATAAAGTCCTGAGCATTCTTTTCAATTATGTTGGTTAACGCTTCAGCCTCAACTCACTTGGTGAAATAATCTACAACTATAATGACATATTTTGTAAAGTCTTTTCCTTGGGAAAGGGGTTGAATTAGGTCAATTATAGCAGACATAGTGCTTAGATTTTCATATAGAGCTTGCATATTGTTAGTGTACCTTTAGCAAGCGTCACACCTTCTGACTAGCTCATTCGTATTCTTTAGCATGGTAGGCCAATAATATCCCATACTAAAAATTTTATAGGCTCGAGCTTCGACTTTAGAGTGATTCCCACATATCCCTTCATGAATACGAAGGAGCTAGTCAAAAGGTGTGACGCTTGCTAAAGGTACGCTAACAATATGCAAGCTTTATTGAAAACTCTATGAGCTCGAGCTTTGACTTCAAAGTGATTCCCAGATATCCCTTCATAAATCTCTCTAAAAACAAGCTCTACCTCTTTAGTTCCCACACATCTCATGTACGGATGGGAGAATCACCTCTCGTACAACACCCTATCAATTATTATATACCAGTCAACCTTGTATTGGAGTTGTCGAGATTCTGGCTTATCTGATGGCAAAGCGTCGATTGATATGTACTCTCTAATAGGGTCCATCTAGTTGGTTTAGAGGTCAATCTGCATTACTTGCTCGATTCTTATATGCTGGGTACTGGGATAAGTTATAGGGATATTGATATGGTAATTTGAGCCTCTTCTGTAGAAGCAAGTCATGCTAGGACATTAGCTCAATAGGTTTTCATTTCTTAAGATCAATTGGATTTTTACTTCATCAAACTGATCAGTTAACTCCCGAACCTTCTTGCAGTATACAACCATGTTCTCCCATCGAGCCTCGAAATCCAAGTTGACCTTATTAACTATCTGTTAGGAATCACACTTCCTAGTGATTTTCTTAGCCAATAGTGCTCAAGCGACTCTTAATCCAGCTAGCCAAGCTTCATATTTAACTTTATTATTTGAGGATGGGAGCCCGAATGTAACGGCGTAACAAACCTCATCTCTTTCAAGATTGATAAACATCATGCTCGCTCCACATCCTTATAAATTGAACGCTCTATCAATGTATAAGGTCCAAGTCAGAATTCCCCCTCTCCGGGTCTGCTATCCAAAAGGTTCTTTTAGAGGGGTTTTTGATATCATTTCCTTCAAAGTGTATTCAACTACAAAATCTTCTAGTTCTTGTCTTTTGATAGCTGCTTTAGGTCTATATTGTTTATCAAATTTACTTAGCTCAATTGCCCATCTAACCAAGCGCCCCAACGTGTTAGGCTTATGCAAAATCTATCTTAACTGGTTGATGAGCACCACTTTTGTTCTGGATTAGATGTAGGGGAGTAGTTTTTTACCGCGATATGGCCAATGCTAAGATTAGCTTTTCTACAAAGGGGTATCGATTCTTAGGGTTATAAAAGACTTGCTAGGAAAATATATTGACCTTTAAACCCTAGCCTCTTCCTTAATTAGAACCCAACTTACTGTCTGTGTTGACACCCTGAGATATATGACAAGTTGATCTCTGAAGATAGGGACAATAAGGTGATCTGGTTACATGAGGTAGACGTTAAGTTATTGGAATGTTTCCTCGCACTCAAGTGTGCATATATTCTTCTCCCTCCTCTTGATGACTTGAAAAAACTCGAAACATTTATTTATTGCTCTAGAAATGAATCGGCTAAGAGTCGTTGCTCTGCTTATTTGTTGCTAGATTTCTTTTATGATACTTAAAGATTTCGTCTCCAAGATAGCCCTTGTCTTGTCAAGGTTCGCCTTTATAACTCTTTTGTTAACCATAAACCCGAGGCACTTTCCTGACTTAACTTTAAAGGCATACTTCTTTGGATTCAACTTCATAGTGTTCTTTTAAAACTTCAAACATCTCCCTTAAATGCCCTATACGATCTTTTGACTTGATTGATTTTACAATTATATCGTTCACGTAAACCTCTATGTTCTTTCCTATCAGGGGCTTGAATAGTTTATTCACCAACCTCTGGTACGTGGGCCTAGCATTTTTTAAACCAAACAACATTACTTTGGAGTAGTCAGTGCCTTAGTGAGTGATGAATGAGGTTTTCTCTTAGTCGGGAGGGGAACATCATAATCTGGTTATATCGTGAAAAAGCATCTATGCAGCTGATGGGCTCATGCCCTACTATTGAGTCCACCAACTAGTTAAAGTTTAGAAGGGAAAAACTATCTTTTAGGCATGCCTTGTTTAAGTCGATTAAATCAACACATCTTTCATTTTTCATTGGCCTTCTTAACCATTACCATATTAATAAGCCACTCGGGATAATATACCTCCTTTTTGAATCAAACGGATAGTAGTTTTCAACCTTTGCTGCTATCGCTTCATTTCTCTCATGGTTAAAGATTCTTCTTTTTTGCTTGATGGGTTTGAAGAAAGCATTGACAACTAAGGAGTGGGACACCAAAGATTGGTCTATTCTCGGCATATCCTTATACGACCAAAAAAAGACATCTAAGAATTCATTCACTAGAGCGGTTAGACCTTCTCTAACCTCAAGTTCTAATTAGGACTCAAACTTTACTGGTTTCATCGAAGAGCCTGGCTTTACTTGGACCAAATGTAACTTTTCCGCTAGTTTTAGGGATTCTTTCACCGAATAGACTAATTTTACTTAGACCGAATGCAACTCTCTTGCTAGTTTTAGGGATTAAACCCTTTTCTTTTCAAGGGTCCGCGCTAGAGATGTAGTAAGTCCTTTTGGCTAAAGTAGCATAACAACTCCTAACCATCTTTTGATCCCTAGACACAACACTTATCCCTTCTCCTAAAGAAAATTTGAGCTTCAAGTAGTGAATAGAGATAGCCGCGTTAATGTTTCTCATGAAATGCTACCCAAGCAAGACCTTGTATGGGAAGGGCTAATTAACCACCACGAAATTTATCATGATATTCTTTACATAAGGCCTCTACCTCAAAAACATGGGCAAATTTACTACTCCAAGACGCATGATGCAGCTATCCCTAAACCCTTGTAGTAGGGTTTGTGTTCTTTCCATCTTGAAATCTTTAATCCTTCACTCTTCTAAGGTCTCTTTAAAAATTATATCAATAGAGCTCCTTAGGCAACAAATACTCGTTTCACCTTCATGCCAGCTATCTACACTGTGACTACGAACATGCATTATATAGGTAGCTTTCCCCTCAAGTATCCTCTCCAGTAAACATGATAGAAAAATCCTGCATTTGTTGTTTTATTTACGACCAGGATATTGCACATCACCCGGTGTTCTATCATAGAATACCTTAAATAGTTCTTCATTTACCAATTGGAATTCCTTACTAATTGAGGTCCTCCCAAGATAATCATAATTATCTTGAGCAGGCTAAGCTCGTTCAGGGTATTCGCTAGTTTCTCTCTGTGTTAGCAATAAGCCTGAAACTCATTCAAACAACCATTTTTTGGTAGTTGGTCCACCTGCATTTTTAGGGTATGACATCCCCTCATGAAGTGTTCCACGTCCTGGTGGAAATTGTACCTCATTGTAGGATTACATAGGTCTAAGGGTGATGTTATGGTAAGGTTTTGGTGAGTAAGCCTCAGCCTTGTATAACTTCAAAAATGACATCTAAAAAGGCTATTAAAGGAACTAATTTATCAATTTTTGCTACTCGGGGTTGCATTCCCCTCGCCATATCTCCCAGATTGGCTTCTCTAGCTTCTCGAAGTTGATCTACTTGATCTTTCTAAAGAATCTTTACTCTAAAGATCTTACTCTTCCTTTATCTTGAGAACGAGCTCATCTTCGGGTAATATTAGTTAAAGTCACTCTCTTCACTTCCTCCTCTTCTTTAATGGCGATGTATTTGGATGCCTTGTTATAGGCAACCGCATAGCTCGAGACATGGTTTTTAGAAAGGTAATACTAGAACTGATTCGATTTAACTTAACCTTCAAAGCTTCAAGGTAATAGGCATATCAAAAGACTTAAGCTTGATCAACTCCCTATGGAATCTTCTAATATATACTCCCTCAAGTTTTCAATTCACCCTTGCTTGATTTCTTGCTGCTACCATGGATCTCTGGCAGTTTTACAAGACACATGAAAATGCTTACAAACTATCTGTGAGCTCATTATAGGAAGAAACGCTCCTCTACTTTAACCTCGATACTAGAAGAGAACGGGTCCTTCTAGATTCACATAGAACAGTCGACACATTTGTTCTTGCCTCAAATCTGCAATGGACAATAGATTCATGATTTGATCCACAAAATAGTTGAGATCTAAAACACTCCTGGATATAAGGAGGCAGGGTAGCTTGAACCTCACTGGTAGTTCTATATCCCATATCCCTTAGTTCATCTATCAGATGAGACTTACTCTCCTTCTCTATCTTCTTCAGGGGAGGTAAGTGATTTTTCTCTCTTTCCTTAGGCACGTTATGTAACCATTCCTCTAACCTTTGGACTTTCTCTTCTAAGGGCAAGTCCACTTGGGATCTTTTTGGTGTTTTCCCTTCTTAGTTTTCTTCTTCTACTTCCTTATGTTCCCTGGTCCATCTTTCCTCCTACCTAACCACATGGCCCGAGTCTTAAACTTAAGATTAGTCGTGCTCCCTTCTTGCTCAGCTACCTCTCAATCCACTTATTGATTGGTTCTTGGGGAACATTTGCTGGACTTCCTCATCCTTTCTACCTCGGGATTCTCTGACAGGCAATTCGTTATGCATATTTAGCCCCCTCGAGGTTTGATGGGTTATCCTACTGATCAACCTCTTAAGGCATCTCCGCCCTGTCTAATCCTCTACACTTCTTCAAAATTTCAATTAACAGTTGCTTTATCTCTTCCCTCTCCTTCCTCAATATTCATAGTCCTTCTTTAATTCCTCAATACAGCAAGGTCCTAGCCTACGTCAACAAGTGATTTTCAACACTACTCCATGAACGGTTCGCCATTTTGGTTATGGTGAACACTCTCAATGCTTCTTGTGTCATTCTCACATACGACACCAAAAACTATTGATAAAAAAAATTGGTTTGTTTAAGTTTATTTGTGAGGGAACAGACTTTGGCCACTACTATAAGATTGAGTTGAAAACAGGTTTATGCTTGGTGACTTCAACTCCCTAACAGAAAATAAAATAGCAGTGTTAAGGCCAAACCAATGGTTGTTCTAGTAAAAACCCTTCGATGCTTAAGTCAATGAGAGAATAAAGAATGAATAGTGATTAGTATGAAGAGTTTCTTGAAAAAGAATCTCATTACTTTAGTCGCTGTGAGTTTACCTCTTTTATAGTTAATCCTTACCACTTCATCTCAAGAATCATGAGCGAGACATCTGGTCGTATTTACTGTGACTGATGATGATTTCAAGGTAATTAAATTGATTAACTCGAGACTTTCGCGCTTGTCTTGTAAGATGAAGGCTTTAATTCCAGTCCTATGATTGATAGCAAAGTTGAGGTAATTAAATTAATCATCTTGAGACTTTTGCGCTTGCCTTGTAAGATGAAGATTTTGACTCCAATTTTGTGATTTTCAAGGCCTTCCTTATTCGATATAGAGTTTGAGTTGTAGACCCAACATATGATTTTAATCTTGGTGTTATTTCCACTCTAAAGAAATTTTAGTTACCTACTCGGGTTTTAAATATAAGTACCAAGGAATTTCTTGTAGTTCTTATTTCCTAGGTAGCTCATTTAGGACCTTAACTTTAGTTCTTAGTCTCGAGTACATTCTTGATCCAGCCAATTTATTAGATTAGTTCCCATCCTTTTAACCCATTATGGGAGGTATGAATCTAGATTTGAACCTTAGTATTTGAGCCAATTTTCTAGGTAAACACCATCTTATATTTACGCATGAAAATATTATTTGTCTTAAAAATAAACACTCCAAACACAATATTAATCTTAATGATCCATAATTTTTGTTACGTGATTCCAATGATCAAGGCATCCATTCTCTCTCTACAATGACAAAGGAGCTTTTTCCTACTTTTTACATAATTTATCTTCTACTTGATACAAGATCAAGAGCTAATAAAATCCTATACCAATGTACAAAAGATAACCGTCATCAAACATGTTTCTCTCATTTTCAAAAACAAAGCAAAATTTATATCATTGCGAGGTTAAAAAATAAAACAAATCCTTTACCTTAGATTCAGTTAAACTGATTCCAGCAAGTACAGACAAGAATGAGGCATATAGAAGCGTCCAACAGAAAAAAAATGAGGAAACAAATTAAATTCAATATGAAAATGCTATCACCAGAATTTCGCCCTTTTGGGTGATAAAAAACAAATTTTTGTTTTGTTAAAGAGCCAACATTGACCTTCCAGGAATGATCTGAGGTGATGGCAATGATGAATCGGTTGAGGCCAACCCATGGCAGCACATTACCAGCTCAGGCAAGAGTAAAACCTTGTCACCGCTTACTCTTTATCTTTTCTCCCATCACGAACATCACAATGTCATTGATACTCTAAATTGTTCCAAGAAACTGTCTCAACTCTCTAATCCAAAATAAAGAGTTTCTTATCACCCAAAGGATGAAATTCAGGATTTGACAAACTATGATTCGGTTATTGCGCCTACTAGGTTGCAATGCTTCAAGATGCAGGGCAGCTGTGCAAGCTGTACTTAGTTACCTACTCTTGTACAATCAATCATATGGGTAATTTTCAATGTTCTTGATACTAGAATTGCAAGATCTCAGTCTCTAAATCACTAGCGAAACCTGCATAAAATCCCACAACCACTGCGTTTCTTCAAAAAGTGAGACTAACATAGTCAAAAAAAATTTGGACCAATCTTACATGTAGAAATGAAGCACAGACCTCATAAACAAACACAAGTTCATTCTCAATAACCTTTTTATCATTCTTAAGTTGAATAAGTTAAGAGAAACCAATAAAAATAAAAATGAAACAGTATGGTAGATCCCTTTATTTATTCTAAGCATATAAGAAGAAAGAAGTGATACATTTTTTTTTCCTCTGTTTTTACTTTCCTTTTTTTTTCCAAAATAAACAAATAGATATTACAGGGTTTTACATTGAAGATAACAAACTACTGACACTTGCTGAGTATGCAAATTTAACTGATCCATTGTTGAATAAATCACAAATTAACAGTGAAAGGTTCATGGGGAGAACATGCCAAAATTGAGTCTTCAAATTTAATCCTAGATGTTAAACCCTTTGTTATCCAGGTCAATATGATGAGACAAACTACGACTCGGATTTAAAACATCATCATTAAAGGAAAAAAAATGTCAGCAACGACAGGCAAAGTTGTGTTTGCATGTATGTACGCATGCAGACAAACAGAGAAATGGTAGAGAGAGAGAGAGTACCACTAATAAACAGACAGATTATGAAAGAGTTTAGAAGCATTCAGTAATTTGATAGAACTAAATTCAACATACAGTCCTTGCCTAATAGCATCCTGTATCTGTTGCAGCATCATATATATTCATCTTTAAGTACTGAACAAAATCAACCTACATATTTTGGGCTAGATTTTGACCTGTAACCTTAAACCAGTAAAATCCGAGAAATCCGAAGAAGGATAAAAGAAACTTCAAATTTTTAAATAGTAAATTTTATTATTGATGAAAAAATAACAAGCTTATGACTAATAGACCCTATTTCAAAGTGCCTATGTTGATTCCTAATCAAATAAGAAATCTTAATTCATAAATAACTCCTAGTAGAAATAGAATAAAAAAAATTAAATAAAAAAACAGAAAAAATCTTATTAAGAACCAAAATAAAATGAGAGTTAAATTAAAATTCCTTTCCCATTTTAAGGAGACTAGTCCTACTAAATAAAGAAAACCCAAACTAACTTAATTAGTACTCTCTTAATTAAAAATTTGTCCTACATCAGTTTCATCCACTTGGAAAAAAACTCGTTCTCGAGTTGTTTGGGTATAGCTCTCCTCATCTTCATCGTACTCAAATAAATCCTTCACACTGAAAGTGTTGGAGATGTTCCATATGTCTAGAAGTCGCAATATGTACCATCATCATTAATCTTCTTTGCCACTCAGAATGGTCCATGCTTGCGCTTTGTCAATTTTCCTTGAAATCTTAGGAATTTGTTTTTGCTTAGAGCACCATCACCAAATCTCCTTCTTGAAACACCTAGTAACAATGTTTATCCGCATCAGCTCATCTTTTGGATTTGTTGCTTTCAAAATAGCACTCAACTCTACATAAATCTACTGTACCTTTTCTGTCATATTCTCTGTTGCCTTACTTAAAACCAAGCAAGGTAGGTAATATCACTACATCCAAAGCATGGCATGGAGGATGAGAATAAATAATCTCAAATGGTGTGCAAGTGGAATGATTAACCATGTTGTAGCAGGCAAATTTGACTTCCAAAATTACCATATCCCACCGTTTCAATCTCTCTAGAAATACATTGTAACTTATACCCTAAAGTTCGATTCACCATCTTAATTTATCCAACAGTTTCCCGATAAAAAGCACTATATTATAATTGTGTGAAACTTGTCTCACAAAGTTCCCAAGAAGTAATTGAGACTTTTAAATCCCTATCTGATGTAATTGACTTGGGAATGCCACGTAAGCGAACAAGATCGCAGAAGAAAATATTAGCCACGTTATAAGCATCTTCAATCTTTTTTACAAGGAATAAAATGTGTTATTAATGAAAATTAATCTAGAACAACTTGGATAGAATCTCGAATCTTCATCCTTGATAATCCTAGCACGGAATTAATAGATAGATCCTCCCAAACAGCTTTTGGTTTAGACAATGGCATCTATAAGCCAATGTATTCCACATACCCTTTGGCCACTTCACACATCTAACACTATCATACAATTTTCTTCACGTCTTTCTTTCATTGTGGCAAAAAATAACACTCATCAACTAGTAAATTTGAGAATGTCAAATATTTTTGAACCAACTTGAGTGGGAGTATGGAAATTTTGTTTTTTAGTCTTAGGACATTAAACTAATAAAAGTCCTTGTCTTGTAAATGTTAAGATTTCCTATTTGCTCAAGGTTTATTTTCTTTTCCTTTTATAGGTTATATTTGTAGCTTATAAATACTTGTAAAAATCTAGTAGTGAAAATATATACAAAAAGAAAGAATTACTTCTCTCAAATTTGTGTTCACTAACCCATCAAAACTCCTTTCACTCGTCGTTTTAGGCGTAAGCCATTCTTCAATTGCTTTCACCTTAAAATTCATCAAACTAGTCTTTGGTGCCAACCATAAACGTAAAAAACACCAAACTACTATGTAGAAAGATATACTTGTTCAAATTAATCTCAAGAGTTTATTCTTTCTTTTTCTGAGCGCCTCTAACACTAACCTCAAATGCTCTAACATCAACAGAATAAATCAAAATGTCATTTGAAAATAAACGACTACAAATTTGAGGGAAAAAGGTTTTAAGTACCTAATTCATTAAACGCCTAAACACACTAGGCGTGTTTGATAATTCAAACTGCATCACCATCCATTCAAATAACCCTTCCTTAGTCTCATATGTGGTTTTCTAATTATAGTCTAGTTCGAATTTGATGATACCTACTGAGCAAATCAATTTTGGAGGATACCTTGACATCCTCCAATTGGTCTATCATATCTTACAATTGAGGTATAGAAAATTTGTATTTGATAATTATTTTGTTATACATCTTGTTGTCTAGGCACATACACCAACAACCATATTTTTTTGTCACTAACAATGCCAATACTACACATGGACTCATGCTCTCACGGATAATCTCCTTTTGTAATAGGTCAGCAATTTGCCCTTGTAAGATCGCATATGATAATGCAGCAAATTAAGTTTGCACCGAGTACTAATCAATAGTGTTGAATCTCTCGCATTGGCGAAAATTCATCAGGCATCTCTAAAGGCATAATATATGAAAATGTTCACAATAATAGTTTTACTTCATTAGAAACTTCCATCAAATCTTTTTTTTTCCCACCGTCTTCACACAACCCTAACAATCGTCTTCCACATGTTGCTTCCAATTCTGAGAAAAAATTTCTCATCTACTTTAGGATTCTTCTTCTCTTCCTTTTTATTTGAAAAGGGCACTAACCTCACTTTTATTTGAAAAGGGCACTAACCTCACTTTTATTTGAAAAGTGAGGTCATGCATAAAGATTATATTGTTGTTGTGGATATTGTCTATGTTGTTGTGTTGGTGCTTTGCTTGCTATAGTCTTCTGCTTATTGTTAGTCCAAGAATTATTTTGTTCCACTATCTTACTTTTGATTATCTTGAAACCTAAAATTTTATTACGTTGTTTGATGAAACTTCTTAATAGGTTACTTTAGCTTTTCTTCCCATTTTCTTGTGTTAGAAAATTTAAAGAAATTGTATTTCACTCTTTTAACTAAATTTTACATTAATGTGCCTTTGTATAGGCTTTATTATATCCCTAACTTAAATGAAAACCTAAATGCATAAAGTATTAATCCTAAGAGGTCAAATCAAATTCAGTAAGAATCCTAATATAGTATTACTTCACACAAAAAAATATTATTTTCCATCTCCCTATTGAGCTGGTTTGAAGATATTTATTCTTTCCAACTTGCTAACACCTGAATATAAAGTAGGACTTGGAGCCCTCCGATAAGAATATCCACTAATTGTTCTTCAATTAAGAAAAACAGAGCACAAATCTGACTGCTTCAACTTCAACATGCTTAGACTTGTCACGCAGAACAAGATAATGAGCAATGTTGATAGCATCTTTGTTATCACAATAGACCATCATATCTATTCGAGTAACCTGCAGTTCCCTTATCAATGTCTTCCACTATATTAACTCACATATTCCTTGAGATTGCTTTGAACTCAGTCTCGACACTTTATCTAGCCACTATAGATTGTTTCTTACTTCTCCATGTAAATAGATTTCCTCCAACAAATGTGCAATACCAAATGTAGACCTTCAGCCACTTACAGAGCCCACCCACCCAACATTTGTATAGGTTTTCACTTGAAAATGATAATTCTTCTAGGAGAGTAAACCTCTGCCAAGAGAGTGTTTTAAATATAATAGGACTTTTAGAACAACTTCCATATAAACTTCACAAGGAGAATGCATTAACTGGCTCACACTTACTACAAATCAATATCAGGTCTAGTATGAGAGAAATATATTAGCTTAAAAAATAGTGTTCAACATCAACCTTTGTCAACTGCATCACTCTTAACAATAGCTCCTAAATGGTGATTAGGATCAATTAGTGTATCCCATAGTTTGCAGCCTAACATACATGTTTCTTGGAGAAGATTTAACAAGAAAGAAATATTACTTTAATTAACCTTGCCACCTCAATTCCTAAGAAATATCTCACAGCTCCTAAACCTTTATTTCAAAATTTTGGCTTGCATTTCTTTTGAGTCTTCTTATCTCATCAACAATATCTTTAATGATAATGATGTCATCAGCATAGACAATCAAAACAATAACTTTCCCATTTTCTTTGTGTTTGAAGAATATAGTATGATCACCTTGACTATGAGTATATTACATTGGCAAACCGCTTTAGTAAACTTTTCAAACTAAGCTCAAGATGATTACTTTAGTCCAAAGGACTTCTACAACTTATATACTTTCTTTCCACCGAAAGTAGCTTCACATCAAGGAGGTAAGTCCATGTATATTTCTTTTAGATCTCCATGAAGAAAAGCGATCTTTACATTAAGCTATTTGAGGTACCAATTCATATTAACTACAAGGGAAAAAAATAACTCTGATTGAGTTTATTTTTGCTATTAGAACAAAAGGTTTGTAGTAGTCAACCCCATAAGTTTGTGTTAATCCCTTTGCCACATGTCTACCTTTATAACTTTCAATTGTTCCATCAGTTTTTGTAAGTAAAACCTATTTACATCCTACTGGTTTCTTTCCGAGTGGAAAATTACCAAAACAAGTTCACCCTTACAGTATTAAAGTCCATTAATCTCTTTACCAACACCAATCAACTTCTCTATGCACAAGTCCTAAAAACTCACAGTGAAGAGGTAAAACTTAGCAACATAATTACAATTTTTAGTAATTTTACTAATGGAAAGGAGACTACTAAAAAATTTTGGAACATGTGAAACTAAGTTAAATGAGTTTTTTTGGAGACGGAAATACACCTTTTTTTTAACAATAGATGATAGAAAACCATCTGCAATTAAAGTGATTGGCATATGATTTGTGGCTTCAGAATCAATGATCCAAGAATTTCAAAAGGTAAGTAATATTTATGCTAGTAGAATTAGCTAATGCACTGAAGAATGGGGGGACTATCAGGAACACCAAATTAACTTTATCATTCATCAAATGATCATGGTTTCTTCTCTCGCAATCTTGACAATTTAAGTTTTAGTGAATTGCGTAAAAACTCTTAATGTTTTAATAAATTGCAACAAGAACCCCTAACTTCTTGTAAATTGCAAAAAAACCACTAAAGTTTCAAAATAAATCATACATTTGAGATTATAATAGATAACCCTTAACCAATTTTTACTAAACGCTTGATAGTTTAAAACTATGGCAAAAAGACCCTATCAATCCAAGATAAGGTAATCGACTCTAGCTTGGTCAAAGTGACACTATAGAAGGATAGATCGACGCCTAAGGAATCAATTAGTAGAGGCAGTGGTAATTCACTTGCCAAAAATAGGCGGCCGCAAAGAAAAGGCTATCAAGATTTCAATGGACACGTAACACCAAACTGAAGCTCCGATGAATGCTCCTAGAGTCAATCAATAGATCGGCAAGTTCTCTTTCATGCGAAGTCGATGATGTGATGAACGGCCACCATTACAAGCCGTACGTTAGACTCACACACGATTGACGTCAAAGAGAAGGAAAAGAAAGAAAACTAGTCCAAAACTCCAACCTTGGGCTTTAATACCATATTAGAGAATTTGAAGAAATTGATTTCAATTTTTGCAACTAAATTTTACATTAAAGTGCCTTTATATAGGCTTTATATCCCTAACCTATATGCAAACCTTAATGTATAAGTATTAATTTAAATAGGAAAAACTAATTCAAGAAGAATACTAATATAGCATAAAGTAACAAAAAATAAAATTATTTCCATATCTTGCTCTAGTCACTGCCTCATAAACACTCCAAGTTGTTTCCATGGTAATTTCTCCACACGGATTTTTGACCTCATACCACAAATTTACTTTTTAACCCTTCAGTATTATGTCTCCCGTAAATTATTCATTGTAGTTAAGCGGTTAAATTTCTTTGTGTCTTCATCCACACTACGATTTCCCCACCTACAATTCTAGTATTTTGTGTTAGTTGTTAGTAATCTGGAGACATATTGTTCCTCCAACATTCTTCTTGTTCTATTCCCCGATTTAATAAGATCTCTATCAGCTAGCATTCTCCTATTCTGAATTTATTGCTACTATGCACAAACTCCCCCTTCTTGTTATTTTTCAATGATTCTTCTCTAAGGTTTAGCAGAACCAATATCTTATACAACTATTTTGTAATCTGTAAACTTGGTTAGAGAAAATCATATACAATTTCATAGGCATTGATGGATTTTGGAACGATGCTTCCCTACGTGGGATTGCCTAAAATACTTACATTTTCTTTTCCTCTCATATTATTGTGAACCAGAAAATAATAAATAAACAAATCAATCCGAAAACTGTTTATTTTAAACCTTTAATGTCATGCCGCACAAGGATCCGTCTTTTCCTTCTTTTGTCAAATGGCAATGGTTTGGAAAAGGAAAATCTAGGTTTTCTCTGTTCTGTAAAATATAGTAGGGGTATTGTAGGAAAGCTATTACTTGCTTATCCCCTCATTGGTGTATTATGCACAAGAAAGATTCAAAAAAGTATAGACCTTGACTTCCTTGACCTATTGCTTTTGGGATGCGAATTCCTTCTTCAGGTAATCCAAATCAGTTGGAACCTTCTTCATGTACTCAATTATTTTTGAGAAATTTAAGAAATACGAAGGAGGACAAAAGGCTTATGTAGATGTGTTGATTGTGTTTTGGGACATTTGGTTGAGAAGAGGCAGGACAATTTTTCATGGATATTGTTTGCAATAAGTTATGGGTATAAATCAATAAGGAGTTTTGAGAAACTCTTGTTATCTTTATTCTAAATAATTTCAATAAGGAGTTTTGTAACTTATCTTTATTTTTGATAAAATTTCAATCTTTCTTAATAAAGTAGTCTATTACCATCTTTCCAATGCAATGGTGCATGCTCCTATTAAATTGAAATACTATTACTTTAATACTCATTCAGCACCTCAGGAAACTGCAAAAGCAATTAAATATAATACAACAAAATGCATGCTTAAATACTTAGTCAAGAAAAAAACAAATGTCTTTTATACAAAGAGTTCAATTCATTGATCTTGTAGACAACACACATAACAATATTAAATGAAGATAAACAATAACATCATCAATATCAAATGTCTTGATGATAAGTCATTTTCTTATATTTCATTAACAAAATACATTTTAACCTAATGAAGGAAACAAATTAAAGCAAGAAAAAGAAGAATGTATGTTAAACTAATCAAAATATAAATACAAATTTCCTGATAAAATGTCTTACCTAACGCCCAAAATATGGCCCAATACCTGTTTGAGGTCTGGCCGCTGCTGCTCCAATTGCAGATGCAGATGCAGAAGGCTGACCCAGTTGAGAACTCTGATAAACTCCCAGCCCTTGTAACGCAGCCTGAGAACCATAACTACCAATAACACTCGGATTTATATTACTAATACCTGGTTCCGTACCAAACCCCGTACTCAATCCAACAGGAAAAGCAGCATTCCCAATAGGCTGGGAAACCCCATTGGCATACGTGCCTGCTCCCACACCCAACACTGGATTGAAAACCCCCAAAGCAGCTGGGTTCTGCCCCAAGAAAACTGGCCCCGGATTTAACCCCACTGCTAAACCAGGCATTACCACTGAATTGGCACCCGTTGTCACATTCACAGGAGTCTGTCCAGCACCAGCATTGATATTATTCTTAGCAGCAATCGAGCACAATAACTCGATGCCATCAAACACTTTCAAAGGTTCCTCCAAAGCCTTCTTTATTCCCTCCAAAGTCTTGTATATGATTATCGCAAATCCCCTGAATCTTCCTGTCACCTTATCAAACCCCAACGGCCCATCCTCAATCTCCCCAAACTTTGAGAAAAAAGCCCTCAGCTTCGCCGCGCTAAGCTGCGGTCCCACATTCGATACGTACAACTTTCGTGCACTCATGTCAGGACCCTGCTTGTTCTGGTTCTGAACGGGTCCAGTAGAAGCCAACTGGCAGGCGGCCAATCGATTTCCGATCTTCTTTTGCGGCTGTTTCAACGCCTTACGCACTGCGGCGCGTGTCACGAAGAGGACGAAGCCATAACCCTTCGATCGTCCGGTGGTTTTGTCTGTGACCACATTGCATTCTTCGACGGCGCCAAAGGGTTTGAAGGCGGCGACTAGAGTTTCATTTGAACAGTCCCATCCAAGGCCATGGACAAAGATCTTCCGGTGAACAGGGTCAGACTCGGCGGCAGAGATGATTTCGGCTGTGATTGAAGCGTTAAGTTGAGCTGCTTCTTTCAGAATTGTGATCAGCCGGCCCTTGCTAAAGGGCTCTAGAAGTTCCTTTATGCTCTCGAGCTTGGAATCTTCATCATCATCTTCTTCTTCTGATGAGCAAGATGATAACTCATTTTCTTCTTCTTCATCATCATCTGATTCTCCGTCGGACGACAAGAGTGACTTTGGGATTTTCGATTCGGGTTTTGGCTCTGCTTTGGAACCCGACTTTCGCTTCTTGGCCATTGATTCAAACAAAGGGTTCAGGGATTTTCCCTCTGTTGCAACTTACAGGTTTGGCATGGACAAAGAGCTGCCTGATAACTTTGACTCCAAAATTCTTTTTGCGAATTAGCCATTACCTCCCCTGAGGTTCTCAAGGATTTTCCCTCTGTTGCAACTTACAGGGTTTGGCATGGACAAAGACCAGCTTGATATATTTGACCCAAAAAAAAATGTTTTTGAGAATTATCCCGTACAACCTCTGAGTTTCGGAATATTATCACTTACTACTTACTTCCTTAATATTTCTCGGGGATAAGGAGAAGAGCTGCTCGATAAATTTGACTCAAAAATAAATTTTGAGAGTTATCCTTCACCTTCCCTGAGGATGGGAATATTAACACTTACCTCCTTATTATTTCTTAAAATTTCACTTAAACAAGGAGAATGCAAAATAGGCAGTTAACACCTCATCGTTTGTTGCCCTTAACGGACTGAAGGGTATTTAGTAGTTTAATATTAAATGAAATCAGTAATTGTGGGAAGAAAGGGTTTTGTAAACCATATTTTTATTTTTATCTTGCACCCTCCTGATTCCAACTTGCGAATAACGTTAAAACTAAAAGAAAAGTGTCGATGCCTCCGTGATGGTTTGGTTAAATAATCGGCGACGGGACTCACTTTCTTGGATTTTCTAGTCGTTGGCATGGCGATTATGTCATATGAGAAATTTTGGAAACAGTTAAAAATTTTAGATTATTTTTTAATTTAGTTAAATATGATATTTTTTTAATTTTTATAATTAAATACTTAAAAATAAATTAACACAAATACTCTAAAACTCATTTTTTTATTGACTCTTTCAAACTTTAAACTCAGTTTTTTCTCTATTTTGTCGGCGTGGACAGGTGGCTACAGGCGACAACCAATATTATTGATGGATGGCAGCTAAGTATTGCAAAAATGTGGTAAGTTTTTGATATTGTAATGATTAAGATTTTATTTGAAGTTTTTTTTTTAATAAATGTAGAAAATATAGAAAAACTAGCGTTGTGATTGTTGTAATCGATGGAAAATGTAAAAACAAAAAATGGTGAAAATCGTTCGAGTAGCGCCAGTGTCACGCTGTGAGGGCAATTCGTAGTTTTTTATTTTTTAAATTTTAATTTATTTAATATGTATTTGATTTATTAATTGTCTTATATATTTATTATTTTATAATTATAGAATATTTAGAATTTTATAATTATTAGTTATTTATTTGTTAATAATTGATTGAATATATGAATTATTATATTTATATTATTTGTTAATTATTTTAATTTAATTTTGAATATTGAGTTATGTAATTATTTTTTCTTAAATACTAGTTTTATTAATATTATTGTGCTTCATTATTTTTGTGAAAATTTGTTATAGTGCTTCCTTATTTTTGTAAATTTTTGTTATAGAAAATAACAATTTATAATTTGTGAACTCTTTTAAATTTTTTTTAATATAGTTGTAACATAATATATTTTTAAATTATTATTTTTTATTTATAAGAAGTATGCAGTTTCTAAGAAAATAAAAATTCCCATCATAAACTATTTTTGGCAATAATGTCATGCTATTCAAAGTTATAGGCTATTGATGTTATCAAATCGAACTTAACGTAACGTCAAATTGAGATATTCAAAACCAGTTGTATAGGTTAATTCTTCCATATGCAAAGAATTCAATTTTTTTATAAAAACTTTAGTTCATTATTTATTACTTATGGAAGTGCAAATTAGCAATTTTGATTATGAATTATGGTACTTTATAAACAATAAACGCATTTATTTTAATTGACTTGTATTATATCAAGTTTGAAGATGGGTAAATATTTATTACAAGTGGGTGTGATACGATTCAATTCAATATTTTTTAGAATTGAATTATATTAAAAAAAATTATTTTATTTTTTAAAATTAAACCATACTAAATAATGTATGAGAACTAAACCAAACTAAATTTTGGTTCAGTTCGGTCTCCTAAATATCTTATCAAATATTAAAATTATATAATATAAAAATAAAATTCAGACAAAAAGTAAACATATTAAAAATAAAATATTCAAATAAATTAATAATTTAGTAAAGTATCAAAAAAATATCTACATAAACTAATAAACAAGTTAACTAAATAAATAAAAAAAATACGTAAAATAAAAATTCATCCACACAAATAAAGTATTGTTGTGCGATTTTTATTTAAGCGCAAGTACACATTATTATAATAAGTAATATAATTATATGAGTTAGATATCGTTCCTACGAAGACTTCATAGCATATTTTTTTATCAATTACTAAAATTAATACTACTCAAATTTTATCCATGCAAAACCTCAAAATTTTAATAATATAATTAATTTAAACTAGTGCTAAAATAAATCAAATTAAAAAGCTTTAAGTCAAACAAAAATAAAACTCACTAATTTAAAGAAACTTAAATTTACAACTTATCTCATAATACTTTATTAAATCTATTATTTTCTTATTTTAATCCATCAATAACAAATTGTTGGTAAGGTCCCTAAATCGTTATAAGTATTTGTCAATGATCAAAGTGTCGGTGGATCTAAGGCATATATGGGTGTATGTATGTGCAATTGTATCTATTGCCTAACACATCATAAATGTATAATTTTTACAATAAATACAATATACTAATCACATTAATATATTTATAGAATAGAGAACTCACCAAAATGTGTAACATTATACACGTATTTTTCTTTGAGTCTGCATGGAGACCAACTCATGTGCAGTTCTAGTCACTAACTCGATGAGCTTAGTGAGCTAAAACAACAGCTCTATATTCAGCTTAGGATTAACTCTTAATTCCCAAAATAGCCGGGAGTGTGTTTATATCCTTTTTTTCAAAAGGATAAAAAAATAGAGAGTTTGAAGCAATCCAATATTGCTTTAATTTGAAGCATAGAGAAAAATGAAACATTTCATTTTTTCCTTTTTTTTTTTTTTTCTTTTTCTTTTTCTCTTCTTCTTTCTTTTTTCTTTCTCTTTTTCTCCATTTCGGCTTCCCTTCTTCTCTCGGCCAAATTCCTTCTCTCTCTCTCTTTCTTCTCCTTTATATATAATATAATAATATATATTATAAAAAGAGAGATATTTGATTATTTAACAATTAAATAATTAAAATTAGAAATGACCATTTTGCTCCTCATAAATAGTTACCAAGTTCACACCCTAGTGGATCCCACCAAATTCCACACTTGGGTAAACTCAACTAAGAGTCCACAATACGCTACGTGTCATAATACAATTAATAAAGAACAATTATTAACTAATTATTGTATTTAACACTTAAATACAGACACGCACGTATTCCCATGAAAATATTGAATATTGCTGGATTAAACAATTTAATTCGGCACGCCTCTGTGCACAACGAGTACACTCCATATCGTAGGACTCCCTAGGTCCTACGCCCGATTCGTTAAATGAAACTATTCCATAAGTCCGTGAGCAATGCCTCACGCAAACGTCACGGATATACAAATCAGCGCGTTGAACCATGCAAGCTGAGGTTACAACGTATACGTATAGTCCTTCCGTCATGATATCCTATATGTGTGGGGATATAGATTATCATTGTTAAATCCCCTAGTGCTCATTCATATCTTATCTCCAGACTTGTATCTCACTGAATAATATGCGCAAACTCCTTTGCCATATTGCTCTACCCTGACGGAACTCTTTCCCGGGATTGATACTTGTTGCCACAAATTTTCTGAGATACAATCTCGAAGTATCTGGATATCGAACTCCCTATACGAGCTAACGGATCCCGTCTTTGTACACATTAGACTCCATAAACATCGGACCATACCCAACGACACCCAGCGGTCACACCATAAAAGGTCTATGACATGCGTGGAACCAAAGTATGATGGATCACTTACAAGCCTACCGTGGCACTCAGATCAAAGAACCACGTATACTACTCAACTCGAGAGGACCCTCCGTTGACGGCTTATATAGGATGTCTATTGGAGGCCCTCGTGAGTCTGTCCCATATCCAGTCCTAATTAGATATCCATATGTCAATACGAGCTCCAAGCTCACGGTTGTCTAGGAACGACCATCTATACCCTATAGGTACGACATATGCTGATCTATATTAAAAGTATCCACAGACAGACCCGCATCGGCAGAAATAGATCAGGGATAATTATTCGAGAATATACTTACGCAACTAGCATTTTTTGTTACCCGATTGTAACTATGCAGTTACTAGTATATTCTCAGGTCTGTGTCCTATTACAGACAAGGCTCTAACTCTTAGATCTACTGAGTATTATAACCAGTTAACACTTAACTGTGCTAACATTTAGCATTTATATATCTCAGCATGGCTAACTATGAGTCGTTATCTAAACTCCTTCAGATCTGATCCGAACTCCTTCAAATCTACAATGTCTGTAACATTACATGCATAATACCATATAAATAGGTATTAACGATTTAATGAAAATGTACACTTGTATAAACACGCAAGTATATGTACATTCAGGGATGACACGTAAGCACCGACCCTAACACAAAGAACTATATTTTACCTTAAAAATTACCTATATGTCCTTGGTCATCAGAATAACATGAAACTCATTAAAGACTAATCTATTAATACCATATATGTCATATGAGTATATTTTTATCCCATATGAAACTCATAGTTGTTATCTTATGATTATATATTAGACTATCCTAGGCTAAACAAATAAATTCCTCAATCGAGTTTATTATGATTCCTCAAATAATAATATATTGGTCAGATATAAAGAAAGCATTAAGCACAAGATAGAATAAACAATTCTACTTTATTTGAATTCATAAAATAAGAGAGATAATAAAGTTCAACTATATATTAGGTTCAAAAATTGAACTCTAGATAAATAAAATTAGCTCATGATGAATTTAAGAGTACCAAAGTAAATATTCAAAAGTATTGTTAACAAGGACATAAAATATGAGAAAATGAAGAAATTAAATAAGGTGGTTGCCCTAAATCTTTCCTTTCTATCTCTTACTTGCTACACAATCCTTACTTTTTAATCTTCAATCTTTCTTTAATCTCTTTTGTAACTTTGTTTTTGTGTTTGCTCTGACTTATATTGCTTCTCTTTTAATTGAATTATAAAGAGGTCTTTTTATAGGCTTTCATAACTTTGGCGGTCTGTTGCTTCGAGTCCAAGTCATATTAGAAATAGTTATATTTTCCTCTTTTATCACATGAGCGCCGTAGCGCTGGCTTCAGGGCGCCACGACATTGAACTCTCTGACTTCAACACTGCGACATTGGTTTTTGAGTGCCACAGTACTGAGACCTGAAAACTGGCTTCTTCTTTTGTTGAATTAACGTCGCAATATTGGTTTTTAAACATCATAGCGCTAGACTTCTTTCTTTAATTCTTCTTAATTTTTGCCTAATTTTCAATATACTCTCACCGAATGATTGAAAACTTATAATCTGTGTTACACTTATAAATCTTCAGATTCTTTAAACGCTTATGAAGATTCAACATACCTAATCATCATGTTTATTTCTACTTTATAAGTAGTCACTTGGGGTGTGTGTGTGTGTGTGCACACATAGTTATTTATCATTCATCAGTTGCACTTAGAATAGTTAATGATACAAGAATGAATAGGATCTTTGTAATAATTCATACGCTTTCTTTTTATATCACTCACCACTAATATAGGGCAATATATAACTAAAGATCAAATAAGACTTTTAAAAGCTTGTAATGCAAGGCTGGAGTCAAGGTAAGGGAAAGTTGGAAACATTTAAGTTTACTTTACATCATAACCATAATCTTCTTGTTTTTAGACCATTTGACCTTTATTTCTTTTTGAAGACTCCCCCAAACTTTTTTTTTCTTTCTCCAAACCTATTTAGTTGCTCACTAAGCTCTATATCTTCCTAAGTTTAAGGAGAATTTTTTTTATATAGAATAAAACTAATTAAATAAACTATATTTACCCCATTCCCTTTAAACCTAGGTTTATATATTACTTTTATGAGCTAACTTCTTTTATTCTTCATCCTTGATCTTGATTAATATCCTTTTATAACCTTTAACATGATGTTTATGTTTATTGTGCAAAGGGGTTTTATGAAGGAATTAAATTCTAAAAGTTTTGATTTTTATTGTGGTTTAGCAAAAAAAATTGTCAATAAAGCTCTATAAGGGTGATTAAGTATAAAAAATATATAATGGTAGATTTGAAAGGTTCAAATGATCTAAACATGGCTTAAAATAATTTTCTTAACTAGGCATACCCTGGGATTTCACCTCAAGTGCTAATCAACTAAGTTCTGTACATTTTTTAGATCTTCAGTGATTTTTTATTTTGGCATAATCATTTTCTAAGTCAACAACTAATTTATATAAACAACTCCAGTGTTTCAAGTGAATATTGTTAGGGTTGGTGTTTACGTGCCATCTCTGAATGTACATATACAAGTGTACATTCCAATTAAATCACTAATATCTATTAATATGGTACTATGCAATGTAACATTACAACATTACAGACATTGTACGATCTGAAGGAGTTCAGATCAGATCTAAAAAAGTTTAGATAAAGGCTCGTAGTTAGCCACGCTGAGAGATATAAATGATAAATATTAGCACAGTTAAATGTTAGCTGATTATAATACTCAACGAAAATCTAAGGGTTGGAGTCTTGTCTGAATGGGACATAGACCTATGAATATACTAGTAACTGCATAGTTGCAAGAGTTGCAATTGGGTGCCAGAAAATGCTAGTTGCGCAAGTATGTTCTCAAATATTGTTCATGATCTATTTCTGTCGATGTGGGTCTATCGGTGGATACTTATAAATTGATCGACATATGTCATACCTATAGGGTATAGATGGTCGTTCCTAGTCGACCGTGAGCTTGAAGCTCGTATTGACATATGGGTATCTAGTTAGGACTCGATATAGGACAGACTCACGAGGGCCTCCGATAGATACCCTATGTAAGCCATCAACCGAGGGTCCTCTTGATTTGAGTAATATATATGGTCCTTTAACCTGAGTGCCACGATGGGCTTGTAAGTGATCCACCATACTTTAGTTCCGCGCATGTCACAGACCTTTCATGGTGTGATCGCTAAGTGTCATTGGGTATGGTCCGATGCTTATGAAGTTTGGTATGTACAGATATAGGATTCGTCAGCTTGCATAGGGAGTTAGATATCCAGATGCTTCGTGACTGTATCTCAAAAAGTCTTGTGGCCACAACATTAATCCCGAGAAAGAGTTTATACCAGGGTGGAACAATATAGCAAAGGAGTTTGCACATATTGTTCAGTGAGATACAAGTCTGGGATATGATATGGATGAGCACTAGGGGATTTGACGATGATAATCTATATCCCTAACACATCCAGGATATCATGATGGAAGGACTATATATATGCGTTGTAACCTCAACTTACATGGTTCAACGCGCTGATTTATATATCATGACGTATGCGTGGGGTATTGCTCACAGACTTATGGAATAGTTCTATTTTATGAGTTGGACATGGACTTAAGGAGTCTTGCGATATGAAGTATACTCGTTGTGCATTGGGATAACATGCCGGATTAAATTATTTAATCTAGCAATATCCAGTACTGCCACGAGAATGTATGCGTGTTTGTATTTAAGTGTTAAATACAACAATGAATCAATAATTGTTATTTACTAATTGTATAATGACATGTGGCACATTGTGAACCCTTAGTCGAATTTACCCAATGTGGATTTTAGTGGGACCCACTAGAGGGTAAACTTGGTAACTATTTATGAGAGGCAAAATGGTCATTTCACACATTAATTTTTTAATTGTTAAATAATAAAAAATATCTTATCATAATATTATATTATATATTATTTTAACATATAATATTATTATATTATTTGGTGACATATAATTGTCACCATTATTTTGTTTTATATTATTATTTTAATATATATATATATATATAATATGTGATGTGTGAGATTGTGAGGAGGTGTGTGTTTTTGGCAAGAGAAATGGAAATGAAAAGGAAATTGAAAGTTTTCAATTTCCCTAAGGCACTAAGAAGAGAAAAAAATTAAGAAAAATGAAATTGTTTCATTTTTTTCTATAGTGCCAAAAGAAGCAATTGTGAATTGCTTCAATTTTCATTTTTCATCCTTTTAGAGAAAAGGAAGAATACACACTACTTACCATTTTAAGGGTTTAAGAGTTAAACTCAGTACTGGTTATAGGGCTGTTGTTCTAACTCGCCAAGCCCACTGAGTTAGTGACTAGAACTGACAATGAGTTAGTCTCCATGCGAACTCCGAAAAAATACGTATATAACTTTATGCGTTCAGGTGATTTCTCAACCCTTTTAATATATTAATGTGATTAATATATTATTCATTGTGTTTATTATATAAATATATTATTCATTGTGTTTATTATATAATTTAAAGCTTCCGCGGTATTAAATATGTATATAATACGTATTTTAGGCAATAAACACAATTGCACATGCATACACCCATGTATATTAAATCCTAACAAATACAAATAAGATAAATATAAACAATTCTAATTAAGGATATGAATAAACATAATGTTTATTAACTCTTAAGATTTATGAATTTTTTACAATTAAATTTTTATCATTGACTTACAATTATCTTTTTAACCCAAACAAATACAACTTAAAATTAAAACAGAAATTAAGCCTAAAACATGCAATCTAAAAAATTAAATATCCCAAAGTAAATGCAAAAGTGTTTCCCTACCCCAAACTTAAATTAAACCATGTCTTCATGGTAGTAGTAAAATTAAAAATTTGTAATACTTCCCTATGGTGTGAACGTAGTCTCGACCGTTGGCCATGTCATTCGCATCATTGTCCTTAGCCTTTTCATCATTATCTGCAGTCTCTTCATCATCATCCTCTAGAGTATTCAGGGTTGGGGTAGTTAGGTAGGCTGGAGATTGTGGCAATATACTAATGTCCATGCCAAAATATGTGAGGAAGATCTGCAATACTTGGTCCCAATAAGTTGCCGCATTTGGCACACCACTACTGGTGTGCTATAAATGTTATCTCCAGATGTTCAAGACACTCATTTTGTGGTAAGTGGTTATTGAGAGGAGGAAGAGGAAGTAATTGCCAGTACTTGTCATCTCGGGGCTATTGGAACTGGGCCTTGTTAGACACCATTATCCTGAATATGGGATATGGTATTGTGGTTCAGTTGATGCCTTGGATGTAATAAATCTTTGATAAAGCCCCATTAGACTCCGACTTAGGCATAGAGGGCAGTGGTTAAGGATAGGTAGTAAAAGCTCATCTTCATATAGCGAATGCTATAATATATGCTATCTTTAATGAATTTGCCAATGTTAATTGTCTTTCCTGTATGGATGGCATATAGCAAGATGACGCAATACTTGGTTACTGAGCTAACATAAGTGACTGGCATGAGGAGCGCAGCGATGAAATAATTCCAAGCTTTATATTCGCGCCTCATAAATTTTACATGAAGGGAAACATGTTGGCTCTCTAACATCTTCCATCTTGCATCATCTAAGGCAAGAAATCGAATGATGGCCTCATAATCAAGTTCCTTACTAGCTCGTGGTAGTCATTTATGGGAATGCTCTGTAGATTAAGAAAGAAAATAATGTCAGTGCTAGTAATTTTGATGTTACAACTCTTTACTTTGACTTTCAAATCTCTGTGGTTAAAGGTATTAGCAAAGAATTCTCTGACTACTAGAAGGACAGCACCCTCTAGATGAGCATATAACTTATGCCAACCTTGTTCATTGATGATCCTTGTAATGTTGGGGTATTTCCCTTTGGTGATTTTGCAGGAATGGTGATTCTCTTGACCATAAATGATGTGTGATATTTAAAGGCATCTTGTGACACAAATTTTGTTGTGTCGTAACCTACAGATGAGGAGGTGATGGATGCACAAGATTGCTTCGGTGCTATTTGTTTTGATGTAACAGTACCTGCAAAGATTTCTACACTCCTAATATCTCAAATAATAAGCACAATTTCAACCCATCCCCAATTTCAACAATTATAACTAATTAACAATCACCACACAATATAATTGAATGATTTTAAATTAATTTTAACAAAAGATACAGTTCATATACATCCATAAATGTATTATATATGCTTAATTAATCAAATCAACATACACAAGTAATTTTATCAAAGGAATAGATATTATAATGATCGAAATAGGTAAAGATTGATGAATTTATTACCTTATATGCCTAAAATAGACCAAATTCTAAAATTAGGGATCTTGGTTGATTTTTCGAGTGTTTGATGGAAATTGTGGCTTTGTAGGTTAAATTTGTGTTTTTTTTTGTGACTTTTGACCTTGGATTGATGGCAAAATTCTTTGACCCTTTGGTGATTTTCCAGGAATGATGTTTCTCTTGACCATAAATGATGCGTGGCATTTAAAAATTTTGTTGTGTCGTAACCTACAGATAAAGAGGTGGTGGATGCGCAAGATTGCTTCGATGCTATTTGTTTTGATGTAAAAGTACTTGCAAAGATTTCTACACTCCCAATATCTCAAATAATAAGCACAATTTCAACCCATCCCCAATTTCAACAATTATAACTAATCAACAATCACCTCACAATATAATTGAATGATTTTAAATCAATTTTAACAAAAGATACAGTTCATATACATCCATAAATGTATCATATGTGCTTAATTAATCAAATCAACCTACACATGTAATTTTATCAAAGGAATAGATATTATAATGATCGAAATAGGTAAAGATTGATGAATTTATGACCTTATATGCCTAAAATAGGCCAAATTCTAAAATTAGGGTTCTTGGTTGATTTTTTGAGTGTTTGATGGAAATTGTGACTTTGTAGGTTAATTTTGTGTTTTTTGTGACTTTTGACCTTGGATTGATGGCGAAATTGCTTTGATTTGATCAATTAGTGAGGTATTGTTTGATTTAGGGTTTGGAGTATTTTTGGGTATTTGAGAGAGAGAAGTGAAGAATGAGGGGTTTGGGGGTTTTTATATTGTTTTTCGACTTAGTGTCGCGGCATTTAGACCTAGAATTTTAGGACTAAGTTTTTTAATCCTCAATGTTGCAGAGTTGGGTAAGAAGTGTTGCGATGTTGAAGGCTTCGACTTTAGCATCGCAGTACTAAAAATGTATTACTTTAAAGTGACAGGGAACTATGCATTCCTCTTGTGCTGGGCTCTGCATGTTACAGGTTTAATAAGAAAATCACTCTAAGCCTATGATAGGCATATACTAATTATCATTATAAAGGAATGAAATACCTCTTCTCTTCTTACTCTGGTCTATATCGACTTGAATCTCAAGCACCTAAAACTCTTTATCCCCTTGTAGACTAATCCAGGTATCTTTCATAGGCCGTATTTCGCTTGTCTGGGCCACATAGAGACTTAAACTCTCCATGTTAGCCTACTAAGTCTGGCTTTTATCTAGGATAGACTTATTGAAGTATTTTTTCGAGAAGCCAACACTATCAAGAAGAACTGCTCAATGGTAGCTATTGTTATCTCTAATTTTTAATAAAATAAATGGAAAGGTTTGAAATAAGAGGCATTGGCCCTGGGTTTAAGGTCCATAATCCCTAGCTCTTAGCACTGTGACACTAGTTTATGGGTGATTGATGCTTTACTAGCTAAGCGCAAGTGTATGCTATCGTATCAAGTAATATAGGATTTTAAGTCCAGATATCGATCCCACAAGGACTATATGATCTAATTCTATAAATTAAATACTAAAATTATACCTACTTAACTTTTATTCAGAAAACTAAAATCTTGAATTTATTTAACTAATTTAACTCTATCAATTAAACTAAACAAAAGTAAATAGTAAAATTCACAAATAAAGATAATCTAGGGTTTTGACTCATCCCTTAGTATTTCATTGGACTCATTAACCACTCAATTAATCATTTAATACCAATTGATTGGCTTAGACACTAATCTTATCACAAGCCTCTGTCGATTGTCAAGTGACTATATTACACATTTCAACAATCACCTATATGTCTATGGTAATCAAATCAGAATGTAATTCATTAAGATCAAGTCTAAATTAGATTATACATGCCACCTAGGTATATGTCTATTTTAGATGGAACTCATAGTTATTACCCTATGATCATGCATCAAACTATCATAAGCTAAACATATGAATCCCTCTGTCGAGTTTATTATGGTTCCTCAATCATTCAAAATATTGATCAGGTATAATGAAAGCATTAAACACAAGATAGAATGAATCAATTGAATGTATCAATTTCATAAATTAAAAATTAACACAATCCAAATCCATACTAGGTTTACATAGTCTAACCCTAGATGAACAATTTAGCCCATCACAAAACTAAAAGTATTAAACCCATTCATAAAGATCAACAAGAACAAGAATATAATGATAAAGAAAGAAAGAAAAACTAATCAAAGTGACTCTTTGATGTCCTTCTGATAAGGGCAAATTTGTCATATATTTTCTCATGTTTTTATTATTGATATTTTATGATTTTATGAGAATAGATGGCTATTTATGTGCATTATTGTTATTTATAGGGACTTGAACGAAATTTAAAGAAAGAACGCAAAAGGAGCGAAAACAGGGACTAAAATGTAAAGTTTTCAAAGTATGTGTCCATCGCCCCAGCGCCACAAGGAATTTAGCCCCAGCGCTGAAATAGTGATCGAAATAAGAAAAACGACTTGCTTAAGTCGCGTATAGCGCCCCAGCGCCAGAAATTCACCGCTCCAGCGGTGAAGCCGTTTTCATGCAGCGCCCCAGCGCCAAGATCCCACCGCTCCAGCGGTGATCGCCTTTTCACGCGTCGCCCCAGCGACAGATGCATAGCGCGCCAGCGGTAGTGCGAGTCCGAGTCCGACGAGAATTGAGATTTTCAAGCTCAAATCAATCCCTATATAAAGCCACTCGTCCCCAGCCTTCAAGAATCAATCCAAGACGACCCAAGAGCACCAAGAATACAGAGCACGAGTCTTGGAGAGCAATAGGAGCTTAATTGAAGCAACTTTAGAGAGAGATACAAGACGTTCTTCGGCATCAAGATTTCCTAGGCAGCGCAATTAAGAGCAATTCGACGTCTATATCGGTTTGCTAATAATTGTATCATGATTTATAATTATTTCTACTGCTGTTCTCTTGTAGCCATGAGCTAAACTTGTTTTCTAGGGTTAATATTTGAACTCAATATGTGTGCTTAAATTGCCATATCTTTTTAATATTTAATAAACCTAGTCATTTATTATTTAAATTACTTGTGTTTAATGCTTCAATATATCTGGCCAATATATGGTGAATGAGTTGGTAATATTATTGATAAACTCGGAAGAGGAATCATAATATTTAGACCTAGGTAATTTGATGCATGATTGTAGAGTAACATTCAATGTTGCATATGCAAGTTTCAACTTAGGATAGGAATATACCTAATTGGCATGTATGATCAATAAGACCTAATCTTAATGAATCTTAATTTATTACAAGTACCATAGGAATATAGGTATTTGGTAAATTAAGGTATACTTGCATGACCTTGGAAGAGGCTTGTGAATACATTAGTGTCTTGATCAATAATAAAGACTAAGTGAGTTAAATATTAGAGGATTAATCATTAGAAACATATTGAGGGATAATATTAATCCTAGGTTCTCTCTACGTTGCTATATCTTCACATCTCATTGCATTGTGTTTTTACTTTTATATTTCTTACATTCATTCTTAGATTTTTATTTTTCTGAATAATTATTAGGAAGATATAATTTTAGTAATTGGTTAATAAGAAGAAATTATCCCTGTGGGTTCGACATCCGACTAATTAGTCTCTTTATTACTTGCATACGATAGTGTATACTTGCACTTAATTTATGATATAGAAATATCGCATCACCTTCTCGCTCAATCTTGATTTAAAGCCTGAATCTTGATCTTGGTTCTTTAATCATTGGCTTTAAGCTTTTATTTTGTGTTGTGAATTCTTTCTCTAAGTTTTTACCTATTTTCTTCTATTTTTTCTCTCCTCTCTTAGATGTTTTGCCCTTCTATTTATAGGTTTTTTTCTTTCAATTACTGTTTACGAGTTACTGTAGCAAAATATTGTTCATGCGTTATTGCAGCGCTCAGCCCTAGTGGCCCTTTCGTATTTTGAACGTAACTTTTTTGTTTTACATCTGATTCACCTCCCGTTTATTTCTATGCATTACATTTTGTGTCATGCATCTGTTTATGATCAAACAATACAATTAAATAGCCAAATATTTTTTATTTGGAGCAAAATACAAAAGTTGAGTACAAATCATACTAGTGCTTTTACGCCCCTCTCAATGGGCCCCGTAACACTGAGCTCACTAAACACTTCTTTTTCTTCCTTTTTTTAGAAAAATAAAAATAATTAAACTATCTACAAATAAAATAAACTAGAATAAAGGATACATTACTTAAGTTACCTCCCAATAAGAGCTTGATTTAATGTTGACAGGTTGATTTAATGTTCCTTTCTCTTATGGTAGCTGGAATTATATGCTGGATGCAGATTACTGTTAGGACTTCAGTTGATGCTTCAAATTATTGATATTCTACTTCATAAATTCCCAAGGCTTTAAACTATAGTTTTTGAGGAGTAGTTTTAACCATTCTACCTTTAGTTTCTGAGGAAAAGTTTTTACAATTGATTCAAAGAATTTCCCTTACTAATTGATATCTTTTTATTTTACTGTAATGGTTTTATTCTTCTTTCTTCTATGCAGTCTTTCCTTTATGTGGACATGGTTTTGAATCCCTTTTATTGCCTTTAGTTTTTGGGTGGTTCTTTCTCTCATGTATTGAATCAATTTGGAAACAATCTTCACATTCAAATGGAAGTTTTATTTCTTTGAAAACTTTGAAAGTTATTGCATCATTTTAAACCTTCATTGTGAGTTACCCTTTCTACACGTCGATTAATATTTTACCTGTGGTGAGGAATGGTCTTCCAAGGATGATTGGAATTTGTTCATTAAGGCACCTTTAACAATTACATCGATAATAGTCCTTAAGTGACCTACTAGCCCATTATAGAAGGTTTGAACTAATAGCCACTTAGGAATTTCATGGTAAGGACACTTCCTTAACATGTCCATAAATCTCTCTCAGGCTTCGTACAATGATTCACTATTAAACTGAACAAACGAGATGATGTCATTCCTCATCTTTGCTACTTTTGCTGTGGGAAGAACTTGGTTAGAAATTTCTATGCCATCCCATGTGTCTATGGATTTGGACGACAAGAACATCAACCAACTCTTCACTTTATCCCTTAAGGAGAATGGGAGTAATCTTAATCTAATACTGTCATCTGACGCTCTATTTTATTTAAATATATCATAAATTTCCAAGAAATTTACAATATGTTTGTTGGGATTATCATTTGGAGAGTCGCTAATTGTACAGAATCCTTTAGTATTTGGATAGTACTCAGTTTGATCTCAAAGTTGTTTGCATTGACTATTAGTTACTGAATAATTAAGTGGATACCATCTACTATAAGGACTACATATTCCCTTAGCAATCTCTATAGTTCTACTATAGGTTGAATTTTCGGATTGTTGATCTGGTCATCCATAGTTATTATCTGGTTTTATTCATGATAAATTCTTCAAAATGTTCTTTCTATTAGAGATGGTGCTTACGTGCCATTCGGATTAACAGTAATTATTTTAATAATAATTGTTAATTCATAATTATATGGTAAGAAACTTGTAACATTTATAGACATTATAGATCTAAAGGAGTTAGATTTAATCCAAATGAGTTTCGGTCAATGCTAAAAGTTAGCAATTTTAAAAGTTAAAACCTTGCTTGAAATGGGACAAAGACCCGATAATGTATTAGTAATGACATAGTTGCAAAACGTTACAAATGGTACTAAAAATGTCATTATTAGTATGTTCTTGAAAAACATCGTTCCTGATTTATGGTTATCGACACGAGTCGATTGATACTGCTTTGGAATTAGTATATGTTTATATCTGCATTGTCCAGATAGTTAGTCTTAGCAAATCATAGGCTTAGCAGAAGCTCGTATAGGCATACAGGTATTTAGTGAAGACTGGGTACTGAATAGACTCACGAAGACCTCCAACAGACATCCCATAGAGCCATCAATGAAGGATTTTTTGAGTTAAGTAGTATTCGTGATCGTTTAACCTAAGCATCACGGTGAGCTTGTAAGTGATCCATTATACTTTAGTTCCACACATGTTAGAGACTTTTTATGGTCTGACCGCTAGGTGTTAATGAGTATAATCCGATGCTCATGAAGTCTAGTGTGTGTAGATATGGGATCTGTCAGCTCATATGGGTGAGTTGAATATCTAGAAGCTCTAAGAATTTTATTTCAAGAAGTCTATTGGCCAAAAGCACAAAATCCCAGAAAAAGAGTTTTCTATAGGGTTAAACAATAGCGAAAGGTGTTTGCGGATATTATTTTACGAAAATACAAATTTGGAGATAAGTTCACGATTGAGCACATAGAGATTTGACAGTGATGATCTGTGTCTTCGCTTTTTCAGGATATAAGTGACAGAAGGATTATACAGATATGGTTAACGTCAACTTGTATAGTTCAATGCTTCATTCTGTAATATCTGTAACATGTGTGTGGGGCATTATTCACAGACTTGTGGAAGTATTCCGTAAGATAAATAGAGGTGAACCTATAGAGTCTCACAATATAAAGTGTACTCATTAAGCATTGAGATAGTAAAATGGATCAAACTATTCGATCCGGGATGATTTTGAAAAGCAAGATACGTTTTAGGACGTTTCTGACTTTGTAAATGTTGCAAAGAGGTCCCTATTACATGACAAAGGGAATCTTGCCACATGGCACTTGTTTGACAAGTAACACATGTAGCCTTTGCATGATTAACACTTGACAATATACATGAGATGCATAAGTGACAAGTGTCAACCATACAAAGGGTGAGGTGGCTAAAAGTTTACAAATGTTGCATCTAGCCCCTCACTTTTGTTAACTATATAAACAAGTTTTGAACTTGTTTCCAAGAAGCCACAATTCTAAGTTAATAAACTAGCACCCATTTGAGAGGATTTTAAAATTGAATTATGCTGGAAATCGATCAAACATGTTGTCATTCTAAAGTTTCAATCCCACCACTTTATTGATGTTGGGATTTGTGCTTACGTGCCATCCCATTTTGTATAAATATAGTAATTGTATTTATACAATTATCATTTCTAATAAAAATTATTAATATTATTTATTATTAAATGGTAATATGCTTGTAACATTTCAGACATTGTATGATCTGAAGGAGTTCAAATCTTGTCTAAAGGAGTTCAGATCAGCACTAAGAGTTAGCAACACTAATAGTTATAAGCACTAAGAGTTAGTAGTATTAAGAGTTAGTAAGTTTATAAGAGTTAGTGAAATCTAAGGAGTTAGTTAGAGTCTTGTCTGGAATGAGACAATGACCTGAAAATATAGATTAGTAATGACATAACTGCAAGAAGTTGAGATGGTGCTAGGAAATGTCATTATGCAAGTATGTTCTCAAACATAATGTTCTTGATCTAATTTTATCAATGCGGGTTTATCGGTGGAACCCATTAATATAGATTAGTGTATGTCTATATCTGGATGGTCCAGATGGTTAATCTTAGCAAACCATGAGCTTAGTGGAAGCTCGTTTAGAGATGCAGGTATTCAGTAAGGACTGGATATTGAACAGACTCACGAAGACCTCCAATAGACATCTCATGAAGCCGTTAATGAAAGGTCTTTCGAGTTAAGTAGTATTTATGGTCCTTTGACCTGAGCGCCACGGTGGGCTTGTGAGTGATCCACCATGCTTTGGCTCTATGCATGTCAGAAACCTTTCATAGTTTGACCGCTGGGTGTCGCTGGGTATGGTCTGATGCTCATGGAGTCCGATGTGCATAGATATAGATCCATCAGCTCGCATGAATGGGTTGTATATTCTGATGCTCCGATTTTGTATTTCAGAAAGTCTTGTGGCCACAAGCATAATCCTCAGAAAATATATTCCGAGGAATAAACTATATCACAAAAGTGTTTGTGAATATTGTATAATGAAATATAAATCTGGAGATAAGTTCATGGCTGAGCAAATAAGAGATTTGATGGTGATGATCTATATCTCTGCTCTTCAAGGATATAATTGATGGATGGATTATACGAATATGCAATAACCTTAACTTGCATGGTCTAACACTTTGATTTGTAATATCCATAACGTGTGTGTGGGACATCGTTCACGGACGTATGGAGGAGATCCATATAACAAATCAGGTGTAGACCTAGAGAGTCTCACAATATGAAGTGTACTTGTTGCGCACTAAGATAACGGATTGAATTGAATTATTCAATCAAATAAATTTCAACAAAATAGAATAATGATTTAGGGATCCCTTGGGATGTACATTTGTCAAGACTTAATTGTTAAGTAAATCACTTAATTAATTAACAAGGGTTGTTAATTAATAGAATATTGACAAATGTCAAACTTTGTTCCATGTTTTGATTTTACCTTTTTATCATTTAACCTTGGTAGTAAAAACATTAATAAGGTAAAAAGTAATTATTCAAAATTATTTTAAATAATTAAATTATATATTATTATTATATTATTAGATAATATTATAATATATATATAGATCATGGCATTGTATTTTAATACAATGAGGGACCTAAATGTTGGCCATTTATTTACCCATTATAATTAAAGTAATTATATTTGTTAGGTAAAAATTAATTTAGGTGGTCATTATTCTAATGCTTGGTTAAATTATTCCTAAGTGGGAGACCAACAATAAAATTGGTGGAACACTTAATTTTGTTTAATCAAAATATTGAATAACAAAAAATTGATTAGTAAAACAATTGAATCATTCATTCAATTTTGGGAGCAAAAATTCGGTCAAGGAAGAAAGGTAAAAGAGAGTTTTAAGTTTTGTTCTTTCAAGTGTTGAAAACATGTAAAAACTTTTCTTCATCTCCTTCTCTAATGAATTCCCTAAAATGAATAAAAGGAAAATGGAGAAAAAAAAATATATTAGATAAGAGTTGTTAAAATAATTATCATGTAGAAATTATTTCTAAGAATTTTACAAGAGTTGTATGTTAAATATTTCTAATTAATACAAGAGTTGTATAGAAAATATTTACTATCTCCATTTAAGAAACAAAATTGTATTCAAAAGAGTTTGAATACATGTTGCTGAAAATTCTAAAACGAAGCTACCATTCTAGCTCCTTAATCCCACCAAAAGTTATGGACTAGAATTGTTCAACATATACTTCAAGGTGAGCTCTTCAAATGGATTGTTAGAAGACTTGAAGAATTTGTAAAGCTACCTTTATTAGGTAAGTATTTTACATAATGATTTAATACAATTGTTCATCATGTTTATAAATGTATAATTGTTGTACTTATGTATATATGTGATATATATGTTTAACTGTTTAAAATGAGTGTATTTATTAACATGCTTCCGTCATATATAGTAATTTTTGAAATTACGTATACACACATATGTCACACACTCGATTTCCAACAATTGAAGCCTAAAACTATTCAAGAGTTGACTTCAATGTGAGCTTTGGAGAGTAATTCTTCACTGAAGTTCTTCAAGGGTAAGTTTCTATAAACTCATATTATATTTGATATATTTTTTAGTGTGCAAGTTGATTAAATTATTTAATTCAGCTGCGTAATTGCTTAATTGTCATGCATTTAATTTTAGTCAACTTGTATACTAGTCACATGCTTGCACCTAGATTACACGCTTACACTTTTAATCTTAAGATCAAAAGAAGTTAAGTTTTCACTTTTTACCTTGCACATGAACGGGTAAAGTTAAACCTCAATAAAAAAAAGAGTAAGAAGTAAAAAGTATTAATTAAAAGTAAGATAGTTTGATATTAGTATCAGTAAAAGAATAGATAAAAGTTTCTGGTAATGACACAAAAAACTTGTTGTATAATTTCTATCTAAGTATAAGTGCATACTATCGTAACAAGTAATATGAGTAAGATATCATTCATACAAGAACTTTATAGATATTCTTTACCAATTATTAAAATTAATTCTTGTCAACTTTTATCCATGAAAAACTTCAAAATTTTAATAATATAATTAATTTAAACTAATGCTAAAATAAATCAAATTAAAAAGGTTTAAGTCAAACAAAGATAAAACTTCATTGAACCTATTATTCTCTTTTAATCTTTCAATAACAAATTGTTGGCTAGATTCCTAATATCGCTATAAGCCTTTGTCGATGATCAAATAACTATATTTCACTCTAATAATTATCTATATGTCCATAGTAATCAGAATAACATGAAACTCATTAAGGATAGATCTATTAATACCATACATGCCATATAGGTATATTTTTATTATATATAAAACTTATAATTGTTACCCTATAATTATACATTAGAGTATCCTAAGTTAAACACATAAATTTCTCAGTCGAGATTATTACCGTTCATCATGTCAGGGATCGATTATGTTAGGGTGTATGCATGTATATTTGTGTTCATCGTACAAAATACGTATCATATGTATATTGAAGCGCAGCAGAATAATTATAAATACAATAAACATAATAAATAACATATCAATCAAATTAATATATTAAAGGGAGTTTGAGAATTCATCAAAACGTGTAACTCTTTACACGTGTATTTGAGAGTCCACCTAGAGTTTTACTCGTCAGCAATTCTAATCACTAACTCGATGGGCTTGGTAAGCTAGAATCGTAGCTTTAATTGCCATCACTTGGCCCCCAAGTATATAGATATTATTATTATATTAAATAATAATACTATATACATATGCTTGCCAACTAATTATGTATATAATATTATTACATCAAATAATATAATACAATACAATACAATATTATATAATAATAAGATATTTTGATTATTTAATAATTAAATAATTAATGTATAAAATTATTACTTTACCCCTCATCAATGGTTACCAAGTATACCCCCTAGTAGGTTCCACCATACTACACACTTAGGTAAACTTAACTAAGGGGCTACAATATGCCACATGTTATTTTACAATTAGTAAACAATAATTATTGACTAATTAATGTATTTAACACTTAATTACAGACACACGCGCATCCCGTGGTGATGCTGGATATTAGTGGACTGAATAATTCAATATGATACGCTAACTTAATGTACAACCATTACACTCTAATGAACAATTCAATCCCTAGGTCCACACATGATTCATCAAATGGAACTATTTCATGAGTTCATGAACAATGGCCTACACATACGTTACGAATATTACAAATCAGCGCGTTGGACCATACAAGTTGAGGTCACAACACATACGTATAGTCTTTTCGTCATCTATATCCTAGAGCTGTGGGAATATAGATCAACACCTTTAGATCCTCATATGCCCATCCATAAACTTATCTCCAGACTGGTATCTCACTGAACAATATATGCAAACTCTTTACCATATTGTTTAACCCTGTGGAAACTCATTTCCCGAGTATATTACATATGGTCATAAAACTTTCTTAAGATACTATCTTAGAGCATCAAGATATATAACTCCCTATGTGAGGTGACAAATCTCATATCTATGCACACCAGACTCCATAAGCATTGGACCATACCCAGCGGCACCCAGCGGTCAGACCATGAAAGGTCTCTGACATGCGTGAAACCAAAGTATGATGGATCACTCATAAGCCCACCGTGGCGCTCAGGTCAGAGGACCACATATACTACTTAAATTGAGAGGACCTTTCATTAACGACTATATAGGAAGTCGATTGGGGCCCTCGTCAGTCTGTTCAGTATCCAGTCCTAACTAAATACCTGTATGCCTATACAAGCCCCAAGCTCATGATCAGTTAAAAACGACCATCTGTACCCTACAGATATAAACATACACTGATTTATATCTACATATGTAAAAGGGATCAATCGATAGACCTGCATCGGTGGAAATAGACCAAGAATATATTTTGAGAACATATTTGCATAATGACATTTCCTAACACCCGATTGCAACTCTTACAACAATATAATTACTAGTATATTCTAAGGTCTTTGTCTTGTTACAGACAAGGTTCCAACTCTTGAAATATCTACTAACTCTTAGCACTAGTCTAAACTCCTTTAGACTTGATCTGAATTTCTTCGATCGTACAAATTTCATAGTATAACAAGTATTAAACCATATATTAAAAGATAATTAGCGATTTAATAAACTACACATTGTATAGATATCAAATATTTATATAAATCTGGGATGACACGTAAGCACAACCCTAACAATCTCCCATTTGCTTTAGTATCAATCACAATGGTATCTAATACCCATAGACTCCATGTACTTTTTAAATACCTTTAGAGTTAAGGCTTTAGTAATTGGGTCTGCTACATTATTTAGAGAATAAAATTTACAAATAATTATATTTTCTTTGGCCAAGATCTCTCTAATAATGTGGTTTTTATGCTTAACAAGTTTAGATTTCTGGTGTGCTATTTAGTTCTTTTACTTGTGCTATAGCTCTGTTGTTGCCATAAAATAAAGGGATAGAACTTGAGGAACTTGGCACTATTTTGAGCTCAATGATAAACTTTTGAATCGACACAGCTTCCCTTGCAGCTTCTGAAGCGACAATATACTCTGCCTCTATGGTAAAGTCAGATGTGGACCATTGCTTGGAGCTCTTCCAACTCACTACACCTCCGTTGAGCGTAAATACATATCCAGCTGTAGACTTTGTATCATCTAGGTCAAATTAGAAGTCTGAATCCATTATCCTCTCACCTGTAAATCATTATCTCTACAAATGAGTAACTTACCCTTCGTACCCTTAAGGTAATTCAAGATATGTTTGATTGCCATTTAATGGCTGTCACTTGGATCAGTCTGATATTGACTTGTAACACTTACAACCATACTGATGTCAAGTCTCGTGCACATCATAGCATACATCAAGCTTTTAACAGCTGATGTATATGGTATGTTAGACATTTTAACTCTTTCATCTTTCATTTGAGGAGACATTCTTCTTGAAAGATGAACACCATGTCTAAAAGGTACATTAACTGTATTACAATTAGTGAAACTATACCTTTCCAAGATGCTATCGATGTATAATGATTGAGTAGTTCTATCAGCTTCCTTACCTTTATGTATATAAAGGAAGCCTCTTCCAAATCCTTTATGGACAAGTTCTTACTTAGATAGCTCTTTACTGATTGAAACATACTGGTATCATTTCCAATGATCAATATGTCATCCATATAGAGAATCAAGAAGACCAGCATGCTCCACTAACCTTTTTATACACACACACTTCATCTTTATTTTTGATGAAACCAGACTTTCTAATTACCTGAGTCCAGCTACGGGAGGCTTGTTTAAATCTATAAATGAACTTCTTTAGCTTGCACACTAGACCAAAAGTTTGGGTGAATGTAAAACCTTCTGGCTGTTCTATGAATATCTCTTCCTTGAGGTATTCATTTAGGAATATTGTCTTTACATCCATCTGCCAAATCTCAAAATCATAATGTGATACAAGAACCAACAAAATCCTAATCAACTTTATCATCGCAACCAGTGCAAAAGTTTCCTTATAATCGATCCCAGATCGCTGAGCATAACCTTTTGTAACTAGTTGGGTCTTGAAGGTCTCAACCTTCTTATCGGCCCTATGTTACTTTTGTAAATCCATTTACAACCGATAGAAATAATTCCTTCAAGAAGGTCAACCAAGTCCTAGACTTGTTATGATGCATAGAGTTAATTTTCAGATTTCATGGCTTCCTCTATTTTTCTGAGTCGATGTCCAACATTGCCTCCTTCTAAGTTAAATGATCATTTCCTTCTATCAAGAAAACTCCAAATGCACCTTAGACATCTTATCATACCTAATAGGTGGCCTGGACATCCTTTTCGACCTATACTGAGGGTGTGTTAAAGGTCTACTGCTCATTTGACCCAGAGTTCCATCTCCGGTTCATTTGTTTCCTGATTGACTTTATTAAGTACATTCTTTCTACAATCCCCACAATCCTCAAGAAACTATTTCTCAATAAAAGTGGCATTCCGAGCAACGAACACATTTTATTCATTTAGATTATAGAACTAGTATCCCATTGAATTCTTTAGATACCCAATGAACCTATACTTGTACCACTGGTGCAAGTTTATTATACTGCGCAACTCATATATAAGTGGGACAACCCTAAATTTTAAGATACTTAAGACTTAGTTTTCTACCCTTCAACATCTCATGTGGAGTGGTAGAAACAACTTTATATGGAACTCTGTTCAAAATATAAGAAACTGTTTCTAGAGCAAAACCCCACAAGTATTCTAAGAGATCAGTAAAGCTTATCATCGATCAGACAATATCTAATAAAGTCTGATTTCTCTTCTCCAAAATACTATTATATTGTGGAGTACTTGGAGGACTATATTAAGCCAGAATCTCATTCTCTTTTAAATAATTTAAAATTTCACTACCCATATAATCACCGCCTCGATCTAACTAAAGGCATTTGATATAGTTTCTAATTTGTTTTGATACTTTAAGTTAGAATTCTTTAAACTTTTCAAAGATTTTTGACTTGTGTTTCATAAGAAACACGTAATCGTATCGTGACTAATCATCGATGAAGGTTACAAAGTATCAAAATCCACTCATTGAGGCGTGATTCATTGGACAACATACATCACTATGTACTAGTTCCAATAAACCAGAGGGGTGTCCAACACCTATAAATAGAGATTTAGTCATCTTCTATTGAATACAAGATTCATAAACTGGATAAGGCTCCATGGTCAGATCAGGTATCTGTCCATCCTTAATGAGACAGGTTAGGTGTCTCATGCTTATATGACCTAATCTTATATGCCATATTTTGGTTTCATTTAAATTTTTTTATCTACTGCGTTTGTTACTATTACTAGTACCAGCTTGCATATTCATGACATATTTTTACTGTATCTAATACATAATACCGATTAATTAATTGACACTCAGCTAGTAAAATATTATGCACATCATATAAATACAAAGAACGATTATGTATATTTATACGATAACCTTCTCTATCAAGTACAAGAAGAGATATAATTTACCTGATGATATTAGGTACATAATAATAATTATACAATATAATTGTTCTATTACATGAAAGAAGTAAATCAAAACATCCATTAGCTTAGATCTGCAAAAACTCTCTAATTCCTGCTCTGAGCATTACTTATCCTGACTGTAGCATCCTAACTTCCCTCAGTCTTTGCAATACATTGCAGATGTGAGAAGAGCATGTGGTATCTAATACTCAGCTTGCATAAGTATAAAATGCCAAAGAAATGTCAATAATGATCAAGCATATACTTGAGGGAGTTTTCTTAACTGTGGCAAGGTACCTTAGGTAGTTGCACTTCCAATGTCCATCATTGCTGCAAAAGAAACACTTTTGCACCATTTGCGCATATCCACCTCAGTTGTCTTCAACATATTATGAAGATCATCATAGGTAGGGGTCAATCCCTGCATATTGAAGTTCATGATGAACTGTGGATATGATCTTGGTAGTGACTAGAAAATTAAACTATTCTCCAAGTTATTGTTTATAGAAATGTCCATAGCTTATAACTTCTCAATGTAACTGATCATCTTTAGTATATGGGGACTAATTGGACTGCCTTTACTTAGCCTAGCCTGAAAGAGTACCTTGGCAGCCCTATACAACTCGACTTGAGGTCGGTCACCAAAGAGCTCCTTCAAATGGAGCATAATGCTGCTAGCACTGTTCATACGGACATGCACTCATTGTAGCTTTGTAGACATAGAGGCAAGAATGTACGATTTAACTTTTAAATCATCATCTAACTATTTTTGATAAGTCTTACTTTTTAAGGGGTGGTATTATCAGAAACACCTCTGGGTATTCTTTGATCAATAACATATCCTAACCTCTCAGAATCTAGAACAATTATGAGATTGATAAGCCAATTTAAGTAATTTTCAGCGGCTTTAAACTGGTGTGCATCTAATATGCGCACCAAAGGGTTCGTAGAGGCCATCATTTCTAATCTTACACAAGAGAAAATAAATATGAGATGTTATCAAAATTGTTGACTTATTAAATCGCTAATTAAAAAGTTTAAATCATGAGTATAATAATTATACAATTTTTAATTTAAAATGCCCTCTCACTGCTTTACATAATCCCGATAATCTTTCAAACAAGAAAACGATAACTTAAACTCTTTCAACTATACAATAAGAAGTAGACCTTATTAGAATTTATTCTAGCATCACGTTGTAGCAATATTGGCCTTTATAAACCCAATAGGTAGACAATACTTATCAATTGAATCTCATGCAACTCTTACCACGTGATCCTGAATATACCTTATCCTCACACTGTAGCAATATTGGGTAAGTGTATTCCGAATTAACCTATCAAAAATTAAATATATGTTACTAGCACTACCCTCACGTTGTAGCAATATTGGACAATACGTTTACATATATTTACCTCATCTCATGTTTAACCAGCATAGTCCAAGCCCAACTGACCAAATCCCTCACGCTGTAACAATATTAAAAAAAGATTGACGTGACTCATCTAACACTGTATTGATAAGACGGAGCATAATAAAACTATATCACATAATGTAATATTATTCAATCTGATTAAAAGATATTTTTTCTATTATTCTAGATCCCTATCTCATGAGAAAGTGATTCTTAATAAATCAATTTTTTTATGTAAACACAACTAACCCCACTACTCGTCATATTTGGTTTGGTATTGCTACCGCATATGACTTCAAGAGTTATTATTGAGGAATGTCTTTATCAGAATATTTTTGCTTCTCACTTTGATCAATTAGCAATTATTTTTCTATGGACTTCCGAAAATCTCTTTCATGTAGCTTGGCAAGGAAATTTTGAAGCATGAGTACTCCACCAATAGGGCTCCCATTGTAGTTACCAACATAGAAAGATTGACCCTGATTTATGATGCAGACCAATAAATCTTATCATCACATCTCATAAACCCCGGTTTATAATGTAGATTGATAACTTTTATCACTACATCTCATAAACCTACACATGCACAATTTTAATTTTGAAACATTATTCAAAAACTGTTCAAAGTTACTATTTATATGAACAATACACGCCACAGAGCCAATTTGAAAGTTGATGCGTCCAATGTGATTTCGTGGTTGTATACTCGTTTTAACACTTGAAATGCACCATTTTACACTAGGACTTTTATCAACAACACTTCCATCACTTAAACAACACCTAAATCAATACAAAACTGGCTCTGATACCAATTTTGTTAGTGATCGATTATGCTAGGGTGTATGCATTTGTATTTGTGTTCATCGTCGACAGTTCTAGTCTTCAACTTGGTTGGCTTGATAAGTTAGAACAACAGCTTCAATTACCAGTACTGGGTTTAACACTTAAACCCTTTAAAGTTATTTTTCCCTTGATCAACACTTTGATCAATAAAATAAATTCCTATGTTATTCCTATTGGTAGCTAATATAAGAGATGTGTGAGGAAATTAATTTCAACTCTTAAAAATCAATTTCCAAAACTAAAATTTTTCTTTCTCTTTTATCTTTGGTTGGCCACTTTTGTTTTCTTAAAACAACAACAAAAATAACTCAGTTGCTTCTTCTCATTTATTCCCACGTTGCATACACATATATATCTAACAAATAATATAATAATATAAATATATCTATACTTATCCAATAAAGCATAGATATAATATTATTATATTATTAATACTTATCCATATAATATAATATTACAAAATATCTATATACTTGGCCACCAAGTATATAGATATTATTATTATATTAAATAATAATATTATATACATATCTTGCTAACTAATTATGTATATAATATTATTATATCAAATAATATAATATAATGTTATAATAAGATATTTTGATTATTTAATAATTAAATAATTAATGTATAAAATTACCATTTTACCTCTCATTAATGGCTACCAAGTATACTCCTAATAGGTTTCACCATATCACACATTTGGGTAAACTTAACTAAGGGTCACAATGCACCACGTGTTATTTTACAATTCGTAAACAATAATTGTTGACTAATTAATATATTTAACACTTAAATATAGACACGCGCGCATCCCGTGGTGATGTTAGATATTATTGGATTGAACAATTCAATCAAGTACGCCGTGTTGTATGATTTCTATGCTAACACAAACTAACGCAAATATACGTTCTCGCAACAAGTAATATATGATGAGTAGAGTGTCGATCCCACGAGAAATTGTTATTACTACTTGCTAAGTACTAAAATTGTGTCCTCCTACTCTTATTCAAGCTATTGACAATTTAATGGTTTTGATATCTAAACTAACTAAACGAAAAAAAAAAAATTACTAGAATTGAGCGAAAGAGCAAACGTGATAGCACAAATACTCAAATGCCTAGGATTACAATAATCCCTCAATACTTCACTTAAATCCAATTACTCCCCTTAGAACTATCAATATGAATGTTAACCAAGAACCCTAATATCCTCACAAGCCTCTTCCGATGGTCAAGTGAGTATATCTCATTCAATTAATCATCAATATTCTTATGATAATCAAATTGAAATAAGATTCATTAAGTTCAAGTTCTCTAAATGGTCATATATGACATGAGTATATTCATATCTCATATGGAACTCATGCTTTTACACAATGATCATACATCAATTTATTCATGGCTAACACAAAATTCCCTTTTCCAAGTTCATTAAGGCTCCCTAATCAATCTAATACATTGTCATGTAATTAGAAGTATTAAGCATTGAACAAATTGAACAATTCAATACCAATATGACAAATAAGAAAAAATAATCAATCCAAGCTATATATGAGTTCACATTGTAATCCTAACAATAAAATTTAGTTCATAATTGAAAACATAAGTTTAGAGTATCTAACAACATATACATGCTGAATCAACAACAAATACGAAATTGAAGAGAAGAAGAAATTTCTCTTGATGCAATGATAATGTTCTTCCTCCAAAATGCAGAAATGCTTCTTCTTCCTCTTGATTCTTGCCTCTTGTTGTTGATTCTTACTTTCAAGACCCAAATGAAGGGTTAATTTTTGTGATCTCTACTGCCCAAACTCCTCTTGACTCAACAATGGGCGTTTATATGTGTTTAAGGTTGCAAAGATAGGATAAAAATGCCCTTGAAAAATGTCCAGTATCCAGTGCCGTGGCATTCGGATTCAATGCCGTGGCATGGAGCTTCTAGTGTGCACGCCTCGGCCAATACCCCGACGCTCCACTGTAGCGAGTGAACAGTAAATTGAAGTACTATTCATCCATATTGTTTTTATTTTTTGCATTTTAGTCCCTTCTCGGATTCTCATCTCAAATAGCTCCATTTGCATCCGATTTTTTATATTTTTGCACCGATAGTGCTTAAACCTATAAAACAACATTAATATGCATAAATAGCCAAATTATTGGGATAAATTGAACAAACATCAAGTTTAGGAGGATAAAATATTTTATGCAATTACGCCCTATCACGCTGCCCTAATGCATAATGAGTATACTTCATATTGTGAGACTCCATATTATGGGACTCCCTAGGTCCACGCCTGATTCCTCAAATAGAACTATTCCATGAGTCCGTGAACAATGCTCTATACGCATGTCACGGATATTACAAATCATCTCGTTAGACTATACAAGTTAAGGTCACAACACATACATATAGTCCATCTATCATCTATATCCTGGATATGCGGGGACATAGATCAACACTGTCAAATCCCCATATGCCAATCCATAAACCTATCTCTACACTGGTATCTCACCGAACAGTATATGCAAACTCTTTGCCATACTATTCAACCTTATAGAAAGATTTTTTTAAGATATTATCTTGAAGCATCAGGATATATAACTCCTTATGTGAGCTGACGGATCCCATATCTATGCATACTGAAATCCATGAGTATCGAACCATACCCAGCGATCGGACCTTACAAGTTATTTGACATACGTAGAACTAAAGTATAGTGGATTATCCATAAGCCCACAATAACGCTTAGGTTGGAAGATCGCGTATACTACTCAACTTGAGAGGACCTTCCATTGACGGCTACATAGGAAGTCTATTGAGGTCCTCATGAGTCTATTCAGTATCTTGTCCTAACTGGATATTCGTATGCCTATACAAGCTCGAAGCTCATGGTCACATAGGAATGACTATCTGTACCCTATAAATATAGACATACAATAATCTATATCTACACATATAGAAGGGATCCATTGATAAGCCTACATCGGTGGAAATAAATTAGGAACATATTTTGAAAATATATTTACATAATGACATTTTCTAGCACCCGATTGCAACTCTTGCAACAATGTCATTACTAATATATTCTGAGGTCTTTGTCCCGTTATAGACAAGGTTCCAACTCTTGGAATATCTGCTAATTCTTAGTAGTGCTAATTCTTAGCACTGGTCTAAACTTCTTTAGACATAATCTGAACTTCTTCAGATCATACAAAGTCTATAACGTAACAAGCATTAAACTATATATTGAAATATAATTAGCGATTTAATAAACTATACATTGTATAGATATCAAATATTTATACAAATCAGGGATGGTACGTAAGCACAACCCTAACACATCAAACGATCTATATATTGGCCAAATATAAAGAAAGCATTAAGCACAAGATAGAATGAACAATTATACTTTATTGAGTTCATAAAATAAGAGAGATAATAAAGTTCAACTATATATTGTGTTCAAAAGTTGAACCATAGATAAATAAAATTAGCTTATGATGAATTGAAGAGTATCAAAACTAATATTTAAAAATAATGTTAATAAAGACATAAAAAATATGAGAAAATAAAGAAATTAAATAAATTGGACGCCTTGAATCTTCTCTTTCTATCTCTTGCTTGCTGCATAACCTCACTTTTTAATCTTCAATCTTGCTTTGATCTTTTTTGTAACTTTGTTTTTGTGTTTCTCTAACTTGTTTTACTTCTCTTTTAATTGGCTTCTAAAGAGGTCTTTTTGTAGGCTTCGTAACCTTAGAGGTCTTTTGCTTGTGAGTCTAAGTCGTATTAGGAATCTTGATAATTTTCCATTTTATTGCATGAGCGTTGTAATGCTAGCTTTAGGGCGCCGGGCATTGAACTCTTTGATTTTAGCACTGCAGAGTTAACTTTTGAGGGTCACGGTGCTGAGACCTAGAAATTGGCTTCTTCTTTTGTTAAACATGCGTTGGCATTGGCTTCTGAGCGCCACAACATTGAGCCTTTTTCTTTAATTCTTCTTACTTTTTGCCTAAATATCCAGTATCTTCACGTCGAATGATTGTAAACCTATAGTTTATCAATAAAATTAATAAAAACAAAATAATCTTAAAAAAAAAAAGAGCAAATATCAAGTTTTGGGAGATGAAAATATTAACCCTAATGAACCCTTATCAAGTATCCATCAAAATTAAATAAGGTCTATTAAATGAAATAAGTTTCATGTCCACTTAACTAAATATGTTTCAACTTCAATTATCCAAACTCCAAATCTAATTTCCACAACCAATGAATAACCAAAAACTTTATAATATTTAAAAATAAATTTATAAGAATATATAAGAATGAAAATTATTTTTTACAATATAACATATGAATTAATACTAACCAAGATAGTCTTTATCCATAACTATATGTTACTGTATAATTTTTGTTAGTTTTACAAATTCTACATTATAATAAAAAAAAAACAACTAAGTGTACTTAATAATGTAAATTTATATAAATACACAATTATAAATTATATGTGTGTTAATTCATATTTTTGCCCTTTGGTTCTTCGATTTGGTTCGATATTTTAAAACTAAAACTAAACCAAATTGATTTTCTTTAGGTCTTTAAAAAACCAATTGTATAAATTTTGCATTGAAAAATGAACCAAACTAGTTGATTCGATTTAATGCAGTTCAATTTATCAGTATAGTTCAGTTTTTGCCCACCCCTAATATCCACCGATACAATTGTTCAAAAAACTTGGTAATTGTTTATGGATAACATATTTGCCTCTATGGGATGTAATATTGTAGGATTCTGATGTGTTGTTTGCAAGGTATAACTTTGAGGAAATAGATAATGAAGATGCGATGAAACTATCATTGATCTATTTCATTCATCATGTCTTATTGGGTTTCAAAGATTCTAATTGCATTGATAAATTTGTACTCTATATGGTGAATAATCTAGAAGAACTCAATAGTTACCCTTGGGGCAATGTTTTATAGGATTCCACGCGCAATTTATTGAGAAAGGCATTAAACGAAAAGAGTAAAAAATACAAGAAAGTTTAACAATAAATCAAAAACATAAAGGAAAGAAATATAATTTATATGTATTTCCCTATGCCTTTCATGTGGTGTCAATAAGTTGAATATGAATTATATTAATGTAGAGTATTTAATATCATTATTTCATTTATGTTAGAAATTATTTTTATTATAGATGTAGATACATGAAGTGATCTCATTTTGTGGCAATATATATGTTTGATCATATTATTGAGCCCTAAGATGACCCTACTATAGAGTCTGGCAATCGTAATTAAGACATCCATAAGCTAAAAGGCGACCAGGTATATCATTTGCTATGTAAGTGGGTCACATATTGTAAGCCTCTACATTCAGCATAGGTATCTACAAAAATGAGGTAAAATCCTAATTGTTTAATTTTAATTTTTCTTATATTTAGCAGGAAATGTTTTGTAAACCTATGTCTCTAAATATTGTCATGTTTTTCAATTTCCCCAACCATATGTACTCATAAGAGCCTTGTCTGTAATGAGACATAGACCTGAAAATATACTAGTAACTACATAGTTACAAAAGTTACAATCGAATGCTAGGAAATGCTAGTTACGCAAGTATGTTCTCAAATACTTGTCCATAATTTATTTCTGCCGATGCGGGTCTGTCAGTGGATACCTTTACATATAGATCAGCATATGTCATACTTATAATGTATAGATGGTTGTTTCTAGCCGACCGTGAGCTTGGAACTCGTATTGACAAATAGGTATCTAGTTAGGACTGGATATAGGACAGACTCACGAGGGCCTCTGATAGATATTCTATGTAAACCGTCAACAGATGGTCTTCTCGAGTTGAGTAGTATACGTGGTCTTTTGACCTGAGTGCCATGGTGGGCTTGTAAGTAATCCACCATACTTTAGTTCCACGCATGTCATAGATCTTTCATGGTGTAACCGCTAGGTGTCGCTGGGTATGATCCGATGCTTATAGAGTCTGGTGTGTACAGATATGGGATCCGTCAGCTCGTATAAGGAGTTAGATATCCAGATGCTTTGAGACTGTATCTTGAAAAGTCTTGTGGCCACAAGCATTAATCCCGGAAAAGAGTTACTGCCAAGGTGGAACAATATGGCAAAGGAGTTTGCACATATTGTTTAGTGAGATACAAGTCTGGAGATAAGACATGAATGAGCACATGAGGATTTGATGGTGATAATCTATATCCTCTGCACATCCAGGATATTATGACGGAAGGACTATACGTATGCATTGTAACCTCAACTTGCATGGTTTAACGCGCTGATTTGTATATTAGTGACGTGTGCATGGGGCAATGTTCACGGACTCATGGAATATTTTCATTTGACGAATCGAGCGTGGACATAGGGAGTTCCGCAATATGGAGTGTACTCGTTATGCACTAGGGTAGCATACCGGATTAAATTATTTAATCCAGCAATATTCAGTACTACCACAGAAATACGTGCGTGTCTATATTTAAGTATTAAATACAACAATTACTCAATAATTATTATTTACTAATTGTATAATGACACGTGGCGCATTATGGACCCTCGGTTGAGTTTACCCAAGTGTGAGATTTCGTGGAACCTACTATAAGGTATACTTGGTAACTATTTATGAGGGACAAAATGGTCATTTCATATTTTGATTATTTAATTATTAAATAATTAAAATATCTCATTGTTATATATTATTCTATTATATAATATTTTATTATTTTTTATTATTTTATTATATAGTGCCAAATAGTTGGCAACCATTATTTATTTTTTATTATTATTAATATTATATAAATACAATGAGATGTGTGTGAGAGAAGCCAAGAGTGTGTGTTTTGTGTGTTGAACGGGAAATAGAAAAGAATGGAAGAAATGAAACAAAGAGAAAGAAGAGAAATGGAGCCGAGAAAGAGAAAAAAAAAAGGAGAAGAAGAAAAATGAAATTGATTCATTTTTCTCTTTGGTTCCAAAAATAGAAACAATTGAGAAAATGAACAATACACACATTTGGCCATTTTAGGGTTAAGAGTTAATCTCAAGCTAGTATATGGGGCTGCTGTTCTAACTTACCATGCCCACCGTGTTGGTGACTAGAACTGTCCACGAATTGGTCTTCATGCGGACTCCGAGGATATACGTGTATAACTTTACACGTTTAGGTGATTTCTCAACCTTACTAATATATTAATGTGAATATATTTTATTTATTGTGTTTATTGCATGTTTAAATGCTTTCGCTGTGTTTAATATGTATATGATACGTATTTTAGGCAATAGACACAATTGCACATGCATACACCCATATATATTAGATCCTCGACAAAGAATGGTATAAGAGCCATTTAGGATATATTTGGGTGTTGTTTGAATAAATGGTTGCAAAAGGGGAGCACTGGACGCTAGCGCCACGGCGCTGGGGGTTCGACCTCCCACCGCTGAAGATCTAGTGCCGCGGTGTTGGTAGTTCTTTCTCTCAATGCTGAGGCGCTAGCGAGCCCGCACAGGGGCGCTGAGGTTCTGGAATTCGCGCCATAGTGCTGAAGGTTCGACCTCCCAGCACTGCAATGATAAGAGTTATCAGTCTGTATTATAAACCAGGATTAAGTTTTGTGTTGGTAACCACAATGTGAGCCTTATTGGTGGGGGTTAGTTGTGCTTATATGGAAAAATTAATTAATTGAGAATCACCCTCCCCATAAGATGGAGACCTAGGATAGAAACAAAAATCTCTCTTAATCAGATTGAAGAATATTACATTATGAGATAATTTTTTATTTTGATCCGTTTTTTCAATACGGTGTTAGACGAGTTACATCAGCATTTTTCTAATATTGCTACAGCGTGAGGGACTTGGTCAGTTAGGCTTGGACTATACCGGTTAAACATGAGATGGGAAAAATATATGCGAAAGTATTGCCCAATATTGCTACAGCGTGAGAGTAGTATCGGTAGCATATATTTTATTATTGACAAGTTAATCTGGAATACACTTACCTAATATTGCTACAACGCGAAGATAAAGAGTATTCAAGGTCAAGTTGTAAGAGTTGCATGAGATGCAATTGACAAATATTGTCTACCGTTGGGTTTACAAAGGTTAATATTGCTACAGCGTAAGGCCCAAGTAAATATCAATGGGATCTACTTCCCACTGTATAGTTTAAAAGAGTTTAAACTATCGTCATCCCGTTCGAGAGATTATTGGGATTATATAAAGAAGTGGAATGGCGTTTTAAATTAATAATGTATAATTGTTATACCTATGATTTAAAATATTCTATTAGAGATTTAATGACCATTCCGCTTACATCTCTTTTTATTTTAACCTGTCAAGAAAATGGCCACTATGAACCAGTTGGTGTGCATAGTTGATGCAGTCCAACTCTAGGGTACTAGGAATTACTCTGACTGGCGGATAAATCTCAGAAGTGTTCTGGATTAAGAAACTTTTTGATTTATTATGATCAGAGTTTTCCGTAAGGTATCTCTGATAACACTTCTCTAGGGAATATGAATAAAGGAGGTGTGACCCTATTTGCTCAGGGTGCTTTACCTTTTACTCCAAGTATATCTAGTGAGACCAGATGTGTGAGGAGAAGAATATGAGGCAGATACCCAGCATAAATCTTTAGAGGCAATATTTATCCAAAGATCAACAAGAGCAAAGTAGATAGAAAGTGTTTCCACTATAGTAAGGTTGGGTATTGGAAATCTCTTTACCCTAGAAGCCTTATTATTGTCAAGAAGACTCCCACAGGTTTATGTTTGACACACATAGACATTTCTAGGGCATATGATGCCAGTTCAAGCTAGGTATGAGATACCGCACATCTCTTTTATATCTGCAATATGTTGCAAGAATTGAGAGAGACTACAATGCAATAGCTTATAGAAGTAAAGTTGAGAGTATGAAATGGTGATTTCTTGCAAGTCCAAGTTGTTGGGCAACTTGAGCTACTTTTTGTATGCAATACAACAGTTGTATTACACAATAAGTATAATATTTTATTAGCTGAAAGTCAGTTAATATATTGATATTATATACAATTAAAAATGTCTATAAATCAAAATCCTTAAATGATACGAAGCTGTGGTATATAAGTTTATGTCATATAAGTGTAAGACACTTATCTGTCTGGTTAAGGATAATTGGATTTTTTATCTGACTATAAAGACTTAACCAATTTATGAATGATGTATTCATAGAGATGACCAAATATATCAATATGTACATTACATCCCTTTGATTAGATCAAAGTGGTGAGTACATTAACAACAAGTTTTTCGTTTATTTAAGAAAGAATGAGATTCGCACTCACTATAGTCCTCCGAGTAATCCACAATATAATGATGTTTTGGTGAGGAGGAATCGGACTTTATTGGATATGGTTCGATTGATAATGAGTATTACTGATCTATATCTGTGAGTATCTACTCCAAAGTCAACTGCTTATTAAGTAAAGTTCCATCAGAAGCTGTTTCTTCATTCTATCTGAGATACAGAGGGAAAAGAAGATAAATCTTAAATAAGTTAAAACTTAGGGTTATCCTGCTTATGTAAGAGTTAGGCAGCAGGGTATCTTGTTTTGTAAGAGTTACTTAACAGGATAAACTAACACCCAAGAGGTACAAATATAGGTTCATTGAGTATCTTGTAAATTCAATAGGATACTAGTTCTATGATTCAGAGAAGCGAAATGTGTTCGTTTCTCAATATACCATAATTCTAGAGAAAGAGTTTCTCATGAATCGTGGGAATTAGAGAAAGATTAAGTTTGGTAAAGTGAATTTACAAATCAATGAACCATGGATAGGAACTCAGGCTTAATTAAGCAGTAACCTTTTAGCACACTTATAAATGGGTCAAAGAGGATGTCTAGGTCATCTATTAGGTATGTTTGATGCCTGAATGTGAGCTTGAAGTTTTCTTGGTAGAAGAAAATTATCCTTTGACCTATATAGAGACAATGTCAGACATCAATTCGGGAAGCAGCAAGAAGCTATGAGAATAATAATTGACTCAATGCATCACAATCAAATCTGAAACTTGGTTAAGCTACCCGTGGGAATTGTTCTTATTGGTTGTAAAAGGTTTACAAAGAGGTAGTGGGAGCCAAATAGAAGGTAGAGATTTTTTAGACCCTATATTGGTTCTAGAAAGGTAATCCTCATTGATCTGGGATCATTTAAGAGCAAACCTTTGGTCAAATATTGTTGCTAAAGTTGATTAGAATGTTATTAGCTCTTACAGTATATTAGGACTTTAAGGTTTGACAGATGGATGTAGAAACGACATTCCTGAATGAAAATCTCGAGTAAGAGATATTCATAAAACAACTTGAAGGTTTTACATCTAGCTAGACTTCTAGTCTAGTGTGCAGGTCAAGAAGTCCATTTATTGGCTTAAATAAGCCTCTTATAGCTAGACTCATTGTTTGGTTTGTTTGGTTTCATAAATAATGATTAGGAAGCTTGTGTGCAAGAAAGATCAGTGAGAGCATAATAGTCTTCTTAATGCTCTTTGTTGATGACATACTGGTCATTGAGAATAATGTCAGTATGTTATAATCGGCATAAGTAACTTATAAGAATTTCTCCATGAAGGATTTTGGAGAGGTTTCCTCTATACTAGGTATAAAGCTTTATAGAGATAGAGCTGGGAAGCTGATAGGACTTTCCCAAATTAATTCACATCAATAGTGTATTTAAAAGGTACAATTTTCTTAACTATGAGATAGTTAACGTATCTTTTAGACCTGATGTTCATCTTTCAAGAAGAGTGTCTCTTCATATGGAAGATGAGAAAGTTAGAGTGTTTAACGCACCAGATACATCAGTTCTTCAAAGTTTGATGTATACTATGATGCATTTGAGACCTGATATCAGTTTCTGTAAGCATTATAAGTCAATTTCAGTCTGTTGCAGATGACTGCCATTTGATGGTAGTCAAACATATCCTAAGGTACCTTGAGGATACAAATGATAAGTTTCTCAAATATGGAGAAGTAACTTACAAGTGAGAAGATGCACGGAGGCAGACTTATAATTTGACCTAGATTATAAGATCTACATCTGGGAATGTGCTTATTCTCATTAATACAGGTGAGTTGGAATTGTACCAAATTGGGATTCACTGCTGATTTATTTAAAGCGCAACGGAAGAAGCAATGTGGATTCGTATATTTATCGCTGGTCTTGGAAAAGTTCCAACACAGATGGATCCTATCCCATGTTGTGTGACAAAACTAGGCCATTATACAGACCGAGGTTTTAAGAGGACACTAGTACTCTAATTATGTTAAGAGGAGTTTCACATAACTAGAGGGATCTTGATATAGGGAGATGTGATTATTTATAAAAATGTTCTATAAATAATTTAACGGGCCTACTTTCTAAGGCCATCACTTTAAAAGTGTTTATGAAACACGTGGAGTCGATGTGTATAAGATACCATTAAGAATGGCACTAGAGAAAGTGGGAGATTGTTAGGGGTCAGTGCTTACATGTCATCCTTGAATATACATATACACATGTATTTATACAAGTGTACATTCTCATTAAATCGCTAATACCTATTTATATGGTACCATACAATGTAAGGTTATAGACATTGTACGATCTGAAGGAGTTCAGATTAGATCTAAAGGAGTTTAGATAAAGGCTCATAGTTAGCCACGCTGAGAGATATAAATGCTAAATATTAGCACAGTTAAGTGTTAGCTGGTTATAATACTCAATGAAGATCCAAGAGTTGGAGCCTTGTCTGTAATGGGACATAAACCTAGGAATATACTAATAACTGCATAGTTGTAAGAGTTACAATCAGGTGCTAAAAAATGCTAGTTGAGCAAGTATGTTCTCAAATAATTATCCCTGATCTATTTCTGCCGATGCAGGTCTGTCGATGGATACATTTATATATAGATTAGCATATATCGTACCTATAGCGGTATAGATGGTTGTTCCTAGCCGACTGTGAGCTTGAACGTCATATTAACAAATAGGTATCTAGTTAGGATTGGATATAGAACAGACTCACGAGGGCCTCCGATAGACACCCTATGTAAGCTGTCAACGGAGGGTTCTCTCGGGTTGAGTAGTATACGTAGTCCTTTCACCTGAGTGCCACGGTGGGCTTATAAGTGATCCACCATGCTTTGGTTCCACACATATTACAGACCTTTCATGGTGTAACCGTTGGGTATCGCTAGATATGGTTCGATGCTTATAAAGTCCGGTGTGTATAGATATGGGATCCATCAGCTCGCATAAGGAGTTAGATATCTAAATGCTTTGAGACTGTATATCGAAAAGTCTTGTGGCCACAAGCATTAATCCTGAGAGTTTCTGCCAGGGTGGAATAATATGGCAAAGAAGTTTGCATATATTGTTTAGTGAGATACAAGTCTGGAGACAAGACATGAATGAGCACATGGGGATTTGACGGTGATAATCTATATCCTCTGCACATCTAGGATATCATGACAGATGGACTATATGTATGCATTGTAACCTCAACTTGCATAGTTCAACGCGCTGATTTGTATATTCGTGATGTGTGCATGGGGCAATGTTTACTGACTCATGGAATAGGTTTATTTAACGAATCGGGCGTAGACATAGAGAGTCCTGCGATATGGAGTGTACTCGTTGTGCACTAGACAGCATACTGGATTAAATTATTTAATTCAACAATATTCAACACTACCACAAAAATACGTGCATGCTGTATTTAAGTATTAAATATAACAATTACTTAATAATTATTATTTAATAATTATATAATGACACATGGAGTATTGTAGACCCTCGGTTGAGTTTACCCAAGTGTGGAATTTGGTGGAACACACCAGGGGTTATACTTGGTGTTGGGTGTTGATTATTCTAGGGTGCTTGCATGTAGGATGTGTTCATCATACAAAAATATACATATCTCATACATATATGTGCACAGCGGAAGATTAAAATTAATACAATGAACACAGGTAATATATATTTATTAAATGAAAAACGAGATTGAGAAATATAACCCATGAAGCCTTTGAATTAATTTGCTTGAAGTCTACAATGAAATGAATATTTGATCAATCCTAGCAATCAACAAGGGTGAGTTTGATTGTCTAGAATAACAGTATGTTAATCCAGCATTTAGTTTAACTTTTAAACTTGATTCAAAGTTAAACTCTTTAACTTAGTTAAATTTATTTGATCTTTTGTTCAACTCTTGAACAATTAAAACAAATCTCTTTTTTAGTTATTACATTTAGTAACCACTTATCTATTTATTTTGTTGTTCTAACACTTAAAACACAAAACAAAGAATTCCAATTTCTCAAATTGAAATGGCTACCAAAATTGCAAAATCTAAAAACCTAAAACCTTTTTTTAATTTTGAATTTCATTTCCCTTTATATACTAATGCATAAATTTCAAACTAATTTGAATTTCATTTAACTTAACCTAACCATAGTTAACATTTAATCTTAGTTAGGTTAGTTTAACTTATCCCTTAAGTTAATAAATATTTAAATATTCTAACCATAGTTAACTAACTTAACTATGGTTAGGTTAACCTTTACTTAACCATTAAGTAAGGTTAACTTAACTTAACCGTATGGTTAACCTTTAATCATAGTTAAGTTAATTCATTTATTTAACAATTAAATAAATAAATATTTATTTTAATTATTTAACAATTAAATAATCATAAAGTGAAATTACATTTATATCCTTACTAGGCTACCAAGTTAACCTAAAGTGAGTCCCATCATTTAACCATATACTTTAGTTAACTTAACCTTAATAAATTGCTGAATTATACTATATTGAACCATTCAATACGGTAAACTGTCCAAGTGCTCAAAAAGTACATTTCATATTGGGACTCTCTAGGTCTACACCTGATTTGTCAAATAGAACTATTCCATAAATTCGTAATCGATGCCCCACGCACATGTTATGAATATTACAAATCAGTGTGTTAGACCATACAAGTTGAGGTCATAACATATACATATAATCATTCCATCATATATACCTTGGATGTGCAGGGATATAGATCAGCACCGTCAAATCCCCATTTGCTAGGCCATAAACTTATCTCCAGATTCGTATCTCGATAAACAATATACGCAAACACTTTTGCTATATTGTTTAACCCTGTGAAAAACTCTTTTCTCGAGTTTATGCTTGTGGTCACAAGACTTCATAGAATACAATCTTGGAGCATCGGATATACAACTTACCTACGTAAGCTGACGGATCCCATATCTACGCACACTGGACTTCATGAGCATCGGACCATACCCAGCGATACATAGCGATCAGACCATGAAAGGTCTCTGACGTATGTGGAACCAAAGCATGATGGATCACTCACAAGACCACTGTGGAGCTCAGGTCAAAGGACCACGAATACTACTCAACTCGAGAAGACCTTCTTTTGACGACTTCATAGGATATCTATTGGGGTCCTCGTGACTCTGTTCAGTATCCAATCTTGACTGGATACCCGTAAGCCTATACAAGCTCTAAGCTCATGGTCAGCTCAGAACAACCATCTGAACCAGTCAGATTTAGATATACATTAATCTATATAAAGTGAATTCACTGATAGACCCGCATTGGTGAATATAGATTAGGAACCTTGTGTTTGAGACATACTTACATAATGACATTTCTTAGCACCTATTGCAACTCTTTACAACTATGTCATTACAAGTATACTCTTAGGTTTTTGTCTCATTATAGATAAGGTTCTAACTCTTTAGAGCTCGCTGACTCTTATAAACTGATAACTCTTAACAGTGCTAACTCTTAGCATTTATAACTCTCAGATTTGCTGACTATTAGTTCTGATCTAAACTTCTTTAGACCAGATCTAAACTTCTTCAGATCAAACAATGTCTGTAATGTTACAAGCATTATACCATATTAATTTGATATTAACAATTTTTATTCGAAATGTTTATTGTATAAATATTAACAATTAATATTCATACAATATTGGAATGGCACGTGAGCACCAGCTTTAACACTTGATAACTATTTATGAGGGATAAAATGGTCATTTTACATTTTAATTATTTAATTATTAAATAATTAAAATATCTCATTATTATATTATTTTTTATTATTTTATTATATGGTGCCAAATAGTTGGCAACCATTATTTAGTTTTTATTATTATTAATATTATATAATATGTTATATTATTATTTTATTATTATATATATAATGAGATGTGTGTGTGAGAAGCCGAGAGTGTGTGTTTTAAGTGTTGAATAGGAAATGGAAAAGAATGAAAGAAATGAAACAAAGAGAAAGAAGAGAAATGGAGCCGAGAAAGAGAAAAAAAAAAGGAAAAGAAGAAAAATGAAATTGTTTCACAATAGAAGCAATTGTGAATTGCTTTAATTTTTATTTCCTATCCTTTTAGAGAAAAGGAACAATACACACATCTGGCTATTTTGGGGTTAAGAGTTAATCCCGTCCTGGTATATGGGGCTGCTGTTCTAACTCACCAAGCCCACCATGTTGGTGATTAGAATTGCCCACGAGTTGGTCTCCATGCGAACTCCGAGAATATACGTGTATAAATTTACATGTTCAGGTGATTTCTCAACCTTATTAACATATTAATATGGTTAATATGTCTTCTTTATTGTATTTATTGCATGTTTAAATGCTTCTGCCGCATTTAATATGTATATGATACCCATTTTAGGCAATAAACACAATTGTACATGTGTACACCTATGTATATTAGATCCCTAACATATAAGTGTTACCCAAAGTACCTAAAGGGAGAGTATGTTCAGATAGGAATATAGGCTTGCGTGGTCATGTATACCTCTTTTACCAATCCTGTTGGCAAAAATCAAAAGAAAAGAAAACGATGGTCAAATGGCAAATAGGTGTGTTAGGGGACAAAGATTAATATGAATATGATGCCTACTAAATTTGACACTCCATATGGGATTTGAAGCACGGCTATGCGAGGGAATTCGACTAGTCATACATGGTTTTAGACTCTACTCCATTGGCTAGAAGATTTCTTAAGAAGATTACTATTTTCAATTACTTGTTTAGTTTTATACTATCAATTTGTGAGATATGATTAATGTTTTTTTTTTTTACATTTTATCACATCAATGAGTATCTAAGATTAATTTCTTTATGTTAGTGCAAATATCCTTATACATTACCCCAAAGATTTACAACTACAGAGACATCTTTTGTAATCTCTACCCTATAATTTAATGATATTGATTATTATTTAACTGTTATATAATTCATAACATTAAATACTCTATGGATATCAAGAGTATTTTATGTTATTTTGTCAACAATAGTCCCATGATTCATCGATCATCAATTATAACTCTAGGTTGCTTCAATATGCAATTGAAGACAAGGAGCACTTCTATGGTGCTAAATGATGGATTGATATTGATAAAGTATGTGTGTTACTATTTTACTACATAAGATAGATGTAATAAATTAATTACATGAATTTAATATTTTATTTAATTTTCTTATTTTTAAGTGCACCTTTTGGTCAATTACTATGACGAGATAGAATTATAGTGAAGGTTTATTTGGTTGGTCGAGAGGTCACTATATAAGACTTTAGCATATGAAGTTATGTTGATAGAGTTCTTGAGGCTCATTTAATGCCACTGTGCATAATAATACCATTATATCTTCATTATATTTAGTTTTTCACTATAAGAAGTGATTTTATATTAGATTTGTTGCCATTTGGTGTCATTCTATTAAAGGAATGAATGCCTTAAAAAATGGTTCAAATTGGTAATTATGGACTTTCCATTTGTAAGTTCATTAAGTATTTAATGTTAGACCGTGTATTTGACTTTAGGCCTAAGAGTGGACCATTTTTAAGGCAAAAGTGATTGATTTATTAATGTTGGGTTCGATGTGTGAGTGTGTGTGGTAAGTGAAATAGAGTTGGTATGTCACACAGAGCATACAGTGAAGCATATATGCATTTCAAAAACCACATTTTATTATATGTATCTTATACATGTACAAGTATAACAATTATACTTAAATAATAATAACTGAAAAAAAATCTTACTTAACTAAAGGTAGCTTTTCTAATCTTCAATTCTGGAGCTCATCCTAAAGTATATTGTTAATCAAATCTAGGTACTAACTTTGGTGGGCTCAGAACTCTAGAATTATAGCTTGATTATTTGTAGGATATGATTTTGAAGCTTAAACTTTTTTAAGTTTTTTTTCTTTCAAAACCTTAAGGAATGGTAGAACCTTTTTTTTTTGAAAAAGAACTAAAACAAAGCCCCTAAGTATATCTCATATGCTTGTGTCAAACTTTTGGGCAACCATGTATTTTGCCAAATACGAAATCATTTTTTACCTTTTCTTTTATGATAATTTTATTCCTTTTTAATGGACAAATGTCCCTTTTATTTTCACACAAAACTTTGGCCGACCCACTATTATACTTACCCTATATAAACTGATAGATCCCATATTTATGCACATCGGACTCCATAAGTATTAGACATACCCTACGACACCCAGAGGTCAGATCATAAAAAGTCTCTGACATATGAAATATAAGTATGATGGATCACTCACAAGCCTACAATGGCACTCAGGTCAAAAGACTATAAATACTACTTAACTCGATGAGACCATCTATTAACGACTTTATAGGATGTCTATTTGAGGTCTTCGTGAGCATGTTCAGTACCCAGTCCTTATTGAATACCTGCATGCCTATATAAGCTTCCATTAAGCTCACAGTCTGCTAAGACTAAAAATCTAAACAATCTAGAGATAGACATACACTGATCTAAAGGTTGATCGATCGACCCATATCGGTAAACGTAGATCAAGAACGATACATTTAAGAACATATTGGATAATGACATTTCTTAACACCATTTGCAATTCCTTATAACTATATCATTACTATAATATCCTCAACTCTTTGTCCTAATTTAGATAAGGTTCTAACTCTAAGAATACTAACTCTTAGCGCTGACCTGAACTCTTTTAGATCAGATCCAAACTCTTTTAGATCCACAATATCTGAAAAGTAACAAGCATAGTACCATATAATAAATGATAATGATTTGTTAAAATGTATATTGTATAAATATCAAATAAATATTCATACAAACAATAGAATGGCACGTAAGCACCATCTCTAACCGCTTTCACTTGCTCTATGCCATTCACGATGATATTTAATACTCATAAACTCCACGTACTTCTCAAACACCTTAGGAGTTAAGGCCTTAATAAGTGGGTCCACTACATTATCAATAGAATATACTCTAGACATTATTACATCTCCTATAGTGAAGATCTTTCTAATTATATGCTATTTCTGTTCCACATGCTTAGACTTCTTGTGCCCCTTTAGCCCATTGGCTTGAGCAACAACCCCATTATTATCACAATATGTGGGATAGGATCGACTACACTTGGGACTACTCCTAGTTCTGTAACAAACTTGCGTATCCATACTACTTCCTTTATAGCTTTTAAAGCTATAATGTATTCTGCTTTCATAATAGAATCAATTGTGGATCTCTGTATTACACTCTCCCAACTGACTACGACACTATTTAGAAGAAATACATAGTCAAATATAGAGTTTTTATCATCTGAATTAGACAAAAAGTCTGAATCAGTTTAACACTCACTTGTAAGGCGCTAACTTCATAAATCAGAAACTTATCCTTCATACCTTACAGTTCGTAAAGTTATACATTTCCATTAACTATCTTACAGTTCGTAAAGTTATACATTTCCATAACAGTCTGTATATAAGGATTGAGAGAGTCATACCAGCCTCCTTACTCTATCTCTATAAAGCTTTATACCCAGTAAAAAGAAGCCTCTCCCAAATCATTCATGGAGAAGTTCTTACTTAAATAACTTTTGACTGACTATAACATACCTATATCATTATTGATAATGAGTATGTCATCCACATAGAGCACCAAAAAGATAATCATGCTCCCACATATAAGCTTCTCTTATTTTTTGATAAAAATAAGACCGTCTGATTATATCATCAAAATGAAGATTCCAGTTTTGAGAGGCCTGCTTAGGTCTATAAATGGACTTATTCAGTCTATACACCAGATTAGAAGTCAGGTTGAGTGTAAAACTTTCAAGATATTGATTTGATATTTCTATTACACATAATTAAGCACAAGTATACGTTATCATAACAAGTAATAAAGGGACAAAATAGTTGGATGTCAAACTCACAAGTATAATATCTACTTCTTACCAAGTACTAAAATTATATCTTTCTAGTAATTATTCAAATATTTAATTCTTAAGAATGAATATTAAAAGGTATAAAGTAATATCACAACATCAAGATTTTAAAAAAATAATAATACAGAGAAAACCTAAGATTAATATTATCCCTTAATAAGATTTCTAATAATTCATTTAGTTCTTGTTGTTGATCAAGACACAAATGTATTCACATGCCTCTCTCAAGGTCACGCAAGTATATTCTAATTTACCAAGTACCTATATCTCTATTGTACTTGTAATAAATTAAAATTCATTAAGAATAAGTCTTTATTGATCATAGATGCCAATTAGGTATATCACTATCCTAATTTGAAACTTGTAGATGTTACTCTGTAATCATGCATCAAATTATCTAGGTTTAAATACAATGATGCCTCTCTCGAGTTTATCAAAGTATTACCCAAAATAATCATAGTATTTGCTAAATATAATGAAACATTAAGAACAAATAATTTAAATAACAATTAACTAAGTTTATTAAATATTAGAGAGATTTGATAATTAAGCACACATATTGAGTTTAAGTATTAACCCTAAAAAGAAACTAAGTGCATAGTTACAAGAGAATTAAGGAAAAAATATAAATAAAACATGATACAATTAATGGTAAACCGATATAGATGTCAAAATGCACTTGATTGAATTACCAAAGAATCTCCTGCTCATTTGAAACGCCTTTGAATTTCTCTCTATAGTTACTTTAATTATGCTCTAATTGCTCTTTAAAGCTTGTGTTGTGTGTTCTTTAAAAGCTAGAACGCGTGGCCTTTTATAGGGTTTGATTTTGGCTTATAATCCTAATTCCCGTTAGTTCATGAAAAGTATGATTGTTGGGGCGATAATTCTTCATCCCTAAGGCGCTATGCCTTTGAACCTTTATCGCTGCAATGGTGGGATATTTTTACTTAGGCATCGGACTTTTGTTGAAGCAAAAACAAGATAGCGCTGGGGTAAAATTTTGCGAGTAATCCAGGCCTTACTTTTGTATTTCCTAATCAACTTCTGGAATTGCAACTGGAGTGAAAATCTTTATACCACTGGGGCAAAAATTACCAATTTTAAATTTGTTACATTTTGATCTTTGGTTTTGGCTATTTTGCGTTCTTGCTCCAGTTTTCATCTTTTTTGGTCCAAACCCTACAAATAAGCATTAGTGCATATAAAGTCATTTATTCTTATAAAATATCAAAATTTTAACATAAAATAAGGATAAAATATATAACAAATATACGCTTATTAGTTGTTCTATATATATCTCTTGCTCGAGATATCAATTTACAAAAGCTATCTTTACATCCATCAGCTAGATTTCATTATCATAATATGTAACAATAACTAATAAAATTCGAATTGATTTCAGCATGGCTACTGGTGAAAAGTTTTTCTCATAATCTATTCCAAAATTTCTAAGGATAGCCTTTTGCCACAAGTCAGGCTTTGAAGGTCTCTTACCTTCTTATTGGGCCCATAATTCTACTTGTAAACTGATTGTGATGTTATAGTAGCTAAGTGCAAGTGCACGCTATCGTATCAAGTAATATAGGATTTTAAGTCCAGATATCGATCCCACAGAGACTATGCTATCTATTCTATAAATCAAGTACTAAAATTGTACCTACGTAACTTTTATTCAGAAAACCAAAATCTAGAATTTATGTAACTAATCTAGTTCTCTCAATTAACTAAACAAAAGTAAATAGTAAAATTCACAAATAAAGATAATCTAGGGTTTTGACTTGTCCCCTAGTATTTCATTGGATTCATTAACAACTTAGTTAATCCTTTAATACCAATTGATTGGCTTAGACACTAATCTTATCACAAGCCTCTGTCGATGGTCAAGTGACTATATTACACATTCCAATAATCACCTATATGTCTATGGTAATCAAATCAGAATGTAATTTATTAAGATCAAGTCTAAATTAGACCATACATGCCACCTAGGTATATGTCTATCCTAGATGGAACTCATAGTTGTTACTCTATGATCATGCATCAAACTATCCTAGGCTAAACACATGAATCCATCCGTCAAGTTCATCATGGTTCTTCAATCATTCATAATATTGATCAGGTATAATGAAAGCATGAAACACAAGATAGAATGAATCAATTGAATGTTTCAAGTTCATAAACTAAAAATTAACACAATCCAAATCCATACTAAGTTCACATAGTCTAACTCTAGATGAACAATTTAGCCCATCACAAAACTAAAAGTATCAAACCAATTCATAAAGATCAACAAGAAAAAGAACATAATGATAAAGAAAGAGAAGAAAAACTAATCAAAGTGACTCCTTGATGTGCTTCTCTCTTAACCTTGACTTAAAGCTTGAATCTTGATCTTGGTTCTTCAATCTTTGACTTTGATCTTTGATTTGTGTTATGAATTCTCTCTCTAAGTTTTTGCCTCTTTTTCTCTCCTCTCTTTCTTTCCTCCCTTTTAGGGTTTTTGGCCTTCTATTTATAGGTTTTTGTCTTTAAAATACTGTTTATGAGTACTGTAGCAAAAATACTGTTTAACAGGCACTGTAGTAAATACTGTTTCCCCAATACTGTTCACCCCCCTGAGCGTCGTGGCACTGGGTTGTGAGCGCTGTGGCGTTCAGTCACTGGCCTGGTGCCCCTTTAGTATTTTGAGCGTAACATCTTCGTATGACATCCGATTCGCCTCCCGTTTATTCCTATGCGTCACATTTTCTATCGTGCATCTATTTATAACACAAAACCACAATTAAATAGCCAAATAGTTATGATTTGGAGCAAAATACAAAATTTTGGTACAAATTATACTAGCACTTTTACGCCCTTATCAAATACCCCCAAACTTAAGACTTTGCTCGTCGTCGAGAAAAATAAAGAAAAACATTCACAACTTATTCATGACTAAAAACAATAAAATTAAAAACTAAAAATAGGTTTCGGTTAATTAAACAACATCATCATAGTCTCAAATTAAGGCTGTTAAAAATAGCACAAGACTTTTCAAAAATCAATAAACAACTTTTAACAATTCTCATACCATTGATCAAGTACTTCATTCTCCCTTATAAATGATCACTTGTGCGTGTGTGTAATAAGCAAGTAATTAGCTAAATAGAACATAGATTTACTCAATACTTAAGAAATACATAAATATGATATCTCGGCATATTTTTAATTACAACACTACCATAAGCTTGCTTTTCATACTACTCTTCACTAATGTAGAAATACACATGTCTAGGGGTCTATTTAGGACTTTAATTAGCTTGTAATGTAAGGCTAAGGTAAAGGTGGGATATAAAGATATATATAAAGTGCAAATCACACCATTAACACCTAGACTTTACTTAGAAACCCTCTTGATTCCTTCTCCACATTGATTATTCATCTCTTCCCCCAAACTTATGTTATTCCATATTTCTTTCAATCACATTTTTGCAAAGAATTTCTTATTTTTCTTAAGCTAAGGGTATTATGCATTTAAACATTTTTTTTATGTACCCCCAATCTTAGATTGATATGCACCTACAAGACTTATTGCTTCTCATTGCAGTACCCTTCTTTCATACATCCACAACCTTTTTCATTTTAAGAATATTTCTAAGTAACTCAAGGTTTATAGTTCTACCGGTAGATTTTAGGATAAGTAAACTCAAAGTCTTTAGGCTTGTAATGTGGTTAAATAGAAAGAAAAAAAAAAGGTAATTAGGCTCAAACGGGGTGATTAAAGATAAATATACATATACGGTAGGCTCAAAAAAGCTCAAACGGTCCAAAGATGGCCTAATGTCATTTCTCTAAGCATGTGAATTCTAGGATTTCGCCTCAAGTAGTAATCAAGCAAGTTCTAGAGTGTTGATCTTCGAGATTGTGGTGTACTACTTAAGCATGAATAACTTTAAGCAAAAAATTCAACTAATACATGCTTATTTCAATGTGCTCAAGAATAAGTGATAAAAAATAAGCTTGAAATCAGTTCAAGATTCATGATATAAAAATTATCTCAAGCCTCTATTATTTTCTAAAGACTTGTAAAAATAAATTCAGCAAATATTTTATTTCTTATCATGGACTAATGATCATCCTCTCAACCAAAACTTAACAACTTAAAAAAAAGAAAATTTACTCCATAAGATAATCAACCAATATAAGCAGCAAAATAGACACAAGAAAGTGTGTTTTCCACCCCCAAACTTAAACTAGACATTGTCCTCAATGTCTAAAAATAAACTTAAAAGTAAGAAAAACTCTCCTGGCAGATAAAGTTGAAGCAATGCAACGTTGTTGCCCATTGATTGGACTGTGGTATTCCTTTACTTCTAACGCTTGAAATTGCTTGAGCTGCTTTCTTGAATGCTTGACTTGCTGATTTTATTCCTAAAAGAAACAAAGAAACTAACATAACTAAAACTGAAAATAAGCTAATAAAAAATAAAAATTTACTTGGGTTGCCTCCCATAAGCGCTTGATTTGACGCTGTCGGCTTGGCAGGGCTCTTTCTACTCTTATGGAGGATCAAAGTCAATGGTGGAAGTATCATTATATGTGCGCTTGTTAGGATTTCTTTCTTTTAGCTTCCACATCTTCTTTATTAGATCTTGGGCAGCAACTTGTTCCTCTTTCTCCTCTTATTTCTCCGAAAAAGACTTGAATCTTAGACCGGTGAAGTGTCTCTTTTGTGCCCTTCTCTTTGATCCTGTCATTGCACTGCTTCTTCTTTTTTTTCTTCTTTTTCTTTCTTCTCTTTCTATGCCTTAATGCCTTCTTTTTTATGTAAGGATTCAACATCTCCATGTCTTTGAGCTCTTTAGTGCTTGATGGCATCACATTAATACTACAACAGTCAAGTAATGTAGTGTGCATGGGCTAATTCTTCTATTTGTTACTAGTATTTTGTACTGTGTTGCCACTTTTCTGTACCTTAGAATGTTGCTGCACTTTAATACCAGTTTCTGTACATTCCATTAATGAGAATTCTGCACTTTTCTGAGATTCTGCACTATTTTCTAGACTGGTATGCTGCTGATTTTTTGTTTCAACACTTGTTTGACACCTCTGTAGCCTTTGAAGAAAAGGAATAGGCGGTCTATATGGTTGTACTTTATTTTTCTACACTTCCTTCTCCTCTATACTTGGTTATGATGGTATGGATGTATTTTCTTGTAAAATCTCACCACACCTCAAGTTGATGGCTTAGAATAACTCTACATTCTCTTTTGGATTTGTCTCAGTATCGATTGGGAAAGTGCCCTGAGGTCTTCTATTAATTGTAGTAGCAAGTTGTACCATTTGAACCTCTAAATTCTTCAAAGATGCTGAATGATTCTGTAGGATGGCATCATTGGACTTCATATATTGCATAAACATATCTTCCAATGTCAGCTTCTTTTCTTGTGGTGGTGGAAATCCTAAGGGATTCATTGGTTTAAAAGGCTCCTCTTGGTTGTAATGACAAAAGAAGTTAGGATGATCTCTCCACCTCGGATTGTAGGAATTTAATTGTGGGTTAGGTTGTTGACGATTGAAATTGCCCACATAATTTGCTACTTCCATGCATTGCTTATTCATGTGGTTATCACCACAAAAGTCGCATATCACTTGTCGAGTTTTGACGGCATTCACTGCATCAAACTTCTTGGATAATAAATTGATTTGTGCTACCAATGCATTGAATGCGTCAATCTCATATATAGCAGCAACTCTCTTGGGTGTAACTCTCTCTGGTGGCCATTGGTAACTATTTGACACCATCTCTTCTAATAAATCATAAGCCTCATCTATAGACTTATTTATTAAAGCTCCTCCAGCAGCGGCATCTACAATAGTCCTCAAATGGCCTACTAATCTATTATAGAACGTTTGGACTAATAGCCATTTAGGGACTCCATGATGAGGACACTTCCTCAACATGTCCTTGAAGCGCTCCCATGCCTCATACAATGAATCTCTATCAATCTGACTAAATGAGGTGATATCATTCCTTATCTTTGCTGGCTGTGCTAGTGGAAAGAACTTGGTTAAGAACTTCTATGCTAAATCTTCCCACGTCGATATGGATCCTGACGGCAATGACATCAACCAACTCTTAGCTCTGTCCCTTAAGGAGAAAAGGAATAATCTCAATCCAATGTCATCGTCGGAGTCTCCGTTGTATTTGAAGGTATCATAAATTTCCAATAAGTTTATGATATGCATGTTAAGATCGTCATTAGGAGCTCCGTTGAACTGTACAGTTTTTTTTAGCATCTGAATAATTTCGATTTGATCTGAAAGTTATTAGTGTTGATGGTTGGTCGCCGAATACTAGACTGAACACCATTTGTAGTTAGGATAGCATACTTTTTCAAAGCCCTCTGTGGTATCATGGGCCTAAAGACAGGATTATTGATATGATCATTGTTTCCCTCTATGGTATGAACTGTCAAAGCAAAATAAAAAGAAAGTCAAAGTAAAAAAAAAAAGATAAAATAGAAATAAAAATCTGAATTAAAAGTAAGTAGTTTAGTATTAGTATTGATCTAAAGAATAGATAAAACTATTCCTCAACAACGGCGCCAAAAACTTGATTGTGATGCTATAGTAGCTAAACCCAAGTGCACGCTATCGTATCAAGTAATATAGGATTTTAAGTCCAGATATCGATCCCACAGGGACTATGCGATCTATTCTATAAATCAAGTACTAAAATTGTACCTACTTAACTTTTATTCAGAAAACCAAAATCTAGAATTTATGTAACTAATCTAGTTCTCTCAATTAACTAAACAAAAGTAAATAGTAAAATTCACAAATAAAGATAATCTAGGGTTTTGACTTGTCCCCTAGTATTTTATTGGATTCATTAACCACTTAGTTAATCCTTTAATACCAATTGATTGGCTTAAACATTAATCTTATCACAAGCCTCTGTCGATGGTCAAGTGACTATATTACACATTCTAATAATCACCTATATGTCTATGGTAATCAAATTAGAATGTAATTTATTAAGATCAAGTCTAAATTAGACCATACATGCCACCTAGATATATGTCTATCCTAGATGGAACTCATAGTTATTACCCTATGATCATGCATCAAACTATCCTAGGCTAAACACATGAATCCATCCGTCGAGTTCATCATGGTTCTTCAATCATTCATAATATTGATCAGGTATAATGAAAGCATTAAACACAATATAGAATGAATCAATTGAATGTTTCAAGTTCATAAACTAAAAATTAACACAATCCAAATCAATACTAAGTTCACATAGTCTAACCCTAGATGAACATTTTAGGCCATCACAAAACTAAAAGTATCAAACCAATTCATAAAGATCAACAAGAAAAAAAAACATAATGATAAAGAAAGAGAAGAAAAACTAATCAAAGTGACTCCTTGATGTGCTTCTCCCTTAACCTTGACTTGAAGCTTGAATCTTGATCTTGGTTCTTCAATCTTTGACTTTGATCTTTGATTTGTGTTGTGAATTCTCTCTCTAAGTTTTTGCCTCTTTTTCTTTCCTTTTCTCTCCTCTCTTTCTTTCCTCCCTCTTAGGGTTTTTGGCCTTCTATTTATAGGTTTTTATCTTTAAAATACTGTTTATGAGTACTGTAGCAAAAATACTGTTATGGGTACTGTAGTAAATACTGTTCACCCCTGGCGACCGCCATGGCGCCCAGTCACTGGCCTGGTGACCCTTTCGTATTTTGAGCGTAACATCTTTGTTTGACGTCCGATTCGCCTCCTATTTATTCCTATACGTCACATTGTCTATTGTGCATCTATTTATGATGAAAAACTATAATTAAATAGCCAAATAATTATGATTTGGAACAAAATATGAAAGTTGGGTACAAATTATACTAACACTTTTACGCCCCTATCATAAACCCATTTACAACTAATAGAAACAATTCCTTTGATAAGCTCAACCAAGCCCAGACGTAATTGTCATGCATAGAATCAATCTCAAATTTTATAACGTTTTGTTATTTTTTTGAATTAATGTCCAACATCGCCTCTCTATAAGTCAAATGATCATTTTCTTCAACTAAGAAAACATCAAAAGTCCCTTCAAGCATCATACCATACTTATTATGTGGCCTTGAGATCTTTTCCAACCTACAGGAATGGTGTATTAAAGGTATCTCACTTGCTTGAACCTGAGGTTCCATCACTAATTCATCAACATCTTGATTGATTTCATCAAGTTCGATCTTCCTATAATCCCCACAATCCATTTGAAACTGCCTTCTGGAGAGGTGGTATAATGAGCAACGAACACATTTTGTTTCTTAGGATCATAGAACTTATATCCCATAGAATGTTCGAGATATCCAATGAACCTATACTTCTACCCCTTGAGTGTAAGTTTATTATATTACGTAACTTTTTCGTAACTAAGACAACCCAAAATTTTAATATACTTAAGACTTGATTTTCTCCCGGTCTATATCTCATATGGTGTAGTAAGAACAGCCTTTGATGAAACTCTATTTAATAAGTAAGCTGCAGTCTTTAGAGCATAACCCCAAAGATATTCAGGAAAATCGGTAAATCTCATCATCAATTGCACCATATCTAATAAAGTTTTTTCCTCTTATCTGAAACACTATTGTGTTAAGGAGTACCTAGAGGACTATACTGAGTAAAAAACCTATTATCCTTTAAATAATCAATAACTTCACTGCTCATGTATTCACCGTAACGATATGATTGAAGGCATTTAATAAACTTACTAGTTTGTTTTTCTACCTCTAGTCAAAACTCTTTAAATATTTTAAAGGTTTCTAACTTGTGTTTGATAAGAAACATATGCCTGTATCGTGACAAATCATCAATAAAGATCACAAAGTATCGAAACCAACTTATGGCAGTGTGATGCATTGGATCACATACATCACTATGTACTAGTTTAATAAATCAGTAGCCTGGTGTCCTACAACAACAAAAGGAGATTTGGTCATCTTCTTTTGACTACAAGATCCACAAAATATCTCTATGGTAAGATCAAGTATTTGACCATCCTTAACTAAATAGATTAGGTATCTCTCGCCAATAATACCTAATCACCTATACCACAATTCGATATTATTCAAAGTTTCCAAATTTTTTCTCTTTTCATTACCTATATATTCAAGGCATTTCTTGTTGTATCTAAAATATAATGGTTATTCATTAACTGACAATCAGCAAGCAAAACATGATCTTTATCATATGAATATAATGAACTGTTCTAAATTTGTACATGATAACCCTCATTATGCAAATCAGGTCGCCAAAACTTCACAAGATCTGTTAAGCATCCATAAGGGTCCATAACAAGGGCAAGATCTAAGAAAATAAAGGAAGCATCAAATGGGCTAATTGAACACATCTTAAATAAATGTTTTGTTAAAGACATTAATCAGATCGAATTAATTATTCAAGCCGATCAATGCCTTGTCAATGTTATTCATGTTTCTTTATGATGGACATCACAATTAGACCATGATAGCATCAACCCATATTGTAGAAGCCTAAGAAGAAGATAAGAAACCATTTTAGGGGATTGCAACTGCATTTATCATAGTAGTTATATTTACTACAGAATTTACTTATCTTAATAGTAGTTAGAAGTTTGACAGTCAAACTTAATTTCATTTATTGTTATCCTTTGAAAGTTGTAATGAATGTTTGGCATCCCAAGTAGTGTCCTTATAAGTACCATAAGGGATGAGAGAAATGAACAGTTTATGACATTAATATTATTAAAAGTTTTCTCTTACTTCTTCAAAGAACTTTTAAGAACTTATCAAGATTTCATCTTGTGGCATTCATCATTGACTTATCATTCACAACCTTTCTCATCTATCTTGAGTGTGGCATCAAACCTTTTCTTATACCTTTAGTTCTTATCTCTGACTAGATAACGGGTCAATGTCCTTATTTTTATTTGTTTGTGAATCTGAATTAGAATGATCCTTGGGAAACAAACTCATTGAGCATCGGTCTCACTTTTCTTTAGAGGTTCACATCATTTGCTATCAGAGCTTAGGTTATAAATCAAGTTTGATTTATCTTTATTTTTTATATTGTTTGTTCTTTCTTTTAATTCTGTATCATTGGTTCTATTCCCTTGAATCTGAATCATATCATCTTTATTTATTCTTATCTATAACTTTTATCTATTTTTTCACCCTAATTCATTCAAGTTCTATTAAAAAAAGAATCATATCATCAATCTCACTTTTCTTTAGAGGTTCACATCATTTGTCTATTTATCATTGCATATAAGTAAAAAAAAAGACAAAAAAAAAAGGTATAAAACAAACAAATTCAATTGATTTTAGGTTTTCTTTTCTGAATTAAACAAATAAAGTATAAAAAGTTCTGAATTATTTGAAGTGTTATTCAAGTTTTGTTGCATCAAGTGCGTATTCTACCTATTTTATGCAATTCATCCTAAAACAAAACAACTATCTTAATTGCATCAAAAATTCAAATTTCCTATTTTTCTTAGTTTTTCTAGTTTATTGTTTTCATTATAACCTTGTTCTCTTTGCTTATCAAATTCATCCTATTCTTTCCTTTGCGATAACCCATTCTCATCCTTAGTAATCTAATTTATTGAGCATGAATTGTTTCAAGGTAATTTTGATTGATTTTATTTAATTTCAATAAAGAATGAAAGAGGAGACTAAAGAGTGGAAAAACGCAAAAATGTATGACCTCATAAAAGGGTAAAAGCCATATTTGAGTAAACACGAGTGTGAGTGTTATCAATCTTGAGAAAAAACACGTAAGGGAGTGTTTGTGAGGTTTTTTTTTATCTTTGTTTGCAGGTTATTAAACTTGTCTCAAGAAAAAGATAAAAGCTGATCCGATTATGCATAGAAAAATATAGATTTCAAACTTTTCTTTAAGTCCTTAGAACAAAAATTTAATCATATGAATTTGAGGTTTGATAAGGTAAATGAAAGAATAGATAAAGTTGAATTAGTTCACAAAGGGGATAGCCACCTAGAGTTTCTAATATATGAAGACTTGATAGGCGTGCTACCATGAATGATGATGACATTGATGAAGATGATTGGGATGATGATGACCAGGCCACTATTGTCAATACGGATAGATTCGTACGTGGTAAAAAAGGTAAACAAGAGAGAACAAGACATGAAGATAGAGTTAATTATAACTTAAGTAGTATTAAGCTAAAGAATTCTTCTTTCCAAGGTAAAAATGATCCTGATACATATTTAGAGTGGAAAAAAAAGGTAGAACTAGTTTTTTATTGCCATAACTACTCTGAGAAAAAGACGATAAAGTTGGCTACTGTTGTTCACTGATTATTCAATTATTTGGTAAGATCAACTTGTTTTAATTAGGAGACGAAATCATGAAAGGCTCATTCAGACATGGGAAGAGATGAAAGCTATTATGAGAAAGTGATTTGTCATTAGTCATTATTATAAAGATTTGTACCAAAGGTTGCAAAACCTTACTCAAGGTTTCAAAAGTGTTGAAGACTACCACAAAGAAATTGAGATAATCATGATTCAAGCCAATGTTGAGGAAGATCAAGAGGTAACTATGACCAGATTTTACAAGGTTTAAATCATGATATTGGCAATGTAGTCGAATTTCAGCATTATGTAGAGTTGGAGGACATAGTGCATATGGCAAAGAAGCTAGAAAAATAACTCAAGAGGAAGAGTTCCATAAGATATGGCTAGAACTCGAGTTCTTCGTCATCTTGGAAACTGAATTAGAATAAAAAGGATGAAAGGCCAAATTTCAAGCCTAAAGCCGAAACCTCTAAAAGTAACCAAGATAGAGGTGTACCAAACAAAGGTAAATTTGATTCTCAACCTTCTAGAAATAGAGATATCAAATACTCTAAGTGTTTGAAAATATGTCATATTGAATCAGAATGCCTAAACAAAAAGTAATGATATTGAATGATGATGGTGATATTGAGATCAAATGTGAAGCCGATGATAAGTTTATACCAACTTTGGAGGATGCAAATGATATTGAATATCTAGTTAATGGACAACTTTTAGTTTCAATGAGAGCTCTTAGTATGCAAATCAAAAAAGATGAGAAGGTACAACGTGATAATATTTTTCATACTATATACCATGTTAATAATAAGCTATGAGCATGATTATTTATAAGGGGGGTTGTACTAATGTGGCTAGCACTAGTTTGGTAAAATTAAATTTGACAACTTTGAAACATCCTAGACTGTATAGGCTACAATGACTAAATTATTGTAGAGAAGTCAAAGTAAATAAACAAATGCTTCTCTTATTCTCAATAGGAAGTATAAAGATTAGGTTTTGTGCGATGTGATGCCAATGCATGCAGGGCTTATTCTATTAGGGTGACCATGGCAGTATGATAGGCATGTAATTTATGATGATTACACCAATAGATACTTGTTCATACTTGATGAAAAATCAATTAATCTTGTGCCTTTAACCCTAAGATAAGTGTATGAAGATCAAGTGAGGTTAAAAAAAGAGAGTGATATGAAAACAGAGAGTGAGATTTCAAAAAAAAAGACTGAAACTAAAAGGAAAGAAAAAAAGAGTGAAAAAGGAAGGGAAATTTTAGTTAGTGAGAAAAGAAAAAAAGAGAAAACAAGTAGATATCTATGCAAGAATAAGTGAGATAAAAAAAAAAGCTTTGCTTTTAAATCGGCCTATAATTGTACTTTTGTACAAAGAGACTTGTTTTAGTGCTAATAAACTTAACCTTTCTTTACCTAATGTTGTTGTTTCTTTTACAGGAATTTAATGATGTATTTTCTGAAGAGATACTGAATAGTTTACCACTAATAAGGGGAATCGAGCATCAAATTACCTTTATACCTAGAGCATCAATTCCAAATAGGCCAGCCTATAAAAGCAATCATGATAAGTCAAAGAACTTTAAAGGTAGGTTAATGAGCTCATAAAGAATAAGTATGTGCATGAACGTATGAGTCCTTGTGCGGTTACAGTATTGCTTATACCTAAGAAGGATAAGTCATGAAGGTTGTGTGTTGATTGTTATGCTATCAACAATATCACCATAAAATATAAAGTTCCCATTCCTAAATTAGATGATATGCTTGATGAATTGCATGATTTTGTGTTTTTACCAAAATTGATCTTAATATCATCAGATTATGATGAGAGAAGGTGATGAATGAAAAATCGCATTTAAAGCAAAATATGGTTTATATGAGTGGTTAGTTATGCCATTTGGATTAACTAATGCACCTAGTACTTTCATGATATTAATAAATCATTTTATTGGCAAATTTGTGATTGTATACTTTAATGATATTCTGAATTATAACAAAAGCTTAGATAAGCATGTTGAACATTTAAAACTTATTTTAGATATTTTAAAAAAAGAAACTTTGTTTACTATCCTCAAAACGTGTACCTTTTGTATAGATAATCTTGTATTTCTTGGATTGTTGTTAATGCTAAAGAAATTGAAGTAGATGAAAAAAATATTAAAGTAATCCAAGATTGGCTAAAATCTATAATAGTGGGTCATATTAGAAGTTTTCTTAGTTTGGCTGGCTTTTATAGAAAATTTGTGAAAGATTTCAATAGCCTAGCCATACCTTGAACTGAAGTTATTAAAAAGAATGTAAGTTTTAAGTGGGGTGATGAACAAGAAAAGACATTTAATTTAATCAAGAAAAATTTAATTAATGCACCTTTGCCTGCTTTACCTAACTTCACTAAAACTTTTGAAATTGAGTGTGATGATTCAAGAATAGGTATTAGAGTTGTACTTATGTAAGAATGACGTCCCATTACACATTTCAATGAAAAGCTAAATAAGGCAACCTTGAATTACCCTACTTATGATAAAGAGATGTAGACATTGTTGGGTGCGATGTTTCGGTTCTAAACCGTATTGGATGTGTGCATGTGGTTTGTTTCCATCACATTAAATTCACGTGTATATATAATTCATGCATCTCATACATAAATATATACGAAGCAAAAGTTAGAAATCTAATTTCCTAAAATAATAAACACAATAAATTTTTCATTTTATTACATTAATAAAATTAAAAAGATATTTAATCATACTATTACCAAAATTGAGAATAATCGCCTTACAAGCCTTTGATACAATTTAAGCTAGAGTACTGCTTGAAATAGACCTATTAGCAATTTTAGGACTCAACGTGGTGGGCTTGAGTCGCTAGAATAGCAACATTAATTTTCAGTACTAGTTTAAAGCTTAAACCATTTAGATTAACTCTTAATCTATAATTTAACACCCAAACTATTTTATTTGTTTTATCCTTGATCAACACTTTGATCAATAAAATAAATTTATTATGCTTTTTAATGGCCAAGCTTTATTGGAGAATATAATAAATAGTGATTTCAACTATTGAAATTAAAGAAAAAGAAACAATTTCCTTTTTTATTTCTTTCTTTCTTGGCCAGCCAAACATAACCATCAAAAGCCTTATTTTTGTTTTCATTTCACATATTTATAAACCTTTAACTAAACCATAGTTAATATATTAAATAAGGTTTATATTAACTTAATTAAAGTTAACTCTAGTTTAATTAACAAACTTGTCCAACAAGTTTACAATATTTAAATATTAAGTTAACCTAACTAAAGTTAACTATTAACCCTAGTTAGGTTAATCAAACATGGCAACTAAGTAATTAATATAATATTCAATTAACCTAACTCAAGTTAACATTTAACTAAAGTTAGGTTAACTTACTTTTACAATAATTAAATAATTAATTAACCTAACCTTAATTAACAATTAACCTAGGTTAAGTTAAACATTATTATTTAATTATTAAATTGTTAAATATCCTTTTAACCTAACCATATGATTAACTCACAACCATACTATATTTATTTAACATTTAAATAAATAAATATCTTAATTATTTAAAAATTAAATAATCAAATATGTGAAATTACCCTTAAGCCCTCACTTTGTTACTAAGTTAATCTATAGTAGGTCCCACTTAATCACACACTCGAATCAATTTAACCGAGGGCTCATTATACACTATATGTCAATATTTAATTGATCAATAATAATTGTTAACTAATTAATGTACTTAACACTTAAGTCTTGACACGCATGTATCCCAAGGGTTTTAAAATAAATATCCATTTTGTTGGAATTTACTAGGTTGAACAATTTAATCTGGTATCCTGCCCAGGACACAATGAGTACACTTCATATTGTAAGGCTCTCTAGGTCTACGCTTGATTCGTCAAATGGAACTATTCTATGAGTCTGTAATCGATGCCCTACATACACCATGGATATTATAAATCAACGCGTTAGATCATACAAGTTGAGGTTATAGCACACACATATAGTCATTTCGTCAATTATATCCCAAAAGTGCAGGGACATAGATCAACACTATCAAATCTCCATAAGCACATCCATGAACTTATCTCCAGATTTATATTTCTGTAAAATAATATTTGTAAACTCCTTTGCGATATTGTTTAACCCTACGAAAAACTCTTTTATAGGGTATCTGCTTTTGACCAAAAGACTTTCTGAAACATAATTATTAGAGCATCAGGATATAAAACTCACTCATATGAGCTGAAGAATCCCATATCTAAGCACACAAGACTCTATGAACATTAGACCATACCCAGTGACACCTAACGGTCAAACTATGAAAGGTCTTTGACATGCGTAGAACCAAAGCATAGTGAATCACTTATAAGCCCACCGTGGTGCTCAGGTCAAAGGACCACAGATACTACTCAACTTGAGAAGACCCTCCATTGATGGCTTTATGAGATGTTTATTAGAGGTCCTCGTGAGTCTATTTAGTATCTAGTTCTAACTAAATACTTATATGCCTATATGAGCTCCAAGCTCATAGTCAGTTAAGAAACACTATTTGTACCCTACAAATATAAACATACACTGATCTATATAAAAAGAATTCATTGACAAACTTGTATCAATGAAAATATATCAGAAACATAGTGTTTGAGAATATTTTGCATAATGATATTTTCTAGCACCTTATTGCAACTCTTGTAACTATGTCATTACTAGTATACCATCAGGTCTTGTTTCATTACAGACAAGGCTCTAGCTCATTAGAATTCACTGATTATTATAACCTACTAACTCTTTAGCATTTATAATTATCAGTGATGCTAACTCTTAGCACTGATCTAAACTCCTTTAGACTAAATTTAAACTCCTTCAGATCATACAATGTCTGTAACGTTACAAAAAATGTACCATATATATTTAAATATTAATGATTTTATTAAAATGTATATTGTATAAAAATTAAACAATTTAACATTCATATAACATTGAAATGGCATATAAGCACTAACTCTAACATACATTATATAGGACATTAGAAACTTGGAAGCATTATCTTTGGCCAAAAGAATTTGTGATCCATACGGATCATAAATCGTTAAAGCATTTAAAAGGTTAACATAAGCTGAGCAAACATCATGCCAAGTGGGTGGAGTTCATTAAAACATTTGCTTATGTAATCAAGTACAAGTAAGGAAAAGAAAACGTTGTAGTTGATGCATTATCTTGAAGGTAGCTTTACTTTCTACTTTAGATGCAAAATTATTAAGTTTTGATAAATGAAAGACTTGTATATTAACAAATCTGATTTTGGCAATGTATTTAATGCATGTAAGAAGGTGGTGTTGGGAAAATTCTTTAGGCATAATGAATTTTTGTTTAAAGAAAATAAGTTATATGTGACTAATTGTTAATTGCGTGAATTGCTTGTTAAAGTAGCTCATGGGGTGTTTGATGGGGCATTTTGGTATATCTAGGATTTTAGATGTTTTTTATGAACACTTCTTTTGGCCTTATATGAAATGTGATATAAAAAGAATTTGTCAAAAGTGTGTCATTTGTAGACAAGCTAAGTTTAAGGTTAAACCTTATAGTTTGTATACTACTTTGTCTATACCTAGTGAAACTTGGACTAACATATTTATAAATTTTGTGTTAGGTTTACCTAGGTCAAAAGGGGGGTAGGAATTCCATATTTGTAGACGTGGATAAATTTTTCTAAATGGCACATTTTATTCCATATCATAAAATCAATAATGCATCATATATTACTGACTTGTTTTTCAAATACATTGTAAGATTGCATGGCATGCCTACGAGTATTGTTTCGGATAAGGATGTAAAGTTATAAAGCTATTTTTGGAAGACTTTATAGGGTAAGTTAGGAACTAAAATTTTATTTTCTACTACTTGTCGTCCACACATTAACGAGTAATGTTTACCATATGTAGAGTTTGCATATAATAGAAATGTGTATTCAACAACTAAGTTTTCACTATTTGAAATATGGTTAAATCTATTAACTCTTTACTTATGGATGATCGTGCTAATTTAGATGGAAAGAAGAAAATTGACTTTGTTAGGCAAATCCGTGAAAAGGCGCGTTAAATTATTAAAAAAAGAACTGAACAATATGCCAACCAAACTAATACGGGGCGCAAGGAAGTTGTATTTAAGCTAGGTGATTGGGTTTGGTTGCATATGAGAAAGGAACGATTTCCTATTCAAAGGCATCCTAAGTGGTGTCTTAATAAATACCATTTCAAGTGGTTGAAAGGATTAATGACAACACCTGCAAGTTAGACCTTCAAAGTGAGTATAATGTAAATGCAAACTTTAATTTTAAAGATTTATCTCCTTTTGATATAGGTGAAGATTTGAGGACAAATCCTTTTCAAGAGGGGGTGAATGATGCAAATCAGGTTTCCAAAGCTTCACAAGATTCATTGAGCATCCATGGGAGTCCAATGACAAGGGACAGATTCAAAAAAATGAAGGAAGCGTTAAATGGGCTACTTGAACACATCTCAAATTCATGTTTTGTTAAAGACATTAATCCTCATGAATTACTTATTCAAGTAGATCAATGCCTTGTCAATATTATTAAAGTTTCTTTATGATGGACATCACAATCAGACCATGATAGCATCAGCCTATGTGATGGAAGCCTAAAAAAAAGATAAGAAGTCATTTTAGGGGCTTGCAATTGCATTTATCATAGTAGATGTATTTACTTTAAAATTTACTTATCTTGATAGTAGTTAAAAGTTTGGCACTCAATCTTAATTTTATTTATTGTTATACTTTGAAAGTTGTAATGAATATTTGGCATCCTAAATGGTGTCTTAATAAATACCATAAGGGATGAGAGGAAAGAACAGTTTCTGACATTAATATATTGAAAGTTTTCTCTTAGTTCTTCAAAGAACTTTTAAGAACTTATCAAGGTTTTCATCTTGTGGCATTTATCCTTAACTTATCACTCATAACCTTTCCATCTATCTTGAGTGTGGTGTCAACCCTTTTTCTTATACCTTAGGTTTTTACCTCTGAATTGATAACATGTCAATATCCTTATTTTCATTTGGTTGTGAATCTGAATTAAAATAATCTTTAGTAAAGTAACCTTATTGAGCATCGGGTCTCATTTTTCTTTATGAGGTTCATAACACCTCCCTTTCTAGTACAGAAATGGAGATGATCTACCTAATTTTATTAGGCACAAAATAACAATTATACAATAAAATGGATCTGCCAGTAGGGAGAAATAGCTCAAAAGTCCTAATAGCTTTTTCTTTTAGGAAATATCCATTTCCAACACGAAGTTATACTTCTCTATGCTACATCTGTCTAACTTCTCTCAGACCTGCAACATATTACAAATATGATAAAGACATACAATATCTAATACCCAACTAATGCTAGTATGAAATGTTAATGAAATGTCAATTTCATATTTAGACAAATACTTGAGGGACTCTTCTTTCTTATGGCAAAGTTTTTTTTGACAATTCATTTTTCAATGTCCGTCCTCACTACAATGGAGACACTTTCCTTTGTCTTTGCTATTATTTTATAGCTTGGATATAGCTCACCTCTGAAGACCTACAGATGGTGTCTGCTTCACCTTTTTCTTCCTCTTAAACTTCCTGAAAGCCTTTGAAGTAGAAGATGAAGCATTCTAAACATAGAGGCGGAACCTCCTTTATTCATGTCCTCATAAGTTGTCTTCAATATATTGTGGCCCACTATAGGTGAGAATCATTCTTTGTATGTTAAAGTTCATAATGAACTGTGCAAATAATCCTAGTGGAAACAAAAGAATCAAACTATTCCCCAAAGTATTGTTAAAGACAATGTCCATCATCTCTAAACTTTCTTTGCAAAAAATTATCTTAAGCACATGAAGACTGACTGGACTACCCTCTGTTAGTTTAGCCTAAAATAGTATTTTGGTGAACTGGTAAATCTCAGCCTATGGTCTATCACTAAACAACTCCTTCAGATAAAGTATAATACTACTTGTATTATCCATGTGCATATATTCCCTCTGAAATTCAGTAGAAGTTGAGACCAGGATATATTATTACCTTCCAATTATCATCTATCCATCTATGATATGTCTTTACCTCTTTCGAAGAGCATTATCAAGAATATCTCTAAGCATTTTTTTATCAATATTATATCCAAACTTTTCTGAATTTAAAATTATTTTCAAGTTAATGAGCTAATTAAAATAAGTTTTGGCATCTTTTAGTTGGTATACATCTACTATGCATACCAACAGGTTACTCGTAGTCATTTTATCTTCATAAGACAAAAGAGGAGATGTTAGTCGAACATTTACATTTCAAATCATTAAAATGCTTTAAATTATGGATATAACTATTATATATTTTTAATCTAAAGATGTCTTTCCATTCATTTAGATTTTTTCTTTAATCTCCCAAACGAAAAAATAAAAGTTTAACTCTTTAAACTTTACATTGGAAAGTACCAATCAGAATTTACTCCAACCTCACACTTTAGTGATATTAGTCTTTATAAACTTTAAAAGGTAGACAACTTTTATCGATTGCATCTCATGCAACTTTTACCAATAGTCCTAAACACGTCTTATCCTCACACTTTAGTGAAATTGGGTAAGTGTGTTCCAGACCAACTTATTAATTATCAAATATAAGTTACTAATACTACCCTCATACTTTAGCAATATCGAGTAATACGTTCACTTATATTTGCCTCATCTCATGTTTAACTAGCATAGTTCAAACCACTAGGACCAGTCCCTCACACTTTAGCGATATTAAAATGATCGAGGTGATCCGTTTAACTATTAACATATTTTAAGGTGTATGTATGTGATTGTGTACATGTTGAAAAAACTAAATACATGTATCATATACACGAGTTTCACAGCGAAATTAAGCATGTAATCAACATATACACATATAATTTAAATCATTAAAAACTTAAGATTATAGAAACATACATTTGAAGACCTTCGGTGAAGATTTCAATTTCGAAATTTTCTTAGCTCCAACTTTGAGCTCACCTTGAAGTGCACCATTGAATTTCGAGCAACAAGGTTTTTATTTCTTGAAAGAAAAATAAGAGAAATTTATTTTTCTCTCTCTAGTTTTTCTCATAACTCTTTGTTCAAAGAAAATTCTCTAAAACTAAATTGTCTTCAATGCCCTTTCTCTTTTGCACGAATTTTTGCTTCACCCTAGTTAATCAAACTGAATTCACACCATTTTTTGTGCTCTAACCACTTCACAAAGTGCTCCACCAAAATTAGGTTAAATGACCAACAACTAAAAATAATTCTTGGTGGCCATTTTTAATGGTCTAATAAAATTGACTATTAATTCTACAAAATGTTGCTCCATTTAATTTAATTTATGTTTTTTAAATTAAGTATGTCTTCCACTTATGAATAAAATAACAAATAAATAAAAATTATATTTTATTTTTTAAAATAATATTTATTTAATTATTCAAAAACTATTTGAATAATTAATATTTACCTTATTTGTTTTACTAACATGGTTAATGGGTGAATTTATGATGAAATAATTCATGGAACAAAATTGTGCCACTTGTTAATATCTAATTAGTTAACAAGTCTTGTCAACTAATTAAGTGATGTACTTAACATTTAAGTCTAGACAAGTGCACAACCCAAGGAACCCTGAAATATATTTTCAATTTACTGGAATTTCTAGGATGAAAATCTTCAATCCATAATGCTGCCCTAGTGCACAATGAGGACACTTCATATTGTGAGACTCTCTAAGTCCACGCCTGAATTGTCATATAAAACTCCTCTATACATCCGTGAACGATGCCCCATACACATGTTACAGATATTCTAAAGCAGTGCGTTAGGCTATATAAGTTGAGGTTATAACATATTCATATAACCCCACCATCATTTATATTCGGGTAGAGCGAAGATATAGATAAACACTGTCAAATCTCCATATGTCCGACCGAAAGCCTATCTGTAAAATTGTATTTCAATAAATAATTACTTTTGTGATATTATTTATCCCTAATGTTGAACTCATTTCCATTGAATTATTACTTATGGCCATAAGACTTTTTGAAATATAATCTTAGAGCATTAGGATATATTACTCACCCAAATAAGCTAATGGATCCCACATGTATGTACACCAGACTTCATGAGTATCGGACCATACTAAGCTACACCCAGCGGTCAGACTATGAAAGGTTTTTGACATGTGTAGAACTAAAGTATGGTCGATCACTCACAAACCTACCATGACACTCAAATCAAAGGACCGCGAATATTACTAAACTCGAAAGACTCTCTATTGATAAATTTATGAGATGTCTATTGGAGGTCTTTGTGAGTCTGTTCAGTATTCAGTCCTTACTAAATACCTATATCTCTATACGAGCTTTCACTAAACTCATGGTCTGCTAAGACTAACCATCTAGACCATCAAGATATAGACATACACCAATCTATATATTTATTAAGGTATTCACTGACAGACTAACATCAGTGAAGATAGATCAAGAACATAATATTTGAGAACATATTTGTATAATAATATCTCCTAGCACTATTTGCAACTCTTTGTAACAACGTCATTACTAATATATTCTCAGGTCTTTGTCCCATTTCAGACAAGTCTCTAACTCTTTAGATATCACTGACTCTTATAACTTGATAACTCTTATCAGTGCCAACTCTTAGTATTTATAACTCTCAGTGTTACTAATTCTTAGCATTGATCTAAACTCATTTAGACCAGATCTGAACTCTTTCAGATCATATAATGTCTAAAATGTTACAAGCATCTTGCTATATATATAAAATATAATTAACGATTTAATGAAATGATAATACTAGTATAAATATTAAATAAATATTCATACATTAAGGGATGACACGTAAGTAAAAATTCCAACACTAACATCGTACTGACAAGACTGACTATGTATAACAATTTTCAAAAATAAAACAAATAATAATATGATTATGAGAGATTTTCTTTCAAAATTATTCGCATCTCATAAGGATAAATTTCTCAAACACTTACTTGTTTTATGCAAGCATAACTAATCCCCACCAATAGAACTCTCATTGTGGTTAAAATGTAAACAAATAATAATAATATATATATAAATTATACAAATTGCATGATATAAGCATCACATGCATTTAAAATTAAAATTGAGTGAAAACCAAGAACTCTGTGGCGTCAGACATGGGAACACCCCAGCATTAGTTCAAACAAAGACTTGGCACCATAGTTTCAATACTTGAGTCTGCAATACCCATTGTTTGGGCCATGATGCCAAATATTACAAATTCAATCAATTTAATAACATAACCCTTGTGTTCTAAACACAACACGTAGTATGCTCTAATACCATTTGTTAGGTTCAGTATATGAGTGTGTGTGGTTAGTAAAATACAATTGCATGTCACATACAGCATGCAACAAAAGCATAATATGCATTTGAAAAAAAAAACTCTTCATTATATGTATCACATATATGTACAAGAATAATAATTATACTTAAATAATAATAACTTAAGAAAACCTTACCTAACATAAGGTCGATTTTCTAATCTTCAGTTCTGGATCTCACCCTGAAGTGTGTTGTTGATCAAATCCTGGTACTAACTTTAGTAGGCCTAGGACTTTAGAATAGTAGCTTAATGATTTACAAGATATGATTTTGAAGCTTAAACATTTTTTAAGCTTTTTCTCTCTCAAAATCTTAAGGAATGGCCAAACCTTTTCTTGAAAAAGAACCAAAAATAAAGCCTTTAAGTGTATCGTATACACTTCTTCCAAAAGTTTGTCCGAGCATTTATATAGCCAAATACAAAAAAAAAATCTTTTCTTTTATAATTATTTTATTCTTTTTTAATGGATAAATGTCCCATTTATTTCCACACAAAAACTTAGTCGGCCTACCAGTATACTTGCCTATATAAGCTGATGGATTCTATATATACACACAGTGAACTTCATGAGCATTGAACCATACCCAATTACACCTAGAGGTTAGACTATGAAAAGTCTCTGATATGTGTGAAATTTAAGTATGATAGATCACTCACAAGTCTGCCATGTCGCTTAGGGTAAAAGATAACAAATACTACTTAACTCGAGAAGACCATCCATTGACGGCTTTATGAGATGTTTATTAGACATTCTCGTGAGTTTGTTCAATTCTCAGTCCTTACTGAGTTCCTACATGCCTAAACTTCCATTAAGCTCGTGGTCTACTAAGACTAATTGTCTGAACAATCCCGATTTAGACATACACTAATCTTGAAGGTTCACCAGTCAACTCGTATCGATAAACATAGATCATGAACGATATATTTGAGAACATATTGCATAATGATATTTCTTAGCACCATTTACAACTCCTTACAACTATGTTATTACTATAATATTCTCTAGTCTTTGTCCCAGTTCAGACAAGATTCTAACTATTAGAATGCTAAATCTTAGCACTGTTCTAAACTCTTTTAGATTAGATTTAAACTCCTTTAGATCTACAATGTTTGAAAAATAGCGAGGTTAGTACCATATAATAAATTTATTGTACATTGTATATATAACAAATAAATATTCATACAAACAATGAAATGACACGTAAGCACCATCTCCAACAATTAAATTGTCATTTATGATTTTGTAAAAAAAAAAAAAACAATTACTTACCTTTCAATGATATGTAATGATTGTGTTAAACATATTGTGGAAGTATTTTTATAGTTTTGTATAAGTTTGGTTGTGGAATTATATTTTTGTTGCCTTTGTAGGTTTGGGAACATCCAAAGTATAGGGGAAATGTTGCTAAAATTCTAGCAAAATTTAACATTTTATACTATAATTTAATTCCATATAATAATTATCCTCACTTTTGCAAGTCTTCAGATAAAATATATGAGAATAATCCACACATCAAAAATAAAATAAAGTAATCATAAAAAAAAGACACAAAAAAATCCAAAACAACTTCATTAACTCAGTAATGTGGTAGGGTTCTGACAAGTCTGTCAGTTGTGTCCATGTTCTTCCATTGATTAAAAGCATTTTTCGATGGTTCCTCCCTTTTATGATGGTATAAATTTATGTTTATATTTTCTAGACTATTTACATGCAATTAGAGGTTATATATAAATATTTTTCACCTCGTTCGAAACTATCCACTCTAAAGGATGGCTAATGAGATTGATTGAATCAAGTATATAAGGGTAGGCAAACCGATTTAGTTCGATTTTTAGGTTGAACTAAAAATTGAACCAAATCGATTGGTTTTTAAAATATAAAATAGATAAGTGAACTAAAGTTGTATGGGATCGAACAGAACCAAATTGGTTCGATTTAGTTCAGTTCTCGATTTAGGTTTTTCAGCAATTAATAGGCCCAAATTAGGCTAACTTTTGGCATTTGATGGTCTAGTTTAGTTCAATCTCGATTTTAATTTCATTCCTAAGTTGCCACATGTATTTTCTTCTATTTTTCTTTAAAAAAAAGTCAGTTTCGATTCGGTTCTTAGTTCAAAAGTCCAAATCCAAAAACCAAACAGAATTTTTAGTTTTCTAAAATATAAAACTAAAAATCGAAACCGGCCAACAAAAAATAAACCAAACCAAGCTGGTTCATTTCTCTTTCGTTGGTTTTCTGCCCACCCCTATTAGTATATACAGCCACTAAGTTCTTAGCTGTATAATAGAAAAACAAAGGCTGTGATTTGTAAGTTAGCATGTTTGTGCACAACAATAGTATGAACATACGACAACTGGTGAAAATCAAACTTCCTACAACTGCATGTCTTTATGGCTATGTTGACTATCCTTTTACTACCTCTTTATTCATAACAAACTTTGAGTAGTCAATTGGATGAATTGATATGTCATAGATAAATCATTATACTTTCATACCTTATGTTTTGCACAAGCAGTCAAGTGATTTTATCATTTTTTTTAATTTCTATTTTTTTTTTGTAAGACTAATTTTGTATTAACTCTTGTATCTATTCAATTAACGTAGTAATGGGTAGCAAATATGCCTACTTTACCACTGCAATAATACTCTCTACAACATCAATGGTTATGATATTGCACCTTCTAAATGTGCCACTAATCTAGTCCATTTTATATAACCAACTTTCTCCTTCAAATACTTAGCTGTCTCGAGGTTTATACCTTGCATATTATTCATTTGATCCTAAACATTAGACAATCAATATGCTTTTGTAACAAAATATGCCGCTTGGGATTCTTCTTCTTTTTCTTGTTGAAAGCTTATAGTTTACGATCAGATTCCTCTTCAAGTGATATTGATAAACTTGGGAATCATTTTACGAATAGCCTTCTTAATACTAACACGTCAATTCGATACAAAGATTATATCATTGATATCACCAATAACATCCTATAATTTCTCTATAAACCATTCCAGAGATGCATTATTTTAAAAATCACTAACGCTTTATGGCAATGGATAAATATAATTGTTTTCATCTTTACAAACTGTAACAAACATAGAACCAATATATGATCCTTTTAAAAAAGTACCATCAACAACAATCAACAGTCTAATGGATGAGTGAAAACTCCAAACATAAGGATTCGATATTAGAAAAAAGTACAAAAAATATCCACTGTTATATACCTTCAAATGAGTTATAGTGTCTAAGTTTTCTTTTTCTTTCATACAATAAAATGTACAAAATAGTTTAAACCAATCCTATAGAGTACCAACTATCAACCTCAGTTACATGCTCTTTAACCCAATAAGTTGTCATGTATATTAAATTTTCACCAAATTTCTCACGTACATTAAAATTGATCTCCTTCGGTTTATAAATTCTTTTGACATCTATGAATTTATTTTTTATTATAATAATAATTCAAATCTTGGCTTGATAGTAACCATCACTCAATAGGTCTGCTCTTTATCTCTTTTTCGTACAATAAGATATTTCGAGCATATATAGACGCAGCAAGAAATTGCCACTTGCATATTTCTTCATCATATTTTGCCTCAAACTAATCTCTTGTGGACCGATGAAATTTGAAGCTCCAATTATCCTTCAGCAAGTTAACTAAAAGCAGTATATAATGCATTCTTCTTAGGAAAAATTATCCAAAAACAATCTCTCCTATTCCTGAGCATGATGTCTCAAGTGTGCATTCTCGTTAGGATACAACTTCACACAATCAGTTTAACTAACATGTATGCTTTTTGTCGACTCTTCACACAATGAAATATTTTCGAGCATCTTGTGGACATAGCATAAACTTGCCACTTGCACCTTTCATTGTCAAATTTTTCCTTAAAATAATATTTTGTGGACCTATAAAATTTAAAGCTTCAATTACCTTTTAGTGTAAGTTGGCTAAGAGCATCATATAATGCATTTTTGTTAGAAAACAACTTTCTGACAATAACTTCGCCCTTTCTTAAGCATGATGCTCCATCTAATGGATTCAAGTCCAAAGATGGTATTTACGGGAGAAACTAAAATGGGTTTTATAGTTCAACAATGTTATCTTGCACGTCTAAAAGGATTCGACATAAATCATAAACTATTCGCATTCTTTTATATATAAATTATACATATCATCAGTCCAAGACAAGTATTCTTGGCTGCCCTCTTGTATATCATTCAACCTCTCTACTTCTTCATTGTCATCTGCATTATTGTTATAATGAGCATCCTCATATATCTAACTCTTATGAGCATGAGTTAGGTCAACATTATATCTTATTAAGGATTATTATAAAGCTGTTTATAATTCACATTCCTTTGAACCAAAATATCGACTCTTAAATATCTAACATATCTCTATTGACCATTTTTTGAACTAATTCACCTTCCCTCTAAAATAAAAAATGAAAATAAAAAAATTATAAAATATAAAACCAGTAGTCTAGCATAATTGGCCTTGCAGTGCCTAAAGAATAAGCCTAGTGTAATTTGCTGAGCAACTTATTGCGCTAGCTCATCGGTCTTAATTTAATAGGTGATTTTCTTAGATTTTTTTGTAGGTTTTCTTTTACCTCCTTTCATACTAAAAAACATCACCATTTAATCCATATAAAATAATTTATTTGATTTAAAAGACTTATAGACATAATATTTACATTTTTTAATCATACAAAAGAACTTATTCTAAATATATAACATTGGCATAATTTTATTCAAATAATGCAAACAAAAAAACTAAATGTGTATATGTGTGTGTGTTTTTTAATATTATAAAATTTAAATCTTTTAAGCGATCAAATTTAAAAAGGTTTTCTTTCACATAAAAGATATGGGCATTTGTGTCCAATTTCTACCTTTTTAGCTACAAAAATTAGAATTTTTATATTTGGCTAAATTAGAAATTGACCCAAAACTTTTTGGCTGTTAACAAAAGTTTCTTGTCTTATCTTATCTCATCTCTTCCTGTCGTTTTCATTCTCTCTTTCTAGATATATTAATGCATGAGATCTAATCTCATAAATCAAAATATTAATTTGCCATCTTATTTTTCTTTCCATTATCTATCAAATACTAATCTTGTTTGTTAATAGTAGTTATCGACTTTTGGCTAAGTCCTTGGTCAAGAGATAAATTTCTTTCTCTAAAAATATATCTTTAGTCTAAAAACAAGCTAAACCTCCCAATCTATTGTTGCAAGTAGAAAAATTGTCAAGACTATATTGGTGGTTATCTCTAGCAAAGATTTTTCAATACTTAAGTCGAAATTGAGTTAACAAAAAAGTATTTGGTGGCTAAAAATAGTGTTTTATTTAGATGGCTTACTTGTTTTGTTTCTCTTTCTTTTAGGTGTATTTTTTCCTCCTTGAATCTAAATTTGACCTCTCTCCCCATGTACAAGCCTAGCCTTTCCATTTTATAGACTTCTTGGCCATTATTTCATGTCATTCCATGTTTGTGATCGTGTGAGTGGCTTGAAGTTTTAGGGAACATAGAGGTAGCACCATCTATGCTTCCAGGTTTCGTAGAAAGTAATAGGTGACATGTTCTACCTTACTCAAGCTTTTTGGGATCATGGGTTTGATGGTGCTACCTCTATGTTCTCTATATTATCATAAATTATTCCTGGATTGAGATCATCATCAGACTGAGAATGGTCATTGGCCAAAAACAATTAAGCTTGTCATCCGACCTCTTCCCTTCTTCTGAGGACCTGAAGTGAATAGGACTAGTCCAAGGACTTAATTTCAAGAGGTGTCCTTCTTGACTCAATACTGATTGGATGGTTATAGGTCAAGTCCAAACTTCTTGAGCATTGGCAAGCTGAGCTGTGGAATTTGGGGGCAGCACCATTAAATCTTAATACAATAATCTCTTGGAGATTTTGTTAAATGATTTTTGTTTCTAATTCCACTATGGCTTACAGCTTTTGAAAAGGATTCACAGTCTTCCCATTTGAAGAGATCCAAACTTTACTCTCTTGCAATTACCAATATGCAGTCTTTTTATAAAAAAAAAAACTTTTTATGATAATAGCCAAAGCCTCTTTAATCTAACAATTCGAATTCCTAACATCGATAAAACCAAATGTTATAAGATGAACCCCTCCTAGGTCAAGTGGTCTTCATCTACTACAACTTTTTCATGGGAATTTATGGGATAGATACTTGATAAATAGCTTCTAAAATTGTTTCCTAGCACTTCTTTCTTTAAAAAAAAACTTTTTAAAAAAAAACATTGTGTTAATTAATGATACCAGGCTTGGGAATTCTTGATTTTGTTTGGACTGAACCAATTGGTTCTAATTTCTTGGAACCAATTGATTTAGAACTTGGAAATTGAACTAAACATGATATATTTTTTTGGTTAGTTCAAATTTCAATTTCTAATTCAGACCAAACCGAATTGAAAATTGATAGAACCGATTAATTTTATTGTAGCTCTAAAACCCTAACTGAACATTCAATTCGGTTCAATCGGTTTCTTTATTCACCTAAACCATGTCTAAGCCTAATGATACTATAAAAATGTGGATTCAAATCAAAACCCCAAGATAATGTAGTCCATATCAAATTTCTTGATAACAAAAGAAACGGTAAATATGTCTTTTCCTCAAAATCCATTAAATACCATAAAAAGAGAAATTTTAATAAGAAATGCTGCCTATGTTTGTATTATTCCATCTCAATGAAATTTTGAGAAACTTCGGGGGAGTTATGTGATAATACTTCTTTTAGATTTAATTTCTCTTAAATGATAAGAATTCATATATAGGCAGAAACCTCCTCAAAACTTAACTCTTCGTTAATTCACTTAATAAAATCTTATTAAAATACTAAATTAGAAAAAATTAATAATAATAACAGAGATCAAAGTAGAGGAGAATTGCTTTGATACCATGTCAAATAATTTGAGTTTTTATCTTTATAGTAATAATTATAGAAGACAACTTTTATATAGACATTAAATTTTTAATACATATATAAAAAGAATAATACATAAAATTACAATTATAATGAGAATATTAATGCAATAAAAAATTTCTTAATTCTACACTAATTTAATAAGAATATTTAAAAGCAAGACAAAATAAAATTAATGTTGTAGATTAAAAGTAATAATTAATTATCCCATTTCTTATTTATAAATTTATTAGTTCAATGTTAATGTTTCTACTTGAACTTTCACAAATTTAAATCCAAGGAATCGGACCAAAACAAAAGACAAATTAAAAATTAAAAACCCAATACATAATCAAAATCCAATATACTTGATGTTGGATATTTTATAAGGATTTCAAAATACACAAATATGAGAAGTTGTGACCTTTCATAAGGTTGTATCCTTTCATATTAATTATGAAATAATATAATTATTGGAGGCACCTCTTAATTTGAAATTATGATAGTTTACTTAGAACCATAAAGTTGTGACCTTTCATAAGGTAGTATTCTTTCATATTAAATATGAAAGGATACAATCATTGGAGACACCACTTGGTTTGAAAATAGTGATGGATTATTAAGAACCATTGATTAAATTTGAATTTTATCTAACGATTATAAACCAAGAGGTGTATGTAGAGGATTATATTCCAAATGAAAAAGTACTTGTCGCTTATAAATATCTGTTGATACTTGAAAATATGTGTATGAAAAAATGCATAAAAATGTGCATTTATTAAACATAAGAGTGTGCAAAAGAGTGTACAAGAGAGCACAATTGTGCATAAGTATACAAGAGAGAGGATAATAGTGTATAAGTTTACAAGAGAGCACAACGTGCAAGTGAGAGCATAATGATGCATAAACTGAAGATATAATGTTAATAGCATTGTTAGGGTTCTGTATTATAGGAGTACACCCATACAGAACTAAAGCCATTGAATGTTAGGGTTAAACTGCTATACAACCTGATTACACGAGGATAATATCCTTAAGAAGCGAAAATCTATTCCTAAGTACAGTGTATACACACCTTGGCTTACTATTTGTTGTGTTGTGATCTATATTTGTGAAGCATCTATCAACATACCAAGATTTCCAACACTTGATATTATTATTTTCTTTTGTGTACTTTTTTAAATTTTATGCGTATTGGTCTACAATTAATGAATTAGATCTAACATCAATTTTGACGAAAAAAAAAAGTTTGTGGGAACTAAAGGAGAATGAAAATAGAAAAGAAAGTTGGAGAGAGGAAACATTAGAAACATTAACGTTAAAAAGATAAATTTATAAGTAAAAAATATAAGGTAATATATTAAAAATTATTGTCTTTAATCTATGTCATCCATTTTTTATGTGAACTAAGTTGCCAAAAAAAATCACAAGGTCCATTGAACATTCATATGTGATGAGGAATAATAGCACAGCAACCCATATGATATGAAGTCTCAATATTTGTAGTTGTTGGTAGTTAGTAGTTATAAGTTATCATTAATTGTTGTAATAAGTGCTAGCATTTCAAGTGCCTAGTTTATTAGTAGTAGTTGGTAGTTAGTAGTTGTAAGTTTTTATTAATTGTTGTAATAAGTGCTGGAATCCCAAGTGCCTAAATTATTGGTAGTAGTTGGCAGTTAGTAGTTGTAGGTTGTCATTGGTTGTTGTAATAAATGCGAGACATCCCAATAGGTCTCTATAAATATATAAAAGATGAGGGAGAACAAAGCAGAATTGATAAAATTAATGTTGAAAGTTTTCTCTTAAGTTCTTTAAAGAACTTATCAAGATTTCATCTTGTAGCATTCTTTCAAACTTATCACTCACAACTTCTCATCTATGTTGAGTGTGGCATTTACTATCTTCTTATACCTATGGTTCTTATCTTTGATAGATAACGGGTCAATGTTCTTATTTTTGTTTATAAAAATTTGAATTAGAACAATCATTGGTAAAGGAATCTCATTGAGCGTCGGATCTCACTTTTCTTTGTGAGGTTCACATCGATTTTATTCAATCTTGACTGTAATTATAAATCTAATGCCGTTTGTAATTTTAAGGGTCCTTATCCTTCTCCTGAATTTAGATGTGAAGTTGTAGCAAAGTTATTGAAAACAATATTTAAAAGAAAACAACAAAAAAAAATTGTATTACTTAAACAAAAGGATATACAAAATACCAAAATAAAAAAAAAGTCTTGGACAGAGATATAAAATATAGTCTTGGACTAAAGTATTGGGGGTACATGTAGAAACAATGCTTCAATGATGAAGTAGATATTTGAGAGGAAGGCTAAAATTTGATTAATAAAATGTGAAAATAGATGTGGGATTTCACCTTTATATGAGATTTGAGAGGCAATTATATTTGCTTCACACTTCACAAGTTTTTGAAGTAACGTTTTGTAGGGTTTAGTGAATAAATAAAATTTTCATTGAGAATACAGTGATGGTACTTATGAGTCCTTTGATTTTTTTGGGACTGCCTTAACACAAAAAATCAAAATTGCATGTTTGTGTAATTTGGTAGCAATCGCAGTTGTATGGTTAATATGACGTAGATACTAATCTATGAACTCAATTCTTTTGAGCTCATAAGGAGAATTATTTGAGGATGCCAAAAAAAGGAATGGACTGGTGGATTGGTACCTGTAAGGTAAGTTGGTCTAGGAGGTAAAGGTGGTAAGTAGGTCGTGTCATGTTGACATGACTCACCAAAAAACTGATTTAGGTGGACTTGTGTCTGGGTCAGCACAATATAAAAATAAAAATTTATGTCGTGTTAGCCCAAGTATAATAAGCTACGGTTTGACTTAGCACGATTATGGATGCGGCCTGTGGGCATGCTATGGTGTATCAACATGTAAGCCCAATTGAGCCGTGCCCATGGATTGACACGATTTTTATTTTTTTTAAAAAAAATTTAAAAATTTAAAATAAATAAAAATATATATAATATTTTAATATTTGCTACCTGCAAAAACATTTAATTTTTTTAATATAAACTGTTGATCAACTACTCAAAATTGATCAACGGTCAAAAAATTTTGTGCCTATAAAATGGCACCCACGGATGCCATTTTTAGGCACAAAAAATTCATTTCCTCTCTCAACTCACAACTCTTCCAAATTTTTTTCTCTTAAATCTCTTCTAAATTATTCAAACTCTCTTTAAATCTCTCAAATTACTTCTTTATTTTTTAATTTTTATTTATCCAATTACAAATTCTCAACACAAATTATTTATTATCTATACAATGGTAAATTTCAATATTTCTAATGAATTTGAAGAAAGTATTTTAATGTCATCACAAATTTCTACTAGCTAATCTGATTTCATTACTGAAAATATTAGACGTATTAGAAAATAAAAAGAGATCAAACATCATATATTTAGAATTATTTCACGTTGGAGACTCATATAGTTTCTCAAAAAAATTGAGAAAAAAACTGTCTGTAAGTTTTATGCTAAAGCTTTAGATGCCAAAGCCACGACATCGAACATTTGAATCAATATACCAAGGCATATTTGTGGAAATATGGTCCCAAAGATCTAGCTCAAACTAAAATTGCCCAAAGTACCCCTAGAGAAAATCTTTTTTGAATTTAGATATAATCAATAATGCATGCATAGTAGATTAGCTAAATATGTTGTAACTAGTGAACAACCTCTCTCATTCGTAGAAGATGAAAGGTATGAAAAATTTATGAAAATATATGTTCAACCCAACTGTGCTCATCTACCTAGAAATACAGTTAAAATGGTATTTTCACTGTATATTAATAAACTAAACAAAATCTAATTAAAAAAATCTCATAATTTAAATGAGTATTTGCTATTACTTCTAATTGTTGGATAGGTGCCAATGATTTGGGATATATTTGTATTATGTTGCATTATATTTATAATGATTAGTTTTTGCAAAAAAACATATTACTTTTTGTAAATTAGAATATCCACACACAGCTAATATTATTTTTAATTTTTTAATGAATATTTTTAGAGAATTTTAAATTATTGAAAAACTTATTAGTATTACTTTTGATAATGCAGCTGCAAATACTATTGCTATAAACTATCAGTTAACACTTATATATGGTTTAAGATTTTTTATGTGAAATATTTTTGTCATATTTTTATTTTAATTATTCAAGATGGTTTGAATATAATTAATTCTCATGTTAAAAAAATTAAAGAAGCAATAAAAACCTCATCATCTTCTAGATGACAAGAATTTAAAGTTATGTTGAATAATTATAAAATGGATATTAAGAGGTTCAAACTTGACGTGAAAACTTATTGGAATATCATATATATGATGGTGAAATCTTGTATATATTTTAGTGATTATAGTACATATTATTATAATAATAAAATAAAAGACATTATACTAACTAATGATAATTAGAAAATTATAGTTTACTATTTGCATTTTTTTACAATATTCAATAATGCTACGTTAGCATCTTCATGTGCATACGAGCCTTCAACTTCTATTGCTTTGACTCATATATATAATATTAGTGATATTTTTGTTAAATATAGAGATATTTCAATGTTTGTTGACATATATATTGTTGTAGAGATTAAAATTTAAAAATATTAGAGAAAAATTTCTATTTTATTTATTTGTGTAGCGATAATAGATCTTAGAATAAATTTGTTTGGTATAACATTTTTAATTTCAAGAATTTCAGAAATTTTAAAATAAGACTTTCTTATAATTTTGGTAGAATTTACTATTTTATCTCACAATTATTCATTTTTATGAAATTAAATTTGGATAAGCTTTAACTGGAGAAGAACCAAATGAAGAGCTTATTTAATATCAGGCTACTTGGAATATTTTGTTAAAAAGTAAAAGAAAAATTAGTTTTAATTCCCTTAGAACTTTTGAATTGAAAAAACAAATTATGGATTAAACTACTATTATATATTCAATACACAATAATAAAGAGAATTTGATATTTTGTCATGGTGAAAAACAAATAAAAGGGTTTATCCTTGTTATTAATCATGGTTCGAGATCTACTAACTTTTTTAGTTGTCTATTGTGGCATCAAAATATGCTTTTAGTGTAGGAAAATGAATATTAAACAAAAAGCGATCGAGGTTGAAATCAAATACTTTGAAGGCTTTAGTGCGTGTAAAAGATTGAGAAGATGCGATAGACCGAAAACAAAATTGGCAAAAAAACATGATCATAGATTTTCCAAACTTTGATATTTGATCTTTTGAAATAAAAATTTATACTTTTTTTTTTAAATGGTTGAATTTACAAATGATAGATGGTTCAATAGGTGCCAACCGAGTTGGAATATACTATAATTATAGTAATGTAAATTTGACCATTTATTTTTATATTTGTATCTAACAATTTCATATTTAGAATAATATTTAAGAAAATTTATCAAAAAATTATAATTACAATTTCTATTATGATTATAACACAATTCTAATTTAATATTATGATTATAATCATTTTAATTATTATTACAATATTCATAATTTCAGTTAAAATATTATAAGAAAAATACTTATAATTATTTAAAAATTAATAATTAAAAGTTAATTAAAATATCTTAAAAAATTAAAATTTATTTATTAGTCGATACAGCTCGTGGGCCTTTTCGTGCCAAGTGCGTTGGGACTGTGCCATCATAGGCTCATGTCAGCACGTAGCCTATCACTAACATGGCACGTTAGGCCGCAGATTGCATCTAAACATAATATGGCTACTTGGGTCGTGCCGCCCAAAGCACAACATTGTAGCATGTCGTGCCAGCTCACGACACGCTATAAAGCATGCTAGGTCGGGTCATTCACAAGTAGCCCGATCTATTTGCCACGTCTATTGAGAATGGTAAAAAGAGTAATGAATTGAAATGCAGAAAATATTTGACAAAATGTTGCAAAAGTATGTTAGAAATTTTTTGAAGTCAAAGTACAACTCTTCGTACACTTCTTTGCATCGTAACAAGCATAACCAAAGTGACAAACATCTTTATATGATAGTTTCATATTTTAAATTCTATTTTTAATTACTTTTATATCAAGTTATCGAAAATACTTATGTGTTATTTTTAAGATGTGCAATTACTCATATCCACTAGTGTTAAAATAGGTCAATAGTGTTGGCGCAGCAGGATCTAGGCACGTGGGTGTTTGTATGTGCAATTGTGTCTATTGTCTAATGCAGCAGAAATATAAATTTTGCAATAAATACAATAATTAAATATATTAATCACATTAATATATTAATAAGATTAGAGAACTCACCAAACGTGTAACGTTATACACGTATTTGTTTTGGAGTCCGCATGGAGACCAACTCGCGTGCAGTTCTAGTCACCAACTTGGCGGGCTTGGTGAGCTAGAACAGCAACTCCATATTCAGCCTGGGATTAACTCTTAATCCCCAAAATGGCCGGGAGTGAATTTACATCCTTTTCTCCAAAAGGATAAGAAATGGAGAATTTGGAACAATTCATAATTACTCCAATTGGAAGCAATGAAAAAAATGAAACAATTTCATTTTTCCTCTTTTTCCCTTTTTTTTTTCTTTCTTTCTTCTCTTTTTCCTTTCCTTTCTCTTCATTTCTTTCTTTCTCTCTCGGTCGAATTCGGCCTTCTCAATTCTTACTTCTTCTCCTCTTTCTTTTCTTCTTTATATATATAATATAAATATAATATATAATATAATAATAATATATATTATATAATATAAAAAGAAAGATATTTTGATTATTTAACTATTAAATAATCAAATTGAGAAATGACCATTTTGTCCCTCATAAATAGTTACCAAGTTTACCCCTTAGTGGGTCCCACCAAATCTCACACTTAGATAAACTTAACTGAGGGTCCATAATACGCTACGTGTCCTTATACAATTAGTAAATAACATTTATTAACTAATTGTTGTATTTAACACTTACATACAGACACGCACGCATTCCCATAGAATTGCTGAATATTGTTAGATTAAATAATTTAATCTGGCACGCTGCCTCAGTGCACAACGAGTACACTCCATATCACGGGACTCCCTAGGTCCTATGCTCGATTCGTCAAATGGAACTATTCCATGAGTCAGTGAGCAATGCCCCACGCACACGTCACGGATATACAAATCAACGCGTTGAACCATACAAGCTGAGGTTACAACGCATACATATAGTCCTTCTGTCATGATATCCAGGATGTGCGGAGATATAGATTATTACCGTCAAATCCCCATGTGTTCATCCATTTCCTATCTCCAGACTTGTATCTCAATGAACAATATGTGCAAACTCTTTTGCCATATTATTCCACCCTATCGGAACTCTTTCCCGGGATGATTGCTTGTGGCCACAAGACTTTCTGAGATATAGTCTCGAAGCATCTGGATATCAAACTCCATATAGGAGCTGACGGATCCCATATCTGTACGCACTGGACTCCATAAGCATCGGACCATACCCAGCGATACCCAACGGTCACACCATGAAAGGTCTGTGACATGTGTGGAACCAAAGTATGGTAGATCACTTACAAGCCCACCGTGGCACTCAGGTCAAAGGACCACGTATACTACTCAACTCGAGAGGACCCTCCATTGACGGTTTACAATAAATGTCTATCGGAGGCCCTCGTGAGTCTGTCCGATATCCAATCTTAACTGGATACCCATATGTCAATACGAGCTCCAAGCTCATAGTCGGTCAAGAACGATCATCTATACCCGACAGATACGACATATGCTGATCTATATATAAAAGTATCCACCGATAGACCCGCATCGGTAGAAATAGATCAGGGACTATTATTCGAGAACATACTTGCGCAACATGTATTTCCTGGCACCCGATTGCAACTCTTGCAACTATACAGTTACTAGTATATTCCCAGATCTATGTCCCATTACAGACAAGGCTCCAACTCTTAGATCTACTGAATATTATAACTAGTTAACACTTAACTGTGCTAACGTTTAACAATTATATGTCTCAACATGGCTAACTATGAGCCTTTATCTAAACCCTTTAAATTTGATCCGAACTCCTTTAGATCTACAATGTCTGTAATGTTACATGCATAATACCATATAATTTGGTATTAGCGATTTAATGGGAATGTACACTTGTATAAATACACAAGTATATGTACATTCAGGGATGGCACGTAAGCACCGACCCTAATAAATAGGTCGATTCTTGTTGAGTTAATTCTTAACTCACTCAATTTTCACCCGACCAATTTAATAAATGGGTCAAAACATGAAACCCTAACACTATCCGTTTAATAAATAGGTTAAAAATATGTAACTTGAACATGACTCTTATAATAAACAAGTCACCTATTACAACCCATTTATTAAATGGGTCATAACCAGGTTAGGGGGGTGTGTTTTATTTTAATATTTTTCTAAGAAAATGAATAAAATTTTAAATTTATTAAATTTATTTACTAAATTAACGTTAATAATTTTCAAAAGACCAAATATATTAATGAGTGATAAATGGGTGGCAAGTTAATCAACCAACCCTTTAATTAAATGGATCATAAATGGGTTGGCGGGTTATACCTTCTTAACCCAAGCACGACTCATTTATTAAATGAGTTAAAAATCCCCCACTCTAACTTGCATTTTTCATGTCGAGTTCTTAAGTTGGGTAAAATAGTGATAGCTCTACTCATATCTGAACGAATTACAATATTTTAAATTTATTACACTATCACTCATTACAAATAGAGGGACTCAAATTTAGCACCTTCATGTGTATGTTACGTGTCATAACTAAGAGTTAAAAAAGAGGCACTGTCTAGTTTTGCATTCTTCTTGTCTAAGTGAAACTTTGACAAACTTAAAAGAAGGTAAGTGATAATAGTCTAAATTAATTATATTTAATGTGATAGAATATAATTGGATAAGATAAAGAATGATTATATTAGATTGGGTAGTGTTATTTATAAAGTTGAGATACAAAATTTGTACCTTAACTAATGTGTCAATAATTAATAATTACTACTTGCCAAGTAATTGTTAATTTGTTTTATTTTAAATTATGTACTACATATATAAAACCAAGTAATAATAGATACAACAAATGTCACATCATTTAGAATACAAAATTTATATCCTAATTCCTAATTTATAAGTCTAGTATTATTGATATTAGATTATATTACGCTAGTTTTTTTTGTTAGAGTAAGTGTATTTACTTCCAAGGATTAGAAATGGATGCAAATTAGATTATATTAAAGTATTTTTTTAGTTCAAATAAAGTGTATTTGCTTTCTATAAGGAATGAGAGTCATTACCTTATTTATTTGAAATGAGTAGAGATGGTATCATAGCAGAGTGGGAATCTCCATCCCATCTGGAGATTGGCAGTAGATTGAGTTTAGGATGAATATCCTTAAACTCATATTCACAACTACTTCAAAAATAAAATATCAAATCTTTTTTAAAATCGATCTAGCAGATATGCAGTCCTCACAAAACCTGCAACGAGTTACTCGCATATTTTAAGCACATTGTGAAAATATAATAAAAGATATAAAATCTTAATCTTAATTTCAAATAAAATTCATAAAATATATCAATCAAAATATATCGCAAGATTAAGCTCATAATTCAACAAAATATAATAATACTAGTTTGATTAATATTTAAAGTAGTCTTGAAAGAAGAAATAAAAAAGTACATGAAGAATTCAAAATTTTGATAGTTAAGATGCAGATTCGCCAATTAAAAGAAACCATCTCAAATGTAATCTTAAGCTTGGTTTTCTTAAAGAACTGAGCTTGATTGACGAAGTTTGTGTGATTTCTTTAAAAGGTAATTTAATTCATAATATTTTTTTATGAAACAACTAAAAACTAAATAAATATAATTGAATCATTGCACCTTTTAAACTTATTGTGTACATTTTTAATGGAGAATTATAAGTATTTCTATTGAGAGTTATCTAAAATATTTTTTGAACATGTTCTATAAAGTTCATGAACCTACTTGAGCTTATTTAAAAAATTAAGAAACCAAGTTAAGCATATTATTGTGCTACATATTTATTAGATTTCAAATAAAGGAAATAGGCTATTATCTTGTTAATGTATTTGGCTTTGTAGATTTATATTTATTTAAAACTATTGACTCAAAAATTTGGGCAATTCTGGATCAACAAGTTAAATTTATTTTTCTTCTAGGAACAACAACTGAGCTTTTTGAATATTGGGTTAGGCTGGTTCACTTCAAAAGTATTGGACTTCATAGCAATATTGTAATTAAAAATAGATTAGGGCACATCGAAAATTTTTTCGACAATGGCACTCTGATGCTTAAGTCAACAAATACAAAAAAAAATTGAAATACTAAAGAAAGGGACAAAGAAACAAAAAGGATTTTGTAAAGTCGAAAGAATCTTAGCTCAACAATTCAGAACCTATTTATAGGGCTGTGATATGAGTTCTTCTTATAGTCATAAAATTTTATTAGAATTGAAAAGTATCAAGACTTTCTCTTTTTGGACTCTTTTATTAAAATTTTACCAAAATAAGGATAAATATTTCTTACCCTAGTAGGACTTCTATTAAGTTATAAGGGTTGTATGTATAGAGGGAATTTCAAATCCTATAATTGTTAGTGATGAGTTCATTTTAGATTAGTAGTATATGAATAGAGAAGTCAGCTTGTCGGAAAAGGGTACCTAATGCTGAAGACTCCTAATGTCAATGACTCATTTCAAAAAGATTTAGGACTATGAGCTAACTCAACAATACCTCTTATTGGGCTTTTATTGAGGATGATAAGCCCTAATCAATATGTCTGTAAAGTGTTTATGCTTGTGTTTTATTGACCGAAATCCATGGAAAACATGGGTTCCTCAAATTTCATTGTTGACTTATCAGGACTAAAAACTTTGTAACTAAAGTCCCTAGATTAATCAATCTTCAGAATGCCTTAGAGATATGAGGATAATCACAGCCCTTGATTTGATAACCTGTTAGGGTGCTATGTTCAAATACTAAGTCCTCATAGGTAGGTTAATATGTTGATCAACGATTTATCCTTTATTAATGGCTCATACGTCCATTAACTCCTCATGCATCCTCATTGGTAAACATGATAGGATTCGGCTATACCAAAGACGTGTTGCATATCACTTTATGTCCCACTAAAACGTATCGAGAGTAATTTTTCCTATGCCTATTTGAATCATCTACAAACGTCGAGCCTCTAGAGATTATCATAGTTGTATTGATAGGTTGTAATTTGAATATTATTTATGTCCTCTTAAATTTAGTATTTACTTGTTAATATTTAATTATTTGGCTATTTATGCATATTATTGTTGAATTATAAGTTCAAGGAAAATTACAATGGAAAGAATTGAAAACGAGTGAAAATGAGCAAAAATCAATAAAGAAGGCATCAGCGCCATAATGCTAGATTACTAAGGCTACGGTGCTGCGAGAAGAAATTTTTTTTATTGAGATTGAAACTCAGTGTTGCAGTGTTGAAACATGAAGCAAACATAGCTTCTTTGCAGAAACTCAATGCTATAGTGAAATACACCCAAGGCTGCGACACCAATGTTATGCATGTTTTGAAGAATTCCTAAGTCTCAGCATCGTGCTACCTAGTTGAGAAAGCAAAAATTTAATTTGGACCTGAGACTCAGCGCCGCAGTGCCATAGAGCCAGCGCTGTAGCCGCCATGAGAATAAAAAGAATCCTGACCTAGCTTGGATGCGAAGTTTTCCTTATCTAAAAGTTGATAACCTATAAATAAGAGACTTTGAAGTTAAATATAGACACATAAGTCCGATTACAAAGTAGAACAAGTTTCAAAGAGATTGGAACTAAATTTTAAAGAGAGAAAGTGAATAATTAAGGCATTATTCTTTGTTTACTCTCTTCTTTTTCTTAGATGTTATATTTTCCTTCATTATGTCTTTAAATTTATGTTTTAGAACTCTTTCCATCATCATAAACCAATTTTATATATCTACAATTATAACTTTTGAACTCAATATGTAATTGAAGTCAATTTTTCTCTTATTTTTTAAACTCAAAGCTATAAATTATTCAATCTATCCGAGTTTAATATTTTTTAATCTATTTGGCCCATATTTAGATTGCCTTAGAAATTATAATGAACTTGATAAAGGGATATATGTGTTTAGCCTAGGGTAGATTGATATATATCATCATAATATAGCAATTATGAGTTTCATATGAGATAGACATATACTCATATAACATATATGGTTGTAATAGATCAGTTCTTAATGAATTTCATCCTCATCTAATTACCATAGATATATATATGTAATTATTAGGATAAAATATAGTCACTCGACCATCGACAGAGGCTTATGAAGAGATTATAGATCTAGCCAACAACTGAGAAATTAAAATAAGAGAAGTAATTGGTTTAAGTAAAGCATCGAGGGATAGTTGTAACCCTAGGTTCATTCATTATTGATGATAAATTCTTGTTTATTTTATCTTGATTAGATTAGTTTAATTAAGTTTAAGTATTAATTTGTTTAGATAAAAGTAAGAAAACCTAATTTTAGTATTTAGTTAAAGATAGTTTAAAAAGTCCTTGTAAGAATGATACTTAAACTTATTCTTTATTACTTATTGAGATAATGTGCACTTGCGTTTTATTTTTACCCAAAATGTATTTATTCGGGAAGAGTTCCCTGCTTCTAAATTCTCGATTGGCTGAGTTTCTTTCTTTTCCATGTCATCTCTATACTCTTTCAGATATCTATTCATTATCAAACGGTTTACTTGGTACATTAAGAATCTATATTTATTAGTAGTGTAGTCTTGGCCTTGGTGATATTTACACTTTAAGTCCTTATTTTATCTCTTAAGTAGGGTCAAGAGAGTTCTTGGCTCCTTAAGTAGGCTTTTTTTCCTCGATGGCCTTGAATAATATTGCTAAGGAAATAGTAAAGGGAATAATTTTTTCTTCTTAAACTTTCGCTACCCTCTGGAAAGACCTTCTCATTCTATCCCCCCTATTCTCTTCTCAAGGTCAGTCTCTTCAAGGATATTTCATCACCCTTAGCAATGTTTTACCTCTTCTTTCTCAAACTATCATTCTCTTGGGCTATCTAGGCTCATGGCCACACACCTTTCCTCGAATGTCTTATGTGGCCTATTTCTTTGTTGCTTCCTTCGCTTCAATCGCTATGTACTAGGGTGCTTGTTCATAGGCAAATGCATAAGTTATAGTCAGGTTCTTAGACAAATAATACCAAAATCATCTTATCTTCAACCATGCTTACTCTTCTAAGGTGATTAACAGATCAAACGCTCTAAGTTAAATAAATTCCCAGTGAAATCATTTTATGAAGCTTCTCAAACTTTTAATTTAACCCTGCTTAAGTTTTTATAGTTGTTAGAGGTCTTTAGCCTTCTCCTAAGCTCTTCAAAAATGCTGAAAAAACTTTTTAGTTAGCTTGTTATAGGAGGAGATGCTCCTTTATCTCAAACATTCATACTGAAGAAGGGCTTGTCCTTCCAAATTTATATAAAACAAAAGATATATTTAGTTCTTCCTGAGCCTAGCAATTAATAATAGATTAGCCACTTAGTCTATGTAGTGGTTTGGATCCATTATGCCTTTATAGATTTTATAGGCTCGGTAGTTTAAAGTTTACTGGTAACTCTATGTCTCTGAGCTTATCTATAAAAGAAAACTTTCTTTCCCTCTTGGTTACGCTTAGAGGAGGTTCTAACCTTCTTCATTTCGTAAGAAGTTGGTATAACTATTTCTCAATTCCACAAACCTTCTTTTCTAAAGAATTTATAGTCTCAGATGTCAAGGTTTGCTACTCGTTCTCTTCCTTGATCTTTTTAGCACTTCCTTTGTGTCTTTTTTAATTATACAATTTTCTCTTTACCTATTTAAGATTTCTCGAGCATCTTTCCCTTTTTTGTTTCCTCCTCTATATCGATCTAGGAATTTTCGGGCATCACTTTCACCCAGATCATTCTCATTTCTCTTTACACCTCGACTCTGCCTCATATTTATAAATTGCCAACTTCTAATCGAGAAGAAGCTCAGTCACGATTTTCTTGATATGAGCTTTTTTTCAGTGGATGACTCTCATCTTTATGTGATCTTGCTAGAACTCTTTTCCCCTTTTATTCTCAAGTATATCGATGAGGTTTTCTGCTACCCCCAGCTATTAAAATGGTACTTCTTAGGTTCAACTAATCATGTTGCAGTTCAGTAATCTGTCAGGGCTCTTCATGTTCTCTAGATTATTATACTTTTATAATACTTCTCTAACAATCTTTTAGCTCATAAATTTCCTATCGTGATTTTTCAATTCTTCTTCTAGTATTTCTCACCAAGTCGATGATTCTCCATCTTGGCGTGGTATATTACCACTCCATACTTTTATAGATCATTTCTAATTTTGCAATCTAGGGTTCTCATTAGCTAGCAAGTTCTACTCACTATTGTTAGCAGCCATGGAATGAGTAACTACAATCTTTGAACATGTATTTTTAATAATTTTTGTTCTTGTATTTGATGGCTTTTTGTCTTGTTCCCATAAACTGCACCAAACTATTGATCCAAAAATTTGAACAATTCTAGATTAACGAGTTGAATTTATTTTTCTTTTAGGATCAACAACTAGCTCCATGAAGAATAGGCTAGACTAGTTTGCTCTAAGGGTGTTGGAATTGATAGTAATCCTAAAATTAAAAATAGGTTAGGCCATTGTTCGCGAAATTATACACACGCGAATTGTAACCGCAAGTGCACGGGTTGTGAGCAAGTAATAAAGTAATGAGTGAATATCGTTCCCATGAGGATTGCGTCCTAAATTGATGCTAAATACTATAGTGTTGATAATCTCAATTTTATCTAAGAAATTTGATTTAAAAGTAATGACTAAGGAAAATTAAACTAACCCAAATTAAGGGATTAATAAGGCAACAAAATGATAATCTTGCGAAATGGTGAATTTTATCAAAATGGGATCCTAAAGTATTGATTTTATTTTATTCTTCCTATGTTCTTCCTATTTTGCAACTTCGTTCAATTTATTAATCAAAGGATTAAGACTAATCCAATTAGATAATATACATATATATTCAAGTTGATATCTAATAAGCGCATTTTATATATGATATTATACCCTTCTTAATTTGATAGTTGCTCATTTTGAATGTGAATTTATGGTCATATATATATATATATATATATATATATGTTAATTTCATTTTTTAAGTTTTAAGTTAATAGAGTTATTTGGGATGAAAATTCAAAGAAAATAAGCAAAAGACCAAAAATGCTATGGTGCAATGAATAGTGTCAGGTGTACAGTGCCGCTACAGTGACATCAACAGTGTTTGGCGCCTAGGCGCCAAAATGGGTAGAATGCTTGGCACCCGAGCTCCAAAATGTGGCATCCGGGCGCCAAAAATGGCGCCACCACTTGTTTTAACCCCTTTTTTTTGTCCTAATTTGAAATCTATAAATACTACCCTTTAGCCATTTTTCACACTATCAAAAGAAGCCACGAATTTGCAAAAAAGAACAAGACTTGAGTGTAAATTTAAAGAGAAGAAATGATGTCTCCAAGATTTCTTGAGCATTATTGAAGACATTTGAAGGATTGAAACCTTGGAGACATCCCCAAATTCGATTTTCTCTTTCTTTTCTTTATTTTTCTCTTTTGTTTAAATTTCTAGCTTTGATAATGTTTATACATGTTTGTATCTATGGATTTCTTGATAATTTTAGTTATGGTTGGATTTGTATGTGATTAAACTTGATTCTAAGGCTTGATGTAGTTTTATTTATATTATGTTTGGATGATTTAGTATATTTTCGTGTAATCCATTTATGTTTCTCTATGCTTAATGCTTCCAATTGATTGGAAAATGAATTAGTTGTTGTGAATTTATGGATTGATGCTTGGGAGAGCTTGACCCATTTATTGGATTTGGGAGAAACATAGCCTTAGGTTGTTATTGAGATGGGAGGCTAATAATACTTAGGTAATCACCATGGTTTTCTTAAGGATTGTATGTGGTGCACTCCAAATGTTTGATAAAATGTGTGAGAACACTTTGGGTGTGCCATTATACCTAGGATTTCATTTGATGTTTGGGAGAGGTAATGGAATTAATCATTGGGTAATCAATTTAAGGGTTGCGTAATGCATGTATATGTAAACAAGTTAGATATGGATATCAACTTGTATATGTATGTATAGTATCTCATTCGACACTCAGGGAGAGGGAATGAGATTAGTTTTAATCCCTTGATTAATGAATTGAACTAAAATGCTAAATAGAAATAACATAAGAAGAATAAAATGAAATCAATACTCTAGGATCTCATTTGTATATAATTCACCATATCGTAAGATTATCATTTTATTGTTAGATTAACAAATGAGGTTGCTTAATGCGTGTATGTATAACGAGTTAGATAAGGATATCAACTTAGTTGTATATGTATAGTATCTAATTCGGCACTCAGGAAAGGAAATGAGATTAGTCTTAAGCTCTTGATTAATGAATGTATTAGGTTAGTTGTTAATCATGAATGATAAAGAGCATAAAAACAATAGAGGGAAACCAAGTCCCTAGAACCCTATTGCCATAGATCTTTCATGTCTTTAATTTATCAAGTTATTTAGTTTTAAGTTGTTTTTAATTCAATAATTCATCTTACACTTTATATTAGCCTAGATAAAGTTAGGTTACCAACATCATAGTACTTAACATTAATTTAGGACACAATCCTTATGGGAACAATACTCATTCATCACTTTATTACTTGCCACAACCCATGATCTTACGGTTACAAATTCGCGCGTGTATAATTTTGCGAACAATATCCTTATCTAACTTGTTTACCTATACATGCATTACGCAACCCTTAAATTGATTACCCTAGGATTAATCTCATTACCTCTCCCGACCATCAAATGAAATCTTAGGCTTAATGTCATACCCCAAGTGTTCTCACACATTTTATCAAATACTTGATATACACCATATGTAATCGTTAAGCAAACTGTGGTGATTACCTAAGTGTTGTTGGCCTCCCGACTCAATAACAACCTAAGGCTATGTTTCTCAAATCTAATAATTTGGTTAATCTCTTCCAAGCATCAATCCATAAATCCACAACAACCAATTCATTTCCCAATCAATTATAAGCATTAAGCATAAAGAAACATAAATGAATTAAACAAACATATACTAAATCATCCAAACATAATACAAATAAAACTACATCAAGCCTTAGAATTCAAGTTTAATTATATACAAATCCAACCATAACTAGAATTATCACTAAATTCATAGATACAAACATGTATAAACAATATTCATAACTATAAATTTCAACAAAAGAGAAAAGAAAGATAAAACTAAATTTAGGGATGTCTCCAATGTTTCAATCCTTCAAGTGTCTTCAATGATGCTCAAGAAACCTTGGAACATTCTTTCTTCTCTTCAAATTTAAGCTAAAGTCTTTTGTCTCCTTTATGTATTTCGTGCCTCCTTTAATAGATGATGAGAAGTGGCCAAAGGTTAGTGTTTATAGGTTTCAAATTAGGGCAAGAACAAGACAAAAAAAATAAATTCTCCCAGATGATGGTGCCTACGCATGACTTTTTGGCAGCCAGGCGCCAAGCATTCTGCTTGATTTTGCACCTAGGCACCAAACCCTGGGTAATTTAGCACCAAGCACTTTAGTATATTAACTGTTCATAAGCACTGTTAAGGGGGGGCGACTGTTGACATGCGTTGTAGCATATTTGTTTTGTTTTTTTGTTTTCTTTAAATTTTCATTCCAAATAGCTCCATCAACTTGAAACCTACAAAATGACATTAATACATTTAAAAAGTCACAAATTCATATTCAAAATGAGCAATTATCAAATTAAGAGGGGTATAACATCTATATAAAATGAGTTTATCAGCCATACGAAGCTTACTCTGATGCTTGAGTTAACAAAAGTTGGAGAAAAAAATGAAAGGCTAAAAAAAGGACAAAGAAAGAAAAGACTTATGTAAAGTCTAAGGAATCTTTCTTAGCTCAGCAATTTAAACCCTATTTATAGGGTTGTGATACGAGTTCTCCTTGTAGTCATAGAATTTTATTAGAATTAAAAAACATCAAGACTTTCTCTTCTTAAACTCTTTTATTAAAGTTTTACTAAAAGAATGATAAACTTTTCTTGCCTTAATAGGACTTATATTAAGATTATAGGTGTTGTATTTATAAAGAGAATCTTGAATCTTGTAATTCTTAGTAATGAATCCATTTTAGATCACTAGTATGCTACCAAGATAGTCAACTTATCCAATGAAGGTACCTAATGTCAAGGACTCCTAATGCTGATAGCTCTTATCGAAAAAATTGAAGATTGCGAGCTAGTTCGAAGACACCTCTTATTGGGCTTTTTGAGAATGATAGACCCCGACCAATGTGTCCCTAAAGTGTTTGGACTCGTGTTTTATAGGCCAAAATCTAAGAAAAAGCAAAAACCTTTGTATTTGTGTAGAATTTCAAAAAAAAGTATTGTTTATATTTATAAAGTAGGTAAATATTTGTGGATACCCACAACAAGTATCTATAGATATTTCACCTCACCTCTACCTTTTAAGCTCATTATATACATTCTTAATGGTGAATTATAAGTATTTCTATTGATAATTATTTGAAATATTTATTGAACATGTTCCATTAAGTTCATGAACATACTTGAGCTTGTTTAAAAAATTAAGAAACCAAGCTAAGTATATTATTGTGTTATACATTTATTAGGGGTGGGCACGGTTCAGTACGGCCCAATTTTTGTCGAAACTGAACCGAATCAGTTACATTAAATTTTTTTAAAATTAAAATTGAATTGTATGGAAAAGATTGAACTGTTTTTTGTTTTTGTCCAATTCGATTTTTTCGATTATGGCTCAGTTGGGCCTATTTAAAATTTGGACTTTTTTTTTGCTTTTCTTCCTTTTAAATTGTGGAATTTTTTGATTTATTTGTTCAAAAAATATATTAGGCCATTTTAAACCTAATTTGGAGCATATTTCATATTAATTTATTTGTCTAAAAAATATATTAGGCCTATTTTTTTTAATTTATATATTAATAATCTGGTGCGGTTATGTTTATCATAAGATATTTTTTTCATTCAATAATATGTTGCGATGTGGCACATTTTTTATTTTTTATTTAACTAATCAATTTTTTTTGTTCGGTTTGTTTTATATAAAACCAAACTGAAACCAACCAGTTTTTTCAAAATTTCAAATTATTAAAACCAATCAATTTTTTTCTTTATCAAAATTGAACAGAATCAATAAATTTGGTTCAATTTGGACTGATTTTTACATTTTTTTTGCCCACTCTAAACGTTTATTGGATTCCAAATATGAAAAACAGGCTATTCTCTTGTTAAGGTATTTGGCTTTGTAGATTTATGCTTATTTAAAATCTTTATATTTGTGTAGAATTTTAAAAAATTATTATTTTATATACATAAAATAGGTAAATAATCACTAATACCTGTAATAGGTATTAATGGATATTTCACTCAACTCACATTCGTCTGAAATCTATTACAAGTTTTAACCTTGTGTATTAAATTTATCCCAAACTCAGTTCAAACTTTACCAAATCTTCCCAATAGGTCAAATTCTAGTGGGTTGGCGGGTCATTTTGCCATTCTTAATCCCATCCCATCTCATTACATCCTCACTTTGAATTTTACTGCTTTAATTATCATAATAACATTATATGTTAATTTAACAAAATTTTAAAATTTAAAATTTTCTTATAAAATCACTAAAATAAATTTAGCAATAAATGGTATAAAATATTTTTATAAGAATTTTAATATTTTTATTATGTTTAAAATTAACATGACAATTTAAATTAAAAGTAGTTAGCTTTAAGTTTATGTTTTAACGTCTAAAGTTAAATTAAATTAAATATATAATTTTTAAAATTAGGGAAAAAAAATGAAAATTTTAGTCTTGTCCTAAAATCAAAGAGCCTTTCTCTATGTGCCTATGTTGCTAGTATACTATATAGCTCCAATATAAAATACAATGTTTAGAAACACAAACTTAGAAGAAAAAAAACACACCTAAGGATTCATTGTTATAATTGCATAAAAATAATTTACATAACAAAGAAAAGTACAAGAAAGATTGGTATTAACTATTTACTCCTTTATCCAAAAAAAGAATTACTAACAACACAAACAATAGTATTGTACCATAATGTATTAGATGTGTTAGGATTATTAAGATTTATTAATATTTTATTAGAAATAGACTCAAATTTTGATTAAATTTTCTTGTAAATCTTTAAATTTTCAAAAGAGCTATGTAGATCCCTATTAAAGGATGAACTCCATCTCTTTTAACAGCAAAAATGGTAAAATTATCTTTTAATAGTCAGATGGACTTAATTGTGGAGAGTACTATTATGCTCATGTATTTAAAATAAAAGTATTGTTATGTTTCTATATTTAAAATAAGAGATAAAAGTACATACACTCATTATGCTCATGATTTCTAATTTTTTAATTAGAAATCACACGCCTTAACTATTAAACTATAAATGCTTTGTTGAGACTAACATATTTATTATTTATATATTAAATACAACAACATGAACAAAAATTAATTACTTAAAAAATAACAAAAATAAATTAAATTTAAAAAATTGAAAAAAGAATCAAGTGGGCACTAGTTATCAGTGACCATCATCACTGTTGAACGCCCACCAATGATCGTGATCGATGGTGGATAGACTCAAAATTTACATTATTAAACTCCAAATTTTGAGATGTACATAATGATACTGTTGTTTTTGTCAATAAAGTATTGAAGGAGACTCAAAACTAAAAACAAAGTGGCGACCACCATATCTTTGTTACTAAATGGTAGCGAATGGAGGTGCACCATTGTCGCCATCGCAGTCGCCAACTAGCGATCTAATGATGAAGGTGGCAGTGCACCTTTACTCATCGTCGTTTGATAGCAAAAATATAGTGGTCGGTGATTATTCAGACTACTTATTGAATATATAAATAAATAAATAAACTTAATATTAATAAAAAGTACTTGTAACCTAATGACTAAGGCATTTGCCTTCTAATCAAAGGTCTTGGCTTTGAGTTATTACGAGTGTATATGTTTTTTCTTCTATTTTTGGGCTTTCAAGATAAAATGGGCATAATAGCACTTACTATGAATTTGATTGTCAAAAGAGATAGAATCTGACCTTTGACAAGGATCTAGATGGCTTGTTTGAAAACTTGAAAGGTCTACAAGAAAATTTGGCCAAATTTTGGGGGTCTCTATTGTCTTTCTACTATTTTATTTATTATTCTAAGATTTTATTAGGACCCAAATTCCACCAGCCTAGATGTGTCAGCCCATAGCCCGTCAATTCAAAGTACTCAGAAGTTTTGTATGGCTTAAAAGTATACAGCCTGTTAGGCAGAGCAGCAGCCGTGGACAGAAACAAAAACAAACACAAGGCCAGCTCAATATCTAATAAACCCAATTAGATGTGGCCCATATTACCAACCAAAGAGGTTTTAACTTTTAATAGAAATCAGGAACGAGCGAATCACAATATAATATCGCATCGCAGCAAGCAACTGTGTTAAGAAAAGAAAGGGGTAAATTTGTCATTCTGTGTCATTTCTGTTCCTTGTGGAAACCGTGAAAACCCTAATCTCTTCAGCTTTGGTCTTAGGAATGCTTCTTCAATGGCCAAAAAACGAAAGACTCGATCTTCTGAACCCGAAGCCATGAATGCCACTAATCCCCAGCCCCAGGGCCAAGAACAAGAAGAGCAACCACAACAAATGGCCTTACAGAATGAGGAAACCCTAAATGCGCCGGCTGAAGATGGCGTTTCAGATCAACCTGAAACCAATGGTGAGGAAGATGAAGAGAACGAAAACGAAGAGAAATTAAAAAACGAAGAAGACGAACCCGTAGAGAAGCTTCTGGAGCCTTTCGGCAAAGAGCAATTGCTGACTCTGGTTAAACAAGCTGTGAACAAGTACCCTGATTTTATAACGTCAGTTCGGCAAATGGCTGACGCGGATCCCTCTCACCGTAAAATCTTCGTTCACGGCCTTGGTTGGGACACGACCGCTGATACACTCAAGGCCGAGTTCGGTATATACGGAGAGATCGAGGACTGCAAGGCCGTAACTGATCGCGTCTCCGGAAAATCAAAGGGCTACGCTTTTATTCTGTTCAGGCACCGCTGTGGGGCTCGCAATGCTTTACAAGAACCGCAGAAGAAGATAGGGAGCAGGACGACCTCTTGCCAGCTGGCTTCTGCGGGACCAGTCCCGACCCCACCGCCCACGGCTGCTGCTCTACCTGTTTCAGAGTATACGCAGAGAAAGATATTTGTGAGCAACGTGTCTGCGGATTTGGAACCGGAGAAGTTGTTGGAGTTCTTTAAACAGTATGGGGAGATTGAGGAAGGGCCGTTAGGACTTGATAAGCAGACTGGGAAACCGAAAGGATTTGCACTTTTTGTTTATAAGACTATTGAGAGTGCAAAAAGGGCATTAGAGGAACCGCATAAGAATTTTAGTGGACATACACTGCACTGTCAGAAGGCCATTGATGGGCCTAAAGCTGGTAAATATGGTGCTGGTGCTGGTGGGCATCAGTATCACCAACAACAGCATCAAAATCATCAGTTTCGTCTTTCTAAAAAAGGGAAATACTCATCATCAGGCCCTGGCCATCTGATGGCGCCATCAGGTCCTCCTCCAGTAGGGTATAATGCAGGAGTGGCTGCGGCTACTCAGGCATTGAACCCAGCCCTTGGTCAGGCATTGACTGCTTTACTTGCAAGCCCTGGATTGGGGCTTGGGAATTTTCTTGCCACAGTCAATCAGGTTGGTCCACCTCCTGCTGGATATGGAAACCAGGTTGCAGGAGGATATGGCGGTCAGTCGGTGATGCCTGGTGGGTACCAGAACCCTCAGATGGATCAGACTAGTGGTCTGAGACCACAGCCAGGCAGTGGTGCGCCATATATGGGAAATTAGTTGATTGTCAGGTATAGCATAAGGAGCTCAATTTGCCTTTCTTTCTGCATTTTACAGGTTCCGTTTCCATTTGATTAAATTGAGTGGTCTCTCAGTATTTCTAAATGTGTTGGGTAGATAGGGAAGAGGTGTTAGGACATAAAGTTGGTGATTTAATTAGGAGAATTCTTGTTTTATAGTGCTACTTTAAGTGTGTTGTTTCACTTGCGATGCTATATGATTTAGGTGTTTCAGTACCACATTAGATGGTATACTTATTTTTGGAATCATTTTATTAGTATACTTAGTTTTAGAATCAGTTTATTAGTGCCTGACTCAAAGACGGTAAATTTAAATTTAACTTGGCCCCACAAAACAATGTAGATATTTGGGTGTATATATAAAAAGTATGTTTTGGGTTCATTGTCTTACTCACATTTAAGACAACTATCAAGTATTAACCATGATTTGTGGTTATTGTATGATTATATGTCTATTTATTACTTCTTCCTCTTCCTGCTGAAAGTATTTTTCTTTTAACATATATTTGTTTTATGATTGTGCTCTTCACTGGTTATTTGTTGCATGTTGATCCTTGTAAAAGTCTATTGGTGCTTTTAATCAAACATTCTTACTGTCTGTTAAATGCCTCATGAGCTGGGACAAACTTTAAATTAATATCTTGTTTAAGTAATTCTTACCGTTTAATCTGAATACTGATGAAACTTTGGGGTCTTCCTTGTCAGTGGGTATTTCCATAAAACTCACTTGATTGACTAGTTAAAGGTTTCCAAGCACCTACACAGGGGTACTCATTTCTTTGCATTGTGAAAATTTTTGAACAACTTTAACTGTATAACATTGCCATTTCTTGGTGTTAGTTGTATCCAAGGATCATGTTTTGAAGAATTTCTAAGTTTGAGTCTTAAGTATTGTTTTTGAGTAAGATATGTGTATAGTCATAAATCATTACACATATAACATAGCCTTAAACATTGTTGCTTAGTATTTTTGAATCTATTTGTATGTACAATATGTTTTTGATATCTGCCAAAAGGGGAGTTAGGGAAGAAGAAGTTAGGAGCTCTATGTGGGTTTCTATTTTTAAAATGATTTGGTGATCTATGTCAACCTTGTCTGTGGGCAGAAAACATTGTTAAGGATATATAATTAGCATAATCTTGTTTGATTCAGATTCTTGATATTGAGTATGATGGTGTATACATTTAAAAAACTCTTTGACCTTTTATATGGTATTGAAGGGCAATTGTAATTTGCTTTCCATCTGATTTGGTATTAGTATTTAACAGATCCTCTCACCTAATTTTATGTTGCCTTTTCGTTTCTTCTTTTTATTTTTCCCTGTTGTCACAACAAAAAGAAAAAAAAAACCTCTTTCTTGCATCTATCCTTTTGTATATATTTGCCAATTGATTGCATTGCACAATTTACTCTTACCTCCTTCTGGCTGTTACAATCTCCTAATACTCTTAACATGAAATTTTTCCTTCAAATTGCGAAAGGTATGGAAGCTTTTGTTTTCTCTATATATTTTTCTAATAAATATTTTATTTTAGAAATTAGTTTTTATGCTTTATGTATTGATTGTGCAGATTCCCTCATAGATGCATCAATCATTTAGTTTTGGACTCTGGTGATTCTTCTGAAGTTCCAGCCACTCTTGCAAACGACGTCTTTAAATTTGTAGTGAAAAGTTATTATTTGCCTACTATAAAGACCAGATTACTAAACCTGTATTTTGTTTCTATTAATTTGCTTTTTTTTTTGTGTTTACGTGTTTTCAAAATGATGTAGTACCTTGATTTCAAACTCTGTTTCTTGAAAAGTGTTGGGGAACAGGTATAATTTTCAGGCAGAGAACAATGCCCTTCCAGAATTTTAAGTGTTACTGCCTTTGCCCTTCTTTTACTTAGATGGATTGATGCACTTGTTCAATGTCTAATGTTTTCTTCAAATAATTCTCTTAGTTAATTATGTGTGTGATGGCTAACTTTTTTGGTTAATTGATTTTATTTTCTTTTTGGTTTCTTAAACATATTGATAATCAAATGTGAGCTAATGTATTTGCTTAGCTGACTTTAATTGTGATTTTGTTATTATGATTTACTGCAATAGGATTTTGTTATTAGTCATTGCTTTCCCAAACTAACCATTATGAAATTAATTAGAACAATTGATTTTTATGTCAGGTAATCCATGTTCTATGGGATTTCTAACTGCAGGTAACATTTATATGTGGTGCAGATAGCTTTATTTACTTAACAATGCATTTTGACATTCTTTTCACCTGTTGCTACCTCAAACTTTTTGGATTGTGCTGAGAAGATCCAAGAAAATACACCCATGGGGTTATTGCTGTTCACTAACTTGAATTTGCAAATGCTATAGATAACTCAGAAAGAAATTAATATGTTAGTGAGGACCCATATTTTTGTTGTTTAATATTCCTAAAAGTTTATTACAGAAAACTTGGAGTTGCCGGTGCTTATTCTCTTGATTTGAAAATATCATAATTAAAATTCAAGGACCCAATTTTTGTTATTACGTTATCCCAAACCTCATGAAAAGAAATTATTTCCTATGGGTTCCAGTGGTTTATCTTACCCTCATTTAGATTTTTTCTCCCATTGCTTTAGTGGTGTGGGTTATGATGTAGTTATTTTTTGTAACTACAACATTCGAAAGTCACTCAGTAGTTCCTTAATTGTAATATATGCATAAAGTTTGAAAAAACTGTATGCCCCTATTATGCTTTTAATAAGGAAAGACACTTTGGGCCTGGCAAGATTGTGGTGCTAGGAAGTCCTCTCCACAGCTTCAATGGATTAGCTGGACAACTTTTTGTTTCTCCTTCCAAGGTAAGAAGCTGGTTCCCCATGGTTGCTCCAGTTGGAAATTAAGGGCATCTTCTGCAGAAATTGCAGTTCTTCTGTAGATAAGGCAGTGCTTTTGAAGTTTAGCTGTTGGAATTGATAATGGTCATGTGAATCTCACCAAACTGGAAAGTTTTCCCAGGTATCAGCAGCTCATTTTATGATTTGAAAAGGCTGGAATTAACTATTTATGGAGTAGCACTAGGATATCATTAAGTAGTGCATTCATTGGACTTCTCGGGAGCTCCATCAGGTTATTTGCTTCCTGAGCTTTTCCAGCTAGCTGGTGTCTGTTCAATATCGGAGACATGTTTCTTTGTTGGTAGTGGCCAAATTGTAGTCCCATACATCTAATTCTTCTTTACCCCTTCCTCTGGGTTTCACGCTGTGATCTGAATGATTTTGGCAGAAGTGGCAATGGTGGAAGCATTTTCAACATATCTTTCATTTCTGTAATAAATCTACTCTTTTTTTTTTTTCTAAAAAAAGTCTAATATTGTTGGTAAGCTAGTTTTATAAGTTTGTAGAGGCTTCTTTTTTTTTTTTTTTTTGTACTTAACAAAAGGCAGGCAACGCACCAGATTGCGTATTAAAACATTAGTTCTTTCCAAGCTGCCTATCTTCTCTATTCCTCAATCTTCGTCATCTCAAAAAAATCTTCGAAATCATCGCAACACCACTTTGTCGGGATTTGGGACTTGATTCCCCCGTGGCGTCAAATCTGCAGCAGTAAGCATTCTCACCGTAGGCACTGTGAATCCAACCACCTTTTTCTCTTCACCTCAAGTCTCCTTCACATTTACTTTACCATGCAAGAAACCATCATCGTTATTCTTTATGCAACGGCTGTTATCTTGTCAGAAATTGCAACAGTAATTTTTTTTTTCTACTTATAAAAACACTTTAAAAGTATATGATGATGTTGTAAGTATATATTGATGTTGTATTGGAAATCAATCGTTCCGATTATTGTAACGTCAATTGGGTGATTTTGATTGTAATAAGTTTGGCTTGTGAAAATTGATTTGTGAGATATTTATTTTCAGATTTCTTTATTTTAAAAAAAATAATACTATATAGTATTATATTTGGCTTGTGAAAAGATGTAAATCGACAGACTAACTTCGGTTGGTGCTTAATTTATATTTTAAAAATTCAACAGTTATAGTTTGCTTTTCAGTTCTATTCAAAAATTGAACCAAATTGATTTTGCCTGCCCCTTTTCCCGTATAAACATAGATATTAAGAGATATTTAGAGAACTTTGTAAAGGGAAATTAAAGTACTTGAGCAGGACTCGAGTCTTCTTTTTCTTTATAGTTTTGTATTGCTCTCTCATTGTAATTTGTTTGAGTACGTAAGTTGTCTTTGTTTAAAAATTGTCATTATGTTTGTAACTTTTAATTATTTTTATTCAAATATCATAAAAAAAATTCACTATTAGTAATTTTAAATTTAGTATATAATAATTATATGTAAGAGGATTAAACTTAAACATAATAATTTAAATTAATTCTTAGATAGAATGAAGACACTTCATTTAATGGATTAAGTGTGGTCTATTTGTATATTGTATATAATGGTTTTATTTAAATTATTTTATATATTGATATAGGAAATAGAGGTACTTTGTATAATGTTAATTATATAAGACTGATTGTGATAAAATTAATTCTCTATTAATCTTTGTTAATAAAAAAAATTTATTAAATTACATTATAATTATATATGAATTACTTTTATTCTTGAGTGATTAATAAATTTTTATTCATTGAGTTATATTTATTTATCTATAAGAAAAAAATTATAAAATCTTTTCAATCAATTACTAAGTATTTATAGATATAATAAAATGAACGGTTGTAAATATTTTTCTCAAATATAGAATTCACTCTTTCGATAAGAAGTTAGATAAGTTGTTTCATTAATAATTGATTTTGGTCTTAGACATAATAAGTTTAGTTTTTTTTAAAAGTTAAAGAAAATAATTAAATTGTGAATTTTATAAATTAAATGTTTAAAAGATGACCAATGTGAATCAAAGATAAAGATGTAATTGGAGAGATTAATGGATACTCGACTTAATTCTAATTATTATCACTTGTAGATTTATATGAAATAATTATTGAATGGACAAACAAAGTTTTTTATTTTATAGTTTAGCAAAATTAAAAGTTCAACTTTTATACTTTTAGTGAAATAATATAAAGTTAATAAATAAAATCATATTGATTAAAGAGTTTTAACTAAATTGTTTAATTTATTGGAGTTTAATTTTATAAATTCATTAGGTTTTCATGCTGACTTCATAAAACAAAAAAAATGGATTAAAAAAATTAAATTGTTGAATTTCAAATATAAATTAGTTTAAATTTAATTTGATTAAACATATTAGGATTAATTAGTTTTTTAAAAAGTTTAGCATATGTTTAATTTAAACCATTAGGCCCAAATTATTATTGGTCCAATCATAATAGTTATGGAACTAAATAATTAAATAAATAATTAGATTATTTAAATTTTTGAATAATTAAGATTTATTTACTAAATTTATTTAATTAAAATAAATTAGATATTTTTTTTCTAATCTTATTGGGTAAAGAATTATCTATTTAATTATTTAAATTAAATAATATATGATATTATTTATGCTACCTATTAAGGATTAGAGTTTAGGTAAATACTATTCTAAAAAGGAGAATATATACACCGTAAAAGGTCTTAAGAATTTCTCTTCATGTATTATTTTGTGTTTTCATATTTTTCTTTAGGCTTAATTTTTTCTAAAGAGAAAAAATTAGAATACAAAATTAGATCCTCCACAATTAATTAACTTACCCACACGAGTAATTCATTAGTAAAAAATACAATGTGAAAGATCTATCAGTATTTACAAAAATGTTTATTAGAATCCGCAATCAGGTATGTTTTAGTATTTCTTTTGTTGCTAAATTAAAATAGGTATAACAATTTTTTTTAAATTATTCCAATAATCTTGTGATAGTAAATTGAATGATTTGATAATAAATATAGTGTTTGAGAGAACTTAACTGAATATAGGTTGATTATATAACTAAACAATTATAAATTTTGTGTATTTTGAATGTATTTTAATTCTTGGAATGGCATAAAAATCATTGTTTTCTCATAATTGGGAGGAAGTATATAAAAGAAAAATCAAAGTATTTATGATGAGGTAAATTTCATTAAAAGTAAGAAAAAATGTCATTGATAGACCATCATATCAAATTTTGTTATAAAATATAGATAAAATTAATGAAGAAAGAGAAAATGTTTAATTTTAAAACTGTTCCCCCGAGGATTTCAGCCTAGAGCTTAATTCATAACAAAAGTCCAAAAAAGAAATTTAAATGGATAAAAGAGTAATGCCTTTATTGCAGTAGTACTCTATAGGAAAGTCCTAAAGAAAATAAAAAACTATCATTTTTATTTTGGCAAGAGAACCTTAATTGAAAAAAAAATGTTATATCCCAATTTGACTCAAATTCTACAACCCCCATACTTTAATTACCATATAAATATGGGGTAAAGAGGGGCATCAACAATTGATTTCTTAATGATGAGTAAGAGGAGAATGAGCAACACATTTATTGTTCTTTAAGGGGTGACTATTTCTTGTAAAGGTTCTACCTCTATATATCTTTGTTGTAAAATTATTATTCAATAGTATTATATAAGTAAGCTCATCAAATTCGGTAAGTGGATGTAAGCTTGAATTAAGCTGACCCACTATAAATTCAGTGTCTTGCTATTTTATTTATTTATTTATTTCATACATTAATCTCAATCTTGTTCCAAAAATCAATCTTTATTTTTTTTTTTAATTTCAACCTCGTTTCCCAAAAGAAAAATTAATTTAACTTGTTAACTTTAAGACAACTAAATTTTAGGGTTAACAGTTTGACGGTCTATAAAAACACAATACAAAAAACCATAGAGAGTAACCATCGAAATTATCAATCCAAGATAAGTTCTAATCTTGATTTTGATTAACATTATTTTTTGTGCTAATATTTGATATATAATAATTTATTTTGATCTTATAATAAATTCTTTTGTATGATACTAACTCAAGTCATCTTAATTTTTTTTAAAAAATTGATGTTAATTCTTCGAATTTTTTGAATTAATTTTGTAATAGAATAATGTTTTTGCTACAAAAAAAAAAAGAGAAAAGAAGATGACAAATAGAGGAGTGAACCAAGGTCCCTTTAATGAAAGACAACCACCTTACCGCCACACCACAACAAGCGTTGGTAAAATACTTCAAGGGAAAAAGCTAATTAAGGCATGAGACCTTCACCATGAAGAAAAAAAATAAACAAGAGGTTGCTGTTGTGAAGCCTTGAACTTGAGACTTGTGGCAAGAATGTTAACTAAAGTATGGTAGTGCAACTGCCAAGACAAAAAGGCTTATGATGCTTAAAAAAATGTAAACAAAAAATATAAAGGAACATGAGCTGAGACCTCAGCCACCATGAGACCACCGCTACCATGTAAGTCACGATTCACCGTTGTCAAACTCACTGATCAATTCAAAAATCTATGGTGATCTTAACTTAAGCAATATCGCACCTAAAATCGTAAAGAAAACCCAAATCAAGGCCACCAAGAGTTTAGCTATCACCTCCTTCATGCACACCATTTTGGCCACCATCATTGTTGTTCGAACCCACCCACTGCCGATAGATAACTACCAGGGGTGGGCACAGTCCTATTCGGTTAGGTTTTTTTGAAAAGTAAAACCGAAATCAATTTTTTTAATGAGAAAAATTGAACCATTTTTTTTTTGTTCGGTTTTTCCGTTTTTTTATTTTAAATTATGGGTTTTTTTTTAATTTTTGGTTCGGTTTATTGATTTTTTTTTTTTCAATTTTTTGTGGAAAAAACTGAATCGGACCAGTCGGTTTTTTCCCAAAAAAATCGGATCGAACCGGCCAATTCGGTTCGATTTTTCCGTTTTCGATTTTTTTTGCCCACCCTTAATAACTACCATAAGCAACTCACAAATATTGCCATTCGAGCTACCGACAGTAGCAGTTGGAAAAAGGGAAGGCAGCGTGACTCGAAAATGAGAAAATTAATCTAAGGTTTCATGTCATCAGGCTTTTCTCACTTAATCACCTCATAGTTTATAAAAATTCAGATTTGGCTCGAACGCTTTCAACATTTTGCATATATACCCAATTCAATTTTGACCAACATGTTTTAATATTTTACAAATAAGTCCTCAACAAATATTAGTCTTTTACAAACTTGAAGATTCGAGGTTAAAAACCATGGGGTCAGGGACAGTGGTCCAAGGACTCGAGTTTGAGGACAGAAGTTCAAGGAGCCGTGGACTAAGAACTAAGGCCATGTAAACCTTCAACACTTGAGCAGGGTAAGAGCTAAAGACCTCACTGTTACATTTTAGGTGATGAACACTTATAAAGCAAATCCATGATGACATATCTCTGAAGACCTCCTTAACATGCTTTTTTAGCGACGCATAAGCCTAAAAATGAATCTCTTTAAATACCTCATCAATATACTTTCTAGGTAATGCACAAGTCCAAAAGTGAATCCCCGAGGCCATATCTCTGAAGACTTCATCAATATACTCTTTTAACGATGCACAAGCCTAAAAGTGAATACGCAAGAACGTATCCTTGAATACCTCTGATAGAGGCTTATATAGACTATTATTTCTATCTTCTTAAACTTAGGTATTGCTTCAAATCATGGAATATTTGGATATTTATTGAGTTTATTGATAAAATATAAGTTTACAACCTACGACATGAAGATTCTAGGAAATTGGACAAAGAAAAGTAGAATAAAAAAAAATGACCCAACATTGTGGCGCCCAAGTCAGTGACCGTAGTGCCACAGTGCCCAACATCCACTGCCGTGGCACCTATGCAGAAATTATGAATGCTGATTTCTAGGTTTGAGCACTACGATGGCCATTCACCAGTGCCGCAGCGCCTGAAGCAGAAAGTTAAGCGTCGAGGTGCCCATGCGATTAAAGAGGGAAATATGCTAAACTCCTAATACGACTTGAATTCTAAACCACACGACTCTAAGATTATGAAGGCCTATAAAAAAGACACTTTTTTTTATAGCTAAAGAGATGGGAGAACATCAGAGAGCAATAGAGCAAACAAAAGCAAAGCACAAAACAACAAGAGATTAAAGCAAGATTAAGAATTGAAGATCAAGATTTATGCATAAGCAAGAGAAAAAGAAGTAATTCAGGGTATCCACCGTGTTTATTTTTTATCTCTTCTTATTCTTATGGTCTTGTTTATTATGTTTTTCAATAATTGCTTTGGTATTCTTAGATTCATCATGAACTAAATTTTCTTAATTTAGGGTTTAACTTTTGAACCTAATATATAGTTGGATATTATTATCTCTCTTATTTTATGAACTAAATAAAGAAAATTGTTCATTCTATCTTATGTTTAAAGCCTTCTTTATATATGGCTAATATATTAATTGTTTGAGAAACCATAATGAACTTAATAGAGGGATTTATATGTTTAGCACATGATAGTTTGATACATGATCATAGGGTAACAACTATTATTCCATATAGGATAGAAATATACTTAGATGGCAAGTATGGTATTGATAGACTTGATCTTAATGAATTACATTATATTCTGATTACCATAGATATATAAGTAATTGTTAAGGTGTAATATACTTATCTGACCATCAACAGAGGCTTATAACAATATTAGATTCTAGCCAACAATTCATTATTGAGCAAGTAAATAAGAGAATAATAGGTTCAATAAAATATTAGGGGATAAGTTAAAATCATAAGTTCTTTTTATCTGGTGAATTCAATTCTTATTTGCTTTAGTAAATTTAGATTAGTTAAATACTATATATATTTTCTTAATCTAGGGTTTAATTTTTGAACCTAATATGTAGTTGGATATTATTATTTTCCTTATTTTATAAACTCAATAAAGGAAATTATTCATTCTATCTTCATTTTAATGCTTTCTTTATATTTGACCAATTTATTAATTGTTTGAGAAGCCATAATGAACTCGACAGAGTGATTTATGTGTTTAGTATAGGATAGTTTGATACATGATTATAGGATAACAACTATTAGTTCTATATAAGATAGAAATATATTTAGATGACATGTATGGTATTGATAGACTTAGTCTTAATGAATTACATTATATTATGATTACCATGATATATAGGTAATTATTAGGGTGTAATATAATTCTCTAACCATCGGTAGAAGCTTATAACGATATTAGATTCTAGCCAACAATTCATTATTGAAGAAGTAAATAAGAGAATAATATGTTCAATGAAATATTAGGGGATAAGTTGAAACCTTAAGTTCTTTTTATCTGATGAATTCAATTATTGTTTACTTATTACTTAAGACTAGGTTTAGTTTAATAAATTTAGATTAGTTAGAGATTATCCAATTTTAAACTTATTTGAATAAAAGTTAAATAAGATTAATTTTAGTACTTGATTAGAATAATTAGATTAAATAAGTCTTCGTAGGACGATACTTGGACTTAAATCCTATATTACTTTGTACTATAGCGTGCACTTATGCTTAGTTAGAAATTGCATATCAAGTTTTTACCGCTGTTGCCGGGGATAACTTGTTGCAGCCTTTAATAGATGAGCTCAAGGAACTCTATCAAGAGATACTAAGACCAATCTTAAAAGAAGTATAGAGTAATGTCAAGCCGTCTCTTTAAGAAGAGATAAGGACTTATATGATTACACATCTCGGCCACCAACATCAAGCATGCAGAACAGTAAGAAAAGGGGAAAAGTGGTACAGAAAGAAGATGTGCAGCCTTGCATAATTTCAATACCTTTTTCTCAAAGATTACAGAGGCATAAAACAAGTGCAGAAATATAAAATCAGTAGTAAAACAGTGTAGAAACAAGCACAGGAACAAGAACTCAGCAATAGAAAATTGTAGAAATAAATGCAGAAAAAAGTGCAAAAAGTGGAGTTCAAGTGCAAAATATTACTGAAGTGTAGAAAAGTACAGACATAGTAGAAATTAACAACAGCAACATGCAGAACCCTTTAAGCTTTCACTCCAACACCGCTATTTCCTTAGAGACTGCAAAAGAAGAAACTAGATAAGTAATTTTCAAAATTTCTTAAATTTTTTAAGAAATTATACTTTAATCTTTCTTTTGTAGATGCATTTGAAAAAATGCCTAGCTATGTCAAGTTTACGATGAGCATTCTTTCAAAGAAGAGGAAACTCGAGGATTATGAGACTATGGCTTTGACTGAGGAGTGTAGTGCCATTCTACAAAAAACTTTCCGCCTAAGCTAAAAGATCATGACAGCTTTACCGTCCCATGTATCATTGGCAATCACAACTTTAGGAAAGTTTTATATGACTTGGGGGCAAGCATTAACCTCATGCCACTGTAAATTTACAAGAAGTTAAGTTGGGTGGAGGCCAAACCTACAAATGTCACTTTGTAACTTGTTGATCGCACACTTACTTATCCAAGAGGTATCATTGAAGATGTTTTAGTGAAGGTTGACAAGTTTATTTTTTCTACAGATTTTATTAGTTTGGATATAAAAGAAGAAAAAGAGATTCCAATCATCCTTGGAAGACCATTACTATCCACTGGACGGATAATTATTAATGTAAAAAAATGGGAGCTGATGATGAGGGTGCAAGACTAAACAGTAACATTCAAAGTTGTCAAGAAAATCAAGTTTCTTATAGAAATTTAAGACTGTTTTAGAATTTATGTGGCGTATACAAACAACACCCTTTACAATTAAAAGTGATAGAAGAAATGAATCCCCAAATTAAAAAGAAAGCATTGAGGTATAGAATGAAAAGAAAGAAAAAGCATGAGTAGAACTTTCATGAAAAGTTCAAAGACAAGGGCAAAAGGAACTTTTTCCTCCAATCTAATATTAAACTCTTTCCAGAGAAACAAAATGAAAATAGAGTAAAAGCTACTGTCCAAAGCTTAATTTCAAGACTATAGAAGTCCAAAAAGATGAGTGATAGCAAGCATACATTTCAACATACCTCTACCATTTGCTTTGATCCATTACAAGAATAAAGGAAGCTCCGTTAAGCCGACGATTGATTGGTGTGCTATAGTAGCTAAGCGCAAGTGCACGCTATCGTATCAAGTAATATAGGATTTTAAGTCCAGATATCGATCCCACATGGACTATGCAATCTAATTCTATAAATCAAGTACTAAAATTATACCTACTTAACTTTTATTCAGAAAACCAAAATCTAGAATTTATGTAACTAATCTAGTTCTCTCAATTAACTAAACAAAAGCAAAGAGTAGAATTCAAAAATAAAGATAATTTAGGGTTTTGACTCGTCCCCTAGTATTTCATTGGATTCATTAACCACTTAGTTAATCCCTTAATACCAATTGATTAGTTTAGACACTAATCTCATTACAAGCCTCTATCGATGGTCAAGTGACTATATTACGCATTCTAATAATCACCTATATGTCTATGGTAATCAAATCAGAATGTAATTCATTAAGATCAAGTCTAAATTATATCATACATGCCACCTAGGTATATGTTTATCCTAGATAGAACTCATAGTTGTTACCCTATGATCATGCATCAAACTATCCTAGGCTAAACACATGAATCCATCTGTCGAGTTCATCATGGTTTCTCAATCATTCAAAATATTGATCAGGTATAATGAAAGCATTAAACATAAGATAGAATGAATCAATTGAATTTATCAAGTTCATAAATTAAGAATCAATAAAATCCAACTACATATTAGGTTAACATAGTCTAACCCTAGAATAATAATTTAGCCCATCACAAAACCAAAAGTATCAAACCAATTCATGAAGATCAACAAGAACAAGAACATAATGATAAAGAAAGAGAAGAAAAACTAATCAAAGTGACTCCTTGATGTGCTTCTCCCTCAATCTTGGCTTGAAGCTTGAATCTTGATCTTGGTTCTTCAATCTTTAGCTTTGATCTTTGATTTGTGTTGTGAATTCTCTCTCTAAGTTTTTGCCTCTTTTCTCTCTTTTTCTCTTCCATTTTTTAGAATTTTTGGCTTTCTATTTATAGGTTTTTATCTTCTAAATACTGTTTACGAGTATTGTAGCAAAATAATGTTCATGCATGCTATTCACAGCCTCGAGCGCTACGGGGCTGGGATGTGAGCGCCGCGGCACTCAGCTACTGACTTGGGCACCGCGGCGCTCTGTCGTTGGCCTGGTGCCCTTTTCGTATTTTGAGCGTAACTTCTTCGTTTGATGTCCGATTCGCCTCCCGTTTATTCCTATACGTCAAATTTTCCATCGTGCATCTATTTATGATCAAAAACCACAATTAAATAGCCAAATAGTTATGATTTGGAGCAAAATACAAATGTTGAGTATAAATAATAATAGTACTTTTACGCCTCTATCAACGACGTTAAATTATGGGCTTCTACATAAGTAAATTTGATTTTTTTTAATGTTTGCTTATTTATTTTTTATTTACTTTATTTTATTTTTCTTTTAGGGTTAAGAATAGCAAGACAAGCATTTAAATAGCAATACAAGCAATTGCAAGCGTTAGGAGATAAAGAAAAACATAGTCACATTGAGATACAAACGCTATGATGGTGAAACTTCATTTACTAGGGAAGTGTCGTACTCTCTTTTTTATTTTCACCATTGAGGACAAGGTCAAATTTAAGTTTAGTGAGAAAAATATTTATCCTGTGTTTATTTTCTGCTACATAAATTTCTTTTGGTTATCTTCCATGTTAATTTTGTTTTATTTTAGTTATTAATTTTTAGTTGAGATGATGATTATTAATCCATGATAAGAAATAGAATATATGTTTAATTTATTTTTACAAGTCCTTAGGAAATGATAGACACTTAAGATAATTCTTATATCAAATCTTAAACTGACTTCGACCATAATTGTTGATCACTTATTTTTTAGCACATTGAAATAAAGCATATATTAGTCGAATTATTGCTTAAAGATACTTATACACCACAGCTTCAAAGACTAACACTCTAGATTTGAATGATCAAGGAACCATAATGAACTTGAAAGAGGAATTTATGTGTTTAGCATAAGATAATTTGGTGCATGATCATAGGGTGACAACTATGAGCTCCATGTAGGATATAAATATACCTATATGGCATGTATGGTATTATTTAGGCCCATTCTTAATAAATTATATTCTATTTGGATTACCATAAATATATAGGTGATTGTTATGGTGTAAATATAGTCATTCGACATCGACAGAGACTTGTGATGAGATCATATTTTAGCCAACAATTTGATATTAAGGGATTAATTAAGAGATTAATAAGTCCAATAAAATATTAAGGGATAAGTTGAAACCCTAGATTTCTTTTGATTAGTGAATTCAACCTTTACTTGCTTTTGATTAAAATTAGGTTTAATTTGATAGAATTAGATTATTTAGATAAATTTCCTCTTTTGATTCACCTAGACAAAAGTTGAATAGGGTTAATTTTAGTATTTGATTAAAAGAAGTAGATTAAATAAGTCCTCATGGGAACGCTATCTAGACTTCAATCTTATATTATGCGCTTAACTATTATTGTATACATTAATGATGAATACCAATTTTTTACAAATTATGATTTTAAATAATCAATGTTTATTATAAACCAAAATTAACTGCCATGATACTTGAAACATGTCAAAAATCATAAAAAGGGCTTATAATTACCTTCAAGTGGAATTGAAGTTCCTAAAGTTAGAACACTGTAAAAATTACCTTCTTACCCTTGATAACTCATTGAATTTGCAAGAAGCACCGTCCTTATGAAAAGAAAATACTCCGATGCTCAAGTTAGTATTTGATCAAAAGAGATGGGGGGTACTATGTGTGAGGAGTTCTCTAACGCTGCTGTAGGATGCAATTGAGTATATCTCAGTGGAATTGAATGAATAATGAACCAAAAATAGTGTGTACATATAATGATGAAACTAAATCCGAATCAAAATCTGTACACACATTAATTATGCCTCGTGCAATATAATTAATAGAATTAAAGATGGATCACAACTTATTATAATATTAGAATTCAAAATTAATAATCATGAAAAGAGTAAAAATCATAATTCAAATCAGATCATGTATTCCTACATAATTCCTTACCCATTTGGATAATACTTGTGGGTTATTAGTCGAGCTTACCTCTCCATGAGTCAAAAAAATTAAATTTTGTCATTTTAATGTCATTAGGCCAATGTGGACGAATATGTCAAGTTCGATTTTACCATTTTCTGGGCCTGTATTCTAAAAAATGTCTAATATTGCTCTTAAGTGGCAGGTAGTGATTAGTGAATTTTAAATTTGTTATTTCAATTTCTTAAACTTGGTAATTACTCAATATGAAATGAATATGTAATTTTTTATATATGTTAATGTCATTTTATAGGTTTCAAGTCGATAATGCAACAAAAAAGTGAAAAACGAAGCAAATGGGCAAAAAAGATGTCATTTGACAACTCAAGTCGCGGTCACAAAAAGAAGAATAGAAGACAAGCCTGAATCTTGGGATGAAACACCCAAACATTCAAGCTGTGGCACTAGATGAATCCAAGGCTAAAAGCCGCAATTCGAACATGATTTGGGCCTAAGCCATGGTGCCATAAAAAAAAAGGAAAACTTAGTTTTTCTTATTTTTAAAATTTGACCTAATTTGAGCCTATAAATAGAGACCTAAAAGTCATTATTCTATGAATGAAGAAAGAGCATGAAATTAAATAGATGCACACATTTCTAGAGAGAGAGGCTTGAAGGTTGAAAATTCTTAAAGATTTTTAAGGATTCTTGAAGGATTGAAGCTTTAAAGATCATCTTCATCTTAATTTCTTTTTTTTTTCTTCCTTTCTCTATCTTGATTTAAAATTCATATTTGTGGATATTGTTGAGAACATGTTTATATTTATGAATTTTTAGATGATTTCAGTTATGTGTATATCTATGTTTGACTAGATTTTTATTCTAGGGCTTGATGTAACTCTTATTTAAACTATGTTTGGAAAATTCAGTTAATTGTTAACAAAGTTCCAGTTCAATTCATTTGTGTTTCTATATGATTAGTGCTTCTAATTTGTTGAAAAATAAATTAGTTGATCTAGATTTATATTTTTTAATTCTATGGAGAGATTGATTCATTTATTAGATTTAAAAAATGCAATCTTAATTGTTGTTGAGTTCTGGAGGCCAATAACACTTTGATGATCAATATAAGGATTGGTAAATGATTGTGTAGTTAGGTAAGTTAGATAAGGATATCAACTTGAATATTTATGCATAAAATCTCATTTAACACTTAGGAAATGTAATGTGATTAATTTTAAACCCTTGAGTAATGAAGTGAAATGGATTTTGTTAATAATTACTAAATAGGAAGAATATAGGAGAAATAGAGTGAACTCAAGAACCTAGAATCCATTTTATTATAGATTTTTCATTTATTGAAATTGTCAAATTTAATTATTGCTTTGTTAATCGCTTCAATTAGTTTTGCTAGTTTAAATTTCTTTAATTCTTGTAATTAATTCAAAATTGAAGTTGCCTAAATAAAATTAAATTGTGAAAACCTAAAGTACTTAATATAAATTTAAAAGATTAATCCCTTTCAGATGATACTCTACTTATTACTTTATTACTTTAGCATAACTTGTACGCTTATAGTTTAAATTTATTTTATTTTATTATTTAATTTATTGTCCAAACTTCTTTATAGTATATATAAAAAATGGATATACTTAGTGTTAATAAAGTGCTTGTAACCTAATAATTAAAGTGCTTGATTTTTAGATAAAGTTCCACCAAGTGCATATTTTTATCTTTTTACTTTAAAAATACATACAAGAGTATTTTAGTACTTTCATAAATTTTGACCAATTGACTGTTAAATATAACAGATTTCATCTTTTGACAAGAATCTCTATGATCCTTTTAAAATTTCAAGTATCTGCATATTCTTTTTTATAAACTTTGGAATCTATATGTCATTTACCCTATTTATACAAAATTATTAATTATCAATAGTGAATGTCAATTTTTTTATTTAACTAAAGATATTGTGCAAAATATAAATTGATGTGATATTTTATTTTATTTTTTTGTACTTTCGGGTGGGGTGATTTGTAAATGCTAGCCATTCATATCTAAACTAAGCATGTAAAACAATTGCACATTTTCAAGTCTTTGGTTGTAATTCAATTCAATAAACGAATTAAATAATTATTGTACATAGATGTGAACAAATTCACGAATTGTTGGACCATCTTGGATGCTTTTTTCTTGTTTTAAAGTTTGTAGGATGACATTTAAAATTTAGAGATGATAATAGCAATAGCAGAATTTATCAAAAGCATTGAACCTAGACCAATGTTTGTTTCATGATCGGGCGTTCGGTCCATCATCTAAATTTATTGGTACTATTAATTCTTGAGCAACTGAATAAAAAGCATCTTCTCATCTTATGAGTTAGAACCATATCATATCAAATTATCAATTAACATACCTCTTTTTTTTTTAAGAAAAAAGAAAAATAACTACCAAACATAAACGAATATCTTGTCCAAGAAAAAGAACTAAAAAAAGTGAGGAATCATAAGAATGAAGGACAAAAGTAGGACATGAGATTATTACGAAACTCGAGAAAATTAACTTCCAATGATACAAATTATAATCACCATTTAGTATTATTTATATGCAAATTTTAACTAAAAGAAACTTCAACATCGGTTCTTACGATCCCTATGCCAAACCAGCCGAAAAGCATATATATTTTCATTTGTCGCCTCATGACATAATGCAACAACTTGAGTTGAGCATTGTAATGGAATAAATAATGAAATAAAATTTACAGTTGACTTTTAATATATCTCAAGATTTACAAATTTATGTACAAATAAATAAAAATGTAAGGTGTGTTAATAATTGGTGTCAGTTGGAAATCTTAGTGAATCTAAAAATGGAATTGGAATTGTATATTTTTAGTGTATTTAATTGGTAAGTGGTAACTTAATAACAAAAACTCAAATTAAGGTAAGATTATGCAAACCTTATACATAGAACTGCTACTATACAAAGTTACAAACCCTAATACATGATTTAACATTTAGAGTAAAATTAAAAATTACCTCTGTTTGGCACTCAAGATAGACGATGGCGATAAAGCGATGGTGCAAATTATAAACTGCGATCTGCAGTGGCATGGACAAAAGGAGCTGCTAGGTGTTGCCGTGATGCGTTTAACAACGTGAACAAAAGATGATGCCGTTGTTCGACTTCGACAAAGACAAACTAAGCTAGAAGAGAAAGAGATGAGCGATGGATTAAGGTTAGGGGCGATTGACAATGAAATTGAACTGAAGAGGCGAAGATTGTTGTTTAAAGTAATTTTAGCATTATGTGAACAAGAAAAGAAATGTGTATAAAGTTCTATTCGTTCAAATCAGTACTATTTCTAGACTAAGTAAAATGGTGCCGTTTTGGACTTTTCTTTAAAAAAATTAAGAGTGACAAATGATATCGTTTTGACACTCACAATTTTTTTTAACAGTCTCAGGTTTGGAATTCTCGAATCTGATTGAGAAGTTTTTGAATCCAACCTGACCTATTTGGGGTTAATAAAATATATGTGGATTAAACATGAAGCTTGTCTCGTTCTTGACTTGACACTATAATTTCGTGATGGGTCGGGAATGAGAATTCCGCCCACCTCTATTTAGAAGAAGCTTGAAGAGTTCGCTGAGGAGTTGTGTCGTATGGTAACCAGTGTTGCTAGAGGCCAAAGAATGACAGAGAATGAGACCTACGGGCTAACTTGCTCCTATCATGATCGACCTAGGAACCATAATTTTTTAAAGCCCCAATAGAAAGCTCCAATCTACCACTGAAAGTAGGTCAATGAGTACCAAAGAGGGGGATCCGAAGCAACCTTTCAAAAGAGACCTTCGAGAGTGTTGTGAAATTTTTATATTAAGTGCAAGTGTACACTATCAGGAACAAGTAATATAGACTGAATAGAGTGTCAATCCCATAAGGAATTTGTCGTATTTCTAACCAATTACTAAAATTGTATCCTCTTGCTTTTATCTAAAAGATTAATTTTTAATTTTTATGATTAAAATTAAGCTAAAAATTATCTACGTTATCAACTGTAATTAAATAATCAAATTAGACAACAGATCTGAATATATGTGATGTAGATATAGGATTATGGCTATTACTTAATATGAATTTCCAAACAATGGTCTTCGATTATTATTCCCTCAATTTAACTATTGGTCACAACACAAATCTCACTACGAGCCTCTTCCGATGGTCAAGTGATTATACCAAGATCTATTAATTTCCTATATTCCTATGGTAATTAAATAGATCAAGATTCAGTAAGCACAAGTTGTATTAACTATACATGTCATCTAGGTATATTTCTATTTTAGATCGAAACTCACAAATGCTACTTTATGATCATATATCAATTTGTCATGGGCTTAACAATTAAATTCTTTTTCCAAGTTTATTCAATTGTTACCAAATCATTCAACATATGACCAATATAGGAAAAGCATTAAAATCCAACAAATTAAACAAGAATTGAGTTCACAATAATCAGATCCAACAAAGCAATCCATCATATTAAGATCAAAGCTATAATCCTAAAGATTAAACTTAGATCAACATGATAATAATATCAAGATCAAATACAAATATAAACATGATATAAACAAGTTAATTCAGATCAAACCAGTAAGGATTGAATCAAATGAAGTATAAGTTCAAGGATTGGTCAAGAATTGATCCTCCAAAATGATCTTGATTTAGTTGATCTTGTGTAATCTCTTCACCAAATATGTTTGATTATTGTTTTTGGTGTTTGATTGTCAATTATGGGTTGTTTTCTGAGTTAGAAAGGTATTGGAGTTGAGAGAATTTGAGGTGTTTTGAGAAGAGGTCCGGAATTCTCTCTAGGGGGCAAAATGTAAGGTTTTTATAGTTGTAATCAAATACTAGGGCATTACCCTAATAACACTCTGATGTTGAACTAACGCCGGAGCATTATAATACTTGAATGCAGGGGCATTACTAGCACTGTGGCGTTGTGATCTATGATAGGGGCATAGAAGCGCTAGTAGGATTTGTACTTAACTTTCATATTTTGTTCCAAATCATAAGTATTTGACTATTTAAATGTGTTTTCTAATCATAAACAGATGCATGATGGAAAATGTGATGCATAGAAATAAATGGGAGGCAAATAGGACGTCAAACGAAGAAGTTACGCTCAAATTATGAAATTATGAAAGTAGCAGGTGGTGGTTGGGCGCCGCAGCGCCCAGAACAGTGTGTGAGCACCGCGGTGATCGTTGACATCTTGATAGACCTGTACTCATGCCCAACGCCGCGGCGCCCATGTGGGAGATTTAAATACTCCTCCTTTCTTTGGGGGATTCGAAGCTCCTCGTGCCTAGGGTTTCTCATAGCAACAAAAATACTATTTTGAGGCAAAAATAGAGAAACTTAGCAAGGAGAATAACACAAGCAACAAACACACATTCAAGCCAAGAAATCAAGGTGAAGTTATTGAAGATTGAAGATTGGGGAATCAACTCTTGAGCAACCAAGACAATAGGAAGAAGAACAACTCAGGGGATCACTTGTTTTGTTTTATTCCTTACTTTTAAGAGATGATTTCGTTCATTATATTTTCATACTTTTGCTTTGATATTCTTGTTTTGAACATGAGCTAATTTCTTTTGATCTAGGTTTAGACGTTATTGAACCTAGTATGTAATTGATTCTTTTAATCTCTTAGTTATGAACTTTTATTCCTTAATTGATTCGATCTATCTATGCTTAATGCTTTCATTATAGTTGATCATTATTTTGATTGTTTAGGAACTATGATAACTTTGACAAAAGGAATCATGTGTTTAGCCTATGGTAGATTGATACATGATCATAGGGTAACATCTATGAGTTCCATCTAGGATAGACATATACCTAGGTGGCATATATGGTTTGATTAGACTTAGTCTTAATAAGTTGCATCTTATTCGGATTACCATAGACATATAGGTAATTGTTAGGGTGTGATATTATCATTCGACTATCGACAGAAGCTTATGATGAAATCAATGTCTAGCCAATCAATTGATAAAAAGGGAATAACTAAGGGATTAAAGAATTCAGTTAACTACTAGGGGATACGTTGATACCCTAGATTACTTATCAATTGAGTGAATTCTATCTCTAAGTAATTGTAATACTTTAATTAGGTTCAGTTCAATAGCAATAATTTAGTTAGTTAAACTCCATCCTTGAAGCTAGTCTGGATAAAGGTAAAGTAGAGTAATTTTAGTATTCGATTGAAGAAAATAGAAATAATAGTTTTTGTGGGATCGATAATCTGGACTTAGTCCTATATTACTTGATACAAAAAGTGTGCACTTGCGCTAGGTCATTAAAATAAACAATCAATCTAGATCAAAAAATTTGCCCTAACGTTTATGTCCACCATGTAAGGGCATTCCTATTGATGCATAAACACTGAGAGGTTAATGAACCAAACACAGAAGCATTCGTCTTTGATGTAAGAATGTCAGGGCATTGTAAATTACAAGCTGGGGCATTCATCACTAGTTTTGCATTTCTTTAATTTTGGCCCCCATTTCGCAGTAGCATTTCACTGTGCATTTCTTTTACTTCCAAATCATTGAATTTTATTCCCTATATCCTCAATTAATTTCCATTCCTGTCTCATTATAATTAAAACTTATAAAAACAACAATCAATGCATAAATAACTCTGAATTTACTTGAAAGTAAATATTTATTAAGATAAAATGAGGATTTAACATATATCTAAATTATACTTATCAGAGAGACACTCAATTCTAAGTGTCAAGTCTGCAGAAGGTGAAGGACACTGAGGTGGATAACACTGCAACAAAACTACTTAGAAAAGTTAACAAGCTCTAACAAGATCTTAAGGACATTCATCGAGTGAAGGATATTATAATAGGTCCCTTTCTTGTGGTGGAGACTAGATATCCCTTCATTGAAGACATCAGGAATGCAACCCTACCTCCCAAGTTTAAGATTCCTCAGCTCGTGAACTATGAAGGAATACGACCCAAAATCTTAATTAGAGTTCTACAGAGACTACATGTTGATCTATAGTGTGAAAAAGGATGCAATGTGTCACATATTACCCTACACTTTGTGTAGGATATCTCGATCTTGGTTTCAAAGCTTGGAGCTTGAGTTAATTTGTAACTTTGACCAATTATCTGAGACCTTTATATTTTAGTCCCAATACGTACAAGATAGGCCTAAAGACCCTTCAAAGACTTTGTACAGAGGTTTCATAAGGAGTTTACTAAGATAGATATTTTTAGTTCTAAGGAAACACTCATAAATTTTAGAAAAATATCAGGCTTGGGAAATATGGTTTGCTTTATAAGAGTCGAAGCTAAAATCTTATGGTAAGGCTTATACTTGGGTAATGAAGCATATCGAGATAGATGAGAAATCCCTTATAAAGAGGCAAAAAGAGAAAGGATAAGGCTTTCGGCCTAAGGAAAGGCTTAAGAGAGTTGAACTAAACTTAATGTCACCGTCTGCGCCCACGAGACCTCCCCAATGAGAGAACTTAACTCCCTTGAAGTTGCCTACCTTACCGCGCAAGTTCAGCTAACTAGGCCCATAATAAACTATAGTGGTGTCACAGTTTCAATCTTGCAGCCCACTAGATACTTCCCGAGAACCTACAAGCTAAACTTACTTAGATGGCAAGCAAGCGAAGCACATGTGCAATACAGCTCAAAATCGCAAGTACTGTCAATAAAAGGTAGCCATATCTATTCACCACTTAATTTTCTTTCCAAACTTTTGCCAATTGTTATCTCTAACCCTTGCTTGGAGCTCAGTGATGCTTCTAGCAAGCTCTAGCTATTTGTGTTAACTCCAAGAAGTCTTTGTAAATAAAGTAGGCATTTGTTTTCCACTTACTTAGTATGCAGCAGGAAATTAAGATTGTACTAGCTATGCTCCTGGTATTCTCCAATGAAACGAAAAGATGTCATCTAAATATGCTTTTTCTCTAATAATTGATAGGCTATTATGTGCCCTTTGTACCACTGAGCCGCCTTACTCTTATAGTGTGAAAGAGAGCAAGTCATGTCTATTTTAATGACCTAGCGCAAGTGCACATTTTTCATACCAAGTAATATAGGACTAATTCAGATTATCGATCCCACAAAGACTATTGTTTATATTTTCTTCAATCAAATACTAAAATTACTCTATTTTACCTTTATCCAAACTAGCTTCTGAGATGGAGTTTAACTAATTAAATTACTACTATCGAATTAAACATAATTAAGATATTACAAGTACTCGGAGATAAAATTCACTAAATTGATGAGTAATCTAGGGAATCAACGTATCCCCTAGTAGTTCATTGAACCTTTTAACCCCTTAGTTATTCTCTTATTATCAATTGATTGGCTAGACACTGATTTCATCATAAGCTTCTGTCGATAGTCGAATGATAATATCACACCCTAACAATTATCTATATGTCTATGGTAATCCGAATAAGATGCAACTCATTAAAAATAAGTCTAATCAAACCATACATGCCACCTAGGTATATGTCTATCCTAGATGGAACTCATAGATATTACTCTATGATCATGTATCAATTTACCCAGGCCAAACACATGATTCTTTTTGTCAAAGTTATCATGGTTCCTAAATAATCAAAATAGTGATCAAGTATAATAAAAGTATTAAGCAAAGATAGATTAAATCAATTAAGGGATAAAAGTTCATAACTAATAGTTTAAAACAAAAGTCAATTACATACTAGGTTCAAGAACGTCTAACCCTAGATCAAAAGTATTTAGCTCATGTTCAAAACAAGAATATCAAAGCAAAAGTATGAAAATATAATGAATGAAATCATCTCTTAAAATTAAGGAAGAAAATAACACAAGTGATGCCTTGAGTTATTCTTCTTCCTCTTATTTTGATTGTCCAATAGTTGATTCCTCAATCTTTAATCTTCAATAAATTCACTTTGATCTCTTGGCTTGAATGTGTATTAGTTGCTTGCGTTTTTCTCCTTGCTAAATCTCTCTATTTTTGCCTCAAAATACTGTTTTCGTTTCTAAGAGAAACCCTAGGCGCGAGGAGCTTCAAATCGACCCCCGAATAGGCGAGTTGAGAGGAGTATTTAAACACATGCACGGGTGCTGCAGCACTGGGCACGATATTTAAGATTCCACGCATGTCGATGAGCGCCATGGCGCTGAGTGTTAAGCGCCGCGGTGCTCACTCGCTGTTCTAGGCACTGCGGCGCTCAGCCATTTGTTTCTCTACTTTCATTTTTCTAGCGCATTTCGCTCGTTTCTCGCCCGATTCCCCTCCTATTTGATCCCGTGTGTCACATTTTCCTTCACGCATCTATTTAAGATTAAAAACACAAATAAGTAGCCAAATATTAATAGATTAAACCAAAAATACCCAACTTAGAGTGCTAAAATACTATTGTCATTATGCTATTATCAAATACCCCTAAACTTAAGATATTTGCTCGTTCTTGAGCAAGACAAAAGCATAATAACAAGGAGCCAAAATGACTATATAAAAACACCCTCTTAACATTACATGAACCATGAATTGCTTGAGTCGATCAAAAATTTGTAAGTTTTCTCAAAGGGTGAATTACACTTATGAAATCTTTAGACTAAAAAATTATTCATGCTTATTCTACACTTTAATCATCATGCTTATATCTACCTTATAATTATTCTCTTATGAGTGTGTGTCGAGCTATTTAATTGCACATCAATTGTATTTTTGAACATCTTATTTTTATCAAAGAAAGATCGGGATCAAAATAATTCTCCATAAGCTTATTTTTCATAGCAATCTCCACTAATGTAGAACAAGTTTATAATAAGGGATCAAATAGGACTTTAATTAGCTTGTAATGTAAGGCTAATGTGAAGGTGTGATATAAAGATATTTATAAAGTGCAAATCACACCATTAACACTTAGAGTTTACTTAGAAACTTCTTGATTCCTTCTCCTCCTTGATTCTTCATCTCCTTCCCCAAACTTATACTATTTCCATCTTTCTTTTAATCACGTTTTTTTTTACATAGAATTTCTTATTTTTCTTAAGCTGGAGGTATTATGTATGTAGACAATTTTTTTTTTGTACCCCCAAACTTAGATCGATATGCACCTTTATGACTTATTACTTTTCATTGCAGTACCCTTCTTTCATACATCCACAACTTTTTTCATTTAAAGAATGTTTCTAAGTAAACTCAAGGTTTATGGTGCTACCGGTAGGTTTTAGGGTAAGTAAACTCAAAGTCCTTAGGCTTGTAATGTGGTTAAACATAAAAAAAATTTGGATAATTAGGCTCAAACGAGGTGACTAGGGATAAATATACATATAAGGTAGGCTCGAAAAGGCTCAAACGGTTCAAAGATGGCCTAAAATCATATCCCTTACTATATTTATCCTAAGATTTCGCCTTGAAAGCTAATCAAACAAGTTCTAGATAATAGACGACCTTGATTACCTTCTCTGTTGTGAATAAGTATATTCTACCTTACAACTGCTGAACATTAAATAGCTCTGAGTGTACTGATGTTTAAAGTGAACAACTATCTGCTGAATATAATTAATCCGATTATAGCATAAAATGAACACAATAATAGATAAGTCTAGAGTTTATAGCTTTTCTTCAACTCCATTTATCATTATCGACTACAACTCTTTCGACCCAGACAAACGATACTGAAAGAAAGTAAACTACTTCTAAAGAAGACAGATAAAAATAGAAAATAAACTAACAAAGCATGAAGAAAATTACGAAATTAAAAAGTGTTTCCCCTACCCCACCCTTATAATAAGGCATGTCCTCATGGCGACAGCAAAATAATAAAATTGGAACACTTCCCTATTTTTATGAAGCATTAGTTGTTTTCTTCGTCTTCATCTTCACTCCCCGTTTCATTTTCAGGTTCTGTATCATCTCTTAAGTCATTCGCATCTGGCGGTGCTGGATAGGGCGAAAAGTTTGGCAAGTTATGTGAATCCATGCCAAAGCATGTGAGTGTGATGTGCAAAACCTGGTCTTGATAGGCGGCATGTGAGGCAGTCCACTGCTAGTGTGTGGTGAAGGCATCACCTAACCTTGTGTTGTGTTTCTTTGTGGCGGAAGTGGTCAGGGAGTAGGGTCTTAGGTGGGACCATCAATGATTGTAGCAATTTTACTGTTGTCCAATACGTGTACTGGGGGGCAAAACTTCGTCGAATGATATCCACTCAACTCCAGCTTTAGCACAAAGTGCTATAATCAGTGAGGGGCTATAGATGCTTTGCTTTGGATGATCAAGGCCGAAAAAGATTGTGTCTCTAATCACCTTACCGATATCAATTGTCCGCTTTGTTAGAATGGCATACAAAAAGAGAGCTCTCTTTGATGTTATCGTGCTTATGTGATGGACTGGCATTAATTTTGCAGCTATGAAATAATGCCATACTTTGAATTCTCTACACATGTAGCGTGTGGGAAAGGCAATCGGCAGATTTCCAGACATTGTCTATTGAGCATCTGGGGTGGCCAAGTAGTGAATGACAACTTCATAATCTGGGTTCTGGTAGAACTTCATATAGTCATCTTTTTGTATATTGGGTACCTCAAAGTATCTATTGATGTCCTCAATGTGGATGCGAATAATTCTGCCCCGATTTGGACTTTTCCATTAGAGTGCTTTTTGCTATTAGCATAAAATTCTCGGACAATTGGGATAACTACGGCATTCGGTTGTGTGTACAAGCGTCCCTAACCTTTGTCTGCAATAATTCTGGAGATTCTTGGATAGCTCCCTCTTATGATATCGAAGCCTCTTTCAGGAATGATTGTGTGTTTGACTATGAAAGAGTGATATAAGTCTGCGGCATCCTTGGAAACAAACTTGTTAGTGTCGTAGCCTGCAGAAGATGAAGCAACGAACTTCTTTGATTTCTTGGGTGCCATTAAATACTTGAAACAACAATAATGAGCATTCTGAATATGGACAGCAAATGCCGCTCGCACTTTGTAATATTAAATTATATATGTATGCCACATTTCACTCAAACAACAATCTCTTTTGCACTCAAAGTCACCCATTTAAACAATAATCAACCCACCAAGTTGAACATTAATTATCAATCAATATCAAAGTGAACATTAAACACCAATTAACACCACTTTGAACATTAAGCACAAATCAACACCACTTTGAACATATTTTCACAAACATCCTAATATGTTGCTAGGTAGCTAATAAAGAATTTCAAGTATGACCCATTAAACCTCAGTCAACTCACCAATTGGAACAAGTTGCACATGCATTCACAAATTTTTTTATTTATGAATCAATTGAAAACAAGTCCTAATAATTATAATCTAGCAATCAAGAAACTAATTATGCATTGGAACCATAAAATAAAGAGACATAACAAGAAATAAAATGAAGAAAGATAGGGATTTGTACCTTTAATGCTATTAAGGAGAAGAAGTTGGGAGTTATGATGAATGTGAATAATTAGGTGAATTGTGTGCTAATGTGGTATTAGTTTGAATGGGTAATGAATTTGAACCTAAGTGTAGTGTGTGAGAGTGGCTAATTTTGATTTGAGATGAAGAATTGGAAGTGTGAGATGGAGAATATAGGTTTTAGGGTTTATGTGAGTGTAAGAGAGAATGAGGGGGAGAAGTATTATACTTCTCCCATGGGAGCGCCAAGACGCTCACACATACCTGGGCATAATTGTGCCCAGGTGCCAGCACTGCGGCGTTAGCATTCTGTTTTGAGCGCTGTGGCGCTCATGTGTAGGTGCCATGGCACCCGTAAGCGTCTTTTCAATTTTATTTTTTTGCAACCTAAAAAAAATACTATTCATTAGAAAAAAGAAAAGACAAGAGAAATGAATTAACTAAAGAGAAAAGAAAAATAAAATAAACTAATTAAAATCAAAGGATACTAAGCTTGGGTTGCCTCCCAAGAAGCGCTTAGTTTAACATCTTCGGCTTGACGTGTTGCTCCTGCAGTTACTTGTGATCCATAAGATCGACATTGACCTTCTTTCAATCTATATATCCTCTATGGTAATTCTTGAGGCGCAGGCCATTTACTGTAAATAAAGCTTGATTATTTAGATCTCTAATTTCAACCGCTCTACTTGGGTAACCGTTATGATTTGAAATAGGCCAGACCATCGGGACTTGAGTTTTCTAGGAAATAACTTCAGTCTTAAATTGTAGAGCAGCACTAGTTGTCCTTTTTCAAATGAACGCTGAAGTATCTTCTTATCATGCCACCGTTTCATCTTTCCTTATAAAGCTTGGCCTTCTTATATGCTTGTAGACGAAACTCATCCATGGCGTTTAGTTGAAGTAAATGTTTCTCACCTATGGCTTGGAGATCAAAGTTGAGGGCTTTAATGGCCCAAAATGCTCTGTGTTAGAACTCCAATGGTAGGTGACATGCTTTTCCAAAGATCAAACGAAAAGGAGACATACTAATCGGAGTTTTGTACGCAGTATGATACGCCCATAAAGCGTCCAAGTGTAATGTCCAATCTTTTTGATTTGGTTTATTCATCTTCTCCAAGATGCTTTTTATTTGTCGATTGGATATCTCAACTTGTCCGCTCGTTTGAGGATGATATGCAGTAGCCATCTTATGCTTAACTCCGTATTTTTGCAAAAGGGCTAAAAAATACTTATTGCAGAAATGTGAGCCCTCGTCATTTATAATTGCTCTCGGTGTTCCATATCTTATGAATATGTTCTTTTGAAGGAATTTAATCATTGTCCTCGCCTCATTTATTAATAATGCTACTGCCTCTACCCATTTTGAAACATAATCCACAGCTACAAGTATGTATTTGTTGTTGTGAGATGGTGAAAACGATCCTATGAAGTCTATTCCCTAAACATCAAAGATTTCAACTTCTAGAATGGTCTACTGTGGCATTTCATGTCTTTTGGAGATGTTCCCCGTCTGTTGACATTGATCATACCCTACAACAAAACAATATGAATCTTTAAATAATGTGGGTCAATAAAAATCAGATTAAAGTACCTTAGCTACTGTTTTGTCGCCTGCAAAATATCCCCTATAACCGGATACGTGACAATGGTGTAAAATGTCTTGAGTTTCTTCTGTAGGGACACATCTTCGAAGGATTTGGTTTTCACATGATTTGTAAAAGAATGACTCATCCTAGAAATAGAATCTTGCATCGTGGAGGAACCTTTTCTTTTGTTAAAAAGTCAAATTAGGAGGTGTTAGACCGACAACTAAATAATTGACAATATTAGCATACCAGGGGATCTCGTGATGTTGTGTTGCAAAGAGTTGTTCATCCGTAAAGGTTTCATTGATTTGGATCTTCTCTTGGTGTTGATTTGATGTTTCCAAATGAGAGAGATGATCTACAACTTGGTTTTCAACTCCTTTTCTATCTTTGATCTCTAGATCAAATTCTTGCAATAAAAGAATCCATCGAATGAGTCTCGGCTTAGCATCTTTCTTGTTGATGAGATATTTGATTGCTGAATGATCAGTGAAAACTGTGACCTTGACTCCAATGAGGTAAGCCCAGAACTTGTCAAAAGAGAAAACTACCACTAGCAACTCTTTTTCTGTGGTGGTGTAATTAGACTGTGCATAATTGAGAGTCTTGCTTGTATAGTATATCGTGTGAAACACTTTCTCTTGGCGTTGTCCTAGTACAGCCCTATAGCTAAATCACTTGCATCACACATCACTTCAAATGATAAGTCCTAATCTAGAGCTATAATGATCGGTGCGGTGGTAAGATTCTTTTTTAACAATTTAAAAGCTTTAAGACGTGCATCATTGAAATGAAACTGCACTTCTTTCTCTAGTAAGTTGCATAGGGGTTTAGAGATCTTGGAGAAATCTTTTATAAATCTTCGATAAAATCCAGTGTAGCTAAGAAAGCTTCGTACTCCTTTCACATTAGTCGGTGGTGACAACTTCTCGATTGTTTCTATCTTTGCTCTATCAACTTCAATACTATGAGCAGAAATTTATGGCCTAATATTATGCCTTCTTTAACCATAAAATGACACTTTTTCCAATTGAGCACTAAATTGGTATCTTTACACCGTTTGAGCACAAATGCTAGATTATTAGGGCATTGATAAAATGAATTGCCAAAAACAGAAAAATCGTTCATAAATACCTCTATGAAGTGCTCTATAATATCTAAAAATATGGCCATCTTACAGCACTGAAATGTAGCTGGAGCATTGCATAGTCCGAATAGCATCCTCCGAAAAGTAAATGTACCATATGGGCAAGTGAACGTGGTCTTTTCTTAATCTTCAGGAGCAATTGCAATCTGATTATAGTCAGAATATCCATCTAAGAAGCAATAATAATTATGTCCTGCTAACCTATCAAGCATTTGATTGATAAAAGGTAAGGGGAAATGATCTTTGCGGGTAGCTTTATTCAGTTTTCGATAGTCCATACATATCTTCCAACCCGTGACAGTCCTAGTGGAGATTAAATCATTATTCTCATTTGCTGCTACAGTGATCCCTCATTTCTTTGGTACAGATTGCACTGGACTTACCTATGAGCTGTCAAAAATGGGGTAGATAATCCCTACATCTAGCCACTTAATAATCTCTTTTTTTACTACATCTTTCATTACTGGATAACGCCTTTGCTGCTCAATTGTAGTCTTGTGTCATTCCTCTAACAGGATTTTATGCATGCAAAAAGAGGGACTGATTCCCTTGATGTCAGCAATCGTCTATCTTATAGCTCTCCTATGATCTCTTAAAATTCTCAATAATTTGTCTACTTGCGAGTCATCAAGTTGTGCAGAAATTATAACTGGCAAAGTAGAAGATTCACCAAGAAATGCATACCTTAAGTGACTTGGTAGTGGTTTTAACTCTAATTTAGGAGGTTCTTCAATAGACAGCTTAATATGAGTTTGCAGGGCTTCTGGTCTATCTAACGATCCAGCTCTCCTCTTAAATTTGTCAAATCTCAGAGAAAGGCTTAAGGCTTATAGATACTCTCATGCTTCACTTCTTTCTACCTCGACTCTATTTACCACTACTCTTTCTAGAGAATCTTCAATGCTATTTTTGTTGAAAATATCCTGCACTTCCTTGTCAATAATGTGAATGCTCATACACTCATCTTCCTCACTTGGCATTCTCTTGGATTTGAACACATTAAATGTTACTTCTTCATTTTGCACCCTCATAGTTAACTCTCATTTTTGTACATCAATAAAGGTTCTTCCTGTTGCTAAGAATGGTCTTCCGAGTATGATAGATACCTCACGATCCTCCTCCATATCAAACACTATGAAATCTACTGGAAAGATGAACTTGTCAACCTTTACCAAAACATCTTCAATAATACCCTTTGGATAGGTGAGTGAACGATCTGCCAATTACAAGGTGACATTAGTAGGTTTAGCTTTCTTCAAACCTAACTTCTTGTAGATGGATAATGGTATTAGGTTGATGCTAGCGCCAAAATCACGTAATGCTCTGCCAAAGAATTTCTCCTCGATAGTGCATGGTATGGTGAAACTACCTGGATCTTTCAATTTTTGTGGCAATTTCTTTTGCAATATTACACTACATTCTTTGATGAGTGCCACGGTTTCATACTCAGCTAATCTCATTTTCTTCGATAAGATGTCCTTCATGAACTTCACATAACTTGGCATTTGTTCCAAAGCATCCGCAAAAGGTATGTTAATATGGAGTTTCTTGAAGACATCTAAAAATTTCAAAAACTTCTTGTCTAACTTCTGTTTCTGTAGCCTCTGAGGAAATGGGGGAGGTGGATGGAAAGGATGAACTGCTAGTTTCTATTGAACTTTACTTGTTTGTACTGCTACATTATCATTTTTTTGCATTTCATTACTGCTTTCTGCATTTTCCTGCTGCTGTTCATCATGCTCTGCAGTAAATTCTGCATTTATGCATTATTTTCTTCATTAGTTTTTGCACTTTTCTCCACTTATGCACTATTTGACTGCAACTCCTTGCCATTTCTCAAAGAAACAGCTTTGCATTGCTTCTTATCCCCTCTAGGATTAGCTTTAGTGTTGCTTGGTAAAGTCCATTGAGATTGATTATTTAGTGCTGCAGCAAGTTGCCCCATTTAAGTTTCTAGAGTTTTTAAAGATGCAGAGTGGTTTTGTAGAATAACATTATTCGACTTCATGTGCTGCATAAATATGTCTTCCAATGGTGCTTTCTTTTCCTGTATGGGATGAAATCCTTGTGGGTTAGGTTTAAGTTGCTGCCCTTGGTTACTACCTCAAGAAAGATTAGGATGATTTCTCCACCCTGGATTATAATAATTTAAATGTGGATTATTCTGTTGTCTATTATGGTTCCCTACATAGTTCGCTGACTCCACATATTTTTCATTAATGTGATTGTCACCACAGAAGTCACAAGTCGCATTTTGGGTCTTGATAGCATTCATAGAATCAAACTTTTTGGTTAAAATATTGATGTGCGCAGCCAATGCATTGAATGCATCAATCTCATGAACTCTAGCAACCTTCCTTGGTGTAATTCTTTTAGCAGGCCATTGATAGCTATTAGATTCCATCTCTTCCAATAACTCATATGCTTCATCTATGGACTTATTCATCAGAGCTCCTCCAGTAGCGGCATCGATAATTATCCTTAAATGACCCACTAGCCCATTGTAGAATGTCTGGACTAATAACCATTTAAGAGCTCCATAATAGGGACATTTCCTCAATATGTCCTTGAACCGTTCCCATGCCTCGTATAATGACTCATCTTTAATATGCACAAATGAGGTGATGTCATTCCTCATTTTAGCTGTCTTTATTGGTGGAAAAAACTTTGCTAAGAACTTATGTGCTAGGTCATCCCACATTGATATAGATCCTGATGGTAATGACATCAATCAGCTCTTGACCTTATCCCTCAATGAGAAAGGGAATCGCAACCTGATGGCATCATCTAAAACCCCATTAAACTTGAATGTATCGCAAATCTCTAAGAAATTCACAATATGCAGGTTGAGATCATTATTAGGAGCTTCACTGAATTACACAAACTTCTTAAGCATATAAATAGTACTTGACTGATTTCAAAGTTGTTTGTATTAATAGTGGGGCGCCGAGTATTGGACTGAATGCTTTCTGTTGTAGGAACAGCATAATTCCTCAACGATCTCTGTGGATTCATAAACTCAAACACTGGATTGTTGATATTGTTGTGATTCTCTACCATGTCTCTGTTTTGATGTTGTTATCGAAGAAGTCTCCGGAATGTTCTTTCAATCTCAGGATCAAAAGATGTTGAATCTTCACTCTTGGTTCTTCGCATGAACTATCAAAAAAAAAAAACAATTGGTAACTAGAACGAAAAAAAACTAATAACAATAATGAAATAAAATAAAATAAAATCTAAAGTAAAAGTAAAATAGTATGGTATTAGTATCGATCTAAGATTAGATAAACTAGTCCCCAACAACGGCGCCAAAAACTTGATGTCTATTTTAATGACCTAGCGCAAGTGCACGCTTTTCGTACCAAGTAATATAGGACTAAGTTCAGATTATCGATCCCACAAAGACTATTGTTTATATTTTCTTCAATCAAATACTAAAATTACTCTATTTTACTTTTATCCAAACTAGCTTCTGAGATAGAGTTTAACTAATTAAATTACTACTATCGAATTAAACATAATTAAGATATTATAAGTACTCGGAGATAGAATTCACTAAATTGATGAGTAATCTAGGGAATCAACATATCCCCTAGTAGTTCATTGAACCCTTTAACCCCTTAGTTATTCCCTTATTATCAATTGATTGGCTAGACACTTATTTCATCATAAGCTTCTGTCAATAGTCGAATGATAATATCACACCCTAATAATTACCTATATGTTTATAGTAATCCGAATAAGATGCAACTCATTAAGAATAAGTCTTATCAAACAATATATGTCATCTAGGTATATGTCTATCCTAGATGAAACTTATAGATATTACTCTATGATCATGTATCAATCTACTCAGGCCAAACACATGATTCCTTTTGTCAAAGTTATCATGGTTCCTAAACAATCAAAATAGTGATCAAGTATAATAAAAGCATTAAGCAAAGATAGATTAAATCAATTAAGGGATAAAAGTTCATAACTAATAGTTTAAAACAAAAGTCAATTACATACTAGGTTCAAGAACGTCTAACCTTAAATCAAAAGTATTTAGCTCATGTTCAAAACAAGAATATCAAAGTAAAAGTATGAAAATATAATGAATGAAATCATCTCTTAAAATTAAGAAAGAAAATAACATAAGTGATGCCTTGAGTTGTTCTTCTTCCTTTTGTCTTGATTGTCTAAGAGTTGATTCTTCAATCTTTAATTTTCAATAAATTCACTTTGATCTCTTAGCTTGAATGTGTATTCGTTGCTTGCATTTTTCTCCTTACTAGGTCTCTCTATTTTTGCCTCAAAATAGTATTTTTGTTGCTAAGAGAAACCCTAGACGCGAGGAGCTACGAATCCACCCCCGAATAGACGAGTTGAGAGAAGTATTTAAACACCCGCATGGGCGCCGCGGCGCAGGGCATGATTTTTAGGATTTTGTTCTAGTCGACTAGGGTCGCGACGCTGAATGCTGAGCGTCGCGGCGCTCACTTGTTGTTCTAAGCGCTGCGGCGCCCAGCCACTTGTTTCCCTACTTTCATTTTTTGAGCGCATTTCACTCGTTTCTCACCCGATTCGCCTTCCATTTAATCCTATGTGTCACATTTTCTTTCACGCACCTATTTAAGATTAAAAACACAAATAAGTAGCAAAATATTAATGGATTAAAGCAAAAATACCCAACTTAGAGTGCTAAAATACTATTGTCATTATGCTATTATTAGCAAGGATGACTTGTATCCTAATTTAAGAGCAATTGATATATCGCTTAAGGAAAGTATTATCTCTACACGCTTCCTGTGCAAATGCTGATAGCAGAATCTTAGGGATTGTGTCTATGTGAAAGGCCCTTATAAATCCCCTTAGTATTGTTACGTTGAGACCTCGAGAATCCTCAGTAGAGGGAGTGCTTATTCTATGAATGGAGAGAGTAGCCTAAGGGGTACCAAAGTACAATAAGGCGAGCTAAACCTAATGAAAAATGAAAATGTATAGTTCTTTATATATGACTATAACACCCTTCGTATGTGGCTATAAGCAAGGAAGGATGTGTTGTCTTATCACGTTCAATAGGTTGATGTTAAAGGCAAAGGATTAAAAATTGAGTCTGATTTAAACTAGCTACGTAGGATTCCTCTCAGCAATACTGAGCTAATAACTAGAGTAAGACACCCATCAACCGTGTACAGAAAAAGTGGTCAAAGAGTTTTGAAGTACAGTGGAGGCATATTAAACTTTAATGGTACGAATGTTTTATATCACCTTTATATCCATACATAACACTATGCTTCCGTTTTAAATATCTTACTTTCGATAAGTAAGATCGTTAAAGTTTTATAGCGACACCCGTGGATAATGCCCCAAGGTTACTGGGTCAAGTGAGCATAGTGATCATCACAGGACTTAAGATTATTGTGTAATATTCGAAAAAGCCCCTAGTTTAGAATGATGAGGGACTTAGTGCGCCAAAGGGAGAGTTATTCTCCAACATGATATTTTAGTGAAATAAAAACAAAATGCACTTATAGAGAAATAATTGCCAAATACATAATAAAATACTTGTCAAAATGAAAGATAAAACACATTGAGATTCATCACGCTAAATATTTAATAGTTCATGTATCAACAACTAAAGAAACTTCATTTATAAATAACTTTTTTTCACTTACTAATAAGATCGTTGCTCTTTCGGAGCCTTCAATTAGAGTTGTATGACTTGATATAGTATTCTCTAACATGATATTTTAGTGAAATCAAAGTAAAATGCACTTATAGAGAAATAATTGCCAAATACTTGTCAAAATGAGAGATAAAACACATTGACATTCATCACGCTAAATATTTAATAGTTCATGTATCAACTACTAAAGAAGCTTCATTTATATAAAACTTTTTCTCACTTGCTAATAAGATTATTACTCTTCCAAAGCCTTCGATTAAAGTTGTTTGACTTGATATAGTATTGAATTTTTTTTCAATATTTCTTATCTTGAAGGATAGTGTGTAATTGTACTGTTAGCCTAACAAGCATCCCAACTTTTTTATAAAGTGAAAAATTCATCTTTAAAAGTCTTTCTTTACATTGAATAAAAGTTCGTGATAGATATTAAGATGATACATTATAAAAATTTACACTCCTTTATTCATATAAGAAGGACTTAATATAAATATTAATTAAAACTTAATGATTGACATTTCTTTCTTTATTTCCAAAGCAATTGGAGACATCTAGATGAGTAAGATTTGTAGAATCTCAAGTCATTAATAATATTTGCTCTACATTCTATCCCTTTGCCATGATAGATGCTTTATAATACACCAAATTAATAACAAATATTTTCTTAATATTAAGTCGTTTATTTTTTACACCATTATCTTTTTCTTAGTGTTTTGCCCCCTTTCAGTGTCCTTTGTTATTAGAATTTATGACCATGCAAGGGCGATAATTATGTCCTCTTCCTTTTCCACGATCATTTTCAACATTTGTTATAAGTATTTACATTCACTTTTATGAATGATTGAGAAATAGTTTGACATAATTCGTGATTTCTTAATAAGAGCTTTTTTCTTTTAGCAAACAAAAGATATGGGATTAATTCTTAGTATCAATGACCACGATATTATTATTGTAGAACAACATTAGAGACATGAAAAGTTGAGAATGTCTTATCTAACATATTTTGTTATATAACTTTCTTACCACACAATTTCAGTTGTGATGTGATTCTGAACAATGCAGAATTGTCTTCAATAACATTTTGATCCATCTACTCATGTTTTGCTCTTGTGAGGAATGCATTTTTTTTATGATCATATCTTTATTTTAGATTTTCTTAGAGGATTTGTGAGTTCTTTACTATCAAATATTGAACTTTCATGCTCCCATGAAGGTATGACGAATAAAAATCATAGCTCTCGACTTGTCTAGCAGGGACATATCATTTTCTTTTTCAATTGTCTTCTCCAAACCATTAGTTTGGATGTGCATTTTAGCATTCAATACTCATGATAGATAATTTTTCATAGATATCAAGTGTATAGATTTATAAATTTGACAAATATATTTTAAGGGCTTTTGAATATGGAAGAATGGAAGTAAAATTTGTATAATGAAAAATAAATATTATTTAACAAATTCATAACGCAAAATATAAATATAAAAAACATTATTTAGGATGCATGTGACAGGACCCGCCCCGAGATCCTTTACAGTAAGTCCCAACGGCCCTGCCGGGTACCTCAACGGAAGTTCCTCAGAATATAACTAGGTAAGTTGAGAATTTTCGCGAGGCGAACCCCTTTTTAGTTATTGCTACTATTGAAAAAATCTTGTAATATACATGAAAATGACATCTTAATTTTTAAAAAAACGGGCAGAGTTTCCTATGTTTTTTAAAAAATCCATATAAAACCTGCAAAGAAATTTTACTTATATTTCAAACACTTCTCAATACTACCAATTCGGACCTCCGGTCCTTTATAAATCAAATCCAACACAACTTAATAGTTTCATTTGAATCACAAAATTAACATACTCATAAAAAACAAAAACGATCATCGTAATATCGAAATCTTTTCTTGTTGGTTCAAAACATACATACAAATATACATACATATAACTACTATGCATAAAGTAAAGGGTGCTATTTAGCACATTTACATATACAAAAATGATCTTCAGATTTAGCCTACTACTCGACAATAGGAGAATCAGCAGCTTGCGTACCGAGACTTGCACCTGTAAAGGATTTAGAAAATATAAAACACAAAACGAGTGAGTTAAAGGAGCTCAGTGAGTGCAATTAAGATTTCAAATAAAATAACATTATGCATAGATAGCAAATTCTAAAGTACATGCATAAATCATGCTTCTAAAACTGATGTAAAGTTGTAAAACGGTTTTTGATATCATATGCCGATGAAATCTTGTCGAGCGGGTTTTATCTACATATTTGGAAAGCAATATCCAAAATCTGTATAACATAATAACTGCTGTGTGCATATAAACGCATAAATGCTATCGATAAATCGAAAACTAGTACAGTCCTCACTCAGCCATTTTCTTTCTAAACTGTACCAATGGTAACCCTAAAGTTCTATACTCACGTAGCGACTCAACTAGCACCACACACGTGAGTAGGTCACGGGGCACCTCAACTAGCAGCACCTATAGTGACATCTCAAGACATCTCACTGGCTATGCAGCGGAATCCTACATCGCATACATATGACATCTCAAGACAAATTCTAAAGTACATGCATAAATCATGCTTTTAAAATTGATGTAAAGCTGTAAAACGGTTTTGATATCATATGCCGATGAAATCTTGCCGAGCGGGTTTTATCTACATCTTTGGAAAGCAATATCCAAAATCTGTATAACATAATAACTGTTGTGTGCATATAAACGCATAAATCCTATCGATAAATCGAAAACTAGTACAGTCCTCGCTCGGCCATTTTCTTTCTAAACTGTATCAATGGTAACCCTAAAGCTCTATACTCACGTAGCAACTCAACTAGCACCACACACGTGAGTAGGTCACGGGGCACCTCAACTAGCAGCACCTACAGTGACATCTGAAGACATCTCATTGGCTATGCAGCGGAATCCTACATCGCATATATATAGCGAGACAATACCCCGTACACATAGAGCGACTCACATGACTCGACATCCTGACTTCCCGGAGTTAGTGACACTCCCCCAAGACCTGCCTATGTGCACGAGATATACTGGCTGGGTCTAATACAATCACTACCACTATAATCTGAGGGTACCAATGGCCTTTAAAATAAATGCAGAAATTTAAAACTGTTTCTTAAACCGAACATGTAAATGCATATCTATGGATACATATCAAGATCATAATCATGTTTATGCATTGAAAGCTCATAAAACATATATTTTTATTATGCGGAAATATAGTAAACGAAAGATAAAAGAAATGGCAGATTTTCACTCACAACCGCTCCGCGCTCAATTTCGCTCCAGATTTTTGCTCCCGTTACCGCTCTCGGATTTCTTCACCTATGCGCCATAAATGACATTTAGAACCAAATCTAATGCTAAAACTCATTTAACTACTAAACGCCCTAATCGGCATTCAAAGCCCGGATGCATACTACTTCCTGATTTTCATTTACGGAGTCATTTAATCTAATCTAACTCACCACCCGGCGCCTTGAAAATTATTAAACGCCTTATAACTTGGTTGGACATAATTGCCCTTCACCTTTCCAAAATGGACAATTATGTCCCATTTTCTTCATTTTTAGTTTTTCCATCAACCATATACATTCAACATACATAATGTATCATTTACACATAACAACTCAATCAAAATATCACTCAATCCCTAACTTCCCTAAAGTGGCAGAATTTCACCCTATGTTCCAACACATTTCTTTTCTCAATTTCTTGTTTCAATTACATCAAAATCAAGCCAATTTCATTCTAATGCCCTAATTACAAGCAATTAAAGTCTCTACATTCAAATCACCAAAAACCATAATTCTTACCTTGCCAATTTCTTCAAATTGATGACTCCTTCAAGCTCCACACTAGAATTCAACTCAATCTAAACCAAGAATACATACAAGAACATCAATTGAAGTAATCTTAAAAGCTCACTTATAAATTTCACAAAATAATGCTTTTCTTACATCTTTTTCTTGAATTTTCACTAATGGAAGCTTCAATTGAGCTTAGGGATTGGTATGTAACCTTATTTTAACTTGATTAAGCATGAAAAATCATGAAAAAGAAACTGAAATTTCACTGTAACAACACCTTCAACACTTGCACGAATTTTGCTCTCTTTTGCTCTAAATGTTTACTTTTGATCTCTTGAAAACTCTACACACTTCCAACATATATATAGTGCTCCCTCAATTGACTATTTTACCCTTCAACTTACTCAAAATTCCTAATTTGCCATTAGTTCAAATGGAAGGATTTAATTGGTTCATTTGTAACTATCTAGTTAGAATAGTCAAAGGAACTAACTAGAATTTTCAACTTGGCAATCTATGAGATTGCTTTTAATTGGTCCATTCTTTAATATATGGATTGTATTTCTTAACAAAGGCTTGTTCCATACATAACCCTTAAATGAAAATTCATATAGTAAATTAGAATTTCATTTTCCAAGCCAATAGAGAAAATTTTCAAAAATATTCTAGGGTTGTCCGACGCTCCGATCAAGTGTGAAATTACCAAATTATGTCTAATATCTCTCACGCGCACTATAAAGAAATATATTTCTAACAGGGTTAAAATCGAAAAATCCTACGGAGTCTTTATTGCTCTATACCGAAATCTAAGCGCCAAGACTACTAATAGGGATTGAATATTACAACATGCCTTTCCATATATATAAAATAATAATTAAGAGATAGAACATTCCATGTATCACATAATGAGGGGTATAACCTTCTGTATAATGATAATAATGAGGAGACATTACCTTTTATATATTGATAATATTAAGGAGACATTGTTTTCCATATGAATAACTAATTAAAATAAATAAAAAAATTAAAATTTTTTGATATAGAACTTCATTTTCTAATTTAGAATTGTAATACATAACTGTAAGTTATGGATTGACGAGATTAATTATTATAATTTTAGATTTTGACTTATTGATTTGTTATGTAAGTTTTAGATTGCAGATATAATATTCAAATTTAAAAGAATATATATAATATTAAATATTATAAATATAAATACGAGATGATAAAAATAGAACTGATACAAAACATTTATTTTTATTTTTTAATGTAGAAGATCGAAATAAATGATAATCATAAAATATACTCATAAGGATTATAACACACAACAATATAAATATAGTACAAATAATAATTAAATATAAATGAAATATATAAAATAAAGAATATAAAATAAGTCAAGATCCTAACATAAAAATTAAGAACTGAATTTATTAATAAATCGTGTTGATAACGTATAATAAATAAATAATAAAAATAATAACTCACGTATTATAAATAAATAATAAATTTAATACTAAAATATTTTAAAAAAATATTAAAATATCCCTAAAAAATATGAATATATTATAGAAAATAGTATCCACCAACTTATCCCTCGTAACCGCCTTACAATAGCTAGCCAATTGAAATGACTGTGATACCATATAGTAATAAGTTACGCACTTTGTTCAAATGCTATATTGGCAGGATGTTTTGGGTGGTTTAAGCAGTTTAGGGACCTACGTGATACAAGGGGATAACTGTTCATAAATTTGAAGAATACAAAAAGAATTTAGGGATCGGCTTGTTATTATCCTGCTTGTAATGTAATTCTAGGGTTTTACAACTTTGCAATATTTCCTTGTGATTAGGAGAGTGTGAAGGCTTCCAAGTTCCAATCCGCTTACAGTAAAACACAACACTAATAGTGCTAACAGCCGTGCTGTTGCAATTCATCTTTACCTCTTTCTCTCTGTTAGTCTCTAATATAAAAAAGGTGTTCGCACTCACTCTCACGCACTTGCGCACAAATTTGTGCTGCTCTGTGTTTTATTGTTGGCGTCTTCATCTGTGTGTCAACACACTTTCTTGTCCATAGAAAGAAAAAGAAAAAGAAAACCTAATACCTCTTTGACGATCATCATATCTTAGCTGCTTTTAAATCACTCGGCTGAACCTGAAATTACATTTTGTGCCACTGACAGAAACTCTCTTATTTTTGTAATTTTAATATTTAATTGGTTCTTTCTCCAATATATATATATATATATATATATTTAATTAGTTTGGAGGAAAGTAAGATTATGGTGATGGCAGAGAATGAAGGAGGAGATGATCAAAAAGGTCCCAAGTCTCCGTGGAAGAAGCCTTCTTCTGTAATAAGTGATGGTCCCGTAATGGGTGCTGCTGACGATTCCTGGCCTGCTCTCGCCGATGCTCAACAAAACCAACACCAACACCACCGACCCAAGAATGCTGCTGATTCATCCGCTAAGCCTTCCTCTGCTCCATCACTTGTCCAGGTTTCTATATTTACCTATCTATCCATTTTGCAAATAGATGATACTTTTATTGGGAGCTAATATTGGAAGCTTACGTTATTTACTTTACTAATGGGATTTGCTCTTCATGTTATTTATTTAACTTAATTAATTTTGAAAAGAACAGATGACTAAATAAATATAAAAAATAACTGGAACAAGGTGACTATTTGGCTCCAAGACTAGTATGACTTTACTAAACTGATCTAGGGTGTGGCATTACATATTTTATTTTTACAGAAAGCAAAAACTACACTTTCTTTTTTTAGAAAAAGAGTTATAATCTTATGTGAAAACATTTGAAAAAATTTCACAAGTTACAGGAACAATGGCAAACTAAGAATGTAAAGATCCTAAAAATAACAGTCTTAGCTCCACCCATCAGAATTCATTCTATTTGAGGCTGCCAAATCAGAGGCATTGAGAAAATGCAGCTGTGAGTCTAGTGTCATTTAAAGACAAAAAGTAGTTTCTGAATTAGCTCTACCTCCTGCTCCATTTATCTCGTTTGGAATTGTTTTCTGCCTGAGAAAAACGTAATTCTTTGGTATTTGACAGTATAATTTTATATCATTATTTAGGAATTCAAGATTTTCGTATTCAAGCAATTACTGTTGAGTTTGTAAATGAGCGGTCACTAGGAATTTATTAATTGGGACCATAATTCCACTATGTTTTTTCTCGGTAGCTCTTTCATATTGTTATCATTTATGGTAAGACTCACAGCATAACAGTGATTTCCTATACTCTTGATTTCTCTTTTGGTTCGTAAATTTTTGGGTGCTCAGAGTGATATAGTTTAACTTTATGCTTCGTTTTTTGTCTATGTAAAGACTCATAACATAAATGGCTACGTTTCTAGCTCTCTTGATTTCTCTCCAGGTTTTTTTCTAATGAATAAAATGTTACAATGTAACAGTTATTGACCATATTCTTAACCATATTGATTTATGGGATCATTCAGGGAGCAGTTGGGCAACAGAAGACACATGGTTCTGGAAATTCTAATCCACACAAAAATTTGCCTGTGCATAATCAAAAGTCAGGCTCTAAGCGTAATTCAAATACTGCACCACCGTTTCCTTTTCCTTTCTCTTACCATCAGTCGTCAATGCCACCTATGTTTCATACTATGGTACCTCCACCTCACATTGCTGTTCCTGGGTATGTGTGCCAACCTTACCCTCGACCATTTCCAGGTCCTGAAACTCAGACACCAGTACAAGCTTTTGTTCCTCCGGCTCATGTTGTTGATGCTGGCAGAAATGTTCAGCCTCCTCGTGGAGATCCCAGTGCTTCTGTTGCCAATATTTCTAAAAGAAGACCTAATATTCAAGAACCTCATGGCCACATGAATCAAGCCTGGCATCATCAGCGAGCATTTGGTACCAGAGAGAGTATTCCTGTGAAGGAGGGTAACGGGCCAAGGGCTTTGGTAAGGCCTGCATTTTTCAGTCCAGTTCCAGGTCCTGGATATATGGTTGGTCCCAGCTTTCCTGGTAAAAACTTGATTCCCACCACAGAGATGCCTTCTTTTACTAAAGAAAAGATGTATTTATTTTGTGTACTAATTGTTAAAGCTTTTTCTTTCAAAAAGGTAATACATGAGCTTATTCTACTCGGATGATCAAATCTTTTGTCAGATTTTGCCTTTTTCTTCTCTTAGTTTTTCTTCTCATATTCTACTGGGATGATCATATCTTTTGTTAGACTTTCCCTTTCCTTTTGTTTTTTGGGTAATAGCCATTTAATTGCTGTCCCAAATGATTTATCTCTGCCGCAGGAGGTGCAGTTTGCTATGTGCCTGTCACACCTCCAGGTTCTATCAGGGGACCTCATCCTCCACGCTTTTTTCCATATCCTGTAAATGCAGGAACTCCTCTGCTGACCCCAGAGACACTAGCGCTGAAAGCTAGCATTGTTAAACAAATTGAATATTATTTCAGGTATTCATCTACGCACTGATTTGAGTTTTTGACTTTTCCTTGGTTTACAAGCTTTTGTTTGCAGGCTGTGTTTGGACATCCAGTAACCTTAAATGGCTGCCATTAAATTTTGGATCACTGTTCAGGGAAAAATGGGGTTATTGCAAAAATTGATTATATAGTATCTATTTTAGTTTCTTGTGAACCTGATGATTTAATGATTTTACACGGTTGGATTATGAGTAATCCTATTCATCCCAAGAACTTATAAAAAATTTTGTGATGGGGCTTTTTTAAATGCCTTTTGGACCGCTGGTTCACTTTGTATCTTTTTCCTTTCCTTTTGGTAAAATTCTTTTCTTTTCTATTGAAAAGAGAAAAAAAGAATGAAAAGGGAATTGCTGTCTTAAACTCAACTGAGCCATCCAATGAGAAAAAGAAAAGACATACCTGTTTATCTTCATATAATTCTTTTAAATGAAAATTAGATTAATCTGTTTATAACATATTGTATTTTTTATTTTCTGTTCCATTTACAACTTCTTTTGGCAGTGATGAAAATCTTCAGAATGACCATTACCTAATTTCCTTGATGGATGCCCAAGGATGGGTTCCGATATCCACTATTGCTGACTTTAAAAGGGTATGTTTTAGCCCATCTATACATACTCTATTACTAGAATGTTGCATATTATATGCTAGGTTTTTCAGCTGTTTAAATTTTCATAGTAACTTATTAAGCAGTTGTAATCCTTTACTATTTTTCTCACAGGTTAAAAGAATGAGTACAGACATACCATTTATCCTCGATGCGCTGCAAAGTTCTAGTACAGTAGAAGTTCAGGTTAGATTTTCTTGCAGTGAGATATCTGCTGTTCATTTTTCTTTTTTCTGTACATCTGCTTTCATGTTTGCTGCTTAGTGTGACTTGATGGGGATTAGGTGTTGTGACTTAAAGGAAGTTAGTTTTAAGTTTGCATCTTCTTCTTCTCTCTCTATTCACTTTTCGTTTTCAGTCGTGGACCTTTCAATGGATCCCAAAACTGATTAAAAGGTAATTTGCATGACGAGAATTTTTAAAGTTTTGATTGCTTTGGTTGTCTTATATCACTTTAATCTTATTATCACCATTACCTTTTAGTGCGCCTTTTAAGTATAGCTTGTCATATTGGCAAAAAATCTCATAATCTTACTCTATATCTGTCCATTTCATAGAAATTTGTCGAATGTACAGCTAATAATCTTTTTCCTGCTGAAGCCTCAATCTATCTTGTTTTTAAATAATTTTTCCAAATTGCAAATTAGCTAATTTTGTTTGTCTAAGCAAGCATGTGAATATGCTGCGGAAAAGTTAGTCATTTGGTGTATCGTTCACATTTATTTTCTTTTGATTTCTGTATTCAAGGTTTCAATCAGAAAGTTTTTCCCACCCAATATTAATAAACCTCCTTAATGTTAGAAAACCATGGAATAAATTATTTCTTCAAAGATCCACAGACAAATTTAGCGAGATGTAGAAATTTTTTTTATTATCTAACTGAAATTGAAATAAAATATTTTAGATGTCAAAAACATCTGGGTTTTGGGTTTATGCCATTGAAGGTTAATGGAATTAGAAGTGTTTTCATTTTTTTTTTCAAATTTGCTGAAGTTTGCTCTTCAATTTTTTATTTGCTCAAGTTTGAACATGTGGTTTTTGCTTGTGATTATCCTTTAATTACTTCTTTTTTTCTGTAGCTTAAGTCATTGTCAGTTCAAAGTACTGAATTTTCATCTTAGAGCCTAAATTATTTTACCATTATCGGTATTAATGATTATATTTTATTTTCCAATTCTCATCAACTTTAGCAATGATAAACATAATTAGGTCTCTTTCCTTAGTTCTGATTAATTTTAATTCTTTTTTTCTTATATTGTGTCTCTTTTACTCCAAGTATTGAAATTTTAATTTAAATTCTTTTTTCAAGTTCTATTTTACCAATCACCATTTCCAGAGTGATGTTGATCTAATTTTATTTTACAATTCAGTTTTCCTTTTATCAAACTTGAACATCTTATAAAAAAAAAACCTTAAACATGGTATCGTCTTTAAAAATCTCTATCATGTTTCTAAATGGGGCATGCAAATTTTGACATTTTTCTGATAGGCCATTGTGTTACTTTTAAACTAGCATGTGAGGGCCCTGTAATATGGAACTATAAATCATAGGTTTAGGTGATAAATAGCTTTATTTTCCCTCGTGATAACTTTGGATCTTAAAGTGTATGAGCAGTTTTCTTTATTTTTACTTTTTTTTGCTCAGAAACAAAAGAGAAGAATATTAATCTAAAAAATGTACAAAGGAAGCACTTGCTTAAATGGTCTAGTGGTAAAGGGCTTGCAGTGCATTTCTCCACTAAAGTGGAGGTCTCAAATTCAATTCTCCACTCCCCCAAGTCAAAAAAGAAAAACTGTACAAAGGAGAGGGACTAGAAGTCCGCAAAAACAAGGACAAAATGTCCCAAACACCAAAAGCTGTAAAGCCTCTGCATGTAAGGATCTCTATCCATAAAAGCAAAACAAAAGAAAATTACATAGCTCACTGACCCTAAACCCTAACAAGCTATAATTTTCTTACTTTTCCGATTTCTAATGAATCAAGATAACCATTTGTTCTAGTATAAATAGTCATTATTTGTTCTTCAACCGTGAGAGGGGCCGATTGGGATGGTTTGAGCAACTTGCATAATCGTTGACCCCTTGCCAATTGATTATGAGTAGCTTTATCGAGATCAGAAGCAAATTGTGCAAAGGCTTCTAATTCTGCGAATTAGGCCAATTCCAATTTTAATTTGCCGGTTACTTGTTTCATAGCTTTTATTTGAGCTGCGAATCCTACTCTGGAGACAGAAATACCGACATTAATAGCGGGTTTGATTCTAGCATTGAATAGATCTGCGGATAAGAATATTTGTCCATCAAGAGATAGAAGCCCATGGGGAAGCTCAGTAGTTAACTCTATCCTAAAGAAACAAGTGGTCCTCCCCCACTTTATTCTAAAAATTCTCAAATTTCTTTCTAGCCACGACCCAAAATATGACCATAACAGCACAATTCCATAAAACCAAACCCTTTCCTTTCCGTAAAACACAAAACCTTTTCCAAAAGAATAAAATGACAAGAAGGTGCTGCCCAACTCAACTGGAAGTCTTAAAAAGCTTAGACCACAAGTGGTAAGCAGATGGGAAGTGGAGAAACAAGTGGTTTAACATTTTGTGAAGCTTTTCTACACAATAAATACCAACCATGGATAAAGCCATCCTTGGTTCTTGCTTTGAACTATATCATTAGTTTTGATTTCCCTTCGAGCTGTTAAGTGAAATGAATAGGTTTTAAGGGGTTCTACCTTTTTATTCATGTGTCAATTCAAATTGCCTTGTCTACTTTTGCATATATAGTCATATGCGAACTGAAACATTGGGGGATGTACTGACAAATGCATGCCTTTTCTAGTTTCTGCATCATTTTCCATTAGCCTTCTCTTTGCTTGGTGTTATTTTCTAGGGTGACTTGGTACGAAGACGCAATGAGTGGTTCAACTGGATTCCTTCGTCCAAGGAGCATATTGTCTCATCAACAGCTCAGATTCCCCCGAGTGAACTTGTAGAAAACATTGTTGATTCTTTTCAGAATTGTGATGCCAAGGAAGATAATAAGTACGAAGCACCTGAAGAAAATGTTGGAATTTCATCACACTCTAAAAAGTTGGAAGAGGACTTTCAACCAAGTAGTCCAGAAGTAAAAAATAATAGTAACAGAGAATACTGTGGTAAGTCTGTTCTTCCTGATGGTGGAAAAAACCAATTTTCTGCTGCAAATGGTGACTCGAGAACGTTGATGTCGATATCAGATGTCAATTCCTCCAACCTTGGAACCTGTCACAATATTTCTTGTGAACACCAGTTGCAAGGAGATGAGTCTGCAAGATTTGGCGATGACGGGGCTGAGAACTTGGTGCCATTGTCAGATATGGCTGTACATAATCTTAATGATCTTTCAAATGATTTTGCGAGCACATTTATGCTTGATGAAGAACTAGAGATTGAGCAGAAAACAACAAAAAACGATGATCTTCCCGCTGCCAAGAGGTACCTCATACTCTTTGTGTTGTCTATATTCTTTTCTTCCTGTTTTTCGAAATTCTTTTAGGTGGGTAAGTTCATTATTAAAACCAAATCTATGTGAGCCATGAACATCCTATTTCATATTGTATGTTTATTTCACCATGTAGCTCCAAGAATAAACAATCTCAATGTGCTGTCATGTATTGTCACTGGTACATGAGATTTTATGAAAACAAATTTGCAAACAAGAAGGGACGGCTTTTCAGAGACAATAGAGGGAGGCGAGATGAAGAGTAAATCAGTTTTCCATCTTAATTTGCCATATATGTATATTAGAGTCTGATGTAGTATGAAGTCTGCACACATCCAAGTGACTGAATTTTTGTTATCATCCTTTTTCTTTGTTAGGAAGATTTTATTTATCTTTTTCGCTAAAATGAATGATAATCAAATGGGAAGAAAATTAAGTTCACTTTATCCAGCATAAAATATGCCAAACTTTCCTGCAGTCATTGTCTTTTATTTTTAATTTTTAATTATTGGTAGGTACCCTTTTTACAATTCTTTTGCTGTAAAGTAGCAGAATTTGGTTGTTGTGCTGTCAAATATTTGCTTTATTTTATATGTTGTGATAATGCTTGTGTTGCAAGAGGTTTTCTATTTCGTGATTCTGACTTCACACTTTACTAACTCACAAGGGAGCGTATTATTGGAATTTGGATCTCTTGACAATGCTTGTGCTGCAAAACTTCTGGCTTATAGCTATTTTGGTCAATGAGGGCTCTTATTTCATGATTTTAACCAACTCTTTATATAACTTGGATGAGTGAGCATTATATCTGAATATATTTCAGTTGCTGCCTTGATTACTTTCTTAGATGAGTTTTACAATTTTTTCTTAATATTTTTATTTCATTATTGCAATAATGATTTTTTGGGAAATTAATCATTTTTATTGTCTGATCAGAGAGTCTTGCTCTTTCGGGGCTTTCATATTCTCCTGTTAATTTTCTGTCTTTGCCAAAGCTTATGCATTCGAAAATTTAGAATTCTTTTATTTAAAAATATATGTTCCAACATTAATACATCAGTTAATATGTAATATTTGATTGGAGGTTCTTTATTTTGACTGTTCTTTTATTTGTTTTTGGTAATGACTGGCTACTTCATATTGAACATTTGTTATATGGATTAGATTTCCTGGTGCAGCTCAACTCCCATTGATGTGCTTTGTACATACATGACTGTACATGCTGGCTGTAAGCTTGATTTTCTGAATGGCTTATTTTGCCAGGACTGATGATGAAGATGATGAGACTGTTGTCAACGATCAAGATGTTGAGAGACTTGTTATTGTCACCCAGGTACGGGTATTTAGCAGTCCTTTGGGTTTTTTCAGCCTTGCAAAATTCAAAATACTTCTTATTATGCTACTCATATTTCTCTCGTTGATCATCCTTTATATTTCTTTAGTTGACTGTTAATATTGATTTATGCTATTTTTGTAAATCTCTGGGATTTTAGCAGTGTTTGATAACCTAAGGCATCAAGTGGTTGCATGCTCACATATTATAACTATACCATTATATGTTTTGATCCCAATATGAATATTGGAGATTATTTGTTTTTTTTCATCATCTTGGTTGCTGTAGAGGACTTGGTTCCTTGATCCTTGAATGAAGAGCAGAATGTGATTCTACAAGCGGTCAAGAATTATGAATCCTTTTCACTTCACACAGTGTCATATTGGGTGGCTTCTATAATTTGATTAACCTCTTCAGCTCCAGGCAGACATAGGGAATCAATTTTCTTCCCGTGAATGTTCAGTTCCAAGGTCAATTTCATGCAGAGTTTCTTTTACGCCTCAAATTCGCCGAAAATTGGCTGTGAATTAAAAGTAAAAGTTTGGTTCCAATGTCCGCTTGTTTGGCAGGACTTAATTAATGTGGTTAAAGATTTTGGCAATTTAGACTCGGCTATTAAGTCATGGTCCTCTCTAGTGATGTAAAAAGATTTTTAGCACTTAGGCCATGGTTATGTCTCTATGAGTCACGGGGAGACTTTCAATATAAAAGGGAGAGATTCAGATTCTTTTTATGGTTTTACTTCTATTATTAATTATCCAGTGTTCTAAGTAAGACTTTTGTGATTAAAAGTAAAAGTTTGGCTCCAATGTCCCCTTGTTTGGCAGGACTTAATTTATGTGGTCAAAGATTTTGGCAATTTAGACTCGCTATTAAGTCATGGTGCTCTCTAGTGACATAAAAAGATTTTTGGCACTTAGGCCATGGTTATGTCTCTGAGTCACAAGGAGACCTTCAATATCAAAGGGAGTGATTCAAATTCTTTTTATGGTTTTATCTTTTATTATTAATTTTCCAGTGCTCTAAGTAAGACTTTTGTGGGCCATTCCAGTTTTTGTGTTCCATTATTTGTTGAGACATCATGCTTTTAATGGAGTGAACAAACTGCTGGTCTTTCAGAGATATTATTGTTAGGTGGTATGGTTATGCTGTGTTGGTATTAAAGTTTTTAGTCTTATCAGTTGTGCTTTATCAGAAAGATATGGTTTCACTTTAGCAAAGGACTGCATTCACCTTTTCTGTCTTCATTTTGGTATCATTGATAAAATTTGTCTTTGTTAATTATCAAAAAGAAGAATATGAACTTCAGAAAGATCTTGAGTGCTCTTCAGTAAAGAAAAAAAATACATATGTTGTCACAAAAAATTGCATGCAATGGCTCCTCACCTTAGCAATCCTGGTGTAAAGTTTTTTTCCTGTCTCTACGAATGGTTGAACCATCCATATCACTGCAAGAGGAACTGGGGAGTAGCTTAGCAGCTCTCTCCAGTTGCATGAAGAAAAATTTAGTTCAGACTTCCTCCACTTAGAATATGCAGCAGCTACCCATTCTTATCCTCCTGGATACCTATTTGAATGCCTTAAAATCAATTACATTATTCTTTAAGTTTCTTGATAAGGCTGAACACTTTTCTCTCATTGGGATTGATAGAAATTGACCAGTGCTAAATGATACGCATAACCAGGTTATAATTTGTATGCTGATTGTTGAGAAAATGAAATGGTTCTACCTCTGCTGCATGGTTATGTATAGGTCTTATGCTAAATGTATTCTTGTTTTGTTTTTGTTAAATGGGGTGTCTCTATGTTTCTCTCATGCAAATCTGTTGAAAATTTGATGGCTCACTGTTCTGCCTTCTTGTGCAGAATAGTTGGACAGTTGAAGGATCTAAAATGGGTGGTAAAGAATTAAAGTTGATATCTAATGAGCTCGCTTCTGCCATAAATGATGGTCTTTATTTCTATGAGCAGGTTGAGATTCCTCTTTTTCTTTGTTTTCATTTGTTGTCAGCATTTTATTTTAGCAATATTTATATTTATGTTCCTATGAAGTTTCATAACCATGGTAAATTTTTCAACATGATTGCCATGGACAGGAGCTTAAAGCAAAGAGATTTAATCGTAGAAAGTATAACTCAAGTTTTGAAAATAGAGATGGAAACCCCAGGTCTAGAGGCAGTACTCCTGGGGTGTCAAATTCAAAAGCGGTTGAAAATTCTGCTATAAGCAGTGGTCATGAAGAATCTGGAACAGCTACTTCCCGCAGAAAGCAAAATAAAAATTTCCAAAGGCAACAGTCTTCCCATAAGCAGCGATTTTTCTCAAGCAACTTTAGAAATCATGGAATGGGTAGAAATTCCTTCGGACTCGTATCAGAAAGTCCACCAAGTAATTCAGTTGGATACTTCTTTGGTTCTACCCCTCCTGAGAATCATGGGTTAGTTGGTAGTGATTTTTGCTTGTTCTTCCGACATTGTGGATTTATTTATAGCACCGAAGGACTTCTGTCTAGCATATTATGCAATTAGATTTTGGAAGCAACAATGACGTAATTATTGGTTTCAAATGCAATTCAATTTCCAGAGCAGATAATGTCTATCTGGTTCTGTAAATGTTTAGGTTTTACTAAACTAATATACTCAAGTCAAATTTTGCAGTCCTAGGCCGTCAAAGTTGAGTGTTTCACCGCACAGCATTCGTTCTGGAAGTAGTCCACCAGTGGGTTCCATGCCAATATCATTTCCACCATTCCAGCATCCAAGTCATCAGCTGTTAGAAGAAAATGGCTTCAAACAGCAGAAGTAAGGGAATATGAATTGTTTTGTGTGTGTGTGTGCATAGAGAGACTCGTATTATTGAAGTTAATTGAACTGCTGGTTCTTATCTGAAGGTACTTGAAATTTCGCAAACGGTGCTTACATGAGAGGAAGAAGTTGGGAATTGGCTGCAGTGAGGTAGACTTCATCAATAAACTCTTTCTTTTTTGATGTTTTAACTTCATTTCAGAAAATGAAAAGATTGATTCTGAGTTGCATAATTTCCATTGGTTAATGGGCTGAGAAGCTTGTCCTTTGATGCAGCTTTTTCTTTTTTTCTTTTTTACCCAACATTGATGCCAATTGTTTTGATTTTTATTTATCTTGCTGATTTATTTTTCCTATCACTTATGGGAGGAACATATGGTCTTGTCTCTTTGACTATTCATTTCTCCATTGACAATGCGAGGGAGTAAAAGAACCTCTTTCCTTCTGCAAAGAGCTGTTAAGTGGGTGAAATAAATCTCTAGTTAAATCATAAATTTGGTGTTGTCAGGGCTGGTTTCTAGTGTTTGATCATCTATAATTCTATGCAGTTTTGGAAATTGGTTCTCTTTTTCGCTTTAGATCTGAATACTTAATTATTATCATCGCTTGAAAGACAATTTTACCTTTTATTTCAAATGATTGTCCATATGTCTCTAAGAATATAGATGGGGACTCACTTGTTTCACACTTCTTATTTTCTTGTTTTTCTTAATTTTGAAGTTCATGCATGTCTATTTCCTCGATTTGCAGAGGTGTGATATATTATACTATTTTTATATGCCTCTGTTCTATGATCTGCAGGAGATGAATACTTTGTATAGGTTTTGGTCATATTTTCTAAGAGACATGTACATCCCTTCCATGTATACTGAGTTCCAGAAATTTGCTCTTGAAGATGCAGCTGCTAATTACAATTATGGGATAGAGTGTCTTTTCAGGTTTTATAGGTAATACTAGTGAATTATGACTTTTCTCTATTTGTGAACTTGGAACACTTTCAAGCTGTTGGGGCAAAATCTATTTTCTTTCGTTTTCATTGTATTCTTTCCTTGAACTATTCCCAATTAGTGGAGGCAACGGGTACTGCTTTGGCCCTTTATTATTATTATTATTTTTAATAATTACGATTGAATACAAGATTCTTTTCCCTTTCAGTTATGGTTTGGAAAAGGAGTACCGTGAGGACCTATATAAGGACTTTGAACGGCTGACCCTTGACTTTTACCATAAAGGCAATCTTTATGGCCTTGAAAAATACTGGTACGTACTTGTGATTCTTCTTGTGTTATTATGGTGCATATTTAGATTTGGTGGCTCAAAATTTGAACAGTGCTTGATGTGGTCAATTATTGCATTTTGATGCTTCACCGTGGAGAATGTTCTTGTTATTTGAATTCAGATTGTTTAATGAATTACTGGATGAGTAATTAGCTGGATTGTGGAAATAAAGAAACCAAGGAAAAAACTACATTAAAGTTCTTGTGGTCTAAGACATGAAACCAGAAGTGGATTTCTGTATCTTTCAGTCATGATATACTGTCAGGAGGAAATTATTCTTGTAGTTTTAGGACTTGGACAAAGGATGTAGTGGATCTGGGCTCGGTGAATTCAGTTGCTTAGAAAATCAGCCAGAATAGTGGGTAATTGTCTGAATTCTTATTCCCAAACTGTAGCTTTAAACAAATAAATAAGCAATGTATCTGGATTTTGAAATGTTAGGAAACTGGAAGACAAGGTTTTCACTGTTTGACACCAGTTTTTGCAACAGTGAAGTGAAGTGAAGTTCTGTGAGGGAGGCTGGTGGATAAATAAATGGTTTTATTTTCATTGATTGTTGGTAGTGTATCAGATCTATGGAATTCTAAGAGATGATTTGCCAAGGGTGCTATGCTTGGATGTACAATGGAACTGAGAAGTTCTGACCTGCTTTAGGCCGAGGAATTATGCACTTTCTTGAATTTGAAAATCTTTCACCTTCTCTTTTTGTGTCTCTGTATTACCAAACACGGTGCAAGAAACCTCATGAGATTAAAGCATCATAGATGGGGCAGATTATTTGTTTGTTTAATGATTTGCTGCTGCCCCCACCCCCTCCCAACATGGAAAATCTGGCTATACCCTGTTCGTAGAAATGAGCAGTTCTGCATTACTTTGCAGTGTGGTGACTGGCTTACATGTAAAACTTTGATGAGGTGTTAAAATGTGACCCAGGATTAAGCTTGTGAGAGATAAATGATCCATTTCCGAAAATGAGGAACTAAAATCTGCAAATGGAGCACTTGTGCTCCTTTAGTTAATTTCGGTGGTATATGTAGTTAATAAGATTTGGACCTGAAACTCAATGGATCAAGTGACATTAGATGATTACATCATTTAAGGGCTTCACAGTGGGCTAGGAGGTTTTTAGCAATTATATTGTAGGGTGTAAGGTGGAATTTAGGTTCAGGATTTGAAGAATGGAAAATATTTAATTTTTTTATGATTAAAACTTGCTGAAATTCAAAGGGGAAGTAAATTTCTAGGCATTGCATTGAGAATACCTTTGAAACTCGTCTAAGCCCCTATGGTTATCTTTGCGTCAGAAAATTTGAAGCTTCATGGTTGCTAAAATATTAATAAAACTGTTCTTTACTAAATTGAAAAAATTAACATAAGAGAGCTTTTTGATGAAGTTTTTGACTAGGAATTTCAGATGAAGACTGCTAGGAATTATATGCATCTGATTGGAAAATGAGACTCATCGGTTGCTACTATGTTCCATTACAGCAAATCCAGAAAATATCAAATACTATTAATTTCTAGTCCTTGAGAAAACTCCAGGTAAACTAACAAAAGATGACGGTAGGACTCAGTAACTAAGCACTAATATAGAGGCTTTGGTACTAACATATAAGATTGGTGCTACCATATGTTTCTCTTTCGGGAGTTTGTTGTCCCAACACATGTCAATAATTTTACCTTAGTGTCTTGTTTTCTGAGAAGAAAACCAAATAGTATATTAAAGGAGAAAAATAAAAATTACTAAGGTGGACCAGGTTTCCACAGATTAACAGAAAGAAAATTAGGGGAAAAGAAAAATTTGTACAAAGCCCATCCAGCAACTCCAATGTATTCTTCCTTCCCTTAACCAAGATATTTATACAATATTACCCTTAAACCCCTCCCAATTAAGATGTATGAAGAGAAAATAAGCATCTATAAGTTCCTTTGAAACTGAAGCTCAATGAGATACAAAAAGCCCAACTCTATCCCACAGTATCTATGTTTTCATCTTTCTCTCTCCAAAAATACAGTTGTTTCTTTATTGCCTTAACACCCAAAAAATAGCTGAAGTGACAACTCAAAAGAATTTGGCTTTCCAAAGGATTTTTACCTTAGCATCTTTATAGCTAACTTAGCTGAATGTGTGTAATGGGGGTTTGAGAGGATGGCAACAGATTATTTTCCTTTTTACGAGTTCCCCCCCTTTTTTTTTCTTCTCTATCCTTGACTATGTTTCATGTAAGTGATTCATATACTCGGCAATGCAAATCTAGTTTTGTTTTGTTCCAAATTTATGTGGCAGAAGCGGTTTCATAAATCACTTTTTTTTTATTTAATTACGCTAAGCATGTGATGACATTCTCGTTTGATGGATTTATTTGCATATACATGGAAGTAACTAAATACCAATGGAGCGTATGATTTCCTTTTCAAAATAAAGGGTGGAGTTGTCATGTTATAGGGGTTTTCTTGGAAGCTTATGGTCACTGGCTAATTTTTCCCTAAGATGTTTCAGAACTTTTCCTTGTTTGGCGAAAAGTAGAAAGAAAAAGGCAAATCCTTGATTGGTTAATTTGGACTTTGGCAGTCATTGTGCTGCTGGTCACAGGATGATAGTTAATGCATCCATTTTTTTATCATTCAATAATAACTACAGTTAGGGTGGTATTGAGCATTTTTGTGCAGTTTACCTCAAATGGTTAGCCTGATTATATCTCATGCACCATGTTTGTGGATTCTTCTAATTTGTGTTTGCTATTGGTGTATGATGTCAAGTAAATAAAAATGTGGAATTGAACATGATTTAGTTTTTGCTTATCTAAATGATTTTAGTTTTGGAGTTTCTTGGTTAGTTTCCTTAATTGCTTTTGTGGTTTTAGATGTCTGGAATTGTTCATTTCTGATTCAGTCATCAAATAGGTGTATAATAATCATTCAGTGGCTCTGTACCAATAGATATAATCTTGGGGGGTGGCGCAAATTCAATTAATATGTGCTACTGCATGTGCTGACTGGGTTGCTATACTTTTGGGCTTAACTTTAAGATGCAGGTTTGCCTGCAGATTTTAAATCTCCACAGTAAAGTAGCTCTCTGAGTTCTGCGTTGTCAAATGTAAAGTCAGAACAAAGTTGTTCAGTTGCTTCTCTAGATTACAGTCACAAAACTGAAGGTTTCACAAGTATAAAAGTTTGTTAACTGTAACGAGGAATTATAGGTGTATAATAAAAAGGGAGCTTTTGAAATAAATAGCTTGACTTTAAAGAGGGTCCACCACTTAGAGATCTATTTATTCAGTCTGATGAAATGAATGATGCTATGTTTCTTAACTAATTTACTTGAAATAATTCCTTCCGCGAAGAAAAGAGGACTGTTCTTTTTTTTTTCCTTCCCCTTTTTTTCCTTTGGAGTGGTTGGTGGGGTGATTGTTCCACAGATTCAATACTGGAGATCCAGCTTTCTTCTGCTACTGTTGCATGGCCCTTCAGAGTTTCTCAATTTCTAGTAGTTTATTGTAGATTAACAGATCTACTGATTGGTGTTGATGCATCAAGAATTATGGACATGTAAAACTAATCTTGTATATATTTTTGCTTTCTCAAGTCAGAAATGAACTTTGACAATATTTAGGATCATAATGACAGCTTTGTCTACGGATTTGTTGATGTTACTGTTTGACTGGTTACTATGGATTCTCATTTAAATTTCTAAATAGAATTGTTGACTTTTCTGGCAGGGCATTTCATCATTATAGAGAGCTGCGTGACCAGAAAGATCCTGTAAAGAAAGACTCTGAACTGGAAACCTTGCTTAGGGAAGAATACCTCAGCATAGAGGACTTCCGTGCCAAAGAGCGAACTATTAGTATGAAAGAAGAAAGCCATTAGTCTCAAGTACTTTCTTTGTTATGTGGTGGCGTTGAGATGATGATATCCCAATTTTGAAAATGGATCCCGACAACTTAACCAGGGAGTTGGAGATGGGGCCTATGTGGTTTGGATGCCAATTGATTTTCCTTTTTTCATTTTTTTGGGGGTATATTGTATATTGGGGTGATTGCTACAACTTTCAGGGGCTGTTGATTGCGGGTTTTGTTATGGTTCCATTTTTTGAGCTGTCCTGGCTCTTGGTTTTTTTTTTTGGCTTTTTATAATTTTTATAAACTGAGTTGTATGCAAGGTTTGGGAGGTGCCTGTGTTTTTTTTTCCGTAGTCATTACACTTCCCCCCCGAATTGTAACTTGTACATAAAGTAAAACTGAAAACCAACAAACTAAAATTTTAAAAATAAAAAAGTTGTCCGAACCTTGTTAATGACAATAAGTGATTCAATTTTTAAATTTAGATTGGTTTATCATATATTCCTTTTGTGATTAGCGACTGGATTTTTATTAATTAATTCCTTGTATAGACGTAAAGGGAATATTAAACAATGATTTTCTTAATTTATTAATAAACTCCTTTGTTAAAGAATGGTTGTTGAGGCTTGCTATAGTTGGGTTGGCAATTAATTGAAATTTTGTAAATTTGTTAAAATTTGATGGTATTAAAAAAGATTTGATAAGGTTTAAAATAAGTATGATATATAAAATTAAAATTCGTAATAAATTTGGAATAAATAGGAGTTTGATAAAAAATACAGGTATTTTTACAAATTACTTTTCGTTTAAATTTTGTTTAGACATTTTTTTAATAAGTAAAATGTTGCGAAGCTTTAAAATACTTAAGAATGTTTCATTTCTTCTTTACTTTTTATACGAGGGTGTAAATTTTAAAGTCATCTTCTTCACCCTCGACTCTAGCAGTAAATTTTAAATTTGTCTTTAATTTTCTCCTTTTTCAGTTTTAAAGCTCGAGCACAAATTCAGCCAGTAGCTCAATTTTGTCTTTGATTTTGTGTGTTTGCTTGCTCCCTCTTTTTCCGTTGCTTGTTCATGTAGCTAATTAGCACATAATTTTGATTTTATTTCATTAGTTAATTATTTGTATGTCCAGGGTCTATAGAGTTTGTTTTGGGTGAAGATAGAAGTTGTACTTCTCTTCATTTTAACTCGTGTAATTATTGTTGTTTACGAAAAATGTTTGTGTTTAATCTACAGAAGTTAATTATGTGCATTAATGTTATGATCTAAATATCTAGTTCATGGGATTATTTATTAGTTTCATCATAGAAATGAGTTTTGCGCTTTTTTTTTATACTTGAAATTTCTTGTTGATTACAATGAATGATCATCATTAAGATATGTTAAGAATATATGGTGGTTGAAAAAGACAAATCGCAATCAAATAATTTCTTAGAAAAAAAGAAAAATAATATTAATAATCCTTATGGGTTTTGTGGGTCTCATCTTTTCAAACTAAAAAAGGTCAACGTTATATTTGTATTTTGTAGGCATCTTTTTTAGGGATTGTTTCTATGCTAGATATTTTTGTATTTGTTTACACACTTATTAAGTTAATTTTTTTAATAGTTTATAATTTTATTCTTAAGTGACAACTAAAAGATAAAAATATTTTAACATGCACATTTTAATCCAACTCTCGATGGACATGATCATAATTGTGGTCTTAGAAATCATAATACCTTTATATATCTATAACAGTAAAAATGAGTTTATTTTTTTATTATATTATTTTAAAACTTATTTAAAATTTGCAGTTGACTTATTGTGAATTTGATAATGAGTACAAATTTATTAGAATGAATTATTAATAAAATTATAAATTTATAATAAATTTCAAAAATATTTAATATTTTATTTTTAAAGTGAATGAAGATTTAAAGTATTTATCACAAACTTAATTTGCTACCATCCCTAGCCTATAGCCAATAAGATTGGTTTAGCTTGCATTTGGGCAATACATTCTTTCCGTTGCAAAGACAATTAGATAGGTTATTGTTGGGTTTATCGCGTTTATGTGCAATTCTTGGGCGAGGATGAGAACCCAGAGGGAGCTCGGGAGACACATATATGCACACATAGGCACGTTCTCACAAGTAAATAAAGATTGAATTTAATAAAAACGTGTCATATGAGTGATTTGTAAGTCTAAGTAGTGGAGGAGGATTGGTGGGACTTACATTTGTAGGTAATTTCTCAGACTACTATCTCTGGCAAATTCTTCACATTCTTTGGCACTACTCAGTAATCTTCGTTACTTTAAAGATTTGAAAATTCATCATCAATGGGAAAGAGAGGATATAAAATTATTGCATGAGGATATATATATATATATATATATAAATATATTTATATATATCCTTGTGGTATTTGACTAGAGTTTGTCAATCTATCAAAGTTAATTTGTCTTATTACATATCCTTTTGGTATTTAACGAGAGTTTGTCAATCTATTAAAGTTAATTTGTCCTATTTCTTCAATAATAATTCCATCTTCCCTTTCTTTGTTTTGTTTTGGTTTTTTTTCTTTATTGTATTTTTATTACTATCATAGTACCACTATGGCCTCTGAGGAAGTTGAGAATAATTATCTTAAAAATTTTAATGTTTATTAAGCAAGGCAGCAACCCATTTGCCAATGCGCTATCAATATTGAGAGAAAAGTAAATAATAGAAGAAGATAAAGAAAGAAAACTTGCACTCAAATTTCATTAACTTTAAGTCTTTATATAGGAGCAATTACACGGTGGATATAAACATGAAAATTAGCACTATCCAACATTCAATAACAAATTTCTAATTACAACGTAAAAGAACAAATACTAGCTGGGACCTATTACGTACGTACTTTAACTAAAACTCCTATAACTCCTAAAGACTAGGTAATTGCAGGCCACTTATTTTAATAAAATTTAATTAAAACTCAACAACCTATGTGAAGACTTTTTTAACAATCCCTTCCTTAAACTGAAAGTTTTCAGTTAAGAAATATTAGCTACGAAATTTCTTTAAGCTGGACTTCCAAAGTGGAACACCAAGCAATTTTCTGAGCTTCACAAACAACACAACTTGAGAGGCTTGGTCATTATATCAGCAATCTGGCCTTCATTCTTGCAGTAAATGAGATCAATGACTCTTTCATTTGTCAGGTTCCTTAAGAAGTGAAATTTCACATATGTATGCTTGTTTCTTCCATGTAGAATAGGATTTTTGAAGAGTTAGATGGAAGAATTATTGTCACAAAAAATTGTTATAGGCCTTTGACGCTTAAAGTTTCGCTCTCCAAGAATTTTCTTCAACCAAACAGCTTGACAGGCTCAGGCTATTGTATCTACGAACTCTACTTTAGTTGTTGAAAAAGTGACAATTGTTTGCTTTTTCAAAGACTATGAAACAGCTCCCAAACCAAGTATGAAAACATATCTTGAAGTGCTCTTCTAATCATCTAAATCTCCAGCATAATCAATGTTAGTGAAACCAAACAAATCTAACTTTTCTCCCTTCTTGTAGAATACCCCAATTTTTAAAGTACCTTACAAGTACCGAAAAATTCTCTTGGTAGCCAAAAGATGCATCTTTCGGGGGCACCCAACGTACTTGCTAATAAGACCAACATTATGCATAATATCAGGTCTTTTTGCAGTTAAATATACCAAGCTGTCCATAATTTACTTGTAAAGTGTGTTGTCAACCTTCTTTCCTTCGGGATCTTTAACCAACTTCAAACCAGGCTTAATTGGCTTACTTATAGTATTGTAGTTCTTCATCTGAAACCTGTTTAAAATTTCTTATATGTATATATATATTTATTTTGAGAAATAAATATCTTAGCAACAAATTGTACCACTTCAATACCAAGAAAATAATACATCATTTCAAGATCAGACATATCAAATTCAACCATCATGAACTTTAAAATTTTCAAATGTGTCACTATCATTTTCAATAAAAAAAAGAACGTCAACATATAAGCATACAATGAGCATTTTTTCACCATCTCTAATTTTGACAAAAAGTGTATGCTTATATGAACATTTTTGAAAATCTTCCTTAAAAAATTAAGCATTAATACGACTATACCAAACTTATGGAGCTTATGTTAATCCATTTAGAGCCTTTTTTTAACCTATAAACTTTATTATCATTTAAACCTTAACAAAACCAGGAGGTTGATCAATATATACATGTTCTTTCAAGTCTCCATGTAAGAAAGTTGATTTCACATCCAATTGAAAGATAGGCTATGAGTTTTTTGCTGCTAATGCAATCACCAATTTGATTGTGTCATGTCGTAATACAGGAGCAAATACTTATTTATAGTCAACACTGAACTCTTGTTATAGCCTTTAGCTACTAGTAGAATTAGCTGTGGATATCTAAATTGTACTCTCAACTAACTACGGTACCATTGAGAAGAAATACAAATCAGATGTAGACTTTCTTTCATCTAAACCAGACTGAGAATTCAAACCTGTGTATTTTCTCATATGTAAGTAACTTTTTTCATGGTTCTAAAACTTATCTTCAGTACCTCTTAGGTACTTTAGATATGTTTTGTGGCCATTAATGGTCATTACCTGGATTAGACTGATACTAGCTCATAACACTTACAACCATCCAGATCTAGGTCTCGTACATAACATAACATACATAAAGCTACCTTTAGTTGATGTATGTGGTATGTTAGACACTTTAACCATTTTATCTTCTTACAGAGGACATTTTGTCTTAGTAAGATGAATGCCATGTCTCAAAGGTGCACTAACTGTCTTATAGTTATTAAAGTTGTACCATTTCAAAACTTAGTCTATGTACGAAGATTGGAATAGTTCTATCAGCCTCCTAGCTCTATGTCTATAATGCTTTATAGTTAGTATATAGGAAGCATTTCCCAAATCTTTCATAAAGATGTTCTTACTAAGATAACTCTTATCCGACTGACTTGCAATATATTAATGTCATTTTTAACATTAAATATGTCTGTCAACCACACAGAGAACTAGAAATATAATTATGATCCCATTGAATTTTCTAAATACACGCGCATTCTCTTTGTTTTTAATGAAATGAGACACTCCGATTTCCTTATTAAAACGAAGATTCTAACTTTGGAAAAACTACTTAAGTCCATAAATGAACTTCTTTAATTTGCACATCAGATTATAAGTCAGGCTTTACTGCAATAGCCAACAAAATTTGAATTAACGTAAGCATGGTAGCTAGTGAAAGAGGTTTCCTCATAACCAATCACAGATCTTTGAGTGTAACCTTTTATCATCAATTGGGCTATAAAGGTCTCTACCTTCATATTAGGCCCACGCTTCTACTGCATAAACTCATTTGTAACGAATAAGAAAAATTCTTATCGGAAGTATAACCAAATCCTAGACTTAATTCTCATGTATAGAATCAATCTCGAATTTCATGGCATCTTAGCATTTTCCTGAATCGATAACCAACATTGTCTCTTTATAAGTCAAATGATCATTTTCTTCAAATAAGAACACAAATGGCATATACAAGTTGATGAGGGCATAACTAATAAATGGAATACAAATCTTATTCAAGTTTCAGTTGGTCCGATTACAAGAGCTCGAGCTAAAAGGTTCAAGAAAGCTCTTAATGAATTGATTCAAAACATTTGGGCTGAGGTTCATGGAGGCCTAAGGAAGATATTCCACAAGATTGGATTTCCATGCTTCAAGTTTTAGAATAATCTAAAAGAAATTTCTCAGATAAAAAAATGGGTGGATTGAGTGGAGTTTCCTAAGTTGATGATTACCTAATTTTGACTCATCAAGTGTCAGGGAATGATAAGAATAGCAGCACAATAGCCCATGTGAGCAACCCAAGTAGTTAGAAGATTTTGGGAGCCTACAATAAATATTTATGATAGTAGTTGTAATGTTTGAAATAAAGTCTTAGTTGTTAATGGTAGCTGATAGTTAGTTAAACTCTGCAGCTGTACTTATTATTGTAGTTGCAAAGTTTGAAAGCTAGTTTAAATTAAAGCCTTATTAGTAGTTGTTGATAGTTAGTAATTTTTAAGTTGTCATAAAATATTGTAATAAATGCCCAAGTGTTCATTATAAATAACGAGGGATGAGAGGAAAGAATTCAACAATTTGATTAAGAAAATTTAGCAATTTGATTAGAACTCTTTAAACTTATTGGAATAATTTCTGTGACGTTCTCTTTTGACTTATTAATCAATCCTTCCATAATTAATTGTGATATCTTCATTATACCAAGGTTCTTGCTTTAATATAAGCAACGGGTTGCAGTTTTATATAAATCTATTTCTAGATGGTCTTGGAGTCCTTGATCCACAAATTTCTCAGTTTCTTGGGTGAATCGTATCAGTTGGTATCAGAGCTTGGCACTAGTTGTAGATTTGCCTATATTTTTTATTTGAAAAAGAAATAAAAAGGTGACATTGCTATTCAACTCTTGTAATTCTTATTTCAATTTTACATCTTTTTGTTCCTTTTCGATTCCACAAATATGAATTCCTTGCTAAAACAAAAAATCTAAAATCTATAAAACAGACTTGTTTTTTTAAGCCTTTAAATATGGGTTTCTCTTGGTGAATTGTTACTGGAAATTGTGATATTTGTTTGATTAGTTTGATAAGAACATATAGAGGATTACTATGAGTGAAAAAAGGTAAGAATGATGAGCACATAAAAGGGTAAAAGCCAATTTGATTTTGTGTGAAACACGAGTGAAAGTTGAGTGAAATCATTATTTGAGTGCACACATGAGGGAGTGTGTGAGGTTCTTTTTTTTTGTTTCTCTAACTTTGTTTTGCAGCAAACATGTCAGATAATAAGAATAAAATTACTTTAAAAAATGCACCAGAAGAGGTTGATCCAAAGTTTCCCATGGAAGCTTTAACGGGTAAGATGAGGAGAGTATTGAAACCAGAGATGGAATAGGTTCATGAACGGATAGATTGGGTAGAGAATGCACGTTTAGAGCAGCCATAAAATAATCCTAATGTGCGTAAGAGAGGGAGAGTACAACTTAGGGAAGTGAGAGTTGAAGCTGAAGAGTGTTATGGGGACAATTTTGATGAAGAAGATGACCAAGATTTAATTGTTGGTAATATGAGATATGATGTGTAGTTTAGAGAAGCTAGGAATCGAGAAGATAATAACTTGGGTAGTATTAAGATAAAAATTCCATCATTTCAGGGCAAAAAAGATCCAGAAGATTACATTGAGTGGGAGAATAAGATAGATTTAGTATTTGATTGTCATAATTATTCCAAGCTTAAAAAGGTAAAACTTTTAGCCATTAAATTTTTTGATTATGCGATTGTTTGGTGGGATCAACTAGTGTTAAATAGGAAGAGAAATAGAGAGCATCAGATAAAGACTTGAGAGGAAATGAAAATCGTGATGAGGAGATGGTTTGTTTCAATCTAATACTATCGTAAGTTGTACAAAAAATTGTAAAGTTTTACACAAGGTAATCAAAGTGTGGATAATTATTATAAGGAGATCAAAATCGCCATGATCCGAGCAAATGTAGAGAAAGACCGAAAGGCTACTATGGCTAGGTTTTTGGTTGGTTTGAATCAGAAAATTGCTAATTCGGTGGAATTGCAATATTATGTGGAGTTGGAAGATATGGTACACATAGCTATCAAAATTGAGAACCAACTCAAGAGGAGGGGCAGCAATACATGACAAAACCCTAGCTCGGTTTCATTATGAAGGCTGAATTTTGTGAAGAAAAAAGAGAAGCAAGCAACTTCCAAACCCAAAATTGAGCAAAAACAAGAAGTGACTAGCCATGGAAATCAAGGTAAATCTAATTCTTCCACCACTTAGAATCATGATATTAAGTGTTTTAAATGCCAATGCAAGGGTCACATAACAATCCAATGTCCAAATAAAAGAGTTATGATTTTGTGAGATAATGGTGAGATTGAATCCAATGACGAAGATGACACCGAATCTTTCCCATTATTAGAGGACGTGGATGATGAAGAATATGCTGCCCAAGGAGAATTGTTGGTTGCGAGGAGAATTCTAAGTATGCAGGTTAAAGAAGATGATGAAGTGCAGGTTATCCATACCATCCATTTTACCTTATAACACTTATCTATGTTACCATACTTTACAAGCTTTCTATCATAATATATTGATATAATTTGCTGATACATTCTATTACAAAATGGTGTTAAATTATTATCACAAATTAGTGTTAAAATATATTATGATACTATCTTTCACAGATTAGTAATAGTAAAAAACATTGTGATGGTATTTATCACAAATTTGTGATAACACTAATTTTCTATCACAAAATCTCCTTTTTGCAGTAGTGCCTCGTCCAGTCCCCTCTTTTATACCCTCAGAGGTGATCATTCTGAGGATATTTTGACACCCTAGGTAGTGTTCTATCTTTTTGTTTTTGAACTATCTTCCTCTTGGGAGACTTCTTAGGTTCAGGACCTCACATTTTCCTATAGGTATAGCTAACCTTTTTGTCATTGCTTTCTTCAATCTTTATTTATCGAGGAGCTTGCTCGTAGGCAACAACAAAAGTTGTAGTTGGATTCTCAGGTAGATAGTACCGAAATCGACTTAGTTTTCAATCCAGCCTTAAGGGCTTATAGAGAGACTAAAAAATAAAATGTCCCAAGCTAAATTAGCTCTTATAGAAACTGTTTTATGAAGCTCCTCAGACTTTTAGTTTGGCCTTACTTGAGTTTTCACAGTTGTTGTGGATCTCTATCCTTTTTGTAGGCTCCTTGGAAGTGCTTAACAAACCTTTTAATCAGTTTGCTATAATAGGAGATACTTCTCTATCCCAGGCTTTGATGTTAGAGGAGGGCTTGGAAAATATGTTCATAATACCCGAATTTGTTTTTGATTATAATATGAATTATTGGGTGTTTTAATGGTAAATGATGTTAGAAATCATTATGAAAATAATATTTTTAGCATGTATGCAATTTAAAATGTCAAAATTCATGTTTAAAAATCCTAGAAATAGTTGGTTTATAAAACGGGTCCAATCGGGTCAACATTCGAGTCGAGTCGACTTAGCTAAAGGTTAACCGATATGTCATTTTTGTCTTAGGGACAGAAATGGCATGTCATCCAAATTGCCAAATATTACCAAAAATAATGGTGCTTACTTAGAATCAAACCCATAATCTCAAACTTATAAAGCCCACACTTTACCACTGAGTTGAAACTAGTTTTGTTGTTGTTATGGACATTTAGAATATTTAATTAATAGTGCTTTAGTTTTGAATTAAAAATAAATGAATGTTGACTGTAAGAGTCAAACCAAGGACCTCAAAGGTCTAAAACCAATGCCTTATCCATACGGCCAAAATGTTTTGCCATTGTTATTATACATGCCTATTATTTATATTTGCTTTATAGTTTATATTTAACATAAACAAAATGATGTTGATTCTGGGGATCAAACCCAAGACCTCATTTATAAAAAGGCCAATGTTCTACCACTGAGCTAGGGCATTTTTTTTATCGTTGTTGATGTTCATACAAATGATATTAATATTGTTGCTTTAGCTTTTGTACTTCAATTTAAATTCATGCACATTCTTTTAATTATTGTTTATTTAAATATTGTTCCTAAGAATTGTGTGAATATTTTTAATAAATAAATTTAATGTGTAGTGATCTATTAAATTTTAATTAATTAAAGATTAGCCACAACAACTTTAATTATGTAAAATTTTATATTAAGTATTTTTAGGATCACATATAGTGCATAAACATTAATTGTGATTAATTATATTTTAATAATAAAGTTTATCCCACAGAAATTTTTGTTATATTTGTTAATTAATTAGGATAAAATATCAAATTATTTTCCTAATTTACCTATATGAAGTAGGAATTGGTAAATAATTTGATAGTTTTATAATAAAGTTATATATAAATCTACTTGAATTAGAAATTTAGCTTATAGGTAATTTTTATGTCATTTGATTCATATGTATACAATACGATTTCACATTGGTAAATGTGATATTTGTTTATTAGTCTCAATTTTGCAACATAACTATACATGTTTGAGTTTATGCAGTTGTACAACCCGCAAATTTTGTGATTTCAAATGTGATATTCTCGAACTGAACGATGATAACTATAAGGTTTAGGAGGAAAGAATCTTTCTTTATTTAGAGTCAATGAACATTGATTATGCTATATAAAAGGATGAACCGCATGTTGTTACAAAAACCAACACTCTAGTTGATATTGCGCTTTATGCATTATAGGAGCGATCTAAATGCCTTAGTGTTATGTTCATAAAAACCAAGATCTCTGTTGGTTTACATGGTTCAATCAATTAGCAAAATAATGTTCGGGCATTACTAAAGGCCATTGATGAGCAATTTAAAACTTTAGATAAATCACTTGCCAGCACCTTAATTATGAAGTTTTTATCTTTGAGGCTTACCGGTGTTAGAGGTGTACATAAGCATATCATGCAGATGAAGGACATAATGGTTCAGCAAAACAGTTCATGAGGTTGACATGTTTGAAACCTTCCTTTCGTACTATATACTTAACACTCTTCTACATCAACTTAGACCCTTCAAAATATCTTACAACATACATAAAGATAAATGGTCACTTAATGAACTTATGGCTAAACATGTTCAAGAGAAAATGAGGCTGATGATGGAATTGGGTGAAAATGTGTTTACGATAACACAAGAAAAGAACAAGGACAATGCCAAACAAAAATAAAAAAAGATGCATTCATATTTAGTGGGAAGCTAGTGGGAAGTAAACAATGTATCTATCAAAAAAATAAGATGCATTCATATTTAGAGGCAATTGGAACATGTTTAACTTTAAGTAGTGGTTTTGTTTTGTATTTAGATAAGACCTTTTACATTCTAAATTTCTTTAGAAATTTTATTTTGGTCTCAAGACTTATACCTTTGAGATATTTATTTAACTTTTCATTTGATTTATTTTAATCTACATTACAAATCTGATCTTGTTGAGAATGGTACATTGTTTAATGGTGTATTTTGTAACGATTTACAAAATGATACCTCTTATAAAGTAATACATGTTCATACTAGCATTAAATGATGTGTTATGAATGAAGATTTCTCTATGTTGTGGCATCGGAGATTGGGACAAAACTCTATAGAAAGAATTAAAAGATTAGTAAATGAAATGGTACTTAGTACTTTAGATTTTATTGATTTTAAAACTTGTATGGATTGCATAATAAGAAAGTAACCAACAAGTCAAATAAAGGTACCAAGAGGAGTTCAAGCATATTAGAGATCATACATTTAGATATTTATAGTCCTAACATAGACTCATATGGTCATAAATACTTTATCTTTTTATAAATGATTACTCATAATTTATATATGTTTAATTGCTTCATACTAAGAGCGAAGCATTAGATTCTTTTAAGGTATTTAAAGCTGAAGTGAAAAAATAATGCAGAAACTAAATTAGATCGTGAGAATAGATAAAGGTTAAGAATACTATAGTAGGTACACCAAGGATAAATAAGCATTTGATCCATTTGTAAAGTTACTTCAAGAGCATAGGATAGTTGTTTGAACTATGCCTGTTCTCTAGATCAGAATGGTGTAGTAGAAAAAAGAAACCAACTTCAATGGACATGTTGCGGAGTATGTTTAATAGTTCTAATCTTCATAAATCTTTATGGACTGAAGCTCTTAAAAATGACAATGTATATATTAAATTGAGTTTCAACAAAGGCTATTCCAAAGACACCATTTGAGTTATGAAAAGGAAATTAAGTTTATGACATTTACACGTGTAGAGATACCTGTCTAAAGTAAGAGTTTAGAACCTATAAGAAAATAAGCTAAATCCAAGAACCATTAGTGGGTATTTCATTAGATATACTGAAAGGTCTAAAGGTTATAAATTTTACTATCCATCTCATAGCCTTGGGATTGTGGAATCAAGAATTGTAAATTTCTTTAGAATGACTTAATCATTGAGAGTGATAAATAAAAAAACTATGTTTTTGAGAAAAATCCTATAGATTCTCAACCTTTCATTTTAAGTAGTAGATTGATCATCTTTCACAACACCCTTTAAGTTCAAATGAGTGTTGAACAACTAATCATTAGGATTTCACAAGCTGCTAATGATAATTTGATAGATCAGGTTATTTAAGAACTACCAAAGATGGTTGAGCAACCAGCTGAATAACAAGCCTCTCAAGAGTATATTAGTACAACATTAAGAAGATACATTAAAGTAAAGTAGTAAACTATCCCTAGTGATTAAATTGTATATCTGCAAAAATTTTGCTATAACATTAGAGCTAAAAAATATTTGGACATGTTTTCACAAGCTATGAATTGTAATGAATTAAAGTTGTGGTATGATACCATAAAAGATGAGATGAATTCTATGAAATTTAATAGAGTCTAAGATCTTTTTAGTTGCCTAATTGTATGAAAGCCATAGGATGAAAATGGGGTTTTAAGGCAAAGAAAGACTTATTAGGCAACCTTGAGAGATATAAGGAACGACTCATTGCTAAAGGATTTACTCAAAAGAAATGAATCGATTACACAAAAATGTTTTCTCCTATATCTAAGAAAGATTCCCTTTATGTGATTTTGGCATTAATTACTCATTTTAATTTGGAACTACAATAAATGGATGTTAAAACGACTTTCTTCAATAAAGATATAAAGGAGTAGGTTTACATGAAACAACCCCAGAAGGATTCTATTCTAGTGATAGTGATTATTTAGTATATAAGCGCAAAATCGCGGATAAGGAACTATATTAGTGACCTATTTAATTTTATTGTAGAAATTTTCAGGAAGAAATTCATATACAGATTAAAACAAGACTTCCATCAGTGATATTTAAAATTTCATAATGTCATCTCTTCATTTGGATATGTAGAGAATGGATCAATGTATATCCCAAAAGGTCAATGTAAGCTATGTTTTCTTATTTTATATATGGATGATATTTTGTTTGCAACCAATAATAAGAGTTTGCTGCATGAGGTGAAATAATTTCTCTTTAAAAATTTTGATATGAAGGATATAGGTGTTTCAGCTTATATCATTGGCATTAAAATTCATAGGGACAAATTTCAAGGTATCATGGGTCTGTCTCAATAACCCTATATCAATAAGGTTTTAGAGAGATTTTGTCTGAAAAATTGGTCATCAAGTGTAGCTCTTATTATGATGGGTGACAAATTTAATTTAAACTAGTGCCCAAAAAATGATCTTGAAAGGAAATAAACAACCAACATTCTATTTGAAAAGAAATAAGCGTAATTCAGATGTAAACCACTGGAGAGTTGTAAAAAAAGTGATAAGATACCTTCAAGGAACCAAAGATTATATGCTCATGCATAGACGAACTAACAATCTAAAAGTAATTAGCTACTCAAATTTGGACTTTATTGACTGTGATGATACATATAAATCAACATCTAGGTATGTTTTTATATTAGCCAATAGAGCTGTATCGTAGAGAAGTACAAAGTAAACTTTGACTGCTACTTTTAATATGGAGGCTAAGTCTATTCTTGTTTTGAGGCTACTTCGTATGGTATATGGATTAGGAGTTTCATTTTTGGTCTTAGAATTATGGATTCAATTCCTAGGCAGTTGAAAATATACTTAACAATTCAGCTACTATCTTTATGACTAAAAACAATAAGAGTGAAAGTTGAAGTAAACATAGCGACATCAATTATTTATTCATAAGAGAACGTGTTAAAGAAAAGAAAGTGGTCATAGAACATATTAGTACTGAATTGATGATTGATTAGTGCTATAGTAACTAAGCGTAAATGCACATTATCGTATCAAGTAATATAGGAGTTAAGTTTAGATATTGTTCCCACAGGGACTATACAATCTAGTTATATTAATCAAGTACTAAAATTATATGTACTTAACTTTTATTTAGAAAAATCAAAATAAGAATTAAATCTAATTAAAGTAAGTATCAAAGTAAACTAAAACAACTTAGAAACAAACAAAGAGATAAATTAACAAATTGATAATAATCTAGGGCTACTTTATCCCATCGTATTTTATTGAATTCATTAACCTTTTAGTTAATCATTTAATACAAATTGATTGGCTTAGATAATATTCTCATCACAATCCTCTGTCGATGGTCAAGTGACTATATGGTAATCAAATTAGAATGTAATTTATTAACATCAAGTTTAAATCATGCCATACATGCCATCTAGGTATATATGTCTATCCTATACGGAACTCATAGTTGTTACCATCATGCATCAAACTATCATAGGTTAAACACATAAATCCCTTTGTCAAGTTCATCATGATTCCTAAATCATTCATAATATTGGCTAGATGTAATGAAATCATTAAACACAAGATAGAATGAATCAATTATATATATTAAGTTCATAAATTAAGAATTAACAAAAGTCAACTACATATTACGTTCAAAAGTTTAACCCTAGAATAAAACCTAAGTCATGGTGAAATAAAAAGTTCTATAGGTTATCAAGAATAACATTATGAAAATCATAGAAAACTAGAAAGATAAACAGTTGAAGAGATAACATTAATTTTTCTGTAGTCTTCAATCTTTTAGTCTTCTTGATCCTCCAAAAGTTGCTCTTTTTCTCTCTTATCTTTTTTTTCATTCTTGAATTGGGATTTTTGATCTTCTATTTATAAGTTTATATCTTCAAATTATAGTAAAACATCAAATATAAGTCAGATCACTAGTACTGTTTATGAGTAATATTCAAATGCATGTTCACCATGTCACTGTTCACGCAGCACCGTAATGTTGGATTCTAGGCGTTGCGGTGCTAGTAATGTAGTTTGTTACTATAGTAATCTACTGTAGCAGGGTACTATAGCATGTTGATGTTTTTGCTTTATTTTCTTCGAATTTTTATTCCCATTTGTTCCGTTGACTCTAAATCTATAAAATAATAATAAAATACATAAAATGTTAAATAATCTTAATTTAAACAAATAAATATTAAGTTTGAAAGATGAAAATATTAGACCTAATTAATCTCTATCACTGATCCTTTGACAAAAGGCATGCCACCATTAAGATTTAAGGGTCATGTAGTTAGAATATAACTTGGTTCCATTATGTGATTTTTGTTGTATGAACAATATTATTTATATGAAACTCTGATTTACTTCTAATGTTTTCTCATATTTTTGTGAACATTTATTTATTTTTTAAAAGTAGTGTTAGCCCATAATTGATAACACTACTTAATAAGCGAGCTTGAAGATATCCACATGCCTTTGTAGCTTTTAGGTTGCGCTCATGAATTTGACTTTGTGGGTTACATTAGATGGACTGGAGTTTGTAGTGAGTGAGGTTATAAGTCAAAATCTATAAGGAAACAATACTATATTCTTTTTTTTTTTACAATTTCCTCTTTAAGGTTGACTTTGTTTTCTTTTTACCACCCACGCTACTTGGATTGACAAGTCACTAAGTGGACCTAATTTTTTTAAAAATACTTTTAAATTATAGTTAGAATTTTTTATTGGCCATGCCAGATCTAGGTAGAACATAAAAAGTAAGTTTAACATTAATACAATTAAAATAAAATAAAAGAAGCACATTTGGCCAAAATCAAATAACAATATTGAAAAAAGGACTAACTATCTAGGTAAAACATAAATCAACTTATTAATTATAATACTCAGGAAAATATTTTTATACGTGTTGCAACTATAAGTATATTAAATATTAGAATGAAATATTATGAAAAATATTAAATATTTTAATAAAAAATATATTCTTATTTTACATTGAGACTTTATACCCATAAAGTCAAAAGTCTGCTCACTCTTACACAAAAGTAGAATTTTAAATAATTCCCCTTTAAAATTAGCATGAAGTGGACTCGATTCTTTTTCTTTTTAAGAAGAATGTGTATTTGTTGAAGGAGAAAATCAAAATGGATACAATGACTTAAGCAACAAGCCATAGATATCGACCACACCTTATCAACAATAGAACTAACAACAAATTTTAAAAATTTGAGCCACCTTATTCCCACTCCTTCTAACAAATGAGTATGAAACATCCTCCATACCTTTTAAAATGTTGAACACTGAGCTAAGGATATTACCCACACACCTAAAAATGATTGCTGATTGAGGGTATGTATAATATTGAGATAATCCATTTCAACATTATTATTGGCATTTTATTAGCTACAACTCATTGTAAACCATGATATAAAGCCAATTTTTTGGTTGTTAAAGGGAGAAATTTTCAATGATAATTTTGGCTAGAGCAAGATGAATTACTCCATCACTGTTATAGACTACCATTTCAATTCTTATTCAATATTTTCCTTCATCAACTGTAATATCAAAGTTAGCTTTTAGATGGTTTACAATGGGCAGTAACCAACAGGTAGATATATTATTTGAAATGTTTAACCCTACGCCTATACAATAATTCTGAACACCAAGGATAACAGTAAGTGCAGACGCGGTTGTTGAGTTTGGTTTCTAAAGACACATAGAGTTGGTTGATTAATACTTATAAAGGATAAAGCTAGCAGAGTTGATAATAGCTTTTGGTTCTGAACACATTTTGGAACACATTTATTTCTTGCATTCCAATAGCCTTATAGGATCATGCAAATTCCCTCGATATCCTCTAATGTGGCCTACATATTCATCTGCTTAATTAGTAACTATAATAATTCATTGAAGGTGTATCCTGTGTGATACAAACCAAACTGTCAAAGTTTCACAAGGTCTATTAAGCATTCATGGGGTCCAATGACAAGGGCGAGATCCAAATTGAGCATTTTCACAATTTTATATTTTTTTCAAGTCATTAATCTTCCAAAAATGATTATTCAAGAAAATCTAGTGTATTTACAGATGAGTGAAAGGCTAAAAGTTAAAAAAAAAATTTTTTTTGACAACTTTAGAATTCTTAGATTTACAGCACATGATTTTAACTTGTCTAGAGAAAGTTAAGAAAAAAAGTTAACACCACTTTAGAACTTTGATTTTCTACATTTTCAAGCAGCCAACAGCAGAATTTGACATATTTGCAGAAATTAAAGACTTCTTTCAATTTCAAAATATGCTAGTTGAATTAGTAGAGATTATGTTTGAATTTTACAATTGTATTTGTTGAGAAAAAATTGGACTATTCGGGGGACCTAAGGTAGGTAAACAATACTCATTTTGGAATTGCTCAATAACATTGCCAAAGCTTATGGGGTGTATCCTTATTTGGTGAAGTCGATGAACATATTCGTGAAAGAAATGATCTTTACATAGAAATGAAAGAATCAGGAGCAATTAATGAATAAAATATTGAAGAATCAAAAGTGGCTCTAGTCTATGGTCAGATGAACGAACTACTGAAGGCTCGTATGAACTTTTAGTTTGATAGCTCTAACTATGGCATAATATTTTCAAGATGTTAATGAACTAGACGTACTTTTATTTATTGACAATATCTTCCTATTCAAAGATCAACCCTTTATCTCTGTGTTTTCACATTGAGAATTCTTTACAAATGAAGAGATGTCAAAATGGCTTCTTACTTCCCAAATGGATCCTCCTACATTTATATATAAACGCTAGTTTATATATAATACACAAGAAAAGCACTTCGAATTGTTGATTCATCACTAGAGATGGCTTAGAACCAATAGTTCATTATCTAATGGAGTTTTCCATTCTAATACTCCATCAGAGAGTTATTAATATTTATCAAATCTGTTGCTATCTAATGGAACGTTATTGGATCAAATGACAAAGACATTGTTGAGAAAAAGATGGCTTTTCTCAGATGAAATAAAAATTGGATTCATGTAAAAGGAGAAAGATTTTCTATTACTTAGAAAAATATGTGGCCATGAAATAAGGATTAAGTGGAACAGAATTGACTGGGTGGTAGAGTCATAGAAACACTTTTTTCTTCCATATTTTGGACCTTACTTCAAACTTAATCTTTTATTTTATTTACATTCAAACTTAATCTTTCATGCTTTGGGATTGAGGGCAGCTATAAGTTTGTTGTATTTATTTTGTTAGGTGTATTTTTAGACTTTGAGTGTGAGGGTAGTTGTAAGTTGATTCAATGGATATCTTCTCTTTTGTGTCTTTTGCTTATGTAAGGGTTATAGAAGCAGGAGCTTAAACTGTATTCTTGTTTTTCATACTGCGAGTTATCTCATTTACCGCGCAACTAAGTCTCTTTGTTTTCGATTTGTAGAGCTATTGACCAGCAAGTAGAATATAATGAAAATGGCATGATCAAGTTGTTAGAACTCTATAAATACCATAAGGATTGAGAGTAGAAGATAGATTCATAAAATAATATTTGTGAAGTTTTCTCTTAAGGTTTTTAGAGAACTTTAATTAGAATTTATTAAGATTTAATCTTGTGGCGTTCTTTTAGACTTATCACTCATAACTTTTTATCTATTTTGAGTGTGACGTCTATAATCTTGTTATACTTCTGGTTCTTATCTCTTATAGATAACAGGTCAAGATCATTGTTTTTGTTTATCTAAAAATTTAAATTAGAATGATCAATAGGCAAAGGAACCTTATTGAGCATTGAGTTTCACTTTTTTTTGTGAGGTTTACATCACTGTGTATCCTGCCACAACATTAGCAACCATGGAATACTTCTAAACTTTGCTCGAATAACTGTAATTGAAGAAAGCATGAAAGATAATTTAAACCCATCTTAACATCTCAAATATACAGTAGGCATCCCCGCCTTGCAAAGTTCAGTTTTGAGTAAATCAAAGATCATCCTTATATGGAAAAACTAAAATTTTTAAGGTATCTTCAACTTCCAAAGGAGCCACAAGTATGACTAAAGCGAGTTCTTACCATTGAAATGTTCTTTAACTTGCCCAGCTTGTAATCAATTAAAGTGGTAAGTAGTCTTAACTGAGAAGACTCCTAAAGAATAATAATGCCAAATAAAACTGTCACTTCTACCAAAATCACCCACTAGAATTGATAACATTAATTGAACATCCACTTTCTATAATAAAGATAAAAGAAATTCAATAACCCATCCTCTACTCAGTAGAATTACATATAAAACCTTGTAATAATCTCTACCAAAGCTTAATGTAATTGGTTGGAATTTAGGAGGTCTAGGTAACCAAGGGTCTAAAAGTAAAATTATGGACTCGTCATTACCTACACACCACCTTAACCATTGGCTTAACAATTCTTTCCCCAATAGTAGGCTATGCCATAAAAAAGAGCCTTTTACCTTTATGTGCATTAAAAAATGAATGCCGAGGGAAGATTTTATCCTTCAAGATCCTTACAGCCAATGACCCAGAGTTGATTGCCATTCACCAGCACTGCTTGGCCAGTATTACCCTGTTAAAACTCTAGCACTCAGAACCCCAAACCACTGTCTTGTTTTGGTTGACAAACCAATTCCTATTTTAACTACGCCATTTTACCAATACCCAACCACCACTTGCGGATCATGGAAGTCATCTGATTCAATATGTTGCATGATAACTTAAAGATGGACATTGTATAGATGGAAATTGTTTGCAAGACTTCTTGAATAAGAACAGATTTTTGACTAATGTAAAAATAATTCAAACTCCAAGATTGCAAGCACCTCTAAATTCTATCCAACAAATGTTGGAACATCAGTGTCTTACTCTTACCAATAATAAAAGGAAGCCAAAGGTATCGTCTATGAAGCTCTAAACAAGATAAACCAAGCATCTCCACTATATCTCATTGGATATAAGCCATAGTATGTGGACTTAAATAAATTGAAGAGTTATCTTAGTTGATGTTTTGAACGAATAACTCCTCATAAAAGCTAGTAATTTGTTTAATAGGTAAACAATCTAAAAGTGTGGATCTACAAAATATTAAGCTATTATTTGTAAAGAATAGATGAGTAACTCATGGATAATCACATGAGCAGGCAAATCCATAAAGCTTACCATTAGCCTCGGCTTGCTGAAGTAGATAAGAGAGACCCTATGCATAAACTAGAAATAAATAAAGAGACAACAGGCAACCTTGCTAGAGTCCTCGGATGGGTTTAACTGAGTATATGACACAACATTAATAATAATAAAAAAAAGAGCTCAACTATAGACATGTAGTTAAATAGAAGGGCAACAATCCTCTTTGAAAACCTAAACTGCTAAGTAAAAAGAACGCAAATTCCTACTTAATCCTATCATAAGCCTTGTTTATGTTAAATTTCAATGCCATGAGTCCCTTTTTGCCACCTAATCTTCCATTGAGAAAGTACATGAGTTCGAAGCTTGCGATGAGATTGTCAAAACTTGATCTGTTTGGTAGAAAAGCACTCAAATTATCAAATATAACCTTAGGCAAGACGAACTTGAGTCAATTGGTTATTACTTTAGCCATTATTGTATACAGTACATTGCAGATACTAATTGGTTAAAAATCTTGTCGGAGATCATATATATAGGAGTATGCATGTACCACTGTGTTTATTACAAAATACGTATCTAATACATAATTAGCACAGTAGAATTTTAAAACATATAATAAACACATAATCAAATTAATATATAAATAATAAAATTGAGAAATTACTAGTAGATGTAATGTTTTACACGTATTATTTCGGAGTCCGCTTGGAGTCTTACTCGTTGTCAGTTCTAGTTATCAACTTAATGGGCTTGACAAGCTAGAACAACAGCTCTTTTATCCAACGTGAGATTAACCTTTAACCTTAAATAGTCGGTTCTTATCTTTTGCTCTTTTTCTCACGGTTCAAGAAATGGAAAAAAATGAAAGTAACAATTACTTCTCTTGGTATAAAGAGCAAAACAGAAATTAGAAAGGAAATAACCCTTATTTCTCACTTCTCCAATTTCAATTTCCGTTTAATCACAAATAAATATCTCAAATTGTAATAAAATAATAATAAACAATAATTATAATAATATTTTATTTATATAATGCATGACAACTATCATGCATTATATATATTATATTATTAATAATATAATATTATAAAATAATATATATTATTAGAGATATAATAATTATTTAATAATTAACTAATCATAGTGTGAAATGACTATTTTGCCATTCATGAATAGTTACCAAGTATACCTTTTAGCGGGTTCCACTAAATCTCACACTTGGGTAAACTCAATCGAGGGTTTACAATGCGTCACGTATCATATTATAATTAGTGAATAATAATTATTGACTAATTATTGTATTTAACACTTAAATACAGATACGCACGTATTTCTATGGTATCATTGGATATTACTGGATTAAAAAATTTAATCCAGTACTCTGCCCCAGTGCACAACGAGTACACTCCATATCGCAGGACTCCCGAGGTCCATGCCCGATTCGTCAAATGGAACTTTTTCATAAGTCCGTGAGCAATGCCCCACGCACACATTACAAATATTACAAATCAGCACGTTGAACCATACAAGTTAAGGTTACAACGCATACGTATAGTCCTTCCATCATATATATCTTGGATGTGTAAAGATATAGATCAACATCGTCAAATTCCCATGTGGTCATCCATAAACCTATCTCCAGAATGGTATCTCATTGAACAATATAAGCAAACTCTTTGCCATATTGTTTAACCCTGTGGAAACACCTTTCCGGGTTAATTGCTTATAGCCATAAGACTTTCTTGAGATACTATCTTGGAGCATCTAGATATATTACTCCCTATGCGAGCTAATGGATCCCATATCTGCACACACTAGACTCTATGAGCATCGGACCATACCGAGTAACACCCATGTATACTACTCAATTTGAGAGGACCTTTTTATTGATGGTAACATAAGATGTCTATTGGGGTCCTCATGTGTATGTTCAGTACTCAGTCCTAACTGAATACTCTTATGCTTATACAATCTCCAAGATCCCGGTCAGCTAGGAATGATCAACTGTACTTTATAGATATAAACATACACTGATCTATATGAATTGATAGGATCTATTAACAGACCAGCGTTAGTAGAAATAAATCAAGAACAATATATTTGAGAATATACCTGCATAATGACACATCCTAGCAACCCATTGCAACTCTTGCAACTATATCATTATAAGCATATTCTGAGGTCTTTGTCCCTTTACAGACAATGTCCAACTTTTGGAATAATTGTCAATTTTTAGCACCGGTCTAAACTTCTTTAGATCGTATCTGAACTCCTTCAGATAGTACAGAGTCTGTAGCATAACAACCATTAAACCATATTTATAAAAGGTAATTAACAATTCAACAAAGAGCACTGTGTATAGATATCAAATATTCATACAAAATTGGGATGGCACATAGGCAAAACCCTAACAATCTCTCACTTGCCCTAGTGTCAATCAAAGTGGTATCTAATACCTATAGACTCCACGTGTTTCTCAAACACCTTTGGAGTTATGGCTTTGGCAAGTGGGTTCGCTAAATTATTTACAGAATCTATTCTACAAATAACTATATCTCTCCTGGCCAAGATCTCTCTAATGATGTGGTATTTTCGCTCCATATGCTTAGACTTCTGGTGTGCTTTTGGCTCATTTGATTGTGCTATAGCCTCATTGTTATCTCAAAATAATGGGATAGGATCCAATAAACTTGGAACTATTCCAAGCTCAATGATAAACGTGCGAATCCAAACAGCTTCCTTTGCAGCTTCAAAAGCTGCAATGTACTCTACCTCTGTAGTAGAGTCAGCTATGGACCCATGCTTGGTGCTCTTCCATCTTACTGTGCCTCTATGAGAGTAAACACATATACAGATATAGACTTTCTATCATTTAGGTATCCTCTCACTTGAATATCATTATCTCCATAAATGAAAAACTTATCCTTCGTACCCTTAAGATATTTAAGGATATGTTTGACTGTCATCCAATGGCTGTCACTTGGATCAGATTGATACCAGCTTGTAACACTTACAGACATATTAATATTAGGTCTCGTGCATATCATAGCATACATCAAGCTGCCAACAACTGATGCATATGGTATATTAGACATTTTAACTCTTTCATCTTCCGTTTGAGGAGACATTCTCCTAGAAAAATGAACACTATGTCTAAAAGGTATATTTACTGTCTTACAGCTAGTAAAACAATAGCTTTCCAAGATGCTATCGATGTATGAAGACTGGGAGAGTTCTATTAACTTTCTAACTCTATCTCTATAAAACTTTATACCTAATATATAGAAAGCCGCTCCCAAGTCTTTCATGGAGAAATTTTTACTTAGATAGCTTTTTGTGAATTGTAACATACCGATGTTATTCCCAATGATTAGTATATCATCCACATAGAGAACCAAGAAGAAGATCATGCTCCCACTAACCCTTTTACCTCATCAAAATGATGATTCTAGCTCTGTGAGGCTTGTTTAAGTCCATAAATGGACTTTTTTAAGTCTGTACACGAGACTAAAAGTTTGGCTGGATGTAAAACCTTCAGGCTATTCCATGAATATCCCATCCTCAAGGTATCTATTCAGAAACATCATCTTTACATCCATCTGCCAAATCTCAAAGTTATAGCATGCAGCAAGTGCCAATAAAATCTTATTTGACTTTAGCATTCAACCGGTGCAAAGGTCTCCTCATATTCGATGCCAGATCACTGAGAATAACCTTTTACCACCAGGTGGGCCTTAAAGGTCTCTAACTTTCCATTGGGCCCTTGCTTCCATTTGTAAATCCATTTACAACTGATAGGAACAATTCCTTCCGGAAACAAAACTAAGTCCCAGACTTGATTTTGATGCATAGTGCCTATTTCGAATTTCATTGCTTTTTGCCATTTACCTAAGTTGATGTCTAACATCGCCTTTCTGTAAGTCGAAGGATTGTTTCCTTCTAACAAGAAAACCCCAAGTGCACCTTCATGCATCTGATCGTACCTATCAGGTGTTTTGAACATCCTTTCAGAGCTACGTAGAGGGTGTGTTAAAGGTACACTACTTATTTGAACTTGATTATCCATCTGCAGCTCATCAGGTTCCTGATTGACTTCATCAAGCACAATCTTGCTACAATCCTCATGATCCTTTAGAACTATTTCTCAAGAAAAGTGGCATTCTAAGCAACGAACAAATTTCGTTCCTATGGATCATAGAATTGGTATCCCATTGAATTCTTGGGACACCCTATGAACCTGTACTTGTACCCCATAGGTGCAAGTTTATCCTGTTGCGTAACTCTTACGTAAGCAGGACAACCCTAAATCTTAATATACTTAAGAGTCAGTTTCCTACCCTTCATCATCTCACGTGGAGTAGTAGGAACAGCTTTAGATGGAACCTTGTTCAAAATATAAGCAACAGTTTCCAGAGCATGACCCCACAGGTATTTTGAAAGATCAGTAAAGCTCATCATCGATCGAACTATATCTAATAAAGTCCGATTCCTCATCTTTAAAACACCATTGTGTTACAGAGTACCTGGAGGATTATATTGAGCGAGAATCTCATTCTCCTTTTAAATAATCCAAAAAATTACTGCCTATGTACTCATTGCCTCGATCTTATTAAATGCACATGCCAATTTGTTTCTCTATTCTAAGTCAAAATTCTTTAAACTTTTCAAAGGTTTTTGACTTGTGTTTCAAAAGAAACACGTAATCATATTGTGACCAATCATCGATAAAGGTTACAAAGTATCAAAAACCACTAATTGCAGTGTAATTCATTGGACCGCATACATTACTATGTATCAGCTCTAATAAACTAGTGGCACGGTGTCCAACACCAGTAAATGAAGATTTGGTCATCTTGCCTTGAATACAAGATTCAAAAACTGGATAAGGGTTGATGGTCAAATCAGGTATCTGACCATCCTAACTAGATGGGATAGACGTCTCACATCTATATGGCCTAATCTCATATGCCACATTTCGGTTTCATTTAAAGTTTTCGATCTTGCACGTTTGTTACTAGAACTAGCTTGAATATTCATAACATTTCTTACTATATCCAATACATAATACCCATTGACTAACTGACACTCAGCCAACAAAACATCATGTATATCATATAAATACAAAGAATAATTCTATATATTTATACGATATCCTTCACTGTCAAGTACAGAAAGGGATACAATCTATTTGATGATATTGGGTACATAATAACAATTATACAAAATAACTATTCTATAACAAAGGAGAAGCAAATCAAAATGTCTAACAACTTGGACCGGTAAAAACTCTCCATTTCTCGCTCTAAGCATCACTTCTCCTGGCTTTAGCATCCTAACTTCCCTCAGTCCCTGTAACACATTGCAGATGTGAGAAGAGCATGCGGTATCTAATACCCAGCCAGTACAAGCATTAAATGCTAAAGAAATGTCAATAATAGTCAAGCACATACCTGAGAGAGTCGTCTTCACAGTGGCAAAGTACCTTGGGCAGTTGCGCTTCCAGTGCCCGTCCTCGCCACAAAAGAAACAATTTTCCTTTGCTTTCTTCTCCAGAGACTTGGATATCTATTACCTCTGAGGATCAATCCGGGGTGGCTTCTTTTGTTTCTTTTTCTTCCCTTTAGGCTTTCTAGAAGCCTTTGGGGTAGAAGTGAGGCACTTTAGACCAAGAGAGCCGAACCCCCTTTACGCATGTCCTCCTCTACTATCTTCAACAAATTATGAAGCTCAGGGTATGTTGGGGTCAATCCTTGCATATTGAAGTTTATAATAAACGGTGCAAATGACGCTGGTAGTGATTGGAGAATCAAACTATTCCACAAGTTATTATTCAAAGAATTGTCCATAGCCTCTAATTTCGCGATGTATCCAATCATCTTGAGTACATAGGGGCTAACAGGACTGTCCTTACTCAGTCTAGCCTGAAAAAGTACATTGGTGACTTTATACATCTCGACCTGAGGTCGATTACCAAAGAGCTCCTTTAAGTGCAGCATTATACTACTAGCACTGTCTATATGGACACGCTCCCACTACAACTCTGTAGACATCGAGGCAAGGATGTACGATTTAAATTTTAAATCATCATTCAACCATTTTTGATATGTCCTATTTTCTTCGGGGGAGGCATCACCAGAAATACCTCGGGGCATTTTCTGATCTATAACATACTCGAGCCTCTCAAAATCCAGAATAATTATGAGATTCATGAGCCAGTCTGAATAATTTCCGGTGCCTTTGAGCTGGTGTGAATCCAATATGCACACCAAGGGATTTTTGGAGGCCATCAGATTAAATTTTGCATAAACAAAACAAATAGAAGATGTCAGCGAAATTTGTTAAATCGCTAATATTACGTTTTAAATTATGGGTATAACAATTATACATTTTTTAATTTAAAACGCTCTCCCACTGCTTTACATAATCCCGATAATCTTCTAAACGAGAAAATGATAGTTTAAACTATACAGCGAAAAGTAGGTCCCATTAGAATTTACTCTAGTCTCACGCCGTAGCAATATTGGCCTTTGTAAACCCAACAGGTAGACAATATTTATCAATTGCATCTCATGCAACCCTTACTTCTTGATCTTGAATATACCTTATCCTCATGCTGTAGCAATATTAGATAAGTGTATTCTAGATTAACTTGTCAATTATCAAATATATGTTATTGATACTACCTTCACGCTGTAGCAATATTGGGTAATACGTTCGCATATATTTGCCTCATTACATGTTTAACCAGTATAGCCCAAGCCCAACCAACCATGTCCCTTACGCTGTAGTAATATTGGGAAAAGGCCAACGTGACTCGTCTAACATTGTATTGATAAGACAGATTAATATAAAAAATTATCTCATAATGTAATATACTTTAATCTGATTAAGAGAGATTTTTCTAGTTTAATAGATCCCCATTTCATGCGGAGGTAATTCTCAATAAATTAGTATTTCTATATCATCACAATTAACCCTCACTAAAAGGGTTCCCATTGTGACTTTTAATAAAGAAAACTTGATTCCGGTCTATAATGCATACTGATAACTCTTATCACTGCATCTCATAAACCCTACACATGCAAAATTAATTTTAAAACACTGTTCAAAATTATTGTAGCACATGAACAGTAAAATACTGTTCATTAGCTACTATTCAAGTGAATTGTTCTTGTGTCGCGGTGGGGATTACCAGTGCTACAGCACTGGGAGGTCAAACTCCCAGTACTGCGGCCCCCTTACATCAGCGTTGCAGCACTGGAAGGTCGAACCCTCAGCGTCGCGGTGCTGACCCATTAGCGCTGGGGTGCGAATTCTAGAACCTTCAGCACCCTAGCGCAGGCTAACCAGTGCTCCAGTGCTGAGAGAAAAACTCCCAATGCTGGGGCGCCATGTCCTCAACGCTGCGGTGCTAAGATGTTGAACACCCAGCGCTTCAGCACCAACCCTATAGTGCGGCAGCGCCCAATGCACCCCTTTTGACATACCCGTTTCAATACTAAAAATGCGTCATTTACACTTGGCCTTTTTGCTCCGTTCATTCAAATTACACCCAAATTTTACAGAACCGGCTTGGATACCATATTTTGTAGGGGATCATAAATGTACGAGTATATGCATGTACTACTATATATATTGCAAAATACTTATCTAATATATATTTAGCGCAACGAAATTTTAAAACATACAATAGACACATAATTATATATTAATCAAATTAATATATAAAAGGTAAAATTGAGAAATTACCAGTACGTGTAACGTTTTACATGTATTACTTCGGAGTCCACCTAGAGTTTTACTTGTTGTCAGTTCTACTTATCAACTTAGTGGGCTTGACAAGTTAGATTTTAACGTTTTACAACAGCCCTTTTATTTAACGTGGGATTAACCCTTAACCCTAAATGGCTGGTTATTATATTTTGCACTTTTTCTCACGGTTCAAGAAATAGAAAAAATAGAAGCAACAATTGCTTCTATTGGTATAAAGAGCGAAACAAAAATTAGAAAGGAAATAACCCTCATTTCTCACTTCTCCAATTTCAATTTTCGTTTAATCACACATATATATCTCAAATTGTAATAAAATAATAATAAACAATAACTACAATAATATTATATATATATAATGCATGATAGTTGTCATGCATTATATATATTATATTATTAATAATATAATATTATAAAATAATATATATTATTAGAGATATAATGATTATTTAATAATTAAATAATCATAGTGTAAAATAATTATTTTTCCCTTCATAAAAGTTACCAAGTATGCCCTTAGTGGTCCTATCAAATCCTACACCTAGATAAACTCAACCGAGGGTCCATAATGCGTCACGTGTCATTTTACAATTAGTGAATAATAATTATTAACTAATTGTTATATTTAACATTTAAATAGAGACACACTTATTTGCATGGTATCGTTGGATATTACTGGATTAAATAATTTAATCCAGTACTCTGTCCCAGTGCACAACGAGTACACTCTGCCCCGATTTGTCAAATAGAACTTTTTCATAAGTTCGTGAGCAATGCCCCACACACACATCACAAATATTACAAATCAGTGCTTTGAACATACAAGTTAAGGTTACAACGTATACGTATAGTCTTTCTATCATATATATATCTTGGATGTGCGGGGATATAAATCAACACCGTCAAATTTTCATGTGCTCATCCATAAACATATATCTAGAATGGTATCTCATTGAACAATATAAGCAAACTCTTTGCCATATTGTTTAACCTTGTGGAAACACATTTCTGGGTTAATTGTTTATGGCCATAAGACTTTCTTGAGATACTATTTTGGAGCATCTAGATTTATCACTCCTTATGAGAGTTGATGGATCCCATATCTGCACACATCAGACTCCATGAGCATTGGACTATACCTAGTGACACCTAGCAGTCAGACTATGAAAGGTCTCTAACATGCGTGGAACCAAAGTATGGTGGATCACTCACAAATCCACCGTGGTGCTCAGGTAAGAGGACCACGTATATTACTCAACGCGAGAGGACCTTTCCATTGACGGCAACATAGGATGTCTATTAGGGTCCTCATAGGTCTATTCAGTACTCAGTCTTAACTGAATACTTGTATGGTTATACAATCTCCAAGATCCTGGTCAGATAAGAATAACTAACTGTACCCTACAGAATTGATAGGATCTAATAACAGACCTGCGTTAGTAGAAATAAATCAGGAACAATAATTTTGAGAACATGCTTACATAATTACACATCCTAGCGACCCATTGCAACTCTTGTAACTATATCATTATAAGCATATTCTAAGGTCTCTATCCTGTTACAAACAATATTTTAACTCTTAGAATATTTACTAATTTTTAGCACCGATCTAAACTCTTTTAGACAGTATCTGAACTCCTTCAGATAGTACAGAATCTATAATGTAACAAGCATTAAATCATATTAATAAAATATAATTAACGATATAACAAAAAATACTGTGTATAGATATCAAATATTTATATAAAATTGATATGACACATAATCATAACCTTAATAAATTCTTCATAAATGATGTCTCGGCCTATTTTGGGATGAGAAGAACATTAGTTTTATTCTCCCACCTCAAGAGATTTGAAACCATTCAAAACTCAGAGGTAGTAATTGACCACATCACAACCTACTATCTCCCAACACTTTTGAAAAAAAACTACATGAAAGCCATCTGGTCCAGAGGCTTTATGGGGCCTATAGAGAATAAAGCTTTGTGAACTTTAGTGGTAGTATAAGGCTTTATGGGTCCTATAGAGAATAAAGCTTTGTGAACTTTAGTGGTAGTATAAGGCTCCTCCATTAAAACTTTTGAAGATTCAGAAGGTCTTAGTTGTAAATTCCTAAACATGGACTTCATCAAACTCTCACTTGGTACATTCGAGTGAAGCAAATCTTGAAAGTAATTGCAAATAATTCTAGCCACATCCTCTACCTTATCGCACCATATTCTGTTCTCATTATAAAAGCCCGAAAGTGAAAATTTTCTTCCCGCGAGATGATGCCTTGGCACAAAAAATTTTGAATTCATATCCTCCCACTTGAGCCCTCTGGTGCCAGTATATTTCTTCCTTAATCAATAGTTTTTATAGTTCATGCTCCCGTTTATTGATTAGCTCCACGTCAAACCAAGGGCCTTTATAGAGATGCTTGAGCTGTTATCTCACCGTCCTTATTTTCATGGGAATTGACCTGCCAGATTCTTGACTCAAAGCACGCAAATTAGAGGCACACACTTGTAATTTGGTGTGTTTGGTTTTACTTTAACGAGACCACAAATTGGAAATCACCTCACGGCATCTCTCTTCAGCCAACAATAATGGTTCAAAGAAGAACCTCCGCTGCCTCTAGTTTTATGAAGACCTTAATGGCTCTAGATAGAGTTCAACTTTGATAGTCCGATGATCCAAGTTGAAGAAATCTTTATGGATTACTCTTGCTTGTGAAAAAATTACCCTCAAATTTTAACAAGCAATGGCATGGTCCAGTCATTCCATGATAACATCCCCATTTCTTCTCGTGTGTTTCCAGGTAAACCGAGAACCAACAAACCCTAAATCAACCAGTTTTGTTTCTTCCATCATAGACCAAAATTCCAACATGGATTGTCTGACGTGCATTGAACCTCCATGTTTATCCTGCATAGAAAGAATTTCATTTAAATCACCAACGTAGAAGAATGGGATAGAATATTCACCTTTCAGCTGTCGAAGTAGGGTCCAACTATGTGATTGCTCATGCATGACCGGGTTCCCATAAAATCCAACCGCTCTCCATTAATACTGAAGATTATCTGTCACTGTAACCTTTACATGCCAACGAGAAAATCCCTCAATGTTAACGCTCTAAGAATCGTTCCACATCACCCAAATACCTCCCCTGCTACCACAATTGTCAACTTGAAAGGAGCCTTGAACCCTAGACTGTTGCATATCCTTTTTGCCTTTTTTCCATACAATTTAGTTTCAAGGACAAAGACTAAATTGGGGGAACATTCTTTAAGAAACTTGTGTAAACTCTTTACTGTACAAGGGTTCCCCATCCCTTGTGCATTCTAGCTTAGGATACTCATAGCGCTTGACTGGGCTAAATATCAGCCACCGCCTGTGAGAAAGCACCTTCCCGAGGTCCAAAATTCTTTTCCGGGGGAGAATTCGCATCCAACAAACTAGCCACGTCCACCTTCCTTTTCTGCCTTTTACCAAAGCCTTTATCATTGTCTTTACAATGACCGTTGTGAGGGAGAGCAATCCTGGCCTTTCAACGCATTTTCGGCCTTAAAGAACGTCCAATAATCTTTCCAGAAGAGGAGTTTTTATCAAACACAACAAAATCCAAATAGCTTTCATCCTTGTCCACTTGTGAAGAGAATAGCACATGAGGTGCACTTCTGTCTGAAGTATGATAATTAGACAAGGTATTGGTAGGCTTTCTAATTATATTATTAGAAGGGTCTTCAAGAGAGGGGTTACGTGAGTTCAACAAAGACACATTGTTCGAATCCTTTTGAACATTACTCACTGAGGGAGTCACGTGGCATTGCCTGTGTTTAGAGATTTTGTCAAAAAGGGGTTCATAAATTTTGCTGACTGGAATGGAATCAAGTACCTTATCCCTACCAACAGCACTGTTCTGATCCTGTACTTGTCGAGGTCATCAACCTTTAAGTTCAAAGCATCTACCTCACCCCTTTGAGAGATCTCTTTCGAAAAAACTCCTGAACCCTTGCTTAACTTAAATTTTGAATTATCCGAAGAAAGTGGTTCTCCGTGAATCACTCCATCCGAGCCATCTGAAGAAATCATTTCTCTGATGACGTTGAACAAATTTCCGGCGGCCAATTGCACCTTCTCGTCAGCCTCTCTGCTTTGGTTCTCTCCCAGAAGGTTATCCCGTATATCAGCCTGTCTTCCACTTCCAACATTGGTATGTTCTGTAATCGACCATTTGCCCCTTTTTGCCGGTGTCGCCTGTTCCAAATTTGAACCATTACCAGATTTAGTAAACCACATCAAGACATCAACTAGCACAAAGCTTATATCCTTCAGATGTCCATATTGCTTCACCCCTTTTATTCCACCCACCGCTCGAATAGAATCTTAGTAACAGTGATTGCCAAGCTTTTTTAGGATTGCCGGATAATCTTCTAAGCACTTTCTGTAAGAATGGTCCAGGCCTCCACATAACGTACAGAATTCCGGCAATTTTTCATACTTAAAAGCAATCCATACTAGCTTTTTTCCAGTCCTAACTTGAGAAACAAACCCTTTCGAATGAGGTTCTTAATATCTAGCTTCACTCGAATGTGCATATAAATCCCCGGACAAGCACCAAAAGCATCCGCATCAGCATCCAAAAACCTTAGTTTAGCGAATTCAACATTCATGTGAATTAGCGGAAGGTTGTGAACTTGCACCCAAAATGGTCCATAATGAGATTCTAGATCTTGTGCCCTTGTTTCATCTGTTACTACTTCTATGGTTAAAAAAAACGACTGAAATGCCATGGTTGAAAGAGTAAAATTCTCTTTCTATCTTCCTCCTTATCAAATTCATAGAGAAAAATATGTTTACCAAGTCGACAGAAACGCAACCCTCCTGACGGTTTTAAACATGGTACTCTGAAACGCCTCCCATTGGAAATTTTTCCAAGTTAAAAACTTTATAGTGAAAATAAAAACAAAAATTTCTTTTTAATTTCTTTCCACAACTTGTCAACCAGAGTACATCTTACATTTATTTAAAGTGAAAAAATAACAGTTATGAAAATAGAGTCCTAATCCCTTTTGAGATCTTTGCCACTTAGATTACAATTTGATTTGAACTTGCCACCTTTAGACCCGTATCTCTCAACGTTTTCTCACTGACGAATATTATGGAAGTTGTTCTTTTGAATTTGAATTTCATTCTTATAACTCCTAACAACTTCAAACAACCGTATCTCTCCAAACAACCTTATACCACCTTTTACATTATTAACTCAGTATTGCTAACACCCTCCCACAAACGATGCTGAGGTTGTAGGCAGAGTTTGGTTCGAAAAAGATTGAATGTAGCTTTTGATACTGGTTTAGTGAAAATGTCAGCAACCTGTTCGTCAATTGAGAAATATTGAGTGATAAGTAGTCCTTGGGCAACTCGTTATTGCATAAAGTAATAATCTAACTCGATATGTTTGCTACGAGCATGAAACATGGGATTGAAAGTCATATAAAATGCACTCAAATTGTCACAAACAGTATTGGTGGAGACTGCAAGGGAATGTGAAGGTAATTGAGAATGAAGGTTAGCCATGTGAGTTCAGCAGCTGTATTTGCCATAGCTTGGTACTTGGCCTCTGCACTTGACCGTGAGACAGTATGTTATTTTTTTGCACACCATGAAATGAGATTTCCTCCAAGAAAGGTACAATACCCTATGGTAGAATGTCGTGTAGTTGGACATCCTGCCCAGTTTGCATCTGAAAAAGCACATAGATCAAGTGTAGTAGCTGAAGTAAAATGTAATCCTTGATCAATTGTCCCTTTGACATATCGAAGAATTCGTCGCACCATTTTTAAATGTGTATTAGTAGGTGCATGCATAAATTGAGACACATAATTAAAACTATATCAAATGTCAGGACATGTAAATGTAAGATATTGTAAAGCTCTAACAAGACTTCGAAAATAACTTGGTTCTTCCAAAAGGATATTATTTAAAGGAGTTTTTATCTTTGTTTCAAGTGGCGTACTCACGGGTTTACAATCTACCATGTTAGCCTTCTCAAGGATTGTGGACTCTCTATGTCACAGTCTCATGGGTTTACAATCTACCATGTTAGCCTTCTCAAGGATTATGAGAGTATAATGAAACTGTGACATAGAGAGTCCACTGGCTATTTGAGAAACTGTAGTGCCAAGAAAATGGTGAAGAGGTCCTAAGTCTTTCATTGCGAACTCACTACTCAAAAGTTGAATGAATGTTGTAACAAGTTCAATAGATGACCTTGTGAGAAGTATGTCATCTACAAAAATAAGTAAGATTAGTAAACCATGATCAGCATGAAAAATAAATAAAGATGGATTAGCTATGCTACAAAAAAACCATATTGTAGAAGAATGGTGCTTAAGCAATCAAACCATGCTCGCGGTGCTTGCCTGAGTTCGCAGAGTACTTTCTGAAGCTTACAAACATATGTTGGATGTTAAGGATCCAACATCCCTGGCAGTTGTTCCATATAAATATCTTCAGAAATTAAACCATGCAAAAATGCATTCTTTACATCAAGCTGACGAATAGGCCACTTTGAGTTAATGCAACTGAAATTATTATGTGAATAGTGCCTGGTTTAATGACTGGTGAAAAAGTTTGTGTAATCTATTCCATCAATTTGATGATACCCTTTAGCAACAAAGTGTACCTTGAGTCGATCCAAAGACCCATCAGGCTTGAGTTTAGTTTTGAACACCCACTTGGAGCCTATAATATGCATGTTTGATGTATGGGGTACAAGTTGCCAAGTTTGGTTTTGATGTAAAGATGAAAGTTCTTCTTCCATTGCAACTTTTCAACTGGGATGAGTTAAAGCCAAACGAACACTCTAAGATTCACGTGGAACATCAATAAATAATGCTATAGTTAACACATACTTAGGATTTAACTTAACGACTCCAAGACGAGATCGAGTAACCATTGAATAAGTATTTGATACAAGAAGAGGTGGTATTGGTTGTGAATTAACTAACTCAACCCATGAGAGAGTAGCGGTAATAGATTGCTCAAGTTGTAATGGATTGTCATTCTCACACTCAACTTGTGTTAGACTATTAACTCGAGGAGTGTGCAACATCTCTAGTGGAGAATTAATTTCACCACACCACCTTGTTGAATTTTCGAATGATGATAATGTTGTTTGTGAAGTTGAAACACTATCAACTAATGCTGGAAAGGGATTCAAACAAAGTGGTGTAAGTGGTGATGAATATGAACCTGCAGAAACATTTTTATCAAGATCTGATAACCAAGAATCCAAAATACTAATGACATGTGGTGTGGTGGAAGTAATACTCTGTGGTTGAGCAATTTTGTGTGAAAAAATTAATTCATCAAAAACTACATGTTGAGAAACAAAAGGTTTTTTGCTTGGTGCATGGAAACATTTACATCCCTTATATTTTTCATTATAACCCACAAATACATAAGGAATGGTTTTGGGATCAAACTTGTTACGTCGTGTATCCCAAGTATAAGAAAAATATTTAGAGCCAAATACACGTAATGGAGAATAATTAGGATGTGTACCATGCAAAATAAAATATGGGGTATTAAAATTAATAAGAGATGAAGGAAGTCGATTTATAAGGTACACTACTATAGTAAACGCTTTTACCTAGAGAAATAATGGGACACCAGAATGAAATAACATGGTCATACCTAATTCTCTTATAATTCTTTGACGTCTTTCAACCATACCTGTTTGCTCAGGCGTATAAGGACAAGAAAATTGATGAACAACACCTGAAGAATGAAAGTGAGATAATAGTTTTGAATTTACAAACTCACCTCCACCATCTGAATGAAATACATTAATTTTTTTGTCAAATTTCCTAACAGCATATTGTTCAAAGATTAAGAAAGTATTATAAAAATCATATTTTTTGTTGCAAAGGAATGATCATGTATATTTAAAAAAATCATCAACTAAACAAGCATAATATATGAATTTACCAATAGACGAAAAAAGGTGCAAGTCCCCATAAATCACAATGAAAATTTTCAAAAATACTAGAACTCATATGTTTAGAACCAGAGAAAGGTAACCTACTCAGTTTTCCTAATTGACAACTGTCACATAAATGTTGAGGCTTAATAGCCCCTTTAACATCAATATGACCTTTATTTTTTAACAACTACAAAGTTGAAAAATAAGGATGTCATAAATGTTGGTGCCAAATTTCTGCTGATCCAGACTTAAAGCGGTGGGAAAAATATAACTCTGGTGTTGTAGGTAGAATATAAAGATCACCCTTGCGCCTCCCTGTAATCATTAGTTGTCCTGTGTTCCTTTCCTTAACACAAAAGGCAACATCAAAAAATTCACAGTTAACAGGAAATTGAGTAGTTAACTGACTAACAGAGAGTAAGTTTTTTGTTAAGTTAGGAACTAGCAACACATTATGTAATAGAAAAGTTGTTTTATTTTGCTTAATACATGAGTCACCGATACCAACAACTGGAAGAAAAGTTCCATCTCCAATTAAAATTGAATCTATTCTAGAATACTGACAAATATTAGTTAACATATTCATCTTACCTGTCATATGATTAGAAGCTCCTGTGTTTGACGTCCATTCTATATCTGAAATTATATTGTCCAAAGTAAGTGCTGTAAGTGCCTATGGAATGTCATCTTGTTGAGTAGCTTTCTTAGGCACCCTCTTAATTAAAATAGGCTTGGCCATTCTATATCTGAAATTATATTGTCCAAAGTAAGTGCTGTAAGCTCCTGTGTTTGACGTCCATTCTATATCAACATCTTACATTTATTTAAAGTAAAAAAATAACAGTTACTAAAATAGAGTCCTAATCCCTTTTGAGATCTTTGCCAATTAGATTATAATTTGATTTGAACTTGCCACCTTTAGACCCTTATCTCTCAACGTTTTCTCACTGACAAATATTATAGAAGTTGTTCTTTTGAATTTGAATTTCATCCTTATAGCTCCTAACAACTTCAAACAACTTTATCTCTCCAAACAACCTTATACCTTTTACGTTATTAACTCAGTATTGCTAACAGTTAAAACTTTAACAAACAGATCATACTTCGCCTGAGATTGATGTAATTAAACAACATCCTCCTCAATTCTCAGAACTTCCTTATTAAAAGAATTGTCAGTGGAAAATGATTGCCATAGAAACTGAATTTCATCTATGTAAAAAGTCTTATTAACCAAAAATTATAGCCGAGTCCAGAAAGACTTACAAGCAGATCTCTAGATAACCCTAAGTTCAGCTAGAGAAGATAATAAGACGCTTATATAAACCATGTCCGGACTCGATTCTTAAAACTTGCTGATTTAAAAAATATCAACAATTTAATACGGTAAAATATAGAAAGTTTAAATTTTCCGAGAATGAACAAGTGCCCATAAATTGTCACAGGCTCCTTACACGCGATTTAATTATAAAATTTAACAATTTTACTTGATATTATTTTATTATTAAGAAAGGATCATTTTTCTTTTGGTTCTTGTATTGCTAATCATTAACCATATATCTTCGAATCATCCAAATCAAAGTCATTATTAAGATTCGTCGTAAACTTCCAACACGATATGGAAGAAAATATTTTGAGTTAAATCTTAACAATGAAATCAAATATATTTCTACATAAAAAATTTAAAATATCTTGCACCCAATGTTGAGATTCATTAAAAACTTTATTTACGTGATAGCAAATATCTGACCGGTATATGAAACAAGCATGTGTATAACCTACAGTTTTAAAATAAAAATGAAAAATATTTCTAAAACTTTATTTAATTAACAATAAATAAATAACGGATTACTAAAAAAATAAATAGTAAAAATAAAATCTGACTCTGTAATGTAATGTCCTATTGTTACGAATAAAATGTACTGTAACCACCATATATAATTTTTTTTGAACATCTTACTTTGAATACTTTCTAACAAAGTGACATTCTTAGGCCTTGCAAATTAACAAACCTATAATATTATTTTATTTTAGATGATATTACGAGATGTGAAGAGATATCAATCTGTTGGTTAAAACAAAAATTCTGTTTATTAAAATAATATAGCAAAAGTTAGATCCGTTTTGTTTATAATCACATGTATATAAATAAAAAGATTAATTTAATTCTTTATTTTGATTAATCTTGAATTGAAAGGTTGTAATATTTTCTAATATTTTCAATCTTTAAGCTTGTGTATATAGGCACGTGAATCTTTTTTTAATCTTTAAACTAACGCGTACCCAAATTTGAGAGAAGAGGAATAGCCTAAGCCTAATTCTTTTTAAGTAAGAAATTATTCTTATGGTTCTTGTGTTATGATTTACTACTCCCTACCTATCATATATATAGGAATTTCCCTTGAATATTTGAAGTTTGATTAGGATTAAAAATTTAGAGTTTGATTAGGATTTGAACTAGTAGAGGGATTGCAAGACCCATGAGCTTCCTAACTCCAACTTAAAAGGCTCAGTTTCAGTCATCTCATGATCCACCAGATCTTCTAAGTTAACATCAAGTTATTCCACTAAAACTTAAAGGTTGCACTCTAGTAACCCATGTAATAAAGAAAAGTTCATTTAATTAAAACCCTCTTAATTAAAATAGGTTTGGCCATTAAACCAATAATAACTACTTAATTGACCCTTTAATTAATGTACATAATTAAAGTTAGGTTATGAAAAAATATATTGCATCTTTAATTACTTATTTTCTCTTAAGTCACTGAATACTCTAATGATCTTTTTTAATATGTCTATATTTGTAAATAAATTTACAAATAATTAATATTATTCAATAAATTATTTATTGAATAAATTGTGACCATAGATTCAAATAATCAAGTATTGCAAACAATTTAGGTAGATATTATTTATTAGATTCCATCTTGCAAATATATATTCCCACTACTCATGAAATTACATTAACAAACTGTCAAGGTTTTGATCGTATATATGAATTTTACTCCGTGATAACTCAAACGATATAACACATGAATGTAAGTTTATTACTTACTCAAGATTAAGGTCAAGTTAAGCTTATTAAAACTTTTGCGAATTAAAATCAATTATATTTAGTTAACCTGATCGCAATTCACAATAGTCTCGTTCAATATATCATATACCCTAATTCTTTTTACTTGAAGTCTCTACTATAATGATTAAGGTAAATCATCCACTATAGAAAATAAAATAAAAAATATAACCTTACACAATTTTTGAAAATGGTGCTTACATGTCATTTCAATATTATATAAATATTAATTATTTAATATTTATATAATAAACATTTCGAATAAAATATTTAATATTAAATATATATGATAAGATGCTTGTAATATTTTAGACATTGTATGATTTGAAAAAGTTCAGATCTAGTCTAAAGAAGTTTAGACCAAGGCTAAATGTTTGCAATGTTGAAAGTTATAATTGTTAAGAGTTAGCAGGTTATAAGAGTCGATGAAATTTTAAGAGTTAACATTGTCTGAAATAGGATAAAACTCGATGGTATATGATAAGGGTATAAAAGCACTAATATAATTTGTACTCAACTTTTGTATTTTTCTCCAAATCATAACTATTTGGCTATTTAATTGTAGTTTTTTTTTATCATAAATAGATGCACGATAGAAAATGTGACGCATAGCAATAAATGAGAGGTGAATCGGACGTAAAATGAAGAAGTTACGCTCAAAATACGAAAGGGGCACCAGGGCTGAGCGCCGCGGCCCTTGAGACGGGGGTGAACAGTATCTTGGGAACATTAGTTTGCTACAGTTTCGTAAACAGTATTTTGCTACAGTACTCGTAAACAGTGTTTTGAAGACATTAATCTATAAATAGAAAACCAAAAACCCTAAGAAGGAGGAAAAAAGAGAGAAGAGAAAAAGAGAGAAAATAGGTAAAAACTTAGAGAAAGAATTCACAATACAAATCAAAGATCAAAGCCAAAGATTAAAGAACCAAGATCAAGATTCAAGCTTCAAGTCAAGATTGAGGGAGAAGCACATCATGGAGTTACTTTGATTAGTTTTTTTTTTCTCTTTCTTTATCATTATGTTCTTGTTCTTGTTGATCTTTATGAATTGGTTTGATACTTTTAGTTTTGTGATGGGTTAATTTGTTCATCTAGGGTTAGACTATGTAAACCTAGTATGGATTTGGATTGTGTTAATTTTTAGTTTATGAAATTGATAAATTCAATTGATTCATTCTATCTTGTGTTTAATGCTTTCATTATACCTAATCAATATTTTGGATGATTGAGGAATCATGATGAACTCGACGGAGGGATTCATGTGTTTAGCCTAGGATAGTTTGATGCATGATCATAGGGTAACAACTATGAGTTCCACCTAGGATAAACATATACCTAGGTGGCATGTATGGTATAATTTAGACTTGATCTTAATGAATTACATTCTGATTTGATTACCATAGACATATAGGTGATTGTTAGAATGCGTAATATAGTCACTTGACCATCGACAGAGGCTTGTGATGAGATTAGTGTCTAAGTCAATCAATTGGTATTAAGGGATTAACTAAGTGGTTAATGAATCCAATGAAATACTAGGGGACGAGTTAAAACCCTAGATTATCTTTATTTGTGAATTCTACTATTTATTTTTATTCAGTTAATTGAGATAATTAGAGTAGTTAAATAAATTTCAGATTTTAGTTTTCTGAATAAAAGTTAAGTAGGAATAATTTTAGTACTTGATTTATAGAATTAGATTGCATAGTCCCTGTGGGATCGATATCTGGACTTAAAATCCTATATTACTTGATACGATAGCGTGCACTTGCGCTTAGCTACTATAGCCCAACCAATCAAGTTTTAGACATTGTATGATCTGAAGAAGTTCAGATCTAGTCTAAAGAAGTTTAGACCAGGGCTAAAAGTTCGCAATGCTGAAAGTTATAATTACTAAGAGTTAGCAGGTTATAAGAGTCAATGAAATCTAAAGAGTTAGCATTGTCTGAAATGGGATAAAACTCGATGGTATATTAGCAATGACATAGTTCCAAAGGGTTGCAAATAATGCTGAGAAATATCATTATGCAAGTATATTCTCGAACGTTATGTTCCTGATCTATCTTCACTGATGCATATATAGATAAGTGTATGTCTATATCTGGATGGTCTAGATGGTTAATCTTGTTGGAGATGGTACTTACATGCAATTCTAATATTGTATGAATATTAATTATTTAATAGTTATACTATAAACATTTTGAATAAATTCATTAATATTAAAAAATATATGGTAATATGCTTGTAACGTTTCAAATATTGTATGATCTGAAGAAGTTTAGATTTGGTCTAAAGGAGTTTAGATCACGCCTAAGAGATAGCAACGATGAGAGTTATAAATGCTATGAGGTAGCACTGCTAAGAGTTAGCAGGTTATAAAAGTCAACGAAATCTAAAAAGTTAGAGCCTTATCTGAAATAGGACAAAGACCAAATGGTATATTAGCAATGACATAGTTGCAAAGAGCTATAAATAGTGCTAAAAAATCTCATTGTACAAGTATGGTCTCAAACTTAAAGTTCCTCATCTATTTTCACTGATACAGGTCTATCAGTGAAAACCTTATCATATATAGATCAGTTCATATCTATATCTAGATGGTTCAAATGGTTAGTCTTAGCAGAACATGAGCTTAATAGAAGCTTGTATACGTAAACGGGTATTCAGTGAGAACTGAGTACTAAACAAACTCAATGAAGACCTCTAATAGACATCCCATAAAGCCATCAACGAAAGATTTCTTGAGTTGAGTAGTATTCATAGTTCTTTGACCTAAGCAGCATAGTAAACTTGTGAGTGATCACCATACTTAGGTTCTACACATGTCAAAGACCATTCATGGTCTGACCACTAGGTGTCGCTAGGTATGGTCCGATGCTTTTGAAGTTTGGTGTGTGTAGATATGAAATCTGTTAGCTCATATAGGTGAGTTGTATATCCTGATACTCTAAGATTGTATTTTAAAAAAATCTTGTGGCCACAAGCATAAAACTTAGAAAAGAGTTTCCCGTAGGACAAATAATAATTTAAAATTATTTTTGAATACTATTTAAGAAAATACAAATTTGGAGATAAGTTCACAGTTGAGCATATAGAGATTTGACGGTGATAATCTATATCTCCGCTCTTCCAAAATATAAGTGACGGATGGACTATACGAATATGTATTAACCTCAGCTTCTATGGTTCACTCTATTTTGTAATATCTGCAACGTGTGTGTGAGGCATCTTTCACAGACTTACAGAAATATTTCATAAGATAAATAGGTGTCTATCTAGGGAGTCTCACAATATGAAGTGTACTCGTTGAGCACTATCATAGCAAACCGAGTCGAATAGTTTAATCTGGAAAATTTTCAAAATGAACGAATTATTTCAGGCTCCCAAGAAGCAAACATGTCTAATTTTAAGTGTTAAATCTATTAAATTAATTGGTTAACACTTGTTGTTAACCAATTGGAATTTCACATAAAGTGAAAAACCTTTCCACTTCTTGGCAATTTGGCCACCATCTAAAGAATAAATTACCACTCTTTTCTTATTCAAGGACAAGTGTCCTTAAGGTGTAAAATTTATAAAGATGCAAAATGTTTGCATAGTGTGAAGATTTCATTCAGCCAAAATTTGAACAAATGAGAAAAAAGTTGCTCTTATTTTTGTTAGGCAATATTGGGTTACTTTGCAAGTAAAATGCCACACCTTTTAAATGAAAGATACATGCTTTTCACTTGTTACTAACATGTATCAATTGCATATTATTTACATTTGTTAAATGTTACACCAAATTATTTAAAGGACATATATCCCTGTGAGGTGTAAAAATTTACAAAGTGTTTGCAAATTAAAGGCAACTCTATATGCAATTAGGCATGTGGTGAAATCAAACTATAAGTGTTACAATTTACATTTTTTACTTTCTAAGAGTTACAAAGGATTTGATGAAAGGAAAAATTAAATTAATCATTCAGCTATTGACTTTACATTTTGCAATAGTTACAATTTGTGAACAAAACAATATAGCCAAAGAGACAATATCTTCAGCCATTAAAAGAAACATATTGCATATGTTACAATTAGTCAACAAAATATTTGGCCAAGTGATAAAACAGAGAAGCAAAGAGTTACTTCAACTCTGTTCTTGCTAGAATTTAAATGCTACAATTCTAACTTCACAATCTCACCAGATGTTGCAAACTAGAATTGCTTGTAAGATCATTTCAAGGTAAACTTCAAAAACTGAAACTAGCCTAATCCTCTTCAAGAGTTATTTCTAATCTCATTAGCGTAATGAAATTTAAATTCTATATGTGTATATTGTAATAGAAAATTAGATTTTCTTTTCCCTACATTTATTTGTATGTGAGACATGCAAATAAATTAAAATTAAAAAAAATTGTAATATACACATTTGCACCCGTGCATAGTACACACAGAAAATGGTATTAGAGCATATATTTATGTGCTGTATGGATTAATTGGAATTGTTCCAGGGTTGTTGGTGATGCATTTCAAGTGTTGAAATGTAAAAATCAGGAGACAACCTAGTGGGACACCGCAACGTTGGTAAGCCTACGTTCTGGCACTGGGGTGGTGACTCTAGGGCCACAACGTTTAAGGGCTAATGCCGCAGCACTGCAAGGCTAAAGCCACGGCACTGGGGACTGGGCCTCTAGTGCTATAGCGCTGTGGATTTGGTGTTGTGGTGCTGTCAACTAGGTCTCCAACGCAACAACACTAATAGCTCGACGCTGAGGTTTCGCTCACACTAATTACTCCAATAATGCTTTTAAATTATTTTAAAATGCATGTGATGTTTATTTATGCAATTATAATTGTTATAATTATTGCATAATGAACTGAAAAATATTTGTTTTGTACTGGTAACCATTATGAGAGCCCTACTTTTGAGGATTGTGCTTGCACAAAACAAATGCGTGATTAAAAATCACATCCTTATGAGATGAGAAAAAGAATTTAAAAATATCTTTTAATTAGATTGAATAGTATTTCATTGTGAGATAATATTATACGTTGGTTCGTCTTGTCAATACAATATTAGACGAGTCATATCAATTTTTCCAATATTGCCAATGCGTGAGGGACTAGTCGGTGTGATCTAGACTATGCCGATTAAATATAAGATGAGGTAAATATATGTGAACGTATTGTCCAATATTACTAAAGCGTGAGGGTAGTATCAATAACATATGTTGATCATTGACAAGATAATCTAGAATACACTTATCCAATATTGCTAAAACATGAGGATAAGTTGTATTTAAGATTAGTGGTAAGAGTTATATGAGATGCAATTGACAAAAGTTATCTATCCTTTGGGTTTACAAAAGTCAATATTGCTAAAGCATGAGACTAAAGTAAAGTACCAATGGGGTCCACTTTCTGTTGTATAATTTAAAAAGTTAAACTATCATTTTCCCATTTGAGAGATTTAGGGAATTATGTAAAGCAATGAGAGGGTGTCTTTAGATTAAAAAATGTATAAAAGTTATATTCATGATCTAAAGCATTATTAATTAACGATTAGAAATATTTCACTACACATCTCTTATTTAATCTTATAAAGCTTAGATGTGTATCTTATAGAGATAAGATCAGTATGAGCAATCTATTAATATACTTGATTTAGGCACAACAACTATAATATACTAGAAAAATGTTTTGACTTGCACTGAATTTAAGAATAGTCCCAAATTAAAAAAAAACATGGATATATTATTGATTAGAAGATAATAGAGAGGTGTTTCCAATACTATATCTTTGAAAGAGGTGAAAATTTATTAGAAATTGATTAATATTGATTTGAGAGTTAAATTATATATCCTCGCCTGAATATCTTGTGATCTTCAGTAGGAGCATGTGCATATGCGATGTACAAGTAGTATCATGCTCTATTTGAAATTTATTTTATATATCCAAAAAATAGATAGAGAATAATCACAATGAAAAGTGTTTCCACTTTATTGAGGTTTAAAATAATAAATGTTACTATTTAATGTACTTTACCTTAGGAAAGATAGGCCCCTTCAATATTTGTTTACCAATCAATCATAAACATTTAATTGTCATTTAATGTTAAGATGTACAGAGGTATGAGATATAACCTATCGTTCTTATATCTGCAGAGTGTAGCATGATTAGAGGAATGCTAAGAAGCTATGAAATAAGCAGTATATCTTTACGTACAAAATAGAGATTTCATAGACATGGTAATTATTAGAACTTTTAAATCATTTTTCTATTCTGGCGAAAGCATAATATTGTATAATTACTAGTTCGTGCTAAACATTATTAGGTGAATCATATCACTCCATGTAGTAGACAGAGAGAGTTATCTTGAATACATTAGGAATAGTTCCTCATGTATAAATGATAAAGATAATATTTTACTAACAGAGTATTAGATAATGAATGGTTGTTATATCTTTAATATAGCAGGAAATGTTTAGGTGGATAGAACAAATAGTAATTCAGGAACTTTGAATAATAATGTAATATCCAATCCCTATTAGTAGTATTGGCACCTAGATTTCGGTATAGAGTAATGAAGACGCCGTAGGGTTACCTGATTTTTAACCCTATTAGAAATATTTTATTTATGGTGTACATGGGAGATATTAGACATAATTTGATAATTTCACACGTAGTCAGAGTGTCGGACGACCCTATAATATTTTTGGAATTTTTCTCTATAAGCTGGAAAAAGGAAATTCTAATTTACTACATGCATTTCCATTTAAGGGTTATATATGGAACAAGCATTTGTTGAGAAATACAATCCATATATTAAAGAATGGATCAATTAGAAGTAATCTCATGGATTGCCAAGTTAGAAATTTTAGTTAGTTCCTTGGACTATTCTAACTAGATAGTTACAAAGGAATCAATTACATACTTAGTTTTCAACCAATGACAAAGTAGAAATTTAGAGTAAGTTGAAGGGTAAATTCGTGCAAAAAGGGTGGTGCTTCTACAGCGACCTTTCAAGTTTTTTTTCATGTGTAATCAAGCTATAAGAAGGTCAAGTATAAGTTTCTAAGCTCAATTAAAGCCTCCATTAGTGAAAATCCAAGAAAAAGAGGTAAGAAAATCATTGTTTTGTGAGATTTATAAGTGAACTTTCAAGATTGCTTCAATTGATGTTCTTGTGTGTATTCTTGGTTTAAATTGAGTTGAATTCTAGTGTAGAGATTGAAGGAGTCATCAAGTTAAAGAAATTGACAAGGTAAGAATTAGAGTTTTGGGTGATTTGGATGTAGAGACTTCAATTGGTTGTAATTAGGGCATTAGAATGAAATTGACTTGATTTTGTTGTAATTGGAACAAGAATTTGAGAAAAGAAATGTGTTGGAACCTAGGGTGAAATTCTGCCACTTTAGAAAAGTTAGGGATTGAGTTATGTTTTGGTTGAATTGTGATGTATAAATGGTGCCTTATATAAATTGAATGTATATGATTCATGGAAAAATCAAAAATGAAGAAAATGGGACATAATTGTCCATTTTGGAAAGGTAAATAGATATTATGTCCAACCAAAGTTATAGGGTGTTAAGAGATTTTTAGGGCGTCGGATGGTGAATTAGATAAGATTGAATGGCTCCGTAAATGAAAATCAGAAAGTAGTATCCATCCGGGCTTTGTATTCTGATTAGGGCGTTTAGTAGTTAAATGAGATTCTAGTGTTTGAATTAGTTCTAAATGTCATTTATGGCGCGTAGGTGAAAAAAGCTGAGAGTGGTAACATGAGCAGAAATTCAGAGCAAAATTGAGCGCAGAGCGGTAGTGAGTGAAAATCTATCATTTCTTTTATCTTTTGTTTATTATGTTTCTGCATAATGAAAATGTATGTTTTATGAGCTTTTAATGCTTAGACATGATTTATGATCTTGATATATATATATATATATTCATAGATATGTTTTTACATGTTCGGTTTAAGAAACAGTTTTAAAATTACTACATCCGTTTTAAAGGCCATTGGTACCCTCATATTATAGTGGTGGTGATTGTATTAGACCTGGCCGGTATATCCCGTACACATGGGTAGGTTATGGGGGTATGTTACTAACTTCGAAAAGTCGAGATGTCGAGTCATGTGAGTCGCTCTATGTGTATGGGGTATTGCCTTACTATATGTATGCGATGTAGGATTCTGTTGCATAGCCAGTGAGATGTCTTGAGATGTCACTATAGGTGCTGCTAGTTGAGGTGCCCCGTGACCCACTTACGTGTGCGGTGTTAGTTGAATTGCTGCGTGAGAATAGAGCTTTAAGGTTACCATTGGTACAGTTTAGAAAGAAAATGGCCGAGCGATGACTTTACTAGTTTTCGATCTACCAATAGCATTTTATGCATTTATATGCACATGGAAGTTATTTATGTTATACAGATTTTGGATATTGTTTTCCAAAGATGTAGATAAAACCCGCTCGACAAGATTTTATTAGCATATGATGTTAGAAACCATTTTTCAGCTTTACATCAGTTTTAGAAGCATGATTTATGCATGTCTTTTAGAATTTACTATCTATACATGATGTTATTTCATTTGAAATCTTAAATGTACTCACTGAGCTCCTTTAGCTCACTCGTTTTGTGTTTTGTGTTTTCTAAACCCTCTTCCCAGGTGTAGGTCTCAGCACGAAAGCTGCTGATTCTCCTATTGTTGATTAGTGGGCCAAATCTGAAGATCATTTTTTATATGTAAATGTGCTTGTAGCACTCTTTTTCTTTCAGCATAATAGTTCTAGATTTGTGCATTGTAGATATGTTTTGGATAACCAAGAAGATATTTTGATATTTTGATGATTGTTTCACTTTTCCATCAGTATTCTAGTTTTATGATCATAGTGAAATTGTTGAGTTGAGTTGGATTTGATTTCGAAAGGACCGGAGATCCTATTTAGTAGTATTGAGAAGTGTTTAAAATAGAAGTGAAATTTTTTTGCAGGTTTGAAAAACAGGGGAAACTCTGCCCATTTTTAAAAAAAACATTAAGATGTCGTTTGCATGTATATTCCAAGATTTTCTTAGTAATAGCAAGAATTAAAAAGGGGTTCGCCTTGCGGAATTTCTCAACTTACCTAGTTATATTCTAAGGAACTTCTGTCATGGTGCCCGGTAGGGCCGCTGAAATCTACTGTAGAGGGTCTCAGGCCGGGTTCTATCAAATAATGAATTTTGGGACATAATATTAGGTAATATAGATGTGAGATGACTATCTTGTCTGGTTAAGGATAGGCAGATACTTGATCTAACTATAAAATCTTGGCTAGTTTATAAACCTTGCATTCAAGGAAAAATGACCAAATACTTATATAGGTATTGGACACCATCTTACTGATTTGTTGAAACTTATACACGGTGATGTATATAGTCCAATGAATCATACTACCACTAGGTGAATTTCGATATTTCATTATCTTTATCGTGATTTATTGTGATACAAACATGTGTTTCTGGGAAACATAGGTTGGAAACTTTTGAAGTGTTTAAAAAGTTTTGACTAAAAGTAAAGAAACAAACCATTATTTATATTGGATGCATTCGATATAATCCAGGTGGTTTATACCTGAGTAGTAAGTTCACAGATTATTTAAAGGAGAATATAATTCTCGGTTAATATAGATCTCTAGGTTCTCCTAAGCACAAAGGTGTTTTGAAGATGAGAAATCTGACTTTATTAGATATAGTTTGATCGATATTGAGCTTCACTGATTTTCTAGAATATCTATGGGTTATGCTCTAGAAACTGATAATCACTTATTGAACTTTAAACTCAATCAAGTAAGATACCTTTAACACATTCTCTTAGGTTAGAAAGAATATCGATGACCACCTATTAGGTATACCTGATACCTGAATGTGCTTTTGGTGTTTTCTTAATTGAAGAAAAAGATCTTTTAACTTATACAGAGGCGATGTTGGACATCGATTCGAAAAAATAACAAGATGCTATAAAATAAAATATAAAATTTATTAATGACAACTAAGTCTAGGACTTGGCTGTGCTTCTTGTAGGAATAGTTCTTATTTGTTGCAAATAAGTTTATATAGCGAAAGTGTGGGTCAGATATAAAGGTAGAGATATTCAAAGCACGATTAGTGATAAAAGGTTATACTTGAAGATCTAAGATCGGTTATGAGAAAAGCTCTTTCACTAGTAACTATACTTAAGTCAATTCGAATTTTGTTAGCTATTACAACGTATTAAGATTTTGAGGTTTGACAGATGTTTTTAAACTTAAAGTTCTAGATCTATTTTTACTGATGTGGGTCTGTCGGTAAAAACCTTATCATATATAGATCAGTGTATATCTATATCCGGATGGTCCAGATGGTTAGTTTTAGCATAATATGGGCTTAATAGAAGCTTGTATAGGCATACGGGTATTTAATAAGGATTGGGTATTGAATAGACTCAATAAAGACCTCTAATCGACATCCCATAAAGCCGTCAATTGAAGGTTTTCTCGAGTTAAGTAGTATTTATGGTCCTTTGACTTGAGCACCACAGTGGGCTTGTAAGTGACCTACTATAATTAGCTTGAACTTTTATGGTCTGATCATTGGGTATCGTTGAGTTGGTCTGATGCTCATAGAATCCGATGTTTATAGATATGAGATTTGTCAGCTCATATGGGTGAGTTGCATATTCTGATACTCCAAGATTATAATTCAAAAAGTCTTGTGGCCATAATTATAAAACTCATGAAAGAGTTTCCCGTGGGATAAACAATATCGTAAAAATGTTTGCAGATATTATTTAAGGAAACACAAATCAAGAGATAAGTTCACGGTTGAGCACATGGAGACTTGATGATGATGATCTATGTCTCTGTTCTTCTAGGATATAAGTGACGGAGGGACTATACATATATGTATTAACCTTAGCTTGTATGGTTCAAAGCTCTATTTTATAATATCCGTAATGTGTGTGTGAGGCATTGTTCATAGACTTACAAAAATGTTTTATAAGATAAATGGGTATGAACCTAGAAAATCTCAAAATATGAAGTGTACTTGTTAAGATTGCGATAGCGAACCGAGTCGAATAGTTTGATCCAAAAATATTTTGAAAAGCAAGAATTATTTCAAGGTCTCTCAGAAAGCACATGTGTTAACTTTTAAGTGTTAAACCTATTAAATTTATTGGTTAACACTTGTTTTTAATCAATTAGAATTTGACATATAGCAAAAATCCTTTTCACCTTTTGGCAATTCGACCACAATTCAAAGAATAAATTGCCACTATTTTCTTATTCAAGAACAAGTGTCTTTAAGGTGCAACATTTATAAAGATGCAAACTGTTTGCATGGTGTTAGGATTTAATTCGGCCAAAATTTAAACAAATGAGAAAAGAGTTGCTCTTATTTTTGTTAAGCAATATTAGGCCACCTTGCAAGTAAAATGCCACATCTTTTAAATGAAAAACACATGTTTTTCACTTATTGCTAATGAGTATCAATTGTATATTATTTACATTTGTTAAATGTTACACCAAATTATTTAAAGGACAAATATCCTTGTGAGGTGTAAAACATTACAAAGTGTTTGCAAATTAAAGGCAACTCTATGTGCAATTCAGAATATAGTGAAATCAAACTATAAGTGTTACAATTTACATTTTTCCTTTCTAAGAGTTACAAAGGATTTGATGAAAGGCAAAAGTAAAATACTGACTTTACATTTTGCAATAGTTACAATTTGTGAACAAAATAAAATATAGCTAGAGAGACAATATATTTGGCCATTAAAAGAAATATATTGCACATGTTGCAGTTAGTCAACAAAATATATTTGGCAAAGTGATAAAACAGAGAAGCAAAGAGTTGGTTCAACTCTATTCTTGCTGGAATTTAAATGCTACAATTCTAGCTCTACAATCCCACCAGGTGTTACGAACTAGAATTACTTGCAAGATCATTTCAAGGTAAACTCCAAAATTTGAAACTAGATCAATCCTCTTCAAGAGTTATTTCTAATCTCATTAGTGTAATGAAATTTAAATTCAATATGTTTCTACTGCAATAGAAAATTAGATTTTCTTTCCCTTGCATTTATTTGTATGTGAGATATACAAATAAATTAAAATTAAAAAATTATAATATACACATTTGCACCCCCGTGCACAGTACACTAACAAGTCTTAACAGACAATGAGCTTAGTGAAAGTTCGTATAGGCATGCAGGGATTCAGTAAGAACTGGGTACTGAATAGACTCATTGATGACCTCTAATAGACTTTCTATAAAGCCATCAATGAAGGGTCTTCTCAAGTTGAGTAGTATTCGTAGTCCTTTAATCTGAGCACTATGGTGGGCTTGTAAGTGATCCATCATACGTAGGTTCCACTCATGTCAGAGACCTTTCATAATCTGACCGCTGGGTGTCGTTGAATATGATTCGATGCTCATAGAGTCTAGTGTGTGTAGATATGCGGTCCATCAACTCATATAGGTAAGCTATATATCTTGATGCTCTAAAATTGTATTTTCAAAAGTCTTATGGCCACAACGAATAAACTCGAGAAAGAGTTTACTATAGGATAAAAAATATTGCAAAATTATTTGCAGATGTTGTTTATAGGAATACAAATATGGAGATAAGTTCACAGTTAAGCATGAAGATTTTAGGGTGATGATCTATGTCTCTAATCTTCTAGGATATAAATGACAGAGAGATTATACGAATATGTATTCACCTCAACTTGTATGGTTCAACGAGTTGTATTACTATTTCCATAACATGTGTGTGGGGCATCCTTTATGAACTTACGAAAAAGTTTCATAAGATAAACGAGTGTGAACCTTGAGAGTCTAACTATATGAAGTGTACCCGTTGTGTACTGAAGTAGCGCACTAAATCAAATGGTTTGATATGGGAAGTTCTCGAAAAACATGAATTGTTTTAGGATCTCTCAAAAAGCATATAAGCTTAAGTGTTAGGCTTAGGTATATTTAACTAATAATTGTTAATGATTAATATTGCTTGATAAGTGTCATTTCACTATTGAGCTTAAGTGGCCATATGGCACAATGTGTTTGGCCATAAGTGGCCACTTGGCAAGCCATGGTCGACTAAGGCTAAAAGGTGTTAATTATATGGTAAATGAATTATTAGTTTGATACTTACCAAAGTTAAATGGCAAATCATTACAATTGAGAAGTATTTATTTAATATCCTTTTAAAAGCAAAATGAATTTTCATGCTTCAAATTTTGACCAAATTAAATTCAAGTATTACAAATATGATTTGTCATGCTTAGTAACAAGCATAAGGTGTTATTAACTAATGCTTGAAGTGGCATTCTTTTACTACCATTTCAAAAGCCATTCGGCCACTTTCATTAACAAATTATATTTGTTTTGTCTTGTTCAAAATTTAAGCATGAGGTGGATTATATATATATATATAAGTTTCACTTGCCACTAAGCTTAATATATGCAAGCATAATGTGGCAATATAGATGCATTGTCATGCTTATAGAAATTGGCCACCAATTGCAATCTAATTGACCTACTTAGGTGGTGCCAAAGGCTATATAAAGTATGCTTTCATCAATTGTTACGATAAGAAGAGTTAGAGGCAATTTATTTAGCTAGTTAGTAAGAGTTACTAAATAGATTCATATGTTAGTCTATTGGCCAAGTTTCAAAGGAAGCAAGGGTTTCTTCAATAAATCCTGTTGAGATAGGAAGCTACCATTCTAGCTCGAGGCATCCCACCATATCCTTGACTAGAATTGTCTTAAGCATACTTCAAGGGTGAACTCCCTTTATCTTATTAGTGTAATAAGATTTATATTTAATTGTGTATATATTTTGCATGTGAGACATGTAAAATTAAAAAATTAAAATGCACACCTTTATAAAAAGATTGAACTTGAAGAAGTCAATCAAAATGTATATGAACCAATGATGGAGCTTAAGTGAAATACCTTTAGCATACTTTCTTCATAAGTCAGAAAAGATATCGAGGGTCACCTATTAGGTATGTTTAATACATGAATATGCCCTTAGTGTTTTCTTAGTTGAAGAAAATGATCCTTTGACTTATAGAGATGCGATGTTGTACATCGATTCAAAAAATTGGCAAGATGTCATGAAATCTAAAATTGACTCTGTGCATGACAATCAAGTTTAGGACTTGGTTGTACTTCCTGTTTGTTGTAAATGAATTTTCACAGTAGAAGTGTGGGCCTAATGAGAAGGTGGAGACCTTCAAAGCCCGACTGGTAGTAAAAGGTTATACTCAGTGATCTGAGATCGATTATGAGGAAACATTTTCACTAATAGCCATGCTTAAGTCAATTCAAATTTTGTTGGCTGTTGCAGTATGCTAGAATATTTGTTTTAACAAGAAAATCAGAGAGTCTAATTTCATTAAGAACGAAAAAACAAGTGTGTATATTCAGAAAGGGTAGTGGAAGAATAAATGTCTTTGTACTTCTCTATATGGATGATATACTTTTTTTAGAAACGACGTTGATAAGTTACAAGTTAGTTGGATAAGAGTTATTCAAGTAAGAACTTCTCCATGCAAGTTTAGGATAGTTTTACTATAGGAAGATGATATGACTATCTCAATTCTTGTCTATAGACTATGTCCTGGAAAGCTATAACTTCAATAACTGTGAGATAGTTAGTATAATTTTTAGACGTGACATTCATCTTTCTAGGAGGAGGTAAGCTTAGTAAGAAAATAAAAATGTTAGAATATTTAACATACCATGTACATCTGCTAGATGTAGCTTAATGTACACTATGTTAGGTACAAGATTGAATCTGAATGGCTATAGGTGTTACGAGCCAGTATCGATCTGATCCAAGTCACGACCATTAAATCACCGTGAAATATATCTAAAATATCTGAGACGTATTGAAGATAAGTTTCTAAATCATAGAGGAAGTTACTTACAAACGAGAGGATACATAAACTTGGACTTATAGTCTGATCCGAATGATAGAAAGTCTATATTTAGTTTTGTATTTCTTCTCATCGATATCGCAGTTAGTTGAGAGCGCAATTTAGATATCCATAGCAAATTCTACCTTAGAGGCAGAATATATTGCAGCTTGAGAAGCCTGTAAACAAAGTTCTATGGATCTACAAATTGGTGGTAAAGCTTAGAATAACTTCAAGCTCAGTAGATCCTATCCTACTATAATGCACCAATAAATGAGTAATTGTTTAGGCCAAGAAGCAACAAGGCATACTAGAATTCTAATCATATGGATACTGAATACTATATAATTAGAAAGTTCTTGGCTACTGAATATGTAATGGTATCTAGGATATATTTTATGGATAATGTAGCGGACCCACTCAGGCCTTAACTTCTAATGTGTTTGAGAAGCACAAGGAGATGATAGGTGTGAGATATCATCGTGAATGGCACAAGAGCAAGTGCGAATTGTTAGAAATGGGGCATACTGATAAGGGCAAATTTGTCATATATTTTCTCATGTTTTTATTATTGATATTTTATGATTTTATGAGAATAGATGGCTATTGATGTGCTTTATTGTTAATTATAGGGACTTGAACGAAATTTAAAGAAAGAACGCAAAAGGAGCGAAAACAGGGACTAAAATGCAAAGTTTTCAAAGTATGTGTCCATCGCCCCCGCGCCACAAGTATTTTTGCCCCAGCGCTGAATAGTGATCGAAATAAGAAAAACGACCTGATTAAGTCGCGTCTAGCGCCCCAGCGGCAGACAGTCACCGCGCCAGCGACGCTCCATCGCCCCAGCGCCATAAATTCACCGCGCCAGCGGTGAAGCCGTTTTCATGCATCGCCCCAGCGCCAAGATCCCACCGCTCCAGCGGTAATAGCTTTTTCACGCGTCGCCCCAGCGACAGATGCATAGCGCGCCAGCGGTAGTGCGAGTCCTAGTCCGACGAGAATTGAGATTTTCAAGCTCATATCAATCCCTATATAAAGCCACTCGTTCCCAGCCTTCAAAAATCAATCCAAGACGACCCAAGAGCACCAAGAATACAGATCACGAGTCTTGGAGAGCAATAGGAGCTTAATTGAAGCAACTTTAGAGAGAGATACAAGACGTTCTTCGGCATCAAGAGTTCAGAGGCAGCGCAATTAAGAGCAATTCGACGTCTATATCGGTTTGCTAATAATTGTATCATGATTTATAATTATTTTTACTGCTGTTCTCTTGTAGCCATGAGCTAACTTATTTTCTAGGGTTAATATTTGAACTCAATATGTGTGCTTAATTGCCATATCTTTTAGTAATTAATAAACTTAGTCATTTATTATTTAAATTACCTGTGTTTAATGCTTCAATATATCTGGCCAATATATGGTGAATGAGTTGGTAATATTATTGATAAACTCGGAAGAGGAATCATAATATTTAGACCTAGGTAATTTGATGCATGATTGTAGAGTAACATTCAATGTTGCATATGCAAGTTTCAACTTAGGATAGGAATATACCTAATTGGCATGTATGATCAATAAGACCTAATCTTAATGAATCTTAATTTATTACAAGTACCATAGGAATATAGGTATTTGGTAAATTAAGGTATACTTGCATGACCTTGGAAGAGGCTTGTGAATACATTAGTGTCTTGATCAATAATAAAGACTAAGTGAGTTAAATATTAGAGGATTAATCATTAGAAACATATTGAGGGATAATATTAATCCTAGGTTCTCTCTACGTTGCTATATCTTTAAATCTCATTGCATTGTGTTTTTGTGTTATATTTCTTACATTCATTCTTAGATTTTTATTTTTCTGAATAATTATTAGGAAGATATAATTTTAGTAATTGGTTAAAAAGAAAGAATTATCCCTGTGGGTTCGACATCCGACTTATTTAGTCTCTTTATTACTTGCATACGATAGTGTATACTTGCACTTAATTTATGATATAGAAATATCGCATCACATACGTGCCATTTTAATATTGTATGAATATTAACTGTTTAATATTTATACAATAAGCATTTTGAATAAATTTGTTAACATTAAGTATATATATAGGGTAAGATGCTTGTAACATTTCAGACATTGTATGATTTGAAAGAGTTCAGATCTGGTCTGAAAGAGTTTAGATTAAGGCTAAGAGTTAGCAATAATAAAAGTTCTAATTTCTAAGAGTTAGCACTACTAAGAGTTAGCAAGTTAAAAGAGTCAACGAAATCTAAAGAGTTATAGCCTTGTTTGAAATGGGACAAAGACCCAAGGATATATTAGCAATGACATAGTTATAAAATGTTGCAAGTAGTGTTAAGAAATGTCATCGAACGTTATATTCCTAATCTATTTTTACTGATGCGGGTCTGTCGATGAAGACCTGATTATATATAGATCAGTATATGTCTATATTGGGATGGTCCAGATAGTTAGTTTTAGCAGACCCTGAGCTTAGTGGAAGCTCGCATAGGTATACGGGTATTCAAAGAGTACTGGGTACTAAATAATTCATTCAGGACCTCCAATAGACATCCTATAAAGTCATTAATGAAAGGTTTTCTTAAGTTGAGTAGTATTCGTAGTCTCTTGACCAGAGCACCACGATAGACTTGTGAGTGATCCACTATACTATTGTGATTTGTCATGCTTAGTAACAAGTATAAGGTGTCATTAACTAATGCTTGAAGAAACATTCTTTTGCTACAATTTCAAAGGCTATTTGGCTACTTTCATTAACAAATCAAATATGTTTTGTCTTGTTCAAAGTTTAAGCATGAGGTGGCTTATATATATATAAGTTTCTTGCCACTAATTTCCCTTTCCATTCGGCCAGCACATTCACTTGCCACTAAGCCTAATATTTGCAAGCATAATATGGCAATATAGATGCGTTGTTATGCTTATGGAAATTGGCCACCAATTGCAATCTAATTGGCCGAATTGGTTGGTGCCAAAGGCTATATAAAATGTGCCTTCATCAATTGTTACGATAAGAGGAGTTGGAGATAACTTATATAGCTAGTTAGTAAGAGTTACTAAATAGATTAATATGTTAGTCTATTGGCCAAAAGTCAAAGGAAGTAAGGGTTACTTCAATAAATCTTGTTGAGATAAGAAGTTAACATTCTAGCTCGAGGAACTCACCATGTCCTCGACTAGAATTGTCTAAAGTACGCTTCAAGGATGTGCTTCCTTTATCTCATTAGTGTAATAAGATTTATATTTAATTGTGTATTTTATTCTACTGCGTATATTTTGCATGTGAGATGTATAAAATTAAAAAATTAAAATGCACACATTCATCCTACGTGCAGTATATTTACAATAATGAAATACCCTTTTTATTAATGGTTGTAAACAATATTTAATTTATAAAGAACTTGTAATATATACCCTCTGTATTAGCATTATATGCCTAATACATACATCACATACTTTCTAAATATGGGTTCATCAATGTATGCTCAATCATATGTATGAATAAATTTTATTAATTAAATAAATTGTTATTACGCATGCTTTAAGGGCACAAAAAATAATATTACATATCTAACCATCTTTCACTTGTTCTAAAGTATGTCTAGAATTTGTTGAACATTATATCATTCATATGAGTTTAAAAACACTTTATTGGCGTTGACTTAATGAATGGATCCACTAGATTATTTGCTAACACAATCTTGGATGCCATGCCCTCACTATTTTAAACAAGAACTCCTTTACCAAATAATATTTCATCTCAATGTGTTCTTATATCTCGTGGTATCTCGATTCCTTAGACTATGTTATTGCCTTACTATTGTCACAATACAGAACAATAGACATATTTTGCACTCTTCCAACTTATAGCCCTTTTATCCAAGGTAAACACATATCTTAAGGTTAATCTTCGGATATTTTATCTACATAGAAATCTGAATCTATATTTCTAATAGGTACAAGATTCTCACTGGAATACACAATTATATAATCTTTCATTTTCCAAAGGTACTTGAATATATGCTTTACCATAGTCCAGTGTTCTAGTCCTGGATATAATTAATATTTGTTGGCCATGACAACTGCATAGCAAATATTTAGTCTAATACATAACATTGCGTTCATGAGATTTTCTACTGCTGATACATAAGGAATTCTTCTCATGCAATCTATCTTTTCAGCAGTTTTAGGATACTTATTCTTGGATAAATCAATCCTATGTCTAAAAGGAAATAATCCCTTTTTGGATTCATGCATAGCAAACTTAACTAGAATTTTTTTATATATGTAGTTTTAGATAAAGTTAACATATTATTTTTATGATCTCGCAATATTTTAATCCCAAGGATATAACTAGCTTCACCTAAATCCTTCGTATCAAATTGTTAGATAACCAAATTTTAATTAATGATAATGCCCATATATCATTTGCAATTAGTAGTATATCATCTACACATAAGAATAGAAAAATCGCCAACTGTCTGTCTATCTTCTTGTAAACATAAGGGTCATTAAGATTTTGATCAAAACCAAACGTTTTGATTATTTAAATCTAATGTTCCAAGATTTAGATGATTGTTAAACCTATAGATAGGTTGGCAGTTTATAAACCATATACTCTTATCTTGTAACTATAAAACCATCTAGTTGTATCATATAGATACATTTTTTTAAAGATTGCCATTAAGAAAGGAAATCTTGAATTCCGTTTGTCAAATCTCATAATCAAGATTTGCTGCAATGGATAAGAGAATTCTAATAGACTTAAGCATGGCTACTAGTGAAAAGGTCAGCTTATAATCGATACTTTCTTTCTAAGTGTACCCTTTTGCAACAAGCCTAACTTTGAAAGTTTTCACCTTCTTGCCTATCCATTTCTTTCTCTAATATACCCTTTTACACTTTATAGATTTTATGTTATTAGGTAGATCTACAAGTCCCTAAACATTATTAAAGTACATGGAATCCAACTTTAATTTTATAGCTTTATGCCAATGATTTACATCTTTATCAACTATTGCTTCATCATAGCTAATAAAATCTATTCATGTTTATTATAGACTACCTGATAAGACTCTTCAATTAACATGTACCTAACTGGACGTCTAATAATCCTCCTACTATTATGAAGTACCAGTGGTTATTGCTCTGCAACTGATTCTGGTTGGTTATTATGATATGGATTAGAAATTAACTTATTGACTATATCAGACATAATATTAGAGTTCCCAGATAACTTATCAAGAATTATCTTACTTTTAAGCTTAAAGTCTTTAATATAGTCTTCTTAAAAAAATATTGCATTGGTGCTAACTAATAGTTTCTTATATTGAGAACTATAGAAAGACCCCCTCTCATTCTTTTAGGATAGCCAATAAACATACAACTTCTAACTAAGATTCTAGCTTGTCTCTCTTTCTTTTTAGTACATAAAGTGGACAACCCTATATATGTATATGACTTAAACTTGGTTTACGACCTATCTAGATTTTCAGATGTGTTTTAGGGACTAACTTAGATGGAATTAAGTTAAGAAGATACATGGTTGTTTCTAAGGCATAACTCTAGAATAAGATGAATAAAGTTAAATAACTCATCACTGACCCCACTATTTCAAGAAGAGTTCTATTTCTCCTTTTTGCTATACCATCTTTTTGGTAACCCTAGTGCAATCAACTAGGATAATATTCTATTGTCTAACAAATAGATCTTGAACTCACTATTGAAGCTTTTACTACATCGATCAAATCAAAGTGCCTTTATGTGTTTTTTTAATTACCTTTTATGAGTTGTTATTGCATCATGCAATGCTTAACTATTAAGCATGCAAAAAAGCATCTTTTTGGTCAAATTAGTGGGACATGTGTCCCGCTTGCTTAAGCCACCACTTTAATGACTTTGTATTGTCTTTATACCATGCATTTCTTAACCACTAAGCATGCAAAAGGTCAACACACAATGCCACTAGATAAAGTACGAAACTAAGTGCTTCATTTGGCTATGACATATCTTGAATTCTAATGCTTAGAATTTGACATATGTCATTTCCATCATATGGTAAAATAGAATCTTATTTATTCGAAAATATCTTAGATCAAACTCTTCAACCCAAAAACCTTTTAATACAAATAATAATTGTCTTATAATTATTATTCGCACAAATGAACTAGTCATCTTATGACTAATCATTACATTATTGCTCAATGAGTGCATTTTAAATTGTAAGTCTCTCTAGGTTCACACCTATTTATCATATGAAACATTTTCATAAGTCTATGAACTTTGTCTACCAACATAACATGACAAATATAAAACAGTGCATTGAACCATATAAGTTGAGGTCTTGTATATTTGTATAAGTCTATGAACTCTGTATATTTATCTAATCAATTATAAATCTAAATGACCATATAATTAATGACCAACACTATCAATCCATACAAAAATTTACAATCGTACATCTCATGAATAAAAATATAATAACCATTAATATGTGCCTACCCATCAAGAACACAAAATAAAATTCGAAGTTGCTAAAATTAAAATAAACATAAGCCTAGCTCTGATGCCAATTTGTCATGACCCAATTCAAACCTGACAAGATATTGTTCGGTTTGGGCTAAATCCTGTACGGTTTTATTCTTAAGCTTTACGTAAGCATCCTTTACCTAAAACGCGTCTTGCTAATTAAGGTGTGGATCACCCCTTATCAACCCTGCATCTCTCTTATGCATTGGTTATGTGAGATTTGCCTAAGGTGTCACATACACCGCCCCTTAGGGACTCATCGTCCTTGTTGAGGTTTTTCCCACCACCACTCAAGAGGACACGGGGAGTGACTTTGATACCATCTGTAGGATCAATTTTAAAAAAATTTATGTCTATTTAATTTAACAACAAGATGGTATAAAAAAAACAGCTCAATCGCGAATTTTCACAAATATTTTCTTAACACCAAATCTTTCATACTGTATCTCCCATCAATAAACTACTCATGTGTCCGAGTTGATAAATCTACAGAAGATCTAAATTTTGTGTTCATAATTTCTCTCTAGAAAATTATTTTCCAAAAGAAACATTAATGAAGAATTACATAAAAGTAGGGGTGGGATTATTCCCGAACCTGACCCATCCTAAAATATTTGGTCTGGAAGGGAATGAGATAGAAAATTCTGTCTCGAAAGGGTCAGGTCTAGTTCGGGAAATTCTCGAACCCGAATAGGAATTTCTTGACCCGAATTCTATTTTTTTAATTTTTTTTAAAATTTCAATTAAGATGAATTTAAGATGATAACATTAAATATAATTAAAGTTAGATTTGAATTTGGAATAATAATATTTAATATAATTAAAATAAAAAAAAGAATTGAAACTATAATATTTAATGTAATTGAACTTAAAATTTATAATATTTAACATAATTGAAATTAAACAATATTTAATAATATTTTACGTATTTTAACTTGAAATTAGATTTAAATTTACAACATTTAACATAAATAGATTCAGAACAAATCAATTTCAAAATTAATCAAATTATAACATTTAACGTAATTAATTTTCAATTAATAACATTTAACGTAATTCAATCTATAATATTTAACGTAATGAAACAATATTTTAAATTATAATACTTAATGTATCTCAACTCGAAATTGGATTTATAATTACAATATTTTATGTAATCAGATTTCGAATTAATCAATTTCAAAATTAATCAAATTTTAATATTTATTCATTTAATGTAATTAAATTCAAATCATAACATTTAACGTAATTCAAATCTATAATATTTAACGTAATTGAAATTAAAATAATATTTTAAATTATATTATTTAACATATTTCAATTCGAAATTGGATTTATAATTACAATATTTTACATAATTAGATTTCGACGAATCGATTTCAAAATTAATCAAATTATGATGTTTCACATAATTTAATTTCATATAATAAAATTTAACATAATTCAAATCTATAATATTTAACGTAATTTTGGGTCAAAATAATATTTCAAATTATAATATTTAACGTATTTTAACCCAAAATTAGATTTAAAATTACAACATTTTACGTAATTAGATTTGAAACGAATCGATTTCAAAATTAATCAAATTATAATATTTCACATAATTTAAATTCAAATTGAATTTGGAATTATAACATTAATGTAATTGAATTTGAAATAATAACATTTAATATAATTGAAATCCAAATTGAATTTGATTTTTTTTTATTTTTTAAAATTAAATTCGAGAATTCCCGACCAGACTCGAAAAGTGTCCCGAACGGGATACTTTTCGGCATCCCGATCTGGTTTGGGTAGGGGTTGGGAATTCCCGAACCCGAAAATGCTCACCCCTATATAAAAGTGGTTCTAAAACTATTTTTTATAGTACAAGAATTTTTATGTATTCTAAACTCTTAATCCTAATAGGATTATGATAATTAAAAGGATAAATATAATATCAAATATTATCTTTAATTAAATAATTTAGAGAATTCATAATTATTTTATTTAATTAAATAATCTAATTATTTATTTAATTCCATAACTATTATGGATTGGGTCAGTAATTAATTGAGCCCAACAAATTAAATTAAATTAAACACGAGCCTATCAAATTAATTAATTGGTCCTAATAAGTTTAATCAAATTAAACTTGGGTCAATTAATATTGTAGATCCAACAATTAATTCAGTAGTCTATTTCATTGTTTATGGAGTCAACATGAGGACCTGATGGATCTACAAAATTAAGCTTTAATAAATTAAATTATTTGATTAAACTCTTTAATCAATATGATTTTATTTATTAACTTTATACTACTCCACTAAAAATATAAATTTGAACTCTTAATTTTGCAGATGAATTATAAAACAAAAAAGTGTCTTTGTCCATTTAATAATCATTTCATATAGATCAATCATCTACAAGTGTTCATAATTAGAGTTAGGTCGAGTGTCCGTTAACCTCTCTAATTATATCTTTATCCTTGATCCACATTGATCCTCTTTTAAACATTTAATTTGTGAAATTCATAAATTTATTATTTTCTTTAATTCTCAAAGAAAGCTGAACGCTCATAATATTCAAGACCAGAATCAATTATCAGGGGAACAACTTATCTAATTCCTTTCAGAAGGAGTGAATTCCATATTTGTGAGAAATGTTTTCAGCCATCCATTTTGTTACATTTATAAAATACTTAGTAATTGATCGAAAATCTTTTCCCTTGTAAATTAATAAACATAACTCAATGAATAGGAGTTCATTAATCACTCAGGATTAAGATTAATCCATATATGATTATATTGTAATAAAATCAATACTCTTTGCTAACGGAGATTAATAGATAATTAATTTTATCGTGGTCCAATTCTATATAATCTTTTATTTTTTATGTCAACACATAGAATGATCTGAATAAAACCATTGTATAAAATATACAAATGGAAAGCACTTATACTCTATCAAATTGAAGTTTCCATCTTCATCCAAACTAAGGACAAGTTTATATTATTATGCTTAAACTTAATCCTCTCGTATATGACTATTATATACTAAGTTTAAGGTTACATATAATAATCAAGGAATTTCATGATATTTAAATAAAAACAATTATAATTGCAAACACAATATTGAATGAATAACCTCTATTAATTATTTTCAACAATATCTAAATACAAATAATTATACTTTTAGGGCATACTTTCAACAAAATTATAATCTCATCACTCATAATCCAAGTAGTATTAGGTTTCTACACATAATAAATTTATATCAAATTAGAAGTCTTTAGAGCCTAATAAGATATAATTCAAATAGATCACTTAAATTGGCCCTTATATAATATAGCCCATAATGTATAATTATTGTTAATATACAAACTCATATAAAATAAATAATAAAACCTAGAAATCTTTCACTTGGGCCACATATGTCATCTAAAAATAATTTTACATTATAAAACATAGTGTGCACATGCTATCTTATCTTAAAATATGTCCTCATATACAATCTGGTCCATTCACTATAACAATATGAGATCAAAGTGACATTCGCTGTATATATTTGCAACTAGACCTATTAATAGTCATCATACCAACATATTTAATGACATGGATCAAATATGGATGTGTAGTATAGAAATCACATAAAATGTGATCTTAAATATGTCTATTTCTAGCTGATCCTACTTTATAACTTCAATGAGTTAAATATTTTCTAAACTTTATGCAAAACCGCAACAAAAGTATCAAACACTTTCTAAACTTTATGTAAAATTGCAGTAAAAAGTGAAACTTTATTTTAGAGTTTCAACAAACAATCTCTCAAATTTTGTTCTATAAAAAATAAACCATAAATGCGTCTTTAATTAAATGAACATCAAATGACAAGCTCCCACTATTCATGAACATCATCAATTAATACAACACCCATATAAGTAATATGCTTATGAAATACCTTAGGCGGTAACCCTTTGGTAAGTAGATCTGTAATCATAGAGTTTGTACTAATATGTTCTATTGAAACTTGTTGACTCTGAACTCTTTCTTAACAACTAGAAACTTGAAGTCAATGTGCTTAAGCTTCAAAAAACTTTTGTTGTTGTGGGAATACATCAGTACGGTTTTATTATCATAATAAATTTTCAATGGTCTTTCAATACCATTGACAATTTGCAGCCCTGTAATAAAAGTTTGCAACCAAATTCCACTATTTAATACCTCAAAACAAGTTATAAACTCGACCTTTATCATGGAAGAAGCTACGAGTGTCAATTTAGCACTCTTCTATGAAATAACTCATTTGGCCAAAGTATATATATAACTTGATGTGGATCTCTTACTATCTAGGCATCCAACAAAATTGGAGTTAGAATACCTTATGATTTCTATTCTTTTCAATCTCTTATATGTGAGCATGTAATCTTTTGTTCTTTATAAATGCCGTATAACTAGTTTGGTTGCTTTTCTAATGATCCACCCTAGGGTTACTCAAAATATCTACCTAACATTCTAACAACGTACGCAATATTTAGATGCTTATACACTTAAGCATACATGAGACTCCTTATTACTGACACATAAGGGAATTTTTGTATCTCTTTCTGTTCAATCTCATTCTTAGGACACGACTAAAACTGAATTTATCACATTTAGTAATGGGCATATCTTCTGGAGCACAATCTTTCATGTTATATTTGTTAAGCACCTTATTGATATATTTCTTTTATGATAACCGAATGATACTTTGGGTGTGACCTCGATGTATCTGGATTCCTAATACAAAAGATAAGTTCCCAAGAGCTTTCATCTCAAAATTTCTTGATCGAAATATCTTGTTTCATATAATAAGCCTATATCATTGTTCATTAGCAGTGTGTCATCGACATATAAAACTAGAAAAATAAACTTATTTTCACTTAACTTGTGATATATATTCATCAAATGCATTTTTTTTCTAAATTAAATGAGGTAATCACTTGATGAAACTTGTGATACCATTAACGAGATGCTTGTTTAAGACCGTAGATGTATTTCTTTAATTAACATACTATATTCTTTGGATCTCCATATACAAAGTTTTCTAATTACACCATATATATCTTTTCCTCAATATCACTATTGAGAAATACAATCTTTACATCCATTTAATGTAGCTCTAAATCTAAATGAGGGATAAAAGAATTTACTTGAAGAATAAAAAAACTTGAAACCCTTTGATTTTTCAGAGTATCCAATAAAATAACAGTTGATTGTTCTTAAGTCCAGTTTTCATTAGGCTTATATAGCCTAGTCTCAATTGGATAACCCCAGACATGCAAGTGCCTAATACTAGGCTTTTTGTTAGTCTATAACGCATATAAGGTTTTAAATAATGCTTTATTTGAAATTCTATTAAGGATGCAAACTACAGTCTGTAGTGTTTCTCTTTATAGTGATCCAGGTAAAGAATAATGACTAATCATGTCTTTTACCATGTCTTTAAGTGTTCAATTTTGTCTCTCTATAACACTATTCATGCTTAGTTTCCCAGCCATTATGTATTGTGAGATGATGCCACACTCCTCTAAGAATTTAGCAAAAGGTCTAGAACTTTGTTCACCTGATTTTTCGTATCTTCTATAGCATTCACCCAATGGTTAGATTTAACAGCTTAATTTCCTTACCAAGTTGATTTTCAATATCATCTTTGAAAATCTTAAACATGTCTAGAGATTGAGACTTCTCATAAATCAAGTAAAGGTACCCAAAATAAGAATAGTCGTTAATGAACATAATAAAATACTGTTAGCTGATGAACACTTGAAATTATATATTTAATAAGAGTTTTACATCATTGTTTTGTATTGCTAGTGTCTTTAACCCCCCCCCCCCCCCCCCTCTAACCTAAGTATGTTTACAATATTGTACCTGATTAGCTTTTAACTATTTTGTGGTAGGTTCGGTAAAATGGGCATAACTTTCTACCTAAGGATCCAATTGGAGTGATTCTTAATCTTGTAAAGAGTTGACTCAATGAGATAACATATTTTATTTCACAAAGCATTTAAAATTCGAGCGTTTAGAGGGTGAAAATGGCCTAGAACAGAACTGATTAGCAGTATAGGCTCAGTCCAAACAGTCATCAATATTTGGTCCATACCTATAGAAATACGTATCTAATATGTATAAGAACTCTCAATTTGGAAAGATAAAAGACTTATCTATAACTTTGATGTTTTGAGTGACAATTAATTCGGATCACATCAATTTCAAATTGTGCATTAATGATAATCAATGTAAATTATTTGCCACAATTCTTGACTTTTTATCATCCAAGTGGTTCTCTTTTCATTTATCTCGATTTGTCTATATTTTTCTATAAATAGGTAGCATGTTTATATCCCAAAGGATGTAATTAGAGAGCTAGATTTTAGTTCAAAACACTTATCTTTTGTATTATCTCTTTATAATATTATTTCTCTTGCTTACTATTCTAAAGTCATGTTATATCTTCTTCAATTTCTTTTCTTTTTCTTTAGTTTTATTATGTCCAAGTAATTTTCTTTATGCTAAAGTGAAAGAGTGAAACTCTTGGTAAGGTAATAAGATATACGTAACTCTTATTCATGAATTTAATGTTTCATTCTTAAGTTATGCAAATTTATATATGATGTATTTATTTTATTTTTAATATTAATATCCTTTTCTTCTAAAGTGGTGTATCTTGATATATTATAGACAATTTTTATAGTTGACACAATAAATTCTTGAAATCATTTACAAGATTTGGCGTATATACCATTTCTTGTAAAGTGAGATTCTTGATTTATTGTACACAAATATAAAGATTGACATAATAAATAATTGAACTCATTTATAAGATTTAGTGTATAATAATTAAAAGAAATAAATACTAATTAATATATAAATGGTGATGAACTTTAATTATTATATCTTCCGGTTTGAACCTCATTTATATGGGGATTCCAATTGAGTTATAAAAAGAGTTGAATATATTCTTACTTCATATACCAAGAGTGGATCCCCCTAACCTTAGCTTTTAGTTTAGTTGGTTAATTGAATTAATATTTGCAAACATCTTATATTGCATTAATTGTCTTTAAAGTATTTATAGTTTGTAATTTTAATTCCACTTCTCTGTGGATTGACCCCATTCTCACTGGGTTATTTATTACTTCGACGACCCTATACTTGAAAATTTACTCCTATATTTTGGATGTGTCAAGTTTTTGACGCTGTTGCCAGAGAAGTGAAATTAACATTCTTTTTTTGTTTTATTTTATGGAAGGCTAAGCCTCCTAACTTGTTTTACTTTATTTGTTATTTACTTGTTATTTTCATGAAAGGCGAAGCCTCATACTCTTTATTTATTAACTTTTTGTTATATAATCTAACATTTAATTATTTATCTTTATTTTATTTTAATTTTAGCTTTGTCTATTTTATTTGCCTGTGTTTAATATTTTATTTTATTTTCTCTTATTTGTAATATTTATTATTGTATTTTATTTATTTATTTATTTATATGAGCGGTTGATTTCGAGATCCTAATTCTCATTGTTTGGTGAAAGGTAATTTCGGAACTTCCTTTAATATTTTGTTAGATTCTCCTTTATCTTCTTATTCTTCACCAATTAGCACCATAATCGAAAATCAAAATGAAGGACTTATAGACCCAGGGGACAATCAGTCCTAATATAATGACCATAACCGACCTAGGACACTTAGAGACTACATGAACCCTACACGAACTGGTGCACCATCTTGCTTAATTTTTTCTCCAAATGCAACACATTTTAATTTTAAGCCAGACATTATCCATCTTTACCCACTTTTTATGACTTAGATGTAGAGAACCCTTATCTACATCTAAGAGAAATTGAAGAAGTGTGTAACACGTGTAATGACCAAAATTATAGCATGAACACAATTCGACTTAAGTTTTTTCCTTTTTCTTTAAAAGATAAAGTTAAAACATGGCTACAAAACCTTAGGCCAGGATCCATTTCTTTATGGGATGAGATGCAACAACAATTCCTTAAAAAAAAAATTTCCTTCCTATAGAACAAATTATTTCAAAAGATAAATTACCATTTTTGCCCAAAAACCAGGAGAGACCCTTTACTAATATTGGGAAAGGTATAAAGAATTACTTAATACATGTCCCAATCATAGCTTTGAAACTAAGAGATTAGTCTCAAATTTCTACGAGAGCTTAACACCCCAAGTTATGCAAATGGTAGAAATGATATGTAATGCAACATTTGAGGATAACGACCCAGAAGATGTAATAAACTATCTAGACTTACTAGTAGAAAATGCTCAAAATTGGGACACTGTTGGTACCTATGAGGCACCTAGTAAAACTCAAACCACTACATCTAGTGGGGGTATTTATCATCTTAGGAAAAACCATAACCTTCAAGCTAAATTAGTATCCTTAGCTAGAAAAGTCAAAACCTTAGAAATGAAAAAGAATGGTCAATTAAAATCTATTCAAGAAATTGTATGTTACATATGTGAAACCCACGATCACTCTACCAATAATTGTCCAACTTTGCCTACATTTAGGGAATGTCTCCATGAACAAGCCAATGTTCTAAACATGTTCAAGCGGTCAAACAATAACCCATATTCACAAAACTACAATCCTGGATGGAGAAATCACCCGAATTTTAGTTGGAGGAATTACACTCAAGTACAAGCTTCACAACCACCTTTTCAACTACACCAAAATTTTCAAAACCATCAAGGTTATTTACCATATATTCCACCTCCTAAGAAAAATCTTAAAGAAACTTTGCATCCATTCATTGAAAAGTAAGAGTCTATTCATTCTCAAAATATTCAAACATTTGTTCATTTGAAAGATATATTGCTAAATTTGCATCCACACTGAACATTCGTGAGAAAGAAAAATTTCCTTCTCAACCATAACCAAACCTCAAAGGACAACATAACTCAAATGCATGTAGTAAAAGAAACCAACACATAGATTAAGTTAAAGCGGTTATTACTGTTCGAAATGGTAAAATTGTTGAAAACCACATTCTTGAACCTCATGAGAACGATGAATCAATCTCTAAGGGTAAGAAAAATGTTGAACCTACACCTAATAAAGAAAACACCAAACCCTCACCTCCACCCTCATTTTCTCATGCATTACGTAATACTAAGAAGATGAATCACAATCTTGAAAATTTTAAAATCTTTAAAAAGGTAAAACTTAAAATTCCTTTATTGGATGCTATTAAACAAGTTCCCTCTTATACAAAATTTTTGAAGGATTTATGCACAGTAAAAAGAAAACTGAATGTGAAAAAGAAAGCATTTTTAGCTGAACAAGTAAGTGTCATTCTTCAGAACAATCATGCTTTGAAATATAAAGACCTTGGTTGTCCTACAATTTTATGTATTATTAAAAGTCATAAATTTGAACAAGTCTTACTTGATCTTGATGCTAGTGTGAATTTATTACCGTATTCAGTTTATCACTAGCTCAATCTTGGTGAGTTAAAATTAACTTCTGTAACTCTTTTACTTGTCGATAGATCAATAAAAATACCAAGAGGGATAACGAAAGATGTTTTAGTTCAAGTTGATAAATTCATATATCCGGTGAATTTTATTGTCTTGGACACAGAACCTATTAAAGGATGTAATCCAATACCTATTATTTTGGGTCGTTCATTTTTAGCAACTTCTAACGCTTTTAATTGCAGAAATGGAGTAATGAAGCTTTCATTTGGAAACATGACACTTAAGCTCAATGTTTTTAATATGTGTAAGCAATCACGTGAGGGGGAGGATGAAAATGAAGAATCTGATATAATTGAAATGATTGTGAATGATCATATTCAAAAAGGGAGTTCTAATCTTTTAGAAATGCGTTTAATAAATTCATTTGAGTCAAATATACAATTAAATCCTAAAATCTCTTATATATGTTCTTTACTTGACTGTGCACAGGTGATTGAAAATAAAGGATGGAAACCAAAGTTTGAAGAATTAAGAGAAAGTGAGGATAAACAGAACGAAATTTTAAAGTTGGAGTTGAAACCTCTACCTGAATGACTAAAATATGCATTTCTTGGAAAGAAACAAACTTACTCGATAGTAATCTCTTATACACTCATAAGCAAACAAGAAGGTAAGTTAATTGAATTATTGAAAATGCATAAAAATGCAATTGGGTGGACTTTAAAAGACATAAATGGCATTAATCATTTTATTTGCACACATACAATACACTTAGAGGATAATGTCAAAACTTTCCAACAACCTTAAAGGAGATTAAATCCACTTATAAAAGAGGTAGTGAGAGCTGAAATTCTCAAATTACTTAAAGTAAGAATCATCTATCCTATCTTAGATAGTAAGTGGGTAAGTCCTACTCAGGTAGTACCAAAAAATTCTAGAATCATAGTCATTGAAAATGAAAAAGGTGAGCTAATACCAACTCGAGTCTCATCTAATTGGAGGATGTGCATAGATTATAAGAAGTTGAACTCGGCCACTAGAAAATATCATTTTTCTTTACCATTCATTGACCAAATTATAGAAAGAGTAGCAGGACATCCCTACTATTACTTTCTAAATGGTTATTCTACCTATTATCAAATTTTTATAGCATCAGAGAACCAAGAGAAGACTACATTTACATGCCCTTTTGGGACCTTTGCTTTTAAAATAATACCCTATGAACTTTGTAATGCTCCAGCAACATTTCAGAGATGTATGTTAAGCATTTTTAGTTACATGGTTGATTTAACTGTGTTTGAAAGTTCTTTTAATAATTGTCTTAAAAACTTAGAAAATGTCTTAAAAAGATGTGAAGAAAAGAGTCTTGTGTTGAATTAGAAAAAATGTCATTACATGGTTACTTCTGAAATTGTTTTGGGACATGTAGTGTCTTTTAAAGGAGTTGAAGTAGATAAGGCAAAAGTTAAACTCATTACACATTTGCCTCCAAAAACAGTTAAAGAAGTTCGATCCTTTTTAGGACATACTGGATTCTATAGGAGGTTCATAAAAAAATTTAGTGCTATATCTAAACCTCTTTGTAACCTCTTCGTAAAAGATGTATTATTTAAGTAGACTCAAGAGTGTCAAAATTTGTTTGAAAAATTAATTGACATCTTAACATCTGCTCCTGTTATACAATCTCCTGACAGGTCTTTACCTTTTAAGCTCATGTATGATGTTAGTGACTACGCTGTTAGTGTTGTATTGGGATAAAGAAATGAAGGTAAATCCTATGTAATTTATTATGCAAGTAAAACTTTAACAGTGCATAAATGAATTACACAACAACTGAAAAAGAACTACTTGCTGTGATATTTGCATTAGACAAATTTCGTTGTTACTTAATTGGTTCTTCAAATATTGTGTTTATTGACCATGCTGCTGTAAGGTACTTAATGTCACAACAAGATGCAAAATCAAAACTGATTCGATGGATTCTATTTCTTCAAGAATTTAATATCAATATTAAGGATAAGAAAGGAGCTGAGAATGTTGTTGCAGATCACTTATCAAGACTTACACTAGATTCATCAACAGAAATAACACTTATTAATGATTCTTTTTTGATGAATTTTTATTTTCTACTATTACAATACCTTGGTATGCTAATATTGTTAATTTTCTTATAATAGGAGAAATGCCACCTTAATGGAATGCTCACGACAAGAATTTTTTAATTGAGGTAAGAAAGTTTTATTGGAATGATCCTTATCTCTTCAAATATTATCCCGACCAAATATTTCAAAGATGTATACCTGACAATTAGGTAAGTAGAGTTGTTGAATTTTGTCATTCTAAAGCATGTGGGGGACATTTCTCATCAAAGAAAACAGCTGTAAAAATCTTGTAGTGTGGATTTTATTGGCCCACTTTATTTAAAGATACACATGCATTTTGTATAACATGTAAAAATTTTCAAAATTTGGGATCCATTTCAAAGTGAAACATAATGCCTTTAAACCCAATTCTTGTTATTGAAATCTTTGATTATTGGGAGATGTATTTTATGGGACCATTTCCACTATCATTTGGATTTACGTATATCTTATTCGTAGTAGATTATGTCTCAAAATAGTTTGAGGCTATTCTATGTCGAAATAATAACCATAAAATAGTCATGAAATTTTTGAAAAAAAAATATCTTAAGTCAATTTGGAATCCCTCAAGCCATTATAAGTGATGGGGGTAAGCATTTTTGTAATAGGCCATTTAAAATATTAATGAAAAAATATGGTATTACTCATAAAGTTGTCACCTCTTATCATCATCAGACTAGTGGACAAGTTGAATTAGCAAATAAGGAGATAAAATAAATTTTAGAAAAAATTGTAAACCTAAATCGTAAATATTGGTCTTTAAGACTTAATGAAGCACTGTGGGCTTATAGAACTGCTTTTAAAACTTCATTGGGTATATTTCCTTATAGGATAATTTATAAAAAAATCTTGTCACTTGTGGAACTTAAGCATAAAGCCTACTGGGCCATAAAATTTTCAACGCAAATCTTGATTTTTCTGGACAGATACGTAAATTACAAATAAATAAACTTGAAGAATTGAGAAATAAAGCATATGAGAATTCAAAAATTTATAAAGATAAAATCAAAGCTTTTCATAATAAAAAAATTTAAAGAAAAAAATTTGATGTTGGTCAGAAGGTTTTGTTTTCCATAAAAAATTAAGACCAAGATAGAGTTGTCCTTTTATTGTGAAACATGTGTACCCTTATAGAACAATTAACATTGAAGATTCTAGGAATGGTAATGTGTTTAAGGTAAATGGGCAAAGACTCAAGCCATTTCTAGAAAACCAAGATTTTCATGAAGAATTTGTCCCTGTCTAACCCTTGTTACAAGACTAATTAATCTTTGTTTTACATATTTACATATTTATATATATTTATTCTTCTAACTTTTTTTTTCACTTGTAGTTATTTTAATATTTTTGTTAAAGTTTTGTTTTGCACCCCGGTTAAGTGGCGGATAATGGTACTCCGTGACATTTTAAGTCTATTTTGTCAATTTCCTATAACTACTGATACCTTCTCTTCTTCCCTCTTTAAAAAAAATGGATGACATTCTAAAGAATTTGAAAAAGTGTTTTTCCTCATTGCCTCAAAATGCCTTAAAGAAAATTTACCAAGCAAGATGTGAAAGATTAAGGTTATTAATGATTATGAATATACCTTTTGATGTACGTTGGTTAATTGAAACTAAAGTTTGATTAACAGGTGAATTTTTAAACTCATTAATTTCTTACATGCCTAGCTTAGGTAAAAGCTCTTTTACAAAAAAATGATGAACAAAACGAATAAGTGTTTGTTACAAGTATGCACGCATAACTTGCAACACACATTGTTGCACTTTAGGAATGGTGTCTATAAATTGCGAAGATAAAATTAGGTTCATTAAAGATGGCCTGAGTAAGGAATCTTTAGATGATATCTTATCGACTCTTGAGATGCATCCTAGTGGATATGTGTATATTGCAATTCATGAATTATGGAATATATTACTAAAAGAACATGAGCAGTATAGCCCAAGAATCTGACTGTAAAAGACCTTGTTTGCCAATTTATAAGAAAATTGGATAGAAAACCTATCCCCGACCCATAGAGGGTGTTTAAACCATTTTTGAACGTAAAACCAGAGGAAGATGTAAGCCACAATCATAACTACTTGTACATATTTACTATACCTGTTATTTTTAAATATTTTATTTCAAACTCAAACGTCTTTTCCAACAACCAACCACCTATAGTAGATTTTAAAAAATTTCATTTAAGCCAACAACCCATGTGACTTAACTTTACAACACTTTTTTGCTCTATAAATATATTTTATTATTTATGCATCTTTATACAAACTCAAAATCATTCAAGAGAGAGGGTGAGTGTAATAATAGAAGGAACATCAACTCATAAATTCATAAAACTTTATGTGTTTTGTGGATGTAGTTCTGGAAAAACTAGAGAGTTTATAAAAGCAGCAGAAACCCTTGGTAAGGTGTTAGTTGAGCGAAAAATTCATTTAGTATATGGGGGAGGTAGTCTTAGATTAATGGGATGTGTGGCAACAACTGTACAAAATAAAGGTAGTCGAGTTTTGGGTATTATACTGAAAGCTTTAGCTGTTGAAAATATTGTAGGAAAAATAATTGGGGATGGGTTACAGGTATCATCAATACATGAGCGAATGTATTTTATGCTTCGAAATGTTGATGCCTTCATAGCTCTACCTAGAGGTTTCGAAACTTTGGAGGAAATGTTTTAAATTGTCTTATGAGCACAATTGTAAATCCATCAAAAACTCATTGGTTTGTTAAATGTTGATGGATTTTATAATAAGTTGTTATCTTTTCTTGACTATGCAGTGGAAAAACAGTTCGTCTCATCGGCAACATGACATCCCCATTTTTTATTCAACTGTTGATCAATTACTTGATGAATTACAAACTTTTACACCTTTATCTGATCCAACAATGCGTCAGATAGATTGGTATAGTGATGACAATGAAAAGAAATGCAAGATAGATTTAACACTTCGTCTGTAGTTTATCTACTATTATGTATTTTTAAGCATTTTGTGTGACTTGTTTTATTTTGTTGCAGGTTTAATTTTTAATAAAAGATGTTTCAGGTGATATCTTCTATAATTTACTCTTTCTATATTTTGACATTGAGGACAATGTCTTAATCTGGTTGAGGGAAGAATAGTTGATATATTATGTTAGTGTTATTTATTTTTTTGGTTATCACTTTGTTCTCTAATAAAAAAAAATCATCATGAATGACGTGAGTAAAAGGTTCATTTATGCATTCTTAGAAACATTCTAGTTCTAAAATGGCAGAGTAATGAGTACATTACTGAACTTTTAAAACACATTCTAATTGGTTTATTTTTAATGCATTTTATGTATATTTGTTTGTTGCTTAAGTTTTTGGTAACTCTTGCGTAAATAAATTTGTTTTACTACTGAGGTATAATTTCAAAATTGTTTAGTTTAAATCATTTTTTCTATCTAGGTTACTAAAGAATAACTTTCAAAATTATTTCTTGAGCACAATACTAAGTCTTGTGGTAAGATGGATGATTCAATATATATAGCCAAAAGAATTTTCATGTTTAAGTATACATATTCTTTTCAGAACTCACATATCTTTTATTAGTGAATGAAGAGGTTTGAGATAACAGCTTACGAACTTTCATTGATCTTTTGAAATGGTTAATTTTTGTTTGGAATGACATTACCTAGGATGAGGAATGATTTGGTTGCTTAGTTGAAGGATGATAAAAAAAATAAAAAAATTTGAAAAAGTATTATGGTGATAAATTGCTCTTATTTTGTAATGATTCTTTATGTCTTTAAAAAAAACAAAAATAAAACCAAACACAAAAAAAAGAAGCAAAACAAAAGTATAAAAAAATGAGAAAAGAAGTCAATTCAGTTCAATAAAGTCTTCGTTCAATTTTAGAAGATAAAAGTTATTAGGAAGCAATCTTATCACCGACTCTTTATCCATAAGATTCGCATTAAATAATTAAAGTCCTGAAGCTAGCATATGGCAAGAATGGTTTGACTCTAAACAATTGATTTTCCTATCATTGGATCAATGTTAGTTTGTCTTTCTATCCTTAAATGTAACCTTTTCTTGAGCAATTATCTGTTTTCCAACTTCACGAATGAAATCCTAACTTGTTAAACAGTTATTTACCTGTGAAGATATGGAGCTGAGACTTTTACTTGGAGAAACTTTTCAAGGCTATATATATTGTGGTTTGTGGTAAGAAGGTTTTGACTTAATTCACACATACACACACAACATTTTGGAAGTTATGATTGAAATAACTTTAATAGCAATTGTGATCTTGAACTAACATTTTGTTTGAAATACTTAGGTAATGTTCAAATTTTATTTATGCTTAAATTGCTAGGGACTAGAAATAAGCTGGTTAAGGGGTATGATAACTTGAAATTACACATTTAATAAGGGATTTACATCATTGTTTTGTATTACTAGTGTCTTTAGCCCTCCCCCCCACACCCAAAATACTTAAGTATGTTTACAATATTGTACCAAATTAGTTTTTAACTATTTTGTGGTAGGTTTAGTAAAATAGGCATACCTTTCAACTTAAGGATCTAATTAGAGTGATTCTTAATCCTGTAAAGAGCTGACGCAATGGACTAATATATTGTATTTCACAAAGCATTTGAAATTCGAGCATTTAGATGGTGAAAATGGCCTAAAACAGAAATGATCTATAGTACAGGCCCAGTCCGAACAGTCATTAGTATTTAACTCATAACTATAAAATACGTATCTAATACATAAGAAACAACTCAATTTAGAAATATAAGAGACTTATCTATAACATTGATGTTTTGAGTGACAGCTAATTTGGATCACATCAATTTCAAATTGGATAATCAAGTGGGTACATTAATGATAATTAATGTAAATTATTTGCCACCATTCTTGACTTTTATCATCCAAGTGGTTCTCTTTTCATTTGTCTCGATTTGTCTATATTTTTCTATAAATAGGTAGCATGTTTATACCCCAAAGGATGTAATTAGAGAGCTAGATTTTAGTTCAAAACACTTATCTTTTGTATTATCTCTTTATAATATTATTTCTCTTGCTTACTATTCTAAAGTCATGTTATATCTTCTTCCATTTCTTTTCTTTTTCTTTAGTTTTATTATGTCCAAGTAATTTTCTTTATGCTAAGGTGAAAGGGTTAAACTCTTGACAAGGTAATAAGATATACTTAATGCTTATTCATGAATTTAATGTTTCATTCTTAAGTTATGAAAATTTATATATGATGTATTTATTTTGTTTGTAATATTAATATCATTTCTTCTAAAATGGTGTATCTTGATATATTATAGACAATTTTTATAGTTGGTATAATAAATTCTTGAACCATTTACAAGATTTGGCTTATATACCATTTGAAAGAAATAAATACTAGTTAATATATAAATGGTGATGAACTTTAATTGTTATATCTTTTGGTTGGAACCTCCTTCGTGTGAGGATTTCAGTTGAGTTATAAAAATAGTTAAATATATTCTTACTTCATATGCCAAGAGTGGATCCCCCTAACCTTAGCTTTTATTTTAATTGGTTAATTGAATTAATATTTGCAAACATCTTATACTACATTAATTATCTTTTAAAGTATTTATAATTTGTAATTTTAATTCCACTTCCCTGTGGATCGACCCTGTTCTCACCGGGTTATTTATTACTTCGACAATGCTACACTTGAGAATAAACTAACACATTCTGGACGTGTCATCAGCCATTCCAAGAAGCCGTATGGAATGGTCTACAAATATCAATATGAATTAGCTGTAAGACTCTATTGCTTCTATTGGCACCTAATTTTCTATTGTTTGGTCTATTTTTCCCTTAATGCACTCAATACAGGCTTTAAAATTTATTAAATTAAGAGTATCAAAAATTTCATCTAACACAAGTCTTTCTATTCTTTGTTTAGAGATTTATCCTAAATGCTTGTGTCATAACATAGCGAAATTCTCATCAGTTAATTTTTGTACCAAGTTTATTAAGTATCAATGATTCATTAAAAGATGTATGAGTATCTAATTAGTAAATATTATCAATCAGAGAACTAGTACTAATAAGATTTGAATTTTGATAGAGCCTAAACTTATTATTTTCGAATGAACAAAAATATCCTAATTTTTTCACACTAGAAACAGAAATTAAGTCCGTCTAAATGACGATACATAATAAATCTCATCTAAATCTAAATAATATTCCCTCTCTAATTGTAATCTAAATAATTCTATAGCCTCTACAAGAGATGTATTGTCGTTTTCAACTTAGATGCATCTTTCAACTTCAATTGGTAACCAGCTCTTAAGACAACCTTACATAGACACATTTATGTGAGTAATTGCACTTGTATATACTCACAAAGTGTGTTTAGGTACAAAAGCTAAATTAACTTCAGAATAAATGATGTTGACAAGTGTACATTTATTAACATGTCATTTGGCCTACTTAGGACAATCCTTCTTTATATGACTAGCTTTTTTTTTTTTTTGCAGAAGAAACAAGTGTTCGTGAAATTATATATACGCGAGTTATAACTGCAAGTGCATGACTCATGATAAAGTAATAAAGTGATGAGTGAGTATCATTCCCACGAGAATTAATGTCCTAAATTAATGTTAAGTACTATGGTATTGACAACCTAATTGTATGTAAGCTAATCTAAAGGCGAAGTTGAATTATGAAATTAAAGATGCTTAAAATGAACAATTTAATAAATCACGGAGTGATAATTCTATATAGTAAAGGGTCCTAGGGTCTTGATTTCTCTCTACCGTTCCCATGTTCTTTATCATTAGTGATTAACAACTAATCTTGTGAATTCATTAATTAAGGGCTTAGAATTAATCTCATTACCTCTCTCAAGCGTTGAATGAGATCCTATGCCTACCTAATTAAATTGATATCCTTATCTAACTTGTTATCTATACATGCATTAAGTTACCCTTAAGTGATTATCCTAATTCTATTAGTTTCTCATCTCAATAAAATTAAGGCTATGCTTTTTTAATTCCAACGCATGGTATAAACTTTCTCAAGTACATAACCCACAAAGTCTTAAATCATCTAATCAACCTTTCTATCCAATTAGAAGCATTAAACTTGTAAAAAGCATAAATGATAAACACAATGCAGTCATTTATCAACATAACACATCAAAATATAGTACTAAGTAAGAGTTACATCAACCCCTAGAATATAAAATCTAACTATCCATAGTTAAATGCATAAATACAATAGTTCAATAGTTCATAAAGTAACAATGTTTCAAATAAAATAAATTATAAATATAAACTTGAAACTAAAGTAAATGAGGTACAGAGTAAGAGGAAAGTAGTTGGAGAAGTCATTAGGCCTTCAATCTTCAATATTCTCCCATAATCTAAGCCTTAAGTGTGTTTTTTTCACTAAAAGCCCTTAGTTTTCTCTCAAAATTTCATCCCTCTTCCTGCTCTCTCAAATGAGACCTTTGGCTCCCTCTTCATAGGTCCTAAAATTAAGGTAATATGGGGTTTTGTTTTTCATCGAATGGCATTGCGGTGTCGATTTTTAGAGCTGTAGCCCTAATTTTCTGCCTAAATTTACACCGGTGGGAGGAGGAGGGGGGCTATTCATATGAACAGTATCTATGAATATTAAAAATGATCATTTTTAATGTTCACGCGTTGCAGCCTCAATTTTTGGTGCAGTGGTGCTTCCTGGCACCACAATGGACATTGTAGCAAATACCGTTCATTATTACTGTAACAGTCACTATAACCTCTTTGATATTTTTGCACGTTTTCATCAACTTTTCACCCCAAATAGCCTATTAACTTGGAACCTACAAAATAACATTAATGCACATTAAAAAAAACATATATTTGTATTTAAATTGAGAAATTATCAAGTTTAGGAGATTTAAACAATAAATATAAAATATAGTCATCAACAAGTAATAACCGGATATTGTTTCTTTTAAACCTTATTATTTGAAGTCTCTATTGTAGTTTTCTTTCTTTTATTCATTTTTTTTTCTTATTAGTAACCTTATTCTTAGAAGTATTTGCTAAGTGAGTCCTTTTAGTCTTTCCTCACTTCAATTTGTCTTCTTCTTGCTCATAATGAGAAATTGGCTCTTTAAGAGTCCATTTATCCTTTTGGGTGTTGTAGGTTACTTTAAATTGACTGTATTATGCAAGAAGAGATATCAAAACTAGATGCATAAGTAAGTCATCAGATAGCTCTAACTTTAGAACCTTTAGTTTTAAAGCGAGATTAGACATCTCTATAATGTACTCATTTATATTTTCTTTGTCATTATACCTCATTGAAACAATATTAGCTACTAGCGTACTTATTTCAGTCTTTTCATTTTTGGCAAGTATTCTTCAATTTTTTTCCAAGAAATTTTTCGCATTTTCCTTCTTAGAATAGTGTCGTTAAACATAGGAATTAAATTTATATTGGTAGATATAGTAAAAACAAATAAAACTTATAGAAAACTTATATTGATAGATATAGTAAAAATATGATAAAACAACAAGCTCACAATCATGTCCTTATTTTAAACATATACATGCATGGCATAAAATAATCATACAAGAGTGGGCCCTATCACGATATATCTAGTGCAACATTTATATTTAATCTTTGAAAAAAATATTAATTATAAGTGGTACTCTCATTACAATAATCAAATGTTAATAAATTCTGTCAAGAATAAACCTTTCTTTGGACCAACTTATTGCATGCATAGAAAATATGATAATTATTACATATTTATTACTGTAAATATATCTATTGTTTGGCTAAAAAATAATATTCCTTTGGGCTAATTATTTTTTTGCATAAATAATAAACATATTCATCTTAATATTAAAAAATAAATAAATATACACAACATATGTTACTTTTCCAACATGTTATTTTAATCAATTTATTTTAAAATATAAGACAAGTTGTGTTAAAAAAAAAAACTAAAATGCCAACAAATAGAAAATTTAAGTATTTCTTATATATTAGAGTAGGCGCATAGTGCGAAGGCCATTGTAGTTACAACACTACTAATAATCCAAAACATGGTTAGTGATTGTTGGGTCAAATTTAAATAGGTCATATTTTGGGCTGAATCTCCATAAATTAGGTAGGTAGACCCAATTCTCCTAAAATAACTGAAAATTCCTAAATTTCAACCTTAAATTGTCAACTTCAAATTTACAAATATTTACATAGTTCACAAATAAATTTTGGTCAAAATTAGGATCTATTTACAAACTCTTTAAAGTTTTTAAGCTATTTACTAATTACTTAAAGTTAAGGGGGCTGAGTGAGAATGACAAGACCCACCTCGAGACCGTCTACTGTAGGTCCCGGTGGGCTCCGTCAGGCACCTCAACAGAAACTCCTCAAAATCTAATTACCCAAACTAAGAAATTTCGCAAGCTGAACCATTTTTAACTCTTGCTATTACTACTAAATCCCAGAATACCGGTAAAAATATTTTTACCAAATTTTAAAAAAAATAACGCACAAAGTTTTCTTTGTTTTTTAAAAAATCCCAATACAAAACTTGCAAGGAAATCATACTTTTTTTTCAAACAGCTTCTCAACTTCCAAATAGAACCTCCGATCCTTTTCAAAATCAAATCCAAACTCAACCCAACAATTTCATTTAAATAACAAAATTAATATACTAATAAAAAGTGAAACTATCACCATAATATCGAAACCTTTTCTTAATTGTTCAAAACATATTTAAAATATACACAAGTATATAACTATTATGCAAAAATCAAAAGGTACTAATTAGTACATTTACAACATGATCGTCAAACTTAGCCCATTAATCAGTTGTAGGAGAATCAATAATTTACACACCAAGGCCTGCACCTAGAGGGGGGTTTAGAAAATATAAAACACGAAATATGTGAGCTAAAATAGCTCAGTGAGTGCATTTAAGATTTTCAGTAAAAATAAAATAAAATTCTGCATAAATATTAAATTCTGAAAAATGCATAAAACATGCTTCTAAAACTATTATAAAACTATAAAATAGTTTCTAATGTCATATGCTGATAAAATCTTACCGAGCGCGTTTTATTTATATCTTCTGTAAACAATATCCAGAACCTGTAAAATATAATAACTAACATGTACACATATAAATACGTAATATGGGTTTGGTAGCTCAAAAACTATTAAAACCCTCGCTCAGCCATTTTCTTTCTAAACTGCACCAATGGTAACCCTAAAGCTCTATACTCACGCAGCAACTAAACTAGCACCACACAACATGAGTAGGTCACAGGGCGTCTAAACTAACAACACTCACTGTGACATCTAAAGACATCTCACTATCTATGTAGTCGAATCTTACATCGCCTACATATAGCGAGATAATACCCCGTACACTTAGAGCGACTCACGTGACTCGATAACCCGACTTCTCAGAGTTAGTGACTCACCCCCCCCAATACTTGCCCATGCATACGGAATATACCAGCCAGGTCCGTAAACCATCGCCACAAAAAAATCTGAGGGTACCAATGGCTTTTGAAACTAATTTAATAATTTTAAAACTATTTTTTAAACTGAACATATAAATGCATATTTATAACTATATACCAAAATTGTAAATCATGCTTATGTATTAAAAATACATAAAACATACAATTTCAATATGCTGAAAACATATTAAATGAAAAATAAACCATTATAGATTTTTACTCACTAACCGCTCCAAACTTAATTCTTCTCCGAAACTTTTACTTTCTTTACCGCTCTCGGTTTTTTTCACCTACACACCATAAATTACATTTAAAACCTTTACAAATACTAAAAATTACACTTAAACTAATAAGCGCCCTATTCGGCCTACAAAGTTCGAATGGATTTCACTTTTTGTTTTTGATTTATGAAGTCATTCAATCTTGTTTAATTAACCATCCGACGCCATAAAATTTTTTTAACACTCTATAAATTTAGTTGGACATAATTGCCCTTTATCTTACTAAGAATTATGTCCTTCATCTTACTAAAAATGGATAATTATGTCCCTTTTTCTTCATTTTTTATTTTCCATCACCCATATACATCCAATTAGCCCAAGGAATCATTTATACATAACAATTGAATCAAAACACAACTCTAACCTTAAAATCCCTAAAGTGGCCGAATTCACCTTTCTCACCCAACACAATTTTTTTCTCAATTTCTTGTTCCAATAACATTTAAATCATGTCAATTTAATTCTAATGCCCTAATGACATTTAATTGAAGTTTCTGCAACAAGATCACACCAAACCCTAATTCTTACATTGCTAATTCCTTTAGTTTGGTGTCTCCCTTAAGTTCCACACTTGAATTTAATTCAATCTAAATCAAGAATTCACACAAGGCATTAATAGAATTAATCTTGAAAAAATCATGCACCACCATTACTACATAATGCTTTTCTTACCTCTTTTTCTTGGATTTTCACTAGTAGAAGCTTCAATTAATCTTAGGAACTTGTGTTTGGCCTTATTTTAACTTAATCAAGCATGAAAACTCATGAAAAAGTATTGAATATCATTGTAGCAGTATCCCCATTCTCATGACTGAATTTCCTCTCTTTTGCTCTAACATGCTATGCTTTTAACTTGTCTCTAACTGGTCTATTTTCTAACATATAGATTGTGTTTCTTAACAAAGGCTTCTTCCATACATAACCCTTAAATGAAAATTCATATATTAAATTGAAATTTCCTTTTTTCAAGATAATAAAAAAAAAATTCCAAAAATATTCTGTAACTGTCCGATACTCCAATCGAATATGAAATTACCAATTTAAGTCTAATATCTCTCACGCACACCGTAAAAATAATATTTCTAATAAGGTTAAAATTAGGTAACCCTACGGTGTCTTTATCGCTTTATACGAAAATCTATGCACCTACACTACTAATAAGGATCAGATATTAGAAATTTACCCCTCCTAAAAAAAATATTGTCCTCGAAATTTAAACCATACTTGTCTCAAAGAGGTGGGGATGTTGTACTCGCATCTAATCTTCGCGTTCCCACACGGCTTCTTCTACTCCATGGTTCATCCTAACACCTTCATTAAGGGAATACTTTTATTACGAAGCACTTGCTCTTTCTGGTCTAGAAATTGCACAGGCTTCTCTTCATAGGTTAAATTCTCATTAAATTCTACTGACTATTCCTTTAGGATATGCGAACGATCTATTAAGTACTTGTGAAGCATGGAAACGTGAAACACGTCATAGATTCTGGCCAGTTTTTTCTGTAACCGTAGATGATATGCTACCTCCCTAACTCTTTTAACTATCTTATACCGCCCAATGTATCATGGACTCAACTTTTCTCACTTCCCGAATCTTAATACTCATTTCCATGGTGATATCTTCAGAAAGACTTTATCACCGACCTAGAACTCTAAGTCTCTTCTCTTATTATCTGCATAACTCATCATTCTATCATTAGTTATTTTCAATCTCTGCCTAATAACTTGAATATTTTTTGAAGTGATCTGGGCAATTTCTGGACCCACAAGCTTCCTTTCACTAAGCTCATAATAACAAATTGAAGTTCTGCACTTCCTTCTATACAATGCTTCATATGGTGCCATCTCGATGCTGGCCTCAAAGCTATTATTATAAACGAACTCCAGCAATGACAGGTAAGTATCCCAGCTCCCCTTAAACTCCATAACGCACGCCCTAAGAATATCCTCGAGTATCTGAATTGTTCGCTCAGAATGGCCATCAGTCTGTAGATGAAAGGCCGTACTAAAATTTGATTTAGTGCCTACAGTTTTCTGTAAGCTAGACCAAAATCGGAAAGTGAATCTCGGATCTCTATCTGACATTATGGATACTAGAGTGCTATGAAGGCATAACACCTAATCTACATACAACTTGGCTAATTTATCCAGGGAATAATTACTTCTGATGGGTAGGAAATGGACGAATTTCGTCAATCTATCGACAATTACCCATATCGCGTCATTGCCTCTTTGGCTACGCGGAAGTCCTACCACAAAATCCATTGTTATCCTCTCTCATTTTCACTCAAGGATCGAAAGGGGTTGTAAGAGCCCTACAAGTTTCTGATGTTCAGCCTTTACTGTTGGCAAGTCAGGCATCTAGAGACAAATTCAGCTATATCTTTCTTTATGCATTTCCACCAGTAATGCTCCTTTAGGGTATAGTACATTTTTGTGCTCCCCGGATGCATAGCATATGCAGAAAAATGAGCTTCTTCCATAATCTCTCTTCTTAACTCATTCACATCTGGTACACATAATCTCCGACCCAAGGTTACTACACTATCCTCAGTCACTGAAAAGTCCTTTTACTGCCCAAACTCGATTTCACCCTTCAATTTAACTACCTGTAGATCTTGAGTCTGTAATTCTCTAATCCGGGCAACTAATATTGGATGGACCTGAAATGTGACTAATAGTGCTTCTGAATCTGACAGCTTCAATCTCACACCAAAAAACCCCAATTCTATTAGCATTGATAGATATGCAACCCTCATGTGAGCTATTGAGCTGACAGGCTTTTTGCTAAGAGTGTTTGCTACTACATTAGCTTTTCCCGAAAGGTACTCAAGTATGCACTCATAATCCTTGATAAGCTCTAGCCACCTTCTCTGCCTTATATTCAGCTCTTTCTAAGTGAACAAGTATTGCAAGCTCTTGTGGTCTATAAAATTTTTACAGGGAACTCTATATAAATAATGCCTTCAAATTCTTAAAGCAAAAACTACCGCTGCTAGTTCTAGGTCATGTGTGGGATAATTCTGCTCATGCTTCTTCAATTGTCAGAAAGTATATGCTATTACCTTTTCCTTCTGCGTCAATACACAACCTAGACCCTGCCTGAAAGCATCACAATATATGGTAAATCCATCCTTCCCTGACGAATGTGTAAGCACTGGGGCTGAGGTTAATTTTCTCTTCAACTCATCAAAACTCTGTCTAGCATGCCTTTGACCATACAAACTTCTCTTCATTTCGGGTTAGCTTAGTCAGAAGAGTGACTATTTGTTCGCAAAATTATACACACGCAAATTTATACCGTAGTGCACAAGTCATGAGCAAGTAATAAAATGATGAGTGAGTATCGTTCCCATGAGGATTGTGTCCTAAATTAATGCTAAGTACTATAATATTGGCGACCTAACTTTATCTAGGCTAATCTAAAAGGTAAGATGAATTATTGAATTAAAAGTAACTTAAAACTAAATAACTTAGTAAATTAAAGATATGAGAGATCTATAGCAATAAGGTTTTAGGGACTTGGTTTCCCTCTATTATTCCTATGGTCTTTGTCATTAGTGATCAACAACCAATTTTATGCATTCATTAGTCCAAGGTGTATGATTAATCTCATTCCCTCTCCCGAGTGCCAAATGAGATACTATGCATATACAACTCAGTTGATATCCCTATCTAACCCGTTATACATACACGCATTAAGCTACCCTTATGTGACTACCATAAGTTCATTAGTCTCCCAACTCAACAAACTCAAAGCTATGCTTTTTACAATCAACATATGGATTAAACTTTTCCAAACACATAACCCAAATGTTTAAATCATCCAATCCATCTCCCAATGCAATCAGAAGCTTTAAGCACATAAAAAGCATAAATCAATAAACATCAAATAGTCATTAATCACAAAATAGCATCAACACATATTGGTCAATAGAGTTCCACCAAGTCATAGAACATATAATCTAACAACAAAATAATAATCTTGTGATATGGTGAATTCTATAAAAATAGGATCCTAGAGCATTAATTTCATTATATTCTTCCTATGTTCTTCCATCTAGCATTTCATTCAGTTCATTAATCAGGGGTTTAAGACTAATCTCATTCCCTCTCCCGAGTGCCGAATGAGATACTATGCATACATATTCAAGTTGACATCCCTATCAAACTTGTTTACATATACATGCATTACGCAACCCTTAAATTGATTATCCAATGATTAATTTCATTACCTCTCCCGAGCGTCAAATGAAATCCTAGGCATAATGGTACACCCAAAGTGTTCTCACACATTTTATCAAACACTTAGAGTGCACCACATGCAATCCTTAAGAAAATCATAGTGATTACCTAAGTGTTATTAGCCTTCCAACTCAATAACAATTTAAGGCTATGTTTCTCCCAAATCCAATAAATGGGTCAAGCTCTCCCAAGCATCAATCCATAAATTCACAATAACCAATTCATTTTTCAATCAATTTGAAGCATTAAGCATAGAGAAACATAAATAAATTCAACAAAAATATACTAAATCATCCAAACATAATATAAATAAAACTACATCAAGTTTTAGAATTCAAGTTTGATCACATACAAATCCAACCATAACTAAAATTATCTAGAAATCCATAAATACAACTTATTTAAACAATGTTCATAATTAAAAATTTAAACAAAAGAGAAAATAATAAGAAAAGAAAGAGAAAACCAAATTTGGGGATGTCTCCAAGGTTTCAATCCTTCAAATGTCTTCAATGATGCTGAAGAAACCTTGGAGACATCATTTCTTCTCTTTAAATTTGAGCTCAAGCCTTATTCTCTTTTGCAAATTTCGTGCCTCATTTTTTTGATAATATGAAAAATGGCTAAAGGGTAATATTTATAGGTTTTAAATTAGGGTAAGAAAAATGGGGTTAAAACAGGTGGTGGCGCTTGGGCGCCACATTTTGAAGCTTAGGCGCCTGAGTGCCACTTTTCAGTGCTAGGGTGCCAAATCCTAGGTGATTTGGCCCCTGGGCGCCACTTTCTAGCGCTAGGGCGCAAAATACTGTTTCTGTCACTGTAGCGGTACTGTACACCTGACATTATTCATAAAGTATTGTTTATTGTACTGTAGTATTTTGGTTTTTTGCTTATTTTCTTTGAATTTTCATCCCAAATAGCTCATTTTACTTGAAACCTACAAAATAAAATTAATATATATAAAAAATCATAAATTCACCTTCAAAATGAGCAATTATTAAATTAAGAGGGATATAATATCATATATAAAATACGCTTATCACTATTTAAAAATTCCTCTACTAACTTCTTATAGTATCTAGCCAAACCCAAGAAACTACGAACCTCTGTCACATTCGTGGGTTGTCTCCAATTCATTATGGCTAAAATCTTCTGGGAATCTACGGTTACCCCTTCTGCAAAGACTACATGACCCAAAAATGAAATTCTATCTAACCAAAAGTTACATTTATTGAGTTTGGCATATAACCAATGGTCGCTTAAAGTCTGCAAAATAATCATCAGATGTTCCGCGTGCTCTTCCTCACTGCTTAAATATACTAGTATATCATTAATAAATACTATCACAAACTGATCTAAATAGGACCAAAAAATTATGTTTATAAGATCCATAATAATGACTGGGGAATTAGTCTACCCAAAAGGCATGACCAAGAATTCATAACGCCCGTATTGATTCCTAAAAGAAGTCTTGAAAACAGCTTCCTCCCAAATTTTCAATTGATGATAGCCTAATCTCAGATCTATCTTAGAAAATACTTTGCCCCCCTGCAGTTGATCAAATAGATCATCAACTCTCGGAAGTGGATATTGATTACGCACTGTTACTTTATTCAATTCTTTATAATCAATGCACAATCTCATACTTCTATCTTTCTTCTTTGCAAATAAGATCGGTGCCCCTCAAAGAGATGTACTCGACTTGATGAAACCCTTATTCACTAACTCTTTCGTCTAAATCTTCAACTCTTTTAATTCTGAATGAGCCATTTTGTAGGGGGTTTTAGAGATTGGTTTCGTTTCAGGGGCAAATTCTATTCGAAACTCTATTTCCCTATCTAGAGGTAACATTGGAAGATCATCTGGGAACACATCCAAAAATTCTCTAACCACTGGACTATCCTCCAATTTCATTCCACCATTTCTTACTTCTATTGCATAGATTAAATATCTTTAACATGACTTCTAGAGCATCTTCCTTGCCCTCATTACTGACACCATATTAGTGGCAAGTATTCTTCATACTCCATAGAAAATAACTTCAATTTCCCTTAGGCTACGTAATTTGACTTCTTTTCAGAAGCAATCTATCGTGGCCCGATATTTGGACAACCAACACATTCCTAAAATCTCATCAAATTATTTGATAGCCAGCAAGATCAAGTCTGCCAAAATTTCTTGGCCCTTTATACAAATTTTACTATTTATACATATCTTTTCTACTATAATGAGTCTCCAGTGGGAAGAGACACTGTCATACTACAATCTAATAACTGTAGCGCTATACTAGCATTTGCAACAAACCCCTTAGAAATAAAAGACTGGGTAGCTCAAAGATCTATCAGTACATAAGCATCTCAATCAAAAACTAACATCGTACCTGTCACAACTTCTGGGGCCGCATCCGCCTCTTATTGGGTTATTACAAATACCCTAGCTTGGGTATGAGGTCTACCTTGCTGCCCTTCAGATGATCCACCTCGACCGGCTCCCCTACAAGGCTGGCCTGAACCGTTGGGCCCTCTAAATTATGAACCCTCGACTCTGTCTTCAGCCACTACTGATTTATTCTAGAGCTGGCGGTCTATTTTTTAATTTACTACTAGCTCTAATGTTCGAACAATCTCTCATGCAGTGGCCCTCCTGACCACACTTATAGCAATCTGTAATCCTCTTCCTATAATCTCCTAGATGGGCCTTGCTACATTTGTTACATATCGGAAAGTCTTTCCAACTCTCTTTAGTACTTCGGGACCCGACTGATGGTTGTTGACGAAAGTTTGACTTGATTGAGCCCCTTGGCTTAATTTTTTATTGTTGGACCATGTAGATCTCTCCTTCATTCTTGCATATTTACTAGGTCCTCCCCAAGAACCACCTGACCAGCCCCTTTTTCTAGCCCTGCTATTTTGGTTTAGGAATGGCTGCCATGCTTCTTTCAACTCGAGTTACAGCTTTCACCAATGTTTCGTACTGAGTGTGAGGTACCAACACCATATAAACCCTGATCCAAGGATTGAGGCACACTGTAAACCGATTAGCTTTTTGCTCTTCATTATCAGCTATGAAGGGAGCGACATAGAGGAGTTCTAAAAACTTCTTTTCATACTTTGTCATGGAGAGAGAACCTTATTCTAGCTTGAAAAACTCTTCTATCTTTGCATCTTTATAACTCGTGGGGTAAAACTTATCCAGAAATTCTCATTTGAAAAGCGTCCAAGACACCTCATCAGAATTCCTTCTCTGCAAAGCCTTCCACCAGTCTTTTGCCATTTCCTTCAATAGAAATGCGGAGTATGCAACCATCTATTCTTCAAAATACCCCATAACCTAAAAAATTTCTTCATTATTCTCTAGCCAGGATATGGCTCTCTCAGGGTCTCCTATACCATCATACGGCTTCGCACCTAATTTTTTGGCGCACTCAATAGACACTTTTGCCTCTCTCGGCTGTTGAATTGCTGCCGCTAGTATTTGTGCCATCTGAGCTACATTTATATTTCACCCTCTAGCTCGGCAGGCTAAGACTACTCAGGAGGGGTTTGGGGAATGGGAACATTTACCGACTGATTCACCTACTCCTCTTCAGATGCAAGAGCCTCCGCAGCTGCTCTCCTAGTATATAGGCCCCCACGATGATGCATATTTTTTATAAATTTAATAATGAAAATGGTTATCAAATGCACGCAATTTCGAGAATCTCATTCTGAAAATAAACTTTTTAACTAAAAACTTCAAAAACTGGGCTCTGATACCACTCTAAATGGACCCGCTCTGAGACCCTCTACTGTAGGTCCTGGTGTACCCTACTAGCACCTTAACGGAAGTTTCTTAGAATATAACTATCAAAACTAAGAAATTCTGCAAGGCGAGCCCTTTTTAACTAATGTTATTACTACTAAATCCTAGAATACCAGTAAAAATATTTTTACTAAATATATTAAAAAAAACGGATAGAGTTTCCTCTATTTTTCTGAAAATCCCAATACAAAACCTGCAAGAAAATCACATTTTTATTTCAAACAGTTTCTCAACTTCCAAATAGGACCTCAGGTCCTTTTCAAAACCAAATCCAAACTCAAACCAACAATTTCATTTAAATCACAAAATTAACATACTAATAAAAAGTGAAACTATCACCATAATATCGAAACCTCTTCTTGTTTGTTCAAAATATATTTACAATATACACAAGTTTATAATTATTATGCAAAAATCAAAAGGTGATACTTAGCACATTTATATTTACAAAATGATCTTCAGACTTAGCTTACTAATCAGTTGTAGGAGAATCAGCAATTTACACACTGAAGCCTACACCTGGAGGGGGATTTAAAAAACATAAAATATAAAACGGGTGAATTAAAAGGGCTCAGTGAGTGCATTTACGATTTCCAGTAAAAATAAAATAAAATTCTATATAAATATTAAATTCTGAAAATGCATAAAACATGCTTCTAGAACTATTATAAAGCTGTAAAATAGTTTCTAACATCATATGCTGATAAAATCTTGCCGAACGGAATTTATTTATATCTTTTATAAACAACATCCAGAATCTGTAAAACATAATAACTAACATGTACATATATAGATACGTAATTGCGTTTGGTAGCTCAAAAATAATAAAAACCCTCCCTCAACCATTTTCTTTCTAAATTGCACCAATGGTAACCCTAAAGCTCTATACTCACATAGCGACTAAACTAACACCGCACAACATGAGTAGGTCATAGAGCATCTAAACTAGCAACACCCATTGTAACATCTAAAGACATTTCACTGTCTATGTAGCGAAATCCTACATCGCCTACATATAGCGAGACAATAACCTGTACACATAGAGCAACTCACATGACTCGATAACCGACTCCCCGGAGTTAGTGACTTACCCCTCAATACTTGCTCATGCATATGGGATATACCGACCAGGTCTGTAATGTTGGGATTTGTGCTTACGTGACATCTCTTTATGTATGAATATTTACTTAATATTTATACTAGTATTATCATTTCATTAAATCGCTAATTATATTTTATATATGGTAAGATGCTTGTAACATTTTAAACATTGTACGATCTGAAAGAGTTCAGATTTGATCTAAATGAATTTAGATTAGTGTTAAAAATTAGCAACACTGAGAGTTATAAATGCTAATAGTTGGCACATATAAGAGTTATCAGGTTATAAAAGTCAACAATATCTAAAAAGTTAGAGCGTTGTCTAAAATGGGACAAAGACCTCAAAATATATTAGTAATGATGTAGTTGCAAAGAATTGTAAATAGTGCTAGGAAATGTCATTATGCAAATATGTTCTCAAATATTATGTTCCTGATTTATCTTCACTGATGCTAATCTGTTAGTGAATACCTTAATAAATATATAGATCGGTGTATGTCTATATCTGGATGATCCAGATGGTTAGTCTTAGCAAACTATGAGTTTAATGGAACCTCGTATAGAGATATAGGTATTCAGTAAGGATTGAAAATTGAACATACTCACAAAAGATCTCTAATAAACATCCTATAAAGCCGTCAATTGAGGGTTTTTTGAGCTGAGTAGTATTCGTGGTCCTTTGACTTGAGTGCCACGGTGGGCTTGTGAGTGATCCACCATACTTTGGTTCCACACATGTTAGAAACCTTTCATGGTTGGACCGCTGGGTGTCGCTGGGTATGGTCTGACGCTCGTGGAGTCCGATACGCATAGATATGGGATCCATCAGCTCATTTGGGTGAGTATTATATCCTAATGCTCTAAGATTATATTTTAAAAAGTCTTATGGTCATAAGCATAATTCTCGGGAAAAGAGTTTAACTCTAAGGATAAATAATATTACAAAAGTGTTTGGAAATATTATTTATTAAAATACAATTCTAGAGATAAGATTTCGATCAGGCATATGCAGATTTGACGGTGTTGATCTATATCTCTACTCTACCCGGATATAAATGATGGAGGGTTTATATGAATATGTTATAACCTTAATTTGTATGTCTAATGGGTCACTTTATAATATCCGTAACGTGTATGTGGAGTATCGTTCACAGACGTATGGAGGAGTTCCATATGACAATTCGGGCGTGGACCTAGAGAGTCTGACAATATGAAGTGTACTCGTTGTGTACTGGAGCAGTATAATAGATCGAGCAGTTCCATCCTAGAAATCCCAACAAACCGAAAATATGTTTCAAGGTTTCTCAGGTTGTGCACTTGTCTAGACTTAAATGTTAAGTATATCATTTAATTAGTTGAAAAGAGTTATTAACTAATTAGATGTTAGCAAGTGGCACAATTTTATTCTATGAATTGTTTTACCATGAATTCATCCATTAACTATGTTAGTAAAATCAAATAAGGTAAATATTAATTATTAAGTTCCACACTTGAATTCAACTTAATTTGAATCAAGAATTCACACAAGACATTAATAGAATTAATCTTGAAAAAACTCATACAGCACCATTACTACATAATGCTTTTCTTACCTCTTTTTCTTGGATTTGCACTAGTAGAAGCTTCAATTGATCTTAGGAACTTGTGTTTGGCCTTATTTTAACTTGATCAAGCATGAAAAGTCATAAAAAAGTATTGAATATCACTGTAGCAGCATCCCCCTTCTCATGGCTGAATTATCTCTCTTTTGCTCTAACTGTTGCCAAGGATCTAATACAAGTGGGTGTATGCATGTGATATTGTGTCTATTGCCTAAAATACGTATCTTATATATATTCTACACAGTAGAAGTGTGTAAATTATACAATAAATAAATATATTAATCATATTAATATATTAGTAAAGGTTGAGAACTCACCTTAACGTATAACGTTATACACGTATTTCTTCGAAGTCCTATAAAGACTAACTCGTGGGCAGTCACCAACACGGTGGGCTTGGTAAGCTAGAACAACAGCCTCATATCCAGCACGGGATTAACTCTTAATCCCCAAAATGACTGGGTGTGTATTTATATCATTTTCTTTAAAAGGATAAGAAATGTAGAGTTTGAAGCAATCCATCATTGCTTCAATTGGATCCATAGAGAAAAATGAAACAATTTCACTTTTCCCTATTTTTTCTTATTCTTTTCTTTTCTTTTCTTTTCTTTCTTCTCCATTTCTCTTTCTCTCAGCCACCACCCCAAAAACCACACTTCTCATTCTCTCTCTCTTTATATATATATATATAATAAAATATTAATATAATATATTAAATAATATAATAATAATAATATAATGGGTGCCAACTATTTGGCACCCAAATATAATAATAATAAAATATTATATAATATATAATAACGAGAGAGAATAATTATTTAACAATTAAATAATCATAGTGTGAAATAACTATTTTGCCCCCATAAATAGTTACCAAGTCTACCCTTAGTAGGTTCCACCAAATCTCACACTTGGGCAAATTCAATTGAGGGTCCACAATACGCTACGTGTCATTATATAATTAGTAAATAATAATTATTAACTAATTGTTGTATTTAACACTTAAATACAAACATGCACACATTCCCGTGGTAGTGCTAAATATTGCTGGATTAAACAATTTAATCTAGCATGCTGCCCAGTGCACAACAAGTACACTCCATATCACGGGACTCCCTAAGTCCTACGCCCGATTCATCAAATGGAACTATTCTATGAGTCCGTGAACAATGTCCCACACACACGTCACGGATATACAAATCAGCGCATTAAATTATGCAAGTTGAGATTACAACACATACATATAGTCCTTCCGTCATGATATCCTAGATGTGCTAGGGATATAGATTATCACTGTCAAATCCCTTAGTGCTCATCCATGTCTTATCTTCAGACTTGTATCTCACTGAACAATATGTGCAAACTCTTTTGCCATATTATTCCACCCTGGCAGAACTCTTTCCTAGGATGATTGCTTGTGGCCACAAGACTTCCTGAGATACAATCTCGAAGCATCTGGATATCTAACTTCATATAGGAGCTGACAGATCCCATATATGTACACACTGGACTCCATAAGCATCAGACCATACCCAACGACACTAGCGGTCACACCATGAAAGGTCTGTGACATGCGTGAAACCAAAGTATGGTGGATCACTTACAAGCCCACCATGACACTCAGGTTAAAGGACCACGTATACTACTCAACTCAAGAAGACCCTTCGTTGACGGCTTACATTGAGTGTTTATTAGAGGCCCTCATGAGTTTGTCCCATATCCAGTCCTAACGGGATACTCATATGTCAATATGAGCTCCAAGCTCACGGTCGGCTAGGAACGACTATCTATACCTTATAGGTATGACATATGCTGATCTATATAAAAAGGTATCCGCTGAGAGACCCACATCGGCAGAAATAGATTAGGGACAATTATTTGAGAACATACTTATGCAACTAGCATTTCCTAACACCCGATTACAACTCTTATAACTATGCAGTTACTAGTATATTCCTAGGTCTATGTCTCATTACAGACAAGACTCCAACTCTTGGATCTTTATTGAGTATTATAACCAACTAACACTTAATTGTGCTAATATTTAGTATTTATATCTCTCAGCGTGGCTAACTATGAGTCATTGTCTAAACTCCTTTAAATCTGATCTAAATTCCTTCAGATCGTACAATGTTTGTAATGTTACATGCATAGTACTATATAAATGGGTATTACCGATTTAATGGGAATGTACACTTGTATACACAAGTATATGTACATTTTGGGATGGCACGTAAGCACCAATCCTAACACTAATATGTTATGCTTTTAACTTAGTCAAATTCTAGACACTTCATTTTTATATAGTGCTCTCTCAAAAGTCTAATTTGTCCCTCAACTAATTCTGAATTTCTAAATTGCCATTAGTTCAAAATTGAAGTATTTAATTGGTTCTTTTCTAACTATTTAGTTAGAATAGTTAAAAGAACCAACTAGGCAATCCATCAACTTGTTTCTAATTAGTCCATTTTCTAACATATGAATTGTGTTTCTTAACAAAGCCTTATTCCATGCATAACCCTTAAATGAAAATTTATATATTAAATTGAAATTTCATTTTTCTAAGCCAATAGAAAAAAAGTTTCAAAAATATTCAATAACCGTCCGACACTCCAATCAAGTGTGAAATTACCAATTTAAGTCTAATACCTCTCGCGTGCACCATAAAAAAATATTTCTAATAGGGTTGAAATCGGGAAACCCTGCGGTGTCTTTATCACCTGCGCCCCAGCTCCATATATTCACCGCGCCAGTGACAGGCTAGCACTCTAATGCCATCACTCCACCGCTCCAACGGTGCGGCCTTCTACACGCAGCGCCCCAGGGACAGAACGCAGTGCTCCAACGGTAGTTCGAGTCCTAGTCCTATGAGAATTAAGATTTTCAAGCTCATATCAATCCCTATAAAAAAACCCCTCAACCCTAGACGTTAAAAATCACCCAAGACACATTCAAGAACACCAAGAATACAGAGCACAAGTCTTGGAGAGCAATAGGAGTTTAATTGAAGCAACTTTAGAGAGAGGTTCAAGGTGTTCTTCGGCATCAAGAGTATCTTAGGCAGCGTAATTAAGAGCAATTCAACGTCTATATCGATTTGCTATTGATTGTATCATGATTTTTTATTATTTTTACTGCTATTCTCTTGTAGTCATGAACTAAAATTATTTTTTAGGGTTAATACTTGAACTCAATATGTGTGCTTAATTGCCATATCTTTTGAATATTTAATAAACTTAGTTCTTTGATATTCAAATTACTTGATCTTAATGCTTCAATATATCTGGTCAATATATGGTGAATGAGTTGGTAATATTGTTAATAAACTCGAAAGAGGAATCATAATATTTAGACCTAGGTAATTTAAAGTATGATTGTAGAGTAATATTCAATGTTGCATATGCAAGTTTCAATTTAGGATAGGAAGATACCAAATTGGCATGTATGATCAATAAGACTTAATCTTAATGAATCTTAATTTATTACAAGTACCATAAAAATATAGATATTTGGTAAATTAAAGTATACTTGCATGACATTGGAAGAGACTTATGAATACATTAGTGTCTTGATCAATAACAAAGACTAAAGGAGTTAAATATTAGAGATTAATCATTACAAAACATATTGAGGGATAGTATTAATCATAGGTTTTCTCTATATTGTTATTACCTAATTCTTTTTGCATTGTGTTATTGCTTTTATATTTTTTACATTCATTCTTAAATTTTTTATTTTTCTGAATAATTATTAAAAATACATAATTTTAGTATTTGGTTAAAAAGAAGAAATTATCCATGTGGGTTCGATATCCGACTTATTAAGTTCCTTTATTATTTGTTACGATAGCGTATACTTGCGTTTAATTATAAGATATAGAAATATCACATTACTAGGCACCTATACTACTAATAGGGATCGGATATTACAAAGAAAATGTACTTATATCAAAACTTATCTAAAAATATTAAATATTTTCTAGCCAAATTATAATTATGTAAAAATTTAGGGGGCTGTAAAAAAATAGCCAATGCTGTTAGAGCCTATTTGTAAATTTTCTAAATTTTATGGTTAAAATATAATTAGGTAAAACTAAAAGGGGTCTAATCCCTCATCTTCCTTATACTGCTGCCCATTATTTTTTTTAAAAAAATTATAATAAAAAATTCTAAATTGTTAACAACCAAAAAAAAAAAGTGAAAACATCAAATTGAAAATGAATTTTAATATTTTTATCCTTAACTTTTTAAATCAACGACCTTCTCTTATATTTAAACTCTCAAATTACAATGAAAACATAAATCCAATGTTTTTTCTCAATTAAATTATGAAAAATTTATAAAATTCATGCTTAATGTTTTTTCTCAAAAAAAAATCATGAAAATTTTATAAATTTCATGCAAATTATATTTTTGCCCTAACAAACTATATGGAAAAAAGATAGTCAAAACATGAAATATATGCATGAATAATCTTATAACATAATTTCTGTTCTGATATCACTTTTTAGACATAAGCATAAATTAGATTCATACCTATATGAATATAATCAAATATCTATTATACTAAATTATGAGGATGGATGTTGAGAAGAATATACTTAAGGAATCTATAATAATTAGAACTTGAAGATTAGTAACTTTGAATAAGAATCGAAAGTATAATGACATTTCACAATCAAATCTATATAGGCTCAATGAGATTATTTCTGTGATAAAAAAGATGAGAAGTGTTTTACATATATTGATTTGACTTGTTGACTACAACCTTAAAAGATGTCTTTATATACTAGATTAAATTATAGTTCCACCACTTATAATCTAATTAATATTAAATTTTTATATATAATAAATTTAGATCGAATTAAATGTTTTTAGAACTTAATAAGATATAGCTCAAATAAATTACTTAAATTAGTCATTATTTAAGATAATCGTATAATTATTAAAATATGTGAATTCACATAAAAAAAATTAATAAAACCTAACACTTCAGAGTATTTGATAGATGAAAATAATAAAGAAGATTGAAATTAATCCGATCAAATTTTACATTTCCAAAAAAAAGATTTAAAAGTAATTTTTTAACCTTATTTATATTAATATGTTCAAGAGATCGTTTTTTTTCTAAATATGTGACCAATAAAACGATGGCCTGAAAAAAATATTCAGGATAAGTGGGAAATTCTTTTTATTTTAGTTACCATTTACCTTTCTTAAAAATAAAATTACCATTTAACTTCGAAGTCGTTCAACCATTTTTAACTGCCGATGTAGGAGAATCTTTTCCAACTATTCGCTACTGTAACCGTTAAAACAGTCGACCACCCACCCCCACAGACAGACAAATATAGGGGCACTGTAGTCATTTCATGAAATCTTCATACATGGAAATTTACATCTGAACCATCTGGACTCCAACGTGGCACCCCTGTTTCCCCTTCAAACTCCGTCGATTTCTTTTTGCTAAAAAAACAGTACTTCATTTCACCTCATTTTTCTTCGTTTCATTACGAACGGCAATCTGAGAAAACCCTAACTAAAATCTCCTAAATTTCTTTGAATTCTGAATTGTCCACATCATTTCAATGAAGAAATGACGAACAGCGGCCCGACCCTACTGGTTTCGCCAACGAGCTCGCGCTCCGTTACGGAAACCGTAAACGGATCGCACAAATTCGTGATTCAGGGGTACTCGTTAGCCAAAGGAATGGGAGTCGGTAAGCACATTGCCAGCGACAATTTCACCGTGGGTGGTTATGAGTGGGCGATATATTTTTACCCCGACGGTAAAAATCCCGAGGATAATTCAGCGTACGTTTCTGTTTTTATTGCTTTGGCGAGTGAAGGCACCGATGTGAGGGCGTTATTTGAGCTGACGCTTGTGGATCAGAGCGGTAAAGGGAAGCACAAAGTGCATAGCCATTTTGATCGATCGCTCGAGAGCGGGCCTTATACGCTTAAGTATCGCGGGAGCATGTGGTAGGTTTTGTTTTCCTTTTTATTTGAATGCAAAAATGTTTAATTTTTGTTGTAATTTCTGACATCTTGGTTATAATTCGTTAAACTTTTTGTGATATTTCATGTTTAGCATCGAGTGTATAGAGTGTTGGCGCTTGTTTGTGTGTTTTGTAGTTTATATATCAGGAAATAATGTGTTTCTTTTCTCTATGCGATATTGTCTGTTTTTGTAATTCATAGTGATTAAGTATCAAAGGAGCACGTGGTAAGTTTGGTTTCTTTTTATTTGATTTTAATGTGAATGTAAAAATTTGGTTGTAATTGTTGAAATTTTGGTTATAATTTGTTAGATTTTTGTCCCATTTTAAGTGAATGCTGGGGTTGGTTTGTGTGATTTTGTTTATGTCAGGAAGCAAATGGGTGTGTTTTTTTTTTTTTTAAGTTTTCTTTATGTGATGTTTTCTTTTGATGTGATTCATAGTGAAATAAGTAAGTTTTATGGCTGCTATGCTACCAAAATATTAGGAAGGTGAAGTTGTGTGGAGCAATCTATCTGATGTTTATTTTTTCCGGAAGTTCTATTAGAATCTGATAGTTTTTCGGCGTCACATTAAATTTAGTCTCTATAGGAGTTAGAAGACAAAGTGAATTTTAATAAGTTTTTAGCATTGTATTGAAAGTTCACTCAACTCAATGTGATTCCTGTGATACTATTTTAATTAATTCTATTTAATTTTGCACTTGCACTACATATATTTTGTGCTTTTTTTTTTCTTTTTATTTTTACATACATTTTATAATGAAAAAGAAAGAAAACTCTTATAAAAAATTCACTTGAAAAAGTTACTTGGAACTTTTTCTTTAATTAATTTTCTTGGATCATTTTAATAGAGAATAAAAATTTCATATATATAGATATATGTACATATATATATACACATATAATGAATGATTATCATACAACTAATTCCTTGTGTTGGAGATGCTATTCCATAGCCTGTCTTGGATGAAGATTTCAATTGGGTATCTATTGTTGTTTTCTGTTGGCATGTAATGGCGCTGGCCAGTTGTCTATTGAAGTTTTCTCGATTACCAGGCTTGAAGATCTGTATGTTCTCTTTTTATTGCAATAAGCTACTGTAGTGCCTAAGTTATTAGTGCTAGTAGATGAGGGAATTATGACTAGTTATAAATTAGATGACGCCTGTTATTGCCTTTCATTTTATGGTTAATTCACAAGAGAATCACATAATAACCTCGAGGAGCAGTCTAGCAGAGGCCTATGGCCTAAACCTTCCTAAACTAGGGGTTGGGGTTTAAGGCATTCGGACTATTGTACCATTTTGAATACTATACCATGAACAGAAAAAAATTAGTTGTGCTTGTCTTTGACTCTTTTTCACAATTATTTTATATGAGATGGTAGGTAATCTATGTATTCATTATCTACTGCTTTTCAAATTATTGTTTGTGGTTTGCTACTAGTTTGGGAATTTGTTCTTTTAGCTTGCATCCTTTCTTAAGGTCTATCAGAAGTAGTTGAGAACTAACAATACAATTACTTTCTCTGAATTCTTGTTAGTCGCTGGTTAATTTTGTTGAGGATGATCTTATTAGTTTAATCACCTGTTAAATCAACTTGTGAACAACATGGTTACAGGATGGTAAGTTCTAGTAAACAAATAATATCATCATCATTGCCTTGTCATTTTTCCTTCTATTTATGTCAAATTGGTGCAAGTTATTTATTGATTTATAATCTTTCTCTCACTTTATTAAAGCGTTTGATGTATATTTCAAGGTGGGATAGAATTGAGGAAATTTTCTATCCTTATTGTTTATTTACAACTATCTTTTTGAATCCCTTGAGAGCAATACTCATTTCACAGCTATATGTTCTTTCATGATTCTATAAGCCTATGGATGGTCTTACTTCTCATTGTTTCATTCTAATTTAAACATCCTTATACTTTCTTTCCATTGAGCTGATTGTCTTGCCAAAACGGTTGGTTACTTTGTGTAACTTTTGTGGCATATACAATATTATATCACAATTCTTTTGCTGCAAATCACCTGTTTATGACTAGTTAGACATATTGTAATTGATTGTAAATTGAAGTTGAGTATTTATTACCTGATGATTCATTTGCAGCTTTGGGGTGTTCATACTGAGTCAATGATTTGATTTTGTTCAATATACTTTGCTTTAGGGGATACAAGCGTTTTTTCAGACGAGCTTTGCTTGAAACATCAGATTACCTGAAGGATGATTGCTTGAAAATCAATTGCACTGTTGGAGTTGTGATATCGGCTATAGATTGTTCACGATTACACCCAATTCAGGTCCCAGAGTCTGATATAGGGGTACATTTTGGTATGCTACTGGAACACACGGAAAGCTCGGATGTTACCTTTGATGTAGCTGGCGAAAAATTTCACGCTCACAAGTTGGTATTGGCTGCTCGATCTCCACTATTTCGGTCTAAATTCTTTGACGAGTTAGATGAAGATAAGCAAGAGATCATCATTAGTGACCTAGATCCTAAAATTTTCAAGGTGAAAACATTTCCTATCTACCTACAATAATGTTGTTTTGTGTGATGTAGTAGATCAGCATTTGCTCTCTTGTGATAGTATCTCACACTTCATTACTGATTCTCTTTCTTTATTTTCTGCAGGCCATGATGCACTTTGTATACACAGATACTCTTGCAGAGGATGTGGACCTGGCAACACCTAGTCCATCTTGTGTGTCGTCAGTATCGGACACATTGACCGTGAAGTTGTTATCCGCAGCTGACAGGTATGGTCTGGAGAGGCTCAGATTGATGTGTGAGTCTCATCTATGCAATGATATATCTGTGGACTCTGTTGCCAAAATGTTAGCCCTGGCCGATGAATATCATGCTACAGAATTAAAAGCTGTTTGCTTAAGATTTGCTGCCGAAAATCTTGCAGGTTTGTTTCAGTTTCCTAGTATTTTTTATCGATAATCAGTTAGAAGATGTCATTCAGTTGATACATTACATTAAACAAGAGCATGATTACTTAAGCATGAAATAAATTCTATTTGACAAATTACTTTATTGATGCATCTACATTGAGCCAAACTTGTTTTGATCCTTTGTGCATTGAGATGAATTTTAATGTGTATCTAAGAGATATATATAGGAGCTGGTCTTTGGTGTTGGTTTTTGCTCACTTGTTGAGGGGAATGCTTTGAGGAGTCTATAAAATGAAAACACTTCAAACCTTTATACTGGAAATTACAAATTATTTTATTTGTGTAGTAATGCTATCATGACCAAATTTTTTTTATCTATTCAATAGCCAGGATTTTTATAGATTGTAGATTCAAAGAATGAACTAAGCTAAGATTGCAAGACCAATAAGTGGTTGATACGTCACGGCACTCATGTTTTCCCCACTTTTTTGATGATGTTTGTTTGGAATGACTGAAATCTAACAAATCTTTTGCATTGATTTGTTGATAAGTTTATTATGACATGTATTAATGGTGAAGAATACTTAGTTTCACATGAAGTCTGTCATCTGAAGGCTAGAACAAGCTTAGCTTTGATGTTATGTTAACTCGCCTCCATCTATTAGTTATAGAGACATCAAAAAAGCTAGAAAGAGCATTTCCTCCTAGTCATCTCAAGGTTTTTAAATGCATCTAAGAAACGGTTATTTGTTAAGAGTCGTGTGGAATACATGTTGGTCCAGTATGTGCATGGTAAAGTAAATACTCCATCATCAGGGAAACTTACCAGAAGAATATCCCTACTGAATTTTAACTGATATTTTTTGTGACAAAGTTAATACAGAAGTGAAAATATTCTAAATTTGGCTTAAAGTTGCAGCTAATGGCCACTCACCTATTACCGTGCAGTTGCATTGTTTATCTGAATTATCCTTAGAATTTTTTAATTAAGAAGGAATGCCAGCTGATAAAAAATTGAAGATGTTCTAATATTGGCTGTATGCCCTTCTATTTTTAATATAGCCACTTATTGAAAGAGAGGTTGAATGGTTAGTTTATATCTCTTCTAGGTTTTGATAATATGTGGAGATAAGGATGCAAGATTATCCAGTAGGGGCAAGCTTCTTCTGTAGACTTTGAAGTGTGGGTCTTTAGATGCCTTCCAATGTACTTATCCTTCCCCAACCTCCACTCCACCTTCCTTAAGGAAAAAAATACACGAGTGAGTGAGTCCCATTCATATTTGCATTTGTAAGTATAGATTGGTGCTTAAGAGGCTTAAAGATTTGGAGGTCTGCCCTGTATATAACCTTCCTTATTTGCGGAAGGGATGATGGATATTGAATTGAGATTCTATTCTGATAGCCTATGAATATCGAAATTGAGAGAGCAATTGATAGATAATTGCATCCACTTGTTCTATGGAATTCATATGTATTAGAAAGCTGGTGGAAGTTAAAATTTCACTAATAATAAGATTGAATTCCATATGGATATCTGGCCTCACTGAAATGATTGCATTCCCTCTTGTTTGAAACTGTCATTGGTTGTACACCTGCCGATATTTAGAAATCTTTCTGATGAAAATCCCTAATTTTGTCAGAGGACAAGCTTGTTATGATGATTTCATTTTGTGAGTAGACACTGCTGTTTCAAATATTTGGAAAGCAGTCGGAGTTTCACATAAAAGTAAACTAATTTATCTTATTAAAAGGGTTAAATAAGGGAAGAAGGATTGCAGTAGGAATTACTGAATTTTGCTTCAGCCTTTAAATGGAGCATCATTCATCAGGTGATTCCTTTTAATTGAGGACTTCTTCTTGAGTTTGCTTTGTTTTAGTGCAAGCTGTCTTTCTTGCAGTATTTTGCCATTTTCTTTGTGGAAGCTCTCTCTCTTGGTTATATACCAAGTTTCCTCGTGTAGAATATTTTTTGCCTGCTATATTTTTAGAGGATCAGTGATGAGCATTGAGATTTTATCTTTTTGATGGGTGTTGACTTTTCACAACAACTGTTTTGTGGGATTTTATTGACCTATAAACTGGGCTTTTGTTTTATGCCTGTATTTTGTGTTTGCAGAATGGTCTGATTGCACTGACAACATAATAATTGTTGCAGTGGTTCTAGAATATATCATTTTGGAGGAGCACATAGACTAGTTTTTGTTTTTTTGAACAGTTGACTAGTTGAAAATAAGAAAATTTAGGCTTGGTTCAAAATTTTGCTGCTTCTATAATTTTGATATAATATTTCCTGTGCCTAATATACTGTCTCTAATTCTCCCCTTCTGCAGCTGTTATGCGGTCAGATGGTTTTGAATACCTCAAAGAGAACTGTGCATCCCTACAATCAGAGATTTTGAAGACAGTGGCTGGTTGTGAGGAGGACTGCAGCAGTGGAGGTGGAAAATCACGGAGTGTGTGGGCCCAACTTTCAGATGGTGGTGATACTAGTGGCAGGAGGGTCAGGCAAAGAACTTGATATATGATGATTGTTCTCCTTGTAAAAGAAGGTGATAGAGTTGTGAAAAAAAATTCATCAGCTAACAAAAACATTATCTGTTGTCAGACATGGTAGGACGGCCTACCCTGCCTTGCATTGAAAGGACTAGCCTAAGTTCTGTGAACTGAGCGTCAATATATTCTGGGCTTTTACTGTAAAATGTTTCTAAGCTGTGTTCAACTGTTTACTAATAGATGCTTGGTAAGAAACATGGCTCTGGTATCTTGCTTGACCATTGTGGACAAATTCTATAATTCTCTTGAAGTTGAGAGATCAAGTTTTGTGGTCATATATGCATGCATATACATGACCATGCCCCCTCTTTATCTTCGGTGATCGTGGATGTTGGCAGGTTAAATAAACTCGTCTTGTTCCTGTGTAGCTAATTCTTCTTTTGCATGCTTGAAGGTTTTAATGAGAGTGATGCATGCGTTCCCAAGAAGAATTTCCAAACTGGAGCTGCTGGCCTCAGTCCCAAGTAAATTAGATTTTGAATGGGTGTTGGTTTGGCTGCAGATCACTGTAACATTCTCCAACTTGGGCATTTACTTTTATCGTTTTGTATGAATTTTGATCAGTGATAGTAAATCTTGTTTTAAGTTGTTTGTCCATCTTCCTTTCTGAGATTCTTGAATTTGATTTGGTTCCAAAAATGAATGTATATTACATTAGTCAATATTTAAAACTGCCTTCTCCCCTTCTAAGAGAGGTATATATACAATTTGGAATGTTGATGTAAGAACTTGCATTGCAATTCTTTTCCAAATCGTTATTCTTGAAAAAATTTAAAGGTTAGGTGGAAGACATTCATGAAAAGCCTGCATAATAAGGTTTTTGAAGTGCATGACATTCTCCTCCAGTAATAAGATCTATCTTATGTAGCTTGATTGTTTTGTCATTAGGTGGTTGAGTCTCTCTTGTTTTGCAAGACAATTGGTCTTGGTATTAAGTTTCACATCCAAGTTGGAAATTGAAACCTTGGAAGGCTGGTTCATGAGAATAAGTTTCATTTGGTTAAACGTTTTTAATAATTTTTTTAGAAATAGAGTTTTTAGAAATATAATTTTTAGAAGTAGAGCTATTAAGAAAAAATTATTAGTTGTTTGGTTATTAATTAAAAAAATTCTTTTAAAATATTAAATTGTTTGGTTACAAATTGATAAACTAAAAAAGATACTTAATAATAAAATTTATATTCAAATGTAAAATAAATTAATTTTTTATATATAAATTTAAATTTATCCCATATTTTTTCAAAACCAATCTTTTAAAATAGAAGAATTTAAATAAAGTTAATACATAATAATCAATGAATTAAATAAATTTATTGTATTTAGTACAAAAATTAAAAATAAAATAATACTTACTAGTGACAAAAAATTTTTGGTAAAATCTTATAAAGATATGATAATTAATTAAGAAAATATTATTATAGTGATATTATACAAATATTTTTTTAAAAAAAAGTTCAAAAAACCTTACTTTCAAAAATTTAAACTTTGAATTTTTATAAGTAGAGTAAATTTTTTTTTAATTTTTAAAAATTCTTTTTTTTAATTATAATAAAACGTCACAAATTTTTTTGTAAAGAACTGTTTACATTAAAAAGATTTTTTAACTAATAAAAAAGTTCAACTAAATAAACACTAGAGACAATAGAGATAGATGTTAGTTTTGAGGTTGTAAATCCTCACTCGACAGTAAAGTTAATATGCAAACAAATCTTTGTAGCTCACTTTTAAAACCTAGCTTATTTGCTTAGAACATTCAAAACCATGTTAGATGACACACACCATTAACTTGTATTTTAATTTTTCATAATTAAAATCAAGTCGCTTGGTCTAATGAAACTGCATCGTTTCCAAATTATATTCCTAAAGTCAAAGGCAAGGCAGAAGAGTTTCTTCTCGCTTTGGCTATGCATAAACTGCCAACTCGTTAAGGACATCATTCAAACTCTCTTATGAGATTCCTTCACAAAGGAAAATGATGATGAAAATACACCATTCGAAGGAAATTCTTTCCAGCTGAACAGAGCCAATGATGCTCACTCGCTCATATAGGAGCCGCCGCTGATAGTGGCCAGCAATGAACAAGGACGCGACAAAGATTCCTGCTTGGGATGTTTATGAATCCTTGTCATTGTTCCTTTAGTTCTGTTTTTCATATGGTTTGCTAATGCCAGTAATATTGCTTCACCAGAATTCCAAGTCAACCCTGTTAATCTTCTTTCAATGTTTCAACTTCTTGTCAAATAACTGCCCATTTCAACACTAGTTACTTTGTCAAAAACCCTAAAAAAGGAGCAAAACTCTTTTATGATCCGATTAGGGTTTTCTTGCTCTTCGAGGATGAATTTCTCATATCGTATACTTTTCTCAAGGAAAATATTGGATGACTCGTTACTTCTGGTAAGTCATGTATCTCGAACGGATATCTTTATTATTGAGAGGATTGCCCAAAAGTATAAGGCTAATTTATCATCAAGCTTCAACTGAATTATTTTATTTCACCTTTTGAAAAGAAAGAAATTTAAATCAAAATATTTAATAGTATTATGATGTTGGGAGTTATTGTAATAACATTTATAATGCAGCGGAATAAAAAATAAAAAAAATTTAATCTTTATTTTTATTAGATAAAAACACTTTTTATTTAAATATCTTATAAATATATAAATTTGATATTAAAATAAATAAAAATTCACAAAAACATATTTGAATTCACGTCAAGTTTTCTTTCACCAAAGAATTTCAAATCAAACCTCTTATTTTACCGTGAAAGGAATAATGGGTTTCTAATTTTTTTTCTCTTAAGAAAAAATATGTATCCTACATTTTTTTCTTCACGTATTTGTATTGTGTCATATTTAGACTAATCTTCTCATTTTAAAATAATAATTTAATCAATAATATTTATTAATTAAATTATTATCTCTTAAAAGGAGACCTAATTCATGTAATCCACATAGAGTTTCACTATGTGAATAACGTATAATACTCAACATTTAAGCATTATTAGTCTTTTAATAAAAGAAAAATACTAAAATTAAAAATAAAATCTTTTTTATAATTTTAAAAATTATCCTTAAGATTTTATTTATTTAATTTTTTAAATTAAATATTGAATTATATTTGGATAAGATATTATCTATGTTAATTAATTCTTAATTAATTAATTTTATCCAAATATAAAATATACGTATTTGAAAACTATTTTCTAGACACAAACAATTTGTGTATTAACACAATCCTTTTTTTAATTGTTCACTGTAATAACGAAAAAGGTGATATTGGGAACCTATGAACCTATTATTTCAAGCTCCAATAAATTTTAAATAATTAATTAAACTCTTTAATTAATTAATTAATTTAATTTATTAATTTTAGTATTATTTCACGGAAAACCTGAAATTGCACTCTTGAAATTATAGATATAATTTACTCAAAAAACTTAAAGTAGTCTATTGATTTAATCACTATATGCAATTCAACCCTCCATAGATGATTCATAATTAGAGTTAGGTTAATTATCGTTTTACTCCTCTAATTATTTATTTATCTTTAAGTACCATTAATTCACTAGTAAATAGTTAATTTGTAACATTATTACAAATTGAGCTCTCTAACTATTCAATTCTAAAATTAACCCTTAAGAAAACCATCTTTCTAACTTCCATTAGGAAAGAATGGATTCTATATCTGTAAATTATATTCCCAACCACTTATCTCACGATATCATCAAAATATAAGTTTTTAGCTTGTTCTTTAGACAAACCGTAACGAGTATTTCAAATGACATAATGATACAAATAGAAGTTTATGATCACTCAGGATTAAGGTTGATCTACATATGATCATCAGTTGACGTTATTTGAATTCTTATTTAACAACGGTATTTTACATAAGAATTTAAACTACGTCTTGTCCAATCCTATATAATCATATTATATAGTGCCTCCACCATAATGTCACTACATTAGTGATCCAGATAAAATTACTACATTTTAAATGTCTGTGGACCGCAATAGTAATATTTAATTAAAGATCTCAAACTTTAATTAATTTATTACAGATCATTTTGTTTATTATCCATAACTTTAATCCTCTTGTATATAACAATTATATACTAAAGTTATGGTTACATAAATAAATAAGGGATATTATTATATTTATGTCATAAAATTACAAACACTTTTCAAATATAAAATTACAACTTTATTAATTTCATAAAAACAGTACAAGTACATAGTTTTAAGGCATTATCCCTAATAATCTCTCACTTGCCCTAAAGCAGGTGAGACATGTCTCTTAAACCCATGCCCTCCATATAACTCTCAAACGACCTAGCCGATAATGTCTTGGTGAACGGGTCTACAAGATTATTTTCAGATGCTATCTTCATGACTGTCACATCACCTCAATGCACAATTTTCCTAATCAAGTGATACTTTCTCTCTATATGCTTTGCTCTCTTGTGCTCTTAGGTTCCTTTGAATTTACGACTACCCCACTGTTGTCACAGTAAAGGGTCAATGATTTATCCATGTCTGGAACAACTTTCAGATAGTGAAGAACTTCTTAAGCCATACTGCTTCTTTAGCTACTTCGCAAGCTGCTATGTATTCTACCTCTATGGTTGGATCAGCAGTATTGGATTGTTTTACACTTCTCCAGACTATGGCTCTACCACCAAAAGTAAACACTGACCCAGACGTTGACTTTCCACTATCTTTATCTGATTGAAAATCAGAATCAGTATAACCAGTAGAGTTTAGATCTCCACATGAATACACAAGCATATAGTTTTTTGTTCTCCGAAGATACTTCAGAATGTGCTTTACCGTAATCTGGTAAGCCAATTCAGGGTTGGATTGATAACGATTGACTATTCCCACTGCATAGCAAATGTAAAGCCTGGTGCATAACATAACGTACATGAGGCTATCAACTATTAAGGTATAGGGAACCCGTCTCATATCTTTTTCCTCTTGAGGTGTCTTAGGACACTGCTATTTAGAAAGAACAATTCCATGTCGAGTCAGTAATTAACCTTTCTTGGATTTTGCATCAAAAATCGCCTAAGCACTTTATCAATATACGATGTCTGAGACAATGTCAATAGCCTGTTCTTGCGATCCCGAATAATTTGGATCCCAAGGCATAACTTACCTCTCCCAAATCATTCATTTGGAAGTGCTCGGCCAACCACTTTATGTTGGATAATGTTTCTACATCATTCCTAATGAGTATAATGTCATCCACATCTTTACTAGGAAAATCACCTTTTTGTCTTGGTGTATTTGTATACACAAGGTTCATCAATATTTTGCTCGAAACCATAAGATTTAATTGTCTCATCAAATCTTAAGTTCCAAGACCTTGAAGCTTGCTTAAGTTTATAAATGGACTTGAGCAATTTGCAGACTTTCTGCCATGAACCCCTCTGGTTGCACTATGTAGATGCTCTTTTCAAGATAGCCATTCAAAAAGGCTGTCTTGACGTCCATTTTTCATATCTTATAATCGAGACATGTAGCAATGGACAATAGAATGCTAATGGATTTGAGCATGGCTACTGGCGAGAATCATAGTCGACTCCCTCTTTCTGGGTATAACCCTTTGCCATTAGTCTTACTTTGAAATTAGGGTTTGTGCTTATGTGTCATCCCTGAATGTACATATACTTATGTATTTATACAAATACACATTCCCATTAAATCGTTAATACTTATTTAAATGGTACTATACAATGTAACATTACAGACATTGTATGATCTGAAGGAGTTCGGATCTGACTAAAAGAGTTTAAATAAGGGCCCATAGTTGACCAAGCTAAGAGATATAAATGCTAAATGTTGGCACAACTAATTGTTAACTAGTTATAATACTCGACAAAGATCCAAGAGTTTGAGCCTTGTCTGTAATGGGACATAGACCTGAGAATATACTAGTAACTGTATAGTTGCAAGAGTTGCAATCAGGTGCTAGGAAATATCAGTTGCGCAAGTATGTTCTTGAATATTGTCCATAATCTATTTCTACCGATGCGGGACTATCAGTGGATATCTTTATATAGATAGCATATGTCGTACCTATATGGTATAGATGATCGTACCTATAAGGTATAGATGGTCGTTCCTAACCGACTGTGAGTCTGTAGCTCATATTGACATATGAGCATCAAGTTAGGACTGGATATAAGACGAACTCATGAGGGTCTCCGATAGACACCCTATATAAGTCTTCAACGGAGGGTCCTCTCGATTTGAGTAGTATATATGGTCCTTTGACCTGAGTGCCATGGTGGGTTTGTAAGCGATTCATCATACTTTGATTCCACGCATGTCACAGACCTTTTATGGTGTGACCGCTGGGCGTTACTGGGTATGGTTCAATGTTTATAAAGTTTGGCGTGTACAGATATGGGATCTGTCAACTCGTATAAGGAGTTAGATATCTAGATGCTTTGAGACTGTATCTCAGAAAGTCATGTGGCCACAATCATTAATCCCGGGAAATAGTTTCCGCCAGGGTGGAACAATATGACAAATGAGTTTGTACATATTGTTCAGTGAGATACAAGTTTGGGATATGACACGGATGAACATATAGGGATTTGATAGTGATAATTTATATCCCCACACATCCAGGATATCATGACGAAAGGACTATACGTATGCGTTGTGACCTCAGCTTGGATGGTCAACGTGTTGATTTGTATTTTCGTGATGTATGCGTGGAGGAATGTTTACGGACTCATGAAATAGTTTCATTTAACGAATTGGGCATGGACCTAAGGAGTTCTACGATATGGAGTGTACTTGTTGTGCACTGAGGCAGCGTACCGAATTAAATTATTTAATCCAGTAATATCCAACACTACTACGAAAATGCATGCATGTCTGTATTTAAACATTAAATACAATAATTAGTCAATAATTATTATTTGTTAATTGTATAATAACACGTGGCGCATTGTAGACCCTCGGTTGAGTTTACCCAAGTACGGGTATGGTGGGACTATACTTGGTAATTATTCATGAGGGGTAAAATAGTCATTTCACAAAATAATTATTAAATTATTAAATAATAAAAAATATCTCATTATTATATAATATTATTATATTATATATTGTGATATAGTTGTCATCTATTTTATTTTATTATATTATTATTTTTTATAATATTATTATTTATTTTAAAAGAGGGCCATGTTTAATATTATAATATATAATATATTATTTTATTATAAGTGAGATATATATATGTGTGTGTGTGTGTGAAATGTGAGATATGGGTGAGAGAAAAATAAAATTGTTTTATTTTCATTTTGGTTGTTGGCATTTGAAATCAAAAGGAAATATTTTGATTTCAAATAGTAGTTGGTCGAATGTTAAGCAAAATAAGGGATATAGATCCAATTAAGAGTTAATTTCAAGTGTTGGGATTAATTCTTATGCTAGATATTATTGGCTACCAATTACAACAATACAAAAATTTATTTTATTGATCAAAGAGTTGATCAAGGAAAATATAAATTCAAAAGGGTTTAAGAGTTAAATCCAATGCTGAATTTGGAGCTACTGTTCTAGCTTACCAAGCCCACCGAGTTGGTGACTAAAACTACCAACGAGTTAGTCTCCATGCGGACTCCCAGGATACATGTGTATAACGTTACACGTTTTCATGATTTCTCAATCCTTTAAATATATTAATATAATTAATATATTATTTATTGTGTTTATTGTATGATTTAATTATTTTGTAGTGTTAAATATGTATGAGATACATATTTTATGCAATAAACACTACGACATATGCATACAACCACGTATATTAGATCCCCGATAAAAATGGTATCAGAACCGGATCTAAGATATTTGGGTGTTGTTTAAGTTAATGGATGTAGAAGGCCCAGTATAAATGGCACGTTTCAAGTGTTGAAATGGGTATGCCAAAAGGGGTGAACTGGGTGCCGCAGAGCCATAGGGCTAGCGTTGCAGCACTCGAGGTTTTGCCTCTAGCGCTAGCGGTGCGCTAGAGACCTGGTGCTGTGGCTCTAGAATTTTTTGGTCCCAACACCACAACACTAGTTAGCCCACGTCGCGGTGTTGGAGGTTTTGCCTCCAGCACCACAACGTAGAAGGATGGGTACCACAGCGCTGGGGGTTCGACCTCCCAGCGTTGTAGCAATGGTAATCCGGCACTGCGGCACTAGAGATTTGACCTCCCAGTGCTGGTAACCCGGCGCCACAGCGGTGATACTGTTCACTTGAACAATAGCAAATGAACAGTATTTATACTGTTCATAGCTATAGTAATTTTAAACATTGTTTCAAAATAAATTTGCATGTGTGGGTTTATGAGATGTAGAGATAAAAGTTATCGGTCTGCATTATAAAGTATGATTAATTTTTGTGTTGGTAACCATAATGGGAACCCTACTAGTAGAGGTTAGTTATGTTTACCTAGAAAAATTGATTAATTGAGAATCACTCACCCTATGAGATGGGGACCTTGGATATATGAGAAAAATATATCTTAATCACATTAAATAATATTACATTATATCAATACGGTGTTAAACTAGTCACGTCGCTCTTTTTTTAATATTGCTATAGCGTAAGGGACTTGGTTGGTTGAGCTTGAACTATACCGATTAACATGAGATGAGGCAAATATATGCGAACGTATTGCCTAATATTGCTACGGCATGAGGATAGTATCAGTAACATATATTTGATTATTAACAAGTTAATCTGGAATACACTTATCCAATATTTCTACAGCGTGGGGATAAGGTGTATTTAGGATCAAGTGGTAAGAATTGCATGAGATGTAATTGACAAGTGTTGTCTACGTATTGGGTTTACAAAAACCAATATTGTTACAGCGTGAGGCCCGAGTAAATTTCAATAGAGTCTACTTCTCACTATATAGTTTAAAAGAGTTTAAACTATCGTCTTCTCATTCAAGAAATTATCGGAATTATGTAAAGCGAGGAGGAGGGGTGTTTTAAATTGAAAATGTATTATTGTTATACCTATAATTTAAAACATTTTATTACCGATTTAATGACTATTCCACTTACATCTCCCATTAATTTTGGCCTATCAAGTATAATGGCCACTACGAACCAGTTGGTGTGCATAATTGATGTAGTCCAACTCAAGGATACTAGGAATTACTCTAACTAGCAGATGAATCTCATAAATGTTCTGGATTTAGAAAATCTTGGATTTATTGTTGATTAGAGTTTGTTGTAAGGTATTTCTAATAACACCTCTCTAAGGGATATAAATAGATGGGGTGTGGCATTATTTGTTCAGGGTGCTTCATCTTCTACTCCAAATATATCTGGTGAGACCAGATGTGTGAGGAGAAGAAGATAAGGCAGAAACCCAAGATAAGTCCTTAGAGGTAACATTTATTCAAAGATCAACAAGTGAGCAATGTAGTTGGAAAGTGTTTCTACTGTAGTAAGGTTAGATATTGAAAATCTCACTACCATAGAAGCCTTAAAATTGTCAAGACGACTCCCACAGGTTTGTGTCTGACAAACATAAACATTTCTAGGGTATTTGATTCTAGTTCAAGCTGGGTATGAGATACCGAATATCCCTCTCATATCTACAATATATTGCAGGGATTGAGAGAGACTAGAATGTAACAACTTGTAGAAGTAATGTTAAGAGCAGGAAATAGTGATTTCTTGTAGGTTCAATTTGTTGGCAGCTTGACTTACTTCTCATATGCAATACAATAGTTGTATTGCATAATTAATATAATATCTAAAATATCATTTGACATATTATGTCTCTTCCTGTACTTGACAGTGAAGGATATCATATGAATATTTGGAATAATTCCTTATATTCATGTGATGTGAATGATGTTTTATTAGATAAATATCAGTTAATAAATGGACATAATATACAATTAGAAATGTCAGTAGATTAGAATTCTTAAATGATACGGAACTGTGGCATGTGAATTAGGTCATATAGGTGTGAGACACTTAATCCGTCTGCTTAAGAATGGTTGGATTCTTAATCTGACCATAATGACTTAACTACTTTATAAATAACATATTCACGGAGATGACCAAATATACCAGAATGTACATCACATTCCTTCGATTAGATCAAAGTAGTGAATACATTAATAGTAAGTTTTTCGTTTGTTTAAAGAAGAAAGAGATTCTCACTCATTATAGTCCTCTGGGTATTCCATCACATAATAATGTTTCGGAGAGAATGAATCAGACTTTATTAGATATGGTCCGATCGATGATGAGTGTTACCTATATCTGTGAAAATATACTCCAAATACAGTTGCTTAATAAGCATAGTTCTATTAGAAGTTGTTCCTTCCATTCCGCAAGAGGTATAGAAAAGAAGGAAGCCAAATCTTAAATATGTTATATTTTGGGTTATCCTGCTTACGTAAGAGTTACGCAACAGGATATCTTGTTTTGTAAAAGCTACTCAGTAGGATAAACTAGCACCCTAGAGGTACAAGTATAGATTCATTGTGTATCCTGTGAATTCAATAGAATACTAGTTCTAAAATTCAAAGAAGCGAAGTGTGTTCGTTTCTCGATATACCACAATTCTAAAGGAAGAGTTTCTCGGGATCATAGGAATAATTAAAAGATTGAACTTGGTGAAGTCAATCTAATAATCAATGAACCAAGGATGGGAACTCAAGCTCAATCAAGCATTGAACTTTTAGCACACTTCTCAGTGGCTCAGAAAGGATGTCTAGGTCACTTATTAGGTATGTTTGGTGCCTGAAGGTGAACTTGGAGTTTTCTTGGTAGAAGAAAATTATCCATTGACCTATAGGGAGACGATGTTAGATATCGATTTGAGAAATGGTAAGAAGCCATAAAAACAAAAAATTGACTCTATGCATCAGAATCAAGTCGGGAACTTGGTTAAGCTACCCATGGGAATTGTTCTCATCGATTGTAAAAAACATTTACAAAGAGGCAGTGGGAGCCAGATGGAAGGTAGAGACCTTCTAGGCCCTATATTGGTTCTAGAAAGGTAATCCTTGGTGATTTGGGATCAACTAAGAGGAAACTTTTGGACCAGAATTGATGCTAAAGTCGATTAGAATTTTATTGGCTCTTATAGTATATTATGACTTTGAGATTTGGTAGATGGATATAAAGACGACATTCCTAAATAGATACATCGAGTAAGAGATACTCATGAAACAAACTGAAAGTTTTACGTCCAGCCAAACTTCTAGTCTAGTGTGCAGGCTGAAAAAGTCCATTTATGGGCTTAAACAAGCCTTCTGAAGCTAGAATCATTGTTTTGATGAGATAATTAGATTGTCTGGTTTCATCAAAAATGATGAGGAAACTTGCGTGCATGAAAGATCAGTGGAAGCATGATAATTTTCTTGATGCTTTATGTTGATGACATACTGGTCATTGGGAATAATGTTGGTATATTATAGTGGGTCAAAAGTAACTCGTAAGAATTTCTCTATGAAGGATTTGGGAGAGGCTTCCTTTATACTAGATATAAAGTATAGAGATAAAGTTTAGAAGCTAATAAGACTCTCTCAAATCATTTCACATCTATAGCGTCTTAAGAAATGTATAGTTTTTGTTAACTGTGAGATAATTGACGTATCTTTTAGACATGGTGTTCCTTTTTCGAGGAGAATGTCTCTTCATATTGAAAATAAGAGAGTTAGAGTGTCTGACGCACTAAATACATCAGCTCTTCAGAGCTTGATATATGCTATGATGTGTTTGAGACTTGATATTAGTTTGGCTGTAGGAGTTATGAGCCGATTCCAGTATGATTCAGATGACCGTCATTCAATGATAGTCAAACATATCCTAAGGTATCATGAGGGTACAAAGGATAAGTTTCTCAAATATAAAAAAAATAACTTACAAGCGAGAAGATGTACGAAGTTAGACATTTAGTTTGACCTAGATGATAGAGAGTCTATATCTGGATATGTACTCATTCTCATTGGCACTAAGTGAATTGAAATTACACCAAAATGGGATTCACTGTTGATTTATTTTAGGCGCAACATAAAAGGCAATATAGATTCGTAGGTTTATTGCTGGGCTTGGGAGAGTTCCAAGACAGATGGATCTTATCCCATAGTTTTGCAACAAAACTAGGTTGTAGTATAGAATGAGGTGCCAAGAGAAGACCAGTACTCTAACTATGATGAGAGGAGTCTCACATGACTAGAGGGATCTTGGCTTAGGGAGATGTGATTATTTGTAGAAGTGTTCTATAAATAATTTAGTTGACCCACTTTTTAAGACCATGACTCTAAAAGTGTTTATAAAACACGTGGAGTCGATGTGTATGAGATACCATTAGGAATGGCACTAGAGTAAGTGGGAGATTGTTAGGGGTGGTGCTTACGTGCCATCCCTGAATGTATATATACTTATGTATTTAACAAATGTACATTCCCATTAAATCGCTAATACTTATTTAAATGGTATTATACAATGTAACATTACAAACATTATATGATCTGAAGGAGTTCAGATCTGATCTAAAGGAGTTTAGATAAGGGCCTATAGTTAGCCACGCTGAGAGATATAAATGGTAAATGTTAGCACAACTAATTATTAGCTGGTTATAATACTCGACGAAGATCCAATAGTTAAAGCCTTGTTTGTAATGGGACATATGTTGGAATTTGTGCTTACGTGCCATCCATTTATGTATGAATATTTTCTTAATATTTATACTAGTATTATCATTCATTAAATCGCTAATTATATTTTATACATGGTAAGATGCTTGTAACGTTTCAGACATTGAACGATCTGAAAGAGTTCAGATCTGATCTAAATGAGTTTAGATCAGTGCTAAGAATTAGCAACACTAAAAGTTATAAATGCTAAGAGTTGGCACTGATAAGAGTTATCAGGTTATAAAAGTCAACGATATTTAAAGAGTTAGAACCTTGTTTGAAATGAGACAAAGACTTGAGAATATATTAGTAATGACGTAGTTGCAAAGAGTTGTAAATAGTGTTAGGAAATGTCATTATGCAAATATGTTCTCAAATATTATGTTCGTGATCTATCTTCACTGATGCTGGCCTGTTAGTGAATTCCTTAATAAATATATAGATTAGTGTATATCTATATCTAGATGATTAGTCTTAGCAAACCATGAGTTTAGTGGAAGCTCGTATAGAGATACAGGTATTCAGTAAGGACTGAATACTGAACAGAATCAAAAAGATCTCCAATAGACATCTCATAAAGCCGTCAATTGAGGGTTTTTAGGTTAAGTAGTATTCATGGTCCTTTGACTCGAGTGCCACGGTAGGCTTGTGAGTGATCCACCATACTTTGGTTCCACACATGTCAGAAACCTTCATGGTCTAACCGCTGGATGTCGCTGGATATGGTCCGATGCTCATGGAGTCTGGTGTGCATAAATATAGGATCCATCAGCTCATTTGGATGAGTATTATATCTTAATGCTCTAAGATTATATTTCAGAAAGTCTTATGACCATAAGCAGTAATTCCCGGGAATAGAGTTTAACTCTAGGGATAAATAATATTACAAAAGTGTTTGTGAATATTATCTATTGAAATACAATTCTAGAGATAAGCTTTCGGTCGGGCATATGGAGATTTAACAGTGTTGATCTATATCTCTGCTCTACCCGGATATAAATGATAGAGGGATTATATGAATATGTTATAACCTCAACTTTTGTGGTCTAACGGGCTGCTTTGTAATATCCGTAACGTGTGTATGGGGTGTCATTCACGGACGTGTGGAGGAGTTCCATATAACAATTTAGGCGTGGACCTAGAGAGTCTCACAATATGAAGTGTACTCGTTGTGCACTGGGGAAACATAATGGATCAAACAGTTCCATCCTAAAAATTTTAGCAAACCGAAAATATGTTTCAGGGCTCCTCAGGTTGTGCACTTGTCTAGACTTAAATTTTAAGTATATTATTTAATTAATTGACAAGAGTTATTAACTAATTAGATGTTAGCAAGTGGCATAATTATTTTTATGAATTGTTTTACCATGAATTCACCCATTAACCATGTTAGTAAAATTAAATAAGGTAAATATTAATTATTCAAATAGTTTTTGAATAATTAAATAAATAAAATATAATTTTATTCCTAAATGGAAGACATACCTAATTTAAGAAATATAATTTAAATTAAGTACAGCGGAGCACCATTTTGTAATTAATGATTAATTTTATTAAACCATTAAAATGGCCACCAAAAATTATTTTAGTAGTTGGCCACTTAATCTAATTTTGGTGGAGCACTTGTGAAGTGTTGAGAGCACTAAAAATGGTTGAATTTCATTTGTGTTAACAAGAGTGTGAATCAATTTTCATGCGCAGGAATGAGAGGAAAAAAAGAGTTAGTTTTGAAAGAGTTTGTGATTGAACAAAAACTTGTGAGAAAAAACTAAAGAGAAAGAAAAATAAATAAATTCTTCTTATTTTTCTTTCAAGTAATATAAACCTTGTTGCTGGAGATTATATTGTTGCTATTCTAACTTCACAATCTCACCGGATTGTTGTTAAATAGAATTGAACATAAGTGCACTTCAAGGTGAGCTCAAAATTAGAGCTAAGAAATCCAGATTTGAACTCTTCACCGAAGGTCTTCAAAGGTATGTTTTCTATATTCTTAAGTTGTTAAGAATTTAAGTACATGTGTATATGTTGATTACATGATAAATTTCGTTGCAAAATTCATGTATTATGATACATGTGTTTATTTTTCAATATGTACACAATCACATGCCTACACCCTAAAACACGTTAACAACATAGACCTGTAAATATACTAGTAACTGCATAGTTGCAATCAGGTGTCAGAAAATGTCAGTTGCGCAAGTATGTTATCGAATATTATCCCTGATCTGTTTCTATCGATGCTTTATATAGATTAGCATATGTCATACCTATAGAGTATAGATGGTCATTTCTAACTGATTGTGAGCTTAGAGCTCATTTTGACATATAGGTATCCAAATAGGACTAGATATAGGACGGACTCATGACGGCCTCTGATAAACACCCTATATACGCCATCAACAGAGGGTCCTCTCGAGTTGAGTAATATACGTGATCCTTTGACCTAAGTGCCATAGTAGGCTTGTAAGCGATCCACCATACTTTGGTTCTATGTATGTCACAGACCTTTCATGGTGTGACCACTGGGTGTAGTTTGATGCTTATGGAGTCTAGCGTATACAGATATGGGATCCGTCAGCTCGCATAGGGAGTTAGATATCCAAATGCTTCAAGACTGTATCTCAGAAAGTCTTGTGGCCACAAGCATTAATCCTAGGAAAGATTTTCCGCCAAGGTGGAACAATATGGCAAATGAGTTTGCACATATTGTTCGGTGAGATACAAGTCTGGGGATATAACATGGATGAGCACATGGGGATTTGACGGTGATAATCTATATCCTCGCACATCCAGGATATCATGACGGAAGGACTACACGTATGCGTTGTGACCTCAGCTTGGATGGTTGACACACTGATTTGTATTCTCGTGACATGTACGTGGGGTAATGTTCATGGACTCATGGAATAGTTTCATTTGACAAATCGAGCGTGGACCTAGAGAGTCTTGTAATATAGAGTGTACTTATTGTGGACTGGGGCAGCGTACTGAATTAAATTATTTAATTCAGTAATATCTAACACTACCACAGAAATACGTGTATGTCTGTATTTAAGCGTTAAATACAACAATTAGTCAATAATTATTATTTTCTAATTATATAATAACACGTGGCGCATTATGGACTCTCGGTTGAGTTTATCCAAGTGGGGGTATAGTGGGACCCACTATGGGGTATACTTGGTAATTATTCATGAGGGATAAAATGGTTATTTCACGCAATGATTATTTAATTATTAAATAATAAAAAATATCTCATTATTATATTATATATTATGATATAGTTGTCATCCATTTTATTTTATTATATTATTATTTATTATAATAATATTATTTATTTTAAAAGGTGGCCATGTTTAATATTATAATATATAATATTATTATTTTATTATAAGTGAGATATATATATATATATATATATATGTGTGTGTGTGTGTGTGTGTCTATGTGTGAAATGTGAGATACGGGTGAGAGGAAAATGAAATTGTTTGGTTGTTGGCATTTGAAATCAAAAGGAAATATTTTGATTTCAAATAATGACTGGCCGAATATTAAGCAAAATAAGGGATATAGATCTAATTAAGAGTTAATTTTAAGTGTTGAGATTAATTTTTATACTAGATATTATTGGCTACCAATTATAATAACACAAGAATTTATTTTATTGATTAAAGAGTTGATCAAGGGAAAAATAAATTCAAAATGGTATAAGAGTTAAACCCAATGTTGATTTTGGAGCTGTTGTTCTAGCTTACCAAGACCATCAAGTTGGTGACTAGAACTGCCAATAAGTTAGTCTCTATACGGACTCCCAAGATATATATGTATAACGTTATACGTTTCGGTGATTTCTCAACCCTTTGAATATATTCATATGATTAATATATTATTTATTGTGTTTATTGTATGATTTAATTATTCCAGAGCGTTAAATTTGTATGAGATATGTATTTTATGTAATAAACACTACAGCATATGCATACACCCATGTATATTAGATCTCCGACATGAAAGTCTCTACTTTCTCATCTATGCCTATTTTCTTCTTGAAGATCCATTTGCATCCATTAGGCATGACATCTTCAAGCGGATCTACAAGTTCCTAGACTGAATTAAAGTACATAGACTCTATTTCTTGGTTCATGGCTTCTTGCCATTTTTCTTTATCAGAATCTTCCATTGCATGTCTATATGTCAATGGATCGTCTTGGCTCGTGTCGGACAACTAGTGCCTCTCCCTCCTCTCTGTAACGAGAAGGTAGTCTCACTATCCTCCTACTATGTCGAGGTTCCAAGGTGTTCTGATCATAATTAGTGGTTACCTGACTTTGTCATTCACTAACTGTCGGTGGTAAAGGTTTTATCTGATTAAAAGTTTTTCCTTCAGTACAATCTTACTGCGACGAGGTTTGTAGTTTAATATATAATCATTCTCAAGAAAAGTGGCATATGTCGATACAATCACTTTCTTTTATTGAGGACTATAAAACAAACCTCCTCTTGTTCCTTTAGGGTAGCCTACAAACACACAAACTTTTGTTCGCAATTCTAACTTTCTAGTCTTTCCTTTCAGCACATGTACCAAACACCCCCATATACGGAAATGACGTAAACTAGGTTTACTACCATTCTTCATCTCTAAGGGAGTACTTTGGATAGATTTGGAAGATACTACATTCAAAATGTAGATCGCGGTCTATAGTGTATAACCCCAAAGTACTCCAAAATGAGTACTTTGATGATTTGTGATTAAGCCTGCAACATATATCGCCCATTCATCACGTATTGCTATAATGTCTTCTTGAGTGTAATCAATAATTCCCTTAAACTTTAAATATGAAAAAAAAAAGTTAATAGTGTATAAACTAATATTGAAAAATTTAAAAACATTATATTAGATACATACATTATTCTTCAGTACATTAACATCCCCAACAATTACTTTCATAAACTTCATGACAAAGTATCCACACTCAAATGAACTAAGTTGCAGATGGCACTACGAATAATTGAAACTAATTGTTATTTCAATCAAAATTATAAGTGAAATATAAATCATAAGTTAACATATAACTGTGAAAATAAGTACTAAAAAAGTACATAATAAGTAAGAAATATTTATATTTACCTTGACATTGATCCATTGAAGATTAACCTTTTTAGATGTTATTTGTGTAAGAAAAATTTTGACCCTCCTAAAAAGGGATAAACAGCAAGTCATATTAAATTTAAAATAAATTGGAAATACACAACTTAAAACAATAGTAACTGAATCTTAACTGATTGACAATATCTTCTAAATCTTAACAAGGTTTATTCCTCAATAGATCAAGGTAAAACACAGTTGATGTCAATAAATTAATGACAACTAATGCCCAATGGTTACTCAAGCAAGAAAAAATGTGTTAATTTAAGAACTTATAACTAGGTGGAAAGTATTATAATTACATCAATTGAAAGAATTTCATACCTACGATTATATGGGATAAGTGTAACTTCCCTACTTGTGACAATGCCAAATTCTTAGCAATATACCGAGACCGGTCAATACGTGTTTTGACATTGGATAAACGACCTGATGTAGACACTTTTGTAGGAATGCAAAAGTGCACTGAAAAGTCATGTCCTTTATTCTCCATGAAATGGTAAATGTACCTAACAAAAAATTAGATTATAAATGAATCATATAAAAGACTTTGTATTTAGGCAATATTTTATAACAATAACAGTTTCACAAAGAACTTACTTTATTCGAATCTCAAGATAAATATTGGATAACTCGGTCATATTTATAATAGTTTCACAATCCGTCTTAGTCAGATGAGTGACCCAATATTGACTAAAGATTGACAATTAGTGCTCTACTTATATTGCTGATTTTAGGTAATTATTAACCAGATAGGAAAACATAGCCAACTGCCTACTTGATTGCTTTCTTAAAGTTACCAAACTTCTTGTATTTTTTCAAAGAACTAGCTTTCTTGCAATTTACTTTGTTTATTTTAGAGATGACTTAGGACATGCATGTGTTAGTTTTGGACTGATTCTGGGGGACCTTCTAAGAGTTATTACATGTTGAAAAGGTATGATGGCAACATTTTGCTTTATCGGTATTTTCTTCCTTGTTGGAGTTTTCTTGTGGGCTGAAAATTGTATTGGTGTGGCCGTCATTGAAAACAATATATAGAACTTTAATCATAATTAAAAAAAATTAAGATATGGAAGTTAAAAGTTGCCATGAGTAATTATACCTTTCTTTTTCCTGAAATCTCTAAAAATGGACGATCCACCTCTGCATTGCTCTTGTTGATAGTATTATGTTTGATACTGCAACTACTAACTTGAGTTTTTGACTGTGCATTAAGTCTTACATCAAGGGCCTGAACTTGCACAGATAACATTGCAAATTTCTGTTCTTGGAACATCCTATCATGCGCTATAATGGAACTTTCAAGAACACAAAAGTATATGGATAGGGTAATAAATTGGCCAACACCCTGTACTCTACTTCCATTTAGTTGCTTGTGAAGTGCCAAAACTAGAATATCATTGGTACCATCTGTCTTCAAAGACTCTTCGTCAACATAACTTTGTAGCTCTTCCTACAATTCACAAATAATGTCGTTATCATAATAGAAATATTATGTGATCAACAAGCATATTAATAAGATAATGTTTACATAAATAAAATCACTTACAATTTTTTCAATAACTTTATGCACTGCTTTTGAATATTTCCCTTTTTTACTGAGTCGAGCCTTTTTCCATAACACACTTCGGTCCATTTGGCTCAAAGATTTCCCTTGTTCCTTAACCAAAGATAGGAGAAAAAAATGATATATTTAGAAAAATAAATATTTCTATTTAGTTTAAACATAATATATTATGATAATAGATTGAAATAATTAAAATTGATTGAAAACTTACAAGTCTTTCACATAAGCCTTTGTAACCTGTACTACCAAAACAATGATTACAAATGTTCTTAACATTCCCTTGGCATTTTGACTGTTTTTCTATACAAAGTGAATATGTAAACTCATTGATATTTAACTTTCTATGTTACACAAAAATAAAAAAATTAATATTTAACTTACCTCAAATGAATTAGATAACATCAATAAATAACTTCCAATGTTGTTTCTTAATGTTTGGGAATTCAAGGGGTAGCAACCTCAATTGATTACGATCATTCTTATATAGAAGAACATACTCGTGAGCTAGAGTATGTCTAAAGTTCCTTAGGGAGATACTCATCCATTGAAATACTTGCTTTTTACTCTTTAAATCCAATTTGAACTTATCCTACATTAGAAAAATGAATGATCAACAAAATATAAATAATTTGAACAAAAAAGCATCCCATTGCCTAATATACAGAAAAGAATAACAAACCTAAAAATGAGGCTACAAGTCTTTCTTATGCTCAAGGGATACGCGTCTCTAATCATCATATATAATTGAAATATTGTCTCGTACTAAAATACCTATGTAATTACTTAATTCAATTGATGTATCGCCAAAAGCCATACCGTATGATTTGTAGTTAATGGTAATCTTCTTATCGGGTGTCAACAATTGCAAATATTTCTTCTTGGATTTTCCTCTTCTTTAGGGTCTTCCTTCTAATGTATCCTTGCTCTTAACCATATTTTGAGCTAATATACAAGAATAAAAAACAAATCAACATACATACAAATGATAAACATGTAAATTTTTGCATGAATTAATTATGTACATATACTTACAAATCAATTATATTTCAAATGAATACACACTAGAATACTTCAACAAGTTATTAGACATTATTCATCTGTTATGTCTATATCCATGCCAATACCTTCACAATCTTGTCTTGAATAAATTGCAACATCATCTTTATCATCAATCTTAACCCAGGGCAATGTTTTTTATATAGGAGCATGTAGTACCATGTCATCACACACATCATCTGTTGCAAATTTATTAACTCTTTCAGTCACTGAACAAACAACTGATTTATTATGATCTTTTTTATCCTTCACATAAAACACTTGTGTCACATGAAAAGCTAATATGAAACTATCAGATTTATGACCAATTCGATTCAAGTCCACAATTATAAATCCTAAATCATCGACCTCAACACCATTCTTATTATCAATCCAATCACACTTGAATAATATATTTTTTAACATTAGATAATCGAGTTCCCAAATCTCATCAAGGACTCCGTAAAATGCCATTTCTCTAGAATATGGCTTTTTATCTTTCGAACTAGATATTTGCATTGTCGTTGCAACAACACTAACACCACTATTTTATGTTACCCGATTGTTATCTTGAGCTCTAGTTATAAATTTAAAACCATTTACATAGTATCCAGCATATGTAATGACCAATGAACGAGGTTTTCTAGCCAACCACTTGACAGTATCATTAACAACCACATTCATTTGTATGTCATTCGATGTCTACATTTTATATAATTTATGTCAATATTTACAACTTATAAATATTTAACTTGGATTAAATATGTGATGTAATTTGACCTTATTCTGAAGCCAATCACTAAAAGTACGAGTATGCTTATTTTGCAGCCATAGGTGGTTTTTAGTTTGGCTGGGGAAATTTCTTTTCAAATATTCCATATGCTCTCTAAAGGTAAACAATGACATTAGTTAGTATAATAAAATATAAGTAATATATAACTGTAATATAATCAAACTATATAACTTACTTCATATAAGGTTGAACCTCTGGTGTGTTCTCTAAAATACAAAAATGTGTTTGCTTCAATGTATGAGAATCCACAAGCTTTATATCTCCAAAACTTAAAGGTTGTGAAATATGTGAATCGCATAAACTAGTTAGGACTTCGATTACATCATGATCAGAGAGGTATTCAGCATAATATTCAAGTGCTTACTCGGTAATATAACTTTCAGAAATGCACCCCTCTAGATGATTGTGATTACACACATAACCTTTAAGGACCTTTATATATCTCTCAAATGGATACATCCATCTAAGATAAACTGGCTTACATAACTTAACTTCTTTAACAAGATGGATAATCAAATGAACCATTATGTCAAACAAGTTAAGTGGAAAGTATTGTTCCATCATGCATAAAGTAACAACCAGGTTACTTTGCAACTCATCCAAACTATTATTTTCTATCACTTTACTGCATAAAAGAGTTGAAGAAGAAGCATATCCGCATTATTGTGCAACGAACATTGTGTGGCAAACAATCTTGAACCGCCAAAGGTAATAATTGTTACATCAAAGTATGACAATCATGAGACTTTATGCCTTGAAGCCTACAATCGTCCATTGCAATAAGTTTTTTGAAGTTTGAAGAATACCCACTCGGAATCCTTACTTCGAACAAAATTCTACAAAATATTCGCTTCTCTTTTCTACTTAAGGTGTAAGATGCAGCGGGAAGTTTCTTATCTTCTTCATCAAGTTTTAATGTATCCCTAATTTTCATTTCCACAAAATCTTTTCTAGCATTTACCCCATCCTTCATCTTGCTCGGTTGATGAAGTAATGTGCCATAGATACTTTCACATATATTTTTCTCAATATGCATTACATCTAATTGATGGCGAACCAACAAATGTAGTCAATATTCCAATTCAAAGAATATAGACTTTTTTAAAACACTTTCTCAGTATTACTATTGCCCTATTTTCACTTCTTATGCTTTCCCATAATAGTACTACTAGCAATTTCATCCACCATCCTTAGAATCTCATGACCAGACAAAGTAGTAGGAGCTTCACCCATCTCTTATGCATTATTAAATAATGTGTTTATTCCGCAGTATGGACAAGCAAAATACTCTTTCACTGTACACCCAAATAGGTTACCATATGTAGAAAAGTCACTTATTGTCCATATTAACAAGACCCTCAAGTTAAAACTTTCTTTCTTATAGGTATCATACACTTCTACACCATATTCCCATAGTGTTTTCAAATCTTCAATCAAAGGAGCCAAGTATACATCTAGATTATTTCCAGGTTGTTTAGGTCCAGATATTAATGAAGATAGCATTATATGTTTCCTTTTCAAACACAACCAGGTTGTTTAGGTCTAGATTGTATGATATCATTAATACTAACCAACAACTATAAGTAGTGTTAAACATGCTATGTGGATTGACCTCATCACTTGATAAGGCCAAACAAAGATTTTTAGGCTCTTGTATAAATTTAGGTCACTTGTTATCAATTAAATCCCATGCAGGTGAGTCTGTCGGATGTCGAAGCTTACCATTTTTTATTCTCCCATTTGCATGCCAAGTCAAATACTTAGCAATTTTAGGTGATTAGAATATATGTTTAAACCTTGGAATAGGGAAAAAATACCACAAAACCCTTCTTAGGAATTCCTAATTTGACTTCTTTAAATCAATTTCCTTTTTGCTTCCACCTAGACTCTCCATATGTAAGGCATTCGTTAAGTTGTTCATGCTCTTTTCTATATAGAATACAATTATTGGGACAAGCATGTATTTTTTCATATTCTAATCCCAACACCTTCATTGTATTTTTAGCCTCATACATCAACTTTGGAATATTATTACCTTCTGGTAATATGTCAGCAAGAACTTCTAATAGAGACGAAAATCCCTTATTATACCATACATAGTTTCCTTTAATATTATAAATTTTCATCAGATTATACAACTTTGAATGCCTTGATCCAGGATATAAAGGTTTTTCTGCATCTTCAAGTAGATTTCTAAAAAACTCAGAATCCTTGTCACACTGTTCATAGGCATCGTTAACTATATCTACAATGTTATTATAGTCTTGGCATTTAAATTGTCTTCCAGTAAAATGGTCTTCAGGAGATGAAGCTTTCAACTTATTGTCAACTTCCCCATGTTTAATCCAAATTAAATATATGGACAAAAATCTTTTTTCAAACAAATGAACTCTTATTGACTCAGGAGCATAGAACTCCATGTTGCAACAAGAGTTACATGGACATCTAAGTGACCTCTTATTATCAGAATTAAGCATGAAAAATTGCAAAAACTTATCAACTCCAATTTTATACTCTTTTGATAACTTGTCACTTGATATTCATGTCAAATATTTTACCTAATTATTATTTAATGACTATTAGTTCAACGTGAATGATTTTAAATTTTAATTCGTAATTAACAATCATTTCCTTTTATTACAATAAACAAAATACAAACATGTATTATTTGTTAATAACACTTCCAAATAAATTGCAACAACTATCTCCCAATCACAACAACTCCAAAATTTGAAAATTATATAAAATAAACTCCATATTACAAAAGAAAAAATTACCCAATAAGAAAAATAAAATTATATATTAGAGAATGAAAATATACCTCACAATAACTTTTCACACTACTGAGTTGTTTTGGTCTAAGGCAGTCAACTAAGAGAATTGTAAAAACACTGCAATAACAAACACAAAACAATAAATTATAATTAGAAAATCAAAACATAATCATAAACAAAGCAAAACAACGGCAAAAAAAGTAGTTGAAACAGCCTCAAATAGCACTACAAATACCCCAAAACAGCAAAAAATAGCCCCAATTAAGCAATAAAAATACTGGCCATAGAGCCCAAGCAAAAACAAATATAGTGGTCTTATAATAGTATAAAATAGCAGCAAAAATGATAGACATACAGGCATAAAATAACATCAAGAATAGTGGTTATATTGTCAATACGTCAATATTGACATAGAATAAAGGTGAAATGTATTTGTACGAGTCAAATCAACATATAATACTTTTAGTTCTTAAACAAAAAAATTACTGCAAATAATAGAAAAGATGACAAATAATGCAATTAAGCCACCACCCAAATGAATAAACTCTACTTACTTCAATCTTGTTTAATCTTATCTTATTATGTCAGTTTGCATTAAAGCCATTGACATCAATCTAAAAAATTTGACTTCAAAGAACTAACATATAAAAGTAAAGTTACAAATATGAAGAGTTCATGATGTACATATGCAATAGTACAATGTGAAAAGAGAAGACTAGCTATTAAATTAACGAGAATATTCATAAATCATAATTCATGCTCATATTGAAATTCACAAGTGCAGTTATAAAACTAGAAGTTCGATTACTTACATTTAAAGTCTTATCTTCATGGACAAAGAAAAAGAAATATAGAAAAAGCAAGTTGGGAAAATTAAAAAGAGGGGCAGGTAGCCAGAGCTTTCAATTAGAAATTGTTGGGAGAGAGAGAGACAGAGATAAGAATGAAGACAATCCTGTCATCAGAGACGGTGGGGTGAAAATCAAAGTTAATGCCAAGATTATAAAAGTAGATGGACTTAGCCGTGATTTCAAGCATTTGAACCAAAAACTTCCATCTCATAACTCACAAGGCCACTGGTAAACGCAAGCTTAAGATCGACGCCTAGTTCGATTCTCGCACGACCAAAGCCACCATCAGAACTGCCCTCATCACTGACGTTACTAAGGGCTACCACTATAAGATGAGATTTGTCTACACTCACTTTCCCATCAATGCCTCCATCACCAACGGTAACAAGTCAATCGAGATCTATGAGTTTGAGGGTGTATTTTGGTTGTAATTTTTTATTAGAGAATTTTGGATTTCTATTATATGTATATAGCACTATTATTTGTTGATTTGGAATGATTGCATGATTCTGGTTACGAAATGTGTAGAAGAAGACGAGTGACAAAAGCGAAGGCAAGTAAATCTAACAGAAACAAATTATAAATTATTTATAATGGAATAATTTTACGAGAGAGAACGAAACACTTACCAGGTATATGTTGCTTATCTTCTTCGACGAGAAAGAGAAAGATGAGAGCTGATTTCCACAATTTGCAACAAAGCGATTGTGTAGATATGTCTCCAAAACTAGGGCAACGAAGAAGATAACAATGCTGAAGATGCCCCAAACGACGTCGTTTGGGGCATTTGTTTTAAGCACCCAAAAACGACGTCATTTTTAGAGTTTCCTTTTTTTTAACGCCTAAAACTACGTCATTTTGGGCGTTTTATATTTTCTTTAAAATTTAAATTTGTTTCATTAATTTTATTTTTTTAATAAAAAATAACTTTATGATACTATGGTATCACTAAGCTACTGACACTTCATTTTTTAATATCATGATATTAATAATTTATTGACACTTTATATTTTTGATACTATAATATCAGTAATTTATTGATATTTTTATTCACTATTTAAAAAAGTGTTAATAACATAGTATCAACGAATGTCATTTTTATAGTAGCGAAATAAAGAATGTTAAAAAATACATAAAATAGGACAAAATCAAGCTTTTTTTTAAATTCTTCTATAATCATAAGCTTTAAACCTCTAAAAAAAGGTAATGATATGTGTTATTCGAAGAGGAAACTTCAATTAGGTGAGTATAATCCTCAAAGAAATTTTACAACTTTATAGAATACATGCAATTTTTTTTTTTTCTTTAACTAGATCTCCCACTTTATTTTCTTAGTAAAAATCAAGGTAATTATCCAAAATTGTTGAATATCCAAGTCGTATTGTGAATGGATGAATCTTACCAAACTGTTATCGCGTTCTCATTTGACCAAATTCCGTTTTTTTTCTCCAACATCAATTAAGATTTGGGAGGCTTTTGTTTAGAAAACATGAAGGCAAATTTTATTTTGTATTCTTTATTTGCATCGTTTAGTTTTCAATTTGTAAAGCTACATGTTAATCAAAGATAAGGCTGTGATATACTATAAAATACGGCACCTTGAACTTCCAACTTTAAGATAAGGGTGGTGCATTTTTGACATCTAAGGTGATTTGTGCAATTCAAAATAAATAATAATAATTAAAAAAGACATAACTATTTAATTTAAGAGTACGAGTCGGACTATTTGAATTTACTATAATATTCTTTAAACTTATTTTTAAATGTTTTTTACACTTTAATACTCAAAACTTAAGCTACTTCTACGAACAAAATAATATTTTAAAGAAAAAATTCTGTTCCTGCTTTTATCTTCCAACCCATCTTTAAACATATTTAGTTTTCATTCATATTTTATTAAACCTTTTTCTTTTATCTTCATATTTTCTTAAATCTTAATTTTTTTTTATTCTTTATTTAATGTCAAAAACAAGTTGATCAACAGCTCAAAAAAAAAAACAAGTTTAATTAATGTTGAGAAGGATTTCACACATAAATTACTTTCTTCTTTTATTTAATTTTCAAATTATAGCAATTTTGCATTTAATCTTTCAATGGCATTGACACTTTAAATTTTGATCTGCGCCCACGGAATCCAAATATTAATATGCAATTCAGTATTAAAAAAAAGAGCCCAATATAATATACTTGTAGGAATTTGGGACGAAATTATTTCTTTCTTAACAAAAAACGAGATTGGCTATAAAGTTTGATTTCTAAGAGTTTTTTATTATATTTATTTTAATTTTGTTGTATCAGATTCTTTACATACAAAAGTAATTTTGAATACAGAAATATATCAGATGAGAGAAGAAAAGAAATCACAAATCAAAACACACAAATATAAGTATTATATAGTTTGATAATTTCTACGTTTATAATGGATCAAAATTTTAACCCCTTTTATTGAATCAATGATCATAAAATATTTCTCTTTTGAGAATATAATATATACTCTCTTAATGGTTCTTCAATCTTAATGTTTACAAAGATTTATATAGGCTTTAAAAAAGTTCATAAATCCTAAATTTTGTTAGAATAGGAGTCTATGTGTTAGGAAATTTAAAACCGACTCAAATAGGTTAAAATATTTTTTTCAACATCCAGCCTAGGCACCAATAACGTCCAGCCTAGGCGCCACATATTGGCACCTAGGCGCCAAGTTGATGCCTTGGTTGCTGCCCAAGTGTCAACTTTCTGCCAAGTTTGGTGCCTAGGCACCAAAGCTTGTACTTTTTCACCTCTTATACTTCTATGTCCCTATTTGCTTTTGCCTTTTATTTTTATCTCTTTTTCATCCATCTAATTCATCTTTGATCTCGTGTTAACTCCTCATCGGTCTCTAACTCAAAATCATATATAATACTTGATTTTGAATCACCAATTTTTAACAAACTCCTCATTGATTCAAAATCTCTAAGAAGCTCTTCTTGGGTCCATCATCTCCACATTACACACTCGTTTACTCAAGAATGATTATAGTTACATTTTTGGGTAGTGAGTTAGTCAATATATTCACGATTTGTTTTTATGTCGATATCTTGATAAGATTAATTTCACTACTTTGTACAATTATCTGATGAAATATAATCTCACATAAATATATTTTGATCTCTCATAAAACGCTTGATGTTTGATTAGATACATGACACTCTGGTTATCACAATGCATACAAGCTTCCATTTCCTTCATAGCTACTAGCTTTGAACATATTTTCTTTAACTGTAAGGCTTCCTTTGCTTCTCCAACATTTATATATTCATCCTCTATGATTAATAATGCTACCATATGTTGCAAAATCAATTTTAAGCGCACACTACATCCAAACACTGTAAGTATAAACTTTGTCAATGACTTCCTTCTATCAAGGCCTCCCACATAATCTAAGTCTAAATACCTTACTATTATCTCACTGTTTGTACTCGACCTTTGTACACTAGACCATGCTCTAACGTTCTCTTAAAGTATCGCATACTCTATTTAATGGCAAGCCAATGCCCTTTGCTAGAATTAATCATATATCTACTCACAATGCTTACTGCTTAAGCTATATTTAGCCTTGTGTATACTATTGCATACATGATGCACCTCACAGAGCTCGCATACTGTACTTTCTATATTTTTAATCTTTTTTCTTTGGTTTTTGGTGACTGTGCTGCTGATAACTTAAAATATATAGCCAACAGAGTCGATACAACCTTTGCCTCAGACATTCTAAGTTTATTAAGGATCTTCAGTATATACCTTGAGACATGAATATATAACATCCTCCTTGTCTCAATGATATCCATACTTAAATCCTCTTAGTTCACCCCAAGACTTTCATTTTAAACTTACCATTTAACTGCTCTTTCAACTTTTATATCTCTTCTTTATCTTGATATGCAATTAACATACAATCTACATAAAGTAGCAAATACATATATAAATTGCTATCAATGCCTTAAAGTACACAAACTATCATATTTATTTCTAGTAAAGCCACACTGAAGCATAAAATCATCAAATCTTTTATATCACTACCTAGGAGATTGTTTCAACCCATATAACAACGCCTTTAATAAGCAAGCATGATTTTTCTTACCAGGTTCTTTAAAACTCTGCGGTTGTGACATGTATATCCTTTCTTTCAAATCTCCATAAAAAAAATGCAGTTTTACATATATTTGCTCTAGATGTAAATCCAAATTCACACATATACCCAATAGAATCCTAACCAATGAGTGTTTGACTATAGGAGATAATATCTTATAAAAATTAATCACTCTCTAAGTTAAGCCTTATGCAACTAACCTAACCTTAAACCTTATAGGCTTTACACCTGGTAACCATTCCTTGACTTTGTAAACCCACTTATACCCAACTAGTTTATTACCCTTCACTCTAGCCACTAACTCTTTTATCTTATTCTTTCTAATAAAACTAATATCTTCTTCTATAGCATGTTGCCACTTCTTGTTGGGATTTGTGCTTACGTGCCATCCCTTTTATGTATAAATATTTGCTTTATGTTTATACATTTATGATTTCAATATATCACTAATTATTTTATTTATAAATATGGTAAGATGCTTGTAACGTTTTAGACATTGTATGATCTGAACGAGTTCAGATCTGATCTAAAGAAGTTTAGATCAGAACTAAGAGTTAGTAAAATCTAAAGAGTTAGAGCCTTGTCTGAAATGGGACAAAGACCTAAGAATATATTAATAATGACATAGTTGCAATGAGTTGCAAATGGTGCTAAGAAATGTTGTTATGCAAATATGTTCTTAAATTTAATGTTCCTGATCTACCTTCACTAATGCGGGTCTGCTAGTGAAGATCTTAATATATATATAGATCAGTGTATGTCTATATCTAGATAGTCCAGATGGTTAGTCTTAGCAGACCATGAGTTTAGTGAAAACTCGTATAGAGATACAAGTATTCAGTAAGGACTGAATATTGAACAGACTCACAAAGATCTCCAATAGACATCCCATAAAGCCATCAATGGAGGATCTTTCGAGTTGAGTAGTATTCGTGGTCCTTAGACCTGAGTGCCACGGTGGACTTATGAGTGATCCATCATACTTTGGTTCCACACATGTCAGATACCTTTCATGGTCTGACCGCTGGGTGTCGCTGGGTATGGTCCGATGCTCATGGAGTCCGGTGTGTACAGATATGGGATCCATCAACTCAATTGGGTGAGTAAAATATCATGTAACTCTAAGATTGTATTTCAGAAAGTCTTATGGCCATAAGCAGACATCCAAGAATTTCTTGGGAAAATAATATCGTGAAAGTGTTTACGGATATTATTTATTGAAATACAAATCTAGAGATAAGTTTATGGTTGAGCACATGGAGACTTGACGGTGTTGATCTATATCTCCGTTCTTCTAGGATATTTATGATGGAAGGATTATACGAATATGTTATAACCTCAACTTGTATGGTCTAATGCGCCGTTTTGTAATATCTGTAACATGTGTGTGGGACATTGTTCACGGACGTGTGAAATAGTTTCATATGACAAATCGGGCATGGACCTAGAGAGTCTCACAATATGAAGTGTACTCGTTGTGCACTAGGGCGGCGAATTGGATTCAATAATTAATCCAACAATTTTCAGCAAAATGAAAAATGTTTCTAAGTTCCTTTTATTATTCACTTGTCAATAATTGAAGGTAAAACACATTATTGGTTTACAAGAGTTGTTAACCAATAAGAAATTGACAAGTGACATAATCTTGCTCCATAAATTATTTACCATGTATTTACCTATTTACCTTACTTGGTAAATACATATATGGTAAATGTAAATAATCAAAATAGTTTTGAATTATTAATATTTTATATATTAATCAAATTATTATTATTAATTGGAATAAGTGGCAAACACCATTTACTAATGGAGAATGCACTTGTTATTAATAATAAAAAAAGTTTACCACTTTGTAATTCTTAAATGATGCACTAAGGAAGTGGTAAAACCACTTAACATTGATTAAATGCCATTTACTCTCTAGAAATTGATTCAATTGGTTGAATCAAATTGGTGAGTGAAAAATATGATAGATTAATGTTTGTAATGGCAAGCATGGTTAAGTGGTGGTGGAGCACTAAGATAAATCATTCTTTGCACTTAAGAAAGAATTGAAAGAGTTCAATGTGTGCAAGAGAGAGTGAAATTCGTGCTAGGAGAAAAGAGAGAGAATTGAGAGCTTTTCCTAAGTGTTTTTCTCAAAGTGTTGAGAGAAAATGCAAAGGTTTACCAAGCTACAACATATAGAGTTGTAAAGAACTATAGAAAACACCAAATTCTTCTCATCTCTTGGTAGTAATCTTAAGGACAAATTGTTTTAAGTGTTAAAACAATCATTTGCTGGAAATTCAAGGCTGCCATTCTAGCTTCACAATCCCACCGGATTTAGTTGTGAACTAGAATTGTGCAAGGGAACACTTCAAGGTGAGCTCAACAAAATTGAAGCTTGGAGTTCTTGAAGATTTGTAAAGCTACCTTCATATCCGGGTAGGTTATTTATTTGTTATTCATTTTATATCATGCATGAAATATATATATGAGATATATTTATGTACTTGAATGATCATACATGATTGAATATGTTACATATTGTTTAATATGTATGAATACTTCCGTTGCGTATTTAATTTTTGAAATTATACACATCACACACCATATCACACAACACTTCTTACTATTAATACTTCTCATAACCTCTTTGAATGTCTTAGGCTTATTATATTCAATACTTTAGGCTACATTAAAGGCATGAAATATTAAGTCTACATGAGCAAAAATTATTGGTAGCTCAACCATTCTTCATAGCCTATCTAGCTAATTAATACTCTTCAAGTTTTGACTTTAGAGTTCATAAGCAAAAATTATCCTAATATTGTTTCTCTGTAGTCCATCTTCCAATGTTGCAGTACAGATCAGGTCTCAGCTCATGTTCCACTTCCACTCTCATAGTTTCTGAAGCTAAAACTGCTTTAGTCACAAGTTATGTCTCCTTCGCTTTAGTCTTTTAATTGATTTTCATAACAGTTAAATCATTGAATTTCACATCTCTACTTATGATACTCTTTAGTGGCTTTAGCACTATGAATATCCCTTTCAAGGCTTTTGGTTCCAACTTACCTTGATTAACATGTATAAAAGTAAGGCATCTAAATCCCCTTAGGTGATTATACTTTATAATGCTGTCATACTATTTTCTTTTAATGTCTTGAAGTTAATTATGAAGGAGGCTGATAGAAGTTAATTAGATATAATATTTTTATCTTCCAAGCTTAAAATTTGTTCGTTTCAATAAGATTATTTGACTTTTTATGAGCTTTATTGTTATTTTATAGATTTTGAGTTATTAAAGCAAATAAGGACAAAAATTTAAATAAAACAAGGCAAAACTATCAATTTTGCTACAACAACTTTTACTACAGTAGATTGCTACATTACTTTACTATAGTGACAGCACCGCGGCCCTAAAGTCAGTCTCTTGAGTAACTATATCTCACTATAACAATTATCTATATGTTTATAGTAATCAAATAAGAATAAGATTCATTAAAAACTTGTCTATTAATACCATATATGTCATGTAGGTATATGTCTATGCTACATGAATCTCATAGTTGTTATCTTATGATCATATATCAAATTAAGCTACTACCTAATTTCTTTTGTCAAGTTCATTAAGGTTTGGGCGATATATGTTGCAGGCTTAATCACAAATCATCAAAAATAGGTAAAGTTCTTTATTCACCACTTACACTTAAAAGTTATTTTGGTATCTTAAAGTTTTAAAGATGTTGGTATTTTGAGGTTAATATAGGGTTATTGTTTAAGGTGTTTTGAGGCTATTTTGAGTACTAAAATGGTGGTTGTTTTGGGGACTCATATTGGGCTGTTTTAGAGGCTATCTTATAGTTGTTTTAGGGCTGTCTTGGGGTTGTTTTGAGGCTGAAATATAAGCTATTTTTTGGGTGCTTTCTTATTGTTGTTTTAAGGTTATTTTAGGGTTGTTATGGGATTGAAATGGGGATATTTCTAGGCTAATATAGGGCTGTTTTAATTATGCATTTTCTAATAAATATATTACATAAATGTTTTGTCTTCCTTTGTTACATATAAGCACTTTTTAGCATTTGTATCTTCTCTTGGTGGCTATTTTGGGGGCTCATATTAGGCTATTTTAGAGGCTATCTTACGGTTGTTTTGGGGTTATTTTGGGGCTGAAATAGGAGCTATTTTTGGGTGCTTTCTTATTGTTGTTTTAAGGTTATTTTAGGGTTGTTATGAGATTGAAATGGGGTTATTTTTGGGCTAATATGGAGTTGTTTTAATTATGCATTTTATAATCAATATATTACATAAATGCTTTGCCTTTTTTCATTACATATAAGCATTTTTTAGCATTTGTACCTTCTCTTGGTGGCTATTTTGGGGGCTCATATTAGATTATTTTAAAGGCTATCTTACGATTGTTTTGAGCCTATCTTGAGGTTGTTTTGAGGCTAAAATAGAGGCTGAAATAGAAGCTATTTTTTGGGTGCTTTCTTATTGTTGTTTTAAGGTTATTTTAGAGTTATTATGGGATTGAAATAGGGCTATTTCTGAGATGATATGGGGTTGTTTAATTATTTATTTCCTGATAAATATATTACATAAATATTTTGCCTTTCTTTGTTACATATAAGCACTTTTTAACATTTGTATCTTCTTTTAGTTTTTATGCTATCTAGTGCAACAACTAACCATATCTTGCTTTTGTTCTCTAACCTAGTTTGAGTGTGATTTTTATTCTTGTACTGTCATTGCAATTTCTTATAAGTCAAGTATATTGTTCAGTTTTTTTTATATATTTACTCATGTATTTCTATTTACTTTGGCAGAGGTGATCGTAGATTATTTTACTTGATGGTTGCTAAGCTATGGGTGAATTGCTTCAACTAATTTGATGGATTATTGTTTTGTGCAATTTTACGTGGTGACTGTGTTTTAACTAAACTTCAAACACTAGAATCTTTTGGACTAAGTTTTGAATGTTTGTAATATTTATGAAACTAAGTTGAATGCACTTTTGGGATATTTTCATTATAGTTGTAAGATAATGTTTCATATTACTTAACAATTTGAAATATATATAAATGTGAAGTGCATTCAAGTTTAAAATATATTAAATATGATGGTTCAATAATTATAATTTTAAATTATTGAAAAGTTAATTAATTAAATTGTCATAAATAAATGGTAAATATTATTGACACATTGGTATCAATCATTTTTTGATACTACAGTGTCAGTGATTCTCTGATACTGTGGTGTCAGAGAATCTCTAATATTGTGGTATCAGTAAATCACTGATACCATGGAGTTAGAGATTTATTAATATCATAGTGTTAGACATTCACTGATACCATAGTGTTAGAGATTTATTGATACCATGGTATCAGATATTCATTGACACCATAAATGGTGTCAGTATTTTTTTGGCTCGAGCAATATTGACACTATAAAATAGTGTCAGTGAAACCCTTCATTGACGTTAAGTTAGCGTCAGTGAAAGCCAATTTTGTAGTAGTGCTTGCATTATATAATACAAGGATTTCAACATGAATGGATGATATGAGAACAATAGTTTGCTTTATAGATCTCCAAAAGATTCTCGTGCCATTATAAATAAAACATAACCCATCACAAGAGGGTTTTATGGATATTAAATAAATAACATGCATTAGCATAACTAGTAAGACTTAGATTTTGTGTAAGATTGTTGAAATAAAATAATCAAAAAATTTATTATTTTATAAAGTAATGAAAAATATGCTTAACACTAGTTCGTGGTCTTTTAGTTGGTTTAGGGCCAAATCTCACCAGCAACTGATGAGTGCATTTCATATATAATATTTTGACTCTCTTGACTTAATAATTGCTCAACATAAGTATGAATATATATTTTTTTATGCATATTATTGTTATTGTATAAGTTTTAACAAAATAATGTAACAAAAAGAGAAAAAATGAAAAAAAAAAAAGGTGAAACAGTCATTTTACAAACTCAAGCTGTGGCCCAAGATCTCAAGTCATGGCTTTGAAGTAAAAATTAGAAGACAAGTTATAACCTACAAGCCGCGATGTCCAGAAAGTTAAGTTGCAATGCCAAATGAACCCGAGGCTATAAGTTGCAGTGCCAGATAAACCTAAGGCTAACAAGTCACAATGTCAGTCACCCTAAGCCGCAGAACCAGTGTAATTTCAAGCCCAAACCATGGCGCTAGGTACTCTAAGTCACTCTGTAGACAGACAAAACAAAAAACTAGTTTTCCTTGTATTATAAATTTACCTTAATGAAAGCCTATAAATAAAGACCTTAGAGCCACTATTTTGGGTATCAAGAGAGAACACACAAAAAAGAGAAAGAAGAGATAAAAGACATATACACTTCAAGGAAGACTGATAGACACATTTCTAAAGATAGGAACTTTGAGGCTAAAAATTCTTGAAGACATTTTTAAAGATTCTTAAAAGATTGAAGCTTTAAATATTATCTCTATTATAGTTTCTTCCTCTTTCTTTTTTTCTTTCTTTATCTTGATTTAAAATTTATATTTGTAGTTATGTTTTGAACATGTTATATTTATGAATTTCTTGATGATTTTAGTTACAAGTATGTCTATGCTTGGCTAGATTTTTATTTTAGGACTTGATGGAGCTCTATTTATATTATGTTTAGAATATTTAATTAATTATTAACAAAGTTTTATTTCAACTCATTTGTATCTCTCTATGCTTAATGCATCTATTTTGTTGGGAAATGAATTAGTTGACTTAGATTTATGAACTCTAATGCTCAGGAGAGATTAATTCATTTACCGAATTTGGAAAATATATTCTTAGTTGTTGTTGAGTTCGAGAGGCCAATAGCACTTTGATAATCAATATAAGGGTTGCTTAATGAATGTGTAGGTAAGCAAGTAAGGATATCAACTAGAATATTTATATATAGGATCTCATTTAATACTTAGGTAAGGTAATGAGATTAATTTCAAATTCTTGATTAATGAGTTGAAATGGAATTACTTAACAATTACTAAATATGAAGAATATGGGAAGAATAGAGTGAAGGCAAGACCTTAGAATAATTTTTATATAGATTTTCCATTTTGTGAAATTGTCTATTTTAATTATTGTTTCATTAATTTCTTAATTAATTTTGCTAGTTGAATTTCTTTATTTACTTAAAATTAATTCAATATTGAAGTTACCTAAATAAAATTAAGTTGTGAAAACCATAATAATTAGCATAAATTTGAAAGAACAATCCTCATGGGACGATACTTTACTTATCACTTTATTACTTGAGCACAACCCGTATGCTTGTGGTTATGTATATGTGTATGTCAACAAATAGGTTTTTGGTGTCGTTGCTGGGAATTGTAATTTTTGCATTTTTACTAATATTGTAGTTAAGTAACTTGATCCTAATTTAGGTGTTTATTTTGTTTTGATTTTGCTAAGTTTTAGTTAAATTTTTAATTTTTAATGTGCATGTAAAGATTTCATATCTTGAATTTATTACCGATTGATTTGAAAGCAGAGCGTGCTATTCAGAGGCTAATAAGAGAAAGAAGGAACGAAGCTCAAGCTATGGCAGAAGGCGGCAACAATCAACAACAATGGGCCTTGCGAGATTATTTTGAGTCCACTGTTAATGATAACTATTCAAGAATTTAGCACCAAGGAATCAATGCTAATAACTTTAAGTTGAAGCTTGTTCTCATTAAATTGGTCTAACAAAATCAATTTGGAGATGAGCTAAATGAAGACCCCAACGTCCACCTAGCTATAGTTTTAGAGATTTGTGATCCCATCAAGGTGAACAGTGTATTGGAAGACATCATTAGATTGCGCATGTTTACTTTCTCTCTTAGGAACAATATGAGAAGTTGGTTTCAATCTTTGCTACCCGGTAGTATTGTGATTTAGGAGGAGCTGGTGCAAATATTTCTCACAAATTTCTTCCTTCATCGAAGACTTTTAAACTTTGAAGTAATTACGTAATTCCACCAAATGGACTTTGAGCCTCTTTATTACTTAAGGCAATAAAGCAATTTATTTTGAAATGGGCACTATTTCATCGATGCCAAACTTATGCTGGTCACACACTTTAGCAATGTGACTAAGGATAGAGCCCTCTTCCTCTACACCATAATGACTAGCCAAAACATATATGTATAGAAGGTGATATCACATACAATCATCCACAGCTTTTGAAATGACAAAGCAAGCATGTTCTATCCATCACTTATCACAATCCTCTGTGCACAGGCAAGGGTCCAGTAGGATTCAATAGAAGAGTTACTGTACCTCTCTCGAGCACCCTACATTAGCATGATGTACTAGGTCAAACATCTAGACAGCAGCATTTCTAGACAATCTGTAGCTACCATTAGACAGATAACAGCTACTTTAGGACAAATTTTAGCACCAACATCCAAATCACCCTCTCTTTCAAAATGACTTGCAAGAGTTGAGGGTGAACTTTAGGACCAAAGAAAAGAGTTCCGACAATTATGAGGGGATATACAAGCACACTAGCAATGGTTTACCTAATGGGCAAAATATCAAGCAAAATGGATGCAGATGACAACAACACAGCTTGGGATTAATATGAGTACTAGTAAAAGACGAGGCTGATAATAAGGATGCTATCGATGGCGATGATACACAAACAAACATGCAAGACGATTAAGGGCCTCAACAAATAATATGACAGCGTCATATTCTTAGTCTTTTATATTTTTTTTGCTCACTCGCCATATGGACTATGCCTATCTTTAAGTTTGGGGGTAGGATATACTTCTCTGTTAGACATTTTAAGCTTTCTAATTTTATTTTTTATGTTCTTTATATTTTATGTTCTTTTCAATTATGTTATTTTGTTTGTGTTAACTTGTTGACTCTTAGGTTGGTAGATTGTTGACATGTCAATGATAAGAAACAAAAGTATGATTGCCATGAATACAATCTTTACGGAATGATAAATGTTGTAATTGTTAGCATGATATCTTAGGACAAATTCTGTTTCATTTTGTGCCCTCTTGAACTTTTAAGCACTATTTAAAATCATATAGTTATTTTCTTACTTAAAAGACCTTTATGCATAACAAGAACAGTTAAGGCCTCAATAAAATACTCTAAAACTTGTTTGAATATCATTCAAAATAAAATTCTAAGGCACGCATGATTAGGAAAGTGATTTTAGGCATTGTTTGAACTGTTTGAGCATTTCAAGTCTATCCTTAGATATTTTATTCCTAATCACTCTCTTTAAACCTAATTAACCGTTCTTCTTTGTTAACCACAAAAGTATACCTGAGCAAAAAATTTATCCTTTATAAAACTCATCACACCATAGCATAGTAGTCCTTTAAAACACTTTAACAGAAGATTAAGTTTATAGAATAAGTGAAAAAGTGTGGTGAAAAAAAATAATATAGTTTTGTTAACTTAAATAAGATACAAAAGTTTAAGTTTGGGGGAATTTGTTCAATGTTAAATAAAAGAAAAAATAAAATTCCTCTAACTTAAAAAGAAAATGCCAATATGAAAAAGCATAATTTTTTATATACACTTTTTGTCAGAGATATTAAAAAACATGAAGAGATATTTCACATTACTTTTATTTATAATCTTAATATGAAATCCATTACTAAGAAGTTAAGTAGAAATCTTCTGGGAATTTAGGTAAATATAATTCGTCATGAATATAAAATTGAGTTCCATTCAATTATAATATCATTCAATTATAATATCATGACTCTTCTGAAGCCTTCAATTAAGCCTGTAGAGCATGATATAATATTCATCTTAACGTCAATTAACACCATATTCAAAAAAATATTTCTTCTTTTAAAGAATTCAATTAACACCATATTCAAAAAAATATTTCTTCTTTTAAAGAATACAAGTGATTTGCACTACCAACTATACACCATCTCTCTCTCTTTCTTGAGAATAGATAATGCATTTCTCAGGTTCATGCTTAGAGCTTCAAAATCCGAGTTTAGAATTTTGGATTTTATATATGTCTATTGCAAGCTTTGGCTTGCAATGACAGTATTTGAAAACAAACAGAAATATTATACAAATAGTATAGCATATTAAAAACTAAAAAATTAGCCCTATTTTATAATTTGCATGGTCCAATTTAATGACAACCGCTTATCATATTAATAAAGATAATCGTATAAATAACATAATTAAGTATCCGAGAAGTGGATACTTGCTATACTAGAATTTATTCGTGCTAATAACGTACTGTAAGTTTAAAGTAAATCACAAATAAAACAAAAGTAAAAGGACCTTTGTGTAATCTAGAGCAAAATTTCACAAGCCAAAATCTATTATCACATTTCGGCTTCAAGGTACCGTATTTATTTATTTTTTTTTACAGACAAAGCCTTAACTTTGAATGACACGTAGCTCTACAAATGCGAACTAAACCATGTAAATAATACAAAATATAATTTGCCTTCACATTTTTTTGTAGTATAATTTGCTTTCATATATTCTAGACAAAGGCCCTCCATAGTCTTAATTGATGTTGTGGAAGAAAAGACGAATTCAGTCAGATGAGAAAGCAAAAAGCTGTAACTGTATTGGTAGGCAACAATTTATTGGAAATCCATTATTTTACAACAAAATTATGCATCCACACGCGCGCGGTCACACATACACGTGTATATATAGTCTGGGTTGCCTAAAACTCAAACCAAACTTTCAGATATAGTTTGGAGCGACTAAACCAATTCAACCCAAACCCAATCTTGGAGCGGCGGAGGGTGCCACGGCAAAACTACAATTTGCTAAAACCCGCTACGAAATATAGAGATTTTATTAGTTCTTGTTCCACCTTAAAAGGGCGGGCGAGGGCGAGACAATTTTATCTTGGGATCTGCACATCAATATTTAAAGTAGACAGACCCTCTTGCTTTCTAAATTGTCTGTCGTAGAAAGTATGTGATAACTCCATGCGCCTGACTTAAATATTTAGAAAAATGGTGCGCCCTTGATCATTACAGCATATTGTAGCCCAATCGAATAATTTTTGTCATCGACATGAATCACTATTTGTCATTTTCAACAATATAATAAGCTCTTTACAGTTCTATCATGCTACATCAAGAATAAGTTCAATATAAGTGTAAATTTAGTGTAAAATTTTCCTTGGGCTTAAAATGGTTAAGTGAACGCCTCAGAGGCTACCTCAAGAATGGAAAAGGCTAAATCTATGATGTAACTGATAACACACTCAACTCCAATTATATAAATGAAACAAGCAAGATGCCCGTGCACGCTATTATAAATAAGGTTCGGAGGAGGAAAAACAAGAAGCTTAGAACTGGAACTGCATTTGGGAGGTGTATCCAAGATCATTCAGATGGGCAGCCATAGTTTTGTTCATGGGTGGTGGTCCACACCTTAATATCTGCAGAAGATGGGAGATGAATGTAGTTATAAGCATTACTAACTTAAGATTTAAGGCGGAGAAAGTGTGACTTAGGCTAAGGTCACTAGTAATTAAGAATTTACCTTGATGTCAGGGGCTGGTGCAGGGCAGTGAGTTTGAATAATTTCCTTGGACACGAACCCTACACCACCATTCCATTCTTCTGGTGGCTGAAGTTTATATTTTTAACATTAGTAGGAGACAAAGGAGCCAAGGTAAGCCTCACAAAATCACAAGGTTTTTACAATCATCAGTATCTGAATGGCCCATGCATACCTCCATAAGTTTAATCATCTTTAAGATGTGCTCATAATTTAATTCAACATTTATGCATCATTTGGACATCACCAAGGTAACATAACTTCTCGCAGAAAATTTACATATCCTTTCTGTGTTGGTTAAATATATCTAAATGCTGTTCCTTTCATTCATTCCAGTTCCATCATTGAATTAAAGAGTTATTTGCTCTGGAAATGTTCATTCCCTTTCAATGATCTCTTATTACAGATTGGAGGTATGACATGTCCATTAATCCAAGTTGCTAGAATCTTTGTTATTGAATTTTGCATGTGCAAAATCAAATAAAAAAGGTCAACCTAACCACGGAGTTTGTGATGAACTACAGGCAGCACGGGCCATCAAAGATTTAAAACCATGAACCAAAAGAACACTACAAACCTAGATCCAACCTGGGCACATTACAAAAGCACACATCTTTTTTACAACACTTACCTATTACTTCCATCTTTAAGTGAATCATCTAAAATACTTCTACAAGTCCCAAAACCATCTCAATAAATTCTGTATTAACACTTGCTGTTTTTTTCAGTGAACTCTGTATAAACATAGTATAGCAATATAACTTTCTTGCATATTTTAACATTCCACATAAACCTAAACAACACAAATCTTGATGACATCGACATAAATATAAAATTAGATGTAGCTGTATGTGTGTATTTGGATGTATCCTGATAATTTCGTATTGTACAGTATTTTTCAATCTTTCTCCAAGGACAGATGACTGAGACAGCACTATACATGTACTAGAATATGAAAAGATTTCCATCCTGCTCTTTTGAGTGGTATAGAAACCAGTTTAAACATACTCTTTAACAATATCTTTATAATTACTTCAATAAAGAATCCAAAAGAAACCTAATAATAGTAAAAATAAAAAAGAATAAAGAATTGTCACGGAGGATGAAGATATCATTCTTAAATTCAAACAGACAAAGGATCTGAATTGTATAACACAAAGCACATTGACATGCACTTTAAAAGAAAAATAGAAAAAGTGAAAGAAAAGAGATAACACTAAGAGTGAAGGAGCAAATGAAATAAATGATACCTTATTCAAAACATAGTAGATTCTAAAGCGGTCAGGAAAAATGGCTGCAAAATTGTCCAGCTCATCCTGCAAAGATAAACTTCAAACAAAGTTAATCCACTCATGCCATCAACTACTCCCAGTCTCAAGCCATGTAATTTTCTCAGTTTGTATATTTTCAATATTTCTCATGTCATTAATCTCATTCTTGGGAACTTTTCATAATAACTTAGCACTATTTAAGCAATACACAATCCATGAACTACATTTCCTTAATTCCATAGAGAAAAAATGGCTTTGCATATACAGTTAGAAAAGTGTTCTAAATTCCCCAAGAGAATCAGATGTTAAGTATCAAAGAACAAACGAAAAATCCCTAAAAAAGTTTTAGCTGTCAAAAATTAAAAGAAATAAAAGCCAAAACAATTTCTTCGTCCAACAATCTGAACTGTTAATTTACCTCAAACCTAGTTAAATAATTCAGCTTTCTGGACAGTTAAATAAAGATGAATCATTAATATATCATTGTAATAAAACAGGCATACCATTTATAATCTTCAAATGGAAACAAATTAGAGTTCTAAATTCTTTATGCTATTTAAGGCGTAAAATGTTAGGAAATATACAAAGAAAAAAAAGGGTAATTGAATTTCATGTTCAGAGCTATAATTTTACTGCAGGTGCTAGATGGTTCAACTAGTAAGCCTCTCAGGATGATACAAGAAACTTGGGTTTCGAAGTTAGATCATTTCAGGTTTGGAAAGGGGTTTAATTTAATTCATAAAGTTTAAGAAAAAAATAAAAAATACAAGAATATATAATTTTACATTTTTTTTATTAGTTTGAGTAAATCAAATATGTATTGATCACCGAGAAATGGTAGTACAAGTACCACTAGTTATGAGTAAATCAAAGAGCTTCATATGTTACACACCAGATAAATCTTTTTTTCTGGTTCTTTACTCTTCTCAATTTTACATATTCCCTTTTGTTAGTTCAGGTAAATCAAATATCTGTTGATCATCATGAAAATGGTAGCACAAGTAGAAATAATTACAAGGTAAATCAAGAGCTTCATTGTATCTTAAAAATAAAAGAGTAATCATGGTGCAGAAAATCCGTGGGTTTATACTTAAAAACAGATCAAGGGTGAGCTGGAAAGACAACAGGAATGTCACCTTCAAAAGAATATCCTCAAATGTTACATTTGCGTAGATGAGATGTATATTGGTTTTGTCATCTGGATTTTCTAATATGGCTCTTGCAACCTAGAGGAATCACAAAGAAGGAGAAATTATATAAGTCAAAAAGTGATAATTTGATTATAGAAACATGGGAAAGGCAAGTTCAAAGCTTTCCAGTTATCCACTTCCAAAATACTTACTTGGAACATTGGAGTAATGCCAGTACCTCCAGCAAGCATCCCAAATGCTCTAACTTGGCCAGGTTGATATTTGAAGCGTCCCTGGAAGCATTGGATTTGGCATCTATATAATTTACTCAATGACATTGAAGAACATTCTTGGATAATATAATCACATCTTTGCTTTGCAACAGCTTATAATGTCACAAACACAATTGGCTAGAAGACGAAACTGAAATGATTCATGAAAAAGGTGGCCATCCCTGATCAGACTACACTGCCTTTTCTAGTGCACCATCCAAGATTTAAAAAAACCCTAACTTGAAGCAGGTAAACAAAGTGAGATTTCCACGAGTTCAGACGAAAAAAAGCATTTATTTGAGACATAGTGAACAAACCTTCACTCACTATTGATATGTATATGTTGTTTCAAACTAAGTTTTCATGGTAGGGACTTAAAAGTGCTCCAAAAATGAACTACAATTTTTTATGGTAGACTAGATAATTTTTAAGTCAAGAATAAAAATTTCCTAGTGCCAAGTGATTAAACTTTTGAGGGATCAACAACTATTAAGTAGCATTAAATAGATTTTGTAATCAGCATGGAACCAAGGAAAACAGAACCGGAAATACATGTATTGTAACTCAACGCAATATTCACCTTTGGTCCCTTCACAACCAAGTAATCACCTTCACGCATCTCATGGAAGTGATGGGACATTCTTCCTTGTGGATACATCTATTAAAAAGACTAGCTAAAATCATAATTCAGTATAAGTATCAAACAACAAGAAATTATTTCTTGGCAGAAAATACCAGGTTGACTATGAAATCCAGAATGCAAAAACCTTTATAACTAACTCAAAGTATCCAAGATCTGAATCCATAGTTGTTGGAGTATATGCCCTGACAACTTCTTCACCGTTACTATCCCTTCCTCTGTTTGACAAAATATGTAGTATTAATATTATAGACAATCATAAAATCCAGTAACAACATACAACTGGCAAAATATGCAGAATAGGAGCGCACTAAGATTGCACTAAGAAGTGCAAGAGTACAAAACAAAACAAACCTGCAACTCATATGCTGTCCAATTGGAAGGCCCAGCACTGAGGTCGGTGAAGGAAGAGCAAATCTGAACTTAGCAACATTATGGCTGAGTTGGGTACGTTTAACAAGTTTAAATTCCTTAAACTTTTCAGGGTCCAAGCAGCCTGTCAAGGCACACCAAGGCATTATTAGACCCGTAGACAAGACAAAAGCATGAAGTCCTAATTTATTTCAAAATTTAAGCATAAAGAGGAAAATACATCTATTAAAAACTTAAAGACAAGTTTGAGAAAATAATTCTAGTCTATATTATTTCTCACTAGATTTTACTAGTATTTATAGACTACAATATGGAAAAGAGAAAAAAAAACCTTAAATAATTAGGAAATCCTAAAATCACAAGATAAGTAACTCCTATTAGTTTGTTTTCCTAAATTAGAATACTAAATCTTTGTAGGACTAAAAACTTCTATTTTTCCAAACTTCCCCTCAAGTTGGTTCAAAAATATCTGACATTCCTAACATGCTAGTTAGGGATAAAAAAAATTACCACGACAGACCCTTAGTAAAAATATCTGCTAGTAGCTCCTTAGCTGGTACAAAAGGCATGCACATCAATCCTTCTTCCAAGTTTTCCTTGATGAAGTGACAATCTACCTCAATATGTTTACTCCTATCATGTTGCATTGGATTGTGTGGTTATCTTGAAAATTGTTTTATTATCATAGTACATGTTCACTTTAACTCTTCAAGTAGTATCTTCAACCATAAAAGTTCATAAATACCTTGTGCAGCATACGAAACTCAGCCTTCGCACTACTACCAGCAACCACATATTTTTTCTTACATCTCCAAATAATTAAATGTCCTCCCACAAACATACAATAACCAGAAGTTGATTTTTGGTCATTCCCAATTAGTATATGTTTCAACTTGGATTTTCCCTCTTTTTCCGAACATTAATCCCTTTAGTGTAGTTCTCTGCAGGTGCTTAATGATTTTGTTAACAGCTTCTAGATTGCCTTCATTAGGAGAATACATAAAATGACTAACTTACTTACTACAAAAGCTATGTCTCGTCGAGTATGTGATAGATAAATCAATTTACTAACTAACCTTAGATAACATCCTTTGTCCACTAAGGAATTGTTCTTTGTTTTGATAATTTTGTGATTAGGATCAATAAGGCTATCAACAGGTTTACACCCTAATATACCTGTCTTTTTTTAGCAAATCCAAAGTGTACTTTCTCTGTGACACAAATATTTCTTTTTAAAACTAGCAATTTCCATACCCAAAAAATACCTCAAAGAACCAAGGCCTTTCATTTCAAATTATTTACCCAATGAAGCATTTAGTTCTTTTAGTTCAACATTATCTCGTGTTAGGATAACATCGTCAACATACAATATAACAATTACAATTTTCCCACCAATAGAATTATAAAACATAGTGTGATCCACCTGACTTTGTGGATATCCATAGCTTCAAATAGACTTGGTAAATCAATCAAAGCAAGCCATAGGAGATTGCTTTAGGCCATATAGAGATCTTTCCATTTACAAACTGTCTCGCTCCCATATACACTATCAAACCCAAGTGGAAAATCCATACAAACCTCTTCTTTAATTCTTCATTTAAGAAAGCATTTTTTTCACTCGATTATTGCAATAGCCAATCTAGACTAGTCGAAAGGGGCAACAAAACTCGAATTGTATTTATTTTTGCTACTAGATCATATTTCTTGGTAATCGATACAATATGTCAGAGTGAATTCTTTGGCAACAAGTCTTGCCTTGTACTTCTCAGTTAACCCATATGCCTTATATTTAACAGTGAATACTCATTTACAAACCACAAGTTTCTTTCCGTTTGGCAAGTTTACAAGTTCCCACATGCCCCTTTTTTTCAAAGGCTTTTCATGTCCTTAAGTATAACCTATCTTCATTCATGAATAATTGGAGCATCGTGTATATTTTTTGGAATTCAAATTCTTCACAAACTAGTGATGAACACTCTAAATGAAGGAGACAACCTATGGTATAACACATTTAGAAAAGAATGCATCATACGAAACCTAATTCCTTTTCTGAGTGTAACAGGGATATCGAGATCCTCTATATTTTGACTCTAGAATAAGAGAGGAATTAGGAATTCCAATAACCTCTAGATTACCAATGTTTGGTACTGACTCTTGGCTAAGTGTAAATGTTTTGTTCTATATCTTGACAGTTTCACCTTCTTGTGTAGCTACCTAGCTCAGATTGAGATTAAGCAGATAATGTACTCCCCTTGTCAGTAATTTGCTATGTTATGGCACAAATGGAGGTGAAGATCTAGAATCTAATGAATTGATAGGATTTGGATTGGTGGGAGTAGGACTAGGAATAGGCACTGATAATGGTAATGGAATTTCTCAAAAATGATCTTCCTCTTCCATACTATTCTCCTCCTCAATAGAGTTTATGGTAAAGTAGGGTTGTTTTTCAAAGAAAGTAGCATCCATGCTGACAAAATTTTCTAGAAATAGGATCGTACTGCCATCTCAAGACGTGGCTCTGATACCACCTGACACAGGACAAGCTTTGATGGGATTCCAGTGTCGTTCGCAAACACGCAAATATGTTAATATCGTTCAACAGCACGCAAATTAGGATTGGTTAAAGGACCAATTCAAGATAAGGTTTTCTAAATAATATATGTTATTATTTCCCTCTCATTTCTCATGGCATTTAAAAAGACCACTTCGGATGCCTACCATTCATTACAATTTTTCAAAGTGCAACAATTAATGCAAATTAAGACTTTCAAACTTACAACTACTATCAAGATGAAATAAATTCAGTAGTAAATACAACCATGAAGATAAATGCAGTTGCAAACTACCAAAACAAACAACTTATTTTTCTTCTTGGGCTTTGCATCACATGGGCTGATTCCAGTAAATTGCGCCCTAGCAATTTGGAACATCTTATCATCATGGGACACGGCCTTTCCTATTGCTGCCAGGTTATCAAAAATTCCTTTGAATTTTTTTAATAAGTCCTCTTAAGTGTTGAGGATCCTTTCTTGAGAGAAAAGAGGTTGTGTCTTTTAACCAAACCTCATGTTCCTTAGATGTAAGAAGCATTTGCTCTTCAATTGAGAGCCAAACTTCTATAGCCGTTTGTTCTCCAACAATAAGACTTGATACGTCTTCAACCATCATTCCTCTCATCCAAGTCATCAATGATTTATAATTGTTTTCCCATCGCAAAAACTCAGGATTGATGACTTCTTTATCTTCCTAGAATAAAAGTTTTGATGGGGTTTCAACATCATCAATGTGATGTTCCAAGCCTTGGCTTTCAATGAGAGGATATATTTGTGATTGCCAAGTACTATAATTACTAGTTGAGAGCTTCAGAGAAATAAAGCTTGTGCATTGGTTGAAGGACTGGATGGTTAGTTTAGGATCTTGCGTGTTTCAAGCATTGAGGATTTTGAGAAGATGAAGCCATGAGGCTCTAATACCATAAAGAGATCAAGACAATAGAGATTGTTTTTGGTATCAAACTACCTTGTTATTTACACGTTTGAACATCAATATATGCACAGTTTTTAGCCATTATTTTGGAAGTTTATAATTGCATTTAAATATAATTTAAATACCAATCCTATACTAGATGGCATAGCTATATTAGGATAGTTTTTGTCTAGCCGTTGGAGTCAAATCTTGAGGTTGGAATTCCTTAAGCTAAAGCAATGCAAGAGGACAAGTTCTTGTCAGAGACTGATTCCTTTCCTTCTAGGTTTCTAGTAGTTGACTTGTTTCCATTTTCTTTTGAAGCTTTTGAATTGTTTCCATTTTCATATTGTGATAACTTATCACAATTGTTGGACCCTACAACGGACTTTAATGGTAGTTAAGGTGCGATATTAATCAAATCAGTGTTGAAATTAAAACTACAATGTTTCTTGTCTAAAAAAACATGCTTTTCGGCTTAACAAGGCTATATATCTTCTTTTCACCATCCATACAATGACACTAAACTAATTTAATGGCATTACACCAGTCACTGAATATGGACAATAATTCAGGGTATCACTTTTTTGCAGAATGCAGAATCACATCCCTGAAACTAACTTTAAAGATGTAACCCGTGAACAATTTTTCTCCATATTTCAAGAGAAAGAAGTTAGAAAAACATAATTTGATCTCAAGCAGTTATTTTGTTTCTAAGAGAATAAGAGCTTTAGCTTCTGTAGAAACATAATCTTGTAAAAAATATGATAAGAGTCATAAACATGCTAATCCCTACCAAGAAAAATGAAATTAAAATGATTGTGGCGGTCTCTTGGATTAGCAAAATGATGGATCTAAGCATTTCAAGAAGAAGAATGAACAAAAACCAAAAGGGTATTCCAAAATATAAGCGAAAAGACTACACTTAATTCCCACAACTGATTTCTGATGGTGGGTGGTAGTTTACATTTTAATCTATGTGCTATACTTCTATACTAGAAGACTGTCACCACCAGTTCTTTTGAAGGACAGCAGAGGAGCTGGATCTTTATGAATGGGTCTATAGATGCAAAACATGTCAGAATTGCACAAAAAATCTACAGAACCAAGAGATGAGAACTATATTGGAATCTGCAAAGATTTGACTTCTTAAGAAGTTAACCACCAAATATTAGAGGCCACCAGTCTTATGCAGCTGGGAGACTATAAGGAGGGAATAGCTTATGTAACATATTAGTTAAAAAAGAATAACAATGAATGAGACATTGATCCTTCAAAATGCTCAGTTACAAAACTGACAGAATTATCAAAAATCAACTCAAACAAAAAATTGTAACAAATGAAAATAAATTTGGTATTCTTAAAGGAATCCTTAAATACATAAAAATTAATTATAAAATAAAAATAACCAGATTATGAAAATTCCATTTGTGCAGGAATGACATTCTTGTCCTCTTTGATATGGTGGTTAACTAAATCTTCTAAAGGAAATAAAAATTAATGGAAAGAAAGAACATGTCGATGCAACTAGTTTCCCTCCGCTACATGTCACTTTTCCATCTTGTTTACTTTCTTATATTCCCTGGGAATAAGATCTTTCTGGCACTGCTAGCAGATTGTTTATGTCCTTAAATCAGTAATGAAGTGAAGTTCCAACAGTCTTTCCACGAAATAGCAATATGACAAATCATTTCTAAAGCAAACTTCCAACTCCAATTATTAAGCACTATATAATCTTTTAACCCATTTTCATCCAACAAAATCTGATTATTCTTAGATGGCTTGTGTATGGCTACTCATGAGCTCTCTCATTTCAGAAAAAAAAAATGCTTCAAGATAATTCACTCTGCTCTTAGAATATTGTCCACAATGATTTTTATCTGCTTGACACTGACAATCAATATTATCTCCAACCTTGCAAAATCCATACAAAGGCTTCATACCAAGACAACATTATTGCATAAATAACACTCCACCCGTTTGAACTCCCACCCAAATCTATTTATGATTTTTGTTTTCTTCAGTTGACTGGCACCATACAATTATTACAGTGATATTTTATAAAAGCCTAGATATTATTCAATTTGTAGTCTATATTTCCTAATGAAAGAAAATTTAAGGAAAAAAAAGTTGAAGAACAAAAGTAAAAAGAGAATAGAATCCATGTCATTGTTTACAACGAACAATTAACTTTATTCTAACTGTACATTTCATCTATTTTAGGACATTCTACATCATGTCTTGAATACAAATAGTGTATATGAATCATTTTGCTGATTCTACTTAATAAAGCAGATGAAAAAAAACCATAAGCATTTATATGTATAATGCATTATTATTTTCAGCTTATTCAAATATAGGTGTACCGATATCATTTAATCTGACATTATTTTAGTTCATGTGAAACTCGTACTCTTTGCCACATTTCTTCTCCAGAAATGACAGGAACTAGTGCTATAACTTCTCCTCTAGTCTTAATTAGGAAAAAGAAAGAAGCTTTTAATTCCATATTAAACCATTCCCCACATCATTAAATATCACAAAAAGCAACAGCCCCGTCAAAAGAGATTCACCCATTACTGGAACTTAGAGGTTATTGAAATCAAGTCTGCTTTTATTTCTAGCGAGCAATGCATGCATCTTCAGCTTTTTATAAAATTACTACTTAGAATGACTGAAAACCAAATTTCATTACTACTCATTTCACAGGTAAATTAATTGATAATTTGCAAAAGGACAAAACGTTTACTAAATAATTGTAAAACCAAACTTAAACTCGTTGGCACATCTCTTTTCCAGAAATGTCAAGAACAAATGCTGCAACTTTCTCCCCTAGTCTTATTAGCAAAAACAAAACGCTTTTATTCCATATAAAACCATTTCTCACTCCATCATGTAACCAATTAAAAAATTACTGACGTTTCTGTCGATTTACCCATAACTGAAACTTAGAGGTTATTAAAATCAAAACTGCTAACATCTCTAGCGAACAATGCGTGCATCTTCAATTTTAAAAATAAATCTACTTAGAATGACCAAGAACAAAAATTATAACTATTCATTCATATTAATAAAAGACTCATAAAAAGGGAAAAAAATTAACTAAAAAAGAAATGTGAAATCAAACCCTTAGGTCTCTTGGTAACATATAAATAGTAAGCGGTGCCAGCTCCAATGGCGACCAGAGCCACGGCAATGCTCAGCATCTCGACTCTGTGAGAGCGTAAAATCTGCATTTTCGGTCCGTAACTTTCCCAAATTTACGTTCAATTTGGGAGAGAAAGCAGAAAGAGTGGTGGTTTCTCAGTACAAGAGATTTTCTTTACCTTCTGGTCAAAAACATGTGCTTTCAGTTGCACGGGCATTGGAAGTCTTGGTAGTAGCGGATAATAGCCTACATTACACGTTTTTTTTTCCTTTTTTAATGAGAACGTCAGCCGGCCGACCCACCGCAATGTTATACGACGGGGTATTAACATTTAACGCTGTTATCTTAAGGTTTATATAAATTATATTTTAATAGTAATTTTAATTTTAATTATATTATTATTTTTATACTTATTTTAAAAGATAAAAATATTATTTTTTAAAAATATTTTATCTATATTTTGATCTTTTAAATTAAATAAAAAGAGTAATAATATCATTAAAATTAATATTAATATTAAAATATAATTTAGGTAAACAAAAGGTGACAAAGTTAATATTCCTTTATACCACTAGCCAAAACATTACAGACGTTATATATAATAGGTTACTTTCAAATTAAATATAAATGTAAGAAAATTTCATTAATTAAGAGTATAAAATTTTTTTCATTAACTATCAAGTTTATATTTTTCTTTTAAATTGCTAAATTCACGAAAATCATATATTTATTAATAAACTTAAGATTTCATAAATACAGATGTGGAAAATGGATCGTGTTGCTCACATACAGCACAATAACATGCTATGTTCCAGCACAGCAAACTACAATATTATGTCATTCAAATATGACCCAAAGAGTCGTGTTGTGGTGGGTTGCAATTTGCGACCTAGCATGTCGTGTGTTGTGTGTGATGTATGATTGTCAAGCACAAGTGTATGCTTTTATAAACAAGTAATATACAATGAATAGAATATCATTCTGATGAGGAGTTTATATGTATTTCTACCAAATACTAAATTTGATATTCTTGCTTTTATATAGACAATTGGATTTTGAATTGTAAATAAAAACTAATAATAATATTAAATTAATCAACCTCAAATGCATAAGAAAAAAATATCTTAAAATCAATTGATAAGAAATATATAGTATTGTAGTTATCCATCAATATGGTTCACTAAAGATAATATCCCGAATGCTACTCCTTTACTTAATTATTAGTCACAACACATCACTCATCGCAAAAGTCTCTTCTAATGGTCGAGCGATTATACCTTAACTCACTCATTACCTATATTTTTATGATAATGTGATTAAGCTAAGATTCATTAAACTTAAGTTGTATTAACAATGCAAGCCAATTAGGTATATTCATATTCTAATTTAAAACTTACAACTACTATGTTGTAATCATGCATCAATTTGTTTTAAGTTTTACATTAAGATGCATTTTCTAGGTTTATCTTAATCATTCAACAACTGGGCAAGTTAATTGAAAGCATTAAGAGCAGACAAATTAAATAACCAATTAAGTTTATAACATTCAAGGATTAAAAATATTTACAACAACATATTGAATTCAAAACTATAATCTTAGACAATAAGTATAAACATAATAAAAGAGAAATGATTAACAATAACAAAAATCATAATATAGCCACTTCACTCATAATCAGCTCTTGATTTTAGTTGAATGATCCTCTTTGTATCCACCAACTCTTTAATTGTGTTATCCTTGTGTGATTCTACTCTCCAAAGTGATTCCAAGTATTATTTGCTTTGTGTGGCACTAAAAAGGATTTGGGCTTGAGATGATCTAACTTGAAGGAAAAATGAAGTTGAACTGCCAAAAAGCTTCTATTGTCTTCCAAAATGTAAACTTTTATAATATCAGTGATAACTGTAACACTGCAACTTTTCTCTAAAACGTTGGGGTGCTCTTCATCTTTCTCATCCCAATATCATGACGTTCTTTGCTTCCAACGCTAAGGCGGTGTCATGGAGCCTGCCCTAGATTTCATGTTGCAATATTCGACAATGTTTATGCCACTATGTCAACCTCTACTATGCCTGAGGCATTGTGAATTTGTGATTTAGAATGTTTGGGTATTCACCCATTATTTATGAACACTAACGTGTTGAAGCTAGGAACGCTGGGATGTTCGTCGCTTTTTTTTTCACTCTTTAGCTCCAGTTTTTTATGTTTTCACTCTAATTTCTTTAACATTCATCCTTTCTATGATTTTTCTTACAAAATAAATACTTGAATGCATAAATAGCATAAAATTACTTGAAAACAGGTAATTTCTAAGTTAGAATGGGGCCAAAATATATAATTAAATAAAGCACATCACTGTGCTCGGCACGGGCTTGTTATAGCCCATGAGCTGCTACAAGCCTATGATGGGTCGTGGCTGGCATGGCCTATCACGAGCTCAGCATGAAATAGCCTGTGGGTCGTGCTTATTTTAAAATTTTTTATTTTTTTATATATTTAATGATGTTTAGATGTTTTAATAATTTTTTTAATATTTATAATTATTTTTTCTTGCAAGTTTTTTAATTGAAAATTTCAATTATAAATATTGTTATAACAATTAAAATTAGTAATTATAATAACAATTAAGATTCTATTAAATTTGATATTTGAAATTGTGTTACAAATTTTTATTTTTAAATTCTAATGATCAAATCCCAAAGTTCTAAAACACTGTGATATGTTTTCTTACCTATTTTGCTTTTGATTCTTTGTATCTTTTCAATCTTTTAGATACACTAAAGCTTCTAAAGTTTTTTATATCAATCTTGCTCGCTTTTTGTCTAATATCCTACCTCTTATACTAAAAGCAAATTTCGATGCTACAATGGACATCGGAGGTGTTAGTAGATCTTGAGTCATGATGGATGGCATAAGGTAAACTCTTTCGTTTGATTTCTACCATGAAAAGAATATCAAATTCTCTTTATTATTGTGTACTCAACGTAAAAGAATAGTCAGTATCAATAAATCTTTTCAATGCAAAAGCAATAGAAATACCAGAACTAGAACCAATCTTTCTTTTACCTTTTAACAAAATAGTTCAAGTAGCCGGATCATATATAGGCTACTTATTTGTTTCTTCTAAAGTTAAAGTTGATCCAAATTTATTTTCATAAAAAACAAATTGTTGTGTGATAAAATTATAAATTTGCTCAAAATCATAACAAAATCTAGAGTTTAAATTTTTTGAGATACTAAATATTAAACTTTTATATTAAACCAATTAATTTTGGGATCCATTAAAGCTGCACAAATAAATAACATAGAAATTTTCTTCTAATATTTTTGGAATTTAAACTCCATAACAGTGGAAATATCAGAAAACATAGAATTATCTTTATATTTAACAAAAACATCACTAATATTATATATTTAAGTCAAAGCAATAGAAAATGAAGGCTAATACACACATGAACATACTAACATAACATCATAAATACTTCTAAAGAATGCATATAGTAAAATATAATTTTTCAATCATCATTAGTTAATATAATATTTTTTATTTTCTTATTATAATAATTTTTAATATAATCACTAAAAGTTACATAAGATTTCACCATCATGTATGTGACATTTCAATAAGTTTTCACGTTAAGTTTGAACCTTTTATTATTTATTTTACAATTATTCCACACAGTTTTAAATTCTTGTCGTCTAGCAGATGATGAAATAATATATTTTATTACTTCTCTAATTTTTTCAATCTGAGAATTAATTATATTCAAATTATCTTGAATAATTAAATTAAGAATATGACAAAAATACCTCAAATGAAAAAAATTTGAACTATGCATAGAAGTTGATTGAAATGAAAATAAATCTATAACAGTTGTATTTGCACTTACATTATCAAAAGTAATACTAATGAGTTTGTTGACAATTTAAATTTCTCTAAAAATATTCATGAAAAAAATTAAAAATAACATTAGCTATGTGTGAATGTTCTAATTCACGAAAAGTAATAATTTTTTTTTTGTTTGCAAAAACCAATCACTATCAATATAATGCAAACACAAATATGCCTCAAATTAGTAGCACCAATCTAAGAAGTAATAGTAAATACTCTTTTAAATTGTGAGATTTTAACAATTAATTTTTCTTTAGTTTAATGATATGCAATGAAAAAGATAATTTTTTACCGTATCTCTTGGAACATGACTCCATTTGGGTTGAATGTACATTTTTATAAATTTCCCAACCTTTCATCTTCAGCGAATGAAAGAGGTTATTTATTAGCTGCAACGTATCTAGTCAATCTAGTCCCCATGTGCTACATACTATATCTGAATCCAAAAAGATTTTCTCCTAAAACACTTTGGGCAAGTTAAGTTTAAGTTAACTCATTTGGACCATATTTTTACAAACATACCTTGACATGTTGATTAAATGTGTGTTGTTGTGAGCCATTTTGGCATTCAAAGTTTTACCACAAAACTTATAAATAGCTTTTTCTTCATTTTTTTAGAAACTGTATCTATATAATTCTTTAGCATGAAATAATTTCAAATATTTGATGTTCAACCTTATTTTGATTTTCTAATACTTCCAACATTTTCAGTTGTGGAAGCATATTGACTACTAGAAATTTGTGATGATGACATTGAAATTTCTTCAAATTCATTTAGAGTATTGAGCTTGAAACTTGTCATTGTATAGATAATAAAAATATGAGTGTGTTGAAAATTTGTAATTGGATAAATGGAAATTGAAAAATAAAGAAATAATTTAAAATAATATAATTTTTTAAAGAGAGTTGAAATAATTTGTGAGAGATTTGATTTGAGTTGAGTTGAGTTGAGAGAGAATTGAAAGAATTATGAGAAATAGAGAGGGAGCGACGCGTGGGTGCCATTTTAAAAGCACCCTCCCAAAATGACCATTAATCAATAATTTTTCTTATTAAATTATTTTTTTGCTATAGGTTTGAAATTTAGGCGATAGGTTGTTACCTACAACCTTTTTTTTTTAAATTCATTTTACATTTTTTTAATTTATTTCTAAAAAATATTTAAAAAATGTCCTATAGTACGACCTAATAAGCTTATAGTGCCAGGACGTTATGCCATGCCCATGGGTTGTGTTGGGCTGTGACCCAAGAAGTCGTGCCTGGGCCAACATAGCACGACACAATTTCATGTCGTGCTAGCCTGGGCACGACTTCTATATAAAGGCACTGTGTGTATAGAGGGATTTAAACTATCTATATTGTCAAAATATTGAAATTGCAACTTGATATCGTAATAATTAAAAATTGATATCATCCATAAATGTACTAAAATAAATTTTTTTAAATATAAGAAAAAAGTATTTCTCAAATCTAGTTGCATAAAATTTCAAAAATAAAATATCCCAAAGAGTTTTTTCTTAACTCTATCATCGCCATATAGTCGTCATTGTCCCTTTTAAGAATCACCATCTCCACCATGAGGAAGCTCATTCTTCGACGAGTTATACCCTCTTTGATAAATCAATTCATTTTTTTACATGTATCTGTGTTATATGGTTAAGATGTGTAGATTTCGAACAAACTAAACCAAAAATATTCACAAGAATCATAAAAAGAAAATGTTCAATATAATTCTTATTTTAAGTTGAATTCTAGTTTAATAATATTCAACATAAATTTTGATGTGCAAATAATGAATTGATGTGGTTGAACATTAAGAGTTAAACCTAACTAACTAGTCAAGTAATTCAAATTTATTACTGAAATTAGCAGTCTAGTAATAAGTAATTTTACTCAACTATGATATTGAGGTCAAGTAATATGAAGTATACACGATAATGTATTTGAGTAATATAAAATTTATATATACTAATAGTCTAGTAATATAGCTTTATACTCGATTGTGTAAACATAGTTGAATAATATAAATTGCACATACATATAGTTGAATAATATGAATTGTACACAACTTAGAATTAGGTAATATATATTTTACATAAAAAAATTTCTATTTATAAAAATAAACACAGCGAAAGTCAGATCGTCTTGTTTATAATTATATGTATAGGGATAGAAGATTACTTCAATTTTTTGTTATGGCAAATCTTGAATTGACTGGTTGTAATATTCTCTAATATCCTCAACCTTCAAACTCAATGCGTGTGGGCACGTGGATCTTTTTTTAATCTCTAAAATCACTAATATTCAAATCTAAGAGAAGGGTAATAATTAAAAAAAAAAAATTCACATAAGAATACGTAAAACAATTTTTCAAGTTATGGATTTTTTTATTATTATTTCCTACTCCTTACCTCTCATATATACAAAAATCTCCCTTTGGTATTTAGAATTAGATTAGGATTAGAAAATTAGAGTTTGAGTAAGATTTGAGCTAATAGAGAGATTGCAAGACCTATGAGCTTTCTAGCTCTAACTTAAACGGCCCAGTCCTAATCATCTTATGATACATCAATTCTTCTAAGTTAACCCCGGGTTATTCCACTAAAAGCCAAGGGCTGTACTCTAATAACTCATGTTATTAAGTAAAAGCCCATTTAATTAAAACTCCATTTAATTAAATTAGACATGATCTTTGGGCCAATAATAACTACTTAATTGACCCTCTAATTGATGTCTATAATTAAAACTAGGCCATAAAAAAAATGTCTTACCTCTTTAATTATTTATTTGCTCCTAAGTCACTGAATGCTCTAATGATCACTTTTAATATGTCTATATTTGTAAATAAATTTACAAATAAATATTATTATTCAATAAATAATTTATTGAATAAACTGCGGCCACAGATTTAAATGATCAAGTGCTACAAATAACTTAGGTGGATATTATTTATTAGATTTTATCTTACAAATATATGCTCTTACGACCCATAAAATTATATCTCCAAGATATCAAGATTTTGGCCATTTATATGAATCTCACTCCGTGATAACTCAAAAGATATAACGCATGAATATAAGTTCATTATTTGCTTAGGATTAAGATCAATCAAGCTTATTAAAGCTTTTGTGAATGAAGATCAATGACATTTAGTTAGCCTGATTAAAATTCACAATAGTACTGTTCAATGTAACATATACACTAGTTTTTCTACTCGAATTCGCTACTTCGATCAATCTACACCCTCTGTATTAGCATCATATATGCCTAATACATAGATCACATACTTTATAAATATAGGCTCATAATATATGCTTAATTATATGTATGAATAAATTTTTATTAATCAAATATAATGTTATTTCACATGCTTTAAGAGTATAAATAACATTATATGTCTAACAATATACACGATAATGTAGTTGAGTAATATAAAATTTATATATATTAACAGTCTAGTAATATAACTTTATACTCGACTATGTGGACATAGTTGAATAATATAGATTGCACATACATATAGTTGAATAATATAAATTGCACATACATATAATTGAATAATATGAATTGTACACAACTTAAAATTAGGTAATATATATTTTACACAACTATATAGCTTAGTAATATGAGTTACTAGACTCTATAGTTGAGTAATGAAAAAGCTATACATGCATTTCCTTTTTTTTTTTTTTTTGGTTTTTAATTGATAGTTTTTAATATCATATTTTTATGTTACAAAAGGGATGACACCTAAAAAAGAAATTAACCTAAACTATTAATCAAGGAAGCAAATCATTTCAAGGAAATGTTTTTTAAACAAAAAATCTTCAATCAATTATAGACTTCAAAAATCATCTAATAAGGAGCAGTTGAAGATTTTTGAAAAGCCTTATATTTTGGCCATTTATAAACCTCAATGAGTTGAAATTAATCCAACCAATTGGTTCATAAATTACTTTGAGGCACATAAGGTTAGATGATTCTTTTTGTGGTTCAAAATTGGGAGAGAAGAGGTCGGATTCTCTGCTAAAGAGTTTACATTGATCATATGCTTAAATTATAGATTTCCTCAAATTACGAGTAGTAATATTGTCAATGATGGCAATAAAGTGCATAAAGACTTATCGAATAGATGTACAAAATTCACAACATTACAATTGTGTGAAGCATTATGGCAACTCATTCAACTGATAATATGAAAAATGGTTAAAATGGCCATGTTTAGAAAGACGCATTACTTGCAGAGGAACAAAAATATTGGGGAAAGATAAACACATACTCATTATTGACAATTATAAGGAGTCCAATGAATATCCATAAGGTCGAGTGTGTTTGGAGGTGACTATTAATAATCTCAAGAAGATTGTCGAGTGAGTCATAAAGTTCAAAACAAAACTACAAAAAAAAAAAAACTCCAAAATAAGTGAGGATCACTGTACTCTAAGCGGGTTTTTGATGGCGTTATAGGTAACATGCATAACCTACATACATCATATGTATCATTGGTAATTTAAGTTAATTTTGTCTTCAGGTTTAGGCATATGAAGCAATTAAGATACTCAGTAAAAATTTATATACTTAAAGAAGGTTGAATGGTTCCAAGCATGATAAAATAGAGAGCCTTGATTGCCATGAATTGGTACAATCTCAATTATAAAGTTTTCGATTATAAATGGTGAGTTTTGTTAACAATTATTCTTTATTTTTGGTTTGTGAGGTAAGGTGACAATAACATTTATTCCACAGTCTGTTGGCAAAACAAAGTTGTATGCAAATGGAAAAGAGGAAGTCAATCGGTCTTATATGCAATGGTTTATGGAAAATTGAGGGTGAAAGATGGTGGTGAATTGAATAAGGATTTTTTTGGAAGGTCAATAAATTGATAGCACCCAGAATGACAATAATTATATGAGCAAACTGATTATTAGAATAAGCAGGCTGATGAGGACAATGATGCTAAAGATTACCCAAAAGTGTCTCTTAGAGCAGGAAAAATGCACATCAAAATTGCACCTCAGCCAACCAATTCAAAAAATCCAACAAGCAAAAGAAACAATTGTTATATGAAATAATTATAAAATTAGACTTTTAAATAATCTTTTTATAACCGATAATAAATAAGAAATATATTAACAAATTTCATTTGAAATTATTATAACATAAAAAAATGGCTTAGACATTGCAAGTGGTTTGTGCCATACCGACACGGCCCATGAAATTCTGGCTCAGATGGGATGTCATACCTACATTGACACAGCACAAAAAAGTTTGTGCCATGTCGACTTAAGCAGGATATCTAGAGGCTTAGTCTAGTACGGACCATAAGCATGACCCGTTGCTGTGTCATGCCATATTGGCATACAAGCCCAAAGGGCCGAACAAGAAAATTCTTTTTTTAAAAATTTATTCTAAAAAATTTATTTATTTATTTATTATTGTTGCTTAAAGTTTTTTTATTTTTTATTTGGACTATTGATAAACAATAATTTTTTCTTTAAGATAATGGACAGTAGATTAACGATCAATTTTTGGTTGTATAAAATGACAACCATGTACCATTTCAAGGTACACAATTCACTCTTATTCTCTCAACTCTCGCAAATCTCTCATAAATTATTTCAATTCTCTTTAAAATCTCTCAAATTATTGTTTTTATTTTTCAATTTTCATTCATCCAATTACAATTATGAACACAAATTTTTAATTCCAATCAATACAATGGCAAATTTCATAGTCCTAATGAATTTGAAGAAAAGATTTCTATACCATCACAAATTTCTAGCAATTAATTTGCTTTTAGAACTGAAATTATTGGAAGTATTAGAAAATAAAAAAGTGGTCGAATATCATATATTTGAAATTATTTCACACTGGAGGTTCGTACTTCTCCTACTGAAAATGTTGAAGAAAAAGTCATCTGTAAGTTGTATGGTAAAACTTTGGATGGCAAATCTTCAAGTGGCACAAGGCATTTAAATCAACATTTACAAACGTGTATTCAAAAAAAGTCTAAAAGATCCAACTCAAATTAAAATTACCTAAAGTTTCCCTGGAGAAAAACTTTTTAGATTCAAATATAATCAACAATACATGTGTAAAGGATTAGCTAGATATATTGTAGCTAGTGAATAATCTCTCTCATTCACTAAAAATGAAATGTATAAGAAATCTATGAAAATACATTCAACCAAACTTCTCTCATGTTCTTAGAAATAAAGTTAAAAATGATATATAGTAAAATATTATCAAATTAAATAAAATCTAATTAATGAAATCTCACAATTTGAAAAAGTATTTGCTTTTACTTCTCATTGTTATATGGGTGTCAGTGATTTGATATATATTTATATTACTTTGCATTATACTGATGATGATTTGGATTTACAAAAATAAATTATTGATTTTTGTGAAGTAAACATCCACACACAGTCAATATTATTTTTAATTCTTTAATGAATATTTTTAGAAAATTTTAAATTATTGAAAAACTTACTAGTATTATTTTTTTATAATACGAGTGCAAATAATGCAACTATAGAATTGTTTTCCCATCTGTTAACATTTGCGCGTGGCTTAACGCTTTTTTATTTGCGGTATTTTAGTCATATTCTTAATTTAATTATTCAATGGTTTGAATATAATATTCTCATATTGAAAAAAATATAAAAACAATAAAATTTATTACTTCATCATCTTCTAAACGATAAGAATTTAAAATTGTGTTGAATAATCATAGAATGCATAGTAGAAGGTTCAAACTTTACATAAAAACTCCTTGGAATGCTACATATATAATAGTAAAATATTGTATTGATTTTACTATTATATATATAGACTAGTGATTATATTATATATTATTATAAGAAAAAATGACATCTAAACCCCTAAGATTTCAAGAAAGGGACATGCAGACCCTAATATTTTCAAAAATCTCATTTACACTCCTGTCAGATAACAGTTTCCATCTATTTTAAGTGGATAAAGAGTAAAATTAAAAATTCAACCTATACTCAAGATCTGAAATTAATTCCAATCCATATGTCATGTTGTAATTAGATGACCTTTTAATATCTTTTAGTATCAATTTCCAATTAAGTATTTTATTCAATGGTATCGAATTTGATTAAGTTGACCTAATTCTAACACGCCTTCCCAGTCAACCTCATCATCGTACTCCTCACCTCTCTTTTTTAATATGACTACTCCTACAAAATTCTCTTTGTTTTTTCTTTACTTTTATTTTACAAACCTTGAAGTTCCACCTTCTTAAATTTATAAGTACTATGAAAAAAGCATAATTGTATGTAATTAATTTCAAATCTCAATGAATTTTATATACCATCCTACCATAACTTGTCTACCATAATTGTTTTTTAAGAAAAGAATTTGCTGTTAGAAATGGTGCTTACGTGTCATTCCAATATTATATGGATATTAATTGTTCAATATTTAAATGATAAACATATTGAATTAAATTGTTAATATTAAATATTATATGGTAAGATGCTTATAACATTTTAGACACTGTGTGATCTGAAGGAGTTCAAATCTACTCTAAAGGAGTTTAGACTAGTGCTAAGAGTTAGCAACACTAAGAGTTACAAATGCTAAAAGTTAGCAATTTATTAGACTCAGTAAAATCTAAAGAGTTAGAGCCTTTCTGAAATGAGTTGGGTATATTAACAATGACATAGTTGCAAATGGTTGTAAATAGTACTAGAAAATGTCATTGTGCAAGTACGTTCTCAAATTTTATGTTCCTGATCTATCTTTACTAATGCGGGTCTATCGGTGGAAACTTTATCATATATAAATTGGTGTATGTCTATATCTGGATAGTCTAAATGGTTAGTCTTAGTAAAGCTCATATAGACATGTGGGTATTTAGTAAGGATTGGGTATTGAACAGACTCAATGAGAACTTTTAATAGACATCCTATAAAATCGTCAATGAAGATCCTCTCAAGTTGAGTAGTATTCATGGTCCCTTGACCTGAGCATTATAGTGGGCTTATGAGTGATCCAACACACTTAGGTTCCACACATGTCAGAGACTTTTTATGGTTTGACCGCTGGGTGTCACTGGGTATAGTCTGATGCCTAAGGAGTCTAGTATGTGTAGATATGGGATTTGTCAGCTCATATGGGTGAGTTGTATATCCTGATGCTCCGAGATTGTATTTTAGAAAGTTTTATGGCCATAAGCAATATACTCGAAAAAGAGTTTCCTGTAGGATAAATAATATTACAAAAGTATTTAGAGATATTGTTTATAAAAATACGAATTTAGAGATAAGTTCACGGTTGAGCATATGAAGATTTGACGGTGATGATTTATGTCTATACTCTTATAGGATATAAATGATAGATAGATTATAAGAATATGTATTAACCTCAATTTGTATGGTTCAATGCGCCACTTTATTATTTTTATAATGTATGTATGGAGTATCATTTATGGACTTATGAAAGAGTTTTGTAAGACAAACGGGTGTGAACTTAGGGAGTATCACAATATTAAGTGTACTCGTTGAGCACTGCAGTAAAGCACCGAATCAAATGGTTTAATTTGGAAAAATCTCAAAAATTAGAAATTATTTAAAGGTCTCTCAAAAAATTGTTAGGGCTTAAGTGTTAAGCTTAAAAGGGTGACAAGTGGCAAGTGGACTTGCCACCTCATCCCTAAGATTTTTCCATATGTAAAACCAAGGCATGTTAATACCTTGTAATAATTTGACACATGGCAAAAGCTAATTCGGCCATCTTTATTTACAAATATATTTGTTATGCACGTAAATTAACATGAGGTGGTTGAAGAACATGGAAATTGAAAAGAAAAATAGCCACCAAACTTTATTTCATTCGACTAAATTAAAGATACCATGAGGTGGCCTTACTTAATTACATTTTCACAAATATAGCTACTCATCATGTTGCATGATCTGGCCAACTTAAATATTTGCCACTAATCTACTTAATTAAGCATGAAGTGGTTAAAATATGCCTTGTCATGTTTCTTTTTTTGAAGGCCACCCATATGAATATGATTAACAGAAATGGTGGCAACTTATGCTATATAAGGGTGGCATTCGGTAATTCTATGGGGCTATTAATATTGTAAATTGTTTGCAATATAAAGAAGGCTTTTGAAGCCTTCAATAATTAAATAATAATAGGAATCAATTGTAAGTGTTACAAATTGATGAAACAAAAGAAAAAGTTTCTTTTAACTGAGAGACAACAAGAAACAAAGTGTTACTTTAACAACATTTCTAGTTGAGATTAAGTTACTATTCTAGCTCTCCAATCCCGCCGGAGTTGTGGACTAAAATTGCTAGCGTGATCACTTTAAGGTAAACTCCTGAAACAGAAACTACCCCGAATTATCTTCAAGGGTGATTTCTAATCTCATTAGTGTAATGAAATTTATATGTGTGTATTTTATTTCACTGCGTTAATTTTGCATGTGAGACGTGTAAAATTAAAATGTATTAAAATTATAATTAAATGTACACGCTCACCCTATGTACCAGGAATCACATTTTTTTTATTGGGAGTCAGCTAAAGATCAAAATTGACGTGTGAGAGCACATTATAATTGTTGGCGAATTTTTCAACCTCCTAGGCCAACTCAAAATGGCCACCCTATTTGCGTCTAAGTTTGCTATTTCTCATTACATGTGGCTAAATTTTACAATACCAAAAACACTCGGCTCACTATTAACCAATTTCACCATTGAAGATCTTAACCCAATTTCTCTAAAAATATAATAGGGCTTACAAAACCCTAGGATCACTATCTTTTGAAATTTAAATTTTGTGCTAAATTTAATATAAATAAATAAATTTAATTAATTTTCTACGATAAATATGAGGTTTTTTTCCTTTATTGTTTTTCAAATTTTAGTGCAATGGTGTTTGCGTTCTTGAAGGAGTAGTTTTGGGTGGTGATGGTGTCATTTTAGCAGTGGCTTTGGAAGATTTTGATGAGCAAGTTAAAAACCTATAATTGATGAAGGAAGCTGCAAATCGATCAAAGTGTGGTTAATTTTTGTATTTTATCTTAAATATGAAGGAAAACTTGGTATTGCATTTCACAATCAACAAGTACCAATAAACACTAATAACTTAAGCGGAGGTCAATTATGTCATTTTATAAAACATTCTGTTAAAAAACAAAACTCTATATCCTCTTAAGGGTAATTTAGTAAATGGGTGATTTGATAATTTGACTTCGCCTTGCTAACATAGATGTGTTTCAAACAGCCTTAAGTCAAGCTTAGGGCAAAAATGTCTTTTCAATAAGTTTAACAAAAATCCTGTTAACTTTAACAGAATTCCTTACATAACAGGGTGTAAACAAAATTTTAAAAATATAGTGGTCTAAATGCCCCTTTCCTTAAATCTAGGGGTTCAAATGTCCTTTTTTCTTATTATAATAATAAAAAGAAAGACATTATACTAACTACTGATGATTGAGAAATTGCATTTTTTAAAAGTATTTGATAATACCACGTTAGCATGTTCATGTATGTATTAATCTTCATCTTCTATTGCTTTGATTCATATATATAATATTAGTGATGTCTGGTATATGTACTATTATGAAGACTACATTTCAAGAATATTAGAGAAAAATTCTTATATTATTTATTTGTGTAGTGATAATAGATATTGGAATCAATCAGTATGGGATAAAAATTTTAATTTCAGGAATCTCAAAAAATTTTAACTTTGAATTTTCTTGTGATTTTGACCAAATATTTATAATTTTATCATACGATTATTCATTTGTTATGAAAATAAATTTAGATAAACTTTATATATAAAAGAAACAAAATAAAGAGCCTATTTATGATCAGGCTACTTAAAGTTTTTGTAAAAAGATAAAAGAAAAGTTAGTTCTAATTTCACTATTTTTACTACTTTTGAATTAAAAAATTTATAGATATTGACTACTTTTCTATTTTGAGTAATAAAACATCAAAGAGAATTTGATATTGTCATGGTGGAAAATCAAACAAAAAGGTGTATCTTGTGTTATCCATCATAACCCGGATATACTAATTCCTCCAATGTCTATTGTAGCATTGAAATCTGTTTTTAGTGTAGATGGTTGGATATAAGTAATCAAAGTTGACATCAGATACTTTAGAGTCTTTAGTGTGTGTAAAATATTAGAAAGATGCGGTAGACCGAAAACAAAATGAACCAAAAGACATGCTTTGAAAATTTCAGAACTTTGAGATTTGATCATTTGAAATAAAAATTTGTAATTTATTATAAAATGGTTGAATTTGAAAATGATATATGATTTAATAGGTGCCAATCTAATTGAGATGTATTGTAATTATAGTGATGTAAATTTGATTCTTTATTTTTGTATTTGCATCCAATAGTTTTAAATTTAGAATAATATCAATAAACCTTTATCGACAAATTATAATTACAATTTTAATTATGATTATAATACAATTCCCATCCAATATAGCTAACTTACAATTAATACTTTTAATTATTATTACAATATCTGTAATTGCAATTAAAATTAGGGGTGGGCATTTTTGGGTTTGGGTCGGTTCGGAAATTCCCAATCACTACCCAAAACCGATCGGGATGGCAAAATATGTCCCATTCAGGACACCTTTCAGGTCGGGGATAATTCTCGACCGGATAGCGGGTCAAGTTGGGAAATCCCTTTTTTTTTAAAAAAAAAATTGATTTGAAACGGCGTCGTTTAATTCAGGACGGGATAGGATGGGTCGAGTCGGGAAGAATCGGAACAATTCAAGACTATTCAGGTCGGGTTGGGTCAAAACTAATCGGGATTATTCGGGACGGTTCGGGTTAGGTCTTTTAGAATTTAATTTTAAAAAATAAAAAAATTAATAAATTATGTGAATACACATTGACTTGACATTCACATTCAGTAGTTTGTTAATGTTAAATTCAAATTGAATTATTCTAAATTCAATCATTATTGTAATATTTAACAAATTTGTTATTATTATTATTCTAAATTCAATGTGAATATAAATTACATGAAATAGAAATATTATAATTGAAAAATCAATTCATTTCAATTAAAATCCAATGTCGTAAAATATTGTTATTGTCATTTTAAGATTAATTCATTTTAAATCCAATTACTTAAAATATTGTCATTTTAAATTCAATTTCAAGTTGAAATGTTGTTTCGATTTCAATTACGTTAAATATCATGGATTTGAATTCTGTTAAATATTATTATTTGAAATTGAATTACGTAAAATATTATAATTTGATTACTTTTGAAATCGAAATTAAACTGTGTTAAATGTTATTATAAATTTCAATTCCAAATCTAATTGTATAAAATGTTGTCATTTTGAATTCAATTTTCAGTTGACATATGTTAAATATTATAAGTTGAAACTTATAATATTGTTTTGATTTCAATTAAATTATATATCATGAATTTGAATTACGGTAAATGTCATTATTTAAAATTAAATTACATGGTGAAATATTATAATTTGATTAATTTTGAGATTGATTTATTCCAAATTCACATATTTAAAATATTGTCATTTTAAATAAAATTTTAAGTTGAAATACGTTAAATATTTTAATTTGAAATGTTATTTCTATTTTTAATTACGTTAAATATCATGAATTTGAATTACATTAAACGTCATTATTTAAAGTGAAATTACATGGTGAAATATTATAATTTGATTAATTTTGAGATCGATTCGTTTCAATTTAAAATTTTAAAATCCACTTGCATAAAATGTTGTCATTTTGATTTTTGAATCCAATTTTCAATTGAAATACATTTATTTGTTTCTAAGAAAATTTTGACAGAATCTCCCCTTATTTTTGGACATTCCATTGATTGAATATAATAGCTTGCTAAATATTATAGTTTTGTAACACTTCAATATAATATAATTCTAAATATTTGATTCCACCAAACTCTAATGGTTAAACTAACTCCAAATCACACTTCTCCAACAAATAGCAATAAGATAATTACATTCACATTCACATATTATACCCAACTACAATACAATTTAATAATTAACAACATTCTAGAAAGCAATACAAATCAAATAAAAGATTAAGTTCAAAATTTAATAATATATGAAGCATTAATCCTTGGCAAACGCAATGGTTGGCAATTGACAACCTGCAAGGATGCATAAAAAAAATTAACACATTATTACACTAATGGAACACATGAATAAAAATTAAAAAAATAAATTATTAAAATTTGATTTATTAACAACGAAGTAAATATGAATAACATGATTTATTACTGATGTAGTGCCGGTACCCGTAGACACTCTTACGTCGACAAATGACCAAACTCTACACACACAAAAAACAAGTAAAAAGTACGCACATAAATATAATATTTTAATTTTATCATAATAATTCACATTGTTTTACCTGTTTTCAGTTGGTCATAATATTCAACATCTGCAAGCAATCCTTCTTCTCGCTTTGCTTTATCCACCAAAAGCGAAGACCGTATCTAATTTTGTCCACATATCAAGCCCTCAACTACCCTCGGAGTTAACGAACTCTGAAATGAATCAAGAATACAACTTCCGGTACTAAAAGCTGACTCAGAGGCCACAGTAGATACAAGTATAGCAAGTACATCTCTAGCTATACGTGACAAAATCAGATATTTCTCGGCATTCAACCTCTACCACTGTAAAACATCAAAACACGGGTTGCAAGGATTCTCAAGATTATCCATGAAGTATTTTTCCATCTCATGTATTTCTTCCAAATCAATATCGTCCTCTACAAGTCCAATGTATTCACTTCAATGGTCATCAGGCCGCATAACATTTGTAACTAGTGAGGTCGAGGTGCTACCGAATACTTGTGACTATGAAACAAGTATGCTACAAATACTACTGCTCCCACCACCAATAGCAGTACCACTAGCAGTAGATGCACCACATTGTGATTTGTCATGCAATGCACTATAGGCTTCATAAAGCCTAAACAATAACTCTTTACTAAGATGTTTCATTTATTCAATTCTTGCACTATCATTACCAAATAGTTTCGCAAAACAAAATCTAGCAAACTACACCTTACACCGTGGATCAAGTAAAGTACCTATTATCAAAATCTTATTAATCTTCTCTGTAGATTCTCAATATTTATCAAATTTTAACCTCATCTTGTTTGCCATGTATCCCAAAGAAAAGTCATTACTCTAACTCATTTTTGTTAAGTAGGAATGTATCATGCAAATCTCATTGAAACAATCTGTAGATGTAACACTTAATGAAGCACTGAATTTTAATGTTGCTTCATAGAAAGATTGTAAAAATAACACAAAATGCTCAATATTCTCCCAATTTGAACTGACTGGTAGCCCTTGTCTTCTCTTTCCATTTTTCTCCTCTAAAAAATAACTTCCATATAGAGGATTATCATCTGTCATCAAATCAAAAGCCGTTTGAAATTTCAATGCAGTCGTCAACATTAAGTATATAGAATTTCACCTAGTTGGCATATCTAACATTACGCTTCCCTTATACTCAATCTTCTCAATTTTCATATAATACTTAAAGGCTTGCAAGCGTGATCCAAAAGATCTAACATATTTTATTAGGTTTCGTATAAAAATCACGCTCTCATTTAAATCCTTCAACCCATCTATTACAATCAGGTTTAAAATGTGCGCACAACAGCGCACATACATGTATTCCTTATTCAAAATCAAAGAATCTTTTCTCCAACTTTTCAATCTCTTCTTCAAATGAGATAAGGCAACATCATTAGCACTTGTATTATCAACTGTTACACAAAATACTTTATAAATATTCCAATTTAACAAACAATCTCCAACTACTTCCCGATTGTATCTTCTTTGTGATTTAAAATGGAGGCAAAGCTCAAAATCCTCCTATGCAAATGCTAATGACTATCTATAAAGTGAGTTGTGACAACCATATAACTATTATTATGAATGAAATTCCAAATATCAGTGGTCAAGCTTACTCGTTGCCTACTAATTAAACTCTTCAATAAGTCTTTCTCTAAACCAAACAACTCAACTGCATCTCTTGTTATGGTTCTATAAGATAGAACATCAAATCTAGGAACTACTACATTGTTATAATATCAAAACTCGACATTCTCTATAAAACTAAAAGGCATCTCATCCATCACTACCATTTTAACAAGAGCTTCTTGATATATAGCTTGGCTCCATTCTCTAGATACAACATTACTACCCTCTCCTTCTTCTCCAGTAGGTTCTTTACCAAAAACTTGTTGTTGATCATTGATAAGGGTGTAAAAGTACTATTATTATTTTTACCCAACTTTCATATTTTACTCCAAATCTTAACTATTTGGCTATTTAATTATGGTTTTTGATCATAAATAGAAGCATGATGGAAAATGTGACGTATAGGAACAAACGGGAGGCAAATTGAACGTCAAACGAAGAAGTTACGCTCAAAATACAAAAGGAGCACCAGGCCAGCGACTGAACACTGCGGTGCCCAAGTCAGTAGCTGAGCGCCGCGGCGCTCGCGGTGGTGAACAGTGTCGGGGGGAGAACATTATTTTGCTACAATAACTCGTGAACAGTATTTTGCAACAAAAAAAAAACCTATAAATAAAAAGCCAAAAACCCTAAGAGAGAAAAGAGGCAAAACTTTAAAGAGAAAATTCACAACACAAATCAAAGATTAAAGTTAAAGATTGAAGAACCAAGATTAAGATTTAAGCTTCAAGTCAAGATTGAGGGAGAAACACATCAAGGAGTCACTTTGATTAGTTTTTCTTCTCTTTCTTTATCATTATACTCTTGTTCTTGTTGATCTTTATGAATTGGTTTGATACTTTTAGTTTTGTGATGGGTTAATTTGTTCATCTATGGTTAGACTATGTAAACCTAGTATGGATTTGGATTGTGTTAAATTTTAGTTTATGAACTTGATAAATTCAATTGATTCATTCTATCTTGTGTTTAATGCTTTCATTATACCTGATCAATATTTTGAATGATTGAGGAACCATGATGAACTCGACAGAGGGATTCATGTGTTTAGCCTAGGGTAGTTTGATGCATGATCATAGGGTAACAACTATGAGTTCCATCTAGGATAGACATATACCTAGGTGGCATGTATGGTATAATTTAGACTTGATCTTAATGAATTACATTCTGATTTGATTATCATAGACATATAAGTGATTGTTAGAATGTGTAATATAGTCATTTGACCATCGATAGAGGCTTGTGATGAGATTAGTGTCTAAGCCAATCAATTGGTATTAAGGGATTATTAACTAAGTGGTTAATGAGTCCAATGAAATACTAGGGGACGAGTCAAAACCCTAAATTATCTTTATTTGTGAATTTTACTCTTTGCTTTTGTTTAGTTAATTGAGAGAACTAGATTAGTTACATAAATTCCAGATTTTGATTTTCTGAATAAAAGTTAAGTAGGTATAATTTTAGTATTTGATTTATAGAATTAGATTGCATAGTCCCTGTGGGATCGATATCTGGACTTTAAATCCTATATTATTTGATACGATAGCGTGCACTTGCGCTTAACTATTATAGCACACCAATCAATCATCAATCACCTTCTTGTTAAACTCGACACATCTCTTTAAGTGTTTTGACATACAATTGGTTTTATGAAGCACTAAATGACAACTAATCAACTTACCATAATGATTACACTTTGCTTTGTCTGTTAATGTTTTACTTTTTTTTAAAGTGCAACCATGCTTTCGATCTCTGTACCGATGCTTGTGGCACAAACTTTCTCTTTTTTTCATTAGAGCGTGGTTGAAAGGAAGCTTTTTCTTCTTTACCTGTATCCCTCTCATGATCATCCTCAGAATTTGATTGAGAATGTAAGTCCATAAAATTATTACCAGTTCAACTTGAATCTGAGTCCATTATCTACAAATAATGCATATTTATGGATATCATGCATAAGAACCTCAAAGGATCTAGATGACCACAAATAGTCACGATATAACAAAATGGATGAAATATAATTAATGAAGTTGAGATTAAACGAAATGAATGCTGATGATATCTATAGGAAGACGATGAGTAGTTTCGTGAAACAACCAAATTAGCCATAACATTGAAGAAAAGAAAATTAAAAATATGTAAGTTGAAAACAGCATACCATAATGCAAAAGCTTCCAAAAGTTATCTTAGAACTTCAGAAAGTTGATTGGTGTTCAATATTATTTTGGCATAGTATGAAACCCTCAGGCTTCAGGAAAATATTATATAAATCATGAGTCAATTAATATATTTAATTATATATTTTTTAAATTAATTTAATCCAATTCCATGTCACACCATACATAATACTTCCTTTTCTTATCCTATTTAATTTAAGAAGTCTATCAAATCCAATCTTATGTACCAAAAGGCCTTTAAAGAACAAGCATGCATATTACACACGTTGCATTAATCTTTCAAGTAATGTAACTCGTTCAAACCCAGATCAGTGTTTTAACATTGTAAGCAAATATTTGCAAAGTAAACTCTGGTTGGTTACCTAGAAACTAGCATTTCATTCCCATTTGTTTAAAAAAAAAACCTTCATCAAATCAACTTTCTCCAGCTAAAAACATTATATAAACCCCCCAAAATAAAAATATAACATCCAACCCCCCCCCCCCCCCCCCCCAAAAAAAAGAACAAAAAAAAATTGTCCTTTCACGTTTCTTAAATTTTCTCAACAAAAGAAAAGAATATACACAAATATAATAATAATAGTAATTACTATAATTATTTCTTCACCAGCTAAGCTGCTTCCGTTCGTACACTTCAAAAAATATGTTGAGAACTTTTCAAGCACAGAGAATCAAACAAAATCCCAAAAATTTATGAACCTTTAAAACAAAAACAGAACCCCACTGTGTTTCCCAATCAAAATCTCAAAAAAAGTTTTCACAAAGCAACAAAAACACTTTTTCGTTTTCCCAGCCTAGCACCAAACACAAAAACACTAAACACATACGAATAGTTACCTCATTTTTGCTTTCATTATCTTTTTCTTTTCTTTGTTTTCTCTTTTTTCTCATTTTCACATCAAAATCACAAATACTATATAATGACTGTAAGATAGAGATACATAGACATAGTTGTTGAATGAGTAATGTAACTATTTTTCAGCCACATTTTTCAATGCCTAAACTATTCGATTATAGAAACCTATCAGATTTCTTCATTGAACTTACATTCAATACAGTGAAATGATAAATTCAGAATTGTTTTATTGTTCCAAGTTTAAATTTTAAAACTAATGCTAAAATTACGAGATCAAAGAGGAAAAGATGGTCAAGGTTGATACAAAAATTAACAACCTTTAAATTAAATAATTTTAAAAAACTTTATCATGATAAATATATAGAAAAAATAAAATAATAAAATTGGTAAAGCTGATTAAAATTACTACACATGCACAGTGAGAAGGCGGCGGCGGAGGCAGGCGGCGCCTTCGATAGTTTGGCCTTCAAATAGTTCACAGTGGTCAGATGTCGACAGCTTACCATTAGTTTTCAAAGGACTCACGGAGTTCAGCGGCAATCATCCAAATACCGCCCACCCTGACACTGAGAAGTGAGACTGTAGTAACCACTTATCCAACACCGAAAAGAATAAATATTTATATATATATATATAATATTCATATTTTATTTGTATATAGATGATACTTAATTTATGTATTGTTATTAGTATTGTTTGTATAGATTAAGGACATACTATTAGTATTGGGTTTATTGGCAAGACTTTAGATTTATTTTAGGGACCAAATTATAATACTTTGAACGTTTTGGGGGTTAATTTGTAAATACTAAACGTTAGCCTCTTAGTATAAAAACACACATTTTAAACCCTAATTTACTCATTTTTGGATCGAGCCACCCCTTTAGAGAGAGAAATAAAGGGGAGAGAAAGAGAAGAAAAAGAAGAAGAAATTGAAATTTTGAATTTTAAGAGGTATATTATAACTATTTCTCAATTTATTGGTGTTAATTAAGTTAATTCCTTGAAGTTTTGATTTCTGGAAAAATGAAAAATTGGGGATTGGATGTAGATTTTTTAAGATATATTGAGAATTGATGATAATTATGTAGATAGTTTGATAAATCATGATGAATTGCAGAAATTTTACTTGATAGTCTCTTGATCTGAAAATTTTATAAATTTTTGTGCTTTGATTCTGATTTTTGCTTTTAAGACTATGAAACTAGACATGTATAGAATCATTTGAGACTTTAAATTGATTAAAAAATTTAGAAATTTAATTTGTAGTGAATTTACTAAAATGATCTTGAAATTCTAAAAATTTTCTGTGTTAACAGTATGATATAGTGACAAACAATTTTTGATCTGCTGAATGATCTTTAAAACTTACGAATTTTTGTAATATGATAAATGTATATGTCTAATATGATATATTCAAAGTTGAGAATTTAGATCAATGTGGTTAAATTGTTATGATTTTCTAAAGTGTATCAGCTCATTGCAGTATTTGATTAACATATTTTCAAAGCTATGGAGTAAAATAGTTTTAAAATACTTTTGGAAGGTATTTTGAAGTAAAACATTTATCATGGATTTAGATATATGTCAAGAGTAAGTATGTAGTAGTTTTATAATTTTTTACTTAGTATATGATTTTATAAAATTGGGAGACTGAATATTATTTAGTAAATATCTTGATCCTGTTAAGATAATAGCTTGGATTTGATGGTGTTTATGAAATGGATTGTGTATGATTTATGATATAATATTTATATATAAGAAATATATATGAGTGAAGAAAGATATATTATGATTTTGGAGCAATTGGACATCATTTGATGTATAAGAAAAGGCTTTTAAGTGTAAGTGGTCAAAATGACAAGTTTTGAGAAATCAAGTAATTAGACCAATTCGATGTGATAAGTGCAATATGTGTAATTTTGTAAGCTCGTTAAAGTGTCTTTTTGTGAATGTTGAGGCTTATGAAAGGATTAATCTCCATTGATAGGTTAAGGAGAATTAAGTCTTGTAGCCGAAAGTGCTAAGAGGCAAGTATACTAGACTTTTACTGAAATCACAATAAATATAGTATTTGTTTATGTATGATTTTGTAAATGTGCTTAGAAATATGTTTATGTTATGCTAAAGTATATTTGATATGAAATGTGAAAGATATATGTTTATGAATATGAGCATTGACATTAAGCATGGACATACATGTGTTTTTGAAAGTGAGCTTTTAAAATGAAATGTGTTTAACAAAGAAAACTTTTGAAGTGTGATATGTCAATGAGAAACATTTTGTGTTTTGAGGGTGCTTGAACTCACTGCTGACTTAGTAGGCATCTTATGTGATTTGTGGAGCCTTTATGTGTGGCCTATCTTTCGAGATTGGTATATGTTATGTGTTCCGTATGTAGGGAGGATCCTATTAGTACCTAAAGGAAGAGTGAGTCATCACATTCGTGTGGTGGCGTATTGGTGCATGTGAGAGGACTCACCGATGATCAGGGTGAGGGTTGGGCTCTTACCTTCGAGCTTGAGCATTATATATGTGTAATTTAAACCTCACTTGTACTATTTCTCTCATACGGTATGTCACCTACGAGTGACATTTGGCTCATTATATGATATGGATATGAAAATCTTATTAAATAGTAGTTAAGTGATGGTATTCCTATTATATGTTTTGAAAGAATGTGTAAGCGCTTACCTGACATTTGATTTGATAAGATTATGATTTTAATTTTCAACAGCATATCATACATATGCATTGTGTGTGTGTGTGTGTGTGTGTGTGTATATATATATATATATATGTATGTATATATTTGTATTTTGATATATGAAAAATTAGTATGCTTACTGAGTTTTATACTCATTATAGTTTATGGTGATTTCAGGTAAATAAGGTACATGTGTGCTTAGCGGATTTGGGAAAACTTCTGTTGTTCCTTGGGTTTCCTAAGTTGCTAGGTTGCTAAGTGTTTCATTTGTGGACACATAGTTTAAGATATTTGATTTGTCCTTATTGAATAAATATTTATGTGTTATTTTAATAAGTGTGGTTGTATTTGGTTTATGTTTCACCAAGTATAGTCATGGGTTGATTTTGTATTGAACTTACTAGCAACTTGATAAAGATTTCTATGTTGAATTCAAGTTTAAAATTTTATGCAATATAAACTATGAGTGCACATTATTGAATAAGTGTAAGTTATGTCATGTTTCAAATCTTTTGGATCTGGGGCATGATAGAGACTAAGGCTGTAGGGGGGACTGTGACTGGGGAGTTTGGCCAAGGGGTGGGTCGATGGTATCCATCATCGGTGGCGTCCGTCTTATGTGGGTGGGGGCACTTTCGACAAAATTGACAGAAGAGGAACCGGAAGAGAAAAGAAGTTGAGAACTAAAATGTTGAGAAATGAGAAATTTCTCGATTTTAATTTTTCCTTAACAAAAACAACGTCGTTTCAACCCCATGAAACGGTGTCATTTTAAAAGTGTTATTTAGAAAAAAAAATTGGGAATTACCCAAACCCAACCTGACTCATTTGGGATAGAAAATTCTATCCTGAATAGGTCCTGAAATTATTCCCATTCCAGTCCTGGCCCAAAATTTCGAGACAAGTCGGGTTCGGGAATACTGCCTACCCCTAATTAAAATATTATGAGAAAAATAATTAAAATATAATTAAATATCTCAAAATTTTAAAAATTAATTTGTAAATCAACATATTGAGTCACAATCTGCAACTCAACATGAATGACTTCTTAGTGTCATGCCCTAAGTGCTATCAACCATTTCCTCAAGCACTTGGAGCGCAACTAGGCCTGCTGGAGGCCTGTTGGACCATGGAGCGCTACGTAGACTGGAGCTCTACGTGGACTAGAGCTTCTAGAAGGCCCGCTATTTGAGATAGAGAACTGGGTTTGGTCCGTGACTTATTAAGGTTGTTAACTCTATTTTGGAAGGGGAATATTCCATAAAATATGTGATGGCTTCTAGGAATATTCCAGAGCATATTATTCCATCTTGTATGTACACCGTTAGATCATTTAGATCTCAGCCGTCGATTGTATAGGGTTGTTAGTATATAAAGGAGAGACTCTTACTTGTACAAAGCATCTCATAGCATGAGTTTCTCTTCAGCAATATAGAGAGAGCATTCTTTCAAACAGGTGGTATGCGTTTTCTTCTCTTCTTTGTGTGGTTTTCTCAGCTACTTAGCACACAACGCATCTAAGGCCGCACGATTCTCAAAAGGTCTATGACATTTGGTATCAAAGTAGGTTCAAAGAAGATGGAGAAAGACGCCACGCCGTCGAATTTGCCTGATGAGAGGGGTCGGGACCCAAAGCTAAGAAGCACGACAGTGTCCCTCGCGACAAGTCAGTGGATCCAGGTTAGGATGTAGGGAGTATTGTGAAAGCACTCAGTGGTGCTGTCGAAAAAGTGACAGATCGCCTTGAAGAGCTGGAGCAACAAGTAGAGAAGCTCGAGGTGGGCCTCGATACTCAAAGAGACGAGTTACACTCCTTCATCGACACATCCATCGAGGCTTACACTGATAAGGCGCGAGACTAGATTAAGGCTTTTCAAGAGAGGGTTCTCACCACGATGGACAAGATTCAAACCCAAGTAGAGCAGCTACGTCGAGGTGGGCCTCGACGTAGCTGCTTTACTTGGGTTTGAAATTATCAAAAAGGATGTGGTGTTGTGCAAGCGGGCAGTGGTAAACAGGTCTGTAGCCGCACAAGTTACAATGTCTGCACCAAGGGTCGATGCTCCCAAGCTTAAGGAGTTCAACAGTAAGAAAAACGCCAAGGAGCTCAACAATTACTTCTGGCAGATGGAGAGACACTTTGACGCCCTAGGAGTACGAGATGAGGATAAGGTAAACACCACGATCCTATATCTCTCTGACCATGTGATTCTATGGTGGTGTAGGAAGAGTGAAGAGATTCGCAAGGGTCCCTGCACCATCAACACCTGGACAGAGTTGCAACAGGAGCTGAAGCGTCAATTCTATCCCGAGAATGTGGCATTCGATGCTAAGAAGCGTTTAAAAGAGTTGAGACAAACTAAGTCTATTGGCGAGTACGTAGAGGAGTACTCACTATTGATGCTGCAAATCCCAACATAAGTGAAGAATACTTACTGTTCAAATTCCTCGATGGATTACAAATAGGGGCTTCCAATGAGCTGAAGTGGCGTGGAGTGCAGAATATATTTGACGCCCTCACATTGGCATAAAGGTGATGCGAGGAAGTTCAAAAATTCAAAGCCTAACTACAGTAAAGGTAGGGGAGCCAGGGAGTCTTACCTTCTGTATGATAAGGAGGGAAAAGGTAAACTACCCACAAGGAGAGAGCAGAAGTGCAACGGCGAAAGAAAGCTGAGATTTATCTACTTCCTTTGCGACGGGGATCATTGGGTGAAAAACTGTCCGAAGAAGAAGGCTATCAATGCGATGTTGGAGACTCAACAAGCGGGTGAACAGGGATAATTGGTATGTTTACAGTTGCTCAACGCCCTTAATACCAAGTAGGCAGCCCGCGCGCTAATGAAAAAGGTGCTGATGTACATTGAAGCCTACATTAACAGGAGGAAGACTCAAGCGCTAGTGGATACTTGAGCTACATACAACTTTATTAAGCATACGGAAGCGGTACGCTTAGGCCTCAAGGTGGAGAAGGGGATTGGCTGCCTTAAGACTATGAATGTTGCAATTAAGCTACTAGACGAGTTCATTCGGAGTTGAAATGCGCCTCAGAAAATAGATCGGTAAGGTAAACTTTTTGGTAACAGCTTTTGATAATTTTGACGCTTTTCCTGGTATGGATTTCTTGCGACAGTTTAATGTGGTATGCTTCCCCTAAATAACTACGTATATATCCTGGAGGGAGGACCATGCATGGTGCCAACAGTAGACAAGCCAAAAGGCAGGCAATCCAAGCCCACCGCCCACACCACTTTCCTTTCCACCATGCAACTGAAGAAATGAGTCAAGCGAGGAGAAGAGACATACCTTGCCACTATATAGGAGGTAGATGATGAGGTGAACGGGGGTGAAGAAGAGCTGTCAGCAAAGATCATGAAAGTGCTCAAGCAGCACCAGGATATGATGCCAGCAGCACTACCACAGAAATTACCACTAAGACGGGCGATCGATCACGAGATTGAGCTAGAGCCAGGAGCTAAGCCTCTAGCCAAAGTGCCCTACCGAATGTCTCCATTGGAGTTAGTGGAGTTACGAAAACAACTCAATGACTTGCTAGATGCGGGATTCATCCAGCCATCCAAGGCGCTCTATGGCGCGCCCGTACTTTTCTAGCTCCCCAAGTGCTATCAAGCATTTTCTTAAGCACTTGGGGTGCAACTAGGCTTGTTGGAAGCCTCTTGGACCATGGAGTGCTATATGGACTGAAGCTTCTAGAAAGCCTGTTGTTTAGGATAGAGAACCGGGCTTGGCCTGCTACTTATTACGATTATTAACCCCAATTTGGAAGGGAATATTCCATAAAATATGTGATGGCATATATGAATATTCTAGAGCATATTATTTCATCTTGTATGTACACCGTTAGATCATTTAGATCTCAGCCGTCGATTATATAGGGCTGTTAATATATAAAGGGAAGACTCTTACTTGTACAAAGTATCTCATAGCTTGAGTTTCTCTTCAGCAATATAGAGAGAGTATTCTTTCAAACAGTTGGTGTGCATTTTCTTCTTTTCTTTGTGTGATTTTCTCGGCTACTTAGCACGCAATGCGTCTAAGGCGATTTTCGAAAGGTCTGTGACACTAGGCAGTGATGCCTAAACACGACATTGTAGCATGTTGTGCCGGCCTATAGCATGCTATGTATCATGCGCGTTGGGACACCTAAATACGACATTGTAGCATGTTGTGCCAGCCTATAACATGTTATGTATCATGCGTGCTGGCCGCCCCTCTACTCATATTCATATACTTTATATTTTTGAATATTTGTATCATCTTAACTATCTACTAAACTATAATTGAGTAAATTCTAAGACAAGTAATTTTTTCCATCTGTCTAAGTTGATTTCATTTTTTTTCTTTTATTTTAAATAGTAATAAAATGGATTTTGGAAATATATGGATAGACAAACTGAATTATTTTTATAATAATAGGAATTTTAATATTCTAGATTCAAGTTAATGTCATTGTATTCCAAAAAAAAATGCATAGTGTTATATGCAAGATAAAACATTGGATTTTCTTAACTAATAACCAATAATACTAAATTGTAGTTGAGTATTTCAACATAATTCTCGTGTAAGAGGATTTGTTTCCCCTTGCTTGCACCTGATATGAATTGGTAATAGGGAAATTAATACGAAAGATTGATACGCACACAAGCACAAATACGTTGTCTGAATTGTAACGCATAATATAACATTTATATAATAAACAATATCATAAAAAATAGAAAGTCGAAATAATTAGACAATTAGGAAGTACGTAGCAAATATCTAATAGAAAGTACTCTTAATTAGTAGAGGATTGAAGAATTCAAATCAATCTTTTGATCATTAATTTACTAATTATTGAACGAATAGGGATAATATTTATTAATTGTTATTTTTAGCATCGTTAACTCATATTCTTAAGTCAATCATAATGAGACATTAGATGCACATGTGTATATGTACACACACACACATATATATATATATATATATAATAGAAATATTAATTAAAATGAATAATAACGAATAACTTACATTAAACAATGATCATGAGAAGCGATTCTGTGAAGATCGAGGCAGTATAGGGTCACCACATCATCATCATCCCGTTAAACCTAGAATTTGCTATATATAGTCTATCGAGGAGAATTTAGTGTAGTCTGTTGAGGAGTAAATGTTTACTGAAGTTTTTATTTACAAACAACTAAAAAAAGTAAAGATCAATCAACTAAGAAAATAAATAATAATAATAATTTATATATATATAAATTTATTTGATCTGGCAAATCGTTTAAATTAATGATGGGTATGAGAATTCTAACTTCTTTATTTTTTATTTTTACATAAAAAAGGCTCTACAATAGATATAAAAAATATCCGAATAGCCAATAACTATTATTGATTTTCATCTACTATCTTGTGTGTTTAAAATACTCAAATGTGACTTAAATTCTCTATTCTCTCTCTTGTGTCCATTTGATGCTTCAATTGAATATAAGGGATTACAAGAGTTAATATAATAATTACAATGACTTTAAAAACCCTAAATCTAGTTAGAATGAGAATTCATGCATTGTAAATGTCAAAAATCGACTTGTAAATGTCAAAATAGCCCAAAATAAGCAAATTCCCAAATTTGGTGGCACTTAGGCGCCAAATGCACCAAGCCATGGGGCCTCTAAGCCTAGGCACCAAACTTAGCGCCAAAGTGAGCTTGTCTTACTTTTCTTTCGCACTTCAGTTCCTCTTCACTTCTGATTTTTGTTTTTTTTTTTTTTCTTATCCTTCCTCATCTTTCCAACACATCCTTGACTTCATTCAACTCTTCATTGGTCTTTAATTCAAAATTAAACTCATCCTTGATTTTTAATCACCAACTTTGGCCCAGTCTGAATAGTCATCAATATTTAACTTATAACTATATAAATAAGTATCTAATACGCATGAAACAACTCAATTTAAAAAGATAAGAGACTTATCTACAACTTTAATTTTTTGAGTGAAAGTTAATTCGGACCACATCAATTCCAATTTGAATAATTAAGTGGGTTTATTAATGATAATCAATGTAAATTAGTTGTCACATTTCTTAACTTTTATCATCCAAGTGGTTCTCTCTTTATTTGTCTTGATTTATTCATGTTTTTCTATAAATAAGTGGCCTATTTATGCCTAAAGCATGTAATTAGAGAGCTAGATTTTAGTTTAAAACACTTGTCTTTTGTATTATCTCTTTGTAGTATTATTTCCTTTGTTTACTATTCTAAAGTCATGTTATCTCTTCTTCCATATCTTTTCTTGTTCTTTAGTTTTATTATGTCCAAGTAATTTTCTTTTTACTAAGGTGAATTGGTGAAACTCTTGGCAAGGTAATAATATATACTTAACTCTTATTCATGAATTAAATATTTTATTGTTAAGTTATGCAAATTTATATATAATATATATTTATTTTATTTGCAATATAATACTCTTTCTTGTAAAGTGGTGTATCTTGATTTATTATAGACAATTTTATAGTTGGCACGATAAATTCTTAAAATTATTTACAAGATTTGGCGTAGATACCCTTTCTTATAAAGTGGGAGTCTTGATTTATTGTAGACAAATATAAAGATTGGCATAGTAAATACTTGAATCCATTTATAAGATTTGATGTATAATAATTAAAAATAATAAATACGAGTTAATATATAAATTGTGATGAACTTTAATTATTATTTGCAAACCTCCTTTGTGTGAGAATTTCAATTAAGTTATAAAAAGTGTTGAATATATTCTTATTTCAAATGCCAAAAATGGATCCTCCTAACCTTAGCATTCATTTTAAATGGTTATTTGAATTATTATTTGCAAACGTCTTATACTGCTTTATTTGTCTTCAAAGTATTTATAGTTTGTAATTTTAATTTTACTTCCTTGTGGATTGACCTCGTTCTCATCTAGTTATTTATTATTTCGATAATCTTACACTTGAGAATAAACTCCTATATTCTGGACGTGTCAACAGTCTTACCAACTGGCGGAATGGAATTGAATTCAGTCTTGATAAATGCCATCTAGCCACAAAATTCAAACATACCTATACCCTGTTGTTTCAAATTAACAAAAGTCGATGCAACAGAATATAGCCATTAAATGTCATTAATGTATAACAACTTGGCCTGATTCTAGATATCAAAACAGGTTCTATAAACTTTATAAATTGGATATAATTGAGGGTCGATTGTTTGCCATAATTGATTGCATAGAAAGGCATCAATATTTTTCCACTCTAGTGTATCTTTGTCCTTTAATTTTGTAACCTATGTAGTTAAATAATCCTCTAAACCGTGTCCCATTACCATAATTCAATAGAAGTAGCCCATGAGGTATAATTAATGTTTCCTAACAATTTTTCAGTAGAAATAACAAGAAATGAATTTAAAAGAAAAGGCAAAATTTGTTTTAAAGCTTTCAAAAGCTATATTGACTCACAGATTAGAGGAAATCTTACTGACAATACAGAAGCAATTGTCCAGTGACTGGCAATTTTTTGGTGATGACAACAGCATTGGTGACCGATAATGATGCAGCTGAAGGGTTTAGCTCGTTGGCTTTGTTTGGAGGTAGTAATACTAGAAGTGAGATCCCACGCGCATCGAAGAAAAAGATAAAAAAAAAAATGGTGAGCCAAAAAGAAAGGCGGCACATACAGGTGCATCTGGCAGGGTTTCAACACATTTCTTCTTAGGGTTTTCTTGACAAGTTACTAATGATTTCAAAATTGAGAACACGACGACCAAAAAAGGGAAGAAAGCACCGTTGGCCGAAAAAACTATGGATCAAAGAGAGCATAGTGCCTCTGATACTATGTAAACAAACAAAGAGAAGAAGAATACTTGTATATTGATAATGAAAAAAAATACAACATTATATAGGTGAAGCTATCATTCTTATTTGGAAGGTCAATCAATGTTAATTATAATGTTATCAATCTATTTCTTATTCTATGATATTAACCATAAAAATATACAAATATCATATACATTTCAACAACCTATATCTCGAAATAGCAGAGATATAGTTCTTCACAATTAAATCTCTATTTGCTCAATCATGAACTTATCTTCTAAATTTGTATTTCGATAAACAATATCCGTAAATTCTTTTATGATATTGTTTTACCTTACGGAAACTCTTTTTTAGGGTATTTCTTTTGGCCAAAAGACTTTTTTAATGCAAGCTTAGAGCATCAAGATATACAACATATCCATATAAGCTAACAAATCTCATATCTACATATATCAGACTCTATAAGCATCAAACTATACCAAATGATACCCAAATGACAGACTATGAAATGTATTTGATATGTGTAGATCAAAGTATGGTGAATTACTCACAAGCTCACTATGGCACTTAAGTCAAAGGACTATAAATATTATTCAACTCGAGAAGACCATCCATTGATAGTTTTATTGGATGTCTATTAGAGGTCCTCGTAAGTCAATTTAGTACCCAGTCTTTACTAAATACCTGATGTATATATGAGCTTCCATTAAGATCACAATCTGCTAAAACTAATAGTTTAAATAATTTATGTATTTTGCTCTAAATTATGAATAGTTTTCCATTTATTCGTGTTTTTTTTAATCTTAAATAGGTGCACGGGGGAGAATATGATGAATAAGAATAAACAGTAAACAAATCAAGCAAGAATGAGCAAGGAGCTCTCAAATTACGAAAGCGTCATAGATTAGGATTGGGTGTCGCGATGCTAGGAGTGGGTGCTGCAGTGCTCGTTAGCAGAGACTATAGTATCACGGTGCTGGCTTGCCAACGCCACAATGCTGGTTCAAGAAGAGTAGCCCAGGTCTCAATGCCATGGCACTGAATCCTTAGCGCAACAATGCTGGTGCGATTAATGAGAAAGCCTTTCCTTTCATCCTAATTCAAGTGGGATTCGAAGACCCTTGTCACCAAAGTGTTAAAGCACGTATAAAAGAATACTTTTGAGAGAAAATAAACTTCAGAGAGGAAAAACTTAAGGAAAAAATTCACAGCACAAAATCAAATATCAAAGTCAAAGATTGAAGAACCAAGATCAAGTTTCAAGTCAAAGAAGAGAGAGAAGCACATCAAAGAGTCACTTTGATTAGTTTTTTTACTCTTTCTTTATCATTATGTTCTTATTCTTATTGATATTTATAAATTAGTTGTATACTTTTTAGTTTTGTGATGAACTAAATTATTCATCTACAGTTAGACTATGTGAACCTAGTATGAATTTGAATTTTGTTAATTTTTAGTTTATGAAGTTAATACATTATAATTAATTCATTCTATCTTGATCTTAATGCTTTCATTATATCTAGCCAATACTATGAATGATTGAGGAACCATGATGAATTTGACAAATGGATTCATGTGTTTAGCCAATGATAGTTTGATGCATGATCATAGGGTAATAACTATGAATTTCATTTAGGATAGACATATACTTAGGTGGCATGTATGGTATAATTTAAACTTGATCTTAATGAATTACATTCTAATTTTATTGTCATAGATATATAGGTGATTGTTAGAATGCGTAGTATAATCACTTGACCATCGATAAATATAATTGTAACTCTCATATAGTTCTAGCACTCATAAATTTAGAATTAAATTTGAAATTATAATTTGGATTACAATACAATTACAAGTATAATTATAATTCTAATTATAATATTGTAATAGTGAGTAGAATTGTAATTGCAAATACAATTATATTTATTGTAATTATAATTGCAAATAGTCATTGTATTAATTGTAATTGTAATTATAATTAGTATTAATTATAATCATAATTATAATTTTAAATTACAATTATAAATGAAATTATAATTACGATTTTAGTTTGTAATTTATAATTATAGTTAAAATTGTAAATATAATTGTACTCATAATTATGATAATAATTGTAATTATAGCTTGCAAAAACAAGTGTTGAAGTTAAAATTTGCTACATGGTTTCCGTTAGGTTTTGCGTTTAAGAGGTTTTCAGCTCAATTCTTAGTAACTTGTTCTTATTATATATTAAAATTTTAATTTATAACTATTAAATTATTAGTTCATAAATAAATTACTAATTAAAAATAAAATATTAAAAATTTAATGGATTGGCCTAGCACAACACTATTAGTGACCGAATAACTAAGCCAGTAGATCTGAGCTCTTAATTTCATGGACATAGTAGCCAGTATACCCACTGTCAAAAATTTAAACTACCCTCTAATATAACAGAATTAATAATGAATGTAAGGGTGGCATAGTCTGGTTCAGTTTGTTTTATAAATAAAATTGAAGTCGATTTTTTGATGAAAAAAATCGAATTGGACCAAATCGGTGTTTTTTGGTTTGGTCCGGTTAGGTTTTTTCAATTTTTTATGTTTTTTTAAATTAAGGAATTTTATTTTATTTTCAGTTCAATTTTTTTCGTTTTTTTTTTGGTTTTTTTGGAGAAAACCGAATCGAACCTTTTCCCCTAAAAAAGTAGAACCGATTTTTTATTTAAAAAAAAAATCAGACCAAACAGAACTGAACCAACCGATTCGATTCAATTTTTCAATTTTCGATTTTTTTTTCCACTCTTAAATGAATGAACTTGAGTCTGATCTAAACTTAATACCTAAAATTTAGAAGCATTAGCATTAACAACTTAGGCTAATGAAGTGGTTGGCTGGCACAATCTATTTGATTATATTACTTTATAATTATTTAGTGTGGAGAGAACATTTTCTATTTATTTTTTTGTTTTCATTTTTTATGCTTTCATAGAAATAAGTAAGGTTAATATAAGCTCTTCGGAAATAGAAGAAAAAAAAATTAAACAGAATGGTCTCATTATCCTTATAAAATATGTTATATTTAAAGTGAATGTATAAATCGTAAAAACTTACTTTATAGAAAAAAATTTAAATAATTCCTATTTTAATGCATTTTTTTTTTTAGTAACTCTTCATAATTTTAATTTTTTGTAGTCAAAAAAATTAAAAATGGGCCCTTTTACCTTTCTACCTATATTTTTCCTCTCTTCTTAACATTTTAATTTTCCCCTCCCTTCTTATCTTATTTCTAACCTAAACACTCAAATATCCAAAAACACTTAAAAACACTCATGGTAAATTAGCTCATTGTTGATCGGCACACAAATTCTCACCAAAAAAAATGGCAAATACTTGGTAACATCTCAAATGTTTTTCATTAATGATTTATGTTATCATATTGTATAAAATTAGTAGATATTGTGAAAAATTAGTATATGTTGTAGAAAATAGATAGAAAAATGGTCTGGAAGATAAAAAATTTAGGCGAAAATCGCCGTTTCTAAGAGCTAGCCACTTTGGATTTTTTGTATCTAATTCGTAAAATAACTCATTTTGCACCATTTTAATACCATATTACAATATTTTTTACAATTTTTATTTGTTTTTAACCACTATACTCTTTTTTAACATATATATCACAAAACAATTTCACTTATTAAAATTATTGCATAATATATCTTTAATTTGAAATACTTAGCGTCCACTTAATCAAATCTTTAAATGTGTGCTTTGTTTTTTTTTTTTTTTTGAAGCTCTAAGTATTTCCTTTTTTTTTTTTTTTTTTGGTGGGGGGAGAATTATTCTAATTTAAAAAAAACATCATTGAGAGGTAAAAATATCCTAAAATTATCTTTTGGTTATCAAAGATTAAAAATTTAATATATAACTAAAAAAAATAATATATTAAAATATGGACTATTTTCAAAAAAATTCCCAAATCTCTAAGTAATAAAAAACGTCCAGCTTACTTATGACTCTCCAATTGAAATAAAATTTCCTTTAAATGTCATAAGTATTACGACTTGTGCACCTGAGCGTACCACATTCTCTGCAATAGTTGTGAATTGTGAACATGATATTTGTGTTGATAGGCTGTGTATCATTATAGCAGGAGCAAAGTTGTTAATCAAAGAAGGCGCCAGTCCAGAGTTTTATACTGTCTGACAATTTATAACATGACTTTTTCTTTTAAAAAAATAAATTAAAACAAAAATTCTCTCACGAAATACTTATTTTAATTTTTATAAAATTAAAGCGATCACGACCGCAAAACACATTTATGACCATTTAAAGCACGCTCAATTTTAGGTTTTAATAAAATTAACGTGATCACGACTGCAAAACACATTTATTACCATTTAAACGACGTTCAGGAGGCATAGAACTCGAATGACCACAATCACAAAACGCATTCATGACCATTCAAGTAGTATGATAAAATTTATTTGAGGCACTGGCACACAACACAAGCGAATCAAATATTAAAAAATGAGTTGCAGAAAAAAGAATTGGTGTCAGCTTTCAGCTTTCAAATAAATACGACAAAAGGATAAATCGCATCAATTCCAGCTTCTTGGACAAAACCAACTCATCCGCAAAATTTGCTTTTCAAACTAGTTGTGATGATAATCTTACAACTATTCTCTTTTCTTGCCGTCCTCAGATACATTCTCACAAAGAAATGCATTAGCAAAAGACCTGTGAAACAATTTCCGTTAAGTTCAAACAATAACAAGAATAATCAAATAAATCTTGAATAACCCCCATTCCATATGAGCTCGCTTCCGCATTAATTTCTCAATCTTGTCAAAAGAAATCACCATAATGGCATCAATCACAGTTTATCGTGAACCAATAATAGTCCGTAGCGGAGCGTAAAACAGAACAAAAGCCATAATCGCAGCAGCAGAATAGTCTCATTGCCTTTCCCAATTTCTCTCTAAGAAAAATTTAGAATACATAATATGCTGCTTCTACAAAACCACAACAAAAGCCAGCAGCAGGCACATTGCTTAGGGGACCCAGTCTGTCAATTTTTCAATCACTTAAAAACACATTCAAATGAAACTGCAAAGAAGGGAAAAATAAAAAAGAAAAATCTAAATGAATTCAACCATCAACACCAACCAGAAAGATGTTAAAAAATTCCTGTCTTGTGAGCTCACCGCCTGCGCATGCCACGTCCACGACCACGAAAAGCAGCTCCATGCCCTCTGCCACCCATGGCACTTGAAGCAGCTTCTCCCTGAGCACTTTCAGACTGCATAATCAAACATCAATTTAAAACCGTAAAACAGGCAAACATCACCATGCAAATTTCTAAGAGATCTCCAAAAGTAAAATGGCCAAACTAAAATAGCCACTGATTGTTATGGAAAGATGTTAGAATTCAATATACATACCAGGCAACAAATAATATCTACAGGACACACTTCATTTAAGCACCGAGTGCAAAGCAATATATTATTAAAATTGCAAATACATCATAATTAACACATGGTTATGGCCTAAGGCTACAAAAATTTAGCTAGTGAAGGCTGTAAATAAATCAAACTTCCAGTGGACAACAATGGTTCACTTGATGGAGAATGGGTTCTTGTGGAGGTGATCAACAAAAATGTATAACTATGTTTGTGGGGTTGCTTATCAAGCCATTCAAGCTCAAGCATACCTTAATTCAGTTAAGCTCACAAAAAGAATAAAACTTTACATAAGTCAAAGACTTCCAAAAGATAATGTTTGAGAGTTGAATAATTAAAGACTTGTGTATTACCACCCATTTACATCAGTAAAATACTTTTAACAAAGCAACCATAATCACCACGTAAAATTTTCAGTTAAGTAGGACATGGGACAGCAAATATTAAAATAATTGTCTAAACATATTTATCAAATCATGTACAACTATTTTGTACATTATCCAAGTACTTTGATTGTGTTTTTCAAGCTGCGTTAATGGGTTGGTTAGAGAAGCCCTCTGGAATCCAAGAAAGCCTATGACCTGCACATTTGAACTTTTTAAATATGCATGTCTATATATATATATATATATATATATATATATATATATATACCTTTCCACATCAATGAAAGTCATTGATAGTAATTTAGTCATGCGGTCACTATTCTTTCAATTAAATAGTTTTAGTAAGCATGGATTGCAATACCCATAGTCCATTGCGTCTTATAGTACATGACTTAGTGTAATCATAATCAATTGCATCTTACATATATGATGAGTTATGTAACTGTTCCACTAGGACCTTTTTGTTTTGGTCGGAACTCGAAAATCCTACTGTTTAAGGAATCTTCTTGTCTTCAGGAAATATTCAAAATCCTTATAAAGGTATTCCTAGAACTACAAGGAGTTGACTTTGATGAGATTTTGTTTGAATATCGATTAATTTCTTTGACTGATCTTCTTGTACTATTCTTCTGGCTACTTTTCACTTATTCATCTTTTGAACATTTCGCCATCCCAGTGTTTCATTCTAATACTGCTCTTCTTTTGCTGAACCTCTAATACTCCTTATTACTGATCTCTAATGGGTTCGCTATCAAACCATAATCCAAACAGAGGACAGTTCACAGATGCTGTTCACCAAATCTGGATGGAACAATAAGTTCAGACCACTAAACAAACAAGGAACATGATGAAGTTAAAAGCCATTCCAATTGCATAGACAAAGTACAACAGAAATATGGAAGCATCAAATTTGGAATGAGAAATACTTTCAACATACAGCTCAATGTTTATACTACCTTGGGGTTCTTTACTGTCTCATCGACACTCAAGATAAGACAAGCGGCCTCTGTAGCAGCATTTATAGCGTTGATCTGCATCAGTAAGCAATCACCATAAATATTGAAGGGCACAAAAGAAATCAACAAAGAAAGATGATATTTCATGTTATCAAGAAAATCAAAATTGAAAGATACCTTAACAACAGCTGGCTCCCAGACAAAGTTAGCAAATGAATCAGCAATTCCACCAGTGTTGATATCCACTCCATATAGGGCCCCCTCACCTGTTAAAAGACTGTGCATTAGTTGGATGGTGGTAGAGGTGTTTTTTCCCCCTTAGTATATCTATTATTTTAGGGGGGGTTGGGAATAGAGAAGACTTGTATATTATAGAAATGTAGCATGCAAAAGAGTCAACAAGCAGTCTATAGAAGAACCATGCAAGAATGTGAGTTCAGTTGACAAAAATCAAACATTATCAGTCCTAATATATACCGCAGAAACAATTGGCTACACAGAATAATCCAACATGAGTCTCATCAAGGAAAGTGGGCATGTATCAACAATAAGAGGCAGATCATAGACTGGTAAGACCAATTAAAAAAATATATATTTTTGGTTACCCCAAATAGAAATAAGGAAATCCTCAAATTAAATCATAGAAATGACGAACCAGATGGAAGTGCATGTTTCTGCCTTAGTTTATTCAGCACATCAGTAGCATCAAATCCAGCATTATCACAGAGTTGCCGTGGGATAACCTGCATAATGAGTTATATCATAGAAAATTATCCTGTCAAATTCCTAAACTCCTAGAAAAAAGCACCAGAAAATCATATCATATGGAGGTGTAAAAGGAAAATTTTCATATTCAGAATTTCTTATGCATTCCTTAGCTTTCATGGTTCCCAAGACAAAGGTATTTATAATGCTACCCTGTTTGTGGAAGAAGCTGTCAACCTGAAAGATATGTTTCCTTGTAAGACAAGGAAAATTTCAAAGAACTGATACATACGAATGTTTTGTCCTAGGAAACCAAAAAAATTGATCAAACTTCCCAGACTTGACACTCTTCTACACAGATAGCCTTCACCATAAATGTCTAATAATCAGGGTCATTTTCTATGCTGTATTTTGCCATAGTCCCATAACAACATATTTTAAAGGCAAAGAACACAATGAGGGACCTCGCAGGTATTGATACTCTCTTTTTTAACGTTTGTTGTCATGAGAAAGTTTGTTGCTTTTAGACTTAGGAAGCACCTGACACTTGAATTTAACGAACCTTAAATTGGATGAAGAAGATTTGCTAGTAATATTGTTGATAGGACCAGATATATTAAATTAAATGAATAACCTCATGCAGAGTATTGTTTAGTTCAATGAACTTTCTTGAGTTAAAACAAAAACAAAGAATAACTCGTCATTGTTTTTCCCAAAACTTATTTTACAAAATACATATACTGGTTCATTTCCATTTTCTGATTTCAGTGGAAAGGAACACAACTGATCTACTTCTACCCCAAAAAGTGATGCTTCATAAACTACCAAGTTTGACCGCAAAAGTACTAGCCTACTTTCTAAGGGCAGCATCATAAACCATTTTGATGGAAAGTAAAACATAAAAAAGCTAGTATCACCCACCTCAAGAGCTTTTGCATAAGAGTTAATAAAAAGCTGAGACTTCCCAGCTATTGTGCGGGCGTGCTGCCTCAAGTATCGGCTTATCTCCATCTGCCAACAAAAACAACAATTTAAGTTTCTAAGGCCAGAATATTCTCAGCGGATACATTGTACCATGAATCATTAGATACAAATAAAGCCATACATCTATAGCACCACCACCAGCAACTACAGTAGAGTTCTTCGAAGCTCTTCTAACGATCATAATTGCGTCATGTAAACTCCGCTCAGCTTCCTCAATAAACTAGAGATAGTACAGAAAAAAATTCCATGGACAACAAGATTGGTGAAGAATATAAAGCACTCTGGAGCTATATCAAAGGTGACATACCTGATCAGCTCCACCACGAAGAACTATAGTGGCTGTCTTTCCTGATGGGCATCCACTAAATATATTAAATCTCTCATTTCCGACTTGCCTTTCCTCAAAAAGTTCACAAGTACCAAGAACCTAAAGACCATAAAGCTCCAACTCTCAATTCAGAACGAAAGAATTGCTCTACACGTATGTGTATATGTAGTTTTATGTAAATGGAACAATTTTGTCACCTCATCAATAACATTGTTGACAGACGTCTGCACAGTTCCACCAGTTGCAGCAGCAACCCTTTGCAGATCTTCTTCAGCCACACGGCCAGCACAGAAAATATCTCGGTCTGCAAAATACTGCTCACGAGCAAACCATACATTCTTTTAGTCAAAAATAAGACATTCTTCCGTAAGGAAGGAAAATATATAAAAGACAAAATAATGCATCATCAAAGGATGTCTTATTATTTTCTTTCCAATGCCATTTTCACCCACAAACATTTACGTCAAATTATATACCAGCATAGTTAATTTTGTGCAACCTTGTATTATGCAACATCACCAAGACAAACCTGGTACTAATACTAAATACTGGTCTGGATAACTCAACCGCAAAATACCAACATTCCATGAACATTACATATTTGTATTTATTCATGTGATTACTGATTGCAAATGCTTTCCATGTAGTGAACTATTCAGGAAAAACTAAACATTTAGCAACAACCAGATTTCCAGCCAAAGTATTTAGAAAAGGAAACATAAACACCTGTGTGGCTAGATCACCAATAGCCAACCGTGAAAGGACAACTTTCGCCCCACTCTTTACACATTTATCCAACTTGTCATAAATGATATTCCATTCTGCATCAACAATTGACTGATACTGTGATGGATCTGAAAGTCTGCAGCAAGTGGAGAAAATAAAAATAAATCATAGTAAATAACAGGAAAAAATTGCTTTTCTGAAAGGTGCATCCACCCAAAAAAAAAAAAAAGACTACCTAATCTCAGCATTTTCCTTCTCAGATTTTAGTTCCAACTCAATGTTTAATAAGAGTATCTTTGGATTTACAAACTTCTTTGGTTGCTGTTCAAATCCTGCATACGAAAATGTCTTCTTAAAGGCAACACCATTTACTAAAAAAGAATCCCGCATGGTACCACCTGGGACCTGTAGAGGAAAACCCAATTTACAGTCAGACTAACTTCAAAACATCATTTCTCCTCAACAAAAAACTCAGAAGCAAGATATTACAAGAATGTGATAAAATAAAGTAAAAAGAAAGACAAAACCCAATTTACAGTCAGACTAAGTTCAAAGCATCGATTCTCCTCAACAAAAAATTCAGAAGCAAGATATTAAAAGAATGTAATAAAATAAACTAAAAAGAAAGACAAAATGTCTTATAACGAAAAAGCATCAAATGAATAAAGTCTTTAAAAGCTTGCAACAAATCAAATTTAAATTTAATAATGTTACCAATTTTAGAGTTAGAACATCCTATCAAAGGAACGGATCCACCGATTACTGTACTTTCAAGAAAGCATCGCTTGGATGTGGAGTTTTCAATAGACCAGAATTGGCATCTATACAAATATGAACCTCATGGTTGGCACTAGTTTTCACTGCCTACTTGTTGAAGTGCTAATGAGGTGGAGCATTCTCCTACAGCTACCTTTTTTCCTTTTTCTTTTTGTTTCCTTTACTTCTCAATTTATACTTAATTTTTTGTGGAATTGGGTTTTCCCACATCTTCACAAAATCCATAGGAGTTCTTCAAAAGAGTGCAACAATTGCTAAGTGAAAATGATCAAACGCAACAAGCTTAGCACTCTAACCTGCATATAGGATAGCTGTTAACTTTATTGGGGTTTTACACTTTTACCACATAGTCAAAAAGATGTTATATTAATTGCTAGAAAATTCTATCAAACTTCTGTTGCTGAAAGACATACAGCTGTGTTTATCCCCAGCCCTCTATTGGTACCCTGAAGGATGTCACGATAACATCAAAACATAAACAAACCTTATAAGCAACAACACAAGAAACAGTTTGACAATAACTTGGAAATTCATCTCGTTCAACTAGACCATTTGACTTAAAATTTTTGATTTGGAAACATAATAGACATATCCACCAAGTTTTCCAAGTTGCATGTCTTATAAATGTTTCAAAAAGAAGAAAAATGTAAACATGCCATTTTCAATTAGTAGTAATTCCATACAACATGCAAGATCGCCATGTTCAACTAGTACTAACAAATTAATCTAAAATATGAAGAAACTCAATTACCTTCTTCATTCCAATCATATTCAACCTATCATCATTTCCAATTGCAATGACAGAATCTACAACCATAGATGCAAAGAAATCTTTTTCTCCACCAATGAGCTTAGAAGAAAGCGTAGTGGCGGCACATTTAGCCAATAAATGTTTCTTCTCTTCTAGACTCTTCCCCTCTATGCTCACAGCAAGTTCCTTGATCTTCTCAATGGCCTAAACACCGATCATAACACAATTCATAAGCTCACAAACTTAAATCTAAAAATGAACAGTGTAAAAATTAAATAAACCACTTAGGATAACCCACCAAATGACTTGCAGTGCGAAAACTCCTAATCAAATTCTGAGGGTGAACCCCGTCCTCTATAAAAGGCTTGGCCTCCCTCATAAACTCCGCCGCAAGCAGAACCACCGTGGTGGTTCCGTCCCCGACTTCAGAATCCTGAGACTTGGCGATGTCAACGAGAATCTTGGCGGCGGGATGGACAATATCGAGAAGCTTCATGATGGTGGCGCCATCGTTTGAAATGGTGACGCTGCCCTTATCGTCGTGGATCAGCTTGTCCATGCCTCTAGGGCCCAGCGTCGTCCTCACCACGTCAGCAACCGCAGTACACGCGTTTATGTTGCTGATCAACTGCGCCTTCCCTTGCGACGTGTCCGTCCCTTCCTTCAGTAAAATGATCTGCGGCTGCTGCTCGATTTTGTGTGTGCGTGTTTTTTTTTTTCACATTTTTCAAACTAGTCAGTCACTGAACCTCGCAAATCGAACGAATTGAAAACTCAAGGGTTAGTAAGGAAGTGTAACTTACCAGCATGGCTGCCATTTGTTGAGATTGAGATTGAAGTGCAAATACAGAGTGAAGCTACAGAGAGTTTAGAAAGAGAGAAGCCAAAGCTAGGGTTTTATCTCTCCGTCTTTTCTTTTCTTTTTTTTTGAATTACTTAATTTTTAATTTAATTGTTCAGAAAGTTCCAGAGCGGATATCTGTTGTCACCCTCTTGTTTCGTGTAGTTGATTGATTGTGGTTTTGGGTTTAATTTATGGAAAATTTTATAAACAACTCTCATATTTTATTTTTATTTTTTATTAACCAAATATTTTAAAATAGGTTAATTTTGTTCTAAAATTAAAATAAAATTATTTTTCTACTCTCATCATCAAATGAAATTTTGAACATGTACAAATTTAGTTAAATCAAAAATTTTGAAATCATCATTGTATAGATCGGGTCTTACACAATATATTTGTCACTTTAAATCAAAAAAATAGTTAATTCTTAGTAAATTTTTGAAAAATTTTAATGTTATTAAAAATTTGTCAGAATTTATATTTAAAGTTAAAAATAAATGAAACTAATAAATTATATATGAAAAATTGATTACAATAGTATAAGAAAAGTTAAAAATGGGTAAAAAAAATAAAAGTTTTGGGTGTGTTTTATCGAGTAAATCTCGAGCATACACCGCAGGGCCAAGATGGCCCCCGAGATGCACCTAACGCATCTCGTAAGAGCATCGCGAACTTTAAGTCGCGATGATGCACTATTGTGTCACATGACGCCTACATAGGGTGCCACATGGCACAATTATAATTTTTTTAATTTTTTTAAAAATTAAGTCTAATTTTATTTAAAATAAATCAATTTAATTTATTATATTAAGTAATTAATTAATGAATAAGTTTATTATATTATATATTCATTTTTTGAAACCATATTGTTATTTGTTAAATAATTAATTTACCCAATAATTAATTTGTATATGTGTTTTTAAGTAATAATAATTTTAATTTTTTTGTAACATTATTTATTTAATGAGTATCTTTTGTAATTAATTATATATTATAATATGTTGATTAATATGTTAGTGTTTAATATCCCTTTCCCTTTTATGTATGTTGAATTAATATTATTTGTGATTTTTTTAAATAATATTGTATGTTAGTTAATATATATGCTTGTTATTTGTTAATAATATTAATTTATTTTATTTTCTTAATTGTTACAAGAAATATAACATATTAAAAAAATATAAACTTCCAAAGCGTATAATTTTTTGTGCATCAATGACAACTTATTTAAAGATATGGGGTCTAAAAAATATTAAAATAATTAAAAGAGAATTAAAATGCATTATTTAGGCAGACGTGTATGAGACATTTCTTAAATATGTTAGATTGGACGTTCTCCAGTATTTTGGTACACGAATTATTATTGTGTGAGGTACATATCTCTAATTTATACGATGAGATGTGATTTTATATAGGAAAAAACGCATTCGATTTAGCCTGCAGGCAGTGGGGTAAGTTATCTAAACACCAAACTCTTCATGTATGACTGCTTGAATTTTCTTTAGTCTATAAAGTCGACTCACAGATGCAACTTATTTTTTATGAATTTTTTAATAATCCGAGACTTTACTTGTCGATGACCATCGCGCAAGCGATCTAATTGGCATACATGATCTGAATCAATTCTACATACAATGAAATGATTTCTTACATATGTTGACACCTCACGTAATCGACATCTATCATTATCACATTTTATCTCAAAATGATTTTTTGTCGACCTCGAGACTTTAAAACTTCAATTACCCTTAAGTGCTAGTATACTAATAGCTTGTAAAGTTTGTCTTTTCTGTTAACTAACTTTCTTATAAACACATTACCAATTCCACTATTCGATATCTTATTCGATATGCCTAAGTTTGATGGTGGTATTAGAGGCATAAACGCAAAAGAGTTTTCAGTTTCACAAAAATCTACTCTTCTAGTTTTAACATTTAGAGAGCTCATTGAAATGTAACTACGTCCGCCTTCTAGTAAATCATCCCCTTCTATATTATCAACATTTTCAATATTATCACCGTCTCCTTCTACATCCCCAACATTTCTAATATTATTACAGTCCATTTCCACATCCCCAACATTTTCAATATCATCACAATCATAGTATGTATAGGCTAGGTCTTCATTGAATGGTATATGAAAAATATTGTGATACTCATTTACTGTGTTTGAGAGAACCACTATTAGAATTGATATGGATGTATGACTCACTTGGTTGCTACCATTAGCTGACATAAAATGAGTATGAATTGATGGTGGGTTTTGATTGGGGAACTATACATTATCTTTATAAACGAGAACTGTAGGATCTACTATTATACATAAAGAACAATACGATCTTTTGTTGGCGCTAAAAAAGAATCAAACATCACTGTCATTTCTAATTTCAATAGATTATAACTTATACCTCGTTGCATCAATTTTGATTTTCAAAATCACCTTATAGTTCACATTGTTGACTCCCAAGGTATAATATATTACATTCAAAAGATCCTTAAATTTGATATCTTTTGAAACCAAAATTTCAAAATTACTATAATCAACATAACTCTTTTCTCCATCACTATAACTCTCTCACTTTCCTCTAAAATAAATAACAATTGCATCATACTTCATAGGTCATGAAAAGAAAAAAAATTTATTAAAAATAAACCCTAAAAAAATTTAAAATAAATTGAAAAACTCTGCGATATTGCAATATTCAAACAAATAAAAATAAACATAAAAAATATTAAATGAAAAGAAGACACAATTAAAATAATTTTTAAAATAATAAATAATTTATTGTGGCACCACGTGGCAGCATATGATGGCGCTATGTGGCACAACCGTGTGGCATCGCGAACTTTAGAGATGCGCTCATTGAATGTATCTCGGGACTGTAGCGCTATGTGGTAGCATATGATGGCGCCACGTGGCGCAACAATGTGGCATCGCAGACTTTATGAGATGCGCTAATTGAATGCATCTTAGGACCGAGATGACCTCGAGATTTCTGAAACCAGAAGGTAATGGGTCGCCACATCGTCGACCGTCTGGTTTCAGCCAAAGTCAATAAAAAATTATTTTTTTTACCAGATTTCAACATCTTTTACACCATTCTAACTTATTTTTCACGTTTAATTCATCAATAACATATATTTCTAACTTCAAATGTAATTTTTAATTAATTTCTACGAATATTAAATTTTTTAAAAAGTTTAGAAAAATTTACAAAAATTGGCTATTTTCTTGATTTGAAGTGACAAATATATTGTGCAATACTCGATCTACGCAATGACAACTTTAAAAATGTTTGTCCAATAATATAATTCTTAGTTCGGTAAAAAGAAACGAGAAAACGCTTAAATTTTTTATTTGGGGTATAAATATTCTATTATGAAATATTTAACTAATAAAAAATAATGAATTAATAATTGATTGAAAAAGAATAATTATAAAATTTAAGGATTATTTATAAAAGTTTGCCTTTAATTTATTAAGACTATGACTGTTTTAAGATTTTTATACTCTTTGTTTTCTACCTATTAGAAATTCAGAATCATTTTTTAAGAAATACTTGTTCTTCTTTTTTTTTTTTTAAGGGTGTTCCTTTTTCTAAAATTTACTTTTTAGAAATGCATTATTCTAATTTCTTATCAATTAAGAGCTTTAAGAGTTGTTTGGCTTGCAGTTTTTTTTTTTTAAAAGAAAATAATTGGCATAACATTAAGTTTAAATTAATTTGTGTGTTTCACTTAATTTATTTAGTATGGGATTCAAACTCCACTTACTCTAAGATGGAGATGGTATAATTTAAATTTCATTATAATAAAAAAAAATTAAAAGCTTAAAATTAATTTAATTTAATCTATTTTCCTTTTTATCTTCTTCTTATATTTTATTAAAATGTAAATATATTATTATGATTGTTATATTTGAATATAAAATTTAAGTGTTCACATTGTTGAGTTTATATATATGATTTTGTTAAAAATGAACAACTTAGTTCATTATATAATGAGTACCTCAATAAGTATAGTGTTTTTGAGTATATCATAAATTGTGTTGAAGTTTTATATATTTAATTTATTTTATTTTAAATTTAGCTAAAATATTGAATGGAGCTGATTGTATGTACCTAAATGATATTTTTTTCCCCTTTAAAGATCTGAAAATAACCATCTAAAATTAATAAATGATGTTTATATTCTTTAAAATGCTATGTTTATTTTGTATTTATATGTTATAGAAATATTTTTAAATTAAATAATTTGACATATAAATATATCTCATTGAATAATATTGAAAAGATATAATTTTATTTTTTTAAAATTTTTGTATTTATACAAAATAATTAAAATTGAAACATATAATATGCTTTCTATTTTTACATAAAAAATATTCTAAATTTTTGTATGGTACATGAAATGTGATTTTAAAAAAAAAAGAATTATAGTATTTTTAGTATATAATTTATAAAAGAGTTGGAAATATGTTTTTATTTTTTATTTTTTGAGACAAGAGAAGTTAATTAATTGTATAGGAATAATTTTGAGGGTTAAAAAGAAAATAATTCATTGTGAGTTTAAATTACGGGGTTATTTGTTTTTCGTCAGAAGTTTGAATGTGAGTCTTTTAAAATATTTATTTTCATATTTGCATTCCGAAATTAAGTGACTTATTCACTTGATCTTTGAATGAATTATTTAAATTTAAAATTTTAAGACTATCTTTGTATTATTAATCTATTTTCTTACTGTGTAAAAATATAATTAATTTTATCTTTTATAATAGCAAATTATCTATTTTAAATATTTATAATTAATTTAAAAAAATTACATTTGATACTATTAAATAAATTTAGACTACTATTTATGTAAAACATACCATTTATGTATGCATTTTTTTTATCTTTCATAAATCATTAGTTAAATAAATAAAATTGTCTTTTTGTATTTCTCTACTCTATTTTCTTTTGTAAAATTAATTAACTTTACAATATTTTTAGCATATGAATACCCAGTAACTTAGCACTTTTAAGGAATATAAATGTCAAATTACTCGTTTCCAAATATTTTTCTTTCATAAAAATAAATAATTTAACACTTATATTCATACATTACAAAGAGAAAAAACAAACATATAATTCAAATATGTGCACTCAGATTTATTTAGTCTTCATCTAAAATTTATATCTATTTAAAATTTTCAAACAAAAAAAAAAAGCTATATAGAACTTAATTCAAATTTTTAACTTAATTTTATTCTGATAAACAAAAAAGTTAAAATATCTCAATAATTGAAACTAAATCATATTAAGTGCTAAAGCATAAGAACATTGAGCCCATTAGAGCAGATATAAACAAATATCTATAACAAATAACTTAATTCTAAATTTTCTCTAAAAATATCTATATATATATTAAATAAACAAATAGCTAAATAATTCAATATATTACATATACACATATTTGTACAATAAAACTAATGAACAATAATTTTTATAAATAATTCTAGCAAACACATTTTCATTATTTTTATTTTAAAATTATAAATTTAAATCATACTACTAGGCATATTCCAAAATCAAAAACATCCAACCAATGACACTAATTTCTGTTTTACCAAACTAGTTCAAAAGCCTTGTTTAAAAAATATTTCAGGAAAGGTAAAATGATTCGTAAATTCGTAAACCAACTAAAATCTATATTTATTAAAAAGAATTTGGTAAATTTTAAAGCCAATTTGAGATGAGTTTGATATATAAAATTAAAACTCGCAATAAATTTTTTACGAGTACAAATTTAATAAAATGTCTTCAGGATTTTTACATTTTTTAATTTTCATTAAAAGAATACCAAATAATATTACTTTAGTTGTAGCACTAAATAAAATTTTGAAAGAACGATTTTTATCTCTTCTTCAATTTATCTAGCATTCTCATTTTCACTTGTCATATGAACATCATCCCATAGTTTTGACATTTTTAAGTCTCTATTCTCACAAAGCTATTGATTTATGCTCGTCAAATATTTCTTTAATTCTCAAATTACTTGTTTTAATCTCTCTTTAATCTTATTCCACTAACATTAAATTACTTAAATAAATAATATAAATATTTTAAGAAAGATGAATTGATTTTTTTTAACTTTTTTATTTATTTTATTCACATAATGAAGATTAATAATTATATATTTTATTTTATTTTACTCTTTTAATGTTTAATACGTTATTAGCTTAGCTAGTTGGTAATTGGCTTATCATGAAACTATAATATACTAATATAAATTAATTTGTAAGACGTATTCATAAATCTTGCATCAATCTAAAAAAAAATCATTTTTATTTAATTCGATTACTTTGTAATTATATTGTCTAGTGTTTGTATTAACTATTTATAAATTACTTTTAATAAATTAAAACTTATTAAGGACAAGTCTTATTGATCATGTATGTCAATTAGGTATATCTCTATCTTAAATTGAAACTTGTAAATATCTCTACAATCATGCATCAATTTATTATGGTCTAAACATAATGATTCATCTCTCGAGTTTATCAAAATATTTTCTATTCAATCATGACATTGACCAGATTTTATAATGCATTAAGCATAAATAAATTGAATAATAATAAATTGAGTTCATTAAATATAAAAGAAAATATTGCAATTAAGCTATACATATATGAGTTCAAGTGTTAACCTTAGAAAGAAAATTTAGTTCATGGTTATAAGGGAAACTAAGCAAAATAATAATGAAAATATTATTCTAGCAAACTGATACGACTGTTGAAGTGCTATTGCTGAATTGCCGAAATTCCTTTGCTTCACTGAACTCCAATGATTCTCCATATTGAATTGCCTTGATTAGCTCTAATAGCCTTAAGTTGTATATGTTTTTCTAATGCTTTGAATGTTGGGACGAGGGATCTTTTATAGGTGTCAATTTAGACGGTTTAGGCAGTATTCTTATTATAGTAGGAAAGTTTGGTCATTGGGGCTACAATGTCTCATCACTAGGGCGCTATGTCTTCATGTCTCCATCGTTGCAACGATAGCTGTGTAATGATGGGGCACTGCTCTATTGCTGAGGCAAAAATCTTTTAGTGCTGTGCTAAAAGTGTGACTAATTAAGAGTTCTTATTTTGGCATTGCCTAATCCGTTTCTAAAGTTACTGCTGAGGTGCTCAACCTTATACCACTGGAGCAACGTCTTAGTTTGGAATTTTTACAATTTAGTTCCTATTTTCTGTGGTTTTTCGAAGAACTTGCGATTTTGTCCTAATTTCTTCATATTTGCTCTTTTTACCCTTAGTACTTACAAATAAACAATAATACTAAGAAATAGCCATTTATTCTTAATAAAATATCAAATCTCTAAGTAAAATGAGAATAATTTAAATGACTATTTTGCCCCTATCATATTTCAATTACATGTGTCCTTTAAATAAATTAAATGGTGGCAATTGTCTTGTCACTTGTTAAGGTATAATAAGGCATCATCATGCCATTGTTTTGATAAATGACAGCATGTGGTGGCAAGTGATGACCAATCATTACTTGCCACTTGTCAAGCCTTTAGGAATCGAATTGTTAGATCCATGTGCTTTTCGAAAGACTAGGAAATAATTTCTATTTTTCAAAATTTTCTCGGATCAAACTGTTAGACTTGGTGCACTATCTTAGTGCTCAATGATATACTTCATATTGTAAAACTCCCTAGGTTCATACCCGCTTGTCTTACGAATTTTTTTTGTAAGTTTATAAACGATGCCCACACACACGTTACGGATATTACAAAATGACACATTGAATTAAACAAGTTGAGATTAATATATATTTGTATAATCTCTCCATCACTTATATCAGGGAAGAGCAAAGACATGATCATCATCTCTATATGCTTGACCGTGAACTTATCTGCAGATTCAGATTTTCATAAACAATATCCGCAAACACTTTTGTGATATAGTTTATCCCAACGGAAAACTCTTTTTCGAGGTTTATGCTTATGGCCACAAGACTTCCCGAAATATAATCTTAGAGCATTAAGATATACAACTCACCCATATAAGCTGACAGATCCCATATCTACGCATACTGAATTCTTAAGCATCGGACCAGACTCAACGACACCTAGTGGTAATACCATATAAGGTCTTGACATACGTGGAACTACAATATGGTAGATTACTCATAAGCCCACCAAGGAGATCAGGTTAAAGGACCACGAATACTACTCAACTCGAGAAGATCTTCTATTGACGACTTTATAGGATGTCTATTAGAGATCCTCACGAGTTTGTTCAGTATCCAGTCTTCACTGAATACCTCGTGTGCCTATACGAGCTTCCACTAAGCTTATAGTTTGCTAAGATTAACCATTTATACCATCCAGATATAGACATACACTGATCTATATATGCAAAAATCTTTAACGATAGACCCGCCTCAGTGAAAATAGATTAGGAACATAGTATTTAGAAATATACTTGCACAATGACATTTTCTAGAACTATTTGTAACTCTTTGCAACCATGTTATTACTAATATATTCTCAAATCTTTGTCCTATTTCAAACAAGGCTCTAAATTCTTAGATTTCATTGACTCTTATAACTTACTAACTCTTAGCATTTATAACTCTCAGCATTGGTAACTTTTAGCGCTGATCTAAACTCATTTAAATCATATATGAACTCCTTCAGATTATACAATGTTTGAAATGTTACAAGCATCTTACCATTTATATTTAATATTAATAGTTTTATTTGAAATGTTTATTATATAAATATTAAACAATTAATATTCATATAATATTCATATAATATTGGAATAGCACATAAGCACCATCTCTAACACTTAAAGCCTTCTATATTCTTCTAGGCCTCCTTCAAGGCTCATTTTAACCTGGCCAACCTCGGCCTCAACCATAGCCGACCTCTACTCAGTTATCACTACCTTATAGAAAGCAAGTGAATCAATTGTATGTAAGGCTATTGCATATATCAATATTCTAATTTTTATGGTGTCTAGATTTTTCCATGATTTATAGGCTATATGTAATCTTTGAGACAAATTGTTGACAACAACCAACTCATTATTTCTTTTTCTAGGTTTTAGTTTTCTCTTTTTGCTTAAGGACTAGTAAATTATTAAGTTTGGAGGAGTTTGATAGCTGTATTTTATACTTATATTTTCTCTTCCTTAAGCTTAGCATTTGTTCATTTTAAGCATGAATATTTTAATTTTTATGTGTTTTATTTTCATTTTGTATGTTTGAAATCAACAGAGTTAATTGGGATGAAATTTAAAGAAAAAAGAGGCAAAATTATCAAGATGAGATTAAAAGATCAATGCTGCTACCTTAGAAGTCAAGGTTGAATAATTGGAATAGCTAAAAAAAAAACCCTAAAAGTTAGAATCTCAAGGCTGCAACACTAGGATTCAGCATTATGACACCAAGTGCGACAAAAAGTAAGCATCCCAGTGCCTAAATACAAGGCTACAGTGGTTGAACGATCATCGAGCTAGCACTACAATTGTAGTAACCAGTATCCACGACTGGTAAGAATAAGTATTTATATATGTATAAATATACGTATTTTATTTGTATGTTGGTGATACTTGATTTATATATTGTTATTAGTAGTGTTTGTATAGGTTAAGGTGATACTATTAGCATTGGGTTTAATTGTAAGACTTTAGATTTATTTTAGGGACCAAATTGTAATACTTTAAAAGTTTTGGGGGTAAATTCATAAATACCAAAAATTAGCCACTTAGTATAAAAATACACTTTTAAAACCCTAATTCTCTCATTTTGGTCGAGCTACCTCTTTTAGAGAGAGAGAAGAGAGAAAAGAGGGGAGAGAAAGAGAAGAAGGATAAGAAAAAGAAGAAGAAATTGAAATTTTGGATTTTAAGAGGTATATCACAACTATTTCTCAATTTATTGGTGTTAACTATGTTAATTTCTTTAAGTTTTGATTTCTGAAAATATGTATAATTGAGGATTTGATGTGTATTTCGTATGATATTTTGAGAATTGATGATGATCTATAAGATAGTTTGATAAATCATGATGGATTGTAGAATTTCTGCTTGATAGTTTCTTGATCCAAGAATTTTATAAATTGTTGTGATTCGATTTTGGTTTTAAATTTTGATTATATGAAATTAGACATGTTTAGTATCATCTGAGACTTTGAATCGATTCAAAAGTCTAGAAATTGAATTTTGTGTGAATTTACCAAAATGACCCTAAAATTCTGGAAATTTCCTATGTGAACAGTATAATACAGTGACGAACAATGTTTGTCCTACTGAATGATCTTCAAAAATTACGAATTTGTGGAATATGATAAGTTTATATGTCTAATATGATATACTCGGAATTGAGAATTTAGATCAATGTGGTTGAAATGTTATGAGTTTCTAAAGTATATCCGCTCATTGCAGTATTTGATTAACAGATTTTTAAAACTATGGAATAAAATAGTTTTAAAATACTTTTGGCAGTGATTTGGAAGTGAAATATTTATCATGGAATGAGATATGTGTTAAGAGTAATTATGTGGTAGTTTTATAATTTTTGAGTTAGTATATGATTTTATATAATTAGGAGATTGAATACTGTTTAGTAAGTATCTTGATCTTGTCAGGTTAGTAGTTTGGATTTGATGGTATGTATGGAATAGATTGTGTAGAAATTTTGATATAATATTCATATATAAGAAGGATATATGAGTCAAGAATGATATATTCTGAGTTCGGAGTAATTGGACATCATTTGATGTATTAGAAAATTTTGTTAAGTGTAAGTGGTCAGAATGACAGGTTTTGAGAAACCAAGTATTTAGACCAATTTGATGTGATAAATGCATTGTGTATAATTTTGTAAGCTATTTAAAGTATTTTGTGTGAATTTTGAGGCTTATGAAAGGATTAATCTCCATTGATAGGTTAAGGAGATTTAAGCCTTGTAGCTGAAAGTGTTAAGAGGTAAGTATACTAGACTTTTTACTGGAATCACAATAAACATAGTAAGTGTTATGAATGATTTTGTAAATGTGGTTAAGAATATGTTTATGTTATGTCAAAGTATATTTTGATATGAAATGTGAATATATGTTTATGAATGTGAGCATTGACATTGAGCATGGACATACATGTGTTTTTTTGAAAGTGAGCTTTCAAAATAAGATATGTTTAACAAAGAAAGCTTTTGAAGTGTAATATGTCCATGAGAAATATTTTGTGTTTTGAGGGTACTTGAACTCACTGTTAACTTAGTAGGCATTTTATGTGATTTGTGGAGCCTTTATGTGTGGCCTTTTCTTCGGGATTGGTATATGTTATGTGTTCCGTATGTAGGGAGGATCCTATTGGTACCTAAAGGAAGTGTGAGTCATCACATTCGTGTGGTGGCGTATTGGTGCATGTGAGAGGACTCACCGATGATCAGGGTGAGGGTTTGGCTTTTACCTTCGGGCATGAGCATTATATATGTGTAATTTCAAGACCTCACTTGTACTATTCCTCTCATACGGTATGTCACCTACGAGTGACATTTGGCTCATTATGTGATATGTGATATGTAAGTCCTACTAAGTAGTAGTTGAGTAATGGTATTCCTATTATGTGTTTTGAAAGAATGTGTAAGCGCTTACATGATATGTGATTTGATAAGATTATGATTTTAATTGATCACAGCATATCATACATATGCATTGTGTACACATATGTATTTGTATTTGATATATGAAAAACTAGTATGCTTACTGAGTTTTATACTCATTATAGTTTATGGTGATTTCAGGTAAATAAGGTACATGTGTGCTTAGCGGATTTGGCAAGGCTTCTGCTGTTCCTTGGGTTCCCTAAGTTGTTAGGTTGCTAAGTGTTTCATTTGGGGACACGTGGGATAAGATATTTGATTTGTCCCTATTGAATAAATACTTATGTATTATTTTATTGTGTGTGGTTGGATTTAGTTTAAGTTTTACCAAGTGTAGTAATGGATTGATTTTAAGTAAGAATTTGCAATGAATATATTCTGGTCTTCCGGTAACAAAGTTGCTACTGGTGACGTAGTAGAGTGTTAATCTCTGAGAAAACTCTGCATATCTCCGGTTTACTAATTGTCCCAGTCATAATTCAATTGCTATAATTCTGAAAGAAATTAAAATGAATCTTTAAGTATTATTAAATGAATGTAAGTGATGTCGTGTGTAAGATCTTTTAGGTCTGGGGCGTGACAACAATGTGGGGAAGTAAGGTCATAACATTAGACATTGGATTTAGGAAACCTTATTCTAACTTGGACTTAGATTTTTTTTCCGTAATTTAAAGACGAAAGTCTATATAAATAAAAGACAAAAAGCTTATTTAGAGGGATAATTAGAGATAGCGTTAGAGAAAGTAATTTTTAGAGTTTAGAGCAACTTTTGAAGAATAAAAAAAGTAAGAAAATTTGAAGATAAGCAATATGTTTTATTTCTTCGCTCTTCATCTTTATACTTTTCTATGATTTTTAAGATGTTAAACCTAATGTACTCTAGAACTTTTTATTTCATCATGAGCTAATTTAATTTTCTAAGATTACAATTTGAACCTAAAATGTAGCTTGTATTATTTATTTTTCCTTAGTCTATGAAATTAATGATGAATTGTGTTTGGCCTTGAATAGATTGATAATGATCAATGCATAAAAACTTTGGGTTCTATGTGAGATGAGGACTATACTTACATGGCATATATAACTGTTTAAGAGAATCTGTTTATAATGAATCTTGCTTTAATCCAATTATTCTAGGAATGTAAATAATTGATTAGGTAAAGTGTTTTCACTTGATTATCGCAAGAAATTTGTGAAGATATTAGGTTTCTTTGTTAACTATCTGTATTAATGAATTAAATTAAGATGAGTAATTAGATTCAAGTGAAGTCTTGAGTGATAATCATAATCTTAGGCTTTTTAATATTAATGAACTAATTTTTTTTACTCCATTTTCATTTTATTTTCTTTATTTATTTGAATTAGATTTTATTTGCTGGGATTATTGATTCTTTGAAAAAGAATAAAAAGACACAATTTTAATACTTAACAAATTTAATAATAATTCATTATAGAAATAATACTCTATTCATCATTATATTACTTATTTACAATTGCATTTCTAAATCACACAACAAGCAGTTTAGTAGTAACAATCCTTCTAATAATCGATGTTTGGCTTAATTTGATATAACTCATAAAGCTTAGAAAAGACAGGGTCACCAAATCTAGCATTATACCATATAACATAAAGGCCAACCAGTGTCCTCTAAGAGTTCAAATTTAACTAGCACAATGCTAAGTTCAAATGAGCTAACATGTCCACAAAATAAGGCTAAAAAGGCAATGTCAATCCCAAATTCAAAAAATAAAGACTAAGGGCCATCTTGGCGCACTAACATATTCATCCTCTTAGAGAACCCTTAAAATAACTGCCTTAAAAAACTTTTTTTTTCTTTCTCTTATATTTTCTTGTCTAACAGAGATTCCTTTCTACTCTTGAGAAATTGGAGAGGGCATTACTCTATTGGGCATCTATTTAGAATCACTAAGACCTTTCGAAAGCTCTACCAAATTCTCTCCTTGAGCAAGTTCTCTTATTTTCAATCTAAGTCCTTGAACCTCTCGAGCACTTTCATTATCTATTTCTTGGGTTGAGATACTTCCAGCAGCCAAGCCCTTACTACAACGACTAGAATTGCGACCAAACATCCTTTAGGACTCATCCATTAAAGATATGATTTCCACAACTAAACAAATAGAAAGTGCACCTTATCAAAAGTTTGCCTATATAAACTAACAAAATGAACGCTAAAAATAGGGTACTCAAGCCTTCACGAACAAATCCAAAGCTAAACTAAAACGCAGAGAAAGCACACCAAGATTCATATAAGAGAAGGAAGTCAATATAGAAATACTTGTACAAAGATAGCATAATACAAGAAAAATTACAAATGAAAGAAGATAGCATAATACAAGAAAAATTACAAATGAAAGAAGACTACAAAAGGCATAAGGATTTTAAATCAATAAAGCCTATCTCTCTTGACAATCGTCAAAGAGAATCAAAGTGATAGAATAAAAGAGACCACTTCTTTATATGCGTGGTTCTTAAAAAGTGATCATAACCATTGAATCAAAATTTAATGGCTTGAACACCTTTAAAGGTGAAACATCTCTTTGAACTAATGTCTTTCCTTAAAGAGTACAACTTAACTAATCGATCAATGTTACTACTTCTAAATAAGGCCACAACATCACAAATTCAAAAAAGGGAGACCGTTTAATTAGCAGCCTGACACTGCACATTCTTTGAAAAGTTGCCAAACATTAAATACAACCTTGCGCCAACTTCAAATAATCAATCCCATCGTTGCTTTAAACACACGACTGTGTCATGTACGCTTAAAGACCATCGACACAGAAGATCTCACTGATCAACACATCCATTCCCTTACAAAAGTATAATACCTAATCTCGAGCATCGCCTCAAATTGATAAACCAAGAATTGTGGCCAATCACATTAAAAGGCATTTTGAAGACCACATATCTAGATTCTTACCTATAGGCCAAATCTTTAAAAAGTCCAGCCTATTTACTCTAACCTACCAAGCGCAAGCCCAAGAGACAAGGCCCAAACATTACAAAGGTATATGAATGTCCTCAAGCAGGCTTATAGTCCTCATAGCTTTGCCAACATTATCCTTGGTCATCGGGTACCCTTCTCAAGCCAATTGACCACCCTGGTTATGCACGAGCATTCTAAAATAGACTTGCTATCAAGAATCATAAACTTAATATACCTTCCATAAATATAACTCTTACAATCTCAGTAAGAGTCCTACATAGGCAAGAAATGTTTAACCTTATTTGGGTAAAACTCTAATATATAAGTCCAAGAAGGGAAAGTTTTAATGGCTTACAACCCTACTGAAATTCTACAACTACATAGTAGGCTCGTACTATAACTCTATAAAATGAGTCGAAATTGCTAAGTTAAGAATCACAATCATCATTAAGATCAATTACTTATGCAAAGCTTTAAAGCTTTCCTTACCCTCAAAACTCTCAACAAAAGCCTCTTTTTTATTTATTGCCCTTTCCTTTTGCCTTTATATTATTTTTCCTTATTTTTTGTTATTGTTGACTTAAGCATCGGAGTGCTTAAACTGAAAAATCTTTTAGCACTGCCTCACCTTCTTCTTTAGTTGCAGGATTTCTAATAAGCTCAACATCCTTAGAGTAGACCTGTCTAACCCAGTTCCTCTCAAAGTTCGGTTGTTATTCATAGAAGAAACAAATTCAACTTTCGAGAGTTGATAAAATTTTTGGGTCAACAATATCCTTACCAATAAATTATGTTACAAGTATTATAGCAATAATTTTTTTTTATTATTTAAATATGAGTATTCAAAGTACATTTTAAAGTACAAATAGTCTCGCCCATAAAAAAAAACGTAAGGATGACAACGGATTGGGTTTGAGACAGAAACCCCTAAACTTATATCCACATCTGCTTCTAAAACAAATACTAAATCCCTTTCAAACTTGTTGTAAGTTTAAAGCTTTTTTACTAAACCCACTCTAGTGGATTTGTACTTTATACCAAACCTACAACGGGCTATCTGCAAATTATAAGCAAGTTGTAAATTGATATAATAAAAAATATAAATTTATAACCTTTATTTCAAAGAAAATCCTAAAAACATATCAATCAAAATTATATCACAAATTAAATTCATAATTACAAGACTTATATAATAATATTAGTTCGATTAATATTTGAAATAGTTGCAAATGAATAAAAAAAGTACATAAGTAAACAATACAATAAAAAAATCAAGTCTACAATCAAGGTCTCAAAAGCAAGTCTATTACTAATATTGTTTCAAAATAAGATTAAAAATCCAACACTAAGTTTACACGTCTTTATCTTAGTTAGCAATAGTTGCACCACCCATCCAATACATTTTTTCTTTAACTTTGTGTAGTTGAACTTCTCTTGATTGGTTTCAAACGGGCCTTGTGGCAAGCAACCAAGTCTATTAACCTTCACTCATTTTGTTTTTCTTTCTTCTTTCTCTAATACACTAAGTGAGATCTCGAGAAATGGTATCTCAACCTATGTTATTGGAGCACTCTTTGATACACATTGTGGATATAACAAATTTAAGGGTTTACCTTGAAGCAGCTTCCAATGTCATACTTTCTACTATCTCTATTCACTCCATTTTCATTTAGAACCTAGCTTCTCCAATATATCTCATTGTGGGCACAGATTGCCAAGCCATTTAAAAAAATTGAAACATATTATTTTTTTTATAAAAAAATCAACCTTTTTTTAAAGTGGATATTTCACCAATAGATATTCATAGATATTTTGCTAAATCCATATTTGTCACGCCCCAGACCCAAAAGATCCGACACACGACATCACTTACATTCATTCACTGCATGTGCACTCATAAATAATATTACACAAAATTTTCAACTTTCATTTCAATTTCTTTCAGAATTATAGCAATTGAATTATGACTGGGACAATTATTAAACCGGAGATACGCAGAGTTTTCTCAGAGATTAACACTCTACTACGTCACCAGTAGCAACTTTGTTACCGGGAGCCCAGAATATATCCATTGCAAATTCTTACTTAAAATCATCCAATAACCACACTTTATAAAACTTAAACCAAATCCAATCCACACACAATGAAATAATACATAAGTATTTATTCAATAGGGACAAACCAAATATCCTATCCCACGTGTCCCCAAATGAAACACACAACAACCTAGCAATTTAGGGAACCCAAGGAACAGCAGAAGCCTTGCCAAATCCGCTAAGCACACATGTACCTTATTTACCTGAAATCACCATAAACTATAATGAGTATAAAACTCAGTAAGCATACTAGTTTTTCATATATCAAATACAAATACATATATGTACACGATGCATATGTATGATATGCTGTGATCAATCAAAATCATAATCTTATCAAATCACATATCATGTAAGCGCTTACACATTCTTTCAAAACACATAATAGGAATACCATCACTCAACTACTACTTAGTAGGACTTACATATCACATATCACATAATGAGCCAAATGTCACTCGTAGGTGACATACCGTATGAGAGGAATAGTACAAGTGAGGTCTTTAAATCACACATATATAACGCTTATGCCCGAAGGTAAAAGCCAAACCCTCACCCTGATCATCGGTGAGTCCTCTCACATATACCAATACGCCACCACACGAATGTGATGACTCACACTTCCTTTAGGTACCAATAGGATCCTCCCTACATACGGAACACATAACATATACCAATCCCGAAGGAAAGGCCACACATAAAGGCTCCACAAATCACATAAAATGCCTACTAAGTTAACAGTGAGTTCAAGTACCCTCAAATCACAAAATATTTCTCATGGACATATTACACTTCAAAAGCTTTCTTTGTTAAACGCATCTTATTTTGGAAAGCTCACTTTCAAAAACACATGTATGTCCATGCTCAATGTCAATGCTCACATTCATAAACATATATTCACATTTCATATCAAAATATACTTTGACATATCATAAACATATTCTTAACCCCATTTATAAAATCATACAAAACAATTATTATGTTTATTGTGATTCCAGTAGTAAGTCTAGTATACTTACCTCTTAACACTTTCAGCTACAAGGCTTAAATCTCCTTAACCTATCAATGGAGATTAATCCTTTCATAAGCCTCACAATTCACACAAAATACTTTAAATAGCTTACAAAATTATACACAATGCATTTATCACATCAAATTGGTCTAAATATTTGGTTTCTCAAAACCTGTCATTCTGACCACTTACACTTAACAAAAATTTCTAATACATCAAATGATGTCCAATTACTCCGAAATCAGAATATATCATTCTTGACTCATATATACTTCTTATATATGAATATTATATCAAAATTCCTACACAATCCATTCCATACACACCATCGAATCCAAACTACAAACCTGACAGGATCAAGATACTTACTGAACAGTATTCAATCTCCCAATTTTATAAAATCATATACTAACTCAAAAATTATAAAACTACCACATAATTACTCTTAACACATATCTCAGTCCATGATAAATATTTGGCTTCCAAATAACTGCCAAAAGTATTTTAAAACTATTTTATTTCATAACTTTAAAAATATGTTAATCAAATACTACAATGAGCTGATACACTTTAGAAATTCATAACACTTCAACCACATTGATCCAAATTCTCAATTCTGAGTATATCATATTAGACATATAAAATTATCATATTCCACAAATTCATAATTTTTAAAGATCATTCAGCAGGTCAAAAATTATTTTCCACTGTATCATACTGTTTACACAGGAAATTTCCAGAATTCCAGGGTCATTTTGGTAAATTCACTAAAAATTCAATTTCCGAGATTTTCAGTCGATTCAAAGTCTCAGTCGATCCTAAACATGTATAATTTCATATACTCAAAATTCGAAACCAGAATCGAATCACAACAATTTATAAAATTCTTAGATCAAGAGGTTATCCAGCAGAAATTCCATAATTCATCATGATTTATCAAACTATCTTATAGATCATCATCAATTCTCACAACATCAAACGAAATACACATCAAATCCTTAATTATACATATTTCCAGAAATCAAAACTTAAAGAAATTAACTTAATTAACACCAATAAATTGATAATTAGTTGTGATATACCTCTAAAGATCCAAAATTCTCATTTTCTTCTTCTTTTTCTTCTTCTTCTTCTCTTTCTCTCTCCTTTATTTCTCTCTTCTCTCTCTAAAAATGGGTAGCTCGACCAAAATGAGAGAATTAGGGTTTTTAAAAGTGTATTTTTATACTAAGTGGTTAATTTTTGGTATTTACGAATTCACCCCCAAAACTTTCAAAGTATAACAATTTGGTCCCTAAAATAATTCTAAAGTCTTGCAAATAAACCCAATACTAATAGTATATCCTTAACCTATAAAAACACTACTAATAACAATATATAAATCAAGGATCACCCACATATAAATAAAATACGTATATTTATATATATAAATATACATATTCTTACCGGTTATGGATACTGGTTACTACAATTCTCCCCTCCTTATAAGAATTTCGTCCTCGAAATTCATAACTTAAGCACATAGATGAGGATACTTAGATCTCATTTCTTCTTCTCATTCTCAATTTTCCTTTTCAACTGTATAGTTTATTCATAAAACATTTACAAAGCAATCTTCCTTATATATAGGATTTGCTCATTGTGGTCCAAAATCCTAATAAATACTCATTGATATGTTAGATTATCTCTAAGTTGGCTCATAGCTGAGTATACGAGAGGAGTACGAAACATATATCCATAAAATAAACATATGACACACATTATGGACTTATAAAATTATACACACATATTTTTATTCTTTTTTCCCATTCGTTCAATATTTAATGGGTATCTATACACTTCACCTTTCATTCATTAAAGAATAACATAGATGTAGAATACCCATACTAATCTCTTACATAAAATTCTTAACTCCTTTAAAAATTTTAATCCCTTCAACATATACTCATACGTCATAATATCATTCACTACCTTGATATCATTAAAAAAAAATGTAGTATTTCTACGCAACTAAGTTGTCATTCAAATCAGAATATTGAAAGCATTATCTTAAACGATCAAAAATCAACTTCAATAAAAAGACCTTTAGTTCAACTGATTCTTAAACTATAGATCTTAACATTATATCTCTTACTTTAACTCTTAAAAAAAAAATAGTCCACCTTATTGGACATCATTTTCTCATTGAGATTGACATGTCTGCTTTTTCTAATATGCTCGATTTCAAATAGAAAAGATTCTACTAGCACAATTACTGCGATGGCAAATATGATTCTTTTAACTATTCCTTTAACATCATCCACGTAAAAGGAAAGGACAAAACGATTATTGATTTTCTTTCATAAAACTCTATAAATAGCCTAAACCTCATAATCACTTTTTTAGCAATAAATAAAACCAACCTTCTTACCATCTTCATAATGAATCCCATTATCATAACTCCTCATGTTCCTTTTTCTCCACCACAATTTCCAGACCTAATCAAAACCAGAACACTCCATTCCCGTGCCAAAGAATTCATCAGACACTATGCCATCTTAGCAGTCCAAGAACACGGCCTCACAGTTCTTGGTGGCCCTTTGTTCAACTTAGAATACCCTTTCTTTCACCTGCACTCTTTTTTCCCATTTTCCCAATGGTCCAAACCTGTCCTTTACTTGTTATGGTACCTGTTGGATCTGTATACAATCGCCATGGAATTCCCATTACTTAGAACCCTCCAAAAATTAGAAAAATGTGATGAAGATCATCCAGCCCTGATTTTTCTCCAATGGTTTTACCCAAAGACATGGTGGATAACTAAATTTCAATACATGATTGCAAACAACACAAATGCTGCAGTCCCCAGACAACATCTTTGGTCAGTCTTACTTCTCCAACGGAAGGGTATGATTATTTCAGATCACGAGATTCATTATTACCCCACTGTCAAGGATTACCTCACTTTCACCCTTTCACTAAAGGGATCAATTAAGCTCTGGCCTGAAGAAGTAATTCAGCAAAAGAGAGAACTTGAAAGAATTCTTGCTCAGGAAAATCAAATAATTCCTCCGTCTATTTGGATCTCCCCAGAAGATGCTGCACCTTGGGAACAAGTTGAAGCTGACTTTACAGAAGACCTGAATTTTGCCAATATACTCAAATTCCAACAAAGACAAAAATATCATCTTTCACATCTCAGAAATACAGATTACTCTGCTCATCATCACCATATCCCAAACATGACTTATTATGCCAGATACAGACAAGCAATGGATAACCTTCACCAATGGCCTCAGCTAACTGTCCCGACAGAACCTACCCAATCTCAGCCAGTTGTCCCGACAGAACCTACTCAATCTCAGCCAGTTGTCCCGACAGAACTTGACCAACACCAACCCAATCTTGACTTATCCCTCTTTCAAGACTCCCAACCTTATCCAACCGACACCCAAATCCAAGAGGAAGCCAGCACATCCCTCATCCAGACCAGCTCACCTGGAGAAGATCAAGATATGGTAGACCCACATTCCACTCCGCCAGAGCCCTCATTCAATGTATGGGAACAACAACTCCATAAGTTTCTCTCTCACGGATACGACACAGATGAAAGCGACCAAGGAGACTCATTTTGACCTACATTGCTGTTTCTATTTTCACAGAAACTAGATCCGTGTTGCTCTATCACATCAAAGAGAGACTGATTACTGCTTTATCTTTATGTCAAGTGTGCTTTATCTTTCTTCATATCTGCTTTTAATCTCTCGGCCAAAAATTAATGTTAAGACCACAAAATCTTTGTAATTAATAAAGTTAATTTGGCCTCATGTCTAAAGTCCAATTGTTAGCTCAAAAAGTCTTCAAGTCATTGATGTATTGTCGACCATTAGTGCCAAAATGGCTAAGTCCCTAAATCCATGAAATAGGCCTTTATTAACTTTTCTTAATTATCTTACCTAACTTATCACACTTCCGACACAATTTTTATCACACTTACATATCAACATATATTTATTCAAGATTTTGCGACCTATTGTCCCTTATAAAATGATAAAGTAAAACTCATTCTCTTTTTTTTTTGTTTTACCCCACAAGAATCGAGAAAAATATATACTTGAACATACTTACACATATGCTCCACAGCTATTATCAATTTGTTTCTCTATAAATACATTATTATTGCATCCTTATACAAACTCAAAAATATTCAAAGATTAGGGTGAGCATAACAATGGAGGAAACCTCAGCTCGTCGATTCACAAAAATTTGTGTCTTTTGTGGATCCAACCCTGGGAATACCGAAGAATTTACAAAAGTTGCAGAAAATCTCGGTAAGGTATTAGCTGAGCGAAATATACATCTAGTATATGGAGGAGGTAACCGTGGGTTAATGGGGTCTATAGCAAAAGCAGCACACAATAATGGTAGTCGCGTTTTGGGTATCATTCCAAAACCTCTAGCTATTGAAAATATTGTAGGAAAAACAGTTGGGGATGAGTTACAAGTCTCATCTATGCACGAACGAATGGCTCAAATGCTTGGGCATGCAGATGCTTTCATAGCTCTACCAGGAGGTTTCGGGACCTTGGAAGAAATTTTTCAAATTGTCTCATGGGCACAATTACAAATCCATCAAAAACCCATTGGTTTGTTAAATGTTAATGGTTTTTACGACGGGTTGATATCTTTTCTTGACTATGCAGCGGGAACACAATTCATCCCACTTCTAGCACGACGGATTCTTATTTCAGCTCCAACTGTTGATCAACTAATTGATCAATTACAGTCTTTTATTCCTCTGTCTAATCCAACATTGCATCAGTTAGATTGGTCTACTCATGACAGTCAGAAGAAGCGCAAAATAGACTTAAATCTCACTCCGTAGCCTCTATTGTATTTTTGTTGCTGCTATTGTTGTTGTGTTGTTGTTTTCCTTTTCAATAAAAGTTGTTTCAATTGATGTCTTCAATACTCTACTTCTCTATATTTTGTCATTGAGAAAATTATCTCAATTTGCTCTATCACATGCAAATTATCATTATAAGATTTTCAACATCACTCTTACTAAGCATATTAGTCATAACTTAAAAGAAAATCTAAATGGTAATATTAAGATCCACAAGGTACCATTATCCACAACAACAACAATCTTAGCAGCTCTTGGATACTGTGTCATCTTCACAAAATCATACAAAATTTAAGGAATATGTCAAACTTTTACACAACAAAGCTACAAATACAATCCTAAGGATTTGGCATCTGCTCGGTTCCCTTGACTCGACACTTAAAAGTCTACAGAATCATATCTTAGCTCTGATACCAATAAAAGCTGTCACGCCCCAGACCCAAAAGATCCGACACACGACATCACTTACATTCATTCACTGCATGTGCACTCATAAATAATATTACACAAAATTTTCAACTTTCATTTCAATTTCTTTCAGAATTATAGCAATTGAATTATGACTGGGACAATTATTAAACCGGAGATACGCAGAGTTTTCTCAGAGATTAACACTCTACTACGTCACCAGTAGCAACTTTGTTACCGGGAGCCCAGAATATATCCATTGCAAATTCTTACTTAAAATCATCCAATAACCACACTTTATAAAACTTAAACCAAATCCAATCCACACACAATGAAATAATACATAAGTATTTATTCAATAGGGACAAACCAAATATCCTATCCCACGTGTCCCCAAATGAAACACACAACAACCTAGCAATTTAGGGAACCCAAGGAACAGCAGAAGCCTTGCCAAATCCGCTAAGCACACATGTACCTTATTTACCTGAAATCACCATAAACTATAATGAGTATAAAACTCAGTAAGCATACTAGTTTTTCATATATCAAATACAAATACATATATGTACACGATGCATATGTATGATATGCTGTGATCAATCAAAATCATAATCTTATCAAATCACATATCATGTAAGCGCTTACACATTCTTTCAAAACACATAATAGGAATACCATCACTCAACTACTACTTAGTAGGACTTACATATCACATATCACATAATGAGCCAAATGTCACTCGTAGGTGACATACCGTATGAGAGGAATAGTACAAGTGAGGTCTTTAAATCACACATATATAACGCTTATGCCCGAAGGTAAAAGCCAAACCCTCACCCTGATCATCGGTGAGTCCTCTCACATATACCAATACGCCACCACACGAATGTGATGACTCACACTTCCTTTAGGTACCAATAGGATCCTCCCTACATACGGAACACATAACATATACCAATCCCGAAGGAAAGGCCACACATAAAGGCTCCACAAATCACATAAAATGCCTACTAAGTTAACAGTGAGTTCAAGTACCCTCAAATCACAAAATATTTCTCATGGACATATTACACTTCAAAAGCTTTCTTTGTTAAACGCATCTTATTTTGGAAAGCTCACTTTCAAAAACACATGTATGTCCATGCTCAATGTCAATGCTCACATTCATAAACATATATTCACATTTCATATCAAAATATACTTTGACATATCATAAACATATTCTTAACCCCATTTATAAAATCATACAAAACAATTATTATGTTTATTGTGATTCCAGTAGTAAGTCTAGTATACTTACCTCTTAACACTTTCAGCTACAAGGCTTAAATCTCCTTAACCTATCAATGGAGATTAATCCTTTCATAAGCCTCACAATTCACACAAAATACTTTAAATAGCTTACAAAATTATACACAATGCATTTATCACATCAAATTGGTCTAAATATTTGGTTTCTCAAAACCTGTCATTCTGACCACTTACACTTAACAAAAATTTCTAATACATCAAATGATGTCCAATTACTCCGAAATCAGAATATATCATTCTTGACTCATATATACTTCTTATATATGAATATTATATCAAAATTCCTACACAATCCATTCCATACACACCATCGAATCCAAACTACAAACCTGACAGGATCAAGATACTTACTGAACAGTATTCAATCTCCCAATTTTATAAAATCATATACTAACTCAAAAATTATAAAACTACCACATAATTACTCTTAACACATATCTCAGTCCATGATAAATATTTGGCTTCCAAATAACTGCCAAAAGTATTTTAAAACTATTTTATTTCATAACTTTAAAAATATGTTAATCAAATACTACAATGAGCTGATACACTTTAGAAATTCATAACACTTCAACCACATTGATCCAAATTCTCAATTCTGAGTATATCATATTAGACATATAAAATTATCATATTCCACAAATTCATAATTTTTAAAGATCATTCAGCAGGTCAAAAATTATTTTCCACTGTATCATACTGTTTACACAGGAAATTTCCAGAATTCCAGGGTCATTTTGGTAAATTCACTAAAAATTCAATTTCCGAGATTTTCAGTCGATTCAAAGTCTCAGTCGATCCTAAACATGTATAATTTCATATACTCAAAATTCAAAACTAGAATCGAATCACAACAATTTATAAAATTCTTAGATCAAGAGGTTATCCAGCAGAAATTCCATAATTCATCATGATTTATCAAACTATCTTATAGATCATCATCAATTCTCACAACATCAAACGAAATACACATCAAATCCTTAATTATACATATTTCCAGAAATCAAAACTTAAAGAAATTAACTTAATTAACACCAATAAATTGATAATTAGTTGTGATATACCTCTAAAGATCCAAAATTCTCATTTTCTTCTTCTTTTTCTTCTTCTTCTTCTCTTTCTCTCTCCTTTATTTCTCTCTTCTCTCTCTAAAAATGGGTAGCTCGACCAAAATGAGAGAATTAGGGTTTTTAAAAGTGTATTTTTATACTAAGTGGTTAATTTTTGGTATTTACGAATTCACCCCCAAAACTTTCAAAGTATAACAATTTGGTCCCTAAAATAATTCTAAAGTCTTGCAAATAAACCCAATACTAATAGTATATCCTTAACCTATAAAAACACTACTAATAACAATATATAAATCAAGGATCACCCACATATAAATAAAATACGTATATTTATATATATAAATATACATATTCTTACCGGTTATGGATACTGGTTACTACAATATTCATTCCAAATATGTTGTAGGTTTTTATTTTGTATACTAAACCCATCTCATATCCGCTTCAAGCCTTATCAAATCTTTTTTAATAAGATTAGATTCTAGTAGTTTGCATGTCATTTTGTCATCCTTATGAACACACAATAATATATAGGTATTTATCTTCTTCAATCCATATCCATATGACCCCAATCTCTCATCTTGTTATTCATCTTTCAAGTGTAAAACTTCATATAATTTAAGGCCTCTTTTTACATGTTTATAATCATAACGAAGAAGATAATCAATTACGGTCTAAGAAAATATATTATATCATATCATATAATAATGGAGATGATAAAAAATTATAAGATGGTTACATGAATGTGATGGAATGGGCATCAATTCATGCGAGTCATAATATTTATAGCATTACATTTAAAAATGTATTTAATTTTTTCTTTTCCTTTTTTAAAGTGTTGATACTACAATCATATGTCGATGTAAATAGTATGCGAGTATAATTACTAAGGTACATCTGAAAAATAAGCTCTACAAATTTACTACAACAGAAATTATAACATTTGTTAAGACTCAAATATCCAACTCTTGGTGGGAACTGCTTAAGTGCATCTTTTTTAATACTTTGAGCAGGTCAGTTGAGGTTTCTTAGCTTTCAATTTTTGACGTCCACTTTTAATTATAAACTAAAAAAATTGATATTTTGAAAAATTAGTTAATGATGGCTTTTAATCGTATTTGCATAAAGATGAGTGTGAATATGGTGTCATAACATAAAGGATGAGAAAATATAACTACAAGAATTGTTAAAAGTTATTAATTAATAATGGTAATTATCACTAAGCACACAGGAGTGAAGTTGATTTAACTGTCATTTTAGAATATAACTAACTCAACTACTTAAAGAAAAAGAACTGTTAGTATTATGATTTCTAAATTGTAAAAGCCCTTAAAATAGTATTTCTTGATTTTTCCCAAGTACCTCGTTGACAATATAATCTCACAACAAAATAATACTAAACATACAATCCATTCATATAAAATGATGTGTCATAATATAATTAAATATGTAATTTTATTTTATTTCTTATTTTGAATTTTGAATTTTTTATTTCACTCTCCTAATAATACTACACCTTAAAATAAATTATGCAAATTTATTTATCTAAATTGATATGGCATAAATATAATAAAATTTGGAGAGGTAAGGAAAAAAAAGTAAATACAACACAATTAATAGAGAAATAAAAAGAAAAAAAATAGTATTAAAGTTCCCCAGTACGAACTCCACAAGAAATTTTCTTCCTACCCTCATAAACTTTCCACAATTGTGAAAAATCGATCAATTCTCATATAAAAAAGAGCACTCTAATACTCATATAATAATTATAGGATAAAAGATGTTAGGGTCTGATTTTTGATCTAAGAGGCCTAACCCAAATGGGTGTGAAAGACGTGTTGGGAAGTTCGAGTTCGCTAGGTCTTTTGTCATCAAGGGTTGAGTTGGGGCTTTATTTTGGTGGTGTAAAGTCCAAGTCTGAGTGGAGAGCAAGCTGAATGCTAAGTAAAGCTATTCATTTTAAAGGGACCTGAGGAGTACAAAGAAAATGAGGTTAGTAAGGCCGACAGGGTGGTCAGCGACAGCCCTTTAACACTCAAGTTAGATAGTTGCTGTGTGGAGAACGTTTCTTAGGGTTTACTTACCCTAGAGAAGAGAAGGTGCAGAAAATTTTAGAGAGAAGAATGAGAATTTTCTCTTACTAGGTAGTCGTTTAAATTTTGAAATTATGAGTTATGCTTTACCACTTTTCACTTTTGGAGATAAACTTAAGCTAGAAGAGTGCCAACCTAGAGATTTCTCTTCAAGGGCAACAAGTGACGAACTACTATTAGAGAATAATCGCTATCATAAAGGTATTTTGGAGAACTTACTTCAGAGGAGCAGAAAGGTCATTAGACCTTCCTTGACGCTTGAAGCACTAAGAATGTAAATGATTGGTCGATCACTTTATGGTGCTGTCAGGTCAAGTTGGTGAAACCTGAGAGCTCAAGGGTCTTCTAACTCTGCCCTTCTAAGTTTAATGGGTTAAGTGCTGAGCTGTCCAACTACCTCAAACATCTTCTGTCTCTTGTGTTAACTGTGTCATAAGAAGATAAGGTATTGGTGCTTGTTGACATGTCCAGAATATAGGAGTTTATTCCCAAGTGCAGGATTGTCAAAGTAATAAATAACTTGGCGAGAACGAGATCGATTCACAGTGAAGTAGAATTAAAATTACAAACTATAAATACTTTAAAGACAATTAATACAATATAAGATCTTTGCAAAAATTAATTCAATTAACTAATTAAAATAAAAGTTAAAGTTAGGGAGATCCACTCTTAGCATATGAAGTAAGAATATATTTAACTCTTTTTTTATAACTCAATTGGAATCCTCACACGAAGGAGATTACAACCGGAAGATATAATAATTAAAGTTCATCACCTTTATATATTAACTAGTATTTATTTCTTTCAAATATTATACACCAAATCTTATAAATGAGTTCAAATATTTATTATGTCAATCTTTATATTTGTCTACAATAAATCAAGACTCTCACTTTACAAGAAAGGGTATATACGCCAAATCTTGTAAATGGTTTCAAGAATTCATTGTGCCAACTATAAAAATTGTCTATAATAAATCAAGATACACTGCTTTACAAGAAAGGGTATTAATATTACAAACACAATAAATACATCATATATAAATTTGTATAACTTAAAAATGAAATATTAAATTCATGAATAAGAGTTAAATATATCTTATTAACTTACCAAGAGTTTTACCCTTTCACCTTAGCATAAAGAAAGTTACTTGGACATAATAAAAATAAAGAAAAAGAAAAGAAATGGAAGAAGAGATAACATGACTTTAGAATAGTAAACAAGAGAAATAATATTACAAAGAGATAATACAAAAGATAAGTGTTTTGAACTATAATCTAGCTCTTTGATTATATCCTTTGGGCATAAATATGCTATTTATTTATAGAAAAATATGGATAAATTAAGACAAATGAAGAGGGAACCACTTAGATGATAAAAGTCAAGAATGGTGGCAAATAATTTACATTGATTATCATTAATACACCCACTTGATTATCTAATTTGGAATTGATGTGATTCAAATTAGCTTTCTCTTAAAACATCAAAGTTTTAGATAAGTTTCTTATATTTCCAAATTGAGTTGTCTCATATGTATTAGATATGTATTGCTATAGTTATGGGCCAAATACTAATAACTGTTCGTACTGGGCTTGTATTATAAATCAATTCTGTTTTAGGCCATTTTCACCCTCTAAATACTCGAATTTCAAATGCTTTGTGAAATACAATATGTTAGCCCATTAAGTCTGCTCTTCATAGGATCAAGAATCACTCTAATCAGTCTACCACAAAACAATTAAAAGCTAATTATGTACAATATTGTAAATATACTTAAGTTAAGGGGGGATTAAAGACACTAATAATACAAAACAATGATGTAAAACCCCGATTAAATATATAATTTCAAGTGTTCATCACACCCTCTAACCAGCTTATTGCTAATCCCTATATATTAAATATAAATTAAATTTGAACATTACCTAAGTATTTCAAATAAAATGTCAGTTCAAGATCACAATCGTTATAAAGGTTATTTCAATCATAACTTCCAAAATTGTGTATGTATGAATTAAGCCGAAGCCTTCTCACCATAAACCACAACATATATAGCATTGAAAAGGTTTTCCAAGTAAAAGCCTCAACTCTATATCTTCACAGGTGAATAACTTGTTTAATAGGTTAGGATTTCACTCATGGAGTTGGAAAATAGATAATCGCTCAAGAAAAGGTTACATTTAAGGATAGACAGACAAACTAACATTGATCCAAAGATAGAAAAATGGATTATTTAGAGCTAAACCATTCTTTTCACATGCTCGTTTCAGAACTTTAATTATTTTATACGAATCTTACGAATAAAGAGTTCGATGATAAAATTGCTTCCTAATGACTTTTGTCTTCTAGAATTGAACGAAGACTTTATTGAACTGAATTGACGTCTTTTTATATGTGTTTGTTTTTGTTTTTTCTAAAAGACATAAGGAATCATTACAAAATAAGAACACTTTATCACCATAATAATTTTCTAATTTTTTTTATCATCCTTCAGTTATGCAACTAAATCATTCCTCATCCCAAATAATGTCATTCAAAATAAAAATTAACCATTTCAAAAGATCAATGAAAGTTTGTAAGTTATTATCTCAAACCTCTCCACTTACCCACAAAAGATATGTGAGTTTAGAAAAGAATATGTATACTTAAATATGAAAATTCTCTTGACTATATATATTGAATCATCCATCTTACCACAAGGCTTAGTATTGTTCTCAAAAAATAATTTCAGAAGTTATTATTTAGTAACATAAATAGAAAAAGTGATTTGAACTAAACAATTTTGAAATTATACATCGATAGTAAAGCAAATTTACTTACACAAAAGTTTACCAAAATCTTAAGCAACAAATATAAAATGCATTAAAAATAAACCAATTAGAATGTGTTTCAAAAGTTCAGTAATGTACTATTTACTCTCTATTCTAGAACTAAAATGTATCTCAAGAATGCATAAATAAACTTTTACTCACGCCATTCATGATAAATTTTTTTTAGAGAACAAAGTGATAACAAAAAAATAAATAAATAACACTAACATTATATATTAACTATTCTCCCCCTAATCAGATTGAGACATTGTCCTCAATGTCAAAATATAAGAAGAGTAGAGTTTAGAAGATATCACCTGAAACATCTTTTATTGGAAATAAAATCTACAACAAAATAAAATAAGCTACATAAAATACTTAAAATTACATAAAAGTAGATAAAATAGAGACGAAGCATCAAATCTATCTTTCATTTTTTTTCACTGTCATCAGTATACTAATCTATCTGACGCATTGTTGGATCAGATAGAGGTGTAAAAGCTTGTAATTCATCAAGTAATTTATTAACAGTTGAAGCAGAAATGTGGATCTGTCGTGCTACAAATGAGACGAACTATTTTTCCACTGCATAGTCAAGAAAAGATAATAACTCATTATAAAAACTATCAACATTTAAATAACCAATGGGTTTTTGGTGGATTTGCAATTGTACCCATAAGACAATTTGAAAATTTTCCTCTATAGTTCCAAAACCTCCAGGTAGAGCTATGAAGGCATTCGCATTCCGAAGTATAAAAGACATTCTTTCATGCATTGATGATACCTGTAACTCATCCTCAATTATTTTTTCTACAGTATTCCCAACAGTTAGAGCTTTTGGTATGATACCAAAAACTCGACTGCCTTTATTTTGTGCAGCTGTTGCCATACATCCTATTAATCCAAGACTGCCTCTCCATATACCAAATGAATTTTTCGCTCACCTAACACCTTACTAAGGGTTTCTGCTGCTTCTATAAACTCTCTAATTTTTTTAGGGCTGGATCCACAAAAGACACAGATTTTTTATGAATTTACGAGTTGATGTTCCTTCAATTATTACACTTACCCTCTCTCTTGAATGATTTTGAGTTTGTACGAAGATGTAGAAATAATGCAATGTATTTATAGAGCCAAAAGGTGTTGTAAAGTTAAGTCACATGAGTTGTTGGCTTTAAATGAAATTTTTTCATAATTAACTATAGGTGGTTGGTTGTTGAAAAAGATGTTTAAGTTTAAAATGAAATATTTAAAAATAACAGTTACAATAAATATGTACAAGTAGTTGTGATTGTGGCTCACATCTTCCTCTGATTTTACGTCCAGTAACGGCTTAAACGCCCTCTATGGATTGGGGATTAGCTTCCCATCTAATTTTCTTATAAATTGGCAAACAGAGTCTTTTAAAGTTAGATTCCCGAGACGGTACAGCTCATGTTGTTTTAGAAATATGTCTCATAATTCACGAATTACAATATGCACATATACACTAGGATGCATCTCAAGAGTTGATAAGATATCATCTAAAGACTCTTTGCTCAAGCAATCCTTAATGAACCTGATTTTATCTTCGTGATTTATAGCACCATTCCTAAAGTGCAGTAACGTGTGTTGCAAGTTATGCGTGCACACTTGTAACAAACGTTTAATCTTTTTGCTCTTAGTTTTTTTGCCAAAGAGCTTTTACCTAAGCCAGGCATGTAGGAAATTAATGAGTCTAAAAATTCACCTGTCAATTGAACTTTGGCTTCAATTAACTAACGTACATCAACAGGTATATTCATAATCATTAATAACCTTAATCTTTCACATCTTGCTTAGTAAATCTTCTTTAAGGCATTTTGAGGCAATGAGGAAAAATACTTTTTCAAATTCTTTAGAATGTCATCCATTTTTTTTAGAAAAGGGGAAAAAGATAAGATATTAGTAATTATGGGAAACTGAAAAAACTGACTCGAAATATCACGAAGTACCGTTATCCGCCACTTAATCGGGGTACAAAATAAAACTTTAACAAAAATACTAAATTAACCTGCAAGTAAAAAAAAAAAGAATTAGAAGAAGAATAAATATATATAAATATGTAAATATGTAAAACAAAGATTAATTAGTCTTGTAACAAAGGCCAGACAGGGACATAAATTCTTCATGAAAAGCTTGGTTTTCTAGAAATGGCTTGAGTATTTGCCCATTTACCTTAAACACATTACCATTAATAGAATTTTCAATGTCAATTATTCCATAAGGGTAGACATATTTCATAATAAAAAGGGCAACTCTATCTTGATTTCAATTTTTCAGGGAATAAGTGAAGTCGAGAATTATAAAGCAAAACCTTATGACCAACATCAAATGTTTTTCTTTAAATTTTTGATTATGAAAAGCTTTAATTTTAGCTTTATGAATTTTCGAATTCTCATATACATCATTTCTCAATTCTTCAAGTTCATTTATTTGTAATTTATGTATTTGTCTAGTAGAATTAAGATTTGCATTGAAAATTTTAATGGCTCAGTAGGTTTTATGCTCAAGTTCCATAAGTAAGTGACAAGGTTTCCCATAAACTATCCTATAAGGAGACATACCCAATGAAGTTTTTAAAGCAGTTCTATAAGCCCACAGTGCATCATTAAGTCTTAAAGACCAACCTTTGCGATTTGGGATTACAGTTTTTTTTTTTAAATTTGTTTTATCTCTCTATTTGCTAATTCAACTTGTTGACTTGTTTGACGATGATAAGGGGTGGCAACTTTATGAGTAATAACATATTTTTTTCATTAATGTTTCAAATGGCCTATTACAAAACCCATCACTTATAATGGCTTGAGGGATTCCAAATCGACTTAAGATATTTTCATTCAAAAATTTCATGACTATTTATAGTCATTATTTCGACATGGAATACCCTCAATCCATTTTGAGACATAATCTACTACGACTAAGATATACGTAAATCCAAATGATAGCAGAAATGGTCTCATAAAATCTATCCCCCAACAATCAAAGATTTCAATAACATGGATGGGGTTCAAAGGCATTATGTTTCGTTTTGAAATGGATCCCAATTTTTGACAATTTTTACACGTTATACAAAATGCATGTGTATCTTTAAATAAAGTGGGCTAATAAAATCCACATTGCATGATTTTTGCAACTGTTTTCTTTGATGAGAAATATCTCCTACATACTTCAGAATGACAAAATTCAACAACTCTACTTACCTCATTGTCAGGTATACATCTTCAAAATATTTGGTCGGGATAATATTTGAAGAGATAAGGATCATCCCAATAAATCTTTTTACCTCAGTTAAAATTATTTTTTTGTCTTGAGCATTTCATTGAGGTGGCATTTTTTCTGTTACAAGAAAATTAACAATATTAGCATATCAAGGCATTGTAACAGTCAAAAATAAAAATTCATCGGGAAAAGAATCATTAATAAGTGTTATTTCTATTGATGAATCTAGTGTGAGTCTTAATAAGTGATTTGCAACAACATTCTCAGCTCCCTTCTTATCATTGATAGTGATATTAAATTCTTCAAGCAATAGAATCTATCAGAGCAGTCTTGGTTTTGCATCATGTTTTGACATTAAGTACCTTATAGCAGCATGGTCAGTAAACACAATAGTTGAAGAACCAATTAAGTAAGAACGAAATTTGTCTAATGCAAATATTACAGCAAGTAGTTCTTTTTCAGTTGTTGTGTAATTCATTTGTGCACTGTTTAAAATTTTACTTGCATAATAAATTACATAGGATTTACCTTACTTTTTTTGTTCCAATACAACACCAATAGCGTAGTCACTAGCATCACATATGATCTCAAAAGGTAAAGACCAATCAGGAGATTGTATGATAGGAGCAGATGTTAAGAGATCAATTAATTTTTCAAACAAATTTTGACACTCTTGAGTCCACTCAAATGATACATCTTTTGCTAAGAGGTTATTGTTAGCAGAGGATTTAGGCATGTGTGGGTGTATGCATGTACAATTGTGTCTATTACCTAACGTAGCGGAAGTGTGTAAATTTTGCAATATATACAATAAATAAATATATTAATCGCATTAGTATATTAATAGGCTAGAGAATTTACTAAAACGTGTAACTTTATACACGTATTTGTTCTAGAGTCCGCATGGAGACCAACTTACGTGCAATTCTAGTCACCAACTCGGTGGGCTTGGTGAGCTAGAACAACAGCTCTATATTTAGCATGGGATTAACTCTTAATCCCCAAAATGACCAGGAGTAAATTTATATCCTTTTCTCCAAAAGGATAAGAAATTGAGATTTGAAGCAATTCACAATTGCTCCAATTGAAAGCGTAGGGAAAATGAAACAATTTCATTTTCCCTCTTTTTTTTCTTCTTCTTCTTCTTCTCTTCTTCCTTTCTCCTCTATTTCTTTCTTTTTCTCTCTCGACTGATTTGGCCAAATCTTCTCATCACTTTCTCTCTTTCTTTCTTTATATATGTATGTGTATATATATATATATAAATAATATAATATACTATAATATAATAATATATAATATAAAAAATAAAATAATAATAACAATATATTATATAATATAAAAAAAAGATATTTGATTATTTAATAATTAAATAATCAAAATAAGAAATGACTATTTTACTTCTCATAAATAGTTACCAAGTTTACCCTCTAGTGGGTCCCACCAAATCCCATACTTGGGTAAACTCAACTGAGGGTCCACAATACGCCACGTATCATTATACAATTAGTAAATAACAATTATTGACTACTTGTTGTATTAACACTTAAATACAGACAAGCACGCATTCCTGTGATAATGCTGAATATTGTTGGATTAAACAATTTAATCTGGCACGCTGCCCTAGTGCACAACGAGTACCTCTATATCACGGGACTCTCTAGGTCCTATGCTTGATTCGTCAAATGGAACTATTCTATGAGTCCGTGAGCAATGCCCCACGCACACGTCACGGATATACAAATCAGCGCGTTGAACCATACAAGCTGAGGTTACAATGCATACATATAGTCCTTCCGTCATGATATCCTGAATGTGCGGGGATATAAATAATCACCTTCAAATCCCCTAGTGTTCATTCATGTCCTATCTCAAGACTTATATCTTACTAAATAATATGCGCAAACTCCTTTGCCATATTGTTCTACCCTGGCGGAACTCTTTCCTGGGATGATTGCTTGTGGCCACAAGACTTTTTAAGATACAGTCTCGAAGCATCTGGATATCAAACTTCATATGAGAGCTGACGGATCCCATATATGTACGCACTGGACTCTATAAGCATCAAACCATACCCAGCAACACCCAGCGGTCACACCATGAAAGGTCTGTGACATGCGTGAAACCAATATATGGTGGATCACTTACAAACCCACTGTGGCACTTAAGTCAAAGGACCACGTATACTACTCAACTCGAGAGGACCCTCCGTTGAAGGCTTACATTGGGTGTCTATCGGAGGCCCTCGTGAGTCTGTTCCATATCCAGTCCTAACTGAATACCCATATGTCAATACAAGCTCCAAGCTCACGGTCGGCTAGAAATGACCATCTATACCCTATAGGTATGACATATGCTGATCTATATATAAAGGTATCCACCGACAGACCTGCATCGGTAGAAATAGATCATGGATAATTATTCGAGAACATACTTGCACAACTTGCATTTCCTGGCACCCGATTGCAACTCTTGCAACTATACAGTTACTAGTATATTCCCAGGTCTATGTCCCATTATAGACAAGGCTCCAACTCTCGGATCTGCTGAGTATTATAATCAGCTAACACTTAGTTGTGCTAACATTTGGCAATTATATGTCTCAGCATGGCTAAATATGAGCCTTTATCTAAATTCTTTAGATCTAATCCGAATTCCTTCAGATCTACAATGTTTGCAACGTTACATGCATAATACCATATAAATGGGTATTAGCGATTTAATGGGAATGTACATATGTATAAATACACAAGTATATGTATATTCAGGGATGGCACGTAAGCACCGACCCTAACAAACTCCCACTTGCTCTAGTACCATTCCTGATGGCATCTCATATACATCGACTCTACGTGTTTCATAAACACTTTTAGAGTCATGGTATTTGGATAGTGGGTCTGCTAAATTATTTATAGAAAACTTCTACAAATAATCACATCTCTTTCAGCCAAGATCCCTTTATTCAGGTGAGAATCCTCTATACATAATTAGAGTACTGGTGTCCTCTTGGCACGTTGGCTTGTTCAATGGTTTAGTTTTATCACAAATTTATGGGATAGGATCTATCTGTCTTGGAATTCTTTCAAGTCCAACGACAAACCTACGAATCCTTACTGCCACTTCCACTTCCACTCCGCCAATCTGAATTAGTAGTGAATCCCAGTTTGGTGTAATTCTAACTCCCTTAGTATTAATGAGAATGAGCACATTCCCAGATGTAGACTCTCTATCATCTAAGTCAAACTAAAAGTCTGACTCCGTGCAACTTCTCATTTGTAAGTAGTTTTCTTCATATTTTAGAAACTTATCTTTTGTATATTTAAGGTAACTAAGGATATGTTTGACTACCATCAAATGGTGGTCACCTGAATCAGACTGGACTCAGCTTGTAACTCTTATAGCGAAACTGATCTCATGTCTCAAACACATCATAACATACATCAATCTTTGAAGAGCTAATGTATCTGGTGTGTTAGACACTCTAACTCTATCATTTTCCATCTAAAGAGACACTTCTCGAAAGATGAACACCAGGTATATTAAATACGTTAACTATCTCATAGTTAATTAACTATACCCGTTTATACGTTACTGATGTGAAATGATTTGGGAGAGTCCTATAAGCTTCCTAGCTCTATCTCTATAAAGCTTTATATTTAGTATAAAGGAAGCCGAACTCACAAATCGTTTATGAAGAAATACTTACGAGTTACTTCTGACTGATTATAACATATCAGCATCATTTCAATGACTAGTATGTTTATCAACAAAGAGCATCAAGAAGATTATCATGCTCCCACTGACCTTTTATGTACACCAGACCAGAAGTCTGGCTAGACATAAAATCTTCAGGCTGTTCCATGAATATCTTTTACTCGAGGTATTCATTCCGGAACACCTTCCTTACATCCATCTGCCAAACTTCAAAGTCATAATATGCTGCAAGAGCCAATAAAACTTTAATTGATTTAATATCAATATTGGTTCAAATGTTTCCTCTTAATGATACTAGATCACTGAGGATTACCTTTCTAAAATCAATACAGAGCCTAGAAGGTCTCTACCTTCCATCTGGCTCCATTACCTCTTTGTAAACTCTTTACAACCAATGAGAACAATTCTCACAGGTAGCTTAACCAAGTCCCAGACTTGATACTGATGTATACAGTCAATATTGTTTATTTTCATGGCTTCTTGTTGCTTCCCAAATCGATGTCTAACATCGACTTCTTATAGGTCAAAGATGATTTTCTTATACCAAGAAAACTCTAAGTTTACTTTTAGGTATCTACCATACCTAATAGTTGACCTAGACATCCTTTCCGACCTATTTGGAAGTGTGCTAAAAGATCACTACTTAATTAAACCTTAGTTTTCATCATTGGTTCATTGATTTTTAGATTGACTTCACCAAGCCAAATCTTTTCTATGATTCCCACGATTCATGAGAAACTCTTTCTCTAGAATAGTGGTAAACCGAGAAATGAACACACTTCACTTCTCCAAATCAAAGAAATAGTATCCTATAATTCATAGGATACTCAATAAACTTATATTTGTTTTGCTTTTTGGGTGTTGTCTATCTTGCTAAGTAACTCTTACAAAAACAAGATACCTTGCTGCGTAACTCTTACGTAAACAGAACAACCCCAAGTCTTAACTAATTTAAAATACGGCTTCTTACTTTTCTGTATCTTATACTGAATGAAAGAAACAGTTTCTGATGGAACTCTACTTAATAAACAGTCATCTTTGGAGCATATACTCATAGATATAAATCGGTAACACTCATGATCAATCGGACTATATCTAATAAAGTCTGATTCCTCATTTCTTAAATATTATTATGTTGTGGAGTACCCAGAGGATTATAATGAGTGAGAATCTCATTCTTCCTTAAACAAACAGAGAACTTAATGTTAATGTATTCACTACCTTGATCTAATCAAAGGGATGTGATGTACATTTTGGTATATAATTAGCCATCTCCGTGAATACGTTATTCATAAACTGGTTAAGTCTGTATGGTCAGATCAGGAATCCAACCATCCTTAACCAAACGGATAAGTATTTCATGCCTATATGACCTAAACTTATATACCATAACTCCATATTATTTAAGGATTTCGATCTAGAGACATTTCTAATTTTGTATATAATGTCTATTTATTAATTGACATTCAGCTAATAAAACATTATACTTATTATGTAATACAACAATTGTATTACATACAAGAAGTAAGTTAAGTTGCCCAACAACTTGGACCTGTAAGAAATCACCATTTCTTACTCTTAACTTTACTTTTACAAGCTGTCGCATTGTAGTTTCTCTCAATCTCTGCAACATCTTGCAGATATGAGAGGGATATGCAGTATCTCATACCCAACTTGAACTGATATCTTATGACCTAAAAATGTCTATTTGTGTCAAACACAAATCTATGGGAGTCTTCCTAACAATTATAAGGCTTCTAGGGTAGATGAATTTTCAATACCCAACCTTACTGTATTGGAAACACTTTTCATCTACACGCCTTCTAGTTGATCTTTGGATAAATTTTGTCTCTGAGGATTAATACTGGGTATTTGCCTAATCTTCTACTCCTTTCCTTATCTGGTCTCACCAGATATACTTGGAGTAAAAGGTGAAGCACCCTGAAGAAAGAGGGTCACACTCTATTTATACAATCCTTTGAGGAGTGTTATCAGAATTACCTTACAGCAAACTTTGATCAACATTAAATCTAAATTTTCTAAATCCATAACACTTCTGAGATTCCTCCACCGGTCAGAGTATTTCCTAGCACTCTAGAGTTGGACTGCATCAACTATGCACACCAACTGGTTCATAGTGGCCATTATTTTTGACAACCTAAACTAACGGGAGATATAAGCGGATTGGTCATTAAATCGCTAATAGAATGTTTTAAATTATGGGTATACAAAGTATACATTTTTTGATTTAAAACGCCCTCCCACTGCTTTACATAATCTCGGTAATCTCTCAAACGGAAAAATGATAGTTTAAACTATTTTAACCTATACAGCGGGAAGTAGATTCCATTGAAATCTACTCGGGCTTCACGCCGTAGCAATATTGGCCTTTGTAAACCCAACAGGTAAACAACACTTGTCAATTGCTTCTCATGCTACTCTTACCCATTAATCCTAAATACACCTTATCCTCACGCTGTACCAATATTGGATAAGTGTATTCCAGATTAACTTGTCAATAATCAAATATATGCTACCGATACTACCCTCACGCTGTAGCAATATTGGGCAATACTTTGGCATATATTTGCCTCATTTCATGTTTAATCGGCATAGTCTAAGCCCAACCGACCAAGACCCTCACGCTGTAGCAATATTGGGACAAGGCCGATGTGACTCGTCTAATACTGTATTGACAAGACGGATCAGAATAAAACATTATCTCATAATGTAATATTCTTCAATCTGATTAAGAGAGATTTTTATATCTAGGTCTCCATACTCCTAAGAATGATGATTCTCAATTAATTAATTTTTCTATGCAAGCACAACGAATCCCTACCAGTAGGGATCCCATTGTGGTTACCAGCACAGAAAAATTAATTCTAGTTTATAATATAGACTGATAACTCTTTATCACTGCATCTCATAGACTCTGATTTATAATGTAGACTGATAACTTTTATCACTACATCTCATAAATCTATACGCAAAATTATTCTTGAAACACTGTTCTAAACATTGTTCCAAAAATACTGTAGTAGTGAACAGTTAAAATTTCATTGTTCATGTGCTACTGTTCAAATGAACAGTGCACCGTTGCCGCACCCAATTGTCATTGCTGCAGCACTGGGTGGTCAAACCCCCAGCGGCACATCGCCAACACACATCGCTGTAGCGTTCTCCAGCACTGCGATACTCACGCCTCACAGCTGCAGCGCTGAGAGGTCGCACTTTCAGCGCTGCGGCATTCGTGTCTCAACCTGTCAGCGTTGCGAGGTCAAACATCCAGCGCTGGGCCGGTGATGCTTCACCGTTGAGGCATAAATTCCAGAAACTTGTACCCTAGCGTGGGCTTGCCAGCTCTTCAGCGCAGGCTCGCCAGTATTGGGAGAAAAAACTCCTAACCCCAAGGCGACAGGCTTTCAGCGCTGGGCCGACAAATCCCAGCGCTGCGGCGCCAGCCTCTTGGCGCGACAGCGCTCGGTGAACTCCTATTTGGCATTCCCATTTCAACACTTGAAACGCCCCATTTTCACCGGGTCTTTTGCAACCATCCACTCAAACCACACCCAAATAAGCCCAAAATGGCTCTGATATCATTTTTGTTGGCGGAGGATCTTAAGCACGTGTGGGTGTATACATATATAATTGTGTCTATTACCTAACGCAGCGGAAGTTTATAAATTTTGCAATAAACACAATAAATAAATATATTAATTGTATTAATATATTAATAGGCTAGAGAATTTATCAAAACGTGTAATGTTATACATGTATTTTTTCTGGAGTCTGCATAGAGACCAACTCGCGTGCAGTTCTAGTCACCAACTCGATGGGCTTAGTGAGCTAGAACAACAGCTCTATATTTAGCATGGGATTAACTCTTAATCCCCAAAATGACCGGGAGTGAATTTATATCCTTTTCTCCAAAAGGATAAGAAATTGAGATTTGAAGCAATTCACAATTACTACAATTTTCCCTCCTTTTTTCTTCTTCTTCTTCTTCTTCTTCTCTTTTTTCCTTTCTCCTCTATTTCTTTCTCTCTCTCTCGACCGATTTGGCCAAATCTTCTCATCACTTTCTCTATTTCTTTCTTTATATATGTATATATATATAATATAATATAATAATATATAATATAAATAATAAAATAATAATAATAATATATTATATAATATAAAAAGAAAGATATTTGATTATTTAATAATTAAATAATCAAAATAAGAAATAATCATTTTTTTCCTCATGAATAGTTACCAAGTTTACCCCCTAGTGGGTTCTACCAAATCCCACACTTGGGTAAACTCAACTGAGGGTCCACAATATGCCACATATCATTATACAATTAGTAAATAACAATTATTGACTACTTGTTGTATTTAACACTTAAATACAGACACATACGCATTCCCGTGGTAATGCTGAATATTATTGGATTAAACAATTTAATCCGGCATACTGCCCCATTGCACAATGAGTACACTTCATATCGCGGGACTCCTTAGGTCCTACGCCTGATTCGTCAAATGGAACTATTCCATGAGTCTGTGAGCAATGCCCTACGCACACGTCACGGATATACAAATCAGCGTGCTGAACCATACAAGCTGAGGTTACAACGCATACGTATAGTCCTTCCGTCATGATATCCTAGATGTATGGGGATATAAATTATCATCATCAAATCCCCTAGTGCTCATCCATGTCCTATCTCAAGACTTATATCTCACTGAACAATATGCGTAAACGCTTTTGCCATATTGTTCTATCCTGGCGGAACTCTTTCCCAAGATAATTGCTTGTGGCCACAAGACTTTCTGAGATACAGTCTCGATGCATCTGGATATCAAACTCTATATGGGAGCTGACGAATCCTATATCTATACGCACTGAATTCCATAAGCATCGGACCATACCCAGTGACACCCAGCGGTCACACCATGAAAGGTATGTGATATGCGTGAAACCAAAGTATGATGGATCACTTATAAGCCCACTGTGGCACTCAGGTCAAAGGACCACGTATACTACTCAACTCAAGAGGACCCTCTGTTGATGGCTTACATTGGGTGTCTATCGAAGGCCCTCGTGAGTCTGTTCCATATCCAGTCCTAAATATATACCCATATGTCAATACGAGTTCCAAGCTCACGATCGGCTATGAACGACCATCTATACCCTATAAGTACGACATATGTTGATCTATATATAAAGGTATCCACCGACAAACTTGCATCGGTAGAAATAGATCAGGGATAATTATTTGAGAACATACTTGCACAACTTGCATTTCTTGGCACCTGATTGCAACTCTTGTAACTATGCAATTACTAGTATATTCCCAGGTTTATATCCTATTACAAACAAGGATCCAACTCTTGTATCTGCTGAGTATTATAACCAGTTAACACTTAACTGTGCTAACATTTAGCAATTATATGTCTTAGCATGGCTAAATATGAGCCTTTATCTAAACTCCTTTAGATCTGATCCGAACTCCTTCAGATCTACAATGTCTGCAACGTTACATGTATAATACCATATAAATGGGTATTAGCGATTTAATGAGAATGTATACTTGTATAAATACACAAGTATATGTACATTCAGGGATGACACGTAAGCACCGACCCTAACAGTTACAAAAAGGTTTAGATATAGCACTAAAATTTTGATGAACCTCATATAGAATCCAGCTTGTCCTAAAAGAATCGGACTTCTCTGACTATTTTTGGTGGAGGCAAATGTGTAATGAGTTCGACTTTTACCTTATCCACTTCAATTCTTTTAGAAGATACTAAATGTCTCAAAATAATTCCAGAAGTAACCATGTAATAACATTTTTTTCAATTCAACATAAGACTCTTTTATTCACATCTTTTTAAAACATTTTCTAAGTTTTCAAGACAATTATCAAAAAAAATTCCAAACACAGTTAAATCATCCATGAAAACTTCTACATAATGCTCAACTATGTCACTAAAAATGCTTAACATACATCTCTGAAATATTGCTGGAGCATTACAAAGTCCAAAAGGCATTCTTTTAAAAGCAAATGTCCTAAAAGGGCATGTGAATCCAGTCTTTTCTTGATCCTTTAGTGCTATAGAAATTTGATAATAGCCATAATAATTGTCTAGAAAGCAGTAGTAAGGATGTCCTGCTACTCTTTCTACAATTTGGTCAAGAAATGGTAAAGAAAAATGATCATTTCTAGTGGCTGAGTTCTACTTCCTATAATCTATACACTATTAACGTGTTTGAGCTCATCTTGAAGTGTACTTTTGTTCAATTCTAGTTCACAACAATCCGGTGGGATTGTGAAGCTATAATAGCAACAATTTAATCTCTAACAACAAGGTTTATCTTACTTTAAAGAAAAATAAGAAGAATTTATTTTTGTTTCTCTTTAATTTTTCTCACAACTCTTAGTTCAATGAAAAAGTCTAAAAAACCAAACTCTTCTCTTTCCTCTCAACACTTGCACGAATTTTGATTCACACTTATTCATCCAAATGAAATCCAACTATTTTTAGTGCTCTCAACACTTCTTAAGTGCTCCACCAAAATTAGATTAAGTGGCCAACTACCAAAACTAATTTTTGGCGGCTATTTTTAATGGTCTAATAAAATTGACCATTAATTCTACAAAATGGTGCTCCACTCAATTTAATTTATGTTTCTCAAATTAGGTATGTCTTCCATTTAGGAATAAAATAACAATTAAATAAAATATATTTTATTTATTTAAATAATATTTATTTAATTATTCAAAAACTATTTGAATTATTAATATTTACCTTATTTGATTTTACTAACATGGTTAATGGGTGAATTCATGGTAAAATAATTTATGAAACAAAATTGTGCCACTTGTTAATATTTAATTAGTTAACAACTCTTGTCAACTAATTAAATGATATACTTAACATTTAAGTCTAGACAAGTGCACTACCCGAGGAACCTTGAAATATATTTTCGATTTGTTGGAATTTTTAGGATGGAATTGTTCAATCCATTATGCTGCCCCAGTGCACAATGAATACACTTCATATTGTGAGACTTTCTAGGTCCATGCCTGAATTGTCATATAGAACTCCTTCATACATCGAACGATGCCCCCCACACACGTTACGAATATTACAAAGCGGCGCGTTAGACTATACAAGCTGAGGTTATAACATATTCATATAATCCCTCCATCATTTATATCTAAGTAGAACAGATATATAGATCAACACCGTCAAATCTTTATATGCCTAACCAAAAGTTTATCTTTAGAATTGTATTTCAATAAATAATATTTCCAAACACTTTTGTAATATTATTTATCCCTAGGGTTAAACTCTTTTCTTGAGAATTACTACTTATAACCATAAGACTTTCTGAAATATAATCTTAGAATTATGATATAATACTTACTCAAATGAGTTGATGGATCCCATATCTATGCACACTAAACTCCATGAGCATTGGGCCATACCCAGCGACACCCAGCGGTTAGACCATGAAAGGTTTCTGACATCTGTGGAACCAAAGTACGGTAGATCACTCATAAGCCCATCGTAGCACTCAGGTCAAAAGACCACGAATATTACTCAACTCGAAAAACCCTTCATTGACGGCTTTATGAGATATCTATTGGAGATTTTTGTAAGTCTGTTCAGTATTCAGTCTTTATTGAATACTTGTATCTCTATACGAGTTCCATTAAACTCATGGTTCACTAAAACTAACCATTTGGACCATCCAGATATAGACATACACCGATCTATATATTTATTAAGGTATTCACTGTCAGACCAGCATCAATGAAGATAGATTAGGAACATAATATTTTAAAACATATTTGCATAATGATATTTCTTAGCACTATTTGCAGCTCTTTGCAACCACGTCATTACTAATATATTCTCAGGTCTTTGTCCTATTTCAGACAAGGCTCTAACTCTTTAGATATCGCTGACTCTTATAACCTGATAACTCTTATCAATGCTAACTCTTAAAAATTTATAACTCTCAGCGTTGTTAATTATTAGCACCAATCTAAACTCATTTGGACTAAATCTGAACTCTTTCAGATCGTATAATGTTTGAAACATTATAAGCATCTTACCATATATAAAATATAATTAACGATTCAATGAAATGATAATACTAGTATAAATATTAAACAAATATTCATACATAAAGAGATGGCATATAAGCACAAATCCCAACATGCACATCCTCCAACTAGATGAGACTCGAGTTGGTGTTAACTTACATTTTTCATTTTTAATAACTGTGATTCTAGATTGTTTTGCTACTACCTGAGTAGGACTTACCCACTTACTATCTGAGATAGGATAGATGATTCATACTTCAAGAAATTTGAGAACTTCAGCTCTCATTACCTCTTTCATATGTGGATTTAATCTCCTTTGAGGTTATTGGAAAGTTTTGGCATTATCCTCTAGGTGTATTCTATATGTGCAAATCAAAGGATTAATGTCGTTTATATCTTTTAATGTTCACCTAATTGCTTTTTTATGCATTTTCAATAATTCAATTAACTTACCTTCTTATTTGCTTGTGACTGTAGAAAAGATTACCACCGAGTAAGTTTATTTCTCTCCAAGAAATGCATATTTCAGTTCTTCAGGTAGAGGTTTCAACTCCAACTTTGAAATTTCGTTATATTTATCCTTATTTTCTCATAATTTTGCACACTTTAATTTCCATCATTTATTTTCAATCACCTGTGCACAGTCAAGTAAAGAACATATGTAAGAGATTTCAGGATCTAATTGTAAATTTAACTCAAATAAATTTATTAAATACATTTTTAAGGGAACGATAGAACTCTCTTTTTGAATATGATTATCCACAATCGTTTTAATCATGCTGGTTTCTTCACTTTCATCCTCCCCCTTATATGGTTGCTTACACATATTAAAAACATTGAGCTTAAGTGTCATGTTTCCAAATGAAATCTTCATTACTCTATTCTTGCAATTAATCAAAGCGTTAGAAGTTGCTAAAAATGGACGATCCAAAATAACAGATATCAGATTACATCATTTAACTAGTTCTATGTCTAAGATAATAAAATTCACAGGATATATAAATTTATCAACTTGAACTAAAACATCTTCCACTGTCCCTCTTGGTACTTTTATTGATCTTTCAGCAAGCAAAAGAGTTATAGAAGTTGATTTTAACTCACTGAGATTGAACTGCTGATAAACTTAATACAGTAGTAAATTCACACTAGAACCAAAATCAAGTAAAGCTTGTTCAATCTTATGACTTCTAATAATACATAAACTTGTAGGAAAATCAAGGTTTTTATGTTTCAAAGCATTATTGTTCTGAAGAATGAAACTTACTTGTTTAGCTAAAAATGCTTTCTTTGTCACATTCAATTTTTTTTTACTGTGCATAAATCCTTCAAAAATTTTGCATAAGAGGGAACTTATTTAATAGCATCCAATAAAAGAATATTAACTTTTACCTGTTTGAAGATATAAAAAATTTTAAGATTATGATTCATCTTCTTAGTATTACGTAATGCATGAGAAAATGGGGGTGGAGGTGAGGGTTTGGTTTTCTCTTTATTAGGTGTAGGTTCAACGCTTTCCTTACCCTTAGAGATTGATTCATCGCTCTCATGAGGTTCAGGAATGTGTTTTTCAATAATTTAACCATTCCAAAGAGTGATAACTGCTTTAACTTGATCTATGTGTTGGCTTTCTGAACTACATGCATTTAAGTTATGTTGTCATTTGGGGTTTGGTTGTGGTTGAGAAGAAAATTTTTCTTTCTCATGAATGTTCAATGCGGATGCAAATTTAGTAAGAGTATCTTTCAAATCAGCAAATGTGTGAACATTTTGAGAATTAATAAACTCTTGCTTTTTAATGAATGTATACAAAGTTTCTTCAAAAATTTTCTTATGAGGTGGGACATATGGTGCATAACCTTGATGGTTTTGAAAATTTTGGTATGGTTTGAAAGGTGGTTGTGAAGCCTGTGCTTAAGTGTCATTCCTCCAACTAAAATTCGGGTGATTTCTCTATCTAGGATTGTAGTTTTGTGAATATGGTTATTGTTTGACTGTTTGAATGTGTTTAGAACATTGACTTGTTCATGGAGACATTCCCTAAATGTAGGCAAAGTTGGGTAATCATTGATAAAGTGATTATGGGTTTCACAAATGTGACACACAATTTCTTGAACAGATTTTAATTGACCATTCCTTTTTTATTTCTAAGGTTTTGACTTTTCTAGCTAGGGATGATAATTTGGCTTAAAGGGCACAGTCTTTCTTAAGATGATAAATACCCCAATGTAGTGGTTTAATATTTGCTAAGTGCCTCACAAGTACCAGCAGTGTCCCAATTTTGAGCATTTTTTGCTAGTAAGTCTAGATAGTTCTGGGTCTTTATCCTCAAATGTTCTATTACAATCATTTCTACCATTTGCCTAACTTGGGGTGTTAAGCCCTCATAGAATTTTGAGACTAGTATCCATGTTTTAAAGCCATGATGGGGACAAGTATTAAGTAATTCTTTATACATTTCCCAACATTGGTAAAAGGGTCTCTTCTGATTTTTGGGCAAAAGTGGTAATTTGTCTTTTAACAGAATATTTTCTATGGAAAGAATTTTTTTTTCAGGAATTGTTGTTGCATCTCATCCCATAAAGAAATGGATCCTGGCCTAAGGTTTTGTAGTCATGTTTTATCTTTATCTTTTAAAGAAAAAGGAAAAAGCTTAAGTTGAATTATGTTCATGCTACAATTTTGGTCATTATACGTGTTATACACTTTTTCAAATTCTCTTATATGTAGATAAGAGTTTTCTACATCTAAGCTATGAAAAATGGGTAAAAGTTAGATAATGCCTGGCTTAAAATTAAAAAATGTTGCATCCAAAGAAAAATTAAAGTAAGATGATGCATCGGTTCGTGTAGGGTTCATGTAGTAGTGTCCTAGGTCGGTTCATGTTGGGACTGATTGTCCTCTGGGCCTATGAGTCCATTAATTTGATTTTCGATTATGGTCTTAATTGGTGAAACATGAGAAGATGAAGGAGAATCCAATAAATTATCAATGGAAGTTCCGAAATTACCTTTCACCAAATGATGAATTAGGATCTCGAAACCAATCGATTATATAAAGAAATAAAACAAAATATAATAATAATAAATAATACAAATAAGAGAAAAAAATAAAATATTAAACACAGGTAAATAAAATAGGCAAAACTAAAATAAAAATAAAATAAAGATAAATAATTAGAAGTTAGATTAGTAATGTTAGATTAGTCAATGTTAGATTATATAATAAAAAAGTTAATAAATAAATAGTAGGAGGCTTAGCATTCCATGAAAATAACAAGCGAATAATAAATAAAGTAAAGTAAGTTAGGAAGCTTAGCCTTCTATGAAAATAAAATAAACAAACAAACAAAAAAAAATGCTAATTTCACTTCCCTAGCAAGGGGGCAAAAAACTTGACATGTCCAGAATATATGAGTTTATTTTCAAGTATAGGATTGTCGAAGTAATAAATAACTCGATGAGAACGAGATCGATCCATAGAGAAGTAGAATTAAAATTACAAACTATAAATACTTTAAAGACAATTAATGCAGTATAAGATGTTTGCAAATATTAATTCAATTAACCAATTAAAATAAAAGTTAAGATTAGGGGGATCCACTATTAGCATATGAAGTAAGAATATATTCAACTCTTTTTTTATAACTCAATTGGAATCCTTACAAGAAGGAGGTTACAACCGGAAGATATAACAAATAAAGTTCATCACCATTTATATATTAACTAGTATTTATTTCTTTTAAATATTATACACTAAATCTTATAAATGAGTTCAAATATTTATTATGCCAATCTTTATATTTGTCTACGAAAAATCAAGACTCTCACTTTACAAGAAAGGGTATATACGCCAAATCTTGTAAATAGTTTCAAGAATTCATTGTGCCAACTATAAAAATTGTCTATAATAAATCAAGATACACTGCTTTAGAAGAAATGGTATTAATATTATAAAAAAAATAAATACATCATATATAAATTTACATAACTTAAGAATGAAATATTAAATTCATGAATAAGAGTTAAGTATATCTTATTACCTTACCAAGAGTTTTACCCTTTCACCTTAACATAAAGAAAATTACTTGGACGTAATAAAATTAAAGAAAAAGAAAAGAAATGGAAGAAGAGATAACATGACTTTAGAATAGTAAATAAGAGAAATAATATTACAAAGAGATAATACAAAAGACAAGTATTTTGAACTAAAATCTAACTCTCTAATTATATTATTTGGGCATAAACATGCTATCTATTTATAGAAAAACATGGATAAATTGAGACAAATGAAGAGGGAACCACTTGGATGATAAAAGTCAAGAATGGTGGCAAATAATTTTCATTGATGTGATCCGAATTAGCTGTCATTCAAAATATTAAAATTATAGATAAGTCTCTTATTTTTTCAAATTGAGTTGTCTCATACGTCTTAGATATGTATTGCTATAGGTATGGGCTAAATACTGATGATTGTTCAGACTGGCCCTGTACTACAGATTAGTTTTGTTATAGGCCATTTTCACCCTCTCAATGCTCGAATTTTAAATATTTTGTGAAATATAATATGTTAGCCCATTGAGTCAACTACTCACAGGTTCAAGAATCACTCAAATTGAATCTTTAAGTATAAAGTTATGCCCATTTTACCAAACATACTACAAAACAGTTAAAAGTTAATTAGGTACAATATTGTAAACATACTTAAGTTAACATAATACTCACTTTTTGGCACCTTGGGATTCTCTTATCCAACCTTATCTTTAGGTCTATAGTTCGGATAATATAGTGTTCAAGTGCTCCTCTAGTGGGTCTTACTAATGACATAGCAGGATTTAAATTGCGTTGACATGTACGCCTGCTGGTCGGCCCATAATAACGTGGCAGGCGTTCAAACTCCCATAATGTGTCCTTTGACACCGACAATAAGTGGTGCCACATGTCCCGACATAGATCCCACTAAATAAGCTTCCCGAGTCAAGTTATAAGGTCTAAGTGTCTAAGCTCGAGCTAAGTCCCATTGAAATAACTTATTTTGAACAAAACTACTCAAAAGGAGAACTGAGTCTAAATGTTGGATTGGGCTGAGTGTGACCAATCCTTATCGTCCCACAAAAAAAAGATACACGAGTGTGAAAATGAATTATAATGCAAGAAAAAACAAGATTATTTATGGTTTATGCTTAGAAGGGATTTTTTTTTCTGTTCCGAGAATACTGCTCAAGTTCTTGGAACATGAAGTCAAATTTTTCTTCATAGAATCGTCTCTTTGCTCTAAGTCAGAGAATCACCTCTTTGCCCAAAGTCCCATTTCTAATCATTTTGTTCATCTTTTATAAAACTTAAAAGTCAATTGAATTATTACATGTAATTATGGTAAGAATTCGAATGATCTCAATTATAATTTGATAATTAATTTATATTAAATGTGCTCTTAACTTATTTTTAAATGAATTTATACTATTTAAATTAAATATTATTAAATGCATGTTTCAATCGTTAAAAATATTATTTAATATACAATAATTTAAAATTAATGTCTGACCCATTCTCACGAGTCAACGAATTTAGATAACCTAATATAAATTATCTGTACTTCAGAGAATGAGCCTACTGCCATAAACCTCTTAACGCGGATTGACCGGGCCTTAATGGTACATGATGATATTAGTTACAATGATTTAATATTGCCAAATTAGTCTTTATAAAAAAATTATATACTTAACATCATTTCTCTTACCTCGAAAGATGTATTTAGCGTTCTGCTTTAATGAATAACATAGCTCACCAAAGTATCCGGACACATAATGCAATTTATTAAATCATAAATAGTATCAGAATCGTAGATTAATCAATCAATACGTAGCAATGCTACTCACCATATATATATATATATAATTCTTATGCAAACATCCGCACTGTTTTTTAACTAAAGTCTGCATTAGATGTTAATTAAAACAGATATTATAAAAAAATATATATTGCAGAAAGCAGTTGACAAGATTCCTTTTATGTATGTGACATGGTGTATATGAAATATCAAGCACAACCTCCCTCTCTCAGTTCTAAAAAAATTAATTGATCATGAACAATGAGAATAAAAATTATCTGGGAACTTGGGTGACAATATAGTGGCCTTTCTCAAGATCATATATTGTTTTCAACCTAGGTTTTCGACATTGCAGGAAAAGAATCGCAGCAATTAATGCTATTAAAAGAAAAGCAAACAGTGAGAAGTATGTAATTGACTCATTTCCTACAATCTGGTCCAGGTTCTCAATTTCCAGTTCAGGTCGCTCTTGCATTGAGTGGAAAATGAAAGCTCCTAGCGTCCAGTCATGGGGAATGCTCTTAGTACGATTTGCAAGCCCAATTCTGCAAACGGATGTATTATGACAGAATTTAATGGTTAAGCGATAATACAACACGGGATAGGAAAAATTCCAGGCAACTGATTTGATATGACAAGTGCTTATACACAAATAGAATTTTCTAAAAAGGAAACACCTGATGTGCTTTCACACATGCTGAGTTTCACAGAAAATGTAAAACTTGCACATGAAAAATGTAAAAAGCCCTTAACAACCAAGAGATGTAGGAAAGAAAGCCGCAGGTATCCAAAATAAAACAATATACAAGATTTTGATTACAACTGCAGCATGAAAAGTGAAACACAAGGCTCTATTCCTTCATCCAGACTTGTTCCGGTTTAGCAAACAGAGGATAAGATTTTGCATTCACTTCAAATCTACACTAAAGCAAGTTAAATCATGTATAATTTTCCATTTGCATTTGAACATCCATGTAAATGATGTGTAATTCACATTGCATTAAGAATACTTTACCCTATCATGATATTTAGCTGAGGCAAACATAGTAAATTAAGTATAAAATAGATTTGCAGCAGGTCAAATGTTTGTCTTTTCCGTTGTGGTATACATCAAAAGTGGAATACCAGTTGGCAATCAGGAAGCTATCCAGTGTAATAAAATGACGAGTTACAGATAAAAGTAACAACATGCATCAAAATTTATTAGTCAAAACAAATGTGAGACGCGCACACAGAGATATATAGTTGTTTTCAGGTGCAGAAGTTCACACTTTAAATAAGTGTGGATGTCCACATTTTAACTAAAGTCTCACGCTGAACTTTAGTTAAAAACAACTTTTACAAAAAATCCAACTCTGGACTTTATTGAGAATACATGCGCTGTGTGCATTCTTTTAAAGTACTGATATCCACACCTGAAAACGAATTTATATATATTCTGGTTAGTTTGTGCCAAAGGGATTATACTCAATTATGCCAGATGTAAAGCTTGTAATATGCTTCGGACTCAAAACCTTAAGCCCTTCCAAATTACGTATCTTTGTACTTTCAGCCTACTCACCTTCCTCTTGGCCTTCAATTTGCCCTTTATGTGACTATAAATTGTATTATATTAATTAACGTTGATTTCCTAGACATTATACGTCCAACCTAACAAGTATCCCTGAATGAAAATAAATTGATGGCACCTCCTGATAAATGCATTCCATTTCTTATTTTCTCTCTCTGATATTAACACCACCCAGAATAACTAGAAGCCATGGCGAAATTATTGTTTTCTCAGTTTGCTCTAACAGTGTCTGTACTTATTTTTCAGTTAAATCATATGCAACATATTTCCTACAATACCATTATTTGAGAAGATATTGGTCCTTTGCTGCACACAAATTAAACTTCATTATACTCTCTCATTATATATCCAAGTTCCCTTGAATGTATTTATATTGGAGAATTAGTATCTTGAAAGTTTTAAGAAAGAGTGGCTCCTTATTAATCATCAAGTTTATAATTTTAAAACAAGTACATATTCCTTCTAAAGAAGGGTTGTATGATCCATTCATCCATCGACATTTCTCAGCACAACACTATAGCCCTTAGCTTAACTTTTTCCTCTTAAAAGTTATATTATCTTCTCCCTTATAAGCCCAAACTCCAAGAGCCTATTTAAAATTTGAACATTGTTTAGTCTGAACACCATGTTCCCTTGACATGTTCTGTAAATTTTTTTTCTGTTCGACTGTCAACTGTGTTCAACCAATCAAATCTCTAATTCATCCAATTATACACATATACTTGGCCAACTTTTTGAATCAACAATTATGCTAATTTTTTCATTATGCAACTAAATGTGAGCTGCAATCCACATCAATTTATCATGAGGCAAACAGAAGTATTTCTATGGTCATTTACTCACAGGAAGGTTTTTAAGGGCATGCAAAGATTCTAGTGATGGAAGCTACTCGGTGTTGGAGACGATGTATTCATGTCAGTCTTCCTTTCTAGATTTGCGACTACTTTTAAGTAATTTCTCCCATTCAAATGGTATGAGACTTACAGATTCTGTAGTTCTCCCATTGTTTGATTATTTTGATTTTCATAATTAATAATAGCTGTGGTAATTTCAGAATTTTCAGACACGACGAAGATGAATAGAAGAGGGAACAGGATCTGGAAATTTTCAAGGACAACTGACGAGAGTTTAGACAATGAGCAGATCAGAAACAAGAAATTTAGGAACCCTAATTGGCTTTGATACCATATGGAGAAATTCAATTACTCTTATTTTGAATAATTCAATAAAAAGGAATATATACAACTCTAGGATCTATTCTAGGAAAGTTGACTAATTCCTATATTTACAAAAGAATTAATTGCTGTATAATAGGACAGAATAAATACAGATCCTATTTCTAAACATAGAACCTGAGTAATTATCTTCATACAGCTGTACAATAAAAATCTAATCCTATCATTCAGATCCTTCAACAAACTCCACTCAAAAAATCAGGCTTTGGCAAAAACAATTAGGTCATCCAAATTTCTCACGTTTGAAAAAAATTATTTCCTACATTATTTAAAAATCAAGATATCAATAATTATCAATGCTAAGAGTTTGAGTTGTCCAAACACCATTGCATTCTTTTTCTTGCACAAGTATATAAAGCATCCCAACCCTTTAATCCCTATTCATAGTGACCTCCACTTATCGATATTATGGGGCTAGATGGATCATTACATTTATTGATGATTATACTCCTATAAGTTGGGTTTATATCTGAAGTAGCAAAAGCCTTTCGAGATTTTCATCAAATGATTAAAATCTAATTTCATGCTAATGTTCAAATTCTTTGAATAGATAACGGGAGAGAATACTTTTCCTTGGTACTTGGCTCATATCTCATAGATCATGGGATTGTACATCATAGTTCTTATAAGAACATGCCCCAACAAGATGGGATATCTAAGAGGATAAAACAAGCATTTTCTTGAGGTAGCTAGAGCTCTAATGTTTACCATGAGGGTTCCTAAAAATTACTAGGGTGAAGTGTTCTTACCGCTACATATCTTATTAACTAGATACCATCAAAGATCTTGGATTGCAAAATACCACTTGACACCTTAAAAGATACATATTCGTCATGAAAATTTTTTTGTTCACTTCCTCCCAAAATTTTTGATTTGTTGCCTATGTTCATATTCATGATCACAATAGACGAAAATTGGATCCTAGGGCTATTAGGTGTTTTTTCTTAGGGTATTCTCCTACACAAAAAGGTTCTAAGTACTATTATTTTCCAATAAACATAAATTTTGTGTCTATAGATGTTACTTTTTTCGAGAATACATCTTCCTTCACCAAAACTTCTCTTTAGGGGGAGAGTAGACATGATGAAAATCTTTGTTTACCTAATCGACCTAATATTCTTGAATCCTCTAAGTTGCCTAAAATTACTCTACCTAAGATTCTTGAATATTTTGAGTCACTTGAAGTTCCTCCATCCTTTATTCAATCTAATAATTTTGATCAAAGTCATGAATTTCTTCTCCTTCTCTTGAGAATTCTCAATCTTCACCTCCAACATATGACTCTTTGAATGTGAATAAGATAGATACCATGAACTAAAAGTTTACTCGAGAAGAAACAAGACACAATCTCCTCAATCTCACTAATCTTTTCAACTAGGTGTAGAAAGTCTAGCAAACACAAGTAATCCTTCAGAATCTATTTTTTTTTCTATAAATATCGTTTCAACTATTTTTCAGATCTTGATATCCCGATTGCTCATTGAAAAGTAGTTATATCTTGTACTTTGCATCCAATTTCAAATTTTGTTTCATATGACAAGTTGTCTCCTTTTAAAGCCTTTACAACTAACTTGTCATCTTGTGATTCTCATCCAAGAAACATTCAGAAGCTCTTATGCTTCCAAAGTGGAAAGAATCTATTTATAAAGAAATGTGAGCTTTATAAAAGAATAAGACATGGGAGCCTAGTAATCTTCCACATGGTAAAAAACTAGTCAAGCAAATAGGTTTTCACAATCAAACTAAAAGCTAATGGTTAGTAAGGTAAATATATTTATCTCATACTAGAGCGAATATTGCATTTGCTATAAGTGTGATGAGCCAATTTATGCATTCACATTGTGAATTTTATATGACAACTATTCTAAAATTTTAAGATATTTAAAACACTCTTGGAAAACGTCTACTATTCTCAAAGAATTATCATCTTCATGTAGAAGACTATACAAATGCTAACTGGACTAGTTTTGCAAGTTACAGAAGGTCTACATCTGGGTATTTGCACATTTTTTTGGAGGAAAAAAGGTTACTTGGAGAAGTAAGAAAACAATTTTTAGTAGCTAGAACAAGCTGTGCCATTAAGGAATATGTAAATTACTATGGTTAAGGACATTGCTAAAAGAACCGAAAGTTACTGAAACAGGTATAATGAAGCTCCAGTATCATAATAAGGCTGCTATCGACATTGCTCACAATCCTGTTCAGCATGATAGGACTAAACATGTTGAAGTTGATAGACATTTTATCAAAGAGAAGATTAAAAGTGGAGAGATTTGCATTCCATTTTTCTAGTCATAAACAGCTAGCAAATATTCTTACTAAACGATGCCAAGACCTACTTTCTATTCATGTGTTAGCAAGCTGAGAATGATAAATATCTTCATACCAGCTTGAGGGGGAGTGTGGAAAATAATTTGAATAGCTTTATAACTTAATGCTATATTTAGTCTTATTTATATTAGTTTTTTTTTTCCTATTTAGATCATAATACTTGTGCTTATAGATTTCCATAAAGGTTAGGGATATATAGCCTATATAAAGGCCACTCTCATGCAAATTCTAATACAAGAGTGAAATATAATTTCTTCAAATTCTCTAACAGAATGATTGAAACTAGTCATCGTTAGATTTCAAATAGAAAAACAAATAACACTTATCCACAGTGACAACAAACATACCTTTTATCATGCATAGGAATTCCAAGACTGTCATGCAGCAGTGCCACTGTATATGATGAAAAGAAGCAATATCTCAACAAATCCAAATCATCAGTACCATGATGTTGATTTTTCAGTTTGTCCCAATCATTTTCGCAGTAATGTTGCCCAAATGCCTTCAATTCAGACAAAGAAGCCTTAGGAGCCAGCCCAAAAAGCTGTAGAAGGTTGAATGATTGAAAAAGAATTAGCAACAAAATTAACCCAAAAAAAAAAAAACAGAAGTCAAGATATGATGTCTGCAACTTACTAACAGACAAATTAATATGCAAAGGCGTGGAATGTTCATGTGATGAATCTAAGTGGGGTTAACTGTTATAATATTATTTTTCCTTGACTAAAAGAAAAAAGTTACTTCATTTGTTGAGTCATTCACTCACTACAATCAAATAATTCTAGAAAGACAATTCATTACAATCTCTTTCAATGATCCATTTGTTAAGTACTCAATTCAGAGTGTTCCCTAAGTTCACTTAAATGTGTTTACAAAGGAGAAACTGCACCTAGGCACAGCAGTATTAGTATTATTTGATTGTAGGTTAAGTTTGTTAGATGGTGTATCTAAATGTATGCCTTGAACCACCAGGTGAATAAATTTAAATTGGTTTATGGCCTTCTACTGGATTATTAAAAATTCTTGTTCTGTTCTGTTGTTGGAATCAAGGGTCTGTCCCTTGGAACTATGTGAAAGCCTTCAAAACCTTCAGAGTTCAAAATCTCAGGGTCCCAGAGCTAATCAGCTAGTGTAAGCAAAGCTTTTCAACTGCCAAAACATAAAACCAATTGTTTCAAAGTTCTTCATGATGTTTCAAACTTACAATGGTCGAGTGCAAGACATTCAGGTAGGGGAGTCTCTGCACAACAATGACCTAACTGTGTGTCTAATCATTATTAAAACACAGCCCATACATTACAAACACTAAAATAAAGTCAATTGAATTCTTGACCATTATTTCCAACATATGCTATAGTTTACTTGCCTCAGAAGTATAGAAGAAATTTTCCGGGGAAACAGGCTTGTCATGGAGCTCCTCAAAGAAGGATGAGAGAATTTGACATGGCGGACTCGAGCATTTATCTGGACAGGTAGTGGAGAAATACAGCTTAGTACGACTTTCTACAACACGATAAAGATGCCGTTCTATCACATAGAATCATGAAAAGAAGAAAAACTACTCAAAATTAAGTTTCATAAAATCAGACATTGAGACTGGAAACAAATGTATTTATATAAAGCAATATTTGTGAAAAGAGATGTATTTAGGGCAGGGAAACAAACTATCAAATGCCTAGTGTTTCAGTAATAAATATGATAGATGAAACATATAATAATATTTTGTTACTTTGAAATTTGAATTACTTACTGAAAGACCCTAAACTTGAAGAGATTGAATTAAAAAATGATGCCACTTAGCCTGGTAAGTCCATTCACGACCTGGTTTTTAAGCAAAGAACTTAAAATACAAAAGAAAAAGAAAAGTAAAGGGAACGTAAAGTTCCTGACTTCAAATTTTGTTTTCACATGTTCTCTAATATCATTACATGGAAAAAAAAAAGGAGTACAAACACCAGGAGTGAGATAAGAATTACTGGTTTGTGTTCCCAAATTCATAAATACCACTCCTTTTCTAGTAAAACAACCCCAACTAGAAATTAGAGTGAAAACCTTAGTTTCACTCTAATTTCTCTCCACCAACCCACCACTTTAGTAGGTAAAACTCCAATGATTTTGGGATTAAAATGCTCCAAAATATCATTGTTGGAGATAGCCGAAAATCTAGAGGAATTATTCTAGGAATATTTACAGCTGTATAATTGATTTAATGGTGGGGATTTTTGTTTTTAAATGGTTGATATGCTTTTTATTTTGTAATCCCTATTTTAGGGAATTCTATCCTGTAAAGTCTCTAAATATAGAAACCCTTTTCTATGGAATATGTAATAGAAATGAGTTATATGTTTCTTTGAAATACCTTGATGTTCAGGTTTGGATCTGAACCTTTTATCATCCAAATAGCCAGTCAGACCAATACTAGCTCTGTTGAATCAGTAAATACCTCAAACATCCCAAACACTTCAATACCATCCCTTCAACCTACTGTTGAGACTCGATAACTCAGCATAAACTCGATGGAACCAGCTACATAGACTGGTTTCAATCAGTTGTAATGGTAATTAGAGGAAAAGGGAAACTCGGATGTCTTACCGGGGTAGTGTTGAAATGTATATGGTATTTTGTATATATTTATGGTCAATATCATAGAATAGGAAATAGATTGATAGCTTTCCAAATAAGACTAATTGACCTTCCAAATAGGACACATAGTTGTATTTTTTTTTTTTATCAATGGACAAGTATTCTTCTTTCTTTATTTCTTTACATGGTATTAGAGCCATTTCGCTCTTTTCGATCCCTAATTTTTTCGGCGAAGTCGCCTGTTCTTTTTTTGGCCACAATGCTTTCTTCATTTTTTCGGTGGTCGTGTCCTCAGCTTTGAGATCACCATTAACTCGCCGACAAAACCTCAAGAAAGACAGGTGTTGAACCCCGCCAGACACGCCACCATGCGCCACACAATGAAATCTGCCTTAATTTTCTGGCGCATGTGGACTCTCACCGCTGGTGTCCTTGCCTTCAGACAACGCTGATGATCACTTCTGCGGCAACCCAGTAGTCATTGGCCACCGCATGCGCCTCTATGCGCAGCCCATATTTTCAGCCAATTTTCAATCTCTTTCTCTGGCGACTTTTCTCTGATGATCATCCTTCCCGTGAACTCAGACAAGGCCAACGACCAAGCCTGTAGCAACCGTGCACTCATCGGCCGCCGGATGCGTCCTCACGCGCCACCTCTTTGCCGCCGTCACGTGATTGCGGATCTTCTCCTTCAGCGCGCATGAATCCTCATCGCCAACACCAATAGCTTCAGACGACGACGGTGAACTAAATACCTACCACCGTGTCACTTCCTATCGCCAGCCACTGTCACCGTCGCCGGAAACCGCTAGTGTTACTGGAAAATTTCTCTTGGTTGTCAGTTGTTTTCTCCTTCTTCCTTCTCTTCGATTTGTGAGCCAATATGACTACTGAGAGTTCTAAAACAGACAAGCAACCTCCATTTGTGACTCTCACCTGTGTCAGACTATGAGGAATACCTTAAATACCAAGCGGCTAAGCAGTTTACCTCTTCCATTGCATATACTGGTAACTCGGTCGCTTGCTTTACCAAATCTGCTTCTTTAGGACTCTAAGTCCTTGATTCTGGTGCCTCTGACCACATTTATGGTAATGTTCAATTACTTTCTCATACTTGTACATCTAGGTTATTGCCATCTGTCACCTTAGCTAATGGGTCCACAACTATTGCTCAAGCAGTTGGTCGAGCACATCCTCTTCCTTCCTTACCTTTAGAATCTATTCTTTATATACTGCATTGTCCTTTTAATCTTATCTCTGTCAGTAAACTCACTCGCTCTTTAAACTATGCAATCACTTTTGTTAATAACTCTGTTCTTATACAGGATTGTAGTAAGGGAAAGATGATTGACGTAGGTCGTGAGTCGCAAGGGCTTTATTAACTGAGTATTCCTCAACCATCTGTTGCATGCACTGTCATTGAATCACCAGCACTTATTCATAATAGTTTGGGACATCCAAATCTATTAAAGCTTTGAAAAATGGTTCCAGGTCTCTCTAGTCTATCGTCATTCAATTGTTAGTCTTGTCAGCTTGAAAAACACTCTCGTAGATCGTTTCCAAAGCGTGTAAATAATTGGGCTGCATCCCCTTTTGAATTAGTTCATTCAGATGTCTGGAGTCTGAGTCGATTCTCTTCTGTTTTAGGTTTTAAATACTTTATTATGTTTATTGATGATTATTAGCGTTGCACTCGGTTATTTTTAATGAAAGATCGCTCATAATTATTTTTCATCTTTGAATCCTTTTGTGTTGAAATTAAGAAACAATTCTCCACTACTATTCGTATATTACGTAGTGATGATGTACGTGAATATTTTTTTGCTCCTTTTACTAAATTTATGTCTTCCCAGGATATCTTACATCAGCCTTCTTGTGTCTATACTCCACAACAAAATGGAGTTGCCGAGCGTAAGAACAGACATCATTGAAACTGCCCGCAGTTTACTTATACATGATAATGTTCCTCTTCGTTTTTGGGTTGATGCTGTTCTTACTGCTTGTTTTTTGATAAATCGAATGCCCTCCTTTGTGTTACAATATCAGGTCCCTCATTCTGTTCTGTATCCTGATCAACCATTGTTTCCTCTTTCGCCGCGTGTCTTTGGCTGCACATGTTTTGTACACGTCTTCTCTCATGGTCAAGATAAATTATCCGCTCGGTCCGTAAAATGTATTTTTCTTAGTTATTCGCGTCTTCAGAAAGGATATAGATGTTATTCTCCTGACACCCGACGTCATTTCATTTCTGCTGATGTCACCTTTTTTGAGTTTTCTCCTTTCTTTTCTTCCCTTGCTTTCGAAAATGTCAATCACAGAGGCTCTTCCAGTTATTTATATTATTCCTCTTCCTGAGTTAAACACTGAACCTATTCCTGTCCCATAGCATGATCCTCCCACTGAAGATTCTCCCTCTCCGGCTCATGATAGTCTTGTTTCTTTTAATTCTATATGTGCTAATAGTGATACTGCTCCTGAAGCTTTTGAGGTTTCCGTTTACTCACTTCTTGCTCCAAATTCCTCTCCTACTGAGGCCCTACCACCTGCTGACCAATTTTCAATTGCTGTTCGTAAAGGTATACGTTCCACTCGCAACCCTCATCCTATGTACAACTTTTTTAGTTATTATCGATTATCTTTCCCATATTATACCTTTGTGTCTACTTTATCTTCTGTAACTGTTCCTAAAACACTTCGTGAGACTCTTTCACACCCTGGTTAGCGTCAAGCAATGGTTGAGGAAATGGCTGCTTTGCATACTAATGGTACATGGGAATTTGTTCGGTTACCGCCAGGACACTTCACGGTTGGTTGTCGATGGGTGTACATTGTCATGGTTGGACCTAATGGTCAGGTGGACAGATTGAAAGCTCGATTGGTTACAAAAGAGTACACTCAGACTTATGAGCAAGATTATTATGAGACTTTCTCTCCTGTGGCTAAAATGTCATCTGTTTGGTTGTTTTTGTCTATGGCTGCTATTCGTCAATGGCCTTTGTACCAACTCGATATCAAAAATGTTTTCTTCATGGTGAGCTTCAAGAAGAAATATATATAGAGCAACCACTTGATTTGTTGCTCAGGGGGAGTCTGGTTTGGTGTGTAAACTTCGTCGCTCCTTGTATGGTTTGAAACAATCTCCTCGTGCCTGGTTTGATCATTTTAGTACAGTTATCCAAGAGTTTGGTATGATTCGAAGTGAGTCAGATCATTCTGTTTTCTATCGACATATACCACAGAGCCAATGTATATATCTTCTAGTCTATGTTGATGATATTGTCTGTATATGAGATGATCTGGACGATATTAAACAATTAAAGAATCACTTGTTCTGACATTTTCAGACTAAAGATTTGGGATTACTCAGATATTTTCTTGGTATAGAGGTTGCTCAATCTAAATCTGGAATTGTTATCTCTTAAAGAACATATGCGCTGGATATTCTAGAGGAAACAAAGATGTCAGACTGCAGACCTATAGATTCTCTTATGGATCCTAATATTAAACTTCTACCTGGACAAGGGGAGTCTCTTGTAGATCCTGGGAGATATCGGAGACTAGTTGGTAAGCTTAATTATCTCATTATCACACAGCCTTATTTTTCTTATTCAGTCAGTGTTGTTAGTCAGTTTCTACAGTCTCACTGTGATAGTCATTAGGATGCAGTTATCCGAATCTTACGGTTATCAAGGGTGCACCAGGAAAAGGTTTGCTATATGAGAATAAGGGTCATACACAGGTAGTCGGATATTCAGATGCTGATTGGGCAAGTTCTCCATCAGATAAGCATTATACTACTGGGTATTGTGTTCTTATTGGAGGAAACCTTGTATCATAGAAAATAAGAAGCAAGAAGTTGTTGTCAGGTCAACTGCAGAAGCAGAATATCGTGCCATGGCCTTAGCAATATATGAGCTTATATGGTTGAAACAATTGATTCAAGAACTAAAATTTGTAGACATATCACAAATGAAGCTACTTTGTGATAATCAAGCTGCACTTCACATTTCATCCAACCCGGTATTTCATTAAAGGACTAAGCATATAGAAATTCATTGTCACTTTATTCGAGAGAATATTTTGTCTGGCTATATTTTCACAAGTCATGTGTGCTTAAACAACCAGCTAGCAATGATTCTCACTAAATCTCTCAGGGGTTCTCGAATTGATTTTATTTGTAACAAGCTTGACGTATATGATTTATATACTCCAACTTGAGTGGGAGTGTTGAAATGTATATGGTATTTTGTATATATTTATAGTCAATATCATAGAATAGGAAAAAGATTGATAGCCTTCCAAATATGACCAATTGACCTTCCAAATAGGACACATAGTTTCACCTATATGATGATGTATTTTTCTCATTATCAATGGATAAGTATTCTTCTTTCTCTATTTCTTTATAGGTAGTGATTGTACCTGCAAAAAATGATGCCAAGTATCCCACTTGGGAATCCGAAAACTCCATTATTATGGCCTAGTTAGTTAATTCCATGGAAAAAAAAATTTGCTAGAAACTATTTGTCAAATAAAACAACCAAGGAAAACTAAGAGACTGTCAGGGAGATTTACTCAAACCTTGAAAATTTTGGGCAACTTTTGAACTCAAGTCAACCTTATGAAAAAAAAGCAAGGTGATTTGTCTATCATAGATTGTTATGATATCCTAATAGGCCTATGGTAGGAACTTGATTTGTTTGAAGATCCTATTGACGTATGTCCTACTTGAAGCCAAAAAAATCAAGTCAATACAGAGAATGTCAGTCTTTGATTTCCTCCATGGATTGAACAAGGAGTTAGACAAAGTGAGGGGTCAAATACTTGGTAAGAAACCCCTACCAATATACTCGCGGAAACATTTACTAAAGACAAAAAAGAGGAAAGTCGAAAGAGAAACAATGCTAGGCAACACCAAAATTGGAATAGTTGACAACAACCTGCAATCAACACTTGTCACTAGAAAACAAGAGAATGGATCATCAATAGGAGCCAACAACAGTACATGGAGTGATCATTGCCAGCATCCATGGTACACAAGAAACATGCTGAAAGATCCATGTGAAACCAACCGATTGGAAGCCACAACGTCAAACGAAAATCAAAGCCGTTCAGGCAACATCTCACGAGCCAAAAACTGAAAGCCAGACAACAAACCTAGTGTTCGCTCATTCACCAGAGAACAACTTGAGAAAATTCAAGCCTTCCTCTCTAATCCCAAAAAGGTAACTACCTTTTTGCTTTTGGTAATTCTCAAGAGAATGACCCTTGGATTGTTGATGCGGGGGCATTAGATCACATGATTGGATGTCACTCCTTGTTTTTTAATTATACTCCATTTGCTAGAAACTTAGAAGTAAAAATTGCAGATGGTTCCTTATCACCCGTGGCTAGGGTTTTATTAAACTTGCTGATTTTGTTCTCGAGTCAGTATTATATATGCCAAATTTAAGAACTTGATCTTTGTAACTAAGTTGACAAGAGATTCAAACTATGTGGCTAAATTCTTGTCTTCTTATTGTGATTATCAGGATTTGACTATGGGAAAGATGATTGGCCGTGCTAAAGAGTATGAAGCCTTGTACTACCTGCATGACTCATATCAAACATCGAATAAACAAGCATTAGCTTCCAGTAGTGACTTTGATTCTGTTTCAAGAACCATCATGTTATGGTATTTTAGATTAGGACATCCTAGTTTTTCGTACTTAAAAAAGTTGTTTCCCTCTTTATTTTTGAATAAAGATGCGAGTTCCTTTCAATATGAAACCTGTTAACTTGCCAAACATACTCATGTCCCATTTCTTGTTAAATTTTACATACCTTCTGAGCCATTTTCATTGATACATAGTGATGTGTGGGGATCCTCTAGAACCACAGCTTTAAATGGATCTAAGTAGTTCATAACCTTCATTGATGATCAGTCACAAACATGTTGGGTTTTCTTGATGAAAGAAAAATCAAAAGCCTCATCCATTTTCAAAAATTTCATAAAATGATTGAGACTTAACTTAAACAAAAAATCCAAGTTTTTCGTACTGATAATGGAAAAAAATACTTTAACTCAATTTTAGGATCTTATCTGGTAGAAAATGGAATTTTTCATCAAAGTTCGTGTTGGAACTCCACAACAAAATGGAGTCTCCGAACAAAAAAACCGCCATCTTTTGGAAGCTGCCCGAGCTCTTTTGTTTCAAAATAATGTACCTATAAGTTTTTGAGGGGAAGCCATATTCACTGCCACATACTTAATCAATAGATTACCCTTTAAAGTACTTAATTTTTAAACTCCACTCAATATCTTAAAAGAGGCATATCCAACCAATATGCATCTATTTCATACAATGCCTCTCAAAACCTTTGATTGCATTCTTTGAGATTGCATTCTGTTTGTTCATGATATGAGTCCCAACCTAAGTAAATTAGATCCTAAGTCAAAAAAATGCATTTTCTTAAGTTATTCTCCAAACCAAAAGGGCTACAAGTGTTATTCTCCAAGTGATAAAAAAATGTTTGTTTCTCTTGATATCTCATTCTTCGAAAATCAGTTATATTACCTTCAAGGGAAGAATTTAGGAAAGGAAGGTAGTAATCTTTGAGATATTAATGCTTTACCTAATGCTGGCCTTTTTCAATTCCAAACATGATCTCACTATCAACACCACCACCACCACCTGAGACCTTGCCTAATCCTTCAGATAATAATCTTGAAACAGTATCCGAACCACAAAAACAAGGTCAAGATGCTATACTTTGTGTTTATTCGAGGAGAGCAAAACCAATGACAGAAGTACAAGAAATCATATATCCCTAACCTTGTCAAACATCTAATTCGGAGAGTGATCCCCACAATACAGTAACCGACTTGATTAAAACAGAGGAGAGGCAGCAAGTTGATGATCTTAACCTTCCCATTGCCCTACAAAAAGGAAAGAGGACATATACTCTACATCCTATTTCCAGTTATGTGTCGAGTAGCAAGTTGTCATTATCATTCAAGGCTATCACAAGTATTGAGAAAACAGAGGTCCCAAGGAATATTCAAGAAGCACTCCAAAGTCCAGAATAGAGAGCTGCAATCGAAGAAAAAATAAAGGCTTTAAAAAAGAATAAAACATGGGATTTGGTGAAACTTCCTGAGGGAAAGCATATAGTAGGTTGCAAATGGGTTTTCACCGTTAAGTTTAATTCTGATGGAATAGTAGAGAGATATAAAGCAAGGCTGGTAGCAAAAGGATTCACACAGACATCGAGAATAGGCTATACCGAAACATTTGCTCCAGTTGTGAAGATGAATTTAGTAAGGGTCCTGTTATCATTGGCCGCTAATTTGGATTGGCCATTGTATCACATGGATATCAAGAATGCCCTTCTCAATGGAGATCTTGATGAGGAGGTTTACATGCAGGAGCCACTTGGGTTTGAGACTACAGGGAATGCTAAAACTATCTGCAGATTGAAAAAGTCCCTTTATGGATTGAAACAGTCACCTAGAGCATGGTTTGATAGATTTGCAAAGTTTGTCAAACGATTTGGCCTTATTCAAGGACAGTCAGATCACACACTATTCTATCAACACTCTTGTGGAAGGAAATGTGCAATTCTAATTGTCTACGTGAATGATATAATTCTTACAAGTGATGACAAGAGGAGTTGGCAAGACTGAAAACTTTTCTATCAATAGAATTTGAGGTCAAAGACCTAGGACAACTGAGGTACTTTCTTGGCATTAAAGTAGCTAGAAATAAAAAGGGAATCGTAGTTTCACAAAAGAAATATACACTAGATCTCCTAAATGAAACAGGAATGTTAGGGTATAAACCGGTAACTTATCCAATTGATCAAAACCATAAAATTGGAGGAGAGATTGGAGAATCTATAGACAGAGGGAGATACCAGAGACTTGTGAGGAAACTAATTTATTTATCCCACACAAGACCCGACATTTCTTTTGCTGTAAGTGTTGTAAGTCAATATATGCATGATCTTCACAAACAACACTTAGATGTTGTTTACCGAAATCTTAGATATTTGAAGACTACTCCAAGAAAAGGTTTATTCTTTAAGAAAAGCACAAATAAAAAGGTGGTAGGATATACGGATGCTAACTGGGCAAGTTCAATTACAGATAAAAAATCCACATCAAGTTATTGTTCCTTTGTGTGAGGAAATTTGGTTACTTGGAGAAGCAAGAAACCGCCAGTGGTATCTAGAAATAGTGTTGAAGCTGAGTTAAGTGCACTAGCTCAAGAAACCTATGCACTAACGTGGCTAAAGATGTTAGAAGAACTCTGAGTAACTAAGGAAAGACCTATGAGATTGATATGTGATAATAAAGCAGCAATTAGTAGTGCCCACAATCCTGTTCATCATGACAGAACAAAACATGTGTAGATTACCAGACATTTTCTAAAAGAGAAAATTGAGGAAGAAATTATTTGCATTCCAAGTAAATTGCAACTAGCAAACATTTTAACTAACGGACTACCAGGAGGATTGTTCGAAGAACTAGCAAGCTGGGAATGATAAATATCTATTCACCAGCTTGAGGGGAAGTGTTAGAGATAGCAAAAATTGTAGAATCATTCTAGAAATGTTTCAACTATATATCTGACTTTATGATAACAGAAAATCTTGAAGAATTAGTCTAAGCAGCTGTATTTCACTTAATGGCAGCAGAAAGTCTAGGGGCTGATATGTTTTTTCTTTTGTAATCATTTTTTTTAAGGGATTTTGTCCTGTAAAATCTCTATATATAGAGACCATTCTCTATGGAATAAAATATAGAAACAAGTAATATGTTTCTTTGAAATACCTTCAGAAACCTTGCTACCAATAATCCTTCTAGTTGTTTCTGAAGAGTCTCTTTTTTAATGGTAAGGGGACGATAAGTTAAGTTCTTCCCAAAATCCATCAGATATCCCATGATCCTCACTCAACAATTTATCTCTTTGCTGTCATAAGAAAAAAGCAGTACAAGTATCATAAATTTTAGATATATCTTTTTGGCTAGTCAAAATTGATCTTGAAGAGTCCCAAAAGTTCTTTAGCAATCAACCCACATAGTGCTAAAGGTAAATCAATTGTTCCATACTATTTCATTACTGCATAGTAACCATAGTATCTTCTTAGCAATATTTAGAGAGCTCCTTATTTCAATGTGAGATTTGTTAGTTGTTTAAACATTAACAGGTTTAAATTCCTCCACAATTATATAAAGCCTTTCTCCTTTATATAGTGATATTTAGGGCCCTTCTCATATAACAAATATCATTGGGACCACGTAGAACAAGGAATTATTCATCTATCCTCTTATGGTGATACTACTTAACAGAATGGTGTCATTGAAAGAAAAAATAGACACTTGTTAGAAGTTGCCCTAGCCATCATGTTTACATTTAGGGTTCCTAAAGTTTTTAGGGTGAAGTTGTCCATACATACTGTATCTTATTTGATTAATTGTATGCCAACTAGAATTCTATAGTTCTAAACACCTCTAAACATTCTTTTCAATATTTATCCACACATCAAGATTTTTCACATCTCTTCCTCCTAAAATCTTTGTATGTCTAGCTTTCGTCCATATACATAAGCATATTAGGTCTAAACTTCGTAGAGCATAGAAATGTATATTTCAAGGTTATTCACCGACTCAAAAAAGATATAAATGTATTATCCTATCACTAGAAAATTCTGTGTCATCATGAAAGTTACTTTCTTTGAAATCAACCTTAATTTACCAAAAAATTCCCTAAATGGAGAACGGTATGGAATAGAAAGATCATTTTTGAGAAATTGCATTACCATTATCATTACCTATTCCTATTCCTACTCCTACTTGTCCCATTCTTGTTAACAATTATATTCTAGCACTTCACCTAAATCTATTGTGCCATACAATGACAAATCACTGATGGGGGGAGATAAATTACATGATGAACCTCAATCTGAGCAACGTGTCTACACAAGAAGACAAATTGTCAAGATGTAGAAACAACAACCATCTACACTCACCAATGAGAATATGGGCAATTTAGAAATTATAGATATTCCTAATTCTTCTCCTAGTCCAAAGTCAAATATAGATAATATCAGTGTCCCTATTGCACCTAAAAAAGAATTAGATCTTGTACTATGCATCACATTTCTAAATATGTATCATATGATATGTTATCTCCATCATTTAATGCCTTTACCACTAGTCTGCCAAGTATTGAAATTTCAAAAACTATACATGATGCTTTAATTGTTCCTGAATAAAGAGACTATTCTAGAGAAGGCGAAAGCCCTTGTAAAAAATGGCACATGAGAGCTTGTGAACTTGCCAAAAGAAAAGAAACCTATGTACATGGGTATTTATTGTTAAACATAAGATTAATGGATTAACTGAAAGATACATAACAAGATTTATTGCAAAAAGGTTCACCATAGACATATGGTATCGATTACTAAAAGAAAAGAAACCTATGGATTGTCAATGGGTATTTATTGTTAAACATAAGATAAATGGATTAACTGAAAGATACATAACAAGATTTGTTGCAAAAGGTTCACCATAGACATGGTATCGATTACCAAAAGACGTTTGCCCTAGTAGCAAAGATAAGTACAATTCGAATTTTTGTTACCTTTTGTAGCTAATCTAGATTGGGCATTACAACATCTAGATGTTAAAAATGCTTTCTCAAATGGAGAATTAGAAGAAGAGGTTTATATAGAATTACCACCCTGGTTCAAAAATGTACATAGGGTTGAGGAAGTCTGCAAACTATAAAAAATCTCTATATGGCTTAAGGCAATCTCCTAGAGATTGGTTTGATTGATTTACCAAGTTTATCCGAAGTCGGATATTCTTAAAGTCAGGCAAATCGCACTATATTTTATAACTATTCTATTAATGGAAGATTGTAAATCTTATAGTAATCTTGATGATCCCAACAAGAGTTGATGCTATTGAATTAGAAAAATTAAAAGCTTTTTCGAATATGGAATTTGAGATGAAAGAACTTGGTTCCTTGAGGTATTGTTTTGGGTATGGAGATTGCGAGGTCCAAAAAGGGGATCTTTGTATCACAGAGAAAGTACACTTTAGATTTGCTAAAAGAAACAGGTATGTTAGAGTGTAAACCTGTTGATACCCCTATTAATTTAAATCAAAGAATGAATGGAACAAAGACTAACACCACAGTGGCCAAAGTACATTATCAAAGGTTAGTGGGTAAATTTATTACATACTCGACCAAATACAGCTTCTACAATAAGTGTAATTAGTCAATTTATGCACTCTCCAAATGTAAGAACTTAGAAGGGTTAATAAATTCATTAAATACCTAAAAATAACTCCAGGAAAAGAATTAATGTTTAAGAAAAGTCCGATGCAAATTGAAGCATATACTGATGCTAATTGGGCAGATCGTGAAAATGACAGAAGATCAACTTCTGGTTATTGTACATTTTTGGGAGGAAATTTAGTAACTTAGAGAAGTAATTAATAGTCTGGTAGTTAAGAGTAGTGCAGAAACTGAGTTTCCAGCAACAACAAAAGATGTTGGTGTACTTTATTGTTGAAGGTACTACTTAAGGAATTGAAGATTTCAAGTGGGCATCTATCAATGAATTTTGATAATAAGGCAGCTGTCCATGTAGCTCATAATCCAGTACAACATTACTGGACTAAATATGTTGAGGTAGACCATCACTTCATCAAATAAAAATTTGAAGCAAGATTGATATGCAGGATCTGGCTGGTTTGAGTCCCTAACTAGAGAATTGGGAATGTCAGATATTGTTTTAACCAACTCGAAGGAAAGTGTGAAAAAAATAGGTTATAAATCCTATATAAAATTGGTATTCTAATTTAGGTCATCTAACTAATAAGTACGAGTTATTTATCTTGTAAATTTAGAATCTCCTATTTGTATAATATTTATTTTCTTTTCCATTATAGGTTAGATTTGTAGCCTATAAATACTTGTAAAAATCTAATGAGAAATATATTGAATTAGAATTTTTTCTCGAACTTGTGTTCACAAACATTGTTCTACAACCCTAATTATTCCCGAGTTAATTGCAATTCAAACAATAATATTGTGGGCAGAAAATAAAAATAACTGTAAAAAAAAATAAGCCTCTTGTACAAGCTACAAACTCTATATACATCTCAGCCCTCGCCGAGTAAGGATCTGCCCGATTATTATTTGCACATACAGGACAAATAACCCCAATACGTCTCATTTTTGCTACGACTTCTGGAAGTCCAGTAAGCCTAAAATAAACAAAATCTGATCACACAGTGGTACTAGACAGCATGTGGACAGCACATTGTGATTCAGATGCTTTGATGAACGAAGCTCATTCCACCAAATAATTTATAATTTCATTTGGAGGAATTTCAGGAAATAATACCCCAAGACCAGCAGAAGCAGTCAAGTTAATCATATTGTCTCAAATTTAAATTATTGTCCACAAATATTTTAGCTCTAAATATAACAAAAGGCTGACCTGATCCAGAGTCTCATGATACCCAATCCCTGAAATACTAAATGGCGGCAAAGCATCGGCACACCAAACAAATGAAATATGACCTGAGAGAGCTATTATCATTCTTTTAAAGAAAAAAGTTTTCTTTAATTACCAAAAACAATAAAAAAGTCGTTGCCAGAAGTTTAAACAAAAGAGATTAGTACATATCTAGGTGATAAGAAATGTTATCATGATAATTCACATATGCAAAAGCTCCTTTCAACATGATCTCTATTTATAAGGCTTCCCAAGCTTTGAATTTACTATTTCCTTCTTATAGGTGCTAGACATGAGATTGGAAACGTATAAATAATAAATAAATTGTTAAATGTCAACTTCCATAAAAGGAGATTAACAGGCAGAGCACACCTTGTCTCCCGAGTATGCACCAGTCAGATTAAAATCCATAACAGCAGAACAAAACAGATAAAAGGAGATGGTACCTTGTCTTCTCTTCAACAATGCCAAAGCTGCATATCTGCAAGCAGAAAAGTTTCCAGCAGCATCTGATGTCAGCTCATAGCCTTTGGGGATGCAAGGGTTATCATTAATTCCCCTACTAGAACTTGAAACTGCATAAAATCAACAATGGCTCAATCACATGTTAGATCTAGAACAGTTGGTATACATGGCATCTAAGTGTTGACAAGATGTCAGACTCGTACATGCTTCACATTAGACAACAAGGGTATATTTACTTTTGAACTTCCGTGTAGAAACAATTGAGAAAGAAAAAACTTTCTTGTTTAGCATTGAACATAATACAAGTCTATATATAGCCCTAAGCCACCTATGTCTAGTTGGATAGCTTTACAACTAGATTACAACCATAATACAAGCATTTCCACACTCCCCCTCAAGCTGGAGCATATACATCATACGCTCCAAGCTTGTTACAAATAAAATCAATTCTAAGACCCCTCAGAGATTTAATAAGGACATCTACTAGTTGATTGTTTAAACTGACATAATTGGTAAAAATAATGCCAGATAAAATCTTTTCTCGAATAAAGTGACAATCAATCTCTATATTTTTAGTCCTTTCATGAAACACTGGATTGGATGAAATATGGAGGACAACTTGATTATCACAAAGTAACTTCATCTAAGATATATTTGCAAATTTCAATTCTTAGATTAACTGTTTCAACCATAAAAGTTCACAGGTTGCTAAAGCCATTGCCCGATATTTTGCTTTTGCACTTGACCTAGCAACAACAGCTTGCTTCTTACTTTTTCAAGATACAAGATTTCCTCAAACAAGAAAACAATACCCAGTGGTAAAACGTTTATCTGATGGAGAACCTGTCTAATCGGCATCTGAATATCCAACAATCTGTGTATGATCCTTATTCTCGTATAGTAAACCTTTGCCTGGTGCACTCTTAATATATCGTAAGATTCCGATAACTGCATTCCAATGACTGTCACATGGAGACTGTAGAAATTGACTGGCAACACTAACCAAGAATGAAATATCCGATCGTGTGATAGTGAGATAATTAAATTTACCAACTAGTCTCCAATATCTCCCAAGATCTATAATAGACTCCCCCTGTCCAGGTAAAAGCTTAGTGTTAGAATCCATGGGAGTGTATGGGTTGACAATCCATCATCCCTGTTTCCTGAAGAATATCCAAAGCATACTTTTTTTGAAAAATAATAATTCCAAAGCTAGACTGAGCTACTTCAATACCAAGGAAGTATCTGAGTAATCTTAAATCTTTGGTCTGAAAATGATCAAATAAGTGTTTTTTTAATTGCTTAATACCATCTTGATCATTTCCTGTAATGACAATATCATCAACATAGACTACCAAATATATACATTGGCCTTGTGATGTATGCTTATAGAAAACAGAGTGATCTAACTGACTTCGAATCATGCCAAACTCCTAGATAACAGTGCTGAAATGACCAAACCAAGCACGAGGAGATTGTTTTAAATCATACAATGAACGACGAAGTTTACATACCAAACCAAAATAGATAAGAACAACCGAGCAAATGACATTTTAGCCACAGGAGAAAAGGTGTCAGAATAATCTAGGCCATAAGTCTGTGTATACCATTTGGCAACTAACCTTACTTTCAATCGATCAACCTGACCATCAAGTCCAAACTTGATATTATAAACCCAACGACAACCAATGGTGGAGTGGCCGAGGGAGCAATTGGACTAATTCCCATGTACCATTATTGTGCAAAGCAGTCATTTGCTCAGCTATTGTTTGACAGCACCCAGGATGTGAAAAAGCATAACGAAAAGTGGTAGGGACGGAGACAGAGGATAAATTTGACACAAAAGCATAATATGGTAAAGACAATAGATGATAACTAAGAAAATTGTATATAGGACGAGGATTGCGAGTGGAGTGTATACCTTTTCGGATAGCAATGGGAAATTGGTCAACAGGTGGTAGGACCTCAGTAGAAGAGTGATTGGTAGCAGGAAGTGAGTCGGCGGGAACCTCAAGTGCTGTAGGAGTAGTATCACTGTCATCACCTGTAGGAGAAAAAGAAACAAGACTCTCATCAGAGAGGGAGAATCCTCGGGAGGAGGATCATATTGTGGGATTGGAACAGGTTCTTTGTGTCGCAGGATGAGGAATAATATAAGGAACTAGAAAAACTTCTGTGATTGACATATGTTCTGTAGCAGAGGAAGAAAAGAGAGGGGAAGACTCAAAAAATGTGACATCAGCAGAAATAAAATGACGTCAGGTGTCAGGAGAATAACACTTATATCCTTTCTAAAGACGCGAGTACCCAAGAAAAATACATTTGATGGATCAAGCAGATAATTTGTCTTGACCAGGAGAGAAGACGTGGACAAAACATATGCAGCCAAAGACATGTGGCGGAAGAGAAAATAATGGTTGATCAGGATACAGAATAGAATAAGGGATCTGATGTTGTAACACAAAGGAGGGCATTCGATTTATCAAAAAACAAGCAGTAAGAACAGCATCTCCTAAAAAATGAAGAGGAACATTATGATGTAGAAGTAATGTTTGAGCAGTTTCAATGAGATGTCTGTTCTTACGCTCAATAACTCTATTTTGTTGTGGAGTATAGACGTAGGAAGACTGATGTAAGATGCCCTTAGAAGATATAAATTTAGTAAACGGAGCAGAAAAGTATTCACGTGCATTATCACTACGCAATATACAGATAGTAGTGGAGAATTGCGTTTTAATTTCAGCACAAAAATACTCAAAGATGAAAAATAATTCAGAGCGATCTTTCATAAAAAATAACCAAGAGCAACGCGAATAATCATCAATAAATATAACAAAGTATTTAAAACTTAAAACATAGGAGACTCGACTGGGACCCCAAACATCGGAATGAACTAATTCAAAAGGGGATGCAGCACGATTATTGACACGCTTTGAAAACGATCAAAGAGTGTGTTTTCCAAACTGACAAGACTCACAATTGAAAGATGATAAACTAGAGAGACCTGGAACCATTTTTCGAAGCTTTAGCAGATTTGGATGTGCCAAACGATTATGAAGAAGGGCTGGTGATTCAGTGACAGTGCATGCAACAGATGGTTGAGGAATACTCAGATGATAGAGCCCTTGTGACTCACAACCTGTGCCAATCATTTGTCCCGTACTGCGATCTTGTATAAGAACAGAGTCATGAACAAAAGTGATTGCACAGTTTAAAAAGCGAGTGAGTTTACTAATAGAGATAAGATTAAAAGGACAATGCGGTATATAAAGAACAAATTCTAAAGGTAAGGAAGGAAGAGGATGTGTTCGACCAACTGTTTGAACAGTTGTTGTTGATCCATTAGCAAGGGTGATAGATGGCAATAATTTGAATATAGAAATATGAGAAAGTAATTGAAGGTTACTAGAAATGTGGTCATAGGCACCAGAATCAAGGATCCAAGGTCCTAAAGAAGGAGGCTGAGTAAGATAAGCGACCGAATTACCAATATGTGCAATGGGGGCAGCGGAAGAAATAAACTGCTTAGCTGCTTAGTATTTAAGGTAGTTCTCTAATTCAACACCGGTGAGAATCACTGATGAAAGGTGCCTATTTGTTTTAAAGTTCTCAATAGTAGTCATATTTGCTCAGATGAAGAAGAAAAACAATTGAGAAGTTCTACAATCCAGAAGCCATTTTTCGGCAATACAGTGGCTGATTCCAACGACGGTGACAGCGGCCGGCGATGGCAACTGGCCGAATGATAGGGATTTTGTTTGCCGGCATTGCCTGAATTTGTTGGTGCCGGAGGTGAGAACTCATGCTATCCAGAGGAGGAGATCGACGGCTAAATGATGGTGGCGTAGATACGGTGCGTCCGGTAGCCAATGAGTGCACAGCTGCTGTAGTTGGGGTCACCGGGTTCGTCTGAGTCCGATGACGCCGACGGTGAGATTTCATGTGCGCCAAAAAGGTGCAGATCGACGATGAAAGACTGCCGAAAATCTGAGCTATTACTGGCACGTGGAGGCGCGTCTGGTGTCCAGGGAGAGAGCTACTGCTGCAGCTCTGATTTTCAGCACCTTCCGAGGTCAGCGGAGGTGGCCGGAAACTGTATGACTGTCGAAAAATAATGCAGTCGCCAGAGATGGTTACTGTTTCCGGCGGGTGGAGGCGCGTCCGGTGATGCGTCCGGCAACAATTACTTGGGTCTTATTGGCAAGAACCTTCTGAGGTTATGGCCACCGGAATAAAAGGAGCACGGTGGCCAAAAAATAGAATGGCAATCTGTCGAAAAATGAATAGGCAGTACGCCGGAAGTACGCCAAAAAATGTCACAAGTCAAAAGCCAAGAGTTGGCTCTGATACCATGTAGAAACAATTGAGAAAACAAAAAGACTTGTTTAGCATTGAACATAATAGAGTCTATATATAACCCTAAGCCACCTTTGTCTAGTTGTAAAGCTATCTTTACAACTAGATTACCGTTGAAATGTATATGGTATTTTGTGTATATATATATGGTCAATATCATAGAATAGGAAATAGATTGATAGCCTTCCAAATAGGATACATAGCTTCACCTATATGATAATGTATTTTTCTTATTATCAATGAACAAGTATTCTTCTTTCTCTATTATTCACATGGTATCAGAGCCAACTCTTGGCTTTTGATTCGTCTCTTTTTCGGCAAAGACACCTATCGTTTTCCGGTCACTGTGCTCTCCTCTTTCCGGTGATCGTGCCCTCAGTTGTAATAAATCTCGGTGACTTGCCAAACCTAAGAGATCATCGTCAGACGCGTTGCACGCGCCGACAACCTAGGAGGTTGTTTTCTCCGGCCACCGTCACCGATCTCTCTCTCAGGCGACCGTGAATTGTCACTGCCACCACCAGTGACCTTAGACCACGTCGACGAGCTATTCTGTGGCAACTCGACGTTCATCGGCCACTGGACACGCCTCCATGCGCCGCCCAAATACTCACGGCCACCAAACGTCAATCTACTTCTTTGGCGTGAGTGAGTTCTCACCGTCAGTGCCATTGTCTTCAGACGACACCGGCGAGCAAAACCCGGCCGTCACAATCACTCACCAGCCGCCGTCACTGGAAAACCGACTGCCGCCAGAAAGCTTCTCCTGGTTGTCAATTATTTTTTCCTCCGATTTGTAAGCCAATATGATTACTAAGAGTTCTAACACAGATAAGCAACCTTTGTCCGTGACTCTCACTGGTATCGACTATGAAGAATACCTTAAATACCAAGCGGCAAAACAATCTACTCTTCCATTGCCTCCATTGCACATACTGGTAATTCGGTCGCCTGTCTTACTCAATCCTCTTTAAGACCCTGGGTCCTTGATTCTGGTGCCTCTGACCACATTTCTGGTTACCTTCAATTACTCTCATACTTCTACATCTAAGTCATTGCCATTTATCACCTTAGCTAATAGGTCCAAAACTACTACTCAAGCAATTGGTCAAATACATCCTCTTCCGTCCTTACCTATAGAATCTGTTCTTTATATACTGCATTGTCCTTTTAATCTTATCTCTATTAGTAAACTCACTCGCTCTTTAAACTGTGCAATCACTTTTGTTCATGACTCTGTTCTTATACAAGATCGCAGTACGGAACAAATGATTAGCACAGGTTGTGAGTCACAAGGGCTCTATCATCTGAGTATTCCTCAACCATCTGTTGCATGCACTGTCACTGAATCAACAGCCCTTCTTCATAATCGTCTGGCACATCCAAATCTGCTAAAACTTCGAAAAATGGTTCCAGGTCTCTCTAGTTTATCATCTTTCAATTGTGAGTCTTGTCAGTTTGGAAAACACACTCTTGGATCATTTTCAAAGCGTGTCAATAATCGTACTGCATCCCCTTTTGAATTAGTTCATTCCGATGTCTGGGGTCCCAGTCGAGTCTCCTATGTTTTAAGTTTTAAATACTTTGTTACATTTATTGATGATTATTCGTGTTGCTCTTGGTTATTTTTTATGAAAGATCGCTCTGAATTATTTTTCATCTTTGAGTATTTTTGTGCTGAAATTAAAACGCAATTCTCCACTACTATCTGTATATTGCGTAGTGATAATGCATGTGAATACTTTTCTGCTCCGTTTACTAAATTTATATCTTCTAAGGGCATCTTACATCAGTCTTCCTACGTCTATACTCCACAACAAAATAGAGTTGTTGAGCGTAAGAACAGACATCTCATTGAAACTGCTCAAACATTACTTCTACATCATAATGTTCCTCTTCATTTTTTAGGAGATGTTGTTCTTACTGCTTGTTTTTTGATAAATCGAATGCCCTCCTTTGTGTTACAACATCAGATCCCTTATTCTATTCTGTATCCTGATCAACCATTGTTTTCTCTTCCGCCACATGTCTTTGGCTGCATATGTTTTGTTCATGTCTTCTCTCATGGTCAAGATAAATTATCCGCTCGGTCCGTAAAATGTACTTTTCTTGGTTATTCGCATCTTCAAAAAGGATATAGATGTTATTCTCCTGACACCCGACGTCATTTCATTTCTGCTGCTGTCACCTTTTTTGAGTTTTCCCCTTTCTTTTCTTCCCTTGCTTCCGAAAATGCCAATCACAGAGGCTCTTCCAGTTCTTTATATTATTCCTCTTCTTGAGTTCAACACTGAACTTATTCCTATCCCACAGCATGATCCTCCCATCGAAGATTCTCCCTCTCCGGCTTGTGATAGTCTTGTTCCTTTTGATTCTACACGTGCTAATAGTGATACTGCTCCTGAAGCTTTTGAGGTTTCCGTTTACTCCCTGCTCCAAATTCCTCTCGTACTGAGGCCCTGCCACCTGCTGACCAATTTTCAATTGCTGTTCGTAAAGGTATACGTTCCACTCGCAACCCTCATCCTATGTACAACTATCTTAGTTATTATCGATTATCTTTCCCATATTATACCTTTGTGTCTACTTTATCTTCTGTCTCTGTTCCTAAAACACTTCGTGAGGCTCTTTCACACCCTGGTTGACGTCAAGCAATAGTTGAGGAAATGGCTGCTTTGCATACTAATGGTACATGGGAATTTGTTCGGTTACCGCCAGGACACTCCACGGTTGGTTGTCGATGGGTGTACATTGTCATAGTTGGACCTAATGGTCAGGTGGACAGATTAAAAGCTCGATTGGTTACAAAAGGGTACACTCAAACTTATGGGCAGGATTATTATGAGACTCTTTCCTGTGGCTAAAATGTCATCTGTTCGGTTGCTCTTGTCTATGACTGCTATTCGTCAATGGCCTTTGTACCAACTCGATATCAAAAATATTTTCTTCATGGTGAGCTTCAAGAAGAAATATATATAGAGCAACCACTTGATTTGTTGCTCAGGGGGAGTCTGGTTTGGTGTGTAAACTTCGTCACTCCTTGTATGGTTTGAAACAATCTCCTCGTGCCTGGTTTGATCATTTTAGTACAGTTATCCAAGAGTTTGGCATGATTCGAAGTGAGTCAGATCATTCTGTTTTCTATCGACATATACCACAGGGCCAATGTATATATCTTCTAGTCTATGTTGATGATATTGTCTGTATATGAGATGATCTGGACGATATTAAACAATTAAAGAATCACTTGTTCTGACATTTTCAGACTAAAGATTTGGGATTACTCAGATATTTTCTTGGTATAGAGGTTGCTCAATCTAAGTCTGGAATTGTTATCTTTCAAAGAACATATGCGCTAGATATTCTAGAGGAAACAAAGATGTCAGACTGCAGACCTATAGATTCTCTTATGGATCCTAATATTAAACTTCTACCTGGACAGGGGGAGTCTCTTGCAGATCCTGGGAGATATTGAAGACTAGTTGGTAAGCTTAATTATCTCACCATCACACGGCCTTATTTTTCTTATTCAGTCAGTGTTGTTAGTCAGTTTCTACAGTCTCATTGTGATAGTCATTAGGATGCAGTTATCCGAATCTTACGGTATATCAAGGGTGCACCAGGAAAAGGTTTGCTATATGAAAATAAGGGTCATACAAAGGTAGTCGAATATTCAGATGCTGATTGAGCAAGTTCTCCATCAGATAGACATTCTACTACTGGGTATTGTGTTTTTGTTGAAGGAAACCTTGTATCATGGAAAAGTAAAAAGCAAGAAATTGTTTCCAGGTCAACCACAGAAGCAGAATATCGTGCCATGGCCTTAGCAATGTATGAGCTTATATGGTTGTAGACATATCACAAATGAAGCTACTTTGTGATAATCAAGTTGCACTTCACATTTCATCAAACCTAGTATTTCATGAAAGGACTAAGCATATAAAAATTTATTATCACTTTATTCGAGAGAAAATTTTGTCTGGCTGTATTTTCACAAGTCATGTTTGCTCAAACAACCAGCTAGCAGACACCAGTTAGCAGACATTCTCACTAAATCTCTCAAGGGTCCTCGAATTGATTTTATTTGTAACAAGCTTAACGCATATGATTTAAATGCTCCAGCTTGAGGGGGAGTGTTGAAATGTATATGGTATCTTGTGTATATATATATGGTCAATATCATAAAATAGGAAATAGATTGATAACCTTCCAAATAGGATACATAGCTTCACCTATATAATGATGTATTTTTGTTATTATCAATGAACAAGTATTCTTCTTTCTCTATTATTCACAATTACAACCATAATACAAGCATTTCCACATTCCGAAATTCAGCATACAATTTTTTTTGTCTTGTAAAAATCAAGAGTTAAACTATCAACTCAGCATCATATCACTTAACCTAAAGAAACCAACTATAACCTACATTGGGCCCTATGTTTGTATTGGCAAACATGGATGGCAAGTTAATTCCAGGGAAACAACCAAATGTATGGTTTCCCTAAATATATCCTAAAGAACCCAATTGATGAATTACGTTCAAAATTACATACTCCAAGCTAAGGACATAAACAATTCCCATCCTCTAATATTGATGTGGAACCAGAAGAGTAAGGAAGGGACGATAGTTAGAGAGAAAAGAAAGAAGATTGGAAGAGAACAGAATGAAAAAAGAACAGAAATTTGAGATTACAGATAGAAGAAACAGAAAATAGACGGGAAATAGACAGAATGAGGTAGAAAGAGCAAGAAACAGAATAGAGCGGAGAAAGATATAATCAAGACCACATTTTATTCATTCATATACTCTTTCCAAAGAAATAGATTGAAGACCTATTATGGGCCATAAGATAAATCTAAGCTATTTGTTAAAATATAACATATTTGTCAAGATAAACCTAATAGATAATACAAATATGATTCAAATAATTATCCAACATAATCAAACCAAGATCAATATCCTTGATAAAAAAATCTTAATTCTTGATACTGCATCATTCTGCCCCGCTGGAAAAGACCCAACTCTGATGAGTAAACATTGGTTCTGCCACTTCAGATTATGCCCCCAAAATGTCTGGCTTGAAAAACACCATTGAGTCAGATATAGACAGAACATCAACTTCTGAACTAGCCAAAAATGGTGAAAACATTTTCTTGTTAATTTTGAGGGAGATGATTTGTTTATGTTTATATCATGTGGAGTTTGTGGAATGTTATGGTGCATACAGTTTCGTGTTTAATGGATTTGGCTCTAATACTTGTAGGATATTAAGAAAAGATTAGAAATTTGAGATTCAAGATAGAAGAGACAGAAATTAGAAAGAGGGCATAAAGAGGATGAGATAGAAAAGAGCGAAAAACAGAGTTAGGGAGGGGAAGGAAGTAGAACAAGAGGAATAGAGGGGAGAGATATAATCAAGACCACACTTTATTCATTCATAAATAAAGCTAAAAGAAATACATTCAAGGCCCATTTATAAGCCAATAGATAAAAACTAATCTAGTTATTAAGATAAACCTGACTTATCTATTAAGATAACTTAATAGATTTTACAAATCTTATTCAAATGACCATCTAAATCTTAATTATATCAATATCAATATCCTAAAATTTCTAAAAATAAAATACTTTTAAATCTAAACCTTGATTCTACACCAAATATATTATAATACCATGAATACTGCAGTTCTCATGGTCTACTAGCTACAAATCATCTAATGCTTCGCTTTATCCCAGCTTTCAACAGTCATTACTTAAAGAAATGCAATGAAATTGGATAATTGATTAAGGTGACCAGGATTTAAAAATCTGGATTGGTGCAATGAATCATAGATTCCCTCGATAAGATTACTAAATTCAGGATCTAAGTTGTACTAAAAGAATTCAGGATCTAACTTTCTGCAAAACAGCATCTCCAACAACCCGTCTATGAGAACCTATGTCATTGTGAGTCACATGAGAACAAGGGTGCACACACAATTGACTAACAAAACTCCCCTTCCAGTGGTGATTGGAGAACAGTTCAAGTACAGGATGATAGCTAAAAGAAAATCAGTGTAGAAGATATATTATTTGAAGCATCACCTCTACCTAGCAAACATATCATCAACAGGACCATTTCACCAAATCGAATAGTATAGCCGCTGAGATTGTATAAGCATTTTCCTGAACCATGAATTGCTGCATGATGATTTACACAATGACAATAATCCTATTATCAGTCCTAAATTGAGCAAGAACAGCAATATTTAAAGTACAATTGCCCCAGAATTTCCAGGTGGTACCCCCTTGAACCAGCTGTTATGAGGCACACCAGTGCAGGCTAGTACAATAGAGAAAATAAACTAACAGTGCAATGTACACCAGTCAATGTAATGGTCTATCAAAGGACATAATAGCTACTTTACCTGCCCCCACTGGGGAGCCATTCAACAAAGGAAAGCAATCAACGTCAGGACTTAGATCTTATGGGTCAATAAGAACTGAAATACACCACCTCCTAAGAGTCATTATTCAATGAATGGCAACTAGAACACCAATACTATCTCATTTTGACTTACTGACATGGGCAGAGCCAATTCAAGGGCCAGATGGGGCCCCTTTTTAAATTTTTATAAATAACCTTAGTTAGGCAAAAATGCCCTTCTAAGTTTCAAAATTTCAATAACTCCAAAGAAAACTCTGCACTTCGGCTTCTTTCTCTATGTCTTTCTCGACTTTTTTGTTTGTTCTATCAAAAAATTAAGAATTCTTTGCAATTCATTTTCTTGTATTTCAATGAAGTTCAAAATTTTGGTACCAATTATTTTATTTTTGTTTGGACTCACCCCTCTTAGATCAATTCCTAGCTCCTGCCACTACCTACAGGTAAAGAAAATAAATTAAAGCACCATGTTATTCCATACTAATGGCAAATATTTAGCACAACTTAACTAGTTGGCTTTTTTAGACCATAAAAAGTTTGTTATGGACAAAAGTTTCAGGAATTGTTGAATGTTCCATTGACTATGTATGGATGATAGAGAAGAAAAAGGTCAATATCAAGCTTCTAAATTACAAAGGTTTCATTGTAAACCCAAGAGGGACATATGATCAAACAAAATTCACAACAAATTATAAAGTGAATTACAGACTATTGCTTTTCAAAGAAAAACTATCAAATACTGCAATACTTACAGACATAAAACTGTTAAAAGTGGTTACAAAATCTGTAGCAAGAAGCACATTCATGTCCCAAATTCTCTATATGAAGAACAGATAGATCACGTAATATACCCAAGATGATACATATTGTCAAGCAGAACCAAGGCAACATGAAAATAATTCGCCAAGCAATGTGAAATCAAGCTAAAAACCATGCAAGCAGCAAGCAAATGTACGAGAGGCAAAGTAAACCTAAAACTTACAGGATTCCGAAGCTGTAGAATTATGCAGCTCATGTACTGATTGCCAAGCTGCATCCTGTTCAGAAACAATAACCAAAGTTTCTCTTTTAGCCTAGAATAATCACTTATGACAAAGTAACCCAAAGCTCAATGCAAAAGATAATTTCGCAGTTAAGGAATATGAAAATACAATTGTAACTCAACTATCAAAGAAAAAAAAAAGAAAAAACTAAATTAGTAAGAGAAATAAAGGACTGATGAATTAACATTTGGGAAATTAAGAAGGGTTTTCCGATGCCTTTGAAAACCACTTGTGTATTTTTTTTAGAAAACTGAATCACTAGAAGAATATAGACAGAAGGAAGAGTAGGATAAAAGCAGGGAATATAAAGGAGAGAAGTAGAGAGAATGAAATTGAAGGAAAGAAAAATACAGACAAAAAGCAACATTCCTCTGAAAGTTCAGCATTGAAGTTGCAACTTTGAGATGGAATGAACATTCATTTACTCCACAACAGAATATGACAAGCCTTTATACACTGAATACGGCAAATAATTCATCATAGTTGTAATCTTTCAATCTTAAGTCATAGATAATGTAAAGCTTAGTTATTTATTACTTTATATCTGCTCTCTACAAAGGAAATATATATATATATATATATATATATGAAGCATTCAGAGAGAGTTCATGTGGCTGTATTAATTCATTGCTTTGGTAGCATGAACAATTCTGCAGTAAAACATTGAGAAAGCACTAGCCACTGTTCTGCAACAGATCTGCTACAGTAACTACTAAGTATAATTTACTAAAAAAATATTAACTAACTTTGTGGAAAAATAAGTTCTAATTCTACATTAATTGGTTTTCTAATTTAAAATATTAACTAATAAGAGTTGTCTATCTTGTAAATATTAGGATTCCCTAACAGTATAGGGTTTATTTTTCTTTCCTTTGTAGGTTGTATTTGTAGCCCATAAATACTTGTAAATTCCAAAGAGAGAAATATAGAGTTGAGAATTATTCTCTCAAGTTTTTGTTCATGGTATCAAAGCCTAAGGCTAGAGTTAAGAGTTCCAAATTGAAGTCTTTTCTTCCTCTACTCTCTGGCGTCTCAACAGTGCATGTTGACAGTCATGCGTGGGCCCATAAGCTACCTATAATGTGCCATTTTCTACACTGCTAGCTTCAAACGAAAGAAGACTTACCAAATTGTTGATTGACACCTGAATCAATGTCATCGAAGCTATAATTTGGTCTCAACCACCCATTGAAGTCCCGATTGCCATCTTTCTTTGCTGGCACACATCATTGATGAGTGATGGGTCATTACCAAGCTCATTTGAACTCTCTCACGCCGATCTATTACTCTGGGTATGCATTGTGCTTCCAACAAGTCATTACGAATTTTGATTTCATATCCAAGGGGCTGTCCGTCATTGTCTCAAAGTTTTAGGGGTAATTCAGTAGTTTTGGTAAACTATTGGGATTTATTTGATATTTTCAAAAGTTTAGGGGTAATTAGCAATTTAACAAAACTTTGGGGCCTCTGTAATATTTTCTGAGAACCGTTTTTTGACTGTTAAAGCTACCGAATTACGAGGAATGACAGAAACAGAAACAATTGGAGATTCATCTATCAACACCATCAAAACATCTAAGTTAGGCATTAATTCATAGTGCTACTAACAATTCATCTTTACATACTACTACACTCAGACTACATGGGCAAAAAACTTCATCTAATGGTCTCAATCTGTGAAGTTGTTTATTAAAAGGAAAGGAAAACTTGGCTACTTGACATGATCAACAAAGGCACAAGAAGATGACTGAGGCATATGCAACTTGGGGTTCAGAGAAGTCCATGATTATGTCATGGTTGGTCAACTTAAAAGAGTCAGAGATTGGTCAAATTTACCTTTTCCTAACAGCAAAGGATTTATGGGATGCTGTCACAGAGATTCCTCCATAGGGAATTATGCACAAAATTTTGAAATTAAAAATAAGATCGAAAAACTAAACAAGGCAATTTTGGTATAACAAGATATTACACCAGCTTAAAAAGTCTTTGACAGGAATTAGATCTATTCTATGAGCTTAAATAGGGATGCCAAGAGGATCGTGTTTCTGAACTTAAATAGCAGATCTAGACAAAGAATTTAATGATGTTCGCAATCTCATACTTGGAAAAAAAAAACCACTGTCATCCACTCATGAAGCTTTTATAGAAGTTAGGAGAGAAGAAAATTGAAGAAATGTTGTGATGGGGAGTCCAACCATAAGTATTACTGAAAATTCTGCACTCACTGGTACTATAACAGAAACTACAACCTTAACAAACACTCAAAAGGTACAAAAGAGGTGATGAAAAAGGGAAAATATGAGCAACTATAGAACCTACAACAAAATAAAAGGGAGCTGGAATATCTGTATTCAGTAAGGAACAATTGGAACTATTGTACAAGTTCTTAAACCAATCCCCCAAACCTCTCAAAATGCTACATCCTCTAGCACAAATGGGTAATTTTCTAAGTGCTTTAAATACCTTCTCTACCACTAAAGTACCTTGGATCATTAATTCAGGTGCAACACATCATATGACGAAGTATTTCTCATTTATTTTCATCTTATACCCCATATCCTGATAATTTAAAAATTAGGATTTCTAATGGTTCTTCATCATCTGTACCAGGAAAAGGATCATTTGTGATTTCCAAGAATTTTAAGTTAGATTCAATTCTTCATGTTCAAAAACTTTCCTGCAATCTTTTGTCTAACAGCAAACTTAAAAAAGATTTAAATTATGCTGCCAAAAGTTATTTCTTCTCATTATGAATTCCAAGACCTATGTTTGGGGAAGATTGTTGGTAAAGCTAAGAAGTTGATGATGGACTATATTATTTTGATGGTGATGGTAGACAAGCTCAAGGCATAAATAGTAAAACTTCTATTTTTTATCGAGGATGAAATAATGTTATGGCACATAGATTAGGGAATCCTAGTTTTCCTTACTTGAGAAATATATTCCTTTTGTTGTTTAAAAATAAAATCCTTCATTATTTCAATGTGAAACCTATTAGTTGTCTAAACATCATTGTGTTTATTTCCTTCACAATTATATCAAGAATCAAAAGCTTTTCCCTAATACAAAGTGAAATTTAGGGACCTTCCCATGTAACAAATATTACAGGAACCAAGTGATTTGTCACCTTTATTGATGATCACCTAAGAGTATGTTGGGTGTATCTACTAAAAGAAAAATCTGAAGCTAAAAGTCATTAAAAAATTTCATGCAAGGATCAAAACTCAATTCTATACTCAAATATAGGCTCTTAGAACAAATAACGGAAGAGAATATATCAATTCTAATCTAGGAGATCTTTTAGTAGAACAAGGAATTATTTCCAATCCTCTTATGTTGATAATCCCAAATAACATAGGCACTTTTTATCTATGGTTTCTAAAGTTTTCTGGGGTAAAGCTATCCTTAGAGCATCTTATTTGATTAGTTATATGCTAATTAGAATTATGCAGTTCCAAACACCTCTAAATGTTCTTTCTAACATTTATCCTCACACCAAAATTTTCACAATTGTTCTTTCTCAAGTCCTTGGATGTCTAGCATAATATCCATATCCACAAGCACAATAGGTACAAACATGGTCCTCAAGCATAAAAGTGTGTATTGTTGGGTTATTCTCTAACTCAAAGGATATAAGTGTTTGATCCTACTACTAGACAATTCTTTGTCAATATGGACGTTACTTTCTTGAGAATAAACCCTACTTTCCGAAAACCTTCATCAAGGGGAGAACATTATAGAAGAAAAAGATCGTTTTTTGGGAATTCCATCACTGTTATCATTACCTATCCCTAATTCTAATCCCACTGGTCCAAATCTTATCAATTCATTAGATTCTAGTTCTTCACCTCTATCTATTGTGCCAAGCAATGACAAATCACCCAAAGTCAGATACATTACTTGTTAAATCTCAATCAGAGCTATGTATCTACACAAGAAGGCAGAACCATCAAGATTAGAACAACAATCATCTACACCCAACCAAGAGTCGGTACCAAACATCGACAATCTAGAAGTTACAAGTATTCCTAATTCTTCTCTTGTTCCAAAGTCACATAGATGATCTTAATGTCCTTATTGCACTTAGTAAAGGAACTAGAATTTGTACTCATTTCTAAATATGTCATATAATAGCTTATCTCCATCATTTAGAGCCTCTGCCATTATTTTGTCAAATATTGAAGTTCCAAACATCGTAGAAAATACTTTAATTGTTCCTCAATGGAGAGAGATTGTATTAGAGGAGGTAGAAGCACTTGAAAAAAATGGCACATGGAAACTTGCCGAAAGGAAAGAAACTTATAGGTTGGTATTTACTACTAAATATAAGGCAGATGGGTCAATTGAGAGATAGAAAGCAAGATCTATTGCAAAAGGGTTCACACAACAATTACAAAGATGAATAAAATTCGAGTTTTATTATCTCTCGCAACTAACCTAGATTGGTCATGGCAGCAATGGGGTATCAAAAATGCTTTCTTAAAAGGAGAACTAAAAGAAGAGGTTTATATGGATTTGCTACCAGAGGTCGAAAATATTTATGGAGCTGAGAAAGTCTGCAAATTCAAAAGGTCTCTATATGGCCTAAAATAGTCTCCTAAGGCTTGGCTTGATCGATTTACCAAGTCCATCCGAATCCATAAATATTCTTAAAGTCAAGTAGATCACACTATGTTGTATAAACATTCCATTGACGAAAACATTAATTCTTATAGTATATGTTGATGATATTATCCTGACAAAAGATAATGTTGTTGAATTAGAAAAGCTTAAAACTTTGCTAGCTTAGGAATTGGAGATGAAAGACCTGTTGTTTGAGGTATTTTTTGGGTATGGGGATTGCCAGGTCCAAGAAGGAATCTTTGTATCGCAGAGAAAGTAAAATTTGGATTTACTCGTATGTTAGGGGGTAAACTTGATGATACCCCTATTAATCGTAATTATAAAATGCTTAGGAACAAAGACCAACACTATGGTGGACAAAGAACATTATCAAAGGTTAGTAGGTAGATTGATAAATCTATTACATACTCAACCAGATATACCTTTCACAGTAAGTAGTTAGTCAATTTATGCATGCACCAAATGAAGGGAATTTAGAAACTGTCAATAGAATCATTCAATACCTAAAAAGAACTCCAAAAAAGAGTTTATATTTAAAAAGAGAGATCATATGCAAGTTGAAGCATATACTGATGTAAATTGAGCAGCTTGTGCAAGTGACAGAAGATCAACTTCAAGCTACTATACATTTATTGGAGAAAATTTGGTAACCTGGAGAAGTAAAAATCAGTATGTGCTTGCTAAGAGCTGTGTAAAGGCCAAGTTTCGAGCTGCAGCACAAGGTATTTATGAACTCTTATGATTGAAGATACTACTTGAAAAAATTAAAAATTTCATGTGAAAATCCTACACGGCTATATTGTCATAATAAAATAGCTATCAATATAGCTCATAATCCAATACAACATGATAAGACTAAACGTGTTAAGGTAGATTGTTACATCATTAAAAAGAAATTGGAAGCACGATTAATATGCATGCCTTTTGTACCTACTAAGGAGCAACTAGTGGATATTTTCACTAAAGGTCCTTAAAAGCAAGCTTTTGTGTTCCTGATAAGCAAACTGGGAATGTCAAACATTTTTGCGAACCAACTTGGGGGGAGGGTGGAAAATAAGTTCTTATCCTAAATAGAATTAGTTTTCTAATCTAAGATATTAATTAATAAGAGTTGTCTATCTTGTAAATATTAGAATTCTCTAATTGTATAAGGTTTATTTTTCTTTCCTTTATAGGTTGTATTTGTAGCCTATAAATATTTGTAAATTTTAAAGAAAGAAATATAGAGATTGAGAATTATTCTCTCAAGTTTGTCTTCAAATTTAGCCTATGACTACCAATTAAGTTGTTCAAATCCACCAACATGTATTCATATATCTCCAACATTATAGATCTACACCTATATTGTATGCTCTGGATTGAGATAGTTTATACGTTAGACAAAAACTTTTGAGCTTATTTTGATCTCAATGAAAATGATCCACATAATTTTACTTAGCATTCCAATGATAACTCCAATAAAACTTAATCTAGATGTTTGGATCTCTTGCAATGAAGCAAGAAGTTTAGGGATCAATCCTCCTCACACCAAAGTACAAAAAGATTATTCTTAATTTGAGTTGGTGCATGAAGTGGGAGTGGTGGTATGCGTGGTAAAAAAAAGAAAAGATTTAGAAAAGGGAAAAATAAATCAAAATGACTTTACCAGCACCACCATAGACAACCCACCAACGACATGTTCAAAGGCAAAAAGGATTTTGATAGAGACTTGAGTACACCACGCATTAGAAGAGCTAGGAAATGGTAAATAGTTCCTCACTGCAATTTCTAGTTAACACAAATGCTAATGCTTTTAAATTAAATAATTGTTAGCTAATATTAGCTAAATAACTCTTCCAAAAAGCTTTAAGCTTATGCTTTACTTCTTGAATAGGTACAAGAATCAAATTAACCATACCAGTAGCCAGAACATCGTTCAATTATAAGACAGACTAAATAGCAGATTTAATCTTTAAGAATATGAAAGATAAAAGAACAATATATACAGCAAGCACCTGACCAAATTCTGGAAAGATTTGAATGTAAAGATTGTAATTAACTCCAGAAAATCTGATAACTTTTGAAGATTGATCTAGTGTTGATTCTCTCATAGCAAAAATAACCTGCAAATGTTAGTTAGATGGTTTAGAACTCAATTGAGAACCAAATTAGAGGAACATTAATCAGAAAATAGGGAAAAAACACCAGAATATAGTGGCCACAATTTGACATAAAGTCCTGTAGACCTCTAGGTTTTATCATTTATTACAATTTTCAAAAGAATTTGAGAAAGTCTCATAGCAGCATTGAGGCAAAAAAATATTATCCTGAAAAGATTACTTGCACATACGCCAGCGATATAATGTACTGCACCTAATTTTGTAAAGAAGTTCTTATCATTAAACCAAATTCCATAATGATGGCTACGAAAAAGAAAAGCAATATCTAGATGCAATTTTTTCTAAAATATACTTGTTTCAACAATGTTCTTGCAAACAATATCCAAAGATCTTTTAGTGGACATTGTCTCATTTATAATGAACAAATGGTGACAACTTGATGCTTGTTGATTTTTGTCAAGCTTCATTGAGAAAGCAATTGACAAACACGTTTTGCATAATAAACAAGGGCTCCATCGGAAAGGGAAAAAAAATGATGGTTTGCACAAATTATAACAGTTTATATAGATAGTTGCATGGCTTGGACAGACACCCTTCTAAGCAGAAGTTGCAATCTTCAAAAATTTTGTATGTGGATGTTGTATTGCTTGCAATAAATATTCAAGCTGAAACCAGCAACTTTGCAATGCTCACTTGGTAAATCATACCACCTCCCATCTTCTAGTATTTTAAAGGTATCTTTTAATGATTTTTAAATTAGGTATATGGACATGTCTACACAAACATAGTATAAGTGGATAATATTCTTGTTTTCTTATCATCTTCTCTTCACACGTTGCATATTCAGTGTAGTGCATTAGACATAACAATGATGGATAAAACAATTCATCAGAACAAATAAACCATGATGTGAAGAATCCTGCAAAAACATAACAAACTCAAAGCATTCCTCCTTGTTTAAGAATTCAAAACATCCCAGTAGAGTACCCAACTCAATTTCATCCTTGATAACAGAAAGCATCCATCCTCGGTGTCCCCAAACAATTAAATGCAAACAGTAACTCAAAGGCAGAGCATCACCGAAAACAATCCTCACTTACTACTAGCCACCTCAATAGTATCTTCTTGGCATTAGAAAAACCAAAAAATTACTAACTATAAAAATATAGCTCAAAGACACAACTCAATTCCACATCCCAAACCATAGTGACAAAAGACAATTCAAATTTTACAACCATAAGTTCTAATTTCTTGTTATAGGAAACAACTAAAAATTTATTGAAGACATAAATAAAATAGGACTACAAAGTGCACAAGAGGTCCAGTAATCCAAAAACTATACAATTATATCTTTGCATACTGTAGACCCTAAAAACAAAAGAAAGAACAAGAAATGAAGACCTCAAGCAAGCAAAATTAATCCAGAATCATAAGTTTTATTGCACTTAAATGTTCTAGACATTTTAAGGTTTCATCATTGAAGGTAGCCACAATAACTTCCAAAAGCTTACAAGGTAAGCAATGCAGATTCATTTCATGGAATGTAGAGAGTACTGTTTCATAAAGTTGCACTTGAAGGCCGAAAGTTCCTTTTCAAAAGGAGACTGGTTCAACTGTTTCCAGGTATTATTATGGAAGGAATCTCATTAGGTTTTTCCCATGCCATCAGTAAAGACAAATGCCTTCCAGCCATAAAAGAACTCATTATACACAAACACAGACAAATACACTCACAAATCAACACACATTGCAACAAAGATACTTGATGTCAGGCACAGTAACTTGAAATAAAAGTATGACATATATATGCAAGTATATCACATACAATATGATGAAATGTGCATAATTAATAATTTATCTCTATGTTGTGTGCGCACGCAAAATATCTAGAAAGTTGGACAATAATAAAAAAATAACTGGAAAATTTTCCTCAACCAAAAGGTAATTCACGTGCTACTATATATTTTTAATGTTTACAAACTTGGGTTTCTTTCTATAATTCAACAAAGAGGTGCTACAAATAGGGATGTGATAATAAAGAGGTGGAAACATAAGCATATGGACACATGAACATCAAGTTATAGTAAAGAAAACCTAGTGATTGAAAAAAACCTGCATGGAAGCCCCACCAAGTTCAACTACCCCAATGGTTGCCTGAGGTTCACCTCCCAAGGTACCAAGAACATAGTTTGCAGCAATCCAGGAATACATCCCTTTTTCTTTGCCTGTAACATACCCAGATTAGGTAACATTTAGATCATCAGTGCTCCACGATCGCTTACAAATCTAGCTTAAAGGATGTAAGCTTTAGAAACCAAGTAACATCCATCAAGTATTGTCAACCAAAAAAAGAAAAAACAAAACAAAAATAAAAGCACCTTGGTATAACCAAGAATGGAGGGAATGAAAGAAAGGGGATATGAATGCAGAAACCAAGGTATAGGCCTCATTGCAAAAGATTCAAGCAAACCTTTGGCGTCATAGGATCATATTGATATAAATCAAAATCACAAGTGCAGAAAGATATAATTGAAGCATGAGAGAAAACAAAAGGCAAAGAACTTAATGGAAACATATAACAAAATAAGTTCAATATTGGCTTCATCTTACAGACACATGGTCCTCTCCCACCTTTTCAATCTTGTAAGCATATAGCATAAGACTAATATAACAAGGATTATTCAATTAACCTTCTCGTTGACACATTCAATTTGATTAACAACTTTTTTGCCAAATTCCATACAAGACCTCCCACCAAATGTAGCAGCAAAATATTAATTCTGTCTTTAAAATGACTGAGAATACATTATGTCTTTGAGAAAGACTAACAGCCCCCTAGTTAATTAGATTGCTCATTTTGGATACTTAATTTTGCACCAAACAGGATCAGCTATGCACTCGATAAGACGACTTATACATAAATGTGCTAATTTTATCAAACTAGAGGGAGTTGAAAGCCATCAACCCTTGGCTAATTAGTAATCACTAAGCATCTAATTTCAAATACATTCATTCTAAGTAGGGTCATAAACAGCATTTTGCACTCAAATTAACTTTTTTTTTAAATCACTAAAATTTACTTTACTAACACCCAAAAAAGAATAACGCCAAGTTATCACTGAAACAACCTCTAGTAGCAAAATTAAACCATAAAATTGTATTTCCATCTCCACTTAATTCACATAAAAACTACAAAACAAAATCAACACACCTTCAATAATACGTGCCCACGCGTCCTTAAACGCGAAGCCAGACGCTCTCAAAACGCGCCTACACTCCTCAAGAACTCCCTCTCTCAACTCACCATTGACCAACAACTGCACCTTAGCATTAGCTCGCTCCTTCTTCGGCACTCTCTTTTTTGCAAACTCGATCAACGCTCGAATTGAACGGCTCAAATCCCCACTCGCATACATCGATTCAACAAATGGCACTTGTCCCTCACCGAGGAACTTGAAAATGCGCACGCGGGCTGCGGCGGGAGTGCCCGAATCGATCACAATGCCGTGGAATTGCGCGGTCGGCTCAGCGAATTTGGAGGATTGGTGAACCTTTTGAGCGATGGCAAAAAGGTAATAAAGGGAAGGGATTGTTAAAAGAGAAGCTAAGAGGATGAGGAATTTGTTGTTTCGTCTGTTGTTGGAGTTTGGATGGGAGGAAGAGGAGTGCATGCGAGGGTGTAGTTGCGTACGGTGGGGAGGAATGTAGGGAGTGGTAGCTCTGAGTTGGAGATTTGGGAATGGGAAGTCCAGCCTCATTCCCACCATTGACTGCGCTTTGAAGAGCGCTCAGTGCGTACAGTCGGGGACGATGCTTTGATTGACAGCTCTCAAGTTAATTCCCATTTACGTTGCAGAATGGGGAGAGGTATTCTGGTAAATTCCACCTTTCTCATTCACTTTCAATATTTTTTTAATATTCCCATTTACGTTGCAGAATGGGGAGAGGTATTCTGGTAAATTCCACCTTTCTCATTCACTTTCAATATTATTTTAATATTTTTTTAAAAAATTAATATAAAAAAAAATCTTTAATTCTTACTTTTTATTAATACCACATTATTAATATGATATTCAAATAAATTCAATTCTTAATTTTTATATTAAATTTTTAACTCATTTTATTTCAAATTTTTTATATTATATATTTTTATTTATATTTAATTATTATTTGTATTCTGTTGATGTTATAATATAATATAATATTTATGAATATACGTTGTAGTTGCTATTGATTTAAATTTTTCACATTAAAAAATAAAAATAATATTATATATTAATTATATCGTATTTATATTATATCAATTTTTTTTAAATTCGAATATTTTATATACAACCTAAACTTGTATAATAAATTAAAACATAAAGTTTCATATCATAATTTATAAATTTATTTCTTTTAATTATTTATTCATATAGAAAGTTACGCTTTCTCGTTGTTATATAAAAGATTGTGCTTCCTCATTATTATCATCATATAAAAAGATGCATTTTATTATCATCAATTTATAGAAGGCATTGTCTCCTCATTATTATCAATCTATGGAATGACATGCATCATCATTATTATCAATAGAAGGTTATGCCTTCTTAATACTATTAATATATAGAATGTCGTACCTCTTAATTATGATTATTTTTTGTATATCGAAGGTCATACCTCTTAAATATTACCTTTAATATTTATGTTATGTATTAAGAATTTGTTGAATAATATTTACATTTCTTCATATTAATTTTAATTATCTTCTTTATATTTAAAACCTTTGAAAATGTCTTTTATATATTTACAAATCTCTACACTTCTGAAAAATTACCCATAAATTATGAGTGTTATATGTTAAAATGCATCTTCAAACCAATACATTGAAAAAAAATGATTGAAAAAAAAAACGACGTGTCCTAATAAGACAAGTCAAGAACTATGTTTTTTTTTTCTGTTATCACTTACGTGAGAGATTGAAAGATCAATATTTGAGGGCTTACATATCCTCTAGGAAAATCTAAAAGAAAAATTGATGTGTTCCTCTCAAGAGCAAGACATAAATGGATAAATTTGAGATTGTATGATCTTAGAATTGTTGTTAAATTCAATTCTACTTTAATCACAACCAAAATTGTATGGTAAGAAAGTTACATAACAAGATATGTTAGAGAAAATATTCTCTATTTTTCATACCTCTAATATTGTTCTACAGCAACAGTATTGCGAACGACGATTTAAAAATATTTAGAATTAATATAATATCTTTTATTTGTTGAAAAATATAATAAGCTCTTATTGAAAAATATAATAAGCTCTTATTGAAAAATCATAAATCACGTTTAACTGGTTCTCAATCATTCCTAGATGTGAATGCAAATAATCATAATAAAGTTGGACATGGTTGTGGGAGAGAAAGATGGCACAATTATCACCCTTATAGTGGACATAAGTGCCAAGAACGAAGAAACACTAAAAGAGAAAATAAACGTCAAGACAAATACAATGATAAAAGAATAAACGCCGTAAGTATTATGAAAATACTTATTATTAATATAGTGTATTATGAGGCATCTACTAAGACAAATGAATAAAATATAGAGACAAATATTATTGATGACTTAAGATCTTAAAGATCTTACTTATATAGATATTTCTAATCTTTTTGAGGAAAAAGAATGGAACACCAATTATTAAGCTTTAATTAATATTTTCATGCTATGTTTTTTTGTATGAAATGTAACTTTTTGTAATGTATTATCCTGATGTCTAATATGAACTTTTATTTAATATAAGAAATGACTTTAAAGGATAAATTTTCCTCTTTGAACAAAAAATTGGGGATGCATGTTTCGCTGACAGTGCAACTGCAAACATTATCCTTTGAAATAAAAAATATTTCTCAAAACTAACAATGATTAAAGGAAAAGTCAATATTATAACAAGTTCTGCAGATCTGATTGAAGGCCCTAAAAAAGTAATAATACAGTTAGCAAGTGGAACAAAGTTATATATAAGTGAAGCTTTATATGCAAGCAGATCTAGAAGAAATCTACTTAATTTTAAAGATATTCACCGAAATAGATATCACATTAAGACTTTGAACAAAAATACAACATCTCAAATAAGAAATGCATACTTGAAGAGCTTTATACATCATCTGGTTTGTATTATTCAATTGAAAGCTACGCAGTAATAAACCAGAAGTTCAGTAATCTAAAAATATTTGTGTTATAGCATAATCGCCTTGGTTATTTAGAATCAACTGTAAAGCATAGGACCATTAAAAATTCTCACGGACATCTATTAAAAAACTTGAAGATTCTGTTGTTTAATGAGAGTTTTTTACCACTTGCTCACAAGCCAAACTTGTAGTTAGATCATCATTTCTAAAATTGGTCTAAAATCTTTATCATTTTTTCAAAGTTTCAAGAAGATATTTATGGATCAAATTCATTTATCAAGTAGACTTTTTTTTCTCTTTTCTATGATTTTGATTGATACAATTGTATGATAGTCATATGTTTATTTACTATCTACGTGAAATGTTGTATTAGCTAGATTATTAGCACAAGTTATTAGATTGAGGACACAATTCTCAAACTACTCATTAAAACTATATGTTTAGATAATGTCGATGAGTTTACCTCTAAAATATTTGATAACTATTATACATAAGTGAGAATTGATGTAGAACATCCTATGCCACATGTTCACACAAAAATAAATTAGAAAAATCTTTAACAATTATATCACACAAGAATACACTAAAATGAGATCTCAACATCTTTTGGGAATTTATAATGGTTTTAACTCACCATCAATTATAAGATATCTTGAACCCCTAATGGGTGATCTATTTACCGCACAATTTACATATTACCATTTTGATGAAACAATATTCTTATTATTAGGGGAAAGAAAATTGCCTTCTGAAGTAAGGCATGAACTTTCTTGAAAAAAAACTACTATGTTTTATTTTAATATTTACACAAATTAATATGAAAATGAAGTGTGGATGATTATTCATTTTCAAATAAATATAACTGAATTATTAGATGCATTTATAAAAGACATCAAAAGTAACAAAGTCATATATACTGCCTATTAATATATAAGCTCGGGTAATTGTTTCTGTAGAACAGTCTAATTAAAATATAACTAATGAATCGTTTGTTGCACGCCAGAAGTGTGGTAGACCATTTGGTTAAAAGGATATTATTCCGCAAAAGAAGAAAGTGAAAAATTAGGATCTTACTAAAAATGATGCTCGAGTTAATAAATCCACATTCTCTAAATTCCTAACAATAAAAAAGTTTGTTATGGTATATGCTTGCGTGCCATCCTTATTTGTATAAATATTTATTTGATAATATTTATATAATATATATTTTATTAAATTGCTAATACGTTTTACTAAATGGTAATGATACTTATCACATTACGGACACTGTATGATTTAAAATGGTTCAGATTTAGTCTAAAAGAGTTTAAGATCGGTGTTAAGTGTTAGTAAAGCTAAGGGTTATAAATACTAAAAGCTAGCATTGTTAAGAGTTAGCAGGTTATAAGAGTCAGCAAAATCTAAGGAGTTAGAACCTTATCTATAATGGGACAAAGACTTAAGGGTACACTAGTAATGACATAATTGTAAAGAGTTGCAATAGATGCTAGAAAATGTTATTATGCAAGTGTGTTCTCAAACACTATGTTCCTATTTTATTTTCACCAATGCGGGTCTATAAGTGAATCCCTTTCATATAGATCAATGTATGTCTATATCTGTAGGGGTACAGATGGTTGTTCTTAGTTGACCATGAGCTTAGAGCTCGTATAGGCATACAGGTATTCAGTTAATACTGAATACTTGACAGACTCACGAAGACCCCAATAGATATCCTATGAAACCATCAATGGTAGGTCATTTCGAGTTAAGTAGTATATATGGTCCTTTAACCTAAGTGTCACGGTGGACTTATGGGTGATTTACTATAATTAGATTATTTTATAGTTAAATAATCATAAACCTAACCTAGTATGCTGATATTGTCAATTATTTAGTTTCTAGACTAACACCTCGTAATTTGACTTTTCAGCAAAAGAAGAAGTTCCTCAACGACACAAAATTCTACTTCTGGGGTGAACTTTTCTTATTCAGACCATGTGTTGACCAAATTCTTTGAAGACGTGTCCCTAAAGAAAAGATTCAAGACATCCTACACCATTGTCAGATCTAGTTATAGTAGACACTTTGCGGGAGATAAAATAACAGTTAAGGTACGTTAATCGGATTTTTATTAGCCCACATTATTTAAATATGCATTTTCATTTATTGTAGGTTGTGATCAATGTCAAAGGATAGAGAACATCTCCAAAAGACATGAAATGCCACAACAGAACATCTTAGAAGTAGAGATCTTTAACGTATGGGCATAGATTTCATGGGACCATTTCTATCATCTCACAATAACAAGTATATCCTTGTAGCAGTGGATTATATTTCAAAGTGGGTAGAGGCAATAGCGTTACCAACAAATGAGGCTAGAGTTGTTATTAAGTTCCTCCAAAAGAACATATTCACAAGATATGAAAACTCAAGAACGATTATAAGTGACGAGAGCTCACATTTCTGTAATAAGTATTTTTCAGCCCTCTCATTAAAATATAGGGTCAAGCATAAAATAGCCACTGCATATCATCCCAAACAAGCAGACAAGTTGAAGTATCCAATTGAGAAATTAAGCGTATCTTAGAGAAGATGGTTAAGCTAAACCGTAAAGATTGGGCACTACACTTGAATGATGCTCTATAAGCATATCGCATTGCTTACTCTTATTGGTATATCCTTATTTAGTTTGATATTTGGAAAAGCTTTTCACCTATCTTTGAAGTTAGAACACAAAGCATATTAGGCATATCACATTGCTCTATAGGATATGCTCTATAGGCATATCGCATTGTTTACTCTTATTGGTATATCCTTATTTAGTTTGATATTTGGAAAAGCTTTTCACCTATCTTTGAAGTTAGAACACAAAGCATATGAGGCCATTAAAGCCTTCAATTAAGATCTCTAAGCCGTATGTGAGAAACGTTTACTTTAGTTAAATGCCATGGATGAGTTTCGTCTATAAGCATATGAAAATGCTAATCTTTACAAGGAAAAGACGAAATATTGGCATGATAAGAAGATACTTTAGCGTTCATTTGAAAAGGATAACTAGTGCTGCTCTACAATTCACATCTAAAGTTATTTCTTGGAAAACTCAAGTCCAAATGGTCTGAACCATTCCAAATTATCACGGTATATCCAAATAAAGCTGTTGAAATTAATGATCTAAATAATCAAGCTTATTTACAGTAAATGGCCAGTGCCTCAAGCATTATCAAATAAGACATATAGACAGATAGAAGGTCAGTGTTGATATGAGATAACAGCGGGATCATCACGTCGAGCCAAAGACGTTAAACATAGTGCTTCTTTGGAGGCAACCTAAGCTTAGTATCGTTTGATTTTAATTTTACTTTTTAAGTTTTATTTTATTTCTTAATATTATTAATCATGCATGTTAGGGTTTAAAAACTTAAAAAAAAAATAGAGAGAAGATTTAGGCGTTGCGGCGTTAGCTTCCCAGCTATGCAGCACTGTAAACCAGAGACTACAGTACTGTAGCTTTAGAATTTCAGCGACGCAGCGTTGCAGCCTAGGAAAGCCTATACTTGCCCAGGTGTTGACATCGTAGTGCTGGCTACTTAGCGCCGCGACATCAACACAAATTTGGGGTTTTTAAACCCCTCTTCTCCCCAAATTTCCTTTCACATCTCCCCTTACCTCTTATACCACATAAACCCTAAAAATCTCCTAACTCATCTAATCACCAACTTTTCACCAAATGTCTTAATCCACACTTTTTCACTTCTAATATCAATTGAAAATCACTACTATATCACAATCACACCATCAAATTTACACAAAGTCACTTCCCAAATCCAAAATTCTTCAAAGCAGATATCATCATCCTCTATTTTTGAATTATTACAAGGTACCATATATCTTTGATCCATTTAGAGTATTTAGGCATTACATTTACACTCATCATTAAATTGGTCATTATTAATTCATATCATACTTATTTTGATGATGTTTTGTGTTTTGATTTAGACATTGAATATTTACTTTTGAAATAGATGCATGCTTATAAATATAATTAATTCTTAACTCTTAAATTTCAATTGCCATTATATTTACTTAAGAGTTGTTTAGTGGGCCTTGAATCACTTGTTAGTTGTTGGATTGACCATAAAAATTAGTTGCTTCAATTTATTGATAAAGTGTGCAGTAGATTGTGATTTAGTGAATGTGGTGAAAATTTGTTCTTACCATATGGCGTTGATATAATTAATAAGGTGATTGTTGTTGAAATTGTGTTTAAAAAACAAATTGTTAAGGGGTTTGAACATTATTATAATTCTAATCATGTGATGTTCAACTATGTTATAATTTTGACTTATATTCAATTTATATGTTATTGTGTGATTATGATTGAAGAGATGTTGAGGAGTAGTTGGGTTGTGGTTTACAATATTAGGAGTGTTCAAATTCTGTTTCAGGTATAGTCACCATACCTCCACGTAAATCTAAAAAGGCAGTCTCTTCTTCATCTGCTTTATATGACATAAACCAGTTCATCTCCAAAAAGGCTTTCAACAGTCACAATCAATTTATCATCAAGAAAAAAGTCATATCAAAGAGGATTTTTCTGTTGCGGATCATTGATTACCCATAAATGCAACAAAGAATTATAGATAGAAGATGGAGATAATTGTGCATATAGCCCAAGGCAGCAGTTATAACAGTAGTTTATAAATTCTACGCTAATACCCTAGAGCATGAACATCTCTAGTATTTGTGAGAGGAAGTTATGTAGAATTCACCAGCAAAGAAATTAGCACATTTTTTGCCACTCCACCCATAAACAATAGTGATTATGAGTAGCTTATGAAAGAACCAGACTACTATAAGATAATTAATTTTCTCGCTCCATGGGTAAATTTGGGAATATGCAAGGTGCATGCTGAAGGAGTTTCCGACTAGATTCATGCATCCTGAGTACAAAGTATGGCACTATTTCATAGCTACTCGCCTTATATTGGTACGTCACCTGAGTTCCATTACAGCATCCAAAGTTATCCTTCTCAGTGCTATCTTAACCGGCTATTCTATCGATATTGGGAAAGTTAAAGACAGTATATTATATGCTGTAAAGAATACAAAAATAGGTCTTTATTGCCCATCTTTGATCACTGCGTTATGTGCTTGAGTTGGACGAGTGGGTACCTTCAAAGAAACTCCTCCATTCTATACATGCTCTTGGTTTTGGAGCGATCACTCATATGACAGATGGACAAGGGCAACAGGGTTTACCACCTACATCATCATTACAGCAATAATTGCCTCCAACATCTACCCCACCCGATCCACTTTCAATAGAGGAGCGACTTGATCGCATTAAGTCCCAATTAACTTATTTTCATACTCATGCCATTTATCAAGATCAAGTTTGATAGATGGCATTAACTCATTTTAGGATGGATACCAGTGTGCTACCACATTTCCCTCGATGTGTCCTACCCCCTCCTAACGCTCTAGTTGATAATAACAATGACGATAATGATGATGAAGACAATGAGGAGGATGATAAGGCAACGGAGGATGATCAGAATGATGACTGAGTCTCTACCACATAAATAGGGAAGTGTTCCAATTTTGATTATTTTACTGCCACCATTGGGGCATGGCTTATTTAAAGTTTGGGGGTATGGGAAATAGATTTATTTTGTTGCTTTTCTATGATTTAATCTTTTCCTTTCAATTTTTATTTTCTTTCGAAGTTGTTAGTTAGTTGTGTCTTTTTATTATTATCTTTTGTATTGGTAAAAAACAATTGTAGTCAATGATGAAAAATCGAGTTGAAGAAAAGTTATGAATCCTTTAGACTAATTAATTATTGTGCTCATCTTACATTATAATCGGATTCACTTATGTTTAGTTTGTAATTATTCACTTTAAATACATTGCACGTTAGAGTTATCAGCTGTGCGTTAATTGTTAATTCAAATTATATTTATTCATATAAATGGAGTAATTAAGGTCGCCCAATATCTAGAACTTATTTGATTAGCAGTTAAGGCAAAATCCTAAGGCGTATATAGCAAATGATATGATTATAGGCCATGTTTGGATCGATTAAGCCTTTCTAACACCCTTATTATATTTCTAATCCCTAATCATCATTTTGAGCTATATTGACCATATTTCTTTCTAAAAACCACATTAAAAGCCTACAGCCGATTAATATTTGCATCCTTCATAAATGCCCTTTTTACTATGATATAATATCTTGTTACAAGGATTATGAAGTGATTCAAGATTATCGGTGAAAAAAGAGGCAGCTTTGGAATTTTTCTCAACTAAGTACAAGAAATTTATTCATTCAATTTTTTTTTAGAAATACAATCAAGAATAACAAAGCTGATGAAAGGATGGGTTAAAGAAAATAAGTTTAAGGGTAATGGTCAAGAAAAGAATGAATAAATTGATACAGAGACAAGAGAGTTATGGTTATAGTACGTTGTGAACTTTTCTTTTTTTTTCGATTTTTCTCACCCTAACCTAAGCCTTTCATTACAAGCTGATTAAAACCCTATTTGATCTTTTGTTATATTATTGTTCCATTAGTGATGATTTCTATAAAAAAATAAGCTTATGGATAATTGTGTTGGTTTTGATCTTTCTTATAGAATAAGTAGTCTAATTACAATTGATACATAGATAAGGAGCTCAGCACACACTTAAAAGTGAATGATTATAGGATAAATATAAGCATGATAATTAGCGTATGGGATGACCATAAGTACGTTTTGAGTCTAGAGATTGTATATGTGTAATTCAACGTTTGAAGTAACATTACATATTTATGATTGATCCATACAATTCATTGTTTTAAGGTCAATTTAAGAGTTAGCTTATAGTTGTTTTTTTTTGTTTAGTTAGTTTTTTTTGTTTTCTCGAGGACGGGTAAAGTTTTAAGTTTAAGGGTATTTGATAAGAACATAATTAGATAGTATATTTAGTACCTAGACTTGGGTATTTTACTCTAAATTATGAATAGTTGGCTGGCTATTTATTATTGTTTTTGATCTTAAATAGGTGTACGAGAGAAAAAGTAACGAATATCAACAAACGGGAATCAAATCGGGCAAAAAAAGAGATAAGTGCAATCAAATTACGTAGCTATTAGAGATTAGGTCTGAAAGCCACAGAGCCAAGATTGAGTGCTACAACGCCCATTGGCCGAGACTACAGCACCATGCTACTGGTTTGAGGAAAACCACATCATCTCTTCCCCAGGTGTCAGCGCCGCGGTGCTGAGTCTCTAGTGCCGCGGTACTAGTGTGATTAGTAAAAAAATCTATTCTTTTTGTCCTAATTCAAGTAGGATTCAAAGGCCTTAACTCCTATGGTTTTAAAGAGTATAAAAGTATACTTTTCAGAGAAAAAAAAGGGAGTTTTTCGAGAGGTAAACACAGAGCAAAACGAATTCACAAAAATTCAAGAGATCAAAGCAATCTTATTGAAGATTGAAGAACAAGTTTTATGCATTCAAGTTAAGAGAATGGAGAACAAGTGATGAACACATGAAAATGCATATTTGTTAAGAGATTCAGTCACCATTTAATGTCACTAATTTTAGCCTTTTCTGTAATTTTAGCTTGAAATAAAGTGTTCTCCTTAAATTGTGATTAATGAATGTTATTTGGACAGGTTTAGGTAAAATAGATATAACTCTCAATGTAGAAATTGAAATGAAGAAATTCTTGAACCTGGTGCAACATGACTCAATCTTACACAAATTTGAAGAATAGTGGAAAGGCCAAATCCAACATGTTATGAGCCAAAAATTGAGATACAACAGAATCGGACTACAACTCCTGTCCAGCTTGACCCAACTCACGTATTTGGACCGTATCTCACAAAATACGTACTCAATTGGTATAATTCTTAAAGCTGTGAAATGCTGACTTAATTAGCAATAACTCGTATGTTGATGGTAAAGTTTAAATCGACCGTTAGCATGGACCAAATTGCATTGCAAGTGGGTAAAATGGTTGTTGGCCGAAATCTGATATGTCTTAGGAATTTTGCTCATATCTCATTGGACACTCATCCAATTTGCATGAAATTGGTGCCTATAGAAAGAAGAGACAAAATTATACAACTTTCATGTCGGCTACAGAAGCTAAATCGGTCATTTACATTATCAAAAATGTGTTGCAAGTGGATAAACAAGTTATTGACTTAAAATTATTGAAGATTGATGTCATCCATGACATATGTCCATTCATTGCCTATATAAGGAGACTCTTAGGACGTTTTTAACATTAGATAATTCTCTATTCTTTTCTTCTCATTAACATGTATTGTAATCTAGGCTAGAGTTCTTGGCAAGGCTAAGAGATGAACTTTTATGTGTAATAAATCTACTTCTATGCTTTGATTCGTTGCCAAGAGCTACAAATGTTTGTAAGTTTAATTTTGATTAAACTCTTATCTATTCTATTTCTATAATCCAGAGATTATAATTCTCATATCTCATATAAGTTCAGTCATGCTTTTCTTATGTGATTCTTTGTGAACTATAATTGCTACTGGTTATATTGTTTAATATGTTAATCTTTTACTACAGTATTGTCAAATTGATATATTGTCGATCTTGGATAACATATAAGGGCAATAAATATTTGATATTCAAGTTGATCTTTTACTGAATATTGTCAAAGTGATATATTGTCGATCTTAGATAACTTGTATAAATGAACATGATGTGTGTTAATGCTTGCAAAGAGTTTAATTACATCAAATACATGTGTTATCAAATGTGCTATATTTTACCTATCTTTCGATTGATTGTTTGGGATGTGAAACTTTCAATTGAGTTATAAGCATTGAATCAAAGTGTAGAGTAGATTTATAAAGCATAATTATGATTCTCAAAGCCTTACTTAAATTATCATAAGATATTTTCTTCAATTCATAGACAATTCCATCTCATCAATTAATTTTATCATTTGTTACCTCTTTAATATTTTACTTCACCAACCTATTTTGCCAAGAACTTCCTCGTGGGATCGATACCTCAATCTATACTGCGATAGCCACGTTATATTTTGAGCGTAAATAATAAGTTAGGGTGTCACTTGTGTTATTTTATTTCTTCACTTAATTAGATGACCTTGTTCATGATGATTTTTAATTCTTGCTTTGATACTCTTATTTTAATCATGAGCTAAACTTTTTATCTAGGGTTAGACATTTTGAACCTAGTATGCAATTAAATTTTATAAACTCTTAGTTATGAACTTAATATAGCACAATTGATTCATTCTATCTAATTTTAATGCTTTCATCATACCTGATCACTATTTTGAATGTTCAAAGAACTATGTTGAGCTTGACAAAAGGATTCATGTGTTTAGCCTAAGATAAATTGAGTCATGATCACAGGATAACAACTATGAGTTCCATTTATGATAGACATATACATAGGTAGCATGTATATTTTAATTTAAACTTATTCCTAATAAGTTACAATCTTATTTGGATTACTGCACAATTGATTCATTCTAGTATATAGTTAAATTTTATAAACTCTTAGTTATGAACTTAATACAACACAATTGATTCATTCTATTTGATTTTAATGCTTTCATTATACCTAATCACTATTTTGAATGTTCAAAGAACCATGATGAACTTGACAAAGGGATTCATGTGTTTAGATTAGGATAGATTGAGGCTTGATCATAGGGTAACAACTATGAGTTCCATTTAGGATAGACATATACTTAGGTGGCATGTATGGTTTGATTTAGACTTATTCTTAGTAAGTTATATCTTATTCGAATTACCATTACCAGACATATAGGTAATTGTTAGGGTGTGATATAATCATTCGACCATCGACAGAGGCTTATGATGAACTCAGTGTCTAGCCAATCAATTGGTATTAAAGGCGTGACTAAGGAATTAAGAAATTCAATGAAATGCTAAGGGATACGTTAAAACCCTAGATTGCTTTTTAATTAGTGAATTCAATCTTTGATTGCCTTCGATAGTTAATTAGGTTTAATTTGATGACAGTAGTTTAGTTAATTAAAATCTATATTTAGAATTTTCTGGATAAAAGTAAAATAAAGTAATTTAGTAGTTGATTAAAAGAGATAGATACAATAGTTTCTGTAGGAATGATAATCTGGACTTAACTCTTATATTATTTGATATGACAGTGTGCACTTGCGCTAGGCTATTTTGGCACACACCAAGTTTCAGGAAAGTATGGTGGTGTAACTTCATATATAATTCCATTGTATTCACAATAGGAACTAAACAAGTTAGACACATACTCTCATTTTCTTTTAAAAGTAATATGATTGATTCACATATTATCATATTATTTATTTTATTATTTTATGTAATAACCATTCGTACTATATGAGATTACATAATATGATTGATTCACTTTTCTTTTAATAGTAATATAATTGATTCACATATTATCATATTATTTATTTTATTATTTTATCGTATTATTTATTTCCTTTATATATAATTTTATAAGACTCATCCTTATTTCTTAATAAATATACTTTAGTATATTTTGAGAAATTATCTATGAAGGTTATCTAAAATCTTTTCCCTTCTCTGGTTATGATATCCTTAAGATAACCTAGGTCACTATAAATCAAGCCAAGTAACTTAGCTTCTCTAAGAGTTATTGGTTTAAACTTTTCTTGGTGGCTTTTCCCTCCACATATACATAACATTTGTGCAATTCATCTAAGCTCATGTTAGAAAGTAAACCAACTCTTTTCATCTTTCTTAAATAAAGATAATTCAAATGACTTAATCTATCATGCCATAAATTAAAAGGCTCAACCATATAAACTAAAGAAGAATTTTTATTAGCAAAAGCATCAAGTACATTGAGTTTAAACAATTCATTGGACGAATATCTCTTTCCAACAAATGTTTCACCTTTGGTTATTACAGCTCTATCCCCCTTTAAAGAAGACTTTTACATTTGCCTTTCCTAGCATAAATACAAAAATAAGATTGTATCTAATGTTTGGAACATGAAGTACATTATTCAAAATAATAAACTTCTTAGATGTCAACTTGAGAAGAATGTTTCCTTTCCCCCATCATCGATATGGAATAGGAATCACCAAGATAAACTTATTCCACTCATTTTCTTACTTGAAATAATCATGAAAAGCATTCTAGGCACCACATATATATCTAGTGGTTCCAGAGTCAATGATCCATTCTTTATTACTACTTACAACCATGTTCACTTAGAAAACAATCACAATAGCAATTACCTCATCTCCCTAAACCAAATTGACCTTAGGAGTTTTATTATTTCCCTTCTTATTTTTGTACTTACACTAATATGCAAAATGACTACCATTTCTACAAACATAACACTTACTTTTCTTCTTGAATAAAGGTTTATTTTTCTTAAAGTAAGAGTTATTTGTGGACTTTTGATGCTTCTCATCATGATTTTTGCCCTCAACTAAATTAGCCTTAGAAACTAATTCTTTGGCTTTTTTCTATATTCTCCTGTTAGCGATTCTTTTCTTCTATTCTTATATGCACAATAGAATCCTTCAATGTTAAGTATTTTCTTTTGTGCTTGTTGCTTTTTCTTGTAATCTTTCTAAGAATCAGGCAACTTTTCTATCTAACAACCAACCACAAAAGGTTCTGGGATAACTATTCCCTCATTTTTCAAATCATTGATTAGGAGGTAAAAATTATGTATTTGTGTTGAAACATCTATTTCCTTAGACATTTTAAAGCCTAAGAAATTGGCTAGTACATATTTTTAGGCACTAACATCTTCAATTACACATTTTTCTTTTTAACTATGCCTAAATCTTATATGCATCTTTATATGTAGAGTACTTATAAAACAATTCATTAGATAGAGTATGTAAGATAGTGTTTCTACATACCTTATTTACTTTGCTTCATTTTAGGAATTCCTCCTTGTAATTTTTAGCAGTAATTTTTAAATGAGGAATAATGAGATGTTCTGTAAGGCCTATAATATCAAACGTATTGAAGACATGATTTTGCCATCTCTTGAAATATTTCTTATCGAATTGTGGTATCTTTGTAGCCTCGGAGAGTGATTAGGAACAAGTAATAAAGAATCACTTGTAGTATCTATGTAAAAATAGTTTTAAGATTGTAAGAAATAATGTGGGTTATGTCTACAATAAATGATACAACACTTAATAAAGAATGTCAATGCATGTTAGGCATTGTTCTTAAAACTATTTATATCCCCACAATGATAAATAATGAAGGTGCAGTAGGGTTTGAATAATAGTATAGTTCCAGGATTTAATGATAAGTAGAATTTACAAAGGTGTACACTAAATGCGAATTTCTTAGACAAGTAAGACTTTGAATGTAGTTGATATCTAAAGAGAATTTTAATCAAAGATGAAGAAAAGATGTTAGATTACTCAAATAAAATATGCATGCAACATTTATAGAGATAATGTGTCTATTTGGAGAGACAACACTTTTTAAAAAGGCCATATGATGTGCCTTGATCCTTAAATTGGATTATTCAGAATAAAAAAATGAAAACTGATTTTTTTTTAAGATGAGATTGCTGTTTGATTTTTGTTGGTCTTTTCTTTAAGTATTTAGGCTGAATTATAACAAGTAAATGGTAAATCATATAGAGGATATAACTAAAAAGAATCCTTGATAAGTCAATGGATGCCACAAGGATCAATTTAGGATTTTGATGCCACACTCTTAGTGATAAGTCAGTAACTATCTTCAAGAGTTGAAAAACTTGGAAAAATAATTTTTGAGAGAAAAAGTTCTTTTTCGTGCATTAAATTCAAGAATGAGGCCACTGCCTCTACAAGAAGTTTAAGATGCCTTATATAGGTTTACATGATAAGAAAAAACCCTAATTTTACATAATTTGCTTAAAATGCCCAAAACAACTCAAATAAGCCCAAACTGACTTGAAAACTTAAAACAAAACTAAACATGTTTTAAAACGGGCCAAATACATGAAAATAGAGAGAGATAAGCAAAATAATAAAAATAGGTCCAAAAGAAGCAATTGAAACCTAATAGTATGCAACTAAGACTCTCATTTGCCTTTTTAAGCATAAAGTCGCCAATAGCCTCTAAATCATGTCCCAAGCTTTAATTGAAGACAAATAAACACATTTGGTCGATTTTCGGTCAGATCACAAGATTTCAAGCCTATAGAAGCTTCAATAGCTCTAATTTGACTACTTATGGCCCTTTGAAGCTGTTTGGCCTTAGCTCTTATTATTGGTCCATCTGAAGTCTCTTTTATGCTCAACTCACATTCTTGAGTTGATTTAGAACTGTCATGATGCACATCATCACCCCTGGGCTAAAAATGATTTGCCCTCAAATCAGAATCTTCTGGATCTTCTAAATAAGAAGATAAGTCCTTCACATTGAAAGTGGCTGAAACATTGTAATCACCTGGAAGATCAACTTTATAAGCATTACTATTTACCTTCTTTACAACTTGAAAAGGTCGATCAACTCTTGGCATCAACTTAGACTTTCGCTTGTTGGGAAATCTTCCCTTACTAATATGAATCCAAATAAGATCATCAGGTTCAAAGTTAATCATTTTTCGTCATTTGTTAAAATGCTTAAACATACTTAGCTGTTTTTTCCTCAATATGAATTCGAACCTGCTCATGCAGTGATGTGCATCATGAAGGTTCTAAATCAACTTAAGAAGGTGAGCTAAGCGTAAAGGAGGTTTTAGATGGTCCAATAACAAGGGCTAAGGCCAAACAGCTTCAAAGGGCCATAAGGAGTCAAATTAGAGCTATTGAAGCTTCTATGGGATTAGAAGCTTGCGATCTGAATAAAAATGAGCTAAAGGTGTTTATTTGTTTTCAATTAGAGATTGAAACGTGAATTAGAGACGTTTTGTGACGTTGGGCTTAAAGAGGTAGTTGAGGGCTTTCTTTCCATGCTATTGGGCTTAATTTACTTCTTATGTTGCAATTTTTATATATTTGGGCCATTTTGAACTGGTTTAGATTTATTTTAAATTGTTAAGTCAGATTTGGCTTATTTTGGGCTTTTAAAGTTAATTAAGTAACATTAGGGTTTTTCCTCATTTTGTAAGCCTATATAAGGCATCTTAAAGTCTTATAGAGGCAGTTGCCTCATTTTGGAAATTCATGCACGAAAAAGAAGATCTTTTTCTCACAAAATTTATCTTCTTAAGTTTTCCAACTCTTGAAGATAGTTACTGACTTATCACACTTTGATCACCAAGAGTGTGGCGTCAAAACCCTAAATTGATTCTTGTGGCGTCCATTGACTTATCAAGGCTTCTTTTTAGTTCTATCCTCCTTCTGATTTTACCATTTACTTGTTACAATTCAACCTAAATACATAAAGAAAAGACCAGCAAAATCAGACAGCAACCTCATCTTGAAAATCAGTTTTTGTTCTTATTCTGAATAACCCAATTTGAAGATCAAGGCACATCATCTGGTATCAGAGCATAGGATTTCAGTATGCAAACTGAAGTTTCAGCCATTAAAGATCCCTTGCTATTTTTGTTTTATATAATTTCGTGGGGTTATTCATCAGGTTGGGTCTCTAATATTTAAGGTTAGTAGTTTTGAATTGCAACTCTGAAACATTAAAATTAATTCATAGTAATTTGTGGACTGAAAATAATTTAACTGTGTTAAGTTGTTCCTGAACCTAGAAATTATGAATTTTTTACTAATTTGGTAAAAAAATCAATTTGAGAAGTGCGTTTTAGCTACTAGTTATGTTGTTCATTGTTCATTGTTCATACTTGTTTGGTATTTTTGTTAATAATGGCTGAAGATGATGGAAATAGAGTACCAAAGGGATTAAGTTTACAATAAGCTCAACTCATGGGCTTACAATGAGCTCATGATGAATTTCCGGGTGCGATTATTGAAATTCGTGGACAACTAGCTACAATTATAAAAATGATGCAAAGAAATACTTTGCAACCCCAATAAAGGCAAGTAGGGCGTAGAGTACCTTAGAATGACTTAGGGGGTGCTGGAGATGAGCCAAATAGGGATGATGAGGCTGAAGATAGGAGTAGGATAAGGAGGCAGCAAAATGACCCTACTAGTGGTATCAAACTTAATATAACACCATTTAGAGGTACTAGTTCTCCCGATGAGTATCTTGAATGGGTCCAGAAGGTAGAAAGGGTGTTTGATTGGCATGAGTACCATGAAGCAAAGACGTGTAAGGTAGCAGCACTTGAATTTACCGATTATGCACTTTTGTGGTGGGAAAACTTAAAAGCTTAGTGAAGAAGGGATGAAGAAGAAAAAGTTACTAGTTGGCCACTTATGAAAAGATTATTGAAGAAGAGATTTGTTCTGGATTACTATAAACAAGAATTATACATCAAACTCCAGACTTTGTGGCAAGGTTCCTTGAGTGTGGAAGAGTATGTGAAGGAATTTGAGATGTTGCTGATTCGCTGTGATTTGAATGAACCTCAAGAGCAAACAATAGCTAGATTTTCTTGGTGGATTGAAGAGGGACATAGCTAATGTTGTTGAGTTACAGCCCTTCATATTTCTTGAGGATGTCATAAAACGTGCAACAAAAGTAGAGAGACAACAAAAAAAAGGGGATATCTATATGAGGTCAACTACATCGAGTAATACAAAGGCTGTTTCTTCACCTTCGTGGACATGGAACACACCTAAACGTGATGAGAAAGTGGAGTTCAACAAAGGAAGTGCTAGTTCAGGTTCGTTGAAAGGAAAGGAGAAGGTATTTAAACCTCAACTTCCCAGTAGGTCTCGAGACATCAAACGTTTCAAGTGCTTGAGAAATAGGCATATTGCTTTTAAATGTCCAAATAAAAGGGTGATGGTTCTAAATGGGAAGCATCAAGAGCTTGTAAGTGAAGATAAGGCTGAAGTAGAAGAGGAATCTGAAGTAGAAATGATTGAATAAGAAGAGAATCTTGAGCCAATGGAAGGAAATTTATTAGTTATTCAAAGGATTTTAAGTGCTGAAGCTGATATTGGTTTGGAACAGCGCGAAAAAATCTTTCATACAAGATGTCAAATCCAAGATAAGGTTTGTGCTATGATAATTGATAATGGTAGTTGTACCAATGTTGCATCTACCACTTTAGTGGAGAAACTAAGATTAACTACTGTTCCACATCCCAAACCATACAAATTGCATTGGCTTAATAACAAGGGAGAGATTCAGATTACAAGATAGGTTCAGGTGCCATTCTCTATTAAAACCTTTCATGATGAGGTTTTATGTGATATGGTTCCTATGATAGCTAGTTATGTGTTATTAGGACGTCCACGGGTATTTGATAATAATGTTACTTATAATAGGAGAAGGAACACTTATTCATTTGTGCTGAATGGGAAGAAAGTGAATTTGATGCCATTGAGTTCTCAACAAGTTAGAAAAAGTCAGTTGCAGAATCAAAGAAAGATGATGGAATCGGGTAAAGGGTTAATGTTAGCAAAAAAGATAGATGTTGAGCAAGCACTAGCTTCTGTGGGGGTTATTTTCATGACTTGGATAAAGCCTTTATTGCAAGTGGAGGGTTTGGATTTGCCAAGGCAGGTTGTGGAGTTGCTTGAAGAGTTCAAAGATGTATTTTCAGAAGAGCTACCATTGGGATTACCACATATTCGAAGGATAGAGCATCAAATTGATTTGGTGCCTGAAGTTTCACTTCTAAATAGACCAGCATATAGATGTAATCCATAGGAAGCAAAGGAGATCTAAAGGTAGGTTGGTGAGCTTTTAGAGAAGGGCTATGTGCGTGAGTCACTTAGTCTTTGTTCTGTACCTTCTTTGCTTGTTCCAAAGAATGATGGTACCATGAGAATGTGTATGGATAGCCGAGCCATCAACAAGATAACGGTTAAGTATCGATTCCCTATTCCTAGGCATGATGATATGCTTGATGAATTGTATGGTGCTGTTTATTTTTCTAAAGTTGATTTGATGAATAGATATCACCAAGTTAGGATGAAAGAATGTGATGAATGAAAAATAGCCTTTAAAACTAAGCATGGATTATATGAGTGGATGGTGATGCCATTTGGGCTTTCTAATGCTCCTAATACATTTATGAGACTTATGAATCATGTTTTGAGAAAGTTTATTGGGCTATTTGTTTTGGTCTATTTTGATGATATCTTGATCTATAACAAAACTTTTGATGATCATGTGAAACATCTTATTGCTATATTTGAGACCTTGCGTGATGCTAAGTTGTATGGAAACCTCAAGAAGTGTTATTTATGCCAAGATAGTGTTATCTTTCTAGGGTATGTTATTTCTAGCAGTGGAAGTAAGATTGATGTAGAGAAGGTTAAGGCAATTCATGATTGGCCTAAACCTACTGGCGTTGCCAATGTGAGAAATTTTCATGGTTTAGCCTCTTTCTATAGGCAATTTATTAAAGGTTTTAGTTTTATTGTTACGCCTATAACATAGTATTTGAAAAAGGGGAATGAGTTTAGGTGGAATGAGAATGCACAAAAGGTATTTGAACTGATTAAAGAACAACTATGTTTTGCTCCTGTTTTAGCACTTCCTGATTTTGCTAAAACATTTGAAATAGAGTATGATGTTTTTAAGCTTGGTATTAGGGCTGTTTTGATGCAAGAAAATAGGCCAATTGCATTCTTTAGTGAGAAGCTAAATGGGGCACGTTTAAACTACTCTATTTATGACAAGGAGTTTTATGCATTGCTTCGGGCTCTCAGGGTATGGCAGCATTACCTATTACCTAAAGAGTTCGTTATTCATACTGACCATGAATCGTCAAAGTATCTTAAATGGCAGAATAAGCTGAATAGAAGACATGCCAAATGGGTAGAGTTCATGGAGCTATTTTCATATGTCATAAAATACAAAAAAGGGCAAACTAATGTCATTGCTGATGCTCTTTCTAGGATGTATGCATTGATTTCTATATTAAATGCAAGGCTTTTGGGTTTTGAATAGGTAAAAGAACAATATACAAGTGATTCGTACTTTGCTAATATGATGTCTAAATGTACGAAAGGAGCTTATGATGGATTATTTATGCATGATGGTTACTTATTCAAGTTGGGCAGAATGTGTATACCTTCAGGATCTCTGCATGAGTTGCTTGTGCGTGAGGCTCATGGTGGTGGTCTTAGTGGTCATTTTGGGGAGAAGAAAACTTATGAGCTACTGAAAGAGCACTTCTTTTGGTCTAGTATGTTGCGGGATGTTCATAAACTGGTTGAAAGATGTGTAATTTGCAAGAAAACTAAGGGTAAAGAGAATTCATATAGACTATATATACCTTTACCTATCCCAGAGCAACCGTGGATTGATATTAGTATGAATTTTGTGCTTGGATTACCTAGAACACAATATGGGAATGATTCAGTGATGGTTGTGGTTGATCGGTTCTCCAAAATGTCACATTTTATTCCTTGTAACAAAACTGATTATGCTATTCATATTGCTGATTTAGTTTTTAGGAAAATTATATGTTTGCATGGAATCCCTAAAAAAATTATCTCTGATCGCGATACAAAGTTCTTAAGCTGTTTTTGGAAGACTCTTTGGAAGAAGCTTGGAATAAAATTGCTTTTTAGTACTGTTTGTCATCTACAAACTGATAGGTAAACTGAGGTAGTTAACCATACTCTATCTTCTTTATTACGGGCTGTTATAAACAAGAACCTAAAGAGTTGGGATACTTGTTTGCCTATTGTGGAGTTTGCATACAATCGTAGTGTGCATGGGGCTACAAAATTTTCACCATTTGCGATTGTGTATGGATTTAATCCATTTGTTCCTATTAACCTTGTTTCTGTTCCAATTGATGAAAGGACATCTATAGATGGGATTAAGAAGGCAGAATTGATGAAGAAGCTTCATGAACAGGTTCGAATTCATATTGAGGAGAAAACAGTTAAGTATGTTAAGCATGCTAATAAAGGACGAAAAATGATTAGCTTTGAACCTGATGATCTTGTTTGGATTCATCTTAGCAAGGGAAGATTTTCTAGTAAGCGGAAGTCAAAGCTGATGCCAAGAGTTGATGGACTTTTTCGGATTGTAGAGAAGGTGAATAATAATGCTTACAAAGTTGATCTTCTTGGTGATTACAATGTTTCAGCCACTTTTAATGTGAAGGCCTTATCTCCTTATTTGGAAGATCTAGAAGATTCTGATTTGAGGGCAAATCATTCTTTGCCCGGGGGTGATGATGTGCATCATGATGGTTCTTACTCAACTCAAGAAGGTGAGCTGAGCGTAAAAGAGGTTTCAGATGATCCAATAACAAGGGCTAAGACCAAACAGCTTCAAAGGGCTATAAGTAGTCAAATTGGAGCTATTGAAGCTTCTATGGGATTAGAAGCTTACGATCTGAATGGAAATAAGCTAAAGGTGTTTATTTGTCTTTAATTAGAGATTGAGACGTGATTTAGAGATGTTTGGTGATGTTGGGCTTAAAGAGGCAGCTGGGGGCTTTCTTTCCATGCTATTGGGCTTAATTTACTTCTTATGTTGCTATTTTTATATATTTGGGCCATTTTGAACTGGTTTAACTTTATTTTAAATTGTTAAGTCAGATTGGGTTTATTTTGAGATTTTTAAGTTAATTAGGTAACATTAGGGTTTCCCCTCATTTTGTAAGCCTATATAAGGCATCTTAAAGTCTTATAGAGACAGTTACCTCATTGTAGAAATTCATGCACGAAAAAAAAAATATTTTTCTCTCAAAATTTATCTTCTTAAGTTTTCCAACTCTTGAAGATAGTAACTGACTTATCACTCTTTGATTACCAAAAGTGTGGCGTCAAAACTCTAAATTGATCCTTGTGGCGTCCATTGACTTATCAAGGCTTCTTTTTAGTTCTATCTTCCATCTGATTTTACCATTTACTTGTTACAATTCAACCTAAATACATAAAGAAAATACCAGCATAATCAGACAAAAACCTCTTCTTAAAAATTAATTTTTGTTCTTATTCTGAATAACCTAATTTGAAGATCAAGGCACATCATAAAGCTTATTCATCAATTCTGCCTTTTTAACCCCATCCATAGAAGTCATCTCATCAATTGGAATAGGAACAAGGTCAATAGGAACAAATGAGCTAAATCCATATATAATCTTAAATGGTGAGAATTTTGTAGCACTATGGACACTTCGGTTGTATGCAAACTCCACAATTGGCAAACAAATATCCCAACTCTTTATGTTCTTGTTTATAATAGCTCGTAATAAAGAAGAGAGAGTACAGTTTACTACCTCAGTTTGTCCATTAGTTTGTGGATGACAAGTAGTATTGAAAAGCAACTTCGTTCCAAGCTTCTTCCAAAGAGTCTTCCAAAAGTAGTTTAAAAACTTTGTATCGCGATCAGAGACAATGCTTTTAGGGATTCCATGCAAATGTACAATTTCCTTAAAAAATAAATTAACAATATGAGTAGCATCATCAGTTTTGTTACAAGGAATAAAGTGGGACATTTTGGAGAATCGATCAGCCACAACTATCACTGAATCATTTTCACGTTGTGTTCTAGGTAATTTAAGCACGAAATCCATACTAATATCCATCCATGGTTGCTTTGGGATAGGTAAAGGCATATATAGCCCATATGCATTCTTTTTACCCTTAGCTTTATTGTAAATAACACATGTTTCAACCACCTTATGAACATCCCGCAACATATTAGGCCAAAAGAAGTGCTCTTTCAGTAGCTCATAAGTTTTCTTTTCCCCAAAATGACCACTAAGACCACTACCATGAGCCTCACACACAAGCAACTCACGCAAAGATCCTGAAGGTATACACATTCTGCCCAACTTAAACAAGTAACCATTATGCATAAAGAACCTATCATAAGCTCCTTTAGCACATTCAGACACCACATTAGCAAAGTATGAATCACTAGTATATTGTTCTTTCACCTATTCAAAACCCAACAACCTTATATTTAATATAGAAATCAATGCATACCTCCTACAAAGAGCATCAGTAATGACATTTGTTTGCCCCTTATTGTATTTTATGACATAAGGAAATTGCTCCATGAATTCTACCCATTTGGCATGTCTTTTATTCAGCTTGTTCTGCCCTTTAAGATACTTCAAAGATTCATGGTCAGTATGAATAACGAACTCTTTAGGTAATAGGTAATGCTGCCATACCTCGATAGCTCAAATCAATGCATAAAACTCCTTATTATAAATAAAGTAGTTTAAACGTGCCCCATTCAGCTTCTCAGTAAAGAATGCAATTGGCCGTTTCTCTTGCATCAAAACAGCCCCAATACCAAGCTTAAAAACATCACACTCTATTTCAAATATTTTAGCAAAATCAGGAAGTGCTAAAACATGAGTAAAACATAATTGTTCTTTAATCAACTCAAATGCCTTCTGTGCATTCTCATTCCACCTAAACTCATTCTCCTTTTTCAAACACTCTGTTATAGGCGTAACAATAAAACTAAAGTCTTTAATAAATCGCCTATAGAAAGAGGCTAAACCATGAAAATTTCTCACATTGGCAACACCAGTAGGTTTAAGCCAATCATGAATTGCCTTAACCTTCTCTTCATCAATCTTACTTCCACTGCTAGAAATAACATACCCTAGAAAGATAACACTATCTTGGCATAAATAACACTTCTTGAGATTTTCATACAACTTAGCATCATGCAAGATCTCAAATACAGCCATAAGATGCTTCATATGATCATCAAACGTTTTACTGTAGATCAAAATATTATCAAAATAGACCACAACAAATAACCCAATAAACTTCTTCAAAACATGGTTCATAAGTCTCATAAATGTACTAGGTACATTAGAAAGCCCAAACGGCATCACCATCCACTTATACAATCCATGTTTAGTTTTAAAGGCTGTTTTCCATTCATCACTTTCTTTCATCCTAATTTGGTGATATCCACTCATCAAATCAACTTTAGAAAAATAAACAACACCATGCAATTCATCAAGCATATCATCAAGTCTAAGAATAGGGAATCGATACTTAACCATTATCTTGTTGATAGCTCGGCTATCTACATACATTCTCATGATACCATCATTCTTTAGAACAAGCAAAGTAAGTACAGAACAAGGACTAAGTGACTCACGCACATAGCTCATCTCTTAGAGCTCACCTACTTGCCTTTAGATCTCTTTTACTTCCTCCAGATTAAATCTATATGCTAGTTTATTGGAAAATGAAGCTCCAGGTACCAAATCGATTTGATGCTCTATCTCTCAAATAAGTGGTAATCCCAATGATAGCTCTTTCGAAAATACATCTTTGAACGCTTCAAGCAACTCCATAACCTGCCTTGGAAAATTCAGACCCTCCACTTGCAATAAAGGGCTTGCCCAAGCTATGAAAACAAACCCCATAGAAGCTAGTGCTTGCTCAACATCTCTATTTTTGGCTAACATTAGCCTGTTACCCAATTTCACCATCTTCTTTTGATTCCGCAACTGATCTTCTCTAACTTGTTGAGAACTCAATGACATCAAATTCACTTTCTTCCCATTCAGCACAAATGAATAAGTGTTCCTTCGCCCATTATAAGTCACATCATTATCAAATTGTCATGGACGTCCTAATGACACATGACTAGCTGTCATAGGAACCACATCACATAAAACCTCATCATGAAAGGTTTTAATGGAGAACGGCACGCGAACCTGCTTATAACCTGAATCTTCCATTTGTCATTAAGCCAATGCAATTTGTATGGTTTGGGATGTGGAACAGTAGTTAATCTTAGTTTCTCCATTAAAGTAGTAGATGCAAAATTGGTAAAACTATCATTATCAATTATCATAGCACAAACCTTATCTTGGATTTGACATCTTGTATGAAAGATTTTTTCGCGTTGTTCCAAACCAATATCAGCTTCAGCACTTAAAATCTTTTGAATAACTAATAAATTTCCTTCCATTGGCTCAAGATTCTCTTCTTGTTCAATCATTTCTACTTCAGATTCCTCTTCCACTTAAGCCTCATCTTCACTTACAAGCTCTTGATGCTTCCCATTTAGAACCATCACCCTTTTATTTGGACATTTAAAAGCAATATACCTATTTCTCAAGCACTTGAAACGTTTGATGTCTCGAGACCTCCTGGGAAGTTGAGGTTTAAATACCTTCTCCTTTCCTTTCAACGAACCTGAACTAGCACTTCCTTTGTTGAACTCCACTTTCTCATCACGTTTAGGTGTATTCCATGTCCACGAAGGTGAAGAAACAGCCTTTGTATTACTCGATGTAGTTGACCTCATATAGATATCCCCTTTTTTTTGTTGTCTCTCTACTTTTGTTGCACGTTTTATGACATCCTCAAGAAATATGAAGGGCTGTAACTCAACAACATTAGCTATGTCCCTCTTCAATCCATCAAGAAAATCTAGCTATTGTTTGCTCTTGAGGTTCATTCAAATCACAGCGAATCAGCAACAGCTCAAATTCCTTCACATACTCTTCCACACTCAACGAACCTTGCCACAAAGTCTGGAGTTTGATGTATAATTCTTGTTTATAGTAATCCAGAACAAATCTCTTCTTCAATAATCTTTTCATAAGTGGCCAACTAGTAACTTTTTCTTCTTCATCCCTTCTTCACTAAGCTTTTAAGTTTTCCCACCACAAAAGTGCATAATCGGTAAATTCAAGTGCTGCTACCTTACACGTCTTTGCTTCATGGTACTCATGCCAATCAAACACCCTTTCTACCTTCTGGACCCATTCAAGATACTCATCGGGAGAACTAGTACCTCTAAATGGTGTTATATTAAGTTTGATACCACTAGTAGGGTCATTTTGCTGCCTCCTTATCCTACTCCTATCTTCAGCCTCATCATCCCTATTTGGCTCATCTCCAGCACCCCCTAAGTCATTCTAAGGTACTCTACGCCCTACTTGCCTTTATTGGGGTTGCAAAGTATTTCTTTACATTATTTTTATAATTGTAGCTAGTTGTCCACGAATTTCAGTAATCTCACCCCGAAATTCATTATGAGCTCATTGTAAGCCCATGAGTTGAGCTTATTGTAAACTTAATCCCTTTGGTACTCTATTTCCATCATCTTCAGCCATTATTAACAAAAATACCAAACAAGTATGAACAATGAACAACACAAACAGTAGCTAAAGCACATTTCTCACTTTGAATTTTCACCAATTCAATAAATAAAATTAGATAGTAACAATTGACTCTAATTCAAAAAATTTAGGTTTAGAAATAATTCAACTCAGCCAAATCATCTCCAGTCCACAAACTACTAAGAATTAGTTTTAATGTTGTAGAGTTGTAATTCAAAAATTACTAACCTCAAGTATTTGAGACCTAATTTGATGAATAACCCCACAATATTATATAAAACAAAAACAACAGAAGACCTTCAATGGCTGAAACTTCAATTTGCACACTGCAATCCTATGCTTTGATACCAAGATGATGTGCCTTGATCCTTAAATTGGATTATTCAGAAAAAAAAAATGAAAATTGATTTTTTAAAGATGAGATTACTGTTTGATTTTTGTTGGTCTTTTCTTTAAGTGTTTAGGCTGAATTATAACAAGTAAATGGTAAATCAAATGGAGGATAGAATTAAAAAGAAGCCTTGATAAGTTAATGGATGCCACAAGGATCAATTTAAGATTTTGACGCCACACTCTTGGTGATCAAAGATTGATAAGTCTGTAACTATCTTCAAGAGCTGAAAAACTTGAGAAGATAATTTTTGAGAGAAAACGTTCTTCTTTTTTATGCATAAAATTCAAGAATGAGGCCACTGCCTCTACAAGAAGTTTAAGATGACTTATATAGGCTTACATGATAATAAAAAACCCTAAATTTACCTAATTGACTTAAAAGGCCCAAAATAACTCAAATAAGCCTAAACTGACTTGAAAACTTGAAACAAAATTAAACAAGTTTTAAAAAGGCCTAAATACACGAAAATAGAGAGAGATAAGCAAAATAATAAAAATGGGTCCAAAAGAAGCAATTGAAACCTAATAGCATGAAAATAAGACTCTCATTTGCCTCTTTAAGCATAAAGTCCCCAACAGCCTCTAAATCACGTCCCAAGTTCTAATTGAAGATAAATAAACACCTTTGGTCGATTTCCATTCAGATCACAAGATTTCAAGCCCATAGAAGCTTCAATAGCTCCAATTTGACTTCTTATGGCCCTTTGAAGCTGTTTGGCCTTAACTCTTGTTATTGGTCCATCTGAAGTCTCTTTTATGCTCAGCTCACCTTCTTGAGTTGATTTAGAACTGTCATGATGCACATCATCCATACCTATTGAAATTGGTAGATGACTCTTCAAAGAGTCACATTTCTAACTCCCAGCACTGCGACGCTTATCTTTAGTGTCGCTTCACTCAATGGGACAATAATTGAAAATTTTGACTAGGCGCCTAGATAATAGCTAGGCACCGCGGCACCCTAGCCACACTTGGGCGCTTTCCCTTCACTTTGTTTTTCTTTTTGACTTTTTCTCTCTACTTTAATACTTTGATTTATATTTGTTTATTTGAAATACACTTATAAATATGAACATAAAGGTGTTTAGATATAAGGATAAAAGTATTTGAATATAGAGATAAAAGTGTTTGGACACGAAATAAAAGGTGTTTGGACTAAAATGACAATACCACTTTTTTCTCGTTATTTTTAACAGAATATTCTCTGATAATTGAGCATTGTTTCATATTTCTTAAATTAATAGGTATTAGAAAAATTAAGCCTTATCTTAAAAAATATTCATAATAACACATTTTTTTATTTTTATAAAAGTTTCATGGGTATTATAATATGAATAATACTATATATATAAATTAAATATTTCAAGTCCATTCTTACTATCTGAGATTACATAATATGATTGATTCAATTTCTTTTAACAGTAATATGATTGATTCACATATTATCGTATTATTTATTTTATTATTTTATACTTAAACTTTCATTCATATTATATTACATCAAATAATATAAATAAATTTGTAAAATTAATTTATATATAGTGTTATAAATAAATTTGTAAAATTAATTTATATATAGTGTTATTGTCGTAATATTTTTTATGTAAAAAAATCAAAAATTAAATGTTAAACTTTCAAAAAAGAAACTAAAGTACTAAAAACTATCTTTGACATAACAACATGAAATTGGAGCATGAGTAACTAAATCCTCAGCGAAATAATAGACCTTTTAAAACAATAAATAATATTTTGACTTTTCTTATTAGGTTTCTCGTTTAATTAAGCATTGATTGAGTTTTATTCAGTTAAATGATTATTACACACTCGTCAAATTATTATAAAAAATTTGATTGAGTTTGACTTAGTTGAAAGACTATTTGCTGATCAAATTACTACAACTTTTATCATAATATTATGAAAAAAGTGTATAAATATCAACCATGCTACATTTTTAAAAGTTTGGCTATAAAATTGTATATACCAACTAACGTGGCATCTTATGCTTTTCGATTGAAGTTGTTTTATTTAAATTTTAATGTTCTTATTTTTTTTTTAATTTTGAATTGTTAATATTTTTTAAAGTTTTTTGAAATTTATTATAAATATTTTGAATGCTATAAAGTTCTAATTCTTATACGACTTTGTGACTTTCAGATATAATTTTAATAAATATTCTTTCTTTATTTGTTCGTTTTGAATTTTATCTATTATGTTTAGTAAGAATGCTATTTTTTTTATTATCATTGAATATTGTATTTATTTGATTTTATGAGCATGAGCAATTTTGTATACAATCACTTGAACTTTTTGTGTCTTTTAAGTAATTGCCTGAAATTTCTTGGATTTTAAATATTGATTTCTAATTCTAATTCTGAACTTGATGTTTCTTAATTTAAACAATTTAATATTTGAATTCTAACCTTTTCATCTATTACTAATTCGTTTAGCTTTTTTAAGACTTTCAATTTAGAGTTGTTTTGAACAACAAAACACTAGAAGAGTACCAATCGAAGAGAGAAAGGCAATGTCAATTGTATCATTGCTATCACATGCGAGGTTTGGGCTAGATATAAATAGTCACAGACTCTAATAAAGTTGACAATGCACCAACACAAACGATGATATTACATTGGTTGTCACTCTTCTCTTCTCGATTATCACTTAGTGTTTTATTTTAAAAAATAATTCTACTATTGCATAAATCATAAAATTTTGAGTCTTATGGCATTTTTAATAAATTGATCAACTACTAGTTATTAGAGGGTCAGTTAGCTTCTATTTTTGCTTTTTCTGTATTAAATTTATTTTATAATTTATTTATTTATTAATAAATTTTAAATTAATATATTTAACCTATTAAATTATACCACGTGCCAAAAACAAAAGAGTATTACATGGATATATGAATATGTCCATGTTCCTTCTCATTTTAATGAAAAATCTAACAAAAACAGCATGATTATCACTTATTTTTAAAATGAGGTCTATATGTTATTTTACCTAAATTTTGAGTGCTTAGCTATCCATAACCCACATAAAATTTGTTAAAAATTATTATTATCGTCATCGTAGTTATTGTTGTTGCCGTTGTTGTTGTTGTTGTTATTATTATTATTATTATTATTATTATTATTATTATGTCTTTAATTAAGGATATTCAAATTTGAGAGATGTAATTATCATGAGATTTCGCTTATTACTATCCAAAAATATTATTAATGTGCTTGTTAAAATTATATTACACTTATAACTACTTAATAAAAATTATTATTAACAATTCAAAAATAAGTACTCTTTACAGAAAACTTTATTTATAAAATCAAGAATAACAATTGTACTTGTGTTTTTTCTTTTTTGAAATGGAAATATCTCCATTAATTAAGAAGTGGTAGTCTGAGGAAAATAATTTGCCTACAAAGAAAGATTCAAATTCCACAGGGATGGAGTTCAACAAAATAACATTAGATGTAAAATTAAAAGCATGATGTGCCGGAGCATATGCAACTCGATTTCCCTCTCTAGAAGTATACAAAATCGACATGAGCTGAATCTTGCTAAATATTGAAACACATCTTGGACAACAGTTCCCAACTCTAAGGCAATAGCATCATGCGATAGGAAATCATTGACCACAAAGGTTGCATCTAGCTCAATCTCAATTTCTTCACACTGTAGACTTTGCAGGGCTTTAAGACCATCAAACTACAAAAGCCTTAGTAATGGGGACAGGAAGAAGACCTGCAACAACAGCTATACCAGCAAGTAAAACTACACCCTCAAAATTATGCACAACAAAGCCAAGGCCCGTTTGTTATGTCCTCGCATTTAGGGCTGCGTCTGAGTTCATCTTAACGGTACCATGAGGAGGTGGCTACCATTTTATCCTACTGACCACACGAGCATGTATGAGTGTTTCTCAAACCAAGGGAAATTCAGCAAGATAGTTCTTTGCCCAGTACATTGTTGATTCATGTGGCAATGTTTGTTGCTCATGAACCCTTTGATTTCTAACATACTAATTCCCCCAAAGTAAAATGCACGAGAGTTCTAAATATTTTTCGGTTACACATGCATACACGAAATGAAATGCTCACAAATAGAAGTTTGATGTGAACTATAGATAAATTGTATGAACTCATATAAATCCTGAACCTCTTTGATCACACTACAAAGCCAAAGAGCATGTATTGATGTCTCTGCTTCATGCTCATAAATAGGACATAATAGATCAATAGGGACATGATGGCGTTGTAGATTGGCTCTTATAGAATCCAATCATGAGTGGTACGCCAAATAAATAATTTAACCTTGTTAGGAATATAAAGGCGCCATAGTCGCTTCCATTAACCTTGAAGTTCTGAGTAAGAAGAACTATTAACATCTCCACATTGATGATGAAAGGCAACCCAATATTCACTCTTAACGGTAATAACACCCTAATATGTCAAAATGCCACATCAAAGAGTCTATCTGGAGTGGCATAGTCTGAGATAGAGGAATACTGAGTATGGCTTGGACTTCCTCTTTAGGAAAGGATCTAGAAAGCAATTCTTTATCCCATACACATGAAGCTATGATTAGAGAAAACACTGCGGTATGCTTCAGTAAGGTATAGGGATATAAGGATTTAAATGAGTATGGCCTAGGGAGCCATTGATCATAGTATATAGAGATCGTCTGACCGGTTCCCATTCACCATCGAGATCCTTGAAGTAATAACTCCCAACCCATAAAATACTATGCCATATTAAGGATGCATTAGGTTTAGGTTTGACCTGCAAAAAAGAACTATGTGAATAATAAAATCCCTATAGAACTCGTGCCATAAGAGAATTTAGGTGTTGCACTATACGCTATGCCTATTTAGCCAACAACGCCTTATTAAATAAAATCAGTTTGTGAAAGCCAAGTCCTCTATTTTTCTCATTATGACATAAAGATTGCCAATTACTCTAGTGCAATTTTCTATTATCTTTATCACAACCCTACCAAAATCTAGCACATGCCCAATGAAGTTCAATAATGAGAAAGATAGGGAGATGGAATAAATTCATGGAATAGGCAAGAATAGCCTTAATAACTGCTTTAAGTAAAACTTCTCTTCCAGCTGCTAAGAATAGTTTCACCTTCCACCTCTTTAGTTTATTCCATACTTTATCTTGTACCTAAACAAACAAAGTTTTCTTGTTACGACCATAAACACATGGTAACCTAAGGTTTTTTGTTTTGTGGCAGGCAATCTTTTGAACCCCAAGACTATTAACTAGCCTTTGCATCAAACCATCTAGAACCTAGGAGAAAAACACACTGTGAACTTATTAAAATTGACCTTCTAACCTGAAGCCCTTTCATATTGGTTTAAGATTTGCAAAATTTTGAAACACCTAGAAACAAATGCTTTCAAAAATATAAGACTATCATCTGCAAAGAAAAGGTTAAAGACAAGAGGTCTACGCTAGCATGGCAAACCAGTGAAGCTCTATTCTCTTTCTGCTTTTCTGAAAAAAAAAAGAGATCGCCTCAACACATATTATAAATATATATAGGATAATAAGCCACCTTGTCTAAAGCCACGCGAAGGTTTGAAGTTGCCACATTATTTCCCATTAATAAGAACGGAATAAGAAACAGAAGAGACACACTTTATAATCTTGGCACACCAAGCTTTAAAGAAGCCAAACTTCAGCATGATAGCCTTAAAGAAATTTCATTCAACTCAATTATATGTTTTAGCCATATCCAGTTTCAAATCTAAGTACCTATCACCCTCAGCATCTATACTGCTAATAGAATGAATGCACTCAAACCCAATAATAGCATTATCCATAATAAAACGTCAAAGGATGAATGCACTTTGAGAATCGAAAATAATGTCACCAAGAACACCCCTAAGTTTATTAGTGAGCATCTTAGAAATGATCTTATATAATACATTACATAAACTAATAGGCTTGAAATCTATTGGATGAATCGGTTCTGCACACTTTGGTATAAGAATAATAAGTGTTTCATTCATGATATCAATGTCTGTAGTACCATTTAAAAAATCTAAGCATGCACTCATAACATCCACTCAAACTACTCCCCAGAATTTTTAATAAAACAAATTAAGCATGCCATCTTTTCTCAGAGCTTTTGTAGGATACATTTACATTAAAGCTCTCTAAATCTCCTCCATCATGAAGGGAGCATTAGTGACTAACAACTCCTTTCTAAAGGCCATAGATCAACATAATCCTTGTAATATTTTCCATTGACGGTGGAAAGGTGGTAAATAATTTTGAAAAATATTCCACCAATAGTTGCTCTACTCGACTAATATCTTGCTGCCAACATCGAGTTGAATCAAAGAAACCTCAAATGTTGTTCCATTTTTGTCTTTTTGAAGCCTTGGTATGAAAATTTCTTGAGTTGCAATCTCCATGCTTCAACCAATTAACTCAGGAGTGTTGTTTTTAATACACTTCATATTTATACAACAATACCTTCAATTTCTTCTCCAATTATAGAAATTTCCTACCACATTGAACTTGATACATTTTGATTTGCAATAGACAAAGCCCGTCTAATGGATGCTATCTGGGTGGAGAGCCTGCGATACTAGTTACGACCCAAGTTATTCAAAGCTTTCCTAACCATGGCCAAGTTTCTCTATACAACACTAATATTTCAACCCAAATGGCATTATTTAGATTGAGTAATATCTCCATACTCAGCCTCCTCTACCCAAGCCTCCTTAAAGTGAAACCTACCTGGTGGTCACGAATAGAAGCAGGTAGAATTCGAAGCCAAACGTTTGTTGAAATCTAACAAATGAGGCCGATGATTAGAGCTTCAAAACTTCAAATATATAATCCTTGAATAAAGAAAAAAAAATCCTAATCAATGGTGCAGAGCATCTAATCTAATCACTCCTGAATAAATCCCCTATTTGCCTGCCCATACAACATGTTATGAAAAGACTTGACACATTAAAATCAATTAAACCACAGTCATCAAGAGCACTGCGCAAATTCTTTAATAAGTACTTTTGTCTTTGGACCCCTCATTGCCTTTCCTTATGGCTTAAATTCTCATTAAAATCCTCTCGATAAAGCCATGGTAATAAAGATAAGGGCTTCAATCTCCTTAATAAATTCTTAGCATAAATTATTTGAGATGTATTCGGATGTCCATAGAACTCACTAGACCTCCAAACATGTTCGCTATGTGAATCAACCTAGACATCAATATCAAATCTAAAAAGGGATAATGACTTAACTCTAATCATATCTGACCATAGAAGAGCTAAACCACCACTTCGACCCACTCTTTCCATCACTAATTTTTCTGTAAACTATAGCTTAACTCTGATATTCTTAATTTGGTTATTGAAAGCTAGTGTTTTACTAAGAAAAATAAAATTTGGCCAATTCTCTTGTACTCTCATGCTTAGGATATGAAATTTTTGGGTATTACCCAAATTGCGAACATTCTAACAAAATATTTTCATAATGATCGACAGCTTTACGCTAAAGTAGGTGTCGCTGTTGGAATATCATTTGAAACATCATTCTCCACCATATCTCTAGTTACATCCCTAGTCACCCTAACATCAACATCATCCTTATCACCAAAATCCAATCTAAGCACTCGTTGTCCTCGAGGCCTACCCCGACCTCACTTCTCCTAATCTCATGAAGTAGTGAATTCTCATTTTTACGTTTAGCAGGCTTCCATGAAGAAATAACAATGGCTAATTTGGAGGAAGATTCACCTGACTGGTTAGCCACTTTTCGCCGCATGCCTTTTTGACATGGAGGGTTCCTACGTTTCTTTGCAAATTTCTTTAAAGTATGGTCAATAGCAGTAACCACTTGTTCATTGTCAGACTAAAATTTGAAAGATTCTTGGAGCTGAATTTTCTATAATGGAATACTTTTGATTCCCGTACCCTCGCCCACAATAAAAGGTTCCACCGTCAAATTGGCTGCATAAGCTTTGTTATATGATAAACTAGTAAAAGGATTCTGTGAGGTAATGTTTGAGCCTCCACCTGAAAGCAATAAACCATCTGCAACCTTATCGGACGGTACAGGCTGTTCCTTCTCCATATTTAAACTCTCATTTAATTAGACACCTATAATAAATCAATTCTCAGCAGAGAATGGCATAGTATGAAATTCCATTGGCTTTTTATCTTTGTCAAATATTGGTGAGGCAGCAACGGTGGTTCCCGCATGACCATCAACTATAACCCTGTGCCTAGCCACATCTATTTCTGTCCCAATCGAAATTCGATTCTTGGAATCACTCACCACCAGATTTCCTCTGCCACAGGGACTATAATACTTTATTATGGTCTTCGGTATTAGGCTGGAGAACCCGGTTAGGTACCTCACGTGTACGTTTTTGTTGGCCCCAGTCCTGTCTACAGAGAGGTGCAGCATGGATCCATTCGCTCTAAAGCCCATCCCTAAGACATATGTTGCCAACCCCCTTGCCTGAACATTCATTCTCTAGATGACTTGAACACCTACAGCAAAAGAAAAAGTCTAACAGTCTTTTATACCACAGAATCACAGTGACAATGTCATTTGAACCCTGAACCGAAACCCTCAGTGCTGGGATAATTGGTCTCATAATATTAACCCTGACCTAGATACGAAGAAACTTCCCCAACCAATCCTTTGAAGCTTATTTGTCAATTTCCTCAACATCACCAATCATGGAGCCTAATTCCCATCCAGCATCAGCATTCATAAAGTAAAGCAGGAGGCTGTGTAATTGAACCCAAAATGGAGAAATTTCTGAGGTATGCCAGATTCGTTTCATACTTGAAATAAAAAAGCCTCTCGGTTAATAGGCTTGAGTATAGAGGACTTTACCGACTAAGGAAAGCGAAATACGCTTATCCCTAACTAGACAAGCCGAGTGAGAGAGTTGTGCCACTGGAATATAATGATTAGATAACTTTAATGAAGAGTACCGCTAACAATATCATCAAAATCCATAGAACTGAGCAGTAAAATGCACCAAAAACAAGCAAAAACGATGAAGATAACTGCCTCCGCCGTGTAAAAACCACAAAGAAAAATTTTTCCCTCCTCTTATAAAAGAAAAAAAAAATTAAGAATAACAGTTATCCTTTAATTTTAATGGAAGTAAGTAAAAAACTTTTATAAAAAAGTTACTGAAATATGTATAATAATACATTATACATAGCATCTTTCTAGTTTCTGACAAACATCGGTACTTACTTTATTATATTTTACATAAATGCCATTTATATTCTCAACAAGAAGCCTATCTAAAATTTAATGTGACGGATGAACTAGATGTAAACATGTGAATGTAAACTGCTATTTAAAAGGAGTATCTCATAAGTATTTCATATCACATAATATGAGTATTTTCTTTTCATTATTGTGGAGAAAGATATAGGTTTTTATGAGCCTTAAACTAAATCTTTGTGGCTTAAATATGTAAGTTGTGCCACCAAAATTCTATTTCAAGGATGTTGACGTTATTAAAAATTTCTATTTCAACTTGGTGGTTAGCACATTTCCGAGTTATTGGTAAATTTGCGATCAAGGATGTTGATGTTATTAAAAAAAGATCCAATCCAACGTATTCATCCATAGATACGCGATAGAGGAAGAGATGAAGTAATATCATTTTTTTACTCGTTTCAAATAAAATAATTACACAGAAAGCCATACCATTAAGAATGATATTAATGATTAATTTTCCAAAAGAGATGATGTGTCTTCTTGAATTGGAAAGTTAGAAATATTCGAATTCAAATAGAACTTTCGTAGCAGTGAAAAATAAGTTGAAGAAAAGCAATTATCATATAGTGGTCAATAAATCATACTTCACTTTTAAATTTGGGTAGATATCAACTTTAGTCTTAACTCTGATATCATTTATTAAAATATTTATGTGTTTTAATACCTCTTTATTTGGTATTTATTTTAAAACCTTAAGCGCATATAAATTTTTTTATCAAAAGTAAAACTAGAATATAAAATATTCAAACACATAATAAAGATAAATAATCAATTACAATATATAAGAAATTTACGTAGTTCAATAATAAATGTCTATGTCTATAATAGATTATAGGATGCTAATTTCTTTTATTACTCAATTAATAAAAAACTCATAGATTACAAAGATTTCTTACAAGAGATAAGGAATACATCAATAGACAAACTCTTTAAAGAGTTTATCACTACTCTTTTGCACATTTAGTACTCAAGCGCTCTCATGACATTTTTTCGTGCACTCAACGCCCTAGAGTTGTCTAAAACTTTTTATTCGACACTCTCTTACAAACCTTTTATGCTTGACAATTTAAAGAGTTTATAACGATTTACTAAGCTCCAGAATGTCCAGGCATTGTAAGGGTCTAAAAATTGACTTTGGGACATAATACTACTCAAAATAGGATATTTCCCTAAAGTTGGTGCCTTGGCGCTTCTGCTGCCCAAATCTAGGTGCTTAAACACTGTTGAGATGCAACTTTAACTCTTGTCGTACTCTGAGTCTCTTTTTATTTTTAGCTTTCTATTTTCGATTTTTTCTTGTTTGTCTAACACGTCCTTGACCTTATTTCAACCTATTATTAGTGTCCAACTTAAAATCAAATTTAATTTTAATTTTAAATCACTAAATTCTAATGTTAAAAAATAAATTTATGAGTACAAATACTTAACTAGTAGTTTATAAGTATTTTTTTTATAATAAAAAAATATAGAACTAATCATATATCCAAAGAGATTCTTTAATTTAAACAAAATTTTGTGAAGGCTCAATCAGACTAACTAGATTACGATAAAAAGTATAAGAACCTTAAATCTGAATAAATTTAGTTTATTCCCTTGAGAGCAAAAGAATTGTTTTGGAATATGAGTGTCTAGTTTGCTTGAAGACTTTGTAATGGAGGATTTCTCCCCTCCTAGTTTTCATTGAGTAATGAAGTCTTTTTTTTCTTCTTCTTAAAAAGAATTATTTTGGGCCTAAATTTAAACAAGACCTTTGATTAAAAAAATATCTCATTAATTTAGGATCAAAATTACAAGCACGGTCCCTTATCCTTCTCGCTCTCTAATAATTTGTGTATTAATACACATTATAATTTTAAAGGTGTAATGGCCATAACTCGTCAGCATCACATGAAATGATAACATGCAGCAACATTGAATAAGTGGTAGCTAGAAAATGTTGAAAAAGAAATTTATTTTACATATTATTTTAATCATATTTTATACTTCACATGTATCGTATAAAAAAGACATAAAAATATATTAATAATATATATATAACATGAAACAAAGAGTAAAGGAAGATAAGTCTCAATATTGAGTATAAAGAGACATGTTTGGAGACATTGTTCTAAAGTCAAATAGTCATCTCCTGGTGTAAGTAGTGACGGATCTATATGGCTTTAAGATTCAACCTTATACTTGTAACCACTCTTGTCGATGAGCACGGTCACCAAAAGATCATACCAAATCTTCGTTGTTAAAGTTGCTTAAATACACAATATAAATTTAAAAGTATATATATGGATCACTTAAATATAAACATAGAACACTTTTTTATATATATTTTTCTCTTTTTCATTCCCACACACACTACCTCTAATGAAGGATTAGCACTCTTTATATAGTGGTAGATAGTATATGTACTAATTCTAATATTAATTAAAATAATTTAATATATTGTAACTCATATACTAATTTAATATATAAAGCCCATAAAATAATAATATTATAACTCTCATAATAATAACAATATTATAAATAAATTTTGTAACTCTCAAATATTAAAAGTAGGTTTAATGGCTAATTTAAATAAAGATATAATAATAATAGTCTTTAATATTTAACTTTAAAAAATTAAAATTATATTAATATTTTAGAACTTATTATTCATTTAAAGGTTTTAAAAACTTTTTCTCTTATAATTCTCCACAAAGATATGAAAATCTTTTGTGAATTTTGATATATAAGAAAATATAATATATAATCAATAATAAAAAAAATATATAGGAGCAACATTCTATTATGTAATAAGTATAAGCATCTTTCGGACTTGAACCCAAACTCAGTGCTATAGAATCTATTTGATGAACCTAAGTGAACTATATCTTGTACTCAACCTCTTTGATCTAACTTCAAATATAACCTACATAATAGTGACAAAGACTTGATTTTGTGGGGTTGGTGCCTTAATGACCCTATGCTTTATCATGATTCTAGTGACAGCTCTAGTGAATAACCCAATTCCCATAGTCGTGGTATACGACTACTTTCACATCGGTGAGTTCTTCAAGAACATATATGACCTATGTCTTGTAAGAATATTCTTGTCTGACTTATTTAAGGTAAACACCTTTCCTAACGTCACATGAAATAAGCAATTTTGTTATAGAGATGAGCGGAAGCATATCTCCTATAGGATATGTCCATAATATTAAGTGCTAAACAAGTCAAGCAGTATGGATTGTTTTTACCCATTGAGCCTCTTTCATGAGATTGCCAATCACAATGGTTGGGTTACTTTCATAAGTGACTTTTTTGTGGGTTTAAGTATATATCTCTCGACAATATGACAAGACTTTTCTTAAAAGTCTTTTATGATTTTTCTCGAAAATATTTTATTTTGAAATTTTATATAATTTTTATTTTATATACAAATGGGTTTAAGCATATTTCCCCAATAATTTTATAACACTTTTTTCAATAGTATTGTATTTATGATTTTTCTCGAAATATTTTTATTTAAAGGATTTTTATACAATTCCCATTTTATATAACATGCTAAATGAAACTCTTTAACCATTTGCATATATCCAATTTGAATTGATCTTGAAAAACTTTGTCTATGTATTTTTTGAATATCAATCAAAATTCCTTCCTAAAACAAATGTTAGTATATATCAATGATAAAATATATACAATATATGTCACAAAAATAAGAATTTTAAAGTTCTCAATAGTAAGACTTCTTCTTTTTAACTCTAACTCATTATTTAGTTTGAAAAACCTCTCGCATTTAATTTTTTTTAACTAAATGTAATCAAGCTGAAGCATATATTCTTAACACCAAAAGTATAAAACAAAATATATTAATATGCACATGCTTTTTTTAAAACTTATTAACACAATGCATATTAGATCAATAAAAAATTTACACTTGTGTCTTTTATTGAGACAAGAATATTCACCTCCATAAATAAAATTAAACATTATATTTTTAAAAAAGAATAATAATTCTCCTTCACTTGAAGTATGATCAATATATAATTATTTACATGAACGAATACTCCAATAATATAATACTCACCTTTGAACTAGTTATATTCAAAATATTTTATAACATGCCACAATTTAATATTAAATAAGTTAATAGCAATTTAATATGATATAATATTATAGTATCAATAACAATAAAAAGAAGAAAAAACAATAGCTTTGCTATTAAATATATTTGAGTCATATAAGGACAACACATATAATAGATAAATAGATTTGTAAGATATATTGTACACATATCTTAAGAAACAAATATAACTTATGAACTCCCAAGTTTAATAAAATTATATCCTTGAATTCAATAATTTTTTTTTTCTCTTTAACTTCAGGCTAACCTATTCTTTGATTTTTTTTTCAAGCTTGATAAAATTAAAGAAAATGGAACACTGCAAGTCTATTTTAAGATTTTATACAACTAAAAGATCGTCAAAGAATATAATTTTAATTTACTATTTAATGTGTAAGCAACCATCATTGTAGTACCAAAATCATTGATATTGCCATGAGTTACAAAATAAACAATTTTTATTTAGAGATCATTCTACAAATGTTGCATCTCCTCTACATTCAAAAGTTATGTTGAAGTGGAAGCACACAAAAGAGTAATAGAACCAAAGTAATATAATGCAGAAACAAGCAATAAAGAAACTAGAGAGAGAAAGGTAGAAGAAGAACACACATAATTTACGTGGTTTGACAACTTGCCTACGTCCACAGTGGATCAAGATCATACACTCTTATTATTGAATCTCAAGGCACTCACAAAGTATGTCTTTTACAAGAAAGACTTACAAAGTAATCATTCTCTTTTACAACCAAGGGGTTTTCTCTCACTAAGAATCACAAAGTATATTTAATCACAAAGATCTCACTTTAATCACAAAGATTATGTGTCTTCTCACTAAGATATGTTTATAAGCTAATAGATAGCCTTTATATAGGCTTTAAGACGACTTAAGTTTACTCTAAATGTGTGGAAGTTGTATTAAGAAGTCTTGGAACAAGTGGGAGACGGAACAAGGATAAATAAAACAGAAGATAACTCATCGCGCTTGGTGTTGTGGCACTCAGCCTTTAGCGCCGCGGGGCTAGGTATTCTCACCTGGGCGTCGCGGTGCTTAGGCTCTGTTTTGGGCACTGCGGGGCCTACAACCTGGCTCCCACACCTAGGCACCGCTACTTGCATCTTTCGCCTCTTTTCACGTCCGTCTTCGATCTTCACATACCCAAACTACTTGGCTTGCTCTCCAAATTATATCCCGATGATTTTTAATCAACTTTCTCACAAATTCCCTCATTGATTCAAAATCATTCACAAAGTAAATTGATCTCTCATCTCCGCATCTTCGGTTACCCTCACAAAGTAGTGACTCCGATTAAGTCTTTGCATAGGATGAACTTAACCAAGGGTAGTGGCTTAGTCAACATGTCAGCAAGATTTTTAAACGACGCTATTTTTGTTAGACTTATTTAACCACTTTGGACAATCTCTCGAATGTAATAGAGTTGTACATCAATGTGTTTAGACCTATCGTAGAACACTTGATGCTTGCTTAGGTGTATGGCATTTTGACTATCACAATACATACAGGTGTTCACATCTTTAGTAGCCTTTTAACCATACAGCCTCCTTAATAGCGTCACCAACAGCTATATACTTTGCCTCTGTGGTAGATAGTGCAAACCATATATTGTAGAATGTATTTCCAATACATACTGCACCTAAACACTGTGAATACGTAACCCATCAACAATCTTCTCTTATTTAGATCACTTACATAATCTGAGTTTACGTATCCTCATACCATTACACTGCTATCCTCATCATTTTTACATATCAACCCGTGATTTAATGTCCCTTTGAAATATCTCAAAATTCACTTTATTGTAAGCCAGTGATCTTAACTCAGATTTACCATGTATCTACTTACTACATTCATAGCCTGTATTATGTCTGGTCTTGTGCAAACTATTGCATATATGATGCTCCCCACAGTACTTGTATACAGTACTTTACTCATCTACAATTTTTTCTCTTTGGATGTCGGCGATTGTGCTGCGAAAATTTTGAAATGCATGGCCAAAAGAGTAGAGACAGCCTTTCCGTTGGACATACTAAACTTCTGTAGAATTTTGAGTATATATCGCTGTTGAGATAAGAAGATAGCATCTCTTCTTTCCCTCTCAATATCCATAACCAATATTCTCTCGTTGCTCCCAAATCCTTAATCTAAAATTTGTTACTCAACTGCTTCTTAAGTTTATGTATCTCTTCTATATTCTTGCATGCGATCAACTTATCATCGACGTATAGAGGCAAATACATCATCCCATAACTTAAGTTCTTAAAGTACACGCATATATCATACTTGCTCTTACTAAAGCCACAAGCCATCATAAACTCATTAAATCTCCTATGATGCTGTCTAGGCTATTACTTTAACCCATATAATAACTTCTTTAGCAAACAAGCATACTCTTCTTTTTCGGGCTCCTTGAACCCTTGTAGCTGTGTCATGTATATCGTCTCTTCAAACTCTCCATGTAAAAAAGTTATCTTTACATCTATCTACTCTAGATATAAATCAAGGTTTGCATACATGGCTAACAAAATCCTAATAGATGTGTGCTTGACGACTGGAGAGAATATCTCATGAAAGTCAACTCTATCTTTTTGAGTAAAACCTTGTGTCATGTATATCGTCTCTTCAAGCTCTCCATGTAGAAAAGTTATCTTTACATCTATCTATTCTAGATGTAAATCAAGGTTTGTATACATAGCTAACAAAATCCTAATGGATGTGTGCTTGATGATTGGAGAGAATATCTCATGAAAGTCAACTCCCTCTTTTTGAGTAAAACCTTGTGCAACTAATCTAGCTTTGAATCTCGTAGGCTTTATCCCCGGTATCCTCTCCTTTACCTTATGCACCCACTTGCACCCAACTAGTTTCTTTTAAGGTCTCTCCACCAACTTCTAGGTATTATTCTTCCTAAGAACTGATCTCTTCTTTCATGGTCTACTGCCATTCATTCTTATTTTCACTCTTCATATTCTCACCATACATTTTAGGCTCATCATACTCAAGAGTGTAAGCAAAATTAAAAGTATGAGCAACTAAATCTGCTTGTGTCCACCTAATTAGTGGGTTAATCGTTCTTCTTAGCTTGTCTCTGGCTAGCTGGTACTGTTTAAATTCCATCTCAGAAGTCCTAGTCTTTCCTTGGGTAGACTTGGAGGAACTCGCCGATGTTCTTGGTTCATCTTCAAGGATCTCATTATTGAATTGCTGATTTGGGGGCATATCAGATCTATTCTTAGGCTCTATTTCAACTTCTATTAACTCGGGTGTTGAGTCTTCCTTGGACACAGGTTCTTCTTTCTTATCCTTTTGGGAGGCTTTTAGCATGATCGTCTCATCAAACGTCACATCACAGCTTATGATACTCTTTGGCGTTGCTAAGTCTTTACACCACACCTTGTATCATTTCACTCATTTGGGATACCTTATGAATATCCCTTTGATAGCTCTAGGTTCTAATTTTCCCTCCTTAATATGTACAAAGGTAAGATAACTAAATATTCCGAGTTGGCCATATTTAGGAAAGTTACAAGACCATTTCTCATATAGCGTCTTGAAGTCAATTGCTAATGAGGATCTTCTATGAATTAAATAAGTTGCAGTCACTATAGCTTCTTCCCAAAATGCCTTTGATATATTTGCATTGGTAAACATGTGTCTAACCCTTTCAAGTAGGGTCATGTTCATCATCTTAACTAGGCGCCATTTTGTTGTCGTGTTGATCTTATCGTTCTATACCTTATAATCCTATGCTTGGCACAAAACTCATTAAACTCTCTATTGTAAGTCTGATTTTCAATAAGAGCCTTCCAAGTCTTGAACGTATTACATACTTGATCCTAACTCCTTAACACATAAACCCACAACTTCTTTGAATAGTCATCAATCAAACTGAGAAAATACCTAGCACCACCACGAGTAGTTGTCTGAGCTGGTCCCTAAAGATCCGAGTGTATATAGTCCAGAGTCCCTTTAGTCTTGTGCTCGTCGGTATTAAACCTCACCCTATATGCTTTCCCAAGACACAATACTCACAAACTCTAATGGCTGGAACTTATCCTCACCAAACACCTTTTAACTAAATAATTCATTCATGTTTCTCTCGCCTAAGTATGCCAGTCTAAGATGCCACAACTTGGTTTTCATATTCTCATCATCTATAGAGAATAATGCAGAATCGCTCACAACTTCACTTTTAAGTACATAAACACCTTTATGCTTCTCTCTTTTCATCACCACAATAGAACCCTTTAATACTATTAAAACCCCTCTGTCGATTCTGATGAAACACTCATTCTGGTATAAAGTCCTTAGTGAGATTACGTTCCTCTTAAGGTCAAAAACATACCTAACATCTGTCTACTCTCTCACTCACCCAACATATAGCCTAAGTTTAATATTATCAATTTTCATCATCTGACACGCAACGCCGTTACCCATTAACACCTTACCATTAGTAATGGTTTGAAAATTTATAAACCAAGACTTGTGCGGGCACATGTGAAATGTACAACCAGAATCAAGAACTCATTGTTTAGTATTCTTACCACTAGTAGCAACGAGTATCTCTATGCTGTCGTAGCTATCATCATAGGCAAGCACAATATCCCCTTTCTTTTCTGGACAATCCTTTATAAAGTGCTCCTTTTTTCTTGTAGCAATAACACTTCCTAAGAGTCCTGAACTTTGATCTTGAGCCTTTTTTTTCTTCCATCTCTATATGAAGGCCTTCCTCTTACAAATAGACTTTCTGCATTGCCCTTGAACTATTTTCCTAATAACTTTGAATTTAATGATGATTTCACATCATTCATCATTAAACTTTCTTTGTCGTAGAGTAATGTATCAACAAAGCTCTCATAACTATTGGGAAGTGAACTCAATAGGATAATTACGCTCTATCTTTATCTTCTATCTTGATGTTGATAGACGCAAATCAAGAATGATCTTATTAAAGTCGTCTATATGATATTTCATCTGCATCCCCTCTGACATGGACAACTGATACAACTTTTGTTTTATATGCAATCTGTTGGTTAATGATTTTTGTATATAAAGGGAGTTAAGCTTCTTCCAAAGACCAATTACTGTTGTCTCACCTGCTACTTCCTTTAGTACTTCATCGTTTAATGACAAAATAATTGTATTGTGAGCTCTTTCTTGAATGTCTTTTCTTTTTACTTCAGCTTTAGATGACTCTGGCGTCTTCCCTTCTTCACTAGATGAAGCTGTAGTCTTTTCTAATGTTAAACCTAACCGTTGACTCACCAACAACACCTTAACCTTCATCTTTCACAAATTGAATTATTTGTCCCATTAAATTTCTCTACCGCATACTTGGGTGTGGTCGTGTCTGCTTAGAACCAAGCTCTAATACCAGTTTATTGAAGCAGAAGCACACAAAAGAGCTATCTAACCCAAGTAATATAATGCAGAAATAAGCAATAAAGAAACTAGAGAGAGAAAGGTAGAAGAAGAACACACATAATTTACGTGGTTTGACAACTTGCCTACGTCCACAGTGGATCAAGATCATACACTCTTATTATTGAATCTCAAGGCACTTATAAAATATGTCTTTTACAAGAAAGACTTACAAAATAATCACTCTCTTTTACAACCAAGGGATTTTCTCTCACTACGAATCACAAAGATCTCACTTTAATCACAAAGATTATGTGTCTTCTCACTAAGATATGTTTACAAGCCAATAAAGAGCCTTTATATAGGCTTTAAGATGACTTAGATTTACCTTAAATGTGTGGGAGTCGTATTAAAGAGTCCTGGAACAAGTGGGAGACAAAACAAGGATAAATAAAATAGGAAATAACTCATCGCGCTTGGTGTCGTGGCGCTCAGCCCCTAGCGCCGCAGGGCTGGGTATTCTCGCCTGAGCATCGCGGTGCTTAGGCTCTGTTTTGGGCACTGCGACGCCCTTGCCTAGGCACCGCTACTTGTGTCTTTCGCCTCCGTCTTCAATCCTCACGTCCCCAACGTACTTGGCTTGCTCTCTAAATTATATCCTGATGATTTTTAATCAACTTTCTCACAAATTCCCTCCTTGATTCAAAATCATCCATAAAGTAACTTGATCTCTCATCTCCGCATCTTCGGTCACTAATGCAGGGTCTATCAAATGGAATCGATTAATATAGATCAGTGTATGTCTATATCTGGATAGTCCAGATGGTTAATCTTAGCAAACCATGAGATTAGTGAAAGCTCGTATAAATATACATGTATTTAGTGAGGACTGGATACTGATCTAGACACAATAAAGACCTCCAATAGATATCTCATAAATCCATCAGTGGAGGGTATTCTCAAGTTGAGTAGTATTCGTGGTCCTTTGACCTGAGTACCACGGTGGGCTTGTGAGTGATCCACCATATTTAGGTTACACACATGTCAGAGACCTTTCATGGTTTGACCTCTACGTGTCGCTAGGTATGGTTTGATGCTTATGGAGTCTAGTGAGTGTATATATGGGATCTGTTAGCTCATATGGTGAGTTAAATATCCAGATGCTCTAAGATTATATTCTAAGAAGTCTTATGGTCATAAGCATTAATTCAGGAAAGAGTTTTTTTGTAGTATAAACAATATTGCAAAGATATTTGTGAATATTATTTATTGAAATACTAATCAAGAAGATAAGTTTATGGTTAAGCATTGGGGACATGGCGGTGTTGATCTATGTCTCTACTTTTCTAGGATATTAATGACGAAGGGATTATACGAATATGAATTAGCCTCAACTTGTATGGTTTAACTTGCCATTTTATATTATCCATAACACGTGTGTGTGGGGGGGCATCGGTTATGGACTTATAGAAATGTTCTGTGAGACAAAATGAGTGTAAGCCTAGAGAGTCTCACTATATGAAGTGTACGCGTTGAGAACATAGGTAGCGCAACGGATCAAATTGTTTGATGTGGGAAGTTTTCAAAAAATATGAATTTATTTCAGGTTCTCTCAGGGAGTAGGTAAAGTTTAAGTGTTAAATCTAAAATTATGCCCAGTGAGACTTAGTAGATATAGTACACGTACGTATGTCTCAAATTGTGCTAATACTTTATATGGGTATTGATTGTGATGCTATAGTAGCTAAGCGCAAGTGCACGCTATCGTTTCAAGTAATATAGGATTTTAAGTCTAGATATCGATCCCACAAAGACTATGCAATCTAACTCTATAAATTAAGTACTAAAATTGTACCTACTTAACTTTTATTCAAAAAATTACAATCTGAAATTTATTTAACTAATCTAATTATCTCAATTAACTAAACAAAAGTAAATAGTATAATTCACAAATAAAGATAATCTAGGATTTTGACTCGTCCCCTAATATTTCATTGGACTCATTAACCATTTAGTTAATCCTCTAATACCAATTGATTGGTTTAGACACTAATCTCATTACAAGCCTCTGTCGATGATCAAGTGACTATATTACACATTCTAACAATCACCTATATGTCTATGGTAATCAAATCAGAATGTAATTTATTAAGATCAAGTCTAAATTAGACCATACATGCCACCTAGGTATATGTCTATTGTAGATGGAACTCATAGTTATTACTTTATGATCATGCATCAAACTATCCTAGGCTAAACACATAAATCCATCTGTCGAGTTCATCATGGTTCCTCAATCATCCAAAATATTGATTAGGTATAATGAAACCATTAAACACAAGATAGAATGAATTAATTATAATAATTAAATTCATAAACTAAAAATTAACACAATCCAAATCCATACTAGGTTCACATAGTCTAACCTTAGATGAACAAATTAACCCATCACAAAACCAAAAGTATCAAACCAATTTATAAAGATCAATAAGAAAAAGAACATAATGATAAAGAAAGAGAAGAAAAACTAATCAAAGTGACTCCTTGATGTGCTTCTCTCTCAATCTTGACTTGAAGCTTGAATCTTGATCTTGGTTCTTCAATCTTTGGCTTTGATATTTGATTTTGTGTTGTGAATTCTCTATAAGTTTTTGCCTCTTTTTTCTCTTCTCCTCCCCTTAGGGTTTTTAGCCTTCTATTTATAGGTACTGTAGCAAAATACTGTTCACGAGTTTTTGTAGCAAAACACTGTTCACGCATTACTGTTCAACGGGTACTGTTCACCACCATGAGCGCTGCGGCACTGGGTTGTGGGCATTGCGGCGCTCAGCTACTGTCATGGGTTCCACAGTGCTCAGTCGCTGGCCTGGTGCGCCTTTCGTATTTTGAGTTTAACTTCTTCGTTTGATGTCCGATTCGTCTCCCGTTTATTCCTATGCATCACATTTTCTATCATGTATCTATTTATGATCAAAAGCCACAATTAAATATCCAAATATTTATAATTTAGAGTAAAATACAAAAATTAAGTGTAAATCATACTAGTGCTTTTACGTCCCTATCAGGTACTAAATTGAGTATTGGTAGATATAGCTACCATATAAATAAAATAATTGTTATTTTGCTCAAATTAAATTAATTAGCTAATTATTTATTTCAGGGTTTCTCGGAGAGTAGCTAAGGTTTAAGTGTTAAACCTAAAATTATCTCAAGTAAGACTTGACACTTTTATCTACCTAGTGTCAGTCTCAGATTATGCCAATAATTTGTATGGGTACTAAATTAGGCATTGATAGATATAACTACCATTTAAATAAAATAATTGTTGTTTTATTTAAATTAAATTAATTAGCCGCTTATTTATTTCAAGGTCTCCGGGGAGTAGCTAAGGTTTAAGTGTTAAACCTAAAATTATGTCAAATGAGACTTGACACTTTTATCTACCTAATGTATGTCTCAAATTGTGTCAATAAATTGTATGGGTACTAGTTTAAGCATTGGTAAATAAAATTATTATAAAGCTGTAATAAAATAAATGATAATTCCTTTAGTCAATAATCAATCCACCGTTGTTACCATTTGAAATGAATTTAATTTATTATTATTATTTATTATTATTATTATTATTATTATTAAGTGATTGCCATTTATTTTATTTATAATTGCTAAAACAAAGATATATGTTATATGTTTTTATTTGATTGGCCAAAACAAATTATAATAATTATTTGTTTGTTTTTATTCATCAAAGGAAATTGAAGCAAAGAGTTTGAATTTGATTCAATCTTCATGAACGTGGCAACAAATTAAAACTACATAGCCATCAACACGCTTTTAAATTCGCCACCAAGCCAAGCTTTATGACAAAGCAATTCAATTGCCTTGTCATGCTTGGTCATGTGGTAGCCAAATCTTTTTGTATTCGTTCATTTAATGGCAATAATTGCCTATAAATGAAAGTAGGTAGCAGAGAGAAATGAAATAGTATGAATTCAAAAGAAAAAAAAACTCGAGAGAAAGAAATAAGAAACAAAAGTTGTTTCAAATATTTTGAAATAGGAAGCTATTTAATATGGCGCTTATCTACCAAATTGTTTTATTAAATTTCGGTTTTATACCAACTAACTCAACACATTCCTAATATACTCAATGTTCACGATGTTAAGGGTGTTTAGGATACTTAAACTCAAAGTTTAGGCTTGTAAAGTGATTATTAAAGAAAATGAAAGTTAAGGCTCAATTGGCATGACTAGGGATCAATGTAAACTTAGGGTTTCGCCTTAAGTTATAATTAAACTAGTTCTAGAATGCCTAGTCATCGAGACTATGGTACCTTGACCATGAGCAATTCTAAGTAAAAATTTAATTCACACAAGCTTTATTCTATCTACATATTGGTCAATGAATTATTTCAAGTATATATCTCTTCCAAAGGAGTTGAAAATTTAATTATGTTTTTAGAATTTATTATAGAATAATTTATGATTATGTTAATTATAAAAATATTTATTTTAGAATAATTATGCTCCTATGATATTATATAATAGTAATTTTTAACGCCAGATACGCCCCTTTTAGTATAATTTGTTCGGTGCCTGCATTAGACTAGTTTAGTTTGTGATAATATTTCACCTTACTAAAACTCTTTCTAGGTATACTTTTGGCCCAAAGTTTTTATAAAATACAATCTCGAAACATCAATATATACGGCCTAACCATATGAACTAACAGATCCTATATCTGTACACACCAGTCTTCATAAGCATCGAAATATACCTAATGACACTTAGAGGTCAGACCATAAAAAGTTTTTAACATGTGTAAAATTTAACTATAATGGATCAATCATAAGTCTACTGTGACGCTTAAGTCTAACGACTATAAATACTACTCAACTTAAGAAAACATCTATTGATGGCTATATGGAATTTTTATTAGATATCTTCATGAGTCCGTTTAGTATCCAGTTCTTATTAAACATCTACATATCTATATGAGTTTTACTAAGCTCATGGTTCGCTAAGACTAATTACTGGACAAGCAAACATAGACATATATTGATCTTTATGATTTACCAATCAATCCGTGTTGATAAACTAATGAATTGGAACAATTTTTGAGAATATATTGTATAATGACATTTTCTTAGTGCTATTTACAATTTTTTGCAACTACGTCACTACAATAACTATTCTCGGATATATATCCTAATTCATACAAAATTATAATCCTTTAGAAATACTAGCTCTTAGTTTTCATCTAAACTACTTTAGATCTATAATGTATGAAAAATAACAAAATTAATATCATATTATAAATAACGATTTATGGAAATATGTATTGTATAAATATTAACAAAAATTATACAAAAATGGAATGGCGCTCGAGCACCAACTCTAATATGTAAATAATGAGAATCAATGTAAAACATCATGTATCATATGTTAACACACAAAATCTGTCACCCTTATAATAAACTAAGTTAGAACCTCAATATCGCTTGAGAATTTATGTTAATTTTAATTTACCATCAATTATAAGGTATCTTAAGCCACTAATGGGTGATCTATTTACTGTATATTTTGTAGATTTCTGTTTTAATGAGACAATATTTTGACCATTTAAGGGAAACAAAAATGTCTCTTAAAGTAAGGTATGAACTTTCTTAGAAAAAAAATCATTATGTCTTATTTGAACCTCACACAAAATAATGTGAAAATAGGGTGCAAAGGATTGTTCATCTTCAAAGAATTATAAATAAATTACCATATATATTTATAAATCTATCAAAAGTAAGCAAGTCATATATACCAACTATCAGTACATTAGCTCAGGTGATTGTTCCTGTTGAATAATCTAGTAAAAAGTAGCAAATGAATCATTTGTTATACACCAGAAGCATGGCAGACTACTTGGTGTATTGAAGAGACACAAATCTTAAAGAGACACAAAGTCCTTGAAGAGACATAAGTCCTAGAAGAGATAAAAGTCACTGAAGAGATAAAAGTCCCAGAAGAGACATTAGCCTTATAGGAGACACAAAAATTTTAAAATGAGAAAAGGAGTACAAATTATGCTTACACATACTAAATGTGAAAACATTATGAAATAATTATTGACAATGTGCTCTCATTAGCTGTAGCTATTGAAATTATGAATGATGTTTTTAAGCCACAAACTATTGGAAAATGCAAAGATAAGTATGACTAGCTCCAATAAAAAAAGTAATTCATATAAAATTGACTTCGATAGCCAATCATAAAGTATTTGGACCTGTAGTTTAGATATCTAGAGATGTTTAACCTATAGATATATGGGTTTTTATATAAAAAGTGACAAAATTAATAAGGTCATCAAATACAAAATAAGACTTGTTGATTAAGATTTTTTTACAGAAACCTAGTATTGATTATAGTGAAACTTATTCCCCTGTGATAGAAACAATTGCATTTGATTTTTAATAAGTTTGGCAGTCTTAAAAAAGTTTGATATGCATCTTATGAATGTAGTGTCAACTTACCTATATGAATCACTTGACATAGATATTTATATGAAAATCTCTGAAGAATTCACCATGCTTGAAGCATGTAATGATAATTTGTATTCAATCAAGTTACAAAGATCTTTGTATGGAATAAAATAATTTGGTGTATGTGGTACAACTACTTAAGTGACATTTGATAAAGGAATGATATATAAATAATCTAATATATTCATGTGTATTTATAAAGAAGTAAGAATCTGAGTTTGCCATTGTGGCTATATATATGGATGACAAGAATCTGATTGAAACTTTTGAAGAGCTTCTGAAGATTGTAGAATACTTAAAAATAGAATTTGAAATAAAAGACTTAGGAAAGTCTAAATATTATCTTGGCCTATAAATCGAGTACAAATCAAATGAAATATTTATCCTTCAATCTACTTATATTGAAAAGATTTTAAAAAGATTCAATATGGATAAAGCTTATCTATTAAGTACCTCTATAGTTATTTGATCTCTTGATCCTTAAAAAGTATCTATTCCATCCCAAAGAAGATGGTGGGAAAAAACTTGGTCTTAAAGTATCATATTTCAATATAATTGTTGCTTTATTATATCTAGCTCAATACATCAGAATGAATATAGTTTTTGCAATACGTTTATTGATAAGATTTAGTTTTGCACCAATTCGACGTCATTGGAAAATTAGTTATATAGATGCCTGGCACTTATTTGATCACCATAAAACCCGTTTACAAATGAGATATGTTTTTACTTACAATAATACATCAATCTCATGATGGTCCAAAAAGTAAACTTATATTGCCACCTCCTCCAATCACTATAAGGTTCTTACGCTACATAAAGCAAGTAGAAAATACATATGGTTATGACTTATCATTCACCACATCTAGAGTACATGTAGCCTACCTTTTGTAATAGATATTCTAATTATAATATATAAAAATAATATTGTTTGTATTACTCAAGTTAGAAGCAGATTCATCAAATAAGATAGAACCAAAGTTATTTTTCCAAAATGCTTTTGCATCCGTAAGTTGCAGTAAAGCAAGAAGATTGATATTAGACAAATATGGTCCACTAATAATTTTGGAGATATATTCACTAAATCTTCTCTAATATCAACTTTTGAGAAATTGTTTAGCAAGATTGGCATACGCTGGTTCAACATATTGATGGATGTTACTTTGAGAGGAGCTATAATCAGGGGAATCATTTAATCAGAAGAGCACATTCTTCCAGAAGAATAATTATATTAGTTACAAACTTGTATTGTACCTTTTTTTTACCAGGTTTTATCCCGCTGAATTTTACTGGTAAGGTTTTTAATGAGGTAGTTTTAAGTATGTTTATTACCATTGTATATTATGGATTTGTTTTTATTTTTCTTAGGTTTTTCTCCCACTATATTTTTCCTTAACAATATAAAATATAAAATAATGAAATTTAAGAGGAAGTGTTGTAAAGGCAGTATAGGGGATATGGTAGTGAATTTCATCCCTTCCGCCTATAAATAAAGAATTATAAATATCAACCCTTCATATAATGTAATATATATATATATATATATAAGGAAACTTTTAGAAATAATCCTTTAATTTTACAAATATTCTTTATTAGCCACCTTTTAATAGCCCATTCTTTATTAGCTAAATAAATTGTAAATAGATATATTTATCATTGTAAGCATAATATAGTGTCAAACAAAATATTTGAATGCCAAATCTAATAAATTTAAACTTAATTTGAGCTAATCTATCTTTAAGAACACAATTCAATATTCAGAATTCAAAATAAATAGATTTGAAGTGTTAAACAATTTTTCAGGTAAGATATCTGTCATGTTATATATGTTTTGTCATATATATTCGAAATATTAGATTTGTTAGAAAGTGGTTATTTTGAAATAAATATATGAAAATACAATTGTAGTGTATAATGGTCCAATTTAAAAGAGAAACGAGGTTGATTGAGAGAGAAATGAGGTGATGAAGAGACTGGAGAAATGCATTGCGAGTTCCTTCACGGGCAATCGTTTTAGGTCTATAATTGTTATCCATCTCTCCCAACAATCACTGATGGTTGCATCGCATATCTTAGGTATCTACAAAAGTTACTTGTGATGCGGCCATCTGGGGCTCGCGTGTCTCGCGTCTTGGACAACTTGTAATTTATAGGGGTTTTCTAAATAATGATCTTTGAATTTTTTGGATGGTTTTTTTAATCATTTTTATTGTTTCAGGTCTCATGGAGTATTATTCAATTGTTATTTATTTCGGGGGAAAGGTGGGAGAGCTTTAGTGACAAGAAAAAGAGTTACGTTGACTGCAGTAACTTGAGATTTTGGTTTCAAAAGATGTAAAATTTTAAGATCTTTTAAATATTGTATTATGTCATTGTAGTTGACAATGTGGAGTATAAGGTAACTTTAAAAATTAATGCAACAAAGTATAAATTAAAACTTATTGAGATTAGAAATGATGCGATGTCTAATTCTTTTTGGGGGCCAATAGAAGTTCGTATTGTTCTCTATGTGTAATAGTGGATCGTAGAGCTCCCATTTATGAGGAAGATGCACATTACCCTAGGTAGATACCACCTCTTATTCATACTCATTTCATGTCGGCTAGCGATAGCAACCAAGTGAGCCACAGAACTCCAACAATACCAATAGTAGTTTCATCAAACACAATGGATGACTATCATAATTTTTTATTATATAACGTTCAACAAAGACTCAACTAATATACATTACGATAGTGGAACAAATGGGGATTATGATGCTAGTTAGACCTGTTGTGCGATGGTCATTGACAAGCGAAGTTTTGAATTATTGACAAATTCATAAAAAAAAAGGTTTACATTTGTGAGTGGACTTTACAGACCGAAGGAGATCCAAGCGACATATGTAAAGATTTTAGTGCAGAGATAACTTACCCTCATACTTGGTAAGCTAAGAAGCACGCATTGAGGTTAATACGCGATACTTTAGAGGCTTCGTATAAATTACTTCCTACGTACTACTATGTGCTAGAATAACAAAACCCTAGTACGGTTTTGCATTTGAAAATTAATGATTGAAATTACTTTTAAATATTTTTTTATAGCTCTTGGACAAAGTATTAGAGGATTGCAATCATCTATTTAGCTGATTATTATAGTGATGGTACTTTTTTAAAAAGTGCGTACCTGGGTACAAGTTTGTAGTTGTTTGTAAAGATGGAAACAATCAAAAGTTTCCACTAGTATAGGGTATTTCTAAGTTGAAAAATGATGCTTGTTAATCATGGTTTATGGTGAAACTTTAATGAGTCCTTGGTGATCTTGCGAATCTTGTGTTTGTATCCAATCGACATGTTAGTATCGAGATGGTCATTCAAGAGCTATTTTCTAATGCATATCATAGGGTATGTATCTATTACTTGAAAGGCAATTTGATCATAAGATGCAAGATACTATTTAAGAATAAGAAAAGATAGGGCTACCTAGCTTCTTAATTTGTTACTGCTAAGGCGTATCACCTATTTGACTTTCAAGAGAAAATTAAGAAGATACAGGAAATGAAACCAAAGGCAATATGATACTTGAAGGAGGAGGTTAGTTTTTCCAAATAGGCTCGATCAGTAAGAGCATTCAGAAGATATAACATTATGACCACCAACATTACAGATAGTATAATTGCTATTACAAATGATGCACGTTGCCTCTCTGTGACTACATTCGTTGAGTGGATTTGAGAGCTAATGCAAATGTTGTGTTATCGAAAGATGAGAGGCTACACAAAGTATGACAATTTTTTTAGCAAATTGGGCACACCGTAAGGTTTAGAAGCATAATGATATGTCTACTCGCATGGTAGTGCACTTAGTAGATCAATCTTACTTCATTGTTAAGGATGGTAATAGAAATAGAATAGTGGACATCCTAACAAAGTCATGAACTTGTTGAAAGTTTAATTTTTGACAGCTGCCTTGTGCCTATTGATTGGGTTGCTATACTAACTAAGCGCAAGTGCACGCTATCACATCAAGTAATATAGGATTTTAAGTTCAGATATCGATCCCACAGGGACTATGCGATCTATTCTATAAATCAAGTACTAAAATTGTATCTACTGAACTTTTATTTAGAAAACTAAAATCTGAAATTTATTTAACTAATTTAATTCTCTCAATTAACTAAACAAAATTAAAGAGTAGAATTCACAAATAAAGATAATCTAGGATTTTGACTCGTCTCCTAGTATTTCATTGGACTCATTAACCATTTAGTTCATCCTCTAATATCAATTAATTGGTTTAGACACTAATCTCATTACAAGCCTCTGTCGATGATCAAGTGACTATATTACACATTCTAACAATCATCTATATGTCTATGGTAATCAAATCAAAATGTAATTCATTAAGATCAAGTCTAAATTAGACCATACATGCCACCTAGGTATATGTCTATTGTAGATGGAACTCATAGTTATTACTTTATGATCATGCATCAAACTATCCTAGGCTAAACACATAAATCCATCTGTCGAGTTCATCATGGTTCCTCAATCATCCAAAATATTGATTAGGTATAATGAAACCATTAAACACAAGATAGAATGAATTAATTATAATAATTAAATTCATAAACTAAAAATTAACACAATCTAAATCCATACTAGGTTCACATAGTCTAACCTTAGATGAACAAATTAACCCATCACAAAACCAAAAGTATCAAACCAATTTATAAAGATCAATAAGAAAAAGAACATAATGATAAAGAAAGAGAAGAAAAACTAATCAAAGTGACTCCTTGATGTGTTTCTCTCTCAATCTTGACTTGAAGCTTGAATCTTGATCTTGGTTCTTCAATCTTTGGCTTTGATATTTGATTTTGTGTTGTGAATTCTCTATAAGTTTTTGCCTCTTTTTTCTCTTCTCCTCCCCTTAGGGTTTTTAGCCTTCTATTTATAGGTACTGTAGCAAAATACTGTTCACGAGTTTTTGTAACAAATGACTGTTCATCAATACTGTTCACCACCTCGACCACTGCGGCGTTGGGTTGTGGGCGTCGTAGCGCTCAGTTATTGACCTGGGCGCTGCAGTTCTCAGTCATGGGCGCTGCGGCGCCCAGCCCTTGTACCCCTTTCGTATTTTGAGCGTAACTTCTTCGTTTGACGTTCGATTTGCCTTTTGTTTATTTTTATACGTCACATTTCCCATCGTGCATCTATTTATGAATAGAAAACACAATTAAATAGCCAAATATTTATAATTTGGAGCAAAAATCAAAAGTTGGATACAAATCATACTAGTGCTTTACGCCCCTATCACCCATGCACTTGCAATATGTAGATAAACTAGATTGTAGTCTTAGTCTCTTTGTTTGCCTTAAACAGGGACTAAAATGCAAACTTTTCAAAGTATATGTCCATCGCCCCAGCGCCACAATGATTATACTCTCAGCTCTGAAACAGTGATCGAAATTAAAAAAACAACCTGGTTAAGTCGCATCTAACGCCCCAGCGCCAGACCTTCACCACGCCAACGACGGGACAGCGCCCCAGCGCCATCAACCCACCGCTTCAGTGGTGAAGCCTTTTTCACGCGTTGCCCCAATGACAACTACATAGCGCCCCAGGGGTAACGCAAGTCCTAGTCCGACGAGAATTGAGATTTTCAAGCTCATATCAATCCCTATAAAAAGCCACTCGTTCCCAGCCTTCAAAGATCAATCCAAGAGCAACCTAAAGCAATTCAAGAACACCAAAAATACAGAGCACGAGTCTTGAAAAGTAATAGGAGTTTAATTGAAGCAACCTTAGAGAGAGATTCAAGGTGTTCTTTGGTATCAAGAGATCTTAGGTAGCGCAATTAAGAGCAATTCGACGTCTATATCGATTTGCTATTGATTGTATCATGATTTATTATTATTTTTACTACTGTTTTCTTGTAGCCATAAGCTAAACTTATTTTCTAGAGTTAATACTTGAACTCAATATACGTGCTTAATTTCCATATCTTTTGAATATTTAATAAACTTAGTTCTTTGATATTCAAATTACTTGATTTTAATGCTTCAATATATCTGGCCAATATATGGTGAATGAGCTTGGTAATATTATTGATAAACTCGGAAGAGGAATCATAATATTTAGACCTAGGTAATTTGATGCATGATTGTAGAGTAACATTCAATGTTGCATATACAAGTTTCAATTTAGGATAGGAATATACCTAATTGACATGTATGATCAATAAGACCTAATTTTAATGAATCTTAATTTATTACAAGTACCATAGGAATATAGGTATTTGGTAAATTAAGGTATACTTGCAAGACCTTGGAAGAGGCTTGTGAATACATTAGTGTCTTGATCAATAACAAAAAGTAAGGGAGATAAATATTAGAAATTAATCATTAGAAAGCATATTGGGGGATAGTATTAGTCTTAGATTTTCTCTATATTGCTATCACTTAAATCTCTTTGCATTATGTTTTTGCCTTTATATTTTCTACATTCATTCTTAGATTTTTATTTATCTGAATAATTATTAGGAAGATATCATTTTAGTAATTGGTTAAAAAGAAGAAATTATCCATGTGGGTTCGACATCCGACTTATTTAGTCTCTTTATTACTTACATACGATAGTGTATACTTTCACTTAATTTAAGATATAGAAATATCGCATCACTTCTCAAGTTGATAGCTTAGCATTGCTCTACATTCTCTTTTGGATTTATCTCAGTATCGCTTGGTAGAGTGCCTTGAGGTCTCCTATTAATTTCAGCAGCAAGTTGTCCCATTTGAACCTCTAAATTCTTCAAAGATGCTGAATGATTATGTAGGATGGCATCATTAGACTTCATAGATTGCATAAATATGTCTTCCAATATCGACTTCTTCTCTTGTAGTGGCGGGAATCCTGAGGGATTCATTGGTCTAGATGGCTCCTCTTGGTTGTAACGCCAAAAGAAGTTTGGATGATCTCTCTACCTCGGATTAAAGAAGTTAGATTGTGGGTTATGTAGTTGCCGATTAAAATTGCCCACATAATTCACTGTTATTATGCACCGCCCATTCATGTGGTTATCACCACAAAAGTCGCATATTACTTGTCGAGTTTTGACAGCATTCAATGCATCAAACTTCTTGGATAATGAATTGATTTGTGCTACTAATGCATTGAATGCGTCAATCTTATATATACTAGCAACTCTCTTGGGTATAACTCTCTCTGGTGGCCATTGGTAACTATTTAACGCCATCTCTTCTAATAGATTATAAGCCTCATCTGTAGACTTATTCATTAAAGCTCTTCCAGCTGCAACATCTATATTAGTCCTCAAATGGCCCACTAATCCATTATAGAACATTTGGACTAATAGCTATCTAGGGACTCCATGATGAGGACACTTCCTTAACATGTCCTTGAAGCGCTCTCATGCCTTATACAATGACTTTCCATAAGTTTGACTGAATGAGGTGATGTCATTCCTCATCTTTGCTGGTGGGAAGAACTTGGATAAGAACTTCTGTGCTAGATATTCCCACGTTAATATGGATCCTGACGGCAATTACATTAACCAACTCTTAGCTTTGTCCCTTAAGGAGAAAGGAAATAATCTCAATCTGATGGCATCGTCGGAGACTCTGTTGTATTTGAAGATATTACAAATTTCTAAGAAATTTATGATACGCATGTTAGGATCGTCATTGGGAGCTCCGCTGAATTATACAGCTTCTTTCAACATTTAAATAGTATTTGGCTTGATCTCAAAGTTATTAGCGTTGACGGTTGGTCGCCGAATACTAGACTGAACACCATTTGTGGTTGAGATAGCATACTCTTTTAAAGCTCTCTGTGGTATCATGGGCTCAAACACAAGATTGTTGATGTGATCGTTGTTTCCCTCCATGGTATGAACTGTCAAAGCAAAATAAAAAGAAAATCAAAGTAAAAAGAAGAAGATAAAATAAAAATAAAAATCTGAATTAAAAGTAAGTATCTTGGTATTAGTATTGATCTAAAGAATAGAAAAAACTAGTCTCTAGCAACAACGCCAAAAACTTGATTGTTGTGATATAATAGTTAAGCGCAAGTGCACACTATCGCATCAAGTAATATAGAATTTTAAGTCCAGATATCGATCCCACATGGACTATGCAATCTATTCTATAAATCAAGTACTAAAAATGTATCTACTTAACTTTTATTCAGAAAACTAAAATCTGAAATTTATTTAACTAATTTAATTCTCTCAATTAACTAAACAAAAGTAAAGAGTAGAATTAATAAATAAAGATAATCTAGGGTTTTGGCTCGTCCTTTAGTATTTTATTGGACTTATTAACCACTTAGTTAATCCCTTAATACCAATTGATTGGCTTAGACATTAATCTCATCACAAGCCTCTGTCGATGGTCAAGTGACTATATTACACATTCTAACAATCACCTATATGTCTATGCTATTCAAATCAGAATGTAATTCATTAAGATCAAGTCTAAATTAGACCATATATGCCACCTAGGTATATGTCTATCTTAGATAGAACTCATAGTTATTACCCTATAATCATGCATCAAACTATCCTAGGCTAAACACATGAATCCATCTGTCGAGTTCATCATGGTTCCTCAATCATCTAAAATATTGATCAGGTATAATGAAAGCATTAAACACAAGATAGAATGAATGAATTATAATAATTAAGTTCATAAACTAAAAATTAACACAATCTAAATCCAAATCCATACTAGGTTCACATAGTCTAACCTTAGATGAACAAATTAACCCATCACAAAACCAAAAGTATCAAACTAATTCATAAAGATCAATAAAAAAAAGAACATAATGATAAAGAAAGAGAAGAAAAACTAATCAAAGTGACTTATTGATGTGCTTCTCTCTCAATCTTGACTTGAAGCTTGAATCTTGATCTTGGTTCTTCAATCTTTGGCTTTGATATTTGATTTTGTGTTGTGAATTCTCTCTAAGTTTTTGCCTTTTTTCTCTCTTTTTTCTCTTCTCTTCCCCTTAGGGTTTTTGGCCTTCTATTTATAGGTTTACTGTAGCAAAATACTGTTTATGAGTTTTTGTAACAAAATACTGTTCACAAATACTGTTCACCGCCTCGACCACCACGGCGCTGGATTATGAGCGCCGCAGTGCTCAGCTACTGACCTGGGCGCTGCGACGCCCAGCCTTAAATAGCTAAATATTTATGATTTGGAGCACAAATTAAATTTTGAATTCAAATCATACTAGTGCTTTACGCCCCTATCACCTATGCACTTGCAATATGTAGATAAACTAGATAGTAGTCTTAGACTCTTTGTTTGCCTTACTGCATAACTGAGTCTTTATTGCGTGCATACATAATAAGCGTATTTCATACATTGTTTAGTACGCCTCTTATTTTTATATTTTCTCATTTTAAGTATTAAAATGTGGCCACTTATGCATGCATTATTTGTGCGACAACAAAAACACCTCCTTAAAAGTCCTATTTTAACTTGGATTTGAAGGCCTTTGACCTTAGGGTTCCTAAAGACCTATAAAAGCATACCTTTCAGAGGTAAAACATACATAATTTCAAAGACAAACATAAGGCAAACGAATTCACATTGCAAAATAAGATATCAAAGCAATATTCAAGAATTGAAGAACAAGTTTTGTGAATTCAAGTCAAGAGAAAGAGAAGCAATCTATGACGTCTTCTTGTGTTATTTTTTTTCTCTTTTTTAATTATATGATCTTGTTCATGATATTTTCTAATATTTACTTTTGATAGTCTTGGATTAATCATGAAATAGAGTTAATTTTAGTAATTGATTGAAAGAAATAGATTCAATAATCTCTGTGAGAACGATAATTTAGAGTTAAACTCTATAATACTTAATACTATAACCTGTACTTGCGCTTAACTATTATTGTACACATCACACAGTGGCACTATTGTGGATCATCTTTAAGACTTGTGCTCTAATTTTAAAAGGGGCATTTTTGAAAGAACTTATAAATAGAAGATAAAAAGCCTCATTTGGGGGAGGAAGAAGCATGAAATTTTGAGAGAAAACTATGGGTTTTTTGTGAGAGAAACATACTTGGAGCTTGGATTCTTGAAGAACCATTAAAGATTGAAGGCTCCAAGGACTTCTCCAATTAGTTCCATTTTCTCTCTATCTTATTTACTCTAGTTTCAAGTTTATAATTGTAATTTGTTTTTGTTTGAAAACATGGTTACTTTTATGAACTCTTAGACTATTGTATTTGTAAATTTGACTATGGATAACTAGATTACATATTCTAGGGATGTAACTCTATTTAGTATTATATTTTGATATATTATGTGATTAATGACTATCTTGTGTTTATCACTTATGCTTTATATGGGTTTAATACTTCTAATTTGATTGAAAAATTGATTAGATGATTTAGACTTGTAGGTTATGTGCTTGGGAGAGTTTAACCTATGTGTTGAATTTAAAAGTCATAACTTTGAGTTTATTGAATTAGGAGACTAATAAACATAAGGTAATCACTTAATGGTAGCTTATTGCATGTATGTCTAACAAGGTAGATATTGATATCAACTTAGTTATGTATGCATAGGATCTCATTCGACACCCGGGAGAGGTAATGAGATTAATTCTAAACCCTTGATTAATGAATTAACAAGATTAGTTATTAATCACTAATATTAAATAATACAGGAATGGTATAGTGAAATTAAGACCCTATGACCCTTTACCATAGAATTATCACCTCTGTAATTTACTAAATTATTTATTTTAAGCATATTTAATTTCATAATTCAAGTTAGCCTTTAGATTAGCTTAGATAAAGTTAGGTTGTCAACACCATAATACTTAGCATTAATTAAGAACATCAATACTAGTGAGAACGATACTCACTCATCACTTTATTACTTAATCATGATCTGTGCACTTGCGGTTACAATTTGCGTATGTATAATTTCATGAAAAATACAGTAACCCAGTCAATCTGATTGGCCACCCGCCATATAGGATTATTCTAGAAAAGTTGAAAGTTATTGACATCCAGCCTTATATAGCTCGCTATCAATTAGGGAGACGTCAGAAGAATCAAATTTCATCATAAGGTGAAGAACTGACAAAGAATGTGTGCAACCACTGTAAGTAGCATAAACATAAATGCAAAACATGTTGAAATCCAATTGTATTACATAGCAGTTGATATGTCTTTTATCTTGTATTTTTTATTTTGTATTTGTAAGCTTAAACCATTTTGTACTTTGTTACTATTGTTTAGTTTACATTTACCACTTTTAATATATGCCTAGTTAAAATAATTAATGTCAATTTATGTCAATCCAATTTTGTACTTTATTACCATTATGTGGTTTAGTATTTCATTTATTAAATTGAATAAAGAAAAAGAATGTTCATTGATTTTCATTTGATGTGATATTTACTTTTCAGCATTGGTCCATAAATTGAACCATTTTTGTCTTAAAAAATGACCTATGCTTGAGGTCGAAATTTAGAGGGCGACACAACATCATAAACTTTATAAACATATAAATATAAACCCAACAATCCCTACTATTGACTGACTGCTGAGGCACTCCATCCTTTAACCTAATTATATGAAAGAAAATAAAGTCAAATGTAATGTGTCGTTACTCATAAAATCTAGAAGCATATAAGTAGTGGTAGCAACATAGATAATGATGCGATATGATTCTCTATCATGCCATCAGGAAATCTGTTAAATCTGAAATTGTAGATGACGATCTATCGATACAAGATATCTACTTCAACCGTAATTCAACGCTCTTGCTTGTAGTTAACAGGATTATAAATTTACATGAAATTAGATAATCTTGTAAATATTCTATATGAATAATTGAAAATTTAACTCTTTTAACATATAATATTTTACTTTGTCAACCTCAGTTCACATCTGTGCATTGAGTAAATCTTCTTTAAGCCCTAAATTGTATAACAACACGTTATCGTTCCATGCAATGATAGAAAATTTAGTTTTGTGTAGCTTGTGATGAATCCTAAAATTTCAACAAAACAAGCAATCAATTATATATATATAAAAAATAGACTTTAATTTATTTGAACACTTATAAAGAATTACAAATCTACAGAAGTAGACCAATGTGGAAATGCATTAGTATAGTGGCATTGCCTAAGCTGGACCACCTTTAAGTACTCATTAATGTGTTGCATTGACCAACAAATAAACTTATAAAGTAATTAATTTATTTGAACACATATGATTAAATTCAATAAATGTAAATAATTTTCACTTACAAATTCATCTAACTAGTTTTGTAATAAAGATTGAAACCATGTCAGGGTTAGCTTCAAGGCTAGTTAAGTTGACTACACCTTTATCCTTGTCCAACTATGTTTGAAACTCAGATTGGATGGCCAAGTAAATCTGTTGCACCAGATTCATGTCCACCTGAGGTTGTACTCGAAGTTGAATCTTTCTCTTCCTCATCTTTTTGCGGTATGAGATTCATGTATGGAGTGTGCAAAATCTATACAAGTATATATAGTCGCCCATACATACCCACAGCTTTAGGCGGATAAGATAAGATAAGATTTGGACGCTTGCAGGACTGCCAGTCAGCTGACAGAAGAAGATTAATATAATTACATGTGAATGAAGTAAGAATATTCCAAATTTTTAGCCAATATTGTTGCATTTACATCATCAAACATTGGAATTCCTTTACTCCCCTAATTCAAAATATAAGGGAATTTGAGGAGTGCAAGCAGAAAACCAAATCGAAAATCGTAATGGCCTTGTAAATCAATACCTAAAATAATTCCAAAACATAAGGTTACTATAAGAAAAATAAATAATTGAGATCAAAATATTGAATGCAAGAAAATTATTACATACCAAACATGTTTGCGTAAATCCGTACATGTTATAACTCTCAATTCCGCTCCTCGTAGGTTTTTTTCCTATTTTCTCCAACTTTTGGAATGCAGCCTTTTTGAGTGAGTTGTGAAGTACGCTCTATGCAATGTTATCCTATGGATACTTATTAAACTCATGAAGGTCATCCATTAAACTTAGAACAAAATTTTGAATCCCAAGACGTTCATCGCGTAAAATCAAAACACGATGAACAAATAAAATAAACTCAACTTGACTGCGTCTTCATAGTCTATTTTCAATAAGTTCATATCTCCGTACCAATTATCATCAAAGGTGTACATCAACTTTCTTTGATGAGAAAAGTACTTCTCATACAACCGATTACCCAATTTTCTATTTAGCTATTGGGTAGGCGAGTAATATCTCATTTTAGCCCGATAATCAATACAAACTCCTTTCAGGTGAATTAGATGCACTTCTTGTTAATGTAAAATTATATGTCATCGTATAAATTAGAGGTCTGCACTTCACGTAATAATATCTCATGCAGCAAACCGAAGAATATAATATTGTGCATATCTAGAACATACCCTACATAGGTTCGCCTAAATAACGTAGCTTGATTAGCCGACACTTTGGATATTATAGAATTCAAAGCCTACATCTTCAAATAACATGTAATTGATGCGAAAGAATACTTTCTGCAAAATTCTATATTTTTTGGAGTCATAATTTTTCCTATAAAAATACAATTATTATTAATAAATAACACATATACTTATTATATTAAATTAACTAACATATAATATTAATTAACTTATTAATTAATTAAGTAATAATTTACTTTTTAAATCTAAAATCATCTAAAATTATTAATTTTTAAAAATTTAGTATTCTCCAAAAATTTTAAAAATTCCACTATGTACGCCATGTGGCACGCATCACGTGGTGCACACAGCGGCACATTACGGATCACAAGTTTGCAACGCTGAGCCGCGTACACTAGTTGGTGTATCACGGGTACACATCTCGAGTCCTTTTACGGCCCCAAGATATAACTGAATACGGATGGTGGTCAACCGTCGTCTCCATTTGGGATTCTAAAAGAAAGCTAATTTATTTTTTAGATTTTTATTTTTTTTTAACCATTTCAATTCATTTTTCATGTGCAATTAATATATTTCACATATTTCTAACTAAAAAAGTAATTTCTCACTTATTTTCATCACAAATCAATTTGTTTTAGCTAAAATTCAAAATAACTTATTAAGAATCACCCATTTTTAAAATTGTAAATAGCAAATATATTATACAAAACCTGATTTACACAATGTCAGCTTTCAAATTTTTAATCCAACGAAAATTTTATTAAGACGATTTTGATTTTAGAGAAAACTTTAAGTAGAGAAAGAGTATTTTTTTAATTTAAGTGGTTTTTAATTTGAGGATATAAATGTCCATGTCTGTTAAAAAATTAAAATTAGACTAATTTTTTTTAAAAAAAATTAAAGAATTGTTTCTGAAAAATTTTCATATATATATATATATATATATCTCAATACTTTTAATATTTATACTTTTAACATTTCTATAAATACAATAATATCTTTCAATATTTCCAAAAATAGTATAATATTTTTCTAAAACATTATAATACTTGAATTATCATTTTAACTTTCAACTTTTATTATTTATTTATAACATAATCAGCCAAGTCAAAACTTTTCTTAAAGGCGCCGACTTTATATTCCACTTTATTAGATAGATTAAAAAATGAAATTGTATTTCACTATGTTAAAGCGGAAGCACACAAATAAAGCTAAACAATTCACCCAAGTAATATAATAATACAGAACAAATTATTAAGAAATAAAAAAGAGAAAGGGGTAGAAGAAGAACACACAAAGAATTACGTGGTTCGGCAACTTACCTACGTCCACGGCAGATCAAGATCACACTCTTCTCTTATTATGAATCACAAGGCAACCACAAAGTATGCCTATTACAAGAAAGATTACAAAGAAAACTCTCTCTTGCCCTCTAGGGATTTTCTCTCACAAAGAACCACTAAGAATTATCACTAAGATTATTGTTGATCACCAAGATCTCTCTAAGATCACAAAGATCTTACTAACTTGATCACAAAGATTGTCAAGATGTGTTTACAAGCCAATTGATAGCCTTTATATAGGCCTTGGGACGTCCTAGGTTTTCCCTATACGTGTGGGAGTCGTATTAGGGAGTCCTAAAATAAGTGGGAGACGAAATTAGTAAGTTTCCTAATTTCGGGATACTGTTCCCGCATCTAGCGCTGCAGCGCTGGGATCTCGTTGCTCCAGCGCTCGCGTGCTTTTTGCTGAGCGCTACGGCGTTGGCTTCCTAGCGCCGCGGCGCTAACATACTGGAATTTGCGCCACAGCGCCCATGCCTGGTCGCTGCAGTGCTGGCGCTTGGTGCGCCCTTCTTCATTTTTTACCTCTTTTCGATCCGTGCGCACCCTACGCACTTGACTTAATCCCCAAATCATATTCCAATATTTTTAATCAATATTCTCACAAATCCCCTCCTTAATTCAAAATCATTCACAAAGTAAATCGATCTCTCATTTTTGCATCTTCGGTCACCCTCACAAAGTAGTGACTCCGGTTAAGTCCTTGCATAGGACAAACTTAACCGAGGGCAGTGGCTTAGTCAACATATCAGTAGGGTTTTTAGATGACGTTATCTTTGTCAGACTAACTTCACCACTTTGGACGATCTCACGAATGTAATGGAGCCTCACATCAATGTGTTTCGACCTCTCATGGAATACTTGATGCTTGCTTAGGTGTATGGCACTCTGGCTGTCACAGTATACACCGGTGTTTACATCTTTACGAGCCAATATCTCTGCGCATATGCCTTTTAACCACACGGCCTCCTTTATAGCTTCACCAATAGCTATGTACTCTGCCTCTGTGGCAGAAAGTGCAACCACATGTTATAGAACTGATCTCCAACACACACTACACCCAAACACTATGAATACGTAGCCCGTCAACGATCTTCTCTTGTCAAGATCACCTGCATAATCTGAGTCTACGTACCCTCTTACCATTTCATTGCTGTCCTCGTCCCTCTTATACATCAACCCGTGATTCGACGTTCCCTTGAGATATTTCAGAATCCACTTTACTGCAAGCCAGTGATCTTTACCCGGATTTGCCATGTATCTACTTACTACACTCACAGCTTGTGCTATGTCTGGTCTTGTGCAAACCATTGCATACATGATGCTCCCTACAGCGTTTGCATACGGTACTTTACTCATCTGTAATTTCTCATCCTCGGATGTCGGCGACTGTGCTGCTGACAGTCTGAAATGCATGGCCAAAAGAGTAGAGACAGCCTTCGCGTTTGACATACCAAACTTCTCTAGAATTTTGACTATATATCGCTGTTGGGACAATAAGATAACATCTCTTCTTTCCCTTATAATGTCCATACCCAAAATTCTCTTCGTTGCTCCTAAATCCTTCATTTCAAACTCTCCACTTAACTGCTTTTTGAGCTTTTGTATTTCTTCCATATTCTTGCATGCGATCAACATATCATCGCCATATAGAAGCAAATACATCATCGCACAACTCATGTTCTTGAAGTACACGCATTCATCATACTTGCTCCTACTAAAGCCACAAGCCATCATAAACTCATTAAATCTCCTATACCACTGTCTAGGTGATTGCTTTAACCCGTATAATGACTTCTTTAGCAAACAAGCATGATCTTCTTTACCAGGCTCCTCGAACCCTTGTGGCTGTGCCATGTATATTGTTTCTTCAAGCTCTCCATGTAGAAAAGCTGTCTTTACATCCATCTGCTCTAGATGTAAATCAAGGTTTGCACACATAGCTAACAAAATCCTAATAGATGTGTGCTTGACAACTGGAGAGAATATCTCATGAAAATCGACTCCCTCTCTCTGAGTAAAACCTTGTGCTACTAACCTAACCTTAAATCTCGTAGGCTCAATCCCCGGTATCCCTTCCTTCACCTTATACACCCACTTGCACCCGACTAGCTTCTTTTGAGGTCTCTCCACCAACTTCCAGGTATTGTTCTTCCTAAGAGAACAAATTTCTTCTTTCATGGCCTGCTGTCATTCTTTCTTGTTTTCACTCTTCATAGCCTCACCATATGTCCTAGGCTTATCATACTCAAGAGTGTAAGCAGAATTAAAAGCATGAGCAACTAAGTCTGCTTGTGCATACCTAACTGGTGGGTTAATCGTTCTCCTTAGCCTGTCTCTAGCAAGCTGGTACTCTTCAAGTTCCAACTCAGGAAATCTAGTCTTCTTTTGTGTAGACTTGGAGGAACTCGCCAGTGTTCTTGGTTCATCTTCAAGGATTTCCTTATTGAAGTGTTGATCTGGGGGCATATCAGATCCGTTTTCAGGCGCTACTTCAACTTCTATTGACTCGGGTGCTGAGTTTTCCTTGGTCACAGGTTCTTCTTTCTCATCTACTTAGGAGGTTTTCAGCATCGTCATCTCATCGAACGTCACATCACGGCTTATGATATTCCTTGGTGGTGTTAAGTCTTTACACCACACCTTGTATCCTTTTACTCCTTCGGGATATCCTATGAATACCCCTTTGATAGCTCTAGGTTCTAACTTCCTCTCCTAAACATGTACAAAGGAAGGGCAACCAAATATTCTAAGATGGTCATACTTCGGAGGATTGCCAGACCATTTCTCTTATGGCATCTTGAAGTCAATTGCTAAGGAGGGACTTCTGTTTATTAAGTAAGCAGCAGTCACTACAGCTTCTCCCCAGAATATCTTGGACATTTTCGCATTAGTAAGCATACATCTAACCCTTTTAAGTAGGGTCATGTTCATCCTCTCAGCTACCCCATTCTGCTGCAGTGTTGATCTTACTGTTCTATGCCTTGCAATTCCATGCTTGGCACAAAACCCATCAAACTCTCTGTTGCAAAACTCGAGGCCGTTGTCAGTCCTAAGCCTCTTTACCCTTTTGCCAGTCTGATTTTCAACAAGAACCTTCCAAGTCTTGAATATTTCAAAGGCTTGATCCTTGCTCTTCAACACATAGACCCACAGCTTCCTCGAATAGTCATCAATCAAGCTGAGAAAATATCTAGCACCACCACGAGTAGCTGTCTGAGCTGGTCCCCAAAGATCCGAGTATATGTAGTCAAGAGTCCCCTTAGTCTTGTGCTCACCGGTACTAAACCTCACTCTCTGTGCTTTCCCTAGCACACAATGCTCACAAAACTCCAAGGACTGGAACTTATCCTCTCCATAGGCCTTTTGACTATATAACTCATTTAGGTTTCTCTTGCCTAGGTGTGCCAGTCTAAGATGCCACAACTTGGTTTGCATACTCTCATCATCTACAGAGAATAGTGCAGAACCACTCAAGACTTCACCCTTAAGCACATAAACACCTTTGTGCTTCTCTCCTCTCATCACCATCATGGAACCTCTCAAAACTCTTAAAATCCCTCCGTCGATCCTGATGGAACACCCATTCTAGTCTAAAGTTCCTAGTGAGATCAAGTTTCTCTTCAAGTCAGGAACATACCTAACATCTGTCAACTCTCTCACTCGCCCATCATGTAGCCTAAGTTTAACACTACCAATTCCCATCATTTGACATGCAATGTCATTACCCATTAAGACCTTACCACCACTAATAGGCTGAAAATTTGTAAACTAAGACTTGTGCGGGCACATGTGAAAAGTATAACCAGAATCTAAAACCCATTGTTCAGAGTTTATACCATCAGTAGCGACGAGTGTCTTTGCGTTGTCATAGCTATCATTATAGGTAAGCGCAGCATCCGCTTTCTTCTTATCCTGTGCTTTCTTCTCAGGACAGTCCTTTATGAAGTGCCCATCTTTCTTGCAGCAATAGCACTTCCTAGGAGTCCTAGACTTCGACCTTGAGCATTTTTTCTTCCCATCTCTATATGAGGGCCTTCCTTTTACAGATAAACTTTCTGCATTGCCCTCAGCCTGCTTTCCTAATAACTTTGAGTTTAATGATGATTTCACATCACTCATCGTTAAACTCTCTCTACTGTAGAGTAACGTATCAACAAAACTCTCATAGCTCTTGGGGAGTGAACTCAATAGGATAATTATTCTATCTTCATCTTCTATCTTGATGTTGATAGACTCAAGATCAAGGATGATCTTATTGAAGGCATCTATATGATCTTTCATTGGCGTCCCCTCTGACATGGACAGCTGATACAGCTTCTTCTTTATATGTAGTCTGTTGGCCAACGATTTCCTCATATAAAGAGAGTCAAGCTTCTTCTAAAAATCTATTGCCATCGTCTCACCTACTACTTCCCTTAGTACTTCATCGCTCAATGACAGAACGATTGTGCTATGAGCTATTTCTTGAATGTCCCTCATTTCTACTTTTACTCTAGATGACTCTGACGTCTTTTCTTCATCACTAGATGGAGCTGCAGTCTCTTCTAATGCCGAACCAAGTCTTTGGCTCACCAACAACACTTTAATCTTCATCTTCCACAGATTGAAGTCATTCGTACTGTTGAATTTCTCTACCTCATACTTGGGTGTGGCCATGTCTGCTTAGAACCAAAGCTCTGATACCAGTTTGTTGAAGCGGAAGCACACAAACAAAGCTAAACAATTCACCCAAGTAATATAATAATGCAGAACAAGTTATTAAGAAATAAAAGAGAGAAATGAGTAGAAGAAGAACACACAAAGAATTACGTGGTTCGACAACTTGCCTACGTCCACGGTGGATCAAGATCATACTCTTCTTTTATTATGAATCACAAGGCAACCACAACGTATGCCTATTACAAGAAAGATCACAAAGAAAACTCTCTCTTACCCTCTAGGAATTTTCTCTTACAAAAAACTACTAAGAATTATCACTAAGATTATTATTGATCACCAAGATCTCTCTAAGATCACAAAAATCTCGCTAACTTGATCACAAAGATTGTCAAGATGTGTTTACAAGCCAATTGATAGCCTTTATATAGGCCTTGAGACGTCCTAAATTTTCCCTATACGTGTGGGAGTCGTATTAGGAAGTCCTAAAATAAGTGGGAGACGAAATTAAGAAACTTCCTAATTTCGAGATACTGTTCCCGCATCCAGTGCTGCAGCGCTGAGATCTCGTCGCTCCAGCGCTGGCGCACTTTTTGCTAAGCGCTGCAGCGCTGGCTTCCTGGCACTGTAGCGCTAACATACTGGAATTTACGCCGCAGCGCCCATGCCTGGTCGCTGCGGCGCTGGCGCCTGGTGCGCCCTTCTTTATTTTTCGCCTCCTTTCACATCCATCTTCGATCCTTCTTCGTTTTTCACCTCCTTTCGCGTCCGTCTTCGATCCTTACGCACTCTACACACTTGACTTGATCCCCAAATTATATTACAATAATTTTTAATTAATATTCTCACACTATTTAAAATATAATTACAAAAACATGTTCTTTATAAAAATTTAAATTCCTAACTGATATGAAAATCATACATTAAAAGTTGAACTTAAACAAAAACATACTACTTACATAAGAAGTAAAATTCAATTACATGATGACAATATCTTAACATCCTCCTCTTCAAATTTAAGCTAAATTGAGTTTGAAAACTAAGTTAGGAAATCAAGTCTAAATAAACCGTTGCTGGAAATAGTCAAATATTGCATTTCAATACATTGAACAACAATACTACGGTAGCTCTGCGACTGCTACTAATTGAAAAGAAATAAGCTCTCTATTCACACATAAGGGAAAAACAAAAGATCCTCTGTAGAAGTACTGCTTCAACTGCCAACAATGTTGCACCTCATCAAACTCCCAATTGTTTGGTACACCAATTTCACATCTTGCAATGTATTCCCCTCGGCCAACCTCTTATACAAATAGCTATCAAAAGTCATCCTCTGCACATACTCATCTCGGCACAATTCCACCAAAGCCTCTCTCCCGGCATTGCTCCCGTAAAACACCTTTTGCAACAAATCCAAAAATCTATACGTACTCAAATACTTCTCATCCCATTTCCTCAAATATTCCCTCTTCAAATCATTCTCACTCACCATTTTCATCCCTCCCTCCGACGCCTTTACTATCGCTTCCCCACACATTCTCCCCGATTTCGCCGCAAAATAAATCCCTTCCCCCGAACACTTCGTCACATACCCGGCCGCATCCCCTACAAGCGCCACGCGTCCCTGCACGCGCACCGCACGTGGGTGCTCGGGTATCGGGTGAGCCTCCACTTTCATCACTTTCCCACCGTTGATCTTGTGCTTAACTCTTTCTCGGATCCCTCTTTGGTATAATTTAATATCCTGCTTCGCCCGTACCGTACCCGTGCCCACCGCCACGTGGTCGCATTTGGGAAAAACCCACGCGTAAAAATCGGGAGACACGTCGTTCCCCACGTACATCTCTGCGAGGTCTTTGTAATATTCCATTTTGTCCTCCGGCAACTTGATTCTCTCCTGGAACGCGATGGCACAAGCGTAATCTCCTGCCTTTATGGATTTGGCCACGCGACTGTGGGCCCCGTCTGCGCCGACGACGACGTCGACGGCAAGGGTATGCCTTGAGTTGTTGACCGCGTGGTGGATAACGTAGGGAGCGGCGGTGGAAGACGGGAGGTCGATGCCAGTGACAAGCGCGTGGACAAGGTGGGCGCCTCGTGATTGGGCGCGTGAGCGGAGGAAGGAATCGAGTACTTCACGGCGGAGCATGGGGATATACTCGTGGGGTCTGAGGGTTTTGGCACCAAAATCGACGGTCAGATTTGAGGGAGAGATAATTTTCATCTTGGTGACGTGGCGGTCGATGAGTTGGAGAGGGATCGAGAACTCTTCTAACATGCACAAAGGGATTGCGCCGCCGCATGGCTTGGCGGCTGATGGGCTGCGCTCGAAGAGAAAAGTCTCGACGCCGCCCGCCGCCAGGGCCTCGGCTGCAGATGATCCAGCTGGGCCTCCGCCTATTACAGCGGCGCGTAGCTTGCGACCGGGGAGGGGTGCGTTGGTGATGGAAGCTGTAACAATAAGAGAAGGGGATTTGTTTGTCTTTTTGGTGAAGAGAGGAGAGAAAGCGAAGAGAGAGAGCGAACAGGCCATTGAAGGGCTTGAGGAGTTTGATGAGTGAGATTGAGTAGTGCTGAAAGCAAAGAAGAAGAGTGGGAGTTTACTGGCCTGTGAGTCGACCTTTTTTTGTATTGTATTTGGCGACAGTGAGCGAGAAAAAGTGTGGTAAAGTTTTAATATTTTAAGTGTTAATTTTTTTTATAATTGATGCTTTCAAATAATATATTTTCAGGAATGACAAAATTGAGATGATATAAAACCTAGATATGGCTGGGCAAATATGTAGTTTGGTTCGCTTAGCACTGAACCCTGTTAATTATAATTGATGCTTTCAAATAATATATTTTCAGGAATGACAAAATTGAGATGATAAAACCTAGATATGGCTGGGCAAATATGGAGTTTGGTTCGCTCAGCACTGAACCCTATTTGATCAGTTTCAATTCTTTGAAACTGATCAATTTGCATCTCGAAAATTGAAACCGAATTGAATTGGGAAGCGATCGATTTGTATCTTGAGAATCAAAATCGAACCGATTCTTCAATTCAGTTAATGAAAATTATTACATAAATAAAAAGTAACTTGTCATAGAACTTGAACCCATACCCTCTTAAATGAAAATTATTATTACATAAATAAAAATTGACTTGTCATAGAATTTGAATCCACGCTCTCTAAAATGAAAACTTTAAGTTGATCTTTAAATCAATTTAACCACCTTTATACTTTGTTATATAAGTTCAGATTTATTTATTTATATAATTTGTTTTAATGAATTAAAAAAAATTATTTGTCAAACATTTAAGAAGTGTAAAATTACTTGACACATAAATTTAAGATAAAAAATTTTGTTTAGATATTATTTAAAAAGTGCAGCATTATTTGATGTATCAATTTAAAATAAAAAATATTTTTTGAATATTATTTGAAAAGTATAACATTACTTATCATATTAATTTAAAATAAAATGAATAAATATTATTTAAAAAGTGTAGCATTATTTGACACATTAATTTGAGATAAAAAAATAATTTTTAAATATTATTTAAGAAGTCTAACATTACTTGACACATCAATTTGAGATAAAAATAAAATTTAAATATTATTTAAGAAATATAGTATTACTTAACACATCAATTTAAAATTAAAAAAATTAAATATTATTTTAAAAGTGTAATACTACTTTACACAATAATTTAAAATAAAAAATTAAATATTATTTAAAAAATATAACATTACTTGACATATGTAGAATTATTATTTTTTTTATTTAAATTTTTTTTGACTAATTTATTCTTTAATAATCAAATAATGTATTTATTTGAATTAAAAAAGCAATTTGTCAACATAATGACTCATGCCCATGTTCTTCCAAGTCAACATCTAAGCTTTATACCAAATTAGTTATTGACTAATATTGTGACATAGGTTTCATCTCTTATTTATTTAAAGTAAAACTACTTCGGCAACGTTTTTATTTAAATAAAAAAATAATTTATTAATTAAAAATAATAATTTATCAATAAAAGGAATCAAACCTAGGAGTAAAACTACTCTGACGACGTGTTTATTTGAATAAAAAAAATAATTTACTAATAAAAAGAAAATTATCAATAAAAAAAATCGAACTAGGACTCCTAAAACAACCCCAACGCATTATAATCAATCAATTATTATTTAATTTTGTGATATAAATATTAGATACACTTTATTTAACAAATACTAGGATTTTTTTTAATTATAAATTCAATTTTCAGTTTTGTTTAGTTCGAACCGAAAATTGACTTAAACCAATCGATTCTATTAAAACAGAACAAATCAATTCTTTACTATAAAATTTGAATCATAATTTTTGATTTAGTTCGATTCGTTTAATTTTTTAGTTAATCAAAACCAGCCAAGTCCTAAAACTAAACTTGAATTTTTATTATATTTTGGAAACTAAGTTTTTTTTTCATAAAAATGAGTTAAATTTGGGTACTCAAAAATCGGGATTTAACTAAGATAACTTGTTTGTTTTAATTTTTAATTTTCAATTTAACAATATTTTTTAACAATTGACAAATAACATTGTAACACTATAAATATTAATAATGTATAAACATTTAAAATGGCATTAAATTATGAACAAAAAAAATTAATTTTGATCACTATATTATTCAACAATTAGCAAGTAATAATTCAACAATATTAATATTTAATAGTGTGTTAAAATTTAAAATGACATTAATAAAAAAATTTAATTTATGTCATTCATCTCCAAAAATACTTGATCAATTCAAGTATTTTACAACATTAACATTTATTTAAAGATTAATAAAAAATAAAGATTTATCAATGTTAAATATTTTGAGTTTTTGAGTTAACTTCTGCGAATCATCCCGCACTTAAACTTGAAAAAAAAAACCCAAATTCAATTCGTACGATTGGTTAGCCGCCTTAGATTTTTCGGATACAGAATTTTTGCCATGATCAACACTTACAAAATTTGCAACGGATGGCATTATCAATTTTATAATTATATATCATGTGCGTGAAATTTTTCTTTTTTGTTAAAAGCTTAAATACTAAATGACTCGAGCCCATGTCCTTCCAAATCAACATCTAAGCTTTATACCAAATTAGCTATTGACTAATTTTGTGACAAAGGTTTTATCTATTTTTTAAAAATCTTTTTTGAAGAAGGTTATTTTTTCTTTTCATTCATTTTTAAAAAACTTTTTAGCTTTTCTTCAAGATCATGAATCTTATCTTTTAAAGGCAGTTCGGTATTATTGTGCTATTCAGTTGGCAGCTCCTTTCTCATCATCTGATCAAGTTCTCTAATCTGTGATGGCTCTCTCTCAAGAGGTGCTTGATTCTGTCTAGTCACCCTAACCAGGTCGCGCAAGGTTTAGACTTGTCCTTTTGCTCCAATCGCTCTTAGATTTAAACCTCTACAGCTTGAGATTTTATTCTACCACTATTCATTGCTTCTCCTCCTCTTCTTCCTTTACTTCTGATCAGCTTAATCATGAGCTGTCTTAACTCTTCCTTCTATTCTCTTAGCATCCTTAATTCTTATTGGATTTCGGTCGATAATGAGCTCATTATTTGATGTGTGAGCCAATTTCTATGACCTCAATTCTTATCTAGGTTTAAAGCTTGCTCTCATGCAATTAGATTATAGCTGGTGGACGATTGTTCTGCCATCTTGATTATGATTGGATGATGAAGCGCCTTTTAACAAAGCTTTTAGTCATGATTCCTACAAACAATGCCAAAAACTGTTGACAGAAAAAAATAGCTTTTTGGGGCAACGAGCTTTGAATTTATATTATTGCGAGAATCAGGGCTTCATTTTATTAGGCTTGCAGGCTAAAATCTGGATCTTCCTCTCTCTATTGACAATTAAACACGTGTAAAACACTTGAAACTCTCGTTAAGGCCTCACCAGAGTAGGTTCCGGCAAAGACTCTTTGATGCTTAAGTTAGAAAAATGTTGTTTTGGTAAGATTTGGGAGAGTAATAAGAATGAGGTCAAAATATACCCAATGCAAATAAAAGTTGAAGCCAGAATAAAGAATTTAGTACCAGAAGAAGTCTATGAAGTTCCCTATGTTGTGGTTGTCTCACCTATTTACAACATCGGTCTTTAGAGAATATTTCTTGTGCTTACCAACGCCGGTGTTGTGGTTGAGTTGGGTAAGTCTTGCTAATTTTGGGTTATCCTGATCTCTTGGTGTGATTTGAGAGATTCTTTCCTAAAGACATTGCAGTTCTTCTTTTATATAACTCTATTTCCTTTATAACAGTAGTTTTCTCTTTAAACTCGTTTCTGTAATAAGCCTGATTATTCTCTATTCGGCCTGATAGTGGTATGGCTATATTTCTGCTATCATAGCGGTTCAACATCTCTTACCAAGCTGGTTTTCTTATAACGTACTTCATCCTTACTGGTCCAAGTCTTGTTTATGTTCCCGCAATAGTACTTGATTAGAATGTCTAAGTTGTTCTGTATATGGTTTACCTAGTACTTGCATCGAGCCGATTTCTTTATCTTATTCCTCTTGGTCATATGGGGATTTTTATCTTGGCCGGCTTGGTCGGGAGTATATAGGGGTGATATGCATACGTCTCTAGCTAAGTTAAGTTTAAGCGACCAAGCAGGTTTCTCGTTGGAAGTCTATTCTTTTTGACACCTTCCTGGTAGCCTCTGCTATCTTGGACTTAGGCCTTCGAGGTTGGCCCACGAAAGGTTTAGTTTTAAGGGCTAAGCTTCTTGGGCTTATAAGGGTTGGACCTTGTGGTGATTTTTTTGAAAATGCAAACTATTTTTTATTATGCCTGCTCGAGTCTTCGCCTCGGATACCTGCTCAGAATATTCGTTTCTGAGTGAATTTTTGGATTATACAGGCATTTTAAGCAAGCAGGTCCAAGCAGATTTTTCTGATATCCTGATCTTGATGATACTATACTGAGCGGCTCGATTTGGCTCTATTATTGTAGCAGCTTTCTAGAGTACCGAGCTGACAGTTACTTTCTAGGTTTTTTAGGATATGTATAGTTGATGATATTCCCTTGTATTTCCATCTTGTTAGGTAATAATGATAAAGATATTTGAAAAGTCATCTTAATCCATGTGAAAAGACATCTCAAATGCGATAATTGATCTTAGCCGTTGACCCATCCTTTGATCATACGGCTAGGGGTAGCTTAAACCAGAATGTCATGTCTCTTCTGTTTTTAAATGACGTTTAGGTGATTAAGATGATCTGGTCTGTTGAAATTTTAAACTTCAATGGTCCAGATGAAACATTTTTGAAGAGATGTGCATTTAATGTTCTAGAAACTGAGGCATTGCACTGTTTTGTTTAAAAGGGTGTCTCTTTGGCTTCTGATGATCTTGTCCATTCATTTGATCTGAACAGCTGTGATTCTTCAACTCTGTTCATCTGTAGTGATTTGATTTTTACACTTTCTTCGAGTAAGATTTTTTTTTCTTAATTTTTTGGTTTGGTTTTCTTTATTTTTGCATCTTTAATGTAAACTTTACTATATAAGAACATGCTTTTCTTGTTTCTGTTTCTTAGGTTTTCTTGCCATTTCTAGGTTTTTTGCCACCGTTTATTGTTTTCTAGGTATTTGTATAGCTTTTGGGTATTTATTCTTGCCTTCTTTCTTATTTTCTAGGTACGATTGTCTTTGTCCTTGCTTTGTGTATCCCATTTAGTTTTTAAATTTTTTTTTATTCCAGTGGCATCTAGAAGAAACCTAGGTTTTATAGCTATTAATGTGGTTAAGGAAAAAGAAGAAGTAAATCCAGAGGTCCCATTGGTTAGGAAGATTGGTGGGGCCAGAGGTAGTGGAAGGGCGTCCACCTTAGCAAGTGACGTGCTCTCCTTCTTTTTAGCTGCTGTTACTGAGGCCGAGTCAGTCTCCATTATTAGGGAGGACCAAAGAAATGATCCTGAGGATCTTGATTATGATGCAGAGGCTGTAAAGTTCGAGCTAGATGTGAGATACTGCATGTCCAGTTTGAATAAGGCTAACCTGGAGTCCACTAGGTCGTCATATAACATCCCTGGGTCGATTACACTTAGTCTGCCCTCCCAAAAGGGCTACCTGAGCAGCCCAATAGAGAATGAGGTGGCCATCCATGTGAAGTTCTTAAAGGTTAGGCCTTAGGCTTCCTATGCAGCGGTACTTCGCAAAAATTCTAGCCCATCTAGGAGTAGCTCATTCCTAGCTAAGTCCAAATTCTTGGAGGGTTTTAGTCGGTTTATATGTCCTTTGGGCAAGGGAATGGCTATCCTCCCAACACTTTTAAGAGCTATAATACCTATATCACTTCGCAAAAATTCTAGCCCATCTAGGAGTAGCTAATTCCTAGCTAGGTTCCAATTCTTGGAGGGTCTTAGTTGGTCTATATGTCCTTTAGGCAAGGGAATAGCTGTCCTCCCGACACTTTTAAGAGCTATGATACCTATATCACTTTAGCAGTAATACTAGAAGCCAGAAAGGCTTCTATTATCTCTCATTCCATGGCCTCTAAAATCCAATCCCTGGCCATCCTTCTTTTGTCAAGGATTGAAAAGAAAGTAGCTTTTTCCTGGAGGAGAATGGGGTTAGATAGTCCCCAAGAGAAACGGGGGAGAGTGGGTCATTCCCACGAACTTTTTTTAAGTGCATGTTTTCCTTTTGTTCATTTTTCCTTCTTCTATTTTATATATATATTTTTGTCTAACTTCCTAGTGTATTGCAGTGACTTGGGCCATTAACTTTTAAGTTTAAGGCCAGACTTACTTGGATTATTGAGCATATTTATCCTATTTTAGACATACTTCCTCGTGTTCGTAGTACGTACCATTCATTCTCTTTAAAATTATTTCTTTATTTTTTACTTATTTACTGATCACTTTGTATGTCCTATATAGAAATATTTGAATAAGGAAGAGGCAAAAGGAGGAAGAGGAGCCACACAGAAGGCTCCAATTTGTTCTTTAGAGGTTGTAGTTCCTTTAACCTCGACAATGGAATGGGAATATTGTTCGGTTCTGATGGAAGGATCAGCCAAACTGGTAGCAAGTAGAGCCCCTAAGGAGGGAGAGTGATAAGTTCACTTGCGTAGGGGAGAAGGCAGGTTCAAAACGGTTCCCAATGAAGAGGACAAACTACAACCCAATGCTTATTTTAAGCACAAGGTCCCCGCTCTCCCCAGGCACAAAATAGGCATCGGTCGTGTTGAGGCAGAGAGTAGGGTCTTAGAGTTGGAATGCCAGAAAAGGCTGGCAGAGCAGAAGATGGCTAATTATTTAGCAGTGGCTAAAAGTTGTGCCACCGAGCTAATGAATCAAAATTACGAGCTTGAGAGGCAGCTCGTTGTGGCTCAAAGAGAGCGAGAGCTGGTTGAGCAAACCAAGAATAATCTAGTGGCCCAATTGAGAGATCATCAGAGTTCTTGGTCTGTTGGTCATGAAGAAGGTTTTGACAAGAGGTAGTGGAGGGCTTCCAGAGGTCAAATGCTCTCTTTAGTGGAATTTGGCCACTGTAGGGCCATTCCATGAAGGGGAGACCTTCGAGGCTTGGGACGTTACTAAGGTGGCCAAGCTTGTTGTTGATAATGCTGCTCCTGCTGAAGCTTCCCCTATTATTGAGGCTGAAGCTGCCCCTGTTGCTGCTGCCAGGGCTAATGCTGCCTCTACTACTACTACTTTTGCTATATTTATGGGATCTGCTAATGCTATCTTGGCTAACCTCCTGCCTCGATCAACCCTCATCCGGTCGACATCAATCTTGAGGGGGCCATTGTAGTAGATTTAGAAGCAACTGACACGGCTTCAATAGTATGAGTTGGTGTCTTTTTTGTTGTTCTTATACTTTTTCTTTTTGTTGTTTTCAATTTATGGGACCTGCTAATGCTATCTTGGCTAATCCTCTTGTACCTAGTCATATTTTGATGATCAGTCACTTTCTAGGTACTTAACATTAATAGGGTACACCCTATAGAGCTTTACCTTGTCCAGTGGTCTGTGAGTAGCCTTATGAGTGCCACCCCCCTATGACGTGTGTCTTTCAATGTCTTCAAGGATGTATACTCATAAGGTATATGATGAACATTTAAAATTACATATTTAATAAGGGTTTTATATAATTGTTTTGTATTACTAGTATCTTGAACCCCCTAACTTAAGTATGTTTACAATATTGTACCTAATTAGCTTTTAACTGTTTTGTAGTAGGTACAGTAAAATGGGCATAAATGTCTATCTAAAAATTTAATCGGAGTGATTCTTGATCTTGTGAAGAGCTGACTCAATGGACTAATATATTGTATTTCACAAGATATTTAAAATTTGAGTGTTTAGAAGGTGAAAATATTCTAAAATAGAACTGATCTTTAATACAGGCCAAATCCGAACAATCATCAGTATTTGGCCCATAACTATATAAATACGTATTTAATATGTATGAGACAACTATATTTGGAAAGATAAGAGACTTATCTACATTAAAAGTGGGTGCATTAATGATAATCAATGTAAATTATTTGCCACCATTTTTAACTTTTATCTTCCATGTGGTTCCCTTTTCATTTGTCTCGATTTATCCATATTTTTCTATAAATAGGTAGCATGTTTATGCCTAAAAGATGTAATTAGAGAACTAAATTTTAGTTCAAAACACTTGTCTTTTGTATTATCTCTTTGTATTATTATTTCTCTTGTTTACTATTGTAAAATCATATTATCTCTTCTTCTATTTCTTTTCTTTTTCTTTAGTTTTATTATGTCCAAGTAATTTTCTTTATACTAAGGTGAAAGAGTGAAACTCTTGATAAGATAATACTTAACTCTTATTCATGAATTTAATATTTTATTCTTAAGTTATGTAAATTTATATATAATTTATTTATTTTGTTTGTAATATTAATATCCTTTCTTCTAAGTGGTGTATCTTGATTTATTATTGACAAACTTTATACTTGGCACAATAAATTTTTGAAACCATTTACAAGATTTGGCGTATATACCCTTTCTTATAAAGTGGGAGTCTTGATTTATTGTAGATAAATATAAAGATTGGCATAATAAATACTTGAACCCAATTATAAGATTTGATGTATAATAATTGAAAGAAATAAATACTAATTAATATATTTTCCGGTTGGAACCTCCTTTGTGTGAGGATTCCAATGGAGTTATAAAAAGAGTTAAATATATATTTTTACTTCTTATGCCAAGAGTGGATCCCCCTAACCTCAGCTTTTATTTGAATTGGTTAATGGAATTAATATTTGCAAACATCTTAAACTACATTAATTGTCTTTAAAGTTATTATAGTTTGTAATTTTAAATCTACTTCCCTGTGGATCGACCCCGTTCTCACCGAGTTATTTATTACTTCAACAATCCTACACTTAGGAATAAACTCCTATATTCTGGACGTGTCAGTACACCTCTTAGAGCCTTACCTTGTCCAGTAGTCTGTGGGTAATCTTATGAATGCCGCCCCCTATGAACTATACGCTACATATCCATAGGTCCTCACTGAGCCTTACTCTGTTCGGTGGTCTATAGGTAATCTCCTGAGTGCTGCCCCTATTGACGTGTGTCTTCAATGTCTTCAAAGCTATATATGTCAGACTATGTGAGGCCCACTAACTCTTTAGTCCAACCAGCACTGGGATCACCATCCCCCATTAATCAAGCATTGACGCACCCACATAACCAGCTTAGGTTACCTGTGCCCCCAAGGAATCGAACCTCTGCCCCTATCTCCATAGAGGCCTTATAGACCTTTAGAGGTTCGTCCTTATACCCATCAAGCTGGCTTATCTCTCACTTACTCTAGTGCCATTCCTGATGACATCTCATACACATGGAATCTACGTGTTTCATAAACACTTTAAGAGTCATGGCATTTAGATAGTAAGTTCGCTAAATTATTTATAGAGAAATTCTACAAATAATTACATCTTCTTTAGCCAAGATCCCTCTAGTCATATGAGACTCCTCTCAACATAATTAGAGTACTGGTATCCTCTTGGTACGTTGACTTGTACAACGGCTTAGTTTTATCGTAAACTTATGGGATAGGATCCATCTGTCTTGTAACTCTTCCAAGGCCAGCGATAAACCTACGAATCCTTACTGTCGCTTCTGCTGTGTCAATATAAATTAGTAGTGAATCCTAGTTTGGTGCTATTCCAACTCCCTTAGTACCAATGAGAATGAGCACATTCCCAGATGTAGACTCTCTATCATCTAGGTTAAACTAGAAGTCTGACTCCGTACGTCTTCTCATTTGTAAGTTACTTTCTCTATATTTGAGAAACTTATCCTTTGTACCTTCAAGGTATCTTAGGATATGTTTGACTACCATTAGATGGTGGTCACCTGAATCAGACTGAAATTGGCTCGTAACTCTTATAGCCAAACTGATCTCATATCTCAAACACATCATAGCAATCATCAATCTCTGATGAACTAATGTATCCAGTGTGTTATACTCTCCAACTCTCTCATCTTTCATCTGAAGAGACACTCTTCTCAAAAGATGAACACCGGGTCTATTGATGTGAAATGATTTAGAAGAGTCCTATCAGCTTCCAAGCTCTATCTCTATAAAGTTTTATATCTAGTATAAAGGAAGCCGCTCTTAAATCCTTTATGGAGAAATTCCTATGAGTTACTTTTGACCGATTATAACATACTGACATCATTCTTAATGACCATTATGTTATCAACAAAGAGCATCAAGAAGACTATTATACTCCTATTGACCTTTCATGCACACTGGACTAGAAGTCCGACTGGACGTAAAACCTTCAAGTTATTCTATGAATATCTCTTACTCGAGATATTCATTCCGGAATGCTGTCCTTACATCCATCAGCCAAACTTCAAAGTTATAAAATGCTGCAAGAGCCAATAAAATTCTAATTGACTATAACATAAATACTGGTCTAAAGGTTTCCTCTTAATTGATCCCAGATCACTGAGGATTACATTTCTAAAACCAACACAGGGCTTAGAAGGTCTCTACCTTCTATTTGGCTCCCACTACCCCTTTGTAAACCCTTTACAACCAATGAGAAAAATTTCCACAAGTAGTTTAACTAAGTCTCAGACTTAATTCAAATGTATATAGTCAATTTTGTTTCCATGACTTTTTGTTGCTTCCCGAACCAATGTCTAACATCGTCTCCCTGTAGGTTAAAGGATTATTTTCTATTACCAAGAAAACTCTAAGTTCACTTTCATGCATCTATCATATCTAAAAGGTGACCTAGATATCTTTCTCGACCCATTAGAAGAGTGTGCTAAAAGAAAACTGTTTAATAGAGCCTGAGTTCCCATCCTTGGTTCAGTGATTATTAGATTGACTTCATCAAACTCAATCTTTCTATGATTCCCACAGTTTATGAGAAACTTTTTCTCTAGAATAGTGGTATACCGAGAAACGAACACACTTCGCTTCTCTGAATCATAGAACTAGTATCCTATTTAATTCACATGATACTATATGAACCTATACTTGTACCTCTTGGGTTTCTCTATCCGGCTAAGTAACACTTACAAAAACAAGATACCCTACTGCATAACTCTTATGTAAGCAGGACAAGCTCAAGTCTTAACTAATTTAAAAAATGGTTTCCTTCATTTTTGTATTACATACGGAATAAAAGGAACAGCTTCTGATGGAACTTTACTTAATAAGCACTTGTATTTAGGGCATATTCTCATAGATATATATCGGTAATACATATTATCAATCAGACCATATGTAATCAAGTCTGATTCCTCATTTTCAAAACATGATTATGTTATAGAGTAGTTGGAGGACTATAACGAGTGAGAATCTCATTCTTCATTAAACAAACGGAGAATTTGCTGTTGATGTATTCACTTCCTAGATCTAATCAAAGGGATGTGATGTACATACTGGTATGTTTGGTCATCTCTGTGAATACACTATTCATAAACTGGTTAAATCTTTATAGTCATATAAGAAATCCAACCATCTTTAACCAGACGGATAAGCATCTCATACCTATATAACCTAAACTTATATATCATAGCTCTGTATCATTTAAGGATTCCGATTTATAGATATTTCTAATTGTATATAATGTGCATTTATTAACTAACATTCAGCTAATAAAACATTATACTGATTGTGCAATGCAACTATTATATTGTATACAAGAAGTTAGTCAAGTTGCCCAACAACTTGGACCTGCAAGAAATCACCATTTTCTACTCTCAACTTTACTTCTTCAAGCTGTTGCATTCTAGTCTCTCTTAATCCCTACAACATATTGCAAATATGAAAGGGATATGCAGTATCTCATACCCAACTTGAACTAGCATCATATGCCATAGAAATGTCTATGTTTGTCAAACACAAACCTATGGGAGTCTTCATAACTTTTATAAGGCTTCTAAGGTAGAGGAATTTCCAATACCCAACCTTACTGTATTGGAAACACTTCCTACCTATACACTTTCTTGTTGATCTTTGGATAAATGTTGCCTTTGAGGATTGATGCTGGATATCTTCCTCATCATCTTCTCTGCACACATCTAGTCTCACCGAATATACTTGGAGTAAAAGGTGAAGCACCATGAACAAAGAGGGTCACACCTCCTCTATTCAATCCTTTAGAGAGGTGTTATCAGAATTACCTTATGGCAAACTCTTATCAACAATAAATTCAAATTTTTTTATTAAATCCAAAATACTTCTGAGATTCATCCATCAGTCAGAGTAATTCCTAGTACTATTGAGTTGGATTACATTAACTATGCACACCAACTGGTTCGTAGTGGCCATTAGACTTAACAGGCCAAACTAACAGGAGATGTAAGTGGAATGGTCATTAAATCACTAATAAAATATTTTAAATCATGGGTATACTAATTATATATTTTCGATTTAAAACGCCCTCCTACTGTTTTACATAATCTCGATAATCTCTCGAACTGAAAGACGATAGTTTATACTCTTTTAAAATATACAATGAAAAGTAGATCCCATTAAAATTTACTCGAACCTCACACTGTAGCAATATTAGCCTTTGTAAACCCAACAGGTAGACAACATTTGTCAATTGCATCTCAAGCAACTCTTACCCCTTAATTCTGAATACACCTTATCCTTACGCTATAGCAATATTGAGTAAGTGTATTCTAGATTAACTTATCAATGATCAAATATATGCTACTAATGCTACCCTCACGCTATAGCAATATTGGGCAATACTTTCGCATATATTTGCCTCACCTCATGTTTAACTGGTATAGTCCAAGTCCAACCGACCAAGTCACTCATGCTGTAGCAATATTGGGAAAATGCCAATGTGACTCGTCTAACACCGTATTGACAAGAAGGATCGGAATAAAATATTATCTCATAATGTAATATTCTTCAATCTGATTAAGAGAGATTTTGTTATCCTTAGTCTTCATTCTCCTAGGAAGGGTGATTCTCAATTAATTAATTTATCTATGCAAACACAACTAACCCTTACCAGTAGGGCTCCCATTGTGGTCACTAGCAAAGAAAAATTAATTTTGGTTTATAATGCAGACCGATAACTCTTTATCGCATCTCATAAATCCTGATTTATAATGTAGATTGATAATTTTTATTACTACATCTCATAAATCTATACATGCAAAATTATTTTTGAAACACTGTTCCAAAAATACTGTAGCTACATCTCATAAATCTACAGTGCCATTTCACTGTAGCAGTTTACAATACTTTTATTGTAGCACTGAACATATATTTTCCTGTTCATGTGCTACTGTTCAAGTAAACAGTGCCCCTCCCCCCCCCCCCCCCGCCCCCCGCGGCACCAGATATCATCGCTGCAGCGCTAGGAGGTCAAATCCCCAGCGTCGCAGCACCAACACACCTCGCTGCAATGCTGGTAGGTCAAACCTCTAGCGCTGCGGCACTCGCATATCCTCACTACTGTTGGGATTTGTGCTTACGTGCCATCCCTTTTATGTGTAAATATTTGCTTTATGTTTATACATTTATGATTTCAATATATCACTAATTATTTTATTTATAAATATGGTAAGATGCTTGTAACGTTTTAGACATTGTATGATCTGAATGAGTTCAGATCTGATCTAAAGGAGTTTAGATCAGAACTAAGAGTTAGTAAAATCTAAAGAGTTAGAGCCTTGTCTAAAATGGGACAAAGACCTAAGAATATATTAATAATGACATAGTTGCAATGGGTTGCAAATGGTGCTAAAAAATGTTGTTATGCAAATATGTTCTTAAATTTAATGTTCCTAATCTACCTTCACTAATGCGGGTCTGCTAGTGAAGATCTTAATATATATATATATCAGTGTATGTCTATATCTAGATAGTCCAGATGGTTAGTCTTAGCAGACCATGAGTTTAGTGGAAACTCGTATAGAGATACAAGTATTCAGTAAGGACTGAATATTGAACAGACTCACAAAGATCTCCAATAGACATCCCATAAAGCCGTCAATGGAGGATCTTTCGAGTTGAGTAGTATTCGTGGTCCTTAGACCTGAGTGCCACGGTGGACTTATGAGTGATCCATCATACTTTGGTTCCACACATGTCAGATACCTTTCATGGTATGACCGTTGGGTGTCGCTGGGTATGGTCCGATGCTCATGGAGTTCGGTGTGTACAGATATGGGATCCATCAACTCAATTGGGTGAGTAAAATATCATGTAACTCTAAGATTGTATTTCAGAAAGTCTTATGGCCATAAGCAGACATCCAAGAATTTCTTGGGAAAATAATATCGTGAAAGTGTTTACGGATATTATTTATTGAAATATAAATCTAGAGATAAGTTTATGGTTGAGCACATGGAGACTTGACGGTGTTGATCTATTTCTCCGCTCTTCTAGGATATTTATGATGGAAGGATTATACGAATATGTTATAACCTCAACTTGTATGGTCTAATGCGCCGTTTTGTAATATCTGTAACATGTGTGTGGGACATTGTTCATGGACGTGTGAAATAGTTTCATATGACAAATCGGGCATGGACCTAGAGAGTCTCACAATATGAAGTGTACTCGTTGTGCACTGGGGCGGCGAATTGGATTGAATAATTAATCCAACAATTTTCAGCAAAATGAAAAATGTTTCTAGGTTCCTTTTATTATTCACTTGTCAAAAATTGAAGGTAAAACACATTATTGGTTTACAAGAGTTGTTAACCAATAAGAAATTTGACAAGTGACATAATCTTGCTCCATAAATTATTTACCTATTTACCTTGCTTGGTAAATACATAAATGGTAAATGTAAATATTCAAAATAGTTTTGAATTATTAATATTTTATATATTAATCAAGTTATTATTATTAATTGGAATAAGTGGCAAACACCATTTACTAATGGAGAATGCACTTGTTATTAATAATAAGGAAAGTTTACCACTTTGTAATTCTTAAATGATGCACTAAGGAAGTGGTAAAACTACTTAACATTGATTAAATGCCATTTACTCTCTAGAAATTGATTCAATTGATTGAATCAAATTGGTGAGTGAAAATATGATAGATTAATGTTTGTAATGGCAAACATGGTTAAGTGGTGGTGGAGCACTAAGAGAAATCATTCTTTGCACTTAAGAAAGAATTGAAAGAGTTCAATGTGTGCAAGATAGAGTGAAATACGTTCTAGGAGAGAGAATTGAGAGCTTTTCCTAAGTGTTTTTCTCAAAGTGTTGAGAGAAAATGCAAAGGCTTACCAAGCTACAACATATAGAGTTGTAAAGAACTATAGAAAACACCCAATTCTTCTCATCTCTTGGTAGTAATCATAAGGACAAATTGTTTTAAGTGTTAAAACAATCATTTGCTGGAAATTCAAGGCTGCCATTCTAGCTTCACAATCCCACCGGATTTAGTTGTGAACTAGAATTGTGCAAGGGAACACTTCAAGGTGAGCTTAACAAATTGAAGCTTAAAGTTCTTGAAGATTTGTAAAGCTACCTTCATATCCGGGTAGGTTATTTATTTGTTATTCATTTTATATCATGCATGAAATATATATATGAGATATACATATGTACTTGAATGATCATACATGCTTGAATATGTTACATATTGTTTAATATGTATGAATACTTCCGTTGCGTATTTAATTTTTAAAATTATACACATCACACACCATATCACCCAACAAGTGGTATCAGAGCATGCTGATATAGTGTTTGCTGTTTGATGTTGTTGTAGTTAACATGTTGATGTTATATTGATGAACAACATGATGATGTTTGATTTCAAGCATGTTGATGTTTAAGATTGAATATGTTGATATTTTATGAATTCTTGGATATGTTGGTATTTAAAATTGTTTATATGATATTTGATCATGTTTTAAATCGGTTGATTTGGGTGCCGGAACAGAAGAAAATTGATTTTAGTGCACCGGACACAGTAACAGTGTCCAGCGCTGAGGCGCTATCTGACGGTCGCTGCGGCGCCAGCCTAATTTTGGCCAGTGCCCCGGCGACAATATATGAGCGCTGCGGTGCCCAAATACTAGAATCCAGCACTGAGGCGCTAGCTAGCGGTCGCTGCGGCGCCAGCCTAATTTTGGCCAGCGCCCCGGCGACAGGCTATGAGCGTTGCGGCGCCCACATACTGGAATTGAGCGCTGAGGCGCTGGGATATGGGCGCTGCAGCGCCGGCTGATATTATGGCCAGCGCCGAGGCGCTAGATATATGGCGCTGCAGCGCCAGCCCGCTATTTGGCCAGCGCCGCGGCGCTTACTTCTGGGCGCCCCCGCGCCCGGATTAATTTTATGAACGCTGCAGCGCCCGTGTTTTAGCGCCGCAGCGTTCATCACTATTTCTGTAAATTTTTTTTAAATTTATTTATCATGTTTTGACTTATTTTATTGCTGTATTGTACTTCAATAGTTTTTATAACATGATGTGATCATTAAAATACGCTGATAATCACAATGGGAGCCCTATTGGTGGGGGTTAGTTATGATTGCGTATTTCTTTATGTATAAATGATCTATATTATTCATTTGGATGAAATGAGTATGTAATAAAATCTCTCTTAATCAGATTGTAATATTTTCATTATGAGATAATGTTAAATATGATCCGTCTTATCAATACGGTATTAGACAAGTCACTTCGATTCTTTTTCAAGATCGCTAAAGTGTGAGGGATTGATTGGTGTGACTTGGGCTATACCGTTTAAACATTAGATGTGATAAATATATGTTAAAGTATTACCCTAGATCGCTAAAGTGTGCGGTTAATAACAATAACATATATTTAATGATTGATAAGTAAATCTGGAATACACTTATCCTAGATCGCTAAAGTGTGCGGATAAGATGTGTTTAGGATCAAGTGTTAAGAGTTGCATGAGATGCAATTGATAAGAGTTGTCTACCTTTTGGGTTTACTAAGGCCTAGATCGCTATAGTGTGCGGCTGAAGTAAATGCCAAAGGGATCCACTTTTCACTATATAGTTTAAAGAATTCTTAAACTATCTTTTTCCCGTTTGAGAGGTTAAAGGGATTACGTAAAATAGTGGGAGGGCGTTTTTAGATTAAAAATTGTATAACTGTTATACCTATGATCTAAAACGTTATTTATTAGTGATTGAAATATTCCGCTAACATCTTTTTCTTTTGTCTTGTGAAGATCAAATGGCTTCAAACAACACTTTAGCTCGCATCTTTGATGCGCACCAACTAAAAGGTGCAGAAAATTATGCTAATTGGCTTATGAATCTCAGAATAGTTCTAGATTCTGAAAAGCTTTGATATGTTATTGATCAGCGCATGCCACAAGCTATTTCTGATAATGCTTCCCCAGAAGAAAAGGAGACATATCGGAAATGGTTGGATGACGATTTGAAAGTCAAATCGTACATTCTCGGGTCTATGTCTACGGAGCTCCAAATGGAGCATGTCCACATGGACAATGCTGGGAGTATCATGCTCCACTTGAAAGAGTTATTTAGTGACCGACCTCAATTTGAAATGTATAGGGTTGCCAAATCGCTTTTTCAAGCTAAACTACCCGAGGGCAGTCTAGTAAGTCCTCATGTCCTCAAAATGATTTCATACATTGAGAGGCTGGAGACAATGGATCTCATACTGAGCAATGGATTAGGGAATAGCTTGATTCTCCAATCACTTCCAGGGTCATTTGCACTGTTCATAATGAATTACAATATGCAAGGATTGACTCCTACTTATGCTGAACTGCATAACATGCTAATAACTGCTCAGGAGGACATGAACAAAGGGGGCTTGGTCCTCTATGTTCAAGGTGCTTCATCATCTACCCGAAGGACTTCTAAGAAGTCCAAAGGAAAGAATAAACGGAAAGTAATGCATGCACCTAGAATGGGTCCTCGAAAGCAATACATATCCAGGCACCCACGAAAGAACAAAGCAAGTGGAAAATGTTTCCATTGCAGTGAGGATGGGCATTGGAAGCGAAACTGCCCAAAGTACCTTGCCATGATTAAGAAGACACCATCAGGTATACACTTGCCTTTTATTGATATTTCCTTAGCATTTGATGCTAGCTTTGGTTGGGTATTAGATACCGCTTGTCCTTTTCACATCTGCAATGTGTTGCAGGGTCTGAAGGAAGTTAAAAAGTTACAACCAGGAGAAGTACAGCTTCGTGTTGGAAATGGAGATTTCCTACAGGTCGAGGCTATTGGATGTTTCAATTTGATGCTTCCATGTAATAAAATTGTTGTATTGAATAATTGTTATTATGTGCCAAATATTATCCGAAAAATTATTTCAATTCCTGTATTGGACAATGAAGGATATCATATGCGTGTTAGGAATCGTTCCTTATGCTTGTATGATTTGAATAATGTTTTGTTAGCTGAATGTCAGTTGATAAATGGGCATTACATATTAGATACAACAGGAAATGTCATGAATGTACAAGTGAATGCTAAAAATAGTGCAGGAACTTTAAATGATACAGAATTGTGGCATATGAGATTAGGTCATATAGGGGTAAGACGCCTATCCCGTCTGGTTAAGGATGGTCAGATACCTGATCTGACCATAGAATCATAACCAGTTTGTGAATCTTGTATTCAAGGGAAAATGACCAAGGCTCCATTTATTGGTGTTGGACACCGTGCCACTAATTTATTGGAACTAATACATAGTGATGTATGTGGTCCAATGAATCACACTGCTATGGGTGGTTTTCGATACTTTGTTATCTTTATCGATGATCTGTCACAATATGGATATGTGTTTCTTATCAAACAAAAGTCAGAAACTTTTGAAAAGTTCAAAGAGTTTCGAAATGAAGTAGAAAAACAAATCGGAATGTATATCAAATGCCTTAGATCAGAAACTCAGTGCCCTATTGCAGGCTCACTAGTGCTAGGAGAAAAAACTCCCAGCGCTGAAGGCCTGGTGCCGCAGCACTGGGTGGTCGAACCCTCAGTGCTGCAGTTCCAGACCATTGGCGTGGCAGCGCCGAGTGAACCCCCTTTTGGCATACCTGTTTCAATACTTGAAACGTGCTATTTTCACTGGGTCATTTGCATCTATTCACTCAAACCACACCAAATGCAACCTAAATGATTCTAATACCATTGTAGTATGGGATATAATATATGTGGGTGTATGCGTGTGGTATTGTGTCTATTGCCTATTATGCGTATCATATACAAATTTAAACGCTGCAGAAGCATGGAATATACCATAAACACAATAAATAAATATATTAATCACATTTATATATTTGTAAGGTTGAGAACTCACCTCAACGTGTAACGTTATACACTTATTTTCTCGGAGTCCGCATGGAGACCAACTCGTGGGCAGTTCTAGTCACCAACTCGATAGGCTTGGTGAGTTAGAATAACAGCCATATATCCAACATGGTATTAACTCTTAATCCTTAAATGGCCGGTGTGTGCTTATATCATTTTCTCCAAAAGGATAAGAAATGGAGAGTTTGAAGCAATTCACAATTGCTCCAATTGGAAGAATAGAGAAAATGAAACAATTTTATTTTTCCCTCTTTTTTTTTCTTTTCCTTATTCTTTCTTTTTTTTTTCTTTTCCTTATTCTTTCTTTCTTTTTTTTCTCCTCCCCATTTCTTCTTTCTCTCAGCCAAAAATGGCCAAACACACCTACACACTTTACCATTAAATTCTACACTTGGGTAAACTCAACCGAGGGTCCACAATACGCTACGTGTCATTATACAATTAGTAAATAATAATTATTGACTAATTATTGTATTTAACACTTAAATACAGACACACACGCATTCCCGTGGTAATTCTAATTATTGCTGGATTAAACACTTTAATCCAACACGGTACCCCAGTGCACAACGGGTACACTCCATATCGCAGGACTCCCTAAGTCCTACGCCCGATTCATCAAATGGAACTATTCCACGAGTCCTTGAGCAATGCCCCACGCATACATCACAGATATACAAATTAGCACGTTGAACCATGCAAGTTGAGTAATACGTATAGTCCTTCCGTCATGATATCCTGGATGTACGAGGATATAGATTATCACCCTCAAATCCCCTAGTTTACATCCATATCTTATCTCCAGACTTGTATATCACTGAACAATATGTGCAAACTCTTTTTCCATATTGTTCCACCCTGGCGGAACTCTTTCTAGGGATGATTGCTTGTGGCCACAAGACTTTCTGAGATACAGTCTCGAAGCATTTGGATATTTAGCTCCATATGGGAGTTGACGGATCCTATATCTGTACACACCAAACTTCAAAAGCATCAGACCATACCCAACGGTCACACCATGAAAAGTCTGTGACATGTGTGGAACCAAAGTATGGTGGAGCACTTATAAGCCCACTGCGACACTCAGGTCAAAGGACCACTTATACTGCTCAACTCAATAGAACCCTCCATTAACGACTTACATTGGGTATCTATCAGAGGTCCTTATGAGTCTGTCCCATATCCAGTCCTAACTGGATACTCATATGTCAATACGAGCTCCAAGCTCACGGTCGGCTAGGAACGACCATCTATACCCTATAGGTACGACATATGCTGATCTATAAAAAGATGTCCATCGATAGACCCGTATTGGTAGAAATAGATCAAAGGTAATTATACAAGAACATACTTGTGTAACTTGCATTTTCTGGCACCCGATTGCAACTCTTGTAACTATGCAGTTACTAGTATATTTCCAGGACTATGTCCCATTATAGACAAGACTCCAACTCTTGGATTTGCTGAGTATTATAACCAGATAACACTTAACTATGCTAACATTTAACAATTACATGTCTCAGCGTGGCTAACTATAAGCCTTATCTAAACTCTTTTAGATATGATCTAAACTCTTTCAGATCTACAATGTCTATAATGTTACATTGCATAATACCCTATAAATGGGTATTAGTGATTTAATGAGAATGTATACTTGTATAAATACACAAATATATATACATTCAGGGATGGCACGTAAGCACCGACCTTAACAGTATATTCATAGGGTATACCTCATAGAGCCTTACCTTGCCCGGTTGTCTGTGGGTAATCTAATGAGTGCCAACTCCTACAAACTATATGCTGCACGTCCATAAGGTATACCTCACTGAGCCTTACTCTATTTGGTAGTCTATGGGTAATCTCATGAGTGCCACCCCCTATGGCGTGTGTCTTCAAGGTCTTTAGAGCTTTACATTTGTAGGGTACACCTCACAAAGCCTTACCCTGTTTGGTGGTCTATGGATAATCTCATAAGTGTTGCCCCCCTACAAACTATATGCTACACGTCCATAGGGTACACCTCACTGAGTCTTGCCCTGTCTAGTAGTATATGGGTAATCTCATGAGTGCCACTGTCCTATGGCTAGTGTCTTTAATGTCTTCAAAGTTATATATTCACAGGGTATACATCATAGAGCCTTATCCTGCTCGGTGGTCTGTGGGTAATCTTATTAGTGCCTCCCATTGTGAACTATATGCTACACGTTTATATGGTACACCTCACTGAGCCTTATCCTATCTAGTGAGTAATCTCGTGAGTGTTACCCCTCAATGGCATGTGTCTTCAATGTCTTCAAAGTTGTATATTCACAGGGTACACTTTATAAAGCCTTACTCTATCTGGTGGTCTGTGGATAATCTCATAAGTGCCGCCCCCTTACGAACTATACGTTGCACGTCTATAGGGTATACCTCACTGAGCATTACCTTATCCGGTAGTTTGTGGGAAATCTCGTGAGTGCTGCCCTTATGGCGTGTGTCTTCAAGGTCTTTAAAGTTGTATATTTGTAGGGTACACCTCATAGAGCTTTACCTTGTTCGGTGGTCTGTGGGTAATCGCATGAGTGCCACCCTCTACGAACTATATGCTGCATGTCCATAGGGTACACCTCATTGAGTCTTACATTGTTTAATGGTTTGTAGGTAATCTCATGAGTGTCGTCCCCATGGCATATGTCTTCAATATCTTCAAAGCTATATATTTGTAGAGTACACCTTATAGAGCCTTACCCTTTCTAGTGGTTTATAGATAATCTCATGAGTGCTACCCCCTATGAACTATACATTGCACGTATATAGGGTACACCTCCTTACTCTGTCCGATGGTCTGTGGGTAATCTCGTGATTGCCACTTCTTATGGCTTGTAAGTTTGGAGGTAGTTTTCCATTGTTTAATTTGTAGATATTTTTGATTATTTAGTCCCAGATTTTGAGCTGTCATTCACGTAGAGGTACATGCAAGGAAATAACGATTTTATTAAAAATGATGTCTTTACATATAAGTATTATGTAAAAGATAAGAAGTTAAGAATAGTATATCTTTCGTAGCTTGGCATTATATAGTTTTCTCTTAACCTGTCAATTCGTTCCTTTAAGCTTATAGGCTTCTCGGATGCGTTTGATGACCTTGTACAAGCCTTCCCAAGTTGGTTTGAAGACTCCATCTACTAGGTTCTTTGTATTCAGCATAACTCTTCTTAGTACCAGGTCGCCTTCCCTGAATTCTCTTGCCTTGACTCTCTTGTTGTAATATCTAGCAACCTTCTGCTACTAGGCAGCTACTTGGATCTGGGCCTATTCTCTTAGCTGTTCGATTGAATCCAATTGTTCACTGATCAGCTCGTTATTTTTTTGTCTAATACTCTGTGTGTCAAAGTTCTGATCTCAAAAGAATCTCTACTTCACATCTAAAAGCCAGTGAGAATGGTGTTTCACAGGTTGCAGTCTTGCTGGTCTTCTGCAATGCCCAGAGTACTTTCGAAAGCTCTTATACCCATCCTCTATTTCTTTCGGTCAATTTCTTCTTGACCAACTTCTTGACCATTTTGTTAGAGGATTCTACCTATCTATTTTTCTTGGGATAAACCAGTGGTGCAAATAACAGTTGTACTCCTAACTGTTTGTAGAGGTTTTTAAAGCTGTTGTTATCAAACTATTTCCTATGATCAGTAATGATGGTGTAGGGGATTCCATACCACCACATTACATTTCTCAAGAAAAATTCTCGCATGCTCTTCTCAGTTATCTTTAATAGTGGTTATACTACAATCCATTTAGTAAAGTAGTCCACCATTATGACTACATATTTGTAAGATCTATTTCCTTGGGGTAAGGGCCCTATTAAATCAATACCCTATTGAACAAATGGCCATGGTCTGCTCATTGTAGTTAGCTCATCGATAGGTGCTTAAATCTTGTCAACAAATCTTTGGCAAGCATTGCAGTATCTAACTAGGTTTTTAGCTTTTTGAGTTGGCCAATAATAGCCAATTCTAAAAACCATATGAGCGAGATCTTTTGTCCCCGAGTGGTTGCCAAAAATCCCTTCGTGAATTTCTCTAAGAACTTGATCTACTTATTTTGGTCCCAAGCATCTCATCTATGGGTAAGAAAAGCCTCGCTTGTATAATACTCATTCTATCATCGAGTATCTAACTGCTTGGTATTTAATTTTACAGGCTTTTTTTTTATCAGTAGGGACTATTCTGTTCTGAATGTAATCTCTGATTAGATCCATCCAGCTAGGACCCGATTTAATTTGCATAATTTGTTTTTCTTCTTGTATGCTGGGTTCAGTAATAAATTCAAATGAGACTATTTTAGGTAACCGATCTTCTTTATTTGATGCCATCTGTGCTATGACATTTGCTCAATGGTTCTTGCTTCTCGGGATTAGCTATACTTTCACCTCATTAAATTGGCTAATCCAGTTTCTTACTTTAGCTAAGTAAGCGATCATATTTTCTTCTCTGGCTTCAAAACTGCCGTTCACCTGGTTTACTATCAGTTCTAAGTCGCTTCTTACCAATATTTTATTTGCTGCTAGTACCCAAGCCACTCTTAATCCGGCTAGTAGAGCTTCATATTTTGCTTCGTTGTTAAAATTTTTAAGACCAAAGCGAATAACATAATTGACTTCATCTCCCTCTGGGCTAATAAGAGTAATCTATGCACTAATTCCTTGAAGATTGGATGCCTCATCTATATAGAGCAACCATGATACTCGTTTGTTTAGAGGTTGTGACGGACCCACCCCGAGACCCTCTATTGTAAATCTCAGCAGCTCTGTTGGGCACCCCGACGGAAGTTCCTCTGAGTTTAACTGTGTAAGTTGAGAAATTCTGCGAGGCGAACCCCTTTTTAGTTCTTGCTATTACTGAAAAAATCCTAAAATATACATGAAATTGACTTCTTAAATTTTTTAAAAAAAAGGCAGAGTTTTCCCTATTTTTCTAAAAATCCAATACCAAACCTGCAAAGAAATTGCACTTCTATTTCAAACCATTTCTTAATACTATCAAATAGGACCTCCGGTCCTTTCCAAAACTAAATCCAACTCAACTCAATAATTTCATTATGATTATAAAACTTGAATATTAATAAAAAACAGGAAAGTGAAACGATCATCAAAATATCAAAACCTTTTCTTGGTTGTCCAAAACATATGTACAATACACAATCCTAGAACTACCATGCTGAAAGCAAAAATAGTGCTATTTAGCACATTTACATTTACAAAAATGATCTTCAGATTTGGCCCACTAATCAGTAGTAGGAGAATTAGCAGCTTGCGTACCGAGACCTGCACCTGGAAAGGGGGTTTAGAAAATATAAAACATAAAATAAGTGAGCTAAAGGAGCTTAGCGAGTGCATTTAAGATTTTAAATAAAATAAAATTCTGCATAGATATTAAATTCTAAAAGACATAAATAAATCATGCTTCTAAAACTTGTATAAAGCTATAAAATAGTTTCTAACATCATATGCCGATGAAATCTCGCAGAATGGATTTTATTTACATCTTCAAAAAATAATATCTACAATCTGTACAACATAATAATTGGCATGTACATATAAATGCATAATATGTGATTGGTAGATCGAAAACTATTAAAGCCCATGCTCGGCCATTTTCTTTCTAAACTGTACCAATGGTAACCTTAAAGCTCTATATTCACGCAGCGACTCAACTAACACCGCACACGTGAGTAGGTCATAGGGCGTCTCAACTAGCAACACCCACTATGACATCTCACTGGCGATGCAGCGGAATCCTACTTCGCATACATATAACGAGACAATACCCTGTACACATAGAGCGACTCACATGACTCGACAACCCGATTTCTCAGATTTAGTAACACGCCCCTCAATACTTGCCCATGTGTACGAGATATTTCAACCAGGTCTAATACAGTCACCACCACTATAATCTAAGAGTAATGGCCTTTGAAATTGATGTAGTAGTTTTAAAACTATTTCTTAAACTGAGCATATAAATGCATATCAATGGCTATATTATCAAAATCGCACATCATGTTTATGCATTAAAACGCATAAAACATACAATTTCAATATGCAGAAACATGTTAAACAAAAGATAAACAAGGATGGATTTTCACTCACAACCACTCTGAACTCAATTTCGCTCCGGAGTTTTGCTCCCACTACCAGTCTCGATTTTCTTCACCTACACACCATAAATGACATTTAGAACCAAATAAAATGCTAGAATCTCATTTAACTACTAAACGCCCTAATCGGCATATAAAGTCCGAATGGATACTAATTTTCAATTTTTATTTACGAAGCTATTCAATCTTATCTAATTCACCATCTTACGCCCTGAAAATCGCTTAACACTCGATAACTTTGGTTGGACATTATTGTCCTTCACCTTACTAAAATGGATAATTATGTCCCATTTTCTTTATTTTTTTGATTTTTCATCAACCATATACATTCAATTTGCATAAGGCACCATTTATACACCACAATTCAATAAAAATACAACTCAACCCTAACTTCCCTAAACTAGCACAATTTACATCCACCACACAATACATTTCTTTTCTCAATTTCTTGTTCCAATAGCATCAAAATCAAGCCAATTTCATTCTAATGCCCTAATTACAACAAATTGAAGTCTCTACATCAAAGTCACCAAAAACCATAATTCTTACCTTGCCTATTCCTTAAATTTGATGACTCCTTCAAGCTCCACACTAGAATTCAACTCAATCTAAACCAAGAATACACACAAGAACATCAATTAAAGCAATCTTGAAAGTTCACATATCATCATCATAAAACAATATTTTTCTTATCTTTTTTTCTTGGATTTCCACTAATAGAGGCTTCAATTGATCTTAAAAACTTGTGGTGAGCTTTATTTTGGCTTGATCAAGCATGAATACTCAAAAACAATTCTTGGGCTTTACTGTAGCAGCACCACCTTGGCAAAATTTTCTTTCTTTTTACCCTAAATATCTTTGTTTTTAACTTAGCCAAAAAATCTACACACTTTCTCCGTATATAGTGCTCTCCAAAAAGACTAATTTGCCCACCAACTAACTCTAAATTTCTAAATTTCCATTAGTTCAAAATGGAAGGATTTAATTGGTTCCTTTCTAATTATTTAGTTAGAATAGTCAAAGGAACTAACTAGAATTTCCAACTTGGCAATCCATAAAATTGTCTCTAATTGGTCCATTATCTAATATATGGATTGTGTTTTTCAACAAGAGCTTGTTCTATGCACAACCTTTAAATGAAAATTCATGTAGTAATTTAAAATTTTATTTTCCAAGCCAATAGAGAAAAATGTTAAAATATTATAGGATCGTCCGATGCTCCGACCGAGTGTGAATTATCAAATTAGGTTTTATATCTCTCATGCGCACCTTAAAAAAAATATTTCTAATAGGGTTAGAATCAGGTAACCCTACGGTGTCTTTATTACTCTATACCAAAATTTAGACACCAATACTACTAATAGGGGTTGGATATTATAGGTTGTTGGTCTGGAGCTTGTGGATTTTGTTCTTCAACTTCTATAGAACCATGGGTACATTCAGCCACAAAATCGGCTAAGGCCTGCTCTATAATGACTGTTTGGAGCTTATATTGTACATCAAACTCGCTCAGTTCTACGGCCTACTTGACCATCTGACCAAATAAATATAGTTTGTGTAAGATTTACTATAACTATTGGTTGGTTAGAACGATTATTATTTGGGCTTAGAAGTAAAGCCATAGCTTTCTTCTTGATACAATTAAGGCTAGAGCCAAAATTTTTGAAGGCGGATACTGGCTCTCTGAATCAGTGAAAGCTTTGTTGACATAGTATACAGGTCATTGAACCCATTCGTCTTCTTTGACTAACTGAGCTTACTAGACCCGAGACAACGAGGTGAATCGGTTCGAACAGATAAGCCTTCAACTATTGGAAGGCCTGCTCATATCAATAGAGCTACTTGGGTCAATTGATACTTAGTTTATTCTCTTGGCAGCTACATGCACTTCTATCACAAGTGCATCACCATTGGGATAACTAACTCTCTATGCATCCTCCTCGGTAAACATGATCAGTACTTCCTACTATAGTCTTAGTTTCTTAGCCAAAAGAATGTTGCACATAACCTGAAGCACCACTATTGAGTACTTAGAATAGTTTTTTCTATGCCTATGGGAATCTCCTGCTAGCATAGGTGATAAGGGCTTATTTATCATATATTTTCTCATATTTTACCTTGATATTTTATTATTTTATAAAAATAAATGACCATTTATGTGAAAAACTTCTAAAATATATAGCTGTAGCCCCAACAACATATAGATTTTTGCCCCAACGCTGAAACAGTTATCAAAATAAAAAAATAAAAAAATGACCTGTTGAAGTCGCGCATTTTCGCCCCAGCGCTGTCTAGTCACCGTACTAGCGATGGCCTAGCGTCTCAGCGCTATGTCCTCACTGCTCCAGCGATACAGGCTTTTAAACACAGCGCCCCAGCGACAACGTGATTCCTGACCTAACAAAAATTAGAGATTTCAAGCTCATATTAATCCCTATAAAAGGCTACTCATCCTCAGCCTTTAGAGGACATCCAAGAAGACATAAAACATACAACATAAGTCTTAGAGAGCAATAGAAGCATAATTAAAGTATCCATAGAGAGAAATTCAAGGTGTTCTTCGACATCAAGATTTTCTTAGGCAGCGCAATTAAGAGCAATTCAACGTCTATATCAGTTTGCTATTGATTATATCATGATTTCTTATTAATTTTTCCGTTGGTCTCTTGTAGCCATGAACTAAATTTTCTTTCAATGGTTAATACTTGAACTAAATATGTGCGCTTAATTGCCATATCTTTCTAATATTTAATAAACATAGCTCTTTGTTATTCAAATTACTTGTTCTTAATGCTTCAATGTAACTGGCTAATATATTATGAATGAATTGGTAATATTTTTGATAAACTCGAAAAAAGAATTATTATATTTAAACCTAGGTAATTTGATGCATGATTGTAGAGTAACATTCAATATTGCATATGCAAGTTTTGAATTAGGATAAGAATATACATAATTGACATGTATGATTAGTAAGACTTAATTTTAATGAATCTTTATTTATTACAAGTACCATAGGAATATAAATATTTGGTAAATTAAGGCATGCTTGCTTGACCTTGGGAGAGGCTTGTGAATACATTAGCATCTTGATCAATAATAAGAATTAAGAGAATTAAATATTAGATGATTAATCATTTGAAAGCACATTGAGGGATAGTATTAACCCTAGGTTTTCTCTATATTTTTATCTTCCAAATCTCTTTACATTGTGTCATTACTTTTATATTTTCTAAATTTATTCTTAGATTTTTATTTTTATGAATAATACTAGAAAGACATAATTTTAGTACTTGGTTAAAAAGAAGATATTATACCTATGGGTTCAACATTCGACTCTTTTATTTTTTTATTATTTGCCTACAATAGTGTATACTTGCACTCAATTATAAGATATAAAAATATTGTATCAGTGGGTCCACCAGATATGATCATAGTGTAGGAATCGTCAAATTGCTAGAGTAAAATTGTTTTACCGTTGCAACAATTTTGTAACTAATTTAGCGTTTCTGTGCACTCATGTCATCGAGGCAAAACTTAATTTCCATTGGAGTAAATACTACTTATCGCTATAGCGATTTTACTGTAAAAATCACTGTTCATGGTTACTGTTTATGATCACTATAGCAATTTTGATATTTTGTCTTGTTTCCATTATATTTTCATCCTTATTTGCTTCATTGATTTCAAACTTATAAAATAACAATAAAACACATTAAAAAGTCAAATAATCTTAATTTCAAAAAACAAAGATTTAGTTTGGAAGATGAAAATATTATACCTAATTAACCTTTATCAAATACCTCTAAACTTAGATAATTACTCGTCTTTGAGCAATTAAAAATAAAATCAAAGAGAGAATTTAAAGAGATTATACTTGACTCAAAATAAAATAAAAATTTAAAAATAAAAAATGCTAGGTTGATTCGATGATCATAATCATTATCTCAAAGGCTGTTGAAATGGCACAAGTTCTTTCGAAATTTAATAAACAACTCTTTATAACTCATAATACCATTCATCAAGTTCTTCATTCTTCTATATAATTGATCACTTTGTGTATGTGCAATAAGCAAGTAAATAGTCAAATAATACCTAGGTTTACTCAATTACTTTAATATAATATAGAAAAATAATGTCTCAGTATAATTTAATTTATAATAACACTACTATATGCTTACTTTTTACACCACTCTCCACTAATGTAGAGAGACACTTGTCTAGGGATCTATTTAGGACTTTAATTAGCTTATAATGAAAGGTTAGAGTCAATGAGGGATATAAGGATAAATATATGAAGTTTAAGTCACACCATAAACACTTAGATTTCAACTACTAACCTCTTAATCTCATTTTCCTTTAATTATCTCTTTTCCCATTCTTCTTTTAACCACTATTCTTCAAATAATTTCTTTTTTTTTTCTTAAGTCGGGTGTATAAAGAATTTAAAGAGTTTTTTTTTCTTTTTTTTCCTTTTTTTTGAATACCACCTAGACTTAATTACTTTCTACTTCAGTACTATTTTTTCATACAACTACAACCATTTTTCTTATAAGAGTATTTCTAAGTAAACTTCAAGGCATATGGTGTTACGGGTAGATTTTCAATAAATAAGCTTTAAGTCTTAGGATTGTAATGTGATTAAATAGAAAAAATTGGTATTTAAGATCAAAAAGGGTAACTAGGGATATATATATATATATCTAACATAGGCTAAAAAGACTCAAGAGGTCCAAAGATGGCCTTATGTTATTTTTTTATTTAGTGTTTCCTAGGATTTCATCTCAAGAAAGTTCTAGAGTATTGGTCCTCAAAATTGTGGTGTACTACTTAAGCATGAATATCTCTAAGTAACAATTAAACTAATACTTGCTTTTTCTCAACGTGCTCAAGAATAAGTAATCACAAATAAGGTCGAAATCAGTTTAAGATTCGGGTAGATGAATTATATCAAGTGTCTATTGTTTTCTAAGAGCATGTAGAAATAAATTCAGCTAATATGATATTTCTTATCATTGACTTATGATCATCATTACAACGTAGATACAATAATAAAAAAAATGCAAAATAGTAAGTAAAACAATCATGTAGCAAAAAATAAACACATTATAAGTATTTTCCTCCCCTAAACTTAAATTTGGCATTGTCTCCAATGGCGAAAATAACAATGAGAGTAAGAAATTTTCCTGGTAAATGAAGTCTTAGTATTGGAGCATTTTATGTTGATGTGATGATGTTGAATTTCCCTATCTCCTAACGCTTGTAAATTCTTGTGTTGCTCTTTAAATATTTGTCTTACTGTTTTAACACTAACAGAAAAGAAAATAAAATGCAATAAAATAAACAACATAAAATGAAAATTTAACTTCGGTTGCCTCCCAAGAAGTACTTGGTTTAGTGTCATCGACTTGACGTTTTCTTTATATCATGGAGGATCAAACTGCATGTTAGCGGGATCATACTTATAGAACTTTAGTTTATACATAAGAGCATTAATATTCTTCTTCTTTGACTTTTATAGTTCTATGAAAAAATCTTATAGATGCAGTCCCAACCACTTTGACTTCAGCCTTACCATAAATATTTTAATTTTAGATCAGAATACTGCACCTTGTTGGCTGATATTAATCTGTCTCTCCATTATCTTGCCATGCTTCTTATTTTTCTTTAACTTGCATAGTTTTGTATGAGCTTATAGTTGAAAGGCTTCTATTACTTTCAATTTAAGATGTGCTGGTAGGTTTTTAGGAATTACTATGTCAACCTTGAAACATTAAGAGATATTGTTGAAAAATTGCTGATGTTTAAGGTTCTTCTCTTAGAGTCTTTGTGGGAAAGAAGGTGGTGGTGGTGGTGGAATATATAGATTGTCTTTGCTTTGAAGTGCAATCAATTCTTTTTCTTTTATAGTTGACTCTTCTTCTATTATCTTTATTGCTCTATCATGGCTATTATTTAGTTGAGATATCTTAACAACTGGTGGCAGTTCTTGTTCACTTTCCAAGGTGCTTTTTTGGCATTGCTTCTTATTTCCTCTTTGATTTACCTATATGTTACTGGTCAATGGGCCTTGTGGAGGATTGTTTAATGATGTGGCCAATTAGCTTCTTTGAATTTTTAATGTCCTTAAAGAGGTTGTTTGGCTTTGAAGGAGGGCATCTGTTTCCTTTATGTATTGCATAAATATCTTTTCTTTAAGCTTGTTATCTCTTCAATCTACTGTTGAGGTTGTACTGGTATGCTAGGAGGGTCCATTTAATTCAAATTATAGAAGTTAGTGTAGGTATTGTGATGCTATTCTTGATAATGTAGTGCGTAGCCTTTATGCATTGGCCATTTGGATGGTTGTCACTAAAGAAATCAAAAGTAATATGTTGTCTTTTAATAGTATTGATTTTTTTGGTCAATAGGTTAATTTATATAGCTAGTGAGGTGAGTGTCCCCTCATTATGTATACTTGTAATTCTTCTTAGGAATGTTCTCTCTACTAGCCATTGATAACTATTGGATGCCATATCCTCAAGCAGGTTATATGCTTTGTCAGTTGACTTATTCATTAGTGCTCCCCTTATTGTGACATTTATTATGGTCCTTAACTGCCCTATTAAGCCATTATAGAATACCTGTACAAATAATCACTTTGGAATCCCATGATGTAGACATCTTTTCAGCATATCTTTGTACTGCTCCTATGCCTCATAAAGTGTTTCTTCATGCAGTATGATATGTTATACTGCATGAAAGAAGTAAAGTCATTCCTCATTCTTACTTCTTGGTTGATGGAAAGAATTTGGATAGGAATTTCTAAGCCAAGTCATCCCATGTTAAAAATTTATTCTGATGGTGGTGACATCAACCAATTCTTTGTCTTGTCTCAAAGTGAAAAAGAAATAACCGCAATCTTACTGCATCATTTGAAACTCTACCGTATTTGAACAAATCACAAATATCTAAAACATTTATGATATGTTCATTTGGATCATCGCTTGGAAGTCCGCTGAATTGAACTGAGTCTTTCTACATCTAGATTATTTCCGGCTGAATTTTAAAGTAGTTGACACTTTTTGTTGGTTGGCATATGCTGAGTTGAATGCTATTAATCATTGGGATTGAATAACTTTCAAAGATTTATATTCTATCACTTTTTACTAAAATTGAAATTGATAGACTATATAAAATTAATCATTGGCATGTAGCTTTGAAAGGTATCCTTAAAAAACTCAAAAACAAAAAGACTAGAAAAGCAATTGTACAAAACTAAAAGTAAAAGAAAAAAAGACTATATAAAATAAAATAAAATAATTGAAGTAAAAACAAGAAATATTGGTATTAATATTGGTAAAAATAAAAATTATCCCTAACAACAGTGTCAAAATTTTGAACCCACAGAAATAAATATTATTCTTAACCAAGTAATAATTTTGTATCTTTTAAGTGATTATCTGAAAAATTTAATCCTCAATTTGCAAATAATGAAATAAACTAAATAAAAGAGTAGAAAATAAATAATCATAACCTAAATAACTCAAGAAGATAGCAATATAAAGAAAGTTTATGGTTAATTACTATCCTTTAATATATTTGTTTAATTAGTGTTATGATATTCATAACGTAACGGAATAGAAAATAAAAATTCTTTAATCTTTATTTTCATCAGATAAAAACTCTTTTTATTTGAGGATCTTATGAATTATGGATTTGATGTTTAAAATAAATAAAAATCAACAAAAAAAAGATATATCTTGAATCCACGCTAAGTTTTCTTTTACCAAAGACTTTCAAACTAAGTCTTTTGTTTTATAGTGAAAGAAAGAGTGAGCTTTTAATTTTTTCTTTAAAAACAAATGTATTATGTGTTTTTTTACATATGTGTGTCTCCTTTTTAGAATAATCTTCTTCGTTTAAAATATCTTTAAAATGATAAATTATTATTATTTTAATTTAATAATTTAATTAATAACATTTATTAATTAAATCATGATCTCTTTAAAGGAGACTTAATTCATGTAAACCACATAGAGTCTTATTCTTTATGGTTAACATATAATTCTCAATAATTGAGTATTATTAGACTTCTAAAATAAATTGGGTTATAGTCTTTTTATAAAAGGAAAAGCCAAAAATAAAAATTAAATCTTTTTAAAAATTTCAAAAATTATCCTTAAGATTTTTTAAACTTTATTTCTTAAATTAAATATTTAATTATATTTGGATAAGATATTATCTATATTAAACATACGTATTTTGAAAATTATTTTTTGGACACAAACAATTTATGTAATATCACAATCATCTTTTTAATTGTTCACTGTAATAACGAAAGATGTGGTATTGGGGACCCATGGACCTACAATCTCAAGCTCCAATAAATTTTAGATAATTAATTAAACTCTTTAATTAACTAATCCAATTTATGAATTCCAGTGTTATTCCACTAAAAACTCAGAATTGCACTCTTGAAATTGTAGATATATTTTACTCAGAAAACTTAGAGCAGTCCATTGATTTAATACTACATACAATTCAACCCTCCATAGATGGTTCATAATTGAGCTAGATCAATTATCGTTTTACTCCTTTAATTACTTCTCTATCCTTAAGTACTATTAATTCACTGGTGAACAGTTAATTTGTAATCATGTTACAAATTAAGTGCTCCAACTGTTCAGTTCTATAATTAACCCTTAATGAAATCTTCTTTTTAGCTTTCTAGGAAGGAATAGATTCCATATCTATAAATTATATTCCTAACCGCTTATCTTATTATGCCACAAAATACAAGTTTTTAGCATATTCTTCAGACAAACCATAACAAGTATTTCAAATGACAAAATGACACAAACATGAATTTATAATCACTCAAGATTAAGGTTGATCTGCATATAATCATCAGTCGACGTTATTTGAATTATTAATTAACAACGGTACTTTACATAAGAATTTAAACTACGTATGGTCCAGTCCTATATAATCATATTATATAAAGTGCCTCCACCATAATGTCACTGTGTTAGTGATTCGGATAAAATCAATACATTATAGATGTAGATGGACCGCACTAGTAATATTTAATTAAAGATCCCAAAATTTAATTAATTTATTACGACATTTTCTATTTATTATCTATAACATTAATCGTCTTGTATGTAACAATTATATACTAAGGTTATAGTTACATTAATAAACATGAGACTTTTTTGATATTTTTGTCATAAAGTTATGAACACTTATCAAGTATAAAATTGTAACTTTATTAATTTTATAAAAATAATACAAGTACATGCTTTTAGGGCACTATCTTTGAAAAACTCTCACTTGCCCTAAAGCAGGTAAGACATGTCTCTTAAACCCATGCCCTCCATATTACTCTCAAACGTCCTAGCTGGTAATGTCTTGGTGAATGGGTTTGCAAGATTTCTTTTTGATGCTATATTTATAACTGTTACATCACCTCTATCACGATTTCCCTAATCAGGTATTACTTTTTCTCTATATGTTTTGCTCTCTTATGGCTCCTAAGTTCCTTCGAATTCCCCATTGCCTTACTATTATCACATTAAAAAGTCAATGGTTTATCCATGTTTAGAATAACGTTCAGATCAGTGAAGAACTTCTTAAGCCATACTGCTTCTTTAGCTTGTATTCAACCTCCATGGTTGAATTAGCAGTACTGGATTGTTTTACACTTCTCCAAACTATGGCTTCATCACTAGGAGTAAATACTGACCCAAACGTCAACTTTCAATTGTTTTTGTCTAATTGAAAATTAGATTCAGTATAACTAGTAGGGTTTAGGTCTCCACCTGAATACATAAGCATATAGTTTATTTTTCTCTGAAAATACTTGAGAATATACTTTACCGTAATCCAGTGAGCCAATCCAGGGTTGGATTGATAATGACTGACTATTCTTACTACATAACAAATGTCAGGCCTCGTGCACAACATAGCATACATGAGGCTGCCAACTACTGAGGCATTGGGAATCTAAGTCAAATCTTCTTTCTCCTGAGGTGTCTTAGGACACTGCTCTCTAGAAAGAATAATTCCATGTTGAGTTGGTAGTCGACCCTTCTTGGAATTTTACATCAAAAATTACATAAGCACTTTATAAATATACAATGCCTGAGACAGTGCCAATAGTTTGTTCTTGGATCCTAAATAATCCCAAAGATATAACTTGTCTCTCCCAAATCCTTCATTTAAAAGTGCTCAACTAGCCAATTCTTTATAATGGATAATGTTTCTGATAGTGCGTTGTGTGTATAGTAAGCGTGTACATTTTAATTTTTTTTAATTTACATATCACATGCATAAATAAATGTAGCAGAATATAAATAAGTATCTCATCACACTAATGTGATATTAGAAAACTCATCCTTAAGAAGTGCTTTACGCAGTTCTAGTCTAGGACTTGGTGAGATCATTTGAACTAGAACAGTAGCCTTCTATTCTCGATGAATTATTTAAATTTAAAATATTAGAAACAACTCTTCCTTCTTTATTTATTTCTCCCGTGATAGACTAACCAATAGCCTTTTAGTAACACTTACTATATTTAGCTCATAAATCACTTGTCTTAATAAATAAATAAAGCTAACTATTTATAGTCTTACATGCCTCACATTCAGCCAATAACAATGAATGAAGTGGCCAATTTAAAGGAAGCATGACAAGGCAAAAATATTTCCTTGTCATGCTTGTTTAAATCATGAGTAATGAAACAAAAAATTTGGCTGAATAAAAAACAAATGAGTGGCCATGTGATGTTAAACTCACGCTAGCTCATGCTTATTGACTTGCATCTTTTGCTTAGCACTTTAAGCATATTAAAAAACAATTTGATTTCATTTGGCTAAAAGTTCATTTTCAAATGGTGACAATTCATTTGGCCAATAATTACTAATAAGTAACAATTATATAGATCATTCAAATCATGCCACATGTCATGCCATTACAAATTAATGGCATGGCATGTGACAGCCAATAGAAAGGATAATGTGGCAAGACCCACTCGCTGAGATCCTGGGTTTAACACTTAAACCCTATGATCTCTCTGAGAGATCCTAAAATAATTGTAATTTTTTTAGAACATCCCAAATTAAACTATTCAATCTGGTGCACTATTTCAGTGCACAACGATTACACTTCATATAGTGAGACTCCCTAGGTTCACAACCGTTTTGTCTTACGAAATTCTTCCGTAAGTCCATAAACGATGCTCCACACACATGCTATAGAAATTACAAAATAACGTATTGAACCATAGAAGTTCAGGTTAATAGATATTCATAGAATCTCTCTGTTATATATGTTGTATGGGGATTCTAATATATGTGGGTTTATGCATGTGCAATTGTGTCTATTGTCTAAAATACGTATCTTATACATATTCTATGTGGCGAAAGCGTGTAAATTGCAATAAACATAATAATTAACATATATTAATCGCATTAATATATAAGTAGGTTTGAGAACTTACCTCAACGTGTAATATTATACACGTATTTTTCTCAAAGTCCACATGGAGACCAACTCGTGGGCAATTCTAGTCACCAACACGGTGGGCTTGGTGAGCTAGAACAACAGCTTTATATGTAGCACTAGATTTAACTCTTAAACCCCAAAATGGCCGGTGTGTGTTTACATCATTTTTTCCAAAAGAATAAGAAATGAAAAGTTTGAAGCAATCCACCATTGCTTCAATTGGAACTATAAAGAAAAATGAAACAATCTCATTTTTTTCTTTTATTTTTCTCTTCTTCTTCTTTCTCCGGTTCTTCATTCTTTTCTCTACATTTCCCTTTCTTTTCTCTCAGCTAAAATGTCCAGCACACATTCACTTTCTCATCTTTCTCTCTTTATATATATATAATAAAATATCAATATAATATAAATAATAATATAATATTAATAATGGGTGCCAACTATTTGGTACCCAAAATATAATATTAATATATATAAAATAAAATAAAATAATATAATATAAAATATATTATATAATATAATAGGAGAGATATTTTAATTATTTAACAATTAAATAATCATAGTGTGATATGACCATTTTGCCCCTTATAAATAGTTACAAAGTCTACTCCATAGTAGGTCCCACCAAACTCACACTTGGGTAAACTCAACCGAGGGTTCATAATGTGCTACGTGTCATTATAAAATTAGTAAATAACAATTATTGACTAATTGTTGTATTTAACACTTAAATACAGACACCACGTAATCCCGTGGTATTGCTAAAAATTGCTAAATTAAATATTTTAATCCGGCATGCTGCCCCAGTGCACAACGAGTACACTCCATATCGCGGGACTCCCTAGCTCCTACACCCGATTCTTTAAATAAAACTATTTCATGAGTTCGTGAGCAATGCCCCACACATACGTCACAGATATACAAATCAGCGCATTGAACCATACAAGCTGAGGTTACAATGCATACGTATAGTCATTCTGTCATGATATCCTAAATGTGCGGGGATATAGATTATCACCGTCAAATCCCCTAGTGCTCATCCATGTCCTATCTCTAGACTTGTATCTCACTGAATAATATGTGCAAACTTCTTTTCCATATTGTTCTACCCTGGCGGAACTCTTTCCCGCGATTTATGCTTGTGGCCACAAGACTTTTCGAGATACAGTCTCAAAGCATCTGGATATCGAACTCCTTATATGAGCTGACGGATCCCATATCTGTACACACCAGACTCCATAAGCATCGGACCATACCTAGTGACACCTAGCGGTCATGCGTGGAACCAAAGTATGGTGGATCACTTACAAGTCCACCGTGGTACTTAGGTCAAAGGACCACGTATACTACTCAACTCGAGAGGACCCTTCGTTGATGACCTATATAGGATGTCTATCGGAGGCCCTTGTGAGTTAGTCCTATATCCAGTCCTAATTGGATACCCATATGTCAATACGAGCTCTAAGCTGACGGTCGGCTAGTAACGACCATCTATATCCTATAGGTATGACATATGCTAATCTATATTTAAGGTATCCACCGACAGACCCACATCGACAGAAATAGATCAGGGATAATTATTCGAGAATATACTTGTGCAACTAGCATTTTTTAGCATCTTATTGTAACTCTTACAACTATGCAGTTACTAGTATATTCCCAGGTTTATGTTCCATTACAGACAAGGCTTTAACTCTTGGATATGCTGAGTATTATAACCATCTAACTCTTAGCTGTGCTAACATTTAGCATTTAGATCTCTCAGCGTGGCTAACCAAGTGCCCTTATCAAAACTCCTTTAGATCTGATCTGAACTCGTTCAGATTTACAATGTCTGTAACGTTACATTACATAATACCATATAAATAGGTATTAGCAATTTAATGGGAATGTACACTTGTATAAATACACAAGTATATGTACATTTAGGGATGGCACGTAAGCACCGACCCAACAATATTTATCTTGGAAGAGTGGAGATATAGATCATTACTGTCAAGTCACCATATGCTCAACTGTGAACTTATCTCTAGATTTGTATTTTCATAAATAATATCGGCAAATATTTTTGTGATATTGTTCATCATACGAAAAACTCTTTTCTTGGGTTAATTGCTTATGGTCATAAGACTTTCGAAGTATAATCTCGGAGCATCAGGATATACAACCCACCTATATGAGCTGACGAATCCTATATTTACATACATCAAATTCCATAAGTATCAGATCATACTTAACGACACCCAACTGTCAGACCATGAAAGGTCTCTGACATATGTGAAATCTAAGTATAGTGGATCACTCATAATCTCATTGTGGCACTCAGGTCAAGAGACCAACTCAAAATGATCATCTATTGATGGATTTATTGGATGTCAATTGGAGATCCTAAATGAGCTTGTTTAGTATCTAGTCCTAACTGAATACCCACATGTCTATAAGAGCTTCTATTAGGCTCATAGTTTGTTAAGACTAACCATTTGGACCATTCAAATATAGACATACACAAATCTATATTAAATAAGGTTCACATCGATAGACCTATATCAGTGAAAATAGATAAACAAGAACATAACATTTGAAAACATACTTGTACAATGACATTTTTTAGCACTATTTATAAATATTTGCAACTATATCATTGCTAGTATACCCTTCGGTCTTTGTCTCATTTCAAACAAGGTTTTAACTCTTTAAATCTCGCTGACTCTTATAACCTACTAACTCTTAGCAGTGTTAACTCTGAACAGTTATAACTCTTAGCGTAGGTAACTTTTAGCGTTGGTCTATTATACTTTCTCTATATTAAGTGCAAGTGCACACTATTGGGAACAAGTAATATAGAGTGTCGCTCCCACGAGGAATGTTTTATATTTCTAACTAATTACTAAAATTGTGTCCTCTAGCGTTTATCCAAAAAAATTAATTTTTTGATTTGTTTGATTAAAATCAAATTAAAAATTATCTACGTTACCAGCCGTAATTATACAATCAAATTAAACAATAGATTTGAATATATATGGTGTAGATCTAGAACTATATCTATCACTTAATATGATTTTTTAAATAACAGTGCTCCGATTATTAATCCTTCAATTCAATTATTGGTTACAACACGAGTCTAGCCACAAGCGTCTTCCGATGGTCAAGTGATTATACCAAGATCTATTAATTGCCTATATTCCTAAGGTAATTAAATAGATCAAGATTTATTAAGCACAAGTTGTATTAACCATACATACCATCTAGATATATTTCTATTCTAGATCAAAACTCACAAATGCTACTTTGTGATCATGTATCAATTTGTCATGAGCTTAACAATTAAATTCATTTTCCAAGTTTATTCAATTGCTACTGAATCATTTAATATATGTCCAGTGTATCAAAATCATTAAGATCCATCAAATTGAATAAGAATTAAGTTCAAAATAATTGGATCCAACAAATCAATCCATCGTATTAAGATCAAAGTTTATAATCTTTGAAATTATACTTAGATCAACATGATAATAATGTCAAGATCAACTAAAAATATAGACATAATATAAACTGATCAAATCATATCAAACTAGTAATGATTGAAGCCAATGAAGTTCAAGTTCAAGGATTGATCGAGAATTGTTCCTCTAAAATGATCTTGATTAGGTTGATCTTGTATAATCTCTCAACCAAATGTGTTTGATTGTTGTTTTTTGTGTTTGACTGTCAATTTTGGATTGTTTTCTGGGTTAGAAAGGTGTTGAAGTTGAGAGAATTTGAGATGTTTAAAGTGAAGGTCTGAAATTCTTTTTTAGGAGGCAAAATGCAAGTTTTTTTTATAATTTTAGGCAACGTAGGGCATTATATTTTTGAATGCTGGTGCGTTCTCAGCGTTGTAAGGTTATTACTGTGGCACTAGAGCATTGACCCAGATCCAATTTTCACCCCAGCATTAATATCCATCAAACGTTGGGGCGTTCATCACCAATTTTGTATTTTTTGCATTTTGGTCCCTATTTTGCCTCAAAATCATTAAATTTTCTTCCCTATATGCTCCATTAATTTCCATTCCAATCTCATTATGATTAAAACCTAGAAAAACAACAATAAATGCATAAATAACTTTGAATTTACCCAAAAACGAACAATTATTAAGATAAAATGGGGTTATAATATGTATCTAAATTGCACTCATCAAATACCCTCAATCTTAAGTAATTTCTCATCCTTGAGCAATGAAGGAGATTAACACACAGCAAACTCAAATACATATGCAAAATAAATAGAAAAAATAAAAGTAACAACTAGTTGGATTAAGTTAATGATTACATTATTATCTCAAAAACTACTTCACTATTCTTAATCCTTTCAAAATTAATAAAATTTTAATTAATTCACAAACACTACAATTAAATATTTTCATTCTTCCCTATAAGTGATCAACCATGTGTGTGTATGAAACAAGCAAGTATTAACTGAATTGTACTTAGATTAGCTCAAGTACTCAAGATTATATAGAAAAGAATTATCTCGGTATATTTTTAAGTACAAAACACTACCATAAGCTTGTTTTTCATACAACTCTCTACTAATGTAGAAATACATATGTTTAGGGATCTATTAGGTCTTTTATTATCTTGTAATGTAGGGCTAGGGTCAAGATGGGTTATTTTGGATACAAATTTGGTTTAATTCACACTATGAACACTAAATCCCCCTAGGTACCACTTGAATATCCTACACTTGATTTAATTCCCACAAACTTATTATTTTTACCCAATTTCAACCACTTATTCTTTTTCTTTTTTTTCATTTTTCAATTTTTTTCCATCATCATTTTTTAACTCCCCTAAACTTAAGGTGGCACTTACTTGCCAAATTTCATTGTTTTTCTTCTTTAAACAACCATAACACTACAAACTCGATAATATTTTTCAATATGCTTTGTCTTTATGGTGTTAAGGTTATTTTGGGTACTTAAAATTTAAAGTTTAGGCTTGTAATGTGCTTATTTAATAAAATAGAAATTTAGGCTTAATTGGGGTGACTAAGGATAAATATACACCAAGGGTATGTTAGAAAGGCTTAAATGGTTCAACGATGGCCTAATTTTATTTTCTATTTATGTGTTTTTTATGATTTCGCCTCAAGCCATAATCAAACATGTTTTAGAGTGTCTGCATGTTCAATGAGACTGGTAATCATCATCTTAATCCAATAATATAAAGCAAAATAAAACACTCTAATCAATAATAGATAAACAGAAATAAATTTGAAATAAATATGAGACCAATTGTATAAAAAAAAGTAATAAACAACAACTTTTCAATAATTGCCCAAATACTATTGTTCTTCTAATACAGGCCGGCCTAAAAAACATAAAGACAATAACATAAAAGAAAAAAAATAAAAAACATAAAATAAAAAAGTAAAAAAATTAAAAGCTGAACTAAATATGGGAAATGTTTCCTCTGTCCCCACTAATGATGTGATATGGTTCCCATGACATCAAAAGTAAAAAGTGATTCTGAAACACTTCCCTGATAAGTGAACATCGTTCAATCTTGACATTCGTTGTCATTGTCAACCAAGAACAGATCAAAGATCGAGTCATCCTGTCCTTGCTCATCCTCCTCCTCATCAGCCTCCCTAGCAGTAGTGGTGGTGGGTGGTAGTGCTAAAGTTGAAGGTGCAGTGGTAGTCTATGGTAGTAAGGGCTAATGTCTGCCCTCGTGTTGGTAGCCTAAACCTACATCTAACTATATAAAAGATCTCTCAACTCTTTGACCTCTGATTGTACCTCAGTAGCTTGAGTCTTGAGTCAAGATAATCTAGCAGAAATGGACATGCTGATGGATGATGAGGTTATCGGTGGTGGTGGGGAAGGTCGCTGTTGTGGCTTCTTAGCATATGTCAACTTACAGATGGTAGCTGTATCAATGGCATGTGGTGGTGGTAATGTCTCTGCTATGTCCTCTCAATGCATACCCACGTGTGTACAAGGAATTATAATTAATAAGGGAAAAAAAAGCTCGCCTTTGTAAGGTGTGCACAAGCAAGAATCTTAGACTATATAATCTGCTCAACGTTGATGGAGCACCCCGTTATGATAGCATAAAGTAGAACAACCTTCTACCTGATAATATTGCTCGTGTGCAACACGGGCATCAGCCTGAAGGCTAGAAAATAATACCATGCCTTAATCTCGAGAGTCATGTGCCTCAAGAGGAAAGTAAAGGGTACACCTTGTATAACCTTCTACCTAGTCCGGGTGTACATAGCATTTTAATGATCAACTCATAATCTGGCTCCCAGCATAACTACGTGTACTTGTCATCCATCTCTGCAAGTAAACCAAATATCCATTGATGGTGGCCGCGTCGAATGCCACCATCCTGCCCCTCACAAATGTCCTATAGCCAATGTGTTTCTTAGCATTGGTGTAGAACTCTCTAATAATTGAAACTACACTCATTGGTGGCTGTTGATAGAAAATCTCCTAGTTATGTCTCTTGATCATTATTTGAACACTCTATAACCCAAAGTTAGCAGATCGAAGCCTCTTTCCTAAATGAAAGACTTGCTCACTACCTATGTGTTGAAGCAATCTTACACCTCTGCCAAAATAAAATGAGAAGTATTAAACTGAACACTCCTTGCTTTGGTAAATCTTTATCTCTTAGGCGACATATCTAAAAATTGAGTAGAAACATGGATTTGGGTGATTTTAAGTGAATTTCAGGTTTATAGAATTTAGGTGGGATTTAGTATTTTGGGGTTATTTTTATGTTTCAATTTGTAAAATGTGAAGTATGAAGGGTAGGGAAGTTATTGTGAGTGTAGGATTGTTTGTGTAAGTATTGGGATTGGCTTTTGTTTGAGAGAAAATAGGTTTTTTCGAAGGTGGGAAATGGAGAAAATGAAAGAAATCCCCTTTTTACACTATTTTTGGATGAATGTTGGGACGTTCCCAGTTTTTTTTTAAAACTTTCAAATTTTAAACACATACCAATGTTAGGGCATTATGTGATATAACGCTGGGGTGTTACACGTGTTTTGGCTATTCAATTTCCTTCGAATGTTGAGGCATTGGAGCATAAAACACTGGGGTGTTCGCAAGAGAATAATGTTAGAGTGTTATATTGTATAATACTAGAGTGTTGTAATCACCTTTTTTCTAACCTCATATTAAAATAAAACACAAATTTTTCTTGGGTTGCCTCTCAAGCAACACTTGATTTTTATGTCTTCGGCTAGACATTCTTATTCAGTGTTAAGGTCAGCTTAACTAAAGGGATGATTTTTTTCAATCAATTTCATCCGCCCAATAGTGTTTCAATCATTGCCCATTCACCTTGAACAACCGTTTGGTCTCTTTATCTAAAATTTTAATTGCTCCATGAGGATATACCTTTGTGATTCTAAATAGGCCTGACCATCGAGATTTAAGCTTACTAGGGAAAAGTTTCAAACGAGAGTTGTATAATAACACTTGTTGTCCTTGTTTAAATTCTCAATGTGTGATCTTTTGATTGTGCCATTTTTTTTATCTTTTCTTTATAAATTTTGGCATTTTCGTTTGCTTGAAGTAGAAGCTCATCTAACTCATTAAGTTGAAGCATTCGCTTATCACCAACAGCTTGCATATCAAAATTAAGGGCATTGATGGCCCAATAAGCCTTATGCTCTAATTCCACCAATTAATGACATACTTTTTCAAAGACAACCCAGTATGGGGACATCATAATTGAAGCTTTAAAAGCCATGTGATTGGCCTAAAGTGTATCATTCAATCGCATAGCCCAATCTTTCTTACTTGACTTCACTGTCTTCTCAAGAATTCGCTTGAATTTTCTCTTTGACACCTTTGCATGTCCACTCATTTGAGGATGATATACGGTGGTAACTGTGTGCCTTACTCCATATTTTTGTAGAAGGTATGTAAAGTATTTTTTATAGAAAGTGTGACCCTTCATCACTTATTATTGCTCTTGGAGTGTCATATCTTGTGAATATGTTCTTTTTCAAGAACTTCAACACTACTTTAGCATTATTGGTTGGAAGTGTTATAGCTTTCACCTATTTTGACACATAGTCAACTGTTATAAGTATGTATTTATGATTGCATGAAGAAATAAATGGTCTTATATAGTCAAATCCCCAAACACAAAAAATTTCCACTTCCAAAATGTTTTGCAGAGGCATTACTTGCCCTTTTGTTATATTCCTGGTCATTTGGCTGAAAAGTCATCCATTAATACCTTCAGGAAATGTTCCACAATGTCTGAAAAGATTGCCATCATGCACAATTAAAATATGGCTAGTGCATTGCATAGGCCAAATGGCATTCTCCGAAATGTAAATGTACCATATGAACATGTAAATGTGGTCTTCTCTTAGTCTTTTAGGGCAATTGCAATTTGATTATAGCCTGAGTATCCATCTAAGAAACAATACTACTGATGCCCTACTAATATATCTAGCATCTGATCAAGAAAGGAAGAGGGAAGTGATCTTTCCTTGTGGCCTTATTGAGCTTTTGGTAGTCTATACATATTCCCCATTTAGTTACTGTGTGGTTAATTCATTGTTCTTATTTTTCACTATCGTTACGTCTCTCTTCTTAGGGATACATTGGACTAGGCCCACCCATGAGCTATCAGATGTTAAATAATGATCCTAGAATCTAACCACTTGATTATTTTCTTCTTGACCACTTCCTTCATAACTAGGTTCAGTCTTCTCTATTGCTCAATGGTCAATTTATGATTTTCTTCAAACAAAATTTTATGTATGCAGAAAGATGGACTAATACCATGGATCTTAGCAATGGTCCAACTGATTGCTCTTTTGTGTTGCCAGAGTACTTTGAGTAGTTTCTCTTTCTGTATCTCATCAAGCTTGGAAGAAATAATAACAAGAAGAGTAAAAGATTCACCTAAATAATCATAGTTTAAGTGGTTTGGCAATGGTTTAAGCTTGAGTTTCGATGGCTCTTCTATTGAGAGTTTATTATTTGCTTCAATGTTCTCCGATCTGTCTATTGATTCATACCTAGGTCTCATGTGGTCAAAACTATGTGATGTATTCAATATTTTCATATACTCCCTTACTTTGTGGTTCTTTGCGTTGTCCTTATTAATTATGGCATTTTTGAGATAGTCTTGGATGGCATTAATTGTGTAAACCTTATGTACTTCTCTATCGATGGCATCGATTTCATCATGCTTATCTGATTTATTTAGGAACTTCATTTCCTTGAACACATTAAAGGTTACCTTATCATTCTAGACCCTCATAGTTAGCACACCCTTCTGAAAATCAATTAAGATTCTTCTAGTTACTAAAAATGGTCACCCTAAAATGATAGGAATCTCCGATCTTCCTTCATATCAAGCACTATAAAATATGCTAGAAAGATGAACTTATCCACCTTGACAAGAACATCTTCGATGACTCCTTTTGGATATGTGAAGGACTGATCTGCTAGTTAGAGAGTGACATTTATTGGCTTAGCAGCATACATACCCAACTTGTTGTAGATTGATAATGACATAAGGTTAGCACTGGTGCCTAGGTCACATAAAGCTTTCCTGAAATATCGATTATTGATGGTATATAGGATTGTAAAGCTTCTAAGATCCTTGAGTTTAGGAGCTATTTTCTTCTAAAGAATGGCACTGCACTTCTCAGTTAATGCCACAGTTTTAAAGTCGTCCAACTTTTTTTTTCTTAAGAGTATATTCTTCATGAACTTTACATAACTGGACATTTGCTCTAATGCCTTAACGAAAGGGATGATAATGTACAATTGTTTAAAATTTTTAAGAAATTTAGAAAATTGCTTATCTAATTTCTTTTTCTGCAACCTTTATAGGAATGGTGGAAGTGGAGTGTAAGGCTTCAATTGAGGGGTTTACACTGATTTTGCTTTTTCAACATATTATGTATTATCTTTCTTTTCTATGTGAACTTTTGGTACTGGATCTTTTTGTTGTGCTTTTTGTTGATTTGGAGGTTGTATTTCAAAATACTATACCTCCTTACCACTTCGTAAAACGATTACCTTGTTTTGTTCCTTATAACCTCTTGGATTGGCTTCAGTGTTGCATGATAGAGCATCATGTGGATGATTGTTCATTTTTGAAACAAGTTTTCCAACTTGAGTCTCCAAGGCTCTCAAAGATGCAACTTGATTTTGAATGAGATTTATTTGGCTTTAGGGAAGTGTGTCTATTTGTTTCATATATTTCATGAATATATCTTCCAAATCCGATTTCTTCTTATGCTGTAATTGAATTGGTAGGGCATGAAATCTAGGTAAATTGACCGACTTAGATGATTGCCCTTGGTTATTGCTCCAAGAGAAGTTAGGATGATTCTGCCACCCAAGATTATAGAAATTGGAGTTGGAATTGTTTCAAGTTTCGTTGAAATTTCTAACATAATTTGCACTTTCCATAAAATACCTATTATGGTGGTCATCACCACAAAAATCACAAGTAATTAACTGATGTTTTACTTAGTTGACTCTCAAAGCATCAACATTTTTTGCTATAAGGTTGATTTGGACTGTTAAGGTAGTCAAGGCCTCAATTTCATGTACTCCACCCATTTTTCTTGGATTTATTCTTTCTGCAGGCCACAGATAGCTTTGGATGCCATTTCTTCTAGCAGGTCATAAACTTCATCAGTGGACTTATTCATTAAAGCACCACTAGCTGTAGCATCCACAATTGTTCTTAAATGCCCTACGAGTCCATTATAGAATGTTTGTACAAGTAACCACTTAGGAACTCCGTAGTGTGGGCATTTTTGAAGCATGTCTTTAAATCTCTCCCATGTTTCATACAATGACTCATAATCAAATTGCACAAATAATGTAATATCATTGCTCATCTTGGCTATCTTTACTGGTGGAAAGAATTTAGTGAGAAATTTTTTTGTAAGTACATGATATGTTGAAATTGATCCGGATGGCAAAGACATTAACCGACTCTTTGCTTTATCCCTTAATAAAAAGGGAATAATCGCAATCTAATGTCATCATCGGACACTCCCTTATATCTAGATGTATCACAAATTTCAAGAAAATTCATGATATGCTCATTTAGATCATCATGGGGTAATCTACTGAATTCTATTGAGTCTTTTAGCATTTGGATTATGCTTGGTTTAATTTCAAAATTGTTTGCATTGATCATTGGTCTCTTAATGCTAGAATATATCTCATCAACTAACATGACAACATAATCTCTCAACAATCTTGGCTCTTCAGCCATAGGATTAGGATTTTAATCATTCATTATGTTTAATTGAGCATGTTCTTAACAAATTCTTCTTAATGTTCTTTCTATTTCAGGATCAAAAACAACCAATTCAACACTCTTAGATCTACACATGCATAGTTATGGCCATCAAGACAATTGAAACAAAAGCAAAATAAATGAAAAGCAAAGAAAAATAACCCGGCATTAAAATAAAAATAAATCCAAGCAATTAATAATAACGTAAAAAAAATAGTGAAATAAATAACAATTCAATAAAAAAGAAATTAAATAAAAGTAAATAAAATTAACAACAATAATTTAAATAGCAATTTAATATAAATGAAAATGACAACAACAAATAATAATAACATAAAAATAAAAAAATTGCAACAATAACATATAATAAAGAAAGCAAAATAGAAATTAAACAAGAATTAATTCAAGCAAACAAAATAAAATAAAAACAGAAAATAAAATTCAAATTAAAAGTAAGAAGGATTGTTGTTAGTATTGGAAAAACTAAATCTAACTTTCCCAACAACAACGCCAAAAACTTGTTGTGCTTTCTCTATATTAAGTGTAAGTACACGTTATCGAAAAGTAAGATAGAGTGAATATAGTGTCGATCTCACGAGAAATTTGTCATATTTCTAATCAATTACTAAAATTGTGTCGTCTCGTTTTTATCTAGAAAATTGATTTTTTTTATTTGTTTAATTAAAATTAAATTAAAAATTATCTACGTTACCAACTGTAATAAAACAATCAAAATAAACAATAGATCTGAATATATATGGTGTAGATCTAGAACTATAGCTATCACTAAATATTATTTTCTATATAATAGTGCTCCGATTATTAATTTCTTAATTCAATTATTGATCACAATGCGAGTCTTACGACAAGTCTCTTCTGATGATTAAGTGATTATACCAAGTTCTACTAATGACCTATATTCCTAAGATAATTAAATAGATCAAGATTCATTAAGTACAAGTTGTATTAACCATATATGTCATTTAGATATATTTCTATTCTAAATCGAAACTCACAAATGCTACTTTGTGATCACGTATCAAATTGTCATAGGCTTAACAAATAAATTTATTTTTCAAGTTTATTCAATTATTACCGAATCATTCAATATGTGGCCAGTATATCAAAAACATTAAAATATAATAAATTGAATAAGCATTGAGTTCAAAATAATCGGATCTAACAAATCAATCCATCATATTAAGATCAAAGCTATAATCCTAAAAATTAAACTTAGATCAACATGATAATAATGTCAATATCAATTACAAATGTAGACATAACATAAACTGATCAAATCAGATAAAACCAGTAATAATTGAAGCCAATGAAGTTCAAGTTCAAGGATTGATCCTCTAAAATGATCTTGATTAGGTTGATCTTGTGTAATCTCTTCACCAAATGTGTTTATTTGTTGTTTTTAGTATTTGATAGTTAATTTTGGATTGCTTTTTTGGGTTAAAAAAGTGTTGGAGTAGAGAAAATTTGAGGTGTTTAGAGAAGAGGTCCAAAATTCTTTTTTTAGGGGACAAAATGCAAGTTTTTATAATTTTAGCCAATGATGGGGCATTATAGTTATAATACGTTGGATCTAACGCTGGGGCGTACATTTATGAATGCTGGGACATTCTCAACATTGCAACGTTATTACTGTGGCACTGGGGTGTTGATCCAAATCTAATTTTTGCCTTATCGTTAATATCTATCAAACACCGGGGCGTTCATGTTAAACGCATGAACGCCGAGGCGTTCATCATCAGTTTTGCATTTTTTACGTTTTGGTCCCCATTTTTCCAAGTTACATTTTGGTACCCATTTTGCCTCCAAATCATTAAATTTTCTTTCTTATATACTCCATTAATTTCTATTCCCATCTTATTATGATTAAAACCTATAAAACAACAATAAATACATAAATAAATTTGAATTTACCTGAAAACAAACAATTATTAAGATAAAATTGAGCTATAATATGTATTTAAATTGCACTCATCATGGTCCAAATTCCTTTGAACCAGATCTGAACTCATTCAGTTCATACAATGTCTAAAATGTTACAAGCATCTTACCATATATATATTTAATATTAATGATTTTATTCGAAATACTTATTATATAAATATTAAACAATTAATTTTCATACAATACTGAAATGGTATGTAAGCACTAGTTCTAATAATTCTCACTTGCTATAGTGCCATTCACGATAATATCTATTACCTATCTTCTCCATGTATTTCTCAAATATATTATGAGTAAGGCTTTAGTTAATGGGTCCGCTATATTATTCATGGAATATATTATATATACTATACATCTTTTATAGCCAAGAACTTTCTAATTATATGGTATTCAGAGTCTATATGATTAGAATTCTAGTAGGCCTTATGGCTTCTTGGCTTGAGCAATTGTCCCGTTATTGTTTCATGATAATGGAATATGATCCACTGAGCATGAAATTATTCTAAGCTCTGTAACTAACTTATATATATCCACAGAACTTCTTTTATAAGCTTCTTAGGCCGCAACATATTCTGCCTCTAAGACAGAATTAGCTATGGATATTTATATTGCACTCTTAACTACAGTACTAATGAAAAGAAACATATAGCCAGATGAATACTTTCTACTATCATAACCAGATTACAAGTCTGAGTGTGTATCCTCTCATTTATAAGTAACTTTCTTCATGAATTAGAAACTTATCATCCATACCTCTTAGGTATTTCAGATATGTTTCATGACCAATTAATGGTCATTACTTGGATGAGACTGATTTTGGCTCGTAACACTTATAACCATCCAGATTTGCGTCACGTAATAACATGGCGTATATCAAGCTATATCTAGCTGATGTACATTGTATGTTAGACACTCTAACATATTCATCTTCTTGCTGAGGATACCTCCTCTTAGAAAGATGAATGCCATATATAAAAGTAAATTAACTATCTCACAGTGTTTAAATTTATACTTTTTAAAAATATTGTCTATGTATGAAGATTGTGATAATTCTATCAGCCTCCTAGCTCTATCATTATAACACTTTATAGCTACTATATAGGATTCCTTTCTCAAATATTTCATAGAGGAGTTCTTGTTTAGATAACTCTTAATTGACTGACTTACAACATATTAACTTATTTTTTGACATTAAGAATGTCAACCACACAGAGAACTAAAAAGATAATTATGCTCTCACTATCCTTTCTAAACACACACATACACTTTCTTTTCGTTCTTGATGAAACTAGACTCTTTGATTTCTTTGTTAAAACAAAGATTCAAGAAAAATGCAATAGCTAATAAAATTCAGATTGATTTAAGCATGGTTATTGGTGAAAAAGGTTTCCTAATTACCAATCCCAGATCTGTGAGTGTAACTTTTTATCACAACTTGACTTAGAAGGTCTTTACCTTCATATTGAACCCACACTTTTGTTGCGTATACTCATTTCCAATGAATAGGAATAATTCCTACAGAAAGCACAACCAAGTGCCTGATTTGATTATCATGCATAGAGTCAATTTCAAATTTCATGGTATTTTGCTATTTTCTCGAATTGATGTCTAACATCGTCTCTTTATAAGTCAAAGAATAATATTCTTCAACTAAGAAAACACCAAGGGCATTTATGGGTATCAAATATGCCTCTTAGGTGACCTCGATATCCTATTCGATCTATAGGAAAAGTGTATTAAAGGCATTTCACTAAATTGAACTTTAAAGTTCCACCATCAGTTCATATATTTTTATATTGACTTCACCAAGTTCAATCTTTCTATAATCTACACGATCTATGAGAAACTTTTTCTTTTTTAAAGTTACATAACGAGAAGCAAACATATTTCACTCATCTAGATTATAGAACTAGTATCCCATAGAATGCTTGAAATACAATATGAACTGATACTTGTACTTCTTGGGTGCAAGTTTATCATGTTGTATAACTCTTATACAAACAGAACAACCCCAAATCTTAACATATTTAAGACTTGAATTCCTTGAAGTTGATATTTCATATGGAACTAAAGGAATGGTTTCGATAGAGCTTTATTCAATAAGTGATTAACTGTTACTAGAGCATATCCTAAAGATAGTTTAGAAGATTGGTGAAACTCAATATCGATAAGATCATATCTAATAAAATCCAATTCATTCTTTTAAATACACCTTTGTGTTGAGGAGTACCTGGAGGACTATATTGAGCGAAAATCCCATTCTTCTATAAATAATTTGTGAATTTATTGCTTATGTATAAATCGGATCGATCTGATCAAAAGCATTATATATAAGGGTTTGTTTCTCCACTTCTAGTCGGAACTTTTTGAACATTTCTAAAATTTCCAACCTATGTTTGCCAGAAACACTTATCTGTATCAAGACAAATCACGATAAAAATAATGAAGTATTAAAATTTACCTCATAGTAGTATGATTTAGTGGACTATATACATCAATATGTATAAGTTCAATAAATTAGCTGGTCAATATCAAATACCTATATAAGTATTTGGCTATTTTCCCTCGAATCCAAATTCATAAACTGGCCAAGGTTTTATAGTCAAATCAAGCATCTGGTTATCCTTAACCAGATAGGATAGCCGTCTCATGACTATATAACCTAATCTTATATCCCATAATTTATTATTATTCAAAGTTCCCAAACTACTATTTGTTTTGTTCATCTAGACATTTCAAGTTGTATTAAGATATAATGGCTATTCATTAACTAACATTCAGTTAGCAAAACATTATCTTTATTATATATACACGAGGAACTTTTTCTAATGTATTTATTATAACCTTCTTTGTCTATTGCAGGGAGTGATATAATTCACTTAATAATGCTTGGCCAAAAAAAAATATCAATTATACAATGTAATTCTTCTATCAGAATGGAAAAGTAACTTAAAAGTTCTAACTGCTACCACATTTAGAATAGATATATGTCAAAGGAAACAATAATGATTTGGGTGAAAGTGATGCTCGAAGACTATAGGATAGGCTCAAAAAGAGAAGTTAAGAGGGTGTGAGATGCTCAAGAAATATTAATTAGGAGTAAATAAATTAGTAGAATTGAAGATGATGTAAAAAGAGTACTGAATAAGATCAAATAAGAGAATGAGTAGCAGAGCTCAGCAATTAAGACTAGAAATCCTCTAGAAGAGAAGGTTCAAGGAATAGAAGAGTGGTTGCATTAGCTTTTTGAGAAGGTGGAGGGAAAGAAAGTCCCCTTTTGTAGTTTAGCTAAGAAACACAGAATTACTAGTAGCCTTTAAACTGCCAAACCTACCAATTGATAAGTGTATGATAGACCCGAACCATTGCTTGTACTAAATAGCCAACTTGTTATCTAACTTAGGTAGAACTAAATGTGCCGCTTGTTCTACATGAACCTGGAAAGACAGACCTTTTCTAGTATTGAATTTTGAGATAGAGAAGCATTTTCTCATATAATAGGTTGACTAAAACATTCATCTAACATTTTTGAGGAGCTTAGAAGAAGGCTAAGGACCCCCAACAGCTGTGATAACTCAAGCAATATCAGACTAAAAGTTTGAAGAGCTTCATAGGATGATTTTACTAGGAAGTGATTCAACTTGAGGGGTTTAAACTGCTTATCACCTTGGAGGCCTTTAAAGCAGGGTTAAAGTTATGCTAATTTTGATATTACTTGTCTAAGTATTCAACCACAACTTTGAGCTATTGCTTACAGATAAGTGCCTTAGTAATTCAAGAAGAAGAGACGATGAAGAAATTGGTTGCAATAAACACCCATAGAAGGTGCGAGGTCATGAACCTAGGAAGCTTTCTAAGAAAAGGGTGGGCTAAGAACGAAGGGGTAGTACACTGCCAAAGCTGACAAAATATCTTATGAGTGATTTTATATATGATATCTTAACTCTCAAACTTGATAATTACTCATCATGAATATGAATATGTGACTTTTCATACATGTTATTATTATTTATTAAGTTTTAACAAATGACATAATAAAAAGAGAAAAGATAAAGATGGTAAAATGATTATTTCACAAAGCCAATCCACGACCCAAGATCTCAAGCCAAGACCTCATAGCAAGAATGGGAAGAAAAATCAACACCTTTAGGCTACAGCCCCAATTTTCCCAAGCCATGACCCTAGCTTATCTAGAAACCTTTTATTACACAAAGATTTTCTAAAGCCTAAATAATAAGTCCAAGATGGATGAGGTGAGGGTCAAGTGCCAAAATCCTATATTGCTTGGTTAGATAAATTTTTTGGACTATATATGTAAAGCCCATTCTTAAATAGTATGATGCCTTTTGGGGAGACTAAAAAATAAGTAGGCCCAGGCCTAAAGTGGACAATATCATACTGTGTAAGAGCGGATTATTTTAGATGGTATCAGAATGGGCTTATTACCTGGTGTATAGATTAGCTAACTCTCACAAGGATACGAAGTTTTAAAAGAGAGGAGATTGTCACATCCCACATTGCTTATGAAGATGCACCTGGGATAGCTTATAGGCTTGGCCCCATTTAACTAAGTAAATGCATTTTAGGTTAAGGATGCTTGCATGAAGCCCAATAGAAAATTTATGAGGATAAAGGATGAAGGATGCTTGCATGAAGCCTAATAGAAAATCTACGAGGATGAAGGATGCGTGTGTGATGCCTAAAGCAAAAAATATCTACTTAGTTATTGAGCCTAAGCTACGACATTGTCAATAAATAAAAAAACCTAGTTTTCTAGTTCCTAAAATTTGGCCCTAATTGGTACATATAAATAGAAGCTCAAAGATGACTATTTAAAGAAATTAAAAAGAGAGCATAATATAAGGGTTTGAGACACATTTTCAAGTAATTGGCCTTTTTTTCTAGAGAAAGAAATTTGAAGGATGAAGATTCTTAAAGGATTCAAGCTTTAAAGATCATCTCCATAAGAGGTTTTCTTCCTTTTTCTCTTTTTCGTTATTGAATTGAAGTTTCTCCTTGTCAATATTATTTTAAACATGTTTGCAACTATGATATTCTTGATGATTTAAGTTATGGTGTATCTATATTTGGCTAAACCTACGTTCAAGGGCTTCATGTAGCTCTATTAATACTATGTTTGGTTATTTAGTTAATTATTAACAAATTTAAATTTAATTAATTTATGTTTCTTTCTACTTAATGCTTCTAATTTATTGATTTTGGGTTTTAATGCTCAGGAGAGATTGACTCATTTATTGGATTTTGGAAGCTTAACCTTAATGGTTTTTTAGTCGGGAGGCTAATAGCACTTGGGTAATCAATATAAGGAGTACTTAATGAATGCATAGATAGACAAGTTAGATAGAGATATCAACTTGAATATGTATGCATAGATGTCATTTAACATTTGGGAAAGGTAATGAGATTAATCTTAACCTCTGGATTAATAAATTGAATGAAACTAGTTAATAATTACTAAATAGGAAGAACATAGGAAGAATATAGTGAAATTAAGACTCTAGGATCCCTTTTATTATAGATATTCCATCTCGAACATTGTCAATTTTGTTACTTTAATTTCTTTTATTTTTCTCAATTAATTTAGAATTATGGTAGCCTAGATAAAATTAAGTTATGAAAACCTATAGTAATTAACATTAATTTAAAAAAATAATCCTCGTGAGATGATACTTTATTCACTGATTTATTACTTGATCATGACTCGTGTGCTTGTGGTTTGTATAAGTGTGCAGCGAACAAGTTTTTGGGACTATTGTAGAGGATTGTAATTTTCAAATTTTTGTTGATATTATGGTTAAGTAACTTGACGTTAATTTAGGCATTTATTTTCTTTTAAGTTTGGCAAAGTTTTAGGTAATTTTATTGTTTTAAAGGCGCATGCAAAGAGCTCATAGATTGGATTTGTTACCGATTAATCTAGAAGTGGAGCGTACTTTACGGAGGCTAAAAAGAGAAAGAATGAATGAAGTTCAAGCTATGGTGGATAGAAGCAACAATTAATAACAACGAACTTTGCAGGATTATTTCAATCCCATTGCTAATGAAAAGTATTTGAGAATTCGACACCAAGGAATCAATGTCAACAACTCCGAGTTGAAGCTGGCTCTCATGAACTTGGTTCAACAAAATTTATAGGAAGATTGCCAAGTGAAGATCTCAATGTTCACTTAGCTATGTTCTTGGAGATTTGTGATACCATCAAGGTGAATAGTGTATCGAAAGACATCATTAGATTGTGCTTGTTTCCTTTCTCTCTTAATGACAAGGTAAGGGGTTGGATCTAATCTTTGCAACTTAGGAGTATTGCAACTTGGGAGGAGTTGGCGCAAAAGTTTCTCATAAAGTTCTTCCCTCTGTTGAAGACTTCTAAAATTCGAAACAAAATTGCGTAATTCAATCAAATAGAGTTAGAGCCTTTTTATAAGACATGAGAGTGGTTCAAAGATCTCATTAGGAGGTGCGCTCAATATAGATATAAAAATTGGTTCCAAATCCATCTGTTTTACAATAGATTGAATGGAAAAACAAGAACAATTATTGACACGGTAACTAGTGGTACTCTATTATCTAAGCAATCGATGAAGCATAACTTCTAATGGAAGAGATGACATCCATAAACTATCAATGGCCCAATGAGAGGACTACATGAAAAAAGCCATGAGAATTTATGAGGGTGATCCTATAGTTTCTCTTTCAACTCAAGTATCAGTTTTAGCAAGTCAAATTTCAACATTAAATTCTAGAGAAACTTCATAAAGTAAAAATCTAGAGTTGGTTGCTAGCATGTCTTATACTGGTAAGAGTGATGATCAGGAATAAATTCAATATGTAAACAATTAGAATTTCAACTCCTGAGGTAATAACATGCAGAACAACTTGCCCATGTATTATCATTCAGAACTTCATAACTATGAGAATTTTGCTTATGGTAACATAAGACATGTGCTACAACCTCTACTATGATACCATCAACAGCTAGTCGAGAATAAGCCATCAATGTAATATATTTTGAGTACTTTCATTGTATAGATAAAAGGAAGATTTAACAAAAATAAGGCCTGACTTGACAACATCGAGACACATTGCACTAACATAAATACTACAATGAAGTCTTTAAAGGTATAAATTCACCAACTCGCCAATTCAATCAAGAGGTAATCATCTAGCAAGTTTTCAAGTGACACAGAGACCTATCTGAAAGAACATTGCAAGACAATCACTCTTAAAAGTGGTAAGAAAGTTGAAGAACCTAAGCCAAAAGGGAGTAAAGACAAGAAGAAAAAGGTTGTAGCGAAACCATAAATGGTGGTTTTGAATCCTAATTCTATTTCTTTTCTTAACAACCCAATCATCCTTGTTCCTTATTGTAGTTTCCTTAAAGATTTCAAAATAAGAAGTTGGATGCATAATTCTTTGAATTCCTATTATAGATGCCTTGTAGCAAATGAAAATTTATGTGTAATTTATAAATGAGGTGATGCTAAAGAAAATGATTTTGAAGGATTATGAATGGTGAAGATTACGGAGGAATATAATGCAATTCTTACATAAACGCTGCCACAAACACCTTATGTGATTTTAGTGTTAGCATTAATCTCATGTATTTGTCCATTATTTAGAAGTTGAGACTTGGAGAAGTAAAACCTACAATAATTTCTTTACAGCTTGCATATTGATCTCTCATATATCTATGGGGCATTATCAAAGATGTGCTAGTAAAGGTCAATAAGTTCATCCTTTTAGTGGATTTTATCATTCTTGATATGGAGGAAGACCAAAATTTCTAGTCATTCTTGATTGACTATTCTAGCTACTGGAAGACCCTTAATCGACGTGAAAAATAGAGAAGTGACAATGTAAGTGGAAGATGAAACAATAACTTTCAAGGTCTTAGGGTAATAAAACTTTCAAGTGAATTAGAGGACTATTTCAAAATTGACAATGTACATTTAAATTGAGAACAACGGGCCTCTTGGCTGAGAAAATGGCATTTACACATCTTAAGACCTACTACATCTTGTTCGAAAGGAAGAAATTGGCACTAGTCATTTCAGGATGAAAACTACAACCATACTTTTAGGCCCCCACTATAATTGTCCTCACCAACTAGTCTTTGAGATAGATTTTTCACAATCCTAACCTTTTAGGGCAATTGATCAAATAGGTGGTCGAACATAGTAAATTTGACATTTAGTTTAAGTTGAGAAAAACCATCAAGGGCCAAGACCTTGTAGATTGTTTTTTTAGAATGTACCCACAATGACGTGGCTTAATCTAATCGGATATGAGGAGATCACATGGCTACCTATATCTAGAAAGTCGACGAATTGATAAAATAATTCTAAGAGGTCAAGATCCAACAGATACTGAGGGTAAAACATTATAGGGCTATTGTACTCGTATGAATTACTTTAACTAAGGAAGCTAAAATACCATGATCTATTTCCCTCGAGTTCATTTTTAACTGAGCATTAAAGAAACCGAGACTAAAGAGGTTACACAATTTGATCCACGTCTTAGCTGGATGGATCCAATCCGAGAATACATAGAAATTGGGTAGTTACTAGAGGATAAGTTAGAAGAAAACTAATTAAGATACAAGGTAGCTCAATACACCCTCACTGATAGTGTCCTTTATCGATGATCACTGATAGGGGCGTAAAAGCACTAGTATGATTTATATCTAACTTATATATTTTTCTCAAAATCATAAATATTTGGCTATTTAACTGTGTTTTTTTAATTATAAATAGATGCAAGATGGAAAATGTGATGCATAGGAATAAACGGGAGGTGAATCGGACGTTAAACAAAAACGTTACGCTCAAAATACGTAAAGAGTACCAGGGCTGGAGGCCACAATGCCCAGAGACTGAGTGCCGCAGCATCCAGGTCAGAAGCTGAGCGCCGGGGCACCCACAACCCAGTGCCGCAGCTCCTGATGAGGCTTTCCAAAGTTATGTTTTCAGATCTTGGCACCACGACGCCAAGCCCCTGCTGCCGCGATGCCCGTGTGATATATAAAATCCCCTCTCAACTCTTCTATTTCAACTTGGATTTGAAGCCCCTCGCCTTTAGGGTTTCTCATACCAATAAAAACACTCTTTTGAGGTCAAATACACAGACTTTGGAGAGGTAAAAATGTAAAGAAAGAATTTACAACACAAAATCAAATATCAAAGCTAAGAAATCAATATTTAAGCTTCAAGTCAAGATTGAGAGAGAAGCAACCCAAGACGTCTTCTTGATTAGTTTTTCTTCTCTTTTCTTATTATTATGTTCTTATTCTTGCTGTTTTTCATGGATTGGCTTGATACCTTTTGTTTTGTAATGAGCTAAACTTGTTATTCTAGGGTTAGGCTATGTAAACCTAGTATGTAGTTGGATTTCATTGATTCTTAGTTTATGAACTTAATTATTATAATTGATTCATTCTATCTTGTGTTTATTACTTTCATTATATCTGGCCAATATTATGAATGATTGAGGAACCATGATGAACTTGACAAAGGGATTCATGTGTTTAGCTTAGGGTAGTTTGATGTATGATCATAGGGTAACAACTATGAGTTTCATCTAGGATAGACATATACTTAGGTGGCATTTATAGTATAATTTAGGCTTGATCTTAATGAACTACATTATGATTTGATTACCATAGACATATAGGTGATTTTTAGAATGTGTAATATAGTCACTCGACCATCGATAGAGGCTTGTGATGAGATTAGTGTCTAAGCCAATAATTTATATTAAAGGATGAACTAATTGGTTAATGAATCTAATGAAATATTAAGGGATGAGTCTATACCCAGATTATTATCCTTTGATAAATTTATATCTCTTATTTGTTTGTTATTTAGGTTTAGTTTAATTTGATAAAATTAGGTTAATAAATTCAGTTTTATATTTTGATTTTTTTGAATAAAAGTTAAGTAGATATAATTTTAGTAATTGATTGAAAAATTAGATCACGTGGTCCCTGTGGGATCAATACTTGGACCTAAATCCTATATTATGTAATACGATAGCGTACACTTGCGCTAAGTTAGTTAACAGCAATCAAGTTTTTGGCGCCGTTGCCGAGGACTATTTTCATCTATTCTTTAGATCAATACTAATATTAAGCTACTTACTTTTAATTCAAATTTTTATTTTTGTTTTATCTTCTTCTTTGTACTTTGATTTTCTTTTTATTTTTCTTTGACAGTTCATATCATGGAAGGAAACAATGATCATATTAATAATCCTATGCTTGAAAGTGTATGCTATCCCAACTTACAAATGGTGTTCAGTCTAGTATTCGACAACTACCTGTCAACGCTAATAACTTTGAGATCAAGCCAAATATTATTCAGATGCTGAAAGAAACTGTATAGTTTAGTGGAGCTCTCAATGATGATCCTAACATGCATATCATAAAGTTTTTAAAAATTTGTGATACCTTCAAATACAACAAAATCTCTGATGATGTCATCAAATTGAGATTATTCCATTTCTCCTTAAGGGACAGAGCTAAGAGTTGGTTGATGTCATTGCCGTCAGGAACTATATTGACTTGGGAAGATTTAGTACAAAAGTTCTTAACTAAGTTTTTCCCACCAGCAAAGACAGCAAAGATGAGGAATGACATCACCTCATTTACTCAAATTGATAAAGAGTTATTGTATGAGGCATGAGAGGGCTTCAAGGACGTGTTGAGGAAGTGTCCTTATCATAGAGTCCCTAAATGGCGACTAGTCCAAACATTCTAGAATGGATTAATAGGCCATTTGAGGATTATTGTAGATGCCACTGTATGAGGAGCTTTGATGAATAAGTCTATAGATAAGGCTTATGAGCTATTAGAAGATATGGCATCGAATAATTACCAATGGCTAGTAGAAAGGGTTACACCCAAGAAAGTCATCAGTATCTACAAGATTGACGCATTCAATTCATTGACAACACAAATTAAGTTATTATCTAAGAAGTTCGATGCATTGAACGCCGTCAAAACCCAACAAGTAACATGCGACTTTGTGGTGATAACCACATGAATGGGCGTGCATAGAAGCAGTGAATTATGTGGATAATTTTAATCGTCAATAACCTAACCCATAATCAAATTCCTATAATCTGTGGTGGAGAGATCATCCTAACTTCTCTTGGTTTAACAACTAAAGGGAGTCATACAGACCAATGAATCCCCCAAGATTTCAGCTACTACAAGAGAGGAAGCTAGCTTTGGAAGACATGTTTATGCAATATATAAAGTACAACGATGCCATCCTAAATAACCATTCAGCATCGTTGAAGAAATTAGAGGTACAAATGGGAAACTTGCTACTGTAATTAATAAGAGACCTCAAGGAACTCTACAAAGCGATACCGAGACAAACCCTAGAGGAAGTGTTAGCAATGATAAGCCATCAGCTTACGAAGTAGTAAGATCTTATATAATAACACACAACCAACACCACTTCCAAAGATGAAAAAAAATGAGAGGGTTAACCAATAAGGAAATGTACAACCATATAAACCACCTATTCCTTTCCCTCAAAGGCTACAGAGTTGCAATACAAGTGTTGAAACTGAAAAATTGCAGCAAGGAAATTCTGAAAGTGTAGAAAAGAAAGATAAATAGCATACAAGTGTAGAAAATATGGTAAAACAGTCCTTGTAGTCATTCACACCTCCTCCACCATTTCCACAGAGGCTGTAAAATAAGAAATTAGACAAGAAATTCTCTAAATTTCTTGATGTTTTTAAGAAATTACATATTAATCTGCCTTTTATAGATGCACTTGAACAAATGCCTAGTTATGTCAAGTTCATGAAGAACATCCTTTCCAAGAAGATGAAACTGAAGGATTATGAGACAGTGGCATTGACAGAAGATTGTAGTGCTATTCTTCAGAAAAAACTACCTCCTAAACTCAAAGATCCCAGGAGATTTACCATACCGTGTTCCATTGGCAATCATAATCTTGGTAGAGCTTGATGCAATCTATGAATGAGCATTAATGTCATGCCCATTTCTGTCTACAACAAGCTAGGTTTGAGAGAAGCAAAGCCAATCAATATTGATCACTTCAACTTGCTGATTGCTCTCTCGCCTACCCAAAAGAAATTATTGAGGACGTGTTAGTAAAGGTGGACAAATTCATCTTCCTCGCTGATTTCATTTTTCTAGACATTGAAGAAGACAGAAGATCCCTATCATCCTTGGAAGACCCTTTTTAGCCATAGGACATACGATTATTGATGTTCAAAAAGGGGAGATGATTATGAGGATACAAGATGACACTGCAATATTTAAAGTTTTCAAGGAAATCAAGTTGCCATCTGAAGGTGAAGACTGCTGTAGTATTGATGTGATGCACCTAAATGCCAAAGAGCTCAAAGACATTGAGATGTTGAATCCTTACATTAAAAGAAGGCATTAAGGTATAGAAAAAGAAGAAAGTAGAAGAAGAATGAGTAATACGATGACAGGATCGAAGATAAGGGCAAAGAAGAACCACTTCACCGGCTTAAGATTCAAATATTTTCGAAGAAGCACAAGAAAGAAGAACAAGTTACTGCCCAAGATCTAATAAAGAAAATGTGGAACCAAAAGAAAGGAAGCCCAGCAAGCTCACATACAAAGATATTTCTACCATTGACTTTGATCCTCTATAAGTGTAGAAAGAGCCTTGCCAAGCCGACGACATTAAATCAAGCTCTTTTTGGGATGCAACTCAAGTAATTTTTATTTTTATTTTTATTTAGTTTTAGTTTTAGTTATGTTATTTTTTTCTTTGTAGGAATAAATCAGCAAGTCAAGCATTCAAGGAAGTAGCATGAGCAGAGTAAAGGGATATTACAGTCAAATCAATAGGCAACAACGCCACATTGCTTCAACTTCAGTCACCAGAGGAGTTTTTCTTGCTTTTAAATTTATTTTTAAACATTGAGGACAATGTCTAATTTAAGTTTGGGGTGGGAAACACATTACCTGTGTTTATGTTGCTGCATGCTTGATTGATTATCTTGTGGGGTAACTTTTTTTTAAGTTGTGATGATGATCATTAATCTATGTTAAGAAATAAAAATATTAGCTGAATTTATTTTCACAAGTCTTTAGGAAATAATAAATGCTTGAGATAACTCTTATATCATGATTCTTGGACTAAATTTAAGCTTATTTTTTATCACTTATTCCTGAGCACATTAAAATAAGCATGTATTAGTTAAATTTTTTTGCTTAGAGATACTTTATGCTTAAGAAGTAAACCATAGTCTCGAAGAATAATACTCTAGAACTTGCTTGATTACTACTTGAGGCGAAATCCTAGAATTCACATGCTTAGAAAAATGACATTAGGCCATCTTTGGACCATTTGATCATTTTCTAGCCTACCTTATACGTATATTTATCCCTAGTTACCCCATTTGAGCCTAATTACCTATTTTTTCTGTTTAACCACATTACAAGCCTAATGACTTTTTACTTATTTATCCTAAAATTACCAGTGGCACCATAAACCTTGAGCTTACTTAAAAATATTCTTAAAATGAAAAATGTTGTGGATGTATAAAAAGAATGATAATGCAATGAAAAGTAATAAGTCTTGAAGGTACATATCAATGTAAGTTTAGGGTAGAAAAAAGAAGAAACAAAAGAAATAGAAGAGCTTTAGAGCACAATACCCATAGCTTGAGAAAAAGAAGGAATTTTCTCCATAAGTGATTAAAGAAAGATGGAAATATCATAAGTTTGGAGAAGGTGATAAATCAAGGAAGATAAGGAATCAGGAGGATTCTAAGTAAAAATATAAGTGTTTATGGTATTAATTGTGCTTCATATTTTTATCCTTATATCCTACCTTGACCTTAGCCTTACATTACAAGCTAATTAAAGTCTTAAATAGATCCTTAGAATGTGTATTTCTACATTAGTGGAAAGTAGTATGAACAACAAGCTTATGAAAGTGTTATAAATTGAAATATGCCGAGATATAATCTTTATGTACTTTCTTAAGTATTGAGTCAATCTACGTTCTATTTAGCTAAGTACTTTGCTTATTACATATACACACAAGTGATCATTTATAAGGAAGAATAAAGTACTTGATAAATTGTATGAGGATTGTTAAAAGTTGTTTGTAAATTTCTAAAAGATCTTGTGCAATTATTGAATAGCTTATGAGATAATAAGGATGATCATCTAATCAACTTAAGCTTATTTTTAGTTTTTAGTTTTTATTTTTAAGCCATGAATAATTTGTGAATGTTGTTCTTTATTTGCTCGAGGACAACCAAAGTCTTAAGTTTGGGGGTATTTGATAGAGGCGTAAAAATACTAATATGATTTGTACCCAAATTTTATATTTTTCTCTAAATCATAAATATTTGGCTATATAATTATGTTTTTCTGATCATAAATAAATGCACGATGAAAATTTTGATGCATAGGAACAAACGAGAGGCAAATCAAATGTCAAACGAAGACGTTACGCTCAAAATACGAAAGGAGTACCAGGACTAGGCACCGTAGAGCCTAGAGACTGAGTGCCACAGCGCCTAGGTCAGTAGCTAGGTGCCGAGGTGCCTAAAACCCAGTGCTGCAGCACCTGGTGAGGCTTCCCAAGCCTTCAGCATTACAGTCCCCAAGCAAAATATAAAATCCCCTCTTAACTCTCCTATTTCAACTTGAATTCATAGCCCCTCACCCTTAGGGTTTCTTTTACCAACAAAAACACTCTTTTGAGGTCAAATACACAGACTATAGAGAGGAAAAAGTGTAAAGAAAGAATTCACAACACAAAATCAAATATCAAAGCCAAGAAATCAATATTTAAGCTTCAAGTCAAGATTGAGAGAGAAGCAACCCAAGAAGTTTTCTTGATTAGTTTTTCTTCTCTTTTCTTATTATTATGTTCTTGTTCTTGCTGTTTTTCATGGATTGGCTTGATACCTTTTGTTTTGTAATGAGCTAAACTTGTTATTCTAGAGTTAGAATATGTAAACCTAGTATGTAGTTGGATTTCATTGATTCATAGTTTATGAACTTAATTATTATAATAGATTCATTCTATCTTGTGTTTATTACTTTCATTATATCTGGCCAATATTATGAATGATTGAGGAACCATGATGAACTTGACAAAGGGATTCATGTGTTTAACTTAGGGTAGTTTGATGCATGATCATAGGGTAACAACTATGAGTTCCATCTAGGATAGACATATACTTAGATGGCATGTATAGTATAATTTAAACTTGATCTTAATGAACTACATTCTGATTTGATTACCATGGACATATAGGTGATTGTTAGAATGTGTAATATAATCACTCGACCATCAATAAAGGCCTGTGATGAGATTAGTGTTTAAGCCAACAATTTATATTAAAGGATGAACTAAGTGGTTAATGAATCCAATGAAATATTAGAGGATGAGTCTAAACCCTGGATTATTATCCTTTGGTGAATTTATATCTCTGTTTTTTTGCTATTTAGGTTTAGTAAAATTTGATAAAATTAGGTTAATAAATTCAATTTTAAATTTTGATTTTTCTGAATAAAAGTTAAATAGATATAATTTTAGTAATTGATTGAAGAATTAGATCACGTAGTCTTTGTGGGATTGATACTTAGAATTAAATCTTGTATTACTTGATACGATAACGTGCACTTGCACTTAGCTAGTATAACACCAATCAATCACATTCTCTCATACCTGAGATGTTTAAGGCTCGATAAATGCTTTAAGAGTTTTACGAAGGGATTTGTGGAAATCACTATAAGGCTAGGGTCTTGGCTTACGAGACCTTCAAGATATATTACTACTGTCATACCACTTTGAAATACAAAAGAGTTAGTTAACATATACGATGCATGCCAGAGATATGCTATAACATCTATGCTCTAGTAGAGAACTTAAAGAAAATAACTAGCCCTTAGCCTTTCGTGCAATAAGGGCTTAATTTAATCGGGTCCTTACCTTAGAAAAGAGGTTCAGTCGAATACATCATCGTCGTTGTAAACTACTTTACCAAATGGGTAAAGGTTAAGCCCAATATTACCAAAAAGAAGGTAAGGGACTTTATGTAGAGAAACCTAGTTTGTAGGTTTAGGGTACCACACACTATCATCATAGACCATAACAAACAGTTTGATAATAAAAGTTTGAAAGACTTCTGCAAATAACTCGCTATACAGCTCATGTTTTCCTCCACAATTCACCTAAAGACTAACAAATCGATAGTCCTCTAACAAACTCATAAAAAACATTGCTTAAAAAGATGCTAACTAAGAAGAAAGAGGCTTGGTTCGAAGAATTGCTCGTAGTCCTATAAGCATTAAGACTACCAACAAGGTAGTTATTGGTGAGACCTTTTTCTCCCTGGCCTTTGGTTGCGAAGTTATAATCCCAACAGAAGTGGGAATGGCCACCCACTGAGTGTAATCCATTGAAGAAAATAAGAATGAAGAGCTAATCTAATAAAGTTTGGATCTAGCTGAGTAGAAGAAGGACATGACCAATATTTGGATTGATGCTTGTTAGCAAAAGATTGCTCAATATTACAATAACATAGTCCGAGCTTGAGAATTTGCAAATGGAGACCTGGTTCTAAGAAAAGTACTATCAGACACCAAGGACTCGACCAAAGGAGTTTTCATCCTAAACTGGGAAGGCCCCTATAAAGTGCTAAAAAAGATTTGACTAAGTACCTATGAGCTCAAACATAAAGATTGAAGAGTCATTAAGAAACCCTAAAAAGCTAAACTTTTGAAAAACAAATACTACCATAATTAATCATTTTGGACTCCTTAAACTTATAAAAGTTAAGAGTTATCACTAAAAATCTCTTTTTTAAAATAATATTGAGTATACAAGCATATGAGATCAAGATTACAAACTTAATAGAAACCCTTATGAAGGGTGAACATAGAAGGCCGTCTTAAAACCCTAGTAGGGTTAAGACGAAGACCACAAGTATAACCCATTGAAACTCATTAGAAAACACATTTTGGGGAAGAACACTTATATGAATCCTAACAGAAAATTTGTAAATATGTTTCCTGTGCGTGAAATTATACACACGTGAATTGTAACCGCAAGAGCATGGGTCATGAGTAAGTAATAAAGTGATGAATGAATATCGTTCCCATGAGGATTGTGTCCTAAATTGATGCTAAGTACTATAATGTTGGCAACCTAACTTTATTTAGGCTAAACTTAAGGATAAGTTGAGTTATGGAATAAAAATGCTTTAAACTAAATAAATCGATAAATTAAAGAAATGAGAGTTCTATGACAATGGAGTTCTAGGGACTTGATTTTCCTCTATTGTTTCTATGCTCTTTATCATTCGTAATTAACAATAAATCTAATGCATTCATTAATCAAAGGCTTAAGAATAATCTCATTCCCTCTCCTAAGTGCCAAATAAGACGCTATACATATAAAAATAAGTTGATATCCCTATCTAACCCATTATACATACACGCATTAAGCTACCCTTATATGACTACCATAAGTTCATTAGTCTCCTAACTCAACAAACTCAAAGCTATGCCTTTTACAACAAACATATGGATTAAACTTTCCCAAGCACATAACCCAAATGTTTAATTCACCCAATCTATATCTCAATGCAATTAGAAGCATTATGCACATAAAATGCATAAATGAATAAACATCAAATAGTCATTAATCACAAAATAGCATCAATACATAGAGTTCGATCAAGCCATAGAACATATAATCTGGCAATCCATAGTGAAATATTCAATTACATTCATCCAAATGTTTATAAAAGTACTCATGTTCAAACCAACACAAAACATAATTACAAACTAGAAATAAATGTAAATGAAGTAAAGAGAGAAAAATGAACTAGTTTTAGAAGCTTTTGGAGTCTTCAATATTCAATAATCTTCCTTAATCCAAGCTTCAATGGTATTTCTTTCACTAAGAACCAGAGTTTCTCTCTTTATTTTATGCTGCCCTTTTTAGTTCTTTAAGAAATGGCTAAAGGGTAGTATTTATAGGTTTCAAATTAGGGCAAGAAAAGGGGTACTAAAACAGGTGGTGGCGTCTGGGCGCAGTACTGTAGCAATACATTGTTATGCACTGTAGCCCTGTCACTGTTTACATCAATTGTTCATGGCACTGTAGCATATATGGTTTTTTTTTGCTTGTTTTCTTTGAGTTTTTATCCCAAATAGCTCCATTAACTTGAAACCTACGAAATGAAATTAAAATGCATAAAAAGCTATGTATTCTTATTTAAATTAAGTAATTATCAAGTTTAGACAAGATGCAATATAATGTATAAAATGCACTTATCAAACTCCCGCAAACTTAAATACTTACTCGTCCTCGAGTAAGTAAGTACATCTCACAATAAAATAACAAAAAAAAACTAAAAATGAAAACAAACTCCAAAAGAACATAGATTATGTGGTCGGAAAATGATAAGTAATTTGTCTCAAAAATTTCTCATAACTATTATCCTTAAGAAAAATTTAAACATCATAATCGTTCAACATGTTAATCCAACACTTATTCTAACCCACAAGTGACCTACTTGGTGTGTGTGTGTGAATAGCTAAAATCATTAGTTACATGCACTCGGATTAGTTTATGCACACAAGACAATAAAATGGTCTCTATGAGTTTTTTTTATTATTTAACACTCCATATGCTTGTTTTTCGCATCATTTTCCACTAATGTAGGTACACACATAATCAAGGATCAAGTAGGACTTTAGTTAGCTTGTAATGCATGGCTATGGTGAAGGCATGATAAAACGGATCTATTTCGGCTCAACTTGCACCATAGACACACATTCCTTTAGAGTTTACTCAAACTTAACCTATTATTTTCCACCTAATTTCCCCTAAACATTTTTTTTATTCCCTCGCTATTTTGTTTCTCTTCTTTTTATTTTCTTTTCTTTATTTTTTTTCTTCACTTTTTTTTACAAATAAGACACTATACCCCCAAACTTAAGCTTTTTATGCTAGAACAACCAACATTTATAACCAAACCCATAACCCTTTTTTAATTCACCCATTCATTTACAAAATTTTACATATCTCTCTAAAGGTAATGTTATGCAAATGGCGTGGTGGGTACTATGAAGGATAATAAAAATAAGGTTAAGGCAGTGATATGGTTAGCAAGAGAGAAAAAAAATGGAACTTAGGCTCAATGGGGGGTGACTAGAGATAAAACTATATAAAGGTTGGCTTGAAAGGTTCAATTAGTTCAAAGATGGCCTAAAATCATATCCTCAACTATGTATGCCCTAGAATTTCGCCTTGAGTGATGCTTAAATAAGTACTAGCGTGTTTTTGAGACCCTAATTATTCTTGTTATGCATAAAAGTCTTATAAGTAAGCATAAAAACTAAATGATTTTAACTACGTGCTCAAAATATCAAGTTGTCACAAAGTGATGCCGAACTAGTCCTAGATTCCCAAGCAAACAATCACAACATTCATTGTTTCCAAAAGAATGTAGCATTTGAAATTATATTTTTATTTTATATCATTGACTACTAATCATTCAACCAATCTACATGTAATGACAAAAACACCTATAAACATAAATTAAAAGACAAACACTCAATCAAATAATTAAAAACAAATTAAAGCAACTAGATATGAACTAAATAAGATAGTGAAACAATCAGTAGAATTAACAGAGAACTGTTTCCCACCCCTAAAATTAAAAGTAAAACATGTCCTCATAGCGAGTAAGAAAAGAACATAAAAAGTTAAGAACAGAACACTCCTTAATTAGGATTGAAAATCCTCAGTTATCCTCTATGTCTGTTAGAGGGTCATCATCGTTGTGAAAATTGTCAGAAAATGGTGGTTGTATTGAAGGTGGAATAGGTCGAGTAGGGGGTGGCTAGTGTTGAGATGCAATTGGGTAGTCGTAAGTTGCCACATTTGTATTTAGTATTAAGCCACTTGTTGGTGGTACTTGGCCCACTGTTGACACTACTGTTGGTGTGCTTAGAACACTTGCTAGTGGTCTGCAAATTCCCTTTCAAGTGATGTATGGCTGTCTTGGCTAGGATCATGTTCAGGGGAGGAGGCAGTGGTCAGTCCTTGAGGATGATGTCTTTGATGACGTCTAGTATCCAACTTTCGAATCTTGTGGGTTGTTTTAACATTGATTGCTTGAGTTTGGTGTAATAATTCCTTAGAGGTGTCCGAAATGATACTAGCTTGTTTGTAAAGAGTTGTGATGAAGGAAGGGCAAAAAATTACTGGCTTTTTTGCTTTGAATACTGTGAATAATACTTCTTTTGATAATGAAGCCAATATTAATGCTTTTTCCTGTCATGATGGCATAAAGTAGTGTTGCTCTATCGACCGTCACATCACTGGTGTGGGTGGAGAGTATTAGCTTGGCGCTAATGAATTTGTGCCAAATCATTTCTTCCATACCCATGGCTCAAGTAGGGAATGAGCGGTAGCACTCGCTGGACATTCTTTAAGATGTACCTGGCGCACAAAGTTGCTGAGTGTTTTCATCAAAATTTAGCTATTTAGTTAATTGATAATGCTCAATATTTACAATTTTTGGAATGTTAAAAAGGCGATTGATGGAGTTTTTATCAAAGGCAACTTGTTTCCCATGAACTTGAGTCCTTAACTAGTGGTGTTCAAAGGCATTAGCATAAAACTCGCACACCACAGGAATGATAACAGCTTCTGGTTGTCGGCACAATTGCTGCCACCCTCGAGATTTGATTATTCGACTAAATAATGTGAGACTAACCTCTAGTAGCCTAAAGCCTTTTTCGGGAATGGCAACCCTATGACAACTAAGGATGCATAACGTTCGGCTGCAGCAGATGACACAAATTTGGTGGTGTTATAGCTCGGTGTTATAGCCGTTATAGTTCTTACCTTCTTTGGGGCCATTAATTCAATGCATATCAATATAAACTTAACTCCCGTCAACCTTGATAATACTTACCCCCAATTGCTTAGGCTTCAATCCTAAGACTTTTGTTTCAATCCACTATTCTCCCGAATCAAAATTCACACATTTTCAAGTAAATCTTGCAATAATTATCCTATTATAAATGTTAAGTATACCACTCTCAACAGTCAAAAATATTTCAATTACAACAAAAATACACCCAATACATCCAACTTCATAGTGGCCAACCAATCAAACTAATTCTCAACAAAATTTATGGCATCAATATGAAGCCTAAAGTGTCATGCTTACATACAATTCTCAACAAAATCTAAAAACACACTTGGATAATTAAAATATGGTAATAAGGATCAATGAAATTGAATAAAGGTGTTAAAATGTTTTTTACCTTTGTAGTGTGAAGTTTAAGGAAGATGTCCATGAAAATTCGAGCTCCCCTTGCAAGAGATGAAAATTTTCAAAATAAGGGGTGATTTATGAGTTTTTGAGAGATTAAGATGTGGGTAATGGTTGATGTGTGTGGACAAAGTATTTAATTTGAAGTTTTTAGTGTGGATTTGTTGTAGTTCAAAAGAGTTATGAGTGTTTGAAAAATTATGGTTTTGAAAATGTTTGGAGAGATGAGAGAGAAAATTAAGAAGAAGAAAGGCGGAAGTGGTTTAAGGAGATAAAAAATAAAAAATAAAAAAAATAGATTACGAATTGGCTCCTGGGCGCCACATGATTGGCGTCTAGGTGCAAATTCATTATTGTGCCCAGGCGATGGCGCCTGGGTGCGAGATGGCCTGCGCCTGGGCACCATAGATACTGCCTAGGCACCCAAATTGAATCGAAATGGTGCCCAGGCACTGAATCTTAGTGCCTAGGCACCAATATCTGTTCTCTCCTTTTTGTAGATAAATTGTTTTTAAGGAATACAAACAAATAAAAATACATTAAATTCTTGGGTTGCCTCCCAAGAAGCACTTGTTTTAATTTCTCTAGCTAGACTTGGCCCTTTTTTTCACTTTGGCTCCTCAAGTGAGGTTTTCTCAATCATCCGCTCTTCTCCAGCAAAATAATGCTTGAGCCTCTATCCGTTGGCACGAAATGTTCTCCCATAAGCACCTCGAAGCTCCACTGCGCTATATGGAAAAACTTGTTTAATCTTGAATGGTCCAAACCATCTTGACTTTAACTTTCCAGGAAATAGCTTTAAACGAGAGTTGAAAAGAAGTACTTGTTGACTCGGAAAGAACTCACGTCTCAAAATTTGCTTGTCATACCTATTCTTCGTCCGTTTCTTATAAATTCAGGCATTTTCATATGCATCCTTGCGAAATTCATCTAACTCATTCAATTGAAGCAATCTTTACTCCTCGAATGGTCTTAAATAAAAATTTAATTTTTTTGACAGTCAAAGTGCTCGATGCTTTAACTCAACTGGTAGATGACATACTTTCCCAAACACTAATCGATAAGGGGACATGCCAATTGGTGTTTAAAAAGCAGTCTCATATGCCCATAAGGGATCATCGAGCTTCAAAGCCCAATCCTTCTGATTTGTGTGAACAATTTTCTCCAAAATAAGCTTAACTTTTCAGTTGAAAATTTTAGCTTGGCCATTTGATGGGGGATGGTATGCAAGTGCCACTTTATGCTTTACTCCGTATTTGGTCAAAAGAGTATTGAACATCTTATTGCAAAAATGAGTTCCTTTATCGCTAATGATTGCTCGAAAAGTCCCAATCGAGTGAAAATATTCTTATGCATAAATTTTGATACCATATTAGCATCATTTATTGATGTGGCAATAACTTCCACCTATTTAAAGACATAATCAACAGCCAATAAAATATACTCTTGGCCAAATAAAGGTGGAAAAGGCCTCATAAAATTAATTCCCCATAAATCGAAGATCTTCACTTCCATGATGTTGGTCAAGGGTAACTCATGATGCCTAGATATGTTTCCCACTCGTTGGCATCTATCACAAGTCTTAACATAGGTGTAACTATCCTAAAAGAGAGTTGGCCAATAAAAACCCGATTGTAACACCTTGGCTGCTGTTTGGGATAGTCCAAAATATCCTCCGTAAGGTGATGCATGACAATGGTAGAGAATACCTTGAATTTCATCTTTGGGTACACACCTTCGAATGACTTGGTCAGGACAACTTTTGAACAATTTCAAATCATCCCACAAGTAACTCTTTGCATTATAGAGAAATTTCTTTTTTTGATGGCTAGACAAATCTGGAGGCAGCACATTGCAAGCAAGGAAGTTAATAATATTAGCAAACTATGGAAGCTTTAGCTCAATACCAAAAAGTTGTTCATCCGAAAAGGCTTCACTTATGTAATAATTATCTCTCATTTCTTCCATCTCTAATCGTGAAAGCTGGTCTGCCATAACATTTTCACTCCCCTTTTTATCATAGATCTCTATATTTTCTTGAAACAAAAGTATCCACCAAATTAACCTTGGCTTTGCATCATTTTTGACAAACAAATAACGGATGGCAGCATGGTTTGTATACACAATCACCTTGAACCCAATGATATAGGGCTAAAATTTGTCACATGCAAAGACCACTGCCAACATCTTCTTTTCGATAGTAGTGTAGCTCTCTTAGGCATCATTAAGGGTTCTACTTGCATAATAAATTGCTCGAAAAACCTTATCTTTTCTTTGACCAAGAACCGCGCTAATTGCATAATCGCTTGCATTACACATGATCGCAAATGGTTTATCCCAATTAGGTGCAACCACAATTGCAACCAAGATCAACCTCTCCTTAATTATATTAAAGGCCAATAAACAATCTTCATTAAATTCAAATGGAGCATCTTTCTCAAGCAAGCTACATAAAGGCTTGACAACCTTTGAAAAATCTTTGATAGAAACCGGTGTGGCCTAAGAAACTCCAGATTCCTTTAACACTTGTCATTAGAGGAAGCTTTTCGATGACTAAATTTTTTGCTCTATCCACTTTAATACCCTTAGATGACACTTTGTAGCGAAGAATAATCCCTTCTCTCACCATTAAATGACACTTTTTCCAATTGAGCACAAGAGATAGATTATAAATGCAATGATCAAAAGATTACCCAAATACTGAAAAATCATCCATGAAAACCTTCATTATCTCCTCAACCATATTAGAAAAAATAGCCATCATGTATCTTTAAAAAGTAGCAGGGGCATTGCACAACCCAAAAGGCATTCTTCTAAAAGCAAAATACCATATGAGCATATGAAGATGGTCTTCTCTTGGTCCTCAGGGGCAATAACAATTTGATTGTATAAAGGCACACTCTATACCTTGTGACTGTCCTAGAGGGGATAAGCTCATTCTTTTCATTTTTTACAACCATCATACCACTTTTTTTAGGCACAACTTGCATCGGACTCACCCAAGAGCTATCGAAAATGGCATAAATGATCCTAGCATTAAGTAACTTCAATACTTCAGCCCTCACTACTTCTTTCATGGCTAGATTTAATCTTCTTTAATGTTCAATGGATGGCTTGTAAGTTTCTTCCATCAAAATCTTATGCATAGAAATGGTGGGGTTAATCCCTTTTATATCCGCTATGGACCAACCCAATGGACTTTTATAGTTTCTCAAAACTGTAAGCAACTTGCCTTCTTCTTCTTGGGTCAAAGATGCAGAGATAATAACAGGAAAAGTGGAATTGTCCCCCAAAAAGGCATAACAGAGATGGTTGGGCAATTGCTTTAAAACAAGCTCATCTTGCAACAAACTAGATGTCTTTCTGAAAACTCCATCTTGAGTAAATACTGGCTCAAGAATGTCAGCATTACCATTAGATCTTGTCTCAACAAACAAAGTTGTAAAAGATAACACTTCATTTACATGTTCTTTACACATCTTATGACAAGCATCACCAATCTCCGGGGATACGAGTGCATCTTTTCAAAATTTTGAATTCACAAGACAATATTCCAAAGCATCTCTATATAAAACTTGAGGTGCAAAATTTTTAACATATTCATCTACACGATTACAAGATTGTACCTCATCTAACAATTGCATAGAACGGTAGATGTTGAATTTGATCTCTTCACCATTCACCCATAGCATCAAGTTTCCATTATGCACATCAAACAGAGCTCTCTCGGTAGCTAAAAATGGCCACCCAAAAATAATAGGGACTTTTTTGTCTTCCTCCATATCTAACACAACAAAGTCCACCAGAAGAATAAACTTATCCACTTTAACTAGAACATCCTCAATAACATCTCTTGGATAAGTGAGAGATCTATCCGCCATTTGTAAGGAAATTGTAGTGAGCTTTACCTCACCAAGACCCAACTTTCGAAAGATAGATAAAGGCATAAGATTAATACTCGCTTCAAGGTCACATAATGCCTTTTCAAAAGTAGACTCGCCAATGGTGCAAGAGATAATGAAGCTACCCGAATCCTTCAACTTTTGTGGTAACTTACGTTGAAGAATTGCACTACACTCGTCCGTAAGTGTTATCATTTCATAGTCTTTTAAACTCCTCTTTTTGGGCATCACTTCTTTCATAAACTTTACATAATTTGGAATTTGCTCCAAGGCTTCCGCAAAAAGGATATTTATATGAATCTTTTTAAAAACTTCGAGGAACTTAAAAAATTGGGCGTCTTGCTTCTTCTTTTTAAACCTTTAGGGATAAGGAAAAGACGGAGAAATAATGAGGGGATTATCTAAAAAATAAATAGAGGTGGATTCTGAATTCACTTTGGTTGGTTCCCTAACGACTTCTTCTTCTTTATCTTCACCCATATTTTTCTCTAACGCTTCAACTTCTTTTCCACTCCTAAGAGTAATGGCTTTGCAATGATCATTCAGATTTGTCTCTGTGTCACTAAGAAACTTTTTGGATGCTTGGCCCTTGATTGAATTGACTAGTTGCCCAATTTGTACCTCTAAAGACTTCATAGTTGCATTCATGTTGGTGCAATGGGTTTCAATGCTATCAAGACGAGCCTCATTTTTGTTGAATCTATTTCTTGTTTTTGAAATAAAGGTACCCAAAATATCCTTCAATGATGGCTTCTTCTCGGCCACTTGTTAATTGAAGCCTGGTGGAGGTTGCAAAGCATTTCTTGGATTGCTATAAGCAAAATTCTCATAATTGCAGAGCCTTAGATGGTAGTAAGTCAGTAAATTGTTACTTCAATAATTGAAGTTCAGATTGTTGACATATTACACTTGTTCTGCATCACTTCTTCTCATTAGGCCATTGGTAATTGTTGTGAGCCATCTCTTCTAACAAAACTCAGGCTTCTTCTTCTGTTTTTGACAATAAGGTTCCACCCGTCGCTACATCCAGAATAGTTCTTTTTTGACATTTCAACCCATTATAGAAGAGTTGGATTTAGAATAAATCTTGGTATCCATATTGAGGACATGTTTGTATGCGATCTTTGAACCGCTCCCATGCTTCATAAAGTGACTCAAAATTCATTTGTCTAAATTGTGTTATCTCTTCACAAAGTTGTGAAGTCTTAGATGGTGGAAAGACCTTGGTGAGGAACCATTGGGCAAGCTCTTCCTATGTAGCAATACTACCTGGTTGCGAAGATTGAAGCCATCCTTTTGTTTTGTCCTTAAGAGAGAATGGGAATAGGCATAGGCGAATGGCATCCTCTGTAACACTATTCATTTTGATAGCATCGCAGACCTTAAAAAATATAGCAAGATGCACATTAGGATCTTCACTCTGTAATCCCCTATATTGATTTTGTTGTACCATATTAATAAAGGCAGGCTTCAATTCAAAGTTGTTGGCCTGAACCCCTTGACACCGAATCCCCGAATAGTTCTCATTCACCACAGGCCTGAAATATTCCCTCAATGCCCGTGGTTGTTGGTTGTTGTTGTTGTGATGTCCTTCGGCTTCTATAGCTTGAATTGATTTCTCTTTTCTCTCCTAAGTCTTCTCAGGGTACGTTCAATCTCAAAATCAAAAGAAAAGAGTTCCAAGCTACAAGCTCTTCTCATACACCTTTAAAACAATACAAGAACCAAACAACTAAGTAACAACAAAAGAATAAATAAATAAATAAATAAAATGCTTAAACTAAAATCAAGTTATTTATCCACAATATTAGTACAAATTCAAAATTTACAATCCCTGACAACGGCTCCAAAATCTTCTTCGCGAAATTATACACACGCGAATTGTAACCGGAAGTGCACGAGTCGTGAGCAAGTAATAAAGTGATGAGTGAGTATCGTTCCCACGAGGATTGTGTCCTAAATTGATGCTAAATACTATAATGTTGGCAACCTAACTTTATTTAGGATAAACTAAGGGATAAGTTGAGTTATAGAATAAAAATACTTTAAACTAAATAAATCGATAAATTAAAGAAATGAGAGTTCTATGGCAATGGGGTTCTAGGGACATACTTTCCCTCTATTATTTATATGCTCTTTATCAATTATAATTAACAACGAATCTAATGTATTCATTAATCAAGGGCTTAAAAATAATCTTATTCCCTCTCCCAAGTACCGAATGAGACTCTATGCATATAAAAACAAGTTGATATCCCAATCTAACACGTTATACATACACGCATTAAGCTACCCTTTTATGATTACCCTAAGTTCATTTGTCTCCCAACTCAATAAACTCAAAGCTATGCCTTTTACAACCAATATATGGATTAAACTTTCCCAAGCACATAATCCAAATGTTTAATTCATCCAATCCATTTCTCAATGCAATTAGAAGCATTAAGCACACAAAAGGCATAAATAAATAAATATTAAATAGTTATTAATTACAAAATAACATCAATACATAGAGTTCAATAAAGTTCTATCAAGCCATAGAACATATAATCTGGCAATCCATAGTGAAATATTCAATTACATTCATCTAAATGTTTATAAAAGTACTTATGTTCAAACCAACACAAAACACAATTACAAACTAGAAGTAAATGTAAATGAAGTAAAGAGAGAAGAAGGAACTAGTTTGAGAAGCCTTTGAAGCCTTCAATATTCAATAATCTTTCTTAATCCAAGATTCAATGTTGTTTCTCTCACTAAAAATCAGAGTTTCTCTCTCCATTTTGTGGTCCCCTTTTTGGTTCTTTGAGAAGTGGCTAAAGGATAGTATTTATAGGTTTCAAATTAGGGTAAGAAAAAGGGTACTAAAACAGGTGGTGGTGCCTAGGCGCAATACTGTAGCACTACATTGTTATGCACTGTAGCTCTGTCACTGTAGCATATTTGGTTTTTTTTCTTGTTTTCTTTGAATTTTCATCCCAAATAGCTCCATTAACTTGAAACCTACAAAGTAAAATTAAAACACATAAAAGCCATGTATTCTTATTTAAATTAAGCAATTATCAAATTTAGAAGAGATGCAATATAATGAGCGCATTATAAAATGCACTCATCATTTCCCCAAAGAACTCATCAGAAGTTCATGTTTTTGGTGAATAATACTTATGTGAAGCCCAAAAGCAAATTTGTAAGGATGTTCCCATAAAGAACTCCTCAGAAAAATACATTTTAGGTGAAGAAAACTTATGTAAATCCTAAAAGAAAATTTGCAATGACCTTTTCCTAAAGTGCTCCTCGAAAAAAACACGTTTTCAGTGAAGAACGCTTATATAAAGCCCAAATGTGAATTCACGGGGACATCATTTTACGATTTCTAAGCGTAAGTGCATGCTATCATAAATAAGTAATACAAAGTGAGTAAAGTATTGTTCCCATGAGAAATTGTTATTATTCTTGACCAATTACTAAAATTGTATCTTTTTACCTTTATCCAAATAAATGGTAATTAAATTTATTTACACTAATACTAAATACTAACACTACTAATTAATCCTAATTATGCAAGCAATATAAAGTGCAATCACTATATGAAGAGTATTTAGGACTATAGTTATCTCTCAAAATGAATTTGTTATCCTAATTATTTATCCGTCAGTTTGAATAATTGGTCACAACACAAAGCTCATCGCAAGCCTCTTCCGATGATCGAGCGACTATACCTCAATTTATCAATTACCTATAGTCCTATAGTAATTCAAACAAATCATGATACATTACGAACAAGTTGTATTGACCATACATGTCATATAGGTATATTCCTATCCTCTATTGAAACTCATAATTACTGTGTTGTGATCATGTATCAATTTGTCATAGGCTTAACACTAAAACGTCTTTTTCAAGTTTATCTTAATGATCCCTGATCATTCAATCACTAGTACCGTATATTATAAGCATTAAGAACAAACAAATTGAATAATAAAATAAGTTCATAATAATGGGATCAAATAAATCATGTACACATATTAAGTTCAAAACTATAATCCTAGATAATTAAATTAAATCAACATGTTGATAGTTTTATGGCTAAATATAATATTAAATCAAGATACAACCCAATCAAACCAAATATTTTAAAGATAATGTGATCTCCACTCAATCCTTGATGTTGGTTGAATCCTTCAATAATTAGCCAATGTGCTCTTGATCTTGTGTAATCCATTTTTCAAAATAGCTTTAAATGTCGTTCTCGCCTAGTATGGCATGATGTTTTGGTTAGAGGTGTGTTAGAGTTGAGAGAAATGGGTTAGAGTTAGATTAGGGGCAGCCAAGCTACCTCAAGAGCTCAAAACGCAAGCTTTATATGGTGTAGTAAAAGTCCCAAAGCTGTAGCGTTCTACCCTGAACGCGAGAGCATTCTCCAAATTATTACCCTAATGTCGTGGCATTTAGGTCTTCAACATAGGGGCATTATGAGCGGCGCGACATTTTTCTGGAATATGGGAGCATTGTTTGCAATGAGTGATGAATGTTGGGGCATTTATCCTATTTTTGATCTCCTTTGGCTTTTTAGCTTTAATTTTGCCGTGTTTGCTCTAATTTCTCCATTTTTTCCACTTTTTTTATGATTTATCCTATAAACATAACATTGAGAGCATAAATAACTTTGAAATGACTCGAAAATGAACAACTCTTCAGATAAAATAGGGAAAAAATATGGATCTGAATTATACACATCAAACACACACTTGATCTCAAAATTAAAAAAATATTATCCCACGAAAGAACTCGTTGTATAAAGACAAGAATGCATATATAAATTAATTTATAGAGGTGATTAAGTTCGAGGTCGGATGCAACCAATGAGGGGAATTTAACACTGAAAAAAAATAAACACCTTTATACCTACATCCTGGGACGAATTTGAGTTATTGATCAAATTGAACAACCTCTATGAACCCTTGTCTAAAGATGTCCTTTCAACTATCAAATGCGACCGATGGAGCCTTAAGAGTCATTAGATCTCTAAAAAATCCAAGGGCCAAGAAAGCATTCACATTAGCTATGCTGCCTTAGAAGCATAATTAATAGGGAAGGCACAAGATTCAATAGGACAACTGTTAATGCAATAAGACTGACTAGAATTTAAACTTACCTACATTTGGGGACCTACCATTTAACCCCTTTGGTTGACAAGTCATCGAGCATCCCTAGATGACCAACTAAAAGTTGATGAGGGTAACAACTTGAGATTATCATAACCTCTGCGATTAAGATTCTTAGGCAGTTTATAAAATGTCTCTCAAATCTATGCTAAGGTAAAATCCCAAGGACTTACCATCACTCAACTTATCATAAGACCTCTTCATCCAAATATCATGAGCAATCCTTGGATGAGACATCGAAAGAAGTTGAGAAGTCAAAGATTTATGCCATTCATTCAAACATTGTTTGAGAAGTTTAAAATGAGAATGATAGCCAAAGAATGACTAAGCATTCATGGGAAAAAATTGCTTAAGCATCCATATGCAAATAAGTACAACAGAAGTATGCAGAATTAAGCAGACATAACTAAGCAGAAATCACATTTACACATGTATTTAGAACATAAGTTGTTTATCAATAAAAAAAAATTCTTACATAAAGAGGAGCCCCAACTCAGATTACAAAAAAAAAAGAGCCTATGACTACGAAGCAGAAGTTTGATCCTCAACAGTAACAAAAGGAGCAAAGATATCTTTGGTTTGATAAACCTCCTTAGTTATAAGTGCAGGCATTCTAAGGACGGGATTAGAAGGGACAACCGTATTTGCTTATAAGGTCCAGTCTTCGCCTCTTCACCTCTTCCTTATAACCAATGATCATCTCATCCAACTAAAAAAATGTTCAACTCAAGGTAATTGGCCCTAAATAAGTCAGTAACCTTATTGAAGGAATTAGCTACCCTCTCGATCCTCTAAAGCTTCAAGCTTCCCATCTAGCTCCTCATTACACTTTAAAAGAATAGTGTTCTCCTCTCAGAGAGCTCATACTTTATCCTCAAGCTTCATTCTAATAGAAGAGCTGATACTCTGGTGTTTGACATAGGTGCCTTAGCCTGATCCTCCCTAACCCATAATAGTTGCCTTAACTTCAGCCTTTGCCACTTTGGTCATGCAGCTACTAAGATCTCCTTAAACCTTTTTATCTTTTTTTTTAGCCTCCTTCAAGGCCTTTTTAAGTTTGGTTGCCTCAACCTTAGTTTTCATTGACCGTGTTAGGGTTGTGTGAGAGTATGTGTTTGTGTAGTTAAATTCTAATACAGGTCACACAGCATTTGTGTAGTTAAATTCTATTTTAGTAATAATTAACATACCTTTAAAGAAACACCAGTGAACTTGAACAACTAAAACGTAGAGTCTTATCTTAAAGTATTCTCTTGAACAAGTTTAGGTCCTGACTGCAGTGGTCTTAAAACTCTAGAATGGTAGCTTGATATTTTATGGATTGCTTTAGCTCAAAACTCTTTACTCTCTCTCTCTCTCTCTCTCTCTCTCGAATTCTCTTTTAAAATGGCCAAAACCCATCATGACAAGTTTTCATGATATGTGTGTGACTACTGATGCAAGTGCACGTTATAATTGATAAGTAATATATGATGAGTGGAGTATTGTTCCCACGAAAAATTTATATGGATTTTTAAAAAAATGGATCCTTTTGTCTTTATCCAAAAAATTGATTCTTTAAACTATAAATAAAAACTAATATTAATACCAATTAATTATCCCTCAATATGTCCTACGAATGATATTGTCTCGAATGTTACTCCTTTAGTTTAATTATTGGTTACAACATAACACTCATCGCAAGCATCTTCTGATGGTTGGGCGATTATACCTTAACTCTCTCACTACCTATATTTCTATGGTAATGTGATTAAGCCAAGATTCATTAGCTCAAGTTGTATTAACCATGCATACTAATTAGGTACATTCCTATCCTAATTTGAAACTCACAACTACTATATTTTAATCATGCATCAATTTATCCTAGGATTTACACTAAGATACATTTTTCAAGTTTATCTTAATATACGAAAAATCATTTAACAACTGGCCAGGTTAATTGAAAGCATTAAGAATAGAAATTTTGAATAACAAACTAAGTTCATAACATTTAAATATATAAATATTTAAATTCACATATTGAGCTCAAAACTATAATCCTAGGCAAGAAAATCAGTTCAATATAGTGAAAGAGAAGTGACTAAATACAATAAAATTCATGATACAACCAATCCCAATGCATATAAATGGAAGATGGTAAGAATCTCAATCAGCTCTTGGTTTTGGTTAAATGATCCTCTTTGTAGCCACCAACTCTTTGATTGTGTTGTCCTTGTGTGATTCTCCTCTCCAAGTGATTTCAAGTGTTATTTGCTTTGTTTAGCATTAAAAATGATGAATTTTGGGTTTGAGATGATCTAACTTTAAGAGAAAACAAAGTTGAATCATCAAAAAGCTTCTGGTGTCTTCCAAAAAGTGAACTTTTATAGTACCACTGATAATCGTAATGTTGTGGCATTTTCTCTTGAACGGTGGGGAGTTCTTCATTTTTATTCCCCTAATACAGTAGTATCCCTTGCTTCTAATGTTAAGGCATTCTTAATGCAATTGCGGTGTTGTGGATCGTGAGAGTGTTGATCGCCCTAGAATTCACACTGTGACATTAATAAAGGTCACGTTATGACATTAGTCTCTTGCACTAATGTTAGGGTGTTGTGATGTTGAACACATGGGCATTCATCCTTTGTTATGAACACTAATGCGTTGAAGTAGGGAACATTTGAGTAATCTTCACTTTTTCTTCACTTCACTTCTGAATCTTTATTCTTTGGCTCTAGTTTTTAATGTTTTCACTCTAATTTTTTTATTTTTAACATATCCATGATTTACCCTATAAAATTACTTGGATTGATTTAATGGTTACTCAATTGTTTGAAAGACTGCCCCACTTAACTTTAACTCATTCGAATATAATAAATAACTCTCAACAATCCACAAGCTTTGCCATTAAGTACTTTCTTTCTTCCTAGATTAGCCCAAATACTTAAGATTGCACAGAAACGTTTTGTCTCATAATACTTTTATTTATAAACACTACCATAAACTGATTTTTCACACATCTCTTTGCTAATGTAGAAATAGACATGGTTAGGGATCAATTAGAAATTTTATTAGCTTGTAATATAGGGCTAGGGTCAAGGTGGTTATTTGGATAACAATTTGGCTTAATTTACACCATGAACATTAAGTCCTCTTGGCTACCATTTGAACTTGCTATACTTGATTTAAATTTTCCCCCAAACTTGAACCTTTTTACCAAAACTACTTTTATTCATTTATTCATTAAGCTTTATTAATGTAATCAAGTGCAAAACAAGTGTCCAACACTTGTCCAAATACTATATCAAATGCATGACAAGTATTTAACACTTGTCCATGTATTAAAAAGAGTTTATCCTTTAAAGTTTAGTAATGTGTCAAATTCTAACAATTAGAATTAGGTCCCTACATATCTGGCTTACATGGTATCAAAACCTTACTTCTACACATTACCACTGAGTCCATTAAATGCTTAGCTGAAGGTTACATCATTTTATAGTTAGACTTAAGAGTAAGGTCCTATATGGAAACTCTATATAAAAAACAGTCTCTGCCAAGCCTTAATGCTACTAGGCCTTTATTGCTTGTTGACATGAAGATGAGGCTTATCTATTATTGGTGAAATAGTCCAACATTAAATCCGTTGAGCTCAAGGAGACTGCATTTATAACTCAAACAACACTAACAACTCACTTAAATAAAGCTGATTATCCTAAAATCATTCAATCTGAGTATATCTAGTACTCTAAATCTCAAAAGTAAACAATTACCCAATAACCCCAATTCGAGCTATTTCTCCAAAGTGCCCTATGAGGGAATAGAATCTCTAATTGAATATTGTTAAGTGTCACCCTTGAGTGGCATTATCCAAACCAACACCCTCCATCCTTAAGGGCTTAACTCTACTTTTGAATTCAAGTAAAGGAGGATCCCAACTAAACGCATAATCTCTAGTTAAAAATCCTCTCTATCTTCTCATCAAATTCTCTTTAGGCAAAAAAATCCTAGGGAGTACACACCACCGAGCTATTATCTTACTTGAGTATTAGAGGACCGTGGCCAATCACCCCGTCGACACTTGCCCCTAATGTCATTTTTTTTCTTCTTTTTTTGTGTCCTTCAAGTCTATAAAGCAACCCAACTCTCATCCAGTCTTCAACACACTCACTACTCAATCCTAGTTCCAACATCACAAAATTCAAGGCCCAAGCCTAACTCTTAACATTAATAGGCTTAACAACTCGAATTTTTCCTCACTTAATAACTCTTAACTATTTGAGGCGGTCTTGGTAGGCCATGGCTAAATCTAGCCCGAAACATAATTAAAATTAGAAAAACAATTGAAAATAAGGGCTTTTCGTTTAATTAATCAAGTATGAGAATAGAAAGGGCATTGGATGTTATCTTACTTGAGTATTAGAGGACTGTGGCCAATCACCCTGTCGACACTTGCCCCTAATGTCATTTTCTTTCTTCTTTTTTTGTGTTCTTCAAGTCTATAAAGCAACCCAACTCTCATCCAGTCTTCAATACACTCACTACTCATTCCTAGTTCCAACATCACAAAATTCGAGGCCCAAGTCTAACTCTTAACATTAATAGGCCTAACAACTTGAATTTTTCCTCACTTAATAACTCTTAACTATTTGAGGCAGTCTTGGTAGGCCATGGCTAAATCTAGCCCAAAACATAATTAAAATTAGAAAAACAATTAAAAATAAGGGCTTTTCATTTAATTAATCAAGTATAAGAAAAGAAAGGGCATTGGATGTTGATATTTTCACCCCATATTTTGTATAATAACATCCCATCAAAAATTTAAAATATTATAAGTAAATTTTAGTTATTTTTACGATGCCTTGACTATTCAACATTTAAAATGTTTTCTTTTCATTTTGTTTTCTGTCATGCCTTTTAAATTAACATTGTGTCTTCATTTATGAAGCAACACCTCTTAGATAGAATAATAATGTTAGAGAAAGATATAAAATTCAATAATTTTTAAATTTATTTTCTACCATATATTTTTTATTATTTAAAATGTTATATATATATATGTATATGTATATGTATAAGTACAAAGTGCATAAATAAAAAAACACTATGATTTATGTGATATAAATATTTCTTAAATTAATATAAATAATTATTGAATTGATATTATTTATTTTTTAACTGTTTCATTTAAGGGTAAAACTACAATTATCAAAATAATAATTTAAAAAAATAAGGTATGATTACAGAAAATAATGAAAGAAATATCATCACATAAGGGCATTTCTTTCCCCTCTATTAGCACTAACCAAGTATTAGGTTAGAGTTAGCCATGTAAAAAATGGCTTACTCTGGGCTTGGATTCTAGTCTAGGTCCAGCAAACACTATAAGCTATGCCTAGCCAAGTATGAGATGGACGGACCCAAACACAACTCTATACAACTGATGAACACATTAAAATATATATTTACTAAGAGATTCAGTCACTATTTAATGTTACTAATTTTAGCATTTTTGTATTTTTAGACTTCAAATAAAATGTTGTCCTTAAATTATGATTAATGAATGTTATTTGTATATGTTTAGGTCAAATAGACGTAACTCTCAATGTAGAAATTGAAATAAAGAAATTCTTAAACTTGGTGTAACATGAATCAATCTTACACAAACTTAAAGAACAGTGTAATAGCCAAATCTAACATTTGATAGGCCAAAATTGGGATAAAACAGAATTGGATTACAACTTCTGCTCAGCTTAACCCACCTCACGTATTTGAAACGTATTTCAAAAAATACATACCCAATCTATATGATTCTTAAAGCTGTGAAATACTGACTCAATTATCAACAACTCTTATGTTGATGAAAATTATAAATCAATGGTTAACATGGATCAAATTGTATTGCAAGTTGGTAAAATGGCTATTGGGTGAAATCTGACATATCTTTGGCGTTTTACCCGTATCTCATTGGATATTCTTCCAAATTGCATGAATCTAGTGGCTATGGAAAGAAGAGACAAACATCTATAACTTTAATGTAGGCCTAAAGGCTACATCAGTCATTTATATTATCAAAAAGGTACTGCAATTAAGTGAATGAATGGTTGGCCTAAATTATTGAAAATTGAAGTCACACTAAATATGTTTCCATTCATTGCTTATATAAGGACACTCTTAAGATGATTTTAACACTTGAAAATTCTCTCTTATTTCTTCTCATTAACATGCATTATAAGTTAGACTAGAGTTCTTGGTAAGGCTAGAGATGAACTTTTATGTGCAATAAATTTACTTCTATACTTTGATTCTTTGTCAAAAGTTACAAATGTACTACAAATGCATTGTTTGATTCTTTCTCAAAGCATTGCTTACATCATCATAAGAATTTTTCCTTAATTCATAGATAATTATATTTCATCCACTTAAACCAATTAGTTAATTTTTCTCCTTGTTATTGTTTTAATATTTTTACTTCACCAACCTATTTTACCAAAAGCTTCCTCGTGGGATCGATACCTTAATCTATATTGCGATAGCTGCATTACATTTTGACTGTAAATCAAAATTTGGTGCTGTTGCCGGGGAGGCACACTAAGCGAAAGTAGATTGCATTTATCAATACTAAATCGGTAACTTTGTACATTTTCTTTTCTTTATAAAATTTTAGTTTTTAAATTTATTTCCTTTGTTGTAATTTATTTTATTATTCATCGTTGGTTCTACCACCTAACTTAGTTTATTTTCTTCTCGTATTTTGATTTAATTTTACATGGTTGGTTCTACCATCAAACTCAGTTTTTTTTCTTTAGTTTATTTGTTGAATTTTATTTTATTTTTATGGTTAGTTCTACCGCCTAACTTAGTTCATTTGCTTTATTTATTTATTGTACTTTGCACTTTATTTTTTTATTTATTTATTGTACTTTACATTTTCTTTTCTTTTATTTATTTATTGTACTTGTTTTTTTTTTGTTTTCTTGTTTTTTTATTGTACTTTGCATTTTTATTTATTTATTTATTACACATTATTTTATTTATTGTACTTTATTTCATTTTTTTCTTTTATTTATTTATTTTACTTTTATTTATTTATTTATTGTACTTTACAGTTTATTATCTTTTGTTCATTTATTGTATTTTATTTTTATATTTTATGGTTAGTCTTACCACTTAACTTATTTTTATTTCTTGTTGTTTTTATTTCATTTCTTGCATTTTATTGTAATTTCATTGTTGGTTTTACCACCTAACTCATTTTTTTCTTTTGTTCACTTAATTTTTCCTTGAAAATTTTCTTCAAAAAAAAGTTTAAAAAAAAAAATTGTTAGGATGTATGTATCGACTTAGAGACAAACGATGAAGATTTGTAAGAAGTAGAACTAGAACCACCATAACAATTTGTAAGGGAAGAGAATCCATCATCTAGTTAATCTTGTAATTCCAACACGAGGATAACCCCGTTAGGACTCTAAAAGTTTACTTGCATCCTACTCGCACAGGCATACCATCATGCATTATATTTTCACCTATCATACCACATTCGCATTTTAAACCTGGAATGATACAACTTCTGCCCGCTTTTCATGGTTTAGATAGTGAAAATCCTTATGTACATGTTATGAAATTTTAAGAGGTAATTGCCACCTTCCATAGCCAACCTGAAGCTATAGACATTGTTAGGCTTAATTGTTTTTCTTTTTTCTTTGAAAGACAAAACATAGGGCTGGCTTCATTGAGGCCGAGGTCTATAGGAACTTAGGCAGAAATAACCCAAGCATTTTTCAATAAATACTTCCCACAACACAAAACTAATGGCCTGAAAATACAAATTTCTTCCTTCTCCCGAAATGACAATGAAACCTTATATCAAGCTTGGGAAAGGTTTAAAAGGTTGCTAAATCTATGCCCTCACCATTGGTATGAAAATTGGCGCTTAGTTAGCTATTTTTATGAGGGACTCACAATTAGAGAGCGCCAATTTATTGAGATGATGTGTAATGGGGAGTTCCTTCACAAAGATCCCGAGGAAGCCATAGAATTCCTTAATGACTTAGTCAAAAAATCCCATAAATGGATTAAACCTGACCTAGTACTACTGAAAGCACAATTAGGCCACGACCTAGTGGAGTTTTCCATCTTAGGGAAGAAAGTAGCCTTAAAGCCCAGTTAGAGGTCTTAACTAGGGAATTATAGGCCTTGAAAACTAAAGATAGAAGGGTTACCAATACGATTTCTAGGGTTGAGTCACACGATGTCTATTTTGTTTATGGAGGAGCGAAACTTAGCTCAGGATTGCCTCACTTACAGTGAGATGAGAGGGATATATGATAAATAATGTAATGTTCTATGGATGTACAAAAGCCTTATTTACCTTACTTTGAAACCTATAATCTTAGCTGGGGAAACCACACAAACTTTAGTTGAAAATCTGACCAACAAGCACCCAAGTCTTATGTTGCACCTCAATATAATACACGACCAACTAGGAGTCCTTTAGAGGATACATTATAGACATTTATAGAGGCACAAAGTAAGATTAATCAAAATTTTGAAACAGTTCTTGCACAAGTTATAAACGAAAACAAAGAAATCAAGAGTTAAATCACTAAGCTGACCAGTGCCTTAACTGTACAAGAGCGAGGTAAGCTTCCATCTTAACCTCAATCCAATCCAAAGGACAATTCATGGTACAAGTTTCTACTTCTGATGCATAAAAGTTCAAAGAAGTCAATGCCATTACTACGTGAGATAAGAGGGATATATGAAGAACAATGTAATGCTCTAAAGATGTACAAAAAGCCTTATTCACCTTACTCTAAAGCCTATAATCCTAGTTGGAGAAACCACCAAAATTTTAGTTGAAAATCTGACTAACAAGCCAACAACCATTGGAAATAAGAACAACAAGCACTCAAGTCTTATGTTGCACCTCAATGTAATGCACGACTAACTAGGAGTCTTTTATAGGATACATTACAAGCATTTATAGATAAACAAAGTAAGACTAATTAAAAATTTGAAATAGTTCTTGCACAAGTTATAAACGAAAACAAAGAAATCAAGAGTCAAATCACTAAGTTAACCAATACCTTAACTGTACAAGAATGAGGTAAGTTTTCATCTCAACCTTAATCCAATCCAAAAGGACAATCCATGGCACAATTTCTACTTCTGATGCACAAAATCTCAAAGAAATCAATGCCATTACTACTCGAAGTGGTAAGATTATGAGTGAGCCTACTTCTTTAACTAACACATCTACGAGTAGTAAAGATGTCCTCCTTGAAAATGAGGCCATAAAGGAAAAAGAGTCAGAAAAAAAAGTTTTCAATCCCAGTGCCTTTTCCCCAAACTCTTCGACCTGTTAGGAAAAATTTAGAAATTCAAGGTGAGATTTTAGAACATTTAAAATAAGTTAAGATTAATCTTCCCTTGTTGTATTTGATTAAGCAAGTTCTAACTTATGCCAAAGTCATCAAGGATTTATACACTATCAAAAGAAAACACCATGTAAAAAAAATTGCATTTTTTGCAGAATAAGTAAGTGCTGCGATTGAACAAAAGATACCACCCAAGTATAAAGACCCAGGATATCCCATAATCTCCTGCCAAATTAGGACACATGAGTTTGGTCAAGCTTTGTTGGACTTATGAGCAAGTGTAAATTTAATACCTTATTCTATTTACTTGCAATTAGGACTTGGTGAGATTAAATCTACATTTGTAGTCCTACAATTAGCTGACTGATCAATCAAGAAATCACGGGGAATAGTAGAATATATTTTGTTACAAATTGATAAATTTTACTATCCTGTTGATTTTCTTGTTTTAGATACTCATTCTGTGGTTACATGGAGTCTAAAATTCCTCTTATTTTAGAGAGATCTTTTCTTGCCATTACTAACGCTTTTATTAATTGTAGAAATGGTCTAATGAAATTATCTTTTTGGAATGTAACTCTTAAGGTGAACATTTTCCATATTGGTAAGCAACCACGAGAAGAAGCCGAATGTTATCATTCATATATAATAGAAACACTTGTAGCGAAGGAAGCTTATAAAAATCATGGCTCTGATTCTTTAGAAAACCTCATTGATTTTGATTTTGAAGAATTATATTATCTTGATTAAACAACTGATGTGTTTAGTATTTTTTACTCACATGATAAAGGGACTCAATTTTGGTAGCCACGCAATAAAGAGTTGCCATGAGAGAGGGAGAAACTGAAACCATCAAACCTCGAGACACCATAAGTTGAGCTTTCTACACTGCCCAAATATTTGAAACACACATTCTTGGGACTAGGTGATACATTTTCTATCATCTTTTCTTCTGAACTTAAAGCTAAACAAGAGGAAAAATTGATAAAATTATTAAAAGAATATAAGTCTGCACTAAGTTAGACCATAGCTGATATTAAAGCTATTTCTCCATTGATATGCTCTCATAAAATTCATTTAAAGGAATGTGCTCAACCCCATAAGGACCCACAAAGAAGACTTAACCCAATAATCTTGAAACTATTAGATGTAGGTATAATCTACCCAATTTTTTATAGTCAATGGATAAGTCTAACTCAAGTAGTTCTTAAAATTCTGGGGTTACTGTTGTGGAAAATGATAATGGGATACATGTTCCAACTAGGGTAGTAAGTGGTTGGCGAATGTGCATTGATTATAAAAAATTAAACACAGCCACCAGGAAAGACTATTATTTTCCATTGCCTTTTTTTGACCAAATTTTAAAACGTGTAGTTAGACATCCCTTTTATTGCTTTCTTAATGGATAATTAGGTTATTATCAGATTGAGATAGCTATAGAAGATCAAGAAAAAACCACTTTTACATGCCCTTTTAATACTTATGCTTTTCGTAGAATGTCATTTGGATTATGTAATGCACCAGCCACTTTTCAACATTGTATGCTGAGTATTTTCTCTGATATTGTTGAAAAATGCATAAAATGTTTTATAGATGATTTGACTATTTTTGGTGATTCTTTTAATTAATATTTACTTAACTTAAAAGCTGTTTTGAGTAGGTGTGAAGAAAAATGACTTGTGCTAAACTGGGAAAAATGTAACTTCATAGTATCTTCAGGAATCATTTTGAGGCATATTGTATCTGATAAAGGGATAGAGGTTGACAAGGTAAAAATTGAATTAATCTCTAAATTACCTATGCCCAAAATGGTAAAAGATGTCTGATCTTTTCTTGGATACGCTGGCTTTTACAGGAGGTTTATACAAAAAATTTCTACCATATTTAGACCATTATATAACCTTCTGATAAAAGATGATGAATTCACATGGACACAAGAGTGCGATGAGGCATTCCAAATACTTATTGCCAAACTCACCACCGCTCCTATCATGCAATCACCAGATTAGAACCTCTTATACTACTACTGAAAAAGAACTATTAACTGTTGTTTTTGCCTTAGCAAATTCTGTTTTTATTTGATTGGTTCACCTATTATTGTTTTTACTGACCATGCGGCCTTTAAGTACCTTCTTTCTAAGAATAATGCTAAAGCCTGTTTAATTAGGCGGATTCTTCTTTTGCGGGAATTTGATCTAACCATTAAAGATAATAAGGGCGTTGAAAATATTATTGCTAATCATTTATCCCGCCTTGAGTTCACTGACTCCATTGATTTTTCACCCATTAGAGATGATTTCCCTGATAAACATCTTTTCACTATACGCCAAATACCTTGGTACGCACATATCGTAAATTATTTAGTTTATGGTGAACTTCTATTTAACTAGAGTGTATAAGATAAGCGTAAGTTCTTGGTTGAGGTATGTAATTTTTATTGGGATGATCCATATCTTTTCAAATAATGCCATGACCAAATTATGAGATGTTGCATTCCTGAAAGTGAAGTTTCTAGTGTCTTAAATTTTTACCATAGTACTGCTTGTAGCGGTCATTTTCTATGAAAAAGATAGCTGCAAGAAATTTACAGTGTGGTGTTTACTGGTCCACTTTGTTCAAAGACACTAATAATATTTGTCGTTCCTATGAAAGATTTCAAAAGTTAGGTACTTTATCTCGAAGACATATGATGCCTCTTAACCCTATTCTTGCTATTGAGATATTTTATTGTTGGGGTATCAATTTTTTAAGTCATTTTTCCTCATCTTTTAGCTATCTTTACATCCTTCTAGTTGTTGACTATGTATCAAAATGGGTGGAGGCTATAGCTTGTCATCCTAATGATAACACAACTGTGGTAAAATTCTTAAAAGAAAATGTATTATCTAAGTATGGTACACCATGTGTCATCATTAGTGATTAAGGAACACATTTCTGTAACCATTCTTTTAAAGCTTTGATGCGCAGGTATGGTGTTCTTCACAAATTTTTCACTGCATACCATCCACAAATGAATAGACAAGCTAAGCTAGCAAATAGAGAGGTTAAACAAATTTTGAAAAAAACAGTTAACCCGAATCTTAAAGATTGGTCTCTACGTCTTTCTGATGCATTATAGACATATCGTAATGCATACAAAACCATCTTAGGAATGTCTCCATGCCAGCCTATCTATAGGAAAGCTTGCCATTTACCTGTTGAGCTAGAGCATAAAGCTTACTGGGCTGTCAAAGCCCTTAACTTTGATTTAAATGCTGCAGGTCTTCAGAGAAAGTTACAATTGTCAGAAATAGAAGAGCTACGAAATGATGCATATGACAACTCCAGGATTTACAAAGCTAAAATGAGAGTAGCTCATGACAAACAGATCTCAATGAAACACTTCGAGCCAAATCAGTAGGTTTATCTTTATGATTCTCGATTGCATTTACACCATAAAAAGTTGAGATCTCAATGGACTGGTCCATTTATGGTAAGGCGTGTTTTTTCTAATGGTGCTGTCGAAATTGAGGACCCCACTAATGGGCAAATTTTTAAAATGAATGAACAACAGTTAAAAAGCTATGTAGAAAAGGTAGACCACTCTATGTACCTAGACGAATCCATCTTATTGATCCTGTCTATCATGCTTGATCAGGTTCACTATCTGTACCATATTTTATATTTGTCTATATTTTATCTTTTGACTTCTTTATTTTTGCTTTTATTTTCTTTCGTATTTTATTTTCTGTTACTTTCTTTTTTTTCAGTGTGATTTTATTTCCCAATCAAGTGTCGAATACAGTACTCCGTGACTATTAAAGTTGATTTCTCAGTTCCCTAAAAATTGTCCCTCAAACCGTGCATTCATCTCTTTTCTTTTTCACCTTCTTTTAAAATGGATTGCATTCTTGCCAATGTTAAAAAATGATTTCTTTCATTGCCTCAAAATACTTTACTTAAGATTTACAAAACACGGTGTGAAAGACTAAGGCTATTAATGTTGAGGAATATCCCTGCAGATATTCGTTGGTTAATCAAAGCCAAGGTTTGATTATCTGGTGAGTTTATAAATGATTTTGTTTCTTTTATGCCTAGTCTTGGAAAAAACTCTTATGTCAAAAGGCGAAGAGCAAAAAGGTTACAAGTCTATCATAAATGTTCTTGATAGAATTGTAACCGGAGTTGTCATTTTTTAGGATTTGCATCTACAAATAGAGAAGATAAAATTTAGTTCATTAAGGATAGACTGAATAAGGAGTCTTTGGATGATATCCTATTGACTCTTGAGACGCATCCCTATAGGCTTGTGCAATGTGAACTTCTTGATTTATATAATAAATTCAAAAATGAACATCAACGGTATAGTCCTGGGAAACTGACTTTAAAAGACCTTGTTTGCCAATTTATAAGAATATTGGATAGGAAGTCTATTCCCGACCTATAGAGGGTATTTAAGCCGTTACTGGACGTAAAACCAAAAGAAGATATGAGTCATAATCACAACTATATATAAATACATGTGTTTGATGAATAGTAAGACTACTTATATAGTTGTCTTAAATTTAAATCTTTTGGTTAAATAATTCATGTGGGTCATTATGTTAACATTTTTGTGTTTTATTTTCAAATCTCTTCTAAAAAATTGTCGGGTTACCAAAATCATTGTTATCATTTGTACTCTATAAATACAACACCTCATTTTTTTCATTTTCATATATTGAGATAAAGATGGGTGTAGATATGGAGGAAACCTCAGTTCGATAATTCTGAAATATATGTGTATTTTGTGGATCTATTTCTAAGAAAAATAAAGTGTTTGTAGAGGCAGTAAACAATTTAGGAAAAGTATTAGCTGTAAGAAAAATCCATTTAATTTATGGAGGAGGAGCTTTGGATTAATGGGGTGTGTGTCAACAGCTGCACATTTAGAAGGAAGTCAAGTTTTAGGTATTATCCTTACATCTTTAGCTGTGGAAAACCTGACTGGCAAAATAATGGGGAAAGAATTACGAGTCTCATCAATGCATGAACGTATAGCTAAAATGCTTTACTGTGCAGACGCTTTTATTGTTTTGCCAGGTGGATTTGGTACCTTGGAAGAAATTTTTTAAATTACCTCTTGGACCTAACTTCCACCGAAAACCCGTAGGTTTGTTGAATGTTAATAACTATTTTGATTGCTTACTCTGTTTTCTTGATCAAGCTGTGGAACCGTATTTTATTTCACATTCGGCGCGATAGATCATCGTTTTTGCTACCAATGCGAATCAATTGATTAACAAATTATAGGCAGTTACCTACGAACCTAAACCAGCAATAACTTAGATCGATTGGTCAGTGGGCAATAACAAGCGAAAATTAGATTTGACACTTCGTTTGTAAATTTTTCTTTATTTTATTTATTTATTAACATCATCATTTTAGTTTATATTTGCTTAAGTGTCTCTCAGGTTTGTTTCTTTTTAATAAATTACATTTCAGGTAATGTCTCATATACTTTATCTCTTTTTATTTAAACATTGAGGACAATATTTCATCTAGTTTGGAGGGAGGGATAATAGACCTACGTTGTATTTTGCATTCCAAAAAAACAAATTTTAAAAAGAGATAATGGGGTTTAACATTTGATTAAAATGGCATAGTAAAGAGTTCATTCTTAAACTCTTGAGATGCATTCTAGGTCAAATTAGATTAAGAATGGTAGAGTAAGGAGTTTTATTTCTAACTTTTGAAACGTATTTTAACTAACTTGTTGTTATTTTGTTTTATATTTCATGTATTGTTATTTATTGCTTGTAGTCTCGATAATTCTTGTATAAAGGAATTTATTTTTCTACCTAGGTATGATTTTAAAATTGTTTAGGTTGAGTCATTGTTTCTATTTAGGTTACTAAAGAATGACTTCTAAAATATTTTTTAGCACAATGTCAAGTCTTGTGGTAAGATGGATGATTCAATTTATATAGCTAAGAGAATTTTCATGTTTAAGTATTTTTTTTTTTAATCTCACATATCTTTTATGAGTAAGTGAAAAGATTGAGAAAACAACTTACGAACTTTCATTGATCGTTTGAATTGGTTAATTATTTTTTAGATTGATAATATTCGAAATAAAGAATAAATTGGTTGTATAGCTGAATGATGATTTAAAGTAAATTTCTAAATTGTTTGTAATATGTTTTGGTGAGAAATTATTTTTTTTTAATTTTGTAATGCTTCCTTGTATACTTAAAAAAAAACATAATAAAAAAAAAGCAATGAAAATAAAATAAAATAAAAAAGAGAAAAAGAAAAGAAGAATCAATTGAGTTTAATAAAGTATTCATTCAATTTTAGAAGATAAATATTTTGTAAACCAATTTTCTCACCAAGCTATATTTATATTATTCTCATAAGACAATTAAAATTCTAAAGTTGGTACATGTAAAAAATGATTGATTTCTAAACAATTAATTTTTCTATCTTTAAATCAATGTTAGTTTATATGTCTGTCCTTAGAATTGACTTTTTCTTGAGTGGTTAAACTGTTTTCCAACTCTATGAGAGAAATCCTAACCTTTTAAACAGTCATACATTTGTGAGGATATGAAGTTGAGGCTTTCACTTAAAGAAATTCTCAAGGCTATATATGTTGAGGGTTGTGGTAAGAAGGTTACGACTTAGTTTACACACATAATTATTTTAAGTTATAATTGAAAAAACCATAATAACAATAGTGATCTTGAACTGACTTTTTGTTTGAAATACTTAAGTAGTTTTGTATATTCTATGTACGCTTGAATTGCTAGAGACTAGCAATAAGCTAGTTGGGGGCTGTGATAAACACATTAAAATGCATATTTATTAAGAGATTCAATCATCATTTAATGTCACTAATGTTAGCATTTTTGTATTTTTAATATTAAAATAAACTTTTGTCCTTAAATTGTGATTAATTAATGCTATTTGCACAGGTTTAGGTAAAATGGACATAACTCTCAATGTAGAAATAAAAATAAAGAAATTCTTAAATCTAGAGTAATGTGACTCAATCTTACACAAACTTGAAGAATAGTTGAAAAGCCAAATCAAATATTTTATGGACCAAAATTGGGATACAATAGAATTGGATTATAACTTTCGCTCAACTTGACACATGTCATGTATTTAGACTTTATTTTACAAAATACGTATTCAATTGGTATGATTCTTGAAGCTGTGAAATAATACTCAAGTACCAATAACTCTTATGTTGATGGTAAATTCCAAATCAGCCGTTATCATAAACCAAATTTTATTGTGAATTGGTAAAATAGTTGTTGGCTGAAATCTGAAATATCTTTGGAATTTTACCCATATCTCATTGGATACTCATTCAAATTGCATGAAACTAGTGGCTATAAAAAAAAGAGACAAAATGCTACAACTTTTATGTCAGTTAAAAAGGCTACATCGGTCATATTCAATGATAAAAAAGGTGCTGCAATTACGTAAATGAGTGGTAGGCCTAAATTATTGAAGATTAAAGTCACACTAAACATGTTTCCATTCATTGATACTCTTAGGATGTTTTCAACACTTGAAACTTCTCTCTTATTTCTTTTCATTAACATACATTGTAAGCTAAGCTAGAGTTCTTGGTAAGGCTAGAGATGAACTTTTATGTGCAACAAATTTAGTTCTATACTTTGATTATTTGTCAAGAGCTACAAATGTTTGTAAGTTTATTTGTGCCTAAACTCTTATCTATTAATTTTCTATAATCTAGAGGTTATAATTCTCATGTTTCATATATTTTCAATCATGCTTTCTTTTTGTGATTCTTATTGAATTATAATTGTTATTGGTTACATTGTTTTACATGTTAATCTTTTATTGTAATATTATCAATCGATATATTATCAATCTTGGATAACATGTAAACGCAATAATTGTTTGATATTCAAGTTGATCTTTTACTGTAATATTGTTAAAATGATATATTGTCGATCTTAGATAACTTGTATAAATAAATATGGTTTGTGTTAATGTTTGCAAAGAGTTTAGTCATATCAAAAACATGTGTTATCAAATATGCTATATTTTACATATTTTTCGATCGATTATTTGGGATGTAAAACTTTCAATTGAGTTATAAACATTGAATCAAAGTATAGAGTAGATTTATAAAGTATAATTGTAATTCTCGAAACCTTGCTTACATCATCATAAGACTTTTTCCTTAATTTATAGACAATTCTATCCATCCACTTAAACCAATTAGTTAATTTTCTCCTTGTTACTGTTTGAATATTTTTACTTCACCAACCTATTTTGCCAAAAGCTTCCTCGTGAGATCGACACCTCAATCTATATTGCAATAGTCGCATTACATTTTGAGCATAAACCAACTTTAATAAAAAATTTGATATAAAACTTTCACTATGAAAATTATTTTTAAAAATGATACAAAAAAGAAAAATTATAGAAATTGGTGATTTTTATATTTTAAATAAATATATATTATAAATAAAATAAAATATCATATTAGTCATAAAATGTATAGCAATTAACAAATAAAATATTGGAATTGGAGTTTTAACTATTGTAATTATAATTCATATTTACAATCACAATTAATAATTGTTATAACAGTATTAATAGAAATTATAATTGTAATCATATTTTTAATTCTAATTCTAAATAAAATTGCAATTAGAATTAGAATTACAGTTACTTTACAATTAAATTTACAAATAACATTATCATTGTAAGTGTAATTATAATGACAACTGTACTTAAAATAAAAGTTATAATTATAATTGCACTTGTAATTACAATTACATATATAGTATAATTGTAATATTCTAATAATAATTGAATTTATGATTGTAATTTTTATTATTATAATTATAATTATAATTGCAATTATAGTTGTAATTCTTATATAGTTTTAATTCTAATTGCAATTGCAATTTGAATTAGAATTAGATTTACATTTACAATTATAATTGAAATTATGATTGTTGTTAAGGGCTAAATTTGGTCTATGCCTACCCCAAATGGTTAAAGGGTTGTTGAGTAAGGATAAATCTGATTCATTGAACTTCTTGGTGCCAAAAGTTAGGTTTAAACCTCGAACTTGTTGTTGTTGAATTAGGACTGAGTGGAGATTGTGCTAAGGATCGGTTGTGAGTTGGATTACTTTAGGGAATCTGAGGAATATAAAAAACGTAATATTAAAGGTAGGCGCTAATAGGGTGGCCAATGATGGCCCTCTGATGATCAAGTTAAATGACGGCTCAATAATGAATATTCCCTTAGGGTTTATACCTGAAAGAGAATGTTCAGGAGAGATTGTGCTTAGTTTTATGTCTTACTTATATTCAAAAGTGTTTGTGCTTAGTTTTATGTCTTACTTGGATTCAAAAGTATAGCTAAGTGCTTGAGCATAGAGAGAGTTAGCCTGAAGAACACATCTTAAGAGCAATATATAACAACATTCAATTAGAGATTCATCCCTTTCATGGGATACATATGACTCAAATGAGGTATTTGGATAATTGTACCCTTCTGAGGTTTAAAGTACCAAGTATCTTCGGATTGGGCACTTTTAGAATGACTATCTTTAATAGGTAAGCAACTAAGGCTAAGTGAATTATTGGTGCTATCTCCTCGAGCTCAGGGGATTTAATGCTGGATTACTCTAACAACTCCAAACAAGCTTAATCCTTATATCAACTGAGAATAAAGAATAGGCTCATACTGATGTAAAGGCTCAACATTGGCTTTCTTGAGATTTCTCACCTTTAGACCTTATCTTTAGTTATACTCATAAAATATCGTAGCTTTTAGCTGGATAATTGGTAGAGCCCAATGATGGCATTGTAGATGATAAAGCTCTGTTAAGGGCGAGTTTAAGGCTCTAGTTTCAGCCTTAGAATAGGTAGGAGTGAGTCCTCCTAGTAAAAACCCCTTAGGTCTAGTTCATCTAATCTGAAAAAAGAAGAGTAAATTATCCTTTAAACAGTCCACTTCTACCCCCTCCCCACCTTTTTAAAAAATCTTTCCTTAGCGGTTCCAAGCCTTCCTCTGCCCTTACGGCTAACGTAATAGAGTTAGAGCTTGTGCTCTTGAGGAATATCTAATACATCCTATTTATAGGGGCATAAAAGCACTAGTATATTCAGTACTCTAAATGGAAGATTTGCTCTAATTCATGAATATTTTACTATTTAATTATAGTTTTGAACATAAATAGGTGCCTGATAAAAAATGTGATGTTTAGGAACAAACGGGAGGCGAATAGGACGAGAAACAAAGAAGTTATGCTTAAAATATGAGACCGTCCGAACCAAGGCTAGGCGTCGCAGTGCCCATGGCTGAGCTCTGTAGCACCTAAGGTAGAGACTTAGGCACCGCAGGACCCAGCTGACCTCCATACCCTTCGCATTTCTAGGTCTTAAAGCCGTGGTGCTAAGCCCCCAGTGCCGCGGCACCCATTTGATATATAAAACCCCTATTTTTAGTCCTATATCGACTTGGATACAAAGGCCCTCGACTCTAGGGTTTCTCATACATATAAAGCACTTTTTAAGAGTTAAAACAAAAAATTTAAGAGAGTAAAAACTTAGAGAAACAATTCATAACACAAAATCAAGAGATCAAAGCCAAGATTGAAGATTTAAGTTCAAGAATTAAGCTTCAAGTCAATGAAGAGAAAGAAGCAACCCAAAGCATCTTTTTCATTAGTTTTCTTCTCTTTTCTTATCATTATGTTCTTGTTCTTGCTATTATTCATGAATTAGTTTGATACTCTTGGGTTTGTAATGTGCTAAATATTGTTCATCTAGGTTAGACTATTGAACCTAGTATATAGTTGAATTTTGTTGATTATTAGTTAATGAACTTAATATATATAACTGATTCATTCTATCTTGAGTTTAATTTTTTTATTATATATGGCCAATATTTTAAATTATTGAGGAACCATGAAGAAGTCGACAAATGGATTCATGTGTTTAGTTTATGATAGTTTGATGCATGATCATAGGGTATGAGTTTTATGTAAGATAAACATATACTTAGATAGCATATATGGTATAATTTGGATATGATCTTAATGAATTACATTCTATTCTAATTACCATAGATATATAAGTAGTTGTCAAAATGCGTAACATAGTCACTCGACCATCGACAAAGACTTGTTATGAGATTAGAGTTTAGCCAATCAATTCGTATTAAGGGATTAACTAAGAGGTTAATGAATCCAATGAAATACTAAGGGATAAGTTTAAACCCTATATTATTATTAATTGGTGAATTCAATTCTTTGTTTAATTGTTATTTAGGTTTAGTTAATTTGATAGAACTAGGTTAATTAAATTTTAGATTTTAGTTTTTTTAGATAAAAGTAAAGTATATATAATTTTAGTACTTAATTGATAGAATTAGATCGCTTAGTTTCTAAGAAAATAATACTTAGACTTAAAATCTTATATTACTTGATATGATAGCAAGCACTTGTACTTAGCTAGTATAGCATACATCAAGTTTTCGGCGCCGTTAACGGGGATTATCTTATCTATTCTTAAATCAATACTAATAACAACATACTTTTTTTACTTTAGATTTTATTTTGTTTTGCTTTATTTTATGTTCTTCTTCTTACTTTGACTTTCCTTTTATTTTGCTTTGACAGTTCATGCAAAGGGCACAGAGTGCTGACTTGACTTCTTTTGATCCTGATATCGAAAGAACATTATAGAGACTTTGACGTGAACAACACCAATCTTTAAATATAGAGGAAAATAACGATCACTTCAATAATCCATTATTTGAGCCTATGGTACCACAAAGAGCATTGAAAGAGTATGTTATCCCCACTATAGATGATGTGCAATCTAGTATTTGGCGATCAACCATCAAACCTAATAACTTTGAAATCAAATTAAGTATAATTCAATTGCTAAAAAGGTTTGTATAGTTCAGTGGAGCTCCCAATGATGATTCTAACATGCATATCATAAATTTTTTTAAAATTTGTGATACTTTCAAGTATAACAAAGACTCAAACGATGCCATCCGATTAAGACTACTCCCTTTCTATTTGAGGGATAAAGCAAAGAGCTATAGTTAATGACATTGCCGTCATGATCTATATTGACATGGGATAATTTAGCATATAAATTTCTAGCCAAGTTCTTCTCACTAGCAAAGACAGTAAAGATGAGGAATGACATCACTTTTTTAGTCAGATTGATGGCGAGTCATTTTATGAGGCACGGGAGTACTTTAAGGACATGTTGAGAAAGTGTCCTCACCATAACGTCTCTAAATAACTATTAGTTCAAACATTCTACAATGGATTAATAGGCATTTAAGGACCATTGTAGATACTGCTGCTGGAGGGTCTTTGATGAATAAGTCAACAAATAATACATATGGTCTACTAAAAGAGATGGCATCAAACAATTACTAATAGCAAGTAGAGAGGGTTACACCCAAGATCGTCACTGATATGTACGAGATTGATGTATTCAATGTATTAGTAGTACAAATCAATACCTTATCTAAGAAGTTTATATTGGGATTTGTGCTTACGTGCCATCCCTTTTGTGTATAAATATTTGCTTTATGTTTATACATTTATGATTTCAATATATCACTACTTATTTTATATACAAATATGGTCAGATGCTTGTAACGTTTTAGACATTGTATGATCCGAAAGAGTTCAAATCTGATCTAAAGGAGTTTAGATCAGAACTAAGAGTTAGTAAAATCTAAAGAGTTAGAGCCTTGTCTGAAATAGGATAAAGACCTAAGAATATATATTAGTAATAACATAGTTGCAATGAGTTGCAAATGGTGCTAGGAAATGTTGTTATGCAAATATGTTCTTAAATTTAATGTTCCTGATCTATCTTCACTAATGTAGGTCTGTTAGTGAATACCTTAATATATATATATAGATCAATGTATGTCTATATCTGGATAGTCCAGATGGTTAGTCTTAGCAGACTATGAGTTTAGTGAAAACTCGTATAGAGATACAAGTATTTAGTAAGGACTGAATATTGAACAGACTCACAAAGATCTCTAATAGACATCCCATAAAGCCGTCAATGGAGGATCTTTCGAGTTGAGTAGTATTCATGGTCCTTAGACCTGAGTGCCACGGTGGACTTGTGAGTGATCCATCATACTTTGGTTCCACACATGTCAGATACCTTTTATGTTCTGACTACTGGGTGTCGCTGGGTATGGTCCGATGCTCATGGAGTCCGGTGTGTACAGATATGGGATCTATCAACTCAATTGGGTGAGTAAAATATCCTAGAACTCTAATGTTGTATTTCAGAAAGTCTTATGGCCATAAGTAGACATATCCGAGAATTAATTTTATTCTCGGGAAAATAATATCGTAAAAGTATTTACGGATATTATTTATTGAAATACAAATCTAGAGATAAGTTTATGGTTGAGCGCATGGAGACTTGACAGTGTTGATCTATATCTCCGTTCTTCTATGATATTTATGATGGAAGGATTATACGAATATGTTATAACCTCAACTTATATGGTCTAATGCACCGTTTTGTAATATCCGTAACATGTGTGTGGGATATTATTCACGGACGTGTGAAATAATTTTATATGACAAATCGGGCATGGACCTAGAGAGTCTCACAATATGAAGTGTACTCGTTGTGCACTGGGGCAGTGAATTGGATTGAACAATTAATCCAATAATTTCCAGCAAAATGAAAAATGTTTCAAGGTTCCTTTTATTATTCACTTGTCAATAATTGAATGTAAAATATATTATTGGTTTACAAGAGTTGTTAACCAATAAGAAATTGACAAGTAGTACAATTTTGCTCCATAAATAATTTACCATGTATTTACCTATTTACTTATTTACCTTGCTTGGTAAATACATATAAGGTAAATGTAAATATTCAAAATAGTTTTGAATTATTAATATTTTATATACTAATCAAATTATTATTATTAATTGGAATAAGTGGCAAACACCATTTAGTAATGGAGTAAGCACTTGTTATTAATAATAAGCAATGTTGGCCACTTAGAATTTGTTAAATGGTGCATTTCTGAAGTAGTGTGACCACTCAACATTGATTAAAATCCATTTGTGCACTAACAATTGATTCATATGGATGAATCAATTTGTTGAGTGAAAAATATGATTGATTAATGTTTGAAATGGTAAACATGGATAAGTGATGGTGGAGCACTAAGAGAAGTAATCATTTTTTGCACTTAATTAAGAATTGAAAGAGTTCAATTTGTGTAATTGAAATAGTGAAATTCGTTCTAGGAGAAAGGAGAGAGAATTGAGAGCATTTCCTATGTGTTTTTCTCAAAGTGTTGAGAGAAAATGCAAAGGCTTACCAGGGTTCAACATAAAGAGTTGTAAAAAACTAAAGAAAACACTTAATTCTTCTCATCTCTTAGTAGTAATCATTCATAAGGACAAATTGTTTTAAGTGTTAAAACAATCCTTTGCTGAAAATTCAAGGCTGCCATTCTAACTTCACAATCCCACTGGATTTAGCTGTGATCTAGAATTGTGTAAGGGAACACTACAAGGTGAGCTCAACAAATTGAAGCTTGGAGTTCTTGAAGAATTGTAAAGCTACCTTCATAACCGAATAGGTTATTTATTTACAATTCATTTTATATCATGCATGAAAATATATATGATATATATATGTGCTTGAATGATCATACATGTGATTACATGCTTGAGTTTATTACATATTGTATAATATGTATGAATACTTCTGTTGCGTGTTTAATTTTTGAAATTATATATATCTATACACATCACACACTATATCACAACAGCTTGATGCATTAAACATCATCAAAACCCAACAAGCGACATAAGAGTTTTATGATGATAACTATATAAATCGGTGATGCATAGAGACAGCTAATTTTCTAGGCAATTTTAATCGACAACAACCTAACCCACAATTCAACTTCTATAATCCAGGGTGGAGAGATCATCCAAACTTCTTTTGGCATAACAACCAAGAGGAGTCATCTAAACCATTGAATCCCCTAAGATTCCAGCTACCGCAAGAGAAAAATCCATCATTAAAAGACATGTTTACGCACTATATAAAATTAAATAACGTTATTATATAGAATCATTCAGTAACCTTGAAGAACTTAGAGGTTCAAATGGGACAACTTTTTACAGCCATTAATAAACGATCTCAAGGCACTCTCCCAAACAATACCGAAGTAAATCCAAAAGGAAATGTATAGTATTGCTAAGCCATTAGCTTGAGGAGTGGTAAGAATTTACAAGATAACATATCTAAACCACCAACATCAAGTATGAATGAGAAAGAGAATGTGGCATAACAAGAAGAAGTTCAGCCATATAAACCACCTATACCTTTTTCCCAAAGCCTACAGAGGCGCTAACCAAGTGCAAAAATTAAAAATATGCAGAAGAATAGTCTACAAAGAGCATAAACAGAAGATGGGCAATAGAAACGTACAAAAATTATGTAGAAAGAAGTGCAAAAGTTGGTATACAAGTGCAGAATAATCTTGATGTGCAGAAATATGATAACTCAGCAAGAAATACTAGTCCAACTGTGCAGAATTAGTCCATGCAATCATGCCTTCCACCTCTACCACTCCTTTAAAGGTTGCAAAAGAAGAAATAAGATAAGTAGTTTCCTAAATTTCTTGAAGTTTTTAAGAAATTATTTATCAATATTCCTTTTGCAGATGCGCATGAATAGATTCCTAGTTGCATTAAGTTTATAAAAAGCATCATTTCAAAGAATACAAGACTAAAGGATTATAAGACTGTAGGATTGATAAAGGCGTGTAGTGCTATTATTCAAAAGAAGATACCTCATAAGCTCAAAGATTCTGGGGGATTTACAATACCAATCATGACCTTGGTAAAGTTTTATATAATCTAGGAGCGAGTATCAATCTCATGCCCCTTTCATCTATAAAAAGTTAAGTTTGAGATAAGCAAAGCCCTTTAATGTTACACTTTAACTTGTTGATCGCTCTCTCACTTATTCGAAGGGAATCATAGAGGACGTGTAAGTAAAGGCCAATAAGTTCATCTTTCCTATTGATTTTATCGTCCTAAACATAGAAGAAGATAAAGAGATCCCTATCATCCTTGAAAAACCCTTCTTAGGTACAGGACGTACGATCATTGATGTTCAAAAATAGGAGATAACTATGAGGGTGTAAGATGATATAGCGATATTCAAAGTCTTCAAGGAGATTAAGTTTCCATCTAAAAGTAAAGATTATTGCAGCATTGATGTGGTGCATTGAAATGCCAACAACTCAAGCATATGAAGATGTTAAATCCTCACATTAGAAAAAAGGCATTGAAGCATAAAAAGAAAAGAAAAATAAAGAAGGAGTAGTACCTTAATGAGAGGATTAAAGAAAATTACACAAGAGAACTACCTCCCCAGTCTAAGATTCAAGTCTTTCTAGAAAAGTGCCAGAAAAATAAAACAAAAGTTATTATCCAAGGTTTAATTGCAAAGATATGGAAGCCAAATGACAAAAAACCCAGCAAGCTCACATACAAAGATGCTTCCACCATTAACTTTTGTTAGTGCATTAAAGGGTACATGCATGTGATTTTGTGGACATGTTGAAAAATTTCTTAAATGTATGACAATCATATATTATGTAGCAAAATTAAACATATAATCAATATATACACATGAAATTCAAACCATTAATAGCTTAAGGTTACAAAAACTCACACGAAATTGTACTCGCGATCAATTCTAGTCCGTAAAATTCATGGGATTATAAAAGCTAGAATGGTAGACATTTGATCAAATTCCAGCAAGATTGAACGCAAATTTCACTCAATTAGATGCTGATTTGTTAAGAACAAAATAGTGACTTATTTGAAACAAGTTCAACAGTTATTTATATAGTTAGGAAAAGTATGGGACTAAATGAAACATTTGCAATCCTTTAGCCACCTTACGTTTTGCATTGTGGACACTTGTCACTCATGCATCCCATGCATGTTGCCAAGTGTCAATCATGCAAAGCCCCTATATGCCACTTGTCAAAAAAGTGGCCATATGTTAAAATTCCCTTTGCCATGCAACAGAGCCCTCTTTATAACATTTGTAAAGTATGTTTCCCACTTTTCAGATTGGTTCTAAAATGTATCTTGCTTTCCAAAACCTTCCCGAATCAATCTGTATGATCCGTACTACTACCCCAGTGCTCAACGAGTATACTTTATATTGTGAAACTCACTAAGTTCACACATGTTTGTCTTACAGAATACTTCCACAAATTCGTGAATGATGCCCCACACACATGTTACCGATATTATAGAACGGCGTGTTGAACCATACAAGTTGAGGTTAACTATATCCGTATAATCCTTCTGTCACCTATATCCATAGAATAGTAAAGATATAGATCATCACCATCAAATCTCTATATGCTCGACCGTGAACTTATCTCCAGATTTGTATTTTCGTAAACAATATGAACAAACTCCTTTATGATATTGTTTAAGCTTGTGAAAAATAATTTTCTAGGTTTTATGCTTGTGGCTACTAAAGTTCTTAAAATATAATCTTGGAGTATCAGGATATATAACTCACCCATATGAGCTGACAGATCTCATATTTATACACACCAAACTCCATGAGTATCAGACTATACCCAATGACACCTAGCAGTCAGACCATGAAAGATCTTTGATATATGTGGAACCAAAGTATGGTGGATCACTCACAAGCCCACCATGGCGCTTAGGTTAAAGGATCACGAATACTACTTAACTCGAAAAGACATTGATAGCTTTATGGGATGTCTATTAGAGGTACTCGTGAGTCTATTCAATATCTAGTCCTTACTGAATATCTACATGTCTCTACGGACTTCCACTAAGTCCAAGGTCTTATAAGACCATATGAACAATTTACATAGCTATACACTAATCCAAAAGGAATACCGATCGACTATGTCGATAACCATGGATAGGAACGATATTTTTGAGAATATATTACGCAATGACATTTATGTATTAATGATTATTATTGAAATGTTTACTATATATCAGAATGGCACATAAGCACCACTTCCTACAACTTTGATCCACCATAAGAATAGAAGAACCCCGTTAAGCCAACAACACTAAATTAAGCACTTCTCGGGAGATAACCCAAGTAAATTTTATTTTTATTTGCTTATTTTTAGTTGTAGTTACTATAATTTCTTCTTCTTGTTAGGAATAAAAAAGCAAGTCAACAACTCAAGGAAACAGCACAAGCATTTGCAAGTGTTGGGAGCAAAAGAAACTGCAGTTACATTCATCAGACACAATGTTGTAATGTTTGAACTTCATCCATCAATGGAGTTTTCTTCCTTTTAAGTTTATTTTTTGACATTAGAGACAATGTCTATTTTAAGTTTGGGGGTGTGAAACATATAATCTGTGTTTATTTTGCTGCATGATTTGATTGGTTGTTGTGTGTAGATAATTTGTTTTTTTTAGTGTTGAGTTTTGGTTGAGAAAATGATCATTACTCCATGATAAGAAATAGAATATTAGTTGAATTTATTTTTACAAGTTCTTAGGAAACAATAGACACTTAAGATAATTCTTATATTATGAATCTTGGATGGAATTCAATCTTCTTTTTGGTCACTTACTTTTAAGCACATTAAAATAAGCATGTATTAATTGAGTTTTTTGCTTAGAGATACTCATGCTTAAGTAAAGGCCATAGTCTCGAAGACCAACACTCTAAAACTTACTTGATTACTACTTGAGGCGAAATCCTAGGAAACATATGAATAAAGAAATAACATTAGGCCATCTTTGGACTGATTGAGCCGTTTTAAGCCTACCTTAGATGTATATTTATCCCTAGTTACCCCTTTTGAGCCTAAATTTTTTTCTGTTTAACCACATTACAAGCCGTAAGATTTTGAGTTTATTGATCCTAAATGACTTATAACACAATAAATCTTGAGTTTATTTAGAAATATTCTTAAAAGAAAAAAATGTTGCGGTTGTGTGAAAAGGGTACTGAATTGGAAAGAATTAAGTCTTGAAGGTGCATATCAATCTAAGTTTGGGGGTACATTTAAAAAAATTTATTTAAATGCATAATACCCTAACTTAAGAAAAAGAAGAAATTTTTGCAAAAGAGTGATTAAAAGAAAGATGGAAATATCATAAGTTTGAGGGAGGAGATAAAGCAAGGAGAAGGAATCAAGAAGTTCTAAGTAAAGTTGAGTGTTCATGGTATAGCGCTTTATTTTTATATCCCACGTTGACTTTAGCCTTACGTTACAAGCTAATTAAAGTTCAAAATAAATCATTATACATATATATTTCTACATTAGTGGAGAGTAAGTATGAACAGCAAGCTTATGGTAGTGTATTGTGAATTGAAAATGCCAATACATCTTTTTTATGTGCTTTCTTAAGTGCTGAGTAAATTTATATTTTATTTAACTAATTACTTGCTTATTACACATACAAAAAAAAAGTTGTTATTTATAAAGGAGAATGAAGGACTTGATGAATGAGATGTTGAATTATTGAAAGTTGTCTATTGCACTCTAAAAAGACTTATGCCATTTGACAGCCTTTGAGAGTTATTTTAGTTTTATGTTATTTTAGAGTCAATAATAAGTTGTGATTGTTTGTTCTTGATTTACTCGAGGACAAGCAAATCTTAAGTTTGGGGGTATTGATAGTGGCGTAAAAGCACTAGTATCTTTAGTACTCTGAATGGGAGATCAGCTCTAATTCATGATTATTTTTAGCTATTTAATTGTGTTTTTTTTATCATAAATAGGTGCATGAAGGAAAATATGATGTTTATGAACAAATAAAAGGTGAAACGGACGAGAAACGAAGAAGTTGCATTTAAAATACGAGAGTGCCTGAACCCAGGGCTGAGTGCCGCAGCACCCAGGTGACCTCCATGCCCCTCGTATTTCTAGGTCTCAACATCGCGATGCTGAGCCCCCAGCGCCACGATACCAGTGCGACATATAAAACCCCATCTTTTTAGTCTTATTTCGACCTAGATTCGAAAGCCCTCGACCCTAGGATTTCTCATACATATAAAAGCACTCTTTTAAGAGTCAAAACACAAACTTTTAGAGAGAAAAAACTTAGAGAAATAATTCACAACTCAAAATCAAGAAATCAAAGCCAAGATTGAATATTCAAGTTCAAGAATCAAGCTTAAAGTCAAGGAAGAGAGAGAAGCAACCCAATGCATCTTCTTGTTTAGTTTTTTTTTCTCTTTTCTTATCATTATGTTCTTGTTCTTACTATTATTCATGGATTGGTTTGATACTCTTGCGTTTGTGATAAGCTAAACATTGTTCATCTAGGGTTAGACTATTGAACCTAGTATGTAGTTGGATTTTGTTGATTATAAGTTTATGAACTTAATAAATTTAACTAATTCATTTTATCTTATGTTTAATGCTTTTATTATATCTAGCCAATATTTTGAATTATTGATGAACTATAATGAACTCGACGGATAGATTCATGTGTTTAGCCTATGATAGTTTGATGCATGATTATAGAGTAACAACTATGTGTTCCATATAGGATAGACATATACCTAGATGGCATGTATGTATGATTTAAACTTGTTCTTAATGAATTACATTCTATTTTGAATACCATAGACATATATGTAGTTTTTAAAATGCGTAACATAGTCACTGACCATCGACAGAGGCTTGTGATGAGATTAAAGTCCAACCAGTCAATTTGTATTAAGGAATCAACTAACAGGTTAATGGATCCAATGAAATACTAGGGGATAAGTCTAAACTCTAGATTATTATTAATTGGTGAATTAAACTCTTTATTTAATTTTTATTTAGGTTTAGTTAATTTGATAGAACTAGGTTAATTGAATTTTAGATTTTAGTTTTTATGGATAAAAGTAAAGTAAATATAATTTTAGTACTTGATTGATAAAATTAGATCATTAAACCCCTGAAGGAACGATACTTGGAATTAAAATCCTATATTACTTGATACTATAGCATGCGTTTATGCCTAACTAGTATAGCATACATCACCTATCCTCAGTCACCCTTAGGATCCTCTTACTTAGTTAGTCCCTAGCATGTTATTAGGAAAGTACTTGCTACCCTTGACCTAGCTCCTCCTCAACTGACCCTTGCCTCTTAGAGGTCGATAATAGGTTGTCACGTATTATAGAGAAAAACTTTTGTTACTGACTACTCTATTAAAGATTTTACGAACCTTTTTCACCTCAAAAGGAATAACCTTGCTTATATAAGCTCATGGGACAAAAAAAACCAACCCTGTTAGCCAGCTTAGAGCCCAAATTGACTGGAAGATATATAGGCTATTTGTAGGGAAAGACTAGGGCTCTATAGTTAGGCTCGAGCATACCTTAAAAAGGGTTTATTCCTACTTTTCCCTTAAAGGTACATTTCATCATTCGTCTTCTCATTCTCATTCTCATTTCCTTTAGGTGTGTCATATTATTGAGCAGTTATAGTTCTTAGTACTGGGGAAGTCTCACTGTTTGACATTTACTGATCATGCTCTCTTTACTTGTGCCTCTTGTCTCCTTAACGCACTATTGTATAAAGGACCTCAAGCTGGTCCCTATTACTTATGAGTGTGTTATCCTTGCTGCTAAAACCTTTGTTACTATTGTCAATTATGGCTCTGATGTATTTAATAATCACCATTTGAAATATGTCGAATTAATCACCTCTCTACCTTTAGAGGTCCTAGAGATAGGTCAGTGATGGTTGAATGCAAGACTTGATAAAATACCTTCTTAGCCTCCGTAAATCTCAAGGTCCTTGCGCCTTTACTGGTGGGAGCTTTGCTACCCTCCCAGCTTTCAAATCATTGGCTATATGCCTCTTTGGCACCAAGAAAAGAAAGGCTCCTATGTTTAGCTAAGCCTTTATTAGTTCCCTACATTCTAAAGATCTTGGACTGAATTTAAAGACTAGGCTAGATATCTTCTTCTCTATATAATACATGCTCACAGGGCCTTGCCCCTTGAGTTAGCTCTAGCCATTTGCCAACAAGACTCATTGAGCACTATATCATAGGCCTTAGGTCTCACTCATTAGGTAACTTTCATCACCCTTCTTCGTTGATTCTTATCTTTGGTTCTCTTGTGTTGTGCCTTTATTATTATTGGTGCTCTTCCCTATGGCAAGCTGTTTATATCCTAGGAAAGCACAAAAAGAAGCTTGGGGAGAAAATGAGGGGGTGGGGGCTTTATGGCCGTAGAGGACCTAAAAATTCTCTGAATAGCGTCAAGTGAGAATGAGGTGGTCTTGAGCACTAAAAAGGATAAGTATAAGATAAAGTTTATTTCGATCACCAAGGAGCTTGTCATGGTAAAGAATGAGTTGCCTCGAAGCATGGAGAAGGAGAAGGAATTGGTGTTGGCCTATAAAAAGCTGAACAAGACTAACACGAGGTTAAATGGTGTCGTGGACTTGTTGGAGAAGAGGCTTAAGGAAGCAGTGCAGAAGATGCTAAGTCATGCTCACCGTAGGGCATCTCATGCATATCCTGATATGGACTTTATCTTTCTTGAGCCTGGAAAACTTGTTGTTCCAGCCTTAATTGTAAAGAAGGAAGACAACACCATTACAGCCTCAGCCAACTGTGCCACTCTGCATAAGCCAAAGGCCACTAAATAGGGATCAAGCAGGAACCCCCTAATGTTGATATCCCTATCGATTCGACTGCTAAACCAAAGGAGGAGAAAATGACAATGATGGTAACAGTGATGATGAACAACCCCTCTCAGCAACTTCCTTGATAGTCATCTACTAAATCCTAAGCTCTTGGTTACCATTCGCTAGACAATTTGCAAATTATTTCTCTCTTTATCTCTAGTTAAATGGATATTTTACTATTGAATAATTGGGATGACTTTATTAAGTGTTACAAACTTTTGTACTTGATAAGCGTAAATTATATCTATTATTTTCACTCCCTTGATTTGATTAATTGTTTATTTTAATAAAAAAAAATATTATATTTTTTATATGTTTTATTATCATTTTGTAGGTTTTGAGTCAATAGAGCAATTGAGGATAAAAATCTAAGAAAAAAAAAAGGAAAACAGTAACAATGCTATAGTAATCGCTACAGTTTGGTGAACAATGAATGTGCTACAGTAAAAATGCTGAAGCAGTTAACACTATTTTGTGGCAGTAAAAATTTCAGCGCCCAAGACATCTCACTACAGCTCAAGTGAATAGTATATGGTAAATAGAGTCCCATGAACAGTACCCCGTATTATAGTACTTTCGCCTCAGTGATGAACAGTATTCACTGCAGTGGTGAATAGTGTGATTTATCCTAAACTAAAAGAAATACAAATTATTGAAGAAGAGCAATTTTTAAAGACCATTCATTTCAGACCCCAAAGAACACACAAATGATGACTCTTAGAGGCACAACACATTGAAGAAGAGCAATTTTTAGAGAGAGAGTAAGGGAAATTCAAGAAAGTAAGAGATTATTGGCGAATCTTTGGCGTATCAACTAATTGCAAATTGACATCTATATTGGTTTACTTTTGGTTGTATTATGTTTATTTTATTTTTCAGCCATAATTCTCTTGTTATCATGAGCTAAATTTATTTTCTAGGGTTATTACTTGAACTTAATATGTGAGCTTAATTGTTGAATCTTTTTAATATTTATTTGAACTCAATTCTTCATTATTCAAATTATTTATTCTTAATGCTTCATTATATTTGATCAATATTGTAAATACTTTGGTAATACTTTGATAAACTCAGAAGATGCATCATTGTATTTAGAACTAGATAATTTGATGCATGATTATAGAGCAACATTCAATGTTGTATGCAAGTTTCAAATTAGGATATGAATATACTTAATTGGTATGTATGGTCAATAAAACTTATTCTTAATGAATCTTAATTTATTACAAGTACTATAGGAATATAAGTATTTGGTAAATTAAGATATACTTGCATGACCTTAAGAGAGGCTTGTAAATACATTAGTGTCTTGACCAATAATAAGAACTGAGGGATATAAATATTAAAAGGATTCATCTTTAGAAAATATTTTAAAGATTAATAATTAATCTTAGACTTTCTCTATATTGTTATTTTCTTATTTTATTTGAGTTGTGTCATTTATTTTCTGCACTTTTATTTTACTTAATTTATTACAAAATTAAGATTTGATTTTTCTAAATAATTACAAGAAACATATAATTTTAATACTTTGTAGAAAATAAAAATTATCCCTATGGGTTCGACATCTGACTTTATAAGTCCTTTTATTACTTGTTACGATAACGGATACTTATGTTTGATTTTAAGATATAGAAATATTGCATCAGTACTATGTTGTTCATGTGTTTTAAGCCTCAATTTCCCTTTTCTAGACTATTTGTAAGATGCACCCATTTGGGTATATAGTACTAAGTATTTTTTGGTTGCTTTTAACTCTCAAGGCACTAGGTCTTAGTTATTTTATTGGGTTTATTAACTAATGTTTAAACAATAAACATTTAATGTGATAAGTTGCATCGTGTTTATACTTTACACATGCTAGTTAGTGTTTCATTAAAAATCCTACGATGTGTTTATGGACATTTTCTCTTTAAAGGCATTTTGATCTAATCTTGCTAAAATGGCACATTGGAGATAGCTTATCTTTCAATGTACTAAGTCCTTTATAATCCTAAATTGGGTACCCTCAAGGTATTACACAATGGTTCTAAGTCAAGTGATGAAAACCAAACTTAACTAACTTAGTAGAATTTGGGGGTGGACCACCTATGGGTGCCTTCAAAGGGCTTTCACTTTCTTAATTTGTAAAAGTAGGACAACAAGGAGGGAAACACAATGCATTGTTTTGGAGAAAAAGAAGATTTTAATTATTCATACATGCGAAGTCTAAAATGCCTCAATTATACCTCGGGGCTCATTGACCTCTGCCTCTGTACATGGTTGATAAGAGTCTTGCTTCAGTTCTTAGCTCAATATTTTTTAGGGGAATATTTAGTTGAGTACTTAAATTAGATGTTATTCCTAACCCTCGCCCTTAACAACAGCTTAAGGGTGTAAGGAGACAAAATACCTTTCCTTATACTTAGCCACATACTAAGGGATAAGGAAAGGAGTACAACACACACCTCTAAGGTGATAAGTGGGGAACCATGTACTTCTATCTTCTCGGGGCTTAACTTACCCTAATGTAATCATGGCCTTTTTAAGTTGCTCTCTACATTCACGTAGAATGATCATCTTACTCACTTAAGATGCCTAAAGTCTTAGTGCAACATTATTGAGAGAATCACTAAAGGCCTTCCACATTAGCTCGATCCCTAAGATTTACTCCCGATATTTGTATGAAAGTGTGTGGAGATTCTCTTCTTAAAGAGATTAAACACTTTACTCTTTAGACTCAGCCATTCATACCCTCTTTTACCCTTAAGGAGTAGGCTAATACACTAGTAAGGAGTCACGTCGTAAGTTAGCAATCATTAGAGATATAAGAACATCTTTAGAGAACCTCATTTCAATTTTAGTGACAAAAATCGGCAGCTTAACTAGTATAATTCTAACATCCATCTACCTTTTGAGTAAGTAGAAAACAAATCTCTTACTATATCTATAATTTTGGAATTGCAACAAATAGTCAAGTTGCTAGAAGTATTTTCTAGCCGCTTTCTAATTACCTTTCAAAATAAAAACCTCCTTGTTCACTAAGATCTTCATCGTCAAGTGATACCTGGAGATAACTACTCGAGTCACCATTAAGAAGAGTCGACTAAAAATCATATTGTAAGTGCTTGGTTGATCTATAACCAAGAAGTTAATTACGAGGACTACAGAGCTTAGAGAACTACCAATAGAGGCAAGAAGGGTGATGGATTCAAATAGCATCCATTATCCCCACGAATTCCACTAGTGAAGTGGACACATATATATGCCAACTTACGGGACTCAATCCCTATTATGTATAATGTATCTTTATAGATTACCTTTACTGAGCTCCTTATGTCCACCATCACTCAGGCTACTTCATTAATACTAATTGTTAGGGTGACTACAAGGGCATCATCATGAGGGAACACAACTCTTGGGCTATCCTCTTTAGTGAACATAATGAAGGTGTATAAGAAATGATGAGTGTGATTTAGTTATATATTTTAACCCTATTCTAATGTAAAAATTGCCTGTTTTCAAGTAATTTCATACTATTTATGCATTGAAGTATTTATTTTGTAGGAAATATCATGGAAAGGATGAGTGCTAAAGAAGTTGGAGGGAAAACATAAAAAATTGAAGCCAAAGAGAGAAGATTCAAATGTGAAGTGAAGAAAAATAATGAATGCCCCATCATTGGTGTTCTAAATTACAACGCCCTAGCATTCATGTAAGAGGCTGACGCTATGGTGTGAACATTATGAATGTCGTAGCATGAAGTCCAGGGTAGGCAATGGCCACATGTTTCAAGGCACCGCCTCAGTGTTGAGAACACCCCAGCGTTAGAAGCAAGGAACGTCATGGCGTTAAGATGATGAAGATGAAAAAGGCTCCAATATTCTAGAGAAAATGTTACGGTGTTATGGTTATCACTGATATAATAAAAGTTCACTTTTTGGAAGACACCTAAAGCTTTTTGATAGTTCAACTTTGTTTTCTCTTCAAGTTAGATCATCTCAAGTCAAAAGTCATCCTTTTTAGTGCCAAACAAAGCAAATGACTATTAAAGTCACTTTGGAGAGAAGAATCTCACAAAGATAACACAATCAAAGAGCCAGTGGCTACAAAGAAGATCATTCAACCAAGACCAAAAGCTAATTGAGATTCTCATCCTCTTCACTTTATGTGGTTTAGGAATTGTTGTATTATGATTTTTATTGTAGTTAATTAATAATTTATCTTTTATTATGTTGAACTAAACTTATTATCTATGATTATAGTTTTGAACTCAATATATGATTGTAAATATTTTTACTCCTTAAATGTTATGAACTTTGTTGGTTATCTAATTTATCTACTTTTAATGCTTTCATCTAACTAGGCCAGTTGTTGGATTTTTGGTACATTAAGATAAACTTAAAAAAGGCATCTTAATGTAAAGCCCCTAATTGATGTAGGATTACAATATATTCATTGTGAGTTTCAAATTATGATAGGAATATACATAATTGGCATGCATGGTTAATATAACTTGAGCTTAATGAACCTTGGCTTAATCACATTCCTATAGGAATATATAGGTAGTGGGTGAGTTAAGGTATAATTGCTCGACCATCGAAAAATGATTGTAATGAGTGATTTGTTGTGACCAATAATTAACTAAGGAAGTAGTATTCGGGATATTATCTTTAATAAACCACATTGAGGGTAACTATAATCCTAGATATTTCTTATCCATTTTTGCTTGTGCATTTGAGGTTGATTGATTTAGTGTTATTATTACTTTTTATTCACATTTCAGAACTTGATTGTCTGGATAAAGGTAAGAATATCAATTTTAGTCATTGGTAGAAAATATATATAAATTCTTTGTGGGAATGATACTCTACTTATCATATATAACTTGTCCACTTATGCTCGGTAATCACACATCACACATGACAATGAACTGGCTCAATAGAGGTGAGGTTTGCATGCTTTCCACAATAGTTTTTCAATTTCTTGTGCATAATTCCTTACTATTATTATAAAGGTCTCTACTTTAGTTAGACCTTTTGAGATCACATTGACCTTAAGGCCATGTTTTAGCGCAGGCTTCTCGGGTGTTGTTCCTTCACTCTCATGCTTTTCTTTCGGTTTATGCCCAACTTATGTTAAGCATTCTTTACTTTGTTAAAGAAGTCCTTTAGTATGTCATTCTTAATAGTGGCCTTGATTTCTCCCTCAACTCGAAGCATTTAATAATACTATACTCGTATCCTTTGTAGAAGTCATAATTCTTTCACTTACTTCTCTAATCTAAACTTCCTTTGATGGTTGGAGGCTTTTAAATCCACTTTTTATTCTAGATGGTAAATAAGATATTTTTCCTACAAGTGTTTAATAAACTGTAATACTAAAACTAGAACATCTCCATAGTTTACTATAGGCTCAGCTGATTGAATTTAGGTGGTAATTGAGGTAACCTTGAGGAGTTAGATTCTCTTGTTGGCAAGATCTCCTAGGTGTAGATGGCGGCATCGAGACTGGCTTAGATTTGCTCAATCTCTCCTTAGGTCAAGAGTTATCTCTTCTTTCTTTTTGCCTTTTCATTTAGGATTTCTCATCTATCTTTATATACTTTAGGGCTCGAGCATATGCCTTACCATATATTTTCAGCTTTAACTTTTAAAAAGAAAACGACAAATTCTCAAGTCTAATATTTTTCTGAAAGTTAATGAGTGTTTCCTTAACATTGAAAATACCCATATTAATAACTTTCTTGTGGAACCTTTGCATAAAGTCTTTGAGTGACTCGAATTCTCCTTACTTGATATACATCAGTGTGATTGGTTCTTTAGGCTTGTTTAATACATTCTAGAACTTAAAGATAAAGGCCTCAGATAACTGGTCAAAGTTACAAATTAATTTAGGCTCTAAGCTTTGAAACCAAGCTCGGGTTGCCCGTACAGAGTATAAAAGAACAAACAACTCAATATCTTATTGAAGTTTTTCAAATTTTTTAAAGAGCTTGGTTGTGGTGTTGTCCATATTAGTGCCTTATGTATCTTTACAAGCTTGGCCCTTAATATTAAGTGAGTCTTGAATTTCACCCTTAGAGGGTTACTTCGGTTCTTTCTCTCTGGTACGCCCTGATCTACTCTTAGCTGTAGATTAGAGCTCTATATTAAGGTGAGAGATATTTGCTCTTTCTAGCTTATATGCTTTCCTAAGGCTCACAGGGGCAGTGACTTCTAGATTGATCATATAGGAGTGAGTAATAGCAGACTAAGCCAACCCATAAATTTTTATCTTTGTTCTTCTTTGACCACCTGCTACACTAATCATTGTATGTCATAACTCTTTAACAAACTTTTTAAAATGCTTTTGAGTAATTAGGGCATCTTCGTAAGATAACTTATTAAGTGACCTTGAGGTGTTCCCCTATGTATGTTTGATGAATTGTTACATGTTTCCTTCTAACTCCTTACATACTTTTTCTATGAAAGGGTTTTTGGTTAAGGATCTAATTTTCTTTGACATCTCAAACATGACAAAAGGTTTCCACAAACTCTTATTTGGTCGGATTTGGTGAGGTGTCTCAAAGTAGGCTTTTATAAAAAAAAATCTCTACAAATCGTGCCAAATGTTTGGGGAAAATTTTTTTATAGGCTCATCCCATATGGTTAAAGGGCTATTCAACAAGAAAAATTCAATTCGTTGGGCTTGTTGTTGACTAGAGTTTAGTTTGAACCTCAAACTTATTGTTATTAAAATTAGGATTGATAGGAGATTGTGCTAAAGATCAATTGCGAGCTGGATTGCTTTAGGGGATTTAAGGGATATAGAAAATGAAATGGTAGAGGTGACAGCAGGGTGGCCAATAACTACCCTCCGACGCTCAAGTTAGACGGTAGCTTAATGGTGCATATTTCTTAAGGTTTATGTCCTAGAGAGAATGTTTAGGAGAGAAAAAGAGAATTTTTATTACTAAAGTAGTTATGCTTAGTTCTATGTCTTACTTGAATTCAAAAGTAGAGTTAAGTTTTAAAGTGTGGAGGAAGTTGGCCTGGAGAATAACCCTCATAGGCACTACGTCACCATAGCCCTATGGTGATGTAGTGTGGGCAATCAAGCTTTGCTGACATGTATTATAATTAGTGGGCTCAAGGAAGACATGGCCTATGTCTTAGTAGTGATGATATGTTCCTCAGTGGTAAGACAGAGTACTGACATTTGTTCTTGTACAGATCCCACTTAAAGGCCTTCTTAGACTAAGTTATAGATGCTTATAGATCCAAACCAGTGTTAAGTATGTTAAAGTGGTTCGGCTTGGACTGAACTTCTCCTAGAAGAAGTTGGGCCTTAATGTCACCTAGTTTTCCCTTACTAATTGTAATTTAAATTATAATTATAATTATAATTACATTTAATTATAATGACTATTACATTTACAGTTATAAGATTTGTAATTATAAATTATAATTACAATTACATTTGAAATTATAATTGAAATTGTAATATTATAATGATAATTAAACTTGTAATTATAATTATTGTAATATGATTGTATTTATTGTAATTATACTTTGCTATTATCATAATTGCAATTATGATGATAATTTTAAATGTAATTATAATTTATTTATATTTATAATTATAATTAAATTTATTTATAATTATAATTATAATTTATTTATAATTATAATTATAATTTATTTATAATTATAATTATAATTTATTTATAATTATAATTAAATTTATTTATAATTATAATTATAATTTATTTATAATTATAATTATAATTTATTTATAATTATAATTTATTTATAATTATAATTACAATTTATTTATAATTATAACTATATATATTATAACTATATTGTAAATTGTTATAATTATAATTTTCTCTGACTAACATGCCAACACGAGTGAGCTCAAGTTTTGTGGGTCGTTCTTGCTTTACATGGCTAGTTAAGAGTGTATATTATAATTTTGGGAAAATAATATTTTAGTCCTTTATTTTATGGGTATATACCAATTTAGTCTCCCATGTTTTAATAATTACCATGTTAATCCTTGTCGTTCAAAAAATTTCATTAAATGGGTTTTTTTTACCTTTTACTAAAATACCCTTGATGTAATACAAGATGGTTGTTAGTGGGGGCTATGTGAGGAGTGCTAAGAATGAAAAATTTTGAAATAGTAAAAAAATAATAAAACATATATTAAATTACTAAAATACCCTAATGTAATGTAAGCACAACAAGACAAAAATTGTGACTAGGTTGTAATTTTAAATCCATAAATGTGACCATTTAAAGCTCTTTATAACTTGTGCATAAGAAGACATATAAAATAGCAATATTTCCCTTTATATAATTTGGTAGCACCATTTGAAGCTCAAAATGAGCAATTGAAACATAACAGAAATGCAGCACCATTTCAAGCTAAAACAGAGTACCAACTATCTACTTTGCAGCACCATTTGAAGCTCAAACAAAACAATTCAAATAGAGCAACTACTAAAAGCTTTGATAGCACCATTTCAAGCTCAACATCACTTTCACGGGCACATCAATAACTCAATCATCCATACAATACAACTTAACCATTGCAACAAACATTTATTAATTCAAAAAAAATTCCAACCATCAGACAAAACAACCCAATTATATACAATGGCGTCAAGTGCAAGGCTTCCATGCAAATCAATGGTGGATTAATTAAGTTTAAAAATAGAGAGTATAACTGTAGAGAAAATGCTAGAGTAGGGATTTTTTAAACAAACAATAATTCTAACAAACTGTATTTCTTTTACAAGCAGAAGCTTAGTTGTGGGTATTATACATTATGGAATCCTTATAAAAAAAAGTTCAACATAAGTGGCAACTAGATGTAATGATAAAGATTAATGGAGTTATAATAAAATTTAGGAACAATATTTGTTGTTATGGTGAGACAACTAGAGTTGGCATTTCAGATTCAAGTTTGAATCCACATAAATTATAATTTTTCTGCATCAAAAAATCAAGATGCCAATAGTTCATGTTCTAGAAACCTATAAAAGAGGAGCTCAACCTATTACTGGGATCACTATCTAACTCAAGTATAAATTCATCTAGAAGGAAATTAGGCCTCCTCCCATCCAGTTTAAATACTAATGCATTAGAGGAGCATATAACTGACTGTGAAATCCATAATGCTATACTAGGCAACATAGAGAACATTTTAATGGCTATAAAGAATTTACTAGTGATTGGGCGGATATTGTTGTGTATCTTAACAGTAGTAGTTTGGTCAAAATGACATTATTCATTACTGGATTCTATCACAAAATGTTCTAAATCCTATACCAAAAATAATAATAAGCCATGGTAAACAAAAATACAACCATTATCAGTTTAAACAAAAGTACAGTGGTTGGAATAAACATGATTTTACTCTAATCACAACCTATGCTCTTATTTACAACCCTAAAAACCACAAGTATTTTGTGTATGCAAAAAAATAAAAGCATATCATCTATTGTTATCTTCATTTCTCCATTTATATAATATTCTATGTATCTGGCTGTATGATTTCATCATGGCTAGATAAAAGGGAATAAAAATACCGATTATTAGGGGCATATACCAGTAATTTATAAACTTTCATAAATTACAAAAAGTTAACAAGAGCAGATACTTTATTGCTAATGTATTCAATTACGATGCACAAGCAAAGGCTGGCTGGTTATAACCTTAGATGTCTAAGGCTGTCTTTTGTGCCTCTTTGCAATAGGCTGAGAAATATATTGCTATCTAGCAGGTGTAAAGGGCATCAAAAGATTAGAATCATAGTGATAAAAAAATTTATTAAAATGAGATAAATAATGAAAATGACCTTTAAATTGGTGTTCAACAGATTCAATAACTGTATTTTTACCCTCATTCATAGGGCATCTTCTCTTATTGTGGCCTATTGCTTTACATTTCCCACATTTCAATGTGTACCTCTTTTTGCCACTGGCACTTTATCTTTATTTATCTCCTCTTTTTCTTTTTATCTTAGGTCTACTATGTGCTATATGCTTCATAGGAGGTTGCAGATCAAGTTTATCAAGCTTCGCCCACCCTGCCTTATCTAGAAATGGAAGTCAAAGTTCTTGAATATATTTATAGATATGCCTCTCTAGTTAGGGACTTATCAACATATTCACTAGGTTCCCCATACTTTTGGATGATGCAAGTCAAGGCGTACTTGGATGGCAAGCTATTTATTTTCCATTCCCTACAATCACAATACATCTTCTCTAAATCAACCACATAATGCCTCTCATTATCAAAAACAAAGTCAACTACCTCAAACTAATCTCTGCTTTCTTTAATTGTCATTAGATGTCTGGATTGTTTCCCATTTTTGCTAATTTATTTCTAGCCCTAAGAGGCACTTCTAAATCCCATACCTCGAATTTTTCCCTTCTTCTAATCATTCTTTTTATGACTTTAATTCTAATGAACTCTAACAGTTTCAGTACTGGTTTCTTCTTACTCTCATTAAGGAAAACATTCCATGACTTTGACATGTTATTTGTCACATTGTAAAATTTGCAAAATGGTCAAAATAATGGCTAACCCATGTACTGGGGTCACTGTCCACCAGCCACTGATGTGCCTCTTTACTTTTTGACTTAGTTACATTCATGGCAAGCTCAAAATCAAGCTTGTTGTTAGCTCTGGCAGCCTTCCAAAAGTACTCCTTCAGTATGTCATTGGCGTGATATCTTTTGAAATTAGCATACACATGTCTACAACAATACCTTATTGTAGCATTAGGTATTAATTCTTCTATAGCAGCAATTATACCTTTTTACCTATCAAACATCCAAGTCACATCCATGTCATTGATGATGCCAATATGCTCAATAAACAGTTGTAGAAACTAACTCCAACTACCCTTGGTTTCCTGCTCATAAATACATATAGCCAAAGAAAATATATCATTGTTTGCATCAATAGAAATAGCAAACAATAATATCCTCTAAAACAACCTTTGAGGTAGCAACCATCTAGGCCTATTATTCTTCTACAACCCTTCATAAACCCTTCTTGTTGATCTTTAAAGCGCAAAAATAACCTTTTAAAATGATAACTCCCCTCTGTTCATATCTCCTCCTGAAGCTTACATGTTGCCCCATTATTTTGTCATTAAAATAACATTTGCATAAGATTTGGTAAAATCTTTTTCTGAAAGGTGAAGTGATAGACTGTGTAGGACCCACCAACTCCTTGGTCCACTAGCTGGGTGACACCTCAAAGCCACTAACGTTCTAACACAGAATTACATCTCATGCACGATCCCAATCGTGTCGAACGTAGGATCTCATCCCTTATTAGCTTTTAAGGTTCAATGGTTATACCCATTAAGCTAGCCAGCCCGATGGGTACAACCATCGAACCTTAAAAGCTTATAAGGGATGAGATCCCAGGTTCGACACAGTTGGGGGTGATGTGATAATTCTATATCTTAAATTAAGTGCAAGTATACACTATTGTATGCAAGTAATAAAGGGACTAAATAAGTCGGATGTCGAACCCACAGGGATAATTTCTTCTTTTTTAACCAATTACTAAAATTATGTCTTCCTAATAATTATTCAAAAAAATAAAAATCTAAGAATGAATGTAAAAAATATAAAAGTAAAAATACAATGCAAAGAGAATTAGGTGATAACAATATAGAGAAAACTTAGGATTAATATTATCCCTCAATATGCTTTCTAATGATTAATCTTCTAATATTTAACTCCCTTAGTCTTTGTTATTAATCAAGACACTAATATATTCACAAGTCTCTTCCAAGGTCATACAAGTATACCTTAATTTATCAAATACCTATACTCCTATGATACTTGTAATAAATTAAGATTCATTAAGATTAGGTCTTATTGATCATACATGCCAATTAGGTATATTCATATCCTACATTGAAACTTACATATGCAACATTGAATGTTACTTTACAATCATGCATCAAATTACCTAGGTCTAAATATTATGACTCCTTTTTCGTGTTTATCAACAATATTACCAACTCATTCACCATATATTGGCCAGATATATTGAAGCATTAAGATCAAGTAATTTGAATATCAAAGAACTAAGTTTATTAAATATTCAAAAGATATGGCAATTAAGCACACATATTGAGTTCAAGTATTAACCCTAGAAAATAAATTTAGCTTATGGCTACAAGAGAACAGCAGTAAAAATAATAATAAATCATGATACAATCAATAGCAAACCAATATAGACATCGAATTGCTCTTAATTGCTGCCTAAGATACTTTTAATGCTGAAGAACGCATTGAATCCCTCTCTAAAGTTGCTTCAATTAACTCCTATTGCTCTCCAAGACTTGTGCTATGTATTCTTGGTGTTCTTGAATTACTCTTGGGTGCTTTTGGTTGATTCTTGACGTATAGGAATGAGTGGCTTTTTATAGGGATTGATATGAGCTTGAAAATCTCAATTCTCGTCGAACTAGGACTCAAGCTACCGCTGGGGCGCTATGCAGTTGTCGTTGGGGCGACACGTGAAACAGGCTTCACCGCTGGGGCGGTAGGTTAATAACGGTGGGGCGCTGTCTCGTCGCTGGCGTGATGAAGATATGGCGTTGGGGCTCTGGCCTATCGCTGGCGCGATGGCTGTTTGGCGCTGGGGCACCAGATGCGACTTAAACAGGTTGTTTTTCTTATTTTGATCACTATTCTAACGCTGGGGAGATAATCCTCGTGGCGCTAGGGCGATGGACTCATACTTTGAAAACTTTGCATTTTAGTCCCTATTTTTGCTCTTTGGGAGCACAGGTAACCTAAAAACATTACATTTTCGTTCAAATCCCTTAAATAATAATAATGCACATAAATAGCCATCTATTCTTATAAAATAATAAAATATCAAAATAAAAATATTAAAAAATATATGACAAATTTGCCCTTATCAAGGGGTCGTGCATAAGATGCAATTCTGTATTAGGACACTAGTGGCTCTGAGGTGTCACCCAGCTAGTGGACCAAGGAGTTAGTGAGTCCCACACAGTCTATCAAAAAGGCTGGCCTTTTTATAAGAGTGTGTGAGACCTACCAACACCTTGGTCCACTAGCTGGGTGACACCTCAGAGCCACTAGCGTCCCAGCACACAATTCTCAAGTTACCTACGACCTCAAGGATTCAAACCCCCGCCCCCATCTCTATGGAGGCCTTCAGCCTGATGGGTACAATGACGAACCTCTAAAGGCTTATAAGGCCTCCATGGAGATAAGGGTAGGGGTTTGAATCCTTGGGGGCACAAGTAACCTGAGAATTGTGTGTTGGGACACTAGTGGCTCTGAGGTATCACCCAGCCAGTGGATCAATATGTTGGTAGGTCCTACACACTCTTACACGATGTACCTTCTTCTTTGCCTTATAATCTTCTCTTATTTGTACTAGTACCAAACCTCCTATACAACTCAATAGCCATAGCAGAGGCTTCCATACTATGATTATTCTTAATGTTCTTATAAAGTTTCTGTGCGACCCAAGTGCTGTTTACTTCAACATTCTTACCAACAGTTAAGCAAGTGTGCTTTCCATCTTTCAATGTCTTCACCATAAAGCTGATTTTATCAACCATCAAAGATACATGTATTCTTTACTTACAATCAGCTGAAGCACATTTGGCAGTCACTCTAACCTTATTATTTTTTATCCTCCTCAATACAACTCCCTCTTAGACTGCATAATCTTTCAAAGCATTCCTTAATTCACTGACATTTCTAAAGATCTGTCTAATTTCAAATCTAATCTCATCATATCCAACTCTCTTGAACTGCCTTCTCCTCATTTCTCTAACTATTTTATCTACTACAGTGTCTTTCTAATGTTCAGTGTAAGGAGTTACAGCCTCATCTTCACTTTTATAGTTAAAAAGCTCAGTCTCTCACTACCACTTAAAGCAGTTTTAGGTTCACCCTCAATTTCACTTTTATCTTACCAATAACTATGTCCTCACTCTTTATATAATCTTCATCCTCTTATTCATCATCACTTGTAGATGTTTCATCCATTGGTTGTATTTCAGAGTTAGGAGTTGAAAATGTCGTTTGGGGTGGTGTTTGTCATGGAGTTGGTTTTGTTTCAGGGTTAAGGGCTGGATTAGGAGTTTTAGGTGCTCTTTCAAATGGAGTTGGTTTTGTTTCAGGGTTAAGGGTTGAATTGGAGTTTAGGGTTCTCTTTAGAATGTAGTTGGTTCTGTTTCAAGGTTAGGAGTTAAATTAGGAGTTTAGGGTGCTCTTTGGAATTAAGGTGGCTCTGTTTGAGACACATTTGGTGCATGTGTTAAATCAGATGGTAATGTGTTAATTGGTAATAAATTCAACTCAAAATTAACCCTTTTCTTCCCTTTTTCATAAGCCTTTGCAACAAACCTAATCAATTCTATATCAGTTTCTAAGAGAATTCTCCTATTATACCCTAGTACTATCCCCTATATTAGAAACTGCTCATCATAGTGCCTAACTCTTCCAAACTCCATCATCATTACTTCATTAATCAAAGCCAACAAATTAATGTAGTCTAAATCAACTTTTCCCAGATCTATACCCTTCCTACAAAATAACACTATCATCTCTAAATATGCCATCTAATGATTCACCTTGCATAAAACATAATAGTTACTACATAGATAAATACACACAGATAAAACATTCATTAAACTTTTTATTTAATACACATAGATAAAACATTCACTGGATACACAAGCCACACAAATAATCATTCGTATTTGACACATTCAGACACCATTTCCCTATTCAGAGACTTCAATTAGGTAAAGCACCATCACAAACACAATCAGGTAAAGCATCATTAATAAACACAATTATTTCATCCACTCATATAATGCATAACACAATAATAGTTAGTACATAGATAAAACATTCATTAAACCCACACAGATAATCATTTACATAGACTATTCCCCTGTTTAAAGGACACAATCAGGTGAAGCACCATTCACAAATACAATTATAGAATCCACTCATACAATATATGCACAAAAAACCTTTAACTCATTCTCATGTTCATGTTGTCGCCGGATCTAAGACACGTAGGTGTATGCATGTGCTATTGTGTCTATTACCTAAATATATATCAAATACATATTTAAGTCTAACAAAAGCGTGAAACTTGCAATAAACACAATAAATACAATATATTAATCACATTAATATATTTATAAGATAGAGAACTCACCTCAACGTGTAATATTATACACGTATTTTCTCGAAGTCTGCATGGAGACCAACTCGTGTGCAGTTCTAGTCACCAACTCGATGGGCTTGGTGAGCTAGAACAGCAGCTTGATACGCAGCACTGGGTTTAACTCTTAAATCTCAAAATGGTCGGTGTGTGTTTTTATCTTTTTCTCTAAAAGGATCAGAAATGGAGATTTTGAAGTAATTCACAATTGCTCCAATTAGAAGCATAAAGAAAAATGAAACAATTTCATTTTTTCCATTTTTTTTCTTTTTTTTCTTTTTTTTCTTTTCTTCTTCTTCATCCATTTCTCTTTTCTTCTTTCGGTTTCTTTCTCTATTTCTCTTCTTTGGTCTTCGCAACACAAAGGAAATTGAATTCAATTTCCTTTCATTTTTGGCCGACACAAAACACATACCTCACACATATTCTTTCTCTCTTTATATATATATATAATATTAATATAAATATAATATAATATATATTATATAATATAAATAATAAAAAAATATTATTAATGGGTGACAACTATATGTCACCATATAATATAATAATATTATATATTAAAATAATATATAATATAATAAGAGAGATATTTTTAGTTATTTAACAATTAAATAATCAAAGTGTAAAATAATTATTTTACCCCTCATGAATAGTTACCAAGTTACTCTTAATGGGTCCCACCAAACTCACACTTTGGTATACTTAACTGAGGGTCCACAATACATCACGTGTCATTATACAATTAGTACATAATAATTATTGACTAATTATTGTATTTAACACTTAAATACAGATACGCACGTATTTCTGTAATAGTGCTAAATATTATTGGATTAAACAATTTAATCTGACACTTTGCCCCAATGCACAATGAGTACACTCTATATCGCGGAACTCCTTAAGTCCTACGTCCAATTTATCAAATGGAACTATTCCATGAGTCCATGAGCAATGCCCCACGCACACGTCACAAATATTACAAATCAACGCGTTAAACCATGCAAGTTGAGGTTACAATGCATACGTATAGTCCTTCCATCATGATATCCTGGATGTGCAGGGATATATATTATCACCGTCAAATCCCTTAGAACTCATCCATGTCTTATCTCTAGACTCGTATCTCACTGAACAATATGTGCAAACTCCTTTGCCATATTGTTCTACCCTAGCGAAACTCTTTCTCAGGATTAATGCTTGTGACCACAAGACTTTCTGAGATACAGTCTCGAAACACCTGGATATCTAACTCCCTATACGAGCTGACGGATCTCATATCTGTACACACCGAACTCCATAAGCATCGGACCATACCCAGCGACACCCAGCGATCACACCATGAAAGGTTTGTGACATGCGTGGAACCAAAATATGGTGGATCACTTACAAGCCCACCATGGCACTTAGGTCAAAGGACCACGTATACTACTCAACTCGAGAGGACCCTCCGTTGATGGCTTACATAGGATGTCTATCGGAGGCCCTCATGAGTCTGTCTCATATCCAGTCCTAACTAGATACCCATATGTCAATAAGAGTTCCAAGCTCACAGTCGGCTAGGAACGACCATCTATACCCTATAGGTACAACATATGCTGATCTATATATAAAAAGATATCTACCGACAGACCCACATCGATAGAAATAGATCAGAGACAATAATTTGAGAACATACTTGAATAACTAGCATTTTTTGGTACCCGATTGCAACTCTTACAACTATGTAGTTACTGGTATATTCTCAGGTCTATGTCCCATTACAGACAAGGCTCCAACTCTTGGTTCTGTTGTACTAACATTAGCATTTATATCTCTTAGCGTGGCTAACTATAAGCTCTTATCTAAACTCTTTTAGATCTAATCTGAACTCCTTCAGATCGTACAATGTCTGTAATGTTACATTGCATAGTATCATATAAATTGGTATTATCAATTTAATGAGAATGTACACTTGTATAAATATACAAGTATATGTACATTCAGGGATGGCACGAAAGTACTGACCCTAACAGTTCAAGCCCACGAAATTCACCCAGTAAAATGTTTATGCAATTACCCTTGACCCAACGCTATAGAGTAAAAAAATAAAAACAATAGGCTCCTCAATAAATAAAAGTGTAAACATTATAAACGATCACATTCCCCTAAGATTATTAACAATTCTGATATGCTTACCACAAGTTCTTCGATTTAGTCTCAATTCCTTCTTACTAGTTTCACAATCGACATGTACAGTTTTCCTTCAAATTATTTGATTCTTCAAATGGTGGATTTATTCATTGGATATTTCTTATGATGTAAACAATAAGTTTTGCTGCAAATATTGTTAGAAAATAAGGATTTTTTATGCCTTCAATGGATTTTTTAGGGCTTTTTGTAATTTCTTTTGTTTTAGCGAGAATTGTACAATAAATTGGGCACTGGGAATGTCTTCTCATGTCTACAACAATTGTCAACTTTGTTTTAGAGAGGAAAAAATTACTCTTTTGCCATCTAAGACTACTCATTTAATGGAATCTTTTGGATGACAGGAATTAATATGGTAATTATTAGAATATGGGGGACTAAGTTGGTATATACCCATAAAATAAGGAACTAAAATGTTATTTTTCCTACAAAATTTTTGAATGCTTGTGATTTATGATTAAAAATATTCTCTACAAAAGGTATTTGAGAGTAATCTCAATAGGATAGAATTTTTTTTCAAATTAGCAAAAGTATTTGTCTGCATAAGGTGTATATTATAAAATTAGGCAAATTTTTAATAAAACAAGTACAAGAAAATTTTAGTTTATCAACACTTTTCTGAGAAATACTTTGAGATTAGCAAAATTACTTGAAAATGGTACCTAGTAAAGAAGCATTCCAATAATATCTCTGTTTTTTGGGTGATTTTGACCTTTGTGTGGCAGAGCCCTATTAACTACATTGAGTCTCATGCTGATATGGCAAGTTGTATGAAAATATGATTTGGGCTCGAAAAGTGGATCTCAACCTCTTTACCCCTATGATTCAAGAGTAAAACTCACCACATCTCAAAAGAGCTCTTAGAGTTCAAGAGAATTGACGTTAGAAAATTTCTCTGCCATCTTATGAAAAAGTGAATTTTTTGAATAACCCAATACTGTGAAAGTTGTGAGAGTTGGGCTTGCATGGTGAATAGTGAAGAAATACGTGTCTTAAAGATGGAAAAAGATTGTTTTCAACAATATGTTGATGAAAAATATATTTTATGTGAAAAAAGTCTAGAGTTTTTGGTTGTATGAACCCTAGTTTTAAAGGTTAAAAGGAATTTATCTCTTGAATATTACATGTATAGATTGGCAGGTTGTTTATATGAATATGGAATTTTGGAATAGATGTAACGTTGTTGTAGTAGTGTTATTCTTTTGGAAGAATGAGAAGATGATAACAGGGGAGGTGCCATGCTTGTTAAGAATGATTAGGGCAAAATAAAGTGTGTTCCAAAGTTTCAAGGTTGCAGTATGTGGTGAGTGACAAAAAAGTTCAATTAAAAGATGTTGAATGATAATGTATGATGGTGAAGATGTTAAAAAATATTGAACAATGACGATCGATCATGAATGATGAGAAGATGGTGAAAGATGAGTTATGACCATGAATGATTGATGCTTTACATGTATCGCAAGGCTTTTATATAGGGTTAAAGTTTTGTATTATATTAAAACACTTTGTTTGACTCGTTATTCTCCTAAAATCTTATTTATTTGATGAGTCACAATCTCATTTAAAGAGAAAAATAAATTTGATAAATAAAAAAGATAATGATTTTATTTTAAATATAAAAAAATTATTAAGTAATTTAGTTATCAAATAAAATATAAAAAAAAATTACCTATTCTAATTTTAGATGAATTTTAAAGTTCAAATAAGATCTTATTAAGTTTGTATTTTTTTTTCATTAGTTTTACTACCACGAGCTTACTATTAATTTGGATTAAGTACCTCCCCCTTCCCAATGGATCTTAATTGAATCTTAATTAAAAGTCAGTATGTTTTAAGTCTTATTTAGTGTAATGTATCAAATCATGACCTACAGATTAAACTTAGTAAAGTGACTTAAGCCTGCATATTTACCTTATTAAATGCACCTGGACATGCATGTAGACTTGAGCTTAACCTTTGTACATAGTTACAAAAATACTTCAGTTTCAAAGTAGTAGTTCAAAAGTACTTTCAAACACAATTCTTATGTCCCCAGAACTAGGTTCCTCCACTCCACATAGTGCAGTTAAATTTATAACACATACCAATTAATGTAGTTTCTAAAAAATATTGGGACAAGAATTTTTTATAGGCATACTAGTCATCAAAAATAACAAACACCATTGAAAATTTACAGATAACGAAATACTCCAGTTGATGTATGAATTTCATTTACACGCTAGATTGATGTCGGGGTTCAGTACACTTCAATTTCATAGTCTGTACATCAGTTTTCTGTCAATTATTTTAATATGGGACTGACAAAATTTCCAGTATCCTAGGAAATACTGTGAATGACCCCAGAATTACCACAATCTGTACAGAAGAAACAGCTTACAGAAGAAATGTACATTCAATCTCAATATTTCTCAACATGGCCTTGTTCATTCTCCCATGCAGCTCTCAGGTCAGATGTCAGACAGGCATGTAAACCAGGTCCTGAATGGAGATGGGGCGACAAAAACTAAACAAAGGTTCGCCTGACCAGGCTGAATCTGCTAGGAAGGAGTTAACCGTTTCTGTAGGGTTGTAGAGATCCCACCATACATAAGCTGAGGCCTGGTCACAAGCCATCCCTGCAGACAGGCATCCGATCATTGCTCCATATAAACCAAGACCGCAGCAAGCATTCTTTGTGTCGTCAAATCCTGGATTCACAAGAAATACATTATGAAGGTTCACTCATGTCAAATTAGAGTTCTTAGTGTCTTCCTTATAATTTCATTGAATTCCTTGACTTGTGAACCTTCAAATTAGTATCTCCGATGAGTTCAGTTATACAACCAAACTTGTGTATCAAGCATAGAGGAAATATCAATTTTTGGGCATCACGTCCTAAGTATAAAAGATATCTTCAGTTATAGTTTCAGTGCAAGCAAAGGAGAAATGCTTAAACTTATCTTTTTCCACGTTGATCTACACAGACCCAATATTTGGTACTGCTGTAATGTGTTTCTGGAAACCAAGCTTAAATTTTAAACCATAAACTCATTTGTTGATAATGCAGGTCTCAAAACAATCAAACATAATGACTAAGATTCGAAAGTTTCAATGCAATGTGAACTAGATTGCTATCTGTCGCCTATTTCCTGATCAAGTGATCAGCAAACGTATCTAGATTCTAAACCTCTGCAGCAAAATAGCAATGGAACCAAGTGTGGCTGTAGCAAACTGTAACAGTCTTCGAGTTTACAGGAACTTGTGCACTCAACAGATTAGACAGTTGGGGTAACTACTATCTTTTCTAACTATAATCCATTCAAGTGTGATGGCAAACTGTAACAGTCATTGAGCTTTGTTTTTGGCAGAAATTATTAAGCTTAAGGTAGTGATCCTAGGGACAAAGCTGATTAATTAGTGCCATGAAGTCATTATAGAATAAGCTCACTTCAAATATTAAATAGATCTGTACAATTGTTTTATCTCCCAGGTTCTTTCCTGCAACTGATGTCAACTATCAGCAGTATTTTATAGTCTTCTACGAATTAATAGAATACTATAACTATTTTATTTAAACCCAATGAAAGAATATGAATATGAACTCATCATACTAAATTAAGCTAACAAGATTTGATTTTTCTGCAGACTTTCTTGAGCCAATAGAAAAGAAAGGGTAAATCAGATGGTTATTACTTGTAGTGGGGCTATAGAATTCCATGACTTGGTTAAGTTCTAAACCGAATGCCTTCAAAAAGAAAAAGAAGAAAGGAGTTCGTACCATAGTATTTTGGATTCCTGATCATCTCCATAATCCCTCGATAAACATCACAGAAGATTATATGAGCATCGGGTAACTCTGAATTAAGCTCAATAACGTGTTCTTCCAGCAACGTATTGTATTCCAAAACTAGCTCATTGATTTCATCCACACAACCACTTCCCTCGTATCTAGCAATTGAATTATACCACTCCCACACTATCCGTGGTGTGCATCCCAAAGGCAGTATTCCCATGCATATCATCTTTCTCACATTAGCATCATAAAGGTTTCTCATAACATGTACCATCTGGTTTGCCAAAATGCTAGCAAATCCTGGGCCACTGTAATTGGCCATTACACCTGAGGAATTTTGAAGAAAGAGGTCAACATAATCATCTTTGCCAAAAGAGAGGTATATTATGGAGGATTTGATGAATTTGTCAGCATGTTCCTTGCCAAGTTCCAGCTGCAAAAGCTGAAAGGTCTCAAATACTTGGCGTAGCTGTTGATTGAGAGACTGGTGGCTCTGGCTGCTTGGATTCATGATTGTTGCTCGAGCTGAACCATAATTCAAACCACTTAAAAGCCCTTTTATGGATCCATTCTGGCTGTAGAATGGTGGAGTATATGGCAAGCCCATTTTCTTAGCTGCATAACCATATAATTATCATAACCAGCACAAAAAGAATCAAAACTGATCGAACTACAATTCTTAGTACTAAAGATAAGCAAACTTAAGTTGCTCCTTTGAAAAGGAAATAGAGAACAAAAATCCTTTTTCATTGTTCCCAAGCTACTAGGATTCACAGAAAATGCAGATATTTACATATGCATGAGCCTAGCCTGACCCTCATTCTCACAAATAAAGAGAAAAGGGGAAAAATATAGCACCTGTTGAATTAGTCAATGGTAAAGGTTAGTCTAACAATGTGTCACAGGTACTTCGACAGACAACCAGCCGAGTGTTGGTCAATTCACAAAGTAGCATCAAACAAATAATGTTCTTATAATTAGCTCAAGAAATATATAACTGGATTGTAAGTGGAGAAGAAGCTGGTAATATATTTGTATTTCAGTGCAGCCCTGATCTTAAAGTTACCATGGCATTTGAGAAGAACTAAGCACAAATGCTAACATGGGTTGAAAAAGAAGCCAAACTAAAATTGCCATGTAGTTAAAAGAATAAATTTTCAAGAAGATCCAACAGATGGATGTTAAGCTTTAAATTGATGGTAGCAGATGGATGTTAAGGAAGCATTTCATAAAATGCAGATCTTAAAGTTACCATCCCATCTGTTGCATCTCTCATGACTCTCAAATGCTAACATGGGTTGAAAGAAGCCAAACTAAAATTACCATGTAGTTAAAAGAATAAATTTTCAAGAAGAAATTGCAACCATCGTGGGTCACCACACGCAAATGCAAAGAGAATTTATAGCTTGAAATCCATGAAATGGTTTAAGCTCTTTCGAGTCCAATACAATTGTAGAAGCGGTTTAATGTATAAGCTCTTTCCACGAAATCCCTTAAAACTGGTCTTAATAAGAAGCGCCATTATATCAAAACTCACTTGAACTACTATTCACATCAGGAAAGTTCTTTTAAGAAACACCTATTAAGTACTTCTCAGAACCAGTCCTAATAAATTTCTATTTTCCAATACTAGAAAGCATTTTTCTAATTCCAGTGAAATATTACAACATTAAAACGAAACTATCTGAAAGCACTTTCCAGAGACAAAAGCACTCCCAAAGACATTACCAATTTAAACCTTAACACTTCAAGGAAACAAATGGATAAATAAAAATATTTTCAAGAAATAAATCAAGAAACAGTGAGAGTACCCAGAAGATGAGGAAGAAGAGTGGAATCGGATCCATTACAGGGACGCAAGGAAAGATTGTAATGAAGAATTGGGTAAAACAAAGTGTTTTCACCGCAATCAACTGAAGAATCACCCAACATATTAAACGCCGTCACTTGGGAGAAGGGTTTATCCGGAAATTGCCCAAGCGGTAGTGCTACACCGCTCGTAACGATCAAAACTGTTGCAAAAACAACAAAAAAAGCCTCTGTCTCCATTTTTGCTTTCAGTTTTTTGGGCGGTTTTGTTTTGTTTTTGTTAGGGGAAGGTTGTTTTAACTTGAGAAGCGCAAGCACCTCTTGTTGAAATGCGAGGTGGGAATCCGGTCGAGTTGATACGGCTTTTTTGGTGGAAAAGGGTGAAAAGGGAAAAGGAATTATGGACTTCTCAAAATGTTTAAAAAGTTTCTTTAATTTCAATTATCTAAAAGACTGTATTTATTAGTGAATATTGTTTAGAGCATGGCTGAGTCCCTCAAGGTCTCACATTTTTATTTGGGTTCGACCCCTCCTCTCTCTAAGTGGTGGGAAAATGCTGAAAAATATTGTAATCCCCTCATTCAAAAAAAAAAATTAGTGAATATTGTTTAATTTAATAGAATTTTTTATCAAAAAAAATTAAAATTTATTATTTTATCTTTGTTGTGCTTTTAATTAAAATATTTTATTAATTGAAGATTTTTTATTAAATAGAATATTTTATTAAATAAGATATTATTTAAATATAATCTTTTATTATTAAATAAAATATTTTATTATTAGAAGACTTTTTTCTTCTTTTCATTCTTTTTTAAAAACATTTCTTCTTTTTCTTTTTTCCATCTTCTTTGCAGCAAATCATAAAGTGTTAATATTTCTCATCTCCCACTTTGCACAAATATCCAACAATGAATCAACACAAACAAATCAATATATTAAACAGAAAAGTAAATTTTGATCAAATTAGTGGAGAAATTAAAAAAAATGGCTATCATGCTCATTCCTTCATGTTTTTAGGAAAAAGGTTTTTTTTCTTCTTTCCATCTTCTTTGCAGCAAATCATAAAGTGTTAATATTCCTCGTCTCCCACTTTGACAAATACCCAACAATGAATCAACACAAACAAATCAATATACTAAACAGAAAAGTAATTTTGATCAAATTGCAAATATTGTGGAGGAATTCAGAAAAAAATAATAAAAATGGCTACCATGGTCATTCCTTCATGTTTTCTAAGAAGAAAAAGAAGAAGAATTGATCAAATGGCAAACATTGTGGAAGAATTCAAAAAACAATAATACAAAATGGCTACCATAGTCATTTCTTCATTGTTTTTTTTTTAGGAAGAGAAGAAGAACAACAAAATGAAAGAAGAAGATGAAAATTTAAAAAAAAATTAAAATTACTAATAATTAGTATAATTGATTGATTGGCATATTAAATATCAACATCACATCATAATAGGTTAAATATTATTTTATCCTTATTTCAATTAAAATAAATAAAAAAAATTAATGGACGATGATCTTTCAAGTAATTTTGAAAATAACAAGGTGTTTAGGATAATTAGATTAAATTAAAGAGGTCTAACAGTTCTTTTCTCGAATAAAAATGATTCGAGGCTCATGTGGTATTGTGTTTTCAATTTTTTAGTCTTACAAGTAATACGTAAAATAATAATATAAAACATAAGGATTGGTGTTTGTATTTTAGTTAAATTAAAAAATTACATTTTCAAAAATAATTACTGTAAAAAAGAAAAAGTTTATTCTTATTGTGAGGTGGTGGGGTGAAATTATGGATTCCACTTCTAGTGGTTCATTTCGCAATTATGGATATATATTATCTTTGATCAAATTAAAGATAACTCTTAATGATTTATTCCGCTTATATATATATATATATATTGTAGTAACCAGTATCCATAACTGGTAAGAATATGTATTTATATATATATAAATATATATATATTATTTGTATGTGGGTGATTCTTGATTTTTATATTGTTATTAGTAGTGTTTTTATAAGTTAAGGATATACTATTAGTATTGGGTTTATTTGTAAGACTTTAGATTTATTTTAGGGACCAAATTGTAATACTTTGAAAGTTTTGGGGGCAAATTCGTAAATATCAAAAATTTGCCTCTTAGTATAAAACTACACTTTTGAAACCCTAATTTGCTCATTTTTGGGTCGAGCTATCCCTTTAGAGAGAGAGAAGAGAGAAATAGAGAGGAGAGAAAGAGAAGAAGAAGAAGAAGAAGAAATTGGAATTTTGAATTTCAAGAGGTATATCATACCTATTTCTCAATTTATTGATATTAATTAAGTTAATTTCTTTAAGTTTTGATTTCTGGAAATATGTATAATTGAGGATTTGATGTGTATTTCGTAAAATCTTATGAGAATTGATGATGATCTATAAGATAACTTGATAAATCATGATGAATTGTGGAATTTCTGCTGGATAGCCTCTTGATCCAGTAATTTTATAAATTTTTGTGATTCAATTATAGTTTTAAATTTTGATTATATGAAATTAGACATGTTTAGGATTATCTGAGACTTTGAATCGATTGAAAATTCAAGAAATTGAATTTATAGTGAATTTACCAAAATGACCCTGAAATTCTAGAAATTTCCTGTGTAAACAGTATAATACAGTGGCAAACAATTTTTGGCCTATTGAATGATCTTCAAAAATTACTAATTTATTTAATATGATAATTTTATATGTCTAATGGTATATACTCAAAATTGAGAAGTTAGATCAATGTGGTTAAATTGTTATGATTTTCTAAAGAGTGTTAGATTATTGCAGTATTTGATTAACAGATTTTTAAAGCTATAGAATAAAATAGTTTTAAAATACTTTTGGCAGTGATTTGGAAGTGAAATATTTATTATGGACTAATATATGTGTTAAGAGTAATTATGTGGTAGTTTTATAATTTTTTAGTTAGTATATGATTTTATAAAATTGGGAGATTGAATACTGTTCAGTAAGCATCTTGATCTTGTCAGGTTAGTAGTTTGGATTCGATGGTATGTATGGAATGGATTGTGTGGGAATTTTGATATAATATTCATATATAAGAAGGATATATGAGTCAAAAATAATATATTCTGATTTTGGAGTAATTGAACATCATTTGATGTATTAGAAAATTTTGTTAAGTGTAAGTGGTCAGAATGACAAGTTTTGAGAAACCAAGTATTTAGACCAATTTAATGTGATAAATGCATTGTGTATAATTTTTTAAGCTATTTAAAGTATTTTTTGTGAATTTTAAGGCTTATGAAAGGATTAATCTCCATTGATAGGTTAATGAGATTTAAGCCTTGTAGCTGAAAGTGTTAAGAGGTAAGTATACTAGACTTTTTACTGAAATCACAATAAACGTAGTAATTGTTTTGTATGATTTTGTAAATGTGGTTAGGAATATGTTTATGTTATGTCAAAGTATATTTTGATATGAAATATGAAGATATGTATTTATGAATGTGAGCATGGACATACATGACATAATGTATTTTTTGAAAGTGAGCTTTCAAAGTGAAATGTGTTTAACAAAGAGAGCTTTCGAAGTGTAATATGTCCATGAGAAATATTTTGTGTTTTGAGGGTACTTGAACTCACTGTTGACTTAGTAGGCATTTTATGTGATTTGTGGAGCCTTTATGTGTGGCATTTCCTTCGGAATTGGTATATGTTATGTGTTCCGTATGTAGGGAGGATCCTATTGGTACCTAAAAGAAGAGTGAGTCATCACATTCGTGTGGTGGCGTATTGGTGCATGTGAGATGACTCACCGATGAACAGGGTGAGGGTTTGGCTTTTACCTTCGGGCATGAGCATTATATATGTGTAATTTAAAGGCCTCACTTGTACTATTCCTCTCATATGGTATGTCGCCTACGAGTGACATTTGGCTCATTATGTGATATGTGATATGTAAGTCCTACTAAGTAGTAGTTGAGTGATGGTATTCCTATTATGTGTTTTGAAAGAATGTGTAAGCGCTTACATGATATGTGATTTGATAAGATTATGATTTTGATTGATCATAGCATATCATACATATGCATTGTATACATATATGTATTTGTATTTGATATATGAAAACCTAGTATGCTTACTGAGTTTTATACTCATTATAGTTTATGGTAATTTCAGGTAAATAAGGTGCATGTGTGCTTAGCGGATTTGGCAAGGCTTCTGCTGTTTCTTGGGTTCCCTAAGTTGTTAGGTTGCTGAGTGTTTTATTTGGGGACACGTGGAATGTGATATTTGATTTGTCCCTATTGAATAAATACTTATGTATTATTTTATTGTGTGTGGATTGGATTTGGTTTAAGTTTCATAAGTGTGGTTATTGGATGATTTTAAGTAAGAATTTACAATGAATATATTCTGGGCTCCCGGTAACAAAGTTGCTATTGGTGACGTAGTAGAGTGTTAATCTCAGAGAAAATTCTGCGTATCTCCGGTTTAATAATTGTCCCAGTCATAATTCAATTGCTATAATTCTGAAAGAAATTGAAATGAATGTTCAAATATGTTCAATAGAAGATTATGTGTATATGTTAGATTATGAGTTGATTTTTAGTGTTGAACTTACTAAGGATTCCTATGATGAATTAAAGTTTGAAATTTTGTGTAATATTATTTATGAGTGCACATTTTTGAATGAATGTAAGTGATGTCGTGTGTCAGATCTTTTGGGTCTGGGGCGTGACATATATATATATATATATATATATATATATAACTTCTCTATAATGAAAATACACTATTTAAGGTTTTTCAAAAGTGTTCTAATACTGTTTTGAGGTATTTTAATATTTGAGTTATCTTTAATTTTTTTATATTATTTATTTATAATAAGTTATCAACACGATTTCTTAGCAAGTTTAGTTTTTAATTTTTATGTTGAGATATTAACTTATTTTATTTTGCATTATTTATTTTATGTATTTCATCTATATTTAATTATTATTTATATTATGTTTATATTATTATATATATTATAATCTTATGAGTATGCTTTATGGTTGTCATTTATTTAGATCTTCTACATTAAAAAATAAGGATAAATATTCTATATCAATTATATCTTTATTATCTTGTATTTATATTTATATTATTCAATATTATATTTATTATTTATTCTTTTAAATTTGAATATTGTATCTACACTCTAAAATTTACATAACAAATAAATAAATTAAAATCTAAAGTTCTAATAATTGATCTCATTAATTCAAAACTTGAATTTCTGTATTATACTTCTAAATTTGAACTTAAAATTCTATATCAAAATTTTAAAATATATTTCTTTATTTTAATTATTTATTACAAAAGATTATGCCTCTTTATTGCTATCGAAATATGGAATACTATATCTCCTTATTGCAATCAAAATATGTAAGACTATACCTTTTCATTATTATAGATATATAGAAGGCCATACTTGCTTATAACTATTGATATATGAAAGGCCATACCTTTCAATTATTATTATTATTTTATATATATGAAAAGTCATGCCTCATAAACATTGTTTTGATATTTATGTGTTGTATTATAACTTTGTTGAATAATATTTATATATCAACATACTAATTTTAAATACCTTCATCCATATCCAAAAGTCCTTGAAAATATCTCAAACAAATTTATAAATTTCTTCACTTAATGTTTTTAAAAGAAAAAAAATTAACTATCTGTTGTGATTTGTGCTTACATGACATTCTTTATGATGAATATTTATTTAATATTTATACTAGTATTATCATTTCATTAAATCACTAATTATATTTTGTATATGGTAAGATGCTTTTAACGTTTCATACATTGTAGGATCTAAACGAGTTTAGATCTGGTCTAAAGGAATTTAGATCAGTGCTAATAATTAGAAATGCTGAGAGTTATAATTGCTAAGAGTTAGGACTGATAAGATTGTCGGGTTATAAGAGTCAACAATATCTAAAGAGTTAGAGCCTTATTTGGAATAGGACAAAAACCTGAGAATATATTAGTAATGACATAGTTGTAAATAGTTGTAAATAGTACTAAAAAATATCATTATGCAAATATGTTCTCAAATATTATGTTTTTAATCTATCTTCATTAATGCTGGTCTATCAGTGAATACTTTAGTAAATATTTACGATCGATGTATGTTGATAAGGGCAAATTTGTCATATATTTTCTCATGTTTTTATTTTGATATTTTATTATTTTATGAGAATAGATGGCTATTTATGTGTTTTATTGTTATTTATAGGGATTTGAATGAAATTTAAAGAAATGATGCAAAATGAGCAAAAATAGGGACTAAAATGCAAAGTTTTCAAAATATAAGTCCACCGCCCCAGCACCACGAGAGTTTTCGCCCCTCTGGAACAGTGATCGAAATAAAAAAATCAAAAAAGATGACCTGTTTAAGTCGCGATTGGCGCCCCAACGCCAGACATTCATCGTGCCAGCGACGGGCTAACGCTCTAGCGCCAACAACTCACTACTCCAGTGGTGAGGCCATTTATATCCATCGCCCCAGTGACAGAACATAGCGCTCTAGCAATAGTGCGAGTCCTAGTCCGACAAGAATTGAGATTTTTAAGCTCATATCAATCCCTATAAAAGGCTCCTTGACCCCAGACTTTTAAAATGACCCTAAGACACATTCAAAAAGACCAAGAATATAGAGTACAAGTTTTAGAGAGCAATTGGAGTTTAATTGAAGCAACCTTAGAGAGCGATTCAAGGCGTTCTTCGGCATCAAGAGTTCTTAGGCAGCACAATCAATACAGATTCGACATCTATATCAGTTTGCTATTGATTGTATCATGATTTATTATTATTTTTACTACTGTTTTCTTGTAGCCATGAACTAAATTTATTTTTTAGGGTTAATACTTGAACTCAATATGTGTGCTTAATTGCCATATCTTTTGAGTATTTAATAAATTTATATCTTTATTATTTAAATTACTTGATCTTAATGCTTCAATATATCTGGCCAATATATGGTGAATGAGTTGGTAATATTGTTGATAAACTTAGAAGATGAATCATAATATTTAGACCTAGGTAATTTGATGCATGATTGTAGAGTAACATTCAATGTTGCATATGCAAGTTTCAATTTAGGATAGGAATATACCTAATTGGCATGTATGATTAATAAGACTTAATCTTAATGAATCTTAATTTATTACAAGTACCATAGGAATATAGGTATTTGGTAAATTAAGGCATACTTGCATGACCTTAGAAGAGGCTTACGAATACATTAGTGTCTTGATAAATAACAAAGTTTAAGGGAGTTAAATATTAGAGATTAATCATTAGAAAGTATATTGAGAGATAGTATTAATCCTAAGTTTTCTTTAGATTGCTATCACATAATTCTCTTTGCATTGTATTTTTGCTTTTATATTTTCTACAGTCATTCTTAGATTTTTATTTTTCTGATAATTATTAAAAAGATATAATTTTAGTACTTAGTTAAAAAGTAAAAATTATCCCTATGGGTTCGACATCTGACTTATTAAGTCCCTTTATTACTTGCATACGATAGTGTATACTTACATTTAAGTTTAAGATATAGAATTATCGCATCATATGTCTATATATGGATGGTCCAGATGGTTAGTTTTAGCAGACCATGAGTTTAGTGGAAACTCATATAGAGATACATGTATTTAATAAGAACTGAATACTAAATAAACTCACAAAAACCTCTAATAATCATCTAATAAAACCATAAATAGAGAGTCTTTCGAGTTTATTAGTATTCGTAGTCTTTTGACCTGAGTGCCACAGTGGGCTTGTGAGTGATCCATCATACTTTGATTCCATACATGTCTGAAACCTTTTATGGTCTGACTATTGGTTGTTGCTGGGTATGGTCTGATGCTCATGGAGTTTGGTGTGCATAGATATAGGATTCGTCAACTCATTTGGGTGAGTAATATATCCTAATGCTCTAAGATAGTATTTCAAAAAGTCTTATAGCTATAAACAGTAATTCCTGAGAAAAGAGTTTAATCCTAGGTAGAAATAATATCACAAAAGTGTTTACGAATATTATTTATTGAAATATAATTCTATAGATTAGCTTACGGTCGAGCATATGGAGATTTGACGGTGTTGATCTATATCTCTGCTCTACCCAGATATAAATGATAAAAATATTATACAGATATGTTATAACCTCAACTTGTATGATCTAACATGTCATTTTCTAATATCCATAACGTGTGTGTGGGGCATCGTTCACGGACGTATAAAGGAGTTCCATATGACAATTCAGGCATGAACCTAGAGAGTCTAACAAAATGAAGTGTACTCGTTGTGCATTGAGGCAGCATGATGGATTGAACAGTTTCATCCTAGAAATTTTAGCAAACCAAAAATATGTTTTAGGGTTCCTCAGGTTGTGCACTTGTCTAGACTTAAATGTTAAATACATTACTTAATTAGTTAACAATAGTTGTTAACTAATTAGATGTTAACAAGTGGCATTATTTTTGTTCCATTAATTATTTCACCATAAATTCACCCATTAACCATGTTAGTAAAATCAAATAAGGTAAAAATTAATTATTCAAATAGTTTTTGAATAATTAAATAAATTTTATTTAAATAAATAAAATATAATTTTATTTATTTGTTATTTTATTCCTAAATAGAAGACATGCCTAATTTGAGAAACATAAATTAAATGGTGGAGCACTATTTTGTAAAATTAATGGTCCATTTTATTAGACCATTAAAAATTGCCACCAAAATTATTTTTGGTAATTGGCCACTTGGTGGAGCAGTTGTGAAGTGCTCAAAGTACAAAAAATAGTGGAAATTTATTTTGATTAACTAGCGTGAAGAAAAAATCGTAGAAGGTAGAGGGATTGAGAGAAAGTTTGGTTTTTGGAGATTTTTTCTTTTAAAAAATAGTTGTTAGAAAAACTAGAAAAAAAAATAAATTCCTCTTATTTTTCTTTCAAGAAACAAAACCTTGTTTCTAAAAATTCAATTACTGTTATTCCAACTTCACAATCTCATTGAATTTTTGTGAACTAGAATTGAACAAAAGTACACTTCAAGGTGAGCTCAAGGTTGAAGTTAAGAAGAATTTGAAATTAAAATTTTCACCGAAGGTCTTCAAAGGTATAATTCTATAATCTTAAGTTTTTAATGATTTAAGTTACATGTATATATGTTGATTACATGCTTATTTCCACTGCGAAATTCGTGTATTTGATACATGTATTTAGTTTTTTTCAACATGTACATAATCACATGCATACACCATAAAACATATCAACACTATCATAGGTACTAGATACCAAGATGTACCTCTAAGCCAATGGTTTTAAAAAGACAATTGAAAAAAAAATAATATGTCCTTGCAGAATAGGTCGAGAGCTGTGATTTCTTTCATTATCACTTACATGAGAGCTTGAAAGCTCAATATTTGACGTAGAGGATTTGTAAATCCTCTGAAAAAAATCTAAAAGAAAGACATGAGTGAATAAATCTAAGATTGTAGGATTTTAGAACTATTGTTGAATATATATATATTGTTAAGAATCACTTTAGAGTTGAAATTGTATGGTGAGAAAGTTACAAAATAAGATATGTTAGAGAAGACATTCTCTACTTTTCATGCCTCTAATATTGTTTTGCAGTAACAGTATTACAAGCGACGATTTAAAAACTACTCAAAATAATCTCATGTCTTCTGCTTACTGAATAAAATATTAAGCTCTTATTGAAAAATCATGGATCATGTTTAACTAGTTCTCAACCATTTCTAAAAGAAAATGCAAATATTTACAATAATGTTGGACATGGTCATAAAAGAGGGAAATGATGTGGTTATCACCCTCATGGTGGCTATAAATAGTAAGAATAAAGGAACACTAAAAGGGGACAGAAATACCAAGACAAAGATAATAATGTATAAAATAAACGCTCTAAGTATTATGAAATACATGTCATCGATGTGGTGTAAAAGGACATTTGTTACGTACATGTTGCACCTTAAAACATCTTGTTGAACTTTATGAGGCATCTATCAAGGCAAAGGGAAAGAATATGGAGATAAATCTTATTGATGTCTTAGATCCTATAAATCTTACTCATCTAGATGTTTTCGATTTCTTTGGAGCTAAAAAATGTCGATTATTAAGCTTTAAATAATATCTTTATGTTAGGTCTTTTCTATATTTTTTGTATGAAATCTAACGTTTTATAATATTGATAAAGAAATATAACTTTTTGTACGAATGAAGAAGAAATGTAACTTTTTATAATGTATTATCTTGATATCTAATATGAACTTTTATTTAATATAGGAAATAGATTTTAGAGATGAATTATCCACTTTAAATTAATAAAGTTGGGAATGTTATGTTTGGCTAACAGTAAAACTACATACATTATTGTTCGAGATAAGAAATATTTCTCAAAACTAATAATGATTAAAGAAAAAGTCAATATTATATTAAGTCTTGCAGATTTGATTGAAGGCTCTAGAAGAGCAACGATCTTATTAGCAAATGAAATAAAGTTATATATAAATAAAGCTTTATATACAAACAGATTCGGAAGAAATCTGCTTAATTTTAAAGATATTCGTTGAAATTAATATCTTATTGAAATTTTATATGATAATAGTGCAGTATATCACTACATTACTTCCAATATCTCAGACAAGAAATGTATACTTGAAAAGATTCTTGCCTTGTCATCTAATTTATAGTATATTGTCATAAATTCAATTGAAAGTAACACAGTAATGAACCAAAAGTTCAATGATGAAAACAATATTTATGTTATGGCATGACCGCATTAGTCATTCAAGATCAACAATAATGTGTAAGGTCATTTAAATTTCTCATGGACATCCATTAAAGAAGCTAAAGATTTTGTTGTCTAATGAGAATATTTGTACTGCTTGCTTATAAGGCAAACTTATAATCAGACATCCCCTTCTAAGATTAGCATAAAATATTCATTATTTTTACAAATGATCCAATGAGATATTTGTAGACCATTTCATCTATAAAAGTAAACCTTTTCGCTATTTTATGGTTTTGATTAATGCATCTGCACAATAGTCATTGATAGAAGTTAATTAGGTCTAATATTTCTATCTTTCAAACTTAATATGTTCTTTTAAATTAAGATTATTTGACTTTTTATGTGTTTTATTGTTATTTTATAGGTTTGGAGTCAATGAAAAAAATAAGAATAAAAATATAATGAAAATAATGAAAAAAGAAATCAAAATTACTACAACAGTTTGCTTTAATGAATCGCTACAATATGGTGAACAATAATTTTGCTATAGTACCTGTGTCGCAATGCCTAATTCATAGTCTTCAGCATCGAGATGCTCAACTTGTATATTAAAAGGACTTCTCATGTCTCAGCATCACGACGCCAATGTGACTAAAAAGACTCCTAACTCACTTTGGACACAAATTTGTACCCACCAAACCTATAAATAAAATACTTTTGAAGCCAAAACCATAAACAACAAGAAAGAGCACGAAAAAGAATAAGTTTTAGAGAGTTTAGATCAAGAATTGAAGATTGAAGAGGGATTTAACTGTAAGTTAGAGAGAGAAAGTGTTGAATCAAAATATTGATCAATGTTTTCTTCTTCTCTTACTTATATATTTCGCTCTTCTTTTAATGTTTATCAACTTATGTTCTAAAACTCTTTATTTCATTATGAGATAAGTTTTATATCTAGGATTACAACGTTGAACTTAATAAGTGATTGAATTCAAGTTCTTTTTTTATTTTTCTAAACTCATTAATAGAATTGTTCAATTATTCTATACTTAATGCTTTCTAATTACTTGATCACTAATTATATTGTTGTGGGAACCCTAATAAACTTGAAAAAGGAATTTAGGTATTGGCCTTAAATAATTTGACATATGATAATAGGGTAACAACTATGAGTTTCATATAAGATAAACATATACTTGTATGGCATATATTATTAGAATTTATGCTTACGTGTCATTCTTTTATATATGAATATTTGTTTAATATTTATACTAGTATTATCATTTTATTAAATCGCTAATTGTATTTCATATATGGTAAGATACTTGTAATGTTTCAGACATTATATGATCTGAAAGGGTTTAGATCTAGTCTAACAAAGTTTAGATCAGTACTAAGAATTAGCAAAGCTGAGAGTTATAAATGCCAAGAGTTAGCACTGATAAGAGTAATCAAGTTATAAAAGTCACAGATATCTAAAGAGTTAGAGCACTGTCTGAAATAGGACAAAGCGTTAAGAATATATTAGTAATGACGTAGTTGCAAAGAGTTGTAAATAGTGTTAGGAAATTTCATTATGCAAATATGTTCTCAAATATTATATTCCTGTTCTATCTTCACTAATTCTAGTCTATCAGTGAATATCTTAATAAAGTTATAGATCAGTGTATGTTTATATCTGAATGATCCAAATAGTTAGTCTTAGCAATCCATGAGTTTAGTAGAAGCTCGTATAGAGATACAAATGTTCAGTAAGGACTGAATACTGAACAGATTCACGAAGACCTCCAATAGACATCTAATAATGTCAATGGAGGGTCTTTCGAGTTGCGTATTATTCGTGATCCTTTGACCTGAGTGCTACGATGGGCATGTGAGTGATCTACCATACTTTGGTTCCACATAAGTCAGAAATCTTTCATCGTTTAGCCGTTGAGTATCACTGGGTATGGTCTGATGATTATGGAGTCTTGTATACATAGATATGGGATCCATCAGCTCATTTAGGTGAATAATATATCCTAATGCTCTAAAATTGTATTTCAGAAAGTGTTATGGCCATAAGTAGTAATTTTTTAGAAAAGAGTTTAACCCAAGGGATAAATAATATCACAAAAGTGTTTGCAAATATTATTTATTGAAATAAAATTCTACATATAAGCTTATGGTCGGGTATATAGAGATTTGACGGTGTTGATCTGTAACTCTGCACTACTCGGATGTAAATGATGGAGGAATTATACGGATATGTTATAACCTTAACTTGTATGGTCTAACGCCTCACTTTATAATATCCGTAACGTATGTGTATGGCAGCATTCACAGACATATGGAAGAATTCTATATGATAATTTGAGCGTGGACCTAGAAAATCTCATAATATGAGGTGTACTCGTTGTGCACTAGGCAGTATTATGGATTAAACCATTCTATCCTAGAAATTCTAGCAAACTCAAAATATATTTCAGGATTCCTCAAGTTGTGCATTTGTCTAGACTTAAATGTTAAGTACATCACTTAGTTAGTTGGCAAGAGTTATGAACTAATTAAATGTTACCAAGTGGCACAATTTTGTTCCATGAATTCACCAATTAACTATGTTAGTAAAATTAAATAAGGTAAAAAAAAGTAATTATTCAAATAGTTTTTGAATAATTAAATAAATACTATTTAAATAAATAATAATATTTATTTAGTTGTTTATTATTTTGGTTTAGGTGGGAGACATATACCTAATTAGGTGTAATAGCCACCAAATCTTGTTTTTTAGTTTTAGTCACTTAATTAATTTTGGAAGCACTTTGTGAAGTGTTTAATACACCTAAAAATGAATTGAATAATTTTCTCTAAATGAAAAGGAAACAAGAAACAAAAGAAGGAGAAAAGAGGATGGTTTTTTGGTTTTAATTCTTTTTGCAAAGTGTTGTAAAAGAATAAGATAGAAAATTGATAACTGGAAACAATTGCTAGCTTTCATTCTAACTTCACAATCCCACCAACTTGTTGTGAACTAGAATTGCACAAAGATTCACTTCAAAGTGAGTTCAAAGTTTAGAACAATCCAAAAATTTGAAATCTTTTCCAAAGTTCTTCAAAGGTATATTTTCTATAATCTTATGTTGTTAGTGATATAAGTTACAAGTGTATATGTTGATTATATACTTAATTCCGCTATGAAATGTATATGATACATGTATTTAGGTTTTTTAACATATAAACAATCACATACATACACCTTAAAACACGTAAACATATATGGTATCAGAGCATGTTTATTATGTTTCTAAGTTGTTGGAGTGTTGAGGCATTCGTTATATAACGCTAGGGTGTTATTTATGATAACACTGGGGCGTTAAAATGCTTAACATAGGGGCGTTCAAATGGCCGAACGCTGAGGTGTTCTAGTATTAAACACCAGGACGTTCGTAATGATGAATGTGGGGGCGTTCAAGTGTTGAACACTGGGACTTTCGTAAGTCAGAAACTCAAGTCACTTAAGGTTGAAGACCAATAGAGTAAAAAAATAAATTTGGAACATTATATAGTATAATGCGTTAGTTCAACTTTTAACGCTGATCATTCTGAACAATACACTCTAATTTAAAATTTTTGCATGTAAGGTTTATTTAATACAAATATAATTGTTATATCATTGTATTAAATGTTGTATATATATTTGTCTATACTTATTAATCACAATGGAAGCCCTATTGGTGGAGTTAATTGTACTTGCATAAAAAAAATATTCTAATTATAAATTAGATTTATATGAGATGCGCAAATTTATTATAATTATTAATGGTAATAATAATTATAAAAAAAATTAATTAATCAATTATTATATTAAACAAAATCTCTCTAAATTAGATTAAATAATATTGTATTAAGAGATTATATTATATAACGATCTGTTTTGTCAATACGGTATTAGACGGTTCACTTCGGTCTTTTCCAATATTGTTACAGCATGAGGGATTGCTTGGGATGATTCGGGCTATGCCGGTTAAACATGAGGTTAGGCAAATATATGCAAACATATTGTCCAATATTACAACAGCTTGAGGGTTATACCAGTAGCATTAATTTGATAAATTACAAGTTAATCCAAAATACACTTATCCAATATTGCTACAACGTGAGGATAATGTGTATTTAAGATCAGTGGTAAGAGTTGCATGAGATGTACAGCGTGAGACTAAAGTAAAATGCCAATGGGAGCCACTTTTCACTGTATAGTTTAAAGTATCTAAAACTATTATTTTTTCATTTAAGAGATTAAACGAATTATGTAAAACAGTGAGAGGGCATTTTTAGATTAAAAAATATATAACTGTTATACTCATGATATAAAACGTTATTTATTAGCGATTGAAATATTCTGCTAACATATTTTCTTTTGTCTTGTCAATATCAAATGGCTTTAAGTAATCCACTAGTTCATATCCTTGAGGCGCACCAACTCAAAGGTGCAAAAAATTATGCTGATTAGCTTATGAATCTTAGAATAGTTTTGGATTCTGAGAAGCTTGGATATATAATTGATCAGGGCCTGCCACAAGCCATTTCTGATGATGCTTCTCTGGATAAAAAGGAGACATATCAGAAATGGTTGGATGAATATTTGAAAGTTAAATCGTACATCCTCGGCTTAATGTCTACGAAGCTCCAAAGTGAGCATGTCCACATAGACAATGTTGGGAGTATAATGCTCTACCTGAAAAATTTATTTGGTGACCGAGCTCAAGTTAAAATATATAGGGTTGCCAAATCTCTCTTTCAAGCTAAACTACCCGAGAGCAGTCTAGTAAGTCCCCATGTCTTCAAGATCATATGTCATATTGAGAGGTTAAAAACTATGAATATCTCATTGAGCAATATATTAGGGAACAATTTGATTCTCCAATCACTTACAAGGTTATTTGTATAGTTCATCATGAACTTTAATATACAAAGATTCACCCCTACTTATGATGAATTACATAACATATTGAAAATAGCTCAAGAGAAAATGAACAAATGGGGTACAACCCTCTATGTTCAGTGTGTTTCATCTTCTATCTCGAAGAATTCTAAGAAGTTCAAGGGAAGAATAATAAAAAAAAAAGGCAAAGTATGCACCCAAAATAGGTCCTAAAAAATAACACATGTCCAAACCCCAACATAAGAACAAAGCAAAAGGAAAATATTTCTATTGCAGCGAGGATGGGCATTGGAAGAGGAACTACCCAAAATACCTTGCCACAATTAAGAAATTCCCATCAGGTATGCACTTGCCTATTATTGACATTTCTTTAATATTTTATGCTAGTACTGGCTAGGTATAAGATATTACTTGTCCTTCTCATATTTACAATATGTTGCAGGGTTTGAAAGAAGTTAGACTGGTACAACCTGGAGAAGTATAACTTCATGTTGAAAATAGAGATTTCCTGCGGGTCGAGGCAATTGGACGTTTTAATTTACTTATTTCATGTAATAAAATTGTTATATTGATTAATTGCTACTATGTGGTAAACATTATCTAGAAAATTATTTGCATTTCTGCATTGGATAATGAGGGATATTATATATATATTTGGAATTGTTTCTTATGTTTGTATTATTTGGATAATATTTTATTAGCTAAATGTCAGTTGATTAATGACCATTATATATTAGACACAGCAGGAAATATCATGAATGTATAGGTGAATGTTAATAATAACTCAGGAACTTTAAATGATACAAAATTATGATATATGAGATTAGGTCATATAGGTGTGAGACACTTAACCTATTTGGTTAAGGATGGTCAGATACCTAATTTGACCATAAAACCTTATCCATTTTGTGAATTTTATATTCAATGGAAAATGACCAAAGCTCGATTTATTGGTGTTTGATAATGCACCACTGATTTATTGGAACTTATACATAGTGATGTATGTGGTCCAATGAATCACACTATAATGAGTGGCTTTCGATACTTTGTTATCTTTATCGATGATCTATCAAGATTTGGATACGTGTTTCTTATAAAATATAAGTTAAAAAATTTTGAAAAGTTCAAAGAATTTTGAATCGAAGTAGAGAAATAAACTGGAATATATTTCAAATGCCTTCGATCAGATCGAGGCAGTGAATACATGAGCAGTGAATTTTTGGATTATTTAAAGAAGAATATGATTCTCGCTCAGTATAGTCCTTTAGGTACTCCGCAACACAATGGTGCTTCAAAGAAGAGGAATTATACTTTATTGGATATGGTCCAATCGATGATGAGCTTCACTGATCTCCTTGAACACCTATGGAGCTATGCTTTAGAAACTACTACTTATATATTGAACAGAGTTCCATCAAAAGTTGTTCCTTCTCCTCCTTATAAGATATAGAATGAAAGAAAATTGAGTTTTAAATTTGTTAAAATTTAGAACTGTCCTGCTTACGTAAAAGTTGTACAATAGGATAAACTTGCACCTAAAGAATACAAGTATCGGTTCATTGGATATCCTAAGAATTCAATAGAGTACCAATTCTATGATCCTGAGGAACGAAATGTGTTCGTTGCTCGAAATACTACTTTTATAGAGAAATAGTTTCTTATGGATCATGAAGATTGTAGAAAGATTGAATTAGATTAACTCAATCAGGATGTAAATGAACTAACGATGGAACCTCAGGCTAAATCGAGCAGAATACCTTTGACACACCCTCCATGTATGTCAGAAATGATATCAATGCCACTTGATAGGTATAGTTCAATACCTAAAGGTAATCTTGATGTTTTTTTAATTGAAGAAAAGGATCCCTTGACTTGTAGAGAGGCAATATTGGACATCGATTCGAGAAAATGAAAAAAGGCTATAAAATCTGAGATTGATTCAATGCATCATAATCACATTTGGGACTTGGTTGAGATTCCTAAGAGAATTATTTCCATCGATTGTAAATGGATTTACAAGCTAAAGCATGGGCTCGATGGGAAAGTAAAGACTTTTAAGGCCCGTCTGGTGGCGAAATGTTATATTTAGTGATATGGGATCAATTATGAGAAAACCTTCTCACTAGTAGTGATGCTTAAGTCAATTCGAATTTTACTAGCAATTGTTGTATATTATGACTATGAAATTTGGCAAATAAATGTAAAAATAGTATTCTTAAATGGATATCTTGAAGAAGAAATCTATATGGAATAATCTGAAGGTTTTACATCTAGCCAAACTGCTGGTTTAGTATACAAACTGAAGAAGTCTATTTATGGACTTAAGCAGGATTCCCAAAGCTAAAATCCTCATTTTAATGAAGTAATCAGAGGGTCTGGCTTCATCAAGAACGAAGAAGAATCATGTGTGAATAAAAAAAGCAGTGGGAGCATGGTAGTCTTCTTGGTTCTTTATGTAGATGGCATACTCATTATTGGAAATGAGATTGATATGTTACAGTCAGTTAAAAGCTACTTTTGTAAGAATTTCTCTATAAAGGATTTAGGAGAGGCTTTACTATATACTAGGTGTAAAGCTTTATAGAGATAGAGCTAGGAGGCTTATAGGATTCTTTTAATCATTGTACATAGATAATGTCTTAAAAAGGTATAATTTCAGTAACTGTAAGACATTTAATATACCTTTAGAAATGGCATTCAATTTTCGAGGAATATGTGTCCTCAAAGTGAAGTTGAAAAGGTTAGAATGTTTAACATACCATATGTATTAGCTGTATAAAGCTTAATGTACATCATGATGTGTACGAGACCTGACATCAATATTGCTATAACTGTTATAAGCTGGTATCAGTCTGATCCAGGCAAAGGCAATTAGATGGTATTGAAACATGTCCTCAAATATCTTAAGGGTAATAAGAACAAGTTTCTGATATATGGAGAAATTAACTTACAAGTGAGAGGATACACAGATTCAGACTTTCAGTCTAGTTTGGATGATAAAAAGTCTACATCTGGATATGTATTAATTCTCAACGGTACTGCAGTTAGTCGAAAGAGCAACAAATAGTCATCTAGAGCTGATTCTACAATAGAGGCAGAATATATTACAGTCTCAGAAGCAGCAAAAAAGCGGTGTGAATACGTAAATTTATTGCTGAATTTAAAATAGTTCTAAGTACAATGGATCCTATACAATTATTTTACGACAACAACGGAGCCATTGCATAAGCTAAATAGCCAAAAGCATTTGGCTTGTGAGTGATCCACCATACTTTGATTCCACACATATCAGAAACCTTCAATCGTCTGACCATTGGGTGTCGTTGGGTATAGTCTGATGCTTATGGAATCCAGTGTGCATAGATATAGGATCCATCAACTCATTTGGGTAAGTAATATATCCTAATGCTCTAAAATTATATTTCAGAAAGTTTTATGGCCATAAGCAGTAATTTCTGAGAAAAGAGTTTAACCCAAGAGATAAATATTATCACAAAAGTATTTACGAATATTATTTATTAAAATAAAATTCTAAAGATAATCTTACGGTCGGGCATATGGAGATTTGACGGTGTTGATCTATATCTCTGCTTTACTCGGATGTAAAATGATAGAAGGATTATACGGATATGTTATAACCTCAATTTATATGGTCTAACGCCCCACTTTGCAATATCTGTAACGTGTGTGTAGGGTATCGTTCACAGACGTATGGAGGAGTTCCATATGACAATTTGGGCATAGACCTAGAGAGTCTCACAATATAAAGTGTACTCATTGTGCATTGGGCAGCATTATGAATTAAACAGTTCTATCCTAAAAATTTCAACAAACTGAAAATTTATTTCAAGTTTTCTCCGGTTGTACACTTGTTTAGACTTAAATGTTAAGTACATCACTTAATTAGTTAGCAAGAGTTGTTAACTAATTAAATGTTAACAAGAGACACAATTTGTTTACATAAATTGTTTCACCATGAATTCACCCATTAACCATATTAATAAAATCAAATAAGATAAAAAAAAGTAATTATTCAAATAGTTTTTGAATGATAGAATAAATATTATTTAAATAAATAATAATATTTTTTTAGTTATTTATTATTTTAGTTTAGTATTATAACTCTAAATCCTATTTTGATTTAATTATGTTAAATATTAATTATTTTAAATCTAATTTTAATTTTAATTATATTAAATATTATAATTTTAAATCAAATTTCAAGTTCAATTACGTTAAATATTATAATTCTAAAGTCTATTTCGATTTTAATTTCGTTAAATATTATTATTCTAATTCTAATTTCAGTTACTTTAAATCATATAATTATAAATCTATTTTGATTTCAATTATGTTAAATGTTATAATTATAAATCCAATTTCAAGTTCAATTACGTTAAAGATTATAATTTTAAATCTAATTTCAAGTTTAATTAGGTTAAAGATTATAATTCTAAATTCAATTTTCGAGTTTAATTACGTTAAAGATTATAATTCCAAATCCTATTTCATTTCAATTACTTACATGTAATAATGTGATTAATTTTGAATCAAATTTTAAATATAATTACATTAAATATTATAATTTTAAATTTAATTTTGAGTAAAATTATGTTAAATAATATAATTTTAAATCTAATTTTGAGTTCAATTACATTAAATATTATAATTATAATTACGTTAATTATTATTATTTCCAATTTAATTTTAATTTAATTACATTAAATATTATAATTTTAAATCTAATTTCGAATTCAATTATGTTAAATATTATAATTTTTAATCTAATTTTCGAGTTCACTTATGTTAAAGATTATAATTTCAAATCCTATTTTATTTCAATTACTTAAATATTATAATTTGATTAATTTTGAATCCAATTCCAAATCTAATTACATTAAATATTATAATTCTAAATCTAATTTCAAGTAAAATTTTGTCAAATATTACAATTTTAAATCTAATTTTGAGTTCAATTACATTAAATATTATAATTTAATTCCTGTTTCAATTGCAATTACGTTAATTATTATCATTCTCAATTTAATTTCAATTTTAATTCCGTTAAATATTATAATTCTAAATTCAATTTTCAAGTTCAATTATGTTAAATATTATAATTTCAAATCCAATTTTAAGTTCAATTATATTTAATATTATAATTTCAAATTCTTTTTTAATTTTAATTACGTTAAATGTTATTATTCTAAATCCTATTTTAATTTTAATTATGCTAAATATTATTATTCTAATTTTTATTACATTAAATGATATAATTGTAAATCTATTTTGATTTTAATTACATTAAATATTATAAATTCAAATCCTATTTTGATTTCAATTATATTAAATATTATAATGTGATTCATTTCAATTTCAAATTCAATTACGTTAAATGTAATAATTCTAAATCAAATTTCGAGTTCTATTATGTTAAATATTATAATTCTAAATCCAATTTTGAATTTAATTATGTTAAATATTATAATTACAAATTTAAATTCGAGTTCAATTACGTTAAAATTATAATTTCAAATCCTATTTCGATTTCAATTACTTTAAATGTTATAATTTGATTAATTTTAAATTCAATTCCAAATCTCATTACATTAAATGTTATAATTTTAAATATAATTTCAAGTTCAATTATGTTAAATATTATAATTTTAAATATAATTTTGAGTTCAATTATGTTAAATATTTTAATTTTTTAAATTTAATTTCGAGTTCAATTACGTTAAATATTATAATTTCAAATCTTATTTCGATTTCAGTTACGTTAAATATTATTATTCTAAATCCAATCAAGTTTAATTACGTGATATATTATAATTTCAAATCTAATTTAAGTTAAATTATATTTAATATTATAATCTCAAATCTTATTTCAATTTCAATTACATTAAATGTTATTATTTTAAATCTAATTTCAATTTAATTACATTAAATAATATATTTTCAAATCTAATTTCGAGTTCAATTACGTTAAATATTATAATTTCAATTCAATTTTGATTTTAATTACATTAAATATTATAAATTCAAATTCTATTTTGATTTCAATTATATTAAATATTATAATGTGATTAATTTCAATTTTAATTTCAATTACATTAATGTTATAATTCTAAATCTAATTTCGAGTTCTATTATGTTAAATGTTATAATTCTAAATCCAATTTTGAGTTTAATTATGTTAAATATTATAATTTCAAATCTAAATTTGAGTTCAATTACGTTAAAATTATAATTCCAAATCTTATTTCGATTTTAATTACTTTAAATGTTGTAATTTGATTAATTTTAAATTCAATTCCAAATCTAATTATATTAAATGTTATAATTTTAAATATAATTCCGAGTTCAATTATGTTAAATATTATAATTTCAAATCTTATTTCGATTTCAATTACGTTAAATATTATTATTCTAAATTTAATTTTAATTTTAATTACGTTAAATATTATAATTCTAAATCCAATCAAGTTTAATTACGTTATATATTATAATTTTAAATCTAATTAAATTCAATTACGTTTAATATTATAATTTCAAATCCTATTTCGATTTCAATTACACTAAATGTTATTATTTTAAATCTAATTTTGATTTAATTACATTAAATAATATATTTTCAAATCTAATTTCGAGTTCAATTACGTTAAATATTATAATTTCAAATCCTATTTCGATTTCAATTACATTAAATATTGTTATTCTAATTTCAATTTCAGTTATATTAAAAATATTATAATTGTAAATCCATTGTGATTTCAAGTACGTTAAATATTAAAATTCTAGATCCTATTTTGATTTCAATTACATTGAATGTTATAATTTGATTAATTTTGAATCCTATTTTTGAGTTTAATTATGTTAAATATTATAATTCTAAATTCAATGTTAAGTTCAATTATGTTAAATCTTATATTTTTAAATTCAATTTTGAGTTGAATTACGTTAAATATTATATTTTCTATTTCTATTTCAATTTCAATTACATTAAATGTTATTATTCCAAAACTAATTTTGATTTTAATTATGTTAAATATTATAATTCTAAATCTAATTTCGAGTTCAATTACATTAATTATAATAATTCCAAATCATATTTTTATTTCAATTACATTAAATATTGTAATTTCAAATCTTATTTCTATTTCAATTACGCTTGTTATTATTCCAAATCTAATTTCAATTTTAATTATGTTAAATATTATAATTTCAAATTTAACTTTGAGTTCAATTACATTAATTATAATAATTTCAAATCATATTTTGATTTCAATTACGTTAAATATTATAATTTCAAATCTTATTTCAATTTCAATTACATTAAATCTTATAATTTCAAATCTAATTTCGATTTTAATTATTTTAAATGTTATTATTTCAATGTTAATTTTAATTCGAATTATATTAAATGTTATCATTCTAAATTCAATTTCAAGTTCAATTGAAATTAAAAAAGTTTGAGTTGGAAAATTCCCTATCAGGTTCAGGAATGTTTCGAACCTAACTCGACCCGACCCGTTTGAGACAAAAATTTTTGTCTCAACATGTCCTGAAGTCATTCCAATTCTTGTCTTGACCCAAAATTTTGGGATGAGAACAAGAATAATGCCCACCCCTATTCTAGACTACCTTATTAAAATTATACATTTAGATAATGCTAGTAAATCTACTTCTAAAATATTTGATAACTATTATACATTAGTAGGAGTCGATGTAGAACACCATGTGCCACATGTTCATACACAAAATAGATTAGTAAAATTCATAGTTAAATGACTCTAGGTAATTGCATGTACTTTATTATTGTGCATAAAATTACCAATTTCTATATGGAGTCATACTATTATGCATCCTGGAGCACTAATTTATTTTAAGCCCTTCGTATATCATTAATATTCTGTATTATAACTTGTATTTGATCATTAACCTAATATATCCTATTTGTTTACCTTTGATTTTACTTTGTATATACCTATAACATGTCGCAATATACGAAGATAGGACCTCAATGTTGCTTAGGGATTTATATTAGTTTTAACTCACCATCAATTATAAGGTGTCTTGAATCCTTGATAGAAGATCTATTTACTGCATAATTTGTGAATTACCATTTTGATGAGACAATATTTTTACCATTAAAGGAAACAAAATGCGTCTTAAAGTAAGGCATGAACTTTTTAAAAATGAAAACTATCTTATTTAGATCATCTCATAAATGAATGCAAAAATGAGGTGCAAAAGATTGTTCATCTTCGAAGAATTAAAAATGAATTACTAGATGCATAAAAGATAATCAAGTTTATATACTAGTTGTTAATACACCACCTCTAAGGAATTGTTCCTATAGAATAATCTGATCAAAAGATTGCCAATGAATCATTTATTTCATACCAGAAATATGTCAAACCACTTGGTTTAAAGGATATTGTTCCTCAGAAGAAGAAAGAAAAAAATTAGGATTTTAATGAAAGTGATGCCTGAGCCAATAAATTTGCATTCTCTAAATCACTAATATTAAAATAGTTAATAATCCCTGAAGATACACAAGTCTCTTGAAAGTCATATATCCCTAAAGAGACAAAAGTCTCAGAAGAGAAATTAGCTCTAAAAGAGACACAAGAATTTCAAAATGAAGAAAATGTACAAATTATGCTTATATAAGAGAAATGTAAAAATATATGAAATAATTGCTAATGATGTATTCTTATTTATATAACTACTAAAATTATGAATGATGATTATGAGCCACAAACTATTGACGATTATAAAGAAAAAGATGACTAGCTCCAATGGAAAGAAGTAATCTAAGTAAAATTAATTTCTCTAGCCAAGAGTAAAGTACTTTAACATGTAGTTTGGATGCATGAAGATGTCAAACCCGTAAGATATAAATGGCTTTTTGTATGAAAATATAACAAAAACAATGCGGTCACCAGATACATAGCAAGACTTGTTACTAAAGATTTTTTATAGAGATCTAGTATTATTATGATGAAACTCAATCCCTCATAATGGACACAATTATATTTGAATTTTTAATAAGCTTGGCAGTCTTAGAAAATATATGCATCTTATGGATGTAGCGACAGCTTACCTATATAGTTCATTGATACAGATATTTATATAAAAATCTATAAATGATTCAATACGTCTAAAGTATATAATCGCAATTTGTATTCAATTAAGCTATAGAGATTTTTGTATAGATTAAATGATTTGGGTATATAAGGTATAATTGCCTAAGCGAATACTTGATAAAGACATGATATATTAATGACCTAATATATCTAAGTCAGACTCTGCGTTTGCCATTATGGCTGTATATATGGATGACATGAATTTGTTTGGGATTCCTGAAAAACTCTTGAAGACTGCAAAATATCTTAAAAGAGAAATTGAAATGAAAGACTTGGGAAAGACTAAATATTATCTCGGTCTGCGGATCGAGCATAAAATCAAATGAAATATTTATCCATCAATCTATCTATACTAAAAATATTATAAGAATATTCAATATAGATAAAGCCCCATATGTTAAGTACCCCTATGGTTATTTAGTCTCTTGATTCTAAAAAAATATATTTCATCATAAGGAAGATGATGAGAAAATACTTGATCTAAAAATACCATATCTGAATATAATTGGTGCTTTTATTATATCTAGCTTGATACATTAGATCGAACATAACTTTTGTAGTAAACTTATAGTAAAAATTAGTTCTATACTAACTCGCCATCATTGTAATAGTATCAAACATATATTTTATTACCTTCGTAGAATGATAGATTTAAGACTATTTTTTTTCTAATAAACCTATATAAACTTTTGGTCTAGTTGGTTATTCAAATACCAAGTACTTATTTGTTTCTATAAAGCCTGCTTACAAATAAGATATATTTTTACTTACAATAATATGGAGATCTCTTGAAGAACAACAAAGCAAACCTTTGTTGCCACCTCCTCTATCTACAAAGATCTTAAAGATTTAAAATTAGTTTCAGATTTTAAATTAAAGTCTATAAATGAACAACTAATTTATATGACCAAAGAATTTGAAATAACAACTTAGAAAAAGTGTACGAAGAAGTTTAAAAGTATAAATAAAATAATTTGAGAATAAACACGAAGATACATATACTAGACTTATTAAATTAAGGGAAGATAAAAAATAAATATTAAAAGATAAAGAAATTTTATCATGAATACCCTTAAAGTATGGCCTAATTACAGTAAGACTCACTACTTTAGAAAATAAACAAAAATATCCAACCGTTAAGGAATCTTATGTTAAAATTAACTGAAAAAAATGGTAATATCATCATTGTAATGCTGCTTTATCCAAACAACCCTTAACCCGCATCCAAACACCCTTATCCCCATTTATCCCATTATCCAAACAATGTTAAAACACTCAAATTTTTTAAACAATAAATAAAAATAAAATAAACAAAAGTCCACCGGCCATAATGGCTGTAGTTCAAGTGGCCAAAATGGCTGCTAGAACTGGTAGCCAAATGGCCACTAGAACCAGCGGCCATTTGACCGCTGGTTTATTATTTTTATTAATTTAATAATTAAATTATTAATTAAAAAATAAAAGAGAAAATATTATTAATTTATTATTAAAAAATTAATTTTTTTGGAAATAGTGCTCTATAGGGGTAGAATATATTTTAAAGGATAATTTAGTCATTTTACATAATTTTATTAATTCTAACAGAATATTCCCTAATGGTTAAGCATTATTGTCTATTTTTTAAACTAGTGAGTTTTAATGAAATTAGATCATACCTTAGGGGTATTCATGATAATATCCTAAAAGAAAAAGAAAATTTGCCAACTATTTTATTGGACAATGGTTTAGTGCCAATACTTTTAACATTAATATGTTGGTTTTAGGTCACACTGAAATCCTTGCATAAAGGGTAGTGCTAGATTTGAGTTGGGTCGGAGTTCTTCTATAAGTTTGAGTGTTAAGTTATGAATTAAAAAATTATGAGTTTGATAAATATTATAAAATTTTAAATAGGCAATCCAATAGGGGAGTGAATTAGTTGTTTAAAAATTAATGCTCTAAAATAAATAATTTATGTTATTACTAATAATATAAATAAATTAAATACAAGTAATTACAATAAATTAAGGGTGGCAATTCGTATAAACAAATCGTATTCGTGTCGTGTCAATTTAGGGTATTAATTTTTTTTTATTGTAGTCTTATATGATTCATTTACTAAATGAATCAAACACTTAAACATAGATTCGATTCGTTTAATATTCAAGTTACACGACACAACATAATTAGACATGTTTAAATAAAATGATCAAATTTAATTCATTATATGATTATACATGGTTCAATTCATTTACGATTATATTCATTTAAATGAATAATAAAACTTAATTCGATTCGTTTACACAAAATACTCGATTCGTTTATTACACGTAACTTAAATGAATAAACACATAAATGGACATGAATATGATTCGTTTATTAAACATGACTTAAGCGAATTAGCAAATTATAGACCTCAAACACGTATTCGACATGATTAATAAATGGATAACACAAATTTGATCTGTTTATTAAATGTGTCAATTTTACCCATATTCGCTTAAAAACGTGTCGAATTCAGGTCAATTAATCGTGTCATGACCCATTTTACCACCCGTACAATAAATAAAAAAGTAAGGGATAAAGAGAATATCACTCGGATGTTTACATGGTTCGGCACTCCACATGACCTATGTCCACGTCTCAAGCAACTGTCCTTGAGGATTCTATTAGCTTTACAACAAATTGGTTTCCACATTTGACTTCTAAGATGTTAAGAAATCTTTACAACAAATTAGTTTCTAAGTTACCAATTGAACCTATACAACAAAAACATAATCACCTTCCTCTCAAAATGTTTCTCACAAACACTTAAATAAATTCAATACAAAAATTAGTACAAATACAAATGATTTTAAACTTCCAATGAGTTAATTTGAAGGTATAAGAATAATGAAGCTCTCAATTTTGATATGTGACATTTTTCCAGTATTCTTTGAGCTTCAAATGAGTGAGGTACTTATAAGGACTAAAAATTAGTCTTTGCTATAGTAATTCACCGTGCTATAGTACTAATACAATAATTTGGTCATTGTACAGAGAATTTGACTATTGTATAGTGATCTTGTCAAAGTTTTGATCTTTCTCATTTTAATTCATTTTCTAAAACTTTCAAAACTTTGCACATTGGTTCAAATTCAACATGCTTGAATTATTTGACCATAACTTTCTGTAGACAACTTGAAAATTTACTTCGTAAAATTGTTTAAAAAGTTGACATAATTATCTTTTTGTTGTCATCAAGTTTATGCACATCTTCTATATCCTGTAATGCCAATATAATTTCTAATGTGCCTTCTGTTTTATTGAGAGTGCTTTACTTACTTTTAGTTTATCTCACTTATGCATTTAAACCTTTCAATGACTAATAGATTAATGTATTATAACCAATATGAAATTTGTTATCATTAAAACATCAATATATATGGCAAAAAGTCAATAATTATAATAAGTATGGGTATTGTAAATTTAAATATTAATACCATTAATTATACATTAAAAAAAGAAGAAATTTTAAATGAATTCTATTTCCTTAAGCATATTTAATATAAAATATAATCAAGTCAAAAGTTTACAATATATCATCTAGATAACAAGTTAAAATTTTACAATATATCATCTAGATAGCATAAATAGTGATAGTGAATATCATAAATGTTGTCCCCAAAATTTGGTAATTGGGAGTTAATAAGTTAGATTTGTTTCTGCTTAGGAAGCTTAATTTGGATAGTAAGGATGGTATCAAAAAACTGGTTGCTCTTCTCCCTACAAGAATAATGTTTGATGAAAACTCTGCAATCAAAGAGAACATGTGGTTGTACCTAAGATTTTCCAACGTGAGCACTCCAATGCCTAAGTCAACAAAAACCCAAAAAAAATAAAATAAGGCAAAAAAAAATTAAAGAAGGGAGCTAATTCTTAGATAAATAATTAGCTTGTGCTCGATATGATATCTCTGTTTGCTTTGAGTGTATCGAGTTTCTGCGTTTCCACATCAATGTATATTTGTATCTAGATGCTCATACATTTAGTGTTGATTTCTTCATCTATTTATAGAGTGAGAATTTTGGGGTTCACTCATAACTTTTTGAATCCTTTTAAAAAGGGTATCTTTATAAATTTACCCTTTTTGGACTTTACTTTTAGAGTTTTTTTTTTCCCTGAAATCGCACTTAATCTTTCTTATCTTTGTATGATTATCCATTTTTAGAGATTCTCTCTCTGATAAATTTGACATTATCTATAACTCTTTACATCTTTGATAAGTTGAGTCATTATAAAAGCTTCTTTGTTTATTCGAGACGGTCAATTTTGGACCTTTCTCTGCTCAATTTGAGTGAGGATTTTCTCTCCACAAATAAGGTTTCTTTGAAGATAATCGATGTTCGACTGTTGTTTTTTTTTTGTCTTGTATTTAATGGATCTAATTGAGTAGGGTAGCTTGTAGACCAATGTTCAGACCAGCTCAAAGAGATCGTAGTTCTCTGTTGTGAGACTAATTGAACATGGTAGTTAGTAGACCATTATTCTGACTGAACAGGATAGTTTGTAGGCCACTATTCTAACCAATTCGAAGAAGACACTTGAGTTCAAAGATATTTATGGACAGACACTTATTTTTTTTAGTCTTATTTGCTTGAGATCTTCAATAAACCCTTTGGCATAAGGTCTTTTGGCCTTTATACGCCGAAGACCTTGGCCCTAATTCGTCGAAATCTAGGGAGAAATACTAAACATAATCAAAAGCTAGAAGAATTAAGAGAAACAGTCAAAGGCAAAGCCCAAAATTGAAAAATAGGGTCAAATTATAATGATAAACTTTATATTATAAGATTAAATTGTCAGAATTGAACTCCTTTGGGGCCAAACTCTAAATATACTATTTTAATGGAAAGCTTGTAAAATTATAACTTACTTTAAAAGAATAAAATTGGGTTTGGACGCATCATTCCCCCAGTTCATATTGTAGTTCCGTCCCTGTAAACAGTAAAATGTTGGAATGAAATAAATAAAACGATAACACACTTAGAAGAGTATGGAATTCGTTTGCTAAAATTATTTAACAAGATATAAATAAAAATATTTTATTATTCTACAAAAACATTTTTAAGGATGTTACCTTATCAATTAATTATATATATATATACACATTTTATTTACCATAAATAATACCGTAATGTTATCGTTTAATATGACATCAGACTATTTTTCTTTTCTTTTCTTTTTTTGTTTTTCGGTTTAATCGTGTAAGCTAACCTAGAATTAATCATTTGGTTAAAGTTAATACATGAATGAATATAAATTAACACATTAAATAACTTACCATAATCTTTCGAGTAACATCTTCAACTTTTTCAATAAAAAGGCCCGGAAAAATTAAACAGCCAAGGAAAAATAAAAAGGCATTCCTAATTTATATATGGGGCATTTTAATGGAAGGTATAACTTAAAATTAGAGGTGACCTTAAGGTATGAGAAATAGCCTTTAATTCTTTATTATTACGAGATGTTATGAAATATTATAAAATAATTATTATATCCTTATTCATACTCTTCTTAATTTATTTTGGTACTCTTTTTTATTTTTACTTAAGTATTAAAATAAATTTTTTTTACAAAATATTTATTATTTTTATTTATTTAAAATAATTAATTTTCAATTTTGGTACTCTATTTTTTTTCTTTTTATTTGAGTAATAAAATAAAAAATTTAACAAAATATTTTTTATTTCATTTTTTAAAATTTGTTTAAAATTTAAAATATTTTAATATTAATAGAAGTTTACAACAAAAATAAAATTTTAAATAAGCTTTAAAAATTAGAAGTAATAAATATTTTGTAAAAAAATATAATATATTTTTTGTTTTAGTAGTCAACTAAAAAAAGAAATAAAAATAACTTATCCTCTTCAATTTCAGAGCATAAGCTATGTAAGAATCGTCCAATGATTTTATCATCATTCTCATGTAACTGTATAATTAATTTGGGTAGTTAAGTAAATAAAAAAATAAAAGAGAATTTTATACATTTGCTTAATAGATAATGGAATCTATTAATTTGGATAGTTAAAAGGATAATTTTATACATTTATTTATAAAAATCATATCCCACAACATAATTAATTGTACTTATTTTAAAATTAAACTCATAGTTATAAATTTATATGATTAATTAATTAAATCACATTCGATAATGTATAATTAATGTATATGTTTTTACAAAATATTTATTATTTCTAATTTTTAAAATTTATTTAAAATTTTATTTTTATTGTAATTAAAATTTTAAACAAATGTTAAAAATAGAAATAATTTTTTTATTTTAGTACTCAAGTAAAAAACAAAAAATAGAGTACCAAAATTAAAACAAAATTATTTAAAATAAATGATAAAAATAAAATTAATAAATATTTGTAAGAAAAATATTTTTATTTTAGTACTCAAGTAAAAAGAAAAGCGTACTAAAATAATTCAAAATAAATTAAAAAGAGTATGAATAAGAGTATAATAATAATTTATAATGATTTTAAAATATTTCACAACATTTCATAATAATAAAGATATTGAAAATCATTTTTCATACTTCAGGGGCACCTATAATTTTAATTCATACCTTAAAAGTACTCATAAAAATACTCATTTATATATGGGTCGAGTGTGTACAAAAAACCAAGCTTCTACCCAAACTTTACTAAGGCATGTTGCAAACCCTAAATTTAACAAATAACGTAACATTTGTGCCAAATAAAAAACAAACAAATAATGTAACATAAAAAAAGTTAAATTGCATGCATAAATAATAAATAATTTAATAAAAAATATATGCATGGAAGAAGTGTAAGAATTTTGTGTCCCATATATATATATATATGATCCATGCATATTGATATATTATTAGATTTAATATATTAAAGAAATTAATTATTTACTTTATTAAGTAAAGAGTTTGTTTTTTTATAAAAAATTTATTTTGATGAAAAGTGAATCAAGTGGCCCATATTATCAATTAAGCTTATTTAAAAATAAAGTTAAAGTTAAAAAATTAAAAAAGACTCAAAGAAAAATATAATTTTCATCAAATAATCTTCTTTAAAGTTTCATGGGTTAAGATATGCTTTTTAATGTTATTACATCTAATAAAAAATTATGATATTCAATTTCTTAAGATAATGTTTATGCATAATTAAATAGTATAAATTCTTAAATTTTATTTTACATATGATAAAAAGCATGATTAAGAATTCATGAATTTTTATTAAATTTTAAACTTTCACTTTCTTAGTTTTTACTAATATTAGGGTAGCGAGCAGTGACATTCAGTCTAACATAAGGGAGCCTAATCAAGCACTTAAGCTTAGCCCCAATACAAGTTACTTTAGTTGGATTAAGCCTAAGTTAAAATATTTGGGTCTCCATAACTCAGTCCATGAAACTCATAAAGTGAGACTTAAGTCAAGCCACGTGTCTCCATTTAGTGGTGGTGTTAGAAGACACATCATTAGGAACTCAAGTGTCTGCCACGTCGTTATGGGCCTACCACCAGGCGTACATATTAGCCTTGGTTAGGACTCGTCATGTAGCTTATGGGGCCTACTAAAGAAGCACCTGAATGTCACATCATGTAGTTGTTAGACCTAAAAGATAAGATTGGATGAGAAAATTCCTAAAAAGCCAATAAACGAGCATTGTAGACAGAAGATGTCTATGGTAGTTGAAGCACTGACCTCGTGAACTCAAGGGGACAGATTTAAATGACCCCTTAGTGCTTCTCAGGTCTCACCAACTTAGAGCTGACAGGCTTAAAAGCGACTAGTCACAAATATTTCTAGTACTCCAAATGTCAGGAAAATTAATTGACATTCTTACCCTTTCAAGTGAAGTTCTCTAAAATATCCCTCATGATAGGGATTGTTCTCCATTAATAGCTCACCATGTGTCGCTCTTGAGGGGAGTTCTTGAGGCTAGCACCATCCAAGATCAAGTTAGGTCTCCAAAATTGAAAGGTGATAAGGGACAATTGAATAATTCAAAATTCAAATTCTCTTTCTAGTGAGCAAAAATCTTCACATTCTTTTTAGAATTTTGATACTTTCTCTAGGGCAAGTAAACTATAGGAAACTTTCTTTATAACATCTCACCTGACTTTAGCATCAAATGATCGTTGTTGGCCAACTCACCGATGCTTGCCATTGACTTCCTTTGTTCTATACTTCTCAAGTCCCTTTAGGTCCCTTCAGTCCACAAAATTACAGCTCGGTGTTTAGCTCACTTACAACTCAGCCTTGGATGTTCACCACCAACACAGCTTCCATCTCAACCTTTGGCGATCGAAGGCCTAAGAATTCAGACTTCCCAACATCCATTCCTCACTCATAACTAAGTTAGGGTCGAATTTTCCCTAGGCCGGGCCTTAGACCTTAACATTTGGCATCATTTGTAGGAAGCTGAGAAAAGCATTTCTTTTATATGCTATGCAAAGTTCAACCAACCAAGGGTGAGTACAAATCCTCTACCATGTCTGAAATATCAAGGGAAACAAGTGTCTTGCTTAGAAATCCACTTATTGAGAGAGTGGTTAAAGACTTAGAAGATCTCGTGCAGAGGTTTCTCAAGCAAGCCTAGGGGAACACCTCGACGTCCCCTTGTGGACTGCCTGACGGAGATGCTTCGATTACCTGGAAGCAGTTTGAAGAATTTACTGAGGAGTTACGCTGTATAATCACCAGTGTTGCCAGAGGACAGAGAAAGATATTTATGGGCTAACTCATGCTACTTCTGCCCACTCTTACCCTGAACGATCCAGGAGCCACTACTTCTAAATAGAGCTTTAAGTAAGCTATTTGATCAATTTTTCCCTCAAAGCTAGCAATTGTGGTATCTTGAATTTTGGAGGCAACCATATGCTCTTGATGTCTTTTATAAAATAAGATATGGCCTTCACTACTGGGATAGGGCTAAGGACAACCTCCTTAGCTCGCAGATGTCTTCTAGGTCTCGTTGGAGCTGGTTGAATTTTTTAGGAGCTTGGTTATAGTGGTACTCACCTCGACATCTTCTGTCATGTTATGGGCTTAGATCTTAGTATTAAAGGAGTCCCAAAGGCTACTCACAAGAGGTTGCCTCGGTCCTCTATCTCTTGCATTTCTAGACCTACTCTCCACAGTGGAGCGAAGCTCCTTGTAAGTATGAGACACTGATTTACTCTTACTGGTCTATCCAATCTGCCTAGGCCTTTAGAAGTAATGGCTCCTGGATCGTTCAGGGTAAGAGTGGGTAGAAGTAGCATGAGTTAGCCCATAAGGATGTTTAAGTAAGCTATTGGATCCAATGAGTGAATAAGGATGTTGTATGCCACATATTTCCCCATACTTCGTGCAGAACAGCTTGAGCTTAGTTTCGAAGCTTAGAGCCTGATTCAGTTAGTAGCTTTGATCAACTATCAAAGGCTTTTGTCTTTTAGTTCCAGTATACACATATAGGCCCAATGATCATTCCACCTTGATGTATGTAATATAAGGAGAGTCTAAGCCCCTTAAGGAATTTGTACAGAGGTTTCATAAGGAGGACACTGACATAGGTGTTTTCGGTGCTAAAGAAACACTTATCAACTTCCAAAAGAACATCAGGCTCAAGAAGCTGTGGTTTGCTTTCTAAGAGGCAGAGTTGAAAACCTATTGTGAGGCTCATGGTAGGGCCCTAAAATAGACTGAGATAGATAAGAAGTCATTGATGAAGAGGCAACATGAGAAATGAGACAGTTCTCAGCCTAAAGAAATACTCAGGAGAGCAAAACATGCACTAATGCCACAGTCCTCACCAAGAAAGCCATGCTTAAAAGAGCACTCAGCTCTCCTAAGACTACCTCCATTGTTGTCCAAGCTCAGTTAGATGAGCCCATAACAGGTTATGGAGGTCTCCCAGTTCAGTTATACAGCTCATTAAACACATCACAAGAAAACATCCTTTTTGTCATTCGAAACAAGGGGTAGCTCCAAAAGCCTTCAGCCATGAAGAACAACCCAGATCGAAGGAAGAAATAGAAGTATTGTGATTTCTATAAAAGGTATATTCACAGCATTGCTGACTGCTTCGAGTTGAGAAAGCAGAATGAGGCCCTGATTAGGAATGGCATACTGAAGGAGTTTCTCAGTGAGGTAAGAAATGTTTCGCATGAGTCTGGCACTGAGTAGAGAAACAGACCTGAGGGGAAAAAAGAAGCTTCAGAGAGGCCTATGCTGAAGAATAACCCTAAGGTTAGTGTAATCTTAGAAGGTCTTACTAGAGTAGGAACCTTTAAGAGAGCAGTGAGGAACTATGATCGAGAGACAAGAGGAGATATTATAATGGAAACACCGATACATGTTGCTTACCTTTCCTCTTTTGAGTCAGTTCACCCCTACACTCCAATTTTGTTCACCGAGGAAGATTTTTGAAGAGTTGTGTTCCCTCATGATGATGCTCTCATGATCATACTAAAAATAGGCACTAATGAAGTCGCCTGTGTGATGATAGACACTGAAAGTCAGTAGAGGTTATCTACAAAGATGAGATAGACAAAATGGGGAGTGAGTCCCCTAAGCTGTCACATTTCTTCACTTCATTGGTGGGATTTACATAGGATAGTATGTTGCCCCTTAGATTCATCACCATTTCTGTCTCTATTGGTAGTACTCCAAACTCTATGGTTCGTATGAACGATTTTCTAGTCATAAATCAACCAAGCGCCTATAATATGATCTAAGGTTGGCCATTCTTGATGGTTTATCGAGCTATTATCTCCATATACCATCGGCTATGAAGGTCCCAGTCAATGAGGAGGTTGCTATTGTTAAGGATTAACTAGCAGCTAGGAAATGCTATGCCACTGTTGTAAATCCAAGCTACCAAATAGCTATACTAAATTTGAGGGAAAAGAATGAGGAGAAATGGGGTAAGCCTACTAAGAAGCTCACTTTAATCTCAGTTTCTCTGAGTGACTCAAGTAAGACTGTCAAGATAGGCTTTTCACTCCCTGGGGAGGTAAAGAGGGCTCTAGACACCTTTTTTAAGGAGTTTGTGGATGTGTTCACCTAGTCTTACAAGGATATGCCAGCCATTCATCCAAAGCTGACATGCCACAGGTTGAACGTGGATCATAACAACAAGCTGATCAAGTAGAAAAAGAGGCCCTTCAACCAGGAGAGGTACAAGGCTATTACGATTGAGGTGGATAGTCTGATTAGTGTTGGCTTCATTTGAAAGGCTCAATACCCTGAGTGAGCCTCGAATGTTGTGCTAGTAAAGAAGCAAATAGGAAGTGTCATATGTACATAGACTTCATCGACCTCAATAAAGCATATTTCAAGGATAGCTTTCCTCTGCCTCGAATAGATCAACTAGTTGACTCAACCTCAAGGTATGAGCTCCTTAGCTTTATGGACGTCTTCATAGGCTACAACCATATTGAGATGTATGGCCCATATGCTGAAAAGACTACTTTCATCACCAATCTAGGTCTATACTGCTACAAGGCAATTCCTTTTGGGCTAAAGAACGCTAGGGCTACTTACCAAATCTAGTGAATTAGCTCTTCAATGACTAGATTGGGAAGATTATGAAGCTCAATGTTGATGGCATGATCACCAAGTCTACACTTACTATTGACCATGTATTGGACCTATGAAGGACTTTTGAAGTGCTAAGAAAGCACCACATGAAACTAAATTCAAAGAAGTGCCATTTAGTGTGACTAAGGGAATATTCCTAAGGTTCCTCCTATAATAAAGGAGGATCGAAGCCAACATAGAGAAGATTAAGGCTGTAAGGGAGATTCGGACTCCTAGGACCGTAAAAGATGTGTAGAACTTAGCAGGGCATTTAGTCGCACTAAGTAGATTCATCTCTAAGGCTACCGACCACTATCAACCCTTCTTTAAAGTCCTAAAGGCTAAGAAGAACATGACTTGGACTTCTGAGTGCGAAGAGACCTTCAAAAAGCTGAAGTAATACTTAGAAGAGCCTCATTTACTCACTAGTCTAAGACCCGATTACATACTCTTCCTATACTTATTCGTGTCTGAGATTTCACTTAGCTTGGTACTTGTAAAAGATGAAGGTGAGGGATTCTAAAGGCCATTCTACTACATTAGCAAAGCTCTGGTCAATGTTGAGTAAAGGTACCAATCCACTGAGAAGTATATGTTGAACCTGATGCTTACGTGTCATTCCAATATTGCATGAATATTAATTGTTTAATATTTATACATAAATATTTTGAATAAAAATTGTTAATTTTATAATTATATGGTATAATTCTTGTAACACTAGATATTGTATGATCTGAAGGAGTTCAGATCTGGTCTAAAAGAATTTAGACTAGGGCTAAGAGTTAGCAATGCTGAGAGTTATAAATATTAAGAGTTAGCACTGTTAAGAGTTAGCAGGTTATAAGAGTCAGTAAAATTCTAAAAGTTAGAACCTTGTCTGAAATAGGATAAAAACCTGAGAGTATACTAGTAATGATACAATTATAAAGAGTTGCAATAGGTACTAGAAAATGTCATTTTATAAGTATGTCTCAAATATTATATTATTGATCTATGTTCACCAATGCGGGTCTATTGGTGAATCACTATAATATAGATCAATGTATGTCTATATCTATATGGTACAGATGGTTGTTCTTAGCTAACCATGAGCTTTGAGTTTGTATAGGCATATGGGTATCCAGTTAGGATTGGATACTGAATAGACTCATGAGGGCTCCAATAGATATCCTATGAAGCCATCAAATGAAGGTTCTCTTAAGTTGAGTAGTATTTATGGTTCTTTGACCTGAGCGCTATAATGGGCTTGTGAGTAATCTACCATACTTTGGTTTCATATAAGTTAGGGACCTTTTATAGTTTAACTGCTATATGTCGCTGGGTATAGTCCAATGCTCATGGAGTCCGGTGTGCATAGATACGGGATCCGTCAGCTTATATAGATAAGTTGTATATTCGATGCTCTGAGATTGTATTTCATAAAGACTTGTTGCTATAAGCATAAACCCAGGAAATGAATTTTTCACAAAGTTAAACAATATCGTAAAAATGTTTGCATATATTATTTATCAAGATACAAATCTAAAGATAAGTTCATGGATGGATTTACGAGAATTTGACGGTGCTGATCTATATCCCCGAACATTTAAGGTATAAATGATGGAAGCATTATACGTATGCATTGTGACCTTAACTTGTATGGTCTAATGTATTGATTTGTAATATTCGTAACGTGTTCGTGGGGCATCAATTACAGACTTATGAAATATTTTCATTTGATAAATCGAATGTGGACCTAAGGAGTCTTACAATATGAAATGTATTTGTTGTGCACTTGAGCAACATACTGTATTAAATGGTTCAATACATAAAAATTTAATAATTTACTATGGTTAAGTTAACTAAAGTATATGGTTAAATGGTGGGACCTATTTTAGGTTAACTTGGTAACCTAGTAAAGACATAATAGTAATTTTACTTAATGATTATTTAATTGTTGAATAATTAAAATAAATATTTATTTATTTAATAGTTAAATAAATAATTTAACTTAACTATGGTTAATAATTAACCATATGGTTAAGTTAACATTAACCTTACTTAATGGTTAAGTAAAGGTTAACCTAACTATGGTTAAGTTAGTTAACAAGGGTTAGATTATTTAAATATTTATTTAACTTAAGGGTTAAATTAAACTACCTAACTAGGGTTAAATGTTAACTATAATTAGGTTAAGTTAAATGTAAATTCAAATTTAAGTGAAATTAAAGAAATTACTTGTTAAATGAAATTAATATAAGTAAAAAATTAGATTTTTGCTAAGTTTTTTGGCTGGCCATCTAAAGAAGAAAAAGAGAGAAAAATTATTTCTTCTCAATTTACAATTCAAGTGTTGAATTATAGATTAATTTATCTTCTCCATTAGGCTTAGGCTATTATACTAATTAAGTATTAGATTTATTAATTAAGTGTTGCTCAAAAGAAAAATCAAATACTTAGGGTTTAATTTGTTAGGCTGATTGTTGGATTAATATACTGCTATTCTAGACAATCAATCCCACCATTTGTTAATTGTTAGAATTGGCAAAGTTTACATTTTAGGTGGACTTCAAGCAATTTTAATTCAAATGTTTCATGGGTTAAATTCTCAATCTTGTATATTAATTTGATTAATATGTAATAACTGTATTTATTATCAATTTTTAGACTTTCATTGTGTATTTATATATGTATGTGATGTGTATATTTGATGATGAACATATCCCACATGCATACACGCTTAATTAATCAACACCCAACAATTGGTATCAGAGCAATTTAGTGTTGCTTTGGGTGTTTTTTGTGTTGGCTATATTGTAGGATAAGTTCCGAGGCTGTTGGATGCATTTTAAGTGTTTAAAATACAAAACTGGTAAAAATGGCACCTAGAACATCACAGTGTTCATGTTCAGTACTGCAATATTCATGATGAACAATAGGGTGCGGGATGTATGGCAACATTGCAACGTTGAGGCTTTTGAAGCCAGTGCCGCAGCGTTGGCACTAAAAAAAGAGTAATTTTTTTTAAAAATTTTTTTTGCATATGAGGGTTTATGAAATGCAATAATAAGAGTTATTAGTTTGTATGATAAACCGTGAGTATTATTTTTTTTATTGGTAACCATAATGAGAGCCCTATGATGTGTGGTTTAATATCCTAGCGCAAGTACACGCTTTCGTATCAAGTAATATAAGACTAAGTCCAGATTATCAATCTCACAGAGACTAATGTTTCTATTTCTCGAATCAATTGCTAAAATTACTTTATTTTACCTTTATCCAGACTAACTTCTGAGCTGAAGTTTAACTAACTATACTACTGTTATCAAATTAAACCTAATTAAATATCATAAGCACTCTAAGATAAAATTCACTAGTTTGATAAGTAATCTAGGTTTTTGACGTATCCTCTAGTATTTCATTGAATTCTTTAACCCCTTAGTTGTTCCCTTACTCCCAATTGATTGGCTAGACATTGATTTCATCATAAGCTTTTGTCGAAAGTCGAATGATAATATCATACCTTAACAATTACTTATATGTCTATGGTAATCCGAATAAGATGCAACTCATTAAGAATAAGTCTAAATCAAACAATACATGCCATCTAAGTATATGTCTATCCTAGATGGAACTCATAGATATTACCCTATAATTATGTATCAATCTGCCTTAGGCTAAGCACATGAATCCTTTTGCAAAGTTATCTTGGTGCCTAAACAATCAAAATAGTGATAAGGTATAATGAAAGTATTAAGCACAGATAGATTGAATCAATTAAGGGATATAAGTTTATAACTAAGAGTTTAAAAGATTCAATTACATACTAGGCTCAATAACATCTAACTCTAGATCAAAAGTATTTAGCTCATGCTTACAACAAGAGTATCAATGCAAAAATACGAAAATATCATGAACAAGATCATCTCTTAAAGTTAAAGAAGAAAATAACACAAGTGACGTTTTGAGTTATTCTCCTTCCTTTTATCTTGAATGCCCAAGAGTTGATTCTTTAATCTTTAATCTTCAATAAATTTACTTTGATCTCTTGACTTGAATGTGTATTCGTTGCTTGCATTTTTCTCCTTGCTAAGTCTCCTTATTTTTGCCTCAAAAGAGTGTTTTTGTTGATATGAAAAACCCTAGGTGTGAGGAGATTCGAATCCACCACCTAAATAGGAGAGTTGAGAGACGTATTTAAACATCGCATAAGCGCTGCAGCTTGGGGGCTCAGCACCGCGATAATGGGCACGAGCAACAAAGGCTGGGTAATTGTCGATGGGCACCGCGGCGCTGGCTGCTGAGCGTCGCGGCGCTCAGTCACTAATCTGGGCACTGCGGCATCCAGCCCCGGGCGCCGTAGCACCTAGCCATATGTTACGCTGCTTGCATTTTTCTCTTTGCTAAGTATCCTTATTTTTTTTTTCTCAAAAGAGTGTTTTTATTGATTTGAGAAACTCTAGGTGCGAGAAGCTTCGAATCCACCACCTAGTATTTAAACATCGCACGGGCGCTACGGCTTGAGGGCTCAACACCGCGGTGCTAGGCATGAGCAACAAAGGTTGGGTAATCTTCAATGGGTGTCGCAGTCCTGGCTACTAAGTGCTGCGATGCTCAAGCACTGATCTGGGCGCTGCTGCGCCCAAACTTGGGCGTCGCAGCGCCTGGCCATATGTTGCACTGTTTTAGTCTTTTGAGCACATATCACTCATTTCTCACTCGAATCGCCTTTTGTTTGATCCTATGTGTCACATTTTTCTTCATGCACCTATTTAAGATTAAAAACACAATTAAATAGCCAAATATTAATAGTTTAAAGTAAAATACTCAAGTTATAGTACTAAAATACTATTGCCATTATGCTATTATCACCTTACTGGTGGAGGTTAGTTGTGTTTGTTCAGAAATAAATAATTGATTGAGAATAACCTCCTTATGTGATGAGCTTATGAGATGAGAGCATGTATTTAAAAATCTCTTTTAATCAGATTGAATATTTATTATATTATGAGATTACATTTTAAATGGTTTATCTTGTCAATACGATGTTAGATGAGTCACTACAATCTTTCCCAATATTGCTTTAGCGTGAGAGGTTTGGTCGGTGTGACTTGGACTATGCCAGTAAAACATGAGATGAGTCAAATATATATGAACATATTATCCAATATTGCTTTAGCATAGGGTAGTGTCAATAACATATATTTTATAATTGCTAAGTTAATCTGAAATACACTTACCCAATATTGCTTTAGCGTGAGGATAAGGTGTGTTTAGGATCAATAGTAAGAGTTGCATGAGAGGCAATTGACAAGCGTTGTCTACCTATTGGGTTTACAAAAGTCATTATTACTTTAGTATGAAGCTGGAGTAAAATGCCAATAGGGTCTACTTCTCACTGTATAGTTTAAAATATTTAAACTGTCATTATCCCGTTAGAGAGATTAAAGGGATTGAGTAAAGTTGTGGGAGAGAATTTTTAGATTAAAAAATGTATAATAATTATACTCATGTTCTAAAGCGTTATTAATTAATGATTAGAAATGTTCTACTATACATCTCTTAATTTGTCTTATAGAGATAAGATACTTATTTTATAAAGATAAGAGAAGTACGAGCAATCCATTAGTACTCTTGATCAATACAAATTAACTATAGGGTACTAAGAAAAATATTTACACTTGCTTATGAATCTGAGAATAGTTCTAGATTCGGAAATATTTGATATCTAAACCACAGATAAAGAAAAAAGTCACATGAAAAGTGTTTCCACCGTGAAAAGGGTTTGAAATACTAAATGTTACTATTTATGACACCTTAACTTAAGAAAGATTGACCTATTGGATCTCTGTTTTATCAAACATTAACATTTAATTAGCATATGATGCTAAGTGAGTAAATGTATGAGATACCACTAGTCATTCTCATATCTGTAAGGTATTGCATGATTTAAGTAATGCTTGGAAATGAGAAGTTTAGCTTCACGTAGAAAATGGAGATTTTCTATATGTGGTAGCCATTAAGACTTTAAAGTCACTTCTCCTTTCTAGCAAAAGTATTAATGTTGTATAATTACTATTTAGTACCAAACATTATTAGGTGAATCATATCACTCCTTATAGTTGACAGAGTGGATTATCATAAGTACATTATAAATAGTTCTTTATGATAATGATAATATTTTACTAAGTGTCAGTTAATGAATGACTTTTATATCTTATATATAATAAAAAATAATCATAAGTGTATAGGTGAACAGAATAAATAGTAATTCAACAACTTTGAATAATAAAGAATAATGACATAAAATTAGGTCATGTAGTCATAAGATGACTATTTTTTCTAGTTAAGAATGATCAGATATTTGATCTAACTATAGAACATTAACTAGTTTATGAATTATAAATTCAAGAGAATATGACCAAATCTTTATATAAGTGTTATACGCTGGGCCACTGATTTATTAGACCTAATACATAGTGATGTATTTAGTCCAATGAATCTTACTACTATAGGTGGTTTTCGATACTTTATTATCTTTATAGTGATTTATCAAAATATGGATATATATTTCTAGGAAACGTAGGTCAGAAAATTTTTGAAGTGTTCAAAATGTAAAGAAATAAACTCTTATGTATATTGAGTGCTTTAGATTAGATCGAAGTAGTTTATACATAACCACAAATTATTTAAACAAGAATACGATTCTCATTCAATATAGTCCTCCAGATACTCCTCAATATAAATGTATTTTCAAAATGAGAAATAATACTTTATTAGATATAGTCCGATTGATATTGAGTTTCACTGATATTCTAAAATATCTATGGGATTATGCTTTAGAATTTGCTGTTCACTTATTAAAAATAATTCTATTAAAAGTCGTTCCTTTTACTTTGTATAAAATATAGACTAAAAGAGAACTAAGTCTTAAGTATGTTAGGGGTTTTGGGTTGTTCTGCTTGCATAAGAGTTAAGCAACAGGATAAACTTATACCCAAGGGTACAAGTATTGGTTCATTGGATATCTCAAGTATTCTATGGGATACTAGTTTTATGATCTAGAGAAATGAAATTTGTTCATTACTTGTAATGTCACTTTCCTAGATAAATAGTTTCTCATAGATCGTAGGGATTGTAAAAAGATTATACTTAATGAAGTCAATCAGAATATATATGAACTAATGGTGAAATTTTAAGTTCAATTGAGTGAAATACATTTAACACACTATCTTCATAGGTCTAAAAGGATATCAATGGCACCGACTAGGTATATTTGATACTTGAAAGTGCCCTTGGTGTTTTTTTAATTGAAGAAAATGATCATTTGACTTATAGAGAGACGATGTTTGACATAGATTCAAGAAATGACAAGATGCCATAAAATCTAAAATTAACTATACATTTGACAATTAAGTTTAGGACTTGGTTGTGCTTCCCATAGAAATTATTCTTATTAGTTGTAAATTAGTTTATGTAGTAGAAGTATGGGCTCCATATAAAGTAAGAGTCCTTTAAGCCCTGATTGATATTGAAAGGTTACACTCAGAGATCTTGGATCGGTTATAAGAAAACCTTTTCATAAGTAACCATGCTAAAGTCAATTTGAATTTTGTTGGCTATTACAACATATTATGATTTTAAGGACTGATTAATGGATGTGAATGGAGCATTTTGTGATATATATCTTGAGTATGAGATATGTATAGAATAACTTGATATTTTTGCATCCAAGCCTAACTTCTAATATAGTGTGCATACTGAGGAAGTCCATCTGTGGACTTAAGTAGTTTTTCCGAAGCTGAAATTTTTGTTTAAATGAGGAAATAAAAAATCTGGTTTCATTAGGAATGAAGAAGAAGCATGTGTGTTCAGAAAGGGTAGTGGGAGTATGATTATCTTTCTAGTTCTCTAAGTGGAATGTATTCTCAATGTTGAAAACAATGTTGGTATGATGTAAGTATATTAGGTAAGTGTTATCTGAGTAAAGAACTTCTTCATAAAAAATTTAGGAAAGGCTTCTTGTATACTAGGTATAAAGCTTTATAGAGATATAGCTAAGAGGCTGATGAGACTCTCTCAATCTTCGTACATAGACTAAGTCTATAAAAGGTACAACTTGATTGACTGTGAGACAGTTAATATGCTTTTCAGACATAGCATTCATCTTTCTAAGAGGAAGTGTTCTAAAGAAGAAGATGAAAGAGTAGTGTTTAACGTCTCATATGCATAAGCTAAAAACAGCTTTTATGCATACCATATTATGTACAAGACCTGAATTTGAATGGCTATAAGTGTTACGAGCTAGTATCTGTCTAATCCAAATATGATTATCAGATGGCTGTGAAACATATCATAACTACTTGAGAGGTACAAAGAACAAGTTTTTCAATTATGAAAAAAGTTTCTTATAAGTTAAGGGACGCCTATATTTAAATTTTTTGTCTGATCCGGATGGTAGAAAGTATATATCTAGTTATGTGATTCTCTTTATCAGTACTGGAGTTAGTTAAATGTGTGTAATGAAATGTCTATAGCTATTTCTGCCTAGGAGGTAGAATATGTTGCGGCTTGAAAAGCTGTAAAGGAAGTACTATAGATATTCAAGTTTGGTGCAGAGTTTTAAATAGTTTTAAGCTTAGCAGATCCTATCCCACAATATTGTAATAATAATAATGATTGCTCAAGCCAAGAAGCCATAAGGCATACCAATATTCTGATCATGTGAACTATGAATACCACATAATTAGAAAGTTCTTGGCTAGTGGAGTTGCAATAATTACTAGGTAATAATCCATGGATAACATAGCGAATCCTTCAGGCCTAAACTCGTATGGTGTTTGAGAAATACGTAGAGTGTATTAGTATGAGATATCAATACGAATAGCACTAAAGCAAATGGGAGTTTGTTGGAGCTGGTGCTTATGTGCATTCTAATATTGTATGAATATTAATTGTTTAATATTTACACAATAAACATTTCAAATAAAAATTGTTAATTTTATAATTATATGTAATAATGCTTGTAACACTACAGATATTTTATGATTTGAAGGAGTTCAGATATGGTTTAAAGGAGTTTAGACTAGGGCTAAGAATTAGCAATGCTGAGAGTTATAAATACTAAGAGTTAGCAATACTGAGAGTTATAAATACTAAAAGTTAGCACTATTAAGAGTTAGTAGGTTATAAGAGTCAGCAAAATTCTAAGAGTTAGAAGCCTTGTCTGAAATAGGACAAAGACCTGAGAGTATACTATTAATAATATAGTTGCAAAACGTTGCAATAGGTGCTAAGAAATGTCATTGTGTAAGTATGTCTCAAATATAGTTATGATTGTTTAAAATCAAAGCATTAATATATACAAATATTTGATTATATTCTACAATATTTGTTCTTGTTGCTCTTCATTCACTTGCTTCATTTATTCTTACATTTAATAGATTAAATTTCTCAAATTAGTGCAAACATGTTCAATTTTACTTAGGTGTACTTGATCTTAACGTAGCACTTTTAGATAATAAACATGCCGCTTTCACTGATAGCAATAGTGATCAAGAAAAACAAATCTCTTTATAAAGCTTGAAAGAGATCTAAAGAATTGAAACTTATGTTTATGTAAATGAATTTAGTAAACAACATTAAGACCATTCTTCTCAAAACTAGTAGTGCTAAAGAACTTATGAAACTTGTAGAAGAGCACTTCTAAAGTGCAGATAGGTCATTTGCTAAGATATTAATGGCTAACTTAACCATCATAAAGTTTGATGACTTACGCAGTATACATGAGAACACCATTGAGATGACAAATATAACAACAAGGTTAAAAAACTTAGGCATGAAAGTGAATGAAATTATTTTGGTACAATTTACTATGAACTCCTTGCCTCCTCAATATGAAATATTTCACATCAACTATAACAATTTTAAGGATAAATGGAACGTTAATCAGTTGACTAGTATGTTTGTTTAAGAGAAGACGGCTTAAGAATTAGGAAAATCATATAATTCATCTTACCAAACAAGGAACTTGAAAGAAATACAAGAAGAAACTTAGAAAAGGCATAAAGAAATTATCACATCAGGTTACTGAATCCTCTAAGATTGTTCATAAAAGGAACAAACGAAGGATAAATACAATTTCTATAAGAAACCTGAGCATCATTAGATCGCCTGAATTATAAAAGCATGGATGAAAAGGAAAGGTAAGCATTATAGTTTTGAATGTTTCTAATCAAATTTAAATGAAGTTCCTTATAATACTTGATGGATTAATATGATGTTACCACTTATGTTTCAAATACGATGCAAGGATTTATTACAATCCAAACCACAAATTCAATTGATCAATTTTTTATTTCATGAGAAATTAGGTCAAATTTCCAATTAAGGGCATTGGAACATATCGTTTGGTTTTAGAGATTGATAATCATTTAGATTTATTGCAAATACTTTATGTTCGTTAACGTTTTTGTAATTTAGTTTCCTTGTCTAAACTCTATAACAAGGGTTACTATTTTAAATTTAGAAATGGATGTTTCAGTTTTTTTATTTTTAAAATTCTAAATTTATTGGTTTTGATCTTTTATGTGATGGTTTGTATAAATTTAAATTTGATAATCAATTTGTTAAGACTCTTTTAACCTTGTATCATGATATTGAACTAAATATGGTTTAACTGATGAATGTTCAACTTTCTTTTGACATAAAGGTCTAGATCATATATCAAAAGAAAAGTTAAAAAGATTAGTAAAGAATGGAATTCTATAGAATCTAGATTTTACCACTCTAAGTGCATGTATAGATTGCTTTAAAGGAAAAGCAAACCAAACGAGCTAAGAAGTGAGCCACAAGAAGCACACAATTACTTTTTCATATGCTATAGATTAAATAGCCACAAAAGCGCAAAAAAGACTTCATATATTGTAAAAGGTTGAAGTAATAAGCCCCATACAGGTAAAGTATCACCTAAAAGGCGATTTAGGCAAGTATGAACCTTATAGCTCAAAACATTATCATCTTCAAAACATCTATATTATCTTGAAAACGAATCAAGCTTCTCAAAATAAATCATCAAGGTGAATATTGAGGGCTAGAAAATTATGTTAAGGATTGGATTATCATTTTAGGAGGCTACTCCTTTTTTAGCCCGAGTATTTTTTGGTGTGAACTCAGTCTTGCTATACAAACTCCAAAAGTCACTAAAGCATGACAAAATACAGAAATAAGGGAAGAAGTAAAGTTACAAACTCAATCCTAGTGCTTTGTAGTCAGAATTTTTTTATAAATAACTAAAATTTTAGGGCATTTAATTAATTTAACTACTTATTTCATTTTCTAACTTTTGTAGTCAAAGATAATGAACGAACAAAAATATCTTTTTACTATTTTAACAGTATCTGTTATAATAAATAGTATCTCTACAACATTTTTTTTAAAAATTATTTTATTTTATAACTAATTTATTTATAATTTTACTTTACTATGACATTATTAATTTATATTATTTTCTTAATATTATATTTATATTTATTCAAATTCAAATTTGTAATTATTTATTAAAATTATATTTATTTTATTTTATTATATTATATTATTTGTTAATTATTTAATTTATTCTTGTTATTACAAAATTAAAATAAATAATATAGTTAAACTAAAAAAATAAATATTATATTTAACTTAAATAATTAACAAATAATATAATTAAATAAATATAATTTTAATAAATAAATAATCTTAAATTTAGATAAATATAAATGTAATTTTTAATAAATAATATAAATTAATTATATTATACATTATAAAATAAATATAATACTAATAAAAAAATTAAATATTTATAATAAGGAATAATAAGTACAAATAAAATGAAAATATTATAATAAATAATAAATTAAAAAAATATAAAATAAAAAACGGGGGCAAATCGCGCCCGATTGAAGTTTATCATGCTCAATATGTGCATGATATTTTTTATAGCACTCTATATTAGGCGTGATATTTTTTATCGCGCTCTATATTGGGCATGATATTTTTTTATCACATCTTATATTAGTTGCGATATTTTTTATCATGCTCCATATTGGGCGTAATATTTTTTATTGTGCTTATATTTGGGCGCGATATTTTTTTATCACACACTTAAAGTGGGACGATATTATTTTATCGCGCCACCAATGTGGGCGCAATAATTTTTTTGCCTTAATATTTTACTTTATTATATATGACATAATTAATTTATATTATTTATTTAAAAGTAAATGTATTTGTTTAAATTTGTATCTATTTTATTTAATTATTAATAAATAAAATAAATATAATTTTAATAAAAAAACACAAATTAATTTTTTTATGAAATTTTTTTTATTAGTTTAATTTAACTACATTAAATAATTATATTATTTATGAAAAACTTGTAGTAATATGATTAAAATAAATAAATAAATAATATAAAATAAATATAATTTTAATAAACACAATATATTTAATTTTGAATAAAAAAAGTTATTGTAGTGGAATATTGTTTATTATAGTAAGTACTGTGAAATAGTAAAAACTATTTTTGTTCGCTCATTAAGTTTTTTTACTATAGAAGTTAGAAAATAGAAAAGATGAGTAAATTAGTTAAGTGCCTTAAAATTTAAATAGAATATGTGACTAAATTAGTTAAGTGCCCTAAAATTTTGGCTAATTACGAAAAATTTTCTTTTTCTTTTCACTAATCATTGCTCATGTATAAGAAGAAGAAATAAAAAGGCATATTAACTAAAAAAACAAATAGAAGCAGTCGAAGGAAAAGTATCACTTGAATGAATAAGGAACTAACATGTTAGATTTGGGAAGTCGTATTCATCATATAGCTTATTTCGCTAGCACTGCATAGCCCGTATGATCAAGGGGTTAAATGTAATCATACTAAAATCAACAAAAGGCTGAGGTTTAAGCTCATTTACATAGCCAGGTGCGTCAAATAGGTATACTATATAAACCCAAACTACTTTATTAGATTTAATTAGTGGGTTGCAGTTTAATAGACATAAAATAAATAAGGCCCAAAGTAGGGACTCTAAGTTAAGGCCTCTACTTAAAGAAAAAACTTAGCCCCCAAAAAGGTAAACCAATGTTATTAAGTTATTAAAAAAAAATACTAGCTTAATAAAGACACTTCTTAGTCTTTAGACTTTAGAGTCCTCTTACTATAAGGGTAAGTTACTTATTGATTATGGTAAGTAATTAGCATATTAAGGTTTTATTCATAATAAAACTTTGTATTTATTTCTTTTTATATGTTAAATTTGTTTTTCTCTTTTGATTAGGAAAAAATTCATTAAATAATTAATATTTAAAAAACTTAAGGTTAAATAAAGAGTTTTAACTTAATACAAAATTCTCATCCTATAAAAAGACCTATTATTAAAAAAATATATATAATTCAATCATTGAACGCACCATTCACTCTCTTTTGAATGCTTTTCATTCAATTTAAATCATATTAGAGTAACTCTATACATTTTTTAATACCCATAATACTTATAAAATAACCCTAAAAATCCTTATTTTTTTTCAAAAGGTGAGTTACCTCAAAAATTTAAAATATACTTTCCTACAACCTAAAATTATAGCCTTATTCCACGTTTAAAATAAACCCTAAACAGCACCAAAACACTCATAATATTATTTGCACACTTGTTGAACGTGGTCCTTTATTTTTACTATGCAAGCCCGTACTTACACCTCTCACTATTTAAGATTAAATTGTTTTTTAGTTAAAAAGCTTTAAGTTAAAAATCGCCAGAGTAAATTCGTAACATTGGTCCCTTATACTCTGGGAGCTCTTGAAAAACAAAGTGAATCTTAATTCCAAACTCAAATAAAATGAAAGGGCTAGAACCTAATGAATAGGTCTGACCATCTCATTCTTATAACCTATCACTCTACTGCAATATCACTATATCTAGTGGTTCCTACTTTAAAATTTTTTAGATTCACAATCTGGCATGTGATTTTATTTATTATTCATGTAAAATAAAACTATACTAATTAAACATTGTAGAACTACTAGTATGATTATTAGGCATATAGAAAAATTTTGAATTCTTAATATGTGTGTTTTTGTTCTTTTTTTTTTTAATTCAAGAGAAAACATTTAAACTTATAAATCTCTACTAAAATTGAGATGGCACTGCCAAACTTTTTATCATTAGGTCATAATTGCTAGTATGAAATTCTTTTTTATTCTTTTATTCTATTATTTATACTAAAGGATGTTGTTAGGACAAAGCCAATGCATCCATTATTTCCAAATAACGTTTTTAATCACATTAAGATCAATATATTTGCGAAATTGGACCCACTAGCTTACCTATCACCCCATGTAACATTTTGGATCTTATTGCCCAATCGTGAAGAGTATGGACTCTGATGCAATAAAATGAAATGGATGGATTTCGATGTAATTTACTAAACCGTAAAAGAAAAACCTAGAAGAAGTCTAGTCTAGTAAGAAGGCGAAGAGGAGATTTGAGTGTTTGGTGACGCAGGACACGAGATTGATTGATATTTGAAATCTGCAACCGAATCAACTATTTTCATATAAAATAGCTGACGAATCTTTTTGCAACTGCAAGAGCTGAAATTACAATTACTAAATAGTAATGGATTTTCAGGTGGTGGTCTTGGCTGGTGGCACTTCAAAGAAACTGGTTCCACTAGTGTCCAAGGTCTTTCTTTCTTTGATTTTTTTTTTCCCTTAAATTTTCCTTTAAAAAGCCCATTTCATTTATCTTATAAATTCATGAATATTTATATAGTTGTTTTGTTTGTTAATTGCAGGAGGTTCCGAAAGCGCTGCTTCCGGTGGCCAATCGCCCCGTTCTCTCTTACGTTTTGGAGCTGTTGGAACTCAGCAATCTTAAGGATCTCATTGTGGTACGTTTTGTTTTGCGTTTGTTATCTTTTTTTCTTTTCATTTAAGCTATTCATACTTATTACTAATATATTTGGTTGGTGGTGTTTTTAGGTTGTTGAAGGGGAAGGTGCGGCTCTTCGCGTTGGTGGTTGGATTTCAGGGGCTTATGTTGATCGTCTACATGTTGAGGTTATATTCACACTTCTTTCCACCAACACCCCAACCCCCCCCCCCCCCCCCCCCACCAAAAGTTAGAGATGGAGATTGTCTTGGATTTGCTCCGAGGGCTTTTCTTTGACATGCTTGTATAGGCTGGTTAAAAACTGATAAATGTTCTGTTTTGTAGAATATAAGATTTACTGCTGGTACGTGCAACTTGAGGGAAACAGATGATTGCATTGGAAATTTTCACATTTAGTGCTGTCTTTAACTTGAGTTTGTTTATTACTATAAGCAATTTCTTCCCTGCTTAGTACGAGATACCTACTAAATGTAACATTGATGACGCATCTTTGACAACTGCTACCAAACTTTTAATTTAAACTATCATATTATTTTTTGGTTCGATGCAAATATTATCGAGTTTTATACTCTTGGTCATAAATTCTTTGAGAGAGGTCTTTGTGCATCAAAAGAAACATGACCTTCAAAACTGTGGAAACATTATAGCATTCTTGTCTTGTCAGTTCAAATAAGCAGTAACAATTGGATAATTTCTTGAAGGGGTGTGTGCCTTTGACATGGCTTGTACACCTCAATGTGACTGTAATAAAGTCTTGTTTAATAATGGAAGCATTATGGGCGCACTGAGAAATATGGAAGAAGGGATAGAATAATCGTATTAATCTCATATCGGAGGGATGATGCGTGGAAAAACGAAAAAGAAAGAAAGAAAAAGAAAAAGAAAAAGAAAAGGAAAGAGTAGTTTCTCTTGTCTTATAAGGCCTTTTTAGGTTGGTTAACACTCTACTTGGATTGTCAAAAAACTTGCTTAAGTGCCACTAGAAGTCAAGCTTTAAGAGGAGTGTTGAATAGCAATCAAGAACACCCATTTAAGGGCTTCTTCAGTATTGTACGATTGGCAAATAAGGTTTGTATCATGAGCTGGATTCTGGATACTGAAACTTGCTGATGTCCAACTAGGTGCTGAGGACTGTCATCCAAATAACAGAGCTTGTGTACTTGCTGAAGATTCTATTCTTTATGCTTGTTAGTCAAGTTATTCTGTTATGTTCTCATTGCAAAAATTTGAATTTCAATGTAATTGATGCTGGTCCTTGTAATATTTCTATCAGCATATCGCACATGTGGGGCATGTGTTATGGTTGCTATAAATGGCCTATAGATGTTTTGTGAATTTACAATAAATTTTGGAACAAGATTAGGGATCATAAGAATCAAGTTTGGGGAATAGGAGTAGAGTCTACTGGGTTAACTCAATCTCTTAGGTTGGCTTTAAACAATGGTTGGTGCTAGTTGAGTTATCATCTTGGAAGTAGTGAAATTAGAATCTTTAATTTCAGACAACGAAGTTGAAGGATTGAATTGTTATGTTAAAAGTGCTCAAGTCAGTTTTTGACTTCATTTTATCTTGAACTGATGATAGATTGGATTATTGGCTTATTTTGTAAGTGTGTGGTGAGCATTCATCAGTTGTTTGTTAGAAGATTGAACTTGCTTAATATGATGATTACTGACAATTTGTTGATTCAGTAGTGAAGAGTCACAGTTGATGAAGCCAAAAACTAATATACTGCAAGGCTTTAACAAGTTTCAAATACTTTCTTCTAATAGAAGAAAGTGCTGCTTATTTTTTGTTATTATTTGGAGTCCTTTTGTCTCTCTCAATTGTTATAAAACTGTTGTGTCCCTTAACTTTTAATTATGGGGCATCTTAGTGATGTTGGGTGTTCTCTTTTTATTTTTTATTTTATTTTCTAATAGTGACAGTCTGTTGAACTTCTAATGGAACTTTGTATATGCCTTCTTTACATTAATGTCTGATGATTTTTTCTTTTCCGCCTTTTTAATTTGGGAGATGATGGGTAATCCAGAACTTCCCACAATTGCCAGATTTTGATGTAGCATCAGGGCTCGAGACTTTTTTTATATATAATATTTTTTTTTTGTCTTATTAGTCTCAATGTTGTTATTTTACCAAGTCATCCATGGTTAAAGTCTGGAATCTTGGAATTTCCTATCTGGAAATCTATTACTATGAGAACTTAGCTGCCTGGGCAGAAGAAGCAGATAGTATTAGAGAATGGTAGACATTTTTGTTAAGGCAGGGGAACTAATAGGTAATGAATAAAAAACTTGCAGATCAAGTTCTATGGTAATTGGAGTTTCTAATATAAAGTTGAGGAATTTATTTCTTTTTAATGCTCAAAAGGTATACTTTTCATTGGTTTACAATAGCAAAAATATTCATTTCATCAAACTAACTTTTAGGCTGTGGTTGAAACTATTAAATATTTATAGATAGTTTGTTGAGAAGGAAACTATGGCAGCTTGATGAACACTTAGTGTGGTGGCTAGGGTTGAAACTGAACTTAGGTTTTAGGTTAGCAGTGGGGGCTAGGTTAAGATTAAGGCTAGATTTTAGGCTAAGGTTAGGTTTTGATTAACTGCTCTGATACTATATTGAGATAAAGAAACATTGAGAAAGATAAGAAAAGAAGAAAAATACAGAAAAGGCTGTAGTTAGTTTGACAACTTTAATACTTTTTTATACTAACTGCTTAAAAACAAAATTACTGTCTTCGTTTAATATATGAAGTACTAAACTACCCCCACTGTTAATTACTTTAAAAGGAAGTATGTGTAATTTTTCAATTGTGATCTCAGGGGACATTAAAGAATTATTATAAACATTGAAGAATTGAGACTATGATGCATCTTTTCTGGGTCATGATTGCTTAGGAACCCAAGGTGTAGTTATGAATTTTACACGTTGATGTTCCTACATATATTAGTTCTTTCCTGGTTCCTACAATCTTTTCCATGGTTTCCAGGAACAAAAGCAACACAAAAAAATCTCATTTTCACCTAAGGGCCAATCTTTTGAAACCAACTCATTACCCTCAAATTAAAATATAATGTGGGGCATTCTTATTTAGCTTAACCTTTATTTTTTACTGTTAATGTCCATTTCTTTTTCAATTACTTGTATAGGTATAACAGATCAGGTACGCTGATATGTTAACTTTTGGTACATAACCAATGAGATAAAAGTGAGTGATTTATATTTAAATAATTGCGAGAGAGTTTGGCTCTCCTTTCTATCTTCTGTTCACATAGTGAGTTTAAGAAAATCCTTTAGTGGAATGTTGGTTGCTTCATTTTATGACAGCTTTTAGTTTCTCTGATCTCTGGTCGGGTCCGGTCGGAGTACTCAACTTCAGTGCATACTTTGATATGCTCAAGTGCATATGGAGCTGATGTAATTATTTGCCAAAATTCACCCAATGGCGTGAAGTGGATCCAGGTTTCATTGTATTTGGACCAGAAAGAGTATGTCTTGAGCCAGTATTGAGTCATCCCAGAGTTTAAGAAGGGATCGACATTTGTGAAGTTTATGAATAGATAATTTTTGTAAATCATGTTAGTCAACAGTTTATGTTGTGTGCTGCAGTTGTATCTGAATTTAATTAGTTACCTGAGGATGCCTTTCATGTCTAAATAAGTATGATGGAACATGGTTTTTGCTCTCTTTTTTGTATGTAAAACCCATCTATTTCGTGCCTTTTCTTTTTCATTCTCCAAAATTTAGTCAACTGACTTAGTTTCTGTGAAAATAGTTTATTAAAGTTGGCTATTACTCTTTTTCATTTTTTATGAGGATGCTATAACTGGTTATTGTCGTTTATAATTGATTATCCATCCCTAATAATTGATGTTTGAAATCTTGCAGGTTGCTGCAGTCCCTGAAGATGTTGGAACTGCTGGTGCACTTCGGGCTATTGCACATCACCTGACTGCAAAAGACATTTTGGTGGGCATTGACATCCTTAATGGTCTTTGAGTTACGGCAATTTTTTTTTCACCGCCATTGCTACTCAATGTTCCTGCAGGTCATGAGTGGTGATCTTGTTTCTGATGTTCCTCCTGGTGTAGTTGCGGCTGCTCATAGACGACATGATTCAGTGGTGACTGCTATGCTTTGTTCTGCTCCTGTCAGTGGACCAGCAGAGTTGGGATCCTCCGGTGGAAAGGACAAAACCAAGAAACCAGGGCGCTACAACATTATAGGGATAGACCCGACAAAGCAATTTCTGTTATATATAGCAACAGGTAGATATTTTTTATATCTGATTTATGTAGCAAATTACTGAATCTGGTCTTTATGCAGCATGTTGTAACTTTGGGCAGGAACTGAAGTTGAGAAAGATACTCGAATTCAAAAGAGCCTTATCCGAGCAGTTGGCCAGGTGAAAAATTGCCATTTGTGACTTATCTTAATTACGTTTGGTAAACCTCTATGAAAATGGTAAATAATATGTCTAGTGGATTTCAGTAAATATGTGTGCATTGCATGGGGACTCTTACTGACAACTTCTTTCCTCATTAGCTATTATTCTGTCCTAGTTCTTGGGTTAATTTCAGTTTATACCTATTTGTAAAATAACTCGGCTATTAATATGATTCTAACCGTTTACTGCATGGCCTAGATTAAAGATTTTGGTTGCTTAATATATATGCTTCTACAAGAAACATTTTAGTCAAAATCAGTATTTCACTATTCGAGTTCAAATCATTATTTTACCTTGTAAGTTTGTATTGTAACAACACTAAAGTATCTTAAAACACCATGAATCTTAGTTGAATATCCATCAAAACAGTGTTAAGTTGTAAAGATCTACTTGTTCTTTAATTTAATTTTCTTTTTCTCATTTCCTTTTCTAGATGGAAATCCGAGCTGATCTAATGGATGGTCATATGTATGCATTCAAGAGGTTTGCCTTTTTTGCTCTTCTGCTTCCTAGTCATCTGTCAAATACCTTGTTATCTACTCCTGTCCTTATTTTCTCTTTTCATCTCTCCCAGATCTGTTCTGCAAGAGGTTCTATATCACAAGGATACATTTCGAAGCTTAAAACAAGATGTACTGCCTTATCTGGTTCGGAGCCAGCTGGTTAGTGTGACAAGTCCCTGCATATTTGGTTGTGGGAGAAATTTTTTTCCTCTCATATCTGTGATCTTTTTTATAATTCTGTTGTGCATTGTAGAAATCAGAGATACTGTTCAATGTTGCACCACAAGCAGAAGAAAATGGAAACGACAAAGTTAGTTCTCAGAATAACCACATTATGCTGTCTCAAGTCCTTGCTAATGCATCAACACCGAGCTTTCATGACCTCTATGCATCAGGTTCTAATGGTTCTGCTCCTGTTCGAAGAACTCATAAATGCTGTGCTTATATTGCCAACAATAGCAAATACTGTGTGCGCTTAAATTCCATTCAAGCATTTATGGACATTAATCGAGACGTGAGTTTATAGAGCTGAACATCTTAGATTATTTAACATTATCTTACTGCTATGCACTTTTCTTCGAATCAGTAGGGCTTACCTTTCTGAAGTTGTCAGGTAATAGGTGAGGCAAATCATCTGTCAGGTTATTCCTTCTCGGCACAGAATAACATTATCCATCCTTCGGCAGAGCTTGGATCAAAAACTACTGTGAGTTCAAAATTATGCTAACACAAATTATTCCAGTTTGAACCTAGTCTGGTACACTTGGCACTTGTAACCATTTTGTGTTTATTTTTGTAGTTTATGTAATATATGCTGTGGAAGGTATAGACTGTTGTTGCTTTTTGTATTCTGAAGCCAAGGTTGTTTCTCTGTATACTCGGTAACTGATTTGATGATTGTAGGTAGGACAACATTGTATGCTGGGAGAGGGTTCACAAATGGGCGATAAATGTAGTGTCAAGCGATCTGTAATTGGCCGTCACTGCCGGATAGGTTCCAATGTAAAGGTATGGTGATTTCTTATAAATAGAGGTTGAGAAAAGTGTTAATCTGAACTTGAGCTACAAAATATATGCCAGTATAGAAGTGCATCATTACCCTAGTTTTTTAATTTGTAAAGAAATTTAAATGTTCCTCTTGAGCTTAGTTTCTTCTTTCATGTATATGCAGGTTGTTAATTCAGTTGTAATGGATCACGTTACCATTGCAGATGGTTGTTCAATCCAAGGTTCTGTGATTTGCAGCAATGTACAGCTCCAAGAACGCGTTATACTGAAAGATTGTCAAGTATTCTCTCACTCTTGATTGTAACTTGAAAAGGAATGTTAATTTCTAGCCATCCAGTTATCTTAATCCGTTGGTTTAGGGTGTAGTGTCAATTGAAGTCAGAGGAAGATAAACTTTGTTAATCATTGTATTCAAATGGATGAACAACTCAAAAGTTTATGACTGAAAAATTTAATTTATAATAACCTGACTCTAATGTAAATACATATTCATTGTTAATATGTTAATGTCATGTTACACTTCACTGCAGGTTGGAACAGGTTATGTTGTCGCTGCAGGCTGCGAGTACAGGGGAGAATCCTTGGCCAGAAAGAGAAATGAGTAGCAATTGGCTAGTCATATCATTGTTACAGTGTATTTCATCATATTTTGAAGCAATTTTTTGTCAATTTTTGGTGGTGATGACAGGCAGGAGAAATGCATCCCTCACGAGCCATTTTGCCCTTTTTTCTTTTTCTTCTTGTACCTTAATTGTTGTGTTTCTTGTATCTGGTTGAGCTTATTTCCTGTATTTTAGTGTCAGACGATTTAACTAGATCAAAACCAGTTTTTCCATTTCCTCACAAAAAGATTATCAAATTTATTAGTCAGTGAAACGGAAGCCTTTTGTTTTCTTTAAGTGATTATTTGTTTCACTGATCTCTTGTGGTGGCGAAGGAGTATTGTTTTATTTTCAATCAGTTGTCGACGTATATAGTAATAACACCACAAGTTCTACAACAGATTATTAATTCGTGATCAGCTAATAAACGTTTGTTAAGATCAGATGGGTGTTGTGATGTCATGGCTTCAAAGTTATAACTAGTATGGAGAAGAGTATTAGTTGTGGAGTGAGAGTAGGCGGCTGTAAACACTAGATGTTAAGCAAAAGATACACGATTTTGAAACACGGGGGTAAAATGAGTTTTTAACTTTGAAAGCACATTAAACATTTTTACAATGTTTATTAAATACTTTAATTACTATTCTTACAAAATTAGATAGAAGCCCAAAAATGTTATATAGAGTAGACTTCTTGTAGTGTATGCATGACAGATATTCCCGGATTTAGTTATTGGGTTATATATGGAAAGGAGATACATACAAGTCAACAAACAAGGCTTCGGTGTGTCGGAGGTTTGCATACTATTAACAAAATGGTCTTTTTATTGTTTTATTCTTTCTGGACAATGACATTTGAGATTGGATCATTTTTTATATTAAAAAAGTTTTAGTATTAATATTGAAAACAATTTAGATCATTAAATGAAATCAAAAAATTAAAAGTAATAAAATTTAACCATTAATCTAATAGATATAAATAATTTTATTATCAATACTATAAATTTTTTTAACTTTAAAGAATAATTCTTGAGATTGAAATATATGGCAATAAATATATATTAGATCCAATATGGTGCGGCCCGAGAATCTAAATCTAGTGGGTGCGGTTTTAGGCATAATAAAAGTCGGTTTCTTTTCAGGAACGGGAAAGAAATTCATCCCTACTTTGCATAATAGGGCAAAGAAAGTGAACACAGTTGATTCACCACTCAACTTTGAGGTTACAAGTCTTAAAATTATGACCTTGCAGACATAAAAACATAAAATTATGACCTTGAACAGTCCACTCCAGAGATAGAACATGACTCTGTTATTGTTGTATATTAGTGTCATGGTTCTATCTCATATTTTGGTAAAATCAATAGTCTTCTTCCCATTATAAGGTTTACTGAAATAGTTGAAGTATTATGAGAAGAGCTGCTTTTATATATATATATATATATATATATATATATATGTCTCTCCCCACTTTCAACCAACTATGCCAAAGGACCGAAAACAACATTATGCATGTTACGGGATACTAATCTTAGCACTAATCTCACTAATATCTCTATATGAATGAAATTTCAAAGTGGTCGAACTATGATTCATGCTTAATATTCAGACCTCGCTGTTGGATTTAAAAAATTTTTCCAAAGAAAAAAAGTTATAAATTTAAAATTGAAAGATTTTTCTTTTTACAAATTCTCCATTTCTGTCTTGATTTTGCATAAAGGACAAGCTTAGCGATTAGTTTTTCCCTAATACCAATTTGATGGGGTTTCCTTCGCATGCATTCCAATAAATCCCAACACATTTGGAAGCTTCAATCACAAGCAATCAAGAATAAGAATAAGATTAATAAGAACAATCACACAATTAATTTACATAGTTTGACAATAAATGCTTACGTTCATAGTATATCACGTGATCTTACTCTCCCTTATTAAGTTCACAATAAACAAGATCATAAAAATCTCTGTCTCAAGAGATTATCAAGGAATATAACAATAAAGAGCTCTTAAATGATCTATTAGTGCTTCTTTAATTCACTCACAACTCAAGCCCTATCTATAGCACTCTCTTGTACACTCAGTGCTCAAGGCTCTTTAACTCTCTCTATTTCTCTCTTGGAGTTCTTTTAATGCTTAATGAATTTTAAAGGGTTACAAGGGTTTATATAATGCTTACAAGTCTCTAGAAATCCTAAACCTAGGTGGAGTAAGAGTGTATGAGTGTGGGAGTTCAAAACTCACTCAAAGAAATCAATTCCAACTAAAAATAAACATTCTCAAATAGGCAATGCTACAGTGTTCTGCAATCAATGCTATAGTGCTAAATGTGACTTCGAGCCAATGCTGTAGTGTTCAACAACCAACGATGGGGCGGTGGTTCAATATTGCGGTGTTCTAAGGACAACACTAGGGTGTTGGACTTTTTGGAATCTTTCCTGGGGCATTTTATCATACAACATTATGGCATTTAGACCTAGTATATCTCCACTTGTGTTTTCACGCCCCTTATTGCTTTTACCTCTCCATTTTACTCATTCCTTATATATCCTTCATGTACTCGATTTTGTGATAACTATTCATTGGTTTTCATATCAAAATCATACTCAAACATAATTTTGAATCACCAATTCTAACAAACTTCTCATTAATTCAAAATTTTTTTATAAGAGACCATCTAGGATCCATCCACACCTATGCTCTATCACTTAAAGCTGATTCCAGTTAAGTCTTTGTCTAGACTTAACTCATCTTAGGATCATGACTTTGGTTTCTAAAGGTATACGAATGCTTTTTGCCTAGGGTAGTCTTGCCACGCATTCCCTTTCGATCACCACGGTGAGCTGATCTTCTACGCTACCCATATTGAGCCACCTACAATCATCCTATCAAACACATATACCCCCTTGTGCTTCTCACCCTTCATTATGAACATAGATCCTTTTATTACCCTCAGTATTCTTTTTTTTTTTACTTTAAATGAATACCTCTCTTTATCTAGCTTTTATAAGGATATCAAGTTCCTTCTAACTCCAAGAACATGCCTTAATCCCTAATATTTCCATCATGCATTCTCATTCTTATATCACTACTCCCCATGACTTTACAAGCCATATTATTCCTTATTAGTACTTTTACCACTAATGGGTTTGTAATTGGTAAACAAAGATCTATCATGACATATATGGGCACTACAACCAGAATCTAGTATATATTCTCTAGTGTACTTCCCATCAGAGGCTATCAATGTTTATGCAATTTACAAGTTTTCTTCATGACAGACTATTATAGCATTTCTATCCCTTATTTTTATTTTTAGATCATTCTTTATAAAGTACCATTTTTTCTTGCAAAGATAGCACTTATTAAATCCCCACTTTGATTAATTGTGCTTTCTATCTTTTCCCTTTGCAACCAAACCTGTTGCACTACTGGATTCTGATCTCTTCCCTAATTCTTTTGAGTTCAATAAAGCTTTAACATCACTTATTATTAAAAGTCTCCTTACCATACATAAGCATATCCATAAAGTGCTCATAATTTGAGGGCAATGAACATAACAGGATAATGGCCTTATCTTTATCTTTGATCTTGATGTCCATTGTCTTAATATCTCTAATAATTTTATTGAAGGCATTAATATGGTCCCTTATTAGAATTCCTTCAACTATAGATAGCTGATACAACTTCTTCTTTATATACAGATAATTCACTAAGGTCTTCATTATGTAGAAGACGTTAAGTTTATTTTATGAGCCAATTGTCATTTTCTCTTTAACCACCTTCCTTGGTACTTTATCACTTAACGATAAAACTATAGATTTTCTTCTGAATAGTTTCTTTATTTATCTCACTAGGCTTTAAAGATTTCTTTCTTTCACTAGTAGTTTCTTGGATCTCCTTCAGGGATGAGTCTAAGCCTTGACTCATCAGTAGAGTTATAACATTTACCTTTTATAGATTAAACTTGTTCACCTATTGAACTTCTATATTTCATGCTTATGTGTTGCCATGGTTGATACCATTTAAGTATGTTTTTTAACCCTTGGCTTTGATACTAGTTTGTTGTAGGATATTTGTCTTAGCATTAATCTCTCATAAGTGATTAACCTTTGCCCTAATACTAATTTAAAGGGGTTTTCTTAGCATGCACTTCAATATACCTTAAACACGTATGAAAAGCTTCAATCACAGACTATCAAGAATAAGAATAAGAATAAGAACAAGAACAATAACAAAATTAATTTACGTTGTTCGACAAAAAATGCATATGTCCACGATTTATCACAGGATCCTAGCATCTCTTATTAAGTTCACAAAGAACAATATCACAAAGTTCTCTCTCTCAAGAAATTATAAACGAATACAATAATAAAGAGCTCTCAAAAGATCTATTAGTGCTTCTTTTGTTCACTTAGAACTCAAGCACTACCAGTGCTCAAGGCTTTTTTGTTCTCTATTTCTCTCTTGGAGTATCTCTTAATTCTTAATGAATTCTAAGGGGCTACAAGGGTTCATATAGTACTTATAAAGTTCTTAAAAATTCTACACTTAATTGGAGTAAGAATCCATATATGTGGGAGTCCAAAACCTCTCAAAAAGGTCAATTCGATCTAAAAATAGACTTTCTTGATCAGGTAATCTACATCGTTCTGTAATCAACGTTCAAGTGGTAAATGTGACTTCAAGCTAATTTTACGGCATTAAGTAGCCAATGTTAGGACGGTGGTTCTGTTGGAAATCGGGCATGTGGCATACAAATGTATATGTAATATAAAAAATTACTACACGTAACGAAAATTTGTTAACATATACACTCAATTTAATAAATTTAACCACATATATCACATATATGTTCAAGTATAACTATTATACAACATCTTATACATGATGAACAATTGTATTACTTAAAATAAAATGTAAAGAACACTTACCTAATGGAGGTAGCTTTACAAATTCTTCAAGTCCTCCAACAATCTAATTGAAGAGCTCACCTTAAAGTGAATTGTTGAATAATTCTAGTCCATAACGGTTTGGTGGGATTATGGAGCTAGAATGGTAGCTTAGTTGTATAATTTCCAACACATGTATTCAAACTCTTTGAACACAAATTATTTGATTCTTAAATGGAGATGGTAAACATTTACATACAACTCTTGTTTAAATGATGGAAATAATTTTCATAGATTAATTAATTTTAGCACAACTCTTGTCTACAATTACTAATCTCTTTCTCTATTTTGATTTATTCATTTTGATCCATTCATGAGAGAAGAAAATTAAACAACACTTGTTTAATTTTTCTCTTACCTCTCTATGCCTTAACCGATTCTTGCACTTCCAAATTAAAAACTTAATTCAATTCTTTTGTATCAATTTGTTACAATAATATATTCAATAGTTAGGCAAATTTTGTTTTTGTTATTCAACACATTTTGATAAAACAAAAACAAGTGCTCCACCAATTTAATTGTTGGTCTCCCACTTAAGATTAATTTATTAAGCACTAGAATAATGGCCACCTAAATAAATCATTACCTAACAAATATAATTATTTTAATCATATTAGGTAAATTAATGGCTAACATCTAGGCCCCTCATTATATTAAAATACAATGGCCATGATTAATATATTATCATATTATCTAATAATATAATAATAATAATATCTAATTAAATTATTCAAAATAATTTTGAATAATTACTTTTTACCTTACTAGTTTTTACTACCAAGATTAAATAATAAAACTAAGGTAAAATCAAATCATGGAACAAATTTTGCCACTTGTCAACATCCTATTAATTAACAACTCTTGTTAATTAATTCAATGATGTACTTAACAATTAAGTCTTGACAAATGCACATCACGTGGGATCCTGAAATAATTATTCTATGTTGCTAGAATTTACTGAATTGAATTATTCAATCCAATCCGCTACCTTAGTGCGTAATGAGTACACTTCATATTGTTAGACTCTCCAAGTCCACACCTGATTTGTCATATGGAGCTCTTTCATAAGTCTGTAGGCGATGCACCCCCACACGTTACGGATATTACAAATCAACGCGTTAGACCATGCAACTTGAGATTATTGCATATTTGTATAATCTCTCCATCATATATATCCGGGAAGAGCAGAGATATAGATCATCACCGTCAAATCTCTATTTCTTCAACTATCAACTTATCTCCAGATTTATATTTTCTTACACAATATCCACAAACAGTTTTGTGATATTGTTTATCCTTTCGGAATATATTTTTTGAGGTTTATGCTTGTAGCCACAAGACTTTTTGAAATACAATTTTGGAGCATCATGATATACAACCCACTCATATGAGCTGATGGATCCTATATCTACGCACACCAGACTCCATGAGCATCGGACCATACCCAGCGACACACAATAGTCAGACTATGAAAGGTCTCTGACATGTGTGGAACCAAAGTATGGTGAATCACTCACAAGCCCACCGTGGCCCTCAGGTTAAAGGACCACAAATACTACTAAACTCGGAAGACCTTCCATTGATGGCTTTATGAGATGTCTATTACAGGTCTTTGTGAGTCTGTTCAATATCTAGTCCTTACTGAATACCTGTATGTCTATACGAGCTTTCACTAAGCTCATAATTTGGTACGACTAACCATCTGGACCATCTAAATATAGATATACACTAATCTATATTAATAGGTTCCACCGATAGACCCGCATCGATGAAATTAGATCAGGAACATCATATTTGAGAACATATTTGTATAATGACATTTCTTAGCACCATCTACAACTCTTTGTAGCTTTGTCACTATTAATACATTCTCAGGTCATAGTCCCATTTCAGACAAGGCTCTAACTGTTTAAATTTCGCTAACTCTATTAATTTGGTAACTCTTAGCACCATTAACTCTTTGTACTTTTAACTATTAGCGTTGCTAACTCTTAGCTAGTAATCTAAACTCTTTTAGATCATATCTAAACTCCTTCAGATCATATAATGTCTGAAATGTTACAAGCATCTTACCATTTATTATAAATAATATTAACGCTTTTATTAAAAATGATAATTGTATAAATACCCTCATTAAATATTTATACATAATGGGATGACATGTAAGCACAAATCCCAATAGGTTCAATGCAGTAGCATTCTAAGAACAACGCTGGGGCATTGCACTTTCTAGAATCTTCACTGTGGCATTCTATGACGTTCAGACTTGATACATCTCCAGTTGTGTTTTCATGCTCCTCCTTGCTTTCGGCTCTTCATTTCGCTCTTTCCTTTTATGTTCTTCGGGTACTCAATTTCGTGATGACTCCTCATTGGTTTCTAACTCAAAGTCATGCTCGAACATATTTTTGAATCACCAATTCCAACAATGCCTAAGGTTAATAAAGATATGAACTGAAACCTTCTTCTTGCTTTTACTGGCAACCACTTGATGCTCAATAGTTTTGTATCGATCATTGCTTATTATTGTTACACATTTCTAATATTTATACGAGACCCTTTGATTAGAGGGCATGGATCCAAGTGTCATCTTTGATACCTTGCACATAAAGTCCTCTGGTATCATCTTGAAGGATAGTAATGGTTACATATGTCAGAGTGAGGACCTACTCTTGCTGTTAGTTTAGGATTTGAGACCGTAATCCATCCTGAGATCCATTATGAAGAAAGATGATATGACTTGCCATCCCTAGATAGGTGTCAAAATTGTATGAAGTAAACTCGAACTTACAACAAACTTCTAAACCTCAGAGCTCCAACATTAAATGAGGCATCCTCGACTATCAACATAGGTAAAGTATATCTCAACATTCCCATAAATAAACTTCTCTTCAAGCAAGGATACTTATTTGAAATCTTTTGATATTGGTCGAGGACTAAGGATAAATTAGCTAGCTACCCTGAAGACACGGACTACATTTAATTCTGAGATCCTCAAAATTTTGAAATTCTTTGAAGTAAAATCTCCTATAATCTTGAGACATGTCCTGAATGAGAAATGAGACAACTTGCCTTAATTTTACTAGGACTTAACCATCAATAACGCTTATAAATAGAGAGTTGAATGATAAAAAGGGGGATTCTTTTAGACTTTTAAGGGGGAAAGGCTATGAACTCATCATATATTTTTCTACTTGGTTTTTGGGACTTCTTTCAGACTCTATAGAAGGAAGGAGATTTTTCTTAGGTATTCTTGAAGATTTTCTGAAAAGAACGACTACGTCATAGCTCCCAAAAAGATATTACTACCATTAAAATTGAGATAACAGAAAATAATTTGTAATGTAACTGATAATTTATAGAGGCTATACCTCCATGAATATTCTTTATAAAAATATTACTTAATCGTGTACCAAAAGGGGTCTTAGACTCGGTAAAATGAATGTAGGCTTTTGCAAACCTAAACCATTATAATTATAGTATCTCAAGTATACTTATATGTTTGCATGCTTACCAAATACTCCGATCAGACTCATAATCCTTTAAGGGTTTTTTTGCATCACCCATCACACGTTACAAGGCCAAACTAGGCCTAAATATTGTTTTCCCCTAAAATACAAATTCGACTTGTTAGCTTTGAAATTACCCAAATTTCAGCGTCTACAATGCTTTTGAATAGTATTTGAGGTTGATTCTTGGTTAACCATCAAGGCATATTGGTTCTCTTTGTGAAAACTTTCACCTTAAGTCATTTTAACTGCACTTGCAAAAACTTTTCTATCATAATTTCAGCACTCTTCATATACTCTTGCACTTGATCCCTACAACCTTATAATAATTAGTATAATCATTCTTTTATGCAAACATCTACATAATAAAATTAAAAAAAAAACATGCAGAGTTAAAGCTATAGAATGCTATTAGGAAATTAACTAAGCTCTCCAATCTTATACCACATAGGAATTAACCTTAACCATAGTACTGATGCTACTTTGATGTTTTACATGCTCTAATACCTTCATGGTTGGTATTTAACACTCTAAAACCACCTAAGAGATTAATCAAGGAATACAATGAATAGCTAGAGCTTACTCTCAAAGGATTTATCATCACTTGCTTGTGCACTTGGCACTTAAGTGATCTCATGGCAGCACTCTCTCGCGTACTCAGCATCCTAGTGCTTACCCAGCTCTGAACTCTTTCGTATGTTTACATCATTGATGCTTAATAATTCTAAGGGTTTATAAGTATTTATATAGGCTTCAAAACCTCCATAGAAATCACAAACCTAGTTAGAAAAAGAGTCAATGTGTTTAGAGAGTCCAAAATTGACTCAAACTAATTAAGTCGTCTTAAAATAGGAAACTGTCGAAACTAGGCGTCGCTATGTTACACTTCCAATGCCACGGCTCAATTTTGATCCTACACTAGCACTGCAACACTACATTTTCAACGCCGCAACGCTTAAGTTTTTGTCTTTTGCACCGTGGTACTCACACTTGGCAAATGTCTACACTAGTGCTTTTATGCCCCTTCTCGCTTTCGGCTCTCCTTTTTTGCCCATTTCTCATACGCCCATCACATACTAATCCTTATGTCAACTCTTTATTATTTTTCAACTCAAAATTATACTGAAATACGATTTTGAATCACTAATTCCAACAAGTGCCATATAATTAAATTTGGCAGTGTTTGAGGCTACATTGTAGCTTCTAATCCACATTTTAAACGTGCGGATGAGAACATTCGCTTTGGAGAACTATTAAATATTAGACTATAGCTTCTTTTTGTTTTGTTTTGTTTTTTTTTTGTTCCTTTTCTGTAAAATTTGTGGAACATGATTTGAAAGATAAAAAATTCAGCCAAGTACTACCTGGTGTTGAAATTTTCTACTGATCTAATGAAGATTATGTATGCAAATATTAAAAGATTATAAATAATTAAGCAATTGACACTGTATGAAGGTTGAATTCAAATAATAAATTTATGCCTATATCTAATCATAGATTAATTCTTTGATTTATAATTTCTGTCGAAAACTTGTTCTTACTTGCCAATTGGTGGCCAGAATGTAAAAGCCTCATGATATGCAGTTTCATTAAAAAGCCAACTCTGCATAAAGAAAAAAACTTGTTGCTAAAAATAGTACCAGATAGAAAAGCCCCTTTATAGTACATTCTTCTCACTTAATTTGGCAACCAAAGAAGCTATGAGTCCATAACCTATAAAGAAACTCATGATTGACATAAGTTGTGATTATTTGCTTTTATTTTGCTCGAGGATGAGTAAAGCCTCAAGTTTGGAGGTATTTGATAAGGGCATACATGCAGTAGTATATTTAGTACTCCGAATGTAAGTTTTTCTCTAATTTATAAATTTTTGGCTATTTAATTGTGTTTTTTTAATCATAAATAGGCATAGATGGAAACTATGACGATTCGGAACAAATAGAAGGTGAAACAAGCAAGTTGCGCTCAAAATACGAGAGCACCAAACCCAGATCTGGGTGCTGCAATGCCCAAGGCTAGGCGCTATAGTGCCCAGGGTAGAAAATTAGGCACTGCGGTGCCCAACCCTAGCGTGGGAATTATACTATTCCCTTAATGAATTGTTCAACACAATATCTATAGTCTCCAACCTTTCTATATGTGGAATCATCTTAAGGACATGAGGACTAATAGGACTGGCCTCTAGAGGTCTACACTAAAAGAGCGATTTAGCAACCCTATAAATTTTAACTTGGGACCAGTCGTCAAATACGTTTTTTCAGATGGAGCATAATTGATGTGATAATTCTATATCTTAAAATTAAGTGCAAGTATACATTATGGTATGCAAGTAAGAAAGGGACTTATAAATTCGGATGTCAAACCCACATGGATAATTTTTACTTTTTAACCAAGTACTTAAATTATGTCTTTCTAATAATTATTCAAAAAAATAAAAATCTAAGAATGAATGTAGAAAATATAAAAGCAATAACACAATGCAAAGAGAATTAGGTGATAGCAATATAGAGAAAATCTAGGATCAATGCTATCCCTCAATATGCTTTCTAACAATTAATTCTCTAATATTTAATTCTCTTAGTCTTCGTTATTAATCAAGACACTAATGTATTCATAAGCCTCTTTCAAGGTCATGCAAGTATACCTCAATTTACCAAATACATATATTCCCATGGTACTTATAATAAATTAAGATTTATTAAGATTAAGTCTTATTGATTATATATGCCAATTAGGTATATTCCTATCATAAATTGAAACTTGCATATGTAACATTGAATGTTACTCTACAATCATGCGTCAAATTACCTAGGTCTAAATATAATGATTCATCTTCTAAGTTTATAAAAAATATTACCAATTCATTCACCATATATTGGCCAAATATATTAAAGCATTAAGGACAAGTAATTTGAATAACAAAGAACTAAGTTTATTAAATATTAAAAAGAAATGGCAATTAAGCGCACATATTGAGTTCAAGTACTAACCCTAGAAAATAAATTTAGTTCATGGCTACAGGAGAACAACAGTAAAAAGAATAATAAATCATGATACAATCAATAGCAAACCGATATAGATGTCGAATTTGTTCTTAATTGCATTGCCTAAAATACTCTTGATGCTGATGAACGCCTTGAATATCTCTCTATGGTTGCTTTAATTAATCTCCAATTGCTCTCTAAGACTTGTGCTCTGTAATCTTGGTGTTCTTGGATGTTCTTTAATGTCTGGGGATGAGTGGCCTTTTATAGGGATTGATATGAGCTTAAAAATCTCAATTCTCATCGGATTAGGACTCGCACTACCATTGGGACGCTATACTGCTGTCGTTGGGCATAAACGGCCTCACCATTGGGGCGGTGATATGTTGGCGCTGGAGTGCTGGCCTGTCGCTGGGGCGCCAGTCGCGACTTAAATAGGTCATTTTTTTATTTTCTTATTTTGATCACTGTTCCAGCGCTAAGGCAAAAATCCTTGTGACGCTGGGGCGACAAGTCCATATTTTAAAAATGTTGCATTTTCGTTCAAGTCCCTATAAATAATAATAATGCTCATAAATGGCCATCTCTTTTCATAAAACAATAAAATATCAAAATAAAAATATGAGAAAATACATGACAAATATGCCTTTATCAATAATGCTCTAGCATTTCCCATTTGGACATGCTTTCTCTGCAAATATGTAGACATAGAGGTGAGGATATAAGATTTAATTAGTTAGCATTTTCTCAAGATTGGCATTATTAGAAACGCCTCGGGGCATGCACTAATCAATTACATATCCCAAAATTTCTAAATCTAGAACAATTCTTAAATTCATTAGCTAGCCAGCATAACTATCGTCACCTTTATGTTGGTTTGCATCAAGTATGTGCATTAACGGATTAGATAATGCCATTATATCTTCACAAGATAAAATAAAAGCTATTAATGGAAAACATTTCAATCGCTAATAAATAACATTTTAGATTATGGGTATAACATTTATACATTTTTAAATCTAAAGACACCCTCCTACTATTTTATATAATCCCCTAAATCTCTTAAAGAAAAAAACGACAGTTTAAATTTTTTAAACTGTACAGCGGGAAGTAGACCCCATTGGCTTTTTACCCTGACCTCACCCTTTAGCAATACTAGCCATTATAAAACCCAAAAAGTAGACAACTCTTGTCAATTACATCTCATGCAAGTCTTTATATTGACCTTAAATATACCTTATCCTCATGCTTTAGCAATATTAGGTAAGTGTATTTCAAATTAATTTGTTAATAATCAAATACATGTTACTGATACTACCCTCACATTTTAGTAATATTGGGCAATACGTTCACATATATTTGCCTCATCTTATATTTAACTGGCATAGTACAGATCAAACCTATCAATCCCTCGCCCTTTAGCAATATCGAAAAAGACCAAAGTGACCCATCTTAATCCGTATTAATAAGACGGATCAACGTGTAATATTATCTCACAATGAAACACCTTTCAATTTGATTAAGGGAGATTTTTATACTCTTATCCCCATCTTATGAGGATGTGATTCTCAATCACATATTTTGTGCAAGCACAACTAACCCTTACCAGTAGGGCTTGCATTGTGGTTCTAGCACAAATAAATTGGCCACAGTTTATAATACAATTATAAATAATAAATATTTTAAAACAATTTAAAAAATAAATAATCAAAGTAACTGGCGTAATTATAGCTTTCTTACGTTCCTGGTGCTACAGCACTGGAGGCTTGGCCTTTGGTGTTGCAGTACCAACCTTTACAGCACTGCTATGCTAGGGTCACTACCCAGCGCTGAGACACTGAGGTCTAAAGTCCTAGTGTTGTGGCGTTGGAGGTATTGCCTCTAACGCTGTGGTACTGGGGCCTAAAAACCTCAACACTGTGACACTAGAGTTACTGTCTCCAATATTGCAGTATTAGACTATGAGCGCTATTAGCACTGGGGTATTAGGGCCTAGAAACCCTAGTGCTACACGGTGAGTGTTGCGATACTGGGGCCTGAGAACCTTAGCATTGCGACGCTCCTCATAAGCACTAGTGCCGCGGCGCAAAATGACATAGTGTGGTGTCCCTTTGAGCTGTGTCTTGATTACAAGTTTTTCAACATTTGAATTGTATAATCAATAGCCCTGGGAAATCCTGATTACGCTACGGATACTCTAATTAAGCACAAATAGCACACAAACATGCACTCTAATACCAATTTGTAAGTATGCTGTGCGTAGGGTAAGTGTGTATATTTTAATTTAAATTTTACATGTCTCACATGAAAAATGTACGCAACGGAATAAAATATATATATCTCATTACATTAATGAGATAAAAGAAACTTCTCCTTAAAGTGTGCTTTAAACAATTCTAGTCGAGTACTTAGTGAAATTTCTTTAGCTAGAATAGTGGCTTCTTATCTCAGCAAGATTTATTGTTGAAGCAACTTTTGTTTCCTGTATCTCTCGGCTAATTCACTAACTATTAGTGTATATTAGTAACTCTTACTAAATTTGCTATCTAACTTATAGTTTGCCTTTTGACTTACAATGATCAAATGAAGAAGCCACCCTTATATATAGCCATTCTTTCCGCCCACTTGGCTAATTAAATTTTAATTAGTAGCCAAAATATGTTAAGCATGTTTTGCCACTTCATGCCTTAGAAATGAGCTTGATGGCATAGTACATTAAGTAGCCGAATTGAAGGGAAATTGGTGGCCATTTGCAATTTAAAAAATAATCAATGAAAGCCACCTCTTGCTTGTTCAAAAGCATGACAAGAATAAATTGCTAAAGGTGAAAGCATGACAAGGATAAATGGCTTAGTTGCTGAATTGTCTCTTAAATGGCCATTAAACACCTTATGCTTCCAAATTCATTCAATTTGTAGCTTGTAAATTAAAATGGCTGAATGGCTTCCATGGTTAGCCAATTAGTTGCCATGTGTCATGTCATTATAAGCCATTGGCATGATATGTGGCAACAAATTAGGGGATGAAGGACTTGCCACTTGTTAACATCCTAGGCCTAACACTTAAGCCTTATCAACTTTTCGAGAGACCTTAAAATAATTCTTGCTTACAAGATCTTCCCACATCGAACCATTCAATCTAGTGCTACCCCGGTACTTAACAAGTGCACTTCATATTGTGAGACTCTTTAGGTTCACACATGTTTATCTTACGAAACTCTTTCGTAAGTCCGTAAATGATGCTGTACATGCATGTTACAGAAATAACAATACAGTGAGTTGAACCATACAAGTTGAGGTTAAAAATTATTAGTATAATCCCTCTGTCATTTATATCTTGGAAGAGATGAGGCAGATCATCACCGTCAAGTCGTTATATGCCCAACCCTGAACTTATCTTTAGAATTATATTACCATAAACAATATTCGTAAATAATTTGTGATATCGCTTATCCCAAGGGAAAATCTTCCCTAGGTAAATTATTTATGGCCATAAGATTTCCTAAATTAGTATCTTGAAGCATCAGGATATCATACCCAGCGTAATCCATGAGCATCGAATCATACCCAATGATACCCAGCGGTCAAACCATGAAAGGTATTTGACATGTGTGGAACCTAAGTATGATAGATTACTTACAAGCCCACCGTGGTGCTTAGGTCAAGAGACCACGAATACTACTCAACTCAAAAGGATCCTCTATTGACAACTTTATAAGATGTCTATTAGAGGTCTTCATTGAGTCTGTTCAGTACCCAGTTGTCACTGAAAACCCATATATCTATACAAGCTTCCACTAAGTTCATGGTCTTCTAAGACTAACTATTTGGACTATCCAAATATAGACGTACACCGATCTATATTAAATTAAGTTTTCACCGACTGACTAGCATTAGTGAAAATAGATCGAAAACATAAAGTTTGAGAATATATTTGCACAATGACATTTTCAAGCACTATTTGTAACTTTTTACAACTGTGTCATTGCTAATATACCCCAGGTCTTTGTCACATTTTAGATAAAGCTTTAACTCTTTAGATTTCACTGACTTTTATAACCTACTAATGCTTAGCAATTATAACTCTCAACTTAACTAACTCTTAGCGTTGATTTAAACTCTTTTAGACCAAATTTAAATCTCTTTCAGATCATACAGTGTCTAAAATGTTGCAAGTATCTTATCATATAAATAATTAATTAGCGATTTAATAAAATATTTATTACGTAAATAAAATATTCATACAAAAAGGGATGACAGTAAGAATAATTTTCAACAGTCTAAATAATTACTTTGAAGTACCAGTTATTAACCTCTTTGCAGGCTCTTTAGATTGATAAGCCATCCATGTATGTTAAATTCACACCATATTCCTCTCGTATATTTGCTAGGATATACTTTGGTTTATAAAATCTAATGACATCTATAAATTTATTCTTTATCGTTTGAGTAATTATTTGACTCTTTGTTTGATAATGACTATCACACAATTAGTCCAACTGACATGTGTGTTCCTTGTCAATCCTTCAAATGATGAAATATTTGTAAGCATTTGTAGACACCTTCCTAACTCGCCACATAAATCTTTCATCATTACATTTTACCTCAAATTGATCTTTGGTAGACCTGTTAACTTTGAAGCTCTAATTACCCTTCAATATAAGTTGATTGAGAGTATTGTATATTGTTTTCTTGCTAGGAAACAACTTTCTTATGATATGCCTCCCATTCTTGAACATGATGCTCCATCTGATGGTTTGAAGTTATAAAGTGGTATCGGAGGGATACACTAAAATAGGTTTTATAGTTCAATAATATTGTCCTACTCAACTATTAGTGTTGGACATAAGTCATGAACTACTTATCGATGATCTTATAAAAAGTGGCCTTCGATGTACTCTTTTATATCATTTAACCCATATGTTTCTTCATCTTCATCAGCATTACCACTATTTTAAGCATTCTTATCTATCTGACAGTCATAATGAGTATAATGCAAGTTATCATTGCATCTTACTAGGAAAAATTTACAGTCGCATGTCATTTTAGTTAGGATGTCCACAGTTGGTAATGTTGGGGATGTGATGAGAATCATCAGGAAGGCATGTACAAAACTTCAAAGGATCCACTACATATCCATGTAGGTTCAATGACAAGAGCTGGAGCCAAGAAGATGCGAGAAGCAAAGAAATATAGGCTTCAAGTGCAACTAGTGGTATAACTTATAGAGATTTGGGCTCAGAAAGAAACTAAAACTTATGAACCTCATTCAAATATATGAACAACCTTTTTGATGAAGTTGGATAGTGTACATAAAGGTGATACAAGATGACAGCATGCATAAAATTATAGAGATTTATGCGCATTCATGTTTAGATTATGTATGGGCTGGATTATGTTATGTAAGCCCAGTTGTTATTTAAAATAGTAGACTATTCTGAAATATTTAGTATTAGTTTCCTATTTTGATTTATATTGATATCTATCCAATCTTTAAGATTTTGTTATTTTCTATTTAGATTAGGACTCTAGCTAAATTCCTAGTATGTTTAGGACTTTATTTAGCTCTATATAAGTATATATCCAAAGGTACAAAGGAAACCACGAATTTTGATTAATTAAAAGACGTTCTTTCTTTAGTTCTTTTATGAACTTATGAACTTATCAAGAATATTTTCTTATGGTGTACCAAATCTGACTTATCACTCACATTCTCATCCTTTTCTTGAGTATGGTGTCAATATCCATTTTTATACCTCTAGTTCGTGTCTTCTATAGGCATTGGGTCAAGGTTTTTTTTAATAGTCAAAATCTGATTTAGCTTTCTTGGGGTTCAAATCTATAATTTGCTTGTCAAGTCACATAGTTTTCCTGTAGGGTTCATATTAGTTTGGTATCAGAGCTTGGCTCTATATCAAGTTTATCTAATATATATTTCTTATTTATTTCATTCTTATCACACTTTTCCTATTAAATTCTTCTTTAATGGCATATTTCACCATTCATATACTTATTATGTGCAAACTATTATGATTCTAGTTTTTGTGCTTTTTTATTAGTATAAAACAAAAAAAGGAAAAAGAAAAAAAAAAGAAAAAGAAGAAGAAGAAAAAGAAAAGAAAGAAAACTACCATTTCATATAAGTTTGAGTTACAAGTTTGCGATTAGCTTATAATTCTATCATTCTAATTTCGAAATCCTAGTTTGCGTTTCTATATATATATTTTTTCATTTCATTGTTTCTTGCTTGTACTTTGTTCTGCAACCCTAAAACTACTAGTTCATGCTTTCATGTGTTGCTTGATTATTTAAATATATTTTTATTTCTTTTGTTGTGATTCGTTAGTATTTAGTTACAAGTTTATTCTTTGGATTTGGTTCATTTAGTTCAATAAAGAATTGAGAGAAGGAATTTAAGATTGGTAAAAGGCAAGAGTTTATGAGAAACATCATAGAGAAAAGCCAAATTTTAGTTTGCAAACACAAGTGTTCAAGAGCATTATTTGAGAGAAATACGTGAGGGATTGTTGTGAGGTTATTTCTAACATTCTTTTTAAGTTGTAAACATGTCAAAAGACAAAGATAAAGGTATAGCTGAAGAGAAAATAGAAGATCAGCTATTCACGCTCAAAGCGATGCAACAACAATTTGAGTTAATGAACTTGAAGCTTGGTGAATTAGAGACAAGTTAGAGAGACAAGACACTGTTATTGCCAATTTACAAAGGGGGCATCAACTTGAAGTTCCTATATGTGAAGACATGATAGGTGTGCTACCATGAAATATGCTAGTTTTGATAGACATAATTGGGATGATGATGATCAGGCCACTAATGTCAATATAGATAGATTTTTGCATGGTACCTTGGATCTTTCTTTCCAAGGTAAAAATGATCCTGATACATATTTGGAGTGGGAAAAGAAGGTGGGGCTAGTTTTTGATTGCCATAACTACTCTGAAGAAAAGAAGATAATGTTAGTTGTTATTTAATTAACAAACAATGCAATTATTTGGTGGGACCAGTTAATTTTAATTAGGTGAAGAAACTGTGAGAGGCCTGTTGATACATAGGAAGAAATGAAAGCTATTACGAGGAAGCGATTTGTCCGTAGTCATTATTATAGAGATTTGAACCAAAGGTTACAAAGCCTTACTCAAGGTTCTAAAAGTGTTGAAGAGTACCATAAAGAAATGGATATTGACATTATCTGAGCTAATGTTAAGGAAGATCGAAAGGCAACTATGGCCAGACTTTTGTAAATTTTGAATTGTGATATTGCTAACGTGGTTGGATTATAGTATTATGTAAACTTGGAAGATATGGTGAATATAGCAATAAAAGTATAAAGACAACTCAAGAGGAAGAGTTCCACAAGATATGGCCAGAACTCGAGGTCCTTATCCTCTTGGAAATTGAATTAGAATATAAAAAAATGAGCAGGCTATTTCTAAGTCCAAAGCCAAAGCACCTAAGGGCTAAAACATGGGAGGCAGCTAAGGTAAAGGTAAACTTGATTCCCAACTAAGTAGAAATAGATATATTAAATATTTTTTATGTTTGAGAATAGGTCATATTGCATCTCAATGTCCAAATCAACATGCAATGATTCTAAGAGATTATAGTGTCATTGAAATTGAAAGCGAGTCAGATGATGAGTCTATACCACATTTGAAAGATGTTAGTGATGGTATGGAGTATCTAGTAGATAACGAGTTGATGGTTACTAGGCATGCATTAAGCTTACAAATGAAAGAGGATGATGACGAACAATGTAATAATATTTTCCATATGAGGTGCCACATCAATAATAAGGTATATAGTATAATCATTGATGGAGGTAGTTGTACTAATATATCTAGTAAATTTTGCTACAAAGAATCCAAGGCCCTATAAGCTTCAATGTTTAAATGAATGTGGAAAATTCTAGGTAAACAAACAAGTACTAGTTTCATTATTTATTGATAGGTACAAGGATGAAATTTTATGTGACGTAGTACCAATACATGCTAAACACATTCTGTTAGATTGACCATGGCAATACGATAGACGTGTAATGCATAGTGGCTTTAGAAATAGATACACATTTGTAATAGATGAAAGACCAATTACTTTTATACCTTTAACCCATAGGCAAGTTTATGAGGATCAATGAGAATTAAAAAAATAAAAAGATACAAAAAAAGAGAGTGAGTTAGAAAAGGAAAGAGTTGTCGAACATGAAAGAAGGAGTAAAGAGAGAGAGGCCAAGAGCAAAAAAAAAAAAGAGAGCATGAGTTAAAAGATGAAAAATAATAAAGGCTTGGTTGAGAGAAACGAAAGAAAACAAGTGAGCAAATATACAAAAGAGAGTGAAATCAATAGTGCATTCTTTTCCAAACAACCTATGATTATACTCTTGTACAAAGAGGCTTTTTTTAACATTAGTGAACTTGACCTTTCTTTAGATAATCTTGTTGTTTCTTTTTTACAAGAGTTTGAAGATATATTCCCTGAAGATGTTTTAAATTGTTTACCACCTATAAGGGGAATTGAACATCAAATTGATTTTATCCTTAGTGCTATAATTCCAAATAGACCCTCATATAAAAGTAATCTCGAGGAGACAAATGAGCTTTAAAGGGAGGTTGAAGAGCTTATGGCAAGGGGACATGTGAGAGAAAGCATGAGCCCATGTGCTGTTCTTGTTTTACTTGTACCTAAGAAGGATGAGTCATGGAGAATATATTTTGATTATTGAGTAGTCAACAAAATCACTGTAAAGTATAGACATTCCACTCCTAGATTAAATGATATGCTTGATGAATTGCATGGTTCTTGTGTGTTTTCTAAAATTGATTTCAAAGATGGATATCAACAAATTAGAATGAGAGAGGGTGATGAGTGGAAAATAGCCTTTAAAATAAAATTTGGTTTATGTGAATGGTTAGTTATGCCTTTTATGTTAGCTAATGCACTTAGTACTTTTTATCAGACTTATGAATCATGTTTTGTAAGCTTTTATCTATAAATTTGTAGTTGTTTACTTTGATGATATTTTGGTTTATAATAAGAGCTTAGATGAATACATTGAGCATTTGCAAAGTGTGTTAAATGTATTAAGAAATGAAAAGTTGTTTACTAACCTTAAGAAGTGTTCCTTTTGCACATATCAGATTGTATTTCTTGGCTATATTGTTAGCTCTAGAGGAATTGAGGTTGACGAAGAGAAGGTTAAGGCCATAAAAGATTGGCCTACACCTAAGAATGTAAGTGAGGTGCGTAGTTTTCATAGATTAGCTAGTTTTTATTGGAAATTTGTTAAAGATTTTAGCACCATAGCCGCACCATTGACTAATATTGTTAAAATATTAGTAGTGAACAAGAAAGAGCTTTTAATTTGATTAAGGAAAAATTGAGTTTTGCACCATTATCTGCTTTACCTGATTTTACTAAAACTTTTGAAATTGAGTGTAATGCTTCAAGTATAGGCATTAGAGCTGTTTTGATGCAAGGGGCGCATCCTATTGCCTATTTTAGTGAAAAATTGAATAGGGTAGCCCTAAACTAACATTATCTTTGGCCTAAGAAGTTCGTGATTCATACTGATCATGAGTCCTTGAAGCATTTGAAGGGACAAAGAAAATTGGATAAGTGACATATCAGGTGGGTAGAGTTTATTGAAATGTTTCCTTATATGATTAAGTATAATCAAGGTAAAGAAAATATGGTGGTTGGCGTATTATCTCGTAGGTATGCACTTATCTCTACTTTGAATGCAAAATTATTAAGATTGTACATTAAAGAATTATGCAAATGATCCTGATTTTCCTAATGTATTTAATGCATGCAAAAAAGTTTTATTTGGGAAGTTTTATAAGCATGATGGATTCTTATTTAGAGTAAATAAATCATCTGTGCCTAACAGTTCATTAAGAGAATTACTTATGCGTGATGCCCATGAGGTGGTTTGATGGTTCATTTTGGTGTCAAGAAAACTTTAGATTTTTTAAAAGATCACTTATTTTGGCCACATATGAAACGAGATATTGAGAGGTTATGTGAGAAGTGTATAACGTATAGGCAAGCCAAATTTGGAGTTTTACCATATGGCTTATATAACCCTTTACCCATACCTAGCGAACCTTGGGTTGATATTTCTATGGACTTTATTTTGGGTTTTCCTAAATAAAAAAAAGGAAAGGATTTTGTTTTTGTTGTTGTTGACAGGTTTTCAAAAATGTCACATTTTATTCCTTGTTATAAAATTAATGATGTAACTAACATAGCGGATTTATTCTTTAAGGAGATTGCGAGATTACATGGCGTGCCAAGAATTATTGTTTCAAATTGAGATATCGTTGTGTATTTTGTATATATATACTTTTTAATGCAAATGTATGTTATCGCAACAAGTAATATATGATGAATTAAGTATCATTTCCACGATAAATTATTATTACCACTTGTTAAGTACTAAATTTATGTCCTCCTACTCTAATTCAAACTAGTGGTATTTCAATGTGTTTGATATATAAATTAACTAAATAATGAACTAATTACAGAGATTGAGCAAAGAGAACAAATATGGCAGCACTAATACTTAAATGCCTAAGATTACAATAATCTTTCAATACTTCACTTGAATATAATTACTCCCCTTAAAACTATCAATATAAATTGTTAACCAAGAACTCTAATATCCTCATAAGTCTCTTCCGATAGTCATATGAGTATATCTTATGCAGGACAAGCATTGATGGGCTCACGATTTTGTTCGTGAAGACGTATTTATGTTGATATCGTTCAACAAGACAACTTAAAATTGGCTAGACACCAATTCAAAACAAGTTTTTATGAAAAATACTCTGTTTATTACTCTGAATACTCAAAATAATAACTAATCCCAAACTCTCAATCCTATGGTTTATATAGAGACCATTAGGATCAAGCTACAAGTGTGAAAGAGTATTAGACAATTCAAAAGCAAGTAAAATTCAAACATTACAGCAAATCATAGTCCTAAAGTGCTGCTGAAAAGTCATAAAGTGCTTGCTAGAATTTAAATTCTAAATTGGTTGCTAAAAAGTCCAAAAGAGCTGCTGGAAAGTCTTAAAGTGCTTGCTGGAATTTAAATTCTAAATTGGTTGCTGAAAGTCTTAAAGAGCTGCTAGAAAGTCTTAATTTTCAACATGTCAAACTTCTAGAATGAAGGTGCTGACTCCTCCACAATCTTCTTCATTTTGGGCTTCATGGGCTGGTTACAATCTTTTAAGAATGCTAAGGCTTGATTGTGCTGTCCCCCATCATTCTCCTCCACCTGGAACGAACTCGTCCTCGAGTGATCATATAGGTTGCCTTCAAGATGATAGGTGGCGATATCTGCTACGTTAAAAGTTTTAGATATGCCCATATTATCGGGTAGGTCAATCAGATATGCATTGTCATTTATCCTCTTCAAAAATTTAGAAAGACAATAACGTTTTTGCCTTAATTTGCCATGAACTGCTGTAGGCAGCCTCTCCTTACGTAAATGAATCATCACTTTATCACTCACATTAAACACTTAATGTTTTCGATGCTTGTCTACAGCTACCTTATATTTGAGGCTATTTTCCTCTAAGGTTTGATACATCTCCTGAAATATCTTGAAATAGGTATCCATTAAAGCAAACGCAGCTGCACTAAAACCTGCAGTAAAATGAAGTTTGACTAGATCCACAACATGTCTTGGAATCTTTGTATAAACAATGGAGAAAGGACTCCTTCCGGTGGAACGGTTGATTGAATTATTATAAGCAAACTCTGCTTGTGCCAAAGCAAAGTCCCATTGGTCCTTCTTGTCTCTATATATGCACCTAATCAGATTTTCCAAAGAACAATTCACAACTTCTGTTTGGCCATCTATTTGGGGATAAGTTATGCTAGAAAACTTCAATGTAGTCCCAAACCTTTTCCATAGAGTGAGCCAAAAGTCTGCCAAAAATTTGTTGTCCCTATTTGAAGTGATAGAAAGGGGTACACCATGCAAACGAACAACTTCTTCAAAGAACAGCTTGGCTACATGATGTGCATCTGTTGTTTTACGACATGGAATGAAATGTGACATTTTGAAAAATTGATCAACCACCACAAATACAACATCATTGCCCCTCTGGGTCCTTGGAAAACTAAGTATAAAGTCCATAGAGATGTCATCCCAATGTGCATTAAGAATAGGCAAAGGCATGTACAAACCTGTGTTTTGTGACTGCCCCTTGCTCGTTTGATAAGTTGGACACATTTGCACAAACTTTCCAGTATCTCGTTTAAGTTGAGGCTAGTAATAACGTTCCTCCAAACTAGCTATAGTTTTGTCTCTACTCACGTGGCCGCTCAAATCGTTAGAATTCATTTCCCTTAGCAATTTGTCACGTAATGAGCTCCTGGGAATACACAATCTATTCCCCTTGAACAAATACCCATCTTGGATCAAATATTCACCTAAAGGCTGCTTCATTAGGTACTTAGTCCAAACATCACCAAAATCTTCACCATTCTCATAAAGTTCCTTTAGTTGTTTGAAACCTGGAACTTCAGTAGAAATAGTAACAAGAAGAATGGCACGACGACTTAGAGCATCTGCTACTTAGTTTGTAATTCCAGATTTATGAACAATAACATAATTGAATCTTTCAAGATAAATTGCCCACCTAGATAGTAAACGATCAACATGTTTCTACTCGCAAAAATGCTTAAGAGATTAGTGGTATGAGTAGACAATGAATTCTTTAGGCAAAAGATATACTTCCTACGTCTTTAGAGCACAAAATACTGCATAGAGTTCTTGTTGATATGTTGACCACTTTTGTCTTGCTTCACTTAACTTCTCCCTAAAGAATGCAATGGGCCTCCTCTCTTGGGAAAGAACAGCTCCTATACCAACCCCGTTTGCGTTACATTCAATCTCGAAAGTTTTGGCAAAGTCAGGCAGAGATAGAATAGGTGCTGTAGTCTATTTTTCTTTGATCAATTCAAAACTATGATTAGTGGCTTCTCCCCCATTGAAATTGTCCTTTCTTCAAGCAATCAGTAATTAGTGCTACAATGGTACTGAAATTTTTAACGAATCTGCAATAAAAAGTTGCTAGGCCATGGAAACTCCTTACGTCTGTTATGGTCTTCAGTTGTGGCCATTCTCTAATAGCTTTTACCTTTTCGTCATCCACATTCTTAAAACAAATCCTAGGAACACTAGTCTGTTTGTTAAAAATACACATTTCTTTAAGTTTACAAACAACTCATTCTTTCTCAGCACAACTAAAATTTGCCAAATATGGTTAAAGTGCTCTTCTACATTCTTACTATAGATTAAAATATCATCAAAATAGACAACAACAAAGTGGGATAAAAAGGGTTTGAGTACCCGAGTCATAAGGTGCATGAATGTACTTGGCGCATTAGACAACCTAAATGGCATAACTAGCCACTCATATAGCCCATCCTTTGTTTTGAAAGCTGTCTTTCATTCATCTCACACACGAACTCTGATTTGATGATATCCACTCCGCAAATTTTTCTTAGTGAATACTTTAGCACCACTCAACTGATCAAGCAAGTCTTTAAGTCTAGGGATGGGAAACCAGTACCTTATGGTTATTTTATTGATAACACGATTGTCTACATACATCCTCCAACTTCCATCCTTCTTTAGAGTGAGCAAGGCAGGTACAGCACAAGGACTAATTCTTTCTCGTATATGTCCCTTTTGTAGTAGTTCCTCTACTTTCTCCTTTAAGATTTCATGTTCTTTTGAACTCATACGATAATACGGCAGATTCAGCAAGCTAGCTCAAGGAACAAAATCAAAACGATGTTGAATATCTCGAATTAGAGGCAACTGTGTCAGTTCTGCCATTACATCAACAAATTTTGCCAATAAGTCTTGAATCTCCTTAGGCGTCAATTGCATGGGTTCCTCTATTCCCTTCACTATAAGAAAAGCACAGGTTTTGGCACTTTTTATGTCTCCCACAAACTCATTCTCACTAAGGGCCATGGACAATAAAGCATTCTCCTCCACTTTTGGCAAATTATTCTCTTATTGATTTGGAACCACAACTATCCGCTTGTGATTATAAGTGAAGGTATAAGTGTTGTCCCTTCCCTTGTGAGTTGCATCAACATCAAAATGCCATGGCCTGCCTAATAACACATGACATGCATCCATCTCCACAACATCACAAAGAACTTCAGATTTGTAAGTCTTCCCTAAAGATAATGGTAAATAACATTGTTGTGTAATTTTCATGCTATGCTCCTTCTTTATTCAACCAATGCTGTATGGGGTTGGATGTGGTTGTGTCTTAAGTTTAAGATGTTTAACAAGGCTTTGCAAAACCAGGTTCTCACAACTACAACTGTCAATCACAAGTTTACACACTTTGTTAGTCACAGTGCATTTACCTTCAAATGTGTGTTTGCGTTGTGTCTCATCGGGTTGTTTTGGAGTGTATAACAGCCTCTTTACAATGCATACGACTTCCTCACCGTCTTCTTCAGCCACTTCAAAGTCACCATCCTCCTCTGCTATTTTTTGTTCATCATAGTCCTCTTCAGGCTCGCGTTGGGCGACATTGACAAATTTGCGCCTAGGACAATCACTAGATTTGTGCCCTATCTCATTACACTTAAAACATCAAATACCCTTTGAACTATATTTCCTTCCCCTTTGTCTCAGGTTTTCTTTTGCTTACCTCTTTACCCTTAAACTCTATAGGCTTGCTCTCAAATGTAGTATGAGTAGGTTTAGTGTTTGGTTCAATTCTGGAATAAGGTGGTGTCTTTGGATACCTCCTAGTTTTCACTAGTTTCTCAGTCTTCATTACCAAGTTTTGTGCTTGATCTATTGACCAGATTTGTTGCATGGCCAACATATCTTGGATCCCATCACTCAACCCATTTACACACCTAGTCACTTGCTGATCCTTAGTTTCTGTCAAGTTGCACTTAACTTGCAGCCTTAGAAACTCTTTTGTATAAGCTGAAACAGAACGAGTTCCTTGGACGTAATTCTGGAACTGTTGGAAGAGAGTTTGTTCATAATCCAACAGTAGAAAACGTCCCCTTAAGAGTGTTTTCATTTGGTGCCAATGACGGACAGGTGGCAGTTTATTGATCTTAGACTTTCTTGATGGCGTTGCCACCAAGCACCCGCACCACCACGTAGCTTGTAGGCCACTAAAGCTACTTTACATTCTAGACTTACATTCAAAATTTCAAAGAAACTCTCTACCTCATATTCCCAATCCAGAAACTGTTTTATATCAGTAGCACCATTAAAAGTAGGCAAATCAGCTTTTACCTTGTAAAAGTCATCATGTTGGCATTGTTGTCTCCCTCTTGGCAGAAACACACCATCACGTTCTACTTCAATTTTCTCTTCTTCAAAATCATCCATTGGAGGGGCAAATCGATTAGGCCTTTTTCGTGCACCCATGGTTGCTCCTCTTGCTCGCGGCCTGACCTCAAGCTCATCTACAGTCTCTTCCTCTAAATTGACATTCATTGGTACAGAATGTAGATATCTAGGCGGTCTTCTCCTTGTTGCCATTGATTCTTGTTATATTGGATCATTATTTATCGACTTCATAACTAGTTCGGTTAATGCTGCCATACGTTCCTACAATTCTATTATTCATGCTTGCATTCTTTGCTTAAACACATTCAAACGATCTCTATTCAAGTCACTAGGGCCTGCCATCTCAAGATGAGGCTCTGATACCACCTGATGCAAGATAAGCGTTGATGGGCTCACAATTTCATTCATGAAAACGTATTTATGTTGATATCGTTCAACAAGACGCAACTTGAAATTGGCTAGACACCAACTCAAAACAGGTTTTTATGAAAAATACTCTGTTTATTACTCTGAATACTCAAAATAATAACTAATCCCAAACTCTCAATCCTATGGTTTATATAGAGACCATTAGGATCAAGCTACAAGTGTGAAAGAGTATTAGACAATTCAAAAGCAAGTAAAATTCAAACATTACAGCAAATGATAGTCCTAAAGTGCTGCTGAAAAGTCATAAAGTGCTTGCTAGAATTTAAATTCTAAATTGGTTGCTAAAAAGTCCAAAAGAGCTACTAGAAAGTCTTAAAGTGCTTGCTAGAATTTAAATTCTAAATTGGTTGCTAAAAGTCTTAAAGATCTACTAGAAAGTCTTAATTTTCAGCATGTTAAACTTCTAGAATGGAGGTGCTAACTCCTCCACAATCTTCTTCATTTTGGGCTTCATGGGCTGGTTACAATCTTTTAAGAATGCTAAGGCTTGATTGTGCTATCCCCCATCATATATCTCATCCAACAATTATCAATATTTCTATGATAATTAAATTGAAATCAGATTCACTAAGAGCAAATTCTCTAAATGGTCATATATGCCATATGAGTATATTCTTATCTCATATGAAACTCAAAGCTACTTGCAATGATTATAAAATCAATTCATCCGTGGCCAACATAAAATTCCATTTTCTAAGTTTATTAAGGTTCTGATAAGGGCAAATTTGTCATATATTTTATCATATTTTTATTATTGATATTTTATGGTTTTATGAGAATAGATGGCTATTTATGTGCTTTATTGTTAATTGTAGGGACTTGAACAAAATTTAAAGAAGGAGCGAAAACAATGACTAAATTGCGAAGTTTTCAAAATATGAGTCCAGCGCCCCCGCACCACAAGGAATATAGCCCTAGCGCCAGAATAGTGATCGAAATTAGAAAAACGACCTGTTTAAGTCGCGTCTAACGCCCCAGCGCCAGACAGTCACTGCCCCAGCGATGATCCATCGCCCCAGCGCTATCAACATACCGCGCTAGCGGTGAAGCCGTTTTCATACAGCTCCCCAGCGCCAAGATCCCACCGCTCCAGCGGTAATAGCTTTTTCACGCGTCGCCCCAGCGACAGATGCATAGCGCGCCAGCGGTAGTGCGAGTCCTAATTCGACGAGAATTGAGATTTTCAAGCTCATATCAATCCCTATAAAAAGCCACTCGTTCCCAACCTTCAAGAATGAATCCAAGACGACCCAAGAGCACCAAGAATATAGAGCACGAGTCTTGGAGAGCAATAGGAGCTTAATTGAAGCAACTTTAGAGAGAAGTACAAGACGTTCTTCGGTATCAAGAGTTCCTAGGCAGCGCAATTAAGAGCGATTCGACGTCTATATCGGTTTACTAATAATTGTATCATGATTTATAATTATTTTTACTGCTGTTCTCTTGTAGCCATGAGCTAACTTATTTTCTAGGGTTAATATTTGAACTCAATATGTGCACTTAAATTGCCATATCTTTTAGTATTTAATAAACTTAGTCCTTTATTATTTCAATTACTTGTGTTTAATGCTTCAATATATCTGACCAATATATGGTGAATGAATTGGTAATATTTTGATAAACTTGGAAGAGGAATCAATATATTTAGACCTAGGTAATTTGATGCATGATTGTAGAGTAACATTCAATGTTGCATATGCAAGTTTCAATTTAGGATAGGAATATACCTAATTGGCATGTATGATCAATAAGACCTAATCTTAATGAATCTTAATTTATTACAAGTACCATAGGAATATAGGTATTTGGTAAATTAAGGTATACTTGCATGACCTTGGAAGAGGCTTGTAAATACATTAGTGTCTTGATCAATAATAAAGACTAAGTGAGTTAAATATTAGAGGGTTAATCATTAAAAAGCATATTGAGGGATAATATTAATCCTAGGTTTTCTCTACATTGCTATCACCTAAGTCTCTTTACATTGTGTTTTGCTTTTATATTTCTTACATTCATTCTTAGATTTTTATTTTTCTAAATAATTATTAGAAAGATATAATTTTAGTAATTGGTTAAAAAGAAAAAATTATCCCTGTGGGTTCGACATCCGACTTATTTAGTCTCTTTATTACTTGCATACGATAGTGTATACTTGCACTTAATTTATGATATAGAAATATCGCATCAGGTTCCCAAATCATTGTAATTCATTGTCATGTAATTAGAAGCATTAAGCATAGAATAAATTGAACAATTCAATGCCAACATGATGAATAAAGAAAAATAATCAATCTAAGCAACATATTAAGTTCACATTGCAATCCTAGCAATAAAACTTAATTCATAATTGTAAACATAAGTTTAGAGCATCTAACAACATCATTATATATATTAGAATCAACAACAAGTACGAAATTAAAGAGACGAGAAAATTTTCCCTGATGCAATAGTGATGTTCTTCCTCTAATATGTAGAATTCCTTTTTCTTCTTGTTGATTCTTGCTTACAAGTCTAAATGAATATGTTTAATTTTGTGTTCTCTGCTGCCCAACACGTTGTGGCTCAATAATAAGTGTTTTATAGGATTAGGGTTGCAAAAATAAGACAATTATGCCCTTCAAAAGTGAATAAATATTTTCTAGTTGAAGCTACTGACTTCAGCGTCGCGGCATTGAATCCTTATGCCCCAGTGCTGCACTGTCGTGTATTAAAAGTAGTGTATGCACTGTTCACTTACTGTAACGATAATACTATTTATGTTACTGTAGTAATATCACTATTCATACTACTTACGTGTCACTATTAATGCACTGTTTACATTTTGAGCGTTTTGGTCCCCTCTCAGATTTTCATCTTAAATAACTCCGTTTGTATCTGAATTTTAGTATTTTTACACCGATAGTCCTTAAACTTGTAAAACAACATTAATATGTATAAATGGCTAAATTATTGAGATAAATTGAGCAAATGTAAAGTTTAGGAGGATAAAATAAGCAGCATTGAATTCCAATGCCTTGGCGCTACATTGTAGCGTGTAAACAGTAACTATATGCACAGTTCATGTTACTGTAGATATATCACTGTCCATAAAGTACTTTTATGGACAATATTTACAACACTGTTTATATTTTGAGCTTTTTTTTGCCCCCTCTTGAATTTTCATCTCAAATAACTCAATTTGCATTTGGTTTCTAATATTTTTACACCGATAGTCCTTAAACCTGTAAAACAATGTTAATATGCATAAATGGTCAAATTATTGGGATAAATAAAGCAAATGTAAAGTTTAGAATGATAAAATATTTTATGTAATTACACCTTATCAGATAATAAGTTCTTGAGCTACTTTTAGAAGACTTTATAGGGAAAGTTGTGAACTAAGGTTTTGTTTTCGACTATATGTCATCCACAAACTGAGGTATAGAATTGAACTTTATCTACTTTACTACATTCTATTATTCAAAAGAACCTTAGGAAGTGAGAAGATTCTTTGCCATATGTAGAGTTTGCTTGTAATAGAAGTGTACATTTAGATATTGATTATTCGCCTTTTGAGATTGTTTATAGTTTTAATCCACTTACTCCACTGGATTAATCACCTTTACCTATTGATGAACATGCTAGTTTGGATGGCAAGAAGAAGGCTGATATGGTGAAGCAATTACATGAGAAAGTGCAACAACACATTAAGAAAAAGACTAAACAATATGTAACTCAAGCCAATAAAGGGAGTAAAAAGGTTATTTTTGAACTTGGTGATTGGGTCTGGGTGGATATGCGAAAAGAAATATTTCCAACCCAATGGCATTCTAAGTTGCATCTAAGAGAAAATGGTCCATTTTAAGTAATTGCAAGCATCAATGTCAATGCTTATAAATTGGATCTTCTAGGTAAGTATAATGTTAGTGCTACTTTAATATTTATGATCTTTCTCCTTTTTATATCGGTAATGATTTGAGGATGAATCCTTTTGAAGAGAGGAGGATTGATGAGAATCATTAAAAAGGCATGTGTAAAACTTCAAAGGATCCACTACATATCCATGGAGGCCCAATGACAAGAGTTAGAGCCAAGAGGATGCGAGAAGCACTAAATAGGCTGATTGAAGAAATATGGACTTCAAGTGCAACTAGTGGTATGAGTCATGAAGATTTAGGCTCAGAAAGGAATCAAAAGCTTGTGAACCTCATTCAAATATGTGAACAGCCTTTTTGATGAATTTGGACTATGTACATGAAAATGACACAAGATGATTGCATGCATGAAATCATAGAGATTTATGGGCATACATGTTTATATTATGTATGGGCTGGACTATGTTTTGTAAGCCCAATTGTTATTTAAATTAATAGACTATTCTAAAATATTTAGTATTAGTTTTCTATTCTGATTTGAATTGATATCTACCCAATCCTTTAGATTTTGTTATTTCCTATTTAGATTAGTGTTTGTGAAATTATACACACGCTAATTGCAACCGCAAGTGCACGGGTCATGAGCAAGTAATAAAGTGATGAATGAGTATCATTCCCACGAGGATTGTGTCCTAAATTGATGTTAAGTATTATATTGTTAATAATCTCAATTTTATCTAGGCAACTTGATCTAATTGCAATGACTAAGGAAAATTAAACTAACTCAAACTAAGGAATCAACAAAGCTACAAAATGATAATCTTTCGAAACGATGAATTTTATCAAATTGGGATTCTAAAGTATTGATTTCATTCTATTCGTCCTATGTTCTTCCTATTTAGTAATTTCGTTTTATTTATTAATCAAGGGATTAAGACTAATCTCATTACCTCTCTCGAACGTCAAATGAGATACTATGTATACATTGTTTGAATTTATACTTACGTGCCATCCCTTTATGTATGAATATTTGTTTAATATTTATACTAGTATTATAATTTCATTAAATCGCTAATTATATTTTATATATTGTAAGATACTTGTAATATTTTAGACATTGCATGATTTGAAAGAGTTCAGATCTGGTTTAAATGAGTTTAGATCAGTGCTAAAAATTAGCAACACTGAGAGTTATAAATACTAAGAGTTGGCACTGATTAGAGTTATCAAGTTATAAGAGTGAGCGATATCTAAAGAGTTAGTGCCTTGTATGACATAGGCAAAGACATGAGAATATATTAGTAATGATGTAGTTGCAAAGAGTTGCAAATAGTGCTAAGAAATGTCATTGTGCAAATATGTTCTTAAATATTATGTTCCTGATCTATCTTCACTGATGCTGATCTATCAGTGAATACCTTAATAAATATATAGATCGATGTATGTCTATATCTGGATGGTCTAATTGGTTAGTCTTAGCAGACCATGAGTTTAATGGAAGCTCGTATAGAGATACAGGTAGTCAGTAAGGACTAAGTACGGAACAGACTCACAAAGACCTCCAATAGACATCCCATAAAGCCTTTAATGGAGAGTTTTTTAAGTTGAGTAGTATTCGTGGTCCTTTGACCTGAGTTCTACGGTGCACTTATGAATGATCTACCATACTTTAGTTCCACACGTCAGAAACCTTTCATGGTCTGATCATTGGGTGTCGCTGGGTATGGTCCGATGCTCATGGAGTCTGATGTGCATAGATATGATTCATCAGCTCATTTGGATGAGTAATATACCCTAATGCTCTAAGATTGTATTCACAAAGTCTTATGGCCATAAGCAGTAATTTTCGGGAAAAGAGTTTAACCCTAGGAATAAATAATATCACAAATGTGTTTGAGAATATTATTTATTGAAATACAATTCTAGAGATAAGCTTTCGATCGGGCATTTGAAGATTTGACGGTGTTGATCTATATCTCCGCTCTATCCGAATATAAATGATGGAAGGATTATACGAATATGTTATAACCTCAACTTATATGGTCTAACGCGCTGCTCTGTAATATTCGTAACGTGTGTATGGGGCATCGTTCATAGACGTATGAAGGAGTTCTGTATGACAATTCGGGCATGGATCTAGAGGGTCTCACAATATGAAGTGTACTCATTGTGCACTGAAGCAACATCACGCGTCTCACACTGTGGGAAAGGGCTGCGTGCTAGGCCGTTAGCGCACGACCCCTTCTTGCACCTTGCATGCTAGACGCGAGGAGGGGCGCGCAACTAGGACTACCGCCAGGTTGCATAACACGCGAGGAATTCTAGGTTTTGTTTACTTTTTGTCCTCGATTTCATTCTTTCCCTCAATTTATTGTATTTGTTTTACAGGCACACTTTATTTTTTTTCCATTATATCACAATACATTATCACTATATTTCTATACTTGTATTTTTACAAACTAAATTTTTTAGTTATATTATTAATAAAAATAATTTTGTTCATTTATTAATATTTTAACTAACAAAATATAGTTAAATTATTGTTTACTATAAAAATTATGGCTTTTAAACTAAGAACTATACATATACATTTCTCTTTTTTTTATTTGATGAGCTCTAATATTCCTTTCTAAATATTTTGTCTTTATTGTTTTTTTTATGGTAGGACTAGGAAGAGCTTTTGTCTTATCTTTTCTAGGGGGTACTGATCATTGTGGTCGTAAATCTATTATAATGATGGGCATATTTCACATTTTCAATGTTAGCAGTTCTTATTTGTTAACTTTCTATCTCAACTTATCGAAGAAATTAAGTCTGGACTTTTCAACATTTATTGTTCTCTACAGATGTGTTATAAAATTCTCTAGGGAATTCTCTTCGAAGATTCCACCTCATCTTGGATCTCAGCTATCACCCAATGAATCTCTTTCATGGAAGCAATTTTGCCTTCGATCAGCTCTACCACGTTCTTGGAATCGGACTCAATCGTACACGGATGGAAACTATTTTTTCTAGCCACCTGAATTCTGAGTTGGATTGCTTCAGTTTCAGCTTGTTCGACATCTCCATTTATTGTGCCATATTTCATAGCAGTAGCTACCACAGCCCCTTCCCCACTCGTGACAACAACACCAACCCCTATTTTCTTGCTTATATCGCAAAATGATGCATCCACATTCACCCTAAAGCCAACTACAAATTCTATTCCTTTGTCTGTTCTCTTTTCAAACGTCTCATAGCTTTGGTACTGGATATGGATCAATGCTTTAGCTTTGGCAAGGAATGATGAAGTGCTCTCAGAGGCCTTTCCTTCAAATATAGCTTTGTTTCTAGACAACCAGTAGAACCAGAGTTTTGCTGCAAACATCTCCATATCATAGTCAATAGTTTAGCAGGCCGCCTATTGTAAACATCTCCATATATCTTAACAACCTTCTTTTAGGACCAAGCCTGTAACTGGAGTTGACTTCCACACAGCTTTGGTATGTTTGCATCTCATGATAGCAAGAATTACATCTTTTGGGGCCTTCCTGCACCTTCCACATATTGGGGAGGAACTATAATTCCTCTTGAAGAGGTTTTCATTAGTAGGAAGCAAGTTGTGAATGGCTCTCCATAAAAATTGTAATTTTTGGTAATGTTGGCAAAGAACACACTAGTTTTCTATTCCTTCGACATGCTTGTGGATGGTTGAGGTCGATCAGGATACATTAATGCTAAAGCTACATAATATCTGTTTCGTATATTGTATGCACCTCTCTTTTCAAAGTGCCATATCAAATAGTCTTCCATGTGTGATCTTGGCAATGGAGGTGAGGATCAATTCAGCATCTTCTATGCAAATTTTGCTTATAATCAAAGTGTTGTTCCATTAGCTGTTTTTGATTAGATCACTGACCTTACTATCTAAGGGTAGTAAAAGTTTTGGGGATATGGGTAGAAAGGTAAAAGGTTTGGGGATCCATCTTCTTCTAAAATTTAACACTTTTTTCCCCACTTTCAATTCTATATCCCAAACCATTCTGGAGAACAACCCTGCCCCACAATAAGCTTCTCTAAATGAAATAAGGTTGACTACCTACCTTAGCATTTAGGAAATTCCCTTCTCTAAAGTTATAATATCCAATCCTCATTAGTAGTATTAACGTTTAAATTTCGGTATAGAGTAATGAAGATACCGTGGGGTTACCCAATTTTAATCTTATTAGAAATATTTTTTTATGGTGCACGTGAGAGATATTAGATCTAATTTGATAATTTCACACTCGGTCGAAGCATCGGACAACCCTAGAATATTTTTAGAATTTTTCTCTATTGGCTTGGAAAAACAAAATTTAATTTACTACATGAATTTCTATTTAAGGGTTATGTATGGAACAAGCCTTTGTTGGGAAACACAATCTATATATTAGAGAATGGACCAATTAGAAATAATCTCATGGATTGCCAAGTTAGAAATTCTAGTTAGTTCTTTGGACTATTACAAAGGAACCAATTACATACTTAGTTTCCAACCAATGGAAAATTAGAAATTTAGAGTAAGTTGAGGGGCAAATTGGTCTTTTGAGGGAGCACTATATATATGGTAGAAATGTGTAAAAATTTCAAGTGATCAAAAGCACAACACTTAGAGCAAAAGAGAGCAAAATTCGTGCAAAAGCAGAGGCTGCTACAGTGAAATTTCAATTTTTTTTTTCATGATTTTGCATGCTTAATCAAGCTAAAATAAGGTCACATATCAGTTCCTAAGATTAATTGAAGTCTCCATTAGTGAAAATTAAAAAAAAGAGGTAAGAAAAGCATTGTTTTGTGAGATTGATATGTGAACTTTCAAGATTGCTTCAATTGATGTTCTTGTGTGTATTCTTGGTTTAGATTGAGTTGAATTCTAGTGTGGAGCTTGAAGGAATCATCAAATTGAAGAAATTGGCAAGGTAAGAATTAGGGTTTTAGGTGATTTGGATGTAGAGACTTCAATTGGTTCTAATTAGGGTATTATAATGAAATTGATTTGATTTTGATGCAATTGGAATAAGATATTGAGAAAAGAAATGTGTTGGATCATAGGGTGAAATTCTGCCACTTTAGAGAAGTTAGGGATTGAGTTGTGTTTTGGTTGAATTGTGGTGTATAAATAGTGCCTTTTGTAAATTGAATGTATATGGTTGATGGAAAAATCATAAATGAAGAAAATATGACATAATTGTCCATTTTGGTAAGGTGAAGGGCAATTATGTCCAACCAAAGTTATAAGGCGTTTAATAATTTTCAGGGCGCTGGATAGTGAGTTAGATTATATTAAATGACTCCGTAAATAAAAATAAAAAATTAATATTTATCCGGGCTTTGTATGCCTATTACGGCGTTTAATAGTTAAATGAAATTCTAGTGTTTGAATTAGTTCTAATGTCATTTATAGCATGTAGGTCAAGAAAATCGAGACCGGTAACGGGAGCAAAAATCTAGAGCAAAATCGCTCGAAGTGGTTGTGAGTGAAAATCTGTCATTTCTTTTATCTTTCGTTTATTATATTTTCGCATAATGAAAATGCATGTTTTATGTACTTTTAATGCATAAACATGAGTTGGGATTTTGATATATATCCATATATATGCTTTTACATGTTCAGTTTAAGAAACAACTTTAAAATTACTACATCCGTTTCAAAGGCCATTGGTACCCTCAAATTATAGCGGTGGTGATTGTATTAGACCCGGTCGGTATATCTTATACACATGGGCAGGTTATGGGGGTGTGTCACTAACTCCGAAAAGTTGGGATGTCGAGTCATGTGAGTCGCTCTATATGTACGGGGTATTATCTTGCTATATATATGCGATATAGGATTTCACTGCATAGTCAGTGAGATGTCTTGTGATATCACTGTGGGTGCTGCTAGTTGAGGTGCCCCGTGACCTACTCACGTGTGTGGTGCTAGTTTAGGGTTACCATTGGTACAGTTTAAAAAGAAAATGGCCGAGTAAGGGCTTTAATAGTTTTTGATCTACCAATTGCATATTATGCGTTTATATGCACATGCTAGTTATTATGTTGTACAAATTTTGGATATTGTTTTTCAAAGATGTAAATAAAACCCACTCGGCAAGATTTTATCGGCATATGATGTTAGAAACAGTTTTGTAGCTTTATACCAGTTTTAGAAGCATGATTTATGCATGTCTTTTAAAATTTAATATCCATGCAGAATGTTATTTTATTTGAAATCTTAAATGCACTCACTGAGCTCATTTAGCTAACTCGTTTTGTGTTTTATATTTTCTAAACCCCATTCTCAGGTGCACGTCTCGTTACGCCAGCTGCTGATTCTCCTATTATTGATTAATGGGCCAAATCTGAATATCATTTTGTACATGTAAATGTGCTAAATAGCACTCTTTTTGCTTTCAGCATAGTAGTTCTAGATTTGTGCATTGTACATATGTTTTGGATAACTAAGAAGAGATTTTGATATTTTGATGATCGTTTCACTTTTTATCAATATTCCAGTTTTATGATCATAATGAAATTATTGAGTTGAGTTGGAATTATTTTGGAAAGGACCGGAGGTCCTATGTGGCAGTATTGAGAAGTGGTTTGGAAATAGAAGTGTAATTCTTTGCAACTTTTGTATTGAATTTTCATAAAAACAAGGAAAACTCTGCCCCTTTTTTTAAAAAAATTAATATGTCATCTTCATGTATATTCCAAGATTTTCTCAGTAATAACAAAAACTAAAAAAGGGGTTCGCCTCGCGAAATTTCCGTTGAAGTGCCCGATAAAGCCGTTGAGATCTACTGTAGAGGGTCTCGGGTCCGGTCCTGTCAAAAATACCGCACCTTAAGCACTCTTTCAACCAATAAATCTGGCTGTTGCTGATTTCTCCAGCCTTGTTTAGTTAATAGTGCTCGATTGAAAGAACTTAACTCAGAATTTCATTCCCCCCATCTTTTTTTATATACACATTTTCCCTATCTCATCCAATGAATCTTTATTTGTTTCTCAGCCAACCCCACCAGAAGTTAGTTATCATTCTTTGAATATCTTCATACAGAGACTCAAGAATCTTGAACATACTCATAGCATACATTGCGATTGCTTGTGCCATGACTTTAATAAAGATCTCTTTTTCCCACTTGAGAATAGGTTGCTATTCCAACCTCTAACTTTGCTCCTAATGTAAAGCTTTAAATCATTGAAATAACTTATCTTATTTCTGCCAACCATGAAGGGTAACCCAAATACTTAGTGTGGAGTGAGACTACATTAAGAGCACTTTAGATATGGATTCCCTTTTCTGGTCGTCAACGTTTGGGCTGAACATAACATAAGATTTCTCCAAGTTAATAATTTATCCTGTAGCAGCCGTATAGCCATCTAGAATCCTTTTAATTCTAGTATATTCCTCTTCCCTTGCCTTGACAAAGATTAGGCTATCATTAGCGAAAAACAAGTGGAAGATGAAAATGTTTCTCCCAAAGCTAATTCCCCTCACAATTTGATCCCTACCTACCTTATGAATCAGAGATGATAACGCTTTAGCACATATTATAAAAATATATAGGGAAAAGGGACACCTTTACCTTAGACCTCGCCTTGGGACAATTCTGCCTCTTGGTTTACCATTCACCTGGATTGGAAAGATTGGAGATGACATGTACCTCATAACTAAATCAACCCATTTCTCAAAAAAGGCCAAATTTCTGCTTTGTCATTTTTAAAAACATCAATTCCACCTTGTTATAAATAAGCCTTGCTTATATCTAGCTTCATGACCATCAAGCCCACTTTGCCCTTCTTCTTGTTCCTAATCTTGTGGAGATACTCGTAATCAATAATGATGTTATTGTTGATAAACTTTGACAGGATAAAAGCACTCTGGTTTGGCTTAGATTGAGTTTAGAACTAGTTTTAACTTGCTGGCAATCATTTTTATAATAACTCTTTTGGTGAAAAAAAATTAAGCGTAAATTCAAGATATATTCCTTATTATTTGTTTTTATAACATTAAATTTATATATTTATTTGATAAAAATAAAAATTAAAGATTTTTTTTATTCTGCATTATGAATTTCATAATTCTGACATGAAGACTTTTAATTCTATGCCTGTCTATGAAGGTTTCTGCACTCTCCAGGAGGTTACAATTTCACATTTATATTTAATTATTATATTATTTATTTACTTTTAATTTTCTAAAATATAATGTCTGTATTCCATGACTTTCTTAGATTCTAATTTAACAATATATTTGTATCTAAGGAACCAAAATGGAGTAAACTAAACAAGTAATATGAAAATTTTAATATAGTTTTTTCAGTTTATTTTTATTTATTATTGTTATTATTGGTAATATTTTGGTTTAGAAGGTCCATGAAAGTGCATAAATTTGGTTAGGTTGATTTGAAGCTGAAAGTGTCTGGAAGGAGATTGGTGAAGAAAATTCTAGAAAGGGAAGCGAAATGACGTGGTGCAGCTAAGGTAATTGTGAGGACAACTAAGACTTATCACACAATCCGCTCATTAGTCTTTGTTGCCAAGTATTGTGCAAGAAAATTGGCCAAAATGTTCTGGGTTTTTGCTGTTGTTAATGGCAAAATTATTTTCCAAAGAGAAGCAATTGATACCATTACTGATAATCCGCAAGGTTGTCATTTTACTCCTCTCGGGGGTTTGTTTTGATTGAAGAATAAAGCTTATTGTTTCATTTTAAGTTGTTTTGGTTGCTTCTTTAGTTTTATTTGTTGGCTGAACAGATGATAATCTACACAAGTTTCTTGTTCAATCTCTGAGCAAGAATGTTAAAGTACTGATTGATGGAAATGTTGTTCTAGGGGAGGAGAAATCTTATAGAGGATGTCAACAGAACTTACAAAGGTCAGGTTCAAGTTTTTAAATGAAAGTCAGTGTTTTTATCTATCATATTTTAATTTCCTTGTTTAATAATCTTGAAACATCCCTGCGTAGGAAAAACTATTTAGCAAGCGGAGGAATGTGTTAAGGAACAGGCTTGATGTGGATGTCATGAAACTTCAGAAGTGGGGTGGTGTTGAGTCTAGAAATGAAGAAGTTCGTGAAAAGGCTAGAAGTTATAGGATAAGGGTAAGTGTTTTACCTTTTCTTTTTCCATTTTCTTACTGTACCGCTCCTATCACATATCCGCTAGCTAATGTCATAGCAGCTCTTATAACTAACTTTTGGTGGGAACACTGTTCACATTCTACCTGCTTCAAAGACAACTCTAATAACTAACTCAACAACGGACTTAACAAATCAGTTCTGCACCTTGACAGCTTAGCTCCATATCAGCATTTTAATATAGATCAGTACATACTATAATATCTCTCCTCTGGCTCAAGGTTTAAGCAAGACCTGAGCTTGGATTTATGGAAAGCAAATTTCAAAGGTGAGGGATTTAGTTAAAATGTCAGTTGTTTGGTTTACACTTGAGACATATCTATTTCTATTTGATTATTGGCAACCATTTCTTAGATAAAATGCACATCTAATTCTATATGTTTAATCTAAGAATGAAATAGGGGCTTAAATGTTAAGACTTGAGTATTTTGAGAACTGCAGATAAATTGTAGTTCTTCAAGTAATGAGCTTAACTACAATACTTCAACACATGTAGTAGCTAGTGATTTGTACTTAGCTTTTGTACTTGATCTTGACATCACATTTTTCTTTTTAGATGACCATGAGACAAGATTATCATCCAAGAAAACACAATAACCACCAATTATTAATTTTCTATCCACTAGATCACTTCTCCAATCAGTTTTTCCCCAATCAACATCAATATACATTGTCAATTGATAATTTTCCAAATTAACAAATTCAATACCATAATTGACAGTAGCTTTAAGATACCTTAGAACCCTCTTGCAAGATAACAGATGATGAATTATTGATGATGATAAGAATTGACTCAACTTGTGTACTGAATAAGAGAGTTCAAGCCTAGATAGAGTTGCATATTGTAATGCTCCCTACAATGCTTCTAAGAGAGGGATTTTCAAACAAATCAACATCATCATCAAGTAGTTTTTATTTAACACTTATGGGTGTATCACATTCATTGCAATTAACCATATTTGCTTTCTTAAGTATATTATTAATGTACTTTGTTTGAGATAAATGTAGACCCGATTTTACAGTTGTCACTTCAACTCCCTAAAAGTTGTTAAAATGTCGCAAATCTTTCAAAGCAAATGTGTTGCTCAAGTATTGAATAGAGTTTTCTAATAATGAAGAGGCATATCCAGTTACAAGTATATCATCCATATACACCAACACCAAAATTAATCTTCTATTTTGGCTTATAATAAATAATAAAATATTTGATCTAGAGTTTATAAAACCACACTGTAAGAGAGTAGCCTTAAAGTTTATCATACCAAGCTCTTGGATCTTGTTTCAAACTACAAAGAACCTTATGAAGCTTGCAGATATAAGATAGATGTATTGAATCAAAAAAATCCCTTAGGTTGATTCTTATAAACTGCTTTTGATAAGTGTATATTAAGAAATGTGATGTGAATCAGGTTTCTAAACTTCACAAGATCCATTGAGCATTCATGGGGGGCAAAAAATGAAGGAAGTATTAAATTGGTTAATTGAGAACATCTCAAATTCATTCTTGGTTTAAGATGCTAAACTATCCCAATTCAATGTTCAAGATAATTAATGGATTGTCAATGTTATTCAAGTTTCTTTAAGTGATTTAGAGTAATATACATGAAGAACAAAATAAGATGTATATCAATTTAGGAAGAAAGATCTGGCTTATATTAATTTGGGAAGAAAAATTGGTGTAACTGTTCATGTGACTTTATAAGATCCTTATTTTCTTTATTTCCTTTCTTTATTCTTAGGTTAAATTTAGAAACAATGATACAAAAATATTTGTTTCCTTAATATGCTTGTAATTTATTTCTTCTTTTTGTAATCAATTCCTACTATGACCTAAGATTTTATTTTATTTTTTCCTTTATACTCTTGTTAAAATTGGCTATATTAGAACCTGTAACCCTAAAGGGAATTAAGAGTTTTAACACTATTAATAATGAGATTTTTCTCTTGGTTCATCTAAGACCTTTTCAGAACTTATCAAGATTTCTTCTTTTGGCGTTCATCTTTAACTTATCACTCACAATCTTTCTCATTTTTCTTGAGTTTGGTGTCTATCCTAATTTCTTATATCTTTGATTCTTATCTTTTTATAGATAATGGGTCAAGGTTCTTGTTTTTATTTTTTATTTTTTGTGAATTTGAATTAGAACGATCCTTGGTATGGAAACCTTATTAAGCGTTGAGTCTCACTTTCTTTGTGAGGTTCACAAAAATTAGTATTAGAGCTTAGGCTCTAAATCAGGTTTGATCTATCCATATTTTCATTATTTGTTCTTTCTTTTAAATATGCACCCTTTGTTTAGTCCTTTCAATTCGCAACATACCATCTTTATTTCTTCTTGTCTACAACTTTTATTGATTTCTTCACCCTAATTCGTTCAAGTTTTATTATTTATCAATACATATAAGTAAACAAAACAAGACAAAAATATTTGAAAAAAGTGTAGAAAAATTCAGTTATTCTGAATTAAAAAAAATAGTATAGAAATGTAAATTAGTTGAATTATTATTTGTTATTCAGGTTTTGTTTGCATAAAGTGTGTATTCTGCCTATTTTGTGTAATTCAGCCTAAAACAAATTAACAACATTAATTGCATAAAAATTCAAATTTCTTTTTGTTATTCTCTTTGCTTCTTAAATTATGCCTATTCTTTTATCCTTTGTGTTTAACTTGTTCTTATTCCTAATGATATGATTTGTTGATTTGGATTGCTACAAGATAATTTTGATTAAATTTTTCAAGTTCAATAAAGAATTAAAGAGGAGACGAAATAGTGAAAAAAAGATAAGAGAGAATGAGCTCATAAGAGGGTAAAAGCTAAATTTGAGTAAACATAAATGTAAATGCTATCGATCTAAAGAGACAACACGCAAGGAAATGTTTGTAAGGTTTTCTTACTTTCTTTGTAGGTTATTAAATATGTCTCAAGGAAAAGATAAAGGCTCGTCTGATGATGCTCAGGAAAAGATAGATAGATTTTAAACTCTTCTTTAAGTCTATAGAACAAAATTTGAATCAACTAGAATTAAGTTTTGTGATGCGAACCATGCTGCTAAAACTTCACAAGGTCCATTTAGCATCCATGGGTGATGGAGACACAGTAGAACAACAACTCATGTGAGTAGCCCATGTGATAGAAGCTTTTGGGAGCCTACAACTACATTTATTGCTGTGATTGCAAAGTTTGATGGTCAATTTGAAGTGAAGCCTCAGTATTGATAGTTATTGGTAGTTAGTAGTTATAAGTTTTCATTAATTATTGTAATAAGTGCTAGCATCCCGAGTGCCTAAGTTATTGATAGTAGTTGGTATTTAGTAGTTTTAAGTTTTTATTATTAGTTGTAATATGTGTTGGCATCTCAAGTGAATAAGTTATTGGTAGTAGTTGTAAGTTGTCATTAATTATTGTAATAAATTTTAGACATCCCAAGAGGTCTCTATAAATACATGAGAGATGAGGAGGAAGGGAACATTAATATTGAGAGTTTTCTCTTAAGTTCTTCAAAGAACTTTTATTAGAACTTATCAAGATTTTATCTTGTGGTGTTCTTTCATACTTATCACTCACAACTTCATATTTATCTTGAGTGTGGCATCTACAATCTTCTTATATCTCTGGTTCTTATCTCTTATAGATACTAGGTCAAGTTTCTTATTTTTGTTTATCTAAAAATCTGAATTAGAACGATCCTTAACAAAGGAACCTCATTGACTGTTAGGTCTCACTTTTCTTTGTGAGGTTCACATCATTTGGTATCAAAGCTTAGGCAATAAATCAGGTTTGAACTATCTTATCTTTTCATTGTTTGATCTTTCTTTTAAATCGAGAACTTTGTTTTAGTCTTTAAAATCCGTAGCCTATATCATCTTTGTTATTGTCTATAACTTTTGTCTACTTCTTCATTATAATTAGTTCAAGTTCAGTTATTACATATTTTAAAAAATAGACAAAAAATTCATAAATTATTTTTTTTAAAAGTAGAGAAAAATTCAAATTCAATTGATTTCAAGCTTACCATTTTGAATTTTAAAAAAATTAGAGAATAGAAAGTTCTAAATAAGTTGAAGTGTTACTCAAAGCTTTGTTGCATTAAGTGTGTATTCTGCTTATTTTGTGCAATTAAGCTTAAAAAAATTCTAATTACATCAATATTTGTAATTCCTTTTGTCTTTACTTTTCTATTTCGTTGTTTTGTTTTTTCTTTTTTTTTTCTTTCCTTTGCTTCATAAATTCTATTTATTGTCTTTATCCTTTGCATTAAAACCTATTTTCATCTTTAATGAACTAATTTGTTGAGTTTTACACTGTCACAAGTTAATTTTGATTAAGTTCATTTTTAATAAAGAACTAAAGAGGAGACTAAAGAGTAAAAATAAAAAAAAGGCAAGAATGTATGAATTCATAAGAGGGTAAAAACTAAATTTATGTGAAAACATGAGTAAAAGTTGAGTGAATCATTCTTTGAGTGAAACAAGTTAGGGAGTGTACGAGATTTTTTAACTTTGTTTTGTACAAAATATATCAAACAACAAGAACAAAAATACTTCCAAAGTTACTTCAAAAAAGGTTGATTCAAAGTTTCTCGTGGACATTTTAATGGGAGAGATTAGGAGATTGTTGAAAGCAGAGATGAAACAGGTTCATGAATGAATAGAAAAAGCTGAATCTATTACAGAATGGCGCAGTAAACTAGGATTCCTAATGTACGAAGGCATGATAGGCTTGCTACCATGAAATGAAGATAAAATTGACGAAGATGCTTAGGATAAATTCTTGCATTTGGCAAAGAAGGTAGAAAGACAACTAAATAGGAAGAGTTCTATAAGTTATGGCCAAAAATTGAGTTTCGCATTCACTTCAAAACTAGATTTGAGTAAAGAAGATGAGCAAACTAATTCTAATTCCAAAGCAAAAGCTCCTAAGTGCCAAAATGTGGGAGGTAGCCAAGGCAACGGTAAACTAGATTTTCAACCAAGTAATAAAGATATCAAATGTTTTATATGTCTGGGAACATGTTATATTGCATCTCAATGTTCAAATTAGAATGCATTAATTCTAAGCGATAATGGCATCATTGAAACTGAAACCAAGTGAGATGATGAATCTATACCACCTTTGAAATATGCAAGTGATGGAATGGAGTACCTAGTAGATGGCGAGCTGATGGTTACTAAGCGTGCATTAAGTTTACAAATCGAAAAAGATGAGAAGATACAATATGATGACATCTTTCATAGATGCTATATCAATAGTAAAGTATGTAGTAAGATTATTGTTGGTTGTAGTTGTACTAATATGGCTAGCACTAGTTTAGTTCAAAACTAAATTTACTTACTACGAAGCATCTAAGGCCATATATCTCTAGTGGTTGATTAAATGTAGAGAAGTCATGGTAAATAAACAAATGCTAGTTTCATTCTTTATTAGTAGGTACAAAAATGAAGTTTTATGTGATTTTAGTACCTATGTATGTTAGGCAAATTCTGTTAGGATGACCATGGCAATATAATAAATGTGTAATGCATGATGGTGTCAGAAATAAATACACATTTGTAATGGATGAGAGACAATCACTTTTGTACCTCTAACCTCTAGGCAAGTTTACGAAGATCAAATGATAATTAAAAAAAAAGAGATAAAAAAAAAGAATGTGTTAAAAAAAGAAAAAGTGGCTGAACTTGAAAATGAGAGTAAAGTGAGAGAGGCCAAGAGCAAAAATAAAGAGAGCACAAGTGAAAAGATGAAAGTTAACGATGGTTTATTTGAGAGAAATGAAAGAAAACAGATGAGCATATATGCAAAAGAGAGTGGAGTTTTTAGTACTAATAAACTTAACTCCTCTTTACCTAGTGCTCTTGTTTCTCTTTTACAGAATTTTTTTGATGTGTTTCCCATAGACATACCTAATGCTTTATCACTAATAAAGAAAATCAAGCATCAAATCAATTTTATACCTAGAGCATCAATTCCAAATAAGCCAGACTATAGAAGTAATTCTAATGAGATAAAGAAACTTCTAAGGCATGTTAGTAAGCTTATAGAGAAAGGGTATATGTGTAAAAGCATAAGTTATTTTGCGATTCTAGTATTGCTTATGCCTAAGAATAACGGGTTAAGGAAGATGTGTGTTGATTTTCACGCCATCAAAACTATCACTTCAAAGTTCAAGAAAGTTGTATTTGAACCCGGTAAAGATTTGAGGACAAATCATTTTCAAGAGAGAGGGAATGACGTAAACCAAGCTGCCAAAACTTCACAAGGTCCATTGAGCATCCATGGGTGATGGGGAACAGCAGCATAGCAGCTCATGTGAGTTGCTCATGTATTAAGAAGCTTTTGGGAGCCTACAACTCTATTTATTATTGTGGTTACAAAGTTTAACAGTGAGTTTGAACTGAAGCCTCAGTATTGATAGTTGTTGGTAGTTAGTAGTTATAAGTTTTCATTAATTATTGTAATAAGTACTAGCATCCCAAGTGTCTAAGTTATTGGTAATAGTTGGTCGTTAGTAGTTTTAAGTTTTCATTAATAATTATAATAAGTGTTGGCATCCCAAGTGCTTAAGTTTTTTGTACTAGTTGGTAGCTAGTAGTTGTAAGTTGTCATTAATTATTGTAATAAATGCTAGACATTTCAAGAGGTCTCTATAAATACATGAGAGATGAAGGGGAAGGGGACAGAATTGATGATGTTAATATTGTGAGTTTTCACTTAAGATCTTCAAAGAATAATTATTAGAACTTATCAAGATTTCATCTTGTGGCATTCTTTCAAACTTATCACTCACAACTTCTTAATTATCTTGAGTGTAGGGTCTACAATCTTCTTATACCTCTGATTCTTATCTCTTATAGATTACGGGTCAAAGTTCTTGTTTTTGTTTATCTAAAAATTTGAATTAAAATGATTCTTGGTAAAGGAACCTCATTAAGTGTCGGGTTTTACTGTCTTTGTGAGGTTCACATCAGTTTGATGAGTTGAATGAGATAATAGATAAAGTTAAATCTAGTTCAAAAAGGGGACTGCAACCTAGAGCTTCTAATGTGTGACGAAGAGAGAGAAATCCACTTAGGTATGATTATGGATGACTATGGGGATGACATAGACGATGATGATCGTACCTCAAATGTTAATTTAGAAAACGTTTGGCATAAGAATGGAGATAGAGGAGTTAGAGATGGAGATAAGGTTGATAACAACTTAGGAAGCATTGAGATAAAGATACTATCTTTCTAAGGGAAAAATGATCATGAAGCTTATTTTGAATGGGAGCAAAAAATGGAATTGGTGTTTGATTGTCACAATTACTTCAAAATTGAAAAAGTTAAAGTTGGCCGCTATAGAATTTATTGACTATACTATTGTTTGGTGGGATCAACTAATTTTGCGTAGGAGACAGAATTGTGAAAGACCTATTTAGACATTGGAAGAGATGAATACTATTATGAGGAGGCGATTCATTCTAAGTCACTAGTATAGGGACTTATTTCAGAAGTTCCAAAGCTTTACTCAAGGGTCTAAAAGTGTTAAAGACTACCACAAGAACATGGAAATAGCCATGATTCTAGCCAATGTGGAGTAGGACTAACAAGCTACTATGGTTAGGTTTCTAGTTGGTTTGAACCGTAATATTGTAAACGTGGTGGAGTTACAACATTATGTTGAGTTGAATGACATGGTGCACATGGCCATAAAAGTTAAGCAATAATTGAAGATGAAGGGTTTCACATGAACTAGGCCAAATTCGGGGTCTTTTTCAACATGAAAACCAAATTAGAGCAAAAAGGATTAAAAGCCTAATTTCAAGCCTAATACCGAAACCTCCAAAAACAATAAAGGTGGAGGCGCCCCGAACAAAGGTAAATCTGATTCCCAACCTTCTAAAAATAGTGATATCAAATACTTTAATTATTTAGGAATATGTCATATGGCATCTAAATGCCCAAATAAAAGAGTGATGATATTGAAAGATGATAATGATATGAGACCAAAGGTAAATCTGATGATGAGCCCCTACCACCTTTGAAGGATGCAAGTGATATTGAGTATTTGGTTGACAGAAAGCTTTTGATTGCAAGAACAGCTCTTAGTATGCAAATAAAAAAAGATGAGAAGGTACAACGTGATAACATTTTTCATACTATATGTCATGTCAATGATAAGGTATGTAGCATGACTATCAATAGGGGAATTGTACTAATGTGGTTAGCACTAGTTTGGTGAAAAAATTAAATTTGATAACTTTGAAACATCCTAGGTTGTATAAGCTGTACTGGCTGAATGATTATGGAATGTAGCCGCACCTTTGACTAAACTTGTCAAAAAGAATGTAAGTTTTAAGTAAGGTGATGAATAAGAAAAGACATTCAATTTGATTAAGAAAAAATTAATTATTGCATCTTTATTTACTTTACCTAACTTCACTAAAAGTTTTAAAATTAAGTGTGATGCTTCAAGAATAGGTAGTGGAATTGTACTAATGCAGGAAGGACATCCCATTCGTATTTTAATGAGAAGGTAAGTGGAGCTGACTTAAATTACCCTACATATGATAAAAAGATGTATGCATTATTTAGAGCATTGAAAACTTGGCAGCATTAGAGATTGTGATTTATATGGATCATGAATCATTGAAGCATTTAAATGGTTAACACAAGCTAAACGAGTAGCACGCCAAGTAAGTGGAGTTCATTGAAACGTTTCCTTATATGATCAAGTACAAGCAAGGTAAGAAAAATATTATGGCTGATGCAATATCTCGAAGGTACGCCTTAATTTCTATTTTGAAAATTATTTAATTTTGAATACATTTAAGACTTATATGTTAATGATTCTGATTTTGGTAATGTTCAATGCATGTGAGAAAGTGGCATTTGGCAAGTTCTTTAAGCACAATGGATTTTTATTTAGATAAAATAAGTTATGTGTGGGCAAATGTTCATTACGTGAATTGCTTGTTAGAAAAGCTCATGGGATGGTTGAATTGGACATTTTAGTATATCTAAGACTTTAGATGTTTTATATAAGTCTTTAAGCACAATGGATTTTTATTTAGATAAAATAAGTTATGTGTGCCTAAATGTTCATTACGTGAATTGCTTGTTAGAAAGCTCATGGGATGGTTGAATTGGATATTTTGGTATATCTAAGACTTTAGATGTTTTATATGAACACTCTATTTGCCCCTCGTATAAAATGTGATGTAGAAATAATTTGTGAGAGGTGTATCACTTGTAAACAAGTTGAGTCTAAAGTTAAGTCTTACAGATTTTATACTTAGTAAAACTTGGATTGACATATCTATGAATTTTGTGTTAGATTTATCTATGTCACAAGAAGGTTATGAATTCCATATATGTGGTCATTAATAGGTTTTCTAAAATGGCATATTTTATTCTATGTCATAAAGCCGATGATGCGTAACATATTACTGACTTATTTTTTAATGAGATTTTAGGATTTCATGGCATGCCTAAGAGTATTGTTTTAGATAGGGATGTAAAGTTCTTAAGCAATTTTTGATAGACTTTGTGGGATAAGTTACGAACTAAACTTTTATTTTCTATTTGTCATTCACAAACTAATGGATAAATCGTAGTAGTTAATTGGATTTTATTTACTTTATTGCATGTTATAATACAAAAGAACTTGAAAACATGGAAATTTTTTGCTGCATGTAGAGTTTGTATATAATAGGAGTGTTCATTTAGCAACCAAATTTTCACCTTTTGAAATTGTGTATGGTTTTAATCCATTAACTCTTTTGAATTTAACTTCTTTACCTATAGATTAACGTGTAAATTTAGATGAAAAGAAGAAAGTTGACTTCATTAGACACATCCATGAAAACGTACGACAAAATATTGAAAGAAGAACTGAACAATATGCCAACCAAGCTAAGAAGAAATGCAAGAAAGTTGTATTTGAGTCAGGTGGTTAGGTTTGGTTGTATATAAGGAAGGAACGATTTTTCGTTCAAAGGCATTGTAAACTACTTCCAATAGAAGATGTTCCATTGATTATTGAAAGAATCAATGACAAAGCCTATAAGTTAGACCTTCCAAGTGAGTATAATGTAAGTGAAACCTTTAATATTATTGATTTATCTCTTTTTGAAGTAGGTGAAAATTTAGGACAAATACTTTTCAAGAGAGAGGGAATATTACTAATTAGGTTACCTAAGCTTCACTCTATATCTCTTGGGTGGATTCCTTAGAGTTATGAGTTTGAGAGCCCTATATATCTTGTAGGGATTCTTTGGGTGGTGAATTATTCTGTATCCCAATATGTTTCTCCTGAGTGGTGAGCTTGGTTTTGTATCTCTTTTCACTTTATCAGTGTTTGATTTAATTTTAATAAATGTGGTGTGTTTTCATTCTTCCATTCTTGTTATATTTTCTTTTAAACACTCGAGTCTGCATCAGTTTGGTATTAGAGCTTTAGATTTGTTTTCTTTGTCTTTTAATGGACAAAGGTCGTTGATTTGTTCCAACCATTGAAGCGAAGCCTGTAGCTCAAGATGATACACAAGACATTCTAATTGAAGAGTTAAGACAACAAATTCAGCAACTTCAAACAATGTTTAGAACGTTTCAAAGATCGAGGCAAAGCAGTGTAAGATGAAGATCCAGATAGTGGTTCTTCTAACAACGATAATGGTAATACAAATTCTTTTTATCAAGCTCAATCTCATTCTTTTGGTAATAGTTCTCCACTCCAGCTAAGTGTTATAAGAAATATGACATTTAGAAACGATTATTGTCGAGATTTCCTTTTAATAATTAAAATACCATATTTTGAAGGAAGAATGCTTTCAAATGAGTTTGTGGATTGGTTGAACACCATAGAAAGAATTTTTTTTTATCAAGATGTTCTAAAAAATCAAAAGGTAAAACTCATTTCCATAAAACTTAAAAAGTATGATTCTTTATGGTGGAAAAATCTAAAGCAACAAATGCAACGAGAAAGTAGAAGCAAGATTATGACCTGGGAGAAGATGAAATAGGAGCTTAAGAGGAAATATCTTCTGGACAACTATCGGCAAGATGTTTCAAACAGCATAATTTTTGTCAAAATGAGCTTTCTGTAGAAGACTACATTGCAGAATTTGATCATCTCATGCTAAAGTGTGATATGGCTAAACAAGAAGGACAAACAATTGCACATTATCTTAGGGGTTTGAGACCTGAGATTTTCAACATTGTGCAATTACAGCCATACTAGACTTATGGAGATATGTGTAGACTTGCACTTAAGATGAAGAATCAACAATTATCGTATGCAGTAGAAATTCTTAATTCTTGACACGAGAGGGCATTTCCAATCAGGGAAGTACTTTTAACTCTAAGACCATTCCCATCGCCAAACTTACTACAAGAACTTCGTCAAAGAATTATAGTATCGTTAACCAAAAGAAGTAGAACAGTTCTTCCAACACCAATTCTCGCCAATGTTTCAAATGCCAAGGATCTGGACATATTGCTTCTGAATGTCCAAATCACAGAATTATGACACTTGTTGAAGAAGAAGACAAAAAAGAGATGGAGAACAACCATGCAGAACTTAAGAAAGACAATGAAGATATCATTTATAAGGATGAATGTGAAACTCCCATCCTTCGTAAAGTTTTAAGTGCTGCCCATGAAGAAGAAGAAGTTGGTTGCGGAAAAATATCTTTCATACTAGGTATACTTCTAATGGAAAGATGTATAATGTTACAATTGATTGGGGTAGTTTTAAAATTTTGGTTGCTGCTCAAATGGTAGAAAAATTGGGCCTAAAGACAGTGAAGCATCCTCAACCATACAAGCTTTCTTGGATCAAAAAGGGAAATGAAATTACGGTATCAACATTACCTAGTCTCTTTATCTATTGGCAAAAACTATAAAGAGGAAGTTTAGTGTGATGTTGTTTTGATGAATGCTTGTCACTTACTTCTTGGTCGTCCATGGCAATATGATAGAAAAACTATTCATGATGGCTATAAAAACACTGATCCTTTTGTCAAGGATGGTGTTAAAGTCATTTTAGGCTCGTTTAAGATGATCAATGTTCTTAAACCTTTTAATGCCACCGCAAAATAATTTCTTGACTCTTTCTGAATGTAAGAAGGAATTTTCAAATGTTGATGAAGCCTTTGCTCTTATGGTATTAGAAGAAAACAATGATAGTCCTAAGCCACCCTTTATAATGAAGAAGTTGCTTCAAGAATTTCATAATGTAGTATCAGATGAGATACCACATTGCCTCTAATGAGAAACATTCAACATGGCATTGATCTTCCAGGAGCTGTTCTACCAAACAAAGCAGCTTACAGAATAAGTCCTAAAGAGCATGTAGAACTTCAAAGGCAAGTAAATGAGCTTTGTCCAAAGGCTTAGTTGAAAAACGTAAGAGTCTTTATGCTGTTTCTGCTCTCCTTGTGCCCAAGAAGGATGATTGTTTCACATGTGTATGGATAGTAGAGCCATCAACAAAATCACCATTGATTATCGCTTCCCAATTCTTCGACTTTATGATCTCCTTGACCAACTGTATGGAGCTTGTATTTTCTCTAAGATTAATCTACAGAGTGGATACTATCAAATAAGTATGAAACTAGGTGATGAATGAAATACAACATTCAAGACAAAATATGGCCTTTATGAATGAAATGTGATGCCTTTTAGACTTTCAAATGCTCTCAGTACTTTTATACGTTTGATGAATCATGTTCTGAAGCTCTATATTGGAAGATTCATTGTTATCTACTTTGATGATATTCTTGTGTATAGCAAAAATGAGAAGCAACACTTGAATCATCTTCATCAAGTTTTTAACATTTTAAGGAAACAGAAGCTTTATGCTAACTTGAAGAAATGCGAGTCTTCTCAAATTGTCTTATCTTTTTAGGTTATATAGTCTCTAAAGATGGAATCAAAATGAATCTTAGTAAGGTGGAAGCTATTTTGAACTCACCTATTCCTCAAACTCTCCATGATGTTCGAAGCTTTCATAGATTGGCTTCATTTTACCAGCATTTTATTAAAGGATTTAATTCAATCATGGCACTATTCACTAAATGTTTAAAGGGCTAATCACTTCAAGTGGACAAATGATCTTTGATCTCATCAAATCAAAGGTAACCCAAGCCTCTATTCTTGCATTACCAAATTTTGACAAAGTATTCGAGGTTGAGTGTGACATCAAATGTGAGAATTGGTGCTGTCATTAGTCACCCATTGCTTTCTTTAGTGAAAAATTGAGTGATTCTTGTTGGGGTGCCGATTTATCCCGGTACACTACCTAAACCTATTTGGTGTGTGCAATATGGTACAGTGTCCATTTTAAAATTTATATATATAAGCATCAAATACAATATTTATACACCATTTATGTATCTCATACATAAATATTAACAACGGAAGCTAAAATTCTAATTTTATAAAATTGAATATGATAAATATTATTCAATTACACTAATAAATAAAATTAACTATATTAATCATATTAATACATAACTAAGAGATATCATCTATCAAGTCTTTGGAACGGATTTATTCTGGAGTACTACCCAAAGTAAACCAGTTGGCAGTTTTAGGACTCAACGTGGTGGGCTTAGGCCTCTAGAATAGCAGACTTTATTTTTCCAGCACCGGTTTAACACTTAAATTGTGGAATTAACTCTTAATCCCTATAGTGTAACACTTAGACTATATTTATTTTGTTCTTAATGTATTCAACACTTAAATTCATCAAAACACAAATAACTTAAATGCAACAATTGCAGACATTTGTTTAAGAGAAGAAAATGAATAACAAAATAACTTTTGCTATCAAGTTTTTCTTGTTTTTAACACTTAAAAAATTAAAACAAAAATAATTTTTTTCACCATCAAAATGGTCGGCCACCTTGTTAGCTTCAAAGAAAAATAAAAACCATTTTCAATTTTTTTCTTCCTCTATTATCGAGAGCCACACTTGAGCTATTATCATTTTTATTTGTTTCAAGAACAAAATGAATTCAAAGGCACACCCATCGTGGCCGGCCACTTTTCCTATTATATATTCATCAAATGAATATATATTTATAATAATCAGAAATATCTTTTCTTTTGACATTAGATAAAATATTATTATTAAAAGATTTTAACTTATCAAATAAGCCAATTTAGTGTCCAAGGGGATGGCGGACCATCACTTATTTTTGACAAGCAAAATTTCATTCAAGTCCTCAAGGTTTCATTTAATTTTTCTTTTAAGCAACATTTACTTTAACTTAATTAATTGCTCAATAAAATCTCTATTTTATTGAGGACTTAATTGCTCAATAAAATCTCATTTTATTTAGCAATTAAGTCCTCAATAAAATATTTACTTTATTAATTTAGCCATGAGCTAACAATTAACTCTAGTCAAATTTACTAATCACTTAACTCTTAAGCGATAACAAACATGTAGATTATTTAATACTTAAATAATCAATTTAGAGAAATAACTTAAGCCTTTAATTAACTTAGTATGGGTTCCACCATACCCAATAATTGAGTCAATTTAACTGAAAGCTCACTATGCACTATGTGTCACTATTTAATTAGTCAATTAATTATTATCTAATTATTGTACTTAACACTTAAGTACTAACACCTGAACATCCCAAGGGTATCTGAAATAAAACTCGGTTCTGCAAGAAATTACTAGATTAAACAATTCAATCCAATGCGTTGTCCTAGTGCACAATGAGTACACTTTATATTGCGGGACTCCTTCAATTTGTCAAATGGAACTATTCCATAAATCTGTGATCGATACCCCATGCACACATCACAGATATTACAAATCAACACATTAGACCATACAAGCTGAGGTCATAACTCATACATATAATACTTTGCTGAGGTCACAACGCATACGTATGATTCTCCCGTCATCTATATCCTGAACGTGCAGGGATATAGATTCACACTATCAAATTCCTATATGCTCATCTATGAAATTATCTATAAATTTGTATTTTAAAGAACAATGCACGCAAACACATTTGCTATACTGTTCAACTCTTTAAGAAACACCTATTCTAGGTTAGTACTTGTGGCATGAGATTTTTTGAAATACAATGTCGGAGCATCTGGATAAACTACTCCTATATGAGAGCTGATGGATCCCATATCTATACACATCGGATTCCATAAGCATCAGACCATACTTAGCGGTTACACCATAAAAGGTCTGTGACATGCGTGGAACCACCATAGAACTCAAGTCAAAGGACCACATATACTACTCAACTCAAGAGAACTCACCATTGACGGCTTCATAGAATGTCTATTGATGTCCTCGTGAGTCTGTTCAGTATTCAGTCCCGACTGAATACCCGTATGCATATACGAGCTTTTGGTAAGGTCATGGTCTATTAAGAACAACCATCTATACCATATAGATATAGTATACACTGATCTATATAAAATAGATCCACTGACAGACCCACGTCGGTGAAGCAGTCATGAGCATAGTGTTTAAGGACATACTTGTATAATGACATCTTTTAGCAGTTATTACAACTCCTTGCAACCATGTCATTACTAGTATATCCTCAAGTCTGTCCTATTATAGACAAGAATCTAACCCTTCAGATCTGGCTGACTCTTATAACCTGTTAACTCTTAACAATGCTAATTATTAGCATATATAACTCTCAGCTTTGCTAATTCTTAGTACTAGTCTAAATTCCTTTAGATCATACAATGTCTGTAACGTAACAAGCATTGTACCATGTAATTTATAATATTTAATATTAACGATTATATACAAAATATTTATCATATGAATATTAAATAATTTAATATTTATACTATATTAGAATGGCACGTAAGCACCAACTTTAACAATTCTCGCAAGAAGTAATCGATTTATGATAAAGAGTTCTGAACCTCAATTTTCCAGGAGATCACGAGACATCAAGTGTTTCAAGTGCTTGGGAAATGGGCATATTGCTTCTGAATGTCCGAATAAGAGGGTCATGGTTTTACAAGAGAAGTATGGAGAGCTTGTAAGTGAAGATGAAGCTGAGATGGAAGAGGAATCTAAAGTCGAAGTGACTGAACAAGAAGAGAATCTTGAGCCAATGGAGGGAAATTTATTAGTTATTCAAAGGATTTTGAGTGCTGAAGTTGATATTGGTTTGGAACAGCGCGAAAACATCTTTCATACAAGATGTCAAATCCGAGATAAGGTTTGTGCCATGATCATTGATAATGGTAGTTGCACCAATGTTGCATCCATTACTTTAGTGGAGAAACTGGGATTAACTACTGTTCCACATCCAAAACCATACAAATTACATTGGCTTAATGACAAGGGAGAGATTCAAGTTACAAGACAGGTTCGGGTGCCATTCTCCATTAAAACCTTTCATGATGAGGTTTTATGTGATGTGGTTCCGATGACAGCTAGTCATGTGTTATTAGGACGCCCATGGCAATTTGATAATGATGTGACTTATAATGGGAGAAGGAACACTTATTCATTTGTGCTGAATGGGAAGAAAGTGAATTTGATGCCATTGAGTTCTCAACAAGTTAGAAAAGATTAGTTGCAGAATCAAAGGAAGATGATGGAATCTGGTAAAGGGTTAATGTTAGCCAAAAAGGGAGATGTTGAGCAAGCACTAGCTTCTGTGGGGGTTGTTTTCATGACTTGGGCAAAGCCTTTATTGCAAGTGAAGGGTTTGGATTTGCCAAGGCAGGTTGTGGAGTTGCTTGAAGAGTTCAAAGATGTATTTCCAGAAGAGCTAACATTGGGATTACCACCTATTCGAGGGATAGAGCATCAAATTGATTTGGTGCTTGGAGCTTCACTTCCAAATAGACCAGCATATAGATGTAATCCGGAGGAAGCAAAGGAGATCAAAAGGCAAGTTGGTGAGCTCTTAGAGAGGGGCTATGTGCGTGAGTCACTTAGTCCTTGTTCAGTGCCTACTTTGCTTGTTCCAAAGAAGGATGGTACCATGAGAATGTGTGTGGACAGTCGGGCTATCAACAAGATAACGGTTAAGTATCGATTCCCTATCCCTAGACTTGATGATATGCTTGATGAATTGCATGGTGCTGTTTATTTTTCTAAAGTTGATTTAATGAGTGGATATCACCAAATTAGGATGAAAGAAGGTGATGAATGGAAAACAGCCTTTAAAACTAAGCATGGATTGTATGAGTGGATGGTGATGCCATTTGGGCTTTCTAATGCACCTAGTACATTTATGAGACTTATGAACCATGTTTTGAGGAAGTTTATCGGGCTGTTTGTTGTGGTCTATTTTGATGATATCTTGATCTATAGTAAAACTTTAGATGATCATGTGAAGCATCTTATGGCTGTATTTGAGACCTTGCGTGATGCTAAGTTGTATGAAAACATCAAGAAGTGCTATTTCTGCCAAGATAGTGTTATCTTTTTGGGGTATGTAGTTTCTGGTAGCGGAATTAAGGTTGATGAGGAGAAGGTTAAGGCAATTCGTGATTGGCCTAAACCTACTGGTGTTGCGGATGTGAGAAGTTTTCATGGTTTAGCCTCTTTCTATAGGCGATTTATTAAAGACTTTAGTTCTATTGTTGCGCCTATGACAGAGTGTTTGAAAAAGGGAAATCAGTTTAGTTGGAATGAGAATGCACAGAAGTCATTTGAACTGATAAAAGAACAATTATGTTCTGCTCCAGTTTTAGCACTTCCCGATTTTGCTAAAACATTTGAAATAGAGTGTGATGCTTCAGGGGTCGGTATTGGGGCTGTGTTGATGCAAGAAAAGAGGCCAATTGCTTTCTTTAGTGAGAAGCTGAATGGGGCACGGTTAAACTACTCTATTTATGACAAGGAGTTTTATGCATTGATTCGGGCTCTCGAGGTATGGCAGCATTATTTATTACCTAAAGAGTTCGTTATTCATACTGACCATGAATCATTAAAGTATCTTAAAGGGCAGAACAAGCTGAATAGAAGACATGCCAAATGGGTAGAGTTCATGGAGCCATTTCCATATGTCATAAAATACAAGAAGGGGCAAACTAATGTCATTGCTTATGCTCTTTCTAGGAGGTATGCATTGATTTCTATGTTAAATGCAAGGCTTTTGGGTTTTGAACAGGTGAAAGAACAATATACCAGTGATTCATACTTTGCTAATATGATGTCTAAATGTGCTAAAGGAGCTTGTGATGGGTTCTTTGTGCATGATGGTTACTTGTTCAAGTTGGGCAGAATGTGTATACCTTCAGGATCCTTACGTGAGTTGCTTGTGCGTGAGGCTCATGGGGGTGGTCTTAGTGGTCATTTTGGGGAGAAGAAAACTTATGAGCTACTGAAAGAGCACTTCTTTTGGCCTAATATGCTGCGGGATGTTCATAAAGTTGTTGAAAGATGTGTAAATTGCAAGAAAGCTAAGGGTAAAGAGAATGCATATGGACTATATATGCCTTTACCTATCCCAGAGCAACCATGGATGGATATTAGTATGGATTTTGTGCTTGGATTACCTAGAACACAGCGTGGGAAGGATTCAGTGATGGTTGTGGTTGATCGGTTCTCCAAAATGTCACACTTTATTCCTTGTAACAAAACTGATGATGCTATTCATATTGCTGATTTGTTTTTTAGGGAAATTGTACGTTTGCATGGAATCCCTAAAAGCATTGTCTCTGATCGTGATACAAAGTTCTTAAGCTATTTTTGGAAGACTCTTTGGAAGAAGCTTGGAACAAAGTTGCTTTTCAATACTGCTTGTCATGCACAAACTGATGGGCAAACTGAGGTAGTGAACCGTACTCTATCTTCTTTATTACGGGCTGTTATAAACAAGAACTTAAAGAGTTGGGATACTTGTTTGCCTATTGTAGAGTTTGCATATAACCGTAGTGTGCATGGGGCTACAAAATTTTCACCATTTGAGATTGTGTATGGATTTAATCCATTTGTTCCTATTCACCTTGTTCCTATTCCAATTAATGAGAGGACATCTATGGATGGTGTTAAGAAGGCAGAATTGATGAAGAAGCTTCATGAGCAGGTTCGAATTCATATTGAGGAGAAAACAGCTAGATATGTTAAGCATGCTAATAAAGGACGAAAAATGATTAGCTTTGAACCTGGTGATCTTGTTTGGATTCATCTTAGCAAGGTAAGATTTCCTAGCAAGCGGAAAGTCCAAGCTGATGCCAAGAGTTGATGGACCTTTTCGTATTATAGAGAAGGTAAATAGTAATGCTTACAAAGTTGACCTTCCTGGTGATTACAATGTTTCAGCCACTTTTAATGTGAAGGACTTATCTCCTTATTTGGAAGATTTAGAAGATTCTGATTTGAGGGCAAATCATTCTCTGCCTGGGGGTGATGATGTGCATCATGAAGGTTCTAAATCAACTCAAGAAGGCGAGCTGAGCGTAAAGGAGATTTCAGATGGTCCAATAACAAGGGCTAAGGCTAAACAGCTTCAAAGGGCCATAAGTAGTCAAATTGGAGCTATTGAAGCTTCTATGGGATTGGAAGCTTACGATCTGAATGGAAACGAGCTAAATGTATTTATTTGTCTTCAATTTGAGATTGGGACGTGATTTAGAGACGTTTGGTGACGTTGGGCTTTAAGAAGCAGCTAAGGGCTTTCTTTTCATGCTATTGGGCTTTACTTATTTCTTATGTTACTACTTTTATGTATTTGGGCTATTTTGAACTTGTTTAGTTTTGTTTTAAAATTGTTAAGTCATATTGGGCTTATTTTGGGCCTTTTTAAGTTTATTAGGTAACATTAGGGTTTCACCTCATTTTGTAAGCCTATATAAGGCATATAAAAGTCTTGTAGAGGCAGTTGCCTCATTTTGAAATTGGAAGCACGAAATAGAAGAGCTATTTCTCTCTCAAAATTGTCTTCTCAAGTTTTTCAACTCTTGAAGATAGTTGCTGACTTATCACTCTTTGATCATCAAGAGTGTGGCGTCAAAACCCTAAACTGATCCTTGTGGTGTCCATTCGACTCATCAAGGTATCTATTTAGTTCTATCCTCCATCAACTCCACAATTTAATTTTGTTATAAATCAAGGCACATCATAAATGGTAAATAAGATGAAGGATAGAACTAAAAGGAAACCTTGATAAATCAGATGGACACCATAAGTATTAATTTAGGATTTTGACGCCACACTCTTGGTGATCAAAGAGTGATAAGTCAATTTTGAGAAAGAAAACGTTCTTCTTTCACGTTCATAAAATTGAAGAGAGGCAAAGATGCCTCTACAAGATGTTTAAGATGCCTTATATAGGCTTAAAAGATGAGAAAAAAATCCTAATCTTACCTAATTGACTTAAAAAGTTCAAAATAACTCAAAAAAGCCTAATCTAACTTAACAACTTAAAATAAAGCTAAACAAGTTTTTAAAGGCCCAAATACATGAAAATAGAGAGAGATAAGCAAAATAATAAAATAAGGCACAAAAGAAGCAACTTAAGCCCAATAGCATGCAAATAAAGCTCCCACCTGTCTCTTTAAGCCCAAAGTCACCAAAAAGCCTCTAAATCATGTCCCAAGCTTTAATTGAAGATAAATAAATACCTTTGGCTAATTTCTATTTAGATCACAAGCTTTCAAGCCCATAAAACCTTCAATAGCTCAAATCTGACTACTTATGGCCCTTTGAAGCTGTTTGGCCTTATAATGCAAGCTCAAGAGTTTAGAAAAGAATACAACAAGATTCAAAGAATGAAAACAAACACTCACTTTTATTGAAATAAATTCAAACACTGATAAAGTACAATTGGTACAAAACTAAGCTCATCACTCAAGAGAAGTACAATGGAATACAGAATAATTCACCACCCAAAGAATCCTACAAGAGATATAGAGCTCTTAAACTCACAACTCTAAGGAATCTACCCAAGAGATACAGAGTTAAATGAAGAAATTCTCACAAGAGAACTCTTTCAAATACAAGTACTTTAAAACTCACTCTCTGCCTTCTTCTCTCATCCTTCTTGGTATTTATAGAGAGTTCTTAGGAGGGCTACTGCAAAACACTCATTACAACAATCAAACTTTGTGGCTGAGAGTTTACAATTTTCTAAAGACAACAACTAAGACTTACAACTTCCCTTACACCAAAAGTCTACAAATACAGCTAATACAATAAAAGAAGTATCAAAATTCAAACATAATATACTCTAATTCAACAATGCATGCCCTTAAGTCTTGGATGGAGAGAAAAGTCTTCAATTCTTGCAAGTTGTTAATATTGGTTCACCGACTAGCTATCTGACCTTCCTTTAGTTATTAGGATTCAACTTACTCTAAAAAAGCTATATTCATGTGCTATAAAAAGGATTTAGAACTATACATATATAATTTTCTAGTAGAATGAAGTTTATCCAATAATTCCTACCGACACAGTACCAGATTAATTTCAAATTTACCCTTGAAATTCATTATCTTACCTTGAGTCTTTAGTATACGAATGTAACTAACTTGAATTCATTTGGTTCTATTTATAGCTCCATGTGATTAGACACTCCTTTGACACCTTAGCTCTTGTTATTGGCCCATCTGAAGCCTCTTTTATACTCAACTCACCTTCTTGAGTTAATTTAGAACCCTCAAGATGTGTACATTATCACCCTCGGGTGGAGAATCATTTGTCCTCAAATCAGAATCTTCAGGATTTTTCAAATAAGAAGAAAAGTCCTTCACATTAAAAGTGGCTGAAACATTGTAATCACCAAGAAGTTCAACTTTATAAGCAATACTATTCACCTTCTCCACAACTTGAAAAGGTCCATCAACTCTTAGAATCAACTTGGACTTCCGCTTGCCAGAAAATCTTCCTTTGCTAAGATGAATCCAAACAACATCACCAGGTTCAAACTAATCATTTTTTTCCCTTTGTTAGCATGCTTAACATACTTAGCTATTTTCTCCTCAGTATAATTTAAACCTACTTATGAAGCTTCCTCATCAATTTTGTCTTATTAATCCCATCCATAGAAGTGCTTTCATCAATTGGAATAGGAATAAGGTTAATAGGAAAAAATAGATTAACTTCATACACAATCTCAAATGGTGATAATTTTGTAGCCCCATGCACACTACGGTTGTATGCAAACTCCACAATAGGCAAACTAGTATCCCAACTCTTTAAGTTTTTATTTATAAGAGCTTGTAATAAAGAATATAGAGTATGGTTCACTATCTCAGTTTGCCCATCAGTTTGTGGATGACAAGCAGTACTAAAAACAGTTTCATTCTAAGCTACTTCCAAAGAGTCTTCCAAAAGTAGCTTATGTGCATCATGAAGGTTCTAAATCAACTCAAGAAGGTGAGCTGAGCATAAAAGAGGTTTCAGATGGTCTAATAACAAGGGCTAAGGCCAAACAGCTTCAAAGGGCCATAAGTAGTTAAATTGGAGCTATTGAAGCTTCTATGGGATTAGAAGCTTGCGATCTGAATTGAAATGAGTTAAAGGTGTTTATTTGTCTTCAATTAGAGATTGGGGCGTGATTTAGAGACGTTTGCTGATGTTGGGCTTTAGGAGGCAGCTGGGGCTTTCTTTCCATGGTATTGGGCTTAATTTGCTTCTTATGTTGCTATTTTTATGTATTTGGGCCATTTTGAACTTGTTTAGCTTTATTTTAAATTGTTAAGTCCAATTGAACTTATTTTGGAATTTTTCAGTTAATTAGGTAATATTAGTGTTTTTCCTCATTTTGTAAGCCTATATAAGGCATGTTAAAGTCCTATAGAGGCAGTTGCCTCATTCTTGAATTTGATGCATGAAATAGAAGAACTTTTCTCTCTCAAAATTGTCTTCTCAAGTTTTCTAGCTCTTGAAGACAGTTAGTGACTTATCACTCTTTGATCACCAAGAGTGTGGCGTCAAAACCCTAAATTGATCCTTGTGGCGTCCATCTGACTTATCAAGGTATTTTTTTAGTTCTATCCTCTATCAACTTTACCATTTAATTTTGTTATAATTCACCCTAAATAGTTAAAGAAAAAAATTAATAAAAGAACCAGATTTTATTCAAATTTTGGAATAATCTATTTTTTTGAAAATCAAGGCACATCATCTTGGTATTAGAGCATAGGATTTTAGTGTGTAAACTGAAGTTTCAGCCATTGAAGGTCTCTTGCTGTTTTTGTTTTATATATTGTGGGGTTATTCATCAAGTTGGGTCTCTAATATTTGAGGTCAGTAGTTTTTGAATTGCAACTCTGCAACATTAAAATGAATTCTTAGTAGTTTGTGGACTGGAGATGATTTGAATTAGTTGAGTTGTTCCTGAACCTAGAAAATTTGAATTTGAGTCAATTGTTGCTATTTGATTTTATTTACTGAATTGGTGAAAATTCAGTTTGAGAAGTGTGTTTTAGCTACTATTTGTGTTGTTCATTGTTCATACTTGTTTGGGGTTTTGTTAATAATGGCTGAAGATAATGCAAATAGAGTACCAAAGGGACTAAGTTTAGAACAAGCTCAACTCATGGGCTTACAATGAGCTCAATATGAATTTCGGGGTGAGATTACTGAAATTCGCGGACAACTCGCTGCAATTATAGAAATGATGCAAAGAATTACTTTTCAACCCCAACAAAGACAGGTAGGGCATAAGGTATCTCGGAATTACCTAGGCGATGCTGGAGATGAGCCAAATAGGGATGATGAGGCTAAAGATAGGAGTAGGATAAGGAGGCAGCAAAATGACTCTACTAGTGGTATCAAACTTAATTTACCACCATTTAGGGGTATTAGTTCTCCTGAGGAGTATCTTGAATGGGTTCAGAAGGTAAAAAGGGTGTTTGATTAGCATGAGTACCCTGAATCAGCACTTGAATTTACCGATTGTGCACTTTTGTGGTAGGAAAACTTAAAAGTTCAGTGAAGAAGGGATGAAGAAGAAGAAGTTACTAGTAGGCCACTTATGAAAAGATTAATGAAGAAGAGATTTGTTTCGGATTACTATAAACAAGAATTCTACCACAAACTCTAGACATTGCGGCAAGGTTCCTTGAGTGTGAAAGAGTATGTGAAAGAATTTGAGCTGTTGCTGATTCGCTATGATTTGAATGAACCTCAAGACCAAACAATAGCTAGATTTCTTGATGGATTAAAGAGGGACATAGCTAATGTTGTTGAGTTATAGCCTTTCATATTTCTTGAGGATGTCATAAAACTTGCAACTAAAGTAGAAAGACAGTAGAAAAGGGGGGTATCCATATGAGGTCAACTACATCAAGTAATACAAAGGTTGTTTCTTCACCTTCCTGGACATGAAACACACCTAAACATGATGAGAAAGTGGAGTTCAGCAAAGAAAATGCTAGTTTAGGTTCTTTGAAAGGAAAGGAGTAGGTATTTGAACCTTAACTTCCTAGGAGTTTACGGGACATCAAGTGTTTCAAGTGTTTGAAAGATACGCATATTGCTTCTGAATGTCCAAATAAGAGGGTGATGGTTTTACATGGAAAGCATGTAGAGCTTGTAAGTGAAGATGAGGCCGAAATAGAAGAGGAATCTGAAGTGGAAGTGACTGAACAAGAAGAGAATCTTGAGCCAATGGAGGAAAATTTATTAGTAATTCAAAAGGGTTTTGAGTACTGAAGTTGATATTGGCGCGGAGCAACGTGTAAACATCTTTCATACAAGATGTAAAATTCAAGATAAGGTTTGTGCTATGATTATTGATAATAGTAGATGTACAAATGTTGCATCCATTGCTTTGGTAGAGAAATTTGGATTAACTACTGTCCCACACCCTAAACCATACAAATTGCATTGGCTTAATGAGAATGGGGAGATTTGGGTTACAAGACATGCTCGCGTGCCATTTTCCACTAAAATCTATCTTGATGAGGTTTTATGTGATGTAGTTCCTATGACAACTAGTCATGTGTTATTGGGACGTCTATGGCAGTTAGATAATGATGTGACTTATAATGGACGAAGAAACACTTATTCATTTATGCTGAATGGGAAGAAAGTGAATTTGATTCCATTATGTTCTCAACAAGTTAGAGAAGATCAATTGCGGAATCAAAGGAAGATGGTGGAATCGGGTAAAGGGTTAATGTTAGCAAAAAAGGGAGACATTGAACAAGCACTAGCTTTGGTGGGGGGTTATTTTTATAGCATACGCAAAGCCTTTATTACTAGTGGAGGGTCTAGATTTGCCGTGGCAAGTTGTGGAGTTGCTTGAAGAATTCAAAGATGTATTTCCGGAAGAGTTGCCATTGGGATTACCACCTATTCGAGGTATAGAGCATCAAATTGATTTGGTGCTCGGAGCTTCACTTCCTAACAGACCAGCATATAGATGTAATTCGGAGGAAGCAAAGGAGATCCAAAGGCAGGTTGGTGAGCTCTTAGAGAGGGGCTATGTGCATGAGTCACTTAGCCCTTGTTCAGTGCCTACTTTGCTTGTTCCAAAGAATGATGGTACCATGAGAATGTGTGTAGACAATCGAGCTATTAACAAGATAACGGTTAAGTATCAATTCTCTATTCCTAGACTTGATGATATGCTTGATGAATTGCATGGTGCTGTTTATTACTCTAAAGTTGATTTGATGAGTGGATATCACCAAATTAGGATGAAAGAAGGCGATGAATGGAAAACAGCCTTTAAAACTAAACATGGATTGTATGAGTGGATGGTGATGCCGTTTGGGCTTTCTAATGCACCTAGTACATTTATGAGGCTTATGAATCATGTTTTAAGGAAGTTCATTGGGCTGTTTGTTGTGGTATATTTTGATGATATCCTAATCTACAGTAAAACTTTTGATGATCATGTGAAACGTCTTAGGGTTGTATTTAAGATCTTACGAGATGCTAAGTTGTATGGAAACCTCAAGAAGTGTTATTTCTGCCAAGATAGTGTTATCTTTTCTGGGGTATGTTGTTTCTTGTAGTGGAATTAAAGTTGATGAGGAGAAGGTTAAGGCAATTTGTGATTGGCCAAAACCTATTGCTGTTGCAGATGTGAGAAGTTTTCATGGTTTAGCCTATTTCTATAGGCGATTTATTAAAGACTTTAGTTATTGTTGCACCTATGACAGAGTGTTTGAAAAAGAGGAATGAGTTTAGGTGGAATGAGAATGCACAAAAGGCATTTGAGCTTATTAAAGAACAATTATGTTCTGCTCCTGTTTTAGCACTTCCTGATTTTGCTAAAATATTTGAAATAGAGTGTGATGCTTCTAGGATTAGTATTGGGGCTGTTCTGATGCAAGAAAAGAGGCCAATTGCATTTTTTAGTGAGAAGCTGAATGGGGCACGTTTAAACTACTCTATTTATGACAAGGAGTTTTATGCATTGATTTGGGCGCTCGAGGTTTGGCAGCATTACCGATTACCTAAAGAGTTCGTTATTCATACTGACCATGAATCGTTAAAGTATCTTAAAGGGCAGAACAAGCTGAATAGAAGACATGCTAAATAGGTAGAGTTCATGGAGTCATTTCTATATGTCATAAAATACAAGAATGGGCCAATCACAAGACTTAGAGCCAAGCAATTTAAAGAAGCATTAAATGGGCTGATTGAACAAGTTTGTGAGAGGGCAATCACATGGAGGCCTAGCATAAGCCCAAATACATTTCAAATAAATCCAAATGAGATTTAAGAAAACCTAATCACTTTGATTAAGGCAGAATTTCTGGAAATTTGAATATTCAAAGAAACCTAATCCCTTTGATTTAGGCATGTTTTCTTGAAATTTGAATATTCAAGGAAACCTAATCCCTTTGATGTAGGCATGTTTTCTGGAAATTTGATTAAGTTTGAATTTTGTTATTTCAATTGTTGTATTAGTTGTAAGTTTGAAATTTGTATTTGAAAGTTGTAACTTGACATCTCTTATAGTCTTTATAAATGCCATGGGGATTGAGAGTGGGAGGACAGATTTCAGAAAATACAATTTTGAGAGTTTTTTTGTGTCTTCTTTCATTCTTGAAAGGACTTGAACTTATCAAGCTTGTTCTTGTGGCATTCAAACAACCGGACTTATCACCTAGATTCTTGAAGTGTCCTTGGGGTTTCTTGGTGTGGCATCCTATATCCATCCATAGTCTTGGTTCTTGGTTTGCTAACTCAATGGTCAAGACTCGTCAAACCTGCGTCTTGAAGATCTCGGGTTCAATTCCATATTGTGGTGCTGGGGTTTGTCACATTGTTGGCAAAGTTCATATCAAAATCCATAAGAGATAATGGATTGAACCCGTACAAAACTTCAAATGGTAAATGGTTTGTTGTAGCATGCACACTTCGGTTATAAGCAAATTTCACATGTGGCAAACATTCCTCCCATTTCTTCAAATTCCTTTGAATTGTAGCCCTCACAAGTGTTGATAAAGTTCTATTTACCACCTCCATTTGTCCATCCGTTTGTGAATGACAAGTGGTTGAATACAACAGCCTTGTTCCCAACTTGTTCCAAAGTGTTTTCCAAAAGTGGCTAAGGAACATCACATCTCTATCACTCACAATTGTCCTTGGAATGCCATGTAACCTCACAAGTTCTTTGAAGAACAGCCCCGCAACATATGTTGCATCATCTGTTTTGTGGCAAGGAATGAAATGCGCCATCTTGCTGAACCTGTTAACAACAAAAATAGAATCTCTCCCCCCTTTTGACCTAGGTAATCCTAAGACAAAATCCATGGATATATCAACCCAAGGCTCACTAAGTATAGAAAGAGGAGTATACAGCCCATGAGGAAATACTTTAGATTTAGCTTGTTTGCAAGTAATGCATTTCTCACATATTCTTTCAACATTTCTTTTCATGTGTAGCCAAAAAAATGATCACTTAACACATCCAAAGTCTTTCTAACTCCAAAATGCTCCATTAACCTGCCATTATGTACCTCTCTCACAAGTAATTCTCTCATTGAACATTGAGGAACACACAACTTGTTTTCTTTGAAAAGAAAATCATCATGCCTAAAAAACTTATCAAAACCCCCTTTCTCACATGCCCCATAAATATTAGCAAAATCAATGTCAGAATTGTATAAATCTTTAATGTACTCAAAACCCAATAATTTTGCATCAAGTGTAGAAATTAGAGCATACCTTCTAGAAAGAGCATCGGCAACCACATTTTTCTTACCTTGTTTGTACTTAATGATGTATGGAAAGGATTCAATAAACTCCACCCATTTTGCATGCCTGCGGTTTAGCTTTCCTTGTCCTTTGAGATATTTCAAGGACTCATGATCGGTGTGTATAATGAATTCCTTATACCAAAGATAGTGCTGCCATGTCTCTAACACTCTCACCAAGGCATAAAACTCCTTGTCATACGTCGGGTAGTTAAGACTTGCTCTACTTAGCTTCTCACTAAAGAACATAATAGGTTTGCCCTCTTGCATTAAGACTCCTCCAATACCTATTCAACTTGCATCACACTCGATCTCAAAAGTTTTAGCAAAGTTAGGCAAAGCAAGCAAAGGTGCTGAACTAAGTTTGTCTTTAAGCAAGTTAAAAGCATCATCTTGTTCTTTACCCCACCTAAATCCCACATTCTTTTTAATGCATTCTATTAATGGTGCAGCAATGGTAGAAAAATCCTTAATGAATCTTCTATAAAAGCTAGCAAGACCATGAAAACTTCTTACATCAAAAACACAAGTGGGTTTCAGCCACTCCCTAATTACTTTCACTTTTTCTTGATCAACATGTATTCCTTTATCATTAACAACATAACCAAGAAAAGTAAGTTCATTAGTGCAGAAAATGCATTTCTTTAGATTAGCATATAACTTTTCTTTTCTAAGCATATAAAAAAATAATTTTTAAATGTGTAACATGCTCATCTAAATTTTTGCTATACACGAGTATATCATCAAAATAAACCACTATAAACTTTCCAATGTAAACATGCAAAATATGATTCATCAATCTCATGAAAGTGTTAGGTGCGTTTGTTAGGCCAAAAGGCATTACCAACCATTCATATAGACCATGTTTAGTTTTGAAAGCGGTTTTTCATTCATCACCCTCACGCATTCTTATTTGATAATATCCAGATTTCAAATCAATCTTTGAAAACACACAAGAAATATGCAATTCATCCAACATATCATCTAACCTAGGAATAGGATGTCTATATTTTATCATGATTTTGTTGATAGCTTGGCAATCAACACACATTCTCCAAGAACCATCCTTTTTAGGTATTAACAAAACAAGAACCGCACATGGAATCATGATTTCATGCACATATCCCTCTTCCATAAGCTCACTTACTTGCTTTTGGATTTCTTTGGTCTCTTCGGGGTTACATCTATATGCTGGCCTATTTGGTATGATTGAACCCGAAATGAGATCAATTTGATGTTCAATTCCTCTAATTGGTGGCAAACCATTAGGAACATCTACGGGAAAGAGATCCTCTTTTTCCTGCAAAAGATTAACAATAACACTAGGCAAACGTTTGTCAAATTCGTTAGAAATAATTAAAACATCCGTGTACGTAAGTACAAGTAAGGGCTGCCTCATGGTTAATACTTTCTTCACATCACTCATTTTGGCATAAACACTCATTTTTCTTTCACTCAAGTCTTCCTTGTTTTCTCTCCCTTTGTGTTTCCCATTGCTCTCATTTTTAACACTCATCTCACCTTTTTTGTTTGTCTCTCTTTCTTGCTTCCTTCCCAAAGTTTCGGCTAATGAAGATTCAAACTCTTCATATTGTTGTTTTATGCGCATTTGATCTTCAAAAATCGTCTTTGTAGGCAAAGGTCCAAGTTGGTATTTCTGCTCTTCCATGATCAAAGAATAACGGTTTTTAAACCCATCATGCATTACCCTTCGATCAAAAAATATGTGACCAGCATACATGGGTACCACATCACACCAAACCTCATCCTTATATCTACCAATTGAAAAATAAACTATCACTTGCCGATTTACCTTCACAACACCACTATCATTCAACCATTGTAACTTGTACGGTCTTGGATGTTTAATAGTAGGTAATTTCAGTTTCTCCACAAGCAATGTACTTGCCACATTTGTACAACTTTTGCTATCAACAATCACATTACACAACTTGTTAGCAATCAAACAATGAGTATGAAACAAATTTTCACGTTGCTCACCATGTTCATTAATTTTATTTTGCAAACTAAGTGTGCGTTGTACAACCAAATTTTCTCCTCTAGCATACTCTACATCACTAGCATCTTCTAAATGTGGCACGCCATCTTCATTTTCTCTCTCACTTTCAGATTCAACCGCTCCATCCCTTATGATCATTACCTTTTTATTAGGACAGTCACGTGCATAATGACCATGCCCAAGGCACTTAAAACACTTAATGCCTCTAGTTTGATTAGGTTGATTCTCACCTCTACCCTTGCTGCCTATCTCATTTTTGCTTTTAGTTTCATCAAATTTAGGCTTAACAATGGGTTTATTATCCTTTTTACTCCAATTCGGTTTCCAAGAAGAAGAAGAACCTGAATAAGGTTTTGAATCATACCTTGTGCCTTTTCTTTTGAGTTGTCGTTCAATCTTCATGGCCACATTCACCATGTCCTCAATCTCCACATAATGTTGCAACTCCACAATATCAGCAATGTTCTTTTTAACCCACTCAAAAATCGAGCCATGGTGGCCTCACAGTCCTCCTCCACATTAGCCTTTATCATGGCTATCTCCATCTCCTTGTGATATTCTTCTACAGTCATGGAACCATGTGTCAAAGTTTGCAACCGTTGATGCAATTCCCTATAGAAATTGTTAGGGACAAATCTCCTCCTCATGATTTGTTTCATCTCCATCCAAGTCTCTACGGGTCTTTCACCATTTCTACGCCTATCTTTGCACAATTGATCCCACCAAACAATAGCATATTCACAAAATTCAACAGTGGCTAGTTTTACCTTTTTCTCTTCGGAGTAGTTATGACATTCAAAGATCAGCTCCACTTTTCGTTCCCACTCCAAATAGGCCTCCGGATTGTTCCTCCCTTGAAAAGAAGGAATTTTCATTTTGATGCTGCCTATGTTTCAGTCCACACCATCAAAACGTCCTCTTCTAGTTTGTCTCCTAGGATTAACATTTTGATTGATTATGGTAGCTTGGCCATCATCTGTATCTTCTCCACCATCATATACATCATTGATAAAAGGTGGTTGTTTTCCTTGCTGTGTTTCTCCCTGCAATTTGATAATTGCTTCATCACGTCTTTCTAGATGATCTTTTACATCCCCAATCACTTGGAACAATCATTCAAATTGTTGCTGCATTGCTTGAATCACCATATCATTTGATGAAGAACTCACATCTTTATCTTTGTTAGACATGTTTAAAAATCTGAGAAAAAAAAATATTAGAACAGCCTCTCAATCACTCCCTCACATGTTTTACTCAAAGATTTCACACCACTCATGTTTCACACAATTATTTGGCTTTTCTCGATGCTAATCTCACTACTCTTGCCTTTTATCACTCTTGTTTTGTTCTTTGGGTTCTTAGATTAACTAAGATCCTTAAATAAACAATTCAGATTGTGGCAAATTCAATAGAGTGAAATTTGGTAGGTCTAAGAAAGAAGATAAAAGATAATTCAATATCACGAGTAAAGTTTAGAACTGAAATATTACAAGTAAAGATTAGAACTGAAATATCAATTTCTATCCTAACAAGAATTTGTCTGTTTTGGTTAAGAAAGTTAAAATTTTAAATACTTCCCAAACCGAAACAAGTAATCATATGAACATAGAGAAATTTCTATATATATATATTTTTTGTTTTAGTTTTTTTTAATAATCTGCTGAAAATAATAAGAATAACCTCAAGAAGCACAACAAATAAGATATAGTGCTAAAAAGAAACAAGAAACGAAGTGATAACTAAAAGAAACAGCAAATAAATTGATACGCAAACCTCAAACTTGAGCCAAGCTCTGATACCAAATTAATTTTGACAACCATACACCCCAATAGCTAGATAGCTATGATACACATGGAATGCAAATTAACACCCTCCAACGAATTGAAACAAACCAGATCGTTCAAGAATGAAGTAAGAGAAACTATTCTAATAATTAATCAATGGAATGATGATAAAATAATTAAAACAATACTTTGATTTCCCCAAAATGCCACAAACTATGAAAGTTGATAAGTTTAACGAAAAACAAAGAGTTGAAGGATTTGAACACCACAAGCTGAATAAACTTGATAATTTCCAAAGTTCATGCAAGAACTTAAAAACAAAACACTTTCAAGTGCTCCAAACTTTGTATATCATGAAATTTTCTTCCCCCATGAAAAACAAATCAACCTTGTTTATATAGAACAAAGGCTAAGAGCAGTTACAAATTACACCATTTAAGATAACTGCAGCATAACTTGTTTTTAACTCTTTTGTAACTCCATTTGTAACTCTTTTGTAACTCCTTCGCATTTAACTTCAACTTGCACACCACATTATATTAATCATATCTGATCATGCTCTTTAATCACATCTGATCCATTGAACCTTAATTTGCACTCCATAGCACCTGATCACCAACATGGCCGAATGGCTTTTTTATTCTTCAAGATAAGCTAAAAACTTCATTCTAATAGGGCTGGACTCTTGTCTTCATGATTTGGACTTGCTTGAATCATGTTGACCATTTTAGATTCTTCTTGCATCCTTAGAACCTTGACTGAAACTTGACTAGCTTGCTCCTTCCAAATGTTTTCTATTAAACAAGTTAAGGCTTCTTTCATTCTTTTTGCTTTAGCTCTTGTCATTGGTCCTCCATGAACATTTAAAGGATCTTTTCCAATCTTAACCGAATGGTGATCAACTTGCTGATTCTCATCAGCTAATATGATGTTTAAATGTGCTAAAGGAGCTTGTGATGGGTTCTTTGTGCATGATGGTTACTTGTTCAAGTTGGGTAGAATGTGTATACCTTTAGAATCTCTGCGTGAGTTGCTTTTGCGTGAGGCTCATGGGGGTGGTCTTAGTGGTCATTTTGGGGAGAAAAAAACGAATGAGCTACTGAAAGAGCACTTCTTTTGGCCTAATATGTTGCGGGATGTTCATAAAGTTGTTGAAAGATGTATAATTTGCAAGAAAGCTAAGGGTAAAGAGAATGCATATGGACTATATATGCCTTTACCTATCCCAGAGCAACCATGGATGGATTTTAGTATGGATTTTGTGCTTGGATTACCCAGAACATAGCGTGGGAAGGATTCAGTGATGGTTGTGGTTGATCGGTTCTCCAAAACGTCACACTTTATTCCTTGCAACAAAACTGATGATGCTATTCATATTGCTGATTTGTTTTTTAGGAAAATTGTACGTTTGCATGGAATCCCTAAAAGCATTGTCTCTGATTGTGATACAAAGTTCTTAAGCTATTTTTGAAAGACTCTTTGGAAGAAGCTTGGAACAAAGTTGCTTTTCAGTACTGTTTGTCATCCACAAACTGATGGGCAAACTGAGGTAGTGAACAACCGTACACTATCTTCTTTATTACGGGCTATTATAAACAAGAACTTAAAGAGTTAGGATACTTGTTTGCTTATTGTGGAGTTTGCATACAACCGCAGTGTACATGGGGCTACAACATTTTCACCATTTGAGATTTTGTATAGATTTAATCCATTTGTTCCTATTGACCTTGTTCCTATTCCAGTTGATGAGAGGACATCTATGGATAGGGTTAAAAAGGTAGAATTGATAAAGAAGCTTCATGAGCAGGTTCGAATTCATATTCAGGAGAAAACAGCTAAGTATGTTAAGCATGCTAATAAAGAACAAAAAATAATTAGCATTGAACCTGGTGATCTTGTTTGGATTCATCTTAGCAAGGGAAGATTTCCTAGCAAGCGGAAGTCCAAGTTGATGCCAAGAGTTGATGGACTTTTTTGGATTGTAGAGAAGGTGAATAATAATGCTTACAAAGTTGATCTTCCTTGTGATTACAATGTTTCAGCCACTTTTAATGTGAAGATCTTATCTCCTTATTTGGAAGATTAAGAAGATTTCGATTTGAGGGCAAATCATTCTCTGCCCGGGAGTGATGATGTGCATCATGAAGGTTCTAAATCAACTCAAGAAGGTGAGCTGAGCGTAAAGGAGATTTCAGATGGTCCAATAACAAGGGCTAAGGCTAAACAGCTTCAAAGGGCCATAAGTAGTCAAATTGGAGCTATTGAAGCTTCTATGGGATTAGAAGCTTGCAATCTGAATGGAAATGAGCTAAATGTGTTTATTTATCTTCAATTAGAGATTGGGATGTGATTTAGAGACTTTTGGTGACGTTGGGCTTAAAGAAGCAGTTGAGGGCTTTCTTTCCATGCTATTGGGCTTAATTTACTTCTTATGTTGCTATTTTTATGTATTTGGGCCATTTTGAATTTGTTTAGCTTTATTTTAAATTGTTAAGTCATATTGGGCTTATTTTGGACTTTTTAAGCTAATTAGGTAACATTAGGGTTTTCTCTCATTTTGTAAGCCTATATAAGGCATGTTAAAGTCTTATAGAGGCAGTTGCCTCATTTTGAAATTGGAAGCACGAAATAGAAGAGCTATTTCTCTCACAAAATTGTCTTCTCAAGTTTTCTAGCTCTTGAAGACAGTTGCTGACTTATCACTCTTTGATCACCAAGAGTGTGGTGTCCAATCCTAAATTGATCCTTGTGACGTCCATCTGACTTATCAAGGTATCTATTTAGTTCTATCCTCCATCAACTTTACCATTTAATTTTGTTATAATTCAGCCTAAACACTTAAAGAAAAAATAACCAACAAAAGAACCAGATTTTATTCGAATTTTAGAATAATCTATTTTTTTGAAAATCAAGGCACATCATCTGGTATCAGAGCATAGGATTATAGTGTGTAAACTAAAGTTTCAGCTTTTTAAGGTGTCTTGCTGTTTCTGCTTTATATAATTTCGTGGGACTATTCATCAGATTGGGTCTCTAGTATTTGAATTGTAACTCTGAAGCATTAGAATTAATTCTTAGTAGTTTGTGGGATGAAGATGATTTGGCTGAGTTGAGTTGTTCCTGAACTTTGAAATTTTGAATTGTAGTCAATTGTTGCTATCTGATTTTATTTACTAAATTGGTGAAAAAACAAATTCAGTTTGAGAAGTGTATTTTTAGCTACTGGTTGTGTTGTTCATTGTTCATACTTTTTTTGAGTTTTTGTTAATAATGGCTAAAGATAATGCAAGTAGAGTACCAAATGGACTGAGTTTAGAACAAGCTCAACTCATGGGCTTACAACATGCTCATGATGAATTTCGAGGTGAGATTACTGAAATTCGTGGAGAACTTGCTGCAATTATAGAAATGGTGCAAAGAAATACTTTGCAACCCCAACAAAGGCAGGTAGGGCGTAGGGTACTTCGGAATGACCTAGGAGATGCTGGAGATGAGCCAAATCGGGATGATGAGACTAAAGATAGGAGTAGGATAAGGAGGCAGTAAAATGACCCTACTAGTGGTATCAAACTTAATATACCACCATTTAGAGGTACTAGTTCTCCTGAGGAGTATCTTGAATGGGTTCAGAAGGTAGAAAGGGTGTTTGATTGGCATGAGTACCCTGAGGCAAAGAAGTGTAAGGTAGCAGCACTTGAATTTACCGATTATGCACTTTTGTGGTGGAAAAACTTAAAAGCTCAGCGAAGAAGGGACGACGAAGAAGAAGTCACGAGCTGGCCACTTATGAAAAATTAATGAAGAAGACAAATTGTTTCGGATTACTATAAACAAGAATTATATATCAAACTCCAGACTTTGCGGCAAGGTTCCTTGAGTGTGGAGGAGTATGTGAAAGAATTTGACCTGTTGCTGATTCGCTGTGATTTGAATGAACCTCAAGAGCAAACAATAGCTAGATTCTTTGATGGATTGAAGAGGGACATAGCTAATGTTGTTGAGTTACAGCCCTTCATATTTCTTGAGGTAATAAAACTTGCAACTAAAGTAGAAAGACAGCAGAAAAGATGGGGTATTCATATGAGGTCAACTACAACAAGTAATACAAAGGCTGTTTCTTCACCTTCGTGAACATGGAACACACCTAAACGTGATGAGAAAGTGGAGTTCAGTAAGAGAAGTGCTAGTTCAGGTTCGTTGAAAGGAAATGAGAAGGTATTTGAACCTCAATTTTCTAAGAGGTCGCGAGACATCAAGTGTTTCAAGTGCTTGGGAAATGGGCATATTGCTTCTGAATGTCCAAATAAGAGGGTGATGGTTTTACAAGAGAAGCATGGAGAGCTTGTCAGTGAAGATGAGGCTGAAATGGAAGAGGAATCTAAAGTCGAAGTGACTGACCAAGAAGAAAATCTTGAGCCAATGGAGGGAAATTTATTAGTTATTGAAAGGATCTTGAGTGCTGAAATTGATATTGGTTTGGAACAGCGCGAAAACATCTTTCGTACAAGATATCAAATCTGAGATAAGGTTTGTGCCATAATCATTAATAATGGTAGTTGTACCAATGTTGCATCCACTACTTTAGTGGAGAAACTGGGATTAACTACTGTTCCACATTCAAAACCATACAAATTGCATTGGCTTAATGGCAAGGGAGAAATTCAGGTTACAAGATAGGTTTGGGTGCCATTCTTTATTAAAACCTTTCATGATGAGGTTTTATGTGATGTGGTTCCTATAACAGCTAGTCATATGTTATTAGGACGTCCATGGCAATTTGATAATGATGTGACTTATAATGGGCGAAGGAACACTTATTCATTTGTGCTGAATGGGAAGAAAGTGAATTTGATGCCATTGAGTTCTCAACAAATTAGAGAAGATCAGTTGCGGAATCAAAGGAAGATGATGGAATCTGGTAAAGGGTTAATGTTAGCCAAAAAGGGAGATGTTGAGCAAGCACTAGCTTTTGTGGGGGTTGTTTTCATGACTTGGGCAAAGCCTTTATTGCAAGTGGAGGGTTTGGATTTGCCAAGGCAGGTTGTGGAGTTGCTTGAAGAGTTCAAAGATGTATTTTCAGAAGAGCTACCATTAGGATTACCACCTATTCGAGGGATAGAGCATCAAATTGATTTGGTGCCTGGAGCTTCACTTCCAAATAGACCAGCATATAGGTGTAATTCGAAGGAAGCAAAGGAGATCAAAAGGCAGGTTGGTGAGCTCTTAGAGAGGGGCTATGTGCGTGAGTCACTTAGTCCTTGTTCAGTGCCTACTTTGCTTGTTCCCAAGAATGATGGTACCATGAGAATGTGTGTGGACAGTCGGGCTATCAACAAGATAACGGTTAAGTATCGATTCCCTATTCCTAGACTTGATGATATGCTTGATGAATTGCATGGTACTGTTTATTTTTCTAAAGTTAATTTGATGAGTGGATATCACCAAATTAGGATGAAAGAAGGTGATGAATGGAAAACAGCCTTTAAAACTAAGCATGAATTGTATGAGTGGAAGGTGATGCCGTTTGGGCTTTCTAATGCAGCTAGTACATTTATAAGACTTATGAACCATGTTTTGAGGAAGTTTATTGGGCTGTTTGTTGTGGTATGTTTTGATGATATCTTGATCTATAGTAAAACTTTTGATGATCATGTGAAGCATCTTATGGCTGTATTTGAGATCTTGCATGATGCTAAGTTGTATGGAAACCTCAAGAAGTGCTATTTCTGCCAAGATAGTGTTATCTTTTTGGGGTATGTTGTTTCTGGTAGTGGAATTAAGGTTGATGAGGAGAAGGCTAAGGCAATTCGTGATTGGCCTAAACTTACTGGTGTTGTGGATATGAGCAGTTTTCATAGTTTAGCCTCTTTCTATAGGCATTTTATTAAAGACTTTAGTTCTATTATTGCGCCTATGACAAAGTGTTTGAAAAAGGGGAATGAGTTTAGGTGGAATGAGAATGCACAAAAGTCAAAAGTCATTTGAGCTGATTAAAGAACAATTATGTTCTGCTCCAATTTTAGCACATCCTGATTTTGCTAAAACATTTGAAATAGAGTGTGATGCTTCAGGGGTTGGTATTGGGGCTGTTTTGATGCAAGAAAAGTGGCCAATTGCTTTCTTTAGTGAGAAGCTGAATGGAGCACGTTTAAACTACTCTATTTATGACAAGGAGTTTTATGCATTGATTCGGGCTCTCGAGGTATGGCAGGATTATCTATTACCTAAAGAGTTCGTTATTCATACTGACCATGAATCATTAAAGTATCTTAAAGGGTAGAACAAACTGAATAGAAGACATGCCAAATGGGTAGAGTTCATGGAGACATTTCCATATGTCATAAAGTATAAGAAGGGGCAAACTAATGTCATTGCTGATGCTCTTTCTAGGAGGTCTACATTGATTTCTATGTTAAATGCAAGGCTTTTGGGTTTTGAATAAGTTAAAGAACAATATACAAGTGATTCATACTTTGCTAATATGATGTCTAAATGTGCTAAAGGAGCTTGTGATGGGTTCTTTATGCATGATGGTTACTTGTTCAAGTTGGGCAGAATGTGTATACCTTCAGGATCCTTACATGAGTTGCTTGTGCGTGAGGCTCATGGGGTGGTCTTAGTGGTCATTTTGGGGAGAAGAAAACTTATGAGCTACTGAAATAGCACTTCTTTTGGCCCAATATACTGTGGGATGTTCATAAAGTTGTTGAAAGAGGTGTAATTTGCAAGAAAGCTAACAGTAAAGATAATGCATATGGACTATATATGCCTTTACCTATCCTAGAGCAACCATAGATGGATTTTAGTATGGATTTTGTGCTTGGATTACCCAGAACACAGCGTGGGAAGGATTCAGTGATGGTTGTGGTTGATCGGTTCTCCAAAATGTCACACTTTATTCCTTGTAACAAAACTGATGATGCTATTCATATTGCTGATTTGTTTTTTTAGGGAAATTGTACGTTTGCATGGAATCCCTAAAAGCATTGTCTCTGATCGTGATACAAAGTTCTTAAGCTATTTTTGGAAGACTCTTTGGAAGAAGCTTGGAACAAAGTTGCTTTTCAGTACTGCTTGTCATCCACAAACTGATGGGCAAACTGAGGTAATGAACCGTACTCTATCTTCTTTATTACGGGCTATTATAAACAAGAACTTAAAGAGTTGGGATACTTGTTTGCCAATTGTGGAGTTTGCATACAACCGTAGTATGCATGGGGCTACAACATTTTCACCATTTGAGATTGTGTATGGATTTAATCTATTTGTTCCTATTGACCTTATTCCTATTCTAATTGATGAGAGGACATCTATGGATGGGGTTAAGAAGGCAGAATTGATGAAGAAGCTTCATGAGCAGGTTCGAATTCATATTGAGGAGAAGACCGCTAAGTATGTTAAGCATGTTAATAAAGGAAGGAAAATGATTAGCTTTGAACCTGGTGATCTTGTTTGGATTCATCTTAGCAAGGGAAGATTTCCTAGCAAGCGGAAGTCCAAGCTGATGCCAAGAGTTGATGGACCTTTTCGGATTATAGAGAAGGTAAATAGTAATGCTTACAAAGTTGATCTTCCTTATGATTACAATGTTTTAGCCACTTTTAATGTGAATGACTTATTTCCTTATTTGGAAGATCTAGAAGATTCTGATTTGAGGGCAAATCATTCTTTGCCTGGGGGTGATGATGTGCATCATAAAGGTTTTAAATCAACTTAAGAAGGTGAGCTGAGCGTAAAAGAGGTTTCAGATGGTCCAATAATAAGGGTTAAGGCTAAACAGCTTCAAAGGGCCATAAGTAGTCAAATTGGAGCTATTGAAGCTTCTATGGGATTAGAAGCTTGCAATCTGAATGGAAATGAGTTAAATGTGTTTATTTATCTTCAATTAGAGATTAGGACATGATTTAGAGACGTTTGATAACGTTGGGCTTAAAGAAGCAGCTGAGGGCTTTCTTTACATGCTTTTTAGGCTTAATTTACTTCTTATGTTGCTATTTTTATGTATTTGGGCCATTTTAAACTTGTTTAGCTTTATTTTAAATTGTTAAGTTATATTGGGCTTATTTTGGTCTTTTTAAGTTAATTAGGTAACATTAGGGTTTCCCCTCATTTTGTAAGCCTATATAAGGCATGTTAAAGTCTTATAGAGGCAGTTGCCTCATTTTGAAATTGGAAGCACGAAATAGAAGAGCTATTTCTCTCACAAAGTTATTTTCTCAAGTTTTCTAGCTCTTGAAGATAGTTGCTGACTTATCACTCTTTGATCACCAAGAGTGTGGTGTCAAACCCTAAATTGATACTTGTGGCGTGCATCTGACTTATCAAGGTACCTATTTAGTTCTATCCTCCATCAACTTTACCAATTAATTTTGTTATAATTCAGCGTAAATACTTAAAGAAAAATTAACCAACAAAAGAACCAGATTTTATTCCAATTTTGGAATAATCTATTTTTCTGGAAATCAAGGCACATCACACTAGTTTGGTAGAAAAATTGAATATGACAACTCTGAAACATCTTAGGTCGTATAAGTTACAATGATAGAATGATTATTGAAAAGTCAAAGTAAATAAACAAATGTGTGTTTTTTTTCTCAATTTGGAAGTATAAAGATGAGATTTTTTGTGATGTAGAACCAATGTCTGCAAGGAAAATTCTTTTGGGGTGATTATGGCAGTGTGATATGCATGTAATTCAGATGTTACACTAATAGATACTCTTTTAAACTTAGTGAAAAATTATTACTCGTGTACCTTTAACCTCAAGACAAGTGTATGAAGATCAACCGAAGTTGTAAAGGGAGAGTGATACAAAAAACAGAGTGAAAGTTCAAAAACAAAGAGGCTAAAATTAAAAGGAGAAAAAAAAAAGAGTGAAATAAGAAAGGAAGTTCCTGTTAGTAAGGAAAGAAAAGATAGAAAACAAGTCAATTTCTATACAAAAAATGTGAGATAAAAAAAGCTTTTTTAAAAAATCAGCTTATGATTGTACTTTTATATAAAGAGGCTTCTTTTTGTACTAATGCATGTAACCCCTTGTTGCCTAGTATTGTTGTTTCTCTTTTATAAAAATTTGATGATATGTTTCTCAAAGAGTACCTAATGATTAACCACCAAAAATGGGAAGCCAGCATCAAAACAACTTTATACCCAGAGTATCAATACCTAATAGGCCATCCTATAGAAGCAATCCCAAGGAAATAAAGAAACTTCAAAGGCAGGTTAGTGAGTGATGTGAATCTCACAAAGAAAAGTGATACCCGATATTAAATGTGGTTCCTTTGGGATGAATCATTCTAATTTCGATTCGCAAACAAATAAAACCAAAGTACTTTGACCCGTTATCTATAAAGAGATAAGAACTAAAGGTATAAGAAATTAAAGTAGATGCCACACTCAAGAAACTTGAGAAATATTGTGAGTAATAAGTCAAGGATGAATGCCACAAGATTTAATCTTGATTGGTTCTGAAAAGTTCTTTGAAGAACCAATATGATGCATATCAAGTTGCCAAAATTCACAAGAGTATCCATGGGGGTCTAATGATAAAGGCAAGAACCAAGAAAATAAAAGAAGCATTAAATGGGCTAATTAAGCATATCTCAAATTTATACTTTGCTTAATACACTAATCTAATCGAATTGAGTGTTCAAGATAATTAATAATGTCTTGTCAATGTTATTCAAGTTTTTTTAAATGATCTGGAGTAATTTGTACGAAGAACAATTAAGGCATATATCAATTTAAGAAGTAAGATCTGGCGGATATTAATTTAGGAAGGAAGATCTGGCATCATAGTTTTTATTATTGTTCATGGTTTACTGTTCATGCAGCATTATAAGATCCTTATTTTCTTTGTTTCCTTTTTTCTCCTTACGTAAAATTTAGAAATAAGAATACAGAAATATTTATTTTCTCAATATTCTTGTTATTTATTTTCTATTTTTGTAATCAAATCCTAATATGAATTAGGCTTTGATTTAGTTTTTCCTTTTATGCTCTTGGTAAATTTGGCTATATAAGGCCTTGTAACTCTCAAATTTGAATTAGAACGATCTTTGACAAAGGAATCTCATTTTCTTTGTGAGGTTCATATCACAAGAGAAAACTCTCATTATTATTTATATTAAAATTTTTAATTTCCCTTAGGGTTATAGGGCCTTATATAGCCAAATTTACTAAGAGCATAAAAGGAAAAAAAATGAATTAAATTCTAAGTTAGTAGGAATTGATTACAAAATAAAGTTTAAATAGCAACTATATTTAGGAAACAAATATTCTAGTCTTTATTTCTAAATTTAAACCTAAGAATAAAAAAAGGAAACAAAGAAAATAAGGATCTAATAAAGTCACGTGAACAATAATGCGTGAATTGTGACATGAACAATGACACCAGATCCTTTGTTCTAAATTGATGTGTCTTATTTTGTTCTCCATGTAAATTATTCTAGATCACTTACATTAACTTAAATAACGTTGATAAGGCATTGATCAACTTGAACACTCAATCCGGTTAGATTAGTGTCCTAAAAATAACATGAATTTTAGATGTGTTAAATTACCCCATTTAATGCTTCTTTTATTTTCTTGGTTCTTACCCAATGAACTACATGGATGATCAACAGGTCTTATGGAGCTTCGGCTACTTGATTCGCATTATTCCCCAACTCTTGAAAAGGATTTGTCCTCAAATCTTTACTTAAATAGAAGGAGACAAATTAGCAACATTAAAACTTGTACATACATTATACTCACTAGGAAGGTCTAGCTGGTAGGCTTTATCATTGATCCTTTCAAACACTTGAAATGATCCTCTCCCGAAATGTCTCAAAGCTTGAAATAGTCCCAACTTTAATGGATGTTGTCCCATTATTTTACGACAATAACAGGCATTTTAATAGCATGAGGTGGCTTGAATTTAGTTAAGTATGATGTGTATGGCCATTTGAAAAGCAATTAGTCATCATTTCTTTTAACAAGCTTGAGGTGGCCTTATTTAATTAAGTTTGAAAAGCAAATTGGTGACAATTCAAGCTAACATTCAGCCAATACCTTAAGCTCCTTCCCACTAAGCCTTTTTGCCATCATTTCCTAACACTTGATGAGTCAAACTTGAGTAATCACTAATTTAGAAAACTACTCTAATCCATCCACTTTGTGATCTAAGAAATTTCTTCTAGATTATTCCAAAGCTTGAATCATGAAAATTCAACTTTGTTGAACACGTAGAATATCTTCATTGCACCCTCCATGAATTTACTTTTGCCCAAATATTTTGAATTAGTCCATTGAGAGTTTCTTTGAATCTTTTAGCTCGAGCCCTTGTAACGGGACCAATTGGAACTTGAATAGGTTCTACATTCCATTTGTTAGTCGTGCCCTCATCAATAAATCACATCATTATCAAACTACCATAGACGTCCCAATAACACACGACTATCTATCATAGGAACCACACACATAAAACCTAATCGTGAGAGGTTTTAATAGAGAATGGCATGCGAACCTATCTTGTAACCTGAATCTCCCCCTCCTCATTAAGCTAACGCAAGTTGTGTATGGGTTGAGATGTGGAGCAGTAGTTAATCCGAGTTTCTCCACCAAAGTAGTGGATGCAGCATTGGTACAACTACCAATATCAATTATCATAGCACAAATCTTATCTCATATTTGACATCTTGTATGAAAGATGTTTTCTCGTTGCTCCTCACCAATATCAACTTCATCATTCAAAACTCTCTGAATAACTAATAAATTCGCCTTAATTTGCTCAAAATCCTCTTCTAGTTCAGTCACTTATACATCAGGTTTCTCTTCTGTTTCGACCTCATCTTCACTTTCAAGCTTTCCACACTTCCCATATAGAACCATCACCCTCTTATTTGGACTTTCAGATGCAATATGCCTATTTTCCAAGCACTTGAAACACTTGATGTCTTGAAACCTCCTAGGAATTTGAGGTTTAGACACCTTCTTGTCCTTAAAAACCTGAACTAGTACTCCCCTTGTTGAACTCCACTTTCTCATCCCGTTTAGGTGTGTTCCATGTTCAGGAAAGTGTAGAAACAGCCTTTGTATTACTTGTTGTAGTTGACCTCGTAAGGATTCCTCATCTTTTTTTGTTGTCTTTCTACTTTAGTTACAAGCTTTATGACATCCTTAAGAAATAAGAAGGGTTGTAACTCAACAACATTAGTTATGTCCCTCCTCAATCCATCAAGAAATCTAGCTATTATTTGCTCGAGGTTCCTGCAAATCAAAGCGAATTAGTAACATCTCAAATTCTTTCACATGCTTTTTTACACTCTAGAAACCTTACCACAAAGTTTGGAGTTTGATGTATAATTCTTGTTTTATAATAATCGGGAACAAATCTCTTCTTCACTAATCTTTTAATAAGTAGAAACTATTAAATTCCTCTTCATCATCCATTCTTTATTGAGCTTTTCAATTTTCCCACCACAAAAGTGCAAGAATTGTAAACTCAAGCGTTGCTACCTTTGCCTCTGGGTACTCATGCCAATCAAACACCTTTTCTACCTTCTGAACCTACTCTAGATATTCCTCAGGAGAACTAGTACCTTTAAATGGTGTTATATTAAGTTTGATACCACTAGTAAGGTCATTTTGCTGCATCATTGGCCTACCCTTATCTTTAACCTCATCATCCCCATTTAGCTTATCTCCAATATCCCCAAGGTTATTTTGAGGTACCCTAAGCTTTACTTGAATTTGTTGGGGTTGCAAAGTATTTCTTTGCATCATTTCTATTACTGCAGCCAGTTTCCACGAATTTTAGTAATCTCACCCCAAAATTCAAAATGAGCTCGTTGTGAGCCCATGAGTTGAGCTAGTTCTAAACTCAGTGCCCTTGGTACTTTATTTGCATCCTCTTCAGCCATTATCATCAAAAACCCCAAACAAGTATGAACAATACAAATAGCAGCTAAAACACATTTCTCAAACTAAATTTTTACCAATTCAGCAAACTAAGATCAAACAGAAACATATGACTCAATTTCACAATTCTAAGTTCAAGAATAACTCAACTTAGCCTAATGATCTTCAATCCACAAACTACTAAAAATTAACTTTTATGCTTCAGGGTTGCAATTTAGAACCCTACTAACCTCAAATAATGGAGACCAAATCTGTTGAATAACCCTCACTAATATAGCAAACAAAAATAGCAAGAATCCTTCAATTCGCACACTGAAATCCTATGCTCTGATACCATGGTGATGTACCTTGATCTTCAAAACAGATTATTCGAAATAAAATAAATTAATTTCAAGATAAGGGTGGTGTCTGATTTTTGTTGGTCTTTCTTTTAAATGTTTAGGCTGAATTATAACAAATAAATGTAATAGGATGGAGAATATAACTAAAAAGAAACCTTGATAAGTCAGATGGAAACCACAAGGATCAATTTAGGGTTTTGACACCACACTCTTGGTGATCAAAGAGTGATAAGTCAAAAACTGTCAACACAAGCTGAAAAACTTGATAAGACAATTTTGAGAGAGAAGAAGTTCTTCTTTCACGTTCATAAAATTGAAAAGAGGTAGAGATGTCTCTACAAGATGTTTAAGATGCCTTATATAAGCTTACAAGATGAGGAAAAATCCTAATCTTACCTACTTGACTTGAAAGGCCCAAAATAATTCAAATTAGCCCAATCTAACTTAACAACTTAAAATAAACCCAAATAGGTTTTAAAAGGCTCATAACCTTCCAAACTCAAATAAGCTTCAATAGCTCCAATCTGACTACTTGTGGCCCTTTGAAGTTGTTTTGTCTTAGCTATTGTTATTGGCCCATTTGAAGCCTTTGTTATGTTCAACTCACCTTCTTGAATTGATTTAGAACCCTCATGATGTACAATATCTACTAAGACTAACAATCTAAACTATCAAGATATAGACATATATTGATATATAATCGGGTTTTCACATTCAGACCCGCATTAGTGAAGATAGATCAGGAACATAAAATTTGAGAGCATACTTGCACAATGATATTTCCTAGCACTATTTGCAACACTTTGAAACTATGTTATTGTTAATATATTCTCAGTTCTTTGTCCCATTTCAAATAAAACTCTAATTCCTTAGATTTCGCTGACTCTTATAACCTGATAACTCTTAGTAGTGCTAACTCTTAGCATTTATAAATTTTAGCATCACTAACTCTTAGCAGTGATCTAAACTCGTTTAGACTAGATCTGTTCAAATCATACAGTATCTATTATGTTACAAGAATCTTACTATATATATTTAATATTATTGATTTTATTCAAAAATTTTATTATATAAATATGAAATAATTAATATTCATACAATATTAGAATGGCACGTAAGCACTATCTCTAGCACCTTCGCACTCAAAAGTATACAAATATAACTAACATAATAAATTGAATTACAAAATTCAAACATATCTCTACTAATTCTACAAGCATTGATATGAACCTTGCCAACAATGTGACAAAACCCAGCACCACAATATGGAATTGAACCCAAGATCTTCAAGACACAGGTTTGACGAGTCTTAACCCTTGAGTTAGCAAACCAAGAACCAAGACTATGGATGGATATAGGACGCCACACCAAGAAACCCCAAGGACATTTCAAGAATCTAGGTGATAAGTCCGGTTGTTTGATCGCCACAAGAACAAGCTTGATAAGTTCAAGTCCTTTCAAGAATGAAAGAAGAACACAAAAACTCTCAAATATTATTGTCTGAAATCTGTCCTCCCACTCTCAATCTCCATGGTATTTATAAAGACCATATGAGATGTCAAGTTACAGCTTTCAAATACAAATTCAAACTTACAACTAATGTAACAACAAAATTCAAACTTAATCAAATTTCCAGAAAACATGCCTAAATCAAAGGGATTAGGATTTCTTGAATGTTCAAATTTCCAGAAAACATGGTTTCCTTGAATATTCAAATTTTCCAGAAAACATGCCTAAATCAAAGGAATTATGTTTCCTTGAATATTCAAATTTCAAAAAAACATGCCTAAATCAAAGGGATTAGGATTTCTTGAATGTTCAAATTTCCAGAAAACATGGTTTCCTTGAATATTCAAATTTTCCAGAAAACATGCCTAAATCAAAGGAATTATGTTTCCTTGAATATTCAAATTTCAAAAAAACATGCCTAAATCAAAGGAATTATGTTTCCTTGAATATTCTACTTTCCAGAAATTCTACCTTAATCAAAGTGATTAGGTTTCCTTGAATCTGATTTGGATTGATTTGAAATATATTTGGGCTTATGCTAGGCCTCCATGTGTTTGCCCTCCCACAAACTTGTTGAATCAGCCCATTTAATGCTTCTTTAAATTGCTTGGCTCTAAGTCTTGTGATTGGCCCATTTGGCAAACCTAATGTATCATGTGATTGATGGACTTGAGCCCTTTTAAGCCCACGTGTGAATTCTTTGTCTTGTATGCGTATAGGCTGTGCAATGTCATTTGCATCATTCTCCCCCTCTTGAAGAAGATTTGTCCTCAAATCGTCGTTTGCATCATCACCTATATCAAAAGGAGATAAGTCAGAAACATTAAAGCTAGCACTAACACCATACTCACCAGGTAATTCAATTTTGTAAGCATTGTCATTTATGCGTTCCAATACGCGAAACAGTCCATCACCCCTAGGAAGGAGTTTAGAACGTCTTTGCTCAGGAAAACGGTCCTTCCTCATATGCAACCAAACCCAATCTCCTGGTTCAAAGACAACCTTCTTACGTCCCTTATTGGCCTGTTTGGCATATTGCTCCGTCCGCCATTCTATGTTTTGCTTTGCTTTCTCATGAATCTGCTTAATAAAATCTGCTTTCTTTTTTCCATCTAAGTTAACACGTTCGCTGAAAGGTAAAGGAGTTAAATCTAAAGGAGTCAACGGATTAAACCCATAGACAATCTCAAATCGTGAAAACTTAGTTGCGGAATGAACACAACGATTATAAGCAAATTCAACATGCGGCAAACAATCTTCCCATGTTTTCAAATTTTTTTGTATGATAGCACGCAACAAAGTAGATAAAGTTCTATTTACTACTTCAGTTTGACCATCAGTTTGCGGGTGACATGTAGTAGAGAACAACAATTTTGTTCCCAACTTTCCCCACAAAGTCTTCTAGAAATAGCTCAAGAATCGCGAGTCTCGATCAGAAACAATAGTCCTAGGCATGCCATGCAACCTAACAATCTCCTTGAAAAATAAATCGGCTATATGTGATGCATCATCAGTTTTATGGCATGCAATAAAATGTGCCATTTTAGAGAACCTATCAACAACCACAAAAACTGAGTCTCTCCCCTTCTTAGTCCTAGGTAAGCCAAAAACAAAATCCATAGAGATATCAACCCAAGGTGCATTAGGAATAGGGAGGGGTGTGTACAACCCATGTGGTTGATGCCTAGACTTAGCTTGCCTGCAAGTGATGCATCTCGCACAAATTCTTTCTACATCACGTTTCATGTGTGGCCAAAAGAAATGCTCATGCAATACACCTAAAGTCTTTGCTACCCCAAAGTGACCTATCAAACCACCACCATGTGCTTCCTGAACAAGTAATTCACGCAAGGATGAATGTGGAACACACAATTTATTTTCTCGAAACAGAAAATTATCATGTAGATAAAATTTTCCACTTGCCCTTTTAGTGCAAATTTTAAACAAGTCACCAAAATCAGAATCGTTTGCATATAACTCCTTAATGTAATCAAATCCAAGCAATTTAGCATCAAGGGTTGAAAGCAAAGCGTACCTGCGTGATAGTGCATCAGCAACTACATTTTCCTTACCTTGTTTATATTTGATCACATAGGGGAATGTTTCAATGAACTCCACCCAACTTGCATGGCGTCTATTCAGCTTATGCTGCCCTTTTAAATGGTTCAAAGATTCATGATCTGTATGAATAACAAACTCTTTTGGCCATAGATTGTGCTGCCAGGTCTCCAAAGTTCGAACTAATGCATACAATTCTTTGTCATAAGTGGAATATTTTAGGACTGCACCATTCAATTTCTCACTAAAGTATGCAACCGGTCTTCCCTCTTGCATCAACACTCCTCCGATACCTATACCTGAAGCATCACACAACGTTTTAGTGAAGTTAGGCAAAACAAGTAAAGGTGCATTAGTTAATTTCTCTTTGATTAGCTTGAATGCTTTTTCTTGCTCATCTCCCCACTTAAACGAAACATTCTTCTTGATGACTTCAGTTAAGGGTGCGGCTATGCTACTGAAATCCCGAACAAAACGTCGGTAAAAACTAGCTAAGCCATGGAAGCTTCTAACTTGTGTCACTGAAGTAGGCATTGGCCAATCATGAATTGCCTTCACCTTTTCGTCGTCAACCTCAATTCCTTTAGAACTTACAACAAAACCAAGAAACACAAGTTTGTCCGTGCAAAAAGTGCATTTCTTAAGGTTAGCAAACAACCTTTCTTTCCTTAAAACCTCTAAAACAAGCTTTAAGTGGTCAACATGAGCATCTAGGCTTTTACTATATATCAGGATATCATCAAAGTACACAACTACAAATTTTCCAATAAAAGCACGCAAAACATGGTTCATAAGTCTCATGAAAGTACTAGGTGCATTAGTTAATCCAAAAGGCATAACTAACCATTCATACAAACCATATTTTGTTTTAAATGCAGTTTTCCATTCATCACCTTCTTTCATCCTAATCTGATGGTATCCACTCTTGAGATCAATCTTAGAAAACACATAAGATCCATGTAGTTCATCTAACATATCATCTAATCGAGGAATAGGATGGCGATACTTTACCATAATGTTGTTGATGGCTCAACAATCAACACACATCCTCCATGTCCCATCCTTCTTAGGCACTAGTAGGACTGGAACTGCACAAGGACTCATGCTCTCTCTAATATATCCTTTCTCCATTAGCTCGTTAACTTGCTGTTGAAGTTCTTTCGTCTCCTCAGGATTACTTCTATAAGCGGGCCTGTTTGGAATTTTTGCACCAGGTATGAAATCAATTTGATGTTCAATTCCTCGAATTGGAGGTAAGCCTGAAGGTACCTCCTCAAGAAAGACATCATCGAATTTCTGCAAAAGAGAAATAATAATGCTTGGCAAAGATCCAGCAAGATCGTTAGTACACAAAAGGGCCTCCTTGTACATAAGTACTATAAGGGGCTGTTGTGAAATTAAAGCTCTCTTGATCTCACACTTTTTTGCAATATAGTTATATCTTTCTTCTCGGGCTGCAACTCTCTCATTTTCATTTTCACCATGTTTCATGACATTACCTTTCTCTTTTTCTCTCCTTTCATTTTCTTTTCTCGTAGCTATGGCTTCTCTCTCATTTTTTTTTCTCTTTTCACTCACTTTTTGCATCTTCAGTTGGTCTTCAAGAATTTGTTTTGGTGTTAATGGTACAAGTGTTATGGGCTGCTTCTTGATGATAAAAGAGTACCTGTTGGTGTAACCGTCATACGTGACTCTTCTATCGAACTGCCATGGTCGTCCCAATAAGATGTGACATGCATGCATAGGTACCACATCACAAAGTACCTCATCATCATATTTGCCAATGAAAAATGCCACCATCACCTGTTTGGTTACCTTGACTTCTCCGTAATTATTCAGCCACTGAAGTCGGTATGGTCGTGGATGTTTCAAGGTAGGTAATGCCAATTTTTCTACTAATTCGGTGCTGGCAACATTGGTGCAACTCCCACCATCAACTATAACGCTGCAAACTTTGTTGTTCACGAAACATCTAGTATGGAACAAGTTTTCTCGCTGATTGTTTTCTTCTTCCTTAACTTGTGCGCTAAGAGCTCGTCTTGCCACCAATGATTCTCCTTCTACTGCATATTGTCCTTCATAGTCATTTTCAAGAGGTAGCATATCATCCACTTCATCATCTTGCTCATCTTCCGACTCGATCTCCCCTTGAGTGTTGATCACCATTACCCTTTTGTTTGGACATTGGCTAGCTATATGTCCCCTACCTTGGCATTTAAAGCACTTAATGTCACGATTTCTTGAAGTTGTGGATTCAGTTTTCTCTTGTTTCAACGTCGCAGCTTGTTTGGCATCCTTAGATGGCTCAGACTTAGGCTTAGTTAATGAAAATTGATCTCTTTTAGGGGCTGGTCGCCATGAGTTTGTGGCAGCCATGCTTGATCCCCTTCGAACTATATTCCTTCGCCTCAATTGTTGCTCAACTTTGATAGCTTGGTGCACCATATCTGTCAACTCGACATAATGTTGCATCTCCACCATATCCGCTATCTCTCGGTTTAAGCCATGTAAGAACCTAGCCATAGTGGCTTCTCTGTCCTCCTCTACATTTGCTTGGATCATAGCAACCTCAATTTCTTTATAGTATTCATCAACGCTCTTGGATCCTTGAGTTAGACGTTGCAACTTGTTATACAACTCCCGATGGTAGTAGCTAGGAATGAAGCGTCTCCTCATGATGGCCTTCATCTCGTTCCACGTCTCAACAGGTCGTTCGTGATTTCTCCTCCTTTCCTTCAACAATTGATCCCCCAAACAATAGCATAGTTAGTGAATTCAATTGCAGTCAATTTTACCTTTTTGGCCTCGGAATAGTTGTGACAATCGAAGATCATCTCTATCTTCATCTCCCATTCTAGATATGCCTCAGGATCATTTTTACCTTGAAAAGGTGGAATCTTCACCTTAATGCTTCCCAAGTCATCATCTCGCCTAGGTATTCCCCTCCTAGCACCTATATCTCCAAATCCACGCCTAAATCTACCTTGGTTCATTGGTGGTTCATCCAGCTCATCCAACTCCTCTTCATCTCCAACATCTCCCCTTTGTACTCCTGGTTGAAAGCAAAGCGTACCTGCGTGATAGTGCATCAGCAACTACATTTTCCTTACCTTGTTTATATTTGATCACATAGGGGAATGTTTCAATGAACTCCACCCAACTTGCATGGCGTCTATTCAGCTTATGCTGCCCTTTTAAATGGTTCAAAGATTCATGATCTGTATGAATAACAAACTCTTTTGGCCATAGATTGTGCGGCCAGGTCTCCAAAGTTTGAACTAATGCATACAATTCTTTGTCATAAGTGGAATATTTTAGGACTGCACCATTCAATTTCTCACTAAAGTATGCAACCGGTCTTCCCTCTTGCATCAACACTCCTCCGATACCTATACCTGAAGCATCACACAACGTTTTAGTGAAGTTAGGTAAAACAAGTAAAGTTGCATTAGTTAATTTCTCTTTGATTAGCTTGAATGCTTTTTCTTGCTCATCTCCCCACTTAAATGGAACATTCTTTTATTTCGGCATTGTGATCAATATGACATATTCTCAGACACTTAAAGCATTTAAATCTTTATTTTGAGAAAGTTGAGAATCAAATTACCTTTGTTTGTTGTGCTTCCCATGCTTTAGACCTTAAGTGCTTCTGTCTTAGACTTGGAATTAGTCTGCTCATCTCTCTTATTCCAATTCAATGTTCCAAGAGGATAAGGATCCTGAGTTCTGTCTATATCTTGAGACATTTTAAAACCTGCAAATAAAATGTTAAAAAATCTCATAAACACTCCCTTACATATTTCTCTCTAGATTGATAGCACTCACACTCGTGTTTACTCAAATTTAACTTTTATACTTTTATCAGCTCACACTCTCTTGCCTTTTTTCACTCTTTATAGTCTCCTCTTTAGTTCTTTATTGAACTAAAATGAATTAAATCAAAATTAACTTGTGACAATCTAAAACTCAACAAATCAGTCTTATTAAGAATGATTAAATCGCAAAGGGTAAAGAATGAGAAAAATTTTAAGCATCAAATAGAACAAGGCTAAAATGGAACAAAGACATAAGAAAACAAAGGCAATTAGGGTCATGTTTTGTCTTAGGCTCTAATCAAGTTTGAACTATCCTTTGATTTCCATTGTTTGTTCTTTATTTTAAATTCATAACTTTGATTTTGTCCCTAAACTTTAGGTGTATTGTATGAGCATTTCTTTTGGTTGCACATGAAAAGTGACATAGAGAGAATTTGTGCGAGATGCATTACTTGTAGGCAATCCAAATCTAGGCATCAACCACATAGGTTGTACACACCCTTCCTTATTCTTAGTGTACCTTGGATCGATGTCTTTATGGATTTTGTTTTAAGCTTACCTAGGACTAAAAGGGGGAGAGACTCATTTTTTGTGGTTTTTGATAGGTTTTTTAAGATTGCACATTTTATTGCATGCCATAAAACTGATGATGCATCACATATAGCTCATTTATTTTTTAAAGAGATTGTTAGGTTGCATGGCATGCCCAAGACTATTGTTTCTGATTGGGACGAACGATTCTTGGGCTACTTTTTGAAGACTTTGTGGGGAAAGTTGGAAACTAAATTGTTGTTCTCTACTGCATGTCGTCCATAAACCGATGGTCAAAATAAAGTAGTAAATAGAACTTAATCTACTTTGTTGCGTGCTATCATACAAAAAAAAATTCAAAACATGGGAAGATTATTTGCCTCATGTTGAATTTGCTTAAAATCGTTGTGTTCATTCTGCAACTAAGTTCTTACCATTTGAGATTATTTATGCTTTTAATCCATTGACTCCTTTGAATTTAACTCCTCTATAATAGCGAATGTGTTAACTTATATGGCAAGAAGAGAGCTGATTTTATTAAGCAGATCCATGAAAAAATGAAGCAAAACATAGAACAACGGAGGAAGCAATATACCAAGCAAGCCAATAAAGGATGCAAGAAGATTATTTTTGAACTAGGAGATTGGGTTTGGCTACATATGATGGAGGGCCACTTTCCTGAGCATAGACATTCTAAACTCCTTACTAGGGGTGATGGGTTATTTTGAGAATTGGAACGCATTAATGACAATGCTTACAAAATTGAATTATCTGGTGAGTATGGTGTTAGTGCTAGTTTTAATGTTTCTGACTTATCTCATTTCTATGAAGGTGATGATGCAAATGAAGATTTGAGGTTTCTGACTTATCTGCTTTCTATGTAGGTGATGATGCAATTGAAGATTTAAGGACAAATCTTCTTCAAGAAGGGGAGAATGATGCAAACGAAGCTGCACAGCCTGTACACATAAAAGAAAAAGAATTCACACGTGGGCAAGGAAGTACTTGTGAGACTTGTGGGCTTGGAAGGGCTTAATGCTAGCGTTCACATGATCCATTAAGTTTGCCAAGTGGGCCAATCACAAGACTTAGAGCCAAACGTTTGAAAAAAGCATTAAATGGGCTGGTTCAACAAATTAGTAAAATAGCAAACGCAGAATTTATGAAATAACATTTTTGAGAGTTTTTGTCTTAAGTTCTTTAGAGAACTTTTATTCTAAATTATCAGGATTTCATCTTGTGGCGTTCTACTAAACTTATCACTCACAATTTCTAATCCATCTTAAGTGTGGAGTCTAAAATTTCTTATAACTCTAGTTCTTATCTTTTATAGATAACAAGTCAAGGTCTTTGTTTTGGTTAATAAAAAAATATGAATTAGAACGATCATTGGGCTAAGAACCTCATTGAGTGACGGGTCTCAATTTTCTTTGTGAGGTTCATGTCATCTTTCTATTTAGTTGTCCTTCTACCTTCTTTGCCATATGCAACAATCTATCCCATGCATCTCCATCAATGGCATCATTCATGGTAGCACGCCTATCATGAATTCACACATTAGGAACTCTAGGTATCTACATCCTTTGTGTACTATATTTAAATTTATCTATCCATTCATTAAACTACTCTATCGCTCCTTTCAACACTCTCTTCATCTCACCAATTAAAGCTTTCATAAGTAACTTTGAATCAACATTTTTCAATGCACCTCCGGAAGTATTGTCGTTCTTGTTGTTTGACATATTTGCTACAAAACAAAGTTAGCAAAAAAAAAAAAAAACCTCATACACTCCCTCACATGTTTCACTCTAAGAATGATTCACTCAACTTTCACTCATGTTTTCACTTGTATTTTTTTTTTAAATTTAGAAAAGTAAACTTGGAATCAATGGAATCTGAATTTTTTTTTGTTTCTTTTTTATTTATATGTAATAAAAGAACTTGAAGAAATAGATAAAATAATAGATAGACAAGAAGAAAAAAGAAAATTGATATAGACTATGGATTCTACAGACTAATATAAAGTTGCTGATTTAAACGAAAGAATAAATTGTAAAGAATAGTTCAAACCTGATTTTGAGCCTAAGCTCTGATACCAAATGATGTGAACCTCACAAAGAAAAGTGAGACCCGATGCTAAATACCTTCCTTTGTCAAGAATCGTTCTAGTTCAGATTTTTGGATAAACAAAAACAAGAAACTTGACCCGTTTTCAGATAAGGAAATCGCAGATGCCAAACTCAAGATTGTTAAGAAGTTGTGAGTGATAAGTCTGAAAAGAATGTCACAATATGAAATCTTGATAAGTTCTAATAAAAGGTCTTTGAAGAGCTTAAGAGAAAACTCTCAACATTATTATCATCAATTCTATTTTCTTCCTTCTCATCTCTCGTGTATTTCTAGAGAACTCTTGTGATGTCTACCATTTATTACAGTAATTAATGACAACTTAAAATTACTAACTACTAATTACTACCAATAATATTAAACACTTAGGATGACAACACTTATTACAGTAATTAATAAAAAACTTACAACTACTAACTACCAACAACTACCAATACTGAGGCATTACTTTAAAATAATTGTCAAACTTTGCAACCACAATAATAAATATAGTTGTAGGCTCCCAGAAGCTTCTCATCACATTGACTTCTCACATAAGCTGTTGTGCTACTGTTCCCCATCAATTATGGGTGCTTAATGGACCTTTTGGTGGTTTGGTTCGCATCACACTAATGGGCTAATTGAAGAATTCTGGACTTCAAGTGTAACTAGTGGTATGATTCATGGAGATTTGGACTCAAACAGGAATTAAAATTAAGATATAGTGAATAGCCTTTTTGATGAAGTTAGACTGTGTAAATGAAGATTTTACAAGATGACAGCATGCATAGAATTATGGAGATTTATAGGCCTAACCGTTATTTGAAATAGTAGACTATTATGGAATATCTAGTATTAGTTTTCCTATTCTGATTTGGATTTGTATCTTCCAAATCCCTTGGATTTTGTTATTTACTATTTAGATTAGTACTCTAGTAAATTCTCGATATGTTTATGACTTCATTTAGCTTTATATAAGCATATATCTAAAGGTACAAAGATAATTTGATCAATTAAAATAAATTATTTCTTTGGTTCTTTTATGAAGTTGTGAACTTATCAAGAATATTTTCTTATGGCCTTCCAAATCTAACTTGTCACTCACATTCATATCATTTTCTTGAGTGTGGCATCAATATCCTTCTTTAAACCTCTAGTTCGTATCTTCCATAGGAATTGAGTCAAGTTTTTTTTTGTGTGTGTTGAAATTTGATTTAGCTTTCTTAGAATTGGAATCCATAATTTTCTTATTGGGTCTCATAGTTTCCCTGTGGGGTTTGCATCAGTTTGGTATCAAAGTTTGGTTCTAAATCAGGTTTGCCTAAAATGTTTTTCTTATTTATTTCATTTTTATCGTACTTTCCCATTAAATTCTTCTTTGATGGAATATTTCACCATTCATATACTTCTTGTGGGCAAACTTCTATGATTCTGGTTTTTGCGCATCTTTATTAGTATTAAAAAAAAAGAAAAATAAAAAAAGGAAAAAGAAAAAGAAAAAGAAAAAGAGAAAGAAAAAGAAAAAAGAGTAATTTTTAAAAATGAGGAAAAACAATTGCCCTTTCATACAAGTTTGAGTTACAAGTTTGCGATTAGCTTATAATTCTATCCTTCTTATTTCAAAATCCCATTTTGTGTTCTTAGTTTTTGTTTTCATTGTTTCTTGCTTGTACCTTGTTCCGTAGCCTTAAAACTACTAGTTCGCGCTATTGTGTGTTGTTAATCATTCGAATATATTTTTGTTTCGTTTATTGTGATTTGTTAGTATTTGGGTTGTTACAAGTTTATTCTCTAGATTTGGTTTGTTTAGTACAATAAAGAACGGAGAAAAGGAATTTAAGAGTGGTAAAAGGAAATAGTTTATGAGAAACATCAAAGATAAAAGCCAAATTTCAGTGTATAAACATAAGGGTTGAAGAGCATTCATTGAGAGTAACACAATAAGGATTGTTGTGAGATTATTTCTAATATTCTTTTCAGGTTGTAAACATGTCAAAAGACAAAGTTAAAGTTATAGCTGAGAAAATGAAAGATCAGTCATTCATGCTCAAAGCAATGCAACATTTGAGCAAATGAACTTGATGTTTTGTGAAATTAAAGATAAAGTGGAAAGACAAGACACTGCCATTGCCAATTTACAAAGGGGGCAGCGACATGAAGCTTTTAATGTATGAATACATGATAGGCATGCTACCATGAATGGTACTAGCTTTGATAGAGATGATTAGGACGATGATACTGGCTAATGTCAATATGGATATATTCTTGCTTGGTATGGGAGGTAGATGAGATAGAGCAAGACGTGAAGATAGAGTTGATCATGACTTGGGTAATATTAAGCTAAAGATTCATTCTAAGGTAAAAATGATCCTGATACATATTTAGAGTGGGAAAAGAAGGCGGAACTAGTTTTTTATTGCCATAACTACTCTGAGGAATATAAGATAAAGTTGACTACTGTTGAATTCACTGATTATGCAATTAATTGTTTGGTGAGTCCAATTAGTTTTAAATAGGTGAAGGAACCGTGAGACGCCTATTGATACATGGGAAGAAATGAAAGTTACTATAAGGAAGAAATTTGTCCTTAGTCATTTAATAGAGACTTTTAACCAAAGGTTGCAAAGCCTTATTCAAGGTTCCAAAAATGTTGAAGACTACCACCAAAAAATGGAGGTAACCGTGATTTGAGCCATTGTTGAGGAAGATCCAGAGGCAACTACAGATTTTGTAAGGTTTGAATCATGATATTGCTAATATGGTTGAATTGGAGCATTATGTATAGAGTTGGAAGACATGGTTCATATGGCAATGAAGGCAAAAAGAAAACTCAAGAGGAAGAGTTCCATATCTCTAGAAGAAATATGGGCTCCACCACCGCGAACCCCAGTTAGATTCAGGCATGATACACTTTGGCCAGAACTTGGGTTCCTCATTCTCTTGGAAACTAAATTAGAATGAAAAAAAGATTAGCAGGCTAATCCTAATCCAAGGCGGAAGCACCTAAGGGCCAAAACATGGGAGGCAGCCAAGGCAAGCGTAAACTTGATTCCCAACAAAGTAGAAATATAGATATTAAATAGGTCATATTGCATCTCAATGTTTAAATCAGTGTGATGATTCTAAGAGATAATGGTGTCACTGAAACTAAAAGCGAGTCAAATGTTGAGTCTATACCACCTTTGAAAGATGCCAGTAATGGCGTAGAGTACCCAGTAAATGGTGAGTTGATGGTTACTAGGCATGCATTAAGCTTACAAATGAAAGAGAATGTTGATGTACAACGTGATAATATTTTCCATACAAGGTGCCACATAAAAAATAAAGGTATGTAGTTTGATCATTAGTGGAGGTAGTTGTACTAATGTAGCTAGCACATTTTTGGTCGGAAAACTAAATTTACTTACTACAAAGCATTCAAGGCGATAAGCTTCATTATTTGAATGAATTTGGAGAAGTCAAGGTAAACAAATGAGTGCTAGTTTCATTCTCTATTGGTAGGTACAAGGATGATGTTTTATATGACATAGTACTTATATATGCTTGGGCACATTTTGTTGGGACAACCATGGTAGTACAATAGTTGTGTAATGCATGATGACTTCAAAATTAAATACATGTTTATAATACATAAAAATACCAATCACTCTTGTACCTTTAACCCATAGGCAGGTTTACGAGGATCCAATAAGAATAAAAAAATAAATAGATAAAAAAAAAAGAGTTGGAAAAGAAAAGAGTGGTCGTACATGAAAGAGAGATAGGCCAAGAGCGAAAAAAAAAGAGAGCACGAGTGGAAAGATGAAAAATAATAAGGGTTCAGTTGAGAGAAATAAAAGAATACAAGTGAGCATATATGCAAAATAGAGTGAAGTCAATAGTGCATTCTTTTCCAAACAGCCTATGATTATACTCTTTTATGAAGAGGCTTTTTTTTTTTTTACACTAATGAACTTGACCTTACTCAAAGATAATGTTGTTATTTCTCTTTTACAAGAGTTTGAAGATGTATTCCCTAAAGATGTTCCAAATAGTTTACCTACTTATAAGGGAAATTGAACATCAAATTTACTTTATCTTTGGTACTACAATTCCAAATTGACCCTCATATAAAAGTAATCCCAAGACGACAAAGGAGCTTCAAAGGCAAATTGAAGAGCTTATATAACAAAGGGACATGTGAGAGAAAGCATGAGCCCATATGCAGTTCCTATTTTACTTGTGCTTAAGAAGGTCATGGAGAATGTGTGTTGACTATTGAGCAGTCAACAAAATCACTATAAAGTATAGACATCTCATTCCTAGATTAGATGATATGCTTGATAAATTGCAATGTTCTTGTGCTTTTTCTTAAATTGATTTTAAAAATAGATATCATTAAATTAGAATGAGAGAGGGTGATGAGTGGAAAACAACTTTTAAATCCAAGTTTGGGTTTTATGAGTGTTAGTGCCTTTTATCAGTAAATTTGTGTTTGTTTACTTTGATGATATTCTGATTTGTAATAAGAGCTTAGATGAACACATTGAGCATTTACGAAGTGTGTTAGATGTTTTAAGAAAAGAAAAGAAAAGTTGTTTCCTAACCTTAAGAAGTGTTCCTTTGTACAGATCAGATTGTATTTCTTGGTTATATATTGTTAGCTCTAGAGGAATTAAGGTTGACGGAGATAAGGTTTAAGGCCATAAAGGATTGGCATACATCTAAGAATGTAAGTGTTGTGCATATTTTTCATAGATTAACTAGTTCTTATAAAAGATTTGTTAAAGATTTTAGCACCATAGTCACTAACACCATTGACTGAAGTTGTTAAAAAAGTATTGGTTTTAAGTGGGGAAGTGAGCAAGAAAGAGCTTTAAATTTGATTAAGGAAAAATTGAGTTTTGCACAATTACTTGCCTTTTCTAATTTTACTAAAACTTTTGAAATTCAGTTTGATGCTTCAAGTATAAGTATGTGAACTACTTTGATGCAACAGAAGCATCCCATTGCCTATTTAGTGAAAACTTGAACGAGGCAGCCATAAACTATCTAACTTATGACAAGGAGTTATATGCATTAATGAGAGCTTTAAAGAATTGGCAGCAATATTTTTGGCCTAAGAAAGTCGTGATTCATACTGACAATGAGTTCTTGAAGCGTTTGAAGAGACAAAGTAAATTGAATGAGCAATACATTGGGTGGGTAGAGTTCATTGAAATGTTTCCTTATGTGATCAAGTATAAGCTGTTGGGATTTGTGCTTACATGCCATCCCATAATGTATAAATACATAGTGATTGTATTTATACAATTATTATTTCTAATAAAATCGTTAATATTATTTTTATTAAATGGTAAGATGCTTGTAACGTTTTAGACATTGTATGATCTGAAGGAGTTTAGATTTGGTCTAAAAGAGTTTAGACCAGTGCTAAGAGTTAGCAACGCTAATAGTTATAAATACTAAGAGTTAATGGTACTAAGAGTTAGCAAAATCTAAGGAGTTAGAGCCTCATCTAAAATGGGACAATGACCTAAGAATATATTAGTAATAACATAGCTGCAAGGAGTTGTAGATGGTGCTAGAAAATGTCATTATGCAAGTATGTTCTCAAATATAATGTTCCTAATCTAATTTCATCGATGCGGGTCTATCGGTGGAACCCATTAATATAGATTAGTGTATGTCTATATCTGGATGGTCCAGATGATTAGTCTTAGCAAACCATGAGCTTAGTAGAAAGCTCGTATAGAGATACAGGTATTCAGTAAGGATTGGATATTGAACAGACTCACGAAGACATCTAATAGACATCTCATAAAGCCGTCAATGGAGGGTCTTCCGAGTTGAGTAGTATTTGTGGTCCTTTGACCTACGCGCCACGGTGGGCTTGTGAGTGATCCACCATGCTTTGGTTCCACACATGTCAGAAACCTTTCATGGTCTGACCGCTGGGTATCGCTGGGTATGGTCCGATGCTCATGGAGTTCGGTGTGCGTAGATATGGGATCCATCAGCTCATATGAGTGGGTTGTATATCCTAATGCTCCGAGATTGTATTTCAGAAAGTCTTGTGGCTGCAAGCATAAACCTTGAAAAAGATATTCCGGAGGAATAAACAATATCACAAAAGTGTTTATGGATATTGTTTAATGAAATATAAATCTGGAGATAAGTTTATGGTTGAGCAAATAGATATTTGACGGTGATGATCTATATCTCTGCTCTTCAAGGATATAAATGATGGAAGGATTATACGAATATGTAATAACCTCAACTTGTATGGTTTAACATGCTAATTTGTAATATCCGTAACGTGTGTGTGGGACATTATTCACGGACGTATGGACGAGCTCTATATGACAAATTAGGTGTGGACCTAGAGAGTCTCACAATATGAAGTATACTCGTTGTGCACTGAGGTAGCGGATTGAATTGAATAGTTCGATCCAATAAATTTCAGCAAGAGAGAACGATTGTTTAGGGATCCCTCGGATTGTACATTTGTCAATACTTAATTGTTAAGTACATCACTTAATTAATTAACAAGGGTTGTTAATTAATAGAATATTGATAAATGACAAAATTTGTTCCATGATTTGATTTTACCTTTTTACCATTTAACCATGGTAGTAAAAATTAGTAAGGTAAAAAGTAATTATTCAAAATTGTTTTGAATAATTAAATCATATATTATAATTATATTATTAGATAATATTATAATATATATAGATCATGGCATTGTATTTTAATACAATGAGGAGCCTAGATGTTGGCCATTTAATTACCCATTATAATTAAAGTAATTATAATTGTTAGGTAAAGATTAATTTTGGTGGCCATTATTCTAGTGCTTGGTTTAATTAATTCTAAATGGGAGACCAACAATAAAATTGGTGGAGCACTTCATTTTGTTTATTTTTGTTTAATCAAAGTGTTGAATAAACAAAATGAATTTTGGCAAAACAATTGAATTCATTCATTCAATTTTGGGAGAAGAATTTTTGGTAATGGGAGGAAGAGAGGTAAGAGAGAGTTCTTTGAGTTTTATTCTTTCAAGTGTTGAAAAATAAACAAACTTCTCTTCATCTCCTTCTTTAATGGATGGCCAAAAATGAATGATATGTAAATGGAGAAAAAGATAATTATTTTGCAAAGAGTTGTTCAAAATAATTATCATGTAGAAATTGTTTCAAAGATTAATATACAAGAGTTGTAGGTTAAAGATTTTTAATTAATACAAGAGTTGTATAAAAAATATTTACCATCTCCATTTAAGAAACAAAAATTGTATTCAAACTCTTTTGAATACAAGTGCTGAAAATTCTAAATACTAAGCTACCATTCTAGCTCCTTAATCCCACCAAAAGTTATGGACTAGAATTGTTCAACATATACTTCAAGGTGAGCTCTTCACATGGATTGGTGAAAGACTTGAAGATAAAGCTACCTTCATTAGGTGAGTATTTTACATTATGTGTTATAATACAACATTGTTCAACATGTTTATATTTGTATAATTGTTATACTTGTTCATATATGTGATATATGTTGTTCATCATGTTCATAATTGTATAATTGTTATACTTATGCATATATGTGATATATGTTGAATTTGTTAAAATGGGTGTATTTTTTAACATGCTTCCGCTGCGCATATAGTAATTTTTGAAATTACGCATACACTCGTATAATCACACACTCTATGATAAACACCCAACATAAGCAAGGTAAGGAAAATTTGGTGGCTGATGCATTATCTCGGGTTTTCAAAGATGTCACATTTCATTCCTTATTTAAAACCAATGTGCAACCAACACAGTAGATTTATTCTTCAAAGAGATTGTGAGATTGCATGGCATGCCAAGAAGTATTACTTCCAATCGATATACTAAGTTCTTGAGCTATTTTTAAAAAACTTTGTGGGGAAAGTTAGGAACTAAGCTTTTGTTTTCAACTACAAGTCACCCACAAACCGATGGACAAACTGAGGTAGTGAATAGAACTTTATCTACTGTGTTGTGTGCTATTATTCAAAAGAACTCGAAGTATTGGGAAGATTGTTTGCCACATGTAGAGTTTGCTTATAATCAAAATGTACATTCAGCTGCTCATTATTCGACATTCGAGATTGTCTATGGTTTTAATCCACTTACTCCATTGAATTTATCACCTATACCTATTGATGAGCATGCTAGTTTGAATGGCAAGAAGAAGGCTGAAATGGACTGAGCAATATGCAATTCAAGCCAATAAAGCGTGTAAGAAGTTTATTTTTGAACCTGGTCATTGAGTTTAGATGAAAATGAGAAAAGAAGGATTTCTAGACCGAAGGCATTCCAAGTTGAATCCAAGATGAGATGGTTCATTTTAAGTAATTGCAAGGATAAATGACAACGCCTAGAAATTGGATCTTCCAGGTGAGTACAATCTTAATGCTACTTTTAATGTTTCTGATCTTGCTCATTTTGAAGTAGATACTGATTCGAGGGCAAATCCTTTTGAGGAGAGGGGGATTGATGGGAATCATCAAGAAGTCCTGGGCAAAACTTTAAAGGATACCATATATCCATGGAGGCCCAATGAAAAGAGCTAAAGCCAAGAGGGTGCTAGAAGTAATAATGGGTTAATTGAAGAAATTTAGACTTCAAGTGCAACTAGTGGTATGACTTATGGAGATTTGGGCTCATAAGGAACCAAAAGTTTGTGAACCTCATTAAAATATGTGAACAGCCTTTTTGATGAAGTTGGACTGTGTACATAAATATTATACAAGATGATAGTTGACGCAGAACAAGCAGTGGGCTCATAATTTCATTCACGAAGACGTAAATTTGTTGATATCGTTCAACAAGACGAAACTGAGATTGGCTAGGCACCAACTCATAAACAAATTTTTCTAAAAAAATATTTTGTTTATTTCTCTAAATATTAAAACAATTATTGACCCCCAAACTCTCAATCCTATGGTTTATATAAAGACCACTATATCAAGGTACAAATGTAAAAGAGTACAAGACAATTCAAAAACAAGTAAAATTAAAAAAATTACAGGAAATCAAAGTCTTAAAGTGCTTGCTGGAATTTAAATTCTAAATTGGCTGCCTGAAAGTTCAATTTTGTAGCAAATCAGAGTTCTAGAATAGAGGTACTAACTCCTCTGTAATCTTCTTTATTTTTTGGCTTCATGGGCTGGTTTTGATAATTTGGACTGCTCAAAATTTCTTTTAAGAATGCCAAGGTCTGATTTTGATGTTCCCCATCAACAGAATGCATAGAATTATGGAGATTTATAGGCCATACAAGTTTGGATTTTATATGGGCTGGACTATGTTATGTAAGCCTAACTGTTATTTGAAATAATAGACTATTCTAGAATATCTAATATTAGTTTTCCTATTCTGATTTGGATTGATATCTGCCACATCCCTTAGACTTTGTTATTTTATATTTAGATTAGGACTCTAACTAAATTCCTAGTATGTTTAGGACTTCATTTAGATATAAGCATAAATCCAAAGGTACAAAGAGAACTACGAATTTTGATCAATTGAAAGAAATTCTTTCTTTGTTTCCTTTTGAACTTGTGAACTTACCAAGAATATTTTCTTGTGGTTTTCCAAATCTGACTTATCACTCACATTCTCATCCTAATCTTGAGTGTAGAGTCTATATCCTTCTTTAAACCTCTGATTCATGTCTTCTATAGGCATTGGGTTGCGGTTCTTGTTTTTTTGTGTGTCAAAATCTGATTTAGCTTTTTAAGGGTTTGAATCCATAATTATCTTGTCGTGTCTTATAGTTTTCCTATGGGGTTTCGCATCACAATAGCTGGATATTCAATTGAGGATGAAGATTTTCTTTAATATTTTATTTCTAGTGTTGGATATGTATATGATTCTATTGTTGCAATACTAAGTAGAATTTGTTCTATAAATATGAATGAAGCATACTTAATTTTGTTAACACAAAAAAGTAGAAATTTTCATAATGCTAGTAATAAGAGTATTACTGATCACTATTTAACAAACTATGCACAACAAAATCAAAAGAGAAGCGATCACAGTCTGTGTAAAAGGGACCTGCTGATTAGGGCTGGTAGCTTGTTTTATGAGCCACTCATCATTTAACCAATGATGAGAAAAAATTGAATGGTAAAGTTGAATTTTCAAGATTTGAACAACTCATTATTGGCAATGGAATTGGTTTGCAAATTAAGTATATTCGTCATGCTTGGCTTAAATTTAGGACTGGAAATAGTATGTTACTCAATGACTAAATATTTAATTGATGTGTCTAAAATTGTGAGTGATAATAACAATTTTATTGAATTCTTTTCTAATATGTGCACTATTAACGACATGAAATAAGACTTTGTGTTACTCATGGGTGCTGTTGTGAAGGGCCTATATAAATTGATACCACATTTTTCTTCACAAACATTAATTCACTGTGCAAATTCCTTTGTTGCTCATTCTGATTAATTGTTATCTTTTGGTTTCTTGAATGCACAATGTGATATAAATAAGAACCAGTATTGTGCAATAGGTTCATGCCATCAATACATAACTTTCATCAAAGTCAATGTCTAGTACAACTTGTTTTCTGTCTTCTATAAGTCAAAATGTGTCTTATTACAACCTGCGCCAGAGGAGGCTTGAACATTCAAGCCTTCATACTCTTAAATGTGTATCAACCTCATGTAATCTCACGTTTGACAATAGTGGTAATTACAAGGTCAACTTTTGTGATTCGTTCATGCACTAGAAATAAATCCAATTCTCCTTTGAATCTTCCTTATACAGACTTATGCGAACCATCATCTATTGAAACCAAAGAGCGTTTTAAATATTATCTTAGCATTATAGATGACTACGCCAGTATACATGGTTATTCCCTATGAAAGAAAAATCTGAAGTATTACAGATTTTTAATCAGTTCAAAAATCTAATTTAGACACTCATGTCCTCATACACATAACCAAGTTAAGATGTAGCATAGGCATATTATAGAAACGGCCTCACCCTACTTTCTCAAGCTTCCATTCCTCTAATATTCTGCTGGGAAGCCTTTTATGTAGCCTTATATCTGATAAATAGACTTCAATCTACTATTCCTAACAACATGTCCCTATTTGAGATTATAAATTCACAGGCTTGACTATTCTTTCCTCAACGTGTTTGTTTGTACTTGTTTTCCTTTCTTGAGATCTTATCATCAGCATAAAGTCAATTTTCATTCTGAGAAATCTGTTTATATGTTATAGTCAGTGCATAAGGGGTACAAATATTTACATCCCTCTAGCAAAGTGTATAATGTTTGCATCTCACATTAAATGAAACTTGTTTTCTATATTCTGAAATCTTTTCTGCATCATCTAATTCTTCATCACAGTCATCTGATCTCTAATCAAACTTGTCAAACCAAAATATTAATACCTATCCCTTCTCATTTCCTTATAGTTTCAAGTTTAAGAGTTCAGTAGTAGCAGTCGTTCATTTTGCAGTTGACTGTTTTGAATTCATACCTATGAACAAAATCAATCTTCTTGGCTATATCTTTGATACAAATCAGGTTGTCAAACCTTTACAAGATCCGTTGACCATTCATGGGGTTCCAATGATAAGGGCAAGAATCAAGAAAATGAATGAAGCATTAAATGAGCTAATTGAGCACATCTCAAATTCGTACTTAGTTCAAGATACTAATCTGACCAGTTCGAGTGTTCAAGATAATCAATGCCTTATCAATGTTATTCAAGTTTCTTTAAGTGATCTGAAGTAATTTACGTGAAGAACAAAATAAAACGCATATCAATTTAGGAAGAAACATCTGGCGTCACTATTTGTGCATTACTATTCATAGCTTTATTAGATCCTTATTTTCTTTATTTCGTTTTTTATTCTTAGGTTAAATTTAGAAACAAGGATATGGAAATATTTGTTTCCATGATATACTTGTTATTTATTTACTATTTTTGCAATCAATTCCTTGACTTAGGATTTGACTTAGTTTTTTTTTTTAGTCTTGGTATAGTTGGCTATATAAGACCTTATAACCCTAAGAAAAATTCAAAATTTTAAGAATAATAATAGTGAGAGTTTTCTCTTGGTTGTTCGGAGAACTTTTCAGAACTAATCTGGATTTCTTCTTGTGGCATTCATCATTGACTTATCACTCACAATATTTCTCATCTTTCATGAATATGATGACTATCCTAATTTCTTATATCTTTGGTACTTATCTCTTTATAACAGGTCAAAACCCTTTACTTTTATTTATTTGTGAATCTGAATTATAACGATCCTTGGCAAGGGAATCTTATTGAGCATCGAGTTTCACTTTTCTTTATGAGGTTCACATCAATTTGTATTAGAGCTTAGGCTCTAAATCAGGTTCAATCTATTCTTTATTTTCATTGTTCGTTCTTCTTTAAAATTTTGAGCCCTTTGTTCTATTCTCTTGAATCTGCAACCTATCATCATTATTTCTTCTTAACCACAACTTTAACCTATTTCTTCACCCTAATTCATTCAAGTTCTGTTACTTATCATTATATATAAGTAAAAAAAAATAAGAAAATGAAAGAAAAAAAATTTTAAAAAAACAAATATAGAAAAAGAAAATCATATTCATGATTTCAAGTTGCTATTCTGAATTCTGAATTTTCAAAAATATATATAGAAATCTGAATTAGTTGAAGTGTTATTTTCTATTCAATTTTTTTTTGGGTATAGTGTGCATTCTGACTATTTTGTGTAATTCGACCTAAAACAAAACAAACAACCCAAAATTGTATCAAAATCTATATTTCTTTTTTTTTTCTTTCTCTTTACTTCTTAAATTTTACCTATTCTTTATCTTTTACGTATAAACCCATTCTATTTTTAGTGATCTAATTTTTTGAGTTTGGAATGTTACAAAGTAATTTTGTTTAAGTTCCTTAAGTTCTATATAAAAAAATTAAGAGTAAAAACAGACAAGAGAGTGTGAGCTTATAAGAAGGTAAAAACTAAATTTGAGTAAACACGAGTGTGAATACTATCAATTAAGAGAGAAAACATATAAGCGAGTGTTTGGGAGGTTTTCTATGTTTTTTTTTTCAGGTTATTAAACATGTCTAAAGAAAGATAAAAGCTCATCCAATGATGCTCAAGTAAGTATATTCCTCTATCTTTGTTGCATATTAGGAGCTCTAGATGGTTGCCCCCTTTTTATATAGATTCAACTATATTTATTCTCTCATTCACCTCATCAAACCTTAATTCCAATCGATTAAATTTTTGTTCTAAGAATTTTAAGAAGCGTTTCAAATCTATACTTAGGTATGATTATGAAGTTGACTATGGGGATGAACAAGATGATATGATCATGCTTATAATATTAATTTAGGCATATGAATAAATTGATAATATAGAGGAGTTATATATGGAGATATGATTGATAACAACTTGGGAAGTATTAAGATGAAGATTCTATCTTTTCAAGGGAAAAACAATCCTGAAGCATATTAGAAGTGGGAGAAAAAGATGGAATTGGTATTTAATTGTCACAACTACTCCGAATTGAAAAAAATAAAGTTGGTTGTCATAGAATTTACTGATTATGCTATTATTTGGTATGATCAACTTATTTTGAGTAAGAGATGAAATCGTAAAAGACCCATTAAGACATAGGAAGAGATGAAGGCTATTATGAGGAGATGGTTCATTCCAAGTTACTACTATAGAGACTCATTTCAGAAGTTGCAAAGCCTTACTCAATAGTCTAAAAGTGTTGAAGACTACCACAAGGAGATGGAAATAGTCATGATTTGAGCCAATGTGGAGGAGGACTGAGAAGCTACTATAGCTAGTTTTCTAGTTGGTCTGAATTGTAAAATTACAAATGTGGTGGAGTTACAACAATATTGTTGAGTTGAATGACATGGTGCACATGGCCATAAAAGTGGAGCAACAATTGAAGAAGAAGGACTCCATATGATTTGGACAGAATTTGGGTTCTTCTTCAACATGGAAATCAAATTGGAGCAAAAAGGATGAAAAGTCTAAGTTCAAGCCTAAGGCCGAAACCTCCAAAAACAACAAAGATGGAAGCGCACCAAACAAAGATAAATCTAATTCTCAACCTTCTAGAAATAGAGATATCAAATGTTTTAAATGTTTGAGAATATGTCATATTACATCTCAATACCTAAATAAAAGATTGATGATATTGAAAGTTGATGGTGATATTTAGACCGAAGGTGAATCTAATGATGAGCCCATGCTACCTTTGAAGGCTGCAAGTGACATTGAGTATTCGGCTGATAAAGAGCTTTTGGTTGCAAGAATAGCTTTTAGTGTGCAAATCAAAGAAGATAAGAAGGCACAACGTGAAAACATTTTTCGTACTAGATGCCATGTCAATTAATGATGGTTACACCAATAGGAATTTTTTTTGTAGTTGATGGAAAAAAATTACTCTTGAATCTTTAGCCCCCAAACAAGTGTATGAAGATCAAATAAAGTTGAAATAGGAGAGTGGTATGAAAAAAGAGAGTGAGAATTTAAAAGTAAGAGCGGTTGAAACAAAAATAAGAGAAAAGAGAGTGAAAAAGAAAGATGAAGTTTCGGTTAATGAGAAAAGAAAAGAAAGAAAACTAGTGAATTTTTATGCAAAAACAAGTGAGATAAAAAAACTTTTGTTTTAAATCAGCCTATGATTGTGCTTTTGTACAAAAGGTTTGTTTTAGTACTAATGAACTTAACCCCTCTTTGCCTAGTGTTGTTGCTTCTCTTTTACAAGATTTGATGACGTGTCTCTTGAAAAGATACCTAATGGTTTACCACCAATAAGGAGAATCGAGCATCAAATTGACTTTATACCCGTAGCATCAATTCTAAATATGGCGCCTATAGAAGCAATCTCGAGGAGACAAAAGAAACTTAAAAGGCAGGAGGTTAGTGAGCTCATAAGAAAGGTTATGTGTGTAAAAGTACGAGTCCTTGTGAGATTCTAGTATTGCTTGTGCCTAAGAAGGATGGTCATAGAGGATGTGTATTGATTGCCATATCATCAACAATATTACTATAAAGTATAAACATCCCAGATGATATGCTTGATGAATTTCATAGTTCTTTTGTTTTTGCCAAAATTTATCTTCAGAGTGGGTATCATTAGATTAGGATGAGAGAAGGTGATGGATAAAAAATCACATTCAAAATAAAATATGATTTATATGAGTGGTTAGTTATACCGTTTGGGTTAACTAATGCACCTAGTACTTCTATGAGATTAATGATCATATTTTGTGTGCTTATATTGAGAAATTTTTTGGTTGTATATTTTGATGATATTCTAATATATAGCAGGAACTTAGTGAGTATGTGAAACATTTTAAACTTGTTTTAGATATTTTAAGAAAATAAAAGTTGTTTGCTAACCTAAAAAGGTGTACATTTTGTAAGGATAAGCTTGTATTTCTTGGTTTTGTTGTTAGTGCTAAAGGAATTGAGGTAGACGAAGAAAAGGTTAAGGCAATCCAAGATTGGTCGAAAGTTACAAGTGTGAATAATTTTACAAGTTTCTATAGTTTGGCTAGCTTTTATAGAAGGTTTGTGAAAGATTTTAGTAGTCTAGCCGCACTTTCGACTGAAATTATAAAGCAGAATGTAGGTTTTAAGTAGGCAACGAATAAGAAAAGGCATTTAATTTGATTAAAAAAATTAATTAATGCACATTTACTTGCTATACTTAACTTCATTAAAACTTTTGAAATTGAGTGTGATACTTCAAGAATAGGTATCAAAGTTATACTAATGTAAGAAGGACGTCTTATTAGATATTTTAGTGAGAAGCTAAGTGGAACAATTTTAAATTACCTTACATATGATAAAGAGATGATGTATTGTTTAGGGCATTGAAAACTTAACAACATTATTTTTAGCCAAAAGAGTTTGTGATTCATACGGATCATGAATCATTGAAGCATTTGAAGGGACAACACAAGCTAAACAAACAGCATGCCAAGTGGGTGGAGATTATTGAAACATTTCCTTATGTGATCAAATACAAGCACGGTAAGGAAAACATTATGGATGATGCATTATCTCAAAAGTACGCCTTACCTTTTACCCTAGATACAAAATTATTAGGTTTTGAATACATTAAAGACTTGTATGTTAATGATTTTAATTTGAGAAATGTATTCAATGCATGTGAGAAAGTGGCCTTTGGCAAGTTCTTTAGGCGTAATGGATTTTTTTATAGAGAAAATAAGTTATGTGTCCTAAATATTCCTTGTGTGAATTATTTGTTATAGAAGCTCACGGGGGTGGTTTAATGGGGCATTTTGGTATATATAAGACTTTAGATATTTTGCATGAACACACATTTTCGCTTCATATGAAACGTGATGTTGAAATATTTTGTGAGATGTATTACTTGTAGACAAACTAAGTATAGAGTTAAGCCTTATAGATTGTATACACCTCTTTGCCTATAGCTAGTGAACCTTGGATTGACATATCTATGAATTTCATGTTAGGTTTGCCTAGGTCAAAAGGGGATAAGGATTCTATATATGTGGTCGTTGATAGGTTTACTAATATGGCACATTTTATTCCATGTTATAAAACTAATAATGCATCACATATTACTAACTTATTTTTCAAAGAGATTGTAAGATTGTATGGCATGCCTAATAGTATTATTTCAGATAGGGATACAAAGTTCTTAAGCTATGTTTGATAGACTTTGTGGGGGTAAGTTAGGAACTAAACCTTTTATTCTACTACTTGTCATACACAAACTGATAGACAAATCGAAGTAGTTAATAGGACTTTATCTACTTTGTTACATGATATAATACAAAAGGACATGAAAACATGGGAAGAGTGTTTGTCGTATGTAGAGTTTGCATATAATAGGAGTGTGAATTTAGCAACTAAATTTTCACAATTTGAAATTGTGTATGGTTTTAATCATTAACTCCTTTGGAATTAACTCCTTTACTTATGGATAAGCGTATAAATTTAGATGGGAAGAAGAAAGCTAACTTTGTTAGGCACATCCATGAAAAAGGCACAACAAAATATTAAAAGACAAAACTGAACAATATGCCAACTAAGCTAATAAAGGGTACAAGAAAGTTGTATTTGAGCCGAGTGATTGGTTTGGTTACATATAAGAAAAATGGTATCCCATTCAAAGGCATTCTAAACTATTTTCAAGGGGAGATGGATCATTTCAAGTAATTGAAAGGATTAATAACAATGCCTATAAGTTAGACCTTCCAAATGAGTATAATGTTAATGCAAGTTGTAATGTTGTTGATTTGTCTCTTTTTGATATAGGTGAAGATTTAAGGACAAATCTTTTTTAAAAGAAGGGGAATGATATGAATTAGGTTGTCAAAGCTTCACAAGATCTGTTGAGCATTCATGGGGTTCCAATGACAAGGACAAAAAAATGAGGAAGTATTAAATGGTCTAATTGTGCACATCTTAAATTCGTGTTTTGTTCAAAACACTAATCTGACCAATTCGAGTGTTTAAGATGATCATTGCCTTGTTAACATTATTCAAGTTTCTTTAAGTGATATGGAGTAATTGATATAAAGAGCAAAATAAGACCCATGTCAATCTTGGAAGGAAGATCTGGCGGTATCAATTTAGGAAAGAAGATCTAGCAGCACTGTTCAAGCAATATTATTCATATACTACTGTTCACAACATTATTAGATCCTTATTTTCTTTATTTCCTTTTTTTATTCTTAGGTTAAATTTAGAAACAAAGATATAGAAATATTTGTTTCTTTAATATGCTTGTTATTTATTTTCTATTTTTGTAATCAATTTATAATATGACTTAGGATTTGACTTAATTTTTCTTTTTTACTCTTGGTAAAATTGGTTATATAAGGCTTTGTAACCCCGAGGGGAATTCAAAGTTTTAACATTAATAATAATGAGAGTTTTCTCTTAGTTCTTCAAAGAACTTTTCAAAACTTATCAAGATTAAATATTGTGGCATTCATCCTTAACTTACCACTCACAATATATCTCATCTGGTTTTAGTGTGACATTTATCCTAATTTCTATATCTTTGATTCTTATCTCTTTATAGATAACTAGTCAAGGTCCTTCATTTTTGTTTATTTGTGAATATGAATTAGAAAGATCCTTAAAAAAGAAACCTTATTACATGTCGGGTTTCACTTTTCTTTTTGAGGTTCACAACAACCTCACTCTTCATCAAATACCTTTTGTGTCCATCACTCTCAAGCTCAATTGCAATCACATGATAGTTTACACACCAGTAAAACTTTAAATAAAAATTTACCTCTAAACACAACTCAACTGAATTAGACTTCCAAAATACACCTACAAAAGCAACCTAATCGATAGTTAGCATCAAAGAATATTTCTCAGCATACTATGCAAACTAGAGATAAGTCAAGGAATCTTAAACCAAAGGCATATATCAGTCAAAGAAATATTGATTCTAAGCCTTCATCAATAGTTGAAGCATAAATGATGGGAAATAGAAATCAACTATGGAAGAGGAATATTTAGATCTTATAAGAAATGGCACATGGTCCGTTATACCAGCAATAAAAGCAACAAAGATTGTTGATAATAAGTGGGTATTCAGAATAAAATACAACTTAGATAGAACTATTTCAAAAATAAAGTAGCAAAAGATTGGGATAAGGACATTTTTGTCCTTAGAGTTTGACCTAATTCTCAATTTTATCCTACGAGTTTCAAAAAACTCAATTCTATCCTAGTCCATTAGTTTGATTCTATTAGAATTGACAGAAAATATATTTTAACAGTATATTGATAACTTTATCCTCCTTTATATGTTAGTTTGATATGGTGATGCAAGTACACTATATAATATACACGTGTCAAATTTTAATAGGTTTTGAAAAAATAAAAGACACATGGCATGCTGTAATAGGTTGAATAAAATAAATAAATAAATAAATAAAGGGGGTAGCAGAATAGTGGCCGCTGTTGTTGGTGGCCGACCGGCCACCGGTGACCAATTGCGATTTAACTCAAAATTAACATCATTAGACTCAAAATTTTGTAATCTACGCGATGGTGGGATTTGTTGTAATAACGCAGCACTGTAGATGTGCTAAAAGTGGGGAAAAACATGGTGGTTGGCGGCGGCCACAACCATTTGCTGTCGAACGATGGGGCAGTGGTGTGCACCATGTAATAGGTTGAATAAAATAAATAAATAAATAAATAAAGGGGGTAGCAGAATAGTGGCCGCTGTTGTTGGTGGCCGACCGGCCACCGGTGACCAATTGTGATTTAACTCAAAATTAACATCATTAGACTCAAAATTTTGTAATCTACGCGATGGTGGGATTTGTTTTAATAATGGAGCACTGTAGATGTGCTAAAAGTGGGGAAAAATATGGTGGTTGGCGGCGGCCACAACCATTTGCTGTCGAACGATGTGGCAGTGGTGTGCACCACCCCTACCATTAGACAGATCGACGGCCGATCTATCCAATGGTAGGGGCGGTGTACGCCACCGCCCGCTAATTGACGTGAACGGCGGTGGTCGTCACCTCACCCACCACCACTGGTTGGCTGTCGCTGATGAATGGCTGGCTGGTGGCGTGCACCTCCCTTACCATCGAATAGATCGACCGATGTATCCAATGGTGGGGACGGTGTACACCACCGCCCGCCGATTGACAGTGAACGGCAGTGGCCGTCGCCCACCACCACGGGTTGGCAGTCGCTGATGAATGGCTGGCCGGTGGCGTGTACCTCCCTTACCATCGGATAGATCGACCGCCAATTTGTCCAATGGTAGAGGCGGTGCAAGCCATCGCCCCACCGTTCGACAATGAACGGCTGTGGCCCCCACCAACCACCATGTTCTTTCCCACGTTTGTCATATCTACAGTGCTCCGTTGTTAAAACAAATCTCACCATTGCGTCAAATTACAATTGATCACCGGCGACCGGTCAGCCACCGATGATGGCGGCCACTGTTCTGCTACCCCCCCTTTATTTATTTATTTTATTCAACCTATTACAGCATCCCATGTGTCTTTTAATTTTTCAAAACCTATTAAAATTTGACACGTGTATATTGTATAGTGTACTTGCATCACCATATCAAACCAACATATAAAGGAGGGTAAAATTTTCAATATACTATTAAAAGATATTTTTTGTCAATTCTAACAGAATCAAACTAACGGACTAGGATAGAATTGGGTTTTCTAAAACTCGTGGGACAAAATTGAGAATTAGGTCAAACTCTAAGGATAAAAATGCCCTTATCCCCAAAAGATTTCTTTCAAACTCACAGAATATATTATTTTGAAACATTTAGTCATATAATTAAGGCCAATTAGAGTTATGATGCTAACTAGAGTGTTTAAAAGAGAATACAACGAGAATGGAAGAATAAAAATATACATATTATTAAAATTAAATCTAACATTGATAAAGTGAAAAGAGATACAAAACCAAGTTAATCACTCAGGAGAAAAACAATGGGATATAGAATAATTCACCACTCTAAGGCATCCACCCGAGAGATATTATATGTATAACAATTTTACTATATTAACAAATTGAAAGTACTTACCAAGATGAAGGTAGCTTTATAATTTGTTGAGATCCAAGTGTAGAGCTCACAAGAAATATAACTCTAGAACAATTCTAGACCAAAATTAAGGTGGGTATTTTGGCTCTAGAGTGGTAACTTAAAATTTTAAGAGTTTCTTGGTTTCTCTCAAGTATTAATATTTTTCTTCATTCTCAATGAGAGAACTCTTTTCTAACACTTAACAAAAACTATCAAAAAATGAGCAAAAATGACTTTTTCTCTCTTTTATTTATATTACGTATATCATACACACCTTAACATTTTTATTTTTATTTTATTTTATTCAAAAACACAAAAGACAAGAATTCACTAACTCTTTTGTTGAAAATGCATAACAATTGTGCATTTATATTTTTCTTTGTATCTCATTTAGTCTTTAAAAGAATGCAAAAGTCCATTAGAAAATTGTCATTAGTAATATAAGTCTTTATAAGTTAAAATGACTAAATGACTAATATGTCAATATTTGATTATATTAAGAAACACATGTAAAAAATATTTTGATTCTCAAAATCAATCCAATAATTTTTTAAATTTAAATTTAAATTCAAATTCATAACATTTATGCATAATTGAAATAAAATCATCACTTGTCAAAGTGTTAATTAAACAAATGTGCATGGAGTGTTATGGTACCCAACTAAGTGTCCAATTATATTTTGACATGCGTCGAATTCTAACACTTAGAATTCGACACATGTCATCCCAAGAGATAAAAAAAAAATCCTACTGATTTGAATTTTTTTCCGAATCAAACTCTTCGATACTATGTGCTACTCTAGTGCTCAACGAGTATATTTCATATTTTGAGACTCTCTAGGTTGACACCCGTTCTATTTGTCTTATGAAACTTTTCTATATGTTCGTGAACATTGCCCTACACACATGTTACGTATAAAATAAAACAACGCGTAAAATCATATAAGTTGAGGTTAACCACATTTGTTTAATCCTTTTGTCACTTATATCCTAGAAGAGTAGAGATATAGATATACCATTAAGTTTCTATCCGCTCAACTTTAAACTTATCTTCATATTTGTATTTCAATAAATAATATCTGCAAACTCCTTTGTGATAATATTTTGCCTTGTGGAAATATTTTTCGAGTAAATGCTTTTGGTCAAAAGACTTTTTGAAATACAATTAGCATCAGAATATACGTCCCAACTATATGAGCTAATAAATTCTATATTTACACACACCGAATTTTATGAGCATCGAACCATACACAACGACACCTAAAAGTCAGACCATAAAAAATTTCTAATATGTGCGGAATATTAGTATAGTGGATCACTCACAAGCCCACCATGGTGCTCAAGTCAAATGACCACAAATGTCTATTAGATGTCTTCATGAGTCTGTTCAGTGTCAAGTCTCTACTTAACACCTGTATACCTATATGAGCTTCCAATAACTCACGGTTTGTTAAGACCAACCTTCTAATCATTCCAGATACAAATATACACTAGTCTTTTTAATTTTAATAATCGACCCATATTGTTAAACCCATGACTAGGAACTAATTTGGAGAACATACTACATAATAACATTTCTTAACACTATTTATAACTTTTTGCAACTATGTTACTATAATAAATATTCTCGGGTCTTTGTCCTAATTCTTACTAGATTTTAACTCTTAGAAATACTAAATCTTAGTATTGATGTAAATTGTATGAAAAGAACAATATTAATACCATATAATAAAATAACAATTTAAAGAAATATTTATTGTATAAATATAAATAAGATTTATACAATATTAGAATGGCGTTTGAGCATCAACTTTGACAATGATCTTAGAGTTGGAAGTACTCCCCTATTAGAAATGCCCTCTCGTGTCAAGAATCGAGAATTGCTATTGCGTGCCGTCTTTAGTTGATTCTCCACCTTAAGTACAAGTCTACACACATCTCCATAAGTCCAGTGTGATTGTAATTGCACAATGCTCAAAATTTCAAGTCTTAAAACTCCAAGATAATGTGCTATTATCTGATCTTTTTGTTCAGGCATATCGCACTTTAATATGAAATGATCAAATTCTGCAGTGTAGTTTTTTTTTATAGAAAGCTCTTTTTGATGAAAATTATGCAGTTTGAGAAAAATATCTTGTCGATAATTTTCGAAAGATATTTCCTCTTAAGCTCTTATTTCATCTTCTCCCATGTCACAATCTTACTTCTATCTTCTCGTATTCTTTGTTTCCTCAAATTTTCCCACCACAAGTAAGTATAATTTTTAAGTTTTATTGCGACCAACTTTACCTTTTCATTTTTTGGAACATCTTAATAATCAAAGATTCTTTCTATGGTGTTCAACCAATCCACAAACTCATTTGGATGCATTCCTGCTTCAAAATCTGGTATTTCCACTTTTACATGGAAATCTCGATGATAATCGTTTCTAATTATCTTATTTCTTTTAACACTTGGATACAGTGGAGAACTATCATCAAAAGAATAAATTGAGCTTGATAAAAAGGATTTGTATTATCTTCATCATTGCTAGAACAATTACTGGGATTTATTGCAGTGCCTTACCTCAATCTTCAAAATATTCTAAACGTTGTTGAAGTTGCTGATTTTGTTGTCTTAATTCTTCAATTAGAATGTCTCATATATCAGCTTGAGCTGCAAGCTGTTCTTTAATTGTTGGAATAAATCGACGACCATTGGCCATTGAAGACAAAGCCAAAAAGCCAAAAGCTCAGATACCAAACTGATGCATGCTCAAGAGTTTAAAAGAAAATACAATGAGAATGGAAGAAGGAAAACACGCTACTTCTATTAAAATAAAAGTCAAACTAATAAATTAAAAAGTGATACAAAACCAAGCTCACCACTCAAGAGGAAAACAACGGGATACAGAATATTTCACTACCCAAAGAATCCTACAAGAGATATAGGGCTCTAAAACTCACCACTCTAAGGAATCCACCCAAAAGATACAGAGTTTAATAAAGAAACTCTTACAAGAAAACTCTCCAAATACAAATATTTTAAAACTCACTCTCTACCCTTCTCCTTTCGTCCCTCATGGTATTTATAGAAACATTTTGGGATGTCTACATTCAAACTTGGTGGCTGAGAGTTTACGAATTTCAAAGGACAACAACTAAGACTTACAACTACCCTTACACCCAAAAGTCTACAAATACAGCTAATACAATAGAAGAAGTATCAAAATTCAAACATAATATGCTCTAACTCAACAAAGTATACCCTTAAGTGGGTGGAAAGAAAAGTCTTCAATTCTTGCAAGTTTTTAAGATTTGGCTCACCTACTGACTATCAGACCTTCCTTTAGTTATTAGGCTTCAACTTACTCTAGAAAACTTAGATTCATAAATTATAAAAATGATTTAAAACTAAACCCATATAGTTTTCCAGCAGTATAAAGATTACCTAGTAATTCCTTTCGAAACAGTACTAGATTAATTCTAAAGTTTCCTTTGAAATTGATTACCTTACTTTAAGCCTTTAGTTTATGAATGTAACTAACTTTAGTTCATTTGGTTCAATTTTTAGCTCCATGCAATTGAACACATGTCAATCAGTAACATTGAAAGTGGCACTAACATTATACTCATCTGGCAAATCCAACTTATATGCATTGTCATTGATGCGCTCAAGGACTTAAAAAGATCCATCTCCTCTTAGAAGTAACTTAGATTACTTTTGTGCCAAAAATCCTTCTTTCTGCATGTGCAACCAAACCCAATCTCCGGGCTCAAAAATCAACTGTCGATGCCCTTTATTAACTTATTTTGTGTACTGCTCTATCCTTCTTTAATGTTGAGTCTTACTTTTCATGTATCTGCTTAACAAATTCAGCATTTTTCTTTCAATCTAGGTTAGCACATTTAGAAAAAGGTAATGGCACTAAATCTAATGGAGTTAAAGGATTAAAACTATAACAATTTCAAATGGTGAAAACTTAGTAGCAGAATGAATACAATTATAAGCAAACTCAACATGTGATAAACATTCTTCCCAAGTTTTGATGTTCTTTTTAATTATAGTCCTCAACAAAGTAGACAAAGTCCTATTTACTGTTTGACCATTAGTTTGTGAGTGACAAATAATAGAAAATAACAACTTAGTTTCTAACTTACACCATAAAGTCTTCCAAAAGTAACTTAAGAACTTAGTATCTCTATCTAAAACTATTATTCTAGGCATAATATATAATCTTACAATTTCTCCAAAGAATAAATCAGCAACATGTGAAGCATCATCAGTTTTGTGATATGGAATTAAATGTGCTACCTTAGAAAATCTATCCACAACCACAAAAATTGAATCTTTACCACATTTAGACCTAGGCAAACCTAACACAATGTCCATCAAAATATCAATCTAAGTCTCACAGGGAATAGGCAGTGGCATGTAAAAACCAAGGGGTTGCATTCGAAATTTTTCTTGCCAAAATGTGACACATCTACCAGAAATTCTCTCAAACTCTCTTTTCATGTGTGGCTAATAAAATTGTTCTTGTAAAAAGGCTAAGGTCTTAGCAACTCTAAAGTATCCCATTAAACCTCACCGTGGGATTCCCTTAATAAACAAATCACGCAAAGAGAATGTGGCACACAAAATTTATTTTCTCGAAACAAGAAGCCCTCGTACCTAAAGAACTTACCTACTACGTTTTTCTCACAAGTCCAAAATTTCTCTTTGCATAAGAACTGTATTTATACCTATAGCTGAAGCATCGCATTCAATTTCAAATGTCTTAGTAAAATCAGGCAAAGTAAGTAAAGGAGCATGAGTTTATTTTTCCTTAATCAATTGGAACGTCTTCTCTTGTTTGTCTCCCTATTTGAATCTAATGTTCTTCTTGATGACTTTGGTAAGCGGTGCAATGATGCTGCTAAAGTGTTTCACGAACCACATGTAAAAACTAGCTAGTCCAAGAAAACTATGAACATGATCTACGCTCGTGGGACTCGACCATTCTTAAATCGCATGAATCTTCTCTTGTTCGATTTGTATTCTTTGTGCACACACAACAAAACTAAGAAACACAAGCTTATCAGTGCAAAAGTTGCACTACTTCAAGTGATGTGCATCATGAAGGTTCTAAATCAACTCAAGAAGGCGAGCTGAGCATAAAGGAGATTTCAGATGGTCCAATAACAAGGGCTAAGGCTAAACAGCTTCAAAGGGCCATAAGTAGTCAAATTGGAGCTATTGAAGCTTCTATGGGATTAGAAGCTTGCGATCTGAATGGAAACGAGCTAAATGTATTTATTTGTCTTCAATTTGAGATTGGGACGTGATTTAGAGACATTTGGTGACGTTGGGCTTTAAGAAGCAGCTAAGGGCTTTCTTTTCATGCTATTGGGCTTTATTTACTTCTTATGTTACTACTTTTATGTATTTGGGCTATTTTGAACTTGTTTAGTTTTGTTTTAAATTGTTAAGTCATATTGGGCTTATTTTGGGCCTTTTTAAGCTTATTAGGTAACATTAGGATTTCACCTCATTTTGTAAGCCTATATAAGGCATGTAAAAGTCTTGTAGAGGCAGTTGCCTCATTTTGAAATTGGAAGCACGAAATAGAAGAGCTATTTCTCTCTCAAAATTGTCTTCTCAAGTTTTTCAACTCTTGAAGATAGTTGCTGACTTATCACTCTTTGATCATCAAGAGTGTGGCGTCAAAACCCTAAACTGATCCTTGTGGCGTCTATTCGACTTATCAAGGTATCTATTTAGTTCTATCCTCCATCAACTTTGCAATTTAATTTTGTTATAAATCAAGGCATATCATCTGGTATCAGAGCACAGGATTTCAGTGTGCAAACTGAAGTTTTAGCTATTGAAGGTGTCTTGCTATTTTTTGTGTTATATAATTTCGTGGGGTTATTATCAGTTTGGGTCTCTAATATTTGAGGTGTTGAATTGCAACTCTAAAGCATTAAAATTAATTCTTAGTAGTTTGTGAACTGGAGATGGGTTGGCTGAATTAAATTGTTCTTGAACCTGGAAATTTTGTGAACCTGGAAATTTTGAATTTGAGTAAATTGTTGCTATCTGATTGTATTTACTGAATTGGTGGAAAATTCAGTTTGAGAAGAGTGTTTTAGCTACTGGTTGTGTTGTTCAATTGTTCATACTTGTTTGGGGTTTTTGTTAATAATGGCTGATGATGATGCAAGTAGAGTACCAAAGGGATTGAGTTTAGAACAAGCTCAACTCGTGGGCTTACAACGAGCTCATGATGAATTTCGAGGTGAGATTACTGAAATTCGTGGACAACTTGCTGCAATTATAGAAATGATGCAAAGAAACACTTTGCAACCCCAACAAAGGCGAGTAGGGCATAGGGTACCTCAAAATGACCTAGGGAATGCTGGAGATGAGCCAAATAGGGATGATGAGGCTGAAGATAGGGGTAGGATAAGGAGGCAGCAAAACGACCCTACTAGTGGTATCAAACTTAATATACCACCATTTAGAGGTACTAGTTCTCCTGAGGAGTATCTTGAATGGGTTCAGAAGGTAGAAAGGGTGTTTGATTGGCATGAGTATCCTGAGGCAAAGAAATGTAAGGTAGCAGCACTTGAGTTTACCGATTACGCACTTTTGTGGTGGGAAAACTTAAAAACTCAGCGAAGAAGGGATGACGAAGAAGAAGTTACAAGCTGGCCACTTATGAAAAGATTAATGAAGAAGAGATTTGTTCCGGATTACTATAAACAAGAATTATACATCAAACTCCAGACTTTGCGGCAAGGTTCCTTGAGTGTGGAGGAGTATGTGAAAGAATTTGAGCTGTTGCTAATTCGCTGTGATTTAAATGAACCTCAAGAGCAAACAATAGCTAGATTCCTTGATGGATTGAAGAGGGACATAGCTAATGTTGTTGAGTTACAGCCCTTCATATTTCTTGAGGATGTCATAAAGCTTGCAACTAAAGTAGAAAGACAGCAGAAAAGAGGGGGTATCCATATGAGGTCAACTACAACAAGTAATACAAAGGCTGTTTCTTCACCTTCGCGAACATGGAACACACCTAAACGTGATGAGAAAGTGGAGTTCAGTAAAGGAAGTGTTAGTTCAGGTTCATTGAAAGGAAAGGAGAAGGTATTTGAACCTCAATTTTCCAGGAGATCGCGAGACATCAAGTGTTTCAAGTGCTTGGGAAATGGGCATATTGCTTCTGAATGTCCGAATAAGAGGGTGATGGTTTTACAAGGGAAGTATGGAGAGCTTGTAAGTGAAGATGAAGCTGAGATGGAAGAGGAATCTAAAGTCGAAGTGACTGAACAAGAAGAGAATCTTGAGCCAATGGAGGGAAATTTATTAGTTATTCAAAGGATTTTGAGTGCTGAAGTTGATATTGGTTTGGAACAGCGCGAAAACATCTTTCATACAAGATGTCAAATCCGAGATAAGGTTTGTGCCATGATCATTGATAATGGTAGTTGCACCAATGTTGCATCCATTACTTTAGTGGAGAAACTGGGATTAACTACTGTTCCACATCCAAAACCATACAAATTACATTGGCTTAATGATAAGGGAGAGATTCAAGTTACAAGACAGGTTCGGGTGCCATTCTCCATTAAAACCTTTCATGATGAGGTTTTATGTGATGTGGTTCCGATGACAGCTAGTCATGTGTTATTAGGACGCCCATGGCAATTTGATAATGATGTGACTTATAATGGGCGAAGGAACACTTATTCATTTGTGCTGAATGGGAAGAAAGTGAATTTGATGCCATTGAGTTCTCAACAAGTTAGAGAAGATCAGTTGCGGAATCAAAGGAAGATGATGGAATCTGGTAAAGGGTTAATGTTAGCCAAAAAGGGAGATGTTGAGCAAGCACTAGCTTCTGTGGGGGTTGTTTTCATGACTTGGGCAAAGCCTTTATTGCAAGTGGAGGGTTTGGATTTGCCAAGGCAGGTTGTGGAGTTACTTGAAGAGTTCAAAGATGTATTTCCAGAAGAGCTACCATTGGGATTACCACCTATTCGAGGGATAGAGCATCAAATTGATTTGGTGCCTGGAGCTTCACTTCCAAATAGACCAGCATATAGATGTAATCCGGAGGAAGCAAAGGAGATCAAAAGGCAAGTTGGTGAGCTCTTAGAGAGGGGCTATGTGCGTGAGTCACTTAGTCCTTGTTCAGTGCCTACTTTGCTTGTTCCAAAGAAGGATGGTACCATGAGAATGTGTGTGGACAGTCGGGCTATCAACAAGATAACGGTTAAGTATCGATTCCCTATTCCTAGACTTGATGATATGCTTGATGAATTGCATGGTGCTGTTTATTTTTCTAAAGTTGATTTAATGAGTGGATATCACCAAATTAGGATGAAAGAAGGTGATGAATGGAAAACAGCCTTTAAAACTAAGCATAGATTGTATGAGTGGATGGTGATGCCGTTTGGGCTTTCTAATGCACCTAGTACATTTATGAGACTTATGAACCGTGTTTTGAGGAAGTTTATTGGGCTGTTTGTTGTGGTCTATTTTGATGATATCTTGATCTATAGTAAAACTTTAGATGATCATGTGAAACATCTTATGGCTGTATTTGAGACCTTGCGTGATGCTAAGTTGTATGGAAACATCAAGAAGTGCTATTTCTGCCAAGATAGTGTTATCTTTTTGGGGTATGTCGTTTCTGGTAGCGGAATTAAGGTTGATGAGGAGAAGGTTAAGGCAATTCGTGATTGGCCTAAACCTACTGGTGTTGCGGATGTGAGAAGTTTTCATGGTTTAGCCTCTTTCTATAGGCGATTTATTAAAGACTTTAGTTCTATTGTTGCGCCTATGACAGAGTGTTTGAAAAAGGGAAATGAGTTTAGGTGGAATGAGAATGCACAGAAGTCATTTGAACTGATAAAAGAACAATTATGTTCTGCTCCAGTTTTAGCACTTCCCGATTTTGCTAAAACATTTGAAATAGAGTGTGATGCTTCAGGGGTCGGTATTGGGGCTGTGTTGATGCAAGAAAAGAGGCCAATTGCTTTCTTTAGTGAGAAGCTGAATGGGGCACGGTTAAACTACTCTATTTATGACAAGGAGTTTTATGCATTGATTCGGGCTCTCGAGGTATGGCAGCATTATTTATTACCTAAAGAGTTCGTTATTCATACTGACCATGAATCATTAAAGTATCTTAAAGGGCAGAACAAGCTGAATAGAAGACATGCCAAATGGGTAGAGTTCATGGAGCCATTTCCATATGTCATAAAATACAAGAAGGGGCAAACTAATGTCATTGCTGATGCTCTTTCTAGGAGGTATGCATTGATTTCTATGTTAAATGCAAGGCTTTTGGGTTTTGAACAGGTGAAAGAACAATATACCAGTGATTCATACTTTGCTAATATGATGTCTAAATGTGCTAAAGGAGCTTGTGATGGGTTCTTTGTGCATGATGGTTACTTGTTCAAGTTGGGCAGAATGTGTATACCTTCAGGATCCTTACGTGAGTTGCTTGTGCGTGAGGCTCATGGGGGTGGTCTTAGTGGTCATTTTGGGGAGAAGAAAACTTATGAGCTACTGAAAGAGCACTTCTTTTGGCCTAATATGCTGCGGGATGTTCATAAAGTTGTTGAAAGATGTGTAAATTGCAAGAAAGCTAAGGGTAAAGAGAATGCATATGGACTATATATGCCTTTACCTATCCCAGAGCAACCATGGATGGATATTAGTATGGATTTTGTGCTTGGATTACCTAGAACACAGCGTGGGAAGGATTCAGTGATGGTTGTGGTTGATCGGTTCTCCAAAATGTCACACTTTATTCCTTGTAACAAAACTGATGATGCTATTCATATTGCTGATTTATTTTTTAGAAAAATTGTACGTTTGCATGGAATCCCTAAAAGCATTGTCTCTGATCGTGATACAAAGTTCTTAAGCTATTTTTGGAAGACTCTTTGGAAGAAGCTTGGAACAAAGTTGCTTTTCAGTACTGCTTGTCATCCACAAATTGATGGGCAAACTGAGGTAGTGAACCCTACTCTATCTTCTTTATTACGGGCTGTTATAAACAAGAACTTAAAGAGTTGGGATACTTGTTTGCCTATTGTAGAGTTTGCATATAACCGTAGTGTGCATGGGGCTACAAAATTTTCACCATTTGAGATTGTGTATGGATTTAATCCATTTGTTCCTATTGACCTTGTTCCTATTCCAATTAATGAGAGGACATCTATGGATGGTGTTAAGAAGGAAGAATTGATGAAGAAGCTTCATGAGCAGGTTCGAATTCATATTGAGGAGAAAACAGCTAGGTATGTTAAGCATGCTAATAAAGGACGAAAAATGATTAGCTTTGAACCTGGTGATCTTGTTTGGATTCATCTTAGCAAGGGAAGATTTCCTAGCAAGCGGAAGTCCAAGCTGATGCCAATAGTTAATGGACCTTTTCGTATTATAAAGAAGGTAAATAGTAATGCTTACAAAGTTGACCTTCCTGGTGATTACAATGTTTCAGCCACTTTTAATGTGAATGACTTATCTCCTTATTTGGAAGATTTAGAAGATTCTGATTTGAGGGCAAATCATTCTCTGCCCGGGGGTGATGATGTGCATCATGAAGGTTCTAAATCAACTCAAGAAGGCGAGCTGAGCGTAAAGGAGATTTCAGATGGTCCAATAACAAGGGCTAAGGCTAAACAGCTTCAAAGGGCCATAAGTAGTCAAATTGGAGCTATTGAAGCTTCTATGGGATTAGAAGCTTGCGATCTGAATGGAAACGAGCTAAATGTATTTATTTGTCTTCAATTTGAGATTGGGACGTGATTTAGAGACGTTTGGTGACGTTGGGCTTTAAGAAGCAGCTAAGGGCTTTCTTTTCATGCTATTGGGCTTTATTTACTTCTTATGTTACTACTTTTATGTATTTGGGCTATTTTGAACTTGTTTAGTTTTGTTTTAAATTGTTAAGTCATATTGGGCTTATTTTGGGCCTTTTTAAGTTTATTAGGTAACATTAGGGTTTCACCTCATTTTGTAAGCCTATATAAGGCATGTAAAAGTCTTGTAGAGGCAGTTGCCTCATTTTGAAATTGGAAGCACGAAATAGAAGAGCTATTTCTCTCTCAAAATTGTCTTCTCAAGTTTTTCAACTCTTGAAGATAGTTGCTGACTTATCACTCTTTGATCATCAAGAGTGTGGCGTCAAAACCCTAAACTGATCCTTCTGGCGTCCATTCGACTTATCAAGGTATCTATTTAGTTCTATCCTCCATCAACTTTGCAATTTAATTTTGTTATAAATCAAGGCACATCAATAGATCTGCATAGTGGGTATCACTAAATCAGAATTCATATGGGAGATGAATGAAAGACAGCTTTCAAAACAAAAGATGAGCTATATGAATGGCTAGCCATGCCAATTGGGTTATCTAATGCACCAATACATTCATGCACCTCTAATGCAAACGACATTACACAGCCTATACGCATACAAGACAAAGAATTCGCACGTGGGCTTGGAAGGGCTCAAGTCCATCAATCACATGATACATTAAGTTTGCCAAATGGGCCAATCACAAGACTTAGAGCCAAGCAATTTAAAGAAGCATTAAATGGGCTGATTCAACAAGTTTGTGGGAGGGCAAACACATGGAGGTCTAGCATAAGCCCAAATACATTTCAAATCAATCCAAATCAGATTCAAGGAAACCTAATCACTTTGATTAAGGCAGAATTTCTGGGAAGTTGAATATTCAAGGAAACATAATTCCTTTGATTTAGGCATGTTTTCTGGAAATTTGAATATTCAAGGAAACATAATTCCTTTGATTTAGGCATGTTTTCTGGAAAATTTGAATATTCAAGGAAACCATGTTTTCTGGAAATTTGAATATTCAAAGAATCCTAATCCCTTTGATTTAGGCATGTTTTCTGGAAATTTGATTAAGTTTGAATTTTGTTGTTATATTAGTTGTAAGTTTGAAATTTGTATTTGAAAGTTGTAACTTGACATCTCTTATGGTCTCTATAAATACCATGGAGATTGAGAGTGGGAGGACAGATTTCAGACAATAATATTTGAGAGTTTTTGTGTTCTTCTTTCATTCTTGAAAGGACTTGAACTTATCAAGCTTGTTCTTGTGGCGTTCAAACAACTGGACTTATCACCTAAATTCTTGAAGTGTCCTTGGGGTTTCTTGGTGTGGCGTCCTATATCCATCCATAGTCTTGGTTCTTGGTTTGCTAACTCAAGGGTTAAGACTCGTCAAACCTGCGTCTTGAAGATCTCGGGTTCAATTCCATATTGTGGTGCTGGGTTTTGTCACATTGTTGGCAAGGTTCATATCAACCTCATGACTCAGGTACTCAAACTATTTTTATCCCACTTTGTTGTTGTCTGTTTTGATAATATTTTTATCTATAGTAAGAATGTAAAAGAGTACCTTGATCATATTAGGCAAGTTCTAGTTGTGTTGAGAAAGAATGACCTGTTTGTAAACTTAAAGAAATATGTATTTTTAACAAACAGACTAATGTTCCTAGGATTTGTTTTTAAGTAGTCAAGGAATTCATGTGGATGTAGAGAAGGTGAAAGCTATTAGAGAATGGCCAAAACCGAAGTCTATAACTGATGTGAACTAAGTCAATTGAACATCCATGTGTGATGGAAAACAACAACACAATAGCTCATGTGATATCAAGTCTCAATATTGGTAGTTGTTAGTAGTTATAAGTTACTAAATTATTGTAATAAGTGTTAGCATTTCAAGTGCCTAGTTTATTGGTATTAGTTGGTAATTGGTAGTTGTAAGTTTTTATTAATTTGTTGTAATAAGTGCTGAAATTTCAAGTACCTAAATTATTGGTAGTAGTTGGTAGTTAGTAGTTTTAAGTTGTCATTAGTTGTTGTAATAAATGCTAGACATCCCAAGAGGTCTCTATAAATATATGAGAGATGAGGAAGAACAAAAAACAGAATTGATAATATTAATGTTGAGAGTTTTCTCTTAAGTACTTCAAAGAACTTTTATTAAAACTTATCAAGAGTTCATATTGTGGCGTTCTTTCAGACTTATCACTCACAACTTCTTATCTATCTTGAGTGTGGCATCTACTATCTTCTAATACCTCTGGTTCTTATCTTTGATAGATAACAGGTGAAAGTTCTTATTTTAGTTTATATAAAAATCTGAATTAGAACGATCCTTGGCAAAGGAACCTCATTGAGCGTCAGATCTCACTTTTCTATGTGAGGTTCACATTATTTGGTATCAGAGCTTACGCTCTAATCAGGTTTGAACTATCCTTTTAATTTTCATTGATTGTTCTTTCTTTTAAATCAACAACTTTATTTTAGTCTCTAAAAATTTGTAGCGTATATCAATTTCCTTGTTTCCTCTTATCTGTTATTTTATCTAATTCTTCAAGTTCTGTTATTACATATAAATAAAAATGAAAGAGAGTCCAAAAAAAAAAAATTCAGATTCCATTGATTCCAGATTTACTTTTCTAAATTTGAAAAAGAAACACGAGTGAAAGTTGAGTGAATTGCTCTTTGAATGAAACACGTGAGGGAGTATGCGAGGTTCTTTTTATTTTTATAACTTTGTTTTGTAGCAAACATGTTAAACAACAAGGACAAAAATACTTCCGAAGTTGCATCGAAAATTGTTGATTCAAAGTTTCTCATGGAAGCTTTAATGGGTGAGATGAGAAAAATGTTGAAAGTAGAGTTGGAGCAAGTTCATGAACTGATAGATAAATTTGAATCTTATACACAAATAGCGCATATACCTAGATTTCCTAATGGGGGAATTCAAGATAAGCGTGCTACCATGAATGATGATGGCATTGATGAAGATGCTTGGGATAGATTGTTGAATTTGGCAAAGAATGTAGACAGCCAACTAAGTAGGAAGAGTTTCACAAGATATGGCCAAAACTCTAGTTCCGTGTCATCTTTGAAACTGGATTGGAGTAAAAAAAAGATGAGCAACCTGATTCTAATTTCAAAGCAGAACCAACTAAGGACCAAAACATGGGAGGCAGCCAATGTCATATTGCATCTCAATGTCCAAATCAAAGTGCATTGATTCTAAGCGATAACAATGTCATTGAAACTGAAAGGAAGTCAGATGACGAACCTATGCCACCGTTGGAAGATGTAAGTGATGGAATGGAGTAGCCAGTAGATATTAAGCCGATTGTTACTAAGCATACATTAAGTTTGCAAATCGAAGAAGATGAAAAGGAATTTGTTGATGCATTTCCCAAAGAGATACCTAATGCTTTACCACTAATAAGTGAAATCGAGCAGCAAATCAACTTTATACATGGAGAATCAATTCCAATTATTACAACCTATAGAAGTAATCCCAATGAGACAAAGGAACTTCAAAGACAGATTTATGAGCTCATAGAGAAGAGATACGTGTGTAAGAACATGCATTATCTTGCCATTCCAGTATTGTTTTTGCTTAAGAATGATAGATTGTGGAAGATGTGTGTTGATTGCTACGCTATCAAAAATATCACTTCAAAGTTTAAGAAAGTTGTATTTGAGCCCGATAAAGATTTGAGGAGAAATCTTTTTCAAGAGAGGGGGAATGATGTGAACTAGGTCCATTGAACATCCATGTGTGATGGGGAACAACAACATACATAGCAGCCCATGTGATATGAAGTCTCAATATTGGTAGTTGTTAGTAGTTATAAGTTACTATTAATTATTGTAATAAGTGCTAGCATTCCAAATGCCTAGTTTATTGGTAGTAGTTGGTAATTAATAGTTTTAAGTTGTCATTAGTTGTTGTAATAAATGCTAGACATCCCAAGAGGTCTCTATAAATTTACGAGAGATGAGGGAGAACAAAAAACAGAATTTATAATATTAATGTTGAGATTTTTCTCTTAAGTTATTCAAAGAACTTTTATTGGAACCTATTAAGATTTCATCTTGTGGCGTTCTTTCAGACTTATCACTCACAACTTCTTATTTATCATTCAGACTTATCACTCACAACTTCTTATTTATCATGAGTTTGGAGTCTACCATTTTCTTATACCTCTGGTTTTTATCTTTGATAGATAATGGGTCAAGGTTCTCATCTATCTTGAGTGTGGCATCTACTATATTCTTATACCAACTACTACCGATAATTTAGGCACTTGAGATTACAACATTTATTACAATAATTAATAAAAATTAAAACTACTAACTACCAACTACTACCAATAAACTAGGCACTTGAAATGCTAGCGCTTATTACAACAATTTATAGTAACTTATAACTACTAATAACTATCAATATTGAGACTTTACATCACATGGACTGGTGTGCTGTTGTTCCCCATCACATATGGATGTTCAATGGACCTTGTGATTTTTTTTGTAACCTAGTTCGCATCATGCTCTATGGCTAACAAAGTTTGTAACCTTGTAAGTGATAGTTTTAGTTGTTAGAACCTGATTTCACAAAACTTTGTGGAGCATCTTAAACTTAAAATACAACCACATCGAGCCTTGTATAACATTGGTTGGATAAAGAAGGGACCTAGCATGAAAATTACACAATAATGCTATTTTTCATTGTCTTTGGGGAAGACTTAAAAATGTGAAGTTCTTTGTGATGTTGTGGAGATGAATGCTTGCCATGTATTACAAGGCAGATCGTGGCAGTTTGATATTAATGCAACTCAAATGGGGAAGGACAACACTTATACCTTCACTTGGGATCATAAGTGGATAATTGTGATTCCAAATCAACAAGAGAACACTTTTTCAAAAGTGGAGAAGAATGCATTATTGTCTGTAGCTCTTAAAGAGGATGATTTTATAGAGGACATAAAAATTGCCAAAACTTGTGCTTTTCTAATAGTGAAGGGAATAGAAGAACACATGCAAACCACACCTAAGGAGATTCAAGGCTTATTGGCAGGATTTATTGATGTAATGATAGAACCAACACAGTTGCCTTCAATACGAGATGTTCAACATCACATTGATTTTGTTCCTGGAGCAAACTTGCCAAATCTGCCCCACTATCATATGAGTCCAAAGGAACATGAAATCTTGAATGAGGATGTGGAGGACTGTTACAAAAGGGACACATACGAGAAAGTATTAGTCTTTATGCCATACCTACCTTGCTTACTCTAAAAAAGGACAGAAGTTAAATGTGTATGGACAATGGTGCTATCAAAAAAATAACCATAAGGTACCAATTCTCCATCCCTAGATTTGAAGACTTGCTTGATCAGTTGATTAGAGTTAAAGTATTTACCAAAATAGATATGTGAAGTAGATATCACCAAATCAGAATAAATGTGGGAGATGAATGGAAGACAGCTTTTATGACCCAGGTACTCAAACCCTTTTTATCCCACTTTGTTGTTGTCCATTTTGATGATATTTTGATTTACAATAAGAATGTAGAAGAATACCTTGATCATATTAGGCAAGTTCTTATTGAATTGAGAAAGTATGAGCTGTTTATAAACTTAAAAAAATGTGTATTTTTAACAAACAGACTAATGTTCCTAGGATTTATTGTAAGTAGTGAGAAAATTCATGTGGATGAAGAAAAGGTTAAACCTACTAGAGAATGGCCTAAACCAAAGATGATAACAGATGTAATGAGTTTTCATGGGCTAGCAACTTTATGTCGTAGATTCATTACAAATTTCAGTACCAATATGGCACCCATTACTGATTACTTGAAGTAAGGATGATTTCAAAGGGAAGAAACTGCAGATCGCAGCTTTGAATTTATCAAAGAGAATTTTACTACAGCACTTATTCTATCTCTGCCTGACTTTGCCAAAACTTTCGAGATTAAATATGATGCAAGCAAGATTGGCATAGGAGCTGTTCTTTCACAAGAAAAGAGGCCTATTGCATTCTGTACCAAGAAGTAGTGAAGCAAGACAGAAGTGGTCAATGTATCAACAAGAACTTTATGCTATGTTCCGTGCTCTTAAGACTTGGGAAGTATATCTTTTGCCTAAAGAATTCATTGTCTACTCTGACCACCAATCTCAAGCACATTCGAGGGCAAAAGCATGTTGATCGTATGTTGTCTAGATGGGCAACTTATCTTGAAAGATTTAATTATGTTATTGTTCATAAACCTGGAATTACAAACTGAGTAACAGACACTCTAAGTCATCGCACCACTCTACTTTTTACCATTTCTACTGAAGTTCTAGGTTTCGAACAACTCAATGAGCTATATGTGAACGATGAAGATTTTGGTGATGTATAGTCTTAGTACCTATTGAAACAGCCTTTGGGTGAATATTTGGTCCAAGATGGGTATTCCTAATGCTAGAAGGGAAACGAGTAAGAGGCAGTAAAAAAACACAAGTTTGTACATGCCTTTGCATATTCCTAATGCACCTTGGGATGGCATCTCTATGGACTTACTACTTAGTTTACCAAGGACCCAGAGAGGAAGTGATGCCGTATTTGTAGTGGTTGATCATCTTTCTAAAATGTCACACTTAATTCCATGTTGTAAGACAACAGACGCACATTATGTAGCCAAACTATTCTTTAAAAAAAGTTGTTCTTTTACATGGTGTACCCATTTTCATCACTTCATATTTGGACAGCAAATTCTTGGCAACCTTTTGGCTAACTTTATAGAAAAGGTTTGGGACTACATTGAAGTTTTCTAGTACAGCATATCCCTAAACCGATGACCAAACAAAAATGGTAGACCGTTCTTTGGGAAATCTGATTAGATGCATATGTGGAAACAAGAAGGGCTAATGAGACTTTACTTTGGCACAAGCTAAGTTTGCTTACAACAACTAGTCAATCGTTCCACCGGTAGGAGTTCTTTCTCTATTGTTTATACTAAAATTTGAAGGCATGTTGTAGACTTAGTCAAACTTCCTTCTATTGCCTAGTGCAACTGCGTTTCTAAGAGGTGCATCAATCCTTAGAAAAGAATAACCTCAAATACAAGGCTACTGCAGACAAGCATAAAAACATCAAGTGTTTGAAGTGCCGATAAAGTGATGGTTCATTTACGTAAGGAGAGGCTGCCTGCGGGAGTTCATGACAAACCAAGATAGAAATGTTATGATCATTTTAAAGTTTTGAAGAGGATCAATGACAATGCATATGTGATAGGGCTACCTAATGATATTGACATATCAAAAACTTTTAACGTAATAGATATCTTTACCTATCATCTTGAAGGCAACCTATATGATCACTCAAGGTCGAGTTACTTTCAAGTGGAGGAGAATGATGGGGAACAGTAGCACAACAGCCTATGTGAGTAGCCCATGTGATGAGAATATTTCAAGAGCAACTACATTTATTAGTGCGGTTAAAGTTTGACAGTTAGTTTTAAAGTAAAATTTTAGTATTGATAGTTATGGGTAGTTTTGATTAATTGTATTGTCATAAGTGCTGGTATTTTAAGTGCTTTAGTTGTTGGTAGTTATCATTAATTATTGTAATAAATTCTTAAAATTCCAATAGGTCTCTATAAATACATGAGAGATGAGGGGAATGCATTCAGACTTTGTAATTTCAAAAATCAAGTATTCAGTAACTTTTCTTTGAATTGGTATTCTACTACTTTTAATTTTTGTTTTTATTGAACAATATGAACAACTTTTATCTTTATGAACGAAATCACTACTCATCAGCACTTATCCTGCATCACAAAGCTTTACAAGATTCGTTGAGTATCCATAGGGGTCCAATAATAAGGGTAAGAACTAAAAAAATTAAACCAAACATTAAATGGGCTAATTGAGCACATTTTATATTCGTGCTTTGTTTAAGACACTAATCTAACCGAATTGAGTGTCAAGATGATCAATGCCCTGTCAATGTTATTCAATTTTCTTTAAGTGATATGGAGTAATTGACATGAAGAACAAAGCAAGATGCATATCAATTTAGGAACGAAGATGTGGAGTCACTGTTTATGCATTACTGTTTACTTGACTATATAAGATCTTATTTTCTTTGTTTCCTTTGTCTTTATTCTTAGGTTAAATTTAGAGACAAGGATATAGAAATATTTGTTTCCTAAATATGCTTATTATTTATTTTCTATTTTGATAATCAATTCTATTATAACACTTAGGATTTAATTTATTTTTTACTTTTATGATCTTAGTAAAATTGCCTTGTAACCTTAAGGGGAATTCAGAGTTTTAAAATTAATAATTGTGAGAGTTTTCTCATGATTCTTCAAAGAACTTTTTAGAACTTATCAAGCTTTCTTCTAGTGGCGTTCATCTTTGACTTATCACTCAAAATCATTTTCACCTTTCTTGAGTATGGCATCTACCTAAATTTTTTATACCTTTGGTTCTCTCAAACAACAAGAACAAAAATACTTCTGAAGTTGCATCGAAAAAAGTTGATTCAAAGTTTCTCATAGAAACCTTAATAGATGAGATAGGGAGAGTGTTGAAAGCAGAGGTAGAACGAGTTCATGAATATCATAAAGTTGAATCTAGTACACAAAGGGTGCAGTCACCTAGAGTTCCTAATGTGCGAAGCCGTGATAGGCGTGCTACCATGAATGATGATAACATTGATGGAGATGCATGAGATAAATTCCTGCAAATAGCAAAGAAGGTAGAAAGAAAACTAAATAGGAAGAGCTCTATAAGATTTGGTCAGAACTCGAGTTCATCCTCTTTGAAACTGGATTGGAGTAAAAAAGATGAGAAAGCTAATTCAAATTCTAAAGCAAATGTACCTAAGGGCCAAAATGTTGGAGGCAGCCAAGGCAAGGGTACACTTGATTCCCGGCTAAGCAATAAAGATATTAAATGTTTTATATGTCTAGAAACAGGTCATATTGTATCTCAATGTCTAAATCAGAGTTTATTGATTCTAAACGATAATAGTATCACTGAAACTGAAAGCAAGTTAGATGATGAATCTATGCCACATTTGGAAGATACAAGTGATGGAATAGAGTACCCAGTAGATGGCAAGCTGATGGTTATTAAGCGTGCATTAAGTTTTCAAACCAAAAAAGATGAAAGGTACAACATGACAACATTTTTCATAGATGCCTGTTTATGCTCAAAATATAATATGGCTATCGTAGTATAAATTGAGGTGTTGATCCCACGAGGAAGCTTTTGGCAAAATAGGTTGGTAAAGTAAATATTAAAGCAGTAGCAAAGGAGAAAATTAAATAATTGGTTTAAGTAGATGAGATAGTATTGTCTATGAATTGAGAAAAATGTCTTATGATGATTTGAGCAATGCTTTGAGAATTACAATTGTGCTTTATAAATATACTCTACACTTTGATTCAATGTTTATAACTTAATTGAAAGTTTCACATCCCAAACAATCAATCGGAAGATATGTAAAATATAGCACATTTGATAACATATGTATTTGATATGACTAAACTCATTGCAAATATTAACACAAACCATGTTCATTTATACAAGTTATCTAAGATCGACAATATATCATTTTGACAATATTACAGTAAAAGATGAACTAGAATATCAAACAATTATTGTTTTTACATGTTATCCAAGATCGAAAATAAATCGATTGACAATATTGCAGTAAAAGATTAACATGTAAAACAATGTCACCAATAACAATTATAATTCAACAAGAATCACATAAAAAAAGCATAACTGAAAATATATGAAATATGAGAATTAAAACTTTTGGATTATAGAAAAATACTAGATAAGAGTTTAGGCAAAAACAAACTTACAAACATTTGTAACTCTTGACAAAAGAATCAAAGTATAGAAGTAGATTTATTATACATAAAAGTTCATTACTTAGCCTTGTCAAGAACTCTACCCTAGATTACAATGCATGTTAATGAGAAGAAAATAAGAAAAAATTATCTAATGTTGAAAACGTCCTAAGAGTGTCTTTATATAGGCAAAGAATAGAAATATGTTAATTGTGACTTCAATCTTCAAAAATTTAGGCCAACCACTCGTTCACACACTTGCAGCACCTTTTTGATAATGTAAATGACTGATGGTAGCCTTTTTGGCTGACATAAACGTTGTAGCATCTTGTTTCTTCTTTCCATTGGCACTAGGTTCATGCAAATTGGATGAGTATCCAATATAATATGGGCAAAAGTCCAAAGATATTTCAGATTTTGGCCAACAACCCTTTTACTCACTTACAATACAATTTGGTCAATGATAACAACTGATTTGGACTTTACCATCAACATAAGATTTGTTGATAATTAAGTCAGTATTTCATAGCTTCAATAATTATATCAATTGGGTATGTATTTTATTAAATACGGTCCAAATACTTAAGGTGGGTCAAGCTAAGCGAAAGTTATAATCCAATTCTGTTTTATTCCAATTTTAGCCCATAAAATGTTGGATTTGGCTTTTCAACTATTCTGCAAGTTTGTGTAAGATTGAGTCATATTACTCTAGGTTTAAGAATTTCTTCATTTCAATTTCTACATTGAGAGTTACATCCATTTGACCTAAACCTGTGCAAATAATATTTATTAATCACAATTTAAGGAGAACACTTTATTTCAAGCTAAAAATACAAAAATGCAAAAATTAGTGACATTAAATGGTGACTGAATCTCTTAATAAATATGCATTTTTATGTGTTCATCACAGCCCCCAACCAGCTTATTGCTAGTCTTTAGTAATTCAAACGTAAATAGAAATGCAAAACTACCTAATCATTTCAAACAAAAAGTCAGTTCAAGATCACTATTGCTATTATGATTTTTTCAATTATAACTTCCAAAAATTGTGTGTGTGTGAAATAAGCCGTAACCATCTTACCATAAACCACAACAGATAGCATTAAGAATTTCTCTAAGTAAAAGTCTGAACTCCAGATCCTCACAAGTGTATAATTGTTTAAGATGTTAGAGTTTCTCTCATGGAGTTGGAAAACAGTTAAGCACTCAAGAAAAGTCAATTTTAAGGTTAGACATACAAACTAACATTGATCCAAAGATAGAAAAATCAATCGTTTAGAAATCAATCATTCTTGACATGTACCAGCTTTAAGACTTCAATTGTCTTGTGAGAATAATACAAATATAACTTGGTGAGAAAACTGCCTTACAAAATATTTTTCTTCTAAAATAGAATGAAGACATTATTAAACTAAATTGATTTTTCTTCTTTTTTTTGGTATTTTTTTTTATTTTTTTTTTTAAGAATACAAGGAAGCATTACAAAATAATAAAAAGTTTCTCACAAAAATATATTATATACAAATGCAACCAACTTATTCCTTAATTCAAATAATATCAATTTAAACAAAAATTAACCAATTCAAAGGATCAATGAAGGTTCGTATGCTGTTTTCTCAACCTTTTTACTTACTCACAAAAGATATGTGAGATTAAAAAAATATATACTTAAACATAAAAAATCTTTTGGCTATATAAATTGAATAATCCATCTTACCACAAGGCTTAGCATTGTGCTCAAAAAATATTTTGGAAGTCATTCTTTAGTAACCTAAATAGAAACAACGACTCAACCTAAACAATTTTGAAATCATACCTAGGCAGAAAAATAAATTCCTTCATACAAGAATTACCAAGACTACAAGCAATAAACAACAATGCATGAAATATAAAACAAAACAACAAGTTAGTTAAAATGCATTTCAAAAGTTAAAAATAAAACTCCTTACTCTGCCATTCTAATTTGACCTAGAATGCATCTCAAGAGTTCAAGAATGAACTCTTTACTCTACCATTTTAATCAAATGTTGGACTCCATTATCTTTTTTTTTTTTTGAATGCAAAATACAAGGTCTACTATCCTCCCCCCAAACCAAATGAAACAGTATCCTCAATGTTTAAATAGAAGGAGATGAAGTATAAGAGACATTACCTGAAATGCCAGTTATTCGAAAGAAACAAACCTGAGAAACACTTAAGCAAATATAAATTAAAATATGATGATGCTAATAAATAAATAAAACAAAGAAAAATTTACATACAAAGTGTCAGATCCAATTTTCGCTTGTTAAGGCTCACTGGACAATCGATCCGAGTTATTGTTGGGTCAGGTTCATAAATAGCTGCTTGTAATTTGTCAATCAATTCATCTGCATTGGTAGCAGAAACAAGGATCTTTCGCACCAAATGTGAAATAAAATTCTGTTTCATAGCTTGATCAAGAAAACAGAGTAAGCAATCAAAATAGTTATTAACATTCAACAAACCTATGGGTTTTCGGTGGATATTCAGTTCGTCCAAGAGGCAATTTGAAAATTTTCTTCCAAGGTACCAAAACCAGGTAAAGCAATAAAAGCGTCTGCATTGTAAAGCATTCTAGCTATACGTTCATGCATAGATGAGACTCGTAATTCTTCCCCTATTATTTTTCCAGTTAGGTTTCCCACGGCTAAAGCTGTAGGACTAATACATAAAACTTTACTTCCTCCTAAATGTGCAGGTGTTGACACACACCCCATTAACCTAAGGTTACCCCCTCTAAAAATCAAATGAATTTTTCTTACAGCTAATACTTTTTCCTAGATTGTTTGTGTGATGTGCATCATGAAGGTTCTAAATCAACTCAAGAAGGCGAGCTGAGCGTAAAGGAGATTTCAGATGGTCCAATAACAAGGGCTAAGGCTAAACAGCTTCAAAGGGCCATAAGTAGTCAAATTGGAGCTATTGAAGCTTCTATGGGATTAGAAGCTTGCGATCTGAATGGAAACGAGCTAAATGTATTTATTTGTCTTCAATTTGAGATTGGGACGTGATTTAGAGACGTTTGGTGACGTTGGGCTTTAAGAAGCAGCTAAGGGCTTTCTTTTCATGCTATTGGGCTTTATTTACTTCTTATGTTACTACTTTTATGTATTTGGGCTATTTTGAACTTGTTTAGTTTTGTTTTAAATTGTTAAGTCATATTGGGCTTATTTTGGGCCTTTTTAAGTTTATTAGGTAACATTAGGGTTTCACCTCATTTTGTAAGCCTATATAAGGCATGTAAAAGTCTTGTAGAGGCAGTTGCCTCTTTTTGAAATTGGAAGCACGAAATAGAAGAGCTATTTCTCTCTCAAAATTGTCTTCTCAAGTTTTTCAACTCTTGAAGATAGTTGCTGACTTATCACTCTTTGATCATCAAGAGTGTGGCGTCAAAACCCTAAACTGATCCTTGTGGCGTCCATTCGACTTATCAAGGTATCTATTTAGTTCTATCCTCCATCAACTTTGCAATTTAATTTTGTTATAAATCAAGGCACATCATCTGGTATCAGAGCACAGGATTTCAGTGTGCAAACTGAAGTTTTAGCTATTGAAGGTGTCTTGCTATTTTTTGTGTTATATAATTTCGTGGGGTTATTATCAGTTTGGGTCTCTAATATTTGAGGAGTTGAATTGCAACTCTGAAGCATTAAAATTAATTCTTAGTAGTTTGTGAACTGGAGATGGGTTGGCTGAATTAAATTGTTCTTGAACCTGGAAATTTTGTGAACCTGGAAATTTCGAATTTGAGTAAATTGTTGCTATCTGATTGTATTTACTGAATTGGTGGAAAATTCAGTTTGAGAAGAGTGTTTTAGCTACTGGTTGTGTTGTTCAATTGTTCATACTTGTTTGGGGTTTTTGTTAATAATGGCTGATGATGATGCAAGTAGAGTACCAAAGGGATTGAGTTTAGAACAAGCTCAACTCGTGGGCTTACAACGAGCTCATGATGAATTTCGAGGTGAGATTACTGAAATTCGTGGACAACTTGCTGCAATTATAGAAATGATGCAAAGAAACACTTTGCAACCCCAACAAAGGCGGGTAGGGCATAGGGTACCTCGAAATGACCTAGGGAATGCTGGAGATGAGCCAAATAGGGATGATGAGGCTGAAGATAGGGGTAGGATAAGGAGGCAGCAAAATGACCCTACTAGTGGTATCAAACTTAATATACCACCATTTAGAGGTACTAGTTCTCCTGAAGAGTATCTTGAATGGGTTCAGAAGGTAGAAAGGGTGTTTGATTGGCATGAGTATCCTGAGGCAAAGAAGTGTAAGGTAGCAGCACTTGAGTTTACCGATTACGCACTTTTGTGGTGGGAAAACTTAAAAGCTCAGCGAAGAAGGGATGACGAAGAAGAAGTTACAAGCTGGCCACTCATGAAAAGATTAATGAAGAAGAGATTTGTTCCGGATTACTATAAACAAGAATTATACATCAAACTCCAGACTTTGCGGCAAGGTTCCTTGAGTGTGGAGGAGTATGTGAAAGAATTTGAGCTGTTGCTGATTCGTTGTGATTTGAATGAACCTCAAGAGCAAACAATAGCTAGATTCCTTGATGGATTGAAGAGGGACATAGCTAATGTTGTTGAGTTACAGCCCTTCATATTTCTTGAGGATGTCATAAAGCTTGCAACTAAAGTAGAAAGACAGCAGAAAAGAGGGGGTATCCATATGAGGTCAACTACAACAAGTAATACAAAGGCTGTTTCTTCACCTTTGCGAACATGGAACACACCTAAACGTGATGAGAAAGTGGAGTTCAGTAAAGGAAGTGCTAGTTCAGGTTCATTGAAAGGAAAGGAGAAGGTATTTGAACCTCAATTTTCCAGGAGGACGCGAGACATCAAGTGTTTCAAGTGCTTGGGAAATGGGCATATTGCTTCTGAATGTCCGAATAAGAGGGTGATGGTTTTACAAGGGAAGTATGGAGAGCTTGTAAGTGAAGATGAAGCTGAGATGGAAGAGGAATCTAAAGTCGAAGTGACTGAACAAGAAGAGAATCTTGAGCCAATGGAGGGAAATTTATTAGTTATTCAAAGGATTTTGAGTGCTGAAGTTGATATTGGTTTGGAACAGCGCGAAAACATCTTTCATACAAGATGTCAAATCCGAGATAAGGTGTGTGCCATGATCATTGATAATGGTAGTTGCACCAATGTTGCATCCATTACTTTAGTGGAGAAATTGGGATTAACTACTGTTCCACATCCAAAACCATACAAATTACATTGGCTTAATGACAAGGGAGAGATTCAGGTTACAAGACAGGTTCGGGTTCCATTCTCCATTAAAACCTTTCATGATGAGGTTTTATGTGATGTGGTTCCGATGACAGCTAGTCATGTGTTATTAGGACGCCCATGGCAATTTGATAACGATGTGACTTATAATGGGCGAAGGAACACTTATTCATTTGTGCTGAATGGGAAGAAAGTGAATTTGATGCCATTGAGTTCTCAACAAGTTAGAGAAGATCAGTTGCAGAATCAAAGGAAGATGATGGAATCTGGTAAAGGGTTAATGTTAGCCAAAAAGGGAGATGTTGAGCAGGCACTAGCTTCTGTGGGGGTTGTTTTCATGACTTGGGCAAAGCCTTTATTGCAAGTGGAGGGTTTGGATTTGCCAAGGCAGGTTGTGGAGTTACTTGAAGAGTTCAAAGATGTATTTCCAGAAGAGCTACCATTGGGATTACCACCTATTCGAGGGATAGAGCATCAAATTGATTTGGTGCCCGGAGCTTCACTTCCAAATAGACCAGCATATAGATGTAATCCGGAGGAAGCAAAGGAGATCAAAAGGCAAGTTGGTGAGCTCTTAGAGAGGGGCTATGTGCGTGAGTCACTTAGTCCTTGTTCAGTGCCTACTTTGCTTGTTCCAAAGAAGGATGGTACCATGAGAATGTGTGTGGACAGTCGGGCTATCAACAAGATAACGGTTAAGTATCGATTCCCTATCCCTAGACTTGATGATATGCTTGATGAATTGCATGGTGCTGTTTATTTTTCTAAAGTTGATTTAATGAGTGGATATCACCAAATTAGGATGAAAGAAGGTGATGAATGGAAAACAGCCTTTAAAACTAAGCATGGATTGTATGAGTGGATGGTGATGCCATTTGGGCTCTCTAATGCACCTAGTACATTTATGAGACTTATGAACCATGTTTTGAGGAAGTTTATCGGGCTGTTTCTTGTGGTCTATTTTGATGATATCTTGATCTATAGTAAAACTTTAGATGATCATGTGAAGCATCTTATGGCTGTATTTGAGACCTTGCGTGATGCTAAGTTGTATGGAAACATCAAGAAGTGCTATTTCTGCCAAGATAGTGTTATCTTTTTGGGGTATGTAGTTTCTGGTAGCGGAATTAAGGTTGATGAGGAGAAGGTTAAGGCAATTCGTGATTGGCCTAAACCTACTGGTGTTGCGGATGTGAGAAGTTTTCATGGTTTAGCCTCTTTCTATAGGCGATTTATTAAAGACTTTAGTTCTATTGTTGCACCTATGACAGAGTGTTTGAAAAAGGGAAATGAGTTTAGATGGAATGAGAATGCACAGAAGTCATTTGAACTGATAAAAGAACAATTATGTTCTGCTCCAGTTTTAGCACTTCCCGATTTTGCTAAAACATTTGAAATAGAGTGTGATGCTTCAGGGGTCGGTATTGGGGCTGTGTTGATGCAAGAAAAGAGGCCAATTGCTTTCTTTAGTGAGAAGCTGAATGGGGCACGGTTAAACTACTCTATTTATGACAAGGAGTTTTATGCATTGATTCGGGCTCTCGAGGTATGGCAGCATTATTTATTACCTAAAGAGTTCGTTATTCATACTGACCATGAATCATTAAAGTATCTTAAAGGGCAGAACAAGCTGAATAGAAGACATGCCAAATGGGTAGAGTTCATGGAGCCATTTCCATATGTCATAAAATACAAGAAGGGGCAAACTAATGTCATTGCTGATGCTCTTTCTAGGAGGTATGCATTGATTTCTATGTTAAATGCAAGGCTTTTGGGTTTTGAACAGGTGAAAGAACAATATACCAGTGATTCATACTTTGCTAATATGATGTCTAAATGTGCTAAAGGAGCTTGTGATGGGTTCTTTGTGCATGATGGTTACTTGTTCAAGTTGGGCAGAATGTGTATACCTTCAGGATCCTTACGTGAGTTGCTTGTGCGTGAGGCTCATGGGGGTGGTCTTAGTGGTCATTTTGGGGAGAAGAAAACTTATGAGCTACTGAAAGAGCACTTCTTTTGGCCTAATATGCTGCGAGATGTTCATAAAGTTGTTGAAAGATGTGTAAATTGCAAGAAAGCTAAGGGTAAAGAGAATGCATATGGACTATATATGCCTTTACCTATCCCAGAGCAACCATGGATGGATATTAGTATGGATTTTGTGCTTGGATTACCTAGAACACAGCGTGGGAAGGATTCAGTGATGGTTGTGGTTGATCGGTTCTCCAAAATGTCACACTTTATTCCTTGTAACAAAACTGATGATGCTATTCATATTGCTGATTTGTTTTTTAGGGAAATTGTACGTTTGCATGGAATCCCTAAAAGCATTGTCTCCGATCGTGATACAAAGTTCTTAAGCTATTTTTGGAAGACTCTTTGGAAGAAGCTTGGAACAAAGTTGCTTTTCAGTACTGCTTGTCATCCACAAACTGATGGGCAAACTGAGGTAGTGAACCGTACTCTATCTTCTTTATTACGGGCTGTTATAAACAAGAACTTAAAGAGTTGGGATACTTGTTTGCCTATTGTAGAGTTTGCATATAACCGTAGTGTGCATGGGGCTACAAAATTTTCACCATTTGAGGTTGTGTATGGATTTAATCCATTTGTTCCTATTGACCTTGTTCCTATTCCAATTAATGAGAGGACATCTATGGATGGTGTTAAGAAGGCAGAATTGATGAAGAAGCTTCATGAGCAGGTTCGAATTCATATTGAGGAGAAAACAGCTAGGTATGTTAAGCATGCTAATAAAGGACGAAAAATGATTAGCTTTGAACCTGGTGATCTTGTTTGGATTCATCTTAGCAAGGGAAGATTTCCTAGCAAGCGGAAGTCCAAGCTGATGCCAAGAGTTGATGGACCTTTTCGTATTATAGAGAAGGTAAATAGTAATGCTTACAAAGTTGACCTTCCTGGTGATTACAATGTTTCAGCCACTTTTAATGTGAAGGACTTATCTCCTTATTTGGAAGATTTAGAAGATTCTGATTTGAGGGCAAATCATTCTCTGCCCGGGGGTGATGATGTGCATCATGAAGGTTCTAAATCAACTCAAGAAGGCGAGCTGAGCGTAAAAGAGATTTCAGATGGTCCAATAACAAGGGCTAAGGCTAAACAGCTTCAAAGGGCCATAAGTAGTCAAATTGGAGCTATTGAAGCTTCTATGGGATTAGAAGCTTGCGATCTGAATGGAAACGAGCTAAATGTATTTATTTGTCTTCAATTTGAGATTGGGACGTGATTTAGAGACGTTTGGTGACGTTGGGCTTTAAGAAGCAGCTAAGGGCTTTCTTTTCATGCTATTGGGCTTTATTTACTTCTTATGTTACTACTTTTATGTATTTGGGCTATTTTGAACTTGTTTAGTTTTGTTTTAAATTGTTAAGTCATATTGGGCTTATTTTGGGCCTTTTTAAGTTTATTAGGTAACATTAGGGTTTCACCTCATTTTGTAAGCCTATATAAGGCATGTAAAAGTCTTGTAGAGGCAGTTGCCTCTTTTTGAAATTGGAAGCACGAAATAGAAGAGCTATTTCTCTCTCAAAATTGTCTTCTCAAGTTTTTCAACTCTTGAAGATAGTTGCTGACTTATCACTCTTTGATCATCAAGAGTGTGGCGTCAAAACCCTAAACTGATCCTTGTGGCGTCCATTCGACTTATCAAGGTATCTATTTAGTTCTATCCTCCATCAACTTTGCAATTTAATTTTGTTATAAATCAAGGCACATCATTGTGCCTCTACAAACACTTTATTTCCCCTAGCACTAGATCCACAAAATACACATATATTTTGAAATTATTGAACTAAGGTTTCCTCCTTATCTACACTAAACTTTATCTCAATATATGAAAATAAAGAAAATGAGGTGCTGTATTTGTAGAGTACCAAATGATAACAATGATTTTGGTAACCCGATAATTTGTCAGAAGAGATTTAAATATAAAACAAAAAAATTTAAACTTAATGACCCACATGCATTATTTAACCAAAAGATTTGAATTTAAGACATCTATATGAGTAGCCCTACTATTCATAAAATAAAATAAAATAAATTGAATTTAAAACACATGTGTTTACAAGTAGTTGTGATTGTGGCTCATATCTTCCTCTATTTTTACGTCCAGTAATGGTTTAAACACCCTCTATGGGTCGGGGATAAGCTTCCCATCCAATTTTCTTATAAATTGGCAAACAGGATCTTTTAGAGTCAGATTCCCAAGACTATACGTTGATGTTCATTTTTGAATTTATTTCATAAATCGAGAAGTTTGCGTTGCACGAGCTCACAGGGATGCGTCTCAAGAGTCAATAGGATATCATCTAAAAACTCCTTATTCAGCCCATCCTTAATGAACTCCGGATACAATTTCATCGAGCACATTTATGACAGACTCGTAACCTCTTTGCTTATCGCTTTTGGCATAAGAGCTTCTTCCAATACTAGGTATAAAATAAATAAATCATTTGCAGACTCACCAGATAATCGAACCTTGACTTTGATTAACCAACGAATATCCACAGGGATATTACCAACATCAATAGCCTTAATCTTTTACACCGTATTTTGTAAATCTTAAGTAGAGTATTATGAGGTAATGAAGGAAAGCATTTTTTAAGGTTGGCAAGAATGCGATCCATTTTGAATAAAAGAAAAGAGATGAATGCAAAGTTTGAGGGATAATTTTTAGAAAACTGAGAAATTGACTTTAATAGTCATGGAATACCGTATCCGCCACTTGACCGGGAAATAAAATTACACTAAAAAAAAAGGAAGAATATGAAATAAAATAAAATATGAAAGAAAATAAAAGTAAAAATAAAAAAGTCAAAAGATAAAATATAAAATATAAAATATAGACAAAATATAAAATATGGTACAGATAGATTGAACCTGATCAAGCATTATAGACAGGATCCACAAGATGGATCTCGTCTAGGTACATAGAGTGGTTTACCTTTTCCACATAACTTTTCAGCCGCCGTCCATTCACTTTAAAAGTTTGCCCATCAATGGGGTTCTTAATTTCGACAACACCATTAGGAAAAACATGCCTTACCATAAATGGACCAGTCCATCAAGATCTCAACTTTTCAGAGTATAAATGCAATCAAGAATCATAAAGATAGACCCGTTGATTTGGCTCGAAGTATTTCTTTGAGATCTGTTTGTCATGAGCAGCTTTCATTTTAGCTTTGTAAATTCTGGAGTTGTCATATGCATCATTTCGTAGCTCTTCTACTTCTGATAATTGTAACTTTCTCAGAAGACTTACAGCACTTAAATTAAAGTAAGGGCTTTGATGGCCCAATAAGCTTAATGCTCTAGCTCAACAGGTAAATGGCAAGCTTTCCCATAAATAAGCCTGTATGGAGACATTCCTAAGATGGTTTTGTATGCAGTGCGATACGTCCATAATGCATCAGAAAGGCGTAGAGACCAATCTTTGTGATTTGGGTTAACCGTCATTTCTAAAATTTATTTAACCTCTCTATTTGTTAGCTCGGCTTGTCCATTTTTCTATGGATGGTATGTAGTGGAAACTTTGTGAAGAACACCATACCTTCACATCAAATCTTCAAAAGAACGGTTATAGAAATGTGTTCCTTGGTCACTAATGATGACACGTGGCGTACCGTACCTAGATAACACCTTTTCTTTTAAGAATTTTACCACAGTTGTATTATTATTAGTACGACAAGCTACAGTCTCCACCTATTTTGATACAAGTCAACAGCTAGAAGGATGTAAAGGTAGCCAAAAGATGAGGGAAAATGATAGATAAAATCGATACCCCAACAATCAAATATCTTAATAACAAGAATAGGGTTAAGAGACATCATGTCTTCAAGATAAAGTACCTAACTTTTAACATCTTTCACAGGAATGACAAAAATTATTAGTGTCTTTGAACAAAGTAGGCTAGTAAAGACTACACTGTAAACTTTTCACAGCTGTCTTTTTCATAAAAAAAATGACCTCCACAAGCAGTACTATAGCAAAAATTTAAAACACTAGAAACTTTACTTTGAGGATGCAACATTTCATAATTTGGTCAATGCAGTATTTGAAAAGATATGGTTCATCCCAATAAAAATTACATACCTCAACCAAGGACTTACGCTTATCTTGTACACTTCAGTTAGATGGAAGTTCACCACAAATCAAATAATTTACAATATGTGTGTAATAAGGTATTTGGCTTATAGTGAAAAGATGTTCATCAGGGAAATCATCTCGAATGGGTGGCAAATCAATTGAGTCAGTGAACTTAAGACGGGATAAATGATCAGCAACAACATTTTCAACGCCCTTCTTATCTTTGATGGATAGATCAAACTCCTACAAAAAAAGAATCCACCTAATTAAACGGGCTTTGGCATTATTCTTAGAAAGAAGGTATTTAAGGGCCGCGTGGTTAGTAAAAACAATAACAGGTGAACTAATCAAATAAGAACGAAATTTGTCTAAGGCAAAAACAACAATTAGTAGTTCTTTTTTAGTAGTAGTGTAATTCATCTGAGCATCATTCAAAGTTCTACTCGCATAATAAACAACGAATGGTTTTCCCTCCTTTTGTTGCCTAAGAACTGCTCCTACAGCATAATTACTTGCATCATATAATTTCAAATAGGAGGTTCCAATTCAGTGATTGCATAATAGGAGCGGTGGTGAGTTTGACAATGAGTGTTCGGAATGCCTCTTCACAATCTTGTGTCAACGTAAATTTTGCATCTGTTTGAAAAATGTTACATAATGGTCTAGATATGGCAAAAAAAAATTTGTATAAACCTCCTGTACAAGCTAGCGTATTCAAGAAAAAATCAGACATCTTTTATCGTTTTAGGTGTAGATAATTTAAAGATTAATTCAATTTTAGCCTTATCAACCTCTATCTCTCATTCAGATATAATGTGGCTCAAAACGATTCTTAAAGATACTATGAAATAAAATTTCTCCCAATTTAGCACGTCCTTTTTCTTCACATCTACTCAAAATAGGTTTAAAGTTAAGTAGACATAAGTCAAAAGAATTATAAAAAATAGTCAAATCATCCATAACAACTTCCATCCATTTTTCAACCATATCAGAGAAAATACTCAGCATACAACGTTGAAAAGTAGCTGGTGCAATACATAATCCAAATGGCATTCTATGAAAAGTATAAGTACCAAAAGGGCATGTAAAAGTGGTTTTTTCTTGATCTTCTATAGCTATCTCAATCTGGTAATATCCTGAATACCCATCAAGAAAGCAATAAAAGGGATGTCCAGCTACCCGTTCTAATATTTGGTCGATAAAAGAAAATGGAAAATAATCTTTCCTAATGGCTGTTTAATTTTCTATAATCAATACACATTCGCCAACCATTTATTACCCTAGTTGGTACAGGTACCCCATTCTCATTTTCCACAACAGTAACCCCAGATTTCTTAGGCACTTCTTGAGTTGAACTTACTCATTGACTATCAGCAATTTGGTAGATTATACCCGCATCTAATAGTTTCAAGGCTTCTTTCTTTACTATTTCTTTCATTGTTGAGTTAAGTCTTCTTTGTGGGTCCTTACGGGGTTGGGCACCTTCCTCAAAATGAATTCTATGGGAGCATATCAATGGAAAAATATCTTTAATATTAGTTATGGTCCAACCTAGTACAAACTTATGTTCTTTTAACAATTTTATTAATTTTTTCTCTTGTTCAGCACTAAGTTTAGAAGAAATGATGATAGGAAAAGTATCACCTGGTCCCAAGAATGCGTGCTTAAACCTTTGGGCAGTGGAGAAAGCTCAACTTGTGGTGTCTCAAAGTTTGATGGTTTTGGTTTCTCCCTTTCTTGTGGCAACTCTTCAAAGTGTGCTGCCAAAATCGAGTCTCTTTATCTTGTGAGTCAAAAATACTAAACACATCAGTTGTTTCATCAGGATAATACAATTCTTCAAAATCAAAATCAAATTAGTTTTCTAAAGAATCAAAGCCATAATTTTTATAAGCTTCATTCACTACAAGTGTGACTATCATATATGAATGATAACATTCGTCTTCTTCTCATAGTTGCTTGCCAATATGGAAAATGTTTACCTCAAGAGTCATATTCTCAAAAGAAAATTTTATTAGACCATTTCTGCAATTAATAAGAGCGTTAACAGTGGCAAGAAAAGGTCTCCCCAAAATCAGAGGGATTTTAAACTCCATGTTAACCACAGAAAGATTATCTAAAATAAGAAAATCAACATGGTAGTAAAATTTATCAATTTGCAACAAAATATCTTCTACTATTTCTTGTGATTTCTTAATTGATGGGTCAGCTAATTATAGGACTACAAATGTAGGTTTAATCTCACCAAGTCCCAATTACAAGTAAATAGAATAAGGCATAAAATTTACACTTGCTCCTAAGTCCAACAAAGGTTTATCAAACTCATGTGTCCTAATTTGGCAGGAGATTGTGGGACATCCTGGGTCTTGATACTTGGGTGGTGTCTTTTGTTCAATCACTGCACTTACTGTTCTGTCAAAAATGCAGTTTTCTTTACATGGTATTTTCTTTTGATAGTGCATAGATCCTTGATGACTTTGACATAAGTTGGAACCTGCTTAATCAAATACAGCAAGGGAAGATTAATCTTAACTTGTTTTAAATGTTCTAAAATCTCACCTTAAATTTCTGAAATTTTCCCAACAGGTCGAAGAGCTTAAGGAAAAGGCATTGGGATTGAAAACTTATTTTCGAGCTCTTTTTCCACTATGGCCTCTTTTTCAAGGGGGGCATCTTTACTACTTGTAGATGTATTAGTTGCAGAAGTAGGCTCACTCACAATCTTACCACTTCGAGTAGTAATGGCATTGACTTTTTTGAGATTTTGTACATCAGAAGTAGAGGCTTACGCCATGAATTGTCCTTTTGGATTCGATTGAGGTTAAGATGGAAACTTACCTTAATCTTGTACAGTTAAGGCACTGGTCAGCTTAGTGATTTGACTCTTGATTTCTTTGTTTACGTCTACCACCTATACAAGAATTGTTTCAAATTTTTTATTAGTCTTACTTTGTGCCTCCATAAATGCTTGTAATGTATCCTCTAAATGACTCCTGGCTAGTCGTGCATTATATTGAGGTGTATTATACGACTTGGGTGCTTGTTTTTCTTGCTTTCAATGGTTGTTGGCTTGTTGGTCAGATTTTCAACTAAAATTTAGGTGGTTTCTTCAGCTAGGATTATAGGTTTTAGAGTAGGGTGAATAAGGTTTCTTGTTCATCCATAGGGCATTACATTATTCTTCATATATCCCTCTTATCTCACTAAAAGTGGGGCAATCCTGAGCGAAGTGTTCTGCTCCTTCACAGACAAAACAAACATCATGTGACTCAAACCTAGCAACTGTATGGGTGACCCTTCTATCTTTGGTTTTCAAGGCCTCTAATTCCTTAGTTAAGACCTCTAACTAAGCTTTAAGGTTATCCTCTTCCCTAAGATGAAAAACTCCACTAAGTCGTGACCTATTTGTGCTTTCAATAGCACTAGGTCCAGTCCATGTATGGGCTTTTTTAGCTAAGTCATTAAGGAATTCCATGGCTTCCTCTAGATCTTTGTGAAGAAACTCCCTATTACACATCATCTCAATAAATTGGTGCTCTCTAATTGTGAGTCCCTCATAAAAATATCTAACCAAGCACCAATTTTCATACTCATAGTGAGGGCACAAATTTAGCAACTCTTTAAACCTTTCCTAAGCTTGATACAAGGTTTCACTGTCTTTTTGGTAGAATGAAAAAATTTGTCTTTTCAGGGCATTAGTTTTGTGTTTTGGGAAGTATTTATTGAAAAATGCTTAGGTCATTTCTACCCAAGTTCCTATAGACCTCGGCCTCAAAGAGTATAGTCAATTTTTTGCTTTGTCTTTCAAAGAAAAAGAGAAAAATTTAAGCCTAATAGTGTCTATGGCTTCAAGTTGGCTATGGAAGGTGAAAATTACCTCTTCAAATTTCCTAACATGTACATAAGGATTTTCGTTATCTAAACCATGAAAAGTGGGCAGAAGTTGTATCATTCCAGGTTTAAAATCCGAATGTGGTGTGTTAGGTAAAAATATAATGCATGATGGTGTGGCTGTGCGAGTAGGATACAGGTAATCTTTTAGAGTTCTAACGGGATTATCCTTGTGTTGGCTCATTGTGTTGGAATTATAAGATGAACTAGATGGTGAATTCTCTTTCCTTACAAATTGTGGTGGTGGTTTTAGTTCTACTTTTCTCACAAATCCTCCTCGTTTGTCTCTAAGTCAATGCATACATCCTAAAAACTTTTTTTTTTGTTTTTACTCTCTTTTATTTTTAATGAAGGAAAGGCTCAAGGAAACTTAAGAAGTGAAATAAAACACAACAAGAAATAGAAATGAGTTAGGTGGTAAGATTAACAATAAAATATAAATATAAAATACAGTAAATGAACAACAGATAATAAGGTGTAAAGTAAGATAAAAAAATACAATAAATAAGTACAATAAGTAAATAAAATAAGAAAAAAAGTTTAATAAATAAGAAAAATTAAATGCAAAGTACAATAAATAAATAAAATAAAATAAAATAAAGTACAAGAAATAAATAAAAAGTACAATAAGTAAATATATAAATAGTTAAGCGGTAGAACTAGCCATTAAAATAAAATAAAAATAAAACATATTAACTAAAGAAAATAAAGTGCAATAAATAAATAAAGTACAATAAATAAATAAAGTGCAATAAATAAAAATTAATAAACTATGTTAGGTAGTAGAACCAGCCATTAAAACAAAACAAAATACGACAAATTAACTTTAAAAAAGTAAAGTGCAGTAATAAATAAAAGAAAATAAAGTGCAATAAATAAATAAAATAAAAAATAAAAGAAAATGAACTAAGTTAGGCGGTAAAACCAGCAATTAAAATAATATAAAATGTAACAAATTAACTAAAGAAAATAAAATAAATTATATGGTAAACCAATCATGAACAATAAAATAAATTACAACAAAGGAAATAAAACTAAGATTTTACAAAGAAAATGTACAAAGTTACTGCTTTAGTACTGATAAACGCAACCGACTTTCGTGTAGTGTGCCTCCCCGGCAACGAGACCAAATTTTGTTTACGCTCAAAATATAATGCAACTATCGCAGTATAGTTTAAGGTGTTGATCCCACGAGGAAGTTTTTCACAAAATAGGTTGGTGAAGTAAAATATTAAAGCAGTAGCAAAAGAGAAAATAAATTAATTGATTTAAGTAGATGAGATAGTATTGTCTATGAATTGAGAAAAATGTCTTATGATAATTTAAACAAGGCTTTGAGAATTACAATTATGCTTTATAAATCTACTTTACACTTTGATTCAATGTTTATAACTCAATTGAAAGTTGAACATCCCAAACAATCAATCGGAAGATATGTAAAATATAGCACATTTGATAACACATGTATTTGATATGATTAAACTCTTTGTAAATATTAACACAAATCATGTTCATTTATACAAGTTATCTAAGATCGACAATATATCATTTTGACAATATTGCAGTAAAAGATTAACTTGAATATCAAACAATTATTTTCTTTACATGTTATCCAAGATCCACAATTTAGAGATTGACAATATTGTAGTAAAAGATTAACATGTAAAACAATGTAACAAATAATAATTATAATTCAACAAGAATCATATAAAGAAAGCATGACTAAAAATATATAAAACATGGGAATTAAAATCTTTGGATTATAGAAAAGTACTAGATAAGAGTTTAGGCATAAACAAACTTACAAACATTTGTAGCTCTCGACAAAAAATCAAAGTATAGAAGTAGATTTATTACAAATAAAAGTTCATCTCTTAGCCTTGCCAAGAACTATAGCCTATATTACAATGCATGTTAATGAGAAGAAAATAAGATAGAATTATCTAATGTTGAAAACGTTCTAAGAGTGTCCTTATATAGGCAATGAATGAAAATATGTTAAGTGTGACTTCAATCTTCAATAATTTAGGCCAACCACTCATTCACCCACTTGCAGCATGTTTTTGATAATGTTGTAGCATCTTGTCTCTTCTTTCCATAGGCACCAGGTTTATGCAAATTGGATGAATATCCAATAAGATATGAGCAAAATGCCAAAGATATGTCAGATTTTGGCCAACAACCCTTTTACCCACTTGCAATACAATTTGGTCCATGATAACGGCTAATTTGGACTTCACTATCAACATAAGAGTTGTTAATAATTAAGTCAGTATTTTGTGAAATACGGTCCAAATACGTGAGGTGGGTCAAGCTAAGCGGAAGTTGTAATCTAATTCTGTTATATCCCAATTTTGGCTCATAAAATATTGGATTTAGCTTTTCAACTATTCTGCAAGTTTGTGCAAGATTGAGTCATGTTACTCCAAGTTCAAGAATTTCTTTATTTTGATTTTTACATTGAGAGTTACGTCCATTTGACCTAAACTTGTGCAAATAATATTCATTAATCATAATTTAAGGAGAACACTTTATTTCAAGCTAAAAATACAAAAGTGCTAAAAGTAGTGACATTAAATGGTGACTGAATCTCTTAATAAATATGCATTTTTATGTGTTCATCAATGTCATATCAATAGTAAGGTATGTAGTAAGATTATTGATGTTGGTAGTTGTACTAATGTGACTAGCACTAGTTTGGTTGAAAAAACTAAATTTACCTACTACGAAGCATCCAAGGCTATATAATCTTTAATTTTTGAATAAATGTGAAGTAGACATAGTAAATAAACAAATGTTAGTTTCATTCTCTATTGATAGGTACAAAGATGAAGTTTTATGTGATTTAGTACCTATGCATACTAGGCAAATTTTGTTCGAACAACCATGGTAATACAATAAATGTGTAATGCATGATGGTGTTAGAAATAAATACATATTTTTAATGGATGAGAGAAAATCACTCTTGTACCTCTAACCTCTAGGCAGGTTTTCAAATATCAAATGAGAATAAAAATAGAGAGAGATACAAAAAAAAAAAAGTGTGTTGAAAAAAGAAACAGTGGTTGAACTTGAAAATTAGAGTAAAGTGAGAAAGGCCCAGAGTAAAAAGAAAGAGAGTACGAGTGAAAAAATGAAGGTTAATGAGGGATTATTTGAGAAAAACAAAAGAAAAGAAGTGAGCGCATATAAAAATGAGAGTGGAGTTTTTAATACTAATGAACTTAACCCCTATTTGCCTAATGTTGTTTTTTTTTCTTTTGTAGGAATTTGATGATGTGTTTTCTATAGAGATGCCCAATGCTTTACCACTAATAAAAGGAAATCAAGGATTAAATCAATTTTATACTTGGCGCATCAATTCCAAATAAGCCAGACTATAGAAATAATCCCGATGAAGCAAAGAATCTTCAAAGGCAGGTTAGTGAGCTCATAGAGAAGGGGTATGTGCATAGGAGCATAAGTCATTCTGTGGTTTCAATATCTTGCGTCAAAGAAGGATGGGTTGTTGAAGATTTGTGTTGATTGTCGTTCCATCAAAAATATCACTTCAAAGTTCAAGAAAGTTGTATTTGAGCCCAGTAAAGATTTAAGGACAAATTATTTTTAAGAGAAGGGGAATGATGTGAACCGGCTGCCAAAATTCACAAGGTCCATTGAGCATCCATGGGTGATATGGAATAGCAGCACAACAACACAGCAGCCTAAGACTCCATTTATTGTTAGGGTACTAAGTTTGATAGTCAGTTTGAAGTGAAGCCTCAATATTGGAAGTTGTTGGTAGTTAGTAGTTATAAATTTTTATTAATTATTGTAATAAGTGTTGGCATCCCAAGTGCCTAAGCTATTGGTAATAGTTGATAGTTAGTAGTTATAAGTTGCCATTAATTGCTGTGATAAATGCTAGAAATTTTAAGAGGTCTTCATAAATACATGAGAGATGAGGAGAAATGGAACAAAATTGATGATATTAGAACCCGTCCTGAGACCCTTTACTGTAGATCCCAACGGCCCTGTCGGGCACCTCAACGCTAGAGAATTTTGCCAGGCGAACCCCTAGTTAATCCTTGCTATTCTTGATAAAATTCTAAAATATTTATGAAAATAATTTACCAAAATTTTAAAAACAAACGGACAGAGTTTTCTCTGTTTTTCTAAAAATCCAAATACAAAACCTGCAAGAAAAATCATACTTCTAATTCAAACAGCTTTCTCAACTTTCAAATAGGACCTCCAGTCCTTTCCAAGTCCAAACCAACTAAACTCAAAACAATTTCATTCTAATAATTAACATATTAATGAAAAGTGAAAACTATTATCAAAATGCTTAAACCACTTCTTGATTGTTCAAACATATTTACAATATGCACAGATATTATATCTACTATGCAGAAAACCAAATGGTGCTACTCAGCATATTTACATTTATAAAATGTTCTTCAAATTTGGCCCACTAATCAACAATAGGAGAATCAACAGCTTGCGTACCTTGGCCTACACCTGAAAATGGGGTTTAGAAAATATAAAACTCAAAACGAGTGAGCTAAATGAGCTCAATGAGGACAATTAAAATTTTTGATAAAAATAAAATTTTGCATAAATAGTAAATATTTAAAAACTATATAAAACATGCTTCACAAGCTATTATAAAACTATAAAACTGCTTTTAAACATCATATGCTGATAAAATCCTGCCGAGTGAATTTTATCAATAATTTCTATAAAGAATTGTAAGAATCTATAAACATGGTAGCTAACATGCATATATAATATATAAAACACTGATATGTGCTCTGTAATTCAAAAGCTGCTAAAACTCTTATTCGGTCATTTTCTTTCTAAATTGTGCCATATGGTAACTCTAAAGCTCTATACTCACGCAGCAACTCGACTAGCACTGCACATGTGAGTAAGTCACAAGGCATCTTAACTAGTAACACCCACTGTGACATCTGAAGATATGAATAGATCACAGAACGTCTCAACTAGCAATTGAAGTTTTTACAATAAAGTCACACTAAGTCCTAATTCTTATCTTACTAATTTCTTTAATTTGATGACTCCTTTAAGCTCCACATTTGATTTTAACTCAATCTAAATCAAGAATTCACACAAGAACATTAATTGAAGTCATCATGGAGAATTCACTCATCACCATTATTAAATTATGCTTTTCTTACCTCTTTTATTTGAATTTTCACTAATGGAAGCTTCAAATGACCTTAGAAACTTGTATCTGGCTTTATTTTAGCTTGATCAAGTATGGAAAAAATCATGAAATGCTTGTGTTTTAGTGTAGCAGTGTCTTCCTCACCATGGCCAAAAATCCCTCTCTTTTGCTCTAAGATGTTTTGCTTTTAATCTCTCCAAAATTCCACACAATTCCACCTTTATATAGTCCCCTTTTAAGTGTCCATTTTGCCCCTCAACTTAATCTAAATTTCAAATTTACCATTGGTTAGAAAGTAAGTATTTAATTGGTTCATTTGTAACTAATTGGTTATAATAGTCAAAGGAACTAACTAGACTTCCAACTTAGCAATCCATGAACTTGTCTCTAATTGGTCCATTTTATAAGACATGAATTGTGTTTCTTAACAAAATCTTGTTCCATGCATAATACGTATATGGAAATTCATGTATTAAATTAAATTTTATTTTTCAAGGCAATAGAAAAAATTCCAAAAATATTTCATGACCATCCAACGCTCCAACCTAGTGTGAAATACTAAATTAGGTCTAATGCCTTTCACGCGCACCATAAAAAATATTTTTAATATAGTTAAAATCAGGTAACCCTATGGTGACTTTATCGCTATAAACCGAAATCTATGTATCTATACTATTAATAGGGATTGGATATTACAATTTCACCTCCCCCACTCTAAAAGAAAATTTTATCCTCGAAATTTAAATCATACCTATGTCAAAGAGGTGGGGATGTTGTACTCGCATTTGATCTTCACGTTCTCACGTGGCTTTTTCTACTCTATGGTTCACCCATAACACCGTCACCAAGGGAATGCTTTATTACAAAGCTCTTTTCGATCTAGAATTTGCATAGGCTTTTCTTCGTAAGTCAGATTCTTGTTCAAATCTACTGATTATTCCTTTAGGATGTGCGAAGGATCTGCTAAGTACTTGCGAAGCATGAAAACGTGAAACACGTAATGGATTCTGGCTAGTTTCTTCAGCAATCGAAGACGATATGCCACCTCCCTAACTCTTTCAACTATCTCATACGACCCAATGTGTCAAGGACTCAACTTTTCTCGTTTTTCAAATCTTAATACTTCTTTCCATGTTGATATCTTCAGGAAGAAATTATCACTAACTCTAAACTCTAAGTTCCTTCTTCGATTGTCTGTGTAACTCTTTTGTCTATCATTAGCTATTTTCAATCTCTGCCTGATAAGTTGAATCTTTTCTAAAGTAATATGAACAATTTCTAGACTGACCAGCTTCTTTTCACCTACCTCATGCCAACAAACTGGAGCTTTGCACTTCCTTCCATACAATTCTTCATATGGTACCATCCCGATGCTAGTATGGTAGCTATTATTATAGGCGAACTCCATCAATGACAGATGAGTATCCCAGCTCCCTTAAACTCCATAACACACGCTCTAAGCATATCCTCAAGTATTAGAATTGTCCACTCACACTGGCCATCCGCCTATGGAAGAAAGGCCGTATTGAAATTAAATTTAGTGCCTAGAGCTTTATGTAAACTGGGCCAAAATCAGAAAGTGAACCGTGGATCCCTATTTGACACAATGGATACTGAAACGCTATGAAGTCGTACCACCTCATCTATTTACAACTGAGTCAATTTATCTAAAGAATAATTACTTCTAATGGGTAGGAAATTGACAGATTTTGTCAGTCTATCAACAATTACCAATATTGTGTCATTGCCTCTTTGGCTATGCGAAGTTCTATCATGAAATCCATCGTTATTCTCTCCTATTTTCACTCAAAAATTGGAAGGGGTTGCAAGAGCCCTGTAGGTTTATGATGTTTAGCTTTACTTGCTGGCAAGTCAGGCATTTGGAGACAAATTCGGCTACATCTTTTTTCATGCCCTTCCACCAGTAGTGATCCTTTAGTGTATGGTACATTTTGTGCTCCCCGGATGCATAGTATATGCAGAAGAATGAGCTCCTTCCATAATTTCTCCTCTTAACCTATTCACATCCGGTACACATAATCTTCAACCTAAAGTTACTGTACCATCCCCAGTCACTGAAAAGTCCTTGTGCTGCCCAAATTCGATTTCACCTTTCAATTTAACTACATGTGGATCTTGAGTCTGTAATTCTCTGATTCGATCAACCAACATCGGACGGACCTAAAATATGACTAATAGTGCTCCTGAATCTGAAAATTCTATTTTACACCCAAAGACCTCAATTCTACCAGCAGCGATATATATGCAACCTTCAAGTAAGCTACTAAACTGACAGGCTTCCTGCTGAGAGCATCTGCAACCATATTAGCTTTTGCCGGATGGTACTTAAGTGTGCACTCATAATCCTTGATAAGCTTCAGGCACCTTCTATGCCTCATATTCATGTTTTTCTGGGTGAACAAGTACTACAGGCTCTTGTGATCCATAAAAATCTTACAGGGAACCCAATACAAGTAATGTCTCCAAATTGTTAGAGCAAAAACTACTACAGCTAGTTCTAGGTCATGTGTGGGATAATTCTGTTCATGCTTCTTTAATTGTTTGGAAGCATAGGCTATTGCTTTCTCCTTCTGCATCAGCACACAACTTACCCTGCATAGAAGCATCATAATATATAGTAAATCCGTCCTTCCCTGACTGGAAGTGCAAGCATTGAGGCTGAGGTCAACCTTTTCTTCAACTCATCAAAACTTTGCTGGCATGCTTTCGACCATACAAACTTATCTTCTTTTTGGTTAGTTTAGTCAGAGGAGTGGCTATCTTTGAAAATTCCTCTACAAACTTTCTATAATACCTAGCCAAACCCAAGTAACTACAGACCTTCGTCACATTCGTGGGCTGTCTCCAATTCACTATGGCTTCAATCTTTTGGAGATCTACTATTACCCCTTATGCAGAGATTACATGTCACAAAAATGTAACTCTATCTAGTTATAACTGACATTTATTGAGTTTGGCGTATAGTCGATGCTCCCTTAAGGTTTGCAAAACAATCCTTAGATGTTTTGCGTGCTTTTCCTCATTACTTAAATAGACTAGTATATCATCAATAAATACTATCACAAGTCGATCTAAATAGGATCTAAAAAATCTGGTCATAAGATCTATAAAAGCGGTTGGGGCATTAGTCAAACCAAAAGATATAATTAAGAATTAATAATGCCCATATCGTGTCCTAAAGGCCGTCTTGGGCTCATCTTCCTCTCGAATTTTTAATTAATGATAGCCTGACCTTAGATTTATTTTAGAAAATACTCTGGCCCCTATAGTTGATCAAACAAATCATCAATTCTTAGAAGTGGATATTGATTATGCACTGTTACTTTATTCAATTCCCTGTAATCAATGCATAATCTCATACTTCCATATTTTTCTTCTTTACAAACAAAACCTGTGCCCCCCAATGAGAAGTACTCAGCTTGATGAAACACTTATTCACCAATTCTTCTATCTGAACCTTCAGTTCTTTCAATTCTGAAAGAGCCATTCTGTAGGGTGTTTTAGAAATTGGTTTCGTTCCAAGGTCTAATTCTATTTGAAGCTCTATTTCTCTATCTGGAGGTAACCTCAGACGATCATCTGGGAACATATCCAAAAACTCTCTAACCACTGGAATATCCTCATATTTCATTCCACCATCTCTTACTTCTATTGCATAAACTAGATACCTCTAACACAACTTTCGAAGCATCTTTCTTGCCCTTATTACAGACACTTCAGTTCCCCCTAGGCTACATAATCCGACTTCTTTCCGGAAGTAATCCACTGTAGCCTGATATCTAGACAACCAATCCATCCCTAAAATCACTGATGGCTAGTAAAATCAAATCCGTCATGAATGTTTGGCCCTTAATACTGATTTTACTACCCCTATACACCCTTTCTGCTACAATGAAGTCTCTTGTAGGAAGAGACACTACTACCACACAATCTAATAACTGAGGCACTATACTAGCATTTGCAGCAAACTCTATAGAAATAAAAGAATGGGTCACTCCATGATCTATCAGTACATAAGCATCCCAATCAAAAACTGACATCGTACCTGTTACAACTTCCGGGGCTGCATCTGCCTCCTACTGGGTCACTGCAAATACCTTAGCCTAGGTACGAGGTCTTCCTTGCTACCCTCCAAATAATCCACCTCGATCGACTCCCCCACTAGGTTAGCCTAAACCACTAGGCCCTCTGAATTGGAAACCTCTTCTACTCTGTTTTTGGCTACCACTGGTCTGTCCCAGAGCTGGTGGTCTATTTTTTGGCTTACTACTAGCTCCAACATTCGGGCAATCCTTTCATATAGTGGCCATCTTGATCACACTTATAACAACCTGTAGTCCCCTTCCTATAATCCCCCAGATGAGTCTTTTCACATTTGTTACACACTAAAAAACCATTCAAACTTTCTTTAATGCTTCGGGATCCAGCTGATGGTTGTCTGACGGAAGCTTGACTTATTGAGCTATCTGGCTTGGTTCTTGACTGTTGGACCATATAGATCTCTCCTCTGTTTGTGTGAATTTACTAGGTCCTCCTCGAGAACCACCTGATCTACCTCTTTTCTAGCCCTGCTGTTTCAGCTTAAGAATGGCTGCCATACTTCTTTAAACTCGAGCTGCGGCTTCCACAAAGCTCTGTACTGAGTGTGAGCTACTGACAATATGTAGGCCCTAATTCAAGGATTGAGGCCCACTGCAAACTGATTAGCCTTTTGCTCCTCATTATCAGCTATAAATAGAACAACACTGATGAGCTCTAAAAACTTCTTTTCATACTCTGCCACAGAGAGGGAACCCTGTTCTAACTTAAAAAACTCTTTTATCTTTGCATCTTTATAACTCTTGGGGTAGAACTTATCTAGGAATTCGTTTATAAACAGCACCCTTTCCACTAATCTTTCGCCATTTCCTTTAATAAAAATGCTGAGTACGAAACCATCTGAGCTACATTTATGTTTTCACCCTCTAGCTGGACAGGCTGAGATGACTCAGGAAGGGTCTGATGCGTAGGAATATTTACCCGCTCATTCACATGTTCCTCTTCAGATGAAAATAATCTCTGTAGCTGCTCTCCTAGTACGTGGGCCCCGTCGACGATACATATGTTATGTAGATTGTAATAATAAAAATGGTTATCTAATGCATAAAATTCAATTTAACAAAATTAGAAAATGCATGAACTTTCGAGAATCTTATTCTGAAAACCTCAAAAATTGGGCTCTGATACCACTCTGATAGGACCCGCCCCGAGACCCTCTATTGTAGATCCCAATGGCCTTATCGGGCAGGCCAATGGAAGTTCCTCATAGTCTAACTATCAATGTTGGAGAATTCAGCGAGGTGAACCCCTAGTTAATCCTTGCTATTCTTGATAAAATCCTAAAATATTTATGAAAATAATTTACCAAAATTTTAAAAACAAATGGACAGAGTTTTCTCTGTTTTTCTGAAAATCCAAATACAAAACCTGCAAGAAAAATCACACTTCTAATTCAAACAGCTTTCTCAACTTTCAAATAGGACCTCCACTCCTTTCCAAGTCCAAACCAACTAAACTCAAAACAGTTTCATTCTAATAATTAACATATTAATGAAAAGTGAAAACTATTATCAAAATGCTTAAACCACTTCTTGATTATTCAAACATATTTACAATATGCACATATATTATATCTACTATGTAGAAAACCAAAAGGTGCTACTCAGTACATTTACATTTACAAAATATTCTTCAGATTTAGCCTATTAATCAATAATAAGAGAATCAACAGCTTGCATACTGAGGCGTGCACCTGAAAAGGGGGTTTAGACAACATAAAATACAAAACGAGTGAGCTAAAGGAACTTAGTGAGTGCATTTAAAATTTTCGATAAAAATAAAATTCTGCATAAATAGTAAATACTGAAAAATTGAATAAAACATGATTCACAAGCTATTTTGAAACTATAAAACTGCTTTTAAACATCATATGCTGATAAAATCCTGTTGAGCAGTTTTTATCAATAATTTCTATAAAGAATTGTAAGAATATATAAAACATGGTAGCTAACATGCATATATAATATATAAAACACTGATATGTGCTATGTAACTCAAAAGCTGCTAAAACTCTCGTTCAGCCATTTTCTTTCTAAACTGTGCCAAATGGTAACATTAAAGCTCTATACTTACGCAGCAGCTCGACTAGCACCGCACACATAAGTAAGTCACAGAGTGTCTCAACTAGTAACACCCACTGTGACATCTGAAGATATGAATAAGTCATAGGACGTCTCAACTAGTAACATCCTCTGTGACATCTAAAGACATCTCACTAGCTATGCAGTGGAATCCTACATCGCCCACATATAGCGAGACAATACCTCGTATGCATAAAGCAACTCACATGACTCAACATCTCGACTCCCCAGAGTTAGTGACACGCCCCCCAATACTTACCCATGCATACAAGATATACCGGTTGGGTCTTAAACCATCACTACCATTGTAAATTTGAGGGTACCAATGGCATTTGGAAACTAATTTAATATCTTTAAAACTGTACATAAAATTCATGATTATAACAATCGATAAATGATAGGATCCGCCTCGAGACCCTCTACTGTAGATCCCAGCGGCCCTGTTGAGCACCCTGACGGAAGTTCCTAAGAATTTAACTGGGTAAGTTGAGAAATTCTACGAGGCGAACCCCTTTTTAGTTCTTGCTATTACTGAAAAAATCTTGAAATATACATGGAAATGACATCTTAATTGTTTTTTAAAAGAAGGGGGCAGAGTTTCCCCTATTTTTCTTTAAAATTCAATACAAAACTTGCAAAGAAATTGCACTTCTATTTCAAACACTTCTCAATACTACAAAATAGGACCTCTGGTCCTTTTCAAAATCATCATAATATTGAAACCTTTTCGTGTTTGTCCAAAATATATGTACAAATACACATGCCAATAACTACTATGCAAAAAGCAAAAAAAGTGCTATTTAGCACCTTTACATGTACAAAATGATATTCAGATTTAGCCCACTAATCAGCGAGGAGAATCAGCAGCTTGCGTACCGAGACCAACACCTGGGAAGAAAGTTTAGAAAATATAAAACGAGTGAGCTAAAGGAGCTCAGTGAATGCATTTAAGATTTCAAATTAAAATAAAATTCTACATAAATATTAAATTCTAAAATACATGCATAATTTATGTTTCTAAAACTTGTATAAAGTTGTAAAATTATTTCTAACATCATATGCCGATGAAATCTTGCTGAGCGGGTTTTATTTACATATTCCAAAAGTAATATCCAAAATCTATACCACATAATAACTAGCATGTGCATATAAACGCATAATATGCAGTCGGTAGATCGAAACTAGTAAAGCCCTCGCTCGGCCATTTTCTTTCTAACCTGTACCAATGGTAACCCTAAAGCTCTATACTCACGCAGCGACTCAACTAGCACCGCACACGTGAATAGGTCACGGTGTGCCTCAACTAGCAGCACCCACAGTGACATCTCAAGACATCTCACTGGCTATATAGCAAAATCCTACATCACCTACATATAGCGAGACAATACCCCGTATACATAGAGTGACTCATATGACTCGACAACCCGATTTTCTGGAGTTAGTGACACACCCCCTATACCTGTCCATATGTACGGGATATACTGGCTGGGTCTAATACCATTACCACCACTATAATCTGAGGGTACCAGTGGCCTTTGAAACAAATGTAGTAATTTTAAAAGTGTTTCTTAAACCGAACATGTAAAAGCATATCTATGGATATATATCAAAATCATAAATCATGTTTATGCATTAAAAGCACATAAAACATACATTTTCATTATGCGGAAACATAATAAACGAAAGATAAAGAAAATGATAGATTTTAACTCACAAACATTCCGAGCTCAATTTTGCTTTGGATTTCTGCTCCCGTTACCGGTCTCGGTTTTCTTCACCTACACACCATAAATGACATTTAGAACTAATTCAAATACTAGAATCTCATTTAACTACTAAATGCCCTAATCGGCATACAAAGTCCAGATGGATACTACTTTCCAATTTTCATTTACAGAGTCATTTAATCTAATCTAACTTACCATCTAATGCCCTGAAAATTTCTTAATACCTTATTACTTTGGTTAGACATAATTAACCTTCACCTTACTAAAATGGACAATTATGTCTTCTTTTCTTCATTTTTGATTTTTCCATAAACCATATACATTCAATATATATAACGCACCATTTATACACAACTCAACCCTAGCTTCCCTAAAGTGGCAGAATTTCACCCTATGTTTCAACACATTTCTTTTCTTAATTTCTTGTTTCAATTGCATCAAAATCAAGCCAACTTCATTCTAATGCCCTAATTACAATCAATTGAAGTCTCTACATCAAAATCACCAAAAACCCTAATTCATACCTTACCAATTTACTCAATTTGATAACACGTTCAAGCTCCACACTAGAATTCAACTCAATCTAAACCAAGAATACACACAAGAACATCAATCGAAGCAATCTTAAAAGTTCACATATCAACCTCACAAAGCAATACTTTTCTTACCTCTTTTCTTGGATTTTCACTAATGGAGGCTTCAATTGAGCTTAGGAACTTATACTTGACCTTATTGTAGCTTGATTAAGCATGAAAAATCATGAAAAAAAAATGAAATTTCACTGTAGCAGTACCACTCTTCTCTTGCACGAATTTTGCTTCTCTTTTACTCTAAGTGTTATGCTTTAATCTCTTGAAATTTTTACACACTTCTACTATATATATTACTCCCTAAATTGACCAATTTGCCCCTCAACTTACTCTAAATTTCTAATTTGCCATTGGTTGGAAACTAAGTATGTAATTAGTTCCTTTGTAACTATTTTGTTAGAATAGTCAAAGGAACTAACTAGAATTCCCAACTTGGCAATCTATGGAATTGTCGCTAATTGGTCCATTCTCTAATATATTAATTGTGTTTCTCAACAATAGCTTGTTCCATACATAACCCTTAAATGGAAATTCATGTGGTAAATTAAAATTTCCTTTTCCAAGCCAATAGAGAAAAATTCCAAAAATATTCTAGGGTTGTCCGACGCTTCGACCGAATATGAAATTACCAAATTAGGTCTAAGATATCTCATGCGCACCATAAAAAAATATTTCTAATAGAGTTAGAATCAAGTAACCCCACGGTGTCTTCATTACTATATACCAAAATCTAGGCACCAATACTACTAATAGTGATTGGATATTACAATAAAACATAAAATTCAAATATACTAAAATATATTAAATAAACGATACACAAAACTGATTTTCACCCACCGAACGCTTCAAGCTAAATTTTTCTTCGAATTTTTTTTGCTTTTACTGCTCTCGGTTTTCTTCACCTACATGCCAAAAATGACATTTAAAACCTTTATAAATGCTAAAATTTCACTTAAACTAATAAGCACCCTATTGGCTTTCAAAGCCCGAATGATTCTATTTTTTTATTTTCATTACGAAGCCATTCAATCTTGTTTAATCTAGTTTAATTTACCATCCGAAGCCATAAAAAATTGTTTAACACCTTATAATTTTGGTTGGACATAATTGCCCTTCACCTTACCAAAATGGACAATTTTGTCCCATTTTCTTCTTTTTTGATTTTCCATCAACCATATAACATAAGGAACCATTTCTACACAACAATTTAAGCAAAACACAACTCAAGCTCTAAAATCCTCTATGTGGCCGAATTTACATCCACTACCCAATGCATTTTTTTCCATCAATTTTTTACTCCAATGGCATCCAAATCAAGCCAATTTCATTCTAATGCCCTAATAACATTCAATTGAAGTTTTTACAACAAAGTCACACTAAGTCCTAATTCTTACCTTACTAATTTCCTCAATTTGATGACTCATTTAAGCTCCACACTTGATTTCAATTCAATCTAAATTAAGAACTCACACAAGAACATTAATTGAAGTCATCATGGACAATTCACATCACCATTATTAAACCATGCTTTTCTTACCTCTTTTCTTTGAATTTTCACTAATGGAAGCTTCCAATGACCTTAGAAACTTGTATTTGGCTTTATTTTAGCTTGATCAAGTATGAAAAAAAATCATGAAATGGCTTGGGTTAACGGTAGCAGTGTCTTCCTCACCACGGCCGAAAATCCCTCTCTTTTGCTCTAAGATGTTTTGCTTTTAATGTCTCCAAAATTCTACACACTTCTGCCTTTATATAGTCCCCTCTCAAGTGTCCATTTTGCCCCTCAACTTACTCTAAATTTCTAATTTTTCATTGGTTAGAAAGTAAGTATTTAATTGGTTCCTTAGTAATTAATTTGTTAGAATAGTCAAAGGAACTAACTAGACTTCCAACTTGGCAATCTATGAACTTGTATCTAATTGGTCCATTTTATAAGACATGAATTGTGTTTCTTAACAAAGACTTGTTCCATGCATAACACTTATATGGAAATTCATGTATTAAATTAAAATTTCCTTTTCCAAGCCAATAGAAAAAATTCCAAAAATATTCCATGACGTCCAAATGCTCCAAACGAGTGTGAAATTACCAAATTAGGTCTAATAACTCTCACGTGCACCATAAAAAATATTTCTAATATGGTTAAAATCGGGTAACCCTATGGTGTCTTTATCGCTATAAACCAAATATATGTATCTATACTATTAATAGGGATTGAATATTACAATATTAATAATGATAGTTTTCTTTTAAGTTCTTCAAAGAAATTTCATTGGAATTTATCAAGATTTCATCTTGTGGCATTCTTTAGACTTATCACTGAAAACTTCTTAACTATCTTAAGTGTGGCATATACAATGTTCTTATACCTCTGGTTCTTATCTCTTATAGATAACGGGTCAAGGTTTTTATTTTTATTTATCTAAAAATTGGAATTAGAACGATTCTTGGCAAGAGAACCTCGTTAAGCGTCAAGTCTAACTTTTCTTTGTGAGGTCACATCACTATAGATTCAAACGGATCTTGTGAAACTTTGGCAACCTGATTCTTATCAAGGTAATAGCCTCCACTCATCTAACTCCAATCCCTTTGGAAGTAACTAAAGCGACTAAAATAGTTCCTTTAAATAATACATGCAATGAAACTTCTAAGTCAGCCATAGTGGAATCCGTCAACCATGTCATTGAGCATAATAACTACAAACCTATTTATCCAGTCATTGGAAAACAAACAGCTTGTATAAAAAAGATGATAAGGGTATTCATTCCCTTACAAAGCTCGAAAAGAAAATATGTACTTATCAAAGCCGAACTGACTTCTATATCCCCAAAAGCTGCTGTTAAAAAAGATATACAACCAGTTTTATTGAAACCACCTCCAAATATAGCTAATACCTATAAGCCCCAAAACTTGGATGATATTTTTCTTTGAGAATTGTAGAATAAATTACAAGGCCTCACTTTAACTGATGAAAATGGGAGGGGAGGGAGGGAGGTGGGAGTGGGTGGGGCAAAAGGGTTTCACAAATCAATGTGCTTGCCGAGGACTCTTAACAGCAAATTTACCAAATGTTAAAAGACGTATATGACGTAGGATAAAAGTTTGTGGGTTCATAGTGTCGTTGGCGAATATGCAAATATGTTGATATCATTTAGTAAGATAAAAATATGTTGATATTGTTCAACAGGATGCAAATTAAGATTGGTTTTAGTACCAATTCAAGACAGTTTTCTAAATAATATTTGTAGATAGTGATGTGAACCTCGCAAAGAAAAGTAAGACTTAACGCTCAATGAGGTTCTTTTGCCCAAGGATCGTTCTAATTTAGATATTTAGAAAATTAAAAAATAAGAATCTTGACCTGTTTTCTATAAGAGATAAGAATGCCACAAGATTAAATCATAATAAGTTATACTAGTATTTCTCTAAAGAGCTTAAGAGAGCTCTTACAAATATTATTTCATGAATTCTATTTTTTTCCCTTATCTCCCATGTATTTATAAAGACCTCATAGGATGTCTAGCATTTATTACAGTAATTATTGATAACTTATAACTACTAACTAGTAATGTGATGTGAACCTCACAAAAAAAAGTGAGACCCGAGGCCCAATGAGGTTCCTTTGCCAATGATCGTTCTAATTTAGATTTTTATATAAACAAAAAAAAAACCTTAACCCGTTATCTATCAAAGATAAGAACCAGATGGATAAAAAGATAGTAAATGCCACACTCAAGATAGATGAGAAGTTGTGAGTGATAATTCTGAAAGAACGCCACAAGATGAAATCTTGATAAGTTCTAATAAAAGTTCTTTGAAGAACTTAAGATAAAACTCTCAACATTAATATCATCAATTTTGTTTTTTATTCTCCCTTATCTCTCATATATTTATAGAGATCTTTTGGGATGTCTAGCATTTATTACAGTAACTTAAAACTACTAACTACCAATAATTTAGGCACTTGAAATTCCAGCACTTATTACAACAGTTAATGAAAACTTACAACTATTAACTACCAACTACTATCAATAAACTAGGCACTTGGAATGCTAGCACTATTACAACAATTAATAGTAACTTATAACTACTAACAACTACCAATATTGAGACTCCATATCACATGGGCTATTGTGCTGTTGTTCCCCATCACACATGATGTTCAATGGACCTTGAGAAATTTTTTGGCAACATAGTTCACATCATTCCCTCTATCTTGAAAAGCATTTGATGTGCATCATAAAGGTTCTAAATCAACTTAAGAAGGTGAGCTGAGTGTAAAAAAGGTTTCAGATGGTCCAATAACAAGGGCTAAGGCTAAACAGCTTCAAAGGGCCATAAGAAGTCAAATTAGAGCTATTGAAGCTTCCATGGGATTAGAAGCTTGCGATCTAAATAGAAATGAGCTAAGGGTGTTTATTTGTCTTCAATTAGAGTTTGGGACATGATTTAGAATTTTTTGGTGACGTTGGGCTTAAGGTGGCAGCCGGGGGCTTTCTTTCCATGCTATTGGGCTTAATTTGCTTCTTATGTTGCTATTTTTATGTATATGGGCTATTTTGAACTTGTTTAGTTTTATTTTAAATTGTTAAGTCATATTGGGCTTATTTTGGGCTTTTTAAGTTAATTAGGTAATATTATGATTTTTCCTCATTTTGTAAGCCTATATAAGGCATCTTAAAGTCTTATAGAGGTAGTTGCCTCATTTTTGAATTTCATGCACGAAAAAGAACTTTTCACTCAAAATTTATCTTCTCTATTTTTCCAACTCTTGAAGATAGTTACTTATCACTCTTTGATCACCAAGAGTGTGACGTTAAAATCCTAAATTGATCCTTGTGGCGTTCATTGACTTATCAAGGCTTCTTTTTAGTTCTATCATCCATCTGATTTACCATTTACTTGTTACAATTCAGCCTAAATACTTAAAGAAAATACCAACAAAATCAAACAGCAACCTTATCTTAAAAATCAGTTTTTGTTTTTTATTTTGAATAATCCAATTTGAAGATTAGGGCACATCATCTGGTATCAGAGCATAGGATTTCAGTGTGCAAACTGAAGTTTCAGCCATTGAAGGTCTCTTGCTGTTTCTGTTTTATATAATATTGTAGGGTTATTCATCTGGTTGGTTCTCTAATACTTGAGGCTAGTAGTTTTTGAATTGCAACTCTGTAACATTAAAATTAATTCTTAGTAGTTTGTGGTCTGGAGTTTATTTGGCTGAGTTGAGTTGTTCCTAAACCTAGAAATTTTGAATTTGAGTCAAATTGTTGCTATTTGATTTTATTTACTGAATTGGTGAAAATTCAGTTTGAGAAGTGTGTTTTAGCTACTATTTGTGTTGTTCATTGTTCATACTTGTTTGGGGTTTTTGTTAATAATGGATGAAGATGATGCAAATAGAGTATCAAAGGGACTGAGTTTAGAACAAGCTCAACTCATGGGCTTACAACGAGCTCATGATAAATTTTGGGGTAAGATTATTAAAATTTGTGGACAACTCACTGCAATTATAGAAATGATGCAAAGAAATACTTTGCAACCCTAACAAATGAAGGTAGGGTGTAGGGTACCTCGGAATGACCTAGGGGATACTGGAGATTAGCCAAATAGGGATGATGAGGATGAAGATAGGAGTAGGATAAGGAGGCAGCAAAATGACCCTACTAGTGGTATCAAACTTAATATACCACCATTTAGAGGTACTAGTTCTCCTAAAGAGTATCTTGAATGGGTTCAGAAAGTAGAAAGGGTGTTTGATTGGCATGAGTACCCTGAGGCAAAGAAGTGTAAGGTAGCAGCACTTGAATTTACCGATTATACACTTTTGTGGTAGGAAAACTTAAAAGCTCAGCGAAGAAGGGATGAAGAAGAAAAAGTTACTAGTTTGCCACTTATGAAAAGATTAATGAAGAAGAGATTTGTTCCTAATTACTATAAACAAGAATTGTACATCAAACTCCAAACTTTGCAGCAAGGTTCCTTGAGTGTAGAAGAGTATGTGAAAGAATTTGAGCTGTTACTGATTCGTTGTGATTTGAATGAACCTCAAAAGCAAACAATAGTTAGGTTTCTTGATGGATTGAGGAGGGTATAGCTAATGTTGTTGAGTTACAACCCTTTATATTTCTTAAAGATGTCATAAAACTTGCAACTAAAATAGAAAGACAACAAAAAAGAAGGGGTATTGATGTGCCTTGATTTATAACAAAATTAAATTGTGAAGTTGATGGAGGATAGAACTAAATAGATACCTTGATAAGTCGTATGGACGCCACAAGGATCAATTTAGGGTTTTGACGCCACACTCTTGGTGATCAAAGAGTGATAAGTCAGCAATTATCTTCAAGAGTTGAAAAACTTGAGAAGACAATTTTGAGAGAGAAAAAGTCTATTTTCGTGCATCCAAATCCAAAATGAGGCAACTGCCTCTACAAGACTTTTACATGCCTTATATAGGCTTACAAAATAAGGTGAAACCCTAATGTTACCTAATAAACTTAAAAAGGCCCAAAATAAGCCCAATATGACTTAACAATTTAAAACAAAACTAAACAAGTTCAAAATAGCCCAAATACATAAAAGTAGTAACATAAGAAGTAAATAAAGCCCAATAGCATGAAAAGAAAGCCCTTAGCTGCTTCTTAAAGCCCAACGTCACCAAACGTCTCTAAATCACGTCCCAATCTCAAATTGAAGACAAATAAATACATTTAGCTCGTTTCTATTCAGATCGCAAGCTTCTAATCCCATAGAAGCTTCAATAGCTCCAATTTGACTACTTATAGCCCTTTGAAGCTGTTTAGCCTTAGCCCTTGTTATTGGACCATCTGAAATCTCCTTTACGTTCAGCTCGCCTTCTTGAGTTGATTTAGAAACTTCATGATGCACATCATCACCCCCGGGTAGAGAATGATTTGCCCTCAAATCAGAATATTCTAAATCTTCTCTATAATACGAAAAGGTCCATCAACTCTTGGCATCGGCTTGGACTTCCGCTTGCTAGGAAATCTTCCCTTGCTAAGATGAATCCAAACAAGATCACCAAGTTCAAAGCTAATTATTTTTCGTCCTTTATTAGCATGCTTAACATACCTAGCTGTTTTCTCCTCAATATGAATTCGAACCTGCTCATGAAGCTTCTTCATCAATTCTGCCTTCTTAACACCATCCATAGATGTCCTCTCATTAATTGGAATAGGAACAAGGTCAATAGGAACAAATGGATTAAATCCATACACAATCTCAAATGGTGAAAATTTTGTAGCCCCATGCACACTACGGTTATATGCAAACTCTACAATAGGCAAACAAGTATCCCAACTCTTTAAGTTCTTGTTTATAACAGCCCGTAATAAAGAAGATAGAGTACGGTTCACTACCTCAGTTTGCCCATCAGTTTGTGGATGACAAGCAGTACTGAAAAGCAACTTTGTTCCAAGCTTCTTCCAAAGAATCTTCCAAAAATAGCTTAAGAACTTTGTATCACGATCAGAGACAATGCTTTTAGGGATTCCATGCAAACGTACAATTTCCCTAAAAAAACAAATCAGCAATATGAATAGCATCATCAGTTTTGTTACAAGGAATAAAGTGTGACATTTTGGAGAACCGATCAACCACAACCATCACTGAATCCTTTCCACGCTGTGTTCTAGGTAATTCAAGCACAAAATCCATACTAATATCCATCCATGGTTGCTCTGGGATAGGTAAAGGCATATATAGTCCATATGCATTCTCTTTACCCTTAGCCTTCTTGCAATTTACACATCTTTCAACAACTTTATGAACATCCCGCAGCATATTAGGCCAAAAGAAGTGCTCTTTCAGTAGCTCATAAGTTTTCTTCTCCCCAAAATGACCACTAAGACCACCCCCATGAGCCTCACGCACAAGCAACTCACGTAAGGATCCTGAAGGTATACACATTCTGCCCAACTTGAACAAGTAACCATCATGCACAAAGAACCCATCACAAGCTCCTTTAGCACATTTAGACATCATATTAGCAAAGTATGAATCACTGGTATATTGTTCTTTCACCTGTTCAAAACCCAAAAGCCTTGCATTTAACATAGAAATCATTTCATACCTCCTAGAAAGAGCATCAGCAATAACATTAGTTTGCCCCTTCTTGTATTTTATGACATATGGAAAGTAATGGATGCAACATTGGTGCAACTACCATTATCAATGATCATGGCACAAACCTTATCTCGGATTTGACATCTTGTATGAAAGATGTTTTCGCGCTGTTCCAAACCAATATCAACTTCAGCACTCAAAATCCTTTGAATAACTAATAAATTTCCCTCCATTGGCTCAAGATTCTCTTCTTGTTCAGTCACTTCGACTTTAGATTCCTCTTCCATCTCAGCTTCATCTTCACTTATAAGCTCTCCATACTTCCCTTGTAAAACCATCACCCTCTTATTCGGACATTCAGAAGCAATATGCCCATTTCCCAAGCACTTGAAACACTTGATGTCTCGTGATCTCCTGGAAAATTGAGGTTCAAATACCTTCTCCTTTCCTTTCAATGAACCTGAACTAACACTTCCTTTACTGAACTCCACTTTCTCATCACGTTTAGGTGTGTTCCATGTTCGCAAAGGTGAAGAAACAGCCTTTGTATTACTTGTTGTAGTTGACCTCATATGGATACCCCCTCTTTTCTGCTGTCTTTCTACTTTAGTTGCAAGCTTTATTGTTTATAGTAATCCGGAACAAATCTCTTCTTCATTAATCTTTTCATAAGTGGCCAGCTTGTAACTTCTTCTTCGTCATCTCTTCTTCGCTGAGCTTTTAAGTTTTCCCACCACAAAAGTGCGTAATCGGTAAACTCAAGTGCTGCTACCTTACACTTCTTTGCCTCAGGATACTCATGTCAATCAAACACCCTTTCTACCTTCTGAACCCATTCAAGATACTCCTCAGGAGAACTAGTACCTCTAAATGGTGGTATATTAAGTTTGATACCACTAGTAGGGTCATTTTGTTGCCTCCTTATCCTACCCCTATCTTCAGCCTCATCATCCCTATTTGGCTCATCTCCAGCATCCCTTAGGTCATTTCGAGGTACCCTATGCCCTACCCGCCTTTGTTGGGGTTGCAAAGTGTTTCTTTGCATCATTTCTATAATTGCAGCAAGTTGTCCACGAATTTCAGTAATCTCACCTCGAAATTCATCATGAGCTCGTTGTAAGCCCACGAGTTGAGCTTGTTCTAAACTCAATCCCTTTGGTACTCTACTTGCATCATCGTCAGCCATTATTAACAAAAACTTCAAACAAGTATGAACAATTGAACAACACAACCAGTAGCTAAAACACTCTTCTCAAACTGAATTTTTCACCAATTCAGTAAATACAATCAGATAGCAACAATTTACTCAAATTCAAAATTTCCAGGTTCACAAAATTTCCAGGTTCAAGAACAATTTAATTCAGCCAACCCATCTCCAGTTCACAAACTACTAAGAATTAATTTTAATGCTTCAGAGTTGCAATTCAGCTCCTCAAATATTAGAGACCCAAACTGATAATAACCCCACGAAATTATATAACACAAAAAAAATAGCAAGACACCTTCAATAGCTAAAACTTCAGTTTGCACACTGAAATCCTATGCTCTGATACCAGATGATGTGCCTTGATTTATAACAAAATTAAATTGTGGAGTTGATGGAGGATAGAACTAAATAGATACCTTGATAAGTCGAATGGACGCCACAAGGATCAGTTTAGGGTTTTGACGCCACACTCTTGATGATCAAAGAGTGATAAGTCAGCAACTATCTTCAAGAGTTGAAAAACTTGAGAAGACAATTTTGAGAGAGAAATAGCTCTTCTATTTCGTGCTTCCAATTTCAAAATGAGGCAACTGCCTCTACAAGACTTTTACATGCCTTATATAGGCTTACAAAATGAGGTGAAACCCTAATGTTACCTAATAAACTTAAAAAGGCCCAAAATAAGCCCAATATGACTTAACAATTTAAAACAAAACTAAACAATTTCAAAATAGCCCAAATACATAAAAGTAGTAACATAAGAAGTAAATAAAGCCCAATAGCATGAAAAGAAAGCCCTTAGCTGCTTCTTAAAGCCCAACGTCACCAAACGTCTCTAAATCACGTCCCAATCTCAAATTGAAGACAAATAAATACATTTAGCTCGTTTCCATTCAGATCGCAAGCTTCTAATCCCATAGAAGCTTCAATAGCTCCAATTTGACTACTTATGGCCCTTTGAAGCTGTTTAGCCTTAGCCCTTGTTATTGGACCATCTGAAATCTCCTTTACGCTCAGCTCGCCTTCTTGAGTTGATTTAGAACCTTCATGATGCACATCAATATGGAAATGGCTCCATGAACTCTACCCATTTGGCATGTCTTCTATTCAGCTTATTCTGCCCTTTAAGATACTTTAATGATTCATGGTCAGTATGAATAACGAACTCTTTAGGTAATAAATAATGCTGCCATACCTCGAGAGCCCGAATCAATGCATAAAACTCCTTGTCATAAATAGAGTAGTTTAACCGTGCCCCATTCAGCTTCTCACTAAAGAAAGCAATTGGCCTCTTTTCTTGCATCAACACAGCCCCAATACCGACCCCTGAAGCATCACACTCTATTTCAAATGTTTTAGCAAAATCGGGAAGTGCTAAAACTGGAGCAGAACATAATTGTTCTTTTATCAGTTCAAATGACTTCTGTGCATTCTCATTCCACCTAAACTCATTTCCCTTTTTCAAACACTCTGTCATAGGCGCAACAATAGAACTAAAGTCTTTAATAAATCGCCTATAGAAAGAGGCTAAACCATGAAAACTTCTCACATCCGCAACACCAGTAGGTTTAGGCCAATCACGAATTGCCTTAACCTTCTCCTCATCAACCTTAATTACGCTACCAGAAACTACATACCCCAAAAAGATAACACTATCTTCGCAGAAATAGCACTTCTTGATGTTTCCATACAACTTAGCATCACGCAAGGTCTCAAATACAGCCATAAGATGCTTCACATGATCATCTAAAGTTTTACTATTGATGTGCCTTGATTTATAACAAAATTAAATTGCAAAGTTGATGGAGGATAGAACTAAATAGATACCTTGATAAGTCGAATGGACGCCACAAGGATCAGTTTAGGGTTTTGACGCCACACTCTTGATGATCAAAGAGTGATAAGTCAGCAACTATCTTCAAGAGTTGAAAAACTTGAGAAGACAATTTTGAGAGAGAAATAGCTCTTCTATTTCGTGCTTCCAATTTCAAAATGAGGCAACTGCCTCTACAAGACTTTTACATGCCTTATATAGGCTTACAAAATGAGGTGAAACCCTGATGTTACCTAATAAGCTTAAAAAGGCCCAAAATAAGCCCAATATGACTTAACAATTTAAAACAAAACTAAACAAGTTCAAAATAGCCCAAATACATAAAAGTAGTAACATAAGAAGTAAATAAAGCCTAATAGCATGAAAAAGAAAGCCCTTAGCTGCTTCTTAAAGCCCAACGTCACCAAATGTCTCTAAATCGCGTCCCAATCTCAAATTGAAGACAAATAAATACATTTAGCTCGTTTCCATTCAGATCGCAAGCTTCTAATCCCATAGAAGCTTCAATAGCTCCAATTTGACTACTTATGGCCCTTTGAAGCTGTTTAGCCTTAGCCCTTGTTATTGGACCATCTGAAATCTCCTTTATGCTCAGCTCGCCTTCTTGAGTTGATTTAGAACCTTCATGATGCACATCATCACCCCCGGGCAGAGAATGATTTGCCCTCAAATCAGAATCTTCTAAATCTTCCAAATAAGGAGATAAGTCCTTCACATTAAAAGTGGCTGAAACATTGTAATCACCAGGAAGGTCAACTTTGTAAGCATTACTATTTACCTTCTCTATAATACGAAAAGGTCCATCAACTCTTGGCATCAGCTTGGACTTTCGCTTGCTAGGAAATCTTCCCTTGCTAAGATGAATCCAAACAAGATCACCAGGTTCAAAGCTAATCATTTTCCGTCCTTTATTAGCATGCTTAACATACCTAGCTGTTTTCTCCTCAATATGAATTCGAACCTGCTCATGAAGCTTCTTCATCAATTCTGCCTTCTTAACACCATCCATAGATGTCCTCTCATTAATTGGAATAGGAACAAGGTCAATAGGAACAAATGGATTAAATCCATACACAATCTCAAATGGTGAAAATTTTGTAGCCCCATACACACTACGGTTATATGCAAACTCTACAATAGGCAAACAAGTATCCCAACTCTTTAAGTTCTTGTTTATAACAGCCCGTAATAAAGAAGATAGAGTACGGTTCACTACCTCAGTTTGCCCATCAGTTTGTGGATGACAAGCAGTACTGAAAAGCAACTTTGTTCCAAGCTTCTTCCAAAGAGTCTTCCAAAAATAGCTTAAGAACTTTGTATCACGATCAGAGACAATGCTTTTAGGGTTCCATGCAAACGTACAATTTCCCTAAAAAACAAATCAGCAATATGAATAGCATCATCAGTTTTGTTACAAGGAATAAAGTGTGACATTTTGGAGAACCGATCAACCACAACCATCACTGAATCCTTCCCACGCTGTGTTCTAGGTAATCCAAGCACAAAATCCATACTAATATCCATCCATGGTTGCTCTGGGATAGGTAAAGGCATATATAGTCCATATGCATTCTCTTTACCCTTAGCTTTCTTGCAATTTACACATCTTTCAACAACTTTATGAACATCCCGCAGCATATTAGGCCAAAAAAAGTGCTCTTTCAGTAGCTCATAAGTTTTCTTCTCCCCAAAATGACCACTAAGACCACCCCCATGAGCCTCACGCACAAGCAACTCACGTAAGGATCCTGAAAGTATACACATTCTGCCCAACTTGAACAAGTAACCATCATGCACAAAGAACCCATCACAAGCTCCTTTAGCACATTTAGACATCATATTAGCAAAGTATGAATCACTGGTATATTGTTCTTTCACCTGTTCAAAACCCAAAAGCCTTGCATTTAACATAGAAATCAATGCATACCTCCTAGAAAGAGCATCAGCAATGACATTAGTTTGCCCCTTCTTGTATTTTATGACATATGGAAATGGCTCCATGAACTCTACCCATTTGGCATGTCTTCTATTCAGCTTGTTCTGCCCTTTAAGATACTTTAATGATTCATGGTCAGTATGAATAACGAACTCTTTAGGTAATAAATAATGCTGCCATACCTCGAGAGCCCGAATCAATGCATAAAACTCCTTGTCATAAATAGAGTAGTTTAACCGTGCCCCATTCAGCTTCTCACTAAAGAAAGCAATTGGCCTCTTTTCTTGCATCAACACAGCCCCAATACCGACCCCTGAAGCATCACACTCTATTTCAAATGTTTTAGCAAAATCGGGAAGTGCTAAAACTGGAGCAGAACATAATTGTTCTTTTATCAGTTCAAATGACTTCTGTGCATTCTCATTCCACCTAAACTCATTTCCCTTTTTCAAACACTCTGTCATAGGCGCAACAATAGAACTAAAGTCTTTAATAAATCGCCTATAGAAAGAGGCTAAACCATGAAAACTTCTCACATCCGCAACACCAGTAGGTTTAGGCCAATCACGAATTGCCTTAACCTTCTCCTCATCAACCTTAATTCCGCTACCAGAAACAACATACCCCAAAAAGATAACACTATCTTGGCAGAAATAGCACTTCTTGATGTTTCCATACAACTTAGCATCACGCAAGGTCTCAAATACAGCCATAAGATGTTTCACATGATCATCTAAAGTTTTACTATAGATCAAGATATCATCAAAATAGACCACAACAAACAGCCCAATAAACTTCCTCAAAACATGGTTCATAAGTCTCATAAATGTACTAGGTGCATTAGAAAGTCCAAACAGCATCACCATCCACTCATACAATCCATGCTTAGTTTTAAAGGCTGTTTTCCATTCATCACCTTCTTTCATCCTAATTTGGTGATATCCACTCATTAAATCAACTTTAGAAAAATAAACAGCACCATGCAATTCATCAAGCATATCATCAAGTCTAGGAATAGGGAATCGATACTTAACCGTTATCTTGTTGATAGCCCGATTGTCCACACACATTCTCATGGTACCATCCTTCTTTGGAACAAGCAAAGTAGGCACTGAACAAGGACTAAGTGACTCACGCACATAGCCCCTCTCTAAGAGCTCACCAACTTGCCTTTTGATCTCCTTTGCTTCCTCCGGATTACATCTATATGCTGGTCTATTTGGAAGTGAAGCTCCAGGCACCAAATCAATTTGATGCTCTATCCCTCGAATAGGTGGTAATCCCAATGGTAGCTCTTCTGGAAATACATCTTTGAACTCTTCAAGTAACTCCACAACCTGCCTTGGCAAATCCAAACCCTCCACTTGCAATAAAGGCTTTGCCCAAGTCATGAAAACAACCCCCACAGAAGCTAGTGCTTGCTCAACATCTCCCTTTTTGGCTAACATTAACCCTTTACCAGATTCCATCATCTTCCTTTGATTCCGCAACTGATCTTCTCTAACTTGTTGAGAACTCAATGGCATCAAATTCACTTTCTTCCCATTCAGCACAAATGAATAAGTGTTCCTTCGCCCATTATAAGTCACATCATTATCAAATTGCCATGGGCGTCCTAATAACACATGACTAGCTGTCATCGGAACCACATCACATAAAACCTCATCATGAAAGGTTTTAATGGAGAATGGCACCCGAACCTATCTTGTAATTTGAATCTCTCCCTTATCATTAAGTCAATGTAATTTGTATGGTTTTGGATGTGGAACAGTAGTTAATCCCAGTTTCTCCACTAAAGTAATGGATGCAACATTGGTGCAACTACCATTATCAATGATCATGGCACAAACCTTATCTCGGATTTGACATCTTGTATGAAAGATGTTTTCGCGCTGTTCTAAACCAATATCAACTTCAGCACTCAAAATCCTTTGAATAACTAATAAATTTCCCTCCATTGGCTCAAGATTTTCTTCTTGTTCAGTCACTTCGACTTTAGATTCCTCTTCCATCTCAGCTTCATCTTCACTTACAAGCTCTCCATACTTCCCTTGTAAAACCATCACCCTCTTATTCGGACATTCAGAAGCAATATGCCCATTTTCCAAGCACTTGAAACACTTGATGTCTCGCGATCTCCTGGAAAATTGAGGTTCAAATACCTTCTCCTTTCCTTTCAATGAACCTGAACTAACACTTCCTTTACTGAACTCCACTTTCTCATCACGTTTAGGTGTGTTCCATGTTCGCGAAGGTGAAGAAACAGCCTTTGTATTACTTGTTGTAGTTGACCTCATATGGATACCCCCTCTTTTCTGCTGTCTTTCTACTTTAGTTGCAAGCTTTATGACATCCTCAAGAAATATGAAGGGCTGTAACTCAACAACATTAGCTATGTCCCTCTTCAATCCATCAAGGAATCTAGCTATTGTTTGCTCTTGAGGTTCATTTAAATCACAGCGAATTAGCAACAGTTCAAATTCTTTCACATACTCCTCCACACTCAAGGAACCTTGCCGCAAAGTCTGGAGTTTGATGTATAATTCTTGTTTATAGTAATCCGGAACAAATCTCTTCTTCATTAATCTTTTCATAAGTGGCCAGCTTGTAACTTCTTCTTCGTCATCCCTTCTTCGCTGAGTTTTTAAGTTTTCCCACCACAAAAGTGCGTAATCGGTAAACTCAAGTGCTGCTACCTTACACTTCTTTGCCTTTGGATACTCATGCCAATCAAACACCCTTTCTACCTTCTGAACCCATTCAAGATACTCCTCAGGAGAACTAGTACCTCTAAATGGTGGTATATTAAGTTTGATACCACTAGTAGGGTCATTTTGCTGCCTCCTTATCCTACCCCTATCTTCAGCCTCATCATCCCTATTTGGCTCATCTCCAGCATTCCCTAGGTCATTTTGAGGTAACCTATGCCCTACCCGCCTTTGTTGGGGTTGCAAAGTGTTTCTTTGCATCATTTCTATAATTGCAGCAAGTTGTCCACGAATTTCAGTAATCTCACCTCGAAATTCATCATGAGCTCGCTGTAAGCCCACGAGTTGAGCTTGTTCTAAACTCAATCCCTTTGGTACTCTACTTGCATCATCATCAGCCATTGTTAACAAAAACCCCAAACAAGTATGAACAATTGAACAACACAACCAGTAGCTAAAACACTCTTCTCAAACTGAATTTTCTACCAATTCAGTAAATACAATTAGATAGCAACAATTTACTCAAATTCGAAATTTCCAGGTTCACAAAATTTCCAGGTTCAAGAACAATTTAATTCAGCCAACCCATCTCCGGTTCACAAACTACTAAGAATTAATTTTAATGCTTCAGAGTTGCAATTCAACTCCTCAAATATTAGAGACCCAAACTGATAATAACCCCACGAAATTATATAACACAAAAAATAGCAAGACACCTTCAATAGCTAAAACTTCAGTTTGCACACTGAAATCCTGTGCTCTGATACCAGATGATGTGCCTTGATTTATAACAAAATTAAATTGCAAAGTTGATGGAGGATAGAACTAAATAGATACCTTGATAAGTCGAATGGACGCCACAAGGATCAGTTTAGGGTTTTGATGCCACACTCTTGATGATCAAAGAGTGATAAGTCAGCAACTATCTTCAAGAGTTGAAAAACTTGAGAAGACAATTTTGAGAGAGAAATAGCTCTTCTATTTCGTGCTTCCAATTTCAAAATGAGGCAACTGCCTCTACAAGACTTTTACATGCCTTATATAGGCTTACAAAATGAGGTGAAACCCTAATGTTACCTAATAAGCTTAAAAAGGCCCAAAATAAGCCCAATATGACTTAACAATTTAAAACAAAACTAAACAAGTTCAAAATAGCCCAAATACATAAAAGTAGTAACATAAGAAGTAAATAAAGCCCAATAGCATGAAAAAGAAAGCCCTTAGCTGCTTCTTAAAGCCCAACGTCACTAAACGTCTCTAAATCACGTCCCAATCTCAAATTGAAGACAAATAAATACATTTAGCTCGTTTCTATTCAGATCGCAAGCTTCTAATCCCATAGAAGCTTCAATAGCTCCAATTTGACTACTTATAGCCCTTTGAAGCTGTTTAGCCTTAGCCCTTGTTATTGGACCATCTGAAATCTCCTTTACGTTCAGCTCGCCTTCTTGAGTTGATTTAGAACCTTCATGATGCACATCAGGTATCCATATGAGGCCAACTACATCAAGTAATACAAAGGATGTTTCTTCACCTTTCCGGACATAGAGCACACCTAAACGTGATGAGAAAGTGGAGTTCTGCAAGGGAAGTGCTAGTTCAGGTTCGTTGAAAGGAAATGAGAAGGTATTTGAACCTCAATTTTCCAGGAGGTCGCGAGACATCAAGGGTTTCAAGTGCTTGAAAAATGGGCATATTGCTTCTGAATGTCCAAATAAGAGGGTGATGGTTTTATAAGGGAAGTATGGAGAGCTTGTAAGTGAAGATGAGGCCGAAACAGAAAAGGAATTTGAAGTAGAAGTGACTAAACAAAAAGAGAATCTTGAGCCAATGGAGGGAAATTTATTAGAAATTCAAAGGGTTTTGAGTGCTGAAGTTGATATTGGTGCGGAGCAACATAAAAACATCTTTCATACAATATATCAAATTCGAGATAAGGTTGGTGCTATGATTATCGATAATGGTAGTTGTACCAATGTTGCATCCATTACTTTGGTTGAGAAATTGGGATTAACTACTGTTCCACACCTTAAACCATACAAATTGCATTGGCTAAATGAAAATGGAGAGATTCGAGTTACAAACAGGTTCGCATGCCATTTTCCATTAAAACCTATCATGATGAGGTTTTATGTGATGTAGTTCCTATGACAACTAGTCATGTGTTATTAGGACGTCCATGATAGTTTGACAATGATGTGACTTATAATGGACGAAGAAACACTTATTCATTTGTGCTGAATGGGAAGAAAGTCAATTTGACGCAATTAAGTTCTCAACAAGTTAGAGAAGATCAGTTGTGGAATCAAAGAAAGATGGTGAAATTGGGTAAAAGGCTAATGTTAGCCAAAAAAGGAGATGTTGAGCAAGCACTAGCTTCTGTGGGGGTTGTTTTCATGGCTTGGGCAAAGCCTTTATTGCAAGTGGAGGGTCTAGATTTGTCAAGGCAGGTTGTGAAGTTGCTTAAAGAGTTCAAATATGTATTTTCAAAAGAGCTGCCATTAGGATTGCCATCAATGCGAGGGATAGAGCATCAAATTGATTTGGTGCCTGGAGCTTTACTTCCTAATAGACCAGCATATAGATGTAATCTAGAGGAAGCAAAGGAGATCCAAAGGCAGGTTGGTGAGCTCTTAGAGAGGGGCTATGTGCGTGAGTCACTTAGCTTTTGTTCAGTGCCTACTTTGCTTGTTCCAAAGAAGGATGGTACCATGAGAATGTGTGTGGACAGTCGAGTGATTAACAAGATAACGGTTAAGTATCGATTCCCTATTCCTAGACTTGATGATATGCTTGATGAATTGCATGGTGCTATTTATTATTCTAAAGTTGATTTGATGAGTGGGATATCACCAAATTAGGATGAAAAAAGGTGATGAATGAAAAACAGCCATTAAAACTAAGCATGGATTGTATGAGTGGATGGTGATGCCATTTGGGCTTTCTAATGCACCTAGTACATTTACGAGGCTTATGAATCATGTTTTGAGAAAGTTTATTGGGCTGTTTGTTGTGGTCTATTTTGATGATATCCTGATCTACAGTAAAACTTTTGATGATCATGTGAAGCATCTTATGGCTGTATTTGAGATTTTGCGTGATGCTAAGTTGTATGGAAACCTCAAGAAGTGTTATTTCTGCCAATATAGTGTTATCTTTCTAGGGTATGTTGTTTCTGGTAGTGGAATTAATGTTTATGAGGAGAAGGTTAAGGCCATTTGTGATTGGCCTAAACCTACTGGCGTTGCTGATGTAAGAAATTTTCATGGTTTAGCCTCTTTCTATAGGCGATTTATTGTTGCACGTATGACAGAGTGTTTGAAAAAGGAGAATGAGTTTAGGTGGAATGAGAATGCACAGAAGGCATTTAAACTGATTAAAGAACAATTATGTTCTGCTCCTGTTTTAGCACTTCCTGATTTTGCTAAAACATTTGAAATGGAGTGTGATGCTTTAGGGCCTGGTATTGGGGCTGTTTTGATGCAAGAAAAGAGGTCAATTGCATTCTTTAGTGAGAAGCTGAATAGGGCAAGTTTAAATTACTCTATTTATGACAAGGAGTTTTATGTATTGATTCGGGCTCTCGAGGTATGGCAACATTACCTATTACCTAAAGAGTTCGTTATTCATACTGACCATGAATTGTTAAAGTATTTTAAAGGGCAGAACAAGCTGAATAGAAGACATGCCAAATGGGTAGAGTTCTCGAAGCCATTTCCATATGTCATAAAATACAAGAAAGGGCAAACTAATGTCATTGCTGATGCTCTTTCTAGGAGTCATGCATTGATTTCTATGTTAAATACAAGGCTTTTAGGTTTTGAACAGGTGAAAGAACAATATACAAGTGATTTATACTTTGCTAATATGATGTCTAAATGTGCGAAAGGAGCTTGTGATAGGTTTTATATGCATGATAGTTACTTGTTCAAGTTGGGCAGAATTTGTATACTTTCAAGATCTTTGCATGAGTTGCTTGTGCGTAAAGGCTCATGGTGGTGGTCTCAGTGGTCATTTTGGGGAGAAGAAAACTTATGAGCTGCTAAAATAGCACTACTTTTGCCCTAATATGTTACGGGATGTTCATAAAGTGGTTGAAAGATGTGTAATTTGCAAGAAAGCTAAGGGTAAAGAGAATGCATATGGACTATATATGCCTTTACCTATCCCAGAGCAACCGTGGATGGATATTAGTATGAATTTTGTGCTTGGATTACCTAGAACACAACGTGGGAAGGATTTAGTGATGGTTGTGGTTGATCGGTTCTCTAAAATGTCACACTTTATTCCTTGTAATAAAATTGATGATGCTATTCATATTGCTGCTTTGTTTTTTTAGGAAAATTGTACGTTTGCATGGAATCCCTAAAAGCATTGTCTCTGATCGCGATACAAAGTTCTTAAGCTATTTTTGGAAGACTCTTTGGACAAAGTTGCTTTTCAGTACTGCTTGTCATCACAAATTGATGGGCAAACTGAGGTAGTAAACTATGCTCTATCTTCTTTATTATGGGCTGTTATAAATAAGAACTTAAGGAGTTGGGATACTTGTTTGGCTATTGTGGAGTTTGCATAAAATCGTAGTGTGCATAGGGCTACAAAATTTTTACTATTTGAGATTGTGTATGGATTTAATCCATTTGTTCCTATTGACCTTGTTCCTATTCCAATTGATGAGAGGACATCTATGGATGGGGTTAAGAAGGCAGAATTGATGAAGAAGCTTCACGAGGAGGTTCGGATTCATATTGAGGAGAAAACAGCTAAGTATGTTAAGCATGCTAATAAAGGATGAAAAATGATTAGCTTTGAACCTGGTGATCTTGTTTGGATTTATCTTAGCAAGGGAAGATTTCCTAGCAAGCAGAAGTCCAAGCTGATGCCAAGAGTTGATTGACCTTTTCAAATTGTAGAGAAGGTGAATAATAATGCTTACAAAGTTGATCTTCCTGGTGATTACAATGTTTCAGCCACTTTTAATGTGAATGACTTATCTCCTTATTTGGAAGATCCAGAAGATTCTGATTTGAGGGCAAATCATTCTCTGCCCAGGGGTGATGATGTCATCATGAAGGTTGTAAATCAACTCAAGAAGGTGAGCTAAGTGTAAAAGAGGTTTCAGATGGTCCAATAGTAAGGGCTAAGGCCAAACAGCTTCAAAGGGCCATAAGTAGTCAAATTGGAGCTATTAAAGCTTCCATGGGATTAGAAGCTAGCGATCTGAATGGAAATGAGCTAAAGGTGTTTATTTGTCTTCAATTAGAGATTGGAACATGATTTAGAGACGTTTGGTGATGTTGGGCTTAAGGAGGCAACTGGGGGCTTTCTTTCCATGCTATTGGGCTTAATTTGCTTCTTAGGTTGCTATTTTTATGTATTTGGGCCATTTTGAACTTGTTTAGCTTTATTTTAAATTGTTAAGCCAGATTGGGCTTATTTTAGTCTTTTTAAGTTAATTGGGTAATATTAGGGTTTCCCTTCATTTTGTAAGCCTATAAAAGGCATCTTAAAGTCTTATAGAGGCAGTTGCCTCATTCTTGAATTTCATGCACGAAAAAGAAGAATTGTTTCTCTCAAAATTTATCTTCTCAAGTTTTCTAACTCTTGAAGATAGTTACTGACTTATCACTCTTTGATCACCAAGAGTGTGGCGTCAAAATCCTAAATTGATCCTTGTGACGTCCATTGACTTATCTAGGCTTCTTTTTAGTTCTATCCTCTATCTGATTTACCATTTACTTGTTACAATTTAGCCTAAATACTTAAAGAAAAGACCAACAAAATCAAACAGCAACCTTATCTTAAAAGTCAGTTTTTATTTTTTATTTTGAATAATCCAATTTGAAGATCAAGGCACATCGGGATTTGTCCTCAAATCTTTATTGAGCTCAAATACAACTTTGCTAAACTTTGAAGTAGTAATTTTAATCGCGCAATAATCAATACACATCTTCCATAACCCATCATTCATAAGCACAAGCAATAGTGGAATGGTAGGATAATTCAAAAATATTTAGAATTAATGCTCTAGGTATAAAGTTGATTTGATGGTCAATTCCCCTTATTAGTGGTAAAGAATTAGATATCTATTCAGGAAACATAGCAACAAATTCCATTTCATCTTCTTCAGTTTGCAAACTTAATGTACGCTTAGTAACCATCAGCTTACCATTTAATAGGTACTTCATTCCATCACTTGCATCTTCCAACGATGGCATAGGTTCATCATTTGACTTGCTTTCAATTTCAATGATATTGTTATCGCTTAGAATCAATGCACTTTGATTTGGACATTGAGATGCAATATGACCTTGGCTGCCTCCCATGTTTTGGCCCTTAGTTGGTTCTGCTTTGAAATTAGAATTAGCTTCCTCATCTTTTTACTCTAATCCAGTTTTAAAGATGATGAGAAATTAGAGTTTTGGCCACATCCTGAGGAACTCTTCCTACTTAGTTGTTTGTCTACCTTCTTTGCCATATTCAACAATCTATCCCAAGTATCTTCATTAATGCCATCATCATTCATGCTAGCACGCTTATCTTGAATTCACAATTTAGGAACTCTAGGTGTCTGCACCCTTTGTGGACTAGATTCAAGTTTAATATTCATTTATGAATTTGCTTCATCTCTACTTTTAACATTTTGCTCATCTCACCTATTAAAGCTTCCATAAGAAACTTTGAATTAACCTTTTTCGATGTAACTTTGGAAGTATTTTTTGTCCTTGTTGTTTAACATGTCTGCTGCAAAAGAAAGTTAGAAAAATAAAAAGAACCTTGCACACTCCCTCACGTGTTTCACTCAAAAAAGAATTCACTAAACATTCACTCATGTTTTTACTCTTTTTTTTTTTTAATTTAGAAAAGTAAATCTGGAATCAATGGAATCAAAATTTTTTTTGTCTCTCTTTCTTTTTCTATTTATTTATATGTAATAATAGAACTTGAAGAATTAGATTAAATAACAGATAAGAAGAAACAAGAAATTTGATATAGGCTACAATTGTTTTTTAGACTAAAATAAAGTTGCTGGTTTAAAAGAAAGAACAATGAAAATTAAAAGGATAGTTCAAACCTTATTAGAGTCTAAGCTTTGATACCAAATAATATGAACCTCATAAAGAAAAGTGAGACTCGATGCTCAATGAGGTTTCTTTGGCCAGGATCATTCTAATTCAGATTTTTAGATAAACAAAAAAATAAAACCTTAACCTGTTATCTATCAAAGATAATAACCAGAGGTATAAGAAGATAGTAAACGCCACACTAAAGATAGATGAGAAGTTATGAGTTATAAGTCTGAAAGAATGCCACACGATGAAATCTTGATAAGTTCTAATAAATGTTCATTGAAGAACTTAAAAGAAAACTCTCAACATTAATATCATCCATTCTATTTTCGTTATCTCTCATCTCTCATTATTTATAGAGACCTCTTGGGATGTCTAGCATTTATTACAGCAACTAATGACAACTTAATACTACTATATACTAACTAATACCAATAATTTAGGTACTTGGAACTCCAGTACTTACTACAACAATTAATGAAAACTTACAATTACTAACTACCAACTACTACCAATAAACTAGGCACTTGAAATGTTAGCACTTATTATAACAATTAATAGTAACTTATAACTACTAATAACTATCAATATTGAGACTTCATATCACATGGGTTGTTGTGCTGTTGTTCTCTATCACACATGGATGTCAATGGACCTTTTGATTTTTTTTGGCAATATAGGTCGCATCATGATGCGATATTTCTATATTTTAAATTCAAACGTAAGTATACGCTATCATAGTAAGTAATAAAGGGACTTATAAAGTCGGATATCGAACCCACAGAGATAATTTTTATTTTCTACTAAGTACCAAAATTATATCTTTCTTGTAATTATTCAGAAAAATCAAATCTAATTTTGCAATAAATTTAAGTAAAAGAAAGTGCAGAAATTAAATGATACAACTCAAATAAAATAAGAAGATAACAATATAGAGAAAGCCTAGAGTTAATTACTATCTTTCAATATGCTTTCTAAGGATTAATGCTTTTAATATTTACATCCCTAAATTTTTATTATTGTCTAGATACTAATTTATTCACAAGTCTCTCTCAAGGTCATGAAAGTATATCCTAATTTACAAAATACCTATATTTCTATGGTACTTGTAATAAATTAAGATTCAATAAGAACAAATCTTATTGACCATACATGCCAATTAGGTATATTCCTATCCTAATTCCAAACTTGCATATGCAACATTGAATGTTACTCTACAATCATGCATCAAATTATCTAGGTTTAAATACAATGATGCTTCTTTCAAGTTTATCAAATCAATCACAATAATGATCAGATGTAATGAAGTATTAAGAATAAATATTTGAATAATGAAGAATTAAATTCAAATTACTATTCAAAAGATCCAACAATTAAACTCATATATTAAGTTCAAATAATAACCCTAAAAAAGAAATTTAGCTCATGATAATAAAAGAATTATGGCTAAAAAATAAAATAAATATAGTACAACTAAAAGCAAACCAATATAGACGCAAATTTGTAATTGGTTGATACGCCAAAGATTCGCCGACAATCTCTTGCTTCCTTAAATTTTCCTTACTTCTCTCTCTAAAAATTGCTCTTCTTCAATGTGTTTTAGCTCTAAGAGCTAGTTGTGTATTTCTTGAGGTCTGAAACTAGTGGCCTTTAGGGATTGTTTGGGGTCTTTAAGTTGTATTTCTTTTACGTTTAGGAAAAATTGCACTGTTCACTACTTCGTCGATTGGGTGAAAGTACTGTAGCACTGGCACAATTTATGAGGCACTTTTCACCATGTACTGCACTTGGCGCTGTAGTGAGATGTCTTTGGGCGCTGAAATTTTTATTAGTGTGAAATACTATTCACCGCTTCAGCGATATACGATAGCAAAATTTTAGTTCACCAAATACTGTAGCATTGTTACTATAGTCTTTTTATGTTTTGGCTTGTTTTTGCTCCATTGACTCCAAACCAATAAAATGACATTAAAATATATAAAAGGCCTAATTTTTTTTTAAAATTGAGTAATTAATCAAGTTAAGGGAGTGCAAATATTAGATATAATTCATTCTTATCAACTACCAACTATTACCAATAACGTGAGCACTTAAGATGACAGCACTTATTATAATAATTAATAAAAAATTACAACTACTAACTATCAATAACTACTAATACTAAGACTGCACTTCAAAAAGACTGTCAAACTTTGCAACCATAATAAAAATATAGTTGTAGGGTTCTTAGAAACTTCTCATCACATGGACTTAATATGAGCTGCTAAATAGACCTTATGAAGTTTTGACAGTTTGGTTCGCATCACTCGCTCTGTCTTGAAATTGATTTATCCTAAAACCTTTATCGGGCTCAAATACAACTTTCTTGAACTTTGAAGTGACATTTTTGATGGCATGGCAATCAACACACATATTTCATAATCCATCCTTCTTATGCTCTTATGCACATACCCCTTCTCTATGAGTTCACTAACCTGCCTTTAAAGATTCTTTATCTCATTGGAATTACTTTTATAGATTGGCCTATTTGAAATTAATGCTTCAGGTATAAATTCGATTTGATGCTCGATTCCCTTTATTAGTAGTGGTAAAGCATTAGGTATCTCTACGAAAAATACATCATTAAATTCCTGTAAAAGAGAAACAACAGCACTAGGCAAAGAGGGGTTAAGTTCATTAGTACTAAAAACTCCACTCTCTTTTGCATATATGCTTATTTGTTTTCTTTCATTTCTCTCAAATTAACCCTCAATAATTTCATCTTTTCACTCATGCTCTCTTACTGGAAATATTTAAAATTTTCAGTAAAAATAAGATTCTACATTAATATTTAATTATGAAAAACTGTCTAAAACATGGTTCTTAAGTGATTATAAAATTGTAAAATTGTTTCTAAATATTATATACTGGTAAAAATCATATCGAATGGTTTTTATTAATAATTTCTATAAACAATTTTTAGAATCTATAAAACATAGTAACGAATATGCATATATATATATATATATATAAATACACTGATATGTGCTTGGTAATTCCCTGTTAAAACTCACACTCAGCTATTTTCTTTCTAAACTGCGTCAAATGGTAACCCTAAAGCTATGCTCATGCTACGACTAAACTAGCACCGTACACATGAGTATGTCACAGGGCGTCTAAACTAATAACACATACTGTGATATCTAAAGACAAATATTAGCTATACAGCGAAATCCTACATCGCCTACATATAGCGAGACAATACCGGGACACATAAAGTGACTCACATGACTCGACAACCTGACTTTTTGGAGTTAGTGACACGCCCCCCAATACTTATCCATGCGTACGGGATATACCGGTCGGGTTTTAAACTATCACTACACTGTATCAATTTGAGGGTACCAATGGCCTTTGAGAAGTAATTTATTAACTTTAAAAACTGCTTTTCAATGAAACGTAGAAATTTATGATGATAACATTATATAAAAACTATAAATCATATTTAAGCATTTAAGATCACATGAACATAAATATTCAAACATACGGAAACATATTAAACTAAAGATAAATAATTACATATTTTCACTCACCAAACTCTCCAAGCTCAATTTTTCTCTGAAAATTTTCCTTCTTTTACCGCTCTCGGTTTCCTTCACTTACATGCTACAAATGACATTTATAACCTTTACTAATGCTAAAATTACATTTAAATTAGTAAGCGCCCTAATTGGCTTACAAAGCCCGAATGGACTCAACTTTCCATTTTTCATTTATGAAGTCATTCAATCTTGTTTAATTTACCATCTAAAGCCATAAAAATTTCTTAACACCCTATAAATTTGGTTGGACATAATTGCCCTTCATCTTATCAAGAATGGACAATTATTTCCCTTTTACTTCATTTTTGATTTTCCATCACCCATATACATCTAATTAACACAAGGAATCATTTATACACAACAATTTAACCAAAACACAACTCAAACCCTAAAAAACCTAAAGTGGCCAAATTCACCTTTCTCCACCCAACACATTTCTTTTCTCTATTTCTTGTTCCAATGACATTCAAATCATGCCAATTTAATTATAATGCCTTAATAACATTCAATTGAAGTTTATACATCAAGATCACACCAAATCCTAATTCTTACCTTACTAATTCCTTTAGTTTGGTGTCTCCCTTGAGTTCCACACTTGAATTCAATTCAATCTAAATCAAGATTTCACACAAAGACATAAATTGAATTAATCTTGAAAAAACCATACACCACCATTACAAAATAATGATTTTCTTACCTCTTTTCCATAAAATTTCACTAGTGGAAGCTTCAATTGATCACAGGAACTTGTATTTGGCTTTATTTTAGCTTGATCATGCATGAAAAATCATGAAAAAGCCTTTGATTTTACTGTAGCACCATATCCCTTCTCTTGGCCGAATTTCCCTCTTTTGGTCTAACACATTTTGCTTTTAATTTAACCAAATTTCTACACACTTCCTCCTTATATAGTGCTCTTCCAAAAGTCCAACTTGCCCCTCAACTAATTCTAAATTTCTAAATTGCCATTAGTTAGAATCGGAAGCATTTAATTAGTTCCTTGCTAACTATTTAGTTAGAATAGTCAAAGAAACTAACTAGGATTCCAACTTGGCAATCCATCACAACTTGTCTCTAATTGTTCCATTTTCTAGTACATGAATTGTGTTTCTTAACAAAGGCTTGTTCCATGCATAACACTTATATGGAAAATTCATGTGTTAAATTAAAATTTCCTTTTCCAAGTCAATAGAAAAAAATTCCAAAAAAATTTTATGACACGGTCCAACACTCCGATCGACTGTAAAATTATCAATTTAGATCTAATATCTCTCATACGCACCATAAAAAATGATTTCTAATAGGGTTGAAATCGAGTAACTCTACGGTATCTTTATCGCTTTAAACCGAAATATAAGTATCTATACTATTAATAGGGATTGGATATTACACATAAGAACCATGCAGTTCATTTAACATAACATCTAAGTGAAGAGTAGGATGATGATACTTTACCATTATATTGTTGACTGCTCGACAATCAACTTATATTCTTCACGTTCCATCCTTCTTCGGAACCAAAATCACTAGCACGATGTACAAACTCATACTTTCCTTTACGTACCCCTTTTCTATCAATTCATTAACCTGCCTTTGTAGCTTCTTTGCCTTCTCGGGATTGCTTCGATAGGCTAGTCGATTTGGAATGGAAGCGCCGGGTATAAAATTTATTTGATGTTCAATTCCTCGAACAAGAGGTAAACCAAGTAGAATCTCCTCCGGAAAGAACAACTGGACTAGGCAGAGACGAGTCAAGTTGGTTAAAATTTAAATACGCCTCTTTGTACAAAAGTACAATTATTGGCTGATTTGTAAACATTGCTCTTTTTATTTCACTTATTTTTGCATAGAAGTTTACTTTTCTCTCTACTTTTCTCTCAATGGTCGAACCTGTCCTCTTGTTTTCTCTCTCATTTTTCTCGGCATTTCCTATTTTTTCTTTCTCATTTTCACTTTTTTTTCTCACTCTCTTTCTTTTGATCACTCTCTTTTTATAATTTCACTTGATTTTTGTAGACCTACTTTGGTGACAGATGGACTCGAGTGATTGTCCTTAGATTAAGCACAAATATTCATCTTCATATTTTCCAATGTGGAAGGAAACTAGCACCTATTTAGTAACCCTCACCTCACCATTGTCATTGAACCATTGTAAGGTCAGGGATGTGTAATTATTGGAAGCCTAATTTCTCTACCATTGTAGTGCTAGTAACGTTAGTACAACTACCTCCAATAATTATCACACTATATACCTTGTTTTGCACGTGACATCTAGTATAAAAGATGTTTTCTCGCTGCACTTCGTCATCTTCTTTGACCTATATACTTAGAACTCTCCTTGCAACCAACAATTCTCCTTGGCCAGCATATTCCTCCTCATCATCCATGTCCTCCAATGGTAGCATAGATTCAGTGTCATCTTCATCATTGGATTCAATCTCACCATTATCTTGAAATATTATAACTATTTTGTTTGGACATTGGCTCGCTATGTGACCACTGCCTCTGAATTTAAAACACTTAATATCACGATTTCGAGTGGTGAAATAATCAGATTTATCTTGATTTTTCATAATTGGTTGCTTCTTGTTTTTGCTCGATTTTGGGCTTGGCAGTGGCTTGCTTCTCCTCTTTCTTTACAAAATCTGGCCTCCATGATAAACCAAGCTATGGTTTTGTTGTGTATTGCTGCCCATCCACTTTAGTTTGTTCTCAATTTTAATAGCCATGTGCACCATATCTTTCAACTCCATATAATGTTGCAATTCCACTGAATTAGCAATTTCCTAGTTTTAACCAACCAAAAACCTAGCCATAGTACCCTCTTAGTCTTCCTTTACATTTGCTCAGATCATAGGAATTTCCATCTCCTTATAATAATCCTCCACACTTTGATTACCTTGTGTAAGACTTTGTATTTTTTAGTAAACCTCACAGTAGTAATAGCTTGGAATAAACCATCTCCTCATCACAGTTTTCATTTCCTCATAAGTCTCTATTGGACGCTCTTAATTTCTCTTCCTGTTTCTCACTGGTTGATCCCACCAAACAATTTTGTAAAATCAAAAAATTCAATGGCTGCAAGTTTTACCTTTTTAAGCTCAGAATAATTGTGACAATCAAATACTAATTCTATCTTTTTCTCCCATTTAAGGTAGACTTTTGGATTATTTTTGCCTTAGAATAATAGAATTTTCATCTTGATACTACCCAAGTTATTATCTTTTCGATTCTTAGCTTCTTTAAACCATCCACCATATCTCCTATTACCAACAATTGAATCCTGGTCATCTTCTTCATCAAAATCATCCCCATAATACTTTTTAGCTTCAACACTCACTTCCCTAAGTTGAACTCTCTATCTCTTACGCACATTAGTATTGTTTGCTGGCTGCTCTAAACATACATGAACCTGTTCCATCTTCACTTTCAATACTCTCCTCATCTCACCCATTAAAGCTTCTATGAGAAACTTTGGATCAGCCTCTTATGATGCAAATTCAGAAGTATTTTTGCTGCAAAACAAAGTTAGAGAAATAAAATCAAAAGAACCTCGCACACTCTCTTATGTGTTTCACTCAAAGAATGATTTCGCTCAATTTTTACTCATGTTTCAATCAAAATCAGATTGGCTTTACCCTCTTATATGCTCACACTTTTGCCTTTTTCCACTTGTAGTAACCTTTTATAGGTTTTTATCAAACTAATCAAACAAACATCACAATTTCTATCAATAATTCATCAAGAACTCACTAAGAGAAATTTAAATTTAAAGGCTAAAACAATATTGTGTCACGAATTTAAGAATTTTTTTTTTGGAGCAAGGAATTCAAATTTGTGGAATTGAAAAGGAACAAAAAAGATATAAAATTGAAATAAGAATTACAAGAGTTGAGTCGCAATGTCACTTTATTTATTTATTTTTTTTCAAAAAAAAATATAGGCAAACTTGCAACTAGTGCCAAGCTCTGATACTAACTGATATGATCCATACCAAGAATCTGAGAAAGTTGTGGATCAAGAAAGATTCTAAGACCGTCTAGAAACAGATTTATATAAAACCGTGACCTGTTGCTAACATTGAAGTAAGAAACTTCATATAATGAAGATGCCACAATCAATTATGGAATGATAGATTGATAAGTTGAAAGAGAACACCACAAAAATTATTCCGATAAGTTCAAAAAGAATCAAAGAGAATTTTCTTAATCAAATTGCTAAGTGCTTTCCTCTATTCCATCATGTATTTATAGTGAACACTTGGGATGTTAGCATTTATTATAATATTTAATGACAACTTAAAAACTACTAACTACCAACTTATACCAATAAGGCTTTATTTTAAACTAGATTTCAAACTTTGCAACTATAACAATAAATGCAGCTGCCAAAACTTAATAAGGTCCATTGACATATTTGCTGCAAAACAAAGTTAGAAAAAAAAAATCTCGCACACTCCCTCACGTGTTTCACTCAAAGAATGATTCTCTCAACGTTCACTTATGTTTTCGCACAACTTTGGCTAATGCTCTCTTAAATAAAAAAACTCACAAACTCTTGGCTGTTTCCAATCTTTAGTCTCCTCTTTAGTTCTTTATTGAACTAAATTTACACAATCAAAATTAACTTTTGATAGTCCAAAACTCAACAAATCAGTTCACTAAGAATGGGAAAATTGCAAAGGAAGTAGAGTTTAAGAAGTAAAGAGAATAAGATTATAATGGAACTATGAATTAGGAAAATAAAGATAATTAGGGGTATGTTTTGTGTTAGGCTGGATTTATACAAAATAAACAAAATACAGACTTGATACAACAAATCTTGAATTACACTTTAACTAATTCAGAACTTTATTTTTTATAAATTCAGAATGGTAAACTTGAAATCAATTGAATCTAAATTTTTTTACTCTATTTTTTATTTTTATTTTTAGGGATTTTTTTTGCTCTCATTTTATTGATATGTAATAACAAAACTTAAACTAATTATAATGAAGAAATAGACAAACGTTACAAACAATAAGAAACAAAGATGATATAGAATACGGACTCTAGGGGCTAAAACAAAGATGCAGATTTAAAAGAAAGATAAAACAAAAAAAAAATATAGGATAGTTCAAACTTGATTTAGAGCCTAAGCTCTGATACCAAATGATGTGAACCACACAAAAAAAAAGTGAGACTCGACTTTATCTATGAGAGATATGAACTAGAGTTATAAGAAGATTGTAAACACCACACTCAAGATAGATAAGAAGATGTGAGTGATAAGTATAAAAGAATGCCACAAGATTAAATCTTGATAAGTTCTAATAATATTCCTCTAAAGATCTTAAGAGAAAACTCTTACGAATATTATTTCATAAATTCTGTTTTTCTCCCCCTTATCTCCTATATATTATAGAGACCTCTTGGGATATCTAGCATTGTCATTAATGACAATTTACAACTATTAACTACCAACTACTACCAATAACTTAGGCACTTAGGATGACAACACTTATTATAATAATTAATAAAAACTTAAAATACTAACTACCAACAACTACCAATATTGAGGCTTTATATCAAAAAAATTGTCAAACTTTGCAACCACAATAATGAATATAGTTGTAGGCTCCTAGAAGCTTCTCATCACATTGATTACTCATCATATTGACTACTCATATGGATTGCTATGATACTATTCCCCATCACCCATGGATGCTCAATGGACCTTGTAAAGTGATACAATCCATGCCAAGAAATTGATAAAGTTATAGATCAAGAAGGACTCCAAGATCATCAAGAAACATATTTATATGAAACTGCGACCCGTTGCTTATATTGAAGCAAGAACCTTGGTATAATGAAGATGCCACAATCAATTATGGAATGATGGATTGATAAAGTCGAAGGAGAACGCCACGAAAATTATTTCGATAAGCTCAAAGAGTTCTAAAAAAACCAAAGAGAATTTTCTAAATCAAATTGCTAAATCATTTCCTATCATCCCTTATGTATTTATAGTGAACATTTGGAATGCTAGCATTTATTACAATATTGAATGACAACTTAAAAACTAGTAGCTACCAACAACTACCAACATGGCTTTAAACTAGTTTTTTTTTCAAACTTTGCAACTACAACAATAAATGCAGCTGCAAACTTTAACTAACTACCAATCACCAACAACTAAGGCTTTATTTCAAATATTACAACTATTATCATAAATGCTTATTGTAGGCTCCCAAAATTTCTAACTACTTGGGTTGTTGTGATCACCAATTTAGACAACTCCTTTAATTCCATCCACTTTGTGATTTGAGAAATTTCTTCTAGATAATTCCAAAGCTTGAATCATGGAAATCCAACTTTGTGGAACACGTGAAATATCTTTCTTGCACCCCATGATTTTACCTCTGCTCAAATGTTTAGAATCAGTCCATTGAGAGTTTCTTTAAACCTTTTAGCTCGAGCTCTTGTAGCTAGACCAACTGGAACTTGAATGTTGAGAGCTTCGTGACCGGTTCAAGGGAAGGTCCACCAATGATTGATAGGCCATTCCCCCTTGTTCTGCATTCCATTTGTTAGTCGTGCCCTCATCATCAAGTTTTGGCAACCTAGTTCGAATCAGATTGCTTGATTCCTACTCATTGCTTATGGTATTTTTAGAGACGACTTGTGATACCTAGATTGATTACAACTTTCAAAGTATATCAACTAATGAAACTAAGATTGGCTGTCAAACTTAAAACTACTACCAAGACGAAACAAAACTTCAATAGTAAATACAACTACCATTTTAAATGCAGTTGCAAGCTTCTCATTGACTTCGTATCTTATATTTGGGCTTCGCATCACATGGGCTAGTGCTGGTTAATTTGGCTGCTTTTAATTTCTTTTAACAATGTAAGGGCCTGATTACAATGTCCCTGATCATTTTCCTCTACTTTTAGAGAACTCATCTTCAAGTGATTGCAAAGTTTCTCCGCCAGATTTGTAATGGACTTGTCTCACTTAAAATGGCCACTCAAGTCACCTGAATGCATCTCTCAAATAAGCTTGTCTCATAAAGAACTCCTTAGAATGCATAGTTAGTTTCCTTTGAATAAGTAACCGTCACGAATCATAAAGTCATCATTCGGCTGATTTATGAGATGCTTGGACCATATCTACCAGAAGTCCTTAAACTAGGTCATTAGATGCACGAAGGTACTCGACAAAATGTACAATCCAAATATCATGACTAGCCATTCATATAGGCCATCATTGGTCCTGAAGGAAAATTTTCATTCATTCCTAGGGTGTACTCAGATTTGACGATAACCAAGTTTTAGATCTATCTTCGAAAACTTTGTTACACTACTCAACTGTACAAACATGTCATCAAGGCATGCGATAAGAAAATGATACCTCACGTGATGCAAACGACATTGCACAGCTATACGCATACAAGACAAAGAATTCGCACGTGGGCTTGGAAGGGCTCAAGTCCATCAATCACATGATACATTAAGTTTGCCAAATGGGCCAATCACAAGACTTAGAGCCAAGCAATTTAAAGAAGCATTAAATGGGCTGATTCAACAAGTTTGTGGAAGGGCAAACACATGGAGGCCTAGCATAAGCCCAAATACATTTCAAATCAATCCAAATCAGATTCAAGGAAACCTAATCACTTTGATTAAGGCAGAATTTCTGGAAAGTTGAATATTCAAGGAAACATAATTCCTTTGATTTAGGCATGTTTTCTGGAAATTTGAATATTCAAGGAAACATAATTGCTTTGATTTAGGCATGTTTTCTGGAAAATTTGAATATTCAAGGAAACCATGTTTTCTGAAAATTTGAATATTCAAGGAATCCTAATCCCTTTGATTTAGGCATGTTTTCTGGAAATTTGATTAAGTTTGAATTTTGTTGTTATATTAGTTGTAAGTTTGAATTTGTATTTAAAAGTTGTAACTTGACATCTCTTATGGTCTCTATAAATACCATGGAGATTGAGAGTGGGAGGACAGATTTCAGACAATAATATTTGAGAGTTTTTGTGTTCTTCTTTCATTCTTGAAAGGACTTGAACTTATCAAGCTTGTTCTTGTGGCGTTCAAACAACCGGACTTATCACCTAGATTCTTGAAGTGTCCTTGGGGTTTCTTGGTGTGGCGTCCTATATCCATCCATAGTCTTGGTTCTTGGTTTGCTAACTCAAGGGTTAAGACTCGTCAAACCTGCGTCTTGAAGATCTCGGGTTCAATTCCATATTGTGGTGCTGGGTTTTGTCACATTGTTGGCAAGGTTCATATCATCACGGTAATCTTATTGATGGCACGAATGTCCATACACATCTGTCAACTCCTATCATTCTTTGGGGTAAGTGGGAAGGAATGGCACAAGAGCGAATACATAACTTTTCAACTTTGCTTTCAAGATTTTGTGCTCTTTTGGATTCATCCGGGAATGTGGTAGATTTGACAAATTGGCTCTAGAAATAAAGTCAATGCGATGTTGAATATCTTACTGTGTAGGCAAGTTGGTTTGTTCGATCATAAGGTCTTCAAAGTCAATAATCAATCCTTGTATATTATTATATAGGGGCTGTTCGAGTTGCTTTTCACCTTTCACCACTAGACAAATGCAAGTGTTGTTGGAAATGGTGCTTATGTTCTATTCTAATATTGTATGAATATTAATTATTTAATTTTTATACATTAAGCATTTCAAATAAAATCGTTAATATTAAATATATATATATGGTAAAGTGCTTGTAATATTTTAAACATTGTATGATCTGAAAGAGTTAATATCTAGTCTAAAGAAGTTTAGACCAGGGCTAAGAGTTAGCAATGTTTAGAGTTATAATTGTTAAGAATTAACACTTCTAAGAGTTAATTGATTATAAGAGTCAGTGATATAATTGCAAAGAATTGTAAATAGTACTAAAAAATATCATTGTGCAAGTATGTTCTCGAAGGATATGTTCTTGATTTATTATCACTTATGCGGGTCTATTAGTGAAAACTGATTGTAACATAGATTTGTGTGCGTCTATATTTGGATAGTCCAAATGGTTAGACTTAGTAGACCACGAGTTTAGTGAACACTCGTAAAGATGTACGGGTATTAAGTGAGGATTGAGTACTAAAAATACTCAATTAAGACCTCTAATAAACATCTCATAAAGACTTCAATAATGAGTCCTTTCAAGTTGAGTAGTATTCGTGGTCCTTAAACCTGAGCATCACAGTAGGCTTATGAGTGATCCATTTTACTTAGTGATGTGCATCATGAGAGTTCTAAATCAACTCAAGAAGGTAAGCTAAGCATAAAAGAGGCTTCATATGGGCCAATAACAAGAGCTAAGGCCAAATAGCTTCAAAGGGCCATAAGTAGTCAGATTGGAGCTATTGAAGCTTCTATGGGCTTGGAAGTTTGTATCTGAATAAGAATATGCCAAAGGTGTTTATTTGTCTTCAATTAGAGCTTGGGGCATGATTTCGAGACTTTTGTGACTTTGGGCTTAAAGAGGCATATGGGAGATTTATTTGCATGCTATTAGGTTTAAGTTTCTTCTTTGTGCCTATATTTATTATTTTGCTTATCTCTCTCTATTTTCATGTAGCTGGGTCTCTTAAAACTTATTTAGCTTTATTTTAAGTTGTTAAGTTAGATTGGACTTTTAAAGCCAATTACGTAAGATTAGGATTTTTCCTCATCTTATAAGCCTATATTAGGTATCTTAAACATCTTGTAGAGGTATCTCTGCCTCACTTCAATTTTATGAATGTGAAAAAAGAACTTCTTCTCTCTCAAAATTGTCTTATCAAGTTTTTTTAGCTTGTGGTGACAGTTATTGACTTATCACCCTTTGATGACCAAGAGTGTGACATCAAAACCCTACATTGATCCTTGTGGCATCCATTTGACTTATCAAGTTTTCTTTTTAGTTCTATGCTTCATCTTATTTACCATTTATTTGTTACAATTTAGCCAAAACGCTTAAGAGATCTAGGCACAAAATCTTGGTATTAGAGCATAGGGTTTCAATGTGCGAACTGAAGGGTTAGTCATTGAAGGACTCTGGTTTTTTTGTATGATATATTAGTGGGGGTTATTCAATAGGCTAGGTCTCCAATATTTGAGATTAGTAGTTTTTTAATTGCAACTTTGAAGCATTAAAGTTGATTTTTAATAGTTCGTGGACTGAAGGTCATTTGGTTGAGTTGAGTTGTTCCTGAACTTAGAAATTATGAATTTGAGTCATTTGTTGCTGTCTAATCCTAATTTACTGAATTGGTGAAAATTCAGTTTGAGAGGTGTGTTTCAGCTGCTATTTGCATTGTTCATACTTGTTTAGGGTTATTGTTGATAACTGCTGAAGAGGATGCAAATAGAGTACTGAGGGGACTGAGTTTAGAATGAGCTCAACTCATGGGCTTATAACAAGCTCATGATAAATTTTCGGGTGAGATTACTGAAATAGTTGCAATTATAGAAATGATGCAAAGAAATACTTTGCAACCCTAACAAAGGTAGGTAGGGCATATGGTACCTCGGAATGACCTTGGGGATGCTGGAGATAAGCTGAACGAGGATGATGAGGTTGAAGATAGAGTAGGTCGAGGAGGCAGCAAAATGACCCTTCTAGTGGTATCAAACTTAATATACCACCATTTAGAGGTACTAGTTCTCCTGAGGAGTATTTGGAGAGTGTTTAAAAGGTAGAAAAGGCGTTTGATTGGCATGAATATCCAGAGGCAAAGAAGTGTAAGGTAACAACGCTTGAGTTTACAGATTATGCATTTTTATGGTGCGAAAACTTAAAAAAAGCTCAGCAAAAAAGAGATGATAAAGAGGAAGTTACAAGTTTGCCACTTATGAAAAGATTAATGAAGAAGAGATTTGTTCCCGATTACTATAAACAAGAATTATACATTAAAATTCAGACTTTGCCGCAAGGTTCCTTGAGTGTAGAAGAGTATGTAAAAGAATTTGAGCTGTTATTTCAATGAACCTCAAGAGCAAACAATAGCTAGATTTCTTGATGGATTGAGGAGGGACATAGCTAATATTGTTGAGTTACAGCCCTTTATATTTCTTGAGGATGTCATAAAGCTTGCAACTAAAGTAGAAAGACAGCAAAAAAGAGGGGTATCCATATGAGGTCAACTACACCAAGTAATACTAATGTTGTTTCTACACCTTCCCGAACATGGAACACACCTAAACGGGATGAGAAAATAGAGTTCAGCAAGGGGAGTGATATGATCCACGCCAAGATATTGATAAAGTTATGGATCAAGAAGGACTCTAAGAGCGTCAAGAAATTGATTTGTATGAAACTGCGACCCATTGCTTATATTAAATAAAGAACCTTGGCGTGGAATGATTGACTGATATGTCAAAGGAAAACGCTATGGAAATTATTCCGATAAGTTCAAAGATTTCTAAAAGAACCAAAGAGAAATTTCTTAATCAAATTGCTGAATCCTTTCCCATAATCCCTTATGTATTTATAGTGAACATTTGAGATGTTAGCATTTATTACAATATTGAATGACAACTTAAAAATTAGTAATTACTAACTACTACCAACATGGCTTTAAACTAGTTTTGCCAAATAACAGATTAGTTCCTAGCCTCTTCCACAAAGTTCTCCAAAAATGACTAAGAAATTTAACATTGCGGTCGGACATTATGTTTCTTGGCTCACCATGCAATCTAACCACTTCTTTGAAGAATAAATCAGCAATATTCGTGGCATCATCAGTCTTGTGACATGGTATAAAATGAGCCAGCTTTGAAAACCTGTCAACCACAACAAAAATACTATCTCGGCCCTGTTTGGACCTAGATAAACCCAATATAAAATTCATAGAATTGTTAGTCCAAGGTTCACTAGGTACAGGCAAAGTTATACACAAACCATGACGTATAATTTTAGATTTAGCTTGTTTACAAGTAACACATCTTTCACACAATATTTTTACATCAGATTTCATACATGGCCAAAAGAAATGTTCTTCTAAAACATCTAAAGTTTTTTTTAACCCTAAAATGCCCCATTAAACCTCCTCCATGAGCCTCTCTAATAAGCAACACTCGTAAAGATGATTTAGGCACACAAAACTTGTTTTCCCTAAATAAGAATCCATCATGCCTATAAAACTTATTAAAGGCAGTTTTCTTACAAGTGTTGAATACATTAGCAAAATCATTGTCTTCAGCATACAATCCCTTAATATACTCAAAACCTAATAATTTTGCATCCAAAGTAGTGAGTAAAATATACCTTCTAAATAATGTATCTACCACAATATTTTCCTTCCTTTGTTTGTATTTGATTATATAAGGGAATGTCTTAATAAATTCAATCCATTTAGCATGCCTTCGGATGAGTTTTCCCTGACTTTTCAAATGCTTTAAGCTCTCATGATCAGTGTGAATGACAAACTCCTTGAGCCATATATAATGTTGACATGTCTCTAAAGCTCGAACCAATGCATACAACTCTTTGTCGTAGTTGGGATAATTCAAGGTTGCCCCACTTAACTTTTCACTAAAGTAGGCTAACGATCGTCTCTCATGCATCAAAACAGCTCCAATACCTACACCTGAAGCATCACATTCAATCTCAAACGTTTTAGTAATTAAGGTAAAGTTAATAATGATCCATTGCAAAGTTTATCCTTAAGTAAGTTAAACGCTTCTTCTTGCACTTTTTCCCACTTGAATTCGGCACTCTTCTTTATCACCTTCATCAATGATGGGGCTAAGGTGCTGAAATCTTTTACAAACCTTCTATAAAAGCTTGCCAAACCATGGAAACTACGCACATGCCCAATTGACTTAGGTGTCGGCCATTCCTTGATCGCCTTGACCTTTTTCTCGTCTACTTCAATTCCCTTGGCTGAAATAACAAAACCCAAAAATACAACTCTATCTATACAAAAGCAGCACTTTTTTAGATTGGCATATAACTTTTCTTGCCTTAAGACATTAAGTAATAATTGCAAGTGTTCAACATGCTCTTCCACGCTCTTGCTATACACTAAGATGTCAACAAAATAAACAACAACAAATTTACCAATGAATGCGCGCAAAACATGATTCATTAAACGTATGAATGTACTAGGTGCATTAGTTAAACTAAAAGACATTACTAACCACTCATATAGACCATGTTTTGTGTTAAATGTAGTTTTCTATTCATTACCTTGACGCATCCTAATTTGATGATATCCATTTTTTAAATCAATCATAGTAAACACACAAGACCCATGCAACTCATCTAACCTAGGAATTGGATGTCTATACTTTATAGTAATTTTTTTGTCAGCGTGACAATCAACACATATACGCCAAGATCCATCCTTCTTAGGTACCAATAACACAGGAATGGCACATGGACTCATACTCTCTTGCACATATCCTTTCCTAATTAATTCACCAACTTGTCTTTCTAACTCCTTCATCTCATCAGGATTAGTTCTATAGGTAGGTTTATTAGGAATTTGTGCGCAAGGCACAAAATCAATTTGGTGCTCAATACCTCTAATTGGAGGCAGTCTAGGTGGTATATCCTTAGGGAACATGTTCTCAAAATCCTATAACAAATTATACACAACAGTAGACAAAAAAGAATCAAGGTTAGAGTTAGCGAAATAAGTGTCTTTGTACACAAAGACATACATAGATTGCTTTAGCCGCGTAGGCTACCCTCATGTCACTCTCTTTTGCATAACCACTCAATTTTTTCTTATTCTTGTTCTTTTCACTCAAGCTCTCCTTTTTCTTTGCACTTCTCTTATCTTTTTCATGCACACTCTCAATTTGGTTTTCTTTCAAGCTCTCGGCCTGACTAGTACTCTCACTCTCCAATCTCTTTTTTCCACTCTCATACTTTTGCTCACTCTCTCTAATCCTAATCTGATCCTCATAAACTTGTCGCGGTGTCAAAGGAATGAGTGTGTATGTATTCCCTTCCTTGGTGAGTGTATATCTATTTTTGTACCCATTGTGCCAGTACTCTCCTATCATACTACCAAGGATGCCACAACAACATGTCCAGTGTGCATCGGTACTACATCACATAAGACCTCATCTCTATACCTCCCAATGCTGAATGGAACTCGTACTTGCTTGTTCACCCTTACTTCTCCACAATCATGGAACCATTGCAACTTGTATGGCTTTGGATGATTTAAAGTCGGCAGGTTCAATTTCTCTACAAGCAAAGTACTAGCAACATTAGTACAACTACCACCATCAATAATCAAACTACATACCTTATCCTTGATTTTACATCTAGTATGTAGAATATTCTCACGTTGCACTTTGTCATCCTCATTAACTTGCATATTCAAAGCACACCTCACCATAAGTGTCATTTGTTCTTTAGGATACTGATACTCTCCTTCGACATCACTACAATCCTCCAAAGGTGGTATAGATTCCTCATCCGAATCAGATTCTTATTCTATTGCTTCATTCTCCCTTAAGATCATTACACGTCTCCTCTTCCCAAGCAGTTAAAGCACTTAATATCCCTAGATCGACCTTGTGACACATCATTCGTAACCTTCTCTTGGCTACTCTTTGCTTCTGTTTTGATCGAACTTGAATCTGTTTGGTGCTTTATCCTCTCTTTTATTCCATTTTTGCTTCCATGTTGAGGAAAAATTCGAATTTGGACTATACTTTGATGTCGTACTCCTTTCTTTGAGCTGCCTTTCAACCTTAATTGCCATATGAACCATGTCTTCCATCTCCACGTAGTAGTGCAACTCGACTACATCAGCTGTGTTCTTATTTAGCCCATGTAGAAACCTCTCCATTCTTGCTTCTCTATCCTCCTCAATGTTGGCCTTGCACATGGTAATCTCAATTTCCTTGTAATATTCCTCTACACTTTTACTGCCTTAAGTAAGCACTTGTAACCTACTATAAAGGTCACGGTAATAATGGTTAGGAACAAATTGATTTCTCATATTTGCCTTCATCTCATCCCAAGTGTCAATTGGCCTCTCACAATTTCTCTTCCTCTCTTACACCTTTAGATCCCACCAAACTAATGCATAATCTGCAAATACAGAGGCTGCTAACCTCACCTTTTTCTCCTTAGAAAAAAATGGCATTCAAACACCAGTTCTACCTTCCTCTCCCATCCTAAATAGACATCAGGATCTAACCTCCCTTTGAATGATGGAATCTCCATTTTGATTCTACCGAAATCCCTATCTTGCCTATCTTCCCATCTATTAGAGTCCCTTTCCAACCTAGGTCACCTATATCCATGACTGCCTCTACCACCACCTCTACGGCCTCTCAGATATCTCCCCATATTGATATATAAGGTCTATCAAACTCCTCATTTCTTAAATCTACACCAGTATCGTCAACTTCATCCTCATGCAAATTCGAAGTCTTTCTTTGTCGTTCTTGTGGAAAATTAGCATTCGCACCATCTTGCTTCTCCAACTTATCTAATCTATCATTAACATTATTGAGAACAATATCCAGACATTCAAAATGCTTGAACATTGCTTGCAAGGTGAATTGTTCATTTTTTTCTCCATCGAAAATGCTTTTCTCTTGGTTCTGTGACATAATTGAAAAGAGAAGAAAAAAAAACCTAAGCAGAAGGTTAGAACACCTCACAAACACTACATCACGTGTTTAACCTTACTCCTTCGTAAACAACACTTAACTCTCGTGTTTAACACTCAATTAAATTTGGGTTCTACCCTCTAATGCACTCATACACTCTTGCCTTTTACCTCTCCAACTTTCCTGACTAAGTTCTTTATTGAACTAAGGACTCTTTGAACCAAAATCAGTTTAGCAATTCATAAAACCTAGAGTGATTGATGTGCATCATGAAGGTTCTAAATGAACTCAAGAAGGCGAGCTGAGCGTAAAGGAGATTTCAGATGGTCCAATAACAAGCGCTAAGGCTAAACAGCTTTAAAGGGCCATAAGTAGTCAAATTGGAGCTATTGAAGCTTCTATGGGATTAGAAGCTTGCGATCTGAATGGAAACGAGCTAAATATGTTTATTTGTCTTCAATTAGAGATTGGGACGTGATTTAGAGACGCTTGGTGACGTTGGGCTTAAAGAAGCAGCTAAGGGCTTTCTTTCTATGCTATTGGGCTTTATTTACTTCTTATGTTACTATTTTTATGTATTTGGGCCATTTTGAACTTGTTTAGTTTTGTTTTAAAATTGTTAAGTCATATTGGGCTTATTTTAGGCTTTTTAAGTTTATTAGGTAACATTAGGGTTTTCCCTCATTTTGAAAGCCTATATAAGGCATGTTAAAGTCTTATAGAGGCAGTTGCCTCATTTTGGAATTGGATGCACGAAAAAAAAACTTTTCTCTCTCAAAATTATCTTCTCAAGTTTTTCACTCTTGAAGATAGTTGCTTACTTATCACTCTTTGATCGCCAAGAATGTGGCGTCAAAATCCTAAATTAATTCTTGTAGCGTCCATACGACTTATCAAGGTATCTATTTAGTTCTATCCTCCATCAACTTTACCATTTAATTTTGTTATAAATCAAGGCACATCAGTGATCAAGCAAGAATTTCAAGAAAATGCAAGAAACACAATTTCAGAATTGAAAAATAGTAATTTGACAATGGTCGAATGAAACAATAAATTACTAATTAAAGAAACCAAGAAAATGAAAAGGAACAAGATTTCAGAAGTAAAGGAATAATAATTAGACAAGGATCAGAAGAAATTACAAGAATCAAGGTGATTTGAGTGGACGCAGAATCAATTTTTCACAAGAAATACATCAAAAGCAAATCAACCAAATTAAGAAGTTTTGCGCACTAATAGCAAATTTACGCTGTCAGCTTTTCTTTGGGTTAAGTTACCTTCAAGTATTAGGATTTATAAAGTAGGAAGTAAACCTAATACAAGCAAATCAACACTCTTTTTTTTTTCTTTTTTATTTTTTTTTTCTCTTTTCTTTTTTCTTTTTTTGGGTGTGGGGAATACAAATAACATAACTAAATTAATAAAGATGTGAAAAAAATACTAGAGGTAATTAAAATGCGCAAAGCTTAACAGACAATTAATTGCATAATTGATGTAACAAAGGATAAGTAAAATCTGATTTAGAGCCAAGCTTTGATACCAACTGATGCGAACCACACCTAAAAAGGTGAAACCCAACACCAATATTGATGTGCCTTGATTTCCAGAAAAAATAGATTATTCAAAAATTCGAATAAAATTTGGCTCTTTTGTTGGTTATTTTTCTTTAAGTGTTTAGGCTGAATTATAACAAAATTAATTGGTAAAGTTGATGGAGGCTAGAACTAAATAGATACCTTGATAAGTCAGATGGACGCCATAAGGATCAATTTAGGGTGATCAAAGAGTGATAAGTCACCAACTGTCTTCAAGAGCTAGAAAACTTGAGAAGACAATTTTGTGAGAGAAATAGCTCTTCTATTTCGTGCTTCTAATTTCAAAATAAGACAACTGTCTCTATAAGACTTTAACATGCCTTATATAGGCTTACAAAATGAGGGGAAACCCTATTGTTATCTAATTAACTTAAAAAGCCCCAAATAAGCCCAATATGACTTAACAATTTAAAATAAAGCTAAACAAGTTCAAAATGGCCCAAATACATAAAAATAGCAACATAAGAAGTAAATTAAGCCTAATAGCATGGAAAGAAAGCTCTTAGCTGCTTCTTTAAGCCCAACGTCACCAAACATCACTAAATCACGTCCCAATCTCTAATTAAAGACAAATAAATACATTTAGCTCATTTCCATTCAGATCACAAGCTTCTAATCCCATAGAAGCTTCAATAACTCAAATTTGACTACTTATGGCCCTTTGAAGCTGTTTAGCCTTAACCCTTGTTATTGAACCATCCGAAATCTCCTTTACGCTTAGCTCACCTTCTTGAGTTGATTTAGAACCTTCATGATGCACATCATCACTCCCGGGGAAAGAATGATTTGCCCTCAAATCAGAATCTTCTAGATCTTCAAAATAAGGAGATAAGTCCTTCACATTAAAAGTGGTTGAAACATTGTAATCACTAGGAAGATCAACTTTGTAAGCATTACCATTTACCTTCTCTACAATCCGAAAAGGTCCATCAACTCTTGGCCTTAGCTTGGACTTCTGCTTGCTAGGAAATCTTCCCTTGCTAAGATGAATCCAAACAAGATCACTAGGTTCAAAGCTAATCATTTTTCGTCCTTTATTAGCATTCTTAACATCCTGATGTGCATCATGAAGGTTCTAAATCAACTCAAGAAGGTGAGCTAAGCGTAAAGGAGATTTCAGATGGTCCAATAACAAGGGCTAAGGCTAAACAGCTTCAAAGGGCCATAAGTAGTCAAATTGGAGCTATTGAAGCTTCTATGGGATTAGAAGCTTGCGATCTGAATGGAAACGAGCTAAATGTATTTATTTGTCTTCAATTTGAGATTGGGACGTGATTTAGAGACGTTTGGTGACGTTGGGCTTTAAGAAGCAGCTAAGGGCTTTCTTTTCATGCTATTGGGCTTTATTTACTTCTTATGTTACTACTTTTATGTATTTGGGCTATTTTGAACTTGTTTAGTTTTGTTTTAAATTGTTAAGTCATATTGGGCTTATTTTGGGCCTTTTTAAGTTTATTAGGTAACATTAGGGTTTCACCTCATTTTGTAAGCCTATATAAGGCATGTAAAAGTCTTGTAGAGGCAATTGCCTCATTTTGAAATTGGAAGCACGAAATAGAAGAGCTATTTCTCTCTCAAAATTGTCTTCTCAAGTTTTTCAACTCTTGAAGATAGTTGCTGACTTATCACTCTTTGATCATCAAGAGTGTGGCGTCAAAACCCTAAACTGATCCTTGTGGCGTCCATTCGACTTATCAAGGTATCTATTTAGTTCTATCCTCCATCAACTTTGCAATTTAATTTTGTTATAAATCAAGGCACATCATCTGGTATCAGAGTATAGGATTTCAGTGTGTAAACTGAAGTTTTAGCTATTGAAGGTGTCTTGCTATTTTTTGTGTTATATAATTTCGTGGGGTTATTATCAGTTTGGGTCTCTAATATTTGAGGAGTTGAATTGCAACTCTGAAGCATTAAAATTAATTCTTAGTAGTTTGTGAACTGGAGATGGGTTGGCTGAATTAAATTGTTCTTGAACCTGGAAATTTTGTGAACCTGGAAATTTCGAATTTGAGTAAATTGTTGCTATCTGATTGTATTTACTGAATTGGTGGAAAATTCAGTTTGAGAAGAGTGTTTTAGCTACTGGTTGTGTTGTTCAATTGTTCATACTTGTTTGGGGTTTTTGTTAATAATGGCTGATGATGATGCAAGTAGAGTACTAAAGGGATTGAGTTTAGAACAAGCTCAACTCGTGGGCTTACAACGAGCTCATGATGAATTTCGAGGTGAGATTACTGAAATTCGTGGACAACTTGCTGCAATTATAGAAATGATGCAAAGAAACACTTTGCAACCCCAACAAAGGCGGGTAGGGCATAGGGTACCTCGAAATGACCTAGGGAATGCTGGAGATGAGCCAAATAGGGATGATGAGGCTGAAGATAGGGGTAGGATAAGGAGGCAGCAAAATGACCCTACTAGTGGTATCAAACTTAATATACCACCATTTAGAGGTACTAGTTCTCCTGAGGAGTATCTTGAATGGGTTCAGAAGGTAGAAAGGGTGTTTGATTGGCATGAGTATCCTGAGGCAAAGAAGTGTAAGGTAGCAGCACTTGAGTTTACCGATTACGCACTTTTGTGGTGGGAAAACTTAAAAGCTCAGCGAAGAAGGGATGACGAAGAAGAAGTTACAAGCTGGCCACTCATGAAAAGATTAATGAAGAAGAGATTTGTTCCGGATTACTATAAACAAGAATTATACATCAAACTCCAGACTTTGCGGCAAGGTTCCTTGAGTGTGGAGGAGTATGTGAAAGAATTTGAGCTGTTGCTGATTCGTTGTGATTTGAATGAACCTCAAGAGCAAACAATAGCTAGATTCCTTGATGGATTGAAGAGGGACATAGCTAATGTTGTTGAGTTACAGCCCTTCATATTTCTTGAGGATGTCATATAGCTTGCAACTAAAGTAGAAAGACAGCAGAAAAGAGGGGGTATCCATATGAGGTCAACTACAACAAGTAATACAAAGGCTGTTTCTTCACCTTCGCGAACATGGAACACACCTAAACGTGATGAGAAAGTGGAGTTCAGTAAAGGAAGTGTTAGTTCAGGTTCATTGAAAGGAAAGGAGAAGGTATTTGAACCTCAATTTTCCAGGAGATCGCGAGACATCAAGTGTTTCAAGTGCTTGGGAAATGGGCATATTGCTTCTGAATGTCCGAATAAGAGGGTGATGGTTTTACAAGGGAAGTATGGAGAGCTTGTAAGTGAAGATGAAGCTGAGATGGAAGAGGAATCTAAAGTCGAAGTGACTGAACAAGAAGAGAATCTTGAGCCAATTGAGGGAAATTTATTAGTTATTCAAAGGATTTTGAGTGCTGAAGTTGATATTGGTTTGGAACAGCGCGAAAACATCTTTCATACAAGATGTCAAATCCGAGATAAGGTTTGTGCCATGATCATTGATAATGGTAGTTGCACCAATGTTGCATCCATTACTTTAGTGGAGAAACTGGGATTAACTACTGTTCCACATCCAAAACCATACAAATTACATTGGCTTAATGACAAGGGAGAGATTCAAGTTACAAGACAGGTTCGGGTGCCATTCTCCATTAAAACCTTTCATGATGAGATTTTATGTGATGTGGTTCCGATGACAGCTAGTCATGTGTTATTAGGACGCCCATGGCAATTTGATAATGATGTGACTTATAATGGGAGAAGGAACACTTATTCATTTGTGCTGAATGGGAAGAAAGTGAATTTGATGCCATTGAGTTCTCAACAAGTTAGAAAATATCAGTTGCAGAATCAAAGAAAGATGATGGAATCTGGTAAAGGGTTAATGTTAGCCAAAAAGGGAGATGTTGAGCAAGCACTAGCTTCTGTGGGGGTTGTTTTCATGACTTGGGCAAAGTCTTTATTGCAAGTGGAGGGTTTGGATTTGCCAAGGCAGGTTGTGGAGTTGCTTGAAGAGTTCAAAGATGTATTTCCAGAAGAGCTACTATTTGGATTACCACCTATTCGAGGGATAGAGCATCAAATTGATTTGGTGCCTGGAGCTTCACTTCCAAATAGACCATCATATAGATGTAATCCGGAGGAAGCAAAGGAGATCAAAAGGCAAGTTGGTGAGCTCTTAGAGAGGGGCTATGTGCGTGAGTCACTTAGTCCTTGTTCAGTGCCTACTTTGTTTGTTCCAAAGAAGGATGGTACCATGAGAATGTGTGTGGACAGTCGGGCTATCAACAAGATAACGGTTAAGTATCGATTCCCTATCCCTAGACTTGATGATATGCTTGATGAATTGCATGGTGCTATTTATTTTTCTAAAGTTGATTTAATGAGTGGATATCACCAAATTAGGATGAAAGAAGGTGATGAATGGAAAACAGCCTTTAAAACTAAGCATGGATTGTATGAGTGGATGGTGATGCCATTTGGGCTTTCTAATGCACCTAGTACATTTATGAGACTTATGAACCATGTTTTGAGGAAGTTTATCGGGCTGTTTGTTGTGGTCTATTTTGATGATATCTTGATCTATAGTAAAACTTTAGATGATCATGTGAAGCATCTTATGGCTGTATTTGAGACCTTGCGTGATGCTAAGTTGTATGGAAACATCAAGAAGTGCTATTTCTGCCAAGATAGTGTTATCTTTTTGGGGTATGTAGTTTCTGGTAGCGGAATTAAGGTTGATGAGGAGAAGGTTAAGGCAATTCGTGATTGGCCTAAACCTACTGGTGTTGCGGATGTGAGAAGTTTTCATGGTTTAGCCTCTTTCTATAGGCGATTTATTAAAGACTTTAGTTCTATTGTTGCGCCTATGACAGAGTGTTTGAAAAAGGGAAATGAATTTAGATGGAATGAGAATGCACAGAAGTCATTTGAACTGATAAAAGAACAATTATGTTCTCCTCCAGTTTTAGCACTTCCCGATTTTGCTAAAACATTTGAAATAGAGTGTGATGCTTCAGGGGTCGGTATTGGGGCTGTGTTAATGCAAGAAAAGAGGCCAATTGCTTTCTTTAGTGAGAAGCTGAATGGGGCACGGTTAAACTACTCTATTTATGACAAGGAGTTTTATGCATTGATTCGGGCTCTCGAGGTATGGCAGCATTATTTATTACCTAAAGAGTTCGTTATTCATACTGACCATGAATCATTAAAGTATCTTAAAGGGCAGAACAAGCTGAATAGAAGACATGCCAAATGGGTAGAGTTCATGGAGCCATTTCCATATGTCATAAAATACAAGAAGGGGCAAACTAATGTCATTGCTGATGCTCTTTCTAGGAGGTATGCATTGATTTCTATGTTAAATGCAAGGCTTTTGGGTTTTGAACAGGTGAAAGAACAATATACCAGTGATTCATACTTTGCTAATATGATGTCTAAATGTGCTAAAGGAGCTTGTGATGGGTTCTTTGTGCATGATGGTTACTTGTTCAAGTTGGGCAGAATGTGTATACCTTCAGGATCCTTACGTGAGTTGCTTGTGCGTGAGGCTCATGGGGGTGGTCTTAGTGGTCATTTTGGGGAGAAGAAAACTTATGAGCTACTGAAAGAGCACTTCTTTTGGCCTAATATGCTGCAGGATGTTCATAAAGTTGTTGAAAGATGTGTAAATTGCAAGAAAGCTAAGGGTAAAGAGAATGCATATGGACTATATATGCCTTTACCTATCCCAGAGCAACCATGGATGGATATTAGTATGGATTTTGTGCTTGGATTACCTAGAACACAGCGTGGGAAGGATTCAGTGATGGTTGTGGTTGATCGGTTCTCCAAAATGTCACACTTTATTCCTTGTAACAAAACTGATGATGCTATTCATATTGCTGATTTGTTTTTTAGGGAAATTGTACGTTTGCATGGAATCCCTAAAAGCATTGTCTCTGATCGTGATACAAAGTTCTTAAGCTATTTTTGGAAGACTCTTTGGAAGAAGCTTGGAACAAAGTTGCTTTTCAGTACTGCTTGTCATCCACAAACTGATGGGCAAACTGAGGTAGTGAACCGTACTCTATCTTCTTTATTACGGGCTGTTATAAACAATAACTTAAAGAGTTGGGATACTTGTTTGCCTATTGTAGAGTTTGCATATAACCGTAGTGTGCATGGGGCTACAAAATTTTCACCATTTGAGATTGTGTATGGATTTAATCCATTTGTTCCTATTGACCTTGTTCCTATTCCAATTAATGAGAGGACATCTATGGATGGTGTTAAGAAGGCAGAATTGATGAAGAAGCTTCATGAGCAGGTTCGAATTCATATTGAGGAGAAAACAGCTAGGTATGTTAAGCATGCTAATAAAGGACGAAAAATGATTAGCTTTGAACCTGGTGATCTAGTTTGGATTCATCTTAGCAAGGGAAGATTTCCTAGCAAGCGGAAGTCCAAGCTGATGCCAAGAGTTGATGGACCTTTTCGTATTATAGAGAAGGTAAATAGTAATGCTTACAAAGTTGACCTTCCTGGTGATTACAATGTTTCAGCCACTTTTAATGTGAAGGACTTATCTCCTTATTTGGAAGATTCTGATTTGAGGGCAAATCATTCTCTGCCCGGGGGTGATGATGTGCATCATGAAGGTTCTAAATCAACTCAAGAAGGTGAGCTAAGCGTAAAGGAGATTTCAGATGGTCCAATAACAAGGGCTAAGACTAAACAGCTTCAAAGGGCCATAAGTAGTCAAATTGGAGCTATTGAAGCTTCTATGGGATTAGAAGCTTGCGATCTGAATGGAAACGAGCTAAATGTATTTATTTGTCTTCAATTTGAGATTGGGACGTGATTTAGAGACGTTTGGTGACGTTGGGCTTTAAGAAGCAGCTAAGGGCTTTCTTTTCATGCTATTGGGCTTTATTTACTTCTTATGTTACTACTTTTATGTATTTGGGCTATTTTGAACTTGTTTAGTTTTGTTTTAAATTGTTAAGTCATATTGGGCTTATTTTGGGCCTTTTTAAGTTTATTAGGTAACATTAGGGTTTCACCTCATTTTGTAAGCCTATATAAGGCATGTAAAAGTCTTGTAGAGGCAGTTGCCTCATTTTGAAATTGGAAGCACGAAATAGAAGAGTTATTTCTCTCTCAAAATTGTCTTCTCAAGTTTTTCAACTCTTGAAGATAGTTGCTGACTTATCACTCTTTGATCATCAAGAGTGTGGCGTCAAAACCCTAAACTGATCCTTGTGGCGTCCATTCGACTTATCAAGGTATCTATTTAGTTCTATCCTCCATCAACTTTGCAATTTAATTTTGTTATAAATCAAGGCACATCACATCCTTAGCTGTTTTCTCCTCAATATGAATTCGAACCTGCTCATGAAGCTTCTTCATCAATTCTGCCTTCTTAACCCCATCCATAGATGTCCTCTCATCAATTGGAATAGGAACAAGGTCAATAAGAACAAATGGATTAAATCCATACACAATCTCAAATGGTAAAACTTTTGTAGCCTTATGCACACTACGGTTGTATACAAACTCCACAATAGGCAAACAAGTATCCCAACTCTTTAAGTTCTTGTTTATAACAGCCCGTAATAAAAAAGATAGAGTACAGTTCACTACCTCAGTTTGCCCATCAGTTTGTGGATGACAAGCAGTACTGAAAAGCAACTTTGTTCCAAGCTTCTTTCAAAGAGTCTTTTAAAAATAGCTTAAGAACTTTGTATCACAATCAGAGACAATGCTTTTAGGGATTCCATGCAAATGTACAATTTTCCTATAAAACAAATCAGCAATATGAATAGCATCATCAGTTTTATTACAAGGAATAAAGTGTGACATTTTGGAGAACCGATCAACCACATCCATCACTGAATCCTTCCCATGCTGTGTTCTAGGTAATCCAAGCACAAAATCCATACTAATATCCATCCATGGTTGCTCTGGGATAGGTAAAGGCATATATAGTCCATCTGCATTCTCTTTACCCTTAGCTTTCTTGCAAATTACACATCTTTCAACAACTTTATGAATATCCCGCAGCATATTCGGCCAAAAGAAGTGTTCTTTCAGTAGCTCATAAGTTTTCTTTTCCCCAAAATGACCACTAAGACCACCCCTATGAGCCTCACGCACAAGCAACTCACGTAAGGATCCTGAAGGTATACACATTCTGTCCAACTTGAACAAGTAACCATCATGCACAAAGAACCCATCACAAGCTCCTTTAGCACATTTAGACATCATATTAGCAAAGTATGAATCATTTGTATATTGTTCTTTCACCTGTTCAAAACTCAAAAGCCTTGCATTTAATGTAGAAATCAATGCATACCTCCTAGAAAGAGCATCAACAATGACATTAGTTTGCCCCTTCTTGTATTTTATGACATATGAAAATGGCTCCATAAACTTTACCCATTTGGCATGTCTTCTATTCAGCTTGTTCTTCCCTTTAAGATACTTTAACGATTCATGGTCAGTATGAATAACGAACTCTTTAGGTAATAGATAATGCTGCCATACCTCGAGAGCCCGACTCATTGCATAAAACTCCTTGTCATAAATAGAGTAGTTTAAACATGCTCCATTTAGCTTCTCACTAAAGAAAGCAATTGGCCTGTTTTATTGCATCAAAACAACCCCAATACCAACCCCTGAAGCATCACACTTTATTTCAAATGTCTTAGCAAAATCATGAAGTGCTAAAACTGGAGCAGAACATAATTGTTCTTTAATCAGCTCAAATGACTTCTGTGCATTCTCATTCCACCTAAACTCATTCCCCTTTTTCAAACACTCTGTCATAGGCGCAACAATAGAACTAAAGTTTTTAATAAATCGCCTATAGAAAGAGACTAAACCATGAAAACTTTTCACATCCGCAACACCAGTAGGTTTAGGCCAATCACGAATTGTCTTAACCTTCTCCTCATCAACCTTAATTCCACTACCAGAAACAACATACCCCAAAAAGATAACACTATCTTGGCAGAAATAGCACTTCTTGAGGTTTCCATACAACTTAGCATCACGCAAGATCTCAAATACAGCCATAAGATGCTTCACATGATCATCAAAATAGACCACAACAAACAGCCCAATAAACTTCCTCAAAACATGGTTCATAAGTCTCATAAATGTACTAGGTGTATTAGAAAGCCCAAACGGCATCACCATCCACTCATACAATCCATGCTTAGTTTTAAAGGCTATTTTCCATTCATCACCTTCTTTCATCCTAATTTGGTGATATCCACTCATCAAATCAACTTTAGAAAACTAAATAGCACCATGCAATTCATCAATCATATCATCAAGTCTAGGAATAGGGAATCGATACTTAACCGTTATCTTGTTGATAGCCCGACTGTCCACACACATTCTCATGGTACCATCCTTCTTTGGAACAAGCAAAGTAGGCACTGAATAAGGACTAAGTGACTCACGCACATAGCCCCTCTCTAAGAGCTCACCAACCTGCCTTTTGATCTCCTTTGCTTCCTCCGGATTACATCTATATGCTGGTCTATATGGAAGTGAAGTTCCAGGCACCAAATCAATGTGATGCTTTATCCCTCGAATAGATGGTAATCCCAATGGTAGTTCTTCTGGAAATACATCTTTGAACTCTTCAAGCAACTCCACAACCTGCCTTGGAAAATCCAAACCCTCCACTTGCAATAAAGGCTTTGCCCAAGTCATGAAAACAACCCCCACAGAAGTGCTTGCTCAACATCTCCCTTTTTGGCTAACATTAACCCTTTACCAGATTCCATCATCTTCCTTTAATTCCGCAACTGATCTTCTCTAACTTGTTGAGAACTCAATGGCATCAAATTCACTTTCTTCCCATTCAGCACAAATGAATAAGTGTTCCTTCGCCCATTATAAGTCACATCACTATCAAATTGCCATGGACGTCCTAATAACACATGACTAGTTGTCATAGGAACCACACCACATAAAACCCCATCATGAAAGGTTTTAATGGAGAATGGTACCCGAACCTGTCTTGTAACCTGAATCTCTCCCTTGTCATTAAGCCAATGCAATTTGTATGGTTTTGGATGTGGAACAGTAGTTAATCCCAGTTTCTCCACAAAAGTAGTGGATGCAACATTGGTACAACTACTATTATCAATGATCATGGCACAAACCTTATCTCGGATTTGGCATCTTGTATAAAAGATGTTTTCGCGCTGTTCCAAACTAATATCAACTTCAGCACTCAAAATTCTTTGAATAACTAATAAATTTTCCTTCATTGGCTCAAGATTCTCTTCTTGTTCAGTCACTTCGACTTTAGATTCCTCTACCATTTCAGCCTCATCTTCACTTACAAGCTCTCCATGCTTCCCTTGTAAAACCATCACCCTTTTATTTGGACATTCAAAAGCAATATGCCCATTTCCAAAGCACTTGAAACACTTGATGTCTCGCGACCTCCTGAAAAATTGAGGTTCAAATACCTTCTCCTTTCCTTTCAACGAACCTGAACTAGCACTTTTCTTACTGAACTCCACTTTCTCATCACGTTTAGGTGTGTTCCATGTTCGCGAAGGTGAAGAAACAGCCTTTGTATTACTTGTTGTAGTTGACCTCATATGGATACCCCCTCTTTTCTACTATCTTTCTACTTTAGTTGCAAGTTTTATGACATCCTCAAGAAATATGAAGGGCCATAACTCAATAACATTAGCTATGTCCCTCTTCAATCCATCAAGGAATCTAGCTATTGTTTGCTCTTGAGGTTCATTCAAATCATAGCAAATCAGCAACAGCTCAAATTCTTTCACATAACTCCTCTACACTCAAGGAACCTTGCCGCAAAGTCTGGAGTTTGATGTATAATTCTTGTTTATAGTAATCCGAAACAAATTTCTTCTTCATTAATCTTTTCATAAGTGGCCAGCTCGTAACTTCTTCTTCTTCATCAGCCCTTCTTCGCTGAGCTTTTAAGTTTCCCTCCACAAAAGTGCTTAATCGGTAAACTCAAGTGCTGCTACCTTACACTTCTTTGCCTCAGGGTACTCATGCCAATCAAACACCCTTTCTACCTTCTGAACCCATTTAAGATACTCCTCAGGAGAACTAGTACCTCTAAATGGTGGTATATTAAGTTTGATACCACTAGTAGGGTCATTTTGTTGCCTCCTTATCCTACTCCTGTCATCAGTCTCATCATCCCAATTTGGCTCATCTCCAACATCCCCTAGGTCATTCCGAGGTACCCTACGCCCTACATGCCTTTGTTGGGGTTGCAAAGTATTTCTTTGCATCATTTCTATAATTGCAGCAAGTTGTCCACGAATTTCAGTAATCTCACCTCAAAATTCATCATGAGCACGTTGTAAGCCCATGAGTTGAGCTTGTTCTAAACTCAGTCCCTTTGGTACTCTACTTGCATCATCTTCAGCCATTATTAACAAAAACCCCAAACAAGTATGAACAATGAACAACACAACCAGTAGCTAAAAACACACTTCTCAAACTGAAATTTTTTTTTCCACCAATTTAATAAATAAAATCAGATAGCAATAATTGACTAAAATTTAAAATTTCAAGGTTCAGGATCAACTCAACTCAGCCAAATCATCTTCAGCCCACAAACTACTAAGAATTAATTCTAATGCTTCAGAGTTGCAATTCAAATACTAGAGACCCAATCTGATGAATAATCCCACGAAATTATATAAAACAAAAGCAGCAAGACACCTTAAATAGCTGAAACTTCAGTTTACACACTGAAATCCTATGCTCTGATACCAGATGATGTGCCTTGATTTCCAAAAAAAATAGATTATTCTAAAATTCGAATAAAATATGGTTCTTTTGTTGGTTATTTTTCTTTAAGTGTTTAGACTGAATTATAACAAAATTAATTGGTAAAGTTGATGGAGGATAGAACTAAATAGATACCTTGATAAGTCAGATGGACACCACAAGGATCAATTTAGGGTTTGATGCCACACTCTTGGTGATCAAAGAGTGATAAGTCACCAACTGTCTTCAAGAGCTAGAAAACTTGAGAAGATAATTTTGTGAGAGAAATAGCTCTTCTATTTCATGCTTCCAATTTCAAAATGAGGCAACTGCCTCTATAAGACTTTAACATGCCTTATATAGGCTTACAAAATGAGGGAAAACCCTATTGTTATCTAATTAACTTTAAAAGCTCAAAATAAGCCCAATATGACTTAACAATTTAAAATAAAGCTAAACAAGTTCAAAATGGCCCAAATACATAAAAATAGCAACATAAGAAGTAAATTAAGCCCAATAGCATGGAAAGAAAACCCTCATCTGCTTCTTTAAGCCCAACGTCACCAAACATCTCTAAATCACGTCTCAATCTCTAATTGAAGACAAATAAATATATTTAGCTCATTTCCATTCAGATCACAAGCTTCTAATCCCATAGAAGCTTCAATAGCTCCAATTTGACTACTTATGGCCCTTTGAAGCTGTTTAGCCTTAGCACTTGTTATTGGACCATCTAAAATCTCCTTTACGCTCAGCTCACCTTCTTGAGTTGATTTAGAACCTTCATGATGCACGTCAAATACATTATTAACAAACCCAGAAATGCTAAATCAGACTCAAGAAAGAGAACCAAGACCCATTGTCTAATAAAGAGACAAGAACCAAGGTTATTGATGAGTGAAAGTCAGATTTATGCACCACAAGATGAATTGGATAAAAAGAATCACAAGTTCTCAAAAGAACAAAGTTGGGTAGTTTTTATTCTCTCTCAAATTCAAAATAATCAAGTATGCTATTTTTAAGGCTTTAACAAGGTATTTATAGCCTTTAGAAACCCTAAAATCAGAAGGAAATCTACTTATTCTCTATCAAATAAGGATTAAACTTAATAAGGAAGGTTTAGCCCTAATACTTATTTTGTGCAGTTTTGACAAATTCAAAGAAAATTAAATTAATCAACTTAAATAAGGTTTTTTCCTAGCCTTAAATAGCATAGGCACGCCCAATATATCTTAAATAACATAATTAGGCTTTATTACTAATATTAGCCCACTAATATTGAGTACAAATATATTCTTCAATCTTGGGCTTGAATTAAATTAATCAGACCTTGTTCTTTTTGTGCAAATATAACCCCTTGTGTCTTGGCCTAACTAGCTTCAATAAGCCCTTGCAAAGCTTAACGCACCCTCTTAGCTTTAGCCCTCGTGATTGGACTATCCCTAATGTGTAACAGATCATGGTTGCTTCTATTGTTGCTACCTTGATTTTCATCACTATCCTAGAGCAACCATGGATGGATATTAGTATGGATTTTGTGCTTAGATTACCTATAACACAATGTGGAAAGGATTCAGTGATGGTTGTGGTTGATCGGTTCTCTAAATTGTCTCATTTTATTCTCCTTGTAACAAAATATGGTACTATTCATATTGGTGATTTATTTTTTAGGAAAATTGTACGTTTGCATGGAATCCATAAAAAGCATTGTCTCTGATTGCGATACAAAGTTCTTAAGCTACTTTTAGAAGACTGTTTGGAAGAAGCTTGGAACAAAGCTATTGTTTAGTACTACTTGTCATCCACAAATTGATGGGCAAATTGAGGTAGTGAATCGTACTCTATTTTCTTTATTACAGGCTGTTATAAATAAGAACTTAAAGAGTTTGGATACTTGTTTGCCTATTGTTAGCAATATATAAGATATGGTGGTCGGTTTAGAGGAGCTAGGAATTGGGAAGATAATTACTTGGGTAGTATTAAGATGAAGATTCCATCATTTCAAAGTAAAAATAATCCAAAGGCTTAACTTGAGTGGTAGAAGAAGATAGAATTAGTATTTAATTGTTGTCATAATTATTTTGAGATAAAAAAAAGGTAAAACTTGCAACCATTAAATTTTTTGATTATGCGATTGCTTGGTGGGATCAACTACTTTTAAACAAGAAGAGAAATAGAGAACGTCTAATAGAGATATGGGAAGAAATAAAAATTGTGATCAGGAGACAATTTGTTCCAAGCTATTACTATCATGAGTTGTACTAAAATTTGCAAAGTCTTGCACAAGGTAATTGAAGTGTGGAGGATTATTATAAGGAGATAAAAATTGCTATCATTAGAGCGAATGTAAAAGAAGACCGAGAGGCCGCTATGGCTAAGTTTTTGGTTGGTTTGAACAGAAAATTTGTTAATTTGGTGGAATTGCAACATTATGTGGAGTTGGAAGATATGATGCACATGGCTATCAAAATTGAGAACCAACTTAAGAGGAGGGCTAGCAGTGTACAATAAAAACCTAGCTCAACTTCATTGTGGAGGCCAAATTTTATGAAGAAAGAGGAGTAGCAAGCCACTGCCAAGCCAAAAATTAAGCAAAAACATGAAATGACCAGCCATGAAAATCAAGGTAAATTTGATTCTTCCACTACTTGAAATCATGATATTAAGTGTTTTAAATGCCAAGGCAAGAGGCACATATCGAGCCAATGTCCAAACAAAAGAGTTATAATATTACGAGATAATGGTGAAATTAAATCCGATGATAAAGATGTCACTAAATCTATGCCACCATTGAAGGATGTGGATGATGAGGAATACACTACCTAAGGTGAATTATTGGTTGCAAGAGGAGTTCTAAGTATGCAAGTCAAAGAAGAGAACAAAGTGTAGCGAGAAAACATCTTTTATACTAGATGCCACGTGCAAAACAAGGTATATAGTGTGATTATTGACGAAGGTAGCTGTACTAATGTTGCTAGTACTAAAATGGTGGAGAAATTAGGGCTGCAAACAATTAAACATCCTTGGTCTTACAAATTGCAATAGCAAAATAAAAGTGGTAAGGTGAGGGTTACTAAATAGGTGTTAGTTCCTTCTGCATTGGAAAATATGAAGATGAAGTTCTGTATGATGTAGTTCTAATGCAAGCTGGACACTTGTTACTAGGCTGACCATGGCAATTTGATCAACGTGTTAAGAATGATGGTTTCACCAAAAAAATATTTGTTTATGTTTAATCAAATGACAATCACTCTAGTTTCTTTGTCACCAAAGCAGGTTTATGAAGATCAAGTGAGATTACAAAAAGAGAGTTATCAAAAGAGAGTGAGGAAAAGAAAACAAATAAAAATCAAAAAGAGAAAAAAAAAAGAGTCCAAGAAAAATGAGAGAGAAAACAAGAGGACAGATTCAGCCATTGAGAGAAAAGTAAACTTCTATGCAAAAATGAGTTAAATAAAAGTAGTGGTGTTTTTAAATCAGCCAATGATTGTACTTTTATACAAAGAGGCATATTTAAACACTAATCAACTTGACTCGTCTCTACCTAGTTTAGTTGTTTACCTTTTGCGGAAGTTTAATGATGTCTTTCCCAAGGAGATTCCACTTGGTTTACCTCCTATTCGAGGAATTGGACATCAAATCAATTTTGTGCCCAGTGCTTCCATTCCAAACCGACCAGCCTAGCCTATTGAAGTAATCCCGAGGAGGTAAATGAGGTACAAAGGCATGTTAGTGAATTGATGAAAAAAGGGTACATAAAGGAAAGTATGAGTTCATGTGCCGTGCCATAAATTTTGGTTCCTAAAATGGATCGATCGTGGAGAATGTGTATTGATTTCTGAGCAATCAAATAATATAACGGTAAACTATCGTCATCCTATTCCTCACTTAGATGATATGTTAGATGAGCTGCATAGTGCTTATGTATTTTCTAAGAATTATTTAAAGAGTGGGTATTAAAAAATAAGAATGAAAGAGGGCAATGTATGGAAAATAACTTTTAAAATGAAATATGATTTATATGAGTGGTTAGTTATGCCATTTGGAGTAATTAATGCAGTGAGTACTTTTATGTGATTAATGAATCATGTCTTGCATGCTTTCATAGGGAGATATGTCGTTGTTTGTTTTGATGATATTCTCATTTATAGCAAAAACTTTGATGATCACACTGTAAATTTAAAATTAGTTTTAAATGTACTTAGAAAAAAGAAGTTATTTACTAACTTGAAGAAGTGCAACTTTTTCACTGATAAGCTTATGTTTTTTAGTTTTGTTGTGAATGCACAAGGAATATAGGTTAGAAACATGGCAACATTACCTTTGGCTTAAGGAGTTTGTGATTCACACCGATTATGAGTCCTTAAAATATTTGAAGGGCCAACATAAGTTGAACAGGAGACATGCAAAATGGGTAAAATTCATTGAGACATTTCTATATGTCATCCGATACAAGCAAGGTAAGGAAAACATTGTTGCTGATGTACTTTATCGAAGGTATGCATTAATTTCTATTCTTGATGCAAAATTATTTGGTTTTGAGCATATTAAAGAATTGTATTCTTTAGACCACGATTTTTTTGAGGAGTTTTGGACTTGTGAGAAAAATGCAATAGATAAGTTCTTTAGGCACGAGGGCTACATGTTTTAGGAAAATACATTATGTGTGCCAAATTATTCTTTGCGTGATTTGTTAGTAAGGGAATCCCATGGTGGAAGGTTAATGGGACACTTTGGAGTTGCTAAGACCTTAGCCATTTTGCAAGATCACTTTTATTGCCCACAAATGAAAAGAGATATTGAGAGAATTTATTGTAGACGTGTCACATATAGGCAAGCAAAATCTTAAGTGCAACCCCTTAGTTTGTACACACCATTACCTATTCCCAGTGGGCTTTGAAATGATATTTGGATGGACTTTGTGTTAAGTTTTCCTAGGTATAAATGTGGTAGGGATTCAATTTTTATGGTTGTGGATAGATTTTCTAAGATGGCATATTTTATTCCATGTCACAAAACTGATGATGCTTCATATGTTGCTGATTTGTTCTTTATAGAAATTTTAAGATTACATGATATGCCTAGAATCATAGTTTCTGATAGAGATGCTAAGTTCTTGAGTTATTTTTAGAAGACTTTGTGGTGTAAGTTAGCAACTAAGTTGTTATTTTCTACTACTCTTCACCCACAAATTGATGGTTAAACTAAAGTAATAAATAGAACTTTGTCTACTTTATTAAAAAGAACATCAAAACTTGGAAAGACTTTTTACCACATGTTGAGATTGCTTATAATCGTCTTATTCATTCTGCTACTAAGTTTTCACCATTTAAAATTGTTTATGGTTTTAATCCTTCAACTCCATTGGATTTAATGCCATTACTTTTGTCTGAACATGCTAACTCAAATGGAAAGCAAAAAGATGAATTTGTTGAGTAGATTCATAAAAAAGCAAGACGCAACATGGAGAGGAGAACGGAGCAGTACGCAAAATAAGCTAATAAAGGGCGTCGACAACTAATTTTTGAACTAGGAGATTGGGTTTGGTTGCACATGCAAAAAGAAATATTTCCAGCATAAATATGATCTAAGTTACTTCCAAGAGGAGATAGTCCTTTTCAAGTCCTTGAGCACATCAAAGACAATGAATATAAGTTTGCTTTTTCAGGTGAGTACAATGTTAGTGCCACTTTTAATGTTACTGATTTAAATCCTTTTGATGTAGGTGATGATTATAGGACAAATCCTTTTCACCAACAGGGGAATGATCAGGGCACGCTAATAAATGAAATACAGATTGTATTCAAGTTTCAGTTTGTCCGGTTATAAGAGTTCGAGCTAAAAGGTTCAAGGAAACTCTCACTGGACTGATTCAAAACATTTTGGCTGAGGGGAATTCATGGAGGCCTAGGAAAGATATGATGAGGCATAACTAACAAATAGATTGCAGAATCTATTCAAGTTCTAGTTGGTTCGGTTACAAGGGCTTGAGCTAAAAGGTTCACAAAAATGCTCAATAGACTGATTCAAAATATTTGAGCAGAGGTAAATTCATGGGGGTGCAAAGAGGATATTCCACATATTGCACAAAGTTGGATTTCCATGATTCAAGGTTTGGAATAATCTAGAAGAAATTTCTCATATCAAAAAGTTGATGGAATTAGACAAGTTTTCTAAATTGGTGATCACAGTAGCCCCTTTAAGCAACCCAAGTAGTTAAAAGCTTTTGGGAGCCTACAATAAATATTTATGATAGTAGTTGTAATATTTGAAATAAAGCCTTAATTATTGGTGGTTGCTAGTTAGTTAAAGTCTGCAACTGTATTTATTGTTGTAGTTGCAAAGTTTAAAAAAAACTAGTTTAAAGCCATGTTGGTAGTAGTTGTTAGTTACTAGTTTAGAAGTTGTCATTCAATATTGTCATTCAACAATTTGATTTTGAAAATTCTCTTTGGTTCTTTTAAAACTCTTTCAACTTATCGGAATAATTTCCGTGGCGTTCTCCTTTGACTTATCAATAAATCATTCCATAATTGATTGTGGCGTCTTCATTATACCAAGTTTCTTGCTTTAATATAAGTAATGGGTCACATTTTCATACAAATCTGTTTCTTGACGATCTTGGGGTTCTTTTTGATCCACAACTTTATCAATTTCTTAGCATGGATCGTATCAATTGGTATCAAAGCTTGGCACTAGTTACAGTTTTGCCTATCTTTATATTTTAAAAAAATTAAAAAAAATAGAAACTCTTATTTCAATTTTACATCTTACGTTTCTTTTCGATTCCACAAACTTGAATTCCTTGCTAAAAAAAAAAATTAATCCATGACACATCCTTGTATTTCTAAGCCTTTAAATTCGAATTTCTCTTAGTGAGTTCTTGGAGAATTGTTGCTGGAAATTGTGATATTTGTTTGATTAGTTTGATAAGAACCTATAGAGGATTACTATAAGTGGAAAAAGGGAAGAGTGGTGAGAACATAAGAGGGTAAAAGGCGATCTATTTTTTTGGTGTAAAACACGAGTGAAAGTTGAGTGAATTATTCTTTGAGTGAAACACGTGAGCAAGTGTGTGAGATTTCTTTTTTTTTTTAAACTTTTTTTTGCAGCAAACTTGTCGGACAACAAGAACAAAAATGCTTCGGGATTTAGACCATGATTTTTGTGAGGAGTTTCAGACGTGTGAGAGAAATGCAATAGGTAAGTTCTTTAGGCACGAGGGCTTCTTGTGATGCGAACTAGATTGCCAAAACATCACAAGGTCCATTGAACATCCATGTGTGATAGAGAACAATAGCACAACAACACATGTGATATCAAGTCTCAATATTGGTAGTTGTTAGTAGTTATAAGTTACTATTAATTGTTGTAATAAGTGCTCAAAGTGCCTAGTTTATTGATAGTAGTTGGTAGTTAATAGTTGTAAGTTTTTATTAATTGTTGTAATAAGTGTTGGAATCTCAAGTGCCTAAATTATTGGTAATAGTTGGTAGTTAGTAATTTTAAGTTGTCATTAGTACTGTAATAAATGCTAGACATCCCAAGAGGTCTCTATAAATATATGAGAGATGAGGGAGAACAAAAATAGAATTGATGATATTAATGTTGAGAGTTTTCTCTTAAATTCTTCAAATAACTATTATTAGAACTTATCAAGATTTTATCTTGTGGCGTTCTTACAGACTTATCACTCATAACTTCTCATCTATCTTGAGTGTGGCATCTACTATCTTCTTATACATCTGGTTCTTATCTTTAATAGATAATGGGTCAAGGTTCTTTTTTGTTTATATAAAAATCTGAATTAGAACGATCATTGGCAAAGGAACCTCATTGAGCGTCGGGTCTCACTTTTCTTTGTGAGGTTCACTCATCTTGTTTCAAGAAAATAAATTATGTGCCAAATTGCTCTTTGTGTGATTTGTTAGTAAGGGAATCCCATGGTGGAGGGTTAATGGAACACTTTAGAGTTGCTAAGACCTTAGCTATTTTGCAAGAACATTTTTATTAGCCACACATGAAAAAAGATGTTGAGAGAATTTGTGGTAGATTTGTTACCTGTAGGTAAGCAAAATTTCGAGTGCAACCCCATGGTTTGTACACGCCACTGCTTATTCCTAATGAAACTTGGATTGATATTTCGATTGACTTTGTGTTAACGCCTAGGTCTAAACGTGGTTGGGATTCAATTTTTGTGGTTGTGGATAGATTTTCTAAGATGGCACATTTCATTCCATGTTGAAAAAATTGATAATGCTTCACATGTTGCTGATTTGTTCTTTAGAGAAATTGTAAGATTACATCTTATGCCTAGAACAAAGTTGCAAATATAGATGCTAAGTTCTTGAGTTACTGGAAGACTTTATGGTGTAAGTTAGGAATTAAGTTACTATTTTCTACTACTTGTCATCCACCAATTGATGGTCAAACCGAAGTAGTAAATAGGATTTTGTATACTTTGTTGAGGGTTATAATTAAAAAGAACATCAAAACTTGGGAAGAATGTTTACCGCATGTTGAGTTTGCTTATAATCGTACTATTCATTTTGCTACTAAGTTTTCACAATTTGAAATTGTTTATGATTTTAATCCTTTAACTTCATTGGATTTAATATCATTACCTTTGTTTGAATATGCTAACTTAGATGGAAAGAAAAAGGTTGATACATGAGAAAGCAAGACTCAACATTGAGAGGAGAACGGAGTAGTACGCAAAACAAGCTAATTAAGGGCGTAGACAGCTGATTTTTGAACCCTGGAGATTGAGTTTGGTTACATATGCGAAAGAAAGATTTTCAGCTCAACGACGATATAAGTTACTTCCAAGAGGAGATGGACCATTTCAAGTCCTTGAGAGCATCAATGACCATGCATATAAGTTAGATTTGCCAGGTGAGTACAATGTTAGTGCCACTTTTAATGTTACTGATTTAAGTCCTTTTGATGTAGGTGATGATTTGAGGACAAATCCTTTTCAAGAGGAGGGAATGATGAGGGCACGACTAAAAGTTCCAGTTGGATTTCCATGATTCAAGCTTTGGAATAATCTAGAAGAAATTTCTCAGATCACAAAGTGGATGGAATTAGACGGGTTTTCTAAATTGGTGATCACAGGCCCCTTTAAGTAACCCAAGTAGTTAGAAGCTTTTAGGAGCCTACAATAAACATTTATGATAGTAGTTGTAATATTTGAAATCAATCCTTAATTGTTGGTGGTTGGTAGTTAGTTAAAGTCTGCAGTTGCATTTATTGTTATAATTACAAAGTTTGAAAAAACTAGTTTAAAGCTATGTTGGTAGTAGTTGGTAGCTACTAGTTTTTAAGTGGTCATTCAATATTGTAATAAATGATAGTATCTCATATGTTCACTATAAATACATAAGGGATGATAGGAAAACATTCAGAATTTGATTAAAAAATTCTCTTTGGTTCTTTTAGAACTCCTTGAACTTATTGAAATAATTTCTGTGGCATTCTCCTTCGAATTATCAATTAATCATTCCATAATTGATTGTGGCATCTTCATTATACGAAGGTCCTTGCTTCAATATAAGCAACGGGTCATGGTTTCATACAAATCTATTTCGTGACGATCTTAGAGCCCTTCTTGATCCACAACGTTATCAATTTCTTAGCGTGGATCGTATCAAGATGTTCCACTTGTTGCACAAGGTTGGATTTCCATGATTCAAGTTTTAAAATAATTTAGAAGAAATTCCTCAGATCACAAAGTGTTTGATTTAGTGGAGTTTTCTAGATTGGTGATTACCCAATTTTAACTTATCAAGTGTTGGGGAATGATGGAAATAGCAGCACAGTAGCCTATGTGAGCAACCCAAGTGGTTAGAAGCTTTTGGGAGCCTACAATAAATATTTATGATAATAGTTGTAATGTTTGAAATAAAACCTTAGTTGTTGATGGTAGATGATAGTTAGTTAAAGTCTACAGTTGCATTTATTATCGTAGTTGCAAAGTTTGAAAGCTAGTTTAAAATAAAGCCTTATTGGTAATAGTTGGTAGTTAGTAGTTTTTAAGTTGTCATTAAATGTTGTAATAAATACTGGCATCCAAAATATTCACTATAAATACATAAGAGATGTAAGGAAAGCATTCAGCAATTTGATTAAGAAAATTCTCATTGATTCTTTTAGAACTCTTTGAACTTATCAGATCAATTTTCGTGGTGTTCTACTTTTACTTATCAATCAATCATTCCATAACTGATTGTGGTGTATTCATTATACCAAGTTTCTTACTTCAATATAAGCAACGGGTCGCAGTTTTATACAAATTTGTTTCTGGACAAATTTAGAGTCCCTGATCCATAACTTTATCAATTTTTTTGGCGTGGATCATATCATTCTATGGGCTTGCAATCTTGTGATCTAAATGGGAATGGGCTAAAGGTGTTTATTTGTCTTCAATTAGAGCTTGGGACATGATTTAGAGGCTTTTGGTGACTTTGGGCTTAAAGAGGTAATTGGGAGCTTTATTTGCATGCTATTGGGCTTAAGCTGCTTCTTTTGTGCCTATTTTTATTATTTTACTTATCTCTCTCTATTTTTATGTATTTGGGCCTTTTAAAACTTTTTTAGCTTTATTTTAAGTTGTGAAGGTAAATTAGGCTTATTTTAATTATTTTGGACTTTTTAAGAAAATTAGGTAAGTTTAGAATTTTTTTTCTCATCTTGTAAGCCTGTATAAGACATCTTAAACATCTTGTAGTGTCATCTCTGCCTCTCTTCAAATTTATAAACGTGAAAGAAAAACTTCTTCTCTCTGAAAATTGTCTTATCACGTTTTTCAGCTTTTGGAGACAATTATTGATTTATCACTCTTTGATGATCAAGTGTGTGACGTTAAAACCCTAAATTGATCCTTGCGGGGTCCATTAGACTTATCCATTTAATTGCATAAAATAAACTATAAATATTTTTAAACAATTTAAAAATAAATAATCAAAGTACTAGTAAAATTATAGCTTTCTTAGGTTGTCGATACTACTACATAAGAGCCCCAGCCTCCGGTGTTTCAGTACCAACCTTTACAGCGCTGCAGTGTTAGGGTCTCCACCTTAGCGTTGCGGTATTGGGCCAGTAACGCTATGGTGCTGGAGGTTCTGCCTCCAACGCTACAACGCCGGCCCACCAACGCAACGGCGCTAGACGTTGTGATATTTTTTTAACATTCTTGAACTTTGAAGTGATATTTTTGATGGCGTGGCAATCAATACACATCTTCCATAACCCATCCTTCTTAAGTGCAAGCAATACTGGAATCGCAAAATGACTTATGCTCTTATTCACATACCCCATTCTCCATGAGCTCACTAACCTGGCCTATTTAGAATTGATACTCCAAGTCTTTATTAGTGGTAAAGCATTAGGTATCTCTACAGGAAACATATCATCAAATTCCTGTAAAAGAGAAATAACAACACTAGGCAAAGAGGGGTTAAGTTCATTAGTACTAAAAAATCCACTCTTTTTTGCATATGTGCTCACTGGTTTCCTTTCATTTCTCTCAAATAAACCCTTAATAGCTTTCAGCTTTTCACTCGTGCTCTCTTTCTTTTTGCTCTTGGCCTCTTTCACTTTACACTTATTTTCAAGTTCGACCACTCTTTCATTTTTTAACACACTCTCTTTTTTTATACCTCTCTATTTTTTTATTCTCATTTGATCTTAGTAAACCTGTCTAGAGATTAGAGGTAACAAAGTGATTTGACTCTCATCCATTACAAACATGTATTTAATTGACAACATCATGCATTACACATTTTTAGTATTGCCATAGTCGTCCCAACTGAATTTGCATAGCATGCATAGGTACTAAATCACATAAAACTTCATCTTTGTACCTATCAATAGAGAATGAAACTAGCATTCATTTATTTACCATGACTTCTCTACATTTATTCAACCATTGAAGATCATATGTCATTGGTTGCTTCGGAGTAGGTAAATTTAGTTTTTCAACCAAACTAGTGCTAGCCACATTAGTATAACTAGCACCATTAATAACCTTACTATTGATATGGCATCTATGAAAGATGTCATCACGTTGTACATTCTCATCTTCTTCAGTTTGCAAACTTAATGCACGCTTAGTAACCATCAGCTCGCCATCTATTGGGTACTCCATTCCACCACTTGCATCTTTTAAATGTGGCATAGATTCATCACCTGACTTGCTTTCAGTTTCAATGACACCATTATCACTAAGAATCAGTGCACTCTAATTTGGATATTGAGATGTAATATGAGCTATTCCCAGACATATAAAACATTTGATATCTTTATTACTTGGTTGGGAATAAATTTTAATGTTGCCTTGGCTGTCTCCCACGTTTTGGCCCTTAGGTGCTTCTGCTTTGGAATTGGAATTAGTTTGCTCATCTTCTTTACTCCAATCTAATTTCGAAGAGGATGCAAAACTCGAGTTCTAGCTAAATCTTCTTATATATTTGTCTTTCTACCTTCTTTTCCATATGCAAGAATTTATCCCAAGCATCTCCATCAACGTCATAATATTCATGGTAGCATGCCTATTATTCTTTCGTACATTAGGAATTCTAAGTGACTGCGCCCTTCGTGTACTAGATTCAACTTTATCTATCCATTCATTAACCTGCTCCATCTCTACTTTTAACACTTTCCTCATCTCACCAATTGAAGCTTCCATGAGTAACTTCGAATCAACATTTTTTGATGCATCTCCGCAAGTATTTTTTCTCTTGTTGTTTGACACGTTTTTTGTAAAACAAAGTTAGAAAAAACTTCTCGCACACTCCCTCACTTGTTTCACTCAAAGAATGATTCACTAAACTTTTACTCGTATTTTAACAAAATGTGGTTTTTACCCTCTTTTAAATTCACACAATCTTGCATTTTTCCACTCTTTAGTCTCCCCCTTTAGTTCTATATTGAACTAAATTTGGCTTAATCAAAATTAACTAGTGACAATAAAAAAAACTAAACAAATCAATTTACTAAAGATGAGAATAGGAAAACGCAAAGGATAAAGAAATAAGTAGAATTTAAGAAGCAAAGGGAAAAAGATAAAATGAAACAATAGAATAGAAAAGTAAAGACAAAAGGAATTATGAATTTTGATGCAATTAGGATTTTTTTTAAAGCTAAATTGTACAAAATAAGAAGAATGCACACTTAATGCATCAAAACTTTTAGTAATAGTTCAACTAATTCAGAACTTTCTATTCTTGTTTTTTTAAATTTAGAATGGTAAACTTGAAATCAATTGAACTTGAACTTTTTCTCTACTTTCTTTTTTCAATTTTTTTAGTCTTTTTGATGTAATACTAAATAACAGAACTTGAACTAATTAGAGTGAAGAAACAAATAAAAGTTGTAGATAAGAAGAAACAAAGATGATAGTCTGCAGAATCTAGGGACTAAAAGTTGTGGATTTAAAAGAAAGAACAAACAATAAAATATAAATGATAGTTCAAACTTAATATTAAAGTGATCATCAAAGCATTCAGTGACTTAAGGGCAAATAAGTAATTAAAGAGGCAAGACATTTTTTTCATGCCTAACTTTAATTATGGACATCAATTAGAAGGTTAATTAAGTGATTATTAGTCTAAAGACCAAGCCCAGTTTAATTAAAATAAGTTTTAATTAAATGAATTTTTACTTAATAACATGTATTACTAGAGTACAACCCTTGGCTTTTAATGGAATAGCCTGGGGTTAAGTTAGAAGAATTTGTGTATTATGAGATAATAAGGACTAAGCTTTTTAAGTTAGAGTTAAGAAGCCCTTCTGATCCCTCTATTAGCTCAAATCCTAATTTAACTCTAATTTTTTAATCCTAATCTAATTCAAAGTACCCAAGAGAGATTCTTATATATATGGGAGGTATGGGGTAGTAATAAAGAACAACAAATATAATAAAAAAAATTCTTTTTACATATTATAATGTGAAAAAAGAATTTAGTTATTATAATTCTCTCAGATTTTGGTATTAGTGATTTTAGAGATTAAGTAAAGATCTACGTGCACACACGCGTTAAGCTGGAAGATTTAGGATAGTAGAGAAGATTACAGCCAGTCAATTCAAGATCTGCCATAACGAGGAATTGAAGTAATCTTCTATCCCTATACATATAATTTTGAACAAGACGACTTGGTTATTTTATTAAACAGGAAAATTTAAATTTTAACTCAACAACTTGCATCAGAGCCACCTTGTTTCATATTACATGTATACTTTATTTTGTGTATGGTAGTAATTGTTTATTGTAACACCAATTGCATACTAATCTATATTTGTTATTTTTATTAATTATGTGATGAATGGTTATGCTCAATAATTTATGGTTAGATATTTGCTTGTATGTTTTTCTTGGAATTGTAACAAGAGGGGGTGATGAAATAATATCACAATTTTTCCTTTTAATTAGGTTAATTCTTAGTGATTCTTTAGATTTCTTTGTAAGCCAATTAAACGACTTAGGGTTTTTTTAATTTGTAATTTAAAGAATATGTATTTTATTATTTTTGTTGTAAAAAAAAAGAGAGCAGAAAAATGTAATAAAAAAAAGAAGAGAAAGAATGGGTGGCGGCCCATGAAATGATGATAAAATTAGGGTTCCATCTAAAACATATCACATAGGCCCATCTAAGTTTGAATTAATTCTGTTTTGGCCTAGTCAAGTTTGCACAGATTATAAATTGACCCTATTAGGTTTGTAAATTGTGCAAATAGGCCCTACAATAATTTTATTTTCACTCAGCCCCCTCCAGGTATTGGGTAATCAAAGTTTGGCTAGGAAACTTTGAGATATTTATAAATTGGTCCTAAATTTAACCCAACTTTATTTTTGGACTAATTTTAGGTATTTGCAAATTTAAAGTTAGTCCAAACTTCTTTTAATTTTGGGCTACTTTATTAAAATTATTAGGTCTAAAACTAGTATTTTATTTAAATTGTTTTAGAAAGCCCAATAAAAATTTTAAGCCTAAAATATGCCCAATTTATTTTTATAAAAACAATAATAAATAAGTGGACCAAAGAAAATTAAGAGGCCCAAAATTCAAGCCCATAAAAGAAGACAACCAAGAGGAGGTAATAATATGAAAGAGCCTAAGTTGACTTCAAGTAAGACTTTGAAGAATTTAGGCTTAGATTTAATATTTTTCTTAGCAAAAAAGTCATGAATTGTGGGTTATTTATTTATCTAGTTAATTGATTGGATGAATAACATGTTATATAGATTAAGGGTGCTACATTCATATCTTCATGCAGAACATATATTATTTTGTATGATATTAATGTTCTAATGAGATTAGGATATTATTGTCATATTTTTTAATATTATATTAATTTATTATTTTACGTGGCCTTATAAATTATTTTATGAAAATAAAATTAGATATTAATGAGTAGAACGTCATTTTATAAACTAATTAAAAACTCTATGATTTAAAATATTGAGTGAGAGAGGGCTTTAGGTATAAAGCCCATGGCCTCCATTATTGGTCTTATAGTAAGGTAGATTAATGCATTGCCTTAAACCTTGTGAGCTCCATACGGAGGATATTAATAAGAACTGGTTACTAGATAGGCCTTCCTTAAAGGAAAAGATTCAATATAGGACTCATGCGAAATTGATTATCCTACGGTGCCTTTTTAAATTTGAAAATATAAAGGATTGACATAATGGTTGTACACTCAACTTAGGTTGACTGATATCCTCCATACGTAGTTCTTGTCAAATAAATTTAAGGGCTAAAGAATTGATAATTTATTAATATTTGATATGAGATATCTAGATAATAATAATAAATTAGTATGATATTAGTCTAATTCATGATGGATACGACTACCCTACGAAGGCCTATTCTGAATAAAAATTAGATTACCGATGTATAATGTAGTTAAAGAGTTCTACATAAATGAATTTCATGCATTCATGCAAAAGTTACACATGCAGATAATGTATGCTCATGTATGAATTTATTTTTCAGAATTATGTCTTCATTCATCCCACTAGCATCTATCCTAAACCAAAAAAAGTTAACTAGAAATAATTATATGGATTGGAAAAGGAACTTAGATATTGAACTCACAGCTAAAAGGCACAGATATATCTAGACTAATAAATGCCCTCTAAAACCTAATGAAAATGTACTCTAAAACCAAAACAAGAATTTCTTCCTCTTTTGGCCTCAATCCTAAGGGAAAGAGTAGTAAGAAGAACAACAACAACAAGCTAAAGAAAGCATCTCTTGAAGAAGATTTGTCCTCAAATCTTCACCAGACTCAAATACAACTCTATTGAACTTTGAAGTGGTATTTTTGATAGCGTAGTAATCAACACACATCTTCCACAATCTATCAGTCTTAGGCAAAAGCAATATTGGAATGGCAGGATGATTTATGCTCTTACACACGTACCTCTTCTCTAAGAGCTCATAAATCTGCATTTGAAGTTCCTTTGTCTTATTTGAATTACTTCTATAGGCTGTAATATTTGGAATTGATGCTCCAGGTATAAAGTTGATTTGATGCTCAATTCTCTTTATCAGTGATAAAGCATTAGGTATTTCTTCGAGAAACACATCAACAAATTCCTTTTCATCTTCTTCAGTTTGCAAATTTAATGTACGGTTAGTAACCATCAGCTTGTTTAACATGTTTGCTGCAAAACAAAGTTAGAAAAATAAAAGTACCTCTCACACTCCCTTACGTGTTTCACTCAAAGAATGATTCACTCAAATTCGCAACAAATTTTTGGCCTTTTCTTTTCTTTCTTTTTTCTTTTTCCTTTTTAAAAAATTTTTTTTTTTCAATCTTTTTTTCTCTTCTTTTTTTTCTAAAAACAATCAGAAACCAGAAAAACAAAAAATACGAATTTATGTAAAATAAGATAAATGGAACAATGAAATAAATAAAAGGATAATTCAAACCTGATTAAAGCCTAAGCTCTGATACCAAATGATGTGAACCTCACAAAGAAAAGTGAGACCCGACGCTCAATGAGGTTCCTATGCCAAGGATCGTTCTAATTCAAATTTGTATATAAATAAATAAAAAGAACCTTGACCCATTATCTATCAAAGATAAGAACCAAAGTTATAAGAAGATAGTAGACGCCACACTAGAGATAGATGAGAAGTTGTGAGTGATAAGTCTAAAAGAACGCCACAAGATGAAATCTTGATAAGTTCTAATAATAGTTCTTTGAAGAACTTAAGAGAAAACTCTCAAATTTTATTTTCTCAACCATCTCTCCTCCCACTCTCAATCCTCATGGTATTTATAGAGACCATAAGAGATGTCAAGTTATAACTTTCAAATACAAATTTCAAACTTACAACTAATACAACAATTGAAATAACAAAATTCAAATTTAATCAAATTTTCAGAAAACATACCTAAATCAAAGGGATTAGGTTTCCTTGAATATTCAAATTTTCAGAAAATATGCTTAAATCAAAAGGATTAGGTTTCCTTGAATATTCAAAATTTCAGAAATTCTGCCTTAATCAAAGTGATTAGGTTTCCTTGAATCTAATTTGGATTTATTTGAAATGTATTTGGGCTTATGTTAGGCCTCCATGTGTTTGCCCTCCCACAATCTTGTTGAATCAACCCATTTAATGTTTCTTTAAATTGCTTGGCTCTAAGTCTTGTGATTGGCTCATTTGCCAAACTTAATGTATCATGTGATTGATGGACTTGAGCCCTTCCAAACCCACGTGCGAGTTCTTTCTCTTGTATGCGTATAGGCTGTGTAGTGCCGTTTGCATCAGTACAGTAGTAAGGGTTGGTCGTATACAAACCTTTTTTTGCGGTTAGCTCGTGAGGTGCCGTAGGTCATAATTTCTCTATCTATGACTACGGCTTTTATACTAACATCATCCAAGTACTTTTGATCGCTGATAATGCTGTGCACTGATCCATATCCTTGAACTGATTATGATCTTACTCTCACTTGTAGATGTGGCTATACGAGTAGGTGGATATCTGTCATCCACGTTTACCAGAGAATTCCCCTAGGGGCTTCCCTAGAGGGATGAGGTGGTCGTACCGCTTCAGGGACCACGATATGCACCACCAATGGCTCTTTTTTCGACAGGAGTTTGATACCTTGACTCCTCAGCAGATAAGCTTGTTTTTCTGCGAGATTTCCTTCTTCGTTTGTGTGGATGACCGATTGATGCTATGTGGATATAGATCACCTGGAGGCTTTTCGGGGATAGACCTTACGCTGCTAGGCCAGTTGTAGCTATATTAGAATTCAATTATTTAGTCTAAAACCTAATTATTTTGAATTAGAATATTATGTATATTTTAGAATATTTTATATATATATTAGAATATAGAATAGAATAGATTAATAAAAAAAATTAGGTTAGAAAAAAAAAAAGAATTTCAAATGTCATTTGAATTTGAATTCAAAAATGAAAAAAAATCTTATTATCTAATGTCAGATATTTATTATTGATAAATTTAGAATTGATAAATAAATCAAAATTCTATAATATATATCGCTATATTCTCTTAATCGTTATGTAACAGATGTCAGCTTAATCTGAATGCAATTATGCGAAAGCTTTATAGAATTATTATGAAGCTATGCGACTAGAAATTGATCCCTATGATCGAAGCTATATACTCTATAACATAGGCCTTATCCACACAAGTAATGAAGAACATACAAAAGCTTTAGAATATTATTTTCGGGCACTCAAACGAAATCCATTCTTACCACAAGCTTTTAATAATATGGCTGTGATCGATCATTACATGCGATTATCTCTACTATAGAAAGAAAAAAGAAAGAAAAAAAGGAGAGAAGAAAGAGCAAATACACAAATAAATACTAGAAAAAAAGGCTTTCTACATATGCACCGTGCAAAAAATGATTTTTATCAGCTGTAGCAAAGAAACAAACTTCATAGAAGTCAAAATATGAAGAAATCAATATGCCTATATAGTTTATTCTATGGATAAGGGGTTGAGGCGAGAAATGGCTTGATGAACCGTTCTGTTTGCCACGCATCAAGCCCCATTCACTTGCTTATCGTAGAGGCTGTAAGTACACAATGCCTTGGATCCCTTTATTGGGGAGGGCATCAGGTATATGTACCTTTACCGATTAACCAATTTCTAAACGCTGAAGTAGATCCTAAAGAGATCCCACTTCCTTATGAATTTATCTTGAATCGCGATCTTTTGGCTCAACTTTATCCCAATTCTGTTAAAGGAGCAACCTTATTTTTTACCTTGAATTTGTCAAAATATGCAAAATTTCTTACTTTTCGTGGAGGATTAGATCCAGTAACTGGGGGTTTATGGCTGACCGATATTGCACATCATCATTTAGCTATTGCAATTCTTTTCCTGATAGCGGGGTCACATATATAGGACCAACTGGAGAATTGGTCATGGTCTAAAAGATATTTTAGAGGCTCATAAAGGTCCATTTACAGGCCAGGGCCATAAAGGACTATATGAGATCCTAACAAAGTCATGGCATGCTCAATTATTGCTTAACTTAGCTATGTTAGGCTCTTTAACCATTATTGTAGCTCATCATATGTATTCCATGCCCCTTTATACATATCTAGCTATTGACTATGGTACACAACTGTCATTTTCACACATCACATATGGATTGGTGGATTTCTCACCGACACGGGCCCATACGCGTTGAGTTTGACGATTGAGAATAATAGAGAAGATTGCAGCCAATAAATTCAAGATCTTTCATAGCAAGGAATTGAGGTAATCTTCTATCCCTATACATGTAATTATGAACAAAGTGACCTGGCTTCTGTTGTGTTTATTTTGACCCGTTATCTATAAGAGATTAAATAGTGAGACCCGACGCTCAATGATGTTTCTTTTTCAAGAATCATTCTAATTTAAATTTTTAGATAAACAAAAATATTGACCCGTTATCTATAAGAGATTAGAACCAGAGGTATAAGAAGATTGTAGACATCATACTCAAGATAGTTAATAAGTTGTAAGTGATAATTCTAAAAGAGCGTCACAAGATGAAATCTTAATAAGTTCTAATTCAAGTTCTTTGAATAACTTAAAAGAAAAACTCTTAATATTAATATCATCAATTTTATCCCCTTCCCTTTCATCTCTCATGATTTATAGAGACCTCTTGGGATGTCTAGCATTTATTATAGTAATTAATGACAACTCAAAACTACTAATTACCAATTATTACCAATAACCTAGGCCCTTGGGATGCCAGTACTTATTACAACAATTAATAAAAATTTATAACTACTAACTACCAACAACTACTAATGATGAAAGCACGATTAACAAATGGAATGCAAATCTTATTCAAGTTCTAGTTGGTCCGGTTATAAGGGCTCGAGTTAAAAGGGTCAAGGAAACTCTCATTGGACAGATTCAAAACATTTGAACTAAGGTGAATTCATAGAGGCCCAAGGAAGATATTCCATTTGTTCCAAAAGGTTGGATTTCTATGATTTAAACTTAGGAATAATCTAAAAGAAATTCCTCATATCACAAAGTAAGTGGATGGAGTGGCATTTTCTAAATTGGCGATTACCCAATTTTGACTCATCAAATATTAGAGAATGATGGGAATAGCAACACAGCAGCCTATGTGAGTAACCCAAGTGGTTAGAAACTTTTAAGAGTCTACAATAAACATTTATGATAGTAGTTGTAATGTTTGAAGTAAAGCCTTAGTTGTTGGTTGTAGCTGGTAGTTAGTTAAAGTCTACAGCTGCATTTATTGTTGTAGTTGCAAAGTTTGAAAGCTAGTTTAAAATAAAGCCTTATTAGTAGTAGTTGGTGGTTAGTAGTTTTAAGTTGCTGTTAAATGTTGTAATAAATGCTGGTATCCCAAATGTTCACTATAAATACACGAGGGATGAGAGGAAAGCTGATGTGCTTTGATCTTCAAAATAGATTATTCGAAGTATGAACAAAATCTGATTTCAAGATTATAGTAGTGTCTGGTTTTTGTTGTTTTTTCTTTAAGTGTTTAGGCTGAATTATAACAAATAAATGGTAAATAGGATGAAGGATAGAACTAAAAAGAAACCTTGATAAGTCATATGGACATCACAAGGATCAATTTAGGGTTTTAACGCCACACTCTCAGTGATCAAAGAGTGATAAGTCAGCAATTATCTTCAAGAGTTCGAAAACTTGAGAAGACAATTTTGAGAGAGAAAAGTTCTATTTTCGTGCATAAAATTGAAGAATGAGGCAACTGCCTCTACAAGAAGTTTAAGATGCCTTATATAGGCTTACATAATAAGGAAAAATCATAATTTTATCTAATTGGCTTAAAAGGCCCAAAACAACTCAAATAAGCCTAAACTGACTTGAAAACTTAAACAAAAACTAAACAAGTTTTTAAAAAAAAGGCCTAAATACATGAAAATAGAGAGAGATAAGCAAAATTATAAAATTAGGACCAAAAGAAGCAATTGAAACCAAATAGCATGCAAATAAGACTCTCATTTGCCTCTTTAAGCATAAAGTCGCCAACAGCCTATAAATCACATTCCAAGCTTTAATTGAAGACAAATAAACACCTTTGGATGATTTCCATTCAGATCATAAGATTCCAAGCCCATAGAAGCTTCAATAGTTCCAATTTGACTACTTATGGCCCTTTGAAGCTGTTTGGCGTTAGCTCTTGTTATTGGTCCATCTCAAGTCTCTTTTATGCTCATCTCACCTTCTTGAGTTAATTTAGAACTCTCATGATGCACATCATCACCCCCAGGCTGAAAATAATTTTCCTTTAAGTCAAAATCTTCTAGATCTTTTAAATAAGGAGATAAGTCCTTCATATTAAAAGTGGTTGAAACATTGTAATCACCTGTAAGATCAACTTTATAAGCATTACTATTTACCTTTTCTACAACTTGAAAAGGTCCATCAACTCTTGGTATCAACTTGGACTTTTGCTTGTTGGGAAATCTTCCCTTACTAAGATGAATCCAAATAAGATCACCAAGCTCAAAGCTAATCATTTTTTGTCATTTGTTAGCATGCTTAACATATTTAGCTATTTTCTCCTCAATATGAATTCGAACCTGCTCATGAAGCTTCTTCATTAATTCTACCTTCTTAACCCCATCCATAAAAGTCATCTCATCAATTGGAATAGGAATAAGGTCAACAGGAACAAATCGGTTAAATCCATATACAATCTCAAATGGTGAGAAATTTGTAGCACTATGGACACTACAGTTGTATGCAAACTCTATAATAGGCAAACAAGTATCCCAACTCTTTAAGTTCTTGTTTATAATACCCCGTAATAAAGAAGATAAAGTACGGTTCACTACCTCAGTTTGTCCATCAGTTTATGGATGACAAGCAGTACTAAAAAGCAACTACGTTCAAATCTTCTTCCAAAGAGTCTTCTAAAAGTAGCTTAAGAACTTTGTATTGCGATCAGAGACAATGCTTTTAGGGATTCCATGCAAACGTACAATTTTCTTAAAAAATAAATCAACAATGTGAGTAGTAGCATCAGTTTTGTTTCAAGGAATAAAGTGGGACATTTTGGAGAACTGATCAACTACAACCTTCACTGAATCCTCTCCATGTTGTGTTCTAGGTAATCCAAGAACAAAATCCATACTAATATCCATCCATGGTTGCTCTGGGATAGGTAAAGGCATACACAGCCCATATGCATTCTCTTTACCATTAGCTTTCTTGCAAATAACACATCTTTCAACCACTTTATGAACATCCCGTAACATATTAGGCCAAAAGAAGTGTTCTTGCAGTAGCTCATAAGTTTTTTTTCTCCCAAAATGACCACTAAGACCACCACTATGAACCTCACGCACAAGTAACTCACGCAAAGATCCTGAAGGTTATACATTCTACCCAACTTGAACAAGTAAGCATAAAGAACCCATCACAAGCTCCTTTATCAAATTTAGACACCACATTAGCAAAGTATGAATCACTAGTATATTGTTCTTTCACTTGTTCAAAACCCAACAACCTTGCATTTAACATATAAATCAATGCATACCTCCTAGAAAAAGCATTAGCAATGATATTTATTTGCCCCTTCTTGTATTTTATGACATAAGAAAATGGCTCTATGAATTCTACCCATTTGGCATACCTTCTATTCAGCTTGTTCTGCCTTGTAAGATACTTCAATGATTCATGATCAGTATGAATAGAGAACTCTTTAGGTAATAGGTAATGCTGCCATATCTCGAGAGCCCGAATCAATACATAAAACTCCTTGTCATAAATAGAGTAGTTTAAATGTGCCCCATTCAGCTTCTTACTAAAGAATGCAATTGGCCGCTTCTCTTGCATCAAAACAGCCTCAATACCAAGCCCAGAAGCATCACACTCTATTTCAAATATTTTAGCAAAATCAAGAAGTGCTAAAATAGGAGTAGAACATAATTGTTCTTTAATCAACTCAAATGCCTTTTGTGCATTCTCATCCCACCTAAACTCATTCCCTTTTTTGAAACACTCTATCATAGGCACAACAATAGAACTAAAGTCTTTAATAAACCGCCTATAGAAAGAGACTAAACCATAAAAACTTCTCACATCAGCAACACCAATAGGTTTAGGCCAATCACGAATTGCCTTAACCTTCTCCTCATCAACCTTAATTCTACCACTAGAAACATCATACCCTAGAAAGATAACACTATCTTGGCAGAAATAACACTTTCTGAGGTTTTCATACAACTTAGCATCACGCAAGATCAGGATATCATCAGAAGTTTTACTGTAGATCAGGATATCATCAAAGTAGACCACAACAAATAGCCCAATAAACTTCCTCAAAACATAGTTCATAAGCCTCATAAATGTACCAGGTGCATTAGAAAGCTCAAACGGCATCACCATCCACTCATATAATCCATGCTTAGTTTTAAAGGCTGTTTTTCATTCGTCATCTTCTTTCATCCTAATTTGGTAATATCCTTTTATCAAATTAACTTTAGAAAAATAAAAAGCACCATGCAATTCATCAAGCATATCATCAAGTCTAGGAATAGAAAATCGATACTTAATAGTTATCTTGTTGATAGCTCGACTGTCCACACACATTCTTATGGTATCATCCCTCTTTGGAACAAGCAAAGTAAGCACTGAATAAGGACTAAGTGACTCACGCACGTAGCCCTTATCTAATAGCTCACTAATTTTCCTTTGAATCTCCTTTACTTCCTCTGGATTACATCTATATGCTGGTCTATTAGGAAGTGAAGCTCTAGGCACCAAATCAATTTGATGCTTTATACCTCGAATAGGTGGTAATCCCAATGGCAGCTCTTTCAGAAATAAATATTTGAATTCTTCAAGCAACTCCACAACCTGCCTCAGCAAATCCAAACCCTCCACTTGCAATAAAGGCTTTGCCCAAGCCATGAAAACAACCCCCACAAAAGCTAGTGCTTACTCAACATCTCCCTTTTTGGCTAACATTAGCCTTTTACCCGATTCCACAATCTCCCTTTGATTTCGCAACTGATCTTTTCTAACTTGTTGAGAACTAAAAGGCATCAAATTCACTTTCTTCCTATTCAGCACAAATGAATAAGTGTTTCTTCGTCCATTATAAGTCACATCCTTGTCAAACTGCCATGGACGTCCCAATAGCACATGACTAGCTGTCATAGGAACTACATCACATAAAACCTCATCATGATAGGTTTTAATGGAAAATGGCACGCGAACCTGTCTTGTAACTTGAATCTCTCCATTCTCATTAAGCCAATGCAATTTGTATGGTTTAGGGTGTGGAACAGTAGTTAATCCCATTTTTTCAACGAAAGTAATGGATGCAACATTGGTACAACTACCATTATCAATAATCATAGCATAAATCTTATCTCGAATTTGACATCTTGTATGAAAGATGTTTTCACGTTGCTTTGCACCAATATCAACTTCAGCACTTAACCCTTTGAATTACTAATAAATTTCCCTCCATTGGCTTAAGATTCTTGAGTTAATTTAGAGCTCTCATGATGCATATCAAAAGCATTCAGCAATTTGATTAAGGAAATTCTTTTTGGTTCTTTTAGAACTCTTTGAACTTATAAGAATAATTTTCGTAGCGTTCTCCTTTGACTTATCAATCAATCATTCCATAATTGATTGTGGCATCTTTAATATACTAAGGTTTTACTTCAATATAAGCAACGGGTCATGATTTTATACAAATCTATTTTTGGACAGTCTTGGAGTCATTCTTGATCCAAAACTTTATCAAATTCTTGACGTGGATCGTATCAGTTGGTATTAGAGTTCGGCACTAGTTATAGGTTTGTTGATTTTTATATATAAAAAATTGAATTAAAAAAGTAATATTGTAACTCTTGTAATTCTTATTTCAAATTTACATCTTTGAGTTCTTTTTCGATTCCACAAATCTGAATTCCTTGCTAAAAATAAATTTGTGACACAATCTTGGTTTTTCTAAGCCTTTTAACTCGAATTTCTCTTGGTGAGTTCTTGGAGAATTATTGCTAGAAATTATAATATTTGTTTGATTGGTTTGATAAGAACCTATAGAGGATTACTACGAGTGACAAAAGGCAAGAGTAGTGAGCACATAAAAGGGTGAAAGCCAATTTGATTTTGTGTGAAACACGAGTGGAAGTTGAGTGAATCATTCCTTGAGGGAAACACATAAGAGACTGTGCGAGGTTCTTTTTTTTTTCTATTTCTTTAACTTTGTTTTATAGCAAAAATATCAGACAATAAGAACAAAAATACTTCTAGAAATGAGTGAGAAGAGGTTGATCCAAAGTTTCTCATGGAAGCTTTAATGGGTGAGATGAAGAGAGTATTGAAAGCGTAGATGGAATAGGTTCATGAGCGGATAGAGGTAGAGAATGCATATTTAGACCAGCCATAAAATAATCCTAATGTGGGTAGAAGAGGGAGAGTTCAACCTAAGGAAGTGAGAATTGAATCTGAAGAGTGTTATGGGAACAGTTTTGATGAAAAAGATTACCAATGATGTGAACCTTGCCAATGATGTGATAAAACCCAACAACAATTGATATAAAGATTCTGAGATCTTCAAGACGCAAATTTAATGAGTCTTAACCCTTGAGTTAGTAAACTAAGAACCAAGACTATGGCTGGATAGGGGACGCCACACCAAAACACTTAAAGACACTCAAGAATCAAGGTGATAAATCTAGTTGTTTGAACACTACAAGAATAATCTTGATAAGTTCAAGTCCTTTCAAGAATTAAAAATAACACATAAACTCTCAAATTTTATTTTCTAAATTCGTCCTCCCATTCTAAATTCACATGGTATTTATAAAGACCATATAGGATGTCAAGTTACATCTTTCAAACTTACAACTACCCTCTCACTCAAAGTCTAAACTTATAGCTACCCTCAAACTCAAAAGTCCACAATTACAATTAACACAACAAAATTCAAACATATCACAACAAACTTACAGCTACCCATATACCAAAAAGTCCACAAGTACAACTAATAAAACAATTGCAATTACAAAATTCAAAATTAATCTCTACTAATTCAATCAACATGTTCCTAATTCTTAAATTTAAAGGAAAAGTGATTTACTGGCCTTCTAGAATCAAATCTCTAGAAAATCTGCTTTAATCAAAGTGTAATTAGGTTTCCTTGAATCTGATTTGGACTTATTTGAAATGAATTTGGGCTTATGCTAGGCCTCCATGTGTTTGCCATCTCACAAACTTGTGATTGGCTCATTTGGCAAACTTAATGGATCACGTGATTGTTAGACTTGAGCCTCTCTAAGCCCACGTGTCTCATAAGCCTCTTCAAGTCCACGTGGGAGTTCTTTCTCTTGTATGCATATAAGTTGTGCAGTATTGTTTGCATCATTCTCCCATTTTTGAAGAAGATTTTTCCTCAAATCTTTGTTTGCATCATCACCTACATTGAAATTAGATAAGTCAAAAACATTAAAGTTAGCATTAACACCATACTCACCAGGTAATTCAATTTTGTAAGCATTGTCTTTGATGCTTTCTAATACTTGAAATGGACCGTCACCCTTAGGAAAGAGTTTAGAACGTCTTTGCTTGGGAAAGCGGCCCTTCCTCATATACAGTCAAACCCAATATCCTGGTTCAAAGATAATCTTCTTACGTCCCTAATTGGCTTGTTTGGCATATTGCTCCATCTGCCATTCTATGTTTTACTTTGCTTTCTCATGAATTTGCTTAATAAAATTAGCTTTCTTCTTGCCATCTAAGTTAACATGTTCACTCAAAGGTAGAGGAGTTAAATCAAATTTTGAATAGTAAAAGCTTAGTTGCAAAATGAACACAACAATTATAAGCAAATTCAATATGTGGCAAACAATCTTTCAATGTTTTCAAAAAATAATTTATGATAGCACGTAGTAAAGTAGATAAAGTCATATTTACTACTTTAATTTGACCATCAATTTATAGGTGATATGTAGTAAAGAACAATAATTTAGTTCCCAGCTTTCCTCACAAAGTCTTCCAAAAGTAGCTCAAGAACCATACGTCCCGATTAGAAACAATAGTCTTGGGCATGCCATGCAACCTAACAATCTCCTTAAAAAAGGAATCAGCTATATGTGATGCATCATCAATTTTATGGCATACAATAAAATGCGCCATCTTAGATAATCTATCAACAACTACAAAAACTGAGTCTCTTCCCCTCTTAGTCTTAGGTAAGCCTCTAACAAAATCTATAGTAACATCGACCCAAGGTACACTAGGAATAGAAATGGGTGTGTAAAACCTATGTGGTTGATGCTTAGACTTAGCTTACCTACAAGTAATGTATCTCACACAAATCCTCTCTACATCACATTTCATGTGTGGCCAAAAGAAATGCTCATACAATATACCTAAAGTCTTTGCTACCCTGAAATGACCCATCAAAACTATTAACGTATTTTAGGATGTATGACTGTGATTGTGTACATGTTAAGAAAACTAAATACATGTATCATATACATGATTTTGTGCGGAATTAAGCATATAATCAACATATACACATGTAACTTAAATCATTAACAACTTAAGATAATAGAAACATACCTTTGAAGAACTTAGATGAAAATTTCAAAATTGTTAGATTGTTCCAAACGTTGAACTCACTTTGAAGTGAATACTTGTGCAATTCTAGTTCACAACTATCCGGTAGGATTGTAAAACTAGAATGGCAGCTATCAATTATTTCTAGCAACAAGTTTCAATTTGTGAAGAAAATGAGTAAATTAATAGTTTTCTTTTATTTTTCTCTCTTATTCTTTTACAACACTTTGCAAAAGGAATTAAAACTAAAAACCACCCTCTATTCTCGCTCTTTCGTTTCTTGTTTTCTTTTCACTTAAACAATGAATTATTCAATTCATTTTAGGTGTGTTAAGCACTTCGTAAGTGCTATCAAAATTGATTAAGTGACCAAAACTAAAAAAAAGAAAAGATTTGGTGGCTATTATACCTAATTAGGTATATGTCTCCCACCTAAACCAAAATAATAAACAACTAAATAAATATTATTATTTATTTAAATAATATTTATTCAATTATTTAGAAACTATTTGAATAAATAATTTTTAACTTATTTGATTTTACTAACATAGTTAATGGGTGAATTCATGGAGCAAAATTGTGTCACTTGTTAATATTTAATTAGTTAACAACTCTTACTAACTAATTAAGTGATGTGCTTAACATTTAAGTCTAGAAAAGTGCACAACTTGAGGAACCCTAAAATATATTTTTAGTTTGCAGGAATTTCTAGGATTGAACTGTTCAATCCATAATGTTGTCCAGAGTAAAATGAGTACACTTCATATTATGATACTCTCTAGGTCCACGCTTGAATTATCATATGAAACTCCTACATACGTCCGTGAATGATGCCCTACACACATGTTATGGATATTAAAAAGTGGCGCGTTAGACTATACAAGTTGAGGTTTTAACATATTTGTATAATCTCTCTATTATTTATATCCGAGTAAAGCAAAGATATCAACACTATCAAATCTTCATATGCCTGATCATAAGCTTATCGCTAGAATTGTATTTTAATAAATAATATTTGCAAACACTTTTATGTGATTATTTATCCCTAGGGTTAAACTCTTTTCTTGGAAATTACTACTTATAGTAATAATACTTTCTGAAATACAATCTTAAAGCATTAGGATATATTACTCACTCAAATAAGCTGATGGATCCTATATGTACACCGGACTCCATGAGCATCTGATCATACCTAGTAGTTAGACCATGAAAGATTTATGACATGTGTGAAACCAAAGTATGGTAGATCAAAAGATCTACTTAACTCGAAAGATCCTCCATTGATAGCTTTATGGGAATATCTCTATTGGAAATCTTTGTGATTCTGTTCAGTATTTAGTCCTTACTGAATACATGTATCTCTATGCGAGCTTCCACTAAACTCATGATCTGCTAAGACTAACAATCTGGACCATTTAGATATAAACATACATCGATCTATATATTTATTAAGGTCTTCACTGATAAACCAGTATCAATGAAGATAGATTAGGAAGATAATATTTGAGAACATATTTGCAGAATGACATTTCCTAGTATTATTCGCAACTACTTCATTATTAATATATTCTCAAGACTTTGTCCCAATTCATATCAGGCTCTAACTCTTTAGATATCGTTGACACTTATAACCTGGTAATTCTTATTAGTACTAGCATTTATAACTCTCAGTGATGCTAATTCTTAGCACTGATCTCCTTTAGAGCAGATCTGAACTCTTTCAAATTATAAAATGTCTGAAACGTTACATGCATCTTATCATATACAAAATATAATTAACAATTTAATGAAATAATAATACTAGTATAAATATTAAACAAATAATCATACATAAAGAGATGGCACGTAAGCATAAATTCTAACAAAACCACCACTATGTGCTTCTCGAACAAGTAATTCACGCAAGGATGAATGTGAAATACATAATTTATTTTCTCGAAACAAAAAACATCATGTAAGTAGAACTTCCCACTCACCTTTCTAGTGCACATTTTAAATAAGTCACCAAAATCACAATCGTTTGCATATAATTCCTTAATGAAATCAAATCCAAGCAATTTAGCATCAAGGGTTGAAAGCAAAGCATACGTACGTGATATTGCATCGGCAACTACATTTTTCTTACTTGTTTATTGATAAGGGACAGTACACTCAAGCCTTAGTATTCTTAAAAGATTGTAACCAGCCCATGAAGCCCAAAATGAAAAAGATTGTGGAGGAGTCAGCACCTCAATTCTAGAAGTTTGACATGCTGAAAATTAAGACTTTCCAGTAGCTCTTTTGAAATTTTTAGCAACCAATTTAGAATTTGAATTCCAGCAAACACTTTAAGACTTTCCAGCAGCACTTTAGGACTTAGATTTGCTGTAACATTTGAAATTTACTTGCTTTTGAATTGTCTAATACTCTTTCACACTTGTAGCTTGATCCTAATGGTCTCTATATAAACCATAGGATTGAGAGTTTGGGATCAGTTATTGTTTGAGTATTCAGAGAAATAAATAGAGTATTTTTTTTCATAAAAACTTGTTTTGAGTTGGTGTCTAGCTAATTTCAAGTTGCATCTTGCTGAACGATATCAACATAAATACGTCTTCACGAATGAAATCGTGAGCCCATCAACACTTGTCCTGCATTAGGTGGTATCAGAGCCTCGTCTTGAGATGGCAGGCCCTAGTGACTTGAATGAAGATCGTTTGAATGTTTGAGCAAATAATGGAAGCACGAATAATAGAATTGCAGGAACGCATAGCAGCATCAACCAAACTAGTTATGAAGTTGATAAATAATGATCCAGTACAACAAGAATCAACGGCAGCAAGGAGAAGACCGCCTAGACAACCACATTCTGCACCAATGAATGTCAATTTAGAGGAAGAGACTACAGATGAACTTGAGGTCAGACCACAAGCAAAATGAGCAACCATGGGTGCACGAAGAAAGCCTAACCGATTTGCCCTTCCAATGGATGATTTTGAAGAAGAGAAAATCGAAGGAGAATGTGATGGTGTGTTTCTGCCAAGAGGGACACAACAACACCAACATGATGACTTTTACAAGGTAAAAGCTGATTTGCCTACTTTTAATGGTGCTACTGATATAGAACAGTTTTTGGATTGGGAATATGAGGTAGAAAGTTTCTTTGAAATTATGAATTTACGTCTAGAACGTAAAGTAGCTTTAGTGGCCTACAAGCTACGTGGTGGTGCGGATGCTTGGTAGCAACGCCATCAAGAAAGTCTAAGATCAAGAGGACTGCCACCCGTCCCTCATTGGCACTAAATAAAAACACTCTTAAGGGGATGTTTTCTTCCGTTGGATTATGAACAAACTCTTTTTCAACAATTCTAGAATTGCGTCCAAGGAATTCATTCTATTTCAGCTTATACAGAAGAGTTTCTAAGGTTGCAAGTTAGGTGCAACTTGACAGAAACTAAGGATCAGCAAGTGAATGGATATGTAAATGGGTTGAGTGATGGGATCCAAGATAGGTTGGCCATGCAACAAATCTGGTCAATAGATCAAGCACAAAACTTGACAATGAAGGCTGAGAAACTAGCAAAAACTAGGAGGTATCCAATGGCACTACCTTATTCCAGAATTGAACCAAACACTAAACCTACCCATACTACATCTGAGAGCAAGCCTATAGAGTTTAAGGGTAAATAGGTAAGCAAAAGGAAGACTGAGACAAAGGGGAAGGAAATAGTGGATAGTTTAAAGGGTATTAGATGTTTCAAGTATAATGAGATAGGGCACAGATCTAGTGATTGTCCTAGGCGCAAATTTGTCAATGTTGCCCAATGCGAGCCTGGGGAGGACTACGACATAACCACATCCAATCCCATACAGCATTGGTTGGATAAAGAAGAAGCCTAGCATGAAAATTACACAACAATGCTATTTACCATTATCTTTGGGGAAGACTTACAAATCGGAAGTTCTTTGTGACGTTGTGGAGATGGATGCATGTCATGTGTTACTAGGCAGGCCGTGGCAGTTTGATGTTGATGCAACTCACAAGGGGAGGGACAACACTTATACCTTCACTTGTAATCACAAGTGGATAGTTGTGGTTCTAAACCAACAAGAGAACACTTTGCCAAAAGTGGAGGAGAAGGCTTTAATGTCCATGGCTCTTAGTGAGAATAAGTTTGTGGGAGACATGAAAATTGCCAAAACTTGTGCTTTTCTTATAGTGAAGGGAATAGAGGAACCTATGCAATCGACACCTAAGGAGATTCAAGGCTTATTGGCAGAATTTGTTGATGTAATGGTAGAACCGACACAATTGTCTTCAATGCGAGATATTCAACATCGCATTGATTTTGTTCCTGGAGCTAGCTTGCCGAATCTGCCGCATTATCGTATGAGTCCAAAGGAACATGAAATCTTAAAGGAGAAGGTGGAGGAATTACTACAAAAGGGACATATACAAGAAAGTATTAGTCCTTGTGCTGTACCTGCCTTACTCACTCCAAAGAAGGATGGAAGTTGGAGGATGTGTGTAGACAGTCGTGCTGTCAATAAAATAACCATAAGGTACCAATTACCCATCCCTAGACTTGAAGACTTGTTTGATTAGTTGAGTGGTGCTAAAGTATTCACTAAGATAGATCTGCAGAGTGGATATCATCAAATCAGAGTTCGTGTGGGAGATGAATGGAAACAACTTTCTAAACAAAGGATGGGCTATAAGTGGCTAGTCATGCCATTTGGGTTATCTAATGCGCCAAGTACATTCATGCACCTTTTGACTCAAGTACTCAAACCCTTTTTATCCCACTTTGTTATTGTTTATTTTGATGATATTGTGATTTATAGTAAGAATGTAGAAGAGCACCTTAATCATATTTGGAAAGTTCCAGTTGTGTTGAGAAAGAATGAGTTATTTATAAACTTAAAGAAATGTGTATTTTTAACAAACAGACTAGTGTTCCTAGAATTTGTTGTAAGTAGTGAAGGAATTCATGTGGATGACGAAAAGGTAAAAGCTATTAGAGAATGGCCACAACCGAAGACTATAACAGACGTAAGGAGTTTCCACGGCCTAGCAACTTTCTATCACAGATTCGTTAAAAATTTCAATACCATTGTGCCACCAATTACCGATTGCTTGAAGAAAGGGGGATTTCAATGAGAAGAAGCTGCTGATCATAGTTTTGAATTGATCAAAGAAAAATTGACTACAGCACATATTCTATCTCTGCCTGATTTTGCCAAAACTTTCGAGATTGAATGTGACGCAAGTGGGATTGATATAAGAGCTGTTCTTTCCCAAGAGAGGAGGCCCATTGCATTCTTTAGTGAGAAGTTAAGTGAAGCAAGACAAAAATGGTCAACATATCAACAAGAACTCTATACAGTATTTCATGCTCTTAAGACGTGGGAAGCATATCTTTTGCCTAAAGAGTTCATTGTCTACTCAGACCACCAATCTCTCAAGCATTTTTGTGGGCAGAAGCATGTTGATCGTATGCTGTCTAGGTGGGCAACTTATTTTGAAAGATTCAATTATGTTATTGTTTATAAATCTAAAATTACAAACCGAGTAATAGATGCTCTAAGTCGTCGTGCCATTCTTCTTGTTACTATTTCTACTAAAGTTCCAAGTTTCGAACAACTAAAGGAACGTTATGAGAATGATGAAGATTTTGGTGATGTTTGGATTAAATACCTAAAGAAGCAGCCTTTAGGTGAATATTTGATCCAAGATGGGTATTTGTTCAAGGGGAACAGATTGTGTATTCCCAGGAGCTCATTACGTGAAAAATTGTTAAGGGAAATGCATTCAAACCATTTGAGCGGCCACGTGGGCAGAGACAAAACTATAGTTGGTTTAGAGGAAAGTTATTACTAGCCTCAACTTAAACGAGATACTAGAAAGTTTGTGCAAAGGTGTCCAACTTGTTAAACGAGCAAGGGGCAGTCACAAAACACAGGTTTGTACATGTCTTTGCCTATTCCTAATGCACCTTGGGATGACATCTCTATGGACTTTATATTTGGTTTACCAAGGACCCAGAGGAGAAATGATGCTGTATTTGTGGTGGTTGATCGATTTTCCAAAATGTCACATTTCATTCCATGTTGTAAGACAACATATGCACATCATGTAGCCAAGCTGTTCTTTAAAGAAGTTGTTTGTTTGCATGGTGTACCCCTTTCTATCACTTCAGATAGGGACAGCAAATTTTTGGCAGCCTTTTGGCTCACTTTATGAAAAAGGTTTGGGACTACATTAAAATTTTCTAGCACAGCACATCCCAAACAAAAGTTGTGAACCGTTCTTTGGAAAATCTGATTAGGTGCATATGTAGAGACAAGAAGGGCCAATAGGACTTTGCTTTGGCACAAGCAGAGTATGCTTACAATAATTCAGTCAACCGTTCTATCGGAAGGAGTCCTTTCTCTATTGTTTATACAAAGATTCCAAGATATTGTGGATCTAGTCAAACTTCCTTCTACTGTAGGTTCTAGTGCAGTTGCGTTTGCTTTAGCGGATACCTATTCCAAGATATTCCAGGAGGTGCATCAAACCTTAGAGGAAACTAGCCTCAAATATAAGACAGCTGTAGACAAGCATCGAAAACATCAAGTGTTTAAGTTGGGTGATAAAGTGATGATTCATTTACATAAGAAGAGGCTGCTTACGGGAGTTCATGGCAAATTAAGGCAAAAATGTTATGGTCCTTTTAAAGTTTTGAAGAGGATACATGATAATGCATATGTGATTGACCTACTCGATGATATGGGCATATCTAAAACTTTTAACATAGCAGATATCTTCACCTATCATCCTGAAGGCAACCTATATAATTACTCGAGGATGAGTTCGTTCCAAGTAGAGGAGAATGATGGGGGATAGCACAATCAAGCCTTAGTATTCTAAAAAGATTGTAACCAGCCCATAAAGCCCAAAATGAAGAAGATTGTAGAGGAGTCAGCATCTCCATTCTAGAAGTTTGACATACTAAAAATTAAGACTTTCCAGTAACTCTTTAAGACTTTTAGCAACCAATTTAGAATTTAAATTCTAGCAAGCACTTTAAGACTTTCCAGTAGCTCTTATGGAATTTTTAGCAACCAATTTAGAATTTAAATTCTAGCAAGCACTTTAAGACTTTCCAGTAGCACTTTAGGACTTAGATTTGCTGTAATGTTTGAATTTTACTTGCTTTTGAATTGTTTAATACTCTTTCACACTTGTAGCTTAATCCTAATGGTCTCTATATAAACCATAGGATTGAGAGTTTGGGATCGGTTATTGTTTGAGTATTCAGAGTAATAAACAGAGTGTTTTTTTTCATAAATACTTGTCTTGAGTTAGTGTCTAGCCAATTTCAAGTTGCGTCTTGTTGAACGATATCAATATAAATACGTCTTCACGAACGAAATCGTGAGCCCATCAATGCTTGTCCTGCGTCATTTATATTTGATCACATAGGAAATTTTTTTAATGAACTCCACCCAATTGGTATGGCGTCTACTCAACTTATGCTGTGATGTGAACCTCACAAAGAAAAGTGAGACCTGACGCTCAATGAGGTTCCTTTGCCTAAGGATTGTTCTAATTCAGATTTTTATATAAACAAAAATAAAAACCTTGACCCGTTATCTATCAAAGATAAGAATCAGAGGTATAAGAAGATAATAGATGCCACACTCAAGATAGATGAGAAGTTGTGGGTGATAAGTCTGAAATAATGCCACAAGATGAAATCTTGATAAGTTCTAATTACAGTTCTTTGAAGAACTTAAGAAAAAACTCTCAACATTAATATTATTGATTCTATTTCGTTTTCCCTCATCGCTCATATATTAATAGAGACCTATTGGGATATCTAACATTTATTACAGTAATTAATGATAGCTTACAACTACGAACTACAAATAACTAAGCTACTTGGGATTATTACAACAATTAATGAAAACTTACAACTACTAACTACCAATTATTACTAATAAACTAGGCACTTGGAATGCTAGCACTTATTACAACAATTAATAGTAACTTATAACTATTATATACCAAAAAGTATCAATATTAAGACTTCAAGTCACATGAGCTACTCACATGAGTTGCTGTGCTATTGTTCCCCATCACACAGGATGTTCTCAATGGACCTTGTGATGTTTTGGCAACCTAGTTCGCATTATTCCCCCTTTCTTGAAAAGGATTTGTCCTCAAATCTTTACCGGGCTCAAATACAACTTTCTTAAACTTTGAAGTGATATTTTTAATAATGTAGCAATCAACACACATCTTCCACAATATATCATTCTTAGGCACAAGCAATACTGGAATGGTATGATGATTCATCCTCTTACACACGCAGCTCTTCTTTATGAGCTCACAAATTTGTCTTTGAAGTTCCTTTGTGTCATTAGGATTAATTCTATAGGCTGTAATATTTGGAATTAATGCTCCAGGTATAAAGTTGATCTGATGCTCGATTCCTCTTATTAGTGGTAAAGCATTAGGTATCTCTTCGAGAAACACATCAAAAAAATTCTTTTTCATCTTCTTCGATTTGCAAACTTAATGTACACTTAGTAAACATCAGCTTACCATATACTGTGTACTCAATTCCATTACTTGCATTTTCCAACGGTGGCATAGGTTCGTCATCTGACTTCTTACTTTCAGTTTCAATGACAAGGTTATTGCTTAGAATCAATGCACTTTGATTTGCACATTGATATGCAATATGATATTGGCTACCTCTCATGTTTTGGCCCTTAGTTGGTTCTGCTTTGAAATTAGAATCAGCTTGCTCATCTTTTTTACTACAATCCAATTTTAAAGTTGATGTGGAACTAGAGTTTTAGCCATATCCTGTGGAACTATTCTTACTTAGTTGTTTGTCTACCTCATTTGCCCTATTCAACAATCTATCCCAAGCATCTTCATCAATGCCATCATCATTCATGGTAGCACGCCTATCTTGAATTCACAATTTAGGAACTCTAGGTGTCTACGCCTTTTGTATACTAGATTCAAATTTATCAATCCGTTTATGAACTTGCTCCAACTCTACTTTCAATATTTTTCTCATTTCACCCATTAAAGCTTCATGAGAAACTTTGAATCAACCTCTTTCGATGCAACTTCAGAAGTATTTTTGTCCATGTTGTATAACATGTTTGCTGCAAAACAAAGTTAGAAAAATAAAAAAGAACCCCGCACACTCCCTCACGTGTTTTACTCGAAGAATGATACACTCAACTTTCACTCGTGTTTTTTTTTAAATTTAGAAAAGTAAATCTGGAATCAATTGATTTGATTTTTTTTATATTTTTTTGTCTATTTTTTTATTTATATATAATAACAGAACTTGAAGAATTAGATAAAATAACAAACAAGAAGAAACAAGAAAATTGATATAGGCTACAGATTTTTAGAGACTAAAATAAAGTTGCTGATTTAAAAAAAAAAGAACAATTAATGAAAATTAAAGGATAGTTCAAACCTGATTAGAGCCTAAGCTCTGATACCAAATGACGTGAACCTCATAAAGAAAAGTGAGACCCGACGCTCAATGTGATTCCTTTGCCCAAGGATCGTTCTAATATAGATTTTTATATAAACAAAAATAAAAACCTTGACCCGTTATCTATCAAAGATAAGAACTAGAGGTATAAGGAGATAATAAACACCACACTCAAGATAGATGAGAAATTGTGAGTGATAAGTCTAAAAGAACGCTACAAGATGAAATATTGATAAGTTTTAATTAAAGTTCTTTGAAGAACTTAAGAGAAAACTCTCAATATTAATATTATCGATTCTATTTCATTCTCCCTCATCTTTCATATATTTATAGAGACCTGTTGGGATATCTAACATTTATTACAGCAATTAATGACAACTTACAAGTATTAACTACCAATAACTAAGGTATTTGATATTCCAGCACTTATTACAACAATTAATAAAAATTTACAACTATTAACTACCACCAATACCAATAAACTAGGCACTTGAAATGCTAGCATTTATTACAATAATTAATAGTAACTTAAAACTATTAACTACTAATAACTACCAATATTGAGACTTCAAAACACATGGGCTACTCACATGAGCTGTTGTGCTATTGTTCCCCATCATACATGGATGTTCACTGGACCTTGTGATGTTTTGGCAACCTAGTTCGCATCATGCTGCTCCTTTAAATGCTTCAAAGATTCGTGATCTATTTGAATAACAAACTCTTTCGACCATAGGTAGTGCTTCCAGGTCTCCTGTGTTTGAACTAATACAAAAAATTCTTTATCGTAAGTGGAATATTTTAGGACTACCCCACTCAATGTCTCACTAAAGTATTCAACCAATCTTCCTTCTTGCATCAACACTCCTCCGATACCTATACTTGAAGCATTACACTCAATTTTGAATGTTTTAGTAAAGTTAGGTAAAATACGCAAATATGCATTAGTCAATTTGTCTTTGATGAGCTCGAATGATGTTTCTTGCTCCTCTCCCCACTTAAATGGAATATTCTTCTTGATGACTTCGGTTAGGGGCGCGACAATACTATTGAAATCCTGAACAAAGCGTCGGTAAAAACTAGCTAAGCCATTGAAGCTTTTTACCTGACTCATTGAAGTAGGCGTTGGCCAATCTTGAATTGCCTTCACCTTTTCATCATCAACCTCAATTCCTTTAGAACTTACAATAAAACCAAGAAAAACAAGTTTATCCGTGGAAAATTACATTTCTTAAGGTTAACAAATAACTTTTCTTTTCTTAGAACCTTTAAAAAAGGCATTAAGTGTTCAACGTGATCGTCTAGGTTTTTGCTATAGATTAGGATATTATCAAAGTAGACAACTACAAATTTTCCAATGAGAGTGTGCAAAACATAGTTTATAAGTCTTATGAAAGTACTAGGTGCATTAGTAAATCCAAAAAGGTATAACTAGCCACTCTTACAAACCATATTTTGTTTTAAATGCAGTTTTTTCACTTATCACCTTCTTTCATCCTAATCTAATGTATCCACTCTTGAGATTAATCTTAGAAAACACACAAGATCCATAATGTCGAGGAATAGGATGGCGATACTTTACTGTAATGTTGTTGATGGCTCGACAATTAACACACATCCTCTATGTCCTATCCTTCTTAATCACTAGTTACAACGGAACCGCACAAGGACTTATGCTCTCTCTAATATACTCTTTTTCCATGAGCTCATTAACTTGCCGTAGAAGTTCCTTCGTCTCCTCAGGATTACTTCTATAGATTGGCCAATTTGGAATTGTTGCACCGGGTAGAAATCAATTTGATGTTCAATTTCTCGAATTGGAGGTAAGCCTAGAGACACCTTATCGAGAAAGACATCATCGAATTCTCACAAAAGAGAAATAATGCTGCTCAATAAAGATCCGGCAAGATCATTAGTACACAAAAAAGCCCTGTTGTACATAAGTACTATAAGGGGCTGTTGTGAAAATTAAGCTCTCTTGATCTCACATTGTTTTGCAATGTAGTTATATTTTTCCTCTCTTACACTCACCAAGGCCGCAACTCTCTCAATTTTCTTCTCACCCCATTTTTTGCCTTTGCTTTTCTCTTTTTCTCTCCTCTCATTTTCTTTACTTGCAGCTTTGGCCTCTCTCACACTCTTTCGTTCCTTTTTTTCACTCACTTTTTGCATCTTGAGTTAGTCTTTAAGAATTTGTTTTAGATTCAATGGTACAAGTGTTATAGGCTGTTTTTTGATGATAAAAGAGTACCTGTGGGTGTAACTATCATGCATGACTCACCGATCGAATTGCCATGGTAGTTCTAATAGAATCTGCATGCGTGCATAGGTACCACATCATAAAGCACCTCATCCTCAAACTTACCAATGGAAAACACCACCAACACTTGTTTTGTTATCTTGACTTATCCACAATTGTTTAGCCATTGAAGTCGATATGGTCTTGGATGTTTCAAGGTAGGAACAAGTTCTCTCGCTAATTATTTTCTTCTTCCTGGACGTATGCGCCAAGAGCTGGTCTTGCCACCAATGATTCTCCTTTTGCTGTATATTGCTCTTCATAGTCATCTTCAAGAGGTATCATGTCATCATCTACTTTGTCTTCTTTCTCAACTTTTAACTCAATCTCCCCTTGAGTGTTAATCACCATCACCCTTTTGTTTGGACATTGACTAGCTATATGTCCTTTATCTTGGCATTTGAAGCACTTAATGTCATAATTTTAAGAAGTTGTAGATTCAATTTTACCTTTTTTTCAATGTTGCAGCTTATTTGGCATCCTTAGTTGGCTCGAACTTAGGCTTAGTTAACTAAAATTCATCTCGTTTAGGGGCTGGTCTCTATGAGTTTGTAGCAGCTGTGCTTGGGTAGTTTTTACCGACGCTTTAATTGCTACTCAACTTTGATAGCTTGGTGTACCATATCTATTAACTCCACATAATATTGCATCTCCACTACGTCCGCTATCTCTTGGTTTAAGTCATGCAAGAACCTAGCCATAGTGGCTTCTCTGTCCTCCTCTACATTAGTTCGGATCATAGCAAACTCCATCTTTTTGTAGTATTCATCAACACTCTTGGATCCTTGAGTTAGACGTCGTAACTTGTTGTATAACTCCGATAGTAGCTAGGAATGAAGCATCTTCTTATGATAGCCTTCATCTCGTTCCATGTCTCAATAAGTTGTTCATAATTTTTCCTTATTTCCTTCAACAATTAATCCCATAAAATAATAGCATAGTCAATGAATTCAATTTCAGCTAGTTTTACCTTTTTTAGCCTCGGAGTAATTGTGACAATTGAAGATCATCTATATCTTCATCTCTCATTTTAGATACGCCTCGGGGTCATTTTTACCTTGGAAGGGTGGCATCTTCACCTTAATGCTTCCCAAGTCATTATACCATCTAGGTCTTCCCCTCTTAGCATCTCTATCTCTATATCCACGTCGAAATCTACCCTGGTTCATTGGTGGTTCATCCAGTTTATCCAACTCCTCTTCATCTTCAACATTACCCCATTGTACTCCTAATTGCACTTGCTTAGTGGTTACCCAATGGAAGTGTTTTGATGCTGACCTTTATTTTCCAACCTATTTTTCCTCTCATGAATTTGCACCAATTCGATCCTCATCCTCCTCATTTCTTCTAACAACGCTTGCAGCTATAAGTTAGGATTGGTTGGTTGTTGTACCTCTTCAGTTGATTTTTCTTCTTGATTGTATAACAAGTTTAAAATCTATAAAAACACGGTTAAGGCATCACAAGCACTCTCTCACGTGTTTCACTCAAGAAAATTCACTCAATCTATTGTTTAGCACTCAAACAGCTTTTACCCTCTTATGTTCTCACCACTCTTACCTTTTTCCAATCGCGTGTCTTCTTTTCACTCTTAATTAGACTCAAGAACCATCGAGATTCAAGTGGCAATTCAAGATGAGAAGCAACTGAGATAAGTCACAAAATTCAAGTAGCAATCCTTAAGAAATTGATGTAAGCAATCAACTTGGGAAAGTGGTTAGCATACTAAGAACCAAGACTACGGTTGGATAGAGGACGCCACACCAAAAAACCCAAGGATACTTAAGAACCAATGTGATAAGTCCAATTGTTTGAACGCCATAAGAATAATCTTAATAAGTTAAAGTCCTGTAAAGAATGAAAGAAAAACACAAAAGCTCTCAAATTTTTTTTTTGAATCTGTCCTCCCACTCTAAATCCCCATGGTATTTATAGAGACCATATAGGATGTCAAGTTAAAACTTTCAAACATAAATTTCAAAATTATAATTACCCTCTTACTCAAAGTCTAAAGATACAGCTACCCTTAAACTCAAAAGTCTACAATTACAACTAACACAATAAAATTCAAACGTATCACAACAAACTTACAGCTATCCACATACCCAAAAGTCCACATGTACAACTAATACAATAATTACAATTACAAAATTCAAACTTAATCTTTACTAATTCAACCAACATATTTCTAATTCTTGAATTTGAAGGAAAGGTGATTTGCTAACCTTCTAAAATTAAATCTCCAGAAAATCTGCTTTAATAAAAGTGATTGGGTTTCCTTGAATCTGATTTGAACTTATTTGAAATGGATTTGGGCTTATGCCAGGCCTCCAAGTGTTTTTCATCTCACAAACTTGTTGAATTAGCCCATTTAATGCTTCTTTAAATTGCTTGGTCTAAGTCTTGCAATTGGTCCAATTGGCAAACTTAATGGATCACATGATTGCTTGACTTGAGCCCTTCCAAGCCTATGTGTCTCACAAGCCCCTCAAAGCCCACGTGTGCATTCTTTGTCTTGTATGCATATAGGCTGTGCAACATTGTTTGCATTAACAATGATCTAGAAGCTTACCACGAGTTGGAGAAGAAGATAGAATTAGTATTTGATTGTCATAACTATTCAGAGTTAAAAAAGGTAAAACTTGCACCCATTGAATTTTTCAAATTTATAATTGTTTGGTGGGATCAACTACTTTTAAACAGGAAGAGAAATAAAGAGCATTTAATAGAAAAGTGGGAAAAAAATAAAAACTGTGATGATGAGATGGTTAATTCAAAGCCATTACTACTGTGAGTTGTACAAATAATTTTAAAGTCTGACATAAGGTAATCAAAGTGTGGAGGATTATTATAAGGAGATGAAAATTGTTATGATTAAAGTGGATGTAGCGGAAGACCAAGAGGCCACTATGGCTAGGTTATTGGTTGGTTTGAACTGGGAAATTGATAATTTGGTAGAATTGCAATAATATGTAGAGTTAGAAGATATGGTGCCTATGACTATCAAAATTAAGAACCAACTCAAGAGGAGGGGTAGCAGTAAATGGAAAAACCCTAGCTCGGGTTCATCATGGAGGCTAAATTTTATGAAGAAAAAAGAGAAGCAAGCTACTGCCAAGCCCAAAATTCAGCAAAAATAAGAAATGACCAGCCATGGAAATCAAGGTAAATCTAATTCTTCCACCGCTCAAAATTGTGATATCAAGTGTTTTAAATGCCAAGGTAGGGGTCACATAGTGATGCCAATGCCCAAACAAAAAAGTTATGATATTGCGAGATAATGGTGAAATTGAATCCGATGATGAAGATGTCACCAAATCTATGCCACCATTGGAGGACGTGGATGATGAGAAATATGCTGCCCAATGTCAATTGTTGGTTGCAAGAAGAATTCTAAATTTATAGGTCAAAGAAGATGATGAAGTGCAGCGAGAAAAAATCCTTCATACTAGTTGCCACATGCAAAACAAGGTTTGTAGTGTAATTATTAACGAAGGTAGTTTGATTAACGCTACTAGCACTACAATGGTAGAGAAATTAAGACAGCCAACAATTAAACGTCCCGGCCTTACCAAATTGCAATGGCTAAATGACAGTGGTGAGGTGAGGGTTACTAAACAGGTCTTAGTTTCCTTTTACATTAAAAAATATAAAGATGAAGTTTTATATGATGTAGTTCCGATGCAAGCTAGACACTTGTTACTAGGCTAACCATGGCAATTTGATCGGTGTGTTAAGCACGATGGTTTCACCAACAAATATTCATTTATATTTAGTTAAAGGATAATCACTCTCTACTCCCTTTGTCACTAAAGTAGGTCTATGAAGATCATGTGATATTACAAAAAAAAGAGTGATCAAAAGAAAGAGAGCGAAGAAAAGAAAACAAATAAAAATCAGAAAGAGAGAAAAAGAGAAAAAGAGAGGCTGAGAAAAATAAGAGAGAAAACAAGAGGACAGATTTGGCCATATAGAGAAAAACAGAGAGAAAAGCAAACTCTATTCAAAAACGAGTGAAATGAAAATAGCGATGTTTTCAAATTAGCCAACGATTGTACTTTTATACAAAAAGTGTATTTAAACACTAACTAACTTGACTTGTCTATGCCTAGTTCAGTTGTTTCTCTTTTGCAGGAGTTTGATGATGTCTTTCCCACGGAGATACCACCTGGTTTACCACCTATTTGAAGAATTGAATATTAGATCTATTCTGTGCCTGGTGCTTTTAACAACTACTAATATTAAGGCTTCATGTCAAACGACTATCAAACTTTGCAACCACAACAAAAAATAGAGTTGTAGGCTCCTAGAAGCTTCTCAACACATGGGGTACTCACATGAGCTGTTGTACTACTGTTCCCTATCACCCATGGATGCTCAATGAACCTTATAAAGTTTTGGCAGCTTGGTTTGCATCAACGAGTGAAAGTTGAGTGAATCATTCTTTAAGTGAAATAAGTGAAGGAGTGTGCGAGGTTTTTTTTCTAACTTTGTTTTACAGTAAATATGTCAAGCAACAAGAACAAAAATACTTCAGCACTTGCATTAGAAAAGGTTAATTCGATGTTTCTCATAGAAGCTTTAATGAGTGAGATGAGGAGAGTGTTGAAATTAGAAATAGGCAAGTTCATGAATGAATAGATAAAGTTGAATCTAGTACAAGAAAGGTGCAATAATGTAGAGTTCCAAATGTGTGAAGGCATGATAAGCGTGCTACCATGAATAAGGTGACATTGATGGCAAGAAAAGTAGAAAGACAACTAAATAAGAAGAGTTCGGTAAGATATGGCCAGAAATTAAGTTTTACATCCTTTTTAAAACTAGATTGAAGTAAAGAAGATGAGCAAGCTAACTCCAATTCCTATGTAGAAACACCTAAGGGCAAAAAATGTGGGAGACAGCCAAAACAAGGGTAAACTTGATTCCCAATGATGCGATATTTCTATATCTTATAATTGAATGCAAGTATACACTATCGTATACAAGTAATAAATAGACAAAAGAGTTGGATGTCGAACCCACAGGGATAATGTCTTCTTTTTAACCAAGTACTAAAATTATGTCGTTTTAGTAATTATTCAGATAAATAAAAGTCTAAGAGTGAATTTAGAAAATATAAAAGTAATGACGCAATGTAAAGAGATTTGGATGATAGTAATATAGAGAAAACCTAAGATTAATACTATTCCTTAATATGATTTTTAATGATTAATCCTTTAATATTTAATTCCCTTAGTTCTTGTTATTGATCAAGACACTAATGTATTCACAAGTCTCTTCCAAGGTCATGCAAGTATACCTTCATTTACCAATTACTTATATTCCTATGGTATTTGTAATAAATTAAGAGTCATTAAGATTAAGTCTTATTGATCATACATGCCAATTAGGTATATTCCTATGCTAATTTGAAACTTGCATATGCAACATGGAATGTTACTCTACAATCGTGCATCAAATTATCTAGATTTAAATATAATGATTTCACTTCCGAGTTTATAAAAAATATTATTAATTCATTCACCATATATTGGCCAGATATATTGAAGCATTAAGAACAAGTAATTTGAATAACAAAGAACTAAGTTTATTAAATATTAAAAAGTTATGGTAATTAAAAGCACATATTGAGTTCAAGTTTTAACCCTCGAAAGAAAATTTAGTTTATGGCTATAAGAGAACAATGGTAATAAGAAATCATAATACAATCAATAGCAAATCAATATAAACGTCAAATTGCTCTTGATTACGCTGCTTAAGAAATTCTTGATGTCGAAGAATGCCTTGAATCTCTCTCATGGTTGCTTCAATTAAGCTCCAATTTCTCTCTAAGACTTATATTATGTGTTATTGGATGCTCTCTAAAGGTTGGGTATGAGTGGCCTTTTATAGGAATTGGTTTGAGCTTGAAAACCTTAATTCTTGTCAGATTAGGGATTGCACTACCACTAGGGCGCTGCGTGTAAAAGGCCTTACCACTAGAGTGATGAGGTACTGGTGTTGGAGCGGTGGCGAGCTAGCGTTGAGGCGCTAGACTACGACTTAAACAAGTTAATTTTTTTTTTCTATTTTCTTATTTTGATCATTGTTCCAGTGTTGGGGCAAAAATCCTTGTGGTGTTAGGGCGATAGATCTATTTTCATTTTAGTCCCTATTTTTACTACTTTAAATTTCATTCAAGTCCCTGTAAATAACAATAATGCACATAAATAGCCATTTATTCTCGTAAAATAATAAAATACCAAAATAAAAACATGAAAAAATATATGACAAATATGCCTTTATTTCCCGACCAAGTAATAAAGATATAAATTTTTTTATATATTTAGAAACAGGTTGTATTGCATTTCAATGTCCAAATTAGAGTGTGTTGATTCTAAGCAATAATTGTGTCACTGAAACTAAAAGCAAGTCAGATGATGAATCTATGCCACCGTTGGAAGATGCAAGTGATGGAATAAAGTACCCAATAGATGGCTAGCCAATGGTTAATGGTTACTAAGCATGCATTAAGTTTACAAACCGAAGAAGTTGAGAAGGTACAAGTGAAACGCGACACTCAATGAGGTTCCTTTGTCAAGGATCGTTCTAATTTATATTTTTAGATAAACAAAAATAAGAACCTTAACCTGTTATCTATAAGAGATAAGAATCAGAGGTATAAGAAAATTGTAGACGCCACACTCAAGATAGATGAGAAGTTGTGAGTGAGCAAGTCCCACAAGATAAAATCTTGATAAGTTCTAATAAAAGTTTTTTGAAGAACTTAAGAGAAAACTTTCAACATTAATATTATCAATTCTATTTTTGTTCTCGCTCATCTCTCATATATTTATAGAGACCTCTTAGGATGTCTAACATTTATTACAACAACTAATGACAACTTACAACTACTAACTATCGACTACTATCAATAACTTAAGCACTTGGGATTCCAGCACTTATTAAAATAATTAATAAAAACTTACAACTACTAACTGCCAACTACTACCAATAAACTAGACACTTTGAATGCTAGCACTTATTACAACAATTAATAATAACTTATAACTACTAACTACAACCAATTACCAATATTGTGACTTCAAATCATATGGGTTACTCACATGAGCTGTTGTGTTATTGTTCCCCATCACACATGGATGTTCAATGGACCTTGTGATTTTTTTCGCAACTTAGTTCTTATCATTTCCCATCTCTTGAAAAGGATTTTTTCTCAAATCTTTATCGGGCTCAAATACAACTTTCTTGAACTTTGAAGTGGTATTTTTGATAGCACAGCAATCAACACACATCTTCCATAATCCATCATTCTTAGACATAAGTAATACTGGAATGGCAGAATGACTCATGCTCTTACACGCGTACCTCTTCTCTATGAGCTCACAAATCTGTATTTGAAGTTTCTTTGTCTCATTGGGATTACTTCTATGGGCTGTAATATTTGAAATTAATGCTACATGTATAAAGTTCATTTGATGCTTGATTCCCCTTATTAGTGGTAAAGCATTAGGTATCTATTCAAGAAACATAGCAACAAATTCCATTTCATATTCTTCAGTTTGCAAACTTAATGTATGCTTAGTAACCATCAGCTTACCATCTACTAGGTACTCTATTCCATTACTTGTATCTTTCAATAGTGGCATAGGTTCATCATCTAACTTGCTTTCAGTTTCAATGACATTGTTATCGCTTAGAATCAATGCACTTTGATTTGGACATTGAGATGCAATATGACCTTAGCTGCCTCCCACATTTTGGCCCTTAGTTGATTCTGCTTTGAAATTGGAATCAGCTTACTCATCTTTTTTACCCCAGTATAGTTTAAAAGATGATGCGGAACTAGAGTTTTGACCATATCCTGTGAAACTCTTTCTACTTAGTTGTTTGTCTACTTTTTTTGCCATATTCAACAATCTATCCCAAGCATCTTCATCAATGCCATCATCATTCATGGTAGCACGCTTATCTTGAATTTGCCCATTAGAAACTCTAGGTGTCTGGGCCATTTGTGTACTAGATTGAAATTTATCTATTCGGTCATGAACTTGCTCCAGCTTTACTTTCAATATTTTCCTCATCTCACCCACTAAAGCTTCTATGAGAAACTTTGAATCAACTTTTTTCGATGTAACTTCAGAAGTATTTTTGTCCTTGTTGTTTAACATGTTTGTTGCAAAACAAAGTTAGAAAAATAAAAAGAACCTCGCAAACTCCCTTACTCAGATTGCTTCACTCAAGTTTCACTCGTGTTTTTTTTTTAAATGTAGAAAAATAAATCTAGAATCTATGGAATCTGAATTTTTTTTGTCTTTTTTTATTTATTTATGATACGATCAACGCCAAGATGTTGATAAAGTTGTGGATTAAAAAGGACTCCAAGATCGTCAAGAAACAGATTTGTATGAAACCGCGACCCATTGCTTGTATTAGTGCAAGAACCTTGGTATAATGAAGACGCCACATTCAATTATGGAATGATTGATTGATAAGTCGAAGAGAACGCCATGAAAACTATTCCGAAAAGTTCAAAGCGTTCTAAAAGAACCAAAGAGAATTTTCTTAATCAAATTGCTTAATCCTTTTCTATCATCCCTTATGTATTTATAGTGAACATTTGGGATGATAGAATTTATTGCAATATTGAATGACAACTTAAAAACTAGTAGCTACCAACTACTACCAACATGGCTTTTGATAGAGTGTGTGGGACCTACCAACACCTTGGTCCACTAGCTGGATGACACCTCAGAGCCACTGGCGTCCCAACACACAATTAAATCTCATGCATGACCCCTAACCGTGTTGAACCTGGGATCTCATCCCTTATAGGCCTTTAAGGTTCAATGGTTGTACCCATTGAGCTAGCCAGCCTGATGGGTACCAGGACAAACCTCTAAAGGCCTATTAGGCCTCCATAGAGATGGGGGCGGGGGTTCGATTCCTTAGGGGTTTAGGTAACCTGAGAATTGTATGTTGAGACGCCAGTGGCTCTGAGGTATTATCTAGTTAGTGGACCAAGGTGTTGGTGGGTCCCACACATTAACATCGATTACGGCCTTTTTTATTTTTGTTAGTGTGTGAGACCCACCAACACCTTGGTCCACCAGCTGGATGACACCTGAGAGCCACTTGAGTCTCAACACATAATTCTCAGGCTACCTAAACCCCCAAGGAATCAAACCTCTGCCCCCATCTCCATAGAGGCCTTATAGGCCTTTAAAGGTTATCATATTTATATGGTATAATGCTTGTAACATTGCAGACACTGTTTGATCTTAAAGAGTTCAGATCTGGTCTAAAGGAGTTTAGACCAGAACTAATAGTTAGCAAAGCTAAGAGTTATAAATGCTAAGAGTTAGCACTATTAAGAGTTGGCAAGTTATAAGAGTTAGCGAGCTCTAAAGAGTTAGAACCTTGTCTATAATGGGACAAAGACCTGAGAGTATACTTGTAATGATATAGTTGTAAAGAGGCAATAGGAGCTAAGAAATGTCATTATGTAAGTATGTCTTAAACATAATGTTCCTGATCTATGATCACCAATGCGGGTCTATCGGTGAATTCACATTATATAGATTAGTGTATGTCTATATCTAACTGGTTCAAATGGTTATCCTTAGCTGACCATGAGCTCAGAGCTTGTATAGGCATGCGAGTATTTAGTCAGGACTGGATACTGAACAGACTCACGAGGACCCCAATAGATATCTTATGAAACCGTCAAAGGAAGGTCATCTCGAGTTGAATAGTATTCGTGGTCCTTTGACCTGAGCGCCACGGTGGTCTTGTAAGTGATCCATCATACTTTTGTTCCACATATGTCAGAGACCTTTCATGGTCTGACCACTATGTGTCGCTGGGTATGATCCGATGCTCATGAAGTCCGGTGTGCGTAGATATGGGATTTGTCAGCTTACATAGGTAAGTTGTATATCCGATGCTCCGAGATTGTATTTCATAAAGTCTTATGGCCACAAGCATAAACTCGAAAAAAGAGTTTTCCACAAGGTCAAACAATATAGCAAAAGTGTTTACGTATATTGTTTATCGAGATACGAATCTGGAGAAACAAAGTATTCCTTTTTGCTTTCTTTTCAACTCAGTTATATCTAATCTATTTTCGATTTTTTCTGGCTCGACTATCCTCCCTAGCCGAGCCATTCCCTTTTATGAGACAAAAAAGCCAGGCAAAACCAATAAAGAAAAAAGAAATTCACCGAGAAAAAAGGAAAGAGAGGGATTCGAACCCTCGATAGTTCTTTGTTTCGAACTATACCAGTTTTCAAGACTGGAGCTATCAACCACTCGGCCGATGTAGATATATATCCCCGCACATGTATGGTCTAACATGCTGATTTGTAATATTCGTAACGTATACATGGGGCATCGATTACGGATTAAAGGAATAGTTCCATTTGACAAATTGGATGTAGACCTAGAGAGTCCTAATATGAAATGACTCTTTGAGCACTTTGGTAATTTACCATATTGAATTGTTTAATACTGTATAATTCAGCAATTTACTAAGGTTAAGTTAACTTAAGTATATGGTTAAATGGTGGGACCCACTTTAGGATAACTTGGTAACCTAGTAAGGATATAAATGTAATTTTACTTTATGATTATTTAATTGTTAAATAATTAAAATAAATATTTATTTATTTAATTGTTAAATAAATGATTTAACTTAACTACGGTTAAAGGTTAACTATATGGTTAAGTTAAGTTAACTTTACTTAATGGTTAAGTAAAGGTTAACCTAACCACGGTTAAGTTAGTTAACTATGGTTAGAATATTTAAATATTTATTAACTTAAGGGTTAAGTTAAAATAACCTAACTAAGGTTAAATGTTAACTAAGGTTAGGTTAAGTTTAATTAAATGCAAATGAAATTCAAATTAGTATATAAAGAGAAATGAAATTCAAAATTCATAAGTTTCAAAGTTTTAGGTTTTTACATTTTGCAATTTTGGTAGCCATTTCAATTTGAGAAATTGGAATTCTTTGTTTTGTGTTTTAATTGTTAGACAACAAAACAAATAGATAAATGGTTACTAAATGTAATAACTAAAATAAATTTGGTTTTATTCAAGAGTTGAATAAAAGGAAAAACAAATTTAACTAAGTTAAAGAGTTTAACTTTGAATCAAGTTTAAGAGTTAAAAAAAATGCTGGATTAACATACTGCTATTCTAGACAATCAAACCCACCATTATTGATCACTAGGATTGATCAAAGATTCATTTTATGGTGGACTTCAAGCAAATTAATTCAAAGGCTTCATGGGTTATATTTCTCAATCTTGTTTTTCAATTTAATAAATATGTATAACATGTGTTCATTGTATTGTTTTAATCTTCCGTTGTGCACATATATATATGAGATATGTATATTTGTTGTATGATGAACACATCTTACATGCAAGCACCCTAGAATAATCAACACCTAATAGTTTTAAACTAGTTTTGTTTTTCAAACTTTGCAACTACAACAATAAATGCTTCAAACTTTGCAACTAGAATAATAAATGTAGCTGCGAACTTTAACTAACTACCAACCACCAACAACTAAGACTTTATTTCAAATATTACAACTATTATCATAAATATTTACTATAGGCTCATAAATGCTTCTAACTACTTGGGTTGCTCAAAGGGGCTATTGTGATCACCAATTTAAAAAACTACTCTAATTCCATCAACTTTGTGATATGAGAAATTTCTTCTACATTATTCCAAAGCTTGAATCATGGAAATCCAACTTTGTGGAACAAGTGGAATATCTTTCTTGCACTCTCATAAATTTACCTCTGCCCAAATATTTGGAATCAATCCATTGAGAGTTTCCTTGAACCTTTTAGCTCGAGCTCTTATAACCGGACAAACTGGAACTTGAATAGGTTATGCATTCCATTTGTTAGTCGTGCCCTCATCATTCCCCTCCTCTTGAAAATGATTTATCCTCAAATCATCACCTACATAAAAAATACTTAAATCAGTAACATTAAAAGTGGCACTAACATTGTACTCAGCTGGTAAATCTAACTTATATGCATTGTCATTGATGCACTCAAGGACTTAAAATGGTCAATCTTCTCTTGAAAGTAACTTAGATAGCCGTTGTGCCCAAAATCTTTCTTTTTACATATGCAACCAAACCCAATCTCCGGGTTCAAAAATTAGCTATTGACGCTCTTTATTAGCTTGTTTTGCGTACTGCTACATTCTCCTCTCAATGTTGAGTCTTGCTTTCTCATGTATCTGCTTAACAAATTCAACGTTTTTCTTTCCATCTAAGTTAGCACGTTTAGACAAAGGTAATGGTATTAAATCCAATGGAGTTAAAGGATTAAAACCATAAACAATTTCAAATGGTGAAAACCTAGTAGCAGAATGAATAGTACGATTATAAGTAAACTCAACATGTGGTAAACATTCTTCCCAAGTTTTGATGTTCTTTTTAATTATTGCCCTCAATAAAGTAGATAAAGTCTTATTTACTACTTCAGTTTGACCATTAGTTTATGGGTGACAAGTAGTAGAAAATAATAACTTAGTTCCTCACTTACACCATAAAGTCTTCCAAAAGTAACTCAAGAACTTAGCATCTCTATCTGAAACTATTGTTCTAGGTACACCATGTAATCTTACAATTTCTCCAAAGAACAAATCAGCAACATGTGAAGCATCATCATTTTTGTGACATGGAATGAAATGTGGAAATCTTATAAAATCTATCCACAACTACAAAAATTGAACCGTACCACGTTTAGACCTAAGTAAACCTAACATAAAGTCCATCGAAATATCAATCCAAGGCTCATTGGGAATAGGCAGTGGCATGTACAAACCATGGGGTTGCACTCGGGATTTTACTTGCTTATATGTAACACATCTACCACAAATTCTCTCAACATCTCTTTTCATGTGTGGCCAATAGAAATGTTCTTGTAAAACATCTAAGGTCTTAGGGAGTCCAAAGTGTCCCATTAACCTCCATCATGAGATTCACTTACTAACAAATCACGCAAAGAGCAATTTGGCACACAAAATTTATTTTCTCGAAACAAAAACCTCTCGTGCCTAAAGAACTTACCTATCGCATTTTTCTCACACTTATAAAAGTCCTCACAAAAATCATGGTCTAAAGGATACAATTTTTTTAATATGCTCAAAACTAAGTAATTTTGCATCAAGAGTAGAAATTAATGCGTACCTTCAAGAAAGTGCATCGGCAATGATGTTTTCCTTACCTTGCTTGTATCGGATGACATATGGGAATGTCCTAATGAATTTCACCCATTTTGCATGTCTCCTATTCAACTTATGTTGGCCCTTCAAATGTTTTAAGGACTCATGATCGGAGTGAATCACAAACTCCTTAGGACAAAGGTAGTGTTACCGTGTTTCTAATGCTCGAATCAATGCATATAATTCCTTATCATAAATAGGATAATTTAAGGCTACTCTACTTAATTTCTCACTAAAATATGCTATTGGTCTTCCTCCTTGCATAAGAACTGAACCTATACCCATACCTGAAGCATCACATTCAATTTCAAAGGTTTTAGTAAAATCAGGCAAAGCAAGTAAAAGAGCATGAGTTAATTTTTCCTTGATCAATTGGAATGCCTTCTCTTGTTCATCTCCCCATTTGAATCCAACATTTTTCTTGATGACTTTAGTAAATGGTGCGGTGATGCTGCTAAAATCTTTAACGAACCTCCTGTAAAAACTAGCGAGCCCATGAAAACTACGAACATTACCTACACTTGTGCGACTCGAACATTCTTTAATCGCGTAGATCTTTTCTTCGTCAACCTGTATTCCTTGTGTACTAACAAAAAAACCAAGAAACATAAGTTTATCGGTACAAAAGGTGAACTTCTTCAAGTTAGTAAATAACTTATCTTTTCTAAGTACATCCAAAACTGATTTCAAATGTACAGCATGATCATCCAAGTTTTTGCTATAAATGGGAATATCATCAAAATAAACAACAACAAACCTTCCTATGAAAGAATGCAAGACATGGTTTATTAATCGTATAAAAGTACTTGGCGCATTAGTTAATCCATATGGCATAACTAACCACTCATATAAGCCGTAATTCGGTTTAAAAGTAGTTTTCCATTCATCACCCTTCTTCATTCTTATTTGATGATACCCACTCTTTAAATCAATCTTAGAAAATATACAAGCACCATGCAACTCATCTAACATATCATCTAAGTTAGGAATAAGATGACGATACTTTACCGTTATACTATTAATTGCTCGACAATCAATGCACATTCTCCACGATCCATCATTTTTTGGAACCAAAATTATTGGCACAGCGCATGAACTCATACTTTCTCTTATATACCCATTTTTCATCAATTCACTAACCTGCTTTTGTAGCTCCTTTGTCTCTTCGGGATTGCTTCGATAGGCTGGTTGGTTTGGAATTGAAGCACAGGGCACAAAATTGATTTGATGTTCAGTTCCTCGAATAGAAGGTAAACTAGAGGAATCTCCTCGGGAAAGACATCGTCAAACTCTTGCAAAAGAGAAACAATTGAACTATGCAGAGACAAGTAAAGTTAAATACGCCTCTTTCTATAAAAGTACAATCATTGGCTGATTTAAAAACACTGTACCTTTTATTTAATTCATATTTGCATAGAAGTTTGCTTTTCTCTCATTTTTCTCGGCCTATTTTTTTCTCTTTCTGATTTTCATTTTTTTTTCTTTTCCTTACTCTCTTTCTTTTGATCACTCTCTTTTTGTAATCTCACTTGATCTTTATAGACCTATTTTAGTGAAAAAGGGACTAGAGTGATTGTCCTTTGATTAAACAGAAATGAATATTTGTTGGTAAAACCATCGTGCTTAACACGCCGATCAAAGTGCTATGGTCGGCCTAGTAACAAGTGTCTAGCTTGCATTGGAACTATATCACACAGAACGTCATCTTTATATTTTCCAATACGAAAGGAAACTAACACCTGTTTAGTAACCCTCACTTCGCCACTGTCATTTAGCCATTGCAATTTGTAAGGCCGGGGATGTTAAATTGTTGGTAGCCCTAATTTCTGCACCATTTTAGTGCTAGCAACATTAATACAACTACCTCCGTCAATAATCACACTACACACCTTGTTTTGTACGTGGCATCTAGTATGAAAGATGTTTTCTCGTTGGACTTCATTATCTTCGTTGACCTGCATACTTAGAACTCTTCTTACAACCAGTAGTTCACCTTAGGCAGCATATTCCTCATCATCCACGTCCATTATAGCTTCTATGAGAAACTTTGGATCAACCTCTTCTGATGCAGTTCCGGAAGTATTTTTGTTCTGTTGTCCGACATGTTTGCTGCAAAACAAAGTTAAAAAAAAAAGAACCTCACACACACGCTCACGTGTTTCACTCAAAGAATGATTCACTCAACTTTCACTCCTGTTTTCCACAAAAATAGATTGGCTTTTACCTTCTTATGTTCTCACCACTCTTGCCTGTTTCCATTCTTAGTAATCCTCTATAGGATCTTATCAAACTAATCAAACAAATATCACAATTTCCAGCAACAATTCTCCAAGAACTTACCACGAGAAATTCGAATATAAAGGCTTAGAAATAAAACAACAAGGCTGTGTCATGGATTTTTGTTTACTGGAGTAAGGAATTCAGGTTTGTGGAATCGAAAAGAAACTTAAGATGTAAAATTGAAATAAGAATTACAAAAGCTAAATTACAATATTTCTTTTTTATTTTATTTTTTATTTTAAAATATAAAGACAGGCAAACCTGTAACTAGTGTCAAGCTCTAATATGAACTGATACTATCCACACCAAGATATTGATAAAGTTATGGATTAAGAAGGACTCCAAGATCGTCAAGAAACAGATTTGTATGAAACTGTGACCCGTTGCTTATATTGAAGCAAGAACCTTGGTATAATGAAGACACCACAATCAATTATGGAATGATTGATTGATAAGTCGAAGAGAATGCCACGGAAATTATTCCGATAAGTTCAAAGATTTCTAAAAGAACCAAAGAGAATTTTCTTAATCAAATTGCTTAATTCTTTTCTATCATCCCTTATGTATTTATAGTGAACATTTGGGACGATAGCATTTATTATAATATTGAATGACAACTTAAAAACTAGTAGCTACCAACTACTACCAATATGGCTTTAAACTAGTTTTTTTCAAACTTTGCAACTACAACAATAAATGCAGCTGTAGACTTTAACTAACTACCAACCGCCAACAACTAAGGCTTTATTTCAAATATTACAACTACTATCATAAATATTTATTGTAGGCTCCCAAAATCTTTTAACTACTTGGGTTGCACAAAGGGGCTGCTATGATCACCAATTTAGAAAACTTCTATAATTCCATCCACTTTGTGATCTGAGAAATTTCTTCTAGATTATTCCACAGTTTGAATCATGGAAATCCAACTTTGTGAAACACGTGGAATATCTTTCTTGCAACCCCATGAATTTACCTATGCCTAAATATTTTGAATCAGTCCATCGAGAGTTTCTTTGAACCTTTTAGCTCGAGCCCTTGTAACCGGACCAATTAGAACTTGAATAGGTTATGTATTCCATTTGTTAGTCGTGCCCTCATCATTTTATATGTAATAACATAACTTAAAGAATTAGATAAAATAATAGACAATAAGAAACAACAAAAATGATATAGGTTACAGCTTTTCAGAGACTAAAATAAAGTTGGTGATTTAAAAGAATGAACAATCAAGAAAAATTAAAAGGATAGTTCAAACCTGATTAGAGCCTAAGCTTTGATACTAAATGATGTGAACCTTACAAAGAAAAATGAGACCCGACACTCAATGAGGTTCCTTTGCTAAGGATCACTGTAATTCAGATTTTTAGATAAACAAAAATAAGAACCTTGACCGTTATCTATAAGAGATAAGAACCAAAGGTATAAGAAGATTGTAGATGCCGCACTTAAGATAGATGAGAAGTTGTGAGTAAGAAGTCTGAAAGAACGCCACAAGATAAAATCTTGATAAGTTCTAATAAAAGTTCTTTGAAGAACTTAAGAGAAAATTCTCAATATTAATATTATCAATTCTATTTTCTTTCTCCCTCATCTCTGATATATTTATAGAGACCTCTTAGGATGTCTAGCATTTATTACAACAACAAATGATAACTTACAACTACTACCAATAACTTAAATACTTGGGATTCCAGCACCTATTACAATAATTAATAAAAACTTACAACTACTAATTGCCAACCACTACCAATAAACTAGGCATTTTGAATGCTAGCACTTATTATAATAATTAATAATAACTTATAACTACTAACTACCAACAACTACCGATATTGTGACTTCAAATCATATGAGCTACTCATATGAGCTGCTCATATGAGCTGCTTTTCTATTATTCCCCATCACACATGGATGTTCATTGGACCTTGTGATTTTTTTGGCAACCTAGTTCGTATCATCATAGATGCCATGTCAATAGTAAGGTATGTAGTAAGATTATTGATGGTGGTATTTGTACTAATGTGGCCAGCACTAGTTTGGTTAGAAAACTAAATTTACCTACTACGAAACATCCAAGGCCATATAAACTTCACTGGTTGAATAAATATGGAGAAGTCATGGTAAATAAAGAAATGCTGGTTTCATTTTCTATTGGTGGGTGATGAGGGCATGGCCAACAAATGGAATGCAAATTCTCTTCAAGTTCCAGTTGATTTGGTTACAAAGGCTCGAGCTAAAAGTTTCAAAGAAACTCTCAATGGATTGATTCAAAATATTTGAGCTGTGGTGAATTCGTGGAAGCCCAGGGAAGATGTGCCACGTGTTCCACAAGGTTGGATTTCCATGATTCAAGCTTTAGAATAATTTAAAAGAATTTCTTAGATCACAAAGTTGGTGGATTGAATGCAGTTTTCTAAATTGGTGATTACACAATTTTGACTCATTAAGTGTTGAAGGATATGATGGATATTTTATTAATGGCCATTATATTTTCAGAAGCAATTAAGAAGCAGCTCAAGTTGCCAGCAGTAGCCCATATGGTTAAAAGCTTTTAAGAAGCCTATATTTGCATATATGATAGTAGTTGAAATATTTGATGTGTGTTTGAAATCTAAAGCCTTAATTGTTGGTAGTTAGTAATTTTAAGTTATCATTAAATGTTGTAATAAATGTTGGCATCCCAAGTGTCCATTATAAATATATGATGGATGGGAAGAAAGCACTTAGCAATTTGATTTAGAAATTTTTCTTTAGTACTTTTAGAACTTATTGGAACAATTTTCATGCTGTTGTCCTTCAACTTATCAATCCATCATTCTATAATTGATTGTGGCTTCTTTATTGTACCAAGGTTCTTGCTTTACTATAAGCAAAGGGTCGCGATTTTATATAAATCTATTTCTAGACGGTCTTGAAATCTTTCTTGTTCTACAACTTTCTCAATTTCTTGGTGTGATCATATCAGTAGGTACAAAGATGAAGTTTTATGTGATTAGAAGGATGGATTGATAAGTTTGTTGGGACGATTATGGCAATACAATAAATGTGTAATGCATGATAGTGTTAGAAATAAATACACATTTTTGTCAGAAACAAAAACGAATCATGGAAAGAAAGCCTACAACTGTTCCTCGATCTTCTTCGAAGACTGACTCCTCCTTCTCTTATCCTCTATATAGCTCGTCGTTGGTCCTTTTCATCAACTTTGTCTCGCGTGTCGCTTTCATAGGCGAGACTTGGTCATTGATTGTTTAGAAAGCCATGCCTGCGAGAAGGGGGCCCTCTCTTTGACATCAGATCTTATCATCCGGGCGGGCAGCCTCCGGTCCTGGTGCTCGTCCATCGCACTTAGGATAGAAGATAGGATACATCTTTTAGCGTCTGTGGCTCATTTGATTGATTCGTAAACCGGGTGCTTCAGCTTCATACGTGGGATTTGGAGAAGCCTTCTAATCCCGTCCACTGCCTTGGGTCCGCGCATCTTACTATAAGCAATTCCTAGATTGGATGAGAGACAAATTACTCTTGTACCTTTAACCTCTAGCTAGGTTTACAAAGATTAAATGAGAAAAAAAAAAAGAGAAAGAGATACAAAAAAAAAAGAGTGGTTGAACTTGAAAATGAGAGTAAAGTGAGAGAGAATTGAAAAGATGAAAATTAATGAAGGTTTATTTGAGAGAATTGAAAGAAAACAAGTGAGATATATGCAAAAGAGAGTGGAGTTTTTAGTACTAATGAACTTAATCCCTCTTTGAATTGTGCTATTGTTTCTCTTTTACAAGAATTTGATGATCTGTTTCTTATAGATCTACTTAATACTTTACTACTAACAAAGGGAATCGAGCATCAAATCAATTTTACACCTGGAGCATCAATTCCAAATAAGCAAATATATAGGAGTAATCATGATGAGACAAAGAAACTACAAAGGCAGGTTAGTGAGCTCATAGAGAAGAGATATGTGAGTAAGAGCATAAGTCATGGTTCCAGTATTGCTTGCACCTAAGAAGGATGGGTTGTAGAAGATATGTGTAGATTGTCGTGCCATCAAATATATCACTTCAAAGTTTAAGAAAGTTGTATTTGATCCTAATAAAGATTTAAAAATGAATCATTTTCAAGAGATGGAGAATGATGCGAACTAGGCTCCCAAAACTTCATAAGGTCCATTGAGCATCCATGGGTGATGGGGAATAGCATTACAGCAGCTCATGTAATGAGAAGCTTATGGGAGCCTAAAACTAAATTTATTTTTGTGGTTGTAAAGTTTGACAGTCTTTTAGAAGTAAAGTCTTAGTATTGGTAGTTGTTGGTAGTTAATAGTTGTAAGTTTTCATTAATTATTGTAATAAGTGTTGTTATCATAAGTACCTAAGTTATTGATAGTAATTGGTAGTTAGTAATTGTATCTTGTCATTAATTGCTATAATAAATTCTAGAAATCCTAAGAGGTCTCTAAAAATACATGAGAGGTAAGGGAAAAAGTAGAATTCATGAAATAATATTTGTAAGAGTTTTCTCTTAAGTTCTTTAGATAACTACTATTAGAATTTATCAAGATTTAATCTTATGGCGTTCTTTCTGACTTATCACTCACAACTTATTATCTACAATCTTTTTTATACCTCTGGTTCTTATCTCTTATAGATAACGGGTCAAGGTTCTTGATTTTTGTTTATCTAAAAATTTGAATTAGAATGATCCTTGGGTAAAGGAACCTAATTAAATGTCTGGTCTCGTTTTTCTTTGTAAGGTTCACATAAAATGCCTTGTAAATTTTATCCAAGTTTCTTTTCGATGGATATTAATATTAGACCATACCAGCAGCCCATTTGATGGAAGCCCAATAAGAAGATAAGAAGTCATTTTAGGAGCTTGCAATTGCATTTATCATATTAATTGTATTTAGTAAAATTTACTTATCTTAGTAGTGGTTAAAAGTTTGACAGTCAGTCTTAGTTTCATTTATTGCTAAATTTTGAAAGCTATAATGAATGCTTGGCATCCCAAGTGGACTCTATAAATACCATAAGGGATGAAAAGTAAAGAAGTTCATGAGATTAATATTATTGAGAGTTTTCTCTTGGTTCTTCAAAAAACTTTTTAGAACTTATCAAGATTTCATATTTTGGCGTTCATCTTTGTCTTATCAGTCACAACCTTTCACATCTATCATTAGTGTGGCCTCAACCCCATTTCTTATACCTTTGGTTCTTATCTTTGAGCAGATAACGAGTTAAGGTTCTTAATTTCATTTGTTTTTGAATCTAAATTTGAACGATCCTTAGCAAAAGAATTTGTTTGAGTGTTGGGTCTCACTTTTCTTTGTGAGGTTCACATCACCTCACAAGCCCTCCCTCACGTGTTTTACTCAAGAAAATTTACTCACTCTCGTGTTTGGCACTCAAATGCCTCTTTTCACTCGTGTGTTTTCTTTTCACCCTTAATCAAACTCAAGAACAATCGAGATTCAAGGGACAAATCAAGATGAGAATTTATGGAAACAAGTCATAAGATTCAAGGGACAATTAAAGATGAGAATTTATTGAAACAAGTTACAAGATTCAAGAAGCAATTCCTTAAGAAACTGATACAAGCAATTAACGTGACAAAGATGGTTCAAAATTGTTGAAAGACGGATCAAAATTCAAAATTTTGATGAAAATGAATTTGTAACAATTTTTTGGCTTTTTTTCTCTTTTTTTTTTGTGCTTCTTTCTTTTTTCCTTTTCCTTTCACTTTTTTTTAATATCAGAAACGAGTGATAAGAAATATGAATTTATTACAAATTATGGACTTTAAGATAGTATGTAGCCACAATTAAGGTTTTCTTAACCAAACAATTCACGAAAGTTTCAATGGAACAATAAAGCAATTAAAGGGATAATTCAAACTTGCCTTCAAACCAAACCTCTAATACCAATTGATATGAACCTCGCCAACGATGTAACAAAACCCAACACTAAAATGTGGAGTTGAACCCCAAGATCTCTAATACGCAAGTTTGATGAGTGCCTTTGACATAACAAGGCAAGAACCAAGACTACGACTGAATAAGGGATGCAACACCAAGAAACCCAAGGGTAATGAAGAATCAAGGTGATAAGTTCGGTTGTTTGAACACCACAACAATAATTTTGATAACTTCAAAGTTCTTTAAAGAATGAAAGAAGAATGCAAAAACTCTCTGATATTATTCTCTAAATTCTTTCCTCAATTTAAGGGTTTATATAGAGACCAGTTGGGATCAAGTTACAAATTACAAAGATTACTAGATAATTATACAACAATGAAAATTCAAAATAATACAACAATCTAAAGTTTTAAAGTGCTACTAAAGGTAGATTCTAAATTAAGTTCTGGAATTAAAGTCCTAAATTATAGCTAGAATTACTATTAAGATTATGGCTGAAATCACTACTGAAATTATGGTTGGAATTTCTATTAAGATTATAGCTGGAATCACTACTGAAGTTACGACTGGAATTACTGTTAAAAATTATGGCTATAAGAAGATTCTAATGATCTCCAGAATTGTGTTGCTGTCTTTTAAATTTATTCTTTGGCCATCTAAAAGTTGTGTAGATCTTCAATTTGAGCCTTTCAGAACCTTTGATACGATCCACGCCAAGAAATTGATAAAGTTATAGATCAATAAAGACTCCAAGATCATCAAGAAACAAATTTGTGTGAAACCGCAACCCGTTACTTATATTGAAGTAAGAACCTTGGTATAATGAAAACGCCACAATCAATTATGGAATGATTGATTGATAAGTCGAAGGAGAACGTCACGAAAATTATTTCGATAAGTTCAAAGAGTTCTAAAAGAACCAAAGAGAATTTTCTTAATCAAATTGCTCAATCATTTCCTATCATCCCTTATGTATTTATAGTGAACATTTGAGATGCTAACATTTATTATAATATTTAATGACAACTTATAAACTAGTAGCTACCAACTACTACCAACATGGCTTTAAACTCGTTTTTTCAAACTTTGCAACGATAACAATAAATGCAGTTGCAAACTTTAACTAACTACCAAACACCAATAACTAAGGTTTTATTTCAAATATTACAACTACTATCATAAATGTTTATTGTAGGCTCCCAAAAGCTTTTAAAAACTTGGATTGCTCAAAGGGGCTATTGTGATCACTAATTTAGAAAACTCCTCTTTGCGATCTGAGAAATTTCTTCTATATTATTCCAAAGCTTGAATTATAAAAATTCAACTTTGTGGAACATGTGGAATATCTTCCTTGCACCCCTGTGAATTTACCTCTGCCCAAATATTTTAAATCAATCTATTGAAAATTTCCTTGAACCTTTTAGCTTGAGCCCTTGTAATCGGACCAACTGGAACTTGAATAGGTTTTGCATTCTATTTGTTGGTCATGCCCTCATCATTCCCCTCATCTTGAAAAGGATTTGTCCTCAAAATAACTTAAATCAGCAACATTAAAAGTGGCACTAACATTGTACTCGCCTAGCAAAACTAACTTATATGCATTGTCATTGATGCGCTTAAGGACTTAAAATGGTCCATCTCCTCTTGGAAGTAACTTAAATCGCCGTTGTACCGAAAATATGTCTTTCCACATATGCAGCCAAACCAATCTCTAGGTTCAAAAATTAGCTGTTGACACCTTTTATTAGCTTTGTTTTGCATATTGCTCTATTCTCTTCTCAATGTTGAGTCTTACTTTCTCATGTATCTACTTAACAAATTTAGCCTTTTTATTTTCATCTAAGTTAGCACATTCAGACAAAGGTAATGGCATTAAATCCAATAGAGTTAAAGGATTAAAACCATAAACAAATTCAAATGGTAAAAACTTAGTAGCAGAATAAATAGTTCAATTATAAGCAAACTCAACATGTGGTAAACATTTTTCCCAAGTTTTGATGTTCTTTTTAATTATAGCCCTCAACAAAGTAGACAAAGTCCTATTTTCTACTTCGGTTTGACCATCAGTTTGTGGGTGACAAGTAATAAAAAATAATATAATTGCTAATTTACATCATAAAGTCTTCTAAAAGTAACTCAAGAACTTAGCATCTCTATGTGAAACTATTTGATGTACATCATGACAGTTCTAAATCAACTCAAGAAGGTGAGCTAAGCATAAAAGAGACTTCAGATGGACCAACAAAAAGAGTAAAGGCCAAACAGCTTCAAAAGGCCATAAGTAGTCAACTTGGAGCTATTGAAGCTTCTATGGGCTTGGAATCTTGTGATCTGAATGGAAATAGACCAAAGGTATTTATTTGTCTTCAATTAGAGCTCGAGATGTAATCTAGAGGCTGTTGGCGACTTTATGCTTAAAGAGGCATATGAGAGCCTTATTTTGTATGCTATTATGTTTAAGTTACTTCTTTTGAACCTATTTTTATTCTTTTGCTTATCTATTTCTATTTTCATGTATTTGGACCTTTCTAAAACATGTTTTATTTTCTTTTAAGTTATTAAGTCAGTTTGGGCTTATTTGAGTTGTTTTAGGCTTTTTAAGCCAATTAGGTAAAATTAGGGTTTTTCCTTATCTTGTAAGCCTATATAAAGCATCTTAAACTTCTTGTAGAAGCAGTTCCTCACTCTTCAATTGGATGCACCAAGATAAGAACTTTTCTCTCTCAAAATTGTCTTCTTAAGTTTTCTAATTCTTGAAGATAATTACTAACTTATCACTCTTTGATCACCAAGAGTATAACGTCAAAATCCTAAATTGATCCTTGTGGCATCCATATGACTTATCAAGGTTTCCTTTTAGTTCTATCCTCTATCTTACTTATAATTCATTTGTTATAATTAGCCTAAACACTTAAGACAGACCAACAAAAATCAGACACCACCCTAACCTTGAAATCAAATTTTGTTTATATTTTGAATAATCGAATTTGAAGATCAAGGCACATCATCTTGGTATCAGAGCATAGAGTTTCAGTGTGCAAACTGAAGTGTTAGCCATGAAGGTCTCTTGCTATTTTTTTTTTGTCTAATATATTATTGTGGGGGTTATTCAATAGGTTGGGTCTCCATCATTTGAGGTTAGTAGTTTTTGAATTGCAACTTTGAAGCATTAAAATTGATTATGAGTAGTTTGTGAAAAGAAGATGACTTGGCTGAGTTGAGGTGTTCCTGAACCTAGAATTTTGAATTTGAATCATTTGTTGCTGTTTGATCTTAATTGTTTTTTTGAATTGGTAAAATTTAGTTGGGAAAGTGTGTTTTAGCTGTTGTTTGTGCTGTTCATACTTGTTTGGGGTTTTTGTTGATAATGGTTGAAGATGATGCAAATAAAGTACCAAGGGAACTGAGTTTAGAACAAGCTCAACTTATGGGCTTACAACGAGCTCATAATGAATTTCGGGGTGAGATTACTGAAATTCGGGAATAACTCACTGCAATTATAGAAATGATGCAAAGAAATACGTTGTAACCCAACAAAGGCAGGTAGGGCGTAGGGTACCTCAGAATGACCTAGGGATGCTAGAGATGAGCCAAATAGGTTTGATAAGGCTGAAGATAGGAGTAGGCTAATGAGGCAGCAAAATGACCCTACTAGTGGTATCAAACTTAATATACCACCATTTAGATGTACTAGTTCTCCCAAGGAGTATCTTGAATGTGTTCAGAAGGTAGAAAGAGTGTTTGATTGGCTTGAGTACCTTGAGGCAAAGAAGTGTAAAGTAGTAGCGCTTGAGTTTACCGATTATGCACTTTTGTGGTGGAAAAACTTAAAAGCTCAGTGAAGAAGGGATGAAGAAGAAGAAGTTACTATTTAGCCACTTATGCAAAGATTAATGAAGAAGAGATTTGTTTCGGATTACTATAAACAAGAATTATACATCAAACTCTAGACTTTGCGGCAAGGTTCCTTGAGTGTTGAAGAGTATGTGAAAGAATTTGAGTTGTTACTGATTCGTTGTGATTTGAATGAACCTCAAGGGTAAACAATAGCTAAATTTCTTGATGGATTGATGACAGATATAGCTAATGTTGTTGAGTTACAACCACTCATATTTCTTGAGGATGTCATAAAACTTGCAACTAAAGTAGAAAGACAGTAAAAAATAAGGGGTATCTATATGAGGTCAACTCTATCAAGTAATACAAAGGTTGTTTCTTCACCTTCTCGGACATGGAACACACCTAAACGGAATGAGAAAGTGGAGTTCAGCAAAGAGAGTGCTAGTTTAGGTTCTTTGAAGGGAAATGAGAGGGTATTTGAACCTCAACTTCCCATGAGGTCCCGAGACATTAAGTGTTTCAAGTGCTTGGAAAATGGGCATATTGCTTCTGAATGTCCAAATAAAAGGGTGATGGTTCTACATAGGAAGCATGGAGAGCTTGTAATTGAAGATAAGGCCGAAATAGAAGAGGAATTTGAAGTAGAAGTGACTGAACAATAAGAGAATCTTGAGCCAATAAAGAAAAATTTATTAGTTATTCAAAGAATTTTGAGTGTTGAAGTTGATATTGGTTTGGAATAACGCAAAAACATCTTTTATACACGATGTCAAATCTGAGATAAGGTTTGTGCTATAATCATTAATATTGGTAGTTGTACCAATGTTGCATCCATTACTTTAGTGGAGAAATTGGGATTAACTACTGTTCCATATCCCAAACTATACAAATTGCATTGGCTTAATGACAAGGGGGAGATTCAGGTTACAAGACAGGTTCGCATGCCGTTCTCCATTAAAACCTTTCATGATGAGGTTTTATGTGATGTGGTTCCTATGACAGCTAGTCATGTGTTATTAGGACGTCCATGGTAATTTGATAATGATGTGACTTATAATGGGTGAATGAACACTTATTCATTTATGCTGAATGGGAAGAAAGTGAATTTGATACCATTGAATTCTCAATAAGTTAGAGAAGATCGGTTACGGAATCAAAGGAAGATAGTGAAATTAGGTAAAGGGTTGATGTTAGCCAAAAGAGGAGCTGTTGAGCAAGCACTAGCTTCTGTGAGGGTTGTTTTCATGGCTTGGGCGAAGCCTTTATTGCAAGTGGAGGGACTAAATTTGCCAAGGCAGGTTGTAGAATTACTTGAAGTGTTTAAAGATGTATTTCCAGAAGAGCTACCATTGGGATTACCACCAATTTGAGGGATAGAGCATCAAATTTATTTAGTGCCTAGAGCTTTACTTCCTAAAATAGACTAGCATATAGATGTAATCTAGAGGAAGCAAAGGAGATCCAAAGGCATGTTGGTAAGCTCTTAGAGAGGGGCTATATGTGTGAGTCACTTAGTCCTTGTTCTGTTCCTACTTTGCTTGTTCCAAAGAATGATGGTACTATGAGAATATGTGTGGATAGTCGGCTATCAACAAGATAACGATTAACTATCAATTCCATATTCTTAGACTTGATGATATGCTTGATGAATTGCATGGTGCTGTTTATTTTTCTAAAGTTGATTTGATGAGTGAATATCACCAAATTAGGATGAAAGAGGGTGATGAATGAAAAACAGCCTTTAAACTAAGCATGGATTGTATGAGTGGATGGTGATGTCGTTTGGGCTTTCTAATGCACCTAATACATTTATGAGGCTTATAAATCATGTTTTAAGGAAGTTTATTAGGCTGTTTGTGTTGGAGCTGGTGCTCACGTGCCAATTCAATATTGTATGAATATTAATTGTTAATATTTATACAATAAACATTTCGAATAAAGATTGTTAATATCATATTAATATGGTAAAATGCTTGTAACATTACAGACATTGTTTGATCTGAAATAGTTCAGATCTGGTTTAAAGGAGTTTAGACCAGAACTAATAGTTATCAAAGCTGAGAGTTATAAATGCTAATAGTTAGCACTGTTAATAGTTATCAGTTTATAAGAGTCAGCGAGGTCTAAAGAGTTAGAACTTTGTCTATAATGGGACAAAGACCTGAGAGTATACTTATAATGATATAGTTGCAAAGAGTTGCAATAGGTGCTAAGAAATATCATTATGTAAGTATGTCTCAAATATAATGTTCCTGATCTATGATCATCAATGCGGGTCTATCGGTGAATTCACAATATATAGATTAGTGTATGTCTATATCTGACTGGTTCAGATGGTTGTTCTTAGCTGACCATGAGCTTAGAGCTTGTATAGACATGCGGGTATCCAGTCAGGACTGGATACTGAACAGACTTATGAGGACCCCAATAGATATCCTATGAAACCGTCAAAGGAAGGTCCTCTCGAGTTGAGTAGTAATCGTGGTCCTTTGACCTGAGCGCCACGGTGGTCTTGTGAGTGATCCATCATGCTTTGGTTCCACATATGTCAGAGACCTTTCATGGTCTGACCGCTATGTGTCGCTGGGTATGGTCCGATGCTCATGGAGTCCGGTGTGCGTAGATACGGGATCCATCAGCTTACGTAGGTAAGTTGTATATCCGATGCTCCGAGATTGTATTTCATAAAGTCTTGTGGCCACAAGCATAAACCCGGGAAAAGAGTTTCCCACAGGGTTAAACAATATAGCAAAAATGTTTGCGTATATTGTTTATCGAGATACGAATCTGGAGATAAGATTATTGGATGAGCAAATGGGGATTTGATGGTGCTGATCTATATCCCCGCACATCCAGGGTATAAATGATGGAAGGATTATACGTATACGTTATGACCTCAACTTGTATGGTCTAACACGCTGATTTGTAATATTCGTAACGTGTGCGTGGGGCATCGATTACGGATTAATGGAATAGTTCCATTTGACAAATCGGGTGTAGACCTAGAGAGTCCCAATATGAAATGTACTCTTTGAGCACTTGGGCAGTGTACCGTATTGAATTGTTCAATACAGTATAATTCAGCAATTACTAAGGTTACGTTAACTAAAGTATATGGTTAAAATGGTGGGACCCACTTTAGGTTAACTTGGTAACCGAGTAAGGATATAATAGTAATTTCACTTTATGATTATTTAATTGTTAAATAATTAAAATAAATATTTATTTGTTTAATTGTTAAATAAATGATTTAACTTAACTAAGGTTAAAAGTTAACCATAAGGTTAAGTTAGTTAACTTTACTTAATGGTTAAGTAAAGGTTAACCTAACCATGGTTAAGTTAGTTAACTATGGTTAAATTAATTAAATATTTATTAACTTAAAGGTTAAGTTAAAGTAATCTAACTATGGTTAAATGTTAACTAAGGTTAGGTTAAGCCAAATGAAATGCAAATGAAATTCAAATTAGTTTGGAATTAATGCATTTGTATATAAAGTGAAATGAAATTGAAAATCATTAAGTTTTTAGTTTATATGTTTTGCATTTTTGGGAGCCAATTCAATTTGAGAAATTGAAATTGTTTGTTTTGTGTTTTAAGTGTTAGAACAACAAAACAAATTGAATTAATGGTTACTAAATGTAATAACTAAAAATAAGATTTGTTTTATTTATTCAAGAGTTGAATAAAAGGAAAAACAAATTTAATTAAGTTAAATGGTTTAACTTTGTAAAATGTTTAAGAGTTAAACATATATGCTGGATTAAGATGCTGCCATTCTAGACAATCAAACCCACCCTTGTTGATTGCTAGAATTGATCAAAGATTCACTTCATGGTGGACTTCAAAGAAAATTAATCCAAAGGCTTCATTGGTGATATTTCTCAATTTCGAATTTCAATTTAATCAAATGTTATTTTCTGTGTTCATTATATTTAATCTTCCGCTGTGCACATGTATGTATGAGATATGTATATTGTTTGTATGATGAACACAATCCACATGCAAGCACCTTAAGTTTTTTATTTGTACCACCCTAAACCCAACACAACCCAACAGTTTGTTGTGGTCTATTTTGATGATATCCTGATATACAATAAAACTTTTGATGATCATGTGAGGCATCTTAGGGCTGTATTTGAGACCTTGCGTGATGCTAAGTTGTATGGGAAACTCAAAAAGTGTTATTTCTACCAAAATAGTGTTATCTTTCTTGGGTATGTTGTTTCTGGCAGTGGAATAAATGTTGATGAGGAGAAGGTTAAGGCAATTCGTGATTGGCCTAAACCTACTATTGCTGCTGATGTGAGAAGTTTTCATGGTTTAGCCTCTTTCTATAGGCGATTTATTAAAGATTTTAGTTCTATTGTTGTGCCTACGACAGAGTGTTTGAAAAAGGGGAATGAGTTTAGGTGGAATGAGAATGCACAGAAGGCATTTGAGCTGATTAAAAAAACAATTATGTTTTGCTCCCACTTTATCACTTCTTGATTTTGCTAAAACGTTCGAAATAGAGTGTGATGCTTCTAGGCTTGGTATTGAGGCTGTTTTGATGCAAGAAAAGCAGCCAATTGCATTCTTCAGTGAAAAGTTGAATGGGGCACGTTTAAACTACTCTATTTATGACAATGAGTTTTGAGTTCGTTATTCATATTGACCATGAATCTTTAAAGTATCTTAAAGGGTAAAACAAGCTGAATAGAAGACATGCTAAATGGGTAGAATTCATGGAGCCGTTTCCTTATGTCATAAAATACAAGAAGGGACAAACTAATGTCATTGCTGATGCTCTTTCTAAGAGGTATGCATTGATTTCTATGTTAAATGCAAGGCTTTTGGGTTTTAAACAGGTGAAAGTACAATATACTAGTGATTCATACTTTACTAGTGTGGTGTCTGAATATGCTAAATGAGCTTATGATAGGTTCTTTATGCATGATGGTTACTTGTTCAAGTTGGGTAGAATGTGTATACCTTTGGGAACTCTGCGTGAGTTGCTTGTGCGTAAGGCTCATGGTGGTGGTCTTAGTAGTCATTTTAGGGAGAATAAAACTTATGTGTTACTTAAAGAGAACATCTTTTGGACTAATATGTTGCGGGATGTTCATAAAGTGGTTAAAAGATGTGTTATTTGCAAGAAAGCTAAGGGTAAAGAGAATGTATATGGGTTGTATATGCCTTTACCTATCCTAGAGCAACCATGGATGGATATTAGTATGGATTTTATACTTGGATTACCTAGAACACAACGTGGAAAGGATTCAGTGATAGTTGTGGTTGATCGGTTCTAAAAACTATCCCACTTTATTCCTTGTAACAAAACTGATGATGCTATACATATTGTTGACTTATTTTTTAGGAAAATTATACATTTGCATAGAATCCCTAAAATCATTGTCTCTGATTGCGATACAAAGTTCTTAAGCTACTTTTGGAAAACTCTTTGGAAGAAAGCTTAGAACGAAGCTGCTTTTTAGTAATGCTTATCAACCACAAACTGATGGGAAAACTGAGGTAGCAAACTGTACTCTATCTTCTTTATTATGAGCTATTATAAACAAGAACTTAAAGAGTTGTGATACTTATTTGCCTATTGTGGAGTTTGCATATAACCGTAGTATGTATAGTGCTACAAAATTCTCACCGTTTGAGATTGTGTATGGATTTAATCCATTTGTTCCTATTGACCTTGTTCCTATTCCAATTGATGAGAGGACTTCTATAGATGAGGTTAAGAAGGCAAAATTGAAGAGAAAACAGCTAAGTATGTTAAGCATGCTAACAAAGGATGGAAAATGTTTAGCTTTGAACCATGTGATCTTGTTTGGATTCATCTTAGCAAGGGAAGATTTCCTAGCAAGCGGAAGTCCAAGTTGATGGACTTTTTCAGGTTGTAGAAAAGGTGAATAATAATGCTTATAAAGTTGATCTTTCAGGTGATTACAATGTTTCAGCCACTTTTAATATGAAGGACTTATCTCCTTATTTGGATATCTAGAAGATTCTGATTTGAGGGCAAAATATTTTCAACCCGAAGGTGATGATGTGCATCATGACGGTTCTAAATCAACTCAAGAATGTGAGCTGAGTATAAAAGAGACTTCAAAAGAGACTTTAGCCCGAAGGTGATTATGTGCATCATGACGGTTCTAAATCAACTCTTTAAGTGACTTTATGCTTAAAGAGGCAGATGAGAGCCTTTTTTGCATGCTATTATATTTAAGTTGCTTCTTTTGAACCTATTTTTATTATTTTGCTTATCTATTTCTGTTTTCATGTATTTGGGCCTTTTTAAAACATGTTTTATTTTGTTGTAAGTTGTTAAGTTAGTTTGGGCTTTTTAAGCCAATTAGGTAAAATTAAAGTTTTTTCGTATCTTGTAAGCCTATATAAGGCATCTTAAACTTCTTATAGAGGCAGTTGCCTCACTCTTTAATTGGATGCACGAAAATAAAACATTTTCTCTCTCAAAATTGTCCTCTCAAATTTTCTAGCTCTTGAAGATAGTTACTGACTTATCACTCTTTGGTCACCAAGAGTGTGGTGTCATAATCCTAAATTGATCCTTGTGGCGTCCACATGACTTATCAATGTTTCTTTTTAGTTCTATCCTCCATCTTACTTACAATTCATTTGTTATAATTCAGCCTAAATACTTAAGACAGACCAACAAAAACCAAACACCACCCTAACTTTGAAATCAAATTTTGTTTATATTTTGAATAATCTATTTTAAAGATCAAGGAACATCACTATTGTTCTAGGCATACCATGTAATCTTACAATTCTCTAAAGAAAAAATCAGCAACATGTGAAGCATCATCAGTTTTGTGATGTGGAATGAAATGTGCCATTTAGAAAAACTATCCACAACCACAAAAATTGAATCCCTACCACGTTTAGACCTAGGCAATTCTAACACAAAGTCCATCAAATATCAATCCAATGCTCATTAGGAATAGGCAGTGGCATGTACAAACCATGGGGTTGCACTCGGGATTTTGGTTGCCTATATGTAACATCTACCACAAATTCTCTGATGTGCATCATGAAGGTTCTAAATCAACTCAAGAAGGCGAGCTGAGCGTAAAGGAGATTTCAGATGGGCCAATAACAAGGGCTAAGGCTAAACAGCTTCAAAGGGCCATAAGTAGTCAAATTGGAGCTATTGAAGCTTCTATGGGATTAGAAGCTTGCGATCTGAATGGAAACGAGCTAAATGTATTTATTTGTCTTCAATTTGAGATTGGGACGTGATTTAGAGACGTTTGGTGACGTTGGGCTTTAAGAAGCAGCTAAGGGCTTTCTTTTCATGCTATTGGGCTTTATTTACTTCTTATGTTACTACTTTTATGTATTTGGGCTATTTTGAACTTGTTTAGTTTTGTTTTAAATTGTTAAGTCATATTGGGCTTATTTTGGGCCTTTTTAAGTTTATTAGGTAACATTAGGGTTTCACCTCATTTTGTAAGCCTATATAAGGCATGTAAAAGTCTTGTAGAGGCAGTTGCCTCTTTTTGAAATTGGAAGCACGAAATAGAAGAGCTATTTCTCTCTCAAAATTGTCTTCTCAAGTTTTTCAACTCTTGAAGATAGTTGCTGACTTATCACTCTTTGATCATCAAGAGTGTGGCGTCAAAACCCTAAACTGATCCTTGTGGCGTCCATTCGACTTATCAAGGTATCTATTTAGTTCTATCCTCCATCAACTTTGCAATTTAATTTTGTTATAAATCAAGGCACATCATCTGGTATCAGAGCACAGGATTTCAGTGTGCAAACTGAAGGTTTAGCTATTGAAGGTGTCTTGCTATTTTTTGTGTTATATAATTTCGTGGGGTTATTATCAGTTTGGGTCTCTAATATTTGAGGAGTTGAATTGCAACTCTGAAGCATTAAAATTAATTCTTAGTAGTTTGTGAACTGGAGATGGGTTGGCTGAATTAAATTGTTCTTGAACCTGGAAATTTTGTGAACCTGGAAATTTCGAATTTGAGTAAATTGTTGCTATCTGATTGTATTTACTGAATTGGTGGAAAATTCAGTTTGAGAAGAGTGTTTTAGCTACTGGTTGTGTTGTTCAATTGTTCATACTTGTTTGGGGTTTTTGTTAATAATGGCTGATGATGATGCAAGTAGAGTACCAAAGGGATTGAGTTTAGAACAAGCTCAACTCGTGGGCTTACAACGAGCTCATGATGAATTTCGAGGTGAGATTACTGAAATTCGTGGACAACTTGCTGCAATTATAGAAATGATGCAAAGAAACACTTTGCAACCCCAACAAAGGCGGGTAGGGCATAGGGTACCTCGAAATGACCTAGGGAATGCTGGAGATGAGCCAAATAGGGATGATGAGGCTGAAGATAGGGGTAGGATAAGGAGGCAGCAAAATGACCCTACTAGTGGTATCAAACTTAATATACCACCATTTAGAGGTACTAGTTCTCCTGAAGAGTATCTTGAATGGGTTCAGAAGGTAGAAAGGGTGTTTGATTGGCATGAGTATCCTGAGGCAAAGAAGTGTAAGGTAGCAGCACTTGAGTTTACCGATTACGCACTTTTGTGGTGGGAAAACTTAAAAGCTCAGCGAAGAAGGGATGACGAAGAAGAAGTTACAAGCTGGCCACTTATGAAAAGATTAATGAAGAAGAGATTTGTTCCGGATTACTATAAACAAGAATTATACATCAAACTCCAGACTTTGCGGCAAGGTTCCTTGAGTGTGGAGGAGTATGTGAAAGAATTTGAGCTGTTGCTGATTCGCTGTGATTTGAATGAACCTCAAGAGCAAACAATAGCTAGATTCTTTGATGGATTGAAGAGGGACATAGCTAATGTTGTTGAGTTACAGCCCTTCATATTTCTTGAGGATGTCATAAAGCTTGCAACTAAAGTAGAAAGACAGCAGAAAAGAGGGGGTATCCATATGAGGTCAACTACAACAAGTAATACAAAGGCTGTTTCTTCACCTTCGCGAACATGGAACACACCTAAACGTGATGAGAAAGTGGAGTTCAGTAAAGGAAGTGTTAGTTCAGGTTCATTGAAAGGAAATGAGAAGGTATTTGAACCTCAATTTTCCAGGAGATCACGAGACATCAAGTGTTTCAAGTGCTTGGGAAATGGGCATATTGCTTCTGAATGTCCGAATAAGAGGGTGATGGTTTTACAAGGGAAGTATGGAGAGCTTGTAAGTGAAGATGAAGCTGAGATGGAAGAGGAATCTAAAGTCGAAGTGACTGAACAAGAAGAGAATCTTGAGCCAATGGAGGGAAATTTATTAGTTATTCAAAGGATTTTGAGTGCTGAAGTTGATATTGGTTTGGAACAGCGCGAAAACATCTTTCATACAAGATGTCAAATCCGAGATAAGGTTTGTGCCATGATCATTGATAATGGTAGTTGCACCAATGTTGCATCCATTACTTTAGTGGAGAAACTGGGATTAACTACTGTTCCACATCCAAAACCATACAAATTACATTGGCTTAATGACAAGGGAGAGATTCAAGTTACAAGACAGGTTCGGGTGCCATTCTCCATTAAAACCTTTCATGATGAGGTTTTATGTGATGTGGTTCCGATGACAGCTAGACATGTGTTATTAGGACGCCCATGGCAATTTGATAATGATGTGACTTATAATGGGAGAAGGAACACTTATTCATTTGTGCTGAATGGGAAGAAAGTGAATTTGATGCCATTGAGTTCTCAACAAGTTAGAAAAGATCAGTTGCAGAATCAAAGGAAGATGATGGAATCTGGTAAAGGGTTAATGTTAGCCAAAAAGGGAGATGTTGAGCAAGCACTAGCTTCTGTGGGGGTTGTTTTCATGACTTGGGCAAAGCCTTTATTGCAAGTGGAGGGTTTGGATTTGCCAAGGCAGGTTGTGGAGTTGCTTGAAGAGTTCAAAGATGTATTTCCAGAAGAGCTACCATTGGGATTACCACCTATTCGAGGGATAGAGCATCAAATTGATTTGGTGCCTGGAGCTTCACTTCCAAATAGACCAGCATATAGATGTAATCCGGAGGAAGCAAAGGAGATCAAAAGGCAAGTTGGTGAGCTCTTAGAGAGGGGCTATGTGCGTGAGTCACTTAGTCCTTGTTCAGTGCCTACTTTGCTTGTTCCAAAGAAGGATGGTACCATGAGAATGTGTGTGGACAGTCGGGCTATCAACAAGATAACGGTTAAGTATCGATTCCCTATCCCTAGACTTGATGATATGCTTGATGAATTGCATGGTGCTGTTTATTTTTCTAAAGTTGATTTAATGAGTGGATATCACCAAATTAGGATGAAAGAAGGTGATGAATGGAAAACAGCCTTTAAAACTAAGCATGGATTGTATGAGTGGATGGTAATGCCATTTGGGCTTTCTAATGCACCTAGTACATTTATGAGACTTATGAACCATGTTTTGAGGAAGTTTATCGGGCTGTTTGTTGTGGTCTATTTTGATGATATCTTGATCTATAGTAAAACTTTAGATGATCATGTGAAGCATCTTATGGCTGTATTTGAGACCTTGCGTGATGCTAAGTTGTATGGAAACATCAAGAAGTGCTATTTCTGCCAAGATAGTGTTATCTTTTTGGGGTATGTAGTTTCTGGTAGCGGAATTAAGGTTGATGAGGAGAAGGTTAAGGCAATTCGTGATTGGCCTAAACCTACTGGTGTTGCGGATGTGAGAAGTTTTCATGGTTTAGCCTCTTTCTATAGGCGATTTATTAAAGACTTTAGTTCTATTGTTGCACCTATGACAGAGTGTTTGAAAAAGGGAAATGAGTTTAGATGGAATGAGAATGCACAGAAGTCATTTGAACTGATAAAAGAACAATTATGTTCTGCTCCAGTTTTAGCACTTCCCGATTTTGCTAAAACATTTGAAATAGAGTGTGATGCTTCAGGGGTCGGTATTGGGGCTGTGTTGATGCAAGAAAAGAGGCCAATTGCTTTCTTTAGTGAGAAGCTGAATGGGGCACGGTTAAACTACTCTATTTATGACAAGGAGTTTTATGCATTGATTCGGGCTCTCGAGGTATGGCAGCATTATTTATTACCTAAAGAGTTCGTTATTCATACTGACCATGAATCATTAAAGTATCTTAAAGGGCAGAACAAGCTGAATAGAAGACATGCCAAATGGGTAGAGTTCATGGAGCCATTTCCATATGTCATAAAATACAAGAAGGGGCAAACTAATGTCATTGCTGATGCTCTTTCTAGGAGGTATGCATTGATTTCTATGTTAAATGCAAGGCTTTTGGGTTTTGAACAGGTGAAAGAACAATATACCAGTGATTCATACTTTGCTAATATGATGTCTAAATGTGCTAAAGGAGCTTGTGATGGGTTCTTTGTGCATGATGGTTACTTGTTCAAGTTGGGCAGAATGTGTATACCTTCAGGATCCTTACGTGAGTTGCTTGTGCGTGAGGCTCATGGGGGTGGTCTTAGTGGTCATTTTGGGGAGAAGAAAACTTATGAGCTACTGAAAGAGCACTTCTTTTGGCCTAATATGCTGCGAGATGTTCATAAAGTTGTTGAAAGATGTGTAAATTGCAAGAAAGCTAAGGGTAAAGAGAATGCATATGGACTATATATGCCTTTACCTATCCCAGAGCAACCATGGATGGATATTAGTATGGATTTTGTGCTTGGATTACCTAGAACACAGCGTGGGAAGGATTCAGTGATGGTTGTGGTTGATCGGTTCTCCAAAATGTCACACTTTATTCCTTGTAACAAAACTGATGATGCTATTCATATTGCTGATTTGTTTTTTAGGGAAATTGTACGTTTGCATGGAATCCCTAAAAGCATTGTCTCCGATCGTGATACAAAGTTCTTAAGCTATTTTTGGAAGACTCTTTGGAAGAAGCTTGGAACAAAGTTGCTTTTCAGTACTGCTTGTCATCCACAAACTGATGGGCAAACTGAAGTAGTGAACCGTACTCTATCTTCTTTATTACGGGCTGTTATAAACAAGAACTTAAAGAGTTGGGATACTTGTTTGCCTATTGTAGAGTTTGCATATAACCGTAGTGTGCATGGGGCTACAAAATTTTCACCATTTGAGGTTGTGTATGGATTTAATCCATTTGTTCCTATTGACCTTGTTCCTATTCCAATTAATGAGAGGACATCTATGGATGGTGTTAAGAAGGCAGAATTGATGAAGAAGCTTCATGAGCAGGTTCGAATTCATATTGAGGAGAAAACAGCTAGGTATGTTAAGCATGCTAATAAAGGACGAAAAATGATTAGCTTTGAACCTGGTGATCTTGTTTGGATTCATCTTAGCAAGGGAAGATTTCCTAGCAAGCGGAAGTCCAAGCTGATGCCAAGAGTTGATGGACCTTTTCGTATTATAGAGAAGGTAAATAGTAATGCTTACAAAGTTGACCTTCCTGGTGATTACAATGTTTCAGCCACTTTTAATGTGAAGGACTTATCTCCTTATTTGGAAGATTTAAAAGATTCTGATTTGAGGGCAAATCATTCTCTGCCCGGGGGTGATGATGTGCATCATGAAGGTTCTAAATCAACTCAAGAAGGCGAGCTGAGCGTAAAGGAGATTTCAGATGGGCCAATAACAAGGGCTAAGGCTAAACAGCTTCAAAGGGCCATAAGTAGTCAAATTGGAGCTATTGAAGCTTCTATGGGATTAGAAGCTTGCGATCTGAATGGAAACGAGCTAAATGTATTTATTTGTCTTCAATTTGAGATTGGGACGTGATTTAGAGACGTTTGGTGACGTTGGGCTTTAAGAAGCAGCTAAGGGCTTTCTTTTCATGCTATTGGGCTTTATTTACTTCTTATGTTACTACTTTTATGTATTTGGGCTATTTTGAACTTGTTTAGTTTTGTTTTAAATTGTTAAGTCATATTGGGCTTATTTTGGGCCTTTTTAAGTTTATTAGGTAACATTAGGGTTTCACCTCATTTTGTAAGCCTATATAAGGCATGTAAAAGTCTTGTAGAGGCAGTTGCCTCTTTTTGAAATTGGAAGCACGAAATAGAAGAGCTATTTCTCTCTCAAAATTGTCTTCTCAAGTTTTTCAACTCTTGAAGATAGTTGCTGACTTATCACTCTTTGATCATCAAGAGTGTGGCGTCAAAACCCTAAACTGATCCTTGTGGCGTCCATTCGACTTATCAAGGTATCTATTTAGTTCTATCCTCCATCAACTTTGCAATTTAATTTTGTTATAAATCAAGGCACATCATTCTCTCAACATCTCTTTTCATGTGTGGCCAATAGAAATGTTCTTTCAAAATAGCTAAGGTCTTAGCAACTCCAAAGTGTCCCATTAACTCTCCACTATGGGATTCCCTTACTAACAAATCACGCAAAGAGCAATTTGGCATACACAATTTATTTTCTCGAAACAAGAAGCCCTCGTGCCTAAAGAATTTACCTACTGCATTTTTCTCACAAGTCTGAAACCCCTCACAAAAATCATGGTCTAAAGGATACACTTCTTTAATATGCTCAAAACCAAGTAATTTTGCATCAAGAGTAGAAAATAATGCATACCTTCGAGAAACTGCATCGGCAATGATGTTTTTCTTATCTTGTCTATATCGGATGACATATAGGAATGTCTCGATGAATTTCACCCATTTGGCATGTCTTCTACTCAACTTATGTTGGCCCTTTAAATGTTTTAAGGACTCATGATCGGTGTGAATCACAAACTCCTTAGGCCAAAGGTAGTGTTGCCATGTTTCTAATGCTCGAATTAATGCATATAATTTGTTATCATAAGTAGGGTAATTTAAGGCTGTCCCACTTAATTTCTCACTAAAATATGCTATTGGTCTTCCTTCTTGCATAAGAACTAAACCTATACCTATACCTGAAGCATCACATTCAATTTCAAAATTTTTAGTAAAATCAGGCAAAGCAAGTAAATGAGCATTAGTTAATTTTTCCTTGATCAATTGGAATGCCTTCTCTTGTTCATCTCCCTAATTGAATCCAACAGTTTTCTTGATGACTTTAATAAGTAGTGCGGTAATGATGCTAAAGTCTTTCACGAACCTCCTGTAAAAACTAGCGAGCCCATGAAAACTACGAACATTACCTACATTTGTGGGACTCGGCCATTCTTGAATCGAGCGAATCTTCTCTTTGTCAACCTGTATTCCTTGTGCACTAACAACAAAACCAAGAAACATAAGCTTATCGGTGCAAAAGGTGCACTTCTTCAAGTTAGCAAATAACTTCTCCTTTCTAAGTACATCCAAAATTGATTTTAAATATACAACATGATCATCCAAGTTTTTGGTATAAATGAGAATATCATCAAAATAAACAACAACAAACCTACCTATGAAAGCACGCAAGATATGGTTTATTAATCGTATAAAAGTACTTGTTGCATTAGTTAATCCAAATGGCATAACTAACCACTTATACAAGTCATATTTCATTTTAAAAGTAGTTTTCCATTCATCACCCTCTTTCATTCTTATTTGATGATACCCACTCTTTAAATCAATCTTATAAAATACATATAGCTCTATGCAACTCATCTAACATATCATCTAAGCGAGGAATAGGATGATGATACTTTACCGTTATATTATTAATTGCTCTCAATGTACATTCTCCACAATTCATCTTTTTTAGGAATCAAAATCACTGGCACAGCGCACAGACTCATACTTTCCCTTACATACCCATTTTTCATCAATTTACTAATCTGCCTTTGTAGCTCATTTGCTTCCTCAAGATTGCTTCGATAGGCTGGTCAGTTTGGAATTGATGCATCCGGTACAAAATTGATTTGATGTTCAATTCTTTGAATAGGAGGTAAAACAGCTGGAATCTCCTCGGAAAAGACATCATCAAACTCTTGCAAAAAAGAAACAATTGAAGTATGTAGAGACGAGTCAAGTTGGTTAGTGTTTAAATACGCCTCTTTGTATAGAAGTACAATAATCGGTTGATTTAAAAACATTGCTCTTTTATTTCACTCATTTTTTTGCATAGAAGTTTGCTTTTCTCTCATTTTATCGGCCTCTTTTTTTTTTTTCTCTTTCTGATTTTCATTTTTTTTTCCTCACTCTCTTTCTTTTGATCACTCTCTTTTTGTAATCTCACTTAATCTTTTTAGACCTATTTTGGTGACAAAGGGACTAGAGTGATTGTCCTTTAATTAAACATAAATGAATATTTGTTGGTGAAACCATCGTGCTTAACACGTCGATCAAATTGCCATGGTTGGCCTAGTAACAAGTGTCCAGCTTGCATTGGAACTATATCACATAGAACTTCATCTTTATACTTTTCAATACGGAAGGAAACTAACACCTATTTAGTAACCATCACCTTCCCACTATCATTGAGTCATTGCAATTTGTAAGGCCGAGGATGTTTAATTGTTGGCAACCCTAATTTCTCTACCATTATAGTGCTAGCAACAATAGTACAACTACCTCCGTCAATAATCACACTACATACCTTTGTTTACATGTGGCATCTAGTATGAAATATGTTTTCTCTTGGACTTCATCATCTTCTTTAACCTATATACTTAGAACTCTTCTTACAACCAGTAGTTCACCTTGGGCAGCGTATTCCTGATCATCCATGTCCACCAATGGTGGCATAGATTCAATGACATCTTCATCATCGGATTCAATTTCACCATTATCTCGCAATATTATAACTCTTTGGTTTGGACATTGGCTTGCTATGTGACCACTGCCTTAACATTTAAAACACTTAATATCACGATTTCGTGTGGTGGAAGAATCAGGTTTGCCTTTATTCTCATGACTGATCATTTCTTATTTTTTTCTCAATTTTGGGCTTGGTAGTGGCTTGCTTGTCTTCTTATTTCATAAAATTTGGCCTTCAAGATGAACCTGAGCTAGGGTTTTGTTGTGTACTATGGGCTCCTCCTCTTGAGATGGTTCTCAATTTTGATAGCCATGTACACCATATCTTTTAAATTCACATAATGATACAATTACACCATATTAGCAATTTCCTGGTTCGAACTAACCAAAAATCTAGCCATAGTGGCCTCTCATTCTTCCTCTACATTCGTTCTAGCCAAGGCGATTTCCATCTCCTTATAATAATCCTCCACAATTCGATTACCTTGTGTAAGACTTTATAATTTTTGGTACAACTCATGGTAGTAATGGCTTGGAACAAATCGTCTCCTCATCACAATTTTCACTTCCTCCCAAGTCTCTATCGGACGCTTTCTATTTCTTTTTCTGTTTTACACCAGTTGATCCCACCAAATAATTGCACAATCAAAAAATTCAATGGCTGCAAGTTTTACCTTTTTAAGCTCGAAATAATTATGACAATCAAATACTAATTCTAACTTCTTCTCTCGCTCAAGGTAAGCTTCTGGATCATTTTTTCTTTGAAATGATGGAATTTTCATCTTAATACTACCCAAGTTGTTATCTTCCTGATTCCTAGCTTCTCTAAATTGCCCACCATATCTCATAATACCAACAATTGATCTTGGTCATCTTCTTCATTAAAACCTTCCCCATAACACTCTTCAGCTTCAACCCTCACTTCCCTAGGTTAAACTCTCCCTCTTCTATACACATTAGGATTGTTTTGTGGCTGCTCAAAACATGCATTCTCTACCCGATCTACTTGTTCATGAATCTATTCCATCTCTATTTTCAATACTCTCATCACCTCACCCATTATAGCTTCCATAAGAAACTTTGGATCAACCTCTTCTGATGCAGTTCCGGAAGTATTTTTGTTCTTATTGTCTGACATGTTTGCTGCAAAACAAAGTTAAAAAAAAGGAACCTCACACACTCGCTCATGTGTTTCACTTAAAGAATGATTCACTCAACTTTCACTCGTGTTTCACACAAAAACAGATCAGCTTTTACCGTCTTATGTTCTCACCACTCTTGCCTTTTTCCACTCATAGTAATCCTCTATAGGTTCTTATCAAACTAATCAAACAAATATCATAATTTTCAGCAACAATTCTCCAAGAACTTACCAAGAGAAATTCGAATTTAACGGCGTAGAAAAAACAAACAAGGCTGTGCCATGGTTTTTTTTTAGTCAAATATAAAGATAGGCAAACCTGTAACTAGTGCCAAGCTTTAATACCAACTGATACGATCTACATAAAGAATTCGATAAATTTGTGGATCAAGAAGGACTCCAAGATCGTCAAGAATTAGATTTGTATAAAACCGTGACCCGTTGCTTATATTGAAGCAAGAACCTTGGTATAATGAAGATGCCACAATCAATTATAAAATGATTGATTGATAAGTTAAAGGAGAACGCCACGGAAATTATTTTGATAAGTTCAAAGAGTTCTAAAAGAACCAAAGAAAATTTTCTTAATCAAATAGCTGAGTGCTTTCCTATCATCCATTATGTATTTATAGTGAACATTTGGGATGCTAGCATTTATTACAATATTTAATGACAACTTAAAAACTAGTAGCTACCAATATGGCTTCAAACTTTGCAACTATAACAGTAAATGCAGCTGCAGACTTTAACTAACTCCTAACCACCAACAACTAAGGCTTTATTTCAAATATTACAACTACTATCATAAATATTTATTGTAGGCACCCAAAAGCTTCTAAACACTTGGGTTGCTCAAAGAGGCTGTTGTGATCACCAATTTAGAAAACTACTCTAATTCCATCCACTTTGTGATCTGAGAAATTTTTTCTAGATTTTTTCAAAGCTTGAATAATGGAAATCCACCTTTGTGGAACACGTTGAATATCTTCCTTACACCCCCATGAATTTACCTAATGAGGTCATGACTAACAATTGGAATGCAGAACCTATTCAAGTTCCAGTTGGTCCGGTTACAAAAGCTCGAGCTAAAATGTTCAAGGAAACTCTCAATGGACTGATACAAAACATTTGGGTAGAGTAATTCATGTGGGTGCAAGGAAGATATTCCACATCTTCCACAAAGTTGGATTTCCATGATTCAAGCTTTGAAATAATCTAGAAAAAATTTCTCAGATCACAAAGTGGATGGAATTAGAGGAGTTTTCTAAATTGGTGATCACAACAGACTCATTCAGCAACCCAAGTAATTAGAAGCTTTTGGGAGCCTACAATAAACATTTATGATAGTAGTTGTTATATTTGAAATAAATCCTTAGTTGTTGATAATTGGTAGTTAGTTAAAGTTTGGAGCTGCATTTGTTATTGTCGTTGCAAAGTTTGAAAAAAACTAGTTTAAAGCCATGTTGGTAGTAGTTGGTAGTTACTAGATTTTAAGTTGTCATTCAATATTGTAATAAATGCTAGCATCCCAAATGTTCACTATAAATACATAAGGGATGATAGGAAAGGATTGAGCAATTTGATTAAGAAAATTCTCTTTGGTTCTTTTAGAACTTTTGAACTTATCAAAATAATTTTTGTGACGTTCTCCTTCAACTTATCAATCAATCATTCCATAATTGATTGTGGCGCCTTCATTATACCAAGGTTCTTACTTCAATATAAGTAACGCGTTGCAGTTTCACACAAATTTGTTTCTTGACGAGCTTGGAATCCTTCTTAATCTACAACTTTATCAAGATCTTGGCGTGGATCGTATCAATTAGTATCAAAGCTTGGCACTAGTTACAAGTTTGCCTATCTAGATATTTAAAAAAAAAAGAAATATTATGATTCAGCTCTTGTAATTCTTATTTCAATTTTACATCTTAAGTTCTTTTTCGATTCCACAAACCTAAATTCCTTACTCCAGAAAACAAAAATCCATGACACAACCTTGATTTTTTTTCTAAGCCTTTAAATTCAAAATTCTCTTGGTGAGTTCTTGGAGAATTGTTACTGGAAATTGTGATATTTGTTTGATTAGTTTGATAAGAACCTATAGAGGATTACTACGAGTGGAAAAAGGAAAAATCGGTAAGAACATAAGAGGGTAAAAGCCAATCTATTTTTGTGTGAAACACAAGTGAAAGTTGAGTGAATCATTCTTTGAGTGAAACACGTGAGCGAGAGTGTGTGAGGTTCCTTTTTTTTAAACTTTGTTTTGCAGCAAACATGTCGAACAGCAAGAAAAAAAATACTTCTGGAACTGCATCAGAAGAGGTTAATCCAAAGTTTCTCATGGAAGTTGTAACGGACATGGATATTGAGGAATACGATGCGCAAGGTGAACTGCTAGTTGCAAGAAGAGTTCTAAGTATGCAGGTCAAAGAACATCATAAAGTCCAACAAGAAAACATCTTTCAAATTAGATGCCACATGCAAAACAAGGTATATAGTGTGATTATTGACGGAGGTAGTTGTACTAATGTTGCTAGCACTACAATGGTGGAGAAATTAGGGCTGCCAACAATTAAACATCCCCGGTTTTACAAATTGCAATGGCTCAATGACAGTGGGGAGGTGAGGGTTACTAAACCGGTGTTAGTTTTCTTCCGTATTGGCAAATACGAAGATGAAGTTCTGTGTGATGTAGTTCCAATGTAAGCTGGACAATTGTTACTAGGCCGACCATGGCAATTTGATCGACGTGTTAAGCACGATGGTTTCACCAATAAATATTCATTTCTGTTTAATCAAATGACAATCACTCTAGTCCCTTTGCAACTAAAATAGGTCTATGAAGATCAAGTGAGAGTACAAAAAAAGAGTGATCAAAAGAAAGAAAGTGAGGAAAAGAAATATAAAGAAGCATTAAATAGCCTGATTCAACAAGTTGGTGAGATGACAAACACATGGAGGCTTGGCATAATCCCAAATCTGTTTCAAATTAGTCCAAATTAGATTCAAGGGAACCCGATCACATTGATTAAGGTTGATAAGGGCACGACTAACAAATAGAATGCATAACCTATTCAAGTTTCAGTTGGTTCGATTACAAAGGCTCGAGCTAAAAGGTTTAAAGAAACTCTCAATGAACTGATTCAAAATATTTGGGCAGAGATAGTAATACGATCCATGCCAAGATATTGATAAAGTTGTGGATTAAGAAAGACTCCAAGATCGGCAAAAAATAGATTTGTATAAAACCGCGACCCGTGACTTATATTGAAGTAAAAATCTTGGTATAATGACGATGCCACAATAATTTATGGAATGATTGATTGATAAGTTGAAGGAGAATGCCACAGAAAGTATTTCGATAAGTTTAAAGAGTTCTAAAAGAACCAAGAGAATTTTCTTAATCAAATTGTTGAATCATTTCCTATCATCCCTTATGTATTTAAAGTGAACATTTGGAATGCTAGCATTTATTATAATATTGAATGACAACTTCTAAACTAGTAACTATCAACTACTACCAATATGGCTTTAAACTAGTTTTTTCAAACTTTGCAACTACAACAATAAATGGAGTTACAGACTTTAACGAACTACCAACCACTAACAACTAAAGCTTTATTTCAAATATTACAACTACTATCATAAATGTTTATTGTAGGCTCCCAAAAGCTTGAATCATGGAAATCCAACTTTGTGGAACACGTGAAATATCTTCCTTGCACTTGCCTAAATTTACCTCTTCCCAAATGTTTTGAATCAGTCTATTAAGAGTTTTCTTGAACCTTTTAGCTCGAGCCCTTATAACTGGACCAACTGGAACTTGAATAGGTTCTACATTCTATTTGTTAGTCGTGCCCTCATCAGGAAAAGTGTTTTTAAAATGAAATACGACTTATATGAGTGGTTGGTTATGCCATTCGAATTTACTAATGCACCAAATACTTTTATGCGATTAATGAACCAAATCTTACGTGCTTTCATAAGTAGATTTGTTGTTGTTTATTTAGATTATATTCTCATTTATAGCAAAAACTTGGATTATCATGTTGTACATTTAAAATCATTTTCGGATGTACTTAGAAAAGAGAAGTTATTTGCTAACTTAACAAAGTGCAACTTTTGCATCGATAAGCTTGTGGTTCTTGGTTTTCTTTGTTAATGCACAAGGAATACAGGTTGACGACGAGAATAGTTTTGCGATTAAAGAATAGTCGAGTCCCACAAGTGTAGATAATGTTCGTAGTTTTCATGGGCTCGCTAGTTTTTATAGGAAGTTCGTGAAAGACTTTAGCAGCATCACCGCACTGCTTACTGAAGTCATCAAGAAAAATGTTGGATTCAAATGGGGAGACGAACAAGAGAAGGCATTCCAATTGATCAAGGAAAAATTAACTCATGCTCATTTACTTGCTTTGCCTGATTTTACTAAAACTTTTGAAATTGAATGTGATGCTTCAGGTATGGGTATAGGTTCAGTTCTGATGCAAGAAGAAATACCAATAGCATATTTCAGTGAGAAATTAAGTGGGGCAGCTTTAAATTATCCTACTTATGATAAAGAATTGTATACATTGATTTGACCATTAGAAACATGGCAGCACTACCTTTGGCCTAAGGACTTTGTGATTCACACCGATCATGAGTCTTTAAGATATTTGAAGGGTCAACATAAGTTGAACATGAGGCATGCAAAATGGGTAGAATTTATCGAGACATTCCCATATGTCATCTGATACAAGCAAGGTAAGGAAAACATTGTTGGCGATGCATTTTTTTCGAAGGTACGCATTAATTTCTACTCTTGATGCAAAATTGCTTAGTTTTGAGCATATTAAAGAATTGTATCCTTTAGATCATGATTTTTGTGAGGAGTTTCAGACTTGTGAGAAAAATGTAGTAAGTAAGTTCTTTAAGCTCAAGGGCTTCTTATTTCGAGAAAATAAATTGTGTGTGCCAAATTGCTCTTTGCGTGATTTGTTAGTAAGGGAATCCCATGGTGGAGGGTTAATAGGACACTTTGGAGTCGCTAAGACCTTAGCTGTTTTGCAACATGAAAAGAGATGTTGAGAGAATTTTTGGTAGATATGTTACATGTAGGCAAGCAAAATCTCGAGTGCAACCCTGTGGTTTTGTACATGCCACTACCTAGTCCCAATGAGCCTTGGATTGATATTTCGATGGACTTTGTGTTAGGTTTGCCTAATGGTAGGGATTCAATTTTTGTGGTTGTGGATAGATTTTTTAAGATGGCACATTTCATTCCATGTCACAAAATTGATAATGTTTCACATATTGCTAATTTGTTCTTTAGAGAAATTGTAAGATTACATGGTATGCCTAGAACAATAGTTTTAGATAGAGATGCTAAGTTCTTGAGTTACTTTTGGAAGACTTAAATAGTGTAAGTTAGGAACTAAGTTATTATTTTCTACTACTTGTCACCCACAAACTGGTGATCAAACCGAAGTAGTAAATAGGACTTTGCATACTTTGTTGAGGGCTATAATTAAAAAGAACATCAAAACTTAGGAATAATGTAAACCATATGTTGAGTTTGCTTATAATCGTATTATTCATTCTGCTACTAAGTTTTCACCATTTGAAATTGTTTATGGTTTTAATCCTTTCACTCTATTGCATTTAATGCCATTACCTTTGTCTGAACGTGCTAACTTAGATGGAAAGAAAAATGCTAAAGTTTTTAAGCAGATACATAAGAAAGCAAGACTCAACATTGAGAGGAGAACGGAGCAGTACGCAAAACAAGTTAATAAAGGGCGTCGCAGTTGAATTTTGAACCTGGAGATTGGGTTTGGTTGCATATGCGAAAAGAAATATTTTCAGCACAATGGCGATCTAAGTTACTTCTAAGAGGAGATGGACCATTTCAAGTCCTTGAGTGCATAAATGATAATGCATATAAGTTAGATTTGCCAGGTGAGTACAATGTTAGTGCCACCTTTAATGTTACTGATTTAAGTTATTTTGATGTAGGTGATGATTTAAGGACAAATGCTTTTCAAGAGGAAGGGAATAATGAGGGCACGACTAACAAATGGAATGCAAAACCTATTCAAGTTTCAGTTGGTCCGGTTATAAAGGCTCGAGCTAAAAGGTTCAAGAAAACTCTCAATGAACTGATTCAAAACATTTGGGTTGAGGTAAATTCATGCGGGTGCAAGGAAGATATTCCACATGTTCCACAAAGTTGGATTTCCATGATTCAAGCTTTAGAATAATCTAGAAGAAATTTCTCAGATCACAAAGTGGATGGAATTAGAGGAGTTTTCTAAATTTGTGATTACCTAAGTTTTACTCATCAAGTGTTAAGGAATTATAGAAACAATAGCCAATTTGAGCACCCCAAGTGTTTAGAAGCTTTTAGGAGCCTACAGCAAACATTTATGACAGTAGTTGTTATATTTGAAATAAAGCCTTAGTTGTTGGTGGTTGGTAGTTAGTTAAAGTCTGCAGTTGCATTTGTTGTTGTAATTACAAAGTTTGAAAAAAAGCTAGTTTAAAGCCATGTTGGTAGTTACTAGTTCTTAAGTTGTCATTCAATATTGTAATAAATGCTAGCATCCCAAATGTTCACTATAAATACATAAAGGATGATAGAAAAGGATTGAGCAATTTGATTAAGAAAATTCTCTTTGATTCTTTTAGAACTCTTTGAACTTATCAGAATAATTTTTGTGGCATTCTCCATCGACTTATCAATCAATCATTCCATAATTGATTGAGACATCTTCATTATACCAAGTTTTTTACTTCAATATAAGCAACGGGTTGCGGTTTCATACAAATCTGTTTCTTGATGATCTTGGAGTCCTTCTTAATCCACAACTTTATCAATATCTTGGCGTGGATCGTATCATTATCTCTGCCCAAATGTTTTGAATCAGTCCATTGAGAGTTTCCTTAAACCTTTTAGCTCGAGCCTTTGTAATCAGACCAATTGGAACTTGAATAGGTTATGCATTCCATTTGTTAGTCGTGCCCTTATCAACCTTAATCAATGTGATCGGGTTCCCTTGAATCTAATTTAGACTAATTTGAAACGGATTTGAAATTATGCCAAGCCTCCATGTGTTTGTCATCTCACACACTTATTGAATCAGCCTATTTAATGCTTCTTTATATTGCTTTCCTCTAAGCCTTGTGATTGGCCTACTTGGAAAACTTAATGGATCATGTGATTGGTGGCCTTAAACCCTTTAAAGCCTACGTGTCTTATAAGTCCCTCCAAGACCACGCGTGAGTTCTTTCTTTTGTATGCGCATAGCATGTGCAGCTTTGTTTGCATCGTTCTCCTCTCAATGTATGACAATAATAACAAATTTTCACCCAGGGCAGTCACTAGACCTATACCTTATCTCAGTGCACTTAAAACATCGAATTACTTTAGAACCCTTTAGTTTTTCCTTTTAATATGCTTTTGGTTTCTTTGAACCAGCTTCCTTTCCCTTGAATTTTAAAGGTTTTCCATCAAGTTTGGTATCATAAAACTTGGAACTAGGCTCAACACATGTATAGGCTGACCTTTTTGGAAACTCCTACTCTTGATGATATGCTCAGCCCTAAATGCCAATTTTCGAGTTGGCCAATTGACCGTATTTGTTACATGACCAATATGTCTTAGATTTCACCATTTAACCCACTTACATACCTAGCCACTTGCTAATTATCCATTTCTGTCAAGTTGCACCTAATTTGCAACCTTATGAACTCTTATGTACAAGATAAAACAGAATAGGTTCCTTGAATGCAATTCTAGAACTGTTGGAAAAGAGTTTGTTCATAATTTAAAGAGAGAAAACACCCCTAAAAGGGTGCCGTTATATGGTGCTAGTGATAAACAGGTGGCTGTCCCCATGATCTCTGACTTTCTTGATGGCGTTGCACTAAGCACCTGTTAGAGTTGGTGCTTACATGTCATTCTAATATTGTGTGAATATTAAGTTTAATATTTACACAATAAATATTTTATAAAATCGTTAATATTAAACATATATGGTATAATGTTTGTAACGTTACGAACAATGTATTATCTGAAGAAGTTCAAATCTGATTTAAAAGAGTTTAAATCAGTATTAAGAGTTAGCATCACTAACAATTATAAATGCTAAGTGATGTGAACCAGGCTGCCAAAACTTCACAAGGTCTATTTCGCATCGATGAGCGATGAGGAATAGTAGTGCAGTAGCTCATGTGAGTTGCCCATGTGATGAGAAGTTTGTGAAAGCTTATAACTCCATTTATTATTGTGGTTACAAAGTTTAACAGTCAATTTAAAGCAAAATCTCAGTATTAGTAGTTGTTGATAGTTAGTAGTTATAAATTTTCATTAATTATTGTAATAAATGTTGGCATTCTAAGTGCCTAAGTTATTGGTAGTAGTTGGTAATTAGTAGTTATAATTTTTTGTTAATTGTTGTAATAAGTGCTAGCATCCCAAGTGCCTAAATTATTGATAGTAGTTGGTAGTTAGTAGTTGTAAGTTGTCATTAATTGCTGTAATAAATGCTAGACATCCTAAGAGGTCTCTATAAATACTTGAGAGATGAGAGGAAAAGAGACAGAATTGATGATATTAATGTTGAGAGTTTTCTATTAAGTTCTTCTAAGAACTTTTATTAGAACTTATTAAGATTTTCATCTTGTGGCTTTCTTCCAGACTTATCACTCACAACTTCTTATCTATCTTGAGTATGGCATCTATAATCTTCTTATACCTCTGGCTTTTATCTCTTATGGTTAATGGGTCAAGCTCTTGTTTTTGTAAATCTATAAATCTGAATTAGAATGATCGTTGTGCAAAGAAACCTCATTGAGCGTCAAGTCTCATTTGTCTCTGAGTTCTCATCATTTGGTATTGGAGTTTAGGCTCTAAATCAAGTTTGAACTATCCTTTGTATTTATTGTTTTTTTTCTTTTAAATTTGTATCTTCATTTTAGGCAAGACTTTGCAGACTTTGAACTTTGAACTTTGTTTCTTCATGTCAGAAATGTTTATATATTTCTTCACTCTATTTAGTTCAAGTTTTGTCATTACATATAAGTAAAAAAAATGATAAAACAAAAAAATAGAAATTTCAGATTCAATTGATTTCAAGTTCACTATTCTGAATTGAAAAAAAAGTTATGTATTATTTGAAGTGTTATTCAATGTTTAGTTATATCAAGTGTGTGTTCTGTCTATTTGCACAAGTTTGGCCTAAACCAAAATACAATCCTAATTGTCATTGTTTTCTAATTGCAATTGTTCAATTTTATCCTTGTTCTCTTTGCTTCTTAAATTTTGAATATTCCTTATCCTTTGCGTTTAACCCATTCTCATCCTTAGTGAACTAATTGGTTAAGTTTTGGACAGTCATAAATCAATTTTGATTAAGTTCATTTTGGTTCAATAAAGAACTAAAGAGGAGACTAAAGAGTGGGAAAAAAAACAAGAGTGTGTGAGTTCATAAAAGGGTAAAAGCCTAATTTGTGTAAGAAAAAAACATGGATGAAAGTTGAGTGAATCACTCTTTTAGTGAAACAAGTGAGGGAGTGTGTGAGATTTTTTTTCTAACTTTGTTTTACAGTAAACATGTCAAACAACAAGAACTAAAATACCTCTGGAGGTGCATCGAAATAGGTTGATTCAAAGTTACTCATAGAAGCTTTAATGGGTGAGATGAGGAGAGTGTTGAAAGTAGAGATGGAGCAGGTTCATGAACGGATAGATAAATTTGAATCTAGTACACAAAGGGTGTAGACACCTAGAGTTCCTAATGTGCGAAGGCATGATAGGCATTCTACCATGAATAATGATGGCATTGATGGAGATTCTTGGGATAGATTGTTGCATATGGCAAGGAAGGTAGAAAGACAACTAAATAAGAAGAGTTCTACAAGATATAGCCAGAACTCTAGTTTCACATTATTTTGAAATTTGAATTTGAGTAAAGAAGATGAGCAAGCTAATTCTAATTCCAAAGCAGAAGCACCTAAGGGCCAAAACATGGGAGGCACCCAAGGCAATGGTAAACTTGATTCCCAATTAAGTAATAAAGATATTAAATATTTTATATGTTTGGGAACAGGTCATATTGCATCTCAATGTCCTAATCAAAGTACAATGATTCTAAGAGATATTGGTGTCATTAAAATTAAAAGCATGTCAAATTAGAAGCTTATGCCACCTTTAGAATATGCTAGTGATGGTGTGGAGTACCCAGTAGATGGCGTGTTGATCATTACTAGTTGTGCATTAAGTTTGAAAATCCAAGAAGATGAGATGGTACAATGTGACAACATATTTCATACTGGATGCCATATCAATAATAAAGAATTTGATGATATGTTTCCCATAGAGATACCTAATCCTTTACTATTAATAAAGGGAATCAAGTATCAAATCAATTTTATTCCAGGAGCATTAATTCCAAATATGCCAGCATATAGAAGAATCTTAATAAGACAAAGAAACTTCGAAGGTAGAAGAATGGGTATGTGCAAAAGAGCATAAGTCATTTTGCGATTCCAATATTGCTTATGCCTAAGAAGGATGGGTTATGGAATATGTGTGTTGATTGCCGTACTATAAAAAATATCACTTTAAAGTTTAAGAAAGTTGTATTTGAGCCTGATAAAGATTTAAAGACAAATCCATTTAGCATCTATGGGCGATGGGGAACAGTAGCAAAATAGCTCATGTGAGTAGCCTATGTGATGAGAAGCTTCTGGCAGACTACAACTCCATTTATTACTATGGTTACGAAGCTTAATAGTCAATTTGAAGTAAAGCCTCAATATTGGTGGTTGTTGATAGTTAGTAGTTAAATGTTTTCAATTATTATTGTAATAAGTACTGGCATTCTGAGTGCCTAAGTTATTGGCAGTAGTTGATAGATAGTAGTTGTAAGTTTTTATTAATTGCTGTAATAAGTGTTGGCATCCTAAGTGCCTAAGTTATTGGTAGTTAGTACTTTTAAGCTGTCATTAATTGTTATAATAAATGCTAGACATCCCAACAGGTCTCTACAAGTTATAGATAAAGGGGCAGAGACAAAATTAATGATATTAATGTTGAGAGTTTTCTCTTAAGTTCTTTGAAAAACTTTTATTAGAACTTATCAAGATTTCATCTTGTGGTGTTCTTCCAGACTTATCACTCACAACTTCTTTATCTATCTTGAGTGTAGCGTCTATAATCTTCTTATTCATCTGGTTCTTATATATAAATCTAGTTTTTGTTTATCTATAAATCTAAATTAGAACGATCCTTGGGCAAATGAACCTCATTGAGTGTTGAGTCTTATTTTTCTTTCTTTGTGAGTTCACATCATTAAAGAGTTAGAAGGTTGTAATAAGCAGTGAAATTCAAGGACTTGGAGCCTTGTCTATAACGAGACAATGACCTGAGGGTGTACTAGGAATGACATAGTTACAAGAGTTGTAATTAGGTGCTAGAAATGGTCATTATATAAGTATGTTCTCAAACACTATGTTTCTGATCTATTTTCATCAATACGGGTCTATTGGTGAATTCCTTTTATATAGATTAGTGTATGTCTATATCTGTAGGGTATAGATGGTTGTTCCTACTTGACTATGAGCTTAGAGCTCGTATAGGCATTGGGGTATTCAGATAAGACTGGATGTTAAACAGACTCACGAGGGCCTCCAATAGACATCCTATAAAGCTGTCAATTTAGGATCTTCTCGAGTTGAGTAGTATTCATGGTCCTTTGATCTGAGCGTCACGGTGGACTTATGAGTGATCCACCATACTTTGGTTCCACGCATGTTAGAGAACTTTCATGGTCTGACCATTGAGTGTCGGTGGGTATGGGCTTATGCTTATAAAGTCTGGTGTGCGTAGATTTGGGATATGTCAGCTCAAATGGGTGAGTTGTATATCCTAATACTCTAAGAATTGTGTTTCAAAAACATTTGTGATGCAAAATAAGATCATATACTTTACAAAAATATGTATTTTTTTGGCTCAAAATACTATGTTGGTGAGGAAGGCACCACTAACAAATGAAATACAGATCCTATTCAAGTTCCAGTTGGTCCGGTTATAAGGGCTCGAGCTAAATGGTTCAAGAAAAATCTCAATGGACTGATTCAAAATATTTGGGCTAAGGTGAATTCATGAAGGCCTAAGTAAGATGTTCCACATGTTCCAAAAGGTTGGATTTTCATGGTTTAAAAATAATCTAGAAGAAAGTTCTCAGATCAAAAAGTGGGTGCATTGAGTGGAGTTTCCTAAATTGGAGATTACCTAATTTTGACTCATCAAGTGTTGGGAGATGATGGGAACATCAGCACAACAACCCATGTGAGCAACCCAAGTGGTTAGCAGTTTTTGGGAGCCTACAATAAACACTTATTATAATAGTTGTAAGGTTTGAAATAAAGTCTTAGTTGTTGGTTGTAGCTGGCTAATATGATCCACGCTAAGAAATTGATAAAGTTTTTTATCAAGGAGTCCAAGACCGTCTAGAAATAGATTTGTATGAAACCGCGACCCGTTGCTTATATTGAAGCAAAAACCTTGGTATAGTTAAGACATCACAATCAATTATGGAATGATTAATTGATAAGTCAAAGAAGAATGCCATGAAAATTGTCCCGATAAGTTCAAACAATTCTAAAGGAACCAAAGAGAATTTTTTTATCAAATTGCTGAATGCTTTCCTCTCATCTCTCATTTATTTATAATGAAGGATGCTAGCATTTATTACAATATTTAAATTTTATTATAGGCTTCCAAAAGCTTCTAACCGCTTGGGTTGCTCACATAGGCTGCCAATTTCATCATTCCCTAACACTTGATAAGTCAAAATTGGGTAATCACCAATTTAGAAAACTTCACTAATTCCACCCACGTTATGATATGAAGAAGTTCATCTAGATTATTTCAAAGCTTGAATCTTGAAAATTCAACCTTTTGGAACACATGGAACATCTTCCTTGCGCCTCCATGAATTCACCTCAGCCCAAATGTTTTCAATCAGTCCATTGAGAATTTCCTTGAACGTTTTAGCTCGAGCTCTTGTAACCGTACCAACTGGAACTTGAATAGGATCTGCATTCTATTTATTAGTCTTGCCCTTATCAAGTGTTGGTGAATGATGGGCATAGCAGCACAACAACCCATGTGAGTAACCCAGGTGGTTAAAAGCTTTTGGGAGCCTACAATAAAATCTTAGTTGTTGGTGATAACTAGTATTTAGTTAATATCTGTAACTACATTTATTGTTGTAGTTGCAAAGTTTGAAAGCTAGTTTAAATTAAAGCCTTATTAGTAGTACTTGGTAGTTAGTAGTTTTTAAGTTGTAATTAAATATTTTAATAAATGCTAGCATCCAAAGTGTTCACTATAAATACGTGAGGGATGAGAGGAAAACATTTAGCAATTCAATTTATAAAATTATCTTTGGTTATTTTAAAAAATGAGAGAGAAAACAAGAGGACAGATTCAGCCATTGAGAGAAAAGTAAAGAGAAAAAGCAAACTTCTATGCAAAAGTGAGTGAAATAAAAAAGAGTGACGTTTTTAAATTAGCCAATAACTGTACTTTTATATAAAGAGGCATATTTAAACATTAACCAACTTGACTCGTTTCTGCCTAGTTCAATTGTTTCTTTTTTGTAAGAGTTTTATAATGTCTTTTTAGAGGAGATTCCACCTAGTTTACCTCCTATTCAAGGAATCGAACATCAAATCAATTTCGTACTATGTGCTTCCATTCCAAATCAACCAGCCTATCGAAGCAACCCAAGGAGGCAAAGGAGCTAGAAAGGCAGGTTAGTGAATTGATGGAAAAATATTATGTAAGGGAAAGTATGAGTCCATACGCCATGCCAATGATTTTAGTTCCTAAAAAAGATGGAACGTGGAGAATGTGAGTTGATTGTCGAGCAATCAACAATATAACAGTAAAGTATCGTCATCCTATTCCTCGCTTAGATGATATGTTAGATGAACTGCATGGTGCTTGTGTATTTTGTAATATTGATTTAAAGAGTAGGTATCATCAAATAAGATTGAAAGAGGGCGATGAATGAAAAACTGCTTTCTAAATGAAATATGGTTTACATAAGTGTTAGTTATACCATTTCAATTAACTAACGCATTGAGTACTCTTATGCGATTAATAAACCATGTTTTGTGTGCTTTCATAGGCAGGTTTGTTATTGTTTATTTTGATGATATACTCGTTTATAATAAAAACTTGGATGATCATGTTGTGTATTTAAAATTAGTTTTGGATGTACTAAGAAAAGAGAAGTTATTTGCTAACTTGAAGAAGTGCACCTATTACTCTGATAAGCTTGTGTTTCTTGGTTTTGTTGTGAGTGCACAAGAAATACAGGTTGATGAAGAGAAGATCCGCATGTTTCAAGAATGGTCGAGTCCCACAAGTGTAGGTCATATTCATAGTTTCATGGGTTAATTAGTTTTTACAAGAGGTTTATGAAAGACTTTAGCAGCATCATCGCACCGTTTACCGAAGTCATCAAGAAAAACGTTAGATTCAAATGGGGAGAGGAACAAGAGAAGGTGTTTTAATTGATCAAGAAAAAATTAACTCATGCTCCTTTACTTGCTTTGTCTGGTTTTAATAAAACATTTAAAATTGAATATGATGCTTCAAGTATGAGTATAGGCTTAGTTCTTATGTAAGAAGGAAGACTAATAGCATATTTTAGCAAGAAATTAAGCGGGGCATCCTTAAATTACCCTAATTACGATAAAGAATTGTATGTATTAGTTTGAGCATTGGAAACAAGGCAACACTACCTTTGGCCTAAGGAGTTCATGACTCTTCATGACTCAACCTGATCATAACTCCTTGAAGCATTTGAAAGGCCAACATAAGTTGAATATGAGACATGCACGATGGGTGGAATTCATTGATACATTTCCATATGCATCTGATGCAAGCAAGGTAAGAAAAACATTGTTGTCGATGCAGTTTCTCAAAGGTATATATTAATTTCTACTCTTGATGCAAATTCACTTGGTTTTGAGCATATTAAAAAATTGTATCCTTTAGACCACAATTTTTGTGAGGAGTTTATGGCTTGTGAGAATAACGTAGTGGTTAAGTTCTTTTGGCACGAGGGTTTCTTGTTTCGAGAAAACAAATTGTGTGTGCCAAATTGCTCTTTGCGTGATTTGTTAGTAAGGAAATCCCATGGTAGAGGGTTAATGGGAAACTTTGGAGTTGCTAAGACCTTAGCCATTTGGAAAGAACACTTCTACTGGACACACATGAAAAGAGATGTTGGGAGAATTTGTGATAGATTTGTCACATGTAGGCAAGCAAAATCTCTAGTGAAACATCATGGTTTATACATGCCACTACCTATTCCTAGTAAGCCTTGGATTGATATTTCAATGGACTTTGTGTTAGGTTTTCCTTGGTCTAAGCTTGATAAAGATTCAATTTTTGTGGTTATGGGTAGATATTCTAAGATGGCACATTGCATTCTACGTCACAAAATCGATGATGCTTTATATGTTGCTAATTTATTCTTTAGAGAAATTGTAAGAATACATAGTATGCCTAGAATAATAGTTTCGGATAGAGATGATAAGTTTTTTGAGTTAATTTTGGAAGACTTTGTGGTGTAAGTTAGGAACTAAGTTGTTATTTTCTATTACTTGTAACCTACAAACTGATGGTCAGACCGAAGTATTGAATAAGACTTTGTCTACTTTGTTGAGGGCTATTATTGAAAAGAGCATCAAAACTTAGGAAGAATGTTTACCATATATTGAGTTTGCTTATAATCGTACTACTTATTCTACTACAAAGTTTTTAGAATTTAAAATTATTTATGGTTTTAATCCTTTAACTCTACTGGATTTAACTATTACCTTTGTCTGAACGTGCTAACTTAGATGAAAATAAAATGGCTGAATTTTTTAAGCATATACATAAGAAAGCAAGACTCAACATTGAGAGAAGGACGAAGCAATACGTAAAACAAGCAAATAAAGGGCGTCAACAACTAATTTTGAACCCAAAGATTGGGTTTGTTTGCATATACAGAAAGAGGAGATAGACCTTTTCAAGTCATTGAGCGCATTAATGACAATGATGTGAACCACACCTAAAAAGGTGAAACCCAAACACCAATATGTTGTTAATAAACCCAAAAACGCTAAATCAGATTCAAGAAAGAGAACCAAGACCCATTGTCTAATTAAGAGACAAAAACCAAGGTTATATGATGAGTGATAAGTAAGATTTATGCACCACAAAATGAATTAGATAAAAAGAATCACAAGTTCTCAAAAGAACAAAGATGGATAGTTTTTAATCTCTCTCAAATTTACAATAACAAACACTATTGTTTCTAAGGCTTTAACAATGTATTTATAGCCTTTAGAAACCCTAAAATCAGAAAAAATTTTACTTATTCCCTGCAAAATAAGGATTAAACTTAAAAATGAAGGTTTAGCCCTAATCCTTATTTTGTGCAATTTTGACAAACTCAAAAGAAATAAAAATAATCAACTTAAATAAGGTTTTTGTCTAGCCTTAAATAGCATAGGCACGCCCATCACATCTTAAATAACATAATTTAGGCTTTATTAATAATATTAGCCCATTAATATTGAGTAAAAATATATTCTTCAATCCTGGGCTTGAATTAAATTAACCAGGCCTTGTTCTTCTTGTGCAAATATAACCACTTGTGTCTTAGCCCAACTATCTTAAATAAGCCCCTGGAAAGCTTGACGCACCCTCTTAACTTTAGCCCTCGTGATTGGACCATCCCTAATATGCAACGGATTATGATTGCTTCTATTGTTGCTACCTTGATTTTCATCATTTATGCTTACGTGTCATCCCATTATGTATGAATATTTGTTTAATATTTATACTAGTGTTGTTATTTCAATAAATCACTAATTATATTTATATATGGTAAGATGCTTGTAACGTTTCAGACATTGTACGATCTGAAAGAGTTCAGATCTAGTCTAAATGATTTTAGATCAGTGCTAAGAATTAGCAACGCTGAGAGTTATAAATGCTAAGAGTTGGCACTAATAAGAGTCACCAGGTTATAAGAGTCAGCGATATCTAAAGAGTTAGAGCCTTGTCTGAAATGGGACAAAGACCTAAGAATATATTAGTAATGGCATAATTGTAAAGAGTTGCAAATAGTACTAGGAAATGTCATTATGCAAATATGTTCTCAAATATTATGTTCCTGATCTATCTTCACTGATGCAGGTCTGTCAGTGAATACCTTAACAAATATATAGATTGGTGTATATCTATATCTGGATGGTCCAAGTGGTTAGTCTTAGCAAACCATGAGTTTAGTGGAAGCTCGTATAGAGATACAGGTATTCAGTAAGGACTGAATACTGAACAGACTCACAAAGATCTCCAATAGATATCCTATAAAGCCATCAATGGAGGGTCTTTCGAGTTGAGTAGTATTTGTGGTCCTTTGACCTGAGTGCCACGGTGGGCTTGTGAGTGATCCACTATACTTTGGTTCCACACATGTCAGAAACCTTTCATGGTCTGACCGCTGGGTGTCGCTGGGTATGGTTCGATGCTAATGGAGTCCTGTGTGCATATATATGGGATCCATCAGCTCATTTGGGTGAGTATTATATCCTAATACTTTATAGATTGTATTTCAGAAAGTCTTATGACCATAAGCAATAATTCCCGAGAAAAGAGTTTAACCCTAGGGATAAATAATATTACAAAAGTGTTTAGAAATATTATTTATTGAAATAAAGTTCAAGAGATAAGCTTTCAGTCCGGCATATGGAGATTTGACGGTGTTGATCTATATCTCTGCTCTACTCGAATATAAATGATGGAGGGAGTACATTAATATGTTATAACCTCAACTTGTATGGTCTAACGCGCCGCTTTGTAATATCCGTAACGTGTGTGTGGGGCATCGTTTACGGACGTATGGAGGAGTTCTATATGACAATTAGGGCGTGGACCTAGAGAGTCTCACAATATGAAGTGTACTCGTTGTGCACTGGGGCAGCATAATGGATTGAACAGTTCCATCCTAGAAATTTCAACAAACCGAAAATATGTTTCAGGGTTTCTCGGGTTATGCACTTGTTTAAACTTAAATGTTAAGTATATTATTTAATTAGTTGACAAGAGTTGTTAACTAATTAGATATTAACAAGTGGCATAATTTTATTGTATGAATTATTTTACTATGAATTCAACCATTTACCATGTTAGTAAAATCAAATAAGGTAAATATTAATTATTCAAATAGTTTTTGAATAATTAAATAAATATTATTTAAATAAATAAAATATGATTTTATTTATTTATTATTTTATTCCTAAATGGAAGACATACCTAATTTGAGAAACATAAACTAAATTTAGTAGAGCATCATTTTATAATTAATGGTTAATTTTATTTGACCATTAAAATGGCCACCAAAAATTATTTTGGTAGTTAGCCACTTAATCTAATTTTGGTGGAGCACTTGTGAAGTTGTTGTAACCACTAAAATAGTTGAGTTTCAAGTGTATTAACATGAGAGTGAATGAAAATTCGTGCAAGGGTTGAGAGGAAAAATAAGAGTTGGTTTTGAGAGAGTTTTTCAAAGAACAAAGACTTGTGAGGAAAACAAAAGGAGAAAGAAAAATAAATCCTTTATATTTTTCTTTCTAGTTGCTGGAGATCATACTGCTGCCATTCTAGCTTCATAATCCCACCGGATTGTTGTGAACTAGAATTAGACAAGAGTGCACTTCAAGGTGAGCTCAAAGTTGAAGCAAGGATATCTAGAATTAGAAATCTTCATCGGAGGTCTTCAAATGTATGTTTTTTGTATTCTTAAGTTGTTAAGAATTCAACTACATATGTATATATTGATTACTTGATAAATTCCGCTGCCAAATTCATGTATATGATGCATATTTTTAGTTTTTTCAATATGTACACAATCACATACATACATCCTAAAATACATTAACATTTATCTGGTACTATTTCGGAAGAAATTTCTAGGCAATCTTCATACTACTAGAAAATTATATGTGTCTAATTCTAAATCCTTTTTACAGCACATGAATATAAGGTTTTTAGAGTAAGTTGAATCCTAATAACTAAATGAAGGTCAGACAGTTAGTAGGTGAGCCAAATCTTGACAACTTGCAATAATTGAAGACTTTTGTTTCCATCTAAGACTTAAGGGCATGCTTTATTGAATTAGAGCATATTATGTTTGAATTTGATGCTTCTTTTATTGTATTAGCTGTGTTTGTAGACTTTTTGGTGTAAGGGTAGTTGTAAGTCTTAATTATTGTCTTTTGAAATTTGTAAACTCTCAACCACCAAGTTTTAATGTTGTAATGAGTGCTTTGCAGTAGCCCTCCCAAGAACTCTCTATAAATACCATTAAGGATAAGAGGAGAAAGGCAGAGAGTGAATTTTAAATTACTTGTATATGAGAGAGTTCTCTTATGAGAGTTTCTACATTTAACTCTGTATCTCTTGGGTGGATTCCTTAGAATAGTGAGTTTGAGAGTTCTGTATCTCTTGTAGGATTCTTTGAGTGGTGAATTATTCTGTATCCCATTGTAATTCTCTTAAGTGGTGAGCTTGATTTTGTACCAATTTTTCTCTATCAGTGTTTGAATTTATTTTAATAAAAGTGAGTGTTTGTTTTCATTCTTCCAATCTTGTTGTATTATTTTCTAAACACTTGAGCCTGTATCAGTTTTGGTATCAGAGCATTTGGTTTATTTTGGCTTTGTCTTTCAATGGCCAAAGGTCGTAGATTTGTTCCAACAATTGAATAACAGCCAGCAGCTCAAGCTGATACACGAGAGATTCTAATTGATGAATTTAGACAACAAATTCAGCAACTTCAACAATGTTTAGAACGTTTCGAAGATCAAGGTAAAGCTGTGCAACATGAAGACCTCGATAATGGTTCTTCTAGCAATGATGTAGGTGACACAAATTCTTTTCATCAAGCTAAATCTCATTCTTATGGTGATAGTTCTCCCATACATCCAAATGTTATAAAAAATGTGACATTTAGAAATGATCATCGAGATTTCCATATAAAAGTGGAAATACCGGATTTTGAGGGTAGAATGCACCCAGATGAGTTTGTGGATTGGTTGAACACCATAGAAAGAATTTTTTATTATTAAGATGTTCCAAAAAAATCAAAAGGTAAAAGTCGTTGCCATAAAACTTAAAAAGTATGTTTTTTTATGGTGGGAAAATCTGAGGAAACAAAGGATACGGGAAGGTATAAGTAAGATCGTGACCTGGGAGAAGATGAAATGAGAGCTTAAGAGGAAATATCTTCTGGACAACTATCGGCAAGATATTTTTCTCAAGCTACACAACTTTCGTCAAAATGAGCTTTCTGTAGAATACTACACTGCAGAATTCGATCATCTCATACTGAAATGCGATATGGTTGAACAAGAAGAACAGATAATTGCACGTTATCTTGGGGGTTTAAGACTTGAGATTTCAAACATTGTGCAATTACAACCATACTGGACTTATGGAGATGTTTGTAGAGTTGCACTTAAGGTGGAGAATCAACAAAAGACAGCACGCAGCGGTAATTCTCGATTCTTGACACGAGAGGGTTTTTCTAACCAGGGGAGTACTTTCAACTCTAAGACCATTCCTATTGCCAAACCTACTACAAAAACTTCTTCAAAGAATGATAGTGTCTCTAACCAAAAGAAGCAAAACAATTCCTCCAACACCAATTCTCGCCAATGTTTCAAATGCCAAGGATATGGATATATTGCTTTTGAATTCCCAAATCGCAGGATTATGACACTTGTTGAAGAAGAAGACGAAGAAGAGATGGAGAACAACCATGCAGAACCTGAGGAAGACAATGAAGATATAACTTATGAGGATGAAGGTGAAAATCTCATCCTTCGTAAAGTTTTAAGTGCTGCCTATGAAGAAGAAGAAGAAGATTGGTTGCAAAAAAAATATCTTTCATACCAGGTGTACTTCTCTTGGTAAGGTGTGTAATGTCATAATTGATGGGGGTAGTTTTGAAAATGTGGTTTTTGCACAAATGGTAGAAAAATTAGGCCTAAAGATAGTGATGCATCCTCAACCATACAAGCTTTCTTAGCTCATAAAGGGAAATGAAATTAAGGTAAATCAACGTTGCCTGGTATCTTTTTCTATTGGAAAAAACTATAAAGATGAAGTTTGGTATGACGTTGTTCCAATGGATGCTTGTCATTTATTTCTTGGTCGTTCATGGCAATATGATAGAAAAATTATTCATGATGGCCATAAAAACACTTATTCATTTGTCAAGAATGGTGTTAAAGTCATTTTGGATCATTCTAAGATGATCAATGTTCCTAAGTCTTTTAAAGGGCAGGGAAATAATTTTTTGACTCTTTCTGAATATAAAAGGGAATTTTCAAAGGTTGATGAAGCCTTTGCTCTTATGGTGTTTGAAGAAAACAATGATAGTCCTAAGCCACCTTTTATAATGAAGAAGCTACTTCAAGAATTTCATGATGTAGTACCAGATGAGATACCACCAGGATTGCCTCCCATGAGAGACATTCAATATGGCATTGATCTTATTCCATGAGCTATTTTAGCAAACAAAGCAGCCTACAGAATAAGTCCTAAGGAGCATGCTGAACTTCAAAGTCAAGTAAATGAGCCTTTGTCCAAAGGCTTAATTGAAGAAAGTAAGAGCCCTTGTGCTATTCCTACTCTCTTTGTGCCCAAGAAGGATGCTTCTTTTCACATGTGTGTGGATAGTAGAGCCGTTAACAAAATTATGGTTGATTATCGCTTCCCAATTCCTTGACTTGATGATCTTCTTGACCAACTGTATAGAGCTTGTATTTTCTCCAAGATTGATCTACGGAGTGGATATCATCAAATAAGAATAAAATCAGGTGATGATTAGAAGACAACATTCAAGACAAGAAATGGGCTTTATAAATGGAAGGTCATGCCTTTTGGACTTTCAAATGCTCTCAGTACTTTCATGCATTTGATGAATCATGTTCTGAAGCCCTACATTTGAAGATTTGTTGTTGTCTACTTTGATGACATTCTTGTGCATAGTAAAGATGAAGAACAACATTTGGATCATCTTCACTAAGTTTTCAACACTTTGAGGAAACATAAGCTTTATGTCAACCTAAAGAAATGTGATTTCTTCTCAAATTGCCTTATCTTTTTAGGCTATGTAGTCTCTAAAGATGAAATCAAAATGGATCCTAATAAGCTGGAAGCTATTTTGAACTGGCCTATTCCTCAAACTCTCCATGATGTTAGAAGCTTTCATGGATTAGCTTCATTTTACCAGTGTTTCATTAAAGGATTTAGTTCAATCATGGCATCAATCACTGAATGTTTAAAGGGTGATCACGTCAAGTGGACAAATGAACCACAAAGGAGTTTTGACGTCATCAAAGCAAAGGTAACCCAAACCCTTATTCTTGCATTACCAAATTTTGACAAAGTGTTCGAGGTTGAGTGTGATGCATCAAATGTGGGAATTGGCACTGTCCTTAGTCAAGAAGGTAAACACATTGCTTTCTTTAGTGAAAAATTGAGTGATTCACGCAAGAAGTATTTTACTTATGATAAAGAGTTCTATGCTATTTGTAGAACTCTAGATCATTGGAGTCATTATCTTCTTCCAAAACCTTTTGTTCTTTATTTTGATCATGAAGCACTTAAGTTCATAAATAGCTAGCACAAACTCAATAGGCGTCATGCTCATTGGGTTGAATTCCTTCAATCCTTCAACTTCACCATTAAGCATAAATCTGGAGTTCAAAATGTAGTGGCTGATGCATTAAGTCAAAAATATTCCCTGTTGTCCTCTATGCAAGTGAAAGTTGTAGGCTTTAAGATTGTGAAGGAACTCTATAAAGATGATGCTAATTTTGGAAACATCACAGAAGACTACAAGCATGGCTCTTTGTAACAATTCTTGTTGCATGATGAGTATCTTTTTAAAGGCAACCACTTATGTATTTTCCAATGTTCTCTTCGAGAGTCTATTATCAAAGAATCTCATGATGGCAGACTTGGCAAACATTTGGATGTATGGGAGAACTATCACTAGAAGAATGAAATTTAGCTTGATGAAAAGGATTTGTATTACCTTCATCATTGTTAGAAGAACTATTATCGAGATCTTCATGTTGCACAGCTTTACCTCGATCTTCAAAATATTCTAAACATTGTTGAAGTTGCTGAATTTGTTATCTCAATTCTTTAATTAGAATATCTCGTGTATCCGCTTGAGCTGCTGGCTGTTCTTCAATTGTTGGAACAAATCTACGACTTTTGGCCATTGAAAGACAAAGCCAAAATAAACCGAATGCTCTGATACCAAAACTGATGTAAGCTCAAGTGTTTAGAAAAGAAGACAACAAGATTGGAAGAATGAAAACAAACACTCACTTTTATTAAAATAAATTCAAACACTGATTAAGTAAAATTAATACAAAACTAAGCTCACCACTCAAGAGAAATATAATGGGATACAGAATAATTCACCACCCAAAGAATCTTACAAGAGATACAGAGCTCTCAAACTCACAACTCTAAGGAATCCACCCAAGAGATACAGAGTTAAATGTAGAAACTCTCATAAGAGAACTCTCCCACATACAAGTAATTTAAAATTCACTCCCTGCCTTTCTCTTATCATCCTTAATGGTATTTATAGAGAATTCTTGGGAGGGCTACTGCAAAGCACTTATTACAACATTCAAATTTGGTGGTTGGGAGTTGACAAATTTCAAAAGACAACAATTAAGACTTACAACTACCCTTACACCAAAAGTCTAGAAATACAGCTAATGCAATAAATAAAGTACCAAAATTCAAACTTAATATGCTTTTAAGTCTTGGATGGAGTGAAAAGTCTTCAATTCTTGCAAGTTGTCAAGATTTGGTTCACCTACTAGCTGTCTGACCTTTATTTTGTTATTAGGATTCAACTTACTCTAGAAATGTTATATTCATGTGCTGTAAAAAGGATTTAGAACTAGACACATATAATTTTCTAGTAGTATGAAGTTTGCCCAGCAATTTCTTCTGAAACAGTACTAAATTAATTCCAAATTTACCCTCTAAATTCATTATCTTACCTTGAGTCGTTAGTGTACGAATGTAACTATCTTAAATTCATTTAATTCTATTTTTAGCTCTATGTGATTAGACACTCCTATGTCAGAAAGGTTCCCTCGTGGCAAGTTTGCTAAACTCAAACCGAGAGCTGATGGACCATTTAAGGTGATAAAACGAATTGGGGAAAATGCATACAAAATTGAGCTTTCGAAATCTTATGGTGTTTTCGATATATTCAATGTTGCTGATCTATCTCCTTATAAAGATGATAACGAAATGGACTCAAGGTCGAATCTTTTCAAACCAAGGGAGTTTGATACAGGAGTGTCTGATCACATGGAGCTAAAAATAGAACCAAATGAATTCAAGTTAGTTACATTCGTACACTAAAGACTTAAGGAAAAATAATGAATTTCAAGGGTAAATTTGAAATTTATCTGGTACTATTTCGGAAGGAATTTTTGGGTAATCTTCATACTACTAGAAAATTATTAATGTCTAGTTCTAAATCCTTTTTTATAGCATATGAATATAAGGTTTCTAGAGTAAGTTGAATTCTAATAACTAAAGGAAGGTCAGACAGTTAGTAGGTGAGCTAAATCTTAACAACTTGCAAGAATTGAAGACTTTTGTTTCCATCCAAGACTTAAGGGCATGCTTTGTTGAATTAGAGCATATTATGTTTGAATTTGATGCTTCTTTTATTATATTAGCTGTGTTTGTAGACTTTTTGGTGTAAGGGTAGTTGTAAGTCTTAATTGTTGTCTTTTGAAATTTGTAAACTCTCAACCACCAAGTTTTAATGTTGTAATGAGTGCTTTGCAGTAGCCCTCCCAAGAACTCTCTATAAATACTATTAAGGATGAGAGGAGAAAGGCAGAGAGTGAATTTTAAATTACTTGTATGTGAGAGAGTTCTCTTATGAGAGTTTCTACATTTAACTCTGTATCTCTTGGGTGGATTCCTTAGAGTGGTGAGTTTGAGAGTTCTGTATCTCTTGTAGGATTCTTTGAGTGGTGAATTATTCTGTATCCCATTGTAATTCTCTTAAGTGGTGAGCTTGGTTTTGTACCAAAATTTCTCTATCAGTGTTTGAATTTATTTTAATAAAAGTGAGTGTTTATTTTTATTCTTCCAATCTTGTTCTATGCGTTTCTAAACACTTGAGCCTGCATCAAACTTGGTTCCTAGCCTCTTCTACAAAGTTCTCCAAAAATGACTAAGAAATTTAACATCACGGTTGGACACTATGCTTCTTGGCACACCATGCAATCTAACCACTTTTTTGAAGAATAAATCAGCAATATTCGTGGCAACATTAGTCTTATGACATGGTATAAAATGAGCCATCTTTGAAAACCTGTCAACCATAACAAAAATACTTCTCGGCCCTTTTTGGACCTAGGTAATCCCAATACAAAATCCATAGAAATGTTAGTCCATGGTTCACTAGGTACAAGCAAAGGTGTATACAAACCATAAGGTATAATTTTAAACTTAGCTTGTTTACAAGTAACACATCTTTCACACAATATATTTACATCAGATTTCATACATGGCCAAAAGAAATGTTCTTTTGAAACATCTAAAGTCTTTTTAATCCCAAAATACCCCATCAAACCTCCTCCATGAGCCTCTCTAACAAGCAACTCTCATAAAGATGATTGAGGCACATACAACTTGTTTTCCCTGAATAAGAATCCATCATGCCTTATAAACTTATTAAAGGCAGTTTTCTCACAAGCATTGAATACATTAGCAAAAACGTCATATAATATTTTCCTTCCCTTGTTTGTACTTGATTACATAAGGGAATGTCTCAATAAATTCAATCCATTTAGTATGCCTTTGGATGAGTTTTTCTTGACTCTTCAAATTCTTTAAGCTCTCACGATCAGTGTGAATGACAAACTCCTTGGGCCATAAATAATGCTGACCTGTTTCTAAAGCTCGAACCAATGCGTACAGCTCCTTGTCATAGTTAGGATAATTCAAGGTTGTCCCACTTAGCTTTTCACTAAAGTAGGCTAACGGTTGTCTCTCCTACATCAAAATAGCTCTAATACCTACACTTGACGCATCACATTCAATCTCAAATGTTTTAGTAAATTTAGGTAAAGCTAATAATGGTGCACTACAAAGTTTATCCTTAAGCAAGTTAAACGCCTCTTCTTGCACCTTTTCCCACTTAAATCTGACACTATTCTTTATCATCTCTATCAATGGTACGGCTAAGGTGCTGAAATCTTTTACAAACCTTTTATAAAAGCTTGCCAAACCATGGAAACTATGCATATCCCCAATTGACTTAGATGTCGGCCATTCCTTGATCAACTTGACCTTTTCCTCATCTACTTCAATTTCCTTGGCTAAAACAACAAAACCCAAAAATACAACTCTATCTGTACAAAAGTAGCACTTTTTTAGACTAGCATATGACTTTTCTTATCTTAAGACATTAAGTAATAATTGCAAGTGTTCAACATGCTCTTCCACGCTTTTGCTATACACTAAGATGTCATCCACGCCTTTTGGTTTACCAATGAATGCGTGCAAAACATGATTCATTAAACACATGAATGTACTAGGTGCATTAGTTAAACTAAAAGGCATTACTAACCACTCATATAAACCATGTTTTGTTTTAAATGCAGTTTTTCGTTCAACACCTTCACGCATCCTAATTTGATGATATTCACTTTTTAAATCAATCATAGTAAACATACAAGACCCATACAACTTATCTAATCTAGAAATTTGATGTCTATACTTTACAATGATTTTGTTGATAGTTCGACAATCAACACACATATGCCAAGATCTATCCTTCTTAGGTACCAATAACATAGGAACGACACATGGAATCATACTCTCTCACACATATCCTTTCCCAATTAATTCACCAACTTGCCTTTCTAACTCCTTCATCTCCTCGGGATTAGTTCTATAGGTAGGTTTATTAGGAATTTGTGCCCCAGGCATAAAATTAATTTGGTGCTCAATCCCTCAAATTGGTGACAGTCCAGGTGGTATATCCTTAGGGAACACGTCCTCAAAATCCTACAACAAGTTATACACAACATTATGCAAAGAAGAATCAAGGTTAGAGTTAGCAAAATAAGTGTCTTTGTACACAAATACATACATAGATTGCTTTAGCCGCGTAAGCTACCCTCATGTCACTCTCTTTTGTATAACCACTCAATTTTTTCTTATTCTTGTTCTTTTCACTCAAGCTCTTATTTTTCTTTGCACTTCTCTTATCTTTTTCATGCACACTTTCAATTTGGTTTTCTTTCAAGCTCCCAGCCTTACTAGTACTCTCACTCTCCAATTTTTTTTTTCATTCTCATACTTTTGCTCACTCTATCTAATCCTAATCTAATCCACATAAACTGTTGGGATTTATGCTTACGTGCCATCCCATTATGTATGAATATTTGTTTCATATTTATACTAGTGTTATTATTTTAATAAATCGCTAATTATATTTATATATGGTAAGATGCTTGTAACATTTCAGACATTGTACGATCTGAAAGAGTTCAGATCTGGTCTAAATGAGTTTAGATCAGTGCTAAGAATTAGCAACGCTGAGAGTTATAAATGTTAAGAGTTGGCACTGATAAGAGTTACCAGGTTATAAGAGTTAGCGATATCTAAAGAGTTAGAGCCTTGTCTGAAATGGGACAAATACCTAAGAATGTATTAGTAATGACATAATTGCAAAGAGTTATAAATAGTGCTAGGAAATGTCATTATGCAAATATGTTCTCAAATATTATGTTCCTGATCTATCTTCACTGATGCAGGTCTGTCAGTGAATACCTTAACAAATATATAGATTGGTGTATGTCTATATTTGGATGGTCCAGATGGTTAGTCTTAATAAACCATGAGTTTAATGGAAGCTCGTATAGAAATACAGGTATTTAGTAAGGAGTGAATACTGAACAGACTCACAAAGATCTCCAATAGATATCCCATAAAGTCGTCAATGGAGGATCTTTCGAGTTGAGTAGTATTCGTGGTCCTTTGACCTGAGAGCCACAGTGGGCTTGTGAGTGATCCACCATACTTTGGTTTCACACATGTCAAAAACCTTTCATGGTCTGCCGCTGAGTGTCGCTGGTATGGTCCGATGCTCATGGAGTTCGGTTTGCATAGATATGGGATCCATCAGCTCATTTGGGTGAGTATTATATCCTAATACTCTATAGATTGTATCTCAGAAAGTCTTATAGCCATAAGCAATAATTCTTAGGAAAAGAGTTTAACCCTAGGGATAAATAATATTATAAAAGTGTTTGGGAATATTATTTATTGAAATACAATTCAAGAGATAAGCTTTCAGTCGGGCATATAGAGATTTGACGGTGTTGATCTATATCTCTGCTCCATTCGGATATAAATAATGGAGAGATTATATGAATATGTTATAACCTCAACTTGTGTAGTCTAACGCGCCGCTTTGTAATATCCGTAATGTGTGTGTGGGTCATCATTCACGGACGTATGGAGGAGTTCTATATGACAATTAGGGCGTGGACCTAGAGAGTCTCACAATATGAAGTGTACTCGTTGTGCACTGGGGCAGCATAATGGATTGAACAGTTCCATCCTAGAAATTTCAGCAAACCGAAAATATGTTTCAGGGTTTCTCGGGTTATGCACTTGTTTAAACTTAAATGTTAAGTATATTATTTAATTAGTTGACAAGAGTTGTTAACTAATTAGATATTAACAAGTGGCATAATTTTATTGTATGAATTATTTTACCATGAATTCAACCATTTACCATGTTAGTAAAATCAAATAAGGTAAATATTAATTATTCAAATAGTTTTTGAATAATTAAATAAATAAAATATGATTTTATTTATTTATTATTTTATTCCTAAATGGAAGACATACCTAATTTGAGAAACATAAACTAAATTTAGTGGAGCATCATTTTGTAATTAATGATTAATTTTATTAGACCATTAAAATGGCCACCAAAAATTGTTTTGGTAGTTAGCCACTTAATCTAATTTTGGTGGAGCACTTGTGAAGTTGTTGTAACAACTAAAATAGTTGAGTTTCAATTGTGTTAACATGAGAGTAAATGAAAATTCGTGCAAGGGTTGAGAGGAAAAAGAAGAGTTGGTTTTTGAGAGAGTTTTTTAAAGTACAAAGACTTGTGAGAAAAATCAAAGGAGAAAGAAAAATAAATCTTTTATATTTTTCTTTCTAGAATCAAAACTTAGTTGTTGGAGACCATACTACTGCTATTTTAGCTTCACAATCCCACCGAATTATTGTGAACTAGAATTGGACAAGAGTGCACTTCAAGGTAAGCTCAAACTTGGAGTAAGGATATCCGGAATTGGAAACCTTCATCAGAGGTCTTCAAAGGTATGTTTATGTATTCTTAAATTGTTAAGAATTGAACTACATGTGTATATATTGATTACTTGATAAATTATGCTGCCAAATTCATGTATATGATGCATAATTTTATTTTTTCAATATGTACACAATCACATGCATACACCCTAAAATACGTTAACATAAACTTGTCGCGGTGTCAAAGGAATGAGTGTGTATGTATTCTCTTTCTTGGTGAGTGTATATCTATTTTTGTACCCATTGTGCAGTACTCTCCTATCATACTACCAAGGATGCCCCGACAACACATGTCCAGCTTGCATCGGTATTACATCACACAAGATCTCATCTCTATACCTTTCAATGGTGAACGGAACTCGTACTTGCTTGTTCACCCTTACTTCTCCACAATCATGGAACCATTGCAAATTGTATGGCCTTGGATGCTTCAAAGGCGGCAGGTTCAATTTCTCTACAAGCAAAGTACTAGCAAAATTAGTACAACTACCACCATCAATAATCAAACTACATACCTTATCCTTGATTTCACATCTAGTATGAAAAATATTCTCGCGTTGCACTTCATCATCCTCCTTAACTTGTATATTCAAAGCACACCTCACCATAAGTGCCATTGTTTTTTAGGATACTGTTACTCTCCTTCAACATCACCATAATCCTTTAAAGGTGGCACAGATTCCTCACCTGAATCAGATTTTGATTATATTGTTTCATTCTCCCTCAAGATCATTACACGTCTATTATGGCATTGGTTAGCAACGTGTCCTCTTCCCAGGCACTTAAAACACTTAATATCCCTAGATCGACCTTGTGACACATCATTTGCAACCTTCTCTTGGCTACTCCTAGCCTATTTGCTTCTGTTTTGATCAAACTTGAATCTGTTTGGTGCTTTATCCTCTCATTTATTTCTTTTTTGCTTCCATGTTGAGGAGAATTCGAATTTGGACTATACTTTGATGTCGTACTCCTTCCTTTAAGCTGTCTTTCAACCTTAATTGCCATGTGAACCATGTCCTCCATCTCCACGTAATGGTGTAACTCGACTACATCAGCTATGTTCTTATTTAGCCCATGTAGATACCTCTCTATTGTTGCTTCTCTATCCTCCTCAATGTTGGCCTTACACATGGTAATCTTCATTTCCTTGTAATATTCCTCTACACTTTTACTACCTTGAGTAAGCCCTTGTAACCTACGATAAAGCTTATGGAAATAGTGGTTAGGAACAAATCGTTTTCTTATATTTGCCTTCATCTCATCCTAAGTGTCAATTGGCGTCTCATGATTTCTCTTCCTTTCTTGCACCTTTTGATCCCACCAAATTAATGCATAATCTTCAAATACAGAGACTGTTAACCTCACCTTTTTCTCTTTAAAAAAATGATGGCATTCAAACACCAATTCCACCTTCCTTTCCCATTCTAAATACACTTCAGGATCTAACCTCTCTTTGAATGATGGAGTCTCTATTTTGATACTACCAAAATCCCTATCTTGCTTATCTTCCTATCTATCAGAGTCCCTTTCCATCCTAGGTCGCTTATATCCATAACTGCCTCTACCACCACCTCTATGGCCTCTCAGATATCTCCCCATATTGACAGTATAAGGTCTATCCAACTCCTCATCTCTCAAATCTGCACCATTATTATCAACATCATCCTCATGCAGATCCATAGTCCTTCTTTGTCGTTCTTGTGGCAAATTAGCATTTGCACCATCTTGCTTCTCTAACTTATCTAATCTATCATTAACGTTATTGAGAACAATATCCAGACATTCAAAATGCTTGAACATTGCTTACAAGGTGAATTGTTCATTTTTTTCTCCATCGAAAATGCTTTTCTCTTGGTTTTGTGACATGATTGAAATAAGAAAAAAAAAAAAGAAAACCTGAGAAGAATGTTAGAATACCTCACAAACACTACCTCGCATGTTTAACCTTACTCCCTCATAAATAGCACTCAACTTTCGTGTTTAACACTCAATTAAATTTGGCTTTTACTCTCTAATGTACTCACACTCTTGCCTTTTACCTCTCCAGCTTTCCTGACTAAGTTCTTTATTGAACTAGGGACTCTTTGAACCAAAATCAGTCTAGCAATTCATAAAACCTAGAGTGATAACGCAAGAATTTCAAGGAAAATAAAAGAAACACGATTTCAGAATTAAAAAATAGTAATTCGACAAGGGTCAAATGAAACAAGGAATAATGAAACAATAAAAATACTAATTAATGAAACCAATAAAATGAAAGGAACAAAATTTCAGAAGTACAGGAATAATAATTAGACAAGGATCAGAAGAAATTACAAGAATCAAGGTGATTTGAGAGGACACATAATTAATTTTGCACAAGGAAACACATTAAAAGCAAATCCACCAAATTTAGAAGTTTTGCACACTAATAACAAATCTACGTTGACAGCTTTTCTTTAGGCTAAGGTTACCTTCAAGTATTATGATTTATAAAGTAGGAAGTAAACCTAATACAAGCAAGATCTGTCTCAACACACTCTTTTTTTTTTTTTGCTTCTTTTTTTTCTCTCTTTTTTTTTTCTTTTTTTGGGTGTAGGGAATACAAATAACAGAACTAAATTAATAAAGATACGAAAAACAATACTGGAGGTAATTTAAATGCGCAAAACTTAACAGACAATTAATTGCATAATTGATGAAACAAAGGATAAGTAAAACCTGATTTATAGCCAACCTTTGATACCAACTGATGCGAACCACACCTAAAAAGGTGAAACCCAACACCAATATGTTGTTAACAAACCCAGAAATGCTAAATCAGATTCAAGAAAGAGAACTAAGACCCGTTGTATAATTAAGAGACAAGAACCAAGGTTATATGATGAGTGATAAGTAAGATTTATGCACCACAAGACGAATTAGATAAAAAGAATCATAAGTTCTCAAAAGAACAAAGCTAGATAGTTTTTAATCTCTCTTAAATTTAAAATAACAAAGTCTGCTGTTTCTATGGCTTTAATAAGGTATTTATAGCCTTTAGAAACCCTAAAATCAGAAGAAAATCTACTTATTCCCTGCAAAATAAGGATTAAACTTAATAAAGAAGGTTCAGCCCTAATATTTATTTTGTGTAGTTTTGACAAATTTAAAGAAAATAAAATTAATCAACTTAAATAAGGTTTTTTCCTAGCCTTAAATAGCATAGGCACGCCCATCATATCTTAAATAACATAATTTAGGCTTTATTAATAAAATTAGCCCACTAATATTGAGTAAAAATATATTCTTCAATCTTGGGCTTGAATTAAATTAACCAAGCCTTGTTCCTCTTATGCAAATATAACCTCTTGTGTCTTGGCCCAACTAGCTTCAATAAGCCCCTGCAAAGCTTAACGCACCCTCTTAGCTTTAGCCCTTGTGATTGGACCATCCCTAATGTGTAACGGATCATGATTGCTTCTATTGTTGCTACCTTGATTTTCATCAGACAATGCATATAAGTTGGATTTGCTAGGTGAGTACAATGTTAGTGGCATTTCTAATGTTACTAATTTAAGTCATTTTGATATAGGTGATGATTTGAGGACAAATTCTTTTTAAGATGAGAGGAATGATGAGGGCACAACTAATAAATGGAATACAAATCCTATTCAAGTTCTATTTGTTTGTCGTGCTCAGATCCTATTCAAGTTCTAGTTGGTTTGGCTACAAGGGCTAAAGCTAAAAAGTTCAAAAAAAACTCTCAATAGACGAATTCAAAACATTTGGGCAGAGGTGAACTCATGGAGGCCCAAAAAGATGTTCCATATATTCCACAAAGTTGAATTTCTATAGTTCAAGCTTTGAAATAATATAGAAGAAATTCCTCAAATTAAAAAGTGGATTTAATGGAGTTTCCTAAATTAGTGATTACCCAAATTTGACTCATCAAGTGTTGGGGAATGATAGGAATAGTAGCACAGTAGCCCATGTTAACAACCCAAGTGGTTAGAAGCTTTTGAGAGCCTACTATAAACATTTATGATAGTAGTTATAATATTTGAAATATAGCCTTAGTTGTTTCAAACATTTATGATAGCTAGTATTTAGTTAAAGCCTGCAGCTGCATTTATTATTTTAGTTGGAAAGTTTGAAAGCTAATTTAAATTAAAGCCTTATTGGTAGTAGTTGGTAGTTAATTATTTTTACGTTGCCATTAAATATTGTAATTAATGCTGGCATCTCAAGTGTTCACTATAAATACATAAGGGATGAGAAGAAAGCATTCAACAATTTGATTAAGAAAACTCTCTTTGGTTCTTTAAGAATTCTTTAAACTTATCGACACAATTTCTACGGCGTTCTCATTTGACTTATTAATCAATCCTTCCATAATTGATTGTTGCATCTTCATTATACCAAGGTTCTTGCTTCAATATAAGCAATGGATCGCGGTTACATACAAATCTATTTCTAGACAATCTTAGAGTCCTTGATCCACAACTTTCTCAGTTTCTTGTATGGATCGTATCAATATAATTTTAGGAGCTTGCAATTGTATTTATCATATTAATTGTATTTTCTACTGAATTTACTTATCTTGGTAGTGGTTAGAATTTTGACAATCAATCTTAGTTTCATTTATTGCTAAATTTTGAAAGTTGTAAAAAATGCTTTCATCCCAAGTGGTCTCTATAAATACCATAAGGGATGAAAAGTAAAGAAGTTCATGACATTAATATTATTGAGAATTTTCTCTTGGTTCTTTAAAAAAATTTTTAGAACTTATCATTGAGATTTCATATTTTGGTGTTCAACCTTTCTCATCTATCTTGAGTGTGGCATTAACCCATTTTCTTATACCTTTGATTCTTATCTCTGAATAGATAATGAGTTAAGTTTCTTACTTTCATTTGCTTGTGAATCTAAAATTAGAATGATCCTTAGTAAATGAACCTCATTGAGTGTCGGGTCGTACTTTTCTTTATAAGGTTCACATCACCTTATAAGCACTTCCTCACGTGTTTCACTCAAGAAAATTCAAACACTCTTGTGTTTGGCACTCAAATGCCTCTTTCCACTCATATGTCTTCTTTTCAATCTTAATCAGACTCAAGAACAATCGAATTCAAATGGCAATTCAAGATGAGAATTTATTAAGACAAGTCACAAGATTCAAGAAGCAATTCCTTAAAAAAACTGATGCAAGTAATTAACGTGAGAAAAACGGTTCAAAATTATTAAAAGACGGATCAAAATTCAAAATTTTGATGAAGATAAATTTGTAACAATTTTTTAGTTTCCTTTTCTCTTTTTTTTTTCATTTCACGTTTTTTTAGTATAAAAAACCAGAGATTAGAAATATGAATTTATAACAAATTAGGCATTTTAAGATAGAATGCAGCTATAGTTAGGGTTTTCTTAACTAAAAAAATTCACGAAAGTTTCAATGGATCAATAAAGCAATTTAAGGGATAATTTAAACTTACCTTGAAACCAAAGCTCTGATACCAACACAAAAATGTGGAATTGAATCCCAATATCTCTAAGACGCAAGTTTGATGAGTCTTAACACTTGACTTAACAAGGAAAAAACCAAGACTATGGTTAAATAAGGGGTGCCATGCTATGTGTTGATTATTTTAGGGTGTATGCATGTAATGTATGTGTTCATCTTACAAATATACATATCTCATACATATATAAGCACAACAAAAGATTAAAAATTATACAATATATACATAATTATATAATTAATCAAATTAATTATAGAATTGAGAAATATCACCTTTGAAGCTTTTGAATTAAATTTTTGGAGTCCACATGAAATAAATTTGTTGACAATTTTAATAATCAACTTGAGTGGGTTTTATTATCTAGAATGGTAGTATAATCCAGCAATTGTTTAACACTTAATCTAATTAAATTAATTTTTTTTATCTTTTATTCAACTCTTGAATAATTAAAACAAATCTATTTTAGATATTTTAATTAGTAGCCAATTGTATTTTTTTCATTTTTCTAACACTTCAAACACAAAATAAAGAATTCTAATTTCTCAAATTAAAATAGCCACCAAAATTGTAAAATCTAAAACTTATGAATTTTGAATTCCATTTCACTTTATATACTAATGCATAAATTTCAAATAAATTTGAATTTCATTTGCAGTTAATTTAACTATTCACTTAACCAAGTTTAACATTTTACCTTAATTGAGTTAAATTAACTTAACCTTTAAATTAATAAATATCTAACTAACCTAACCCTAGAGTTAACTATTAATTATAGCTAGGTTAATAATTATTTAATAATAAAAATAAAATATCTAGATATTTATTTAACTTAGCTATAGTTAACAATTAGTAATAGTTAAGTTAAACATAAGATATCTTTTTAGCCTAACCCTCTGGTTAACAAAATAACCATGCTTAACTTTTATTTTTATTTAATTATTATTTAAATAAATATCTTGATTATTTAACAATTGAATAATAAATAAAGTGAATTTACCATTTTACCTTACTAAGTTACCAAGTTAACCTAAGTAGGTCTCATCATAACCATATACTTTAGTAAACTTAACCATAGCAATTTGTTGTATTTTATACTGTATTGAAATATTCAATACGGTATACTGCCTAAATGCACAATGAGTATATTTCATATTAGGACTCTCTAAATCCATGCTCAATTCATCAAATAGAAATATTCCACGAGTCCATGAACAAACCAGCGCGTCAGACCATACAAGTTATGGTCAGAATGCATACGTATAATCCTTTCGTCATTATACCCTGGATGTGTAGGGATATAGATCAATATCGTCAACTCCTCATTTGTCAAACATTAACTTATCTCCAGATTTGTATCTCGATAAATAATAAACGTAAACACTATTGCGATATTATTTAACCCTATGAAAAACTCTTTTCTCAGGTCTAAGATACAATCTCGAAGCATCGTATATACAACTTACCTATGTAAGCTGATGATATATAGCGGTCAACTCTATAAGCATCGAACCGTACACAGCGACACATAGCGGTCAGACCAGTAAAGATCTCTGACATATATGGAACTAAAGTATGATAGATCACTCACAAGCCCATCGTAGTACTCAAGTCAAAGAACCATGAATACTACTCAACTCGTGAGGAGCTTCCTTTGTTTCCTTTGATGATTTCATAGGATATCTATTGGGATCGTCATTAGTCTATTCAGTATCCAGTCCTGATTGAATACCCGTATGCCTATATAAGCTCTAAGCTCATGATCAACAAAGAACAACCATCTACATCATTTAGATATAGACATACCCTGATCAATTTAATAGTGATTCAGCGATAGACCCATATTGGTAAACATAGATCACGAACACTGTGTTTGACAACATACTTGCATAATGACATTTCCTAGCACCTATTATAACTTTTTGCAAATATATCATTATTAGTATACTCTCAGGTCTTTGTCCCATTTCAAACAAAGCTTCTAAGTCTTATAATTGTGCTGACTCTTATAACCTGTTAACTCTTAGCATTTATAACTCTCAGCATTGCTAACTCTTAACCCTAGTCTAAACTCCTTTAAACCAGATCTGAACTCTTTTATATCATACAATATCTGCAACATTACAAGCTTAATACCATGTAATTAATATTAATGATTTTATTCGTAATATTTATTGTATAAATACTAAACAATTAATATTCATACAATATTAGAATAGCACATAAGCACCAACTCCAACATGTCATACCAATAAACCCAAGGATACTCAAGAATCAAGGTGATAAGTTCGATTGTTTGAACACCACAAGAATAATTTTGATAACTTCAAAGTCCTTTTAAGAATGAAAAAAGAATGCAAAAACTATATGATATTATTCTCTAAATTATTTCCTCAATTTAAGGGTTTATATAGAGACCATTTAGGATCAAATTACAAATTACAAAGATTACTAGACAATTTTACAACAACAAAAATTCAAAATAATACAATAATCCAAAGTTTAAAGTGCTACTAAAAGTAGATTTTAAATTGGGTGTTGGAATTGAAGTCTTAAATTACAGTTGGAATTACTATTAAGATTATGGCTAGAATTCCTATTAAGATTACGGCTCGAGTCAATGCTGAAGTTACGGCTGGAATTACTGTTAAAATTACAACTATAAGAAGATTCTAGTGATCTCTAAAATTGTGTTGCTGTCTTCTAAATTTCTTTTAGAATTTTAATCAAAGTAATCAAGTTCCCTTAAATCTGATTTGGACTGATTTGAAACGGATTTTGGATTATGCCAAGCCGCCATGTGTTTGTCATTTCACCATCTTATTGAATCAGCACATTTAATGCTTCTTTACACTCATTTCGTTTAAGTCTTGTGATTGGACCACTTGCCAAACTTATTGAATTACATGATTGCTAGCCTTGAGCCCCTCCAAGCCCATATGTCTCATGCATTCCTCCAAGCCCACGTTTGAATTCTTTCTCTTGCATGCATATAGGCTGTGTAGCTTCATTTGCATTGTCCTCTTCTCGATGTGTGACAATAATAACAAATTTTCACCTAAGGAAGTTAATAGACCTATGCCTACTTAAAACATCAAATTCCTTTTTAGTTTTTCCTTCTACTTGGCTTTTGGTTTCATTGTACCAGCTTCCTTTCCTTGGAATTTTATAGGTTTCCCATCAGGTCTGGTAGCAGAAAACTTGGAACTAGGCTCAACATGTGTATAGGCCTGACCTTTTAGAAACTCCTAGTCTTGATGATATGCTCGGCCTTAAATGCCAATTTTTGAGTTTGCCAATTGATCGTATTTGTTGGATGGCCAATTTGTCTTAGATTCCACCATTTAAACCACTTACATACCTAGCCACTTGCTAGTCCTCCATTTCTGTCAAGTTGCACCTAACTTGCAACCTTAGGAATTCTTATGTGTAAGACAAAACAGAGTTAGTTCCTTGAATGCAATTCTAGAACTGCTAGAAAAGATTTTATTCATAATCTAAAGATAAAAAATACTCATATAAATGGTGCCTTTATTTGGTGTCAATGATGAACAGGTGGCCTTCCCCTTGATCTTTGACCTTCTTGATGGCGTTGCCACTAAGCACCTATTAAAGTTGGTGCTTACGTGTCATTCCAATATTGTATACATATTAAATTATTTAATATTTATACAATAAAGATTTCTATAAAATCGTTAATATTAAACATATATGGTACGATGCTTGTAATGTTACGGACATTTTATAATTTGAAGGAGTTCAGATCTAATCTAAAGGAATTTAGATCAGTGCTAAGAGTTAGCATCACTGACAATTATAAATTCTAAGGAGTTAGCAGATTATAATAATCAGTGAAATTCAAGGAGTTGAAGCTTTGTCTGTAATAGGACAAAGTTTTGAGGGTGTATTAGTAATGACATAGTTGTAAAAGTTGTTAGGTGCTAGGAAATGTCATTATGTAAGTATGTTCTCTAACACTATGTTCCAGATCTATTTTCATCGATACGAGTCTGTCGGTGAATCTCTTTTATATAGATTAGTGTACGTCTATATCTGTAAGGTACAGATGGTTTTTCCTAACTAATCATGAGCTTAGAGCTCGTATAGGTATACGAGTATTAAGATAGGACTGGATATTGAATAGACTCACGAGGACCTCCAATAGATATCCTATAAAGCCATCAACGGAGAGTCTTTTCGAGTTGAGTAGTATTTGTAGTCTTTTGACTTGAGTGCCACTGTAGGCTTGTGAGTGATTCACCATACTTTGGTTTTATGATGTGAACCACACCTAAAAAGGTGAAACCTAACATTAATATATTATTAACAAACCTAAAATGCTAAATTGGATTCAAGAAAGAGAACCAAGTCTGTTGTTTCTAAAGCTTTAACAAGGTATTTATAGCCTTTAAAAACCCTAAAAATCAAAATGAAATATACTTATTCCCTGCCAAATAAGGATTAAACTTAATTAGGAAGGTTCAGCCCTAAACCTTATTTGTACAATTTTGACAAATGCAAAGGAAATAAAATTAATTAATTTAAATAAGGTTTTTTGCTAGCCTTAAATAGCATAGGCACGCTCAACAAATCTTAAATAACATAATTATGCTTTATTATTAGTATTAGCCTACTAATATTGAGTACAAATATAATCTTCAATCATGGGCTTGAATTAAATTAATCAAGCCTTGTTCTTCTTATGCAAATATAACTCCTTGTGTCTTCTTGACCCAACTAGCTTCAATAAGCCCCTGCAAAGCTTGATGGATCTTCTTAGTTTTAGCCCTCATGATTGGACCATCTCTAATGTGCAACGGATCATGGTTGCTTCTATAGTTGCTGCCTTGATTTTCATCATTTTATGCATGTCAGAGACCTTTTATGGTCTGACCACTAGGTGTCGTTAGATATAGTCTGATGCTTATAAGTCTGGTATGCGTAGATATGGGATTCGGCAGCTTATATGGGTAATTTGTATATCCTAATGCTCCAAGAATTATGTTTTAGAAAGTCTTTTGGCCAAAAGCAAATACCCCAAAAAATTTTCGAAGGGTTAAACAATATCGCAAAGGAGTTTGCAAATATTATTTTACAGAAATACAAATCTGGAGATAAGTTTACAGATAAGCACTTAGAGATTTGACGGTTTAATGTATCTCTGCTCTTCAAAGACATAGATGACAGAAGGACTATACGTATGCGCTATAACCTTAACTTGTATGGTCCAATGTACTAATTTGTAATATCTGTTACGTGCGTGTGGGGCATTGATCACGGACACATAGAATAATTTCATATGACGAATTAGGTGTAGACCTAGGGAATCCCGTGATATAAAGTGTACTCCTTGTACATTGAAGCAGTATATTGAATTGAATTATTCAGTCTAGAAATATCCAGAATGACCACGGGATGCATGCATGTCTGTATTTAAGTGTTAAATACATTAATTAGTTAACAATTATTGTTTACTAATTAAATAACACATAACGCATTATGGACCCTTAGTTGAGTTTTTTCAGTGTATGGTATGATGGGATCCATTGGGGGGGTATACTTGGTAACCATATAAGAATGGCAAAATAACAATTTCACAACTAAATTATTTAATAATTAAATAATTAAGATATTTTATTATTACATAATATTATATTATATGTTATAATATTAATATATATATACTTGGTGGCCAAGTATATAAATATATAATAATATTATATTATGGATAAAATGAATATGTGTGTGAAATGGAATGAAAGAAAAATGTGGGAAGCAAACTCATTGAATTTGGAATTCATTGATGGCTTATGGTTAAAAGTTGGTGGTCGGCCAATGTTGCTTAAGATGAAATGAAAAATACATTTCTTTTTTAGGTGAATAATTGGCCGACCAAAATAAAAGAAAAGATGAGAGAAAATTGTTTTCTCAACTATTCAACTTCTTCTTCAATTAAATTAGCCATGAAAGTATTAAATTTTGCTTTTATGATTCAAGTGTTGAATAGTATAAAGTTAAGTTCATTTTTTAAATATAGTTTCAGAGTTAAACTATAGAGATTAAGAGTTAATATCATGGTTTAACTGTTGAATCGGTATTGAAAAAATTAGGCTACTATTTTAGTGACTTAAGTTCACCCTATTGAGTTCAGCACTAGGGCAAAATATAATTCACCACTGGGGGGCGAAGGTACTATAGCAAATCACTGTAGCATTTTATGTTTTGTCCTATTTTTCTTAGATTTTCATCCCCAATTACTCTATTAACTCTAAACCTATAAAATAATAATAAAATATATAAAAAACTGTGCACATATAAAACATATAAGAAACTCGCAAATGCTAAAGAAGTCCAAATGTTAATAGGGTAAGTGACAGTATTAAATAGATTTATATCCAAGATATTGGATTGATGTAAGGCTTTCTTCGACATTGCCAAGAAATCTTTTAACAGAGAGTGAGGACCTAATCAGTGGAAAGCCTATCAAGAATTGAAGAAGTATTTGGCACCCGGATAATTTTAGTTGTGCTAGAGCATAATGAACCACTATTTCTCTACATAGCAGTATCTAATGTCACACTAAGTGCTATCCTGTTCGTCGAAAGGAAGAATTAGCAGCACCTAGTTTACTATATCAACAAGACACTAGTAAGTGCCGAAGTCTATTACACCAGGATTGAAAAGTCGATACTCGCCTTGTCATATGGAATAGAAAAGTTAAGACATTACTTTGAGGCCCATAAAGTAATCATCCTAACATTCTACCTGATCAGAGCAATCTTGACATAGTCAAACCTGAATGGGCGAGTAACTAAATGGGTGATGCAACTAAGCACTCTTAACATAAAGCATAGGCCCAGAATGATAAAAAGGGGTAAGTTATAGTAGACTTCTTACTAATTTGAACAAAGCCACAACGAGACACTAGATCAAACAAAGAAAAAATGAAGCTTGATCAAATCCCATAACAAGTCTTTCTGGATGGATTGTTGAATCAATTTAGCACTGGAATCGGTGTTCAGATAATAACACTTAAAAGGTTTATGATAGAGAAAGCCTACGACTTGAGTACCAAAGGTCCAATAATGAAGTAGAGTATGAAACTATAATTAATAGGATGCTAATGTTGCTAACATTGCATGTGAAAAAGATCTAACTCATAACAGACTCTCAGATGGTAGTCAAACAATTTCTTGGAGAGTATGAAGCCAAAGGTGAAAGAATGAAGCTTTATTTAAAAAAGATACAAGAACTCGTAGGAAGATTTCAGCATTTTAACCTGATTCAGGTTCTGTAGAAAGCTAATGAGAAAGCAGACAAGTTAGCTAATGAAGCATCTAATATGAATGAAGAAGGAACTTACGAAGTAAAGATCGAGTTGCTATATAATCCTAGCATCGAGAAAAAAGTAGAAGTCTTCTGGTCGAAAAAAGTGAGGACACATAGATGACCCCCCTTCATCAAATATCTGACTTTACAATAATTGCCTAAAGATTCCAACGAAGCTCACAAGATAAAAGTTTGAGCTTTAAAGTTTTTATAATAGATGAGTAGCCATACAGAAAGTCACTGAATGACCTTTATCTAAGATGTGTTAGCCCAAGACAAGCTAAGGTAATTCTTGAAGAAGTGCACGAAGGGATTTGTATAAATACAAAAGAGATCTATGGCCCACAGAATAAGTTTGCAAGGATATTTCTGGCTATACATGATTGCTGATTCAGAAGCATTTGTCAAAAAGTGTCGTCAATGTTAAATACATGCACATACCCTGCATCAACTAGCAGAAGAGCTTCAATCAATCGTGAACCCTTGGCTCTTTGCACAATGGGGATTAGACATCGTAGGGCCACTATACAAGGCTAAATGAGGAAAGCAATATATGCTACTCGCCACAAACTGCTTCATAAAATGAGTAGAAGCAGTGGCATATTTAAATGTCACTAAAAAAGAAGTTGAGAAATTTATTTATCACATCATCATTTACTGGTTTGGTATTCCTCGAGTAATCATATCAGACAATGGGAAACGGTTTGATTATCAACTAATGAGGGAATTATGCCAAAGAATGAAGATCACTCACAAGTTCTCCTTTAGTCAATGGGAATTTTCCCTTATTAATCATGTTGGTATTGAATTATTTAATTTGTTCTATGTTAAATATTTCTAATTATATGACAATGAATTAGAATGATTTAGAAACCTTAATGAACTTAGAAAAGGAAATTTTGTGTTGGCTATGTATGAATTGATGTATGATTATTGCAAGTAGTTTTGAGTTTTATCTACTATAGGAATATACTCATATAGCATATATGATCATTTAGAGAACTTGAACTTAATGAATCCTGTTTTAATTTAATTATCATAGGAATATTGGTAATTAATTAAATGATATATACTCACTTGACCATCAAAAGAGGCTTGTGAGGATATTAGAGTTCTTGGTTAACAATTCATATTGATAATTTTAAAGGGAGTAATTAAATTCAAGTGAAGCATTGAAGGATAATTGTAATCCTAGACATTTGAGTATTGGTGATATCACGTTTGTTCTCTTTGCTCAATCTTTGTAATTAGTCCATTATTTAGCTAATTTATATATCAACACATTGAAATTCCACCAGTTTGAATAAGAGTAGGAGGATAAAATTTTAGTACTTAGCAAGTAGTAATAACAATTCCTCGTGGGAACGATACTCTACTCATCGTATATTAATTTTTGTGATAATGTATACTTGCATTAATTTGTGTTACACAAAATACACAACATAAGGCAATTCAATTAAGGTGACTGGATCACGAGAAAAGTGATGAAAAATACAAGAAAGCTAATTGTTGGCAAGTTTGCCTTAAATTGGGAAGGCCTTTACCAAATTAACGCAATGGTTAGAAAAAATGCTTACAGACTGGTGAGTGTTGAAGGAAAAGAAATACCCAAATCATGGAATGCTATTCATCTAAAAAGATATTACATGTACAAATGAAAAGCTAAGTATCTACATGTAAAGCAAAGGCATGATCTCTTATTTATCCCAAAGTTGTTACAAAGCTTTTTATCTTTGTTTTCCTAGTAAAAGAAGTATATGTTTCTATTCACAAAAAGATGTATAACAAAGTAATTCAACAAGAAAAGCCAATAGCACGTGAGTTGCCAAGGCACGCGAGATGTTAGAAACATGTGAAGACAAAAGAAGACAAATATATATTGTACCATTTATACATTAAAAGACGACTAAAACAAGTTGTGAAATAATAAAAGGTGACTAACTATGTCATACATTTAAAGTCGACAAACATATGTCACACATTCAAAGCCGACTAATCATGTTGCATATTCAAAGCCAGCAAATATATGTCTCACATTCAAAGCCGACTAATCATATCGCACATCCAAAGCCTACAAACATATATCTCACATTCAAAGCCAACTAATCATGTCACACATTCAAAGTTAACAAACATATGTCGGACATTCAAACTAACTAATCATGTCACATGTTCAAAGATAAAAGCCAACTAAACAAGTTTCACAAATCAAAAAGCCGAAGAACATATGTTGCACCATTTATATTAAAATGTCGGATAAACAAGTTGTACAAACTAAAAAGCCAATGAATTTATTTCGAAAAATTCATAATACAAAAGCCAACTAAATAAGTCGCTTAAATAAAAAAGATGATGAATATACATTGCACCATTTATATTATAAAAAAGACTACTAAATAAGTCGTGATAGTCGAAAAGATGACCAATATATTGTTAGGTGTTATGTGCGTGTGTTGTGCTACGGGTGAATGTGTGTATTTTAAACAATTTAAATATTACATGTCTCACATGCAACGTAGCAAAAATGTAACACAATACTATCTCATTGCATTAATAAGATTAGCAAACTCACACTTGAAGCATGCTTTGGCAATTATAGTTGGGAACGTAGTGGGCTTCCTCAAACTAGAATAGTAGTTTTTCTTTCAGAATATTCAAAGCAACTATTTGCTTCTTATATATTACTATCTCTCAGACTATTAAGGTTAACACTTAACCTCTTAAAAACCAAAAGTAATTCATTTCTCATCTTTTTGAACTTTTGGCCAACATACATATTTATAGGCAACTATTGCCTATTGTTCAACCAATCTTATAAAACTTAGTTGCCACTTGTCTAAGGATGACAAGGCTTGAAAATAGCCAACAGCTGCTCCAGTTCTTGCTAAGTATGCTGCTTGCTTTGTTGGCCTATTTAAGAAGCAATTGGTGGCTTGATTCATACTACCTCTTGCTTAAATAGATTGAATCAAATTCAATCTAATAGCAACAATTACCTTAAGGACAATTAATATACAACACATTTTCATTGCCTTATGTTTCATCTAATAGTAATTGTACAAGTGCCAAGACTTTAAAGGAATCAAATTCATTTGATTTAGTCATTGACGGAATAAATAAATGAAACAACAATTTTAAAAGCATAATAAAATGAATCTGATTCATTTATAATAATGAATGGTAGAATGAAATATGTTATGAAACAACAATTATTTCATAACTTTATCCACTAATGCCTAATTTAGTACCCATACAAATTATTGGCACCATTTGAGGCATACACTAGGTAGATAAAAGTGTCAAGTCTCACTCAGCATAATTTTATGTTTAAAACTTAAACCTTAACTACTCTCCAAGAGACCTTGAAATAAATTAATATTTTTTGAAAACTTTTCGGATCAAACAATTCCACTCGGTGAGTTACCCACGTGCTCAATGAGTACACTACATATAGTGAGACTCCTTAGGTTTACACCCATTTTGTCTCACTGAATATTTCGTAAGTTCATAACCGATGACCTGCACACATGTTATGGATAATACAAAATGGCGAGTTGAACTATAAAAGTTGAGTTAATCCATATTCGTACAATCCATCCATCATAAATATCCTGGAAGAGCAGAGACATAGATGAACACCGTCAAGTCCCCTATTACTCAACCAAAAACTTATCTCCTCAATTTGTATTCTGATAAATAATATTCGTACACTCTTTTGCAATATTATTTATACCACGAAAAACTCTTTCCCAAGTTTAATGCTTATGGCCATAAGACTTCCTGGAATATAATCCATAAGCATCTAGGCATTTGACTCACCCATATGAGCTGACAGATCCCATGTCTACATACACCAGACTCTATAAGTATCAAACCATACCTAGTGACATCCAATGGTCAAACTATGAAAGATCTCTAACAGTTGTGGAACCTAAGTACGATAGATCACTTACAATCCCACCGTAGTGTTTAGGTCAAAGGACTACGAATACTACTCAACTCAAGAAGACCCTCTATTAACGATTTTATGAGATATCTATTGGAGGTCTTCTTTAAGTCATTTCAGTATCTAGTCTTTACTGAATACCTCTTTATCTATACGAGCTTCCACTAAACTCATAGTCTATTAAGATTAACCATCTATGCTATCTGGATATAGATGTACATTGATTCATATAATCAGTTTCACTTGATAGACCATGCGTTGGTAGAAATAGATCAAGAACTTATAATTCGAGAACATACTTGCACAAGGACATTTCCTAGCAACACTTGCAACTCTTTGCAACGATATCATTATTAGAATATTCCTAAGTCTTTGTCTCTTTTTCGACACTGATCTGAACTCTTTCAAATCAATATAATATCCAAAATGTTACAAACATCTTACCTTATAAGAAATCATTAGAGATTTAGTGTAAGTAATACTTATTTATTGCATAAGTATGAAAATACAATATTCATACAAATCCCAACAACCTCACTTGCTCTAAGGCCATTCGTAGTGGTATCTAATATCTAACGACTCCACGTATTTCTCAGACACCTTTGGAGTTAAGGCCTTAGTGAGTGGGTCCGCTATATTATTTACAGAATCAACTCTATAAAATACAATATCTCTTCGAGCCAAGATCTCTCTAACAATATAATATTTTCTTTCCACAGGTTTAGATCTCTGGTAAGCTGATGAACAGATGAAAATGCATATTCATTAAGAGATTCAGTTACCATTTAATATCACTAATTTTACCTTTTTTGTATTTTTAGTTTGAAATAAAATGTTCTCCTTAAATTGTGATTAATGAATGTTAATTGCACAAGTTTAGGTAAAATGGACGTAACTCTCAATGTAGAAATCTAAATGAAGAACTTCTTGAATCTAGAGTAACTTGACTCAATCTAACACAAACTTGAAAAACAGTTGAAAAGCCAATCCAATATGTTATGGGCCAAAAATTGGGATACAGTAGAATTAGGTTACAATTTCTGCTCAGCTTGACCCAACTCATATATTTAGATCGTTTTTCACAAAATATATACCCAATCGGTATAATTCTTAAAGCTTTAAAATGTTAACTCAATTATCAACAACTCTTATGTTGATGGTAAACTCCAAATCAACCATTATCATAAACCAAATTGTATTGTAAATGGGTAAAATGGTTGTTGGTCAAAATCTGACATATCATTGGCAATTTGCCCATATCCCATTGGATACTCATTCAAATTGCATAAACCTGTGGCTATGGAAAGAAGAGACAAAATACTACAACTTTTATGTCAGACAAGAAGGCTACTTCGGTCATTTCTATTATAAAAAAGGTACTGCAATTGGGTGAACGAGTAGTTGGCCTAAATTATTGAAGATTGAAGTCACACTAAACTTATTTTCATTCATTGCCTATATAAGGACACTCTTAGGATGTTTTCAACACTAGACAATTCTCTCATATTTCTTCTCTTTAACATATATTATAAACTAGGCTAGAGTTCTTGGCAAGGATAAAAGATGAACTTTTATGTATAATAAATTTACTTTTATACTTTGATTATTTGTCAAGAGCTACAAATGTTTGTAAATTTGTTTGTGCCTAAACTCTTATATAGTTTTTTTTTTATAATCCAGAGGTTATAATTCTCATATTTCATATATTTTTAGCATGCTTTCTTTATGTGATTCTTGTTGAATTATAATTGTTATTGGTTACATTATCTTACATGTTAATCCTTTACTGCAATATTGTCAATCGATATATTGTCGATCTTGGATAACATATAAAGACAATAATCGTTTGATATTCAAGTTGATCTCTTACTGCAATATTGTCAAAATGATATATTGTCGATCTTAGGTAACTTATATAAATGAACATGGTTTATGTTAATATTTACAAAGAGTTTAGTCATATCAAATACATGTGTTATTAAATGTGCTATATTTTATATATCTTCTGATTGATTGTTTGGGATGTGAAACTTTCAATTAAGTTATAAACATTGAATCAAAGTGTAGAGTAGATTTATAAAGCATAATTATGATTCTCGAAGCCTTACTTAAATCATCATAAGACGTTTCCCTTAATTTATAGAAAATTCTATCTAATTCACTTAAACCAATTAGTTAATTTTCTCCTTGTTACTTCTTTATTATTTTCACTTCACTAGCCTATTTTGCCAAAAGCTTTCTCGTGGAATTGACATCTCAATCTATACTGCAATAGCCGCATTACATTTTGAGCGTAAATAAAATTTGGCACCATTGCTAAGGAGGCACACTAAGCGAAAGTCGGTTGCGTTTATCAATACTATACCTGTAACTTTGTACATTTTCTTTTCTTTGTAAAATTGTAGTTTTTAAATTTATTTTCTTTATTGTAATTTATTTTATTGTTCAAGGTTAGTTTTACCACTTAACTTATTTTGTTTTCTTTAGTCAATTTATTATATTTTATTTTATTTTAATGGCTGGTTCTACCAACTTAGTTCATTTGTTTTATTTATATACTGTACTTCGCACTTTATTTTCTTTTATTTATTTATTACACTTATTTTGTTTTATTTATTTATTGTACTTTGCACTTTATTTTCTTTTTTTATTGCCCTTTATTTCCTTTATTTATTTGTTGTATTTTATTTTATTTATTTATTGTACCTTGCAATTTATTTTTTTATTTATTTATTGCACTTTATTTCTTTAGTTAATTTGTTGTATTTTTATTTTATTTTAATGGCTGGTTCCACCGCCTAACTTATTTTATTTTATTTATTTATTATACTTTGCAGTTTACTTTATTTTATTTTATTTATTTATTGTACTTTACAATTTATTTTCTTTTATTTATTTATTGCACTTGATTTTCTTTTATTTATTTATTGTACTTTGCAGTTTATTTTTTTTTCATACTTTATTTTATTTTTTTATTGTACTTTACAATTTATTATATTTTTGTTTATTTATTGTATTTTATTTTAATATTTCATGGTTGGTTTTACCACCTAACTCATTTTTTTTCTTTTGTTCACTTCTTAATTTTTTCTTGAGAATTTCCTTCAATAAAAAAAAAGAAAAAAAATTGTTATGATGTATGCATTGACTTAGAGACAAATGAGAAAGATTTGTGAGAGAAGTAGAACTAAAATCACTACCACAATTTGTAAGGAAAGAGAATTCACCATCTAATTCATCTTATAATTCTAACACAGTAAGCCAACACGAGGATAACTCTGTTAAGACTCTAAAAGATTACTTGTATCCTACTTGCACAGCCATAACATCATACATTATATTTCCACCTAACACACTACATTCGGATTTTAAACTTGGAATGATATAACTTCTGCCCACTTTTCATGGTCTAGATAATGAAAATTCGTATATACATGTTAGGGAATTTGAATAGGTAATTGCCACCTTCCATAGTCAACCTGAAGCCATAGACACTGTTAGGCTTAAATTTTTTCTTTTTTCTTTGAAAGACAAAGCAAAAAGTTCGCTATACTCTTTGAGGCTGATCTATAAGAACTTGGGTAGAAATGACCCAAGTATTTTTTAATAAATACTTCTCACAACACAAAATTGGTGGCCTGAAAAGATAAATTTGTTCCTTCTCCCAAAAAGACAGTGAAACCTTATATTAAGCTTGAAAAAGGTTTAAAGAGTTGCTAAATCTGTGCTCTCACCATGGGTATGAAAATTGGCACTTGGTTAGCTATTTTTATGGGGGACTCATAATTAGATAGCGCCAATTAGTTGAGATGATGTGTAATGGGGAGTGTCTTCACAAAGATCCCGAGGAAGCCATAGAATTCCTTAATTACTTAGTTGAAAAATCTCATACATGAACTGGACCTAGCACTATTGAAAGCACAAATAGGTCACGACCTAGTGGCGTGTTTCATCTTATAGAAGAGGATAGCCTTAAAGCCCACTTAGAGGTCTTAATTAGGGAATTAGAGGTATTGAAAACCAAAGATAGAAGTGTCATCCATATGATTGCTAGGGTTGAGTCACATGATGTTTGTTTTGTCTGTGGAGGAGCGGAATACTTAGCTCAGGATTGCTCCACTTATAGTGAGATGAGAGGGATATATGAGGAACAATGTAATACCTTAGGGATGTACAAGAAGCCTAATCACCATACTCTGAAACCTATAATTCTAACTGGAGAAACCACCCAAACTTTAGTTGGAAATCTGACCAACAAGCCAACAACTATTGGAAGCAAGAACAACAAACACCAAAGTCTTATGTTATACCTCAATAAAATGCACGACCAGCCAGGAGTCCTTTAGAGGATACATTACAAGTATTTATGGAGGCACAAAGTAAGACTAATAAAAATTTTGAAACAATTATTGCACAGGTGGTAGACGAAAACAAAGAAATCAAGAGTCAAATCACTAAGCTAACCAGTGCCTTAACTGTACAAGAGCAAGGTAAGTTTCCATCTCAACCTCAATTCAATCTAAAAGGACAATCCATGACATAAGCTTCTACTTCTGATGCATAAAATCTCAAAGAAGTAAATGCTATTACTACTCGAAGTGGTAAGATTATGAGTGAGCCTACTTCTCCAACTAACACATCTACGAGTAGTAAAAATGCCCCCCCTTGAAAAAGAGGCCACAGTGGAAAAAGAGCTCAAAAATAAGTTTTCAATCCTAATGCCTTTTTCTCAAGCTCTTCGACCTATTGGAAAAAATTCAAAACTTCAATGTGAGATTTTAGAATATTTAAAACAAGTTAAGATTAATCTTCCTTTATTGCATTTGATTAAATAAGTGCCAAAGTCATCAATGATCTATACACTATTAAAAGAAAATACCATGTAAGGGAACTGCATTTTTGGCAGAACAAGTAAGTATAGTTACTGAACAAAAGACACCACCCAAGTATAAAGGCCCAGGATGTCCCATAATCTCCTGCTAAATTGGGACACATGAGTTTGGTCAAGCTTTGTTAGACTTAGGAGTAAGTATAAATTTAATGCCTTATTCTATTTACTTGCAATTAGGACTTTGTGAGATTAAACCTACATCTATAGTCCTACAATTAGCTGACCGATCGATCAAGAAACCATGGGGAATAGTAGAAGATGTTTGTTACAAATTGATAAATCTTACTACCTTGTCGATTTTCTTATTTTAGATACTCATTCTGTGGTTAATATAGAGTCTAAAATCCCTTTTATTTTATGAAGACCCTTTCTTGTCATTGTTAACGCTCTTATTAATTGCAAAAATGGTCTAATGAAATTATTTTTTGGGAATATGACTCTTGAAGTGAATATCTTCTATATTGACAAGCAACTAAGAGAGGAAGACGAATATTATCATTCATATATGATAGACATATTTGTAGCGGAGGAAGCATATAAAAACATGGCTTTGATTCTTTGAAAAACCTTCTTAATTTTGATTTTGAAGAATTGTGATATCCTGATGAAACAACTAATATGTTTAGTATTTTTGACTTGCAGAATAAAAGGACTCAATTTTGGCAGCCACGCTTTGAAGAGTTGCTACGAAAGAGAAAAAAACCGAAACCATCAAACTTCTTGAGCTTTCTTCACTGCCCAAAGGTTTAAAACACGTATTCTTAGGACCAGATGATATCTTTCCTACCATCATTTCTTCTGAACATAGTGCTGAACAAGAGAAAAAATTGATAAAATTGTTAAAAGAACATAAGTCTGCACTAAGTTGGACCATAGCTGATATGAAAGGTATTTCTCCATTGATATGCTCCTATATGATTCATTTAGAGGAAGGTGCCCAACCCCGTAGGGACCCACAAAGAAGACTTAACCCAACAATGAAATAAGTAGTGAAGAAAGAAGTCTTGAAACTATTAGATACGGGTATAATCTATATAATTTCTGATAGTCAATGGGTAAGTCCAACTCAAGTAGTGGGATACCTATTCCAACTAGGGTAGCAAGCGGTTGGAGAATGTGCATTGATTATAAAAAGCTAAAAATAACCACCAGGAAAGGCTATTTTTCATTGCCTTTTATCGATCAAATTTTAGAATGTGTAGCATGATATCCCTTTTATTGCTTTCTTAATGGATATTCAGGTTATTACCAGATTAAGATAGCTATAGAAGATCAAGAAAAAAACCACTTGTACATGCCCTTTTGGTACTTATGCTTTTCGTAGAATGCCATTTAGATTATGTAATGCACCAGCTACTTTTCAACGTTGTATGCTGAGTATTTTCTCTTATATAGTTGAAAACTACATGAAAGTTTTTATGGATGATTTGACTATTTTTTGTGGTTCTTTTTATTTATGTTTACTTAACTTAAAAGCTATTTTGAGTAGGTGTGAAGAAAAAGGACTTGTACTAAACTGAGAGAAATGTCACTTCATGGTATCTTCAGGGATCGTTTTGGGTCATATTGTATCTGAAAAAGGGATAGAGGTTAACAAGGCTAAAATTGAATTAATCTCTAAATTACCTATACCCAAAACGGTAAAAGATGTCCGATCTTTTCTTGGACACACTAACTTTTACAAGAAGTTTATACAATACTTTTCTGCCATATCTAGACCATTGTGTAACATTTTGCTAAAAGATGCTGAATTTACATGGACACAAGAGTGTGGGAGGCATTTCGAACACTCATTGCCAAACTTACCACTATTTCTATCATGCAATCACCAGATTGGAACCTCTAATTTGCAATTATGTGTAATGTAAGTAATTATGCTATAAGAGCAGTTCTTAGGCAACGAATGAAGAGAAAACCATTTGTTGTTTATTATGCTAGTAGGACTTTGAATATTGCTCGGATGAATTATACTACTACTGAAAAAGAACTACTAGCTGTTGTTTTTGCGTTAGATAAATTCTGTTCTTATTTAATTGGTTCACCTATTATTTTTTTTACTAACCTCACGGCCCTTACGTACCTTCTTTCTAAGAATGATGCTAAAGCCTGTTTAATTAGGTGGATTCTTCTTTTGCAAGAATTTTGATCTAACCATTAAAGTTAAGAAGGGCGTTGAAAATGCTGTTACTGATTATTTATCTCGCCTTGAGTTCACTGACTCCACTGATGTTCCACTCATCCGAGATGATTTTCCTGATGAACATCTTTTCATTATAAGCCAAATACCTTGGTACGCACATATCGTAAATTATTTAATTTGTGGTGAACTTCCATCTAACTGGAGTACACAAGATAAGCATAAGTTCTTAGTTAAGGTACGTAATTTTTATTGGGATGATCCATATCTTTTCAAATATTGTCCTGACCAAATTATGAGACGTTGCTTTCTTGAAAGTGAAGTTTCTAGTGTCTTAAACGTTTTCCATAGTACTGCTTGTGGCAGTTATTTTTCTATGAAAAAGACAGTTGCAAAAATTTTACTGTATGGTCTTTATTGGCCACTTTGTTTAAAGACACTAATAATTTTTGTCATTTTTATGAAAGATGTCAAAAGTTAGGTACTGTATTTCAAAGATATATGATGCCTCTTAACCCTATTATTGTTATTGAGATATTTAATTATTAAGGTATCGATTTTATGGGTCTTTTTCCCTCATCTTTTGGCTACTTTTACATCCTTCTAACTATTGACTATGTATCAAAATAGGTGGAGACTGTAGCTTGTTATACTAATGATAATACAACTGTGGTAAAATTCTTAAAAAAAAATGTGTCATCTAGGTATGGTACACCATGTGTCATCATTAGTGACCAAGGAACACATTTTCTATAACTGTTCTTTTGAAGCTTTGATGTGCAGGTATGGTGGTTTTCACAAATTTTTCACTGCATACCATCTACAAACAAATGGACAAGCTGAGTTAGCAAATAGAGAGGTTAAACAGATTTTCAAAAAGACGGTTAATCCGAATCGTAAAGATTGGTCTCCACGCCTTTCTGATGCATTATGGGTATATCGTACTATATACAAAATCATCTTAAAAACGTCTCCATACTAGCTTGTCTGTGGGAAAGCTTGTTGTTTACGCTCAAAATAATGCGGCTATCGCAATATAGATTGAGGTGTCGATCCCATGAGGAAGCTTTTGACAAAATAAGTTGGTGAAGTAAAATATTAAAGCAGTAGCAAAGGATAAATTTAATTGATTTAAGTGGATGAGATAGAATTGTCTATGATTTGAAGGAATTGTCTTATGATAATTTAAACAAGGCTTCGAAAATCACAATTATGCTTTATAAATCTACTCTGCACTTTGATTTAGTGTTTATAACTCAATTGACAGTTTTACATCTAAACAATCAATTGGAAGATATGCAAAATATAGCACATTTGATAATACATGCATTTGATATGACTAAACTCTTTTGCAAATATTAACACAAATCATATTTATTTATACAAGTTATCTAAGATCAACAATATATCATTTTGACAATATTGCAGTAAAAGATCAACTTGAGTATCAAACATTTATTGCCATTACATGTTATCCAAGATCGATAATATATCAATTTGACAATATTGCAGTAAAAGATTAACATATAAAACAATGTAACCAATAACAATTATAATTCAACAAGAATCACATAAGAAAAGCATGACTGAACATATATGAGACATGAGAATTATAACATCTGGATTATAGAAAATAAACTAGATAAGATTTTAATCAAAACTAAACTTACAACATTTGTAGCTCTTGACAACGAATCAAAGCATAGAAGTAGATTTATTACATATAAAAGTTCATCTCTTAGCCTTGCCAAAAACTCAGCCTAAATTACAATACATGTTAATGAGAAGAAAAGAAGAGAGAATTATCTAATATTGAAAATGTCATAGGAGTCTCCTTAGATAGGCAATGAATGGAAATATGTCATGGGTGACATCAATCTTCAATAATTTTAGGCCAATAACTCGTTCATCCACTTGCAGCACATTTTTTATAATGTAAATGATTGATATAGCCTCTGTGGCCAACATGAAAGTTGTATAATTTTGTCTCTTCTTACCATAGGCACCATGTTCATGCAAATTGAATGAGTATCCAATGAGATATAAGCAAAATTTTAAAGATACATCAGATTTCAGCCAACAACCATTTTACCCACTTGCAATGCAATGTGGTCTATGATAACGGTTGATTTGGACTTTACCATCAACATAAGAGTTGTTGATAATTAAGTCAGTATTTTACAGCTTCAATAATTATACCAATTGGGTACGTATTTTATGAGATACGGTCTAAATACTTGAGTTGAGTCAAGTTGGGCAGAAGTTATAGCCCGATTGTTTTGTATGTCAATTTTTGGCCCATACCATGTTGGATTTGACTTTTTTACTATTCTTCAAGTTTGTGTAATATTGAGTCATGTTACACTAAGTTTAAGAATTTCTTCATTTTGATTTCTACATTGAGAGTTATATCCAATTTACCTAAATCTGTGCAAATAACATTCATTTTCTTGTATTTCTTCATTCAAGCTAAAATACAAGAAAATACTAAAATTAGTGATATTAAATGGTGACTGAATCTCTTAATAAATATGCATTTTTATGTTCTCATCACTTGCCATTCACCTGTTGAGCTAGAGTATAAAGCTTACTGGACTGTTAAAGCCCTTAACTTTGATCTGAATGTTGTAGGTCTCCAGAGAAAGTTACAATTGTCAAAAATAGAAGAGCTATGAAATAATGCATATGACAACTCCAGGATTTACAAAGCTAAAATGAAAGCAGCTCATGACAAATAGATCTCAAGAAAATACTTCGAGCCAAATCAACGGGTTTATCTTTATAATTCTCAATTGCATTTACACCCTGAAAAGTTGAGATTTCGATGGACTGATCAATTTATGGTAAGACACATTGTTTTTCTAATGGTGCTGTCAAAATTGAAGACCCCACTAATGGGCGAAATTTCAAAGTGAATGGACAGCAGCTGAAAAGCTATGTGAATAAGATAGACCATTCTATATACCTAAACGAGATCCCTCTTGTGGATCCTATCTATCATACTTGATCAAGTTCAATCTATCTATACCATATTTTATATTTTCTCTATATATTTTCTTTTGAAATTTTATTTTTGCTATTATTTTCTTTCGTATTTTCTTTTATTTTATTTTCTTCTTTTTCTTTTTTTTAGTGTGATTTTATTTTCCAGTCAAGTGGCAGATATGGTACTCTGTGACTATTAAAGTCGGTTTCTCAATTCCCTAAAAACTGTCTTTCAAACCGTGCATTCATCTCTTTTCTTTCTTTTAAAATGGATCGCATTCTTGCTAACCTTAAAAAATGTTTTCCTTCATTGCCTCAAAATGCTCTACTTAAGATTTACAAAGCACGGTGTGAAAGACTAAGGCTATTGATGTTGAGTATATCCCTGCGAATATTCGTTCGTTAATTGAAGCCAATGTTCAATTATCTGGTGAGTCTGCAAATGATTTTGTTTCTTTTATGCCTGGTCTTAGAAGAAGCTCTTATGCCAAAAGATGAAGAACAAAAAGGTTACAAGTCTGTCATAAATGTACTCGATGAAATTGTAACCGAAGTTGTCGTTCTTTAGAATTTGCATCTAGAAATCGAGAAGATAAAATTCAATTCATTAAGGATGACTGAGTAAGGAATCTTTGGATGATATTCTATTGACTCTTGAGACGTATTCTTATGGGCTCATGCAACGTGACCTTCTCAATTTATGGAATAAATTCAAAAATGAACATCAACAGTATAGTCTCGAAAATCTAACTCTAAAAGACCATGTTTGCCAATTTATAAGAAAATTAGATGGGAAGCCTATCCCCGACCCATAGAGGGTGTTTAAGCCATTACTGAATGTAAAAGCAGAGGAAGATGTGAGCCATAATCACAACTACTTGTAAATACATGTGTTTTAATTTCAAACTTTTTTATTTTATTTTATTTTATAAATAGTAGGGCTACTTATATAGATGTCTTAAATTCAAATCTTTTTTGTTAAATAATGTATGTGGGTCACTATCTTTAAATATTTGTGTTTATTTTCAAATCTCTTTTGATAAACTGCCGAGTTACCAAAATCATTGTTATCATTTGGTACTCTATAAATACAGCACCTCATTTTCTTCATTTTTATATATTGAGATAAAGATAAGTGTAGATATGGAGAAAATCTCAGTTCTACAATTCTAAAATATATTTGTATTTTATGAATCTAGTCATGGGAAAAATAAATTGTTTGTAAAAGCAGCAAACAATCTAGAAAAAGTATTAGCTACAAGAAAAACCCATTTGATTTATTGAGGGGATAGCCTTGGATTAATAGGGTGTGTGTCAACAGCTGCATATTTAGGAGGAAGTCAAGTTTTAGGTATTATTCCTATAGCTTTAGCCGTGGGAAACCTAACTAGAAAAACAATAGGGTAAGAATTACGAATCTCATCCATGCATGAACACATAGCTAGAATGCTTTATAATGCAGATGCTTTTATTGCTTTGCCATGTGGTTTTGGTACCTTAGAAGAAAATTTTCAAATTGCCTCTTGGACCTAGCTGAATATCCACCAAAAACCCATATGTTTGTTAAATGTTAATAACTATTTTGATTTCTTACTATGTTTTCTTGATCAAACTATGGAACAAAATTTTATTTCACATTCGACATGACAGATCCTCATTTCTGCTACCAATGCGGATGAATTGATTGACAAGTTACAGGCATACCGACGAACCTGACCCAGCAATAACTCGGATTGATTGGTCAGTGAGTTTTAACACGCGAAAATTGGATCTGACACTTCGTTTGTAAATTTTTCTTTATTTTATTTATTTATTAGCATCATCATTTTAGTTTATATTTGCTTAAGTATCTCTCAGGTTTATTTTTCTTGAATAACTGGCATTTCAGGTAATGTCTCTTATACTTTATCTCTTCTATTTAAACATGAGAAAAATGTTTCATTTGGTTTGGGGGAAGGATAATAGACATAAGTTATATTTTGCATTCTAAAAAAAAATTCAAAAAAAAAAAGAGATAATGGGGTTTGACATTTGATTAAAATGGCAGAGTACAGAGTTTATTCTTGAACTCTTGAGACGCATTCTAGGTCAAATTAGAATGACAGAGTAAGGAGTTTTATTTTTAACTTTTGAAACACATTTTTAACTAATTTCTTGTTATTTTTTATGCATTGTTGTTTATTACTTGTAGTCTTGGTAATTCTTGTATGAAGGAATTTACTTTTCTACGTATGTATGATTTTAAAATTATTTGGATTGAGTCAATGTTTCTATTTATGTTACAAAAGAATGACTTCATAAACATTTTTTAGCACAATGCTAAACCTTTGGTAAGATGGATGATTCAATTTATATAGCCAAGAGACTTTTTATGTTTAAGTATATATTTTTCTAAACTCACATATCTTTTGTGAGTAAGTGAAAAGGTTGAGAAAATAACTTACGAACCTTCATTGATCCTCTAAATTGGTTAATTTTTATTTAGATTAATATTATTTGAATTAAGGAATAAGTTGGTTGCATTTGTGTATAATATATTTTAGTGAGAATTTTTTTTTTTAATTTTGTAATGCTTCCTTGTATTCTTAAAAAAATAATTAAAAAAAGAGAAAGCAAAATACCAAAAAAAATAGAAAAAAAAAGAAGAATCAATTCAGTTTAATAAAGTCTTCATTCAAGTTTAAAAAATAAATATTTTGTAAGGCAGTTTTCTCACCAAACTATATTTGTATTATTCTCAAAAGACAATTGAAGTTCTAAAGTTGATGCATCTCAAGCATGATTGATTTCTAAACGATTGATTTTTCTATCTTTGGATCAATGTTAGTTTGTATGTCTGTCCTCAAAATTGATTTTTTCTTAAGTGCTTAACTGTTTTCCAACTCTATGAGAGAAATCCTAACATTTTAAACAGTCATACACTTATGAGGATATGAAGTTGAGGCTTTGACTTGGAGAAAATCTAAAGGCTATATCTGTTGTGATTTGTGGTAAGATGGTTACGACTTAGTTCACACATACTCAATTTTTAGAAGTTATAATTGAAAAAACCATGATAAGAATAGTGATCTTAAACTGACTTTTTGTTTAAAATACTTAGGTAGTTTTGCATATTCTATTTACGCTTGAATTGCTAGAGGCTAGCAATAAGCTAGTTAGGGGCTGTGATGAATACATGAAAATGCATATTTATTAAGAGATACAATCACCATTTAATATCACTAATTTTAGCTTCTTTGTATTTTTAGTTTGAAATAAAGTGTTCTCCTTAAATTGTGAGTAATGAATATTATTTGCATAGGTTTAGCTAAAATGAACATAACTCTCAATATAGAAATCAAAATGAAGAACTTCTTGAACCTAGGGTAACACGACTCAATCTTACACAAACTTGAAGAACAATTGAAAAGCCAAATCTAACATGTTATGGGCCAAAAATTGGGATACAATAGAATTGGGTTACAACTTTCGCTCAGCTTGACCCAACTCACGTATTTAGACCGTATTTCAAAAATTATGTACCTAATCGGTATAATTCTTGAAGCTATGGAATGTTGACTCAATTATCAACAACTCTTATGTTGATGATAAAGTCTAAATCAACCGTTATCAAGGACCAAATTGTATTGTAAATGAGTAAAATGGTTGTTGGCCGAAATCTGACATATCATTGTCATTTTGCTTATATCTCATTGGATACTCATTCAAATTGCATGTACCTGGTGGCTATGGAAAGAAGAGATAAAATACTACAATCTTCTATCAGGTAAAAAGGCTACATCGGTCATTACTATTATAAAAAAGGTGCTGCAATTGGGTGAACGAGTAGTTAGCCCACATTATTGAAGATTGAAGTCACACTAAACATATTTTCATTCATTTCCTATATAAGGACACTCTTAGGATATTTTCAACACTAGACAATTCTCTCATATTTATTCTCTTTAACATGAATTGTAAACTAGGTTAGAGTTCTTGGTAAGGCTAAGAGATGAACTTTTATATGTAATAAATTTACTTCTATACTTTGATTCTTTGTCAAGAGCTACAAATATTTGTAAGTGTGTTTGTGCCTAAACTCTTATCTAGTATTGTTTTTTTATAATCTAGAGGTTATAATTCTCATGTTTCATATATTTTCAGTCATGCTTTCTTTTTGTGATTCTTGTTAAATTATAATTGTAATTGGTTATTGTTTTACATGTTAATCTTTTACTGCAATATTGTCAATCGATATATTGTCGATCTTGAATAACATGTAAAGACAATAATTGTTTGATATTCAAATTGATATTTTGTTGCAATATTCTCAAAATGATATATTATCGATCTTAGATAACTTGTATAAATGGTGGTTTGTGTTAATATTTGTAAAGAGTTTAGTCATATCAAATACATGTGTTATCAAATGTGCTATATTTTACATATCTTTTGTTGATTATTTGAGATGTGAAACTTTCAATTGAGTTATAAACATCAAATCAAAGTGTAGAGTAGATTTATAAAGCATAATTATAATTCTCAAAGCATTGCTTAAATCATCATAAGACTTTTTCCTTAATTCATAGACAATTCTATCTCATCCACTTAAACCAATTAGTAAATTTTCTTCCTTGCTAGTGCTTTAATATTTTTACTTCACTGGCCTATTTTGCCAAAAGCTTTTTCGTGGGATCGACACCTTAATCTATACTACGATAGTCGTATTACATTTTGAGCATAAACATAAGCTCTTGGCTCTTTCACTTGTGCAATAGCCCATTATTGTAGCTATATAATGGTATAGGATCTATGAAACTTAGAACTATATCGAGTTATGAGATAAATTTTTTGATCTACACCGCTTCTTTTTCTATTTTTAAAGCATCAATATTTTTTACCTCTATAGTAGAATTAATTGTACATCCTTGTTTGACACTCTTCTAACTTATGGCAGTTCCATTAAGAATAAATACATATCTAGATGTAGACTTTCTATTATCTGATCAAACTGAAAGTCTGAGTCAGTGTATCCTCTTACCTATAAGTCATTTTCTCCATATATGAGAAACTTGTCCTTTATACCCTTAAAGTATTTAAGAACATATTTGACTGCCATCTAATGGCTGGCACCTAGATCAGATTGGTATCAGGTGGTAACACAGCTATAATGATGTCAGTTCTCGTACACATCATGGCATACATCAAGCTTCCAACAGCTGATGCATAAGATATGTTAGACATTTTAACCCTTTCATCTTCCTTCTTAGGAGACATCTTCCTTGAAAGATGAATGTCATGTCTAAAAGGTATATTAACTGTCTTACAGTTACTAAAATTGTACCTTTCTAAGATACTATAAATGTACAAAGATTGGGAGAGTCCTATTAGCCTCCTAGCTCTATCTTTATAAAACTTTATATACAATATATAGGAGGCCTCTTGTTTACAAAATTATACACACACAAATTTGTAACCGCAAGTGCACGGGTCTTGAGTAAGTAATAAAGTGATGAGTGAGTATCGTTCCCACGAGTATTGTGTCCTAAATTAATGCTAAGTATTATGATGTCGGCAACCTAACTTTATCTAGGCTAATCTAAAGGGTAAGATGAATTATTGAATTAAAAACAACTTAAACTAAACAACTTGGTAAATTAAAGACATGAGAGATCTATGGCAATGGGGTTCTAGGGAATTGGTTTCCCTCTATTGTTTCTATGCTCTTTATCATTCGTGATTTACAACCAATCTTATACATTCATTAATCAAGGGCTTAAGACCAATCTGATTTACAACTAAGTTGATATCCTTATCTAACCTGTTATACATACACGCATTAAGCAACCCTTTTGTGACTACCCTAAGTTCATTAGTCTCCCAACTCAACAAACTCAAAGCTATGCTTTTTACAACCAACATATAGATTAAACTTTTCCAAGCACATAACCCAAATGTTTAGATCATCCAATCCATTTCCCAATGCAATTAAAAGCAATAAGCACATAAAAAGCATAAACGAATAACACAAGATAACCATTGATCACATAACAACATCAACACATATTGTTCAATAAAGTTCCATCAAGACCTAGAACATATAATCTAACAACAAAATGATAATCTTAGGATATGGTGAATTCTATACAAATGTGATCCTAGAGTATTGATTTCATTCTATTGTTCCTATGTTCTTCCTATTTAGCATTTCACTCAATTCATTAATCAAGGGCTTAAGACTAATCTCATTCCCTCTCTTGAGTGCCGAATAAGATACTATGCATACATATTCAAGTTGATATCTCTATCTAACTTGTTTACCTATACATGCATTACGCAACCCTTAAATTGATTACCCAATGATTAATTTCATTACCTCTCCCAAGCGTCAAATAAAATCCTAAGCAAAATGGTACACCCCAAGTGTTCTCACATATTTTATCAAACACTTGGTGTGCGCCAAATGCAATTCGACAGAATACCATAGTGATTACCTAAGTGTTATTAGCCTCCCAACTTAATAACAACCTAAGGTTATGTTTCTCCCAAATCTAATAAATGGGTCAAGCTCTCCCAAGCATCAATCCATAAATCCACAACAACCAATTTATTTTTCAATCAATTGGAAGCATTAAGCATAGAGAAACATAAATGAATTAAACAAAAATATACTAAATCATCTAAACATAATATAAATAAAACTCATCTAGCTTTAGAATTCAAGTTTAATCACATACAAATCCAACCACAACTAAAATTATCTAGAAATCCATAGATACAAACACGTATAAACATTATTCAAAGATGAAAATTTAAACAAAAGAGAAAATACAAAGAAAAGAAAGAGAAAATCATATTTTGGGATGTCTCCAAGCTTTAAATCCTTCAAATGTCTTCAATGCTGCTCAAGAAACCTTGGAGACATCATTTCTTCTCTTCAAATTTAAGCTCAAGCCTTGTTCTCTTGTGCAAGTTTCGTGCCTCCCTTTGATTGTGTGAAAAATGGCTAAAGGGTAGTATTTTTAGGTTTTAAATTATGGCAAAAAAAAGGGGGTTAAAATAATTGGTGGCACCTGGGTGCCAAGCATTCTGCTTGTTTTGGTGCTTGGGCGCCCTTTTTTGGAGCCCGAACGCCAAATCCTGGGTGATTTAGCACTTGGACGCCACTTTTTGGCGCTAGAACACCAAACACTGTTGTTGGCACTGTAGCGGCACTGTACACCCGATACTGTTTATTGCACTGTAGCATTTTTGGTCTTTTGCTTGTTTTCTTTGAATTTTCATCCCAAATAGCTCCATTAACTTGAAACGTACAAAATAAAATTAATATAAATAAAAAGTCATGTATTCACATTCAAAATGAACAACTATCAAATCAAGAGATGTATAATATCATATATAAAATGCGCTTATCACCTTTCCTAAATCTTTCATGGAGAAGTTCTTACTTAGGTAATATTTTACTGACTGTAATATACCGCTATCATTAACAATGATCAGTATGTTATTCACATAGAGAATTAAGAAGACAACCAAGCTCTTATTGACCTTTTTATACACACATGCCTCCTCTTTATTTTTTATGAAACCAGACACTCTAATTACCTCATCAAAATGAAGATTTTAGCTTCGAGAAGACTGCATAAGTTCATAAATGGACTTCTTCAGTTTACATACAAGACCAAAAGAAATGCTAGATGCAAAACCTTCAGGCTATTACATGAATATCTCTTCCTCGAGTTATCTATTCAGAAATGCCATCTTTACATCCATCTGCCAAATTTTAAAGTCATAGTATACAATAATTATTAATAATATTCTAATTGACTTAAGCATCGCAATTAGTGCAAATATTTCCTCAAAATCGATCCCAGATGAGCCATAAAGTGTCTACCTTTCCATCAGGCTCACGCTTCCACTTCTAAACCCATTTACCATCAATATGAACTATTCTTTTAAGAAGCTTAACCAAGTCCTAGACTTTGTTTTGATACATAGAGTCAATTTTAGATTTCATGGCATCTTGCTATTTTTCCGAATCAATATTTAATATTACTTCTCTATATGGTAAAGGATCATTTTCTTCTACTAAGAAAATCTCAGAGGTACTTTTAGGTATCATACCAGACCTTTCAGGTTGCCTCAATATCTTTTGAGACTGTCGTAGAGGGTGTATAAATGGTAATTTTCTCGATTAAGCATGTGGTTTCATCTCTATTTCATTCTGATTGACTTCATCAAGATCAATCTTTCTACAATCTCCACGATCCATGAAAAACTTTTTCTCTAGGAAAGTGGCATTTTGAGCAACGAACCCATTTTGTTCTTCGAGATCACAAAACTGGTATCCTATTGAATTCATAAGATAATTAATGAATTGGTACTTGTACCCCCTAGGTGCAAGTTTATCCTGTTGTGTAACTCTTACATAAGCTGGACAGCACTAAATCTTAATACATTTAAAACTCAGATTCCTTTTAGTTTATATCTCATAGGATGTTGAGGGAACAACTTTAGATAGAACTCTGTTTAATATATGAGCAGCAGTTTGTAAAGCATAGCTGTAAAGATATTCAGGGAGATCGGTGAAGCTTATTATTGATCAGACCTATCAAATAGAGTGATTCCACTTTTCTGAAACACCATTATGCTATAGAGTAGGTGAAAGACTATATTGAGCGAGAATTCTATTCTTTTTTAAATAATTCAAAAAATCACCGCCTATGTATTCACCGTCTTGATCTAATCAAAGGTATTTTACATACATACCGATTTATTTCTCTACTTTAAGTCTAAAATTTTTGAACTTTTCAAAGGTTTCAAACTTGTGTCTCAAAAGAAAAACATAACCATATCATGATAAATCCTCGATAAATGTTACAAAGTACTGAAATCCACCTATATCAGTGTGATTTATTAGACCACATATATCACTATTGTTAAGGTTGTGCCTGTATGCCATCCTAATTTTGTATAAATATTTTATATCTATATACTGAACATTTTGTTAGATCGCTAATCTTTTTTATTTATATGGTTCAATGCTTGTAATGCTACAGACGTTGTATGATCTGAAGAAGTTCAAATCTGATCTAAAGACTTCAAATCTGATCTAAAGGAATTTAGTTTAGGACTAAGAGTTAACATCACTAAGAAGTATGACTGCTAAGAGTTAGCAGCTTATAATAATCAGTGAAATCCAAGGACTTGGAGCCTTGTTTGTAATAGGACAAAGGCCTCAAAATATATTAGTAATGACATAGTTGCAAGAGTTACAATCGAGTGCTAGAAAATGTCTTTATGCAATTATGTTCTCATATTACGTTCTTGATCTATTTTTACCGATGTAGACTTCTCAGTAGATCCCTTTTAACATAGATCAGTAAATGTCTATGTCTATAGGGTACAGATGGTTGTTCCTAGCTGACCATGAACTTGGAGTTTGTATAAGCATGCAGGCATTCAATAAGGACTTAATACTGAACCGACTCAATAAAGACCTCCAATAGATATCCCATAAAATCGTCAATGAAGGGTCTTCACGAGTTGAGTGGTATTCGTAGTCCTTTGACCTGAGCACCACGGTGGGCTTGTGAGTGACCCACTATACTTTGGTTCAACACATATCAGAGACCTTTAATGGTTTAACTGCTAGGTGTCACTAGGAATAGTTCGATGCTTATGAAGTTTGATGTGTGTAGACATAGGATCTGTTAGCTCATATGAGTGAGTTAAAATATCCAAATGCTCTAAAGTTATATTCTAAGAAGTCTTATGGCCATAAGAATTAAACACAAGAAATAGTTTTCATGGTATAAATAATATCACAAAAAATTTTGTGAATACTGTTTATCAAAATATGAATCGATGAGATAAGTGTATGGTTGAGCGATAGGAGACTTCATGGTGTTGATTTATGTCTCTGCTTTTGCAGGATATATTTGATGAAGAAGATATATTTGATGAAGGGATTATATGAATATGGATTAACCTTAACTTGTATAATTCAATTCGCCATTTTATATTATCCATAACGTGTGTGTATGGGGGGGCATCGGTTATGGACTTACGGAAGTATTCTGTAAGACAAAATGAGTGTAATCCAAGAAAGTCTCATAATATGAAGTGTACTCATTGAGCACTTGGGTAGCGTAACAGATTAAATTGTTTGATCCAGGACGTTTTTGAAAAATATGAATTTATATCAGGGTCTCTCGGGGAGTAGTTAAGGTTTAAGTGTTAAACCCAAAATTACGCCAATTGAGACTTGACACTTTAATCTATCTAGTGCATGCCTCAAATTGTGCCATTAATTTGTATAAGTATTAATTTGGGCATTGATCAATATAATAATAAAATAATTGTTATTTCATTATATATATATATATATATATAAATTCGGCCATTACATTATCAAATGAATATGATTCATTTGTCTTAACCCTTTGCACACGTGTTATATTCATATTGGATGAAGAACAAAAGTATTAATACTTGTTGAAACTTGATTGACTAAACAAAAGGTTAATTACATTTGTTATACTTTCATTGGCCACTCAATTGAATTTTTCAATGTTCAAATTCATGTTTCAAGAGTGGCATATTTAATATTGTTAAAGATGATTAATCATGCTATTTGAAAAGCAAGAGGTGGCGTATTATTAAGATAATGGCCACTTATTTTGCTTTAAATTTAGCCAATAAAGCAAGCAACATACTATGCATTTTAATTGCCTTATCATGCCAATACAAGTGACATTCAAGTCCATTTTAATTGGCTGAAACATAGGCAAAGGTTGCCTATAAATTATGAAGAATGACCGAGTGCAAGGTGAGAAAAATGTGAGCTGAGTTTGAAGTGTTAATAGTTAACATTCTGAGAGAAATAAAGATAGAAGTAAGAGTTGCTTTAATAATTTTCAGAAAATGAAGCTACTAATCTAGCTTGAGGAAGCCCATCACGTCCCTAACTAGATTTGTTAAAAGCACGTTTTAAAGGTGAGTCTCCGATCTCATTAGTGTAATGAGATAATATAATAATATTAAAATTTTGCTGCATTATATGCATAAAATATTATTTATCAAATTGTTTAAATAATGTATACAATTATCTGAAACATAGTGTACATGCATACACCCTAACAATGATAAGGATAAATTTGTCATATATTTTCTCATGTTTTTATTTTGATATTTTATTGTTTTATGAGAATAAATTGCCATTTATGTGTATTATTGTTAAATAAATCGGATGTCGAACCCACAGGTATAATTTCTTCTTTTTAACCAATTACTAAAATGATATCTTCCTAATAATTATTCAGAAAAATAAAAATTTAAGAATGAATGTAGAAAATATAAAAATAAAAATATAATGCCAAGAGGATTATGGCATACGATAGTGTATACTTGCACTTAATTATAAGATATAGAAATATCGCATCAAACAACTATGTATAAGTTCTAATAAACCAGTGGCACGGTGTCCAACACCAGTAAATGGATATTTGGTTGTTTTCCCTTGAATACATGATTTATAAACTTGATAAGGTTCTATGATCAAATTAGGTATTCGACCATCCTTAACCAGATGGGATAAGTGATAAGGCGTAATTGTATAAACTATTTTATCTTCCTAACTTGATATTTGTTCAATTTATCTCAATAATTGGGCTATTTATGCATATTAATGTTGTTTTATAGGTTGAGGCATTATCGGAGCAAAAATACCGGAGAACGGACGCAAATGGGAGCATTAGAGATAAAAATACGAATGGAGGCACTGTTGCTACAGTGGCACTGTTGCTACAGTACACTGTTTGCTACAGTGCAGCGCCGCAGCACTGGATTTCAGCGCCGCGGCGCTGAATTCTGGTCACTCCTTAAGGGCATTTTTGTCCTCTTTTTGCAACCCTACCTATATAAACACCCATTGTTTAGCCAAAGGGGGAGAGAGGGGAGTAGAGGCACGAAATTGAAAGGAGGAGAAGGCTTGAGCTCGAATTGAAGGAGAAGAAATGATGTCTCCAAGGTTTCATGTGCATCATTGAAGACAATTGAAGAATTGAAACCTTGGAGACATCCCAAATTCGGTTTTCCCTTTCCTTTTCTTTGTTTTTATCCTTTGTTGTCATTTCAATTATGAATATTAGTTTTAATGAGATGTATCTATGGATGGTTGGATAATTATAGTTATGGTTGGATTTTCATGTGATTAAACTTGATTCCAAGGATTGATGTAGTTTTATTAATATTATGTTTGGATGATTTAGTATAAATTCGTGTAATTCATTTATGTTTCTTTATGCTTAATGCTTCCAATTGATTGATAAATGAATTGGTTGTTGTGAATGTATGGATTTATGCTTGAAAGAGATTGATCCATTTATAGGATTTGGGAGAAACATAGCTTTAGGTTGCTATTGAGTTGAAAGGCCAATAACACCTAGGTAATCTTCATGATCTTCCTTAGAATTTGCATGAGGTGCACTCCAAGTGTTTGATTAAATGCGTGACAGGCACAAACTCTTTGGGGTGTACTATTATGCCTAGGGTTACATGTGGTGCTCTCCGTTTTAAAGTGTTTGATAAGCGTGACAGGCCAAACTCTTTAGGGTGTGTCATTATGTCTAGAATTTCATTTGATGAAGTGACAGTGATAATGAAATTAATCCTTGGGGTAGTCATTTAAGGGTAGCTTAATGCGTGTATATATAACAGGTTAGATAGACATATCAACTTGACTATGTATGCATAGTATCTCATTCGAACTCGAAAGATGGAATGAGATTAGTCTTAAGCCCTTGATTAATGAATTGAACAAATTTGCTAAAGAAGAAGAACATAGGAAGAATAGAATGAAATCAATGCTTTAGGATCCCATTTGTATAGAATTCGCCATATCGCAAGATTATCATTTTGTTGTAGATTATAGGTTCTAGGCCTTAATGGAACTTTATTGAACTTTATGTGTTGAAGTTGCTATGTGATTAATAGTTATCTTGTGTTATTCGTTTATGCTTTTTATGCGCTTCATGCTTCTAATTGCATTGAAAAATGGATTGGATGAATTAAACATTTGGGTTATGTGCTTGACAAAGTTTAATCCATATGTCGATCTTAAAAAGTATAGCTTTAAGTTTGTTAAGTTGAGAAACTAATGAACTTAGGTAATCATCATGATCTTCCTTAGGATTTGTATGAGGTGCATTCCAAGTGTTTGATTAAATGCGTGACAGGCGCAAACTCTTTGGGGTGTGCTATTATGCCTAGGGTTACATGTGGTGCTCTCTGTTTTAAAGTGTTTGATAAGCGTGACAGGCCAAACTCTTTAGGGTGTGTCATTATGTCTAGAATTTCATTTGATGAAGTGACAGTGATAATGAAATTAATCCTTGGGGTAGTCATTTATGGGTTGCGTAATGCATGTCTATGTAAACAAGTTAGATAGACATATCAACTTGAATATATATGCATAGTATCTCATTCGCACTCGAAAGATGGAATGAGATTAATCATACACCCTGGATTAATGAATGCATAAATTGGTTGTTGATTACTAATGACAAAGACCATAGGAACAATATAGAGAAATCAAGTCTTTAGAGCCCCATTGCCATAGATATCTCTTTTCCTTTATTTATCTAGCTAATTAGATTTTAGTTGCTTTTAATTCAATAACTCACCCTGCCATTTAGATTAGCCTAAATAAAGTTAGGTTGCCAACATCGTAGTACTTAGTATTAATTTAGGACACAATCCTCGTGGGAACGATACTCTACACATCACTTTATTACTTGTTGCGATACGTGCACTTGCGTTAGTTTGTGTTATAGAAATCACACAACAATAAGCATCTAACACCTATATGACCCAATTCATATGCCACAATTCTGTTTTATTTAAAGTTCCTGAACAAATAAATCGAATGTTGAACCCACAGGGATAATTTTTTCTTTTTAACCAATTGCTAAAATTATATCTTCCTAATAATTATTTAGAAAAATAAAAATTTAAGAATGAATGTAAAAAATATAAAAATAAAAACACGATGCCAAGAGAATTATGACATACTAGGTGTATACTTGCACTTAATTATAAGATATAGAAATATCGCATCAAACAACTATGTATAAGTTCTATTAAACCAGTGGTACGGTGTCCAACACTAGTAAATGGATATTTGGTTGTTTTCCCTTGAATACATGATTTATAAACTTGATAAGGTTCTATGATCAAATCAGGTATTCGACTATCCTTAATCAGATGAGATAAGCGTCTAATACCTATATGACTTAATTCATATGCCACAATTCTATTTCATTTAAAGTTCCTGAACAAATAGCTGTGTTTACCTGTATATATATGACATTTTGTGTTGTATTTAATACATAATGACCATTAATTAACTGATAATCAGCTATTAAAATATTATGTATACCATTTAAACATAAGGAACGATTTCGTATATATATATGATAACCCTCACTGTCAAGTACCAGAAGGGATACTATCTGTCTCAAAATACTAGGTATATAAAGACAATTATACAACACTATAGTTTTGTTACGTGAGAGATGTAAATCAAAATGTCACACAGTCTTGACTTGAAAGAAATATCTATTTCTAACACAAAGCTGAATCTCTCCCAGCTGTAACAGTTTAACAACTTCCTTCAGACCCTGCAACATATTTCATATGTGAGAAGGACAAGCAGTAACCAATACCCAGTCAGAATTAATATCATATGCTAAAGAAATATCAATAATAGGTAAATATATACCCGAAGGAATCTTCTGTACTAAGGCAAGGTATTTCTTGCAATTTCTCTTTTAGTGTCATTCCTCGCCACAGTCGAAACACTTTCCTTTTTCTTTCTTTTGTGGTTTGGATATAGGTCGCCTTTGAGGACTAATGTTGAGTGTCTGCCTCACCTTTTTTTTCCATCTTTTCTTTAGACTTCCCAGAAGCCATAGGAGTAGAAGATGAAGCACTCTGAGCAAAGCGGAAAAGATCTCACTTTATTCATGTTCTCTTCTATTGTCTTCAATATATTATGAAGATCAGCATAGGATGGGGTCATTCCTTGTATATTAAAATTTATTATAAACTATCTGAACGACCCCAAAAGCAACTGAAGAATCAAACAATTCCCAGATATTTATTCAGTGTTATATCAATCATCTTTAACATCTCAATTATAGAAATTATATTGAGGATATGGGGACTCACTGGATTGCCATCAGAAAGTCTATACTGAAAAACGATTTAGCAACCATATATACCTCAACCCGAGGATGATCACCAAATAGCTCATTCAGATAAAGCATAATGCTAAATGCATCACCTATATGGGCATGCTCTTTCTGTAAACCTATAAACATAGAAGCAATGACGTAATATTTAACTTCTAAATCATCATCTAGCCATTTCTGATAAGTCACTGTCTCCTCTGGGGTGGCTTCATAAGAAATTCCTGTGAGTAGGCGCTGATCTATCACATATCCAAGTTTTTCAAAATCAAGAACAATTCTCAGATTCATCAATTAGTCTTTATAGTTTTCTATGCCTTTAAGTTCGTTCGCATCCAATATACGTGCCAACGGATTAGATGAGGTAATTTTATCTTTACAAGAGAAAATAAGAGATGTTAGAGAAAAATAAATATTTCAATCGTTAATTTTTGTTTTAGATTAAGGATATAATCAAATTATATATTTTTAAATCTAAAACACCCTTTCACTACTTTACATAATCCCTTGAATCTCTAAAAAATGGAGAATAATAATTTAAACTCTTTAAATAGTACAAAAGAAGTATACCCCATTAGCATTTTACTCTAGCCTCACGCTTTAGCAAACTTGGCAATTATAAAATCCAAAAGGTAGATAACTTTTGTCAATTGCATCTCATATAACTCTTAACACTAATCCTAAATGCACATTATCCCCACGCTTTAACAATGTTAGATAAGTGTATTTCAGATTAACTTTTCAATGGTCAAATATATGTTACTGATACTACCCTCACGTTTTAGCAATATTAGACAATATGTTTGCATATATTTGCCTCATCTCATGTTTAACCGGCATAGTCAAAATCACATCGATTAAATCTCTCATGCTTTATTAACATTGGGAATGATCGATATGACATGACTAATACCGTATTGACAAGACAGATCAACTATAACAATATCTCATAATGGTACAATATTTAATCTGATTAAGAGAGATTACTTAATTCTATCCCCGTCTTATGAGGCTGTAATTCTTAATCACACATTTATTTTGTACAAACAAAACACTAACCCCTACCAGTAGGGCTCCTATTGTGGTTACTAGTACAAACAAATGGCCTACAGTATTTATCACATTTATAATAATTATAAATTGCAAAAATAAACTATTTATTTTTAAACTCCTTCAAAATAAACATTTAGAGCAACTGGCGTAATTACGGCTTTCTTAAGTTCCAAAAAACTACGATATTGAAGTCTCATCCTCTGATGTTGCGGAACCACCCTCAACATATTGCAGTGCTAGGGTCTCTACCTTAGCACCATGGAACTCAGCCTACAGCGCTGCAGCATCCCTTTCAGCTATATCCTGATTATGATTTTTTTTTCAACACTTGAAACACATAATCAATAGCACCAAAAATTCTAAGTACGCCACATACACTCCAAATCTAAGTACATATGACACATAACACAGAACTCTGATACTAATTTTATTTGGTGTTATGTGTGTGTGTCGTGCTACGAGTAAATATGTTCATTTTAAATAATTTAAATATCGCATGTCTCACATGTAACATAGTGAAAATATAACACATAATACTTATTGGAGCTGGTGCTCACATGCCATTCCAATATTGTATGAATATTAATTGTTAATATTTATACAATAAACATTTCGAATAAAAATTGTTAATATCATAATTATACAATATAATGCTTGTAACATTACAGACACTATTTGATATGAAAGAGTTCAGATTCGGTCTAAAAGAGTTTAGACCAGAACTAATAGTTATCAAAGCTGAGAGTTATAAATGCTAAGAGTTAGCAGGTTATAAGAATCAGCGAGCTCTAAAGAGTTAGAACCTTATCTATAATGGGACAAAAACCTGAGAGTATACTTGTAATGATATAGTTGTAAAGAGTTGCAATAGGTGCTAAGAAATATCATTATGTAAGTTATCTCAAACATAATGTTCCTAATCTATAATCACCAATGCGGGTCTATCGGTGAATTCACATAATATAGATTAGTGTATGTCTATATCTAACTGGTTCAGATGATTGTTCTTAACTGACCATGAGCTTAGAGCTTGTACAGGCATGTAGGTATCTAATCAGGACTGGATACTGAATAGACTTACGAGGACCCCAATAGATATCCTTTGAAGCCGTCAAGTGAAGGTCCTCTCGAGTTGAGTAGTATTCGTGATTTTTGACCTGAGCGCCACGATAGTCTTATGAGTGATCCATTATGCTTTGGTTCCATATATGTCAGAGACCTTTCATGGTCTGACCGCTATGTGTCGCTGGGTATGGTTCGATGCTCATGAAGTCCGGTGTGCGTAGATACGGGATCCGTCAGCTTACATAGTTAAGTTTTATATCCAATGCTCCGAGATTATATTTCATGAAGTCTTGTGGAGATAAGATAGAAGGATTATATGTATATGTTATGACTTCAACTTGTATGGTCTAACATGCTGATTTGTAATATTCGTAACGTGTGCGTGGGGTATCGATTATGGATTAATAGAATAGTTCCATTTGACAAATCAGGTGTGGACCTAGAGAGTCCCAATATGAAATGTACTCTTTGAGCACTTGGGCAGTTTACCGTATTGAATGGTTCAATACAGTATAATTCAGCAAATTACTAAGGTTATGTTAACTAAAGTATATGATAAAATGTAAGACCCACTTTAGGTTAATTTAGTAACCTAGTAAGGATATAAAAGTAATTTCACTTTATAATTATTTAATTGTTAAATAATTAAAATAAATATTTATTTATTTAATTGTTAAATAAATGATTTAACTTAACTATGGTAAAGGTTATCCATATGGGTAAGTTAAGTTAACCTTACTTAATAGTTAAGTAAAGTTAACCTAACCACGATTAAGTTAGTTAACTATGGTTAGAATATTTAAATATTTATTAACTTAAGGGTTAAGTTAAACTAACCTAACTAAGGTTAGGTTAAGTTAAATAAATGCAAATGAAATTCAAATTAGTTTGAAATTAATGCATTAGTATATAAAAAGAAATTGAAATTCTTTGTTTTGTATTTTAAGTGTTAGAACAACAAAACAAATATATAAATGGTTACTAATTGTAATAACTAAAATAGATTTGTTTAAATTGTTCAGGAGTTGAATATAAAGAAAAACAAATTTAATTAAGTTAAAGAGTTTAACTTTGAATCAAGTTTAAGAGTTAAACTAAATGCTGGATTAACATACTGCTATTCTAGACAATCAAACCCACCCTTGTTGATTTCTAGGATTGATTAAAGTTTCATTTCATGGTGGACTTCAAGCAAATTAATCCAAAGGCTTTATGGGTTAATTTCTCAATCTCGTTTTTCATTTAATAAATATGTATTACATGTGTTCATTGTATTGTATTAATCTTCCGCTGTGTACATGTATGTATAAGATATGTATATTTTTTGTATGATAAACACATCCCACATGCAAGCACCCTAGAATAATCAACACCCAACAATACTATCTCACAACATTAATGAGATTAGGAGACTCATCTTTAAAGCGTGCTTTAGCAATTCTAGTTAGAAACGTAGTGAGCTTCCTCAAACTAGGATAGTAGTTTTTCTTTTGAAATATTCAAAGTAACTCTTTGCTTCTGATATATTATTGTTTCTCAGACTATTTAGGTTAACACTTAACCTCTTAAAAACCAAAAGTAATTCATTTCTCTTTTTTTGGGCTCTTGGCCAACATGTGTAGTTATAGGCAACCATTGCTTATTGTTCAGCAAATCATAAAACTTAGCTACCACTTGTACAAGGATGATCAGGCTTGAAAATAGCTAGCAGCTGCTCTAATTGTTATTGAGTATGCTACTTGCTTTGTTGGCCTGTTTAAGAAACAGTTGGTGGCTTGATTCACGCCACCTCTTACTTAAAGAGATTGAATCAAATTTAATATAATTGCAACAATTGCCTTAAGGTCAATTAATATGCAACACATCTTCATTTTCTTATGTTTCATCCAACAGTAATTGAACAAGTGTCAAGACTAAATCAAATTCATTTAATTTAGTCATTGATCGGATGAATAAACAAAAGAACAATTTTAAAAGCATAATAAAATGAATCTGGTTCATTTATTATATGAATGGCCGAATAAAATATATTATGAAACAATGATTGTTTCATAACTTTATTCACCAATGCCCAATTTAGTACCCATACAAATTATTGGCATAATTTGAGGCATACACTAGGTAGATAATATTGTGATATGGTGTGTGATGTGTATAGATGCATATAATTTCAAAAAAAAATTAAATACGCAACGGAAGTATTTATACATGTTATACAATATGTAACAAACTCAAGCATGTAATCACATGTATGATCATTCAAGCATATATATATCTCATATATATTTTCATGCATGATATAAAATGAATTATAAATAAATAATCTACCCGGTTATGAAGGTAGCTTTACAATTCTTCAAGAACTCTAAGCTTCAATTTGTTGAGCTCACCTTGAAGTGTTCCCTTGTATAATTCTAGTTCATAACTAAATCCGGTGGGATTGTGAAGCTAGAATGACAGCCTTGAATTTTCAGCAAATGATTGTTTTAACACTTAAAACAATTTGTCTTTATGAGTGATTACTACCAAGAGATAAGAAGAATTAAGTCTTTTCTTTAGTTCTTTACAACTCTTTATGTTGAACCTTGATAAGCCTTTGTATTTTCTCTTAACACTTTGAGAAAAACAATTAAGAAATGCTCTCAATTCTCTCTTCTTTCTTCTAGAATGAATTTCACACTTCAATCACACAAATTGAACTCTTTCAATTCTTAATTAAGTGTAAAGAATGATTACTTCTCTTAGTGCTCCACCACCACTTATCCATGTTTGCCATTTCAAAATTAATCAATTATATTTTTCACTCAACAAATTGATTCAACCATTTGAATCAATTTCTAAAGAGTAAATGGCATTTAAACAATGCTAATTGGTTTCACCACTTCCTTAGTGCATCATTTAAGAATTTCTAAGTGGCTAACATTCCTTATTATTAATAACAAGTGCATTCTCCATTAGTAAATGGTGTTTGCCACTTATTCCAATTAATAATAATAATTTAATTAATATATAAAATATTAATAATTCAAAACTATTTTGAATATTTACATTTACCATATATGTATTTACCAAGTAAGGTAAATAGGTAAATACATGGTAAATTATTTATGGAGCAAGATTATGTCACTTGTCAATTTCTTTTTGGTTAACAACTCTTGTAAACCAATAATGTATTTTACATTCAATTGTTGACAAGTGAATAATAAAAAGAACCTTGAAACATTTTTCATTTTACTGGAAATTATTGGATTAATTGTTTAATCCAATTTTGCTACCCCAGTGCACAACGAGTACACTTCATATTGTGAGACTCTTTAGGTCCATGCCCGATTTATCATATGAAACTATTTCACACGTCTGTGAACAATGTCCCATACACATGTTACAGATATTACAAAATGGCGCATTAGACCATACAAGTTGAGGTTATAACATATTCGTATAATCCTTCCATCATAAATATCCTTGAAGAGCGGAGATATAGATCAACACCGTCAAGTCTCCATTTGCTCAACCACAAACTTATCTCTAGATTTGTATTTCAATAAATAATATCCGTAAACACTTTCACGATATTATTTTTTCGAGGATAAAATTAATTCTCAGATATGTCTGCTTGTGGCCATAAGACTTTCTGAAATATAATCTTGGAGTTGCAGGATATTTTACTCACCCAATTGAGTTGATGGATCCTATATCTGTACACACCGAACTTCATGAGCATCGGACCATATCCAGCGACACCCAGCGGCCAGACCATGAAAGGTATCTTACATGTGTGGAACCAAAGTATGATGGATCACTCACAAGTCCACCGTGGCACTCAGGTCTAAGGACCATGAATACTACTCAACTCGAAAGATCTTCCATTGATAGCTTTATGGGATGTCTATTGGAGATCTTTGTGAGTCTGTTCAATATTCAGTCCTTACTGAATAATTGTATCTCTATACGAGTTTTCACTAAACTCATGGTCTGCTAAGACTAACCATCTGGACTATCCAGATATAGACATATACTGATCTATATATATTAAGGTCTTCACTAACAGACCCGCATTAGTAAAGATAGATCAGGAACATTAAATTTAAGAACATATTTGCATAACAACATTTCCTAGCACCATTTGCAACTCATTGCAACTATGTCATTACTAATATATTCTTAGGTCTTTGTCCTATTTCAGACAAGGCTCTAACTCTTTAGATTTTACTAACTCTTAGTTCTGATCTAAACTCCTTTAGATCAGATCTGAACTCTTTCAGATCATACAATGTCTAAAACGTTACAAGCATCTTACCATATTTGTATATCAAATAATTAGTGATATATTGAAATTATAAATGTATAAACATAAAGAAAATATTTATACACAAAAGGGATGGCACATAAGCACAAATCCTAACAGATAAAAGTTTCAAGTCTCACTTGGGACAATTTTAGGTTTAACACTTAAACTTTAGCTACTCCCCGAGAGACCCTGAAATAAATTTATATTTTTCAAAAACTTCTCGGATCAAACAATTCAATCTGGTGCGTTATCCACATGCTCAACGAGTACACTACATATAGTGAGACTCCCTAGGTTCATACCCATTTTATCTCACGAAATATTTTCTTAAGTCTATAACCGATGCCCCAGACACACATGTTATGGATAGTACAAAATGGCGAGTTAATCCATACAAGTTGAGATTAATTCATATTCGTACAATTATTCGTCATAAATATCCTGAAAGAGTGGAGACATTGATGAATACTGTTAAGTCTCTTATTGCTCAACCATAAACGTATCTCTTCAATTCGTATTCTGATAAACAATACTCGCAAACTCTTTTGAGATGTTGTTTGCACCACGAGAAACTCTTTTTTGGGATTAATGCTTATAGCCATAAGACTTCATGGAATACAATCCTTAGAGCATCTGGATATTTGCACCCGTATGAGCTGACAGATCCCATGTCTACACACACCAGACTCCACAAGCATCGGACTATACCCAACGACACCCAGTGGTTAAACCATGAAAGGTCTATGACATGTGTGGAACTTAAGTATGGTAGATCACTCACAAGCTCACCGTGGTGCTCAGATAAAAGGAATACAAATACTACTCAACTCGAGAAGACCTTCCATTAACGGTTATATGAGATATCTATTTGAGGTCTTCTTTGAGTCAGCTCAGTATCCAGTCTTTAGTGAATACCTGTCTATCTATATGAGCTTCTACTAATCTCATGGTCTGCTAAGATTAACCTTCTGGACCATCCAATATAGATATACACTAATCTATATAAATTAATTCTACTTGACAGACTCTGCGTATGTGAAAATAGATCAGAAACTTATAATTTAAGAACATACTTGCATAATGATATTTCCTAGCAACGCTTGAAACTCTTTGCAACTATGTTATTGTTAGTCTATTCCTAGGTCTTTGTCCTATTTAGATAAGGTTCTAACTCTTTAGACCTGATCTGAACTCCTTTAGATCAATATAATGTCTGAAATATTACAAGTATCTTACCTTAATAAAAATAACTAGCGATTTAATAAAATATTTATTTATTGCATAAGTATGAAAATATAATATTCATACAGAATTAGGATAACACATGAGCATAAATCCCAACACATATATGCGCCTAATTCATACTTAAGAAAAAAAGGTGACAATTTAACAAATCATATAAACTAAAGACGACTACTCAAGTCGCATCTCCTAAATCAAAGGATGGTTGAATACATCGCATCTTTATGACTAAATCACGTCATTATAAGAGTGACTAAGACAAGTTGCATAAGTCGAAAGGTGATTTGATACATGACAAAATCAAATGAAAAAAGAGCTCGACTAAAATAAAGTCGCCTATATAATGGCAACACAACTAAGAAAAATAAGAAAGAAAAAAAGGAAAAGGTTACAAAATATTAAGAAAGTTCTTTATGCAAATTAAGAAAAAAAAGAAAAAATTATAGCCAATACTATTTACTTCAAATACATAAACAAGCCATTTATAAAGAACATAAATCATGTGTTAAATATCAATGGCAATTTCATAAAAAGTAAAGTCATATCATTTATGACTAGTTCACTTGAGATAAAAATTATCATCGATCAAACAAGACATGAAAGATTTGAACATTAAGTAAACCCATAGTATGCTTGAAAACAGATCTATACATCCCAAAATAGACCTGAAATAGGTCAATACACTCTAAGTAAACCTAAAAAGTAACCTGTCAACGTCCAAAGGCATGCCTACATAGCAAGCCCATAAAGTATGTCATCAAAAGTAATGGCCTTCATATCATCCAAAGCAGCTATCAAAGCAAACCTCTAAACAAAAAGAGGTAAAAAGTATCCAAGTAACCATATCAACTAAAACATCCATATAGAGGGTATCAATAGCTAAATATATGTTAGAACATATAACGTATATGATAAGAACAAGGAAATCAAGTATCTTTAGGAAAAGAAATCGCAGCAGGTGTCTTATTAATAATAAAGCCTTCTTATTGTTTTCCAAAATCTTAAAAGGAATACAAAAGATAAAGTAAAATAATTGCTACAAAATTTAGTAAATAAAATAGGACAAAATGAATACATAATAAAGCATAAATTGATAAATGTATTACTAACCTCTATCTTGGGAGCAGAAGCACCAATAGTAGCAACATCATGAACTGGTGAAATATCATCATCATCAAACTCCAAATCAGAAGTATCAATCGTGTTACTAGCAAGATCGCTATCATTAAGGGACAATTGGGTTTGATAGTGAAGTTTGCCTTGCGCATTTGCACTTTAATCGTAAGTACCCTGGCCTTTCTTATACCTCGTAGTGAAAGATGCAAAAGAAAAATATTGATATCGGTCGACTTCCCTCAAGTGCCTATCTTTAAGTCGCAGAACTTGAACTTTCTTTCTAACTAGTAATTTCTCATAACTTTGCTATGACTTCGCGAGCTCTAAACAAATAGCAGCAAGCTCTTTAGCTCTAAGATCTGCGAGTTTTCTAAAAGCTATATCATCCACCAATTTCTTCTTTTTAGCCAATAGATCAGCTTTGATCGTGATAGTGGATAATTCACATCTTGTTAAATCATTGCTCAATTTATTGATGAGATCCTCTTTCTCCTTCAACAGAGAATCTTTCTGAGCAGTTATGAGTTCAGAAGCAGCTAGTCGCGATTCCAAATCTATAATTTTTTTATTAATAGAATCAATGGACTCTTTAGAAGAACCTCAGCCCCTGTAAGGTTTTGCCTTAATAACAACTCTTGGAGAGGCAATATATTCTAAAAAAAGAGGGGAAGAGAAGAAAAAAAGTACTTGGTTAGTATCAAACACGCAATAATACAAAATGAAACAAAGAAAACCAAGATAAAGTTAAAATTGATCAAATTTTAATTACTTACTTACAATTGACTAAATAATGGCATGTCATAATCAGAAGAAAAAAAATGATAGTTTCATCTCATCAGCAGGAGTACAAAGTGAAGAAGCCATGGCTAAACTATTGTGACATTAAAGAAATTTGAGTCGTTGACTGTAATAGGAGTTGAATCCTCCTCAATAAATTAGGGATTCCATCTCTGTTCCAAGAAAGAATTTTTCAACAAAGTATGGAATAGAAAACCATATTCATTGAAAATAAAGAGTTAGAAATAACTCATAAGCTTACATTGTCAGTACTTACTGAAGGTGTAGTACTCGTAGGAATGGCAGAATTGACATTAGGAACACTAGTATTTACAACAGTAGTAGTACTCACATGAGCTGCAGTACTCATAAATGGTTTAGCACCTGCTGCAACAATATGTTCACTCTGAACTCCAGACTATACAGGCTTATCTCGAGAGCCTGCATCCGAACTTGCAAATAAAAAGAAAGAGAAAGGAAGAAGAAATAAGAATTAGCAAAATATACATATATGATCTTTTCATTATAAACCTTTAACGTTAGAATTTTTTTTTAACTTTGCCTTTATAAAGAGTCAAGTGAACAAAAGAAGGTACACTCTAATTTTTTCTTGGAAACGTCAAAAGAAACTGGAAAAGAAGTGTTAGAGGATTTCCTCTTTAAAGAAACTTTGCAGAGGTTTTGCCTAAACAAAACAAAAAGAAAGTATATTAGCAAACAATTACAAAGAAGTTGAAGAAAATAAATTTTAAAAAAAAAAGAATAAAGCACCTAAAAAGGCTACAGTGTCAAATGCTACAACCTCGGCATCACCCACGTCTACACAAGTAGCCACAATAGTCTCATCTACAGATGGAATCGTCTGAGGCACAGAGCTTGCACCAATTCCTTTTCTAGCAGCCACAAGCTGCGCCTTCTTGGCAAACCTACCCTTGCGAATTTTATCAAAGGGATTCACCTTAGCAGTAGATTTCTTTCTTATAAGAGACGAACGCACATAAGGAGTTGAGACAGCACCCTCATTCTTTCTTAAACTATCATCCTCTTCTTTCTCTGAATTAGGACTTGAGCCTTTAAAAGTCAACAACAGAAAAAAGATCTAACAAAAACACCACAAAAAGAGAAAATAAAATCATAAAAGAGTCAGTCTTGCGAGTAAACAAAAAAGCTTCAAGACAAGATTCAAAATAAAGAGATATAAAAATTATTACAAAAAAGAATAAACATTAAAGTTATACCTAGCAACAAGTGATTCAATAGTAACACTAGGATATAGAGTAAACCACTGAAGGATCCCATTTCGACAAGGTCGCTTCTTAGAAATTCTAATAAGATTTTCTTATATAACTAACTTCTCCTATGAAATTGAGAAGGACTTGTATTTCTCTTTCAACAGTGAAAGAATGTCATCACCTGAGATGGGATAATAACTGGAGTTCACTAAAAGTTGAAACAAACAAGAGCTTTAATAAAAAGAACAAAAAGAATACAAAAATATAAAATATGGCATAGTATACAATTGAATAAGACAATGATAAGAAAGGAAAATAAAATTACTTGTATGATTCTCATAAAGTTGAGAAATATGGAATTGTCATATTTCCTTGTAGCACCACTTACCACCAATAATAACTGGCTTGTCTTTCTAGTTAGTTCTAGAACCAAGAATGTCAGCAATGATATTCAGACCTAGATACTGTTGGAGCTGGTGCTCACGTGCCATTCCAATATTGTATGAATATTAATTGTTAATATTTATACAATAAACATTTCGAATAAAGATTGTTAATATCATATTAATATGGTAAAATGCTTCTAACATTATAGACATTGTTTGATCTGAAATAGTTCAGATCTGGTTTAAAGGAGTTTAGACCAGAACTAATAGTTATCAAAGCTGAGAGTTATAAATGCTAATAGTTAGCACTGTTAATAGTTATCAGTTTATAAGAGTCAGCGAGGTCTAAAGAGTTAGAACTTTGTCTATAATGGGACAAAGACCTGAGAGTATACTTGTAATGATATAGTTGCAAAGAGTTGCAATAGGAGCTAAGAAATATCATTATGTAAGTATGTCTCAAATATAATGTTCCTGATCTATGATCATCAATGCGGGTTTATCGGTGAATTCACAATATATAGATTAGTGTATGTCTATATCTGACTAGTTCAGATGGTTGTTCTTAGCTGACCATGAGCTTAGAGCTTGTATAGACATGCGGGTATCCAGTCAGGACTGAATACTGAACAGACTTATGAGGACCCCAATAGATATCCTATGAAACCGTCAAATGAAGGTCCTCTCGAGTTGAGTAGTAATCGTGGTCCTTTGACCTGAGCGCCATGGTGGTTTTGTGAGTGATCCATCATGCTTTGGTTCCACATATGTCAGAGACCTTTCATGGTCTGACCGCTATGTGTCGCTGGGTATGGTCCGATGCTCATGGAGTCCGGTGTGCGTAGATACGGGATCCATCAGCTTACGTAGGTAAGTTGTATATCCGATGCTCCGAGATTGTATTTCATAAAGTCTTGTGGCCACAAGCATAAACCCGGGAAAAGAGTTTCCCACAGGGTTAAACAATATAGCAAAAATGTTTGCATATATTGTTTATCGAGATACGAATCTGGAGATAAGATTATTGGATGAGCAAATGGGGATTTGATGGTGCTGATCTATATCCCCGCACATCCAGGGTATAAATGATGGAAGGATTATACGTATACGTTATAACCTCAACTTGTATGGTCTGACACGCTGATTTGTAATATTCATAACGTGTGCGTGGGGCATCGATTACGGATTAATGGAATAGTTCCATTTGACAAATTGGGTGTAGACCTAGAGAGTCCCAATATGAAATGTACTCTTTGAGCACTTGAGCAGTGTACCGTATTGAATTGTTCAATACAGTATAATTCAGCAATTATTAAGGTTACGTTAACTAAAGTATATGGTTAAATGGTGGGACCCACTTTAGGTTAACTTGGTAACCGAGTAAGGATATAATAGTAATTTCACTTTATGATTATTTAATTGTTAAATAATTAAAATAAATATTTATTTGTTTAATTGTTAAATAAATGATTTAACTTAACTAAGGTTAAAAGTTAACCATAAGGTTAAGTTAGTTAACTTTACTTAATGGTTAAGTAAAGGTTAACCTAACCATGGTTAAGTTAGTTAACTATGGTTAAATTAATTAAATATTTATTAACTTAAAGGTTAAGTTAAAGTAATCTAACTATGATTAAATGTTAACTAAGGTTAGGTTAAGAAATGAAATGCAAATGAAATTCAAATTAGTTTGAAATTTATGCATTAGTATATAAAGTGAAATGAAATTGAAAATCATGAATTTTTGAAATTAGTTTTAGATTTTAGGTTTTGCATTTTGGGAGCCAATTCAATTTGAGAAATTGAAATTATTTGTTTTGTGTTTTAAGTGTTAGAACGACAAAACAAATTAGATAAATGGTTACTAAATGTAATAACTAAAATGAAGATTTGTTTTATTTATTCAAGAGTTGAATAAAAGGAAAAACAAATTTAATTAAGTTAAATAGTTTAACTTTAAATTATGTTTAAGAGTTAAACATATATGCTGGATTAAGATGCTGCCATTCTAGACAATCAAACCCACCCTTGTTGATTGCTAGAATTGATCAAAGATTCACTTCATGGTGGAGTTCAAAGAAAATTAATCCAAAGGCTTCATTGGTGATATTTCTCAATTTTGATTTTCAATTAATCAAATGTTATTTTCTGTGTTCATTATATTTAATCTTCCGCTGTGCACATGTATGTATGAGATATATATATATTGTTTTGTATGATGAACACATCCCACATGCAAGCACCCTAAGTTTTATTTGTACACCCCATATAACCCAACAATTGGTATCAGAGCAATTTTGTGTTGTTATGGGTGGTTTTTTAGTGTTAGCTAAGTGTTGGCTAAGTTGTAGGACAAGTTCCGGAGCTGTTGGGAGTAAAATCTTTTTATTTTACGCATGTGGGGGTTTATGAGATGTAATAATAATGGTTATTAGGTTACATGATAAACCAAGAAAATAATATTTTATTTATTTATTTATTTTTGTAATCACAATAGGGGCCCCACTGGTGGGGGTTAGTTGTGCTTGTACAGAAATGAATAATTGATTGAGAATAACCTCTCATGTGATGAGAGCATATAATATGAAAGCCTGTTATTAAAATCTCTCTTAATTAGATTGAAATTTATTATATTATTTGATAATATTTTAAATGGTTCGTCTTGTCAATACGGTGTGAGATGGGTCACTATGGTCTTTCCCAATATTGCTTTAGCATGAGGGATTTGGTCGGTGTGACTTGGTCTAATGCCGGTAAAATATGAGATGAATCAAATATATGCGAACATATTATCCAATATTGTTTTAGCGTGAGGATAGTGTCAGTAACATATATTTGAGCATTGACGAGTTAATCTGAAATACAGTTACCCAATATTGCTTTAGCGTGAGGGTAATGTGTATTTAGGATCAGCAGTAAGAGTTATATGAGATACAATTGACAAGAGTTGTCTACCTGTTGAATTTATAAAGGCCAATATTGCTTTAGCGTGAGGCTGGAGTAAAACCCCAATGGGATCCACTTCCCGCTGTGTAGTTTAAAATATTATACTATCTTATCCCGTTTGAGAGATTAAAGGGATTAAGTAAAGTAGTGGGAGGGCGTTTTTAGATTAAAAAATGTATAACAGTTATACCCATGATCTAAAGCGTAATTTATTAACAATAAGAAATGTACTGCTACGCATCTCCTATTTTGTCTTATAGAGATAAGATATTTATCTTATAGAGATAAAATGTTTGTCTTATAGAGATAAGATACTTGTCTTATAGAAGATAAGATGAGTACGAGCAATCCGTTAGTAATCTTGATTAAAATACCAATAACTATAAGGTACTGAATAAAATTTTTAAGACTTACTTAAGAATCCAAGAATAGTTCTAGATTCAGTAATATTTGATATTACTAAACCACAAAAAGAGAAAAGTCATAATGGAAAGTGTTTCCACCGTAATAAGGTTTAAAATAGTAAATGTTACTATTCATCACACCTTGACTAAAGAAAGATTGACTCATTAGATATCTGTTTCACCAAACATTAACATTTCATTAACATTTGATGTTAACTTAGCAAATGTATGAGATACCGCTTGTTATTCTCATATCTGTAAGATGTTACATGATTTGAGAAATGCTTGATTGTTAAGAAATGAGAAGTTCAGCTTCATGTAGGTAATAGAGATTTCCTGAACGTGGTAGCCGTTAAGACTTCACAGTTACTTCTTATTTCTAGTAACAGCATTAATGTTGTATAATTGCTATTTTGAGCCAAACATTATTAGGTAAATCATATCACTTCCTGTAGCTGACAGAGAGGGTTATAAAAAAAAAATAAGGAAATAGTTCCTTGTGATAATGATACTGATTTATTAATTGAATGTCAGTTAATGAATGGCCGTTATATCTTATATACAACAGGAAATGTTATAAGTGTAGAGGTGAACAGAATAAATAGTATTTCAACAACTTAAATAATAATGAATAGTGGTATATATAAGATTAGGTCATGTAGTCGTGAGACGACTATCCTAACTGGTTAAGGATGGTCAGATATTTGATCTGACTATAGTACATTGACTAGTTTATGAATTATGAATTCAAGAGAATATGGCCGAATCTTTATGTAGGTGTAAGACGCCAAACCACTGGTTTATTGGATCTGGTACATATATACGTATTTAGTCCAATAAATCTTAATGTAATAAATGATTTCGATACTTCATTGTCTTTGTAGTGATTGTCGCTAGATAGACATGTGTTTTTAGGAAACGCAAGTCAAAATAATTTCGAAGTGTTCAAAATGTTCTGACAATGAAAGTAAAGAAACAAACCCTTATGTATATTGAGTACTTTCGATAAGATCGAAGTAATTTATACATAATCAGTAAATTCACAAATTGTTTAACTAGAATATGATTCTCTCTCAGCATAGTCCTCCAGATACTCCTCAATATAAAGATGTTTAGAAAATGAGGAATCAGACTATATTAGATACAGTCCGATTGATATTGAGAATCGTTGATCTTCTAAAAATATCTATGAGATTATACTTTAGCATCTGCTACTCACTTATTAAATAATTCCATAATCATTCCTACTACTTTATATGAGATATAGACTAAAAGGGAAACGAGTCTTAAGTATGTTAAGACTTGGTGTTATTCTGCTTTCATAAGAGTTATGCAACAAAATAAACTTGTATCTAACAGTACAAGTATCGGTTCATTGAGTATCCTAAGTATTTAAATGGGATACTAATTCTATAATTTAGATGAACGAAATATGTTCGTTTCTCATAATGTCACATTCCTAGAGAAAGAGTTTCTCATGAATTGTGGAAATTATAGAAAGATTGAACTTGATGAAGTCAATCTAAATATAGATGAACCAACGATGAAATTTTATTTTCAAATGAGTGAAATACCTTTAACACACTAAGTTCATAGGTCCAAAAGGATATCAAAGCCATCATTTAGGTATGTTTGATACTTGAAGGTGCCTTTGATATTTTCTTAGTTGAAGAAAAGAATCCTTTAACTTATGAAGAAACGATGTTTGACATCGATTCGGGAAAATGACAAGATACTATAAAATTCTGAAATTGACTCAACGCATGACAATTAAGTCTAAGACTTAGTTGAGCTTCCTGTAGAAACTGTTTCTATTAGCAGTAAATCAGTTTACGCAGTGGAAGCAGTGTGGGCCCTATTTGAAGGAATGGTCATTCATGGCCTGATTGATGTTGAAAGGTTACACTCAGAGATCTAGGATCAATAATGAGGAAACCTTTTTCATCAGTAATCATGCTAAAGTCAATTTGGATTTTGTTGATGATAAGATACCATCAAATTTGAATTGACTCAACGCATGACAATTAAGTCTAAGACTTAGTTGAGCTTCCTGTAGAAACTGTTTCTATTAGCAGTAAATCAGTTTACGCAGTGGAAGCAGTGTGGGCCCTATTTGAAGGAATGGTCCTTCATGGCCTGATTGATGTTGAAAGGTTACACTCAGAGATCTAGGATCAATAATGAGGAAACCTTTTTCATCATTAATCATGCTAAAGTCAATTTGGATTTTGTTGATGATAAGATACCATCAAATTTGAATTTGACCCAACGCATGACAATTAAGTCTAAGACTTAGTTGAGCTTCCTGTAGAAACTGTTTCTATTAGCAGTAAATCAGTTTACGCAGCGGAAGCAGTGAGGGCCCTATCTGAAGGAATGGTCCTTCATGGCCTGATTGATGTTGAAAGGTTATACTCAGAGATCTAGGATCAGAAATGAGGAAACCTTTTTCATCAGTAACCATACCAAAGTCAATTTGGATTTTGTTGGCTATTGTTGTATATTATGATTATGGGACTGGCTAATGGATGTAAATAAGCTGTTCTGGGAAGTATATCTCGAGTAAGAGATATGCAGAGAATAACTTGATGTTTTTGCATCCAAGCCTAACTTCTAATATAATGTGCAAACTAAGGAAGTCCATTTATGGACTTAAGTAGTTTTTCCCGAAGCTGGAATCTTTGTTTATATGATGAAATCAGAAAGTCTGGTTTTATCAAGAATAAAGAGGAAGCGTGTGTTCAGAAAGGGCAGTGGGAGTATAATTATCTTTTTAGTTCTCTAAAGTAGAAAATATATACTCAATATTGAAAATGATAATTAGAGTATAGCAAGTAAATCAGATAAGTGTTATCTGTGTAAAGAACTTCTTCATACAAGATTTGAGAGAGACTTCATGTATACTAGGTATAAAGCTTTATAGAGATATAGCTAAGGAGTTAATAAGACTCTCTCAATAATCGTACATAGACTAAGTCCATGAAAAGGTACAACTTAATTGACTGTGAGACAGTTAAAGTCCTTTTTAGACATAGCAATCATCTTTCTTAGAGGAAGTGTCCTTAGGAAGAAGATGAGAGAGTTAGAGTGTCTAACGTCTCAGATGCATTAGCTAGAAATAGATAAATGCATACAGTCTCATGTACGATATCTGGATTTAGATGGTTGTAAGTGTTACAAACTGATATCTGTTTAATCCAGAACACGACCATTAAAGAGTTGTAAAACATATCTGAAATATACTTGAGAAGTATAGAGGATAAGTTTATAAAATATGGAGAAAGTTTCTTACAAAAGAAGGGACACACATATTCAGACTTACGTCTGATCTGAATGGTAGAAAGTCTACATTTAGTTATGTGTTTCTCTATATCAGTACCGGAACTAGTTAAATGTGTATTAATAAATGTTCATAGCTAATTCTGCCTTGGAGGTAGAATGTGTTGCGGCTTGAGAAGCCAGAAAGAGACGTACTATGGATATTCAAGATAATTGCAGAGCTTTGAATAGTTCTAAACTCAGTGGATCCTATCCCACTATATTACAAATTAACGGTGATTGCTTAAGCCAAGAAGCCCCCTAAGCCTAAACTCTTATAGTGTTTGAGAAACATGTGGAGTGTATTGGTATGAGATACCAGTACGTATGGCACTGAAGCAAGTGGGAGTTTGTTGAAGTTGGTGCTCACGTGCCATTCCAATATTGTATAAATATTAATTGTTAATATTTATACAATAAACATTTCGAATAAAGATTGTTAATATCATATTAATATGGTAAAATGCTTCTAACAATACAGACATTATTTGATCTGAAATAGTTCAGATCTGGTTTAAAGGAGTTTAGACCAGAACTAATAGTTATCAAAGCTGAGAGTTATAAATGCTAATAGTTAGCACTGTTAATAGTTATCAGTTTATAAGAGTCAGCGAGGTCTAAAGAGTTAGAATTTTGTCTATAATGGGATAAAGACCTGAGAGTATACTTGTAATGATATAGTTGCAAAGAGTTGCAATAGGAGCTAAGAAATATCATTATGTAAGTATGTCTCAAATATAATGTTCCTAATCTATGATCATCAATGCGGGTCTATCGGTGAATTCACAATATATAGATTAGTGTATGTCTATATCTGACTAGTTCAGATGGTTGTTCTTAGCTGACCATGAGCTTAGAGCTTGTATAGACATGCGGGTATCCAGTCAGGACTGAATACTGAACAGACTTATGAGGACCCCAATAGATATCCTATGAAACCGTCAAAGGAAGGTCCTCTCGAGTTGAGTAGTAATCGTGGTCCTTTGACCTGAGCGCCACAGTGGTCTTGTGAGTGATCCATCATGCTTTGGTTCCACATATGTCAGAGACCTTTCATGGTCTGACCGCTATGTGTCGCTGGGTATGGTCCGATGCTCATGGAGTCCGGTGTGCGTAGATACGGGATCCATCAGCTTACGTAGGTAAGTTGTATATCCGATGCTCCGAGATTGTATTTCATAAAGTCTTGTGGCCACAAGCATAAACCCGGAAAAAGAGTTTCCCACAGGGTTAAACAATATAGCAAAAATGTTTGCGTATATTGTTTATCGAGATACGAATCTGGAGATAAGATTATTGGATGAGCAAATGGGGATTTGATGGTGCTGATCTATATCCCCGCACATCCAGGGTATAAATGATGGAAGGATTATATGTATACGTTATGACCTCAACTTGTATGGTCTGACACGCTGATTTGTAATATTCGTAACGTGTGCGTGGGGCATCGATTACAGATTAATGGAATAGTTCCATTTGACAAATCGGGTGTAGACCTAGAGAGTCCCAATATGAAATGTACTCTTTGAGCACTTGGGCAGTGTACCGTATTGAATTGTTCAATACAGTATAATTTAGCAATTATTAAGGTTACGTTAACTAAAGTATATGGTTAAATGGTGGGACCCACTTTAGGTTAACTTGGTAACCGAGTAAGGATATAATAGTAATTTCACTTTATGATTATTTAATTGTTAAATAATTAAAATAAATATTTATTTGTTTAATTGTTAAATAAATGATTTAACTTAACTAAGGTTAAAAGTTAACCATAAGGTTAAGTTAGTTAACTTTACTTAATGGTTAAGTAAAGGTTAACCTAACCATGGTTAAGTTAGTTAACTATGGTTAAATTAATTAAATATTTATTAACTTAAAGGTTAAGTTAAAGTAATCTAACTATGATTAAATGTTAACTAAGGTTAGGTTAAGAAATGAAATGCAAATGAAATTCAAATTAGTTTGAAATTTATGCATTAGTATATAAAGTGAAATGAAATTGAAAATCATGAATTTTTGAAATTAGTTTTAGATTTTAGGTTTTGCATTTTGGGAGCCAATTCAATATGAGAAATTGAAATTATTTGTTTTGTGTTTTAAGTGTTAGAACAACAAAACAAATTAGATAAATGGTTACTAAATGTAATAACTAAAATGAAGATTTGTTTTATTTATTCAAGAGTTGAATAAAAAGAAAAACAAATTTAATTAAGTTAAATAGTTTAACTTTAAATTATGTTTAAGAGTTAAACATATATGCTGGATTAAGATGCTGCCATTCTAGACAATCAAACCCACCCTTGTTGATTGCTAGAATTGATCAGAGATTCACTTTATGGTGGACTTTAAAGAAAATTAATCCAAAGGCTTCATTGGTGATATTTCTCAATTTCGATTTTCAATTAATCAAATGTTATTTTCTGTGTCCATTATATTTAATCTTCCGCTGTGCACATATATGTATGAGATATGTATATTATTTTGTATGATGAACACATCCCACATGCAAGCACCCTAAGTTTTATTTGTACACCCCATATAACCCAACAGATACATAGGGCCAAACAAAAAGTACCGTAACTCATCCTTAGGAATTGAAACAAGGTAAAGATCTCCCAACGAGAAGGAGCCATGTTGGGATGAGTAAAAGATAAGGCCAGACAAGCAAACCAAATTCTTAAGAAATTTGGATTTACTATAGTGAAGGAAAAACAATGAATGTATAAAAATTAGTGGATGGTAGAATGAAGAGGAAATGCGATGGCAAACAATTGCTCTTCATACATATAGATCTCATCGTCGTGCAAACCCTTGCCTTTAGTATAATCTCTAGACTAGTCAGGAGAACACTTATGAATACCCTCCGGTAAGTCGAGCATGGTGTATTTCTTACTGCTACCACTACTAGTCACCATGGGTACCCTGTTTAAACAAAAGCCAAAATTGCCTCATAACACTTATTGCAAGTAAATAAAGGCAAAAACAAAAATGAATAATTAAACCCAAAACTTTCTTATGCTACTTCTTGCAAGTAGGCAAAAAGAAGGCCAAAACCTCATACTACTTCTCGCAAAAAGACAAAAATAAAGCCAAAAGAAACATCCAACACAGGGCCTTCCCTATGTCTAATACAGATAGCACTCAAATATCTAAGAAAAGTGCTCTAAAATATCCAAAATACATGACCCGTAACAATTTAAAATAGATCAAAACATAAACTAAAATAGTTTGCCCAATAAGCATATTGCCATGAATCTAAGCATATGATCTTTTATAATCAAAGCTAACTAAACAAGCATGCAAAGCCAAACCAAAACAAATACCAACATATAAGCCATGAACTACATACTCACACCAACAGACATATACTTTCTCGAAGATAAACAATCCAGCATTAAGAAATTCCCAAAAGTTACAGCACCAAACCTATAAAATTAAGTACTAAAAACACAATGAAAGTCAAATGTCTCATTGACTCAGTAACGAACACACTTAAAAAAACCAACCGGTGTAAAAATAAAGACAAGAATACCTAATGATAAGTTTGCTATCATTCATCACACAAGTAGTACTCTTAAACAAAATCCATACATAATAACTTAGGTCGGGCACTACTCTACCACCAACCCAAATATATTACTCTATACCACAAAAACCAAATACCAAACATCTTAACGAGGAACATTAACAAACTCTAACTCCTTCAAAAATCCCAAATCAAACAAACCTAGCAACTACTATTATAATTACACTACAAGTTAGAGATAAAATATTGAAACAAAATATATGTTATAATGAATAAATAATAATAATAATAATAAAAGAAAATACTAATAGATTTGGAGACTGTCACCGCAAAAAGAAGAGTGAACCATCAAAAAGCAATTGCTCACTTAAAAAGGCAATACCACTATCGTTCGCTGAAAAGCACGTCGTAGAAGCGAAAGGTCCGAAAAAAGGCTTATACCTTCAACATTTCTCCTCCACTATCTCACCAGATCATTGTTTGTTCGAAGGAAAGAATGCAAAAAAGCAAAAATGATCAACATAGAAGGGGAAGATAAAGAGATAAGCAAAGATAAGTGTAGTAGCCATAAATTACCTAATGGGTAATTTATTAAGCACATTTTGTATAAGGCTCATTAAGGGCATAAAAGGCTCATCAAGGGCACCAATGTAATTTTCTTAACTCATGGACTTTTCCTTCACTATAAAAAGGATCCATTAGAGTTAAATTAAAACATAATTTATTTTATAAAAAATCTCTCTCACTCTAAAATTTTAAATTTTCTTTATAAAATATCAATTTACATTGAGATTATTAGATCAATGGAAACCATAATTCTCAACCCTTGTGAATTTATTGAGAAAGAGAAAAATAAAAGACAATAAATAAAGACATGAAAAAAAAAATTATTTTAAATAATTTAACAATAATTATTTATTCATATTAATTTTGCTTTATTCAAATACTATTTTGCTTCCCTAATTTAAATAATTTAACAATAATTATTTATTCGTATTAATTTTGCTTTATTCAAATACTATTTTGCTCCCTTAACTTTTGGCCTTTACCACCCAGATCAAAAGATACTAAGTTGTCAAAAACTACCGCTCCCTCACAACTACCTTTCTAAACTTAGACAGAATTTAATGCAAGTACGACAATACCCTCGGTGTAAACAATTGTCTGTTTATTTTTTATTTTTTCATTTTTTCTCTTTTCATGGGTATTTTTTAAAGTGTCCGAGAAAGAGCCAATACACATGTGGCAGGTTGGAGTAATTTTTCACCTTGCTTTACAGTTATCTGCATTATTATTATTGTTCATAGAACTGATATGACATTTATGTCCACTATAATATGTAAGTCTGGTCTTTGGCTCATCTGTGCAAAGAACAAGTTTTTCATCATCTTAAATCGATACAAGTATATTAAGTCAACTGTGGTCCGTACTAATGTTGCAAGGCTAATTGTCGAAAAACCAATTGTTGCTGTTTCTTCACAATAACTCCAATAACTTCATATGGACATAAGTGCCCAGAAATTATCCAGGTTAGGGAGCAAAATGAAAATTATCCAAATTGACAGAACGGGGTGTGCAGTGTTAATGGTCATAAAAATAGAGTATATAATGATAAATATAGATATTTAAGGGGGCGGAACGAGAGTTTCTCTCACCCATGAGTGCTTTATACGGCCCAACTCACTGCAGTACCCTAACGGAAAAGAAAAAGAAAATCCATTCATTGCCAGATATTATTATTACTAACAAGTTCCGTAATTTATCCCGTATCCGTTACTTTGTCTTCTTCAGGTTTCTTCTTTCAAGCAATCATGGCGTCAGGTGTTTTTTTCTCTCAGTTTTTAAGAAAAATTTCTAAAAAATAATTTTATTTTATTATAATCTGTTGCTTTTAATCAATTAATTAAATTTAGGTTTTGATTTGGAATTGGAATTTGCAGATGCGGATATGGAGGATTATGGGTTTGAATACTCAGATGAGGAGCCTGAGGAGCAGGATGTTGACATCGAGAATCAATATTACAACTCTAAAGGTTTTTCTAGGTTCCCTTTGGCATATTTATCGCAGTCGTTGATAGGCATTCAATAATAAGAATCCAATTAATTATAAATTAGAAGGATGGAAAGACGTTTTAGGTCAAAAGAAAATTTGTTGCAGACAAGAACAGGAAGGACTGTGGGTTGTAATAGGGTGTCTTTTTTTACTTGTAAAATTTTGTTTAATCAAATATATCAACGGGCTTAGCTGTTTATCCTCTTTATGTGTTGCAATGGATGCAACGAGAATCTGATGATCGAATTGGCATGTTAGGGTTAACTGTTTTTGGATTTGATTTATTGTCATGTGCATTTTTCTTTCCTTTTGGTTGTCTTTGTACCCTTTCTGAAGGATTTGAAACGTTGTTTGATCAGTGGTGTGGATTGTTTCCTCCTTTTAAGGAATTATTTTGTACAAGTAATAAGTTAGAGGCATGATATGGATGCTCTAGGAGTGGATCCCATTTTATTTTCATAAGCATATTGGTAAAAGCTTCAACAGGACAAGAGGTTTAACCTATTGGGCTACCCATTGGCAATTGTGTTAAAGATCATTTGATCAGATCTTGTAGGAACACTATCCCTTATCTCTCTCTCTCTCACCAGATTCTTAATTTGGTTCACAAATGGCATATCACTTGACCACAATTGTTAACTATTCTTTCATACTTACTTCTGTTTCCCTTATCTGTAGGAACACTATCCCTTATCTCTCTCTCTCTCACCAGCATTCTTAATTTGGTTCACAAATGGCATATCACTTGACCACAATTGTTAACTATTCTTTCATACTTACTTCTGTTTCCCTTATCTGTAGGAACACTATCCCTTATCTCTCTCTCTCACCAGCATTTTTAATTTGGTTTACCAATGGCATATCACTTGACCCCCTCTCTATCTCATAGACATGTCAATCCACTGTATGTTGTATATTTTCTTTGTTATTTCGTGTATAATTTTGCTGTTTCACAAGTTGTTGTTTGTCCTATTTATGAAAAAGGTATGGTTGAAACGGATCCAGAAGGGGCACTTGCTGGTTTTACTGAAGTTGTTGCCATGGAACCTGAGAAGGCTGAGTGGTGAGTCCATATCTATTACTTGCTACAGATGGAGAATTCTCTTAATGTTATAATTTAGATAAACCAAATGATAGGGACTTTTTTAGCCATCCTAAAACTGTAAAGTGACTTAATATCCACATGAGAGTGCTTATATTTTTCAACTCTTCTTTTTAATAAGAGATGGGAAAAAAAAGATATTCATGTAAAAGGATGTTGTGGAACATGAATAAGTTGTCCTAGTGTGCCAAGAGATGTGCAGTTCAATTTTTGTCTGACTATTCTTAGCATTGTCAGTCAAATTAGTCTGGTTTTGAAAGACCAGTTGGGTTGGTGGTGGAGTTTTACTACTTTTATACTTTCGTATTTATTGCATTTTTATTCACACCGGTATAGTTCGAAACAAAGAACTATCGGGAGTTCGAATCCCTCGCTCTCCATTTTTCTTTATTGGTTTTGGCTGGCTGTCTCATAAAAGGGAATGGCTTGGGTAGGGAGGATAGCTGAGCCAGAAAAAATCGAAAATAGATTAGATATAACTGAGTTGAAAAGAAAGAAGAATTATACTTTTGGCTTGAGGCAATGAGCCTTCAATTTTTTCAAATTTAATAGTTGTATTCTTCTTGCTTCCAGGGGATTCAAAGCGCTGAAGCAAACTGTAAAGCTCTACTATAGGTTAGGGAAGTATAAAGAAATGATGGATGCTTATCGGGAGATGTTAACATACATCAAATCGGCAGTGACACGAAACTACAGTGAGAAATGCATAAACAACATAATGGATTTTGTTTCTGGATATGCTAGTCAGAATTTCAGTCTCCTGCAAGAATTTTATCAGACCACACTGAAGGCCCTTGAAGAGGCAAAGAATGAGGTCAGAATTTCTCACATCCTGCAGCATCAAAATGTTTATGTTCATGTCAAGATGTGATCATTCTCTCTTGTTATACAGAGGCTTTGGTTCAAGACAAATCTTAAGCTATGCAAAATATGGTTTGATATGGGTGAATATGGGCGAATGAGTAAGGTATTTATTGAATACCATTGGAATCCTAATTTTTTTATTTATTTATTTAGAATATTGTTTGTTACAATAACATGTTATGGACATCCAGATTTTGAAGGAACTTCATAAATCCTGTCAAAGAGAGGATGGTACAGATGACCAAAAGAAAGGAAGTCAACTTCTAGAGGTCTATGCAATTGAGATTCAAATGTATACTGAGACTAAGAATAACAAGAAGCTCAAGGTGAGCATTTCTTAGGATTTGTTTGCGCTTTTGCTTTTCTAATAATGCATGGCTACAAATGTGATCTCTATGCTTGCGCTAGGCTTAACATGTGTTTGTGGTTCTTTTTTATTCTTGTCAAATGTTATGTGTTATATATATATCCATCTACACACCTACACACAACATGCTGTCAGGCACACACTCACACAACATTTCTTTGTGTAAGATCTTGTATACGTTGAAACTGTGTAGCCTTGTATTCATCTCCTTTCTATGATTGAACTTTGAACCAAAGATGGAGAATCCTTCAACTAAATTTCAGTTATCATTCCCTTTTAGTAAATCATAAATGAGTGGCTGACAGTATTGAAGTGGGATATTCTAAATCCAAGTGTTGTGGACTCTTGGTTTGTGGTGGGTTTGGTATGTAGCTAATAGTTGAATTTCATAGTGGTTATCATTTCAAAAGTCTGCATGAGTCTTAATTGCAAGATAGGTTTTCAATAACTCCAACAGCATGGATAAAATTTACTAGAAATTTGAGTTCTTTTGAGGATGCGAGACAATGTGCGATACAATTACCCAAAATGGACAATAATCCAGTCCTATATTTCTTATGTAGAAATATGGTATTGTATGCTGATATGGACTTGTGTAATTTATTTTTTTCTGCTTCACTCCATTAAATTTTATTTTCCAAGATTTACCTTGCTAAACCTGTACATTCCAAATCCAATCTGCATATCTCATCAATACTTGGGCTTGCTTTATTTGGGGTTTGTTCGCCAATGGCATGAGTTTGATGGGTTCCACGTGTTATGCAAAAGAAGCAAAGTTTGATAATAAATCAATCTAGGAACTTAAGATATTTGGTAGAAGAGTTCAACAAGTAAATAAAGCCTTAATTAATCATGATTTTGTCAATGCAAGATTCTTTAACACTCTACCTTGCATGCAAGCTCAACAGAAGAATGGGCCTAACATGTGGAGTATAATTGACAAGGTGGGAGCCATTTAATGGCACAAACATGGACAAACCTTGATATGGTGATAGAGAAATTAACTGAAGAGAAAAACTGATTGGTGGAAGAGCCTAATAGGTATTACCAATCAAAACACAAACTCAATTTCTGTTAGACTCCTATCACTGTCTCTCATGTGTAGGTCTAATGGTGTTTTTTTTTTTCTTAAGAAAATGACTAGTGAAGATTTGCTAAAAATAGGCAAATAAAATAGGCATAATGGGCCTAACATTGATACCATGATAGAAAACCCAACTTAAAAGTTGAACTAGTCGTTCCAACAGCTTGAATGTTGTATTAGCCCAAATCAACAATGTGTTGCTCCTTAACAAGGTGGCCATTGTTCTAACAAATTGATTTGCATGCGTGACAATTTATTAATGTTCTTTTTTGAACATTTCGTTAGGATGTGCACATGCTCATTCTATTGAGCTAGAAAGATGTACTATCCGTGAAATTTCAGGAGATTTTCTTGAGGATTCAAGAAATTTCTCTATCCCCTTTTATTATCATGCTCAATAAATGCTTCGCTTATGAGAAGTGTTTGTCTCAACTATTGAAAAAAGATATAGACCATCCATGAGGTATGATCAGTTCTCTAGGGCTTTTAGAATAGAAGTGAATCATTTCATTGTAGAGCTTGATGAAGAATTAGAGGAGTGGACTTCTAAGCTTTTCCTAAAACTAGAGCGGAATGTAGACTATGGAAGGGAGAGAAACTGCTAGAGGCTGCTCAAGTTAGCAAGAAGAGGCATTTATTCAGAATTTGAGGGGATTTCGCTATCATACTTGTTTGTGCATTTCATGCTCCTAGTATGTTGCCCCTATAAATGAGCAGTAGATCACCCTGAACACAACCACTCCTTTTGGCAAGATAAGATAGTCTCTTTATGAGGATTTCTTTGAAGGTCTAGAGACGCTCTTAAGTCTTTGTCATCATTGTTTTACGATTGCATTAGTCTATGTTTGCTATTTGCCATTGTGATTGAGCCGTCTTTGACTTGAGGGATCAAATGCAGCAACTATACCAAAAAGCACTTGCTATTAAGTCTGCCATACCACACCCAAGGATCATGGGAATAATTCGTGAATGTGGTGGAAAGATGCACATGGCAGAACGTCAATGGGCAGACGCAGCCACTGATTTCTTTGAAGCATTTAAGAACTATGATGAAGCTGGAAACCAGAGGCGTATACAATGCTTGAAGTATGGCTCCTATCTCTTTTTTACTGTTTTGTTTTTAATATAATTCAATATTAGTTGATAATTCTTCTGCTCTCCTTTTCTGTCTTTGTATGTGGTCTTTAAGCATGTAAAAGTAGGGGCCATAGGTCAGATATCTTATGGATGATATGAGGGCTTGTGTAGCAAGGAAGTAGATTAACTTGACATGATCCACAAAAATAATCTCAAGGGTGGATTAATGGTTGGAAGTTGAAATCCGCTGGGAGACACTTTTTTTATTTTATTAATGTGATAACAAAGAAAATTGTATTAAAACAGGCAAAACAAAAGGACATACATCCATGGACCAGATGTTCACAAACAAATCCACTTGGAGCCACTTGTTTGGGATATTATATCTCATGGGTTAACTGACTACTATCGGTTTTAGGGTGAAGCAGTAGTCTCTAGTTTTGGACCTGATGTACATGCAACTGAGGCCGGTTTCTATTTGTCAAAAAACATAAAAAGAAAACATGATGTAGAAAATCAAACTAAACTAAATATGCTAAATTAATGTATAAGGTCAAACTGGAGTGATTTATTGTGAGTGGCAGTTCAATAATTAATGCATAAATGGGTATTTGGATTATTATCACATCTATGAAATGTTCCTTTGGCACTTTAAATAATTTTTTAATTGCAAAAGAGGCATACATACATATTGAAACATCAAAGACACTTGAATGCCATCTAAAACCAACCCATGCATTAAGGTCTGATATAGGAACGTCTAGTGTCTTCATATTTTTTGCTGTATCCTTCTTTTCAGAAAATTTAAGCTCTTCCTTTTAACTTTTTCTTAGGTGTTTCTCTTCTATATTGCATCTGAACTACATTATGCCCTTCATTCTGGTGTAGGTATGGTAAAATTTGGGTCTGAGTCTGGGTTAGATACCCGGACCCAGATTATGAAATACACTACTAGACCCAGGTACAGCCTGGGTATTGCCCGAGTCTGGGTATCCGGAAACCCAGATATAACCAGATTTCTTATAAGCTTTTTTTTAATTAATTTTTTAAAAAAATTTTGGGTGCTTTTGTCATCAATGATTCGTTATCAAAATTGACAGCTATGCATATATTAGATTGTCAATATTGATTTCTACAAAGTTGGTAGCTGTCTCTCTTGTCTGCTTCTATTCCTCAAGATTCGTTACCCAAAACTTCTTATTTCTTCCTCTAATCCATTTCATTACCTTTTTTTTGTTTTTGGTAAATTTTAAAATGCAATAGCTAAACACATTGTAAAGATCATATTCTTGATCAAGAATAAAATGATGATAAAACATATATAGTAAATAGGCACTCTGCATCTTGAAGATGGCATTAATACTCATCTTAAAGATGGCTCTAATAGTTCAATCAATATTAACTTTTATAAAAAATTAAAAAAAGGAAAAGAAAAAGGGCGAGGCACTCACCACAAGAGAGAGCGGCAGCAGAGGGCTTGATCTGGTGTCAATAGGTTGATGAGGCACTGGCTGCTCGATGAGAATCAGATGAGAGTGCAGCGTTGGCACTGGTTGACTCGGAATCTTGGATTCTCGGCAATGAATGCTGACAGCTGAGTGAGGGAGGGGGAGGGAGTCAGCCACGTGAGGCAGTGCAGACAGCAGAGGCAGCAGCCATGTTGGTGTTTCTGGAAATAGGAAATTAGTTTTGTAAAACTTAAAAAATAGAAAAATGAAAAGTCAATAAGAATCCATTTTTTCTGGTTAGGTTTATGCGAGTTAAGTAAACCTGCACTCAGAAATAAATGAAACAAAACCTGGACCTGACATTCTAAACCCGTGTGGGCCAAGTTGACCTGGACTAGATTTCTGGGTTTTTTCGGGTATGGGTCCGGGTTAAATTGCCATCCCTAATATAGTGTTTTTTTTTGGTGATTTATAATCTATTGAGTTAGCAGATCGGAAAGAATGAGACTCATCAAACCGATTTTAAACATACATATGACCAACCATCCAAATTTGAATTTAATTAATCTCCTTATTTTACACTAGAAGTAGCAACTTTATTTTTGTTCATTTATTATGCATTTTCTATATCTCTGTTTCTATCTATGTAAGTTGTGTTTTCTCTTTATAAAGTATGGTTAGTTATGCTATTCTCGTCATTCTAATTGTTTTTCACTTAACAGATATTTGGTTCTGGCAAATATGCTGATGGAATCTGAAGTTAATCCATTTGATGGACAAGAGGCAAAGCCGTAAGTCTCTTATGGGATATACTACCTTCTGAGTTTATAGCTTATGATTTTCTCATCTTTCTCACATCTGATTGCTTTTCTGCAGATATAAAAATGATCCTGAAATTCTGGCAATGACAAATCTGATAGCTGCATATCAAAGGAATGAGATAATAGAATTTGAAAAAATCCTGAAGGTACATTTGATATACCCCAATGTTTCAGTAAATGTCAATTGTATGACGATCTCTGTCACTCCCTGTTGGCATTGCCTCTATGGTCTCCCAAATTAGTTTGATGATTTTACAGAGCAACAGAAAGACAATCATGGATGATCCATTCATCCGAAATTACATTGAAGATCTGTTGAAGAATGTCAGGACCCAAGTTTTGCTTAAGCTTATCAAGCCTTATACAAGGATCCGAATCCCCTTCATATCAAAGGTGAAGATTATGTTTTCTAAAACAGTTGTTGCCATCTATGCTTGTTTCAATACCGTTCTTTTATTGTTATTCTCACTATTGTAAGGAATGTTAACCTGCTTATGACAGTATTTGAGAGTAGTTTCTCATTTTTCTCTGGTTTTACTGGATTTGGTTGACATGCAGGAGCTCAATGTGCCTGAAAAAGATGTTGAGCAGTTGTTGGTTTCACTTATTTTGGATAATCGAATTGATGGACATATTGATCAGGTGAACCGGCTCTTAGAGCGTGGTGACAGGTCAGCCTTTCTATCTTTAGCCAATTTCCATCTGTCTCACTTAGTTGTAGTAGCTGAACTGGGATTCTTCAACTCCTCATTCAGGTCAAAGGGAATGAAGAAGTACACTGCCATAGACAAATGGAACACACAACTAAGATCTCTGTATCAAACTGTCAGCAATCGAGTGTCTTGAGTTGATGATATGTCGTATAGTAGGAAAACGTGCCAATGGTTTTGTGGTGTAATTTTGTTGTCGGGGAGAAGGTGATACTGGTGCTTGGCATTTAGTTGTTTTGAGTCGGGAGTGAACTATTTTTCACAATTTCCTGACTAGTGCTTAATCTGGATTAAGATATTAAATGTTTGTGATCGTTGATGGCATAAATTTTGAAGAGTATGAATTTATATGATGGCAAGATTTTTGATTGAGTGACGACTTCTTACATCATACACAATTGAAGGGCTGGCTGTGCATTCGGGAGATCGTGAACTAAAATAATAATCGTTTGAACCAAACGCGTTTTATTCGATATTCTTGCATCCCTTCTTTTTGGGAACAGAAGATCGTGTTTAGATTTTAAATTAAACAGGCCCCCATTTACGTCTACGTTTCGGTCTGTTTTTGTTTTAATTATTATAATTATCTTTTTTTGCTTTCCTTAGATTGAATTATTGAATTGTCACATAGAAAAATTGCATTTTTTTTTCTGAAATTTTGGGTTTAATTTTGAGATTAAGTTTTTGGAAATTTTTTAAGATTAACTCTTTATTTTAAGTTTTTTTTTTATTTAGTCATAAATGAATGGATTAATTTTTATTAATTAAAAAATTTAAAATTGGACGTATATCTCTGGAAACTTCAACTTCAAAAGGCTTGAAGGTAGTAGAGGTAGAAACATTTTTTTCTATTTCCTCAACTGGACCACCAAAAAAAAAAGTAAAAACACACTCTTTCTAAGCCATGTACTCTCTCTTTCAACAAAACTATTTTAACAAAAAATTCAGTTAAATTGAGAATTTAAAAGTTGATTAGACTTTGTACAATATATTAATAACTTGAAATTTTGAAAATGGATGATTGGTAGTAAGTTATTTTGAAGTTTAGATAAAAATTTGATTTGTATTGAAAATGAGTTAGAAATTAAATTCGGAATAAAAATAAGTGAAATAGATGAAAAATGTTTGAAAAATAGTAAAAATTTGACAAAAAAAACCATATTGTGTAAATTTATGAATGCAAACGACGGTTAAAGTGGTCGTTGATCGCTGTCCGCATTCAAAACATTTTGCGTACGTATTTTACCCGAGATCACTCGTGCAATGCGTAGGGTTACATTGCATGCACATAGCGTGCCAAGTGGCAATTTAAAAAAAATTAATTTAATTTAAATTAACAAAAAAATTTAAGAATGTTTAAAATATCACTAAATTCATAATTTTCATAAATTAATATTTAAAAAATAAAAGTTAATTGTTAGTTTCTAAATTTGAAAATATAAATTAATTACAATAATTGATTAAATTAAATCAATAAATAATATAATTAATTTTAATAATTAAATCAATGATAATTGATTTCATTAAATTAAACCAATATTTTAAAATGTATAAATTAATTATTAATTTATAAAAATGATATGTTTGTTTGAAAGGTATATTTATTTGAATTTATTTGATTTAATATGTATGTTTGTTATTTATTAATAATTGTCATAATTGTAATTTTTTTGTATATAAACATGAATAACATCTCTTGATGATATAAAATTCCAAATAATGAATTTTTTCCCCCATCCATTAAGTGTTACTCTAAACTGCGGGCTTTGAATGTTATAAGAGAAAAACTGATGCTTGATCAAAGGGAGTTGTTTAAGCAGACTTGTATAGGGCATTTTTTTTTTATATTCCCAATTATTTCTTTCTCACCATTAGATTTTGTTGTATGAGGTGAAGACTTTTAATTTATATGAGGAGATGTGGTTTTCATATTGGTAAGAAGCGTATTCAATTCTCCTAGAAGGAGTTTGTTTTGATTAGTGGGTTGAAGATGAAAAATTACTCGTCGCTTGAGAACTTAAAAAAAAAAAGGTAATTGCTTATGAAAGGCATTCTTTTTGGGTAGAAAGAAGTTGACCTACAAGTTTATTGATACTTGGTATGCTTCTCTTGACTTATAATAATTCAAAGATGAAGATGCAAGAAAATTGAGTTTATTCTATTTTGTTAATTAGGTTTTAATCCTATGCGATGAATACAAAGGGATTTAAATTTTATTCTAAAAATAGAGGACGATCTTGATAAGTTCAATAAGTACTATGAGACAATATTACATGGAGCGTACTTTATGACTCATTTAGTAAGGTGACTTTTAAGAAGTTAGCCAAAATAAGAGAAGATTTTGTGGAGAGTAGGATTGAAATGTAAAACATATATGGATTTGCATATGCACTTTAGGTGCATAACAATTTCATTATTTACTATTGATTTTAATTATTAATTATTATTTATAATAAATAGATATTTTTAAATCTAAGGTATGAATATGTGACACTATTGCAGTCCAGTGAGATTTTTAGTATTTACTTTGATGACTACTTCCCTCGTATTTTGAATTGGAGGAGCGGAGGGACTACAATGTACACGGACGTTGAGAAGAGAATTTTGGAGAAGGGTTTATTATGTTTTTAATTCATTCACATTTAATTATATAATTATCATTCCTTAATATGTGTAAGTTAATTTTAAAATATTATTTATAAAATTTTCAGTACATCGTAAGTTAGTACCAAAAGATCATTAAAAGGAGGAGGACACTATCCGATTGATAAGACATTTAAGGATTCCCACTGAGAGCTATGTCGGAAACTTTCCACATCTTCGTGGTACAACATAGAGGGAGAATCGGAGGGACTTTATCTGTTTCATTGACCTCAGAGATGATGTAGATGTCGAGGTGGGTGGCCATGAAGGTGTAGACTCGTCAATATCTAGAGCAACGGTATATTATATTTTTATCTGATTAGCATAATTGTGGATTAAAAAAAGTTATTGACTATAGTTATTTGTCCTTGTAGTTTGAACATAATGAAATTATAAATCATAACGTTGTACAACAGATTGAGCAACTATAGGAGAAAATGCTATTGAAGCTGAATTGATGAAAAGAATGGACCAAGACCGATAATAACTATTTAGGAGGGTTGATCAGGTCTAGACTGATCTTACGTATCTGATGTAGCAGATGATGCATCATTTCAACAGTCATGATCCTTCCAACTTGACGAAAGTTAAAATATGGTAAGGATATTAATATCGTATACAAGAACAAAATTTAGGTTATAACACTTATCCACTTGTGTCCTTTGTTTCAGTTTTAAAGACAATGCAATGAATGAATTTCAAACCTCAACTATTAGGTATGACATAAAGTCGATCGACAATCTCGCAAGCGTTCAGATCTTATCTAATCTGCCTAAAGGTGTGAGTATATATGGGTAACCGTATAGGGATGCATAGATTAAACACACCCCATACACCAATCATATACCGCGAAACATTAGAAAGATGAAGATTGAGCTTTAGGTATAGCCTTAAGAGATGGACATGAATCAATGGTAATCGATATAGACTCAACTGTCCAATCTGAGTTTGGAGGCCTGGGTTCGTAATGAAGAGGGTGAAGTCAGATTACGGGCTTTGATGCTACCTCAACATAGTTTTGGGATACATTAGAGAAATAGTTGGATGACTTTGCAAGGAAAAATTACATACACAGGATTTTATTTGCGTTGAAATCAATTAATTTTTAACTTTATTTGTTGAATTTTACAGCACATTAATGAGTACCTAAAGTTGGTTCACCAAAGGCAATGTAAGTATAATGATGCATTGCTACATTCGTCCACTTGTATGGATTTGTACTTCATTATAATTTTTTTTATTTCTTTAAGATTTTTAAATTGATTTACTCATATACATATATTGGTTACTTGTTTTGTTCAAATTTAAGAGACTTCTAGGCTTCTCCACATGCAGCATGCTATAGACGTATCTACCATTGTATGGAATAAGAGTGTGACGTCTTATGGCTTAGGGCTCAAAGAGGATTTACTCAGTAGAAAAATGTGGGTTGAGGTTGATAAGGGAAAATATTTGTATGTTAAGAGATTAAATTTTTTATTCATATATTATTTATGGGACAATGTCCAATTTCATGTAGGTTTATATTCTTGTCAACTACAAGTGGAGCATTGAATTACAGTTGAGGTGGATATCGTGCATTAGAAGATCATTATCTATAATTCCAGCCTCAATAAATATGCTAATGGCGTGATGGAGCTTTATGTTGTGCCATTATGTATGTTGATGTCTCACTACCTACATACTTGTAGATTTTATGAGATTAGGACCAACGTTGTACTTGACTTATCCCCTTTTGTTGTGTGCCCCAACAAGTGATCAGCTTTAGATTTTGGCTCTGAGACTGAGTCATTTTTTAGGCATAAAATGGCCCTTGATTTGTGGATAAGTGCATCTAAAAATTAAATAAATATTTTTAATGCATGATTTGGATGTCAATTTTGTTATTATAATACATTACAGCTTATGATGATGATTATTTCTAATGACATATTATTTAAAAATTAATTATTTCATTTATTTATTTATTCTTATTTTCTTTTCTATATTAATTATTTTAATTTGTTTTAATTTATTAAATAAAAATTAACAAATAAAATATTTTACCATTAACATTAAATAAATAATTACATATTTATGAAATAATTAAATTTTAAACAATTCGTTCATAACAAAAATGGTATGATTTATAATAAAGTATCAAAATAAAAAATACAAGTAACATGTCATATCAACTGCTATGAAATGCAATAGGGTTTCGACATGTTTAACGGTTATGTCCATGCTACTTGTAGCAGCTGCACACATTCTTCGTCGGTTCCTCATCTAACGATGAAATCTGCTTCTTTCGATGTCTCCCTAATTGACAGCGTGCTATAAGAGGCTGGATGTCAGTATCTATTAACTTTTCTGGAATAATTCAATTTAACGGGTGGCCAGTCGGATTAACTGGCTCACTATAATGCACGAAAAAAAAGACCCAGTCATGTAATAGGCCAAACTAAGATTTTGATATTGTAATCTGGAATGTCTGCATATTACAATAGCATAGACATAAGGTAGTTGCCAAAAATTAAACTTTCAGAAACTGCATGACTTTACTAGGATGTCCAATATTCTATTTCTATCTTCATCCTTCACGACAAAGGAGAATGATCTATCGGGTAAACTGTTATACGATTGGACTTATCATTATGCGTCCAAACCTTACAATGGGCTCAATTTGTCAGAAAGTTTGTCATACTTTTTGTAGCCTCCCATTTATGGAGAAACTTATTTTGCATTAATCCCCTTAACCAAGGTAGTCACAAGAAGCTCATATGCATGATTTGCAATAACATTAATGCTCTCACTAATCTAGCCTACTTGAAAAAATGAACCTCCTCTTCCAAATTTCTTGTTACTTTCAGTTTCATTCCCTATATCTTTTTAATTTTTGCTCTTGAAAGTCAGTAAGGCTACACTTTTGCAATAAAAAAATAAGAAGCCAGGTATCCCATTTCTTATTCTTCTCTGATGGTATCTTATAACTAAATTTTCTTTCAAATGATAGATGCATACCCTATAATATGCATTAGAAAATACCTATTGGATGACCTTCTCGATACTAACATGTCGATCCAATACAAACACAAGATCCTCAATATCACCAAGGTCTCATTAGAGTTTGGCCATGAACCATACCCATGAATCGAATTAACAATATCCCATGCTAGTAAATTTTTTTGATTCATACCATCTTTACAAATCACTATAAATATTGTATCCAATTACGTGCCTTTCAAAAATTTTCCTTTTACTGCAATAAGCTAGATGGATGATTGAAATCCTCTAATGCATGATCCAAGCACCACAAAAAAATACTTAAAGTGATTGCCGTCGATAATTTCTAAATGAGTAACCATACCCAGATTCTGTTGTTCCAGTACATAGTAGTATGCAGAAAGTAATCTAAAATGAGGAATCTAAAATACCTTGTATCAACCTACATGCATGCACCTTAGCTTACCAAGAAATTAAGTATGTTATCTCCATACCAAACCCGCCATGTATATATGCATGGGTCTCCTTTAGTCTGTAAAGTCGACTCATTAATACAAACTTATTCTTTATAAATTTTTCAATAATGTGACTGGTTCTCCTTTGGTCTGTAAAGAATGCAAACTTATTCTTTATGAATTTTTTAATAATCTGATTCTTTGTTATCGGTGACCATCGCACAACCAGTCAAATCGATATGTGTGATCTGCATCAATTGTGTACACAATAAAATGCTTTCTTGCATGTATCAACACCGTATGTAATCACTATTTTCTTATCTCATTATCATATTTTGCCTCGAAATGATCTTTTGTAGACTTTAAGACTCTAAAGGTCCTATTAACCTTAAATGGTAGCACACCAATAGCTTGGTGAAGTTAATCTTTGTTAGTAAACAACCTCCTAACAAATACATCATTAATTCTAGTACACGAGATCTAATCAGATATGCCCAAGTCTATTGTTGGTATTGGAGGAATAAAGGCAAAAGGGTTTTTAGCTTCACAATCATCTCTTTTTCTATCTTCAACATTAAGAGAGTTATTTGATACATAACAATGTTTTCCTTTCAGTAAATCATCACATTTTTTCATATTATTAACATTTTCAACACCATCAATATCCCCATCCTCCCTATCATAATACGTATAAGTTGGGTCTTCGTTGAACCTTATAGGAGAATAATGACAATGATTCATTGTGTTTGTGAAAATTGTGTTGAGGATCTTGTATACGTGGGTGTATGCATGTGCAATAGTATTCATTGTATAAAATACGTATCTCATACATATTTAAAGCAGCGAAATAATTAAAACAATACAGTAAACACAATAAATAATATATTAATTATATTAATACATCTAAAGGGTTGAGAAATCACAAAAAGTGTAACGTTTTACACGTGTATCCTGGGAGTCTGCCTGGAGACCAACCCATTGGCAGTTCTAGTCACTAACTCGGTGGGCTTGGTAAGCTAGAACAGCAGCTCCAAATCTAGCACTTAGCTTTACTCTTAAACCCTTTTGAATTTATTTTTTCCTTGATCAACTCTTTGATCAATAAAATAAATTCCTGGTTATTCTTGCTGGTAGCCTATTGAAGATAATTTATAAACTAGTTTCAACACTTAAAACCAATTCACAAGAAATCAAATCTCTTTTTCTTCATCTATTTGGCCGACCACCCTATGAAATCAATATATTTCCATTTGATTTCAAAGACAACCGAAAAATAAGAAAATGAAGCCAAAATCTCTTCATCTTCCTACGGGTTCACACACATATATATCTCACATATATTAAACTAAAATATAATATATCAAAATATTACACTTGGCCATCTTTTTGGATAAATAATATTATTATAATAAATAATAATATAAAATAAAGAAATAGATGACAACTAAATGTCATTATAATTTAATAATATTATATTATATAATAATGAGATATTTATAATTATTTAATAATTAAATAATTATTGTATGAAATAACCATTTTACCTATTATAAATAGTTACCAAGTCTATCTCTAGTGGATCCCACCATACTCACACTTAGGTAAACTCAATTGAGGGTCTACAATGCGCCATGTGTAATTATACAATTAGTAAATAACAATTATTAACTAATTGTTGTATTTAACGCTTAAATAAAGATACGCAAGTATTCCTGTGGTAGTGCTGGATATTACTGGACTGAATAATTCAATCCGGTACGCTGCCCCATTGCTCAACGAGTACACTTCATATCGCGGGACTCCTTAGGTCCACGCCCAATTCGTCAAATGGAACTATTCCATAAGTCCATGAACATTGCTGCACGCACACGTTACAGAAATACAAATTAGCGCGTTGACCATTCAAGCTGAGGTCATAACGCATATGTATAGTCCTTTCGTCATGATATCCCAGAAGTGCGGGGATATAGATTATCACTGTCAAATCTTCATGTGCTCATCCATATCATATCATTAGACTTGTATCACTGAACAGTATGTGTAAACTCTTTTGCCATATTGTTACACCCTGTCAGAAATTCTTTACCGGGATTAATGCTTGTGGCCACAAAAATTTTTGAGATATAGTCTCGAAGTATCTGGATATCAAACTCTCTATGCGAGCTGATGGATCTCATGTCTGTATACATCGAACTCCATAAGCATCAGACCATACCCAGCGACACTCAGTAGTTATACCATGAAAGGTTTGTGACATGCATAGAACCAAAGTATGGTGAATCACTTACAAGCCCATTGTGGAACTCAGGTTAAAGGACCACATATACTACTCAACTCGAGAGGACTATTCGTTGACAGCTTATTTAGGGTGTCTATCAGAGGCCCTCGTGAGTCCATCTCATATCCAGTTGATGAATACATGAAAATGCATATTTATTAAGAGATTCAGTCACCATTTAATGTCACTAATTTTAACATTTTTTTTTAATTTTTAGCTTGAAATAAAGTGTTCTCTTTAAATTGTGATTAATGAATGTTGTTTGCATAGGTTTAGGTAAAATAGATGTAACTCTCAATGTAAAAATTGAAATGAAGAAATTCTTAAACCTAGAGTAACATGACTCAATCTTACATAAACTTAAAGAACAGTTGAAAAGACAAATCTAACATGTTATGGGCCAAAAATTGAGATACAATAGAATTGGGTTACAATTTCCTCTCAGCTTGACCCAACTCACGTATTTAGATCGTATTTCACAAAATACATATCCAATTGGTATAATAACTTAAGTATAAACAAATCATATGTTGATGATAAATTTCAAATCACCCGTTATCATAGACCAAATTATATTGCAAATGGGTAAAAGGGTTTGGCCGAAATCTAACACATCTTTGATATTTTGCCCATATCTCATTGGATACTCATCCAATTTTCATGATTTGGTGGCTATGGAAAGAAGAGACAAAATTATACAACTTTCATATTGGCACAAAGGTTACATCAGTCATTTCTATTATCACAAAGGTGCTGCAAGTGAGTGAACTAGTGGTTGGCCTAAATTATTGAAGATTGAAGTCACACTAAACATATTTCCATTCATTGCCTATATAAAGACACTCTTAGTACGTTTTCAACATTAGATAATTCTCTCTCATTTTCTTCTCATTAACATGCATTATAATCTAGGTTAGAGTTCTTTGCAAGGCTAAGAGATGAACTTTTATGTGTAATAAATTTACTTTTATACTCTGAAACCTATAATCCTAGCAGGAGAAACCACCTAAACTTTAGTTGAAAATCTAACCAACAAGCCAACAACCATTGGAAGCAAGAACAACAAACACCTAAGTCTTATGGTACATTTCAATATAATACATTACCAGCCAGGAGCCATTTAGAGGATATACATTACAAGTATTTATGGAGGCACAAAGTAAGACTAATAAAAAATTTGAAACAATTCTTGCACAAGTGGTAGACGAAAACAAAGAAATCAATAGTCAAATCACTAAGTTAACTAATATATTAACTATACAAGAGCGAGGTAAGTTTTCATCTCAACTTCAATCCAATCCAAAAGGATAATTCATGGCATAAGTTTCTACTTATGATGCACAAAATCTCAAAGAAGTCAATGCCATTACTAATCGAAGTAGTAAGATTGTGAGTGAGCCTACTTCTCCAACTAACACATCTACGAGTAGTAAGGACGCCCCCCTTAAAAAAGAAGCCACAGTGAAAAAAGAGCCCGAAAATACGTTTTCAATTCCAATGCCTTCTCCTATTCTTCGACCTGTTGGGAAAAATTCAAAAATTCAAGGTGAGATTTTAAAACATTTGAAATAAGTTAAGATTAATCTTCCTTTGTTGCATTTGATTAAGTAGGTTCCAACTTATGCCAAAGTCATCAAGGATCTATGCATTATCAAAAGAAAATACTATGTAAAGGAAACTGCATTTTTGACAGAACAGGTAAGTGCAATGATTGAACAAAAGACACCACCCAAGCATAAAGACCTAGGATGTCCTATAATCTCCTGCTAAATTAGGACACATGAGTTTGGTCAAGCTTTGTTGGACTTAGGAGCAAGTGTAAATTTAATGCCTTATTCTATTTACTTACAATTAGAACTTGGTGAGATTAAACCTAAATCTGTAGTCCTACAATTAGCTAGCTGATCGATCAAGAAACTACGAGGAATAGTAGAAGATGTTTTGTTACAAATTGATAAATTTTACTACCTTGTCGATTTTTTTGTTTTAGATACTAATTTTATGGTTAACATGCAATTTAAAATCCCTCTTATTTTTAGAAGACCCTTTCTTACCACTGCTAATGTTCTTATTAATTACATAAATAGTCTAATAACTTATTAATTATAGAAATGGTCTAATAAACTTATCTTTTGGGAATATGACTCTTGATATGAATATCTTCCATATTGGCAAGCAACCACGAGAGGAAGATGAATGCTATCATTCATATATGATAGACACATTTGTAGTAGAGGAAACATATAAAAATCATGGCTCTGATTCTTTGGAAAACTTTCTTAATTTTGATTTTGAAGAATTGTGATATCCTGATGAAATAACTGATGTGTTTAGTATTTTTGACTCGTAGGATAAAAGGACTCAATTTTGGCAGCGACGCTCTGAAGAGTTGCCACAAGAAAGGGAGAGACCGAAACCATCAAACCTCGAGACACCACAAGTTGAGCTTTCTCCACTGCCCAAATGTTTGAAACACGCATTCTTGAGACTAGGTGATACCTTTACTATAATCATTTCTTCTGAACTTAGTGTTAAACAAGAGGAAAAATTGATAAAATAGTTAAAAGAACATAAGTCTGCACTAGGTTGGACTATAGTTGATATTAAAGGTATTTCTCCATTGATATGCTTATATAGAATTCATTCATTTAGAGGAAGGCGCCCAACCCCGTAGGGACCCACAAAAAAGACTTAACCCAACAATGAAAGAAATAGTTGAAGAAAAAGGTCTTGAAACTATTAGATGCGGGTATAATCTACCCAATTTTTGATAGTCAATGGGTAAGTTCAACTTACGTAGTTTCTAAAAAATATGGGGAAACTGTTGTGAAAAATGAAAATGGGATACCTGTTCCAACTAAGGTAGCAAGCAGTTGGCGAATGTGTATTGATTATAGAAAGCTAAAAATAACCACCAGGAAAGACTATTTTTCATTGCCTTTTATCGACCAAATTTTAGAATATGTGTAGCATGACATCTCTTTTATTACTTTCTTAATGGGTATTCAGGTTATTACCAGATTGAGATAGCTATAGAAGATCAAGAAAAAAAATACTTTTACATGCCCTTATGGTACTTTTGCTTTTCGTAGAATGCCATTTGGATTATATAATGCACCAGCTACTTTTCAACGTTGTATGCTGAGTATTTTCTCTGATATGGTTGAAAACTACATGGAATTTTTTATGGATGATTTGACTATTTTTGGTGATTCTTTTGATTCATGTTTACTTAACTTAAAAACTATTTTGAGTAAGTGTGAAGAAAAAGAACTTGTATTAAACTGGGAAAAATGTCACTTCATGGTATCTTTAGGAATCGTTTTAGAGTACATTGTATCTAAAAGAGGGATAGAGGTTGACAAAGCTAAAATTGAATTAATCTCTAAATTACCTACACCCAAAATGGTAAAAGATGTTCGGTCTTTTCTTGGACACGCTAGCTTTTACAGGAGGTTTATACAAATTTTTTTTCTTCATATCTAGACCATTGTGTAACCTTTTGCTAAAAGATGCTGAATTTACATAGACACAAGAGTATGAGGAGGCATTCCGAACACATTGCCAAACTCACCACCGCTCCTATCATGCAATCACCGGACTAGAACCTCACATTTGAAATTATGTGTGATGCAAGTAATTATACTGTAGGAGCAGTTCTTAGGCAACAAAGGGAGGGAAAACCCTTTATTGTTTATTATGTTAGTAAGACTTTGAATGATGCTCAGCTGAATTGCACTACTACTAAAAAGGAATTACTAGCTGTTGTTTATGCCTTAGATAAATTTCGTTCTTAGTTGATTGGTTCACCTATTATTATTTTTACTGACCACGCGACCCTTAAGTACCTTCTTTCTAAGAAGGATGCTAAAACTCGTTTAATTAGGTGGGTTCTTCATTTCCAGGAATTTGATCTAACCATTAAAGACAAGAAGAGCGTTGAAAATATTATTGCTGATCATTTATCCCGCCTTGAGTTCACTGACTCCATTGATTTGCCACCCATTCAAGATGGTTTTCCTGATGAACATCTTTTCACTATAAGTCAAATACCTTGGTACGCACATATCGTAAATTATTTAGTTTGTGGTGAACTTCCATCTAACTAGAGTGCACAAGATAAGCGTACGTTCTTGGTTGAGGTACGTAATTTTTATTGGGATGATCCACAACTTTTCAACTACTATCCTGACCAAATTATGAGACGTCGCATTCTTAAAAGTAAAGTTTCTAGTGTCTTAAACTTTTTCCATAATACTGCTTGTGGCAGTTATTTTCTATAAAAAAGATAGTTGCGAAACTTTTACAATATGGTCTTTATTGGCCCACTTTGTTCAAAGACACTAATGATTTTTTTTATTTCTGTGAAAGATGTCAAAAGTTAGGTACTGTATCTCGAAGACATATGATGCCTCTTAACCCTATTATTATTATTGAGATATTTGATTATTGGGGTATTGATTTATAGGTCTTTTTCCCTCATCGTTTGGCTACCTTTACATCCTTCTAATTGTTGACTATGTATCAAAATAAGTGGAGGCTGTAGCTTTTCGTACTAATGATAATACAACTCTGGTAAAATTCTTAAGAGAAAATATGTTATCTAGGTATGATACACCATGTGTCATCATTAGTGAACAAGGAACACATTTCTATAACCGTTCTTTTGACGTTTTGATGCACATATATGATGTTCTTCATAAAGTTTTTACTGCATACCATCCACAGACAAAATGGACAAGACGAGCTAGTAAATAAAGAGGTTAAACAAATTTTAGAAAAAATGATTAACCCGAATTGCAAAGATTGGTCTCTATGCCTTTCTGATACATTATGGGCATATCACACTGCATACAAAACCATCTTAAGAATATCTCAATATCGGCTTGTCTATGGGAAAGCTTGCCATTTACCCGTTGAGCTAGAGCATGAAGCTTGCTGAGCTATCAAAGCCCTTAACTTTGATTTGAGTGTTGCAGGTCTTCAGAGAAAGTTACAATTGTCAGAAATAGAATAGTTAAGAAATAATGCATATGACAACTCGAGGATTTATAAACCTAAAATAAAAGCAGCCCATGATAAACAGATCTCAAGAAAACACTTCGAGACAAATCAACGAGTTTATCTTTATGATTCTCAATTGCATTTACATCATAGAAAGTTGAGATCTCGATAGACTAGTCCATTTATGGTAAGACATTTTTCCTAATGGTGTTGTCGAAATCGAATACCCCACTAATGGGCAAAATTTCAAAATGAATGGACAGCAGCTGAAAAGCTATGTGGAAAAGATAGACCACTCTATATACCTATATGAGACCCTTCTTGTGGATTCTATCTATCATACTTGATCAGGTTCAATATATCTTTTGTCTATATTTTATCTTTTGAAAATTTATTTTTGCTTTTATTTTATTCTTTTTCTTTTTTCTTCAGTGTGATTTTATTTCCCGGTCAAGTGGCGGATACAGTACTCCGTAACAATTAAAGTCCATTTTTTCAATTCCTTAAAAAATGTGCCTCAGACCGTGCATTCATCTCTGTTCCTTTTCACTTTCTTTCTAAATGGATCGCATTCTTGCCAACCTTAAAAAAAGCTTTCCTTCATTGCCTCAAAATACTTTACTTAAGATTTACAAAGCACGGTGTGAAAGACTAAGGCTATTAATGTTGAGTAATATCCCTATGGACATTCGTTGGTTAATCGAAGTCAAGGTTCAATTATCTAGTGATCTAGTGAGTGTGCAAATGATTTTGTTTCTTTTATGCGTGGTCTTGGAAGAAGCTCTTATGTCAAAATATGACAAGTAAAAAGGTTATAAGTTTATCATAAATATGCTCGATTGAATTATAACCGGAGTTGTCGTTCTTTAGGATTTGCATCTAGAAATCGAGAAGATAAAATTCAGTTCATTAAGAGTGGACTAAGTAAGGAGTCTTTGGATGATATCCTATTGACTCTTGAGATGTATCCTTATGGGCTCGTGCAACGTGAACTTCTCGATTTATGGAATAAATTCAAAAATAAACATCAGCGGTATAGTCTCAAAAATCTGACTCTAAAAGACCCTATTTGCCAATTTATAAGAAAATTGGATGGGAAGCCTATCCCTGACCTAGAAAGGGCTTTTAAGTCGTTACTGGACGTAAAACCAGAGGAAGATGGAGCCACAATCACAACTACCTGTAAATACATGTGTTTTAATTTCAAACTTTTTTTAATGAATAGTAGGGCTACTCATATAAATGTCTTAAATTTAAATCTTTTGGTTAAATAATGCATGTGGGTCCTTATGTTTAAATGTTTGTGTATTATTATTAAATCTCTTCTGACAAACTGTCGGGTTACCAAAATCGTTGTTATCATTTGGTACTCTATAAGTAAAGCACTTCATTTTCTTCATTTTCATATATTGAGATAAAGGTGAGTGTAGATATGGAGGAAACCTCAGTTCAACAATTCTGAAATATACGTGTATTTTGTGGATCTAGTCCTGGATAAAATAAAGTATTTGTAGAGGCAGCAAAAAATCTAGGAAAAGTATTAGTTGTAAGAAAAATCTGTTTGATTTATGGAGGGGATAGCCTTGGGCTAATGTGGTGTGTGTCAACAGCTGTATATTTAGGAGGAAGTCAAGGTTTAGGTATTATTCCTACAACTTTAGCTATAGGAAACCTGACTGGGAAAAAAATAAGGGAAGAATTATGAGTCTCATCCATGCATGAACGTATAGCTAAAATGCTTTACAATGCAGACGCTTTTATTGCTTTACCAGGTGGTGTTTGATGGGGGACAACACAATCAAGCCTTAGCATTCTTAAAATAGATTGTAACCAGTCTATGTAGCCCAAAAATGAAGAAGATTGTAGAGGAGTTAGCATCTCTATTCTAGAAGTTTAACATGCTGAAAATTAAGACTTTCCAGCAACTTTTTTGGACTTTCAAGCAACCAATTTAGAATTTAAATTTCAGCAAGCACTTTAAGACTTTCCAGCAGCACTTTAGGACTTTGATTTGCTATAATGTTTGAATTTTATTTGCTTTTGAATTGTCTTATACTCTTTCACACTTGTAGCTTAATTCTAATAGTCTCTATATAAACCATAGGATTGAGAGTTTGGAGATCCGTTATTGTTTCAGTATTCATAGTAATAAACAGAGTGTTTTTGCATAAAAAATTATTTTTGAGTTGGTGTCTAGCTAATCTCAAGTTGCGTCTTGTTGAACGATATCAACATAAATACGTCTTCACAAAATGAAATCGTGAGCCTATCAGTGCTTGTCCTGCATCAGGTGGTATCAGAGCCTCGTTTTGAGAGATGGCAGGCCCCATTGACTTAAATGGAGATCGTTTGAATGTGTTTGAGCAAAGAATGGAAGCACGAATAATAAAATTGCAAGAACGCATGGAAGCATTAACCGAACTAGTTATGAAGTTGATAAATAATGATCCAGTACAACAAAAATCAACGGCAGCAAGGAGAAGACCGGCCAAACAACCACATTCTATACCAATGAATGTCAATTTAGAGGAAGAGGCCGAAGATGAGCTTGAGGTCAGGCCTCGAGCAAGAGGAGCAGCCATGGGTGCACGAAGAAAGCCAAACCAATTTCCCCCTTCAATGGATTATTTTGAAGAAGAGGAAATCGAGGGAGAACGTGATGGAGAGTTTCTACCAAGAAGGAGACAACAACGTTAATATGATGACTCTTACAAGGTAAAAGTTGTTTTGCCTACTTTTAATGGTGCTACTGATATAGAACAATTTTTGGATTGGGAATATGAGGTAGAAAGTTTCTTTGAAATAATGAATGTAAGTCTAGAATGCAAAGTAGCTTTAGTAGCTTACAAGCTACGTGGTGGTGCGGGTGCTTAGTGGCAATGCCATCAAGAAAGTCTAAGATCAAAAGGACTGCCACTTGTCCGTCATTGGCACCAAATGAAAACACTCTTAAGGGGACGTTTTCTACAGTTGGATTATGAACAAACTCTCTTCCAACAGTTTTAAAATTGCGTCTAAAGAACTCTTTCTATTTTAGCTTATATAGAAGAGTTTCTAAGGCTGTAAGTTAGGTACAACTTAACAGAAACTGAGGATCAGTAAGTGGCTAGGTATGCTAATGGGTTGAGTGATGGGATCCAAGATAGGTTGGCCATACAACAAATCTGGTCAATAGATCAAGCACAAAACTTGGCAATGAAGGCTAAGAAACTAGCGAAAACTAGGAGGTATCCAAGGGCACCACTCTATTCCAGAATTGAACCAAACACTAAACCTACCCATACTACATCTGAGAGCAAGACTATAGAGTTTAAGGGTAAAAAAGTAACCAAAAGGAAACCTGAGACAAAGGGAAAAAAAATGGATAGTTCAAAAGTATTAGATGTTTTAAGTGTAATGAGATAGGGCATAGGTGTAGTGATTATCCTAGGCACAAATTTGTTAATGTCGCCTAACGCGAGCCTGAGGAGGACTATAATGAACAAGAAATAGCAGAGGAGAATAATGACTTCGAAGTGGCTGAAGAAGATGGTGAGGAAGTTGTATGTGTTGTAAGGAGGTTGTTATACACTCCAAAATAATGCGATGAGACACAACGCAAGCACATCTTTGAAGGTAAATGCATTGTAGCTAACAAAGTGTGTAAACTTGTGATTGACAGTTGTAGTTATGAGAACCTAGTTTCGCAAAGCCTTATTGAACATCTTAAACTTAAGACACAACCATATTCAGCCTTATACAACATTGGTTGGATAAAGAAGGGGCCTAGTATGAAAATTACACAACAATGCTACTTACCATTATCTTTGGGGAAGACTTACAAATCTAAAGTTCTTTGTGATGTTATAGAGATGGATATATGTCATATGTTACTAGGCAGGCCATGGCAGTTTGATGTTGATACAACTCACAAGAGGAGGGACAACACTTATACCTTAACTTGGAATCACAAGGGGATAGTTGTGGTTCCAAACCAACAAGAGAACAATTTGCCAAAAGTGGAGGAGAATGCTTTATTGTCCATGGCTTTTAGTGAGAATGATCTTATGGGAGACATAAAATGTGCCAAAACCTGTGTTTTTCTAATAGTGAAGGGAATGGAGGAACCCATGCAATCTATCCCTAAGGAGATTCAAGGCTTATTAGCAGAATTTGTTGATGTAATGTCAGAATCAACACAGTTGCCTCCAATGCGAGATATTCAATATCGCATTGATTTTGTTCCTGGAGCTAGCTTGCCGAATCTGCCGCACTATCATATGAGTCTAAGGGAACATGAAATCTTGAAGAAGAAGGTGGAGGAACTATTATAAAAGGGACATATATGAGAAAGTATTAGTCATTGTGCTGTACCAGCCTTGCTCACTCCAAAAAGGATGGAAGTTGGAGGATGTGTGTAAACAGTCGTGCTATCAATAAAATAACCATAAGGTACTGATTTTCCATTCCTAGACTTGAAGACTTGCTTGATCAGTTGAGTAGTGCTAAAGTATTCATTAAGATAGATCTGCAGAGTGGATATCATCAAATCAAAGTTCGTGTGGGCGATGAATGAAAGATAGCTTTCAAAATAAAGGATGGGCTATATGAGAGGCTAGTCATGCCATTTGGGTTATCTAATGCACCAAGTACATTCATGAATCTTATGGCTCAGGTACGCAAACCCTTTTTATCCCACTTTGTTGTTGTCTATTTTGATGACAGTTTGATCTATAGTAAGAATGTAGAAGAGCACCTTAATTATATTAGGCAAGTTCTAGTTGTGCTAAGAAAGAATGAGCTGTTTGTAAACTTAAAGAAATCGCCCTTTCTTCAAGCAATTGGTAATTGGTGCTCTTGATCAATTCAAAGCCTTCTACCAATTGCTTGAAGAAAGGGCGATTTCAATAGGGAGAAGCTGTTGATCGTAGCTTTGAATTGATCAAAGAAAAATTGATTACAACACCTATTCTATCTTTGCCAAAACTTTTGAGATTGAATGTGACGCAAGCGAGATTGGTATAGGAGCTGTTCTTTCTCAAGAGAGGAGGCCCATTGCATTCTTTAGTGAGAAGTTAAGTGCAGCAAGACAAAAGTGGTCAACGTATGAACAAGAACTCTATGCAGTATTTCGTGCTCTTAAGATGTGGGAAGCATATCTTTTGCCTAAAGAGTTCATTGTCTACTCAGACCACCAATCTCTCAAGCATTTTTGTGGGTAGAAGCATGTTGATCGTATGTTGTCTAAGTGGGCAACGTATCTTGAAAGATTCAATTATGTTATTGTTCATAAATCTAGAATTACAAATCGAGTAGCAGATGCCATTCTTTTTGTTACTATTTCTATTGAAGTTCCAGGTTTTGAACAACTAAAGGAACTTTATGAGAATGATAAAGATTTTGCCGATGTTTGGACTAAGTACCTAATGAAGCAGCCATTGAGGTAAATATTTAGTCCAAGATGGGTATTGGTTCAAGAGGAACAGGTTGTGTATTCTCAGGAGCTCATTACGTGACAAATTACTAAAGAAAATGCATTTTAACGATTTGAGTGGCCACGTGGGCAAAGAAAAAACTACAGCTGGTTTGGAGGAACGTTATTACTGGCCTAAACTCAAACGAGATGCTGGAAAGTTTGTGCAAAGGTGTCTAACTTGTCAAACGAGCAAAAGGCAGTCACAAAACACAGGTTTGTACATGTCTTTGCCTATTCCTAATGCACATTGGGATGACATCCCTTTGGACTTTGTACTTGGTTTACCAAGGACCCAGAGGGGTAATGATGCTATATTTGTGGTAGTTGATTAATTTTCCAAAATTTCACATTTCATTCCATGTCGTAAGACAACAGATGTGCATCATGTAGCCAAGCTGTTCTTTAAAGAAGTTGTTCGTTTGCATGGTGTACCCCTTTCTATCACTTCAGATAGGGACAGTAAAGTTTTGACAGCCTTTTGGCTCACTCTATAGAAAAATTTTGGGACTACATTGAAGTTTTCTAGTACAGCACATCCCCAAAGGGATGGCCAAACAGAAGTTGTGAATCATTCTTTGGGAAATCTGATCAAGTGCATATGTGGAGACAAGAATGGCCAATGGGACTTTGCTTTGGCACAATGATAAGGGCAAATTTGTCATATATTTTCTCATGTTTTTATTATTGATATTTTATGATTTTATGAGAATAGATGGCTATTTATGTGCTTTATTGTTAATTGTAGGGACTTGAACAAAATTTAAAGAAAGAACGCAAAAGGAGCAAAAATAGGGACTAAAATGCAAAGTTTTCAAAATATGAGTCCAGCGCCCTCGCGCCACAAGTATTTTCGCCCCAGCGCTGAAATAGTGATCGAAATAAGAAATACGATCTGTTCAAGTCGCGTCTAGCGCCCCAGCGCAAAATAGTCACCGCGCCAGCGACGCTCTATCGCCCCAGCGCTATCAATATACCGCCCCAGCGGTGAAGCCGTTTTCACACAGAGCCCCAGCGACAGATGCATAGCGCGCCAGCGGTAGTGCGAGTCCTAGTCCGACGAGAATTGAGATTTTCAAGCTCATATCAATCCCTATATAAAGCCACTCGTTCCCAGCCTTCAAGAATGAATCCAAGACGACCCAAGAGCACCAAGAATACAGAGCACGAGTCTTGGAGAGCAATAGGAGCTTAATTGAAGCAACTTTAGAGAGAGATACAAGACGTTCTTCGGCATCAAGAGTTCCTAGGCAGCGCAATTAAGAGCAATTCGACGTCTATATCGGTTTGCTAATAATTGTATCATGATTTATAATTATTTTTACTGCTGTTCTCTTGTAGCCATGAGCTAAACTTGTTTTCTAGGGTTAATACTTGAACTCAATATGTGTGCTTAATTGCCATATCTTTCGAATATTTAATAAACTTAGTCATTTATTATTTAAATTACTTGTGTTTAATGCTTCAATATATCTGGCCAATATATGGTGAATGAGTTGGTAATATTATTGATAAACTCGGAAGAGGAATCATAATATTTAGACCTAGGTAATTTGATGCATGATTGTAGAGTAACATTCAATGTTGCATATGCAAGTTTCAATTTAGGATAGGAATATACCTAATTGGCATGTATGATCAATAAGACCTAATCTTAATGAATCTTAATTTATTACAAGTACCATAGGAATATAGGTATTTGGTAAATTAAGGTATACTTGCATGACCTTGGAAGAGGCTTGTGAATACATTAGTGTCTTGATCAATAATAAAGACTAAGGGAGTTAAATATTATAAAGTTAATCATTAGAAAGAATATTGAGGGATAGTATTAATCCTAGGTTTTCTCTACATTGCTATCTTCTTATTCTCTTTGCATTGTGTTTTTACTTTTATATTTCTTACATTCATTCTTAGATTTTTATTTTTCTGAATAATTATTAGGAAGATATAATTTTAGTAATTGGTTAAAAAGAAAGAATTATCCCTGTGGGTTCGACATCCGACTAATTAGTCTCTTTATTACTTGCATACGATAGTGTATACTTGCACTTAATTTATGATATAGAAATATCGCATCACACAAGCAGAGTTTGCTTACAATAATTCAATCAACCATTCTACTGGAATGAGTCCTTTCTTCATTGTTTATACAAAGATTCCCAAGCATGTTGTGGACCTAGTCAAACTTCCTTTTACTGCAGGTTCTAGTGCGGCTGCGTTTGCTTTAGCAGACACTTATTCTAAGATATTCCAGAAGGTGCATCAATTCTTAGAGGAGAATAGCCTTAAATATAAGATAGTTGTAGACAAGCATCGAAAACATCAACTGTTTAATGTGGGTGATAAAGTAATGGTTCATTTACGTAAGGAGAAGCTGCCTGCAGGAGTTCATGGTAAATTAAGTCAAAAACGTTATGGTCATTTTAAAGTTTTGAAGAGGATAAATGACAATGCATATGTGATTGACCTACCCGATGATATGGGTATATCTAAAACTTTTAATGTAGTAGATATCTCTATCTATCATCCTAAAGACAACCTATATGATCACTTAAGGATGAGTTCGTTCCAAGTGGAGGAGAATGATGGGGGACAGCATAATCAGGCCTTAGTATTCTTAAAAGATTGTAACCAGCCCATGTAGCCCAAAAATGAAGAAGATTGTGGAGGAGTCAACATCTCCATTCTAGAAGTTTGACATATTGAAAATTAAGACTTTCCAGCAGCTTTTTTGGACTTTTAAGCAACCAATTTAGAATTTAAATTTCAGCGAGCATTTTAAGACTTTCCAGCAGCACTTTAGGATTTTGATTTGCTGTAATGTTTAAATTTTATTCGCTTTTGAATTGTCTTATACTTTTTCACACTTGTAGCTTAATCATAATGGTCTCTATATAAACCATAGGATTGAGAGTTTGGAGATCAGTTATTGTTTCAGTATTCACAGTAATAAACAGAGTGTTTTTGCATAAAAATATGTTTTTGAGTTGGTGTCTAGCCAATCTCAAGTTGCGTCTTGTTGAACGATATCAACACAAATACGTCTTCGCGAACGAAACCTTGAGCCCATCATCGCTTGTTCTGTGTTAATTTTGGTACCTTGGAAGAAAGTTTTCAAATTGCCTCTTGGAACTAGCTGAATATCCACCGAAAATCCATAGGTTTATTGAATGTTAATAACTATTTTGATTGCTTACTCTATTTTCTTGATCAAGCTGTGGAATAGAATTTTATTTCACATTTGGAGTGATAGATCCTCGCTTCTACTACCAATGCAGGATTAATTGATTGATAAATTACATGCCCTACGAACCTAACCTAGCAATAACTCAGATTGATTGGTCAGTGGGCCTTAACAAGCAAAATTTAGATATGACACTTCATTTGTAAATTTTTATTTATTTTATTTATTTATCAGTATCATCATTTTAGTTTATATTTGCTTAAGTGTCTCTCAAGTTTGTTTCTTTCGAATAACTGGCGTTTCAAGTAATGTCTCCTATACTTTATCTCTTTCTATTGAAACATTGAGGACAACGTTTCATTTGATTTAGGGGGAGGATAGTAGACATAAGTTGTATTTGTCATTTAAAAAAAAATTAAAATATTTTTTTATAAAAAAAATAGATAATAGGGTTCGACATTTGATTAAAATGGCAGAGTAAAGAGTTCATTCTTGAACTCTTGACACGCATTCTAGGTCAAATTAGAATACAGAGTAAGGAGTTTTATTTCTAACTTTTGAAACGCATTTTAACTAACTTGTTGTTGTTTTATTTTATATTTCATAGATTGTTGTTTACTGCTTGTAGTCTTGGTAATTCTTGTATAAAGAAATTTTCTTTTCTGCCTAGATATGATTTCAAAATTGTTTAAGTTGAGTCATTATTTTTATTTAGGTTACTAAAGAATGACTTCCAAAATTTTTTTGAGCACAATGCTAAGCCTTGTGGTAAGATGGATGATTCAATTTATATAGCTAAGAGAATTTCCATTTTTAAGTATATATTTTTCTAATCTCACATATCTCTCGTGAGTGATAAGGGCAAATTTGTCATATATTTTCTCATGTTTTTGTTATTGATATTTTATGATTTTATGAGAATAGATGGCTATTTATGTGCATTATTGTTATTTATAGGGACTTGAATAAAATTTAAAGAAAGAATGTAAAAGGAGCGAAAATAGGGACTAAAATGCAAAGTTTTCAAAGTATGTGTCCATCGCCCCAGCGCCACGATGATTGTCGCCCCAGCGCTAGAATAGTGACCGAAATACGAAATACGACCTGTTGAAGTCGCATCTGGCGCTCCAGCGCTAAAGAGTCATCGCGCCAACACCTCAGCGCTATAATCCCACCGCTCCAGCGATGAAGCCGTTTTCATGCAGCGCCCCAGTGACAGAAGCATAGCGCCCCAGCGGTAGCGCGAGTCCTAGTCCGACGAGAATTGAGATTTTCATGGTCATATCAATCCCTATAAAAAGCCACTCGTTCCTAGCCTTTAAGAATGAATCCAAGACGACCCAAAAGCACCAAGAATACAGAGCACGAGTCTTGGAGAGCAATAAGAGTTTAATTGAGACAACTTTAAAGAGAGATTCAAGGCGTTCTTCGGCATCAAGAGATCTTAGGCAGCGCAATTAAGAGCAATTCGACGTCTATATCGGTTTGCTATTGATTGTATCATGCTTTATTATTATTTTTACTACTGTTCTCTTGTAGCCATGAGCTAAACTTATTTTCTAGGGTTAATACTTGAACTCAATACGTGTGCTTAATTGCCATATCTTTAGAATATTTAATAAACTTAGTTCTTTGATATTTAAATTACTTGATTTTAATGCTTCAATATATCTGGCCAATATATGGTGAATGAGTTGGTAATATTATTGATAAACTCGCAAGAGGAATCATAATATTTAGACCTAGGTAATTTGATGCATGATTATAGAGTAACATTCAATGTTGCATATGCAAGTTTCAATTTAGGATAGGAATATACCTAATTGGCATGTATGATCAATAAGACCTAATCATAATGAATCTTAATTTATTACAAGTACCATAGGAATATAGGTATTTGGTAAATTAAGGTATACTTGCATAACCTTGGAAGAGGCTTGTGAATACATTAATGTCTTGATCAATAACAAAGACTAAGTGAGTTAAATATTAGAAGATTAATCATTAGAAAACATATTGAGGGATAGTATTAATCGTAGGTTTTCTCTATATTGCTATCACTTAAATCTCTTTGCATTGTGTTTTTATTTTTTTATATTTTCTACATTCATTCTTAGATTTTTATTTATCTGAATAATTATTAGGAAGATATCATTTTAGTAATTGGTTAAAAAGAAAAAATTATCTCTATGGGTTCGACATCCAACTTATTTAGCCTCTTTATTACTTGCATACGATAACGTATACTTGCGCTTACTTTTAAGATATAAAAATATCGCATCAATGAGTAAGTTGAAAGGTTGAGAAAACAGCTTACGAACCTTGATTGATCATTTGAATTGGTTAATTTTTGTTTAGATTAATATTATTTAAATTAAGGAATAAGTTTGTTGCATTTGTGTATAATATATTTTGGTGAGAAACTTTTGTAATACTTCCTTGTATTCTTCAAAAAAGAAAAAAAAAAGTAAAATACCAAAAAAAAAAAAAATAGAAAAAGAAGAAGAATCAATTCAGTTTAAGTCTTCATTCAATTTTAGAAGACAAATATTTTGTAAGGTAGTTTTCTCACCAAGCTATATTTGTATTATTCTCACAAGACAATTGAAGTCTTAAACTTGGTGCATGTCAAGAATGATTGATTTCTAAAACGATTAATTTTCTTATCTTTGGATCAATGTTAGTTTGTATGTCTGTCCTTAAAATTGATTGTTTCTGGAGTGCTTAACTGTTTTCCAACTTTATAAGAGAAATCCTAACCTTTTAAACAGTCATACACTTATGAGGATATAGAGTTGAGGCTTTTACTTGATGAAATTCTCAAGGCTATATCTATTGTGGTTTGTGGTAAGATGGTTGCGGCTTAGTTCGCACACACACAAAATTTTTGGAAGTTATAATTGAAAAACCATAATGCAATAGTGATCTTGAACTAACTTTTTTTTTTGAAATGTTTAGGTAGTTTTGCATATTCTATTTATGCTTGAATTACTATAGACTAGCAATAAGTTGGTTAAGGACTGTGATGAATACATGAAAATGCATATTTATTAAGAGATTCATTCACCATTTAATGTCACCAATTTTAACATTTTTAGCTTAAAATAAAGTGTTCTCCTTAAATTGTGATTAATGAATGTTAGTTGCATAGGTTTAGGTAAAATGAAAGTAACTCTCAATGTAGAAATCGAAATGAAGAAATTCTTGACCTGGAGTAACATGACTCAATCTTACACAAACTTAAAGAACAGTTGAAAAGCCAAATTCAACATGTTATGGGCCAAAAATTGAGATACAGTAGAATTAGGTTACAACTTCTGCTCAGTTTGACCTAACTTATGTATTTAGACTGTATTTCACAAAATACATATTCAATTGGTATAATTCTTAAAGTTGTGAAGTATTGGTTTAATTATAAACAACTCTTATGTTGATGGTAAAGTCCAAATTAGTCGTTATTATAGACCAAATTGTATTGCAAATGGGTAAAAGGGTTGTTGGCCGAAATCTGACACATCTTTGGCATTTTGCCCATATCTCATTTGATACTCATCCAATTTGCATGAACTTGGTGGCTATAGAAAGAAGAGATAAAATGATACAACTTTCATGTCTGTCACAAAGGATACATTGGTCATTTCTATTATCAAAAAGATGTTGCAATGGGGTGAACGAGTAGTTGGCCTAAATTATTGAAGATTGAAGTCACACTAAACATATTTTCATTCATTGCCTATATAAGGACACTCTTAGGACGTTTTCAACATTAGATAATTCTATCTTATTTTCTTCTTATTAACATGCATTGTAATCTAGGCTAGAGTTTTTTGCAAGGCTAAGAGATGAACTTATATGTTTAATAAACTTACTTCTATGCTTTGATTCTTTGTCAGGAGCTACAAATGTTTGTAAGTTTGGTTGTGCCTAAAATCCTATCTATTTTATTTTTTATAATCCAAAGGTTATAATTCTCATATTTCATATATTTTCAGTCATGTTTTCTTTATGTGATTCTTGTTGAATTATAATTGTTATTAGTTACATTATTTTACGTGTTAATCTTTTATTGTAATATTGACAATCGATATATTGTCGATCTTGGATAACATGTAAAGACAATAATTATCTGATATTCAAGTTAATCTTTTACTACAATATTATAAAAATAATATATTGTCGATCTTAGATAACTTGTATAAATAAACATGGTTTGTGTTAATATTTGCAAAGAGTTTAGTCATATTAAATACATGTGTTATAAAATGTGCTATATTTTACATATCTTCCAATTGATTGTTTGAGATGTGAAACTTTCAATTGAGTTATAAATATTGAATTAAAGTGTAGAGTAGATTTATAAAGCATAATTGTGATTCGCGAAGCCTTGCTTAAATAATCATAAGACATTTTCCTCAATTCATAGACAATTCTATCTCATCCACTTAAACCAATTAATTAATTTTCTCATTTGCTACTGTTTTAATATTTTACTTCACCAACCTATTTTGCCAAAAGCTTCATTGTGGGATTGACACCTCAATCTATATTGTGATAGCCGCATATGTCAATACCCATATGTCAATAACATTAGACCTGTATGTCAATACGAACTCCAAGCTCACCATAGGCTAGGAACAACCATCTATACCCTATAGGTACGACATATGCTGATCTATGTAATGGTATCCATCAATAGACCCGTATCGGTAGAAATAGATCAAGGATAATATTCAAAAACATACTTGTGTAACTGACATTTCCTAGCACCTGATTGCAACTTTTGCAACTACTCAGTTACTAGTATATTCCCAGGTCTATGTTCCATTACAAATAAGGCTCAAACTCTTAGATTTTTGTTGAGTATTATAACCAGCTAACAATTAGCTGCACTAACACTTAGCATTTATATCTCTCAGCGTGGCCAACTGTGAGCCCTCATCTAAACACTTCAGATCAGATCTGAACTCCTTCAGATCATACAATATCTGTAATGTAACATTGCATAATACCATTTAAATATGCATTAGCGTTTTAATAGAAATGTACACTTGTATAAATAATAAATATATGTACATTTAGAGATGGAATGTAAGCACAAACTCTAACAAATTATTGATATTAAGGTTGTATAGCTCACTTATTTACTACCGTTTAAGGACATAAAATGAGTATGATTGGGTGGTTGATTCTGAATGCGTTCCTGTACATCTTATTCGCACACGGGAGCTTTAGGATCTACTGTTACACATAGAGGACAGAACAATATTCCATTAGACCTAAAAAAGAATCGAACATTGCTATATTTCTAATCTCAATCGGTCGCAGCTTATACCTTATTGCATCAATTTTAAATTTTAAAGTCACCTTATACTCTAAATTGTCAACTCCAATTGCATAATACATATAATTTAAATGGTCTTCATATTTCACATCCTTTGGAACTAAAATACCAAAGTTACTATAGTTAATATTACACTCATCCTCTTGACTAAAGCTCTCTCATCTTCTTCTAAAGCAAACAACAATTGACTCATACTCAATGGGACCTAAAACAATAAAATTATTTAAAAAATCATTTGAATTGTTCATAAAACATAATTTGGGATAACAACATGAAATTACAAAGTAGGACATGAGGTATAAAGATTGAGGGTGTTGCCCAGGATGGCTTAGCACCTCACACACATTCACACAGAGCAAATTGATTTGTAAAATTCACGTTACTCGAATGTGTCGCAAAAATTAATTTGCAGTACATATTTACCCAAATTTTGCCAAATCGATCCTCATTTTTCTCATATTCACCTTATTTCTTTCTAAAACTTCACTATATTATAATTATATTATATATTGATGCTAATACAGTTCAAAATAAGCATAACCTTAAATAAAAGGTCTATCATTTCAACTTACATGTGATAAAATATACAATATTCGATCATGAAAAAATGTCCTACCTTTATAAATATTTTACAATTTCAAATTTATTTATTTTGAACATTGAAGTGCATTTTTTAAAATGAATGTACTCATGAAAAAATGTTTTAACCTTGGCATTTTTTTATGTATTAGACATACGAGGGTAAATATGTTGATTCAGTATTTATTTGTGGTTAAAAAGAAAAATTGATTAAAATTATGAGCCAATTCTGAAAATTTTCCTAAATTTTTTGATTTATGGGTTGAAATTTTTGAGCTTCTGTACTAGTTCCCAATAATTTTGTGACTTGATATTGGGTTGTTTGTATAAGAATCAATATGAATTGAGTCTAACCAAAACCATTTATAATGGCTGTGAGAGGATCATAATAAGAGTTAAGAAGTAACAAAGATGGACATAAAAAGAAATAAAAAAATAAAAAAAATCAAACATCCAATTTTGGTTTAGTTTTCGATTTTTTCAAAAACTTTAGTCTATTTTAAGTGTATTTTTTTTGTTTGAACCAAACCAAAACTGAATTGAAATCAAACTAATCAGTCATAAATAAATAGAACTAATCAAGAACCAAACTTTAAACCAAATCAAATAGAACCAAATTTGTTTGATTCAATTCAATTCGATTTTTGGTTCAACCGAATCGATGCCCTGTTGGGGTTTATACTTATGTGTCATCCCTGTTTGTATGAATATTTATTTTGTAATATTAAATCGCTAATAACCTTTATTAAATGGTACTAAGGTTGGTAACATTGTAGACATTGTATGATCTGAAGGAGTTCAGATTTAGTTTAAAGGAGTTTAGACCAAGGCTCAGAGTTAGCAACATTGAGAGTTATAAATGATAAGAGTTAACACTGTTAAGAGTTAACAGGTTATAAAAGTTAGCAAAATTTAAAGAGTTAAAACCTTTTCTATAATAGGACAAAGACCTGAGAGTCTACTTGTAATGATATAGTTGCAAAGAGTTGTAATAGATGCTAGAAAATGTCATTATATAAGTATGTTCTCAAACCCAATGTTCCTGATCTATGTTCACCAATACGGGTCTATTGATAAATCACTATTATATAGATCAGTGTATATCTATATCTTTATGGTATAAATGATTGTTCTTAATTAATCATGAGCTTAGTGGAAGCTTGTATAGACATGCAGACATTTGTTGGGATCAAATATACATGGGTGTAGGCATGTGCAACTGTGTTCATTGTATAAAATATGCATCTCATACATATTTGGCGCAATGGAACATTTAAAAACATACAATCAACACAAGAAACATATATTAATCAAATTAATATATCGAAAGTAAAGTTGAGAAGTCACTAAAACGTGTAATGTTTTATACGTGAATATTAGGAATTCGCCCAGAGTCTCACTCATAAGCAGCTCTAGTCACCAACTTGGTGGACTTGGCGGGCTAAAACAGTAGTTCCTTAATCCAGCACGAGATTAACCCTTAACCCTTTTAAAATGGCCGGCTCTTTGTTTTGCTTTTCCTTTCCTCTCAAATGGAAATATATAACAAAGAAAGAAAAAAAATGCAACAATTGCACTTCTCCCATTTTTTCCTGTAGCCTCACACATATATATCTCAAATTTGATTAAACAAATAACATTATTTATTAAAATAATAATAATTAGCCACTAAAGGAAATAATAATAATAAAATAACATTAAATATCATGACAACTATCATGCAATAAATATATATTACATTATTAAAATATATAATATTATAAAATAATATATTTAATTGAGATATTATGATTATTTAATAATTAAATAATTATTATGTGAAATAACCATTTTGCCCCTGATAAATAGTTACCGAGTTTACCCCTTAGCAGGTCCTACCAAATCTTACACTTGGGCAAACTCAACCGAGGGTCCGTAATGCGCCATGTGTCATTATATAATTAGTTAATAACAATTATTGATTAATTATTGTATTTAACGCTTAAACACGGATGCGCATGAATTCCTATGGTAGTTCTGGATATCACTGAATTAAATAATTTAATCTAGTACTTTACCCAGTGCACAACGAGTACACTTTATATCGCGGGATATAGTTGAGGTTTCAATGCATACGTATAGTCCTTCCATCATATATATCTTAGATGTGCAAGGATATAGATCAATACCGTCAAATCCCTATATGCTCATCCATAAACCTATCTCCAGAATGGTATCTCACTGAACAATATAAGCAAACTCTTTGCCATATTGTTTAACCATGTGGAAACTCCTTTCCCCAGTTCATTGCTTGAGATACTATCTTGGAGCATCTGGATATATCACTCCCTATGTGAGCTAATGGATCTCATATCTGCACACACTGGACTTCATGAGTATCAGACCATACCCAACGACACTTAGCGGTCAGACTATGAAAGGTCTTTGACATGCGTGGAACCAAAGTATGGTAGATCACTCACAAGCCCACCGTGGTGCTCAAGTTAGAGGACCACGTGTATTTCTCAACTCAAGAGGACCTTCCATTGATGACAATATAGGATGTCTATTGGGGCTTCATGAGTTTTTCAGTACTCAGTCCTAACTGAATACCCGTATGTCTATACAATCTCCAAGATCATGGTCAGCTAGGAATAACCATTTGTACCCTACAGATATAGACATACATTGATCTATGTGAATTAATAGGATCTACTGATAGACATGCGTCAGTAGAAATAGATCAGGAACAATATATTTAAGAACATGCTTATATAATAAAACATCCTAACAATCCATTTCAACTCTTGCAACTATGTCATTATAAGTATATTTTGAGGTCTTTGTGCTATTATAGACAATGTTCCAACTCTTGAAATATTTGCTAACTCCTAGCATTGGTCTAAACTCATTTAGACCTTATATGAACTTCTTCAGATAATACAGAGTTTGTAGCATAACAAGCATTGAACCATATTATTAGAAAGTAATTAGCGATATAACAAAAAGAAACTGTATAGATATCAAATATTTATACAAAATTGGGATGGCATTTAGGCACAACTCTAGCAGTATTCAGTCAGGATTGAATACTGAACAGACTCACAAGGACCCTAATAGATATCCTATGAATTCATCAAATGAAGGTCCTCTCGAGTTGCGTAGTATTCAGGGTCCTTTGACCTGAGCACCACAGTGGGCTTGTGGGTGATCCATCATACTTTGGTTCCATGTATGTCAAAGACCTTTCATGGTCTGACCACTACGTGTCGTCGGGTATGGTCTGATGCTTATAGAGTCCAGTGTGCATAGATACGAGATTCGTCAACTTACATAGGTGAGTTGTATATCTAATGCTCCGAGATTGTATTTTATGAAGTCTTATGGCCATAAGCAATTAACCCGGAAAAAGAGTTTCCCACAGGGTTGAACAATATAGTAAAAGTGTTTGCGTATATTGTTAATTAAAAGGAAAATCTAGAGATAAGTTCACGGATGAGTTTATAAAGATTTAACGGTGATGATCTATATCCCCGCCTATCCAAGATATAATGATGGAAGGATTATACGAATATGTAATGACCTCAACATGTATGGTCTAACGCACTAATTTGTAATATCCATGACGTGTGCGTGGGACATCAATCACGGACTTATGAAATAGTTCTATTCGACGAATCGGGCATGGACCTAACAAGTCTTAATATAAAATGTACTCGTTGTGCACTTGGGTAGTGTACCGTATTAAATAGTTAAATATAGTAAAATCTAGCAATTTACTATGGTTAAGATAACTAAAGTATATCGTTAATGGTGGGACCCACTTTGGGTTAACTTGGTAACCTAGTAAGGATATAAAAGTAATTTCACTAAATGATTATTTAATTGTTAAATAATCAAAATAAATATTTATTTATTTAATAGTTAAATAAATAATTTAACTTAACTATAGTTAAAAGTTAACCATATGGTTAAATTAATAAGATATTAACCATACTTAATGGTTAAGTAATGGTTAACTTAAGTAAGATTAAGTTAGTTAACTAGAGTTAGGTTAGTTAGATATTTACTAAACTTAAGGGTTAAGTTAAACTAACCTAGTTAGGATTAAATGTTAACTTTAGTTAAATGTAAATTTAAATTAAGTGAAATTAAAATGAAATTAAGTTCATTTGTATATATATGCAAAATGAAATAAAATTATAAAAAAATTAAGTTTTAACATTGTTTTTGGCCGACCATCAAAGAGGAAAAGAAAGAAAGAAAATTTGTTCTTCTCAATTTAGAATTCAAGTGTTGAATTATAGATTAATTTTTCTTCTTTATTTAGTTTAGGCTATTAAGCTTAATTAAGTATTTGATTTATTGATTAAGTGTTAATTAAAGAAAAATTAAATATTTAGGTTTAATTTATTAAACAATTTGCTGGATTAATATACTACTATTCTAGATAATCAATCTCACCCTTATTGATTACTAGGATTGACAAAGTTTATATTTCAGGTGGACTTCTTACAATTTTAATCTAAAGACTTCAAGAGTTTAATTCTTAATTTTCTTATTAATTTGATTAATATATAATAATTGTGTTCATTGTTTAAAATTTTTAAATTTTCACTGTACACATATATGTATAAGTATGTATATTTGAATGATGAATACATATACCACATGCATGCATTCTATATAAATCAACACTTAACATGCCCACCCTACTTTACAATCAACATTAAATAGAAAATTTTCAATTTTTAACATGTCAACTATTAGTTTTAGCATTAAAAAATCAACCTTAAACTATCTATAAAAAACCTTTTATGTATAATTGATATTAATTTTAAACCTAATCCTAACAGTATTGCTAATACTACTATTATCAACATGTTACATGCACATAACCTTCAAAATATCATAACTTTGGTTATAGATGTAAACATATATAATATACTATTTCAAATCTATAAACGTGTTAGACATGCACCTAACATTTAGAAAATTCTAAGTTGGGCTAGGTTTTAGATCATACATATAATATACTTCTCTTAAGCTATAAAAGGAGAAAATGACTGTCACCCTTCTATGGTATCGGCTAATCTTCACATACCCTTTTATGACTTTAAAAAAGACCAAAACCCCTTATTATTAGGAATTTGAAATTTTTTTAAAAATAACCCTTATTTACAAGCCATTTGTTTTTTAGCCACAAATGAATAGACTAATAGACTAATCTTTTGTGGCAAAAAGATAGATAATTAGATAATTATATCTCTAACTTATATTTTCTCATACCACCAAAAGGTTCCCACTCTCTCTAAAAGAACAACCTCATCGCTTGTGCGTGAATTGAATCACGTATGACGAGGTGCGCAAAATTTTAATATTTTTTTGATTTGTGATTTTTGTTCTCTTTGATTTACCTTATTTCTCCCCAATTCATTTTATTTCTTTCCACTTTATCACATTACACTTTGATGTCTATATATTTATAAAAACAATCACAAAAACTTTAAAACTTTTAATTACTTGAGAGAGAGAGCTGGTTTGAATATTTGATGGAGAGAGAAAATATAACTTAGGCATAATTGTCCAACTTTCAAATTTTTGGATACCAAAGATTAACGTCTATATTTGTGGCTAAAATAAATATGCCTAAAAATATGGCCATTTATAAAATTTCTCTAAGAATTTTCTATTATATTTTCATTTTTTGTATGATTTAAAAATTTTATCCTTGACAATACATGACTTGACAGTTTTACCCTAAAGAATTAAGAGCAAAAGAAATAAGAAATGAGTTTAAAGAGATTTGAGACGTTGACCTCTAAGATTAAAAAAAATATCAATCTAACCACTTGACCATAATTAATTTTAAATAACATTTTGTGAAGAATGATATATATATTATAATAAATAAATTAGATGGATTACAAGTTATATAAATTAAATAAATTTAGTACTCAATAATCATAAAAAATAATTTCAAAGTATTTTAATAAACATTAAATTCAAGTAAGTGTATACAACAAAAAACTAAAAGATTAAGTTTCAAAAATTTATTATGAAAATTAATTATTTCATAATTTTTCTAAATTAATTTTAAAAGTAAATAAATACTAAAATATAATACATACTAAAAATAATTCTATTTTCGAGCTAACAAGTGATTTTTTTAATAATTTAATAGAAAAATATTTTTAAATGATAATTGCTGAGTTGCAGATGAAGAATAATTTTTTTTACTATTGTTGGAATTTTTTTAAATTATTAATGTCATTATTAATACTTTTTTTTAATTTCTTTTCAATTAATTTAAGAATAATTAAAAAAAATAGAAGATGTTATAATGGGTTTCAACAAAAACTTAGCCTTTTGTAACTTTTTTGAATTTAATGTTAATTAAAATACTTTAAACTTGTTTTATTTATGATTTTTTGAGTACCAAGTTTCATTTTAATTTATAATTAATAATTCATCTAATTTATTTATATGGTATATATATTAGTCATAAAAAATGTTATTCAAAATTAAGTGTGGTTAAGTGGTATTTTTACAGTTTTTATCTCACAGTTCAAGGGTTCAAATCCTCTTAGATTCATTTATTATTTCTTTCTCTCTCAATTTTTCAAGGGAGAAGTGTCAAGTCATATATTATTAAGAATAAAATTGTTAAATTATGTAAAAAATATTAAAAGATAATAGAATATTCTTAACGATTGGGGGAAGAGGGTAGGGTGGAGAGGCATTTGGTCCTTTTTGAAACTATAAGTAGATAAGTAGAGAAGAATCATGCATATAATATACTATCTTTAAATTATCGACGTATTAGATGTGCATTTAACCTTTAAAAATAATACCTTGGGTAGTAGGATCAAAGTCACCCGTATAATATATTGTTCTAAAGCTATCAAAGTGTAGATGACCATCTTACTTTTAGATAATCATTACTTAAGCTATAGGTGTTAGAATCATGCATATAATGTACTACTTTTGAAGGTATTGATATGTTAGCCATGCACTGATAAGGTTTCATTTAGACTATTATTCTTATCTTTTTAGGCTTAGATTTTATGTTTAAATTGATGATTATTTGGCTATTTATTAAGGTTGTTGTTAAAATATAGGTTTTTGAAGGCATGAAGATATGGAGGAAATGAACGAAACCAAACGAAGATAAAAGACCAAATGGCAAAGAAAATGCGAGGCCAAGGATTAGGCTTAAGGCTGCGGTGCCCAGGTCCCCAGGGCCACGACGCTAGGGATAAAATCTCAGGGCCGATGGCCCTCAGGAAAATAAGGGTCGCGAAAAAGTGCAATTTTCTTGTTTCTTCTCCTAATGCAATTTTGACTCCTCAATGATGACTCGTAGGCTTAAGAAAGCCTATAAAAGACTTCACTAAGCAACCAAAATACAAGACACATGAAAGAGAACTCAAAAGAAAACAAAAACACAATTCAAGGGAGATCAAGTAAAGAATTGAAGATTGAAGATCAATATTGTGTAAAAACCAAAAGAAAGAAAAAAATGACTTAAGGCGCCATCTGTGTTACTTTCTTTTCTCTTCTTTTTATTATGGATTTGCTCTTCATATCTTTTAATTCTTGTATTGATACTCTTAGATTCATCATAAGATAAATTCTTTTGATCCAGGGTTTAACTTTTGAACCTAATATATAGTTGAACATTATTATCTCTTTTCTTTATCAACTCAATAAAGTATAATTGTTTAATCTATCTTGTGTGTAATGCTTTCATTATTTCTGGCCAACTTAATGATTGATTTAGGAACCATAATGAACTAAATATAGGGATTTGTGATTAGATTAGGATAGATTAATGTATGATCATAGGGTAATAACTATGAGTTCCATATAAGATAGAAATATACATAGATTACATGTATGACATTGTTAGACTTGTTCGTAATGAGTTTCATCTTATTCTAATTATCATAGAAATATAGGTAATTATTAGAATGAAATACAATTATATGACCATTAATAGAGGCTTATACCGATATTAGAGTCTAGCCAATAATTAATTCATTTAAGGATTAGATAAATGAATAATAGGTTCAACAAAATATTAAGGAATAAGTTGAAACCCTAGGTTATCTTAATATTGGTGAAAACAAATCTATAGTTTACATCTTGAGTGCTTTAGTTTAATTTTAGCTTATTTAGTTAAATTAGATCATTCGTACTTTTATTTTATTTAGATAAAAGTTAAGTAGGAATAAATTTAGTACTTGATTTAAATTTAGGTAGAATAGTCTTCATAAGAACGATACTTGGACTTAATTTCTATATTACTTGATATGATAATGTGCACTTGCGCTTAGCTAGAAATCGTTTATCATTGAAAGATATCATATGAATATTAGGAATAGTTACTTGTGTTCATATGATGTGAATGATGTTTTATTAGCTAAATGTCAGTTAATAAATAGACATTATATACAATTGGAAATGTCTATAGATTATAGTCTTTAAATAATACGGAGCTGTGGTATATAAGTTTAGGTCATATAGGTATGAGACGCTTTTCCGTCTAGTTAAAAGATGGTTGGATTTCTAATCTGACCATAAAGACTTAACTAGTTTATGAATAATGTATTCACAGAGATGACCAAACATACCAGAATGTACATCAAATCCCTTGGATTAGATCAAGGTAATGAGTACATTAACAGCAAGTTTTCCATTTATTTAAGGAAGAATAAGATTCTCACTCACTATAGTCCTCTGGGTACTCCACAACATAATGATGTTTTGGAGAGGAGGAATCGGACTTTATTAGATATAGTCCGATCAATAATGAGTGTTATCAATCTATATTTGTGAGATTATACTCCAAATACAGCTGCTTATTAAGCAGAGTTTCATTAGAAGCTGTTTCTTCCATTTTGTATAAGATATAGAGAGGAAGGAAGTCGTATCTTATATATGTTAAGACTTGGGGTTGTTCTACTTACGTAAGTGTTACGTAGTAGGGTATCTTGTTTTGTAATAGTTACTCAACAAGATAAACTAGCACCCAAAAGGTATATGTATAGGTTCATTGTGTATCTTGTAAATTCTATAGGATACTAGTTTTATGATTCTGAGAAGCAAAGTATGTTCGTTTCTCAATTTACCACCATCTTAGAGGAAGAGTTTCTCATGGATCATAGGAATTATAGAAAGATTGAACTTGGTGAAGTCAATCTAGAAAATCAATGAACTAAGGATGGGAACTCAGGCTCAATTAAGTAGTTACCTTTTAGCACACTTCTCAATGGGTCAAAAAGGATATCTAGGTCACCTATTAGGTATATTTGATGCCTGAAGGTGAACCTTGTAATATCCAATTCCTATTAGTAGTATTGGCGCCTAGATTTTGGTATAGAGTAATGAAGGTACCGTAGGGTTATTCGATTTTAACCCTATTAGACATATTTGTGTTATGGTGCACGTGAGAAATATTAGACCTAATTTGGTAATTTCACATGCGGTCGGAGCGTCGGACGACCCTAGAATATTTTTAGAATTTTTCTCTATTGGCTTGGAAAAGGAAATTCTAATTTACTACATGAATTTCCATTTAAGGGTTATGTATAGAATAAGCATTTGTTGAGAAATACAATCCATATATTAAGGGATGGACCAATTAGAAGCAATCTCATGGATTGCCAAGTTGGCAATTCTAGTTAGTTCCTTTGACTATTCTAACTAGATAGTTACAAAGGAACCAATTAAATCCTTCCATTTGAACTAATGGAAAATTAGAAGTTTTGAGTAAGTTGAAGGGTAAAATGGTCAATTAAGGGAGCACTATATATATGTTGGAAGTGTGTAGAGTTTTCAAGAGATCAAAAGCCAACACTTAGAGCAAAAAGAGAGCAAATTCGTGCAAAGGTTGAAGGTGCTGCTACAATGAAATTTCAGTTTTTTTTCATGATTGTTCATGTGTAATCAAGCTAAAATAAGGTTACATATGAATCCCTAAGCTCAATTGAAGCCTTCATTAGTGAAAACTCAAGAAAAATAGGTAAGAAAAGCATTGTTTTATGAGTTTGATAAGTGAGCTTTCAAGAATGCTTCAATTGATATTCTTGTGTGTATTCTTAGTTTAGATTGAGTTGAATTCTAGTGTGGAGCTTGAAGGAGTCATCAATTTGAAGAAATTAGCAAGGTAAGAATTAGGATTCTTGGTGATTTTGATGTAGAGATTTCAATTGGTTGTAATTAGGGCTTTAGAATGAAATTGGCTTAATTTTGTTGTAATTGGAACAAGAAATTGAGAAAAGGAATGTGTTGGAACCTAGGGTGAAATTCTGCCACTTTAGGAAAGTTAAGGATTGAGTGACGTTTTGATTGAGTTGTTGTGTGTAAATGGTGCATATTATAAATTGAATGTATATGGTTGATGGAAAAATCAAAAATGAAGAAAATGGGACATAATTGTCCATTTTAGAAAGGTGAAGGGCAATTATGTCCAACCAAGTTATAAGGCGTTCAATAATTTTTAGGGTGCCGGATGGTGAGTTAGATTAGATTAAATGGCTTCGTAAATAAAAATTGGAAAGTAGTATCCATTCGGGCTTTGTGTGCCGATTAGGGCGTTTAGTAGTTATATGATATTCTAGCATTCGATTTAGTTCTAAATGTCATTTATGGCGCATAGGTGAAGATAACCGAGAGCAGTAACCTGAGCAGAAATTGGGAGCGAAATTGAGCGTGGAGCGGTTGTGAGTGGAAATCTGTCATTTCTCTTACTTTTCGTTTATTATGTTTTCACATAATGAATATGTATGTTTTATGAGCTTTCGATGCATAAACATGATTTAAGATCTTGATATATATCCATAGACATACTTTTACATGTTCGGGTTGAAAAATAGTTTTTAAATTTTTGCATTCGTTTTAAAGGCCATTGGTACCCTCAGATTATAGTGATGGTTATTGTATTAGACTCGGCTGGGATATCCTGTACACATGGGCAGGTCATGGGGGGCGTGCCACTAACTCAAGGAAGTCGGGGTGTCGAGTCATGTGAGTCGCTCTATGTGTACGGGGTATTGTCTTGCTATATGTATGCGATGTAGAATTCTATTGCATAGCCAGTGAGATGTCTTGAGATGTCACTATGGGTGCTGCTAGTTGAGGTGCCTCGTGACCTACTCACATGTGCGGTGCTAGTTGAGTCGCTGCGTGAGTACAGAGCTTTAGGGTTACTATTGGTACAGTTTAGAAAGAAAATGGTCAAGCGAGGACTGTACTAGTTTTTGATCTACCGATAGCATTTCATGCATTTATATGCACATGGTAGTTTTTGTGTTACATAGATTTTGGATATTATTTTCCAAAGATGTAGATAAAACCCGCTCGGCAAGATTTCATTAGGCACATGATGTTAGAAATCGTTTTACAACTTTACATCGGTTTTAGAAGCACGATTTATGCATATACTTAGAATTTACTATCTATGCATAATGTTATTTTATTTAAAATCGTAATTGCACTCACTAAGCTCCTTTAGCTCACTCGTTTTGTGTTTTATGTTTTCTAAACCCCTTCCCAAGTGCAGGTCTCGGTACGCAAGCTGCTGATTCTCCTATTGCCGAGTAGTGGGCCAAATCCGAAGCTCATTTTTGTATATGTAAATATGCTAAATAGCACCCTTTGCTTTCTGTATAGTAGTTGTAGGCATGTATATTTGTGTGTATGCTTTGAACCAACCAGAAGAGATTTCGATATTATGATGATCGTTTTTACCTTTTTATGAGTATGCTCATTTTGTGATTTAAATGAAATTATTGAGTTGTGTTGGTTTGATTTGAAAAGGACCGGACGTCCGAATTGGTAGTATTGAGAAGTGTTTGAAATAGAAGTGAAACTTCTTTGCAGGATTTATATGGATTTTTCAAAAAACAAGGGAAACTCTTTCCGTTTTTCTTAAATTAAGATGTCATTTTCATGTATATTACAAGACTTTCTCAGTAGTAGCAAGAACTAAAAAGGGGTTCGCATCGCGGAATTTCTCAACTTACCCAGTTAGGTTCTGAGGAACTTTCGTCGGGGTGTCCGGTAGAGCCGTTGAGATCTATAGTAGAGGGTCTCGGGTCGGGTCCTGTCAAACCTGAAGTTTTCTTGGTAGAAGAAAATTATCCTTTGACATATAGGGAAAAGATGTTAGACATCGATTTGGAAAACGGCAAGAAGCCATGAAAAAAAAAGACTCTATGTATCAGAATCAAGTATAGGACTTGGTTAAGCTACCTATGAGAATTGTTTTCATTGGTTGTGAAAAGTTTACAATAGGTAGTGGGAGTTAGATGAAAGGTAGAGACCTTTGAGGACATATATTGGTTTTAGAAAGATAATCCTCAATGATCTGGGATCAATAAAGAGGAAAACTTTGGACCAGTAATGATACTAAAATCGATTAGAATGTTATTGGTTCTTACAACATATTATGACTTTGAGGTTTGGAAGATGGATGTAAAGATGACATTCCTGAATGGCCTCGAGTAAGAGATATTAATGGAAAAGCCTGAAGATTTTACGTCCAGCCAGACTTCTATTCTAGTGTGTAGGCTGAAGAAGTCCATTTATGGGCTTAAACAACCCTCTCGAAGCTAGACTCATTATTTTAATGAGATAATCGGCTTGTCTAGTTTTGTAAAAAATAATGAGGAAGCTTGTGTGCATGAAAGGTCAGTCGGAGTATGTTAGACTTCTTAATGCTCTTTGTTGATGACATACTGGTCATTGGAAATGATGTCAATATGTTATAGTCAGTTAGAAGTAACTCGTAAGAATTTCTCCATGAAGCATTTGGGAGAGACTTCCTTTATACTAGGTATAAATCTTTATAAAGATAAAGTTAACAAGTTGATAGGACTCCCCTAAATCATTTCACATCAATAGTGTCTAAGAAAGGTACAGTTTTCTTAACTATGAGTTAGTTAATGTATCTTTTAGACATGATATTCATATTTCGAGGAGAGTGTCTCTTCAGATGAAAGATGAAGTCAGAGTGTCTGATGCACCATATACATCAACTCTTGAGAGCTTGATGTATGCTATGATATATTTAAGACCTGATATCAGTTTAGCTGTAAGTGTTATGAGCCAATTCTAGTCTGATTCAGGTGATTGTCATTTGATAGTAGTCAAACATATGTGAGGTACCTTAAGTGTACAAAAGAAATTTTTTTCAAATATGGAGAAAGTGGCTTACAAGTGAGAAGATAAACGAAGTCAGACTTCTAGTTTGACTTAGATGATAGAGGGTCTACATTTGAGAATGTGCTCATTCTCATTAGTACTAGGTGAGTTAGAATAGCACCTAAATGGGATTCACTGTTAATTCATTTTCGGCGCAATAAAAAAGGCAGTATAGATTCGTAGGTTTATCGCTAGGCTTGGAAGAAATCCAAGACAGATGGATCCTATCACATAGTTTGCAATAAAACTAGGCCGTTGTATAGGCTGAGATGCCAAGAGGACACTAGTACTCTAGCTATGTTAAGAAGAGTCTCACATAACTAGAGGGATCTTGGCCTAGGGAGATGTGATTATTTGTAGAAGTGTTATATAAATAGTTTAGCAGACCCACTTTCTAAGGCCATCACTATAAATGTGTTTATTAAAAATATGGAGTCGATGTGTAAGAGATACCATAAGGAATGACACTAGAGCAAGTGAGAGATTGTTAGGGTTGGTGCTTACGTGTCATCATTGAATATACATATACTTGTGTATTTATACAAGTGTATGTTCTCATTAAATCGTTAATACCCATTAAAATAGTACTATGCAATGTAACATTTCAGACATTGTATGATCTAAAGGAGTTCAGATTAGATCTAAAGGAGTTTAGATAAGGGATTATAGTTAGCCATGCCCAGAGATATAAATGCTAAATGTTAGTACAACTAAGTGTTAGTTGGTTATAATACTCATCAAAGATCCAAGAGTTGGAGTCTTGTTTGTAATGGGACATAGACTTGGGAATATACTAGTAACTGTATAATCATCAACTCACATAGGGAGTGAGATATCCAAATGGTTCGAAACTGTATCTCAGAAAGTCCTATGGCTACAATCATTAATCCCGGGAAAGACTTTCTGCTAGGGTGGAACAACATGGCAAATGAGTTTGTTTGTACATATTGTTCAGTGAGATACAAATCTGGGGATGTGACATGGATGGGCACATGGGATTTAACGGTGATAATCTATATCCCCGCACATTCAGGATATCATGACAGAAGGACTATACGTATGCGTTGTAATCTCAACTTGCATGGTTCAACTCGCTGATTTGTATATCTGTGATGTGTGCGTGGGGCAATGTTCATGGACTCATGGAATAGTTTCATTTGACGAATTGGACGTGGACCTAGGAAGTCCTGCAATATAGAGTGTACTAGTTGTGCACTAGGGCAACGTGCCAGATTAAATTATTTAATCCAGCAATATCCAGCACTACCACAGGAATGCGTGCGTGTCTGTATTTAAGTGTTAAATACAACAATTAGTTAATAATAATTATTTACAAATTGTATAAGGATACGTGGTGCATTATGGACCCTCGGTTGAGTTTATCCAAATGTGGAATTTGGTGGTACCCACTAGGGGTATACTTGGTAACTACTCATGAGGAGCAAAATGGTCATTTCATATATTGATTATTTAATTATTAAATAATCAAAATATCTCATTATAATATATTATTATTTTATTTAATGGTGTCAAATAGTTGGCAACCATTATTTATTTTATATTATTATTTTAATATATTAGATATATATATATATATGTGAGATAAGTGTGTGAAAATAGAGAGAGTGTTGTGTGTGATGGGGGAATGAAGAAAGAAAAAGAAAATAAAAATGGTGCCGAGAAGAAGAAGAAAGAAAAAAATAGGAAAAATGAAATTGTTTTATTTTTTTCTATAGTAATAATAAAAGCAATAGTGAATTGCTTCAAATTTCATTTCCTTTCCTTTTAGAGAAAAGGAACAAAACACACAACTGTCTATTTTATGGGTTTAAAGAGTTAAGTCCAGTGATGAATATGGGTTACTTTTCTAGCTCTCAAAGCCCACTGAGTTGGTGATTAGAACTGCTGACCAGTTGGTTATGTTTAAATGTTTCTGTCGCATTTAATATATATATGATACGTATTTTAGGCAATAGACATAATTGCCATACACCCACGTATATTAGATCCTCGACATTGTTACCCGTACAAAAGAGAAAAACATCATCTATAAATAAAATCTGATAATGAGCTAGACACCCTCTTAGGACTAAAATTGTGGTCACCCTTTTAGAGTCCATCAAACTTTGAATGCCCCGAAAAAGTGCATCTTCAGTTAGACAGAAAGATAAAGAAGACAAAGGATCCCCCTAACGCACTCCTCTACTAAATTTGAAAAACCCTTTCGGAGTGCCATTAATCATAATAAATAAGTGAGCAGAATAAAGAATGATAGAAATCCACTGAATAAATTATTTGTTGAAGCTAAAATAATTAAGAACTTCAAGAAGAAAATCCTAACTGATTGTATCAAAGGCTTTAGCTATATCTAGCTTCATTTCAATATTACCACCAATAACTTTCCTATCTAGTAAATTAACCCCTTTCGACATTATAGAGATGCAGTCATGAATATGCCTACCACGAATAATGGCCATCTGATTCTTCGTGACTAGATTAGGCATTAAGGCTGCTGATCTATTAGCAATGATCTTAGTAATAATCTTGAAGAAAAAATTCGCTAAAGCTATTGGCATAAAGTGATTTACTGAAATTATATCATTCATCTTAGGAATCAATACTATAAAAATTGAGTTCAAATTTGGAAGTAAGAAATTTTGGCTAAAAAATTGTTGAATGCCTAGTACTACATCCTTTTTAATAATCTCCTAACAATTCTAAAACAATATATCAGTAAAACCGTCTGACCTTGGAGTATTAAAAGCATCTAATGAAAATATAGCTGACTTCACCTCCTCATTCGAAGGGATACTAGTCAAGACTTGATTATTTGAATATGAAATAAGAGAGGAAATGTGATTACAAACCTAAGAAACTCGTGGCATCCACTACAACCTCTATGTATTGCTCTCTGTAATACTCTGCAATATGGTTAGTTACCTTCTACATGTTATCACTTCAAGCACCATTAATCAGAAGCCCTTTTTAGTGCAATTTGTCCGCACGTGATTTTGCATAATTGTAGAAGAACTTGGTGCATTTGTCTTAATCATTGAGCCATTTAATTCTAGCTCGGTCACATCAAAACGCAACTTGTACCTTTGTAGCGTGTAGCCTCCAACCTTGTTGCTGCCTCTGAGGCCCCCTTTAAACTAATGTCACTTTGAACTGAAGCTAAATATTCTCAAGCTTTCTTTAGACTATTATGAATATCCCCAAAAACCTCCAAATTCCATTTACAGAAGTGGTGTTTCAAACTTGTAATTTTTTTGTAACCATAAACATTGGTCATCTATGAGGAGGAATTGAATTTCATACTTTAACTACTGTATCCTTGAAGTATGAGTGTAAAGTCCACATGAATTAGAACTTGAAAGGTCTAGGACCTGTTTTATTAGATATTCTAAAAGAAATTACCAATGGAGATGATCAGAGATATTACGGGGGAGCACCACATATAAAGACGAATCCCAAGTATCTTGCCAAGCCATATTGAATAAAGCCCTATCTAATTTTCTTTCAATATAAACCTGAAACAATTGTCTTGCCCAAGTAAAAAATAATCCTAAAGAAGAAATTTTCATAAGTTGACAAGAATCATAAAGTCTTTAAAATCTGTGCATGATAATGGTCCCGGGAAACTCACTCCTTGTTGTTCATGAACTCCAATGATAGCATTAAAATCACCAATCACTAACCAAAGCTCTCGTCTTTACACATATTAAGAAGCTGCATAAACAAAGGAAAAGTGGCAAACATGAGAATCAATAATTATTCTGACAGTAAGATGTTGAGATAAAGCTGCAATAACATCCACTTCTGTTATTAAATCACTTTTAAACACCCATATCTTTTAGGAGAGTGTTTCTTGTATGCCCTATAAAAAAAAGATGTAAGTATAACCGATAAGTGTTAGAAATTAAATCAAAAGCTGTTATAGGTTCACTAATAGCCAAAAATAAAGGTCTGTGCAAATAGAACATGTTGGCCAATTCATTATAAGATTGGGAGTTGGCCACTCCTTGAATATTCTAATAAATGATCTTCATCATTTCATAATAGAGTTCAAATTCTGCGAGGTATATATCACTTCAATGTCCTTTTTCTGCGCCCTCAATCTCTTTTTGTAGGGCATGACAATCATAAAGCCATATTTTATTGGAAGCTTAGTTAAAATGCCAATAACTTTTTGAAGCTCATTATCAAGAATACTTTCATCATTTTTATCATTTGAAACAGTAACTCCGACCTCACAGTCTTCATATCTTAGTAAATTCTGATCTTTTATCATTTGTAAAATCTCTGAAGTATCATGTATGTTATCATCTTCATCTGTATCTTTGCTTCTAGTATGCTTTTCTTGAACTGAAGTCTCTTTCAAATTTTTCTATGAAACACCATCATTATATTCACCCTTGTGGTCTTCATTTCGGTGATTCATTTCAAGTTCAAGTTCTTGTTGTTGTTAAACTGTCTTGTCTTCATTATTAACTACTATATTGTCTACATCAATCAAGTTGTCTCCATCTACTGCATGATCAGGCTCTATAGTTGATGGACTTAATAAAGGAGAAGAAGCCCCTACTTGTTTTGAATCCTTCAAGGAGATTATTGATTCATCCTTATTCTCTTTGCTTTTTTGTTGAACTCATTTCTTTTGAAATTTATAGAAAAAAAAAGAATTGAAAATGGGGCAAATAATTGAGACTCGACCAACGTGATTTTTTGTTTGTTAACTAACTGGGCTAATTCGATTCCTTTGAAGTTGACACAAAAAATATTATTGAGGTCTAAAATATTTTGAAATTTTAAATAAGTTTTGAATATTTTGTAGACAACCCTTAATAAGTCGTGGCTTTACTCTGTAGTTTTTGGAATATAACAAAAACCCGCAAATTTTAGAAACCCACTTTATACTCTCGACGAGTACTTCTCAAGTCTAATCATGGACAGTTTCAACAGAGGGAACATTAAGGATTTTTCTTCGCAATGGTGGTCATTATTATTCACTTGTCGAATTTTGTTGGAGCAAAGAGGTGCCAATGGTTAAAAGCTTAGGTTGGTATTTTAAGGCCGGAAAAGTTGATCGATAGTTGTGGCCCTTCGCAAAAAGTTATAGATTGTTTTTTTTTTTCCAGAGTTTAATAGTGGGTTTGGTATTGCCAAAGTCGGTAATTGGAAAGTCGTCGAAATGTTTATTGCTATTTTATTTTTTGGAGGGGAATCTAGGGTAAAGATCTTTCATCCCCTTTGATACTATATCAATAGAGATGCTTTGTTACCATTAGAGAAAGAGTGAACCTTGTACATCTAAAAAAAATTAAAAAAAAATCATTGCTATTACGTTGTTATTATATGATCATTATAGTTAAAATATACGGAAAAAAAAATTAAATAAGAAAAACTAGTACTAGGAAACATTAATGAAGAAACATAAATATGATTAAGAAAATGCAAATATGACCCTTTGTTTTTTAAAGTAATGGATTTATATTAAGAGGTAGAACTATATGCAGCTTGTTCAGCTGTAATACAAGGTAGAAAGGAAGAGGGAACTTTTTGCGACTAATGTTGCTCACCATCAATTGATAGAGCATTCTTAGACAAGTGATGGGTTGCCATATCCGCTTCTCTAGGGATGTAGCATACATCCTGAATACATGAGTTTTGAAGAAAACTAACAATAAATGAGATTATAAGCCTATGTCAGCAAAAGGAGTTTTGTCTTGGATCATCTTCACTATGTTTATTGAATTTGATACAAGAATTGAGGGATAGTTACCGATAAAGATAGCCATGTTCACTCTTTTTTAAATAGCAAGAGCCTTAGCAGCATCCACAAAAAATACCCTAGATCTTTCAACAATTCTTGAAGTTATCACGGTCCTATCATGTTGCCTCATTTTCCAACCCAGGCCACATTTCTTTCTTATCATATCAATGGTGGCATCAATGTTAATCTTCTAGTAACCACAACTTGAAGGGAGCTAATTCACATTTCTATTCTCATTAACCTTACGTGAAGTATCGCATGCCTTCTGATAATCAGCCACAACCTTCGTTGTCCAACCAACCAGAATTTGCCTCTCTAAAGACTCGAAGGAGTGAACTGTAAGGTTACAACATTGCCAAGCTTTTCATATTGTCACCACCAGTACCGAGAAGCAAGGGTTGCAATACTTTCATGCAATGCATTATGAAATCCTAAAATCCAGAAATTATGATGTAGTTGTCATCACCCAAGCAACCCATGTCTCACCTTAAATGTTTTAGGTATCTGCATGTCTAGAGGGTGTGAAAAGTTATCTCTTGTTCTGTCCTACAGCAGGGCCATAAATCTTCAATCGGAACTTTGTGTTGTTATAGATTACAAGAAGTAAAAATCCAATCATACCATACTCTCCATACAAATAGTTTGACCTTGGATGAATCTGTAATTGCAAAAGAAACTTCTACCATCCTTTCACGCTTGAGTTATTCGATGGCCCAAGTCTATCTCTGAACTAATGCGCCACCAAGTATCTGATAGACTGTGGTGGGGCCCACCCCAACTCTTAGAGTCCACCAAGGGATTGAAACTAGCACCCCAGCCATAGACGCATCTCATGCACGACCTCTCTAGTGCGTGAACCTGAGATCTAATCCACTAATGCCTTACGAGTTCAAGATCGGTACCCATCAGTCACACCCTAAATATTCTCAAGTAATAACTCAAACATTTGGTGCATGACAAGACCACCAAAAGGGTATTTGGCCTATTGTGTGTTACATGGGCTTGAGTTTCTAGAAGGCCCAATTACTTGGGTTAAGGCCACATTTGTATGGTAGGTGGGAGAACATTCTAGAGATGGTATATTCCTTGAGATATTTTGTGGTAGGTGGAATCTTTAGAATATTCCTTTATATATTCTTCTATTTAGATATGGACTGTTAGATTAAGTGAATCCTAGCCGTCCATTATATATAACTTTAATTATAAATAAATGGAGCTCTCATTTGAGTAAAACATCCTTCATTACTCTAAAAGTTGTAATTCTATAGCTTTGTAATCTCTCTTTAGTAATAATATATAAGAGCATTCTCTCAAACACTTAGTGTGCTTCTTCTTCATCTCTTTCTTTGAGTATTTGATCTTGTAGGCTGCTTAGTACTTGAAAAGTGTCTAAGACCTGCTAGTTCGAGAAATAGTCCGTGACACATGCCACCACTCTTTGGAGCTTTTGTTGAAGACATTTGGAACACAACCTTATGGACATCTCTGACTGTGAATGAAGCATTAAGAGACTGGTTATCGGCTTTTGAAAGTTTAGATGTTACCGTGGCTAATACGGCATCAAGCTCAGACTTACAAGAAAGAGAGGAATTGAAAAGCTCGTTAAAAAAATGTTAAATTATAACCTGGACAGCTTTCGGATCATTTTGCCATACATTCTCCTTATTAAACATCCTTTTGATCTTATTTCTTGATTTCCTTTTGGGTTATGCATGAAAAAACCTAGTGTTTTTATCACCATGATTTAACCAATTTGATGCGATATTTTTATATCTTAAAATTAAGTGTAAGTATACACTATCGTAATAAGTAATAAAGAGACTTATAAAATAGGATGTCGAATCCACAGGGATAATTTTTATTTTCTACCAAGTACTAAAATTATATCTTTCTTGTAATTATTCAAAAAAATCAAATCTTAATTTTTGCAATAATTTTAAGTAAAATAAAAGTGCAAAAAATAAATGAAACAACTTAAATAAAATAAGAAAATAACAATATAAAGAAAGCCTAGAATTAATTATTATCTTTTAATATATTTTTTAAAAATTAATCTTTTTAATATTTATATCCCTCAATTCTTATTATTGATCAAGATACTAATATATTCATAAGCCTCTCCTAAGGTCATGCAAGTATATCATAATTTATCGAATACCTATATTCCTATGGTACTTGTAATAAATTAAGATTCATTAAGAACAAGTCTTATTGACCATACATGCCAATTAGGTATATTTCTATTCTAATTTGAAACTTGCATATGCAACATTGAATGTTACTTTACAATCATGCATCAAATTATCTAGGTCTAAATACAATGATGCCTCTTCTAAGTTTATCAAATTATTACTAAATCAATCATAATATTGATCAGATATAATAAAGCGTTAAGAACAAATAGTTTGAATAATGAAGATTTGAGTTCAAATAAATATTAAAAAGACCTAACAATTAAGCTCACATATTGAGTTCAAGTAATAACTTTAGAAAATAAATTTAGCTTATGATAACAAGAGAATTATGGCTAAAAAATAAAATAAAAATAATACTGTTGGAGCTGGTGTTTACGTGCGATTCCAATATTGTATGAATATTAATTGTTTAATATTTATACAATAAACATTTCAAATAGAAATTGTTAATATTAAAATTATATGCTATAATGCTTGTAACATTATAGACATTGAATGATCTGAAGGAGTTCAGATCTGGTTTAAAGAAGTTTAAACAAGAGCTAAGAGTTAGCAAAGCTGAGAGGTATAAAAGTTAAGAGTTAGCTGGTTATAACAATCAGAGAGGTCTAAAGAGCTAGAACCTTATCTATAATGGGACAAAGACCTGAGAATGTACTAGTAATGATATAGTTGCAAAGAGTTGCAATAGCTGCTAAGAAATGTCATTATGTAAGTATGTCTCAAACACAATATTCCTGATCTATGTTTACCAATGTGGGTCTATCGGTGAATTAGTATAATATAGATTAGTGTATGTCTATATCTGACTGGTTCAGATAGTTGTTCTTAGCTGACCATGAGCTTAGAGCTTGTATAGGCATACGGGTATCTAGTCAGGACTAAATACTTAACAGACTCACGAGGACCCCAATAGATATCCTATGAAGCTGTCAAAGAAAGGTCCTCTCAAGTTGAGTAGTATTCGTGGTCCTTTGACTTGAGCGCCATGGTGGTCTTGTGAATGATCCACCATACTTTGGTTCCACATATGTTAGAGACCTTTTATGTCTGACCGCTATGTGTCGCTGGGTATAGTTCGATGCTCATAGAGTACGAAGTGCATAGATATAGAATCCGTTAGCTTACATAGGTAAGTTGTATATCCGATGCTCCAAGATTGTATTTCATGCAATTTTGTGACATAAGCATAAACCCGAGAAAAGATTATTCCATAGGGTTAAATAATATAGCAAAAGTGTTTGTATATATTGTTTATCGAAATACGAATCTAGAGATAAGTTTAAGGATGTACTTACGGGGATTTGATGATGCTGATCTATATCCCTGCACATCTAAGGTATAAATGATGGAAGGATTATACGTATATGATGTAAACTCAACTTGTATGGTCTAACACGTTGATTTGTAATATTCATAACGTGTGCGTGGGGCATCGATTACAGATTCATGGAATAGTTTCATTTGACAAATCAGGTGTGGACTTAGGGAGTCCAAATATGAAATGTACTATTTGTGCACTTGGGCAGTATACCGTATTGAATGGTTCAATATAGTAAAATTCAGCAATTTACTAAGATTAAGTTAACTAAATTATATGGTTAATTGGTGGGACCCACTTTAGGTTAACTTAGTAACCTAGTAAGGATATAAATGTAATTTCACTTAATGATTATTTAATTATTAAATAATTAAAATAAATATTTATTTATTTATTTGTTAAATAAATGATTTAACTTAACTATGGTTAAAGGTTAATCATATGGTTAAGTTAAGTTAATCTTACTTAATGGTTAAGTAAAGGTTAACCAAACCATGGTTAAGTTAGTTAACTATAGTTAGAATATTTAAATATTTATTTAACTTAAGAGTTAAGTTAAACTAACCTAACTAAGGTTAAATGTTAACTATAGTTAGGTTATGTTAAATGCAAATTCAAATCTAAGTGAAATTAAAATCAAGTACTTGTTAAATTAAATGTATTTTGTTTATATATGTAAAATGAATTAATTTTCATTAGGTTAAGTGTTAAGTGTTTTTGGTTGGCTAGAATATTAAGAGAGAAATTGAGAATGAAAATTGAAATGTTTCAAGAGTTGAAAATATTTTCTATTCATCATCTTCTCCAATTAATTTAGCCATTAAAATATGAATTAAATTTGTTTTTATTCAAGAGTTGAATAAAAAGAATAACAAATTTAACTAAGTTATAGAGTTTAACTTTGAATCAAGTTTAAGAGTTAAACTAAATGCTTGATTAACATACTGCCATTCTAGACAATCAAACCCATCCTTGTTGATTGCTAGGATTGATCAAAGTTTACATTTCATGGTGGACTTCAAGGAATTTAATCTAAAGGTTTCATGGGTTAAATTCTCAAACTCGATTTTAATTTAATTAATATGTATTATATGTGTTCATTGTATATAAATTTTTATGCTTCCGCTATGCATATATATGTATGAGATATGTATAATTTTGTATGATGAACAAATTTCACATGCAAGCACCCTAAAATAATCAACACCCAACAAATACAACAAAAAGCAAATCAATATAGACGTTAATTCACAGTTAGTTGATACACTAAATATTCACCAATAATCTCTTGCTTCCTTGAATTTCCCTTACTTCTTTCTCTAAAAATTGCTCTTCTTCAATATGTTGTGACTCTAAGAGTCCTAAGTTTTGTGTTCTTTGAGATTTGAAATGAGTGGCCTTTATATAGGGATTGATTGGAGTCTTGAAGTTGTATTTCTTTTAAGTTTAGGAAAATTGTACTGTTCACCATTGGAGCGAACATTATTCATCAATGGGGGGACAGTACTGTAGCACAATTATTGTTCATGGATACTATTTATTGGAGCGAACATTATTCATCAATGGGGGGACAGTACTGTAGCACAATTATTATTCATGGATACTATTTATCGCGTACTGTTCACTTGGTGCTGCAGCGAGATATGTTAGGCGCTGGGGGGAAATATTGTTTATCGCTTCAACGATGTATTGTAGCAAAATCACTGTTTGCCGAAAGTACTATAGTAATTACTGTAAACTTGTTACTGTAGCATTTATCATTTGCCTTGTTTTTTTTAGATTTTTATTTTTAATTGTTCAATTGACTCCAAATCTATAAAATGATATTAAAACATATAAAAAATCTAATATTTTTATTAAAATAAATAATTAATCAAATTAAGGGAATAAAAATAATAAATGTAATTTATACTTATCAATTAGCCCTAGATCTTTGCTTCCAATAAACTTCCAATTTATACGTTAAAACATCAAAGACATGTTTAACTTCCCTGTATCTGTCGCAATTTGTAGCACTTAAAGAATTCTAAAGCTGGTCAAGTTCTTTTTTCTTCTAAAGTATTTTTTTTGCGGGAATTTATAAGTAGACAAATTCCATTCCTTTAAAACACTCCCACACTTCTTTAAGTTGTCAACCATATGTCCAACATTATTAGTAGAACTCGTGGGCAGCCAGCACAAACGTATACTCTCACCACATTGAGCCTCATCTGCCCAGGCCTCCTTAAAGTGAATCCGCCTGAAGTGATTATTTCTACACTGTACTTTATGATCTTCCATGATTTCTACCGTTAAAGGTTTATGTTCCAACCCCCATAGGCTAAGGTGAGACAATTGATTCTGGATAAAATGATGTCTAGATCATCCATTAACCCTCAGGAAAGGCGCACCTTGAAACCCCATATCTGAAAGTTCAAATTTATCTAAAGCAGAGTGAAACCCATCCATACTCCAATTTGTCATACTCGAGCCACCCTTTTTCTTTTCTAAGCTAGTCATTTCATTAAAGTCCCCCCCGCAAAGAAAAGGCAAGGAAGACAGTGGCCGCAGTCTATGAAGCGATGTGCAAGGAAGACAGTGGCCGCAGTCTATGAAGCAATGTCCACGAATGTGTTCGTTGAGACTGATCATGATAACCATAGATTCTAGTAAACCCCCATTGTTTATTTAAATGAGATGTTGCCCTTACATCAATATGGTAATGTGAATAGGATAGTAAATCAACTTGAACGCGGTCACTCTATAACAGGCATAAACCCTTACTTCTCCCTACTCTTTCCGCTACTAACTTACCTTCAAACCCTAATTTATATTTGAGTGTTTCAATTTGGTGTTGCCAAGAGATAGTCTCCATTAGAAATACTAAATCGGGCTTATACTGCTGCACATAATGTTGCAATTTTGGAACGTTAGGCCATCGCCCAATTCCCCAACGTTCTAGCTTATGAGATTCATTTTGACCGTTAGCCTCGCTCTATGGGAGTCGCCAATAATGTAGATTTTAGGGTACCAAGAGAGGGTTCAGGGGAGGCAGACTTACTATCTATCTCAACCACTGTACTATCATATCTCACAGGCGTAACAACATTCTGTCCATTATTATTTTTTTCAGCCCGTTTTTTCATACATAGTGCCATAATATTAAGGAGCGGGGATTTTCTTTTTCTGGTTGTGTGATTTCAGTCTATGCTTCCCTTGGGGGCGAAAGGCACATTCATGTCAATACATGGACTATCTTTGTGCACGATTCTATTTCTAAGAGATGGACCAAATTGCCCTACTTGAGAGTCCAACTAAGTAATTTTAGCTTTTTCAAAAACCTCTTTGAACACTGCGACCACAGTTTTTTCGGAAGAGGCCACCATCCGCTGTTCCCCCAGGATTTTAGAAGACAAGGCTCTATCTTTACAAGAAGACAACTCTTTAACCAATTCTATTTCTTCCCAAATATTTTACCTAGTCTTAAGTTGAGAACACGTGGAACATTAAACTTCCTATTGATTTATAACCGCATCAACCAACTTCCCACTTCTCCTAAAATCATGTACGTTACAAACTGTATCAACCATCTTCCAACTTCTCATAAATTCTTGCACGTCACAAACAGGATATGCAGATGATGGAATTAATGGTTCTGGAATCGGTCGAACTTCATCAACTATTTTCTGATGCTCTTCATGAACACTAGAACCTCGCAGGATTTCTCTCCCAAGGTATCATAGAGTTGACTTCAATAGGGTTTTTGATAATATCATGGTGTTGGGTAGTTGTCTTTTCCCCTATCTTCCCTGTAGGTAATCTGTTGAACTGAAATTTTTCTAGAAACTGGTGGTCTTTAATTCCACTCGGATATACTCTGTCTTCAACCCTAATCCATTCCCCATAAGGAAGTGTATTCCCAACATCGACAGTATTCCTTTTTTTTCAAATAATCATGTAAGGGATGCCCTAATATTCTACAATTGTAATGTAATTTAGGCAAGAGTTCATACCTTAATAATGCAGCAACGAGTTCCACTCCCAATTTGATCTCCAAGACTCTAGGCAGAGGCTTAGAAATATACAGATTAATACAACCCCGTAGGAATTTCCAAAGGTAGTGACCATGCTCCTCATGATCAATGTCTTTCAAAATCCTTAGTAAACCTTCAAGCTGTGCTCCCACTTGTTAATTCATACATACGATAGGAATATGATGAAACTGAAGGAAGCTTTTGTAAAACTCATACTCCTCTAGTCCCTAATTCTAGTAGGCTCCCGTAGAACTATCAGTTGGTGACTGAAAGTCCAAGGGCCACCTATAAGCACAACTCTTTTTTTCACTTCTAATTAGAACTAAAAAACAAAAGTGTTTGTGTCCACCACATCAATGTTAAAATGCTCCACCATCTGCTAAAGAGTTTACATCAATGTACTATTGCATTCCTACTTATTTTTCAAGATGAGAAGATTTTACCAATTAAATGTTCGGATTTGTGCTGACGTGCCATCTCAAAATGTATGAATATTTAATTTCATAATATTTATACAATATATATTTTATTAAATTGTTAATTACATTAATTAAGTAGTACAATAGTTGTAACACTGCGACATTGTGTGATTTGAAGGAGTTCAGATCTAGTGTAGAGTTTAGATCAGCGCTAAGAGTTCGCATAGCTGAGAATTATAAATCTTAAAGAGTTAAGAGGTTCTAATAATCAGTGAAATCTAAAGAATAAAATTCTTGTCTGTAATAGGATAAAGACCTGGGAGTACACTAATAATAACATAGTTGCAAAGAGTTGTAATAGGTGCTAAGAAATGTTATTATGCAAGTCTATTCTTAAACATAATGTTCTTAGTCTAATTTACCAATGGGGTCTATTGGTGGAACACTTTTTATAGATCAGTGTATGACTAAATCTTGATGGTCCAGATGGTTGTTTTTAACTGACCATGGGTTTAACGAAAGCTTGTATAGCATATGTGTATTTAGTGAGGATTGAATACTAAACAGACTCAATGAGGACCCTAATAGACATCCTATAAAGCTGTCAATGACGGGTCATCTCGAGTTGAGTAGTATTTATAGTCCTTTGACCTGAGCATCATGGTGGGCTTGTGAGTGATCCACTATACTTTGGTTCCACGTATGTCAGACACCTTTCATGGTCTGACTGCTACGTGTCGTTGGGTATGATCCGATGCTCATAGAGTCCGGTGTGTGTAGATATAAGATCCGTCAGTTCACATGGGTGAGTTGTACATTCAGATACTCTAAGACTGTATCTAAAAAAGTCTTATAGCCAAAAGTAATCAACTCGGGAAAAGCATTTTCTAGAGGGTTAAACAACGTCGCAAAAGTATTTGCGTAAATTGTTATCAAGATATATATCTAGAGACAAATTCATAGATGAGCAAATGGGGATTTGACAGTGATAATTTATATCTCTGTTTCTTCCATGATATAAATGGCGTAAGGATTATACATATGCCCTATGGCCTCAACTTATATAGACTAACGCGCTGATTTGTAATATCTAAGATGTGTGTATGAGGCATTGATTACGGACTCATGGAATATTTTTGTTTGACAAATCAAGCATGGACCTAAGGAGTTCCGCAATATAAAATATACTCGTTGTGCACTAGGGCAATGTACCAGATTGAATAGTTCAGTCCAGTAAATTCCAGCAGATCAACAATTTGCTTCAATATCCCTCAGGATGTACATATGTCATGACTTAAGTGTTAAGTGCATCAATTAGTTAATAATAGTTGTTGACCAACAGGATAATGGCACAACGCACATTGTTATTGTTTAACTTTAAAATTATTAAAATGACCTTACTTGTTAGACAAGTAATATCATTATTTTATTCATAAAATTATGTTTTGAATAAATTAATAAAAATACACTTGATATTATTATTTTACAAGTCAAATAATAATTGTTTATAATATTGAATGGCTTACAATTAATTATGAATAAATAATGTATTTGGCACATATTTTTTTTATTTAAATTGTTTAAATAATTGAAAAGCATTAGAGCATGGACAAGGCATTGGTAGAGATCAATTTCATTTGTTTCAAATGAGAAATTGTTTCTCATTTGGCCTAATAATCAGCCACATTCATTCACTTCATTTGAATAACATGCCTTCACAATTCTTTAATTCGATTAAAGAATTAACAATGCAAAAGCAAATGGAAAATTAAGGCAAGCCATATCATGTGGAACTGTGGCCTTTGTCATGCAATTGTAAAAGCAAATTGTTGCTTGTATAATGAATCAATTGTCTCAATTTGTTTTATTTATTTTTTGCTTGGCCACTTATTATGAGAGAGAGACTAAAAGTTGTTTAGTTAGTTCAAAGTATTTGAACATATTATCTTCTCCATTCTCTTCACTTCTGGTTGGCCATGGGAGCATACGGAGTTTGTTTCTAAGATTCAAGTATTGAATAATTTAGAACAACTTCATTGCTTAAACAAAAATAACTTAAGTGTTAAGCACTTGGTTTAAGAATAAACTAGGGTTTAAAGTGGTAAACCCTTGCTGATATTAAGTTGTCATTCTAGCCTACCCAAGCCCACTAAGTTGGATGCTAGAATTGGCAACAAGAGTACTTCAAGGTAGGAATTTCAGCTAAATTGTTCATAAGGTTTGTTAAGGTGATTATTCAACTCAAATACTCCAATCAATCCCTATATAAAGACTTTTTATTTCAAACCTCAAAGAACATACAACTTAAGCCTCTTAGAGCCACAACACATTGAAGAAGAGTAATTTTTACAAAGAGAAGTAAGGTGAATTCAAGGAAGTAAGAAATTATTGACAAATCTTTGGCGTATCAACCAACTGCAAATTGAAGTCTATATTGGTTTGCTTTTGGTTATATCATGTTTATTTTATTTTTCAGCTATAATTCTCTTATTATCATTAGCTAAATTTATTTTCTAGGGTTATTACCTAAACTCAATATGTGAGCTTAATTATTGGATCTTTTTAATATTTATTTGAACTCAATTCTTCATTATTCAAATTATTTGTTCTTAAATGCTTCATTATATCTTATCAATATTATGATTGATTTAGTAAGACTTTGATAAACTTGAAAGACACATCATTGTATTTAATAAATATTGGATCTTTATTCATATTCATATTGAGTTATTACCTAAACTCAATATGTGAGCTTAATTATTGGATCTTTTTAATATTTATTTGAACTCAATTCTTCATTATTCAAATTATTTGTTCTTAAATGCTTCATTATATCTTATCAATATTATGATTGATTTAGTAAGACTTTGATAAACTTGAAAGACACATCATTGTATTTAGACTTAGATAATTTGATGCATGATTGTATAGTAACATTCAATGTTACATATTCAAGTTTTGACTTAGGATTGGAATATACCTAATTGGCATGTATGGTCAAATATGCAAGTTTCGATTTAGGATTGAAATATACCTAATTGGCATGTATGGTCAATAAGACTTGTTTTTAATAAATCTTAATTTATTACAAGTACCATAGATATATACGTATTTGATAAATTATGATATACTTGCATGACCATGGGAGAGACTTGTAAATACATTAGTGTCTTAACTAATAATAAGAATTGAAGGATATAAATATTAAAAGAATTAATCTTTAAAAAACATATTAAAGGATCGTAATCAATCATAGGCTTTCTCTATATTGCTATTTTCTTATTTTATTTAAGTTGTGTCATTTATTTTCTGTACTTTTGTTTTACTTAAATTTATTGCAAAATTAAAATTTTATTTTTCTGAATAATTATAAGAAAGATATAATTTTAGTACTTGGTAGAAAATAAAAATTATCCCTGTAGGTTCGAAATCCGACTTTATAAGTCTATTTATTACATATTACGATAGTGTATACTTACACTTAATTTTAAGAAATAGAAATATCGCATCAAGTTTTTGGCGTCGTTGCTGTGGATAATATTTTATTTTCACAAATATTAAGAACAATCTTTCTTGTTTTTAATTCATAATTTTTTCATTTTATTTTTCATATAAGTCTTTTTTTTTGTATAATTGCTTATTAATTCTTTTGGATTTTGTTTTTTTTAGGATACATTTCACAGTTATATCATGGCCTATCAATTTTAATTTCAGCAGCAAGTGGGAGAACATAGATTTTTGAGAGATTATTCAATCTCTACGATCAGCAGTATTTAACCCATTATATGCCGACCAACAATAAATGCCAAATACTTTGAAATTTAGCAAGAAATAATCCAAATATTAAAAGTCCCAGTTCAGTTTAGTGGACATCCATGTGCTGATCCAAATGACCATATCATAAATTTTCTAGAGATTTGTGATTTATTCAAATATGATGGAGTCTCATATGATGTAGTACGATTAAGGCTATTTCCTTTTTCACTTCAAGACAAGGCGAAGAGTTGGTTGATGCCATTACCATCAGGACCAATTACAACATGGGATGACTTGGATAAGAAATCCCTATTTAAATTCTTTCCACCAGCCAAGATAACAAGGATGAGAAATGACATCACTTCTTTCATGCAGTATAACTCAGAAACACTTTATGAAGCATGAGAGTGGTATAAAGATATGCTGAGGAGATTTCTACATCATGGAATTCCAAAGTGGTTACTTGTGCAGACGTTCTATAATAGCTTAATGGGGTAATTGAGGATCATAATAGATGTCGCAGTAGATGGAGAACTAATGAACAAGTCAACTGATGAAGCATATAACCTGCTAGAAGAAATGGCATCCAATAGTTATCAATGGTTAGTAGAGAGAACAGCCTCAAGAAGAATTAGAAATATATATAATGAAAGGGCACTTATCTCACTAGCTACTCAAATCAACCTATTGACCAAAAATTTAGATGCCATTAGAGTTAATGTTATGAAGAGACAACCCATCACTTGTGATTTTTATGGTGAGAATAATTCAAATTGCCAATGCATGGAGCCTATGCACTATATGGAGAGCTATCAAGTACAACAGCATAATTCCTACACTAACTTCTATAATTCAGATTATGTAGATCCTCATAGCATGCCAGCACAACCTCAATAGCAGATTGAAGAGAAACTAGGCCTAGAGATGAGATGTTTATGCAATATATGAAACAGACAAATGCCCTTTTTCAAAGCAAAGTAGCCTCTTTATGCATATTAGAGATGCAATTGGGCCAATTAGCCACATCTTTAAACAATCATAAGGCCCATTGACCAATAACACAGCGGTGAATCTAAGAGAAAATAAGAAGCAATGCCAAACAATCACCTTAAGGGGTGAACAAGAATTGCTAATAGCTGTTGAAACATCTCAAAGTAAGGTGAGCCATGATAAAGCAACAAAGACAAAAGAAGATGAGTCAACTACAGAAGAAAAGGAATTAGTGGCACTTCAAAGGAAAGACAATCTATATATTCCATAGCCACTTTTCCCACAAAGACTCCAAGAGAAGAACCTTGAACATCAGTAATTTTTCAGCAATATCTCTCAATGTTTCAAGGTTGACATGGTAATTTCTGAAGATTCGCTATCACCTCCTAAAGTAAAATTAATGGAAGCCCTTCAACTACAAACTCATACAAATCTAAGCAAGTTAAAAAAGAAGAAAGGGGCATGGTAAGATAATGGAGTGGCATATTGAAATGGCCAACGAGGTGCAATATTTCGGTCTAAGATTAAAATCTTTCCAGCAAAGCTCAAATTAGGGTGGGGCCCTGCCTATAAATTTCTTTCGTGAAGCTATGAAAGTTAAAGTGAAGGAATACCAGTATTCTTAAACATAGATTAAAGTTCCATAGGCGCGATATTGCTGACATGCAATTTGATCCTTCATGAGTCAAGAAAGAAGACGTCAAGCCGATGACATTAAATCAAGCGCTTATTAGGAGGCAACCCAAGTAAATTTTATTTTTATTTGCTTATTTTTAGTTTTATTTATGTTTTTTTAGGAATAAAATAGCAAGTTAAACACTTAAGAAAAGCAGCACAAGCTTTTGCAAGCGTCTAGAGCAAAGGACACCACATTCACATCATTATATAACAACTTTGTATTGTTTCAACTTCTTTTACCAGGGGAGTTTCTCTTACTCTTAAGTTTATTTTTCGATATTGGGGATAATGTTTAATTTAAGTTTAGGGATGAAAAACACTTTCTTGTGTATTTATTTTTGTTGTGATTTGATTGGTTGTCTTGTGGGTTAATTTTTTTTGTCTTTTAATTGTTAGGTTGTTAAGATGATCATTAGTCTATAATAAGAAAAAGAATACATGATTGAATTTATTTTTTACAAATCTATAAGGAATGATAGATACTTGAGATAATTTTGGTTATCTAAGTTTAAAAACAAGTTCGACCTTATTTATAATCACTATTCTTTTTTAGCACTTATTAAGCATGAATAATTATAACTATTACTTAGAGATAGATACACCACAATAATTATAACTATTATAACTATTATAACTATTGCTTTAGAGAGTACACCACAATCTCGAAGGATAGATACTCTAGAACTTGTCTTTAGTTACTACTCGAGGCGAAATCATAGGAAACACATGAATAGGAAAATAACATTAGGCTATCTTTGGACCAATTGAGCATTTTTAGCCTACCTTTTATTGTATATTTATCCTTAGTACCTTATTTGAGCCTAATTACCCATTCTTTAGTTTAACTACATTATAAGCCGAAGAGTTAAAGTTTACTTATCCAGAAATTTACCTATAACACCATAAACCTTGCATTTACTTAGAAATACTCTTGAAAGGAAAAAGGTTCTGGTGATATGAGAAAAATAAGTTTGGGTGGTATTTGTCAATCTAAGTTTGGACATGTGATTTTTTACATTAGTGGAGAGTGGTAGTAAAGACAAGCATATGAAAGTGTCATTATACAAATCCAATGCCGAGACATCATCTTTTCTGTACAAACTAAAGTATAAAGTAAATCGAAGTATGGTTTTAGCTCTTGCTTGCTACTTGTACACACACACACATGGTGATTATCTTTGAGAAAGTATGAGGGACTAAATGAAGATAATTAGAATTGTTAATAGTTATTATTCTACCTTAAGGATTTATGCTATTTAAACAGCTATTGAGACAATCATTTTGATCATCTTACTAACCTGGCATGTTATTTTTATTTTATTTTTAAATTTTTATTTCATTTTGAGTTAAGTATAATCTCTTAAAATTTTTTCTTTGATTTTATTTTTCATTACTCTAGGGCGAGCAAATAGTTGAGTTTGGGGGAGTTTGATAAGTGTAAATTATATCTATTATTTTCACTCCCTTAGCTTGATTATTTACTCATTTTAATAAAAATATTAGACTTTTTATATGTTTTATTATTATTTTGTAGGTTTAGAGTCAGTAGAGCAATTGGGAATGAAAATCTAAGAAAAAACAATGCAAAACATTAAATTACTACAATATATACTATAGTGATTCACTACAGTACTTTGCCCCAACGATATACAATATTTCGCCCCAGCGAAATTTCAGCACCCAAAGCTTTTCGCTTCAGCGGGGAACAATTGTGCGTGAACAATAACTTATGAATAGTGCTCGTGCACAGTGACTACACTATAGTAAAAAGAAAATACTCTAATCAATCCCTATATAAAGGCCTCTTATTTTAAACCTCAAAGAACACACAACTTAAGGCTCTTAGAGCCACAACACATTGAAGAAGAGCAAACTTTGGAGAGAGAAGCAAAAGAAATTCAAGGAAGTAAGAAATTATTGACAAATCTTTGACGTGTCAACTAACTGCAAATTGAAGTCTATATTGGTTTTCTTTTGGTTGTATCATGTTTATTTTATTTTTCAGCCATAATTCTCTTATTATCATGAGTTAAATTTAGTTTCTAGGGTTATTACCTGAACTCAACATGTGAGCTTAATTATTGGATCTTTTTAATATTTATTTGAACTCAATTCTTCATTATTCAAATTATTTGTTATTAACGCTTCATTATATCTGATCAATATTATGATTGATTTAGTAAGACTTTGATAAACTTAAAAGAGGCATCGTTATATTTAGACCTAGATAATTTGATGCATGATTGCAGAGTAACATTCAATGTTGCATATGCAAGTTTCGACTTAGGATTAGAATATGCCTAATTAGCATATATGGTCAATAAGACTTGTTCTTTATGAATCTTAATTTATTACAAGTACCATAAGAATACACGTATTTGGTAAATTATGATATACTTGCATGACATTGGGAGAGACTTGTGAATACATTAAGTCTTAACCAATAATAAGAATTGAGTAATATAAATATTAAAATGATTAATCTTTAGAAAACATATTGAATGATAGTAATTAATCCTAGGCTTTCTCTATATTGCTATCTTTTTATTTTATTTAAGTTGCGTCATTTATTTTCTGTACTTTTATTTAACTTCAATTTATTGCAAAATTAAGATTTTATTTTTCTGAATAATAAGAAAGATATAAATTTAGTACTTGGTAGAAAATAAAAATTATCCCTGTAGGTTCGACATCCGACTTTATAAGTCCCTTTATTACTTATTACGATAGTGTGTACTTACACTTAATTTTGAGATATAGAAATATCACATCAGGGACTGCCACTGCAGCACTGGCACTGCTCACTCAGAATAATTTTAAATTGTTTAAACGGGGATTATTTTTTTGGTGTTGGTAACCACAATGCGAGCCCTACTAGCGGGGATTAATTGTGTTTGCATAGAAATAAATGTCAGATTAAGAATTACCTCCTCTTGAGAAGGGGACCAAGTTTTTAAAAATCTCTCTTAATCAGATTAAATAGTATCATATTCTGAGATAATGTTTTACAATTATCTGTCTTATCAATGTGGTGTTAGTTGGGTCATATCAATCTTTTCCCAATATCGCTACAGTGTGAGGGATTTGATCAGCATGATTTGGACTATGCCGGTTAAACATAAGATAAGGTAAATATATGAGAAAGTATTCCTCTAGATCGCTATAATGTGCGGGTAGTACCAGTAGCACATATTTGATTATTAACAAGTTAATCTAGAATACACTTATCTTAGATCGCTACAGTGTAGGATAAGATGTATTAAGCATCAGTATTAAGTGTTGCATGAGATACAATTGACAAAAGTTGTCTACCTTTCGGGTTTACAAAAGCTAAGATTGCTACAATGTATGGCCAAAGTAAAATTCTAATAGGGTCCACTTCCCATCATACAGTTTAAAAAGTTTAAACTATTATTCTCTTATTCGAGAGATTAAAGGAATTAACTAAACCAGTAGTAGGACATTTAAAATTAGAAAATGTATAATTATTATACCCATGATTTGAAATGTTTTTATGAGCGATTTAATGAATTTTATAATTCTGTAAACATTTTTTTTGTCTTATCAAGATATAACGGCCTCTAGTAATCCCTTAGTATTCATACTAGATGCATGCTAACTCAAAGGTGCAGAAAATTTCTCTAACTAGTATATGAATCATAGAATTGTTTGGATTAAGAGAAGCTCGGATATATTTTTTATCAGAAAATGCACAGAGATGTTTTTGAGAATGCCACCCTAGAAGAAGGGGTGACATATAAAAAATGGTTGGATGATGATTTAGAGGTTAAATCTTACATCTTCGCTTCTATGTCTACTGAGTTACAGTGGGAGCATGTCTAGATGGACAATGCGAGTAGCATTATGCTTTATCTGAAGGAGCTCTGACAGGACCTGCACCGAGACCTTCTACTGTAGATTCCGGCGGCCTTACCGGCACTCCGACGGAAGTTCCTCAGAATTTAACTGGGTAAGTTGAGAAATTTCATGAGGTGAACCATTTTTTAGTTCTTTCTATTACTGAGAAAATCTTGGAATATACATGAAAATAACTTATTAAATTTTTTTAAAAAGGGCAGAGTTTCCTCAGTGTTTTCTGAAAATCCAATACAAAACCTGCAAAGAATTACACTTTTATTTCAAACCACTTCTCAATACTACCAAATATGACCTCCGGTCCTTTCCAAACAAAATCCAACTCAACTCAATAATTTCATTATGATCATAAAATTGGAATACTGATAAAAAGTGAAACGATCATCAAAATATCGAAATCTCTTCTTGGTTATCCAAAATATATGTACAATGCATAAATCTAGAACTATTATGCTGAAAGCAAAAAAAGTGCTATTTAGCACATTTACATGTACAAAATGATCTTCAGATTTAGCCCACTAATCAGCAATGAGAGAATTATCAGTTGGCGTACCGAGACTTATACTTGGAAAGGTGGTTTAGAAAACATAAAATACAAAATGAGTGAGCTAAAGGAGCCCACGAAGTGCATTTAAGATTTCAAATAAAATAACATTTTCCATAGATATTAAATTCTAAAAGACATACATAAATCATGCTTCTAAAATTGGTATAAAGCTGTAAAACGGTTTCTAACATCATATGCCGATGAAATCTTGCCAAGTGGGTTTTATTTACATATTTGGAAAATAATATCCAAAATTTGTACAACATAATAACTAGCACATGCATATAAATGCACAATATGCAATCGGTAGATCGAAAACTATTAAAGCGCTCGTTCAACCATTTTCTTTCTAAACTGTATCAATGGTAACCCTAAAAGCTCTATATTCACGCAGCGACTCAACTAGCACCCCACACCTGAGTAGGTCATGGGGCACCTCAACTAGCAGCACCCGCAGTGACATCTCAAGACATCTTATTGACTATGCAGCAAAATCCTACATCGCCTTTATAGCAAGACAATACCCCGTACACATAGAGTGACTAACATGACTTGACATCCCAACTTCTCGGAGTTAGTGACACACCCCCAATACCAGCCCATGTGTACAGGATATACCAACCGGCTCTAATACCATCACCACCACTATAATCTGGGGGTACCAATGGCCTTTGAAACAAATGTAGTAATTTTAAAATTGTTTCTTAAACCGAACATGGAAAAGCATATCTATGGATATATATCAAATCATAAATCATGTTTATGCATTAAAAGCATATAAAACATACATTTTCATTATGCTAAAATATAATAAACGAAAGATAATAGAAATGACAGATTTTCACTCACAACTGCTCCGAGCTCAATTTTGCTCCGAATTTCTTCTCTCGTTACCGGTCTCGGTTTTCTTGACTTATGCACCATAAATTACATTTAGAACCAAATCGAATGCTAGAATCACATTTAACTACTAAATGCCCTAATCGGTATACAAAGCTCAGATGGATACTACATTCCAATTTTTATTTACGAAGCCATTCAATCTTATCCAATTCACCATCCGACACCCTGAAAATTTCTTAACACCCTGTAACTTCAGTTGAACATACTTTCCCTTTGCCTTTCCAAAATGGACAATTATGTCTCATTTTCTTCATTTTTAATTTTTCCATCAATCATATACATTTATTTTACATAAGGCGCCATTTATACATCATAATTCAACCAAAACACAACTCAATCCCTAACTTCCCTAAAGTGGCAGAATTTCACCCTATGTTCCTACACATTTCTTTCTCAATTTCTTATTCCAATTACATCAAAATCAAGCCAATTTTATTCTAATGTCCTAATTATAACCAATTGAAGTCTCTACATCCAAATAACCTAAAACCCTAATTCTTACCTTGCCAATATCTTCAATTTGATGACTCCTTCAAGCTCCACACTAGAATTCAACTCAATCTAAACCAAGAATACACACAATAACATCAATTGAAGCAATCTTGAAAGTTCATATATCAATATCACAAAACAATATTTTTCTTACCTCTTTTTCTTGGATTTTCACTACTGGAGGCTTCAAATGAGCTTAGAAACTTATACTTGACCTTATTATAGCTTGATTAAGTATACAAAATCATGAAAAAAAAAACTGAAATTTCACTATAGCAGTACCTCCCTCACTTCGACGAATTTTTGCTTCTCTTGCTCTAAGATGTTTGCTTTTGATCTCTTAAAATTTCTACACACTTCTACTATATATATAGTGCTCTTGCAAAAGACTAATTTGCCCCTCAACTAACTCAAAATTTCTAAATTGTCATTAGTTGGAAACCAAGTATGTAATTGGTTCCTTTGTAACTATCTAGTTAGAATAGTCCAAGGAACTAACTAAAATTTCCAACTTGGCAATCCATGAGATTATTTTTAATTGGTCCATTCTCTAATATATGGATTGTGTTTCTCAATAAAGGCCTATTCTATACATAACCCTTAAATACAAATTCATGTAGTAAATTAAAATTTTCTTTTCCAAGCCAATAGAGAAAAATTCTAAAAATATTCTAGGGTCGTCCGACGCTCCGACCGAGTGTGAAATTATCAAATTAGCTCTAATATCTCTCACACGCACCATAAAAAAATATTTCTAACATGGTTAGAATCGGGTAACCCTACGGCGTCTTTATTGCTCTATACCCTTTTTGTTCATGGTACTTAATCTTCTACTCCAAGGGCTTTTGAAAAGTTTAAGGGAAAGAAGAAAAAGAATGTGAAGTAGACACCTCGTATGGGTTCTTAGACGTGAAAAATCCTCGGGAGAAGAAGAAGGAAAAGGAAAAGTGTTTCTTTTGTAGCGAAGATGAACACTAAAAGCGTAACTACCCAAAAAACCTTGTACTTTGAAGAAGACTCCCTCAGGTATTTGCTTTCCTGTCATTAATATTTCTATGGCATTTAATACTAGTTCACGTTGGGTATTAGATACCGCATGTCCGTTTTACATCTGCAGTACATTGCAGAGTCTGAGGAAAGTTAGATTTCTGTAGTTGGGAGAGGTACAACTTTCTATCATAAATGATGATTTCCTACAAGTCGAAGTTGTTGCACATTTTAATTTAATTCTCCCATGTAATAAAACTATTGTATTGCATAATTGTTATTTTGTACCCACCAATATCAGATAAAGTATCTCTCTTCCTGTACTTAATAGTGAAGGGTATCATATATACATTAGAAACCGTTCCTTATGCTTGTATGATATGTATGATATTTTATTAGCGGAGTGTCAGTTAATTTATTGGCATTATATTTTGGATACAATAGGAAATGTCATGAATGTACAACTTAATGCTAGTAGTAGTTTAGAAACGTTAAATGAAACAGAATTATGGCATATGAGATTGGGTCATATAGGTGTTAGATGCCTAACTCGTCTGGTTAAGGATGGTCGGATACCTGATCTGACCATAGAACCTTACCCAGCTTATGAATCTTGTATTCAAAGAAAGATGACCAAATCTCCGTTTATTAGTGTTAGAAATTGTGCCATTGATTTATTGAAACTAGTACTTAGTGATGTATGCGATCTAATGAATCACACTGTAATGGGTTGATTTACTTCGTAACCTTTGTCGATGATTTGTCATAATATGGGTATGTGTTTCTTTTGAAACACAAGTTAGAAATTTTTGAAAAGTTTAAAGAATTCAGAATTCAAGTAGAGAAACAAACCGGTATATTCGTCAAGTGCATTCGATCAAATCGAGGCAACGAGTACATGAGCAGTGATTTTTTTTATTATTTAAAAGAGAATGGAATTCTCGCTCAGTATAGTCCTCCAAGTACTCTGCAACCTAACAGTGTTTCGGAGAGGAGGAATAAGACCTTATTGGATATGGTCTAATCAATGATGAGCTTCACTAACCTTTTCAAATATCTGTGGGGCTATACTCTTGAAATTTCCACTTATATATTGAACAAGGTTCCGTCTAAAGCCGTTCTAACCACTCCGCATGAGATGCTGAAAGGAAGAAAACTGAGTCTTAAATATTTTAAGATTTGTAGTTTTCATGTTTACATAAAAGTTACGCAACAGGATAAAGTTACACCTAGATGGTACAAGTACCGGTTTATTGGGTATCCTTAGCAGTTCTATAATCCAGAGGAATGAAACATGCTTGTTTCTTGATATGCCACTTTTTTAGAGAAAGAGTTTCTCACGGATCATAGGATTGTAGAAAGATTGAGCTTGATGAAGCCAATCAAAACTAGAATGAACCAGCGATAAAATCTCAAGCTCAATCAAATGGAACACCTTTGATACACCCTTCACGTAGGTTTGAGAGGATGTCAATGCCACCTACTAGGTATGGTCAGATACTTGAAGGTGTCCTTGGACTTTTCTTAGTTGAAGAAAATGATCAATTGACCTATAAAGAGGCAATGTTGGACATCGACTTGGGAAAATGGCTAGATGCTATAAAGTCCAAAATTGACTCAACACATTAGAATTAAGTATGGGACTTGGTTGAGCTTCTCGAAGGAATAGTTCCTATCAATTATAAATGGATTTACAAATGGAAGCGTGGGCCTAATGGAAAGGTAGAGACCTTCAAAGCCAGATTGATAGGAAAAGGTTATTCTAAAAAATTTAGGGTCGATTATGAGGACATTTTTGCACCGATATCGATGTTAAAGTCAATTATAATTTTATTGGTGATTGCTACATATTATGACATTGAGATATGGTAGATGGATGTAAAGACGACGTTCTTTAATGGATATCTCGAGGAAGAGATATACATGGAATAGCCTAAAGATTTTGCATTTAGCCTAACTGCTGGTTTAGTACGCAAACTGAAGAAGTTCATTTATGGACTTAAGCATGCCTTCTGAAGTTAGAATTTTCATTTTGATGAGGTAATCAGAGGGCCTGCCTTTATAAAAAAATGAAGAGAAACCTTGTGTATACAGAAAGGTCAGTGAGAGCTTCATAATTTTCTTAGTTTTCTATGTGGATGACATACTGATCATTGGAAATGATATCGATATGTTATAATAACTCAAGAGCTATCTAAATAATAACTTATCCTTGAAAGATTTGAGAAAGGCTTTCTATATATTGGGTATAAAGATTTATTGAGATAGAGTTAGGAAGTTGATAGGACTCTCTTAATAGTGTCTTGGAAAGGTACATTTTCACTAACTGTAAGATAGCTAATGTATCTTTTAGATATAACATTTATCTTTCGAGGAGAATGTTTCCTCAAACGGAAGATAAAAGAGTTAGAATGTTTAACATGCTATATGCGTCAACTGTAGGAAGTCTAATGTATGCTATGATCTGCACTAGACTTGACATTAGTATGGCTATAAGTGTTACTAATCGGTATCAATCTAATCTAGGGGACAGCCATTAGATGGCAATCAAACATGTCCTTAAATACCTTAAGGGTACAAGGGCAAGTTTCTAATTTATAGAGATAGTGACTTGCAAGTTAGAGGATATATAGATTCAGACTTCTAGTCTGATCCAGAGGATAGAAAGTCTACATCTGGATATATTTTTATCCTTAACAAAGTCGCAGTGAGTTAGAAAAGTATCAAACAGGAACCCATAGTTGATTCAACAACAGAAGCGGAATATATCATCGCCTTTGAGGCAGCGAAAGAATTAGTGTGGATACGCAAGTTTGTCGTAGAGCTAGGAGTAGTCTCAAGTTCAATAAAACCTATCCCATTATTCTGCGACAACAATGAGGCCATAGTACACGCCAAAGAGCCAAGAGTGTACCAGAGATCTAAGCATGTGGAGAGGAAATACTATATAATTAGAGAGATCTTGACTATGGGAGATGTAATAATTTGTAGAGTTGACACTGTAAATAATTTAGTAGACCCACTAATTAAGGCCTTAACTTCAAAGGTGTTTGAGATATACGTGAAGTCTATGGGTATTAGATACCAATATGAATTACAATAATGCAAGTGGGAGTTTGTTGGAATTTGTGTTCATGTGCCATCCCAAATTGTATTAATATTTAATTTTTTAATATTTATGCAATGCATATTTTATTAAATCACTAATTACATTAATTAAATGGTACAATGCTTATAACATTACAAACATTATATGATCTGAAGGAGTTTAAATCTAGTCTAAAGATGTTTAGATCAGTGCTAAGATTTAGCATCGTTGAGAATTATAAATGCTAAAGAGTTAGTAAGTTATAATAATCAGAGAAATATAATCAGTTAGAACCTTGTCTGTAATAGGACAAAGACCATAGAGTACACTAGTAATAGCATAGTTGTAAAGAGTTGCAATAGGTGCTAAGAAATGTTATTACACAAGTTTATTCTAAAACATAATATTTTTGATCTAATTCACCGATGTCAGTTTATCAATGGAACCCTTTTATAGATTAGTGTATGACTATATCTGGATGGTCTAAATGGTTGTTTTTAGCTAACTATGGGCTTAACGGAAGCTTATATAGCATATGGGTATTCAGTAAGGACTAAATAACTGAACAGACTCAACGAAGACCCCAATAAATATTCCATGAAGTTGTAAATGGCAGGTTCTCTCGAGTTGAGTAGTATTTGTGCTCTTTTGACCTGAGCGCCATAGTGGGCTTGTAAGTATCCATCATACTTTTATTCTATGTATGTTAGAACCTTTTATAGTTTGACTAGTACGTGTTGCTGGGTATGGTCGATGCTCATGGAGTTTAAGTGTGCACAGATATGGGATCTGTCATTTTATATGGTGAGTTGTATATCCGGATGCTCTAGACCGTAGCTCAGAAACTCTTACGGCCATAAGCAATCAACCCGGAAAAAGAGTTTCCTACAGGATTAAACAATGTCACAAAAGTGTTTGCGTATATTGTTTATCGGGATACTTGTCTAGAGATAAGTTCACAAATGAGCAAATTGGAATTTAACGGTGATGATCTATATTTTCGCTCTTCCAAGATATAAATGGCAGAAGGATTATATGTATGCGCTATGACCTCAACTTGAATGGTTTAACGTGCTGATTTGTAATATCCGTGATGTGTGAATAGAGCATCAATCACAAACTCATAGAATAGTTTCATTTGACAAGTCGGGCGTAGACCTAGGGAGTCTCGCCATATGAAGTATAATTGTTATGCACTATGATAGTGTACCGGATTGAATAGTTTCGTCTAGTAAATTCTAACAGACTGGACGTTTACTTCAGTATCCCTCAGAATGTACACGTGTCATGACTTAAGTGTTAAGTGCATCAATTAGTTAACAATAATTATTGACCAATAGGATGATGACATGTGACACATTATAGGCCACTTATTGTTTTACTTTAAAATTACCAAAATGACCTTACTTGTTGGACAAGTAATATCACTATTTTATTTATAAAATAATGTTTTTGAATAAATTGATAATAATATATTTGATATTATTATTTTACAAGTCAAACAATAATTATTTATTATATTGAATAACTTACAATAAATTATGAATAAATAATGCATTTAGCATATGCCTTTTGATTTTGAAATGGGGAAAAGAACATACAAACCCCCGAAGTTTCAAAAGGGTCATAGAGACCAATGTCAGATGATTGTAACCATCTCAGTTAATAGTGAAGTTAAATCTAGTAAAATATCAAAATGCCCTTATTTTGATTTTTATGGATTTGCGCACATCAGTAAGCAGTGGGTGTTTAATGAATTCTCTATTTTGTCCCTAAAATATTAATTAAATATGAGCCCATTTTTGACCTTTTAATTGCTATTTGAAATGATCGATTTGCCCTTCTTTGTTATTGTTATTAAGTTGTTATTTTTTATCGTTGCTTTTGTGTGTATTTATGTAGATAAATTCGATGAGATTGATCAAATTCATTACCATTTCTTGCCCTTACCAGTTCATCTCGATACAAGTGAAATATCTAACAAATTTTTAGCAAAAATAACCAGTGTATTTCAATGCTTTTTATCATAAAAAACATCAAATATACACTGTAAAATCATAGCAGCATATAGCATCTCAACATCACAATGCCAATAATAGTTCCAAAATGCTGTAAAACCCAAAAAATGTTTTTTAATTTCAGTACACTATTAGTCAATAACAAGTCGATAATAGTTCACCCGACATCCAACCATCTCACCTCCAAAAAGATATCTTTACAATAAAATTCCAACAAAATAGCCACTGTTAAATACACTGCAAAATCAAGAAAAAAAAAAGTGAACAATAGCTTAATCATCAACATAGCACCCAATATCTAGCATTTCAACCATCAATATAGCATTTAATATCTAGCAGCTCAACCATCAACATAGCACCCAATATCCAGCAGCTCAACCATCAATACAACAACAACATACCACTAAAAGTAAAAGAAAATATCACCTATTGCACAAGTACATAACATTAGAAACCCATTAAATCAACACTCAAAATTTCAGTTATAACACACCACCAAAAATCAAAGAAACGTCACCTATTTCCCAAGTACACAGCACCAAAAACCCATTGAAATAGCACTCTAAATTCTAGCAACAACACACCACCAAAAATCAAAGAAACAACACCTACTTCCTAAGTATGCAACACCAAAAACCCATTAAAATAGAACTCAAAATTCTAGGAACAACACACCACCAAAAATCAAAGAAACAACAACCATTTCCCAAGTACGCAGCATCAAAAACCCATTAAAACAACACTCAAAATTTCAACAACAACACACCACCAAAACTCAAAGAATCAACACCCATTTCCCAAGTACAGTACCAAAAACCTATTAAAATAGCACTCAAAATTTCAACAACACACCACAAAAAATCTAAGAAGCAACATATATTTCCCAAGTGCACAACACCAAAAATAATTAAAAAATCACTCTAAATTCCATCAACAACACACCACTAAAAATTAAAGAAACAACACCTATTTCCCAAGTACATAGCACCAAAAACCCATTAAAACAACACCCAAATTCTAGCAACAAGAAAACAAAATAGAACAATACAAAGGCAAGGTGCTAGAGTGAATGGAAATTTGATAAAATTTAAGAATCATTGGTGTCAATGCAATCAAGGCCTCTATTGAGATATCTTACACTAAATATGTAGTAAATAAGCTACTATTTTGTTGCATGATAGACTGGTGCAAATATGATCAAATATTAGCTAGAATTAGATGAAATGCATCCAATCATACAACAATCAATTCCTCTTAATGAAATTAATGATAGGGTAATTAAAGTCTAGAATAAGAAATGTGATTGTAACCTCAAAGCATTTGTGAGAATTTCACAATCATCCAAAATCTTAACATGCTTTACTACAGGTGTTTCAGAAGACAATGCTCATTTTATAGATTTTGGAAGCTAACCCAATCAGAATTCAATTTATGTGTTTTAAGCACATTTTCTCCTTCCTCAAGTAGTGTTATGTCATACAAGGTAAACATGAACAAGGATATGAATTTAAAGATGAAATAACTACCAATATCCATGCAAGAAATGTGAATGCAAGAAATGTGACTGCAAGAAATGTGAAGACTCCAAATATAATTCATTATGCAATCCAACCAGTTGTAATATTGATATCTGTAATTGTAGGTTGGTCTGCCCATCTTCACATCTGTCAACACCTTCAACAGGCCTATAAACATCTTCGTCTAAATCACTTGCTGTTCAGGGCCCATCTCCATCATTAAATGAGTAATTGGATAACTAATCTTCTTCACCCTCTTCCATCTTTTCTGTTACTTCTCTATCCTCACCCTTAAATGCTTTTTCTTTATCCCTAGGTACTTTGTCCTCATTATGAAGCTCCTCATCATTAAACCAATGAGCCTCATCAGTATCATTTGCTTCATCCTGACCACTGTCACTCTCTGTTTGGGTATATTCTAGGCTACTGGGTATTAAGAGGGTATTTCCTATTAGCCTGGGTACTTGTTGGGTGTTTTGTGGTAGGCTTAGCATATGCTGATCTATTTGAGATGGGAATTCTATTTGTGAGCTATATGGTGGTTCAAAAATTAATTCTGTGTAAAATTGTGGGGGTTTTTTTGTAGGTTATGGGTTGCTTAATCAACTTATGATTGGGACTGGGTAGAGCATCCCCTAGGAACCGAAATAAGAAAAATTTTGTTTGTATCTATCAAAGATTGAATCACTCTTGAAAGAACTTCTTAAAGTAGGAAAAAAAAAAAGAGATAACGGATCACCTTGTCTTACACCCCCCATACTACAACCAAAGAAACCTTTGGGGGAGCCATTAATCAATATAGATAACTGTGCCAATTTAAGAATAATAGAGATCCAATTAATAAATGTAGAGTTGAAGCCAAAATGATGAAGAACTTGCAAGAGAAAATCCCAAATGATGGTGTCAAAAGCCTTAGTAATATCCAACTTCATTCCAATATTTCCACCAAGAGATTTTCTATCCAGAATATTAATGCCTTCAGAAACCATTGAAATGCAATCATGAATATGACGACCACTAATGAAATCTATTTGATTATGAGATACAAATGTAGGCATGATACTTGCCAATCTATCAGCAATGATTTTAGAAATGATTTTGATAAAGCAATTCGCCAAAGCAATTGGTCTGAATTGACTAATATTTATAGTATCTACCACTTTCGAAATCAATACAATAAAATTAGAATTTAGTGAAGAATTGCTTAATACCCAAGACTATATCCTTTTTGATAATATCTCAGCAATGATGATAAAAAATACCTATAAATCCATTGGCCTTGTGCCACTAGAGGAATCCAATGAGAAAACTGTCAAGTGAACCTTTTCATTAGTAGGAATGCAAGTTAGAAACTCATTATCTGCATCTGAAACAACATTAGGAATATTATTACAGCTTTGCGCGATCAATTCCAAATCTATGTTAGAACTCCCATAGAGATCATAAAAATAATTAATAGTATGAGTTGAAACTGTAGGGGATCAAATTTGTACGGGTGTATGCATGTGTTAGTGTGTTTATTGTAAAATACGTGTCTAATACATATTTAGCGCAGCAAAATTTTAAAACTTACAATAAACATATAATTATATATTAATCGAATTAATATATAAATGATAAAATTAAGAAATTACCAGTACGTGTAATGTTTTACACGTATTTCTTCGGAGTCCGCCTGAAATTTTATTCGTTGTCAGTTCTAATTATCAACTTGGTGGGCTTGATAATCTAGAACAGCAACTCCTAAATCCAACGTGAAATTAACCCTTAATCTATTTGATGACCGGTTCTTAAGCTTGCTCTATCTTTCTCACGATGATAACAAGTAGAAGTAGAAGCAACAATTGCTTCTCTTGAGATAAAGAGCAAAAATGGAAAAATGAATAAAAGAAAACAACACTTTTCTTAATTCACTCTTTAATTTCTGTTTCTTTCACACACATATATCTCTTTTGCATTAAGAAATTAATATTACAATATAATATTAATATAAAAGCCATTGTTGGCAACAAATAATTAAAAAAAAAAGAAAATAATAATATTATATATATAATGCATGACAACTATCATGCATTATTTATTATTATATTATTATTAATAAAATATTATAAAATAAAATATTTATTAGAAATATTATGATTATTTAACAATTAAATAATTATAGTGTAAAATGACCATTTTATCCATCATGCATAGTTACCAAGTATACCTTTTAGCGGGTCCCACTAAAAATCCCACACTTGGATAAATCAACCGAGGGTCCACAATACATCACGTGCCATTTTACAATTAGTGACTAATAATTATTGACTAATTATTGTATTTAACACTTAAATGCACACATGCACGCATTTCTGTGGCAACGTTGGATATTATTGGATTAAATAATTTAATCCAGTACTCTGCCCCAATACACAACCAATACACTCTATATCACGAGACTCCCTAGGTCTAGGCCCGATTCGTCAAATGAAACTATTCTATAAGTTCGTGAGCAATGCCCCACACACACGTCAGGAATATTACAAATAAGTACATTGAACCATACAAATTGAGGTTACAACGTATACGTATAGTACTTCCATCATATATATCTTAGATGTGTGGGGATATAGATTTACACCGTCAAATCCCTATATGCTCATCCATAAACCTATCTCGAGAATGGTATCTTAATAGAACAATATGAGCAAACTTTTTGCTATATAGTTTAACCCCATGGAAACACTTTTCTGGGTTAAGTACTTACAACCATAAGACTTTCTTGAGATACTATTTTAGAGCATCTAGATATATCACTCCATATGAGAGCTAATGGATCCCATATCTGTATGCACCGAACTCCATGAGCATCGAACCATACCCAGCGACACCCAGCGGTCAGACCATGAAGGTCTCTGACATACGTGAAACCAAAGCATAATCACTCACAAGCCTACCGTGGTGCTCAGGTCAGAGGACCACATATACTTTTCAACTCGAGAGGACCTTTCATTAATGGTAACATAGGATGTCTATTGGGGTTCTCATGAGTCTGTTCAATACTCAATCCTAACTGAATACCCGTATGCCTATACAATCTCCAAGATCTTGGTCTGCTTGAATCTTAGCATAAGAGTGGAAAAAATCTTGTGACATGTCCAAATATTGTTAATAAGCAAACCCTTAATTCGAGACTTGATAGCTTGAATCTTAGCATAAGAGTGGAAAAAATCTTGTGCACTTATCTCCCTCTTTAAGCTATCTCACTTTTGCTCGATCACGCTAAAATTTGAATTATAACTAAGAGATATAGAGGAGTTCCACCTTTGCTGCAGCTTCAGCTTCCAATAATTCATATGTGGCGCCATCTATAGCCATATCATCTTGGATAGAAGAAAGAGACTCACGGGCATTATTTAATCGCTCATGAATATTTCCAAAAGTATTTCAATTTTATTTTTTTTAAATGTGATTTAAGCACTTGTAACCTTTTGGTGACCATAAACATTGGACAACCATAACAATGAACCGAATTCTAACTATCAACTACCACATCTTTAATTTCAGGATGATGTATCCACATTAATTGAAAATGAAAAGAACAAGGGTTGACCCGTTCATAGAGTCAAAGGAGAACAGTAAGGAAGAGTGGTCAGAGACCGTACGAGGGAGAACTGTACAAGAAGAAAAGCTGCAAGTCTCTTGCTATTGAAGAGTTAAGATAGCACGATCCAAATTTCTTTCCATATGACCCCATTTATCATAGTTCTAGCCCAAGTGAAAAATAGACCAGAAGAATGAACCTTTAAAAAGTCACAAGAAGTAATAAATTCATGAAAACAAACAAGAACAAGGACTAGGAAATCCCCCTCCAATCTGCTTATGCACCCATGGCGTGGCATTGAAATTACCTATTATAAGTAAGGGGATAAACAGAAAATAGACTTCAATTTTGATCAATGAGTCTGTCTCTGGACATATTGTGAGGCTGCATAGACAAAAGATAACTAACAAGGCTAAGAGTCAATAGAAGTGCTAATTGTAACATGATGAGACCCAATAGAGATAATATTAACAACCGGCACCATATTACTCTAGAAAACCCATAACTTTGGAAGATTATTATCTATATGACCTACAAAAAAGAGATGTAAGGAGTTCCAAAAAGAATCATAAATAGAATGAAGAGCAACCATAGGTTTACTAATTGCTACAAACAACGATTTATGCTTCAAACATAAGCTGGCCAATTCATTTCAAGATTGGGGATTGACCACTCCCCTAATATTCCAGTAGATAATCTTCATAGATTTAGATCTTCATTCGAACCTTGCAATTTGTAAATCTCTGAGATTTCTTTCATTTTTGCTCGAAGTCTCTTTTTCTAAGATTTAGAAACAACGATTTCAAAACCATCATTCATTGACGATTTGGGGAGAATTTCCACGACCTTTTGCAAATCATTATCTAGTACATCATTGCTAACATTATTCTTAACCGTTGAATTTCCTTTTGGCTCACAAATCATCACCTCATGCTCAAGATTAGTATCATCATCGGAGTTTAATTCTTCATTATCTGGATGAAATTCATTAACTAGTTGAGTTTTAATACTATCATTCTTAAAAGTAGGAACTGCATTATCATTATCCACATGTTGCAACTCAACCTTGCTAGTATCTATATTGACCTCACTATTTGGCTCTTCCTTCCCTAATCCATCTTGCATCTTAACTCTGTCAATTGCATATATATAATCTCCTTTATTAGCACTATTCTCTGTAATCACATTAATCTCAGGATGAGTCCCATTATTATTCTCCGATGGTCTAATATAATTAGTCTCAGTCAAGCCCATTTGTACCTCTTTAGAAGTACTTGGAATCATTTTTAACATCTTTCCTTACCTAAGACTTTGAATGAAGTGATATTTTTCCATCAATCTTATTCGAATTGGCCGAACAACACGAAATGATCTTATGACCAATAGAACCACATCCAAAACATTTAGGAGGAAAGTCGTTCATAAACCACCTCCACTTAGAAGTTATACCCATTGCGCTCAATAGTAAGAAATGTAGGAAGAGTTTTAGACACATTAACTTCCACAAGTACCCTTGCATAATATCCATAAGTTCTTTCCCTTGTTGCTCTGTCTAATTGTAGAGGAAGACCAACCCCATATGCGATTCCCATGATTATTTTAGGGCTCCAATACTTCCAGCTAAGGTTATAGATTCTAACCCAAACTGGGCCTTAGAAGAAATTTCAGGAGAATATAGGTCAAAATTAGGTTGCCATTAATGTAGCCTAAAGTGACCTGATGTAAGTGTATAAGTGCCTCCACCCCACACCCTTTGCATTAAAAAAATATAGCACATAAAAACCTTTGGCCATAGAGAATAATTCCCAACTATTTTTTGGATTCCAAAGACGATGAAGCCTAGCTTTTAGAGCATCCATCTTAAGAGGTTCGAATCATTTTTTCACAACAATTCAACTTATCAAGTTTGTCTTACTCAATTCATTAAGAGGTTGGAATCATTTTTTCACAACAATTCAACTTATCAAGTTTGTCTTACTCAATTCAATATGTTTGTAGTACTCTGATTAATCAATACAAATGAAATATTGATTACCCTTGATTGATGGAGGAGGAGATCAGAAGGGTGAGAGTCTAGATCAGGGGCAGAAGAAAGAATGGAGGCGAAAGATTTTTTTGTCATTATTAATTCTGTGAGAGAAGTAACAGAGGTCTCGGGTTGGACTATCATTGCAACCTCTTTATACTTAGCTAACAATTTAATAATTTCATCAAGAATATCCATCAATAATAATTTCATCGGAAGAAGAATGCCATTGGACAGTAGTGAATTGTCACCGAAAGAGCAAGAAAAGGTGTTGGTTATCGAGTCACTAGAAAAAACTTGTCGGAACAGTACACGACCAACCGAAACAGTACCTTACAGAGATTGTCTTGCGCCTCAGGACAGATGCGCCATAAAGCAGCAGATGGACAGGCAGACCAGAATAGTCTTGCCTGATAGAAGGCCAAAGCAACGACTGAAGTTTGGCCTTAACCGGAGCTTAGGGCTAAACAACCTCTGGAGAAGTAGTCGGAGGCCACAGCACAAAAGATCCAGTCGATACAGAAGTAGAGGAGACCGAGCACTACCAGCAGAAATAAGGAGAGGGGAAGCAATAGCAAGAAAATTGCCAGAAGAAGGCAACAAACGTGATTGCCGCAGTTGGCAACAGAAGAAACAGCGCAGACAGTGTCAGATCGTCAATAAGTCGGAGCAAACGTAGGTCAAAACTCCGAGCAGTGGTTTGTGGCTGCCGATCACTAATCGCAGCAACAGAGCAGTAGGAGCTCAGATCAACCACCAGCGCAGTAGAAAAGACCAGCAGCAGGTCAGGGCGTAGTCACCAGCAGCAGGCCACACAACGCAGCAGAAAAGCCACCAGCGACAGCAGTTGCTCAGAGCGAAGACACCAGCAACAATCCATACGAAGGAAGAAACTACCAACTCAGCAGCAGCTCAGTGCAACCACTAGCAACAGAAGGCATTGCCAGTAGCAGCAGAGTGATCCACCAGTACAGCAGCACTATGGATCACTAGCAACCGTAGTTTCACCATACAAACTCAAGATCGGCCACATGATCGGCCATTCCCACTGGTCAAAACCACCAGGTCAGACGATCATTAGTTGATCAAGAGAAATCTGAGAAGAAAACCTAGTAGCATGCCAGAGATCGAAGAGGAAATACCAGGTTACTGTAGCCAAATCATTTGGTTTCTGTAGCCTAGTTGAGAGAATATTGGGCACTGTAACATTATTAACAAGTACCCCTTTAATCACTCGTGTTTGAACATTATCTTCTCCATTCTCTTCACTTCTGGTTGGCCATGGGAGCTTATAGAGTTTGTTTTTAAAACTTCAAATGTTGAATAATTTAAAACAACTTCATTGTTTAAAGTTATTTTAATCTACTCAAACCCATAAAAATAACTTAAACTATTTACAAAACTTGTTAAGGTGGTTATTAAATCTTTATTATTTTGTTTATGTGATTAAATGAAAATTATATTGTGTTTATTAATTTAAAAAATTAAATTTCTGACTTCCACTGTCATGTATATTATATGAAACACATATATATAATAATAAACACACAAATCATATGTATATAATTTAAAATAATTATCATTTTCAAAAAAAAGAAAAACATGCAATATCCCCCTTGCCCCAGTGAATCAAATTCCTCGTCAAGACATAAACATGGCACCCTATTCTACTAGATAGGGATATCGCCTTACATGAGTTGTAATTCACGTAGATCTGTCAGAGAACAAAGACAAACTTCGGATTGAAAATGCTGTTACTTAGAAAACAGAATAAAAAACAGGAACTGAAAAAACTTTTCTCAGGGTTGCAGAGAGCTTAAGAAAAACTCTGCCATTTTTCCAATATAATTGAATATAAGGTAACTCAAGTGGGAGAGTTCAGATTCAGAATAGTACGAGTAGAGTTTGAAATACGCTGTGATGACGATGATTGTAATATTATTAGAATTTAACTTTGGTTGAAAAGTAAAATGCATGATACAATCTGATTTAATTTGCTTTGTGCTTTTATGAAAGGCAGTTCATTGATTGATTTGTAATTGGTCTCCTTGTCTTTTTACGATGTCATTTTGCTTTTCCATCGGGTCGCAGGGAGAAGATGACAGGCTCGTAAATCGTAATGATAAGGGATGGCTTCATTTGTGCGTTTTCCAAATATGACCCTATAACGCACCGACTAACAACACATTCATATATTTTCAATAGTTTGAAGTCACTAGTAAAGTTGTCTTCATTAACCACAAAAAAATAAAAATTGCAAGAGAATTTACCTGAGGAACCTAGTTTTCGAATTCTTCTATAATTTCTTTATGAAACTTGGGCAAAACTCACCCAAAAAAAATGACAATGAAGCGGATGGTGTCTAATGCTTTTAAGCCAGACATGCTAATCCTTAACCTAGCAATTTGGGATTCCACCAGAGTCTCTACAATCTGTCTCTCTTTTAGAAACAACATCCAAGGCAACCCATATCTCTAGTCGGGTTCTCTGACACGATCAGCTAGCGGCCCTCCCCAAATTGCTCGTTCTCAACAAGAGATGACTAAAAGAGTACCTATTTTGATACCAATTACTATAAACACATTAAGTAGAACTCATTCTTTCTATTAAAGAGAAGGTACTGGGTGATTATAAGTTCTTATTTCAAGTCTTAACTTAGCGGTAATGAGACTCATTAGAACCGTAATATTAGGGATGACAATTGGGTAGGGTAGATGTGGGGAGGTATTTCTTATATTTCATTTTATTTTTTATTTTAAGCCTTATTTTCTACATTATTCTTAAAAAATTTAAGACAAAAATTTCTTATGCGGGGAATGTGTTTTTCATTCCCACCCTATTTTTTATTTTTATTTATTAATATTAAATGTTATTTTATATTCATAAATTTTAATAATATAAAATTTTAATAAAATATTATGATTAAAAAAGAATTAAATTAACAAACTAGAATATTATAACAATATCTTTCAATAATGTAAATAGTAATTAATAAGTTTTTTAAATAAATACAAATGAAATAAAAAAAATAAGAATTTAAATAATATTCTAGTGCCTAGCATCATTTATTTATTTATTAATTATTTTATATTTTCATTAAAATCAATGGTCACCCAACTCGAAAACAAAAGTCTTTTTGTTATTTACAATAAAAAAAATAGATTTTAAGGGTTTTTTATTATATATTTTTTATTTTATTAATAAGCATCTATTATTAAAGCATGTCCTAGTTTAATATAAATTATAAAATAATAAATAATAAATTATTTAATATATACATAAAAACTTACATTTAACATATTCATAAAAAAAACAAGATAGAGATAGTGTAGGAAGGCTTAATTCTATTTTTGTCTCATTAATAATTTTTAAAATAATTTTTTTCCTATACCCAATATTATTTTTATAAAATTTACCCAATTTCCACCTCACTTTAGAGGACCCTATAAATCTATATTCCCACACGGCATTATATCATCCCTGTATAATACTCTTCTCACCTCAACGGTAAAAGAATCCAATTAAGTTACAATGTCATTGTGCTCTTAATTTCTTTCTCATTTAGATTTATCTTGATATGAAAACTAGATTTTCCCAAAACTTGATTTTCTCTCTATTTCCCACAATCTACTTGATGCGATTGAAGAAAGAAGATAATCTTGTGAGATATTTTTTGAAAGGCTTCTATTACATCCCATGGTCCATATTTGCTACAAATAACCTTAGCTTTGCTTCTTAAGTTTCTAATTCCTGGCCCTCTGTTTTCCTTTGGCTTTGCAACCCTGTCCTCTAAGAAGATGACCTCCTCTGCCTTTTCCATAAATCTCCCACAAAATTCTTTCCTCAATTTTCTCTATTATTTTAGCAGATACTTTAGGAATCGAAAAGAGATAGGAAATAACAAGGTAACGATGACAAGATCGAGCGAATCAAAGTGAGATTGATACATCAAAGTAAAGATCTACACTTTTGAAGTCAAAACTCTTTAAATAAAAAAATAAAAAAAGTCGGGACATCTTCAATCGTGTCTCAGGAGAGCCACAAGCCTCTACCATGTTTGCTAAGGTTCTTTCCTTTAGGGTCAGACAAGTCCTTGAAAACAAAATTTCTATCAATCAGCTAATCTTTGTTAAGAATAGGCGAACCTTAGATGTTGTTTTGATTGCTAATGAAGTGATGGGCGAACATAGAGTTCCAAGGAGGCTTTGGAGTTAAAAATTGACTTTGAAAAAGTCTATGATCATGTCGAATGGAATGTTTGCTGCCTTTATTCTCAAGGTTAAAGGTTTTGGTAATAGATGGAGTAAGTGGATTAATGGATGTTTGAAGTCTTCTAATTTTTCCCTTTTCATTTCATAGGAAATTGGGAAATTTTCAAAAATAATCCGTTTTTTAGAGAGTATTTATTTTTAATTATATGTAAAAAATTTAATTTTTTATAGTCAAAAGACATTAAATAAGATACTTTTGTCCATCAACTATATTTTATTTGTATTAAAAAAATTCACCTCAAAAAAAAAAAAAAAAAGAGCACCATAGCCTCCAAAAAAGAACACAAGCTTTTCATAAAACAATTTAATTATTTGATGGCAATTTCTTGACAAATTAATGTCAAATACTTCGTAAGTTTCTCAAATTAAAGATATATTATGCAATAATCTTAGAAAATATAATAGTTTTGTGATATATGTATTTAAAATAGGTACATTAGTTAAAAATGAGTAAAAATAATATAAAATAGTATCAAATTAATGTAAAAAAAGTGAAAAACATATCTGGTGTAAAACTAGGGAGGCAATTAGTGCGACAGTTATTTGTGGCGCTAGCCCACATGTTTAGCGCATGTTAAGTACACACGTGGGTGCTAAGTGTGCAACATATGGTATTTTCATGTATAAAAGGTGGTAGATGAACCATGTTGGTATGACACGACCCACCAAATTTTGGCCCAGACAGGCCGTCATGTTTGGATCGACATGACATTAAAGTTCGTTGTGTCGTGCTAGCCCAAGCACGAATGCTTGGGTTGCAGCCAAGCACAACCCATGGCATAACACAAAAGGCCCAGTGAGTTGTGCCCTTGGGTTGTTATGTGAGTCTTGATTATTTGTTTTATTTTTTAAAAATAAATAATGTAAAAGGCAGGCTATTCCCTACAACAAAGACTACAAGCAGTGCTTGTGCTGCAGGCCTGCAGCTTTATAAAAATATTTTTTAAATTGAACATTTGATCAACGGTCATTTTGATCGAATTTGTAACCATAGATCAAATGGTCTCAAAGAGGCAGTGCGTACTGCCCATAAAATGGCATCCATGCCCCATAAATTCTAAACTCTTTATTCTCTCTTAACTCAATTCAAAATTTCTCCCAAATTATTTCAACTCTCTTAAAAAATTATAATCCCTCAAATTATTTCTTTATTTTTTAATTTTTATTCATTCAATTATAATTCTTAACACACATATTTATTATCCATACAATGACAAGTTTTAATACTCCAAATGAGTTTGAAGAAATTTCAATGCCATAATCACAAATTTGTAGTAGTGAATCTGTTTTCACAATTGAAAATATTAGAAGTATTAGAAAATTAAAAAGGAGTTGAACATCATATATTTGAAATTATTTCATACTGGAGAATTATATAAATATAGTTTTTAGAAACTTTGAAGAAAAAACTATCTGTAAGTTTTTTGGTAAAACTTTAGACGCCAAAACGACTCACAGCATTGGGCATGTAATTAACTCTAAGCTTTCTCTATCTTACTATCTTCTTAATTTATTTAAGTTGTGTCATGTATTTTTTGTACTTTTATTATTTCTAATTTGAAGATTTAATTTTCTAGATAATTATTTGAAAGATACAATATTAGTACTTAGTAGAAAATAAAAACCATCCCTGTAGGTTCGATATGTAACTTTATAAGTCCATTTATTACTTGTTACGATAGCATATACTTATACTTAATTTTGTACTTAGAATACACATAACAAGTTTTGGCGCCATTGTCAGGGATAATATTTTATTTTTGCCAATATTAATACCAATATTTCTTGTTTTTACTTCATTTTCTTAATTTTATATATAGTACCTTTTTTTTGTATAGTTGCTTTTCAATTTTTTGTTTTTTTTTTCTAGGATACCTTTTCAAAGCTATATCATGGCTTATCCAATTTTAGTTTCAACAGTAAGTGACAGAGCACAAATTTTTAAGAGATTATTCAATCTCGATGATTAGCAACATTCAACTCAGTATAATGTCGACCAACAATAAACACCAACTACTTTGAAATTCAATCAGGAATAATCCATATGTTGAAAGACTCAATTTAATTCAGTGGACATCCATGCAATGATCCAATTCAACATATCATAAATTTTTTAGAGGTTTGTGATTTTTTCAAATACAATGAAGTCTCGGATGATACAGTAAGGTTGCAAACATTTCCTTTTTCACTTAAGACATGGTGAAGAGTTGGTTGATGTCACTACCATCAGGATCAATTTCAACATGGGATAACTTGGCCTAGAATTCCTATCTAAATTGTTTCCATCAGCCAAGATCGTAAGGATGAGAAATAACATAAATTTTTTTATACAGTATGACTCAGAAACACTTTATGAAGCATAGGAGCAGTATAGAAATATACTTAGGAAATGTCCACATTATGAGATTCTAAAGTGGTTATTTGTGTAGACGTTCTATAATGGATTAATAGAGGAATTGAGGAATATAATAGATGCCGCAGTAAGGGGAGCATTAATAAACAACTCAACTGACGAAGCCTATGACTTGCTAAAGGAGATGGCATTCAATAGCTATCAATGGTCAGTAGAGAGAACAATCCAAAGAAAGATCACAAATATATATAATGAAGGGGCACTCATTTCACTAGCTGCACCATTTAACTTATTGACCAAGAAAATCAATGCTATTAAAGATAATGATATTAAGAGATAACCTGTCACTTGCGATTTTTATGGTGACAATCATCCAAATAGCCATTGCACGGAGGCTACGCACTATATGGAGAACTATCAAGAACGGGAGCATAATCCTTACACTAACATCTATAATTTGGATTGGATAGACCCTCATAACATACCAGTACAACAACCTTAACAACAGATTGAAGAGAAACCAGGTTTAGAGGAGTTGTTTATGCAGTACATAAAGTAGACATATACCCTCCTTCAAAGTCAAGAAGCCTCTTTAAGGGCGTTAAAGATACAAGTAGGCCAATTAGCCACATCATTAAACGGCCATCCACAAGGCCCATTGACCAGCAACATAGAGGTGAATTTAAAAGAAAATAAAAAGCAATGCCAAGAAATGACGTTGAGGAGTGAACAAGAACTGTCAAAGATAAAAGAAGAAAAAGAATTTGTGGCACTTCAATGCAAAGACAGTCCATACATTCCACTGCCACATTTCCTACAAATACTCTAAGAGAAGAACATTGAACATCAATAATTTTTTAATAATATCTCTCAATATGTTCAAAGTTGACATGGTAATTCATGAAGACACACCACCACATCCTAAATTGAAAGTGATAAAAGCCCTTTAACTGTAAGCTTGTAAGACCCAAATCCCACATCGGGCAGACTCATCCAAAGTGAAGGCCTTATAAGGAGAAATTCCCTCTACCCTTGTGAGGCACCTTTTGGGGATGGTAATGCGTTCTGCCCATAAATAACAAAATCATGAGAGGGAAAAAATGTGCTTGAACCCTAAAGCAGACAATACCTTGCACCTTAAAGCAAACAATACCTTGCAAAAGGATTCATGTGGGCTCTTTCATTTGGTATCAGAGCCGATGATGACTTTGTTTCGATGGTGGAGGGTTATGTAATGGCCTAAATCTCACATCGGACAGACTCGTCCAAAGTGAAGGCCTTATAAGGAGAAATCCTCCCTACCCTTGTGAGTCGCCTTTTGGGGATTATAATGCGTTTTGTCCATAAAAGACAAACTGTGAGGGGAAATGATGTATGTGTGAACCTCAAAGCCAATAATACCTTGCACAGGGATTCAGGTGGGCTCTTTCAAAGCTCATATAAAATTGTGCAAGTTAAAGAGAAAAAAGGAGCATGGCAAGATAATAGAGAGGCAGATTGATAATGGACAATGAGGTACAACATTTCGGTCTAAGATTAAAATCTTTCCGATAAGGCTCAAATTAAGGTGGCTATGACCACGTTTACAAGAATTTTTCATAGAGCTATAGAAGTCAAAGAAGAAGAATACCAATGCTCTTAGGCATAGATTAAAGTACCATAGGCGTGATCCGCTGACATGCAGTTTGATCCTCCATAAGTCAAGAAAGAAGACGTCAAGCCAATGACGTTAAATCAAGCACTTCTTGGGAGACAACCCACGTAATTTTTATTTTTATATATTCCTTATTTTTATTTTTATTTTTACTTTCTTTTCTTTTCTTTTAGTGTTGAAACATCAAAACAAGCATTTAAGGAGTAGCATAAGCAATTTACAATCGTTAGAAGATAGGAAAATTCAACACCGTCATATCAAGGCACAACGTTGTAATGCTAAGTCTTCATCTACCAAGAAAGTTGCTTACTCTCGTTTTTATTTTTCGTCATTGGGGATAATGTTAAATTTAAGTTTAGGGGAAGAAACACTTATCCCGTGTTTAGTTTATATTGCATGATTTTTCACTTGCTATTTTGCATGTCATTTTATTTTTGTTTAGGTTGTGATGATGATCATAAGTCAATGATAATAAATAGAATATTGGCTGAATTTATTTTTACAAGTTCCTTAGGAAACAATAGACACTTGTGATAATTCTTATACTAAGTATCTAGAATTGATTTCGACCTTATTTTTTATTATTTATTATTGAGCACATTGAAATAAAGCATGTATCAGTTGAATTGTTACTTAGATATGCTCATACTTAAGAAATACACCACAGTCTTGAGGACCAACACTCTAGAACTTGCTTAATTACTGAAAGTGTACTGTGCGTACGGTGAATGTGTGAATTTTAATTTTTTTAATTTTACATGTCTCACATGCAAAATATATGCAATAGAATAAAATACACAATTAAATATAAATTTCATTACATTAATAAGATAATAAGGAACTCACCCTTGAAGCGTGCTTTGTGCAGTTCTAATTAAGGACAGCTCAGTGGGTACAACCATTGAACCTTAAAGGCTTATAAGGGATGAGATCCCAAGTTCAACATTGGTTGGGGGCGCAGGTAACCTGATTATTGTGTGGTGGGACTCCAGTGGCTCTGAGGTGTCATCCAGCTGGTGGACCAAGGTGTTGGTGGGTCCCATACACTCTTACAAAAAGGCCGGCCTTTTTGTTAGAGTGTGTGGGGCCCACCAACGCTTTGGTACCCAACCATGGAGATGGGGGCGGGGGTTCGATTCCTTGAGGGTGCAGGTTACCTGCGGATTGTGTGCTGGGGCGCCAGTAGGTGCTGAGGTGTCAGCCATTGGTTGGGTACCAAAGCGTTGGTGGGCCCCACACACTCTAACAACTGGATGGGATCCTTTTAGCTAGAACAATAGCATTCTTATCTCAGCTGCAATTATCTACTTGAAGAAACACTTGTTTCTTATATTTCTCTCGGCCCATTTAAAATGTATTGCACTAATACACTTTGCTTTCATTTTTCTTACCATTCACTTTTTTTTAACAAATGAATTGTGAATAGCTATTTATAGCCAATAATGCTGCCCATTGGTCCAATACTTACAAATTAGTGTCAAATTATTCAAGCATGAGGTGCCTTTAATTTGCAACAAAAATTTTCACCTTATGCTTGATTAAATCACATGGTGGCATAAAGCATGGGCTGGCCGAAACAAAAGAAATTAATGGCCATTTAATCATGAATTAACACCACCTCTAAGGTGTATGCTTTAAGCATGACATGGCCACCATTTGATAATGGAAATAATTTGGCCAAATTCATTATCATACAATGATATCTCATGCTTAATTTTGATTGTCATGTAAAATCATTTAGTATTTTGGCCGAATTCTTTATATAAACGTTTTACCAATGGCAGCATATTCAATTTCATTTCATTTGGCAAAATAATATTTTAACACTTAACAAATTAATGGCCTACATAAAATATGCCATGTGTTATGCTATTACAAATTAATTGCATGACATGTGACATCCAATAGAAAGAATAAAGTGACAAGTCCCATTTGTCGAGATCCTGAGCTTAACATTTAAATTATGTCATCTCCCTAAAAGACCTTAAAATAATATTGACTTGATCGAGAACTTTCCAAATCAAACCATTTGATCTAGTGCGCTACTCCAGTGCATAATATGTACACTTTATATAGTGAGACCCTCTAGGTTCACACCTATTTTATCTTACGAAACTCTTATGCAAGTTTATAAATAATACCCCATACAAACGTTATAGAAATAACAAAATAAGTGTTGAACTATATAAGTTGAGGTTAATACATATTCATATAATCCCTCCGTCATTTATGTCTTGGAAGAGCGGAGGCATAGATCATCACTGTCAAGTCTCCAAATACTCAACTCCAGATTTATATTCCCATAAACAATATCTGTAAACACTTTTGCAATATTATTTCTCACATGGGAAACACTTTTCTCAAGTTAGTTACTTATGGCCATAAGATTTTCTAAAACATAATCCTGGAGCATCTATATATACAACTCACACATATGAGCTGACGGATCTTATATCTACACATGTTAGGGGTGGGCATGGTACGGTTCAATTTGGTTTTTTCCAAAATCGAACCAAACCGGTCTGGTCTTATTTTTTTGAAAAATAAAATAAAAACCGATATTTTTAATGAGAAAAACCAAACAGGACTGAACTGGTTTTTTTGGTTCAGTCCGGTTCGGTTTTTTCCAATTTTTTTTATTTTTTGTGTGGAAAAAATCGAACCGGACCGGTCGATTTTTTACCCAAAAAAATTGAATTGGTTTTTTTGTTAAAAAAAACTGAACCAGACCGAACCGAACCGAACCAGCTGATTCAATTTTTTGGTTCCCGATTTTTTTGCCAACCCTTAACACGTTAGACTCTATGAGCATCGGACCATACCCAACGACATCCAACAGTCAGACCATGAAAAGTCTTTAACATATATGGAACCTAAGTATGGTGGAACACTCGTAAACTCACCGTGGTACTCAGGTCCAGGGACCACGAATATTACTCAATATGAAAGGATCATCCATTAACGGCTTTATGGGATGTCTATTGGAAATCCTAATTGAACATGTTCAGTACTCAGCCCTCACTGAATACTTGCATATCTATATGAGCTTTCACTAAGACTAATTATCTGGACCATTTAGATATAGACATACACCAATCTATATAAAATAAAATTTTCACCGACAGACCCGCATTAGTGAAAATAGATCAGAAATGTATGGTTCGAAAGCATACTCGCACAATGTTATTTCTAAGCACTATTTACAACCCTCTACAACTATGTCATTGCTAATATACCCTCAGGTCTTTGTCCCATTTCAGATAAGGCTCTAACTCTTTAGATTTTGCTGACTTTTATAACTTGTTAACTTTTAGCAGTGCTAACTTTTAACAATTACAACTCTTAGCATTACTAATTTTTAAGCCTTTATCTAAACTTCTTTAGACTAGATCTGAAATCCTTTAGATCATATAATGTTAGAAATGTTACAAGCATCTTATCATATATATTTAATATTAACGATTTCATTTGAAATATTTATTATATAAATATTGAATAATTAATATTAATACAATATTGAAATGACACATAAGCACCATTTCCAATAATTACTACTTGAGGCGAAATCTTAGGAAACACGTGAATAAGAAAATGATGTTAGGCTACTTTTGGACTGATTAAGTCTTTCTAGCCTACCTTAATTTTATATATATATATATATATACCTAGTTACCTCTTTTGAGGCTAAATACCATTTGTTTTCTTTCTATTTAACATATTATAAGCCTAAATATCCAAAAACATTACTCGTAACATTATAAACCTTGAGTTTACTTAGAAATACTCTTAAAAGGAAAAAGTTGTGGTTGTATGAAGAAAGGATATTAAAGTAGAAAGCAATTAAGTTTGGGTGCTATTTATCAATCTAAGTTTGGTGGTATTAAAAAAAAAAGAAAAAAAATCATTAAATCCTTATACCTCTAGCTTAAGAAAAAGAAGAAATTATTTGGAAAGTAGTGGTTAAAAAAAAGAATGAAAAACACAATAAGTTTGGGGGAGGAGATAAATCAAGCTTAGGGAGATCAAGAGACTTCTAGGTAAAGTCTAAGTGTTCAGGTGTGACTTAAACTTCATATATTTATCCTTATATGCCACCTTGATCTTAAGGCCTTTCATTACAAACTAATTAAACTCCTAAATAAATCCCTACATATGTGTTTTTCAACATTAGTAGAGAGTGGTATGAAAACCAAGTCTATGGTAGTGTTATTATAAATTAAAATAAGTTGAGACATCATGTTTATGTATTATTGTAAGTTATTGAGTGAACTTAGGTATCATTTTACTACTTACTTGCTTATTATACATACAAAGTGATCAATTACAGGGACGAATGAAGAACTTGATGAATGGTATTTCAAGTTATCAATAGTTGCTTATTAAATTCTGAAAGGACTTATGCCATTTCAATAACTTTGAGACAATAATTATGATTGTCGAATCAATCTAGCATATTATTATGTTTTATTTCTTCTATGAGTTTCCATTTTATTTTGAGTCAAGTACAATCTTTTTGTTTTCTCTCTTTATTTATTTTTTATTGCTCAAGGGCAAGCAAATTGTTAAGTTTGGGAGAGTTTGATAAGCGTAAATTGTATCCATTATTTCTACTTTCTTAGCTTATTTAACTGCTTATCTTCTTAAGAATATTTGTCTTTTTATATGCTTTATTGTTATTTTGTAGGTTTGGAGTCAATGGAGTAAATGAGGATGAAAATCTAAAGAAAATAAGGTAAAACATCAAATTACTATAGTGAATCGCTATAGTTCCAATAAACAGTAATTTTGCTATAGTAATATTGCTGTAGTGGTGAACAGTATTTCACCTCAGCGCCCAAAACATTTCGCTCCAGTAATTTGTAGGTTTGGAGTCAATGGAGTAAATGAGGATGAAAATCTAAAGAAAATAAAGTAAAACATCAAATTACTATAGTGAATCACTACAGTTCCAATAAACAGTAATTTTGCTATAGTAATATTGCTGCAGTGATGAACAGTATTTCACCTCAGCGCCCAAAATGTTTTGCTCCAATGGTGAAAAGTGTACATAAACAATGCTCATGAACAGTACCATGATTAGTTCAATGATTGCGTTATAGTGAAAAGAAATATAACTCCAATACTCTAATTAATCCCTATATAAAGACCATTTGTTTTGACTTAAAGAACACACAACTCAGGACTTTTTTACTCTCAAAATATAATACGGTTATCGCAATATAAATTAAGGTGTCGATCCCATAAAGAAGCTTTCAAAAAAATAGGTTAACAAAATAAAAATATTAAAATAGTAATGAAGGAGAAGATATAGAGAAGGTAAAAATAAATGTGAATTAGGGAAGAAAATTATAATGATGTGAGCAAGGATTCAAGAGTCACTAATATACTTCATAATTTTATTCTCTACTTTGATTCAATATTTATAATTCAATTGAAAGTTCACATCCAAAAAATCAATCAAAAGATATGTATAAATGGCACATTTAATAATAAATGTAGTTGACATAACTATACTCTTTGCAATCATTATCAAAACCATGTTCATCTATACAAGTTATCTAAGATCGACAACAAATCATTTTGACAATATTATAGTAAAAGAAATGATGTAACCACTAACAATTATAACTTGACACGAATCATATAAAAAAAGCATGACTGAAAATATATAAAACATGAGAATTATAACCTCTAAGTTATAAAAAAGTAATAAATAAGAGTTAAAACATAAACAAACTTACAACATTGTAGCTCTTAACAAAGTATCAAAGTCTAGAAGTAGATTCATTACACATAAAAGTTCAACTCTAGCCTTGCTATGAACTTTAGCCTAACTTATAATTCATTCTTATAAATATTAAAGGAAAGTATTTGAGAGAATTTTAAAGTGTGAAAAACTTCCATTAGCCTCATAAGGATGTCCTTATATAGGCAAGGAATGGAAATATATTTAGTGTAACTTCAATCTTCAATAATTTAGGCCACCTACTCCTTCACCTAATTATCGTACCTTTTTTAAAATGAAAATTATTGATATAACCTTTTTGGTCGACATAAAAGTTGTAGTATTTTGTCTCTTCTTTTCATAGATACTAGATTAATACAATTTGGATGAGTATCCAATGAGATTTGGACAAAATACCAAAGATACATTAGATTTTGGCCAGCAACCCTTTTACTAATTTACAATACAATTTAGTCTATGATAATGACTATTTTAGACTTTGCTATCAATATAAGAGTTGTAGATAATTGAGTCAGTATTTTTTATCTTCAAGAATTATACTGATTGGGTACATATTTTGTAAAGTATGATAAAAAAACGTTTGGTGGGTCAAGCTGAGCAGAAGTTGTAATCCAGTTTTGTTGTATCCCAATTTTGGTCCATAAAATATTAGATTTGGCTTTTTAACTATTTTTCAAGTTTGTGTAAGATTGAGTAGTTGCTCCAAGTTCACAAATGTCTTCATTGTGATTTCTACATTGATAGTTATGTCCATTGTACTGAACATGCACAAATAGCATTCATTAATCACAATTTAAGGACAAAACTTTATTTCAAGCTTAAAAATACAAAAATGCCAAAATTAGTGACAATAAATGGTGATTGAATCTCTTAAAAAATATGTATTTTATTGTATTCATAAGGAATATTAGAGCCACAATACATAGAAGAAAATAATTTTAGAGAGAGATGCAAAGATAATTCAAGGAAGTAAAAGATTATTGACGAATCTTTGACCAATATACCAACTGCGAATTGACGTTTATATTGGTTTACTTTGGGATGTATCATATTTATTTTATTTTTTTAGCCATAATTCTCTTGTTATCATGAATTAATTTCTTTTCTAAGGTCATTACTTGAACTCAATAAGTGTTCTTAATTGTGGGATATTTTTAATATTTATTTGAATTCAATTCTCTATTATTCAAATTATTTGTTCTTAATGATTCAGAATATATGATCAATATTATGATTGATTTTGGTAATACTTTGATAAACTTGGAAGAGACATCTTTATATTTAAACTTAGATAATTTGATGCATGATTATAGAGTAACGTAAGTTACATATACAAGTTTGAAATTAGCATAGTAATTGGCATGTATGGTCAATAAGACTTGTTCTTAATGAATCTTATTTTATTATAATTACCATATGAATATAGGTATGGATAACTTAAGATATATCGCATGACCTTGGAAGAGGCTTGTGAATACATTTGTGTCTTGATCAATAATATGAACTGAGGGTTATAAATATTAAAAGATTAATATTTAGAAAACATATTGAAAGATATAATTAACCCTAGGTTTTCTCTATCTTTCTATCTTCTTAATAAATTTAAATTGTGCCATTTATTTTTGACACTTTTATTATTTATAATTTAAAGATTTAATTTTTTAGATAATTACTTAAAATATACAAATATAGTACTTGGTAGAAAATAACCATTATCCCCGTGGGTTCGACATCTAACTTTATAAGTCCATTTATTACTTGTTATGATAGCATATACTTGTGCTTAATTTTGTGCTTCGAATACACACAACAATGATCTTGCTAGGGGTGGTTTTGGTAATGACCCTCTGATGCTTAATTCAATGATTTCGAAATAGGGTGTTGTTAAAATTATTCAGGTTCAAAAAGAATTACATTAGCCATTACTATTACATCAGTTCCCTTTTTATAGTCAACGTGATCGGGGTGATTAGGATCCAAGACTAAAATCACTTACCTTACGAGTGGTATGTGCTTAGAGATTGTGGTTGCTTACCTTATAGAGATAAGTATTGACTTTCTCCTTTGATTCTCAGGATTATTTCCTCAACAGAAGGGGATGATAGTTTTAGGGTTCACTTTCATGTTGCTCGAGAATTGATATTGCTTGAGAGTTAGTTGATTAAATATAATCCTAGGTAGTCTAAAGATTTCAATGCCTATCTAGCATAAGATTTATTTTACCAATACCTCAAATAGCCTGGCGCGACCTATGATATCTCATTTGGGTCGGTCTTTTAAGAGGGTTTGGGATCCTTATTCTGGGTTGCTTCAAAGATGGGCCTGGGCCCCTGGTCGGTCCAATGTTTAGAGAGAATAAGGGTTCATTAGTTTTAAGTTTTAACTGATTGAGTCTAGAAACTAATATGTTCATGCTTGGAATCAAGCACATATGGTACGAGTAAGAGCATTCGAGTAAAGAGCTTTTTATGAAAGTAAACCAAGTGCCTAATTCTTGAGTGTTTTCAAGGTTTCAAATCACTTGTTATTATGGTGCGTCTCTTCAAGATCCACATGTGTTGTTTAGTACCTCTTCGTATCTTTAAACTATCAAAATGACTTAATGGAGTAGCAACTCAACATCAATCGTAGGGAGCTAGAGTCCTTAAAACTGGGAATGTTGAATTCAGGCAAGTGGGTCAAGGACCTTACTGCAAAGATCGAAGGGGCTTGGTCTAAAATCTTTTATGATGGGATTATAGAAGGCTTCAGTCACTGTATAGAGGTTTCTAAGGAGAACTACCCCAATATTAACCTTCAATGGTGGAAAGACATGGTTTCTCGTCACCCTGTCGTAGCCAAATGAGAGACTTTAAGTGCTTAAGACACGGGTAACTCTAAGCCCTAAACCAAATAACAAGATGCCATTATCGATGATTGTGCCCATGTGCTTTCCAAGTCTAAACCAGAGCGTGAGCCTTTTTTCCTTTGCCCCCGCGCCCTTTGTTCCCACTATTGTGCCTGATGCCCCTACTGCCACCATCGTACCAAACATCACTGCTGTTGATATCCCTTTATTAGTTCATGAGATCCCTCCTTATAAGTTTCCCTCCCATTACTATAATAGAGGATGAACCTAATGCTATTCTTTTTTAAGAGAATGATACCAGAGGATGTCTAGTAATGTTGCCTGCACTACTTGATACTTGTCTCTTTCATTTGATTTCTCTTAGGCAATATACCCTTTATGAATGATCTTGTGTGTTTTTTCTAATTTGTATATCTTTGGGCGATGTGCCTTGGAACTTGGTATATTTTTTTTTTGGATATTCATATAGTATAGTCGTTTCTTTTATTCTCTCTTTACGTCTTTTTTATTAACTTCGAGTAGTCTCACGCACTATGGAAGACCCTTGCCAATTTCCCTTTAGCTTTGAGAATCCTTATAAACCGTTAATTTGCATGATTCCTCTTTGTGGGGATAGAGGATTTTGAGATAGCTTTTGACTTGGGATTAATGATGAGCCGGGATACCCCCTCAGAAGGGAACCTTTATGAGAGTCGAACCTTTCTACAAGAACTATGGTTTTTTATATTGCCCACAATGGGATATCCTTTTTTAAAGTAAAACTTCCCACAAAGATCCTGATTCTTTGTAATAACCAAGAAAGGGTATCCATTGTGAGAGTCAAACCCTCTCACAAGGACTTTGATTCTCTATAATACCCATGAGAGGGCATCTTTTTCAGAGTCGAACCCTCACAAAGACCTTGATTCTCTGTATCACCCACGAGGGGGTATCCTTTGTGAGAGTTGAACCTTCCCACAAGGACCTTGATTCTCTGTATCACCCATGAGAGGGGTATCCTTTCTGAGAGTAGAACCTTTTCATAAAGAGTTTGTTCTTTGTAACACCTAAGAGGGGGTAGCTTTGTGAGAGTCAAACCCTCCTACAAGGACCTTGATTCATTGTATCACCTACGAAAGGGTATTCTTTATGAGAGTCGAACTCTCCACAAGGATCTTGATTCTCTGTAACACTTATGACAGGTTAACCTTTGTGAGAGTCAAACCTAATATGATCCATGCCAAGAAATTAAGAAATTTATGAATCAAGAAAAACTCAAAGATCATCTAGAAATAGATTTATATAAATCTGTAATCCATTGCTTATATTGAAGTAAGAACCTTGGTATAATGAAGACGCCACAATTAATGATGGAAGAATTGATCTATAGGTCGAAGGAGAATGCCATGAAATACTTTTTGATAAGTTAAAAGAGTTATAAAAGAACTAAAGATAATTTTTTCTCATAAAATTATGAATGAAATGAAATCTGAATTTTTTTCTTTTTCAATAAGCTAATGGATATTTAAATACAAAGAGGTTCACAAATTTGATAGCTAGAAACTTTGTGGGCCTCTTTGTATTTAAATATCCATTAGCTAGAAAATTCTTAAATATGTTGCCTAAAAATCAGTGGATAGCTAGAAAAAAGTAAACTAAAATATCTTAATTTGAATTCTAAAAATTGAATACATTATTTAAATTTCAAAAATTGATTCCATAGCTAGAAAATAAAAAAGAGTAAAATATCCTAATTTGAATTCTGAAAATTGAAACCATTATTTCTTAAAATCACACCTAACCTAACAAAAGAAGCAAGGGAATTTTGAATTCCTTCTTTTCCATTACAATTTGAAAATTAAAAGGCCAATAAGGAATTCTTCTAGATTATTCTAAAACTTGAATCATAAAAATTCAACCTTGTGGAATACGTGGAACATCTTTCTTTGGCTTCTACGAATTCACCTTAGCTCAAAAGTTTTGAATCAGTTTATTAAGAGTTTTATTGAACCTCTTAACTCGGGCCCTTGTAACTAGACCAACTTGAACTTGAATAGGATTTGCATTCCATTTGTCAACCATGCCCTCATCATTCCCTTCTCTTGAAAAGGATTTATCCTCAAATTGTCACCTACATCTAAAGGACTTAAATCGGTAACATTTGAAGTGGCACTAACATTGTACTAACCTGGAAAATTCAACTTATATGCATTGTTATTGATGCGCTTAAGGACTTGAAAAGGTCCATCTCCTCTCAAAAGCAACTTGGATCACCTTTATGCCATATATCTTTCTTTCTTTATGTCCAACTAAACCCAATTATGCGTTCAAAAATTAGCTGTTGGCACCCTTTATTAGCCTCCCTTGCGTATTGTTCTGTCCTTATCTCAATGTTAAGTCTTGCTTTCTCATGTATTTATTTAACTAATTCAGCCTTTTTCTTTCTATCTAAGTTAGCACATTCAAAAAAAAAAAAGTGATGGTATTAAATCCATTGGAGTTAAAAGATTAAAACCATAAATAATTTCAAATTGTGAAAACTTAGTAGCAGAATAAATAGTACTGTTATTAGCAAACTCAACATAGGTAAATAGTCTTCCCAAGTTTTGATGTTCTTTCTAATAATAGTCCTCAACAAAGTAGACAAAGTCCTAACACTACTTTGGTTTAACCATCAGTTTGTAGGTGACAGTAGTAGAAAATAACAACTTAGTTCTTAACTTACACTGCAAAGTCTTCTAAAAGTAACTTAAGAACTTAGCATCTCTATCCGAAACTATCATTCTAGGCATACCATGTAATCTTACAATTTCTCTAATGAACAAATCAACAATATGTGAAGCATCATCGATTTTGTGATATGGAACAAAATGTGTCATCTTAGAAAATTTATCCACAACCACAAAAATTGAATCCCTACCACATTTAAACCTAGGCAGGCCTAACACAAAGTCCATCAAAATATCAATCCAAGGCTTACTAGGAATAGGCAATGGCGTGTATAAACCATGAAATTGTACTCAAGATTTTGCTTGCCTACATGTGACACATCTACCACAAATTCTCTCAACATCTCTTTTCATGTGTGGCTAATAGAAACATTCTTGTAAAATGGCTAAGGTCTTATTAGCAACTCCAAAGTGTCCCATTAACCCTTCACTATAGAATTCCCTTACTAACAAATCGTGCAAAGAGTAATTCAGTACACACAATTTATTTTCTTGAAATGAGAAACCCTTGTGCCTAAAGAAATTACCCACTGTGCTTTTCTCACAAGCCCCAAACTCCTTACAAAATTCACGATTTAAAGGATACAATTCTTTAATGTGTTTAAAATCAAGTAAGTTTGTATCAAGAGTAGAAATTAATATGTACCTTCAAGAAAGTACATTGGTAACGTTATTTTCCTTACCTTTCCTGTAGTGGATGACATGTGAAAATTTTTCAGTAAATTTCACCCATTATGCATATCTCTTATTCAACTTGTGTTGGCCTTTCAAATGCTTAAAGGACTCATGATCGATAATCACAAACTCCTTAAACTAAAGGTAGTGTGTCATGTTTTTAATGCTCGAACTAATGCATATAATTATTTATCATAAGTAGGGTAGTTTAAGGCTAACTTGCTAAATTTCTTATTGAAATATGCAATAGATCTTCCTCCTTGCATAAGAATTGCGTCTATACCCATAGCTGAAGCATCGCATTCAATTTCAATTGTTTTAGTAAAATCAGGCAAAACAAGTAAAGGAGCATGAGTTAATTTTGCTTGATCAATTAGAATGCCTTCTCTTGTTCATTTTCCTATTTGAATCCAATGTTCTTCTTAATGACTTCGGTAAATGGTGTAGTGATGCTGCTAAAGTGTTTCATGAACCTCCTATAAAAACTAGCGAGTCTATGAAGACTAAGAACATGACCTACACTTATAGGACTCGACTATTCTTGAATCACGCGGATCTTCTCTTCATCAACCTGTATTTCTTGTGCACTCACAATAAAACCAAAAAATACAAGCTTATTGGTACGAAAGGTATACTTTTTCAAGTTAACAAATAAATTCTCTTTTCTAAGTACATTAAAATAAACAACAACAAATCTACTTATGAAAGCACACAAGACATGGTTCATTAATCGCATAAAAGTACTTAGTGCATTAGTTAATCAAAATGGCATAACTAACGACTCAAATAAATCATATTTCATTTTGAAAAACATTTTCTATTCATCACCCTATTTCATTGTTATTTGATGATACCCACTCTTTAAATCAATCTTAAAAAATACACAAGCATCATGCAGCTCATCTAACATATCATCTAAGCAAGAAATAGGATGATGAAACTTTACCGTTATGTTGTTGATTGCTCGATATTCAATGCATGAGGAATACCCACATAAGGGTATCCTTTGTGAGAGTTAAACCTTCTCACAAGGACCTTGATTCTCTGTAACACCCATAAGAGGTTATCTTTTGTGAGAGTTAAACCCTTTCATAAGAACCTTGCTTCTCTGTATTATCTACGAGCAGGTATCCTTTGTGAGAATCAAACCCTCATACAAGGACCTTGATTCTTTGTATCACCCATGAAGGGTATCCTTTATGAGAGTTGAACCCTACCACAAGGACTTTGATTCTCTGTATCATCCACGAGGGGTATCCTTTGTGAGAGTCAAACCTTTAAGGATCTTGATTCTCTTTAACACCCAAGAAGGGGTATCCTTTGTGAAAGTTAAACCCTCATACAAGGACTATATTCTCTGTAATACCCATGAGGGAGTATCTTTTGTGAGAGTTGAACTGTCCCATAAGGACCTTGATTCTCCATATTACCAATAAGCAGATATCCTTTGTGAGAGTTAAACTCTCCCACAAGGACCTTGATTTTTTATATCACTCAATGGGGTATCCTTTGTGAGAGTCGAACCCTTTTATAAAAATCTTAATTCTCTGTATCATATATGAGGGGGTGTCTTTTGTAAGAGTTGAACCCTCCCACAAGGATCTTAAAATGGATTCTAAAATTGACCTCGATCTAGAGGCCCTACAGGGGCTTATTTTCATCTCATGCTCATCTAAGACAAGAGTTTTTCATCAAAATATTTATTTATTTCCATAAACTCAAATACATGCCTTTAGAATTTTATAAATTAAAACATACTTGGATAACCTCATAGATTCAGACATGAATGGATATTTCATTCAAGGATTTCACACTATCCTGTCATCAACGTGTTCTAGTTTATAGGCCTTTGCCCTGATTCCCCTGATAATTTTTATAGGGCCCTTCCTAAGTCAGTCTAAGGACTCCATGTATTGGTTTCTTTATGTTGAGGAGAACTCTTCCAAGCATAAGGTTGCCTTCCATGTATTCGTTAGCTCGCTATTTTTTGTTGTAGTATTTTGCCACTTTTTATTGGTAAGTTGCCATGCGAACTTGCACCTTCTCCCTCTTCTACTCTACTAAGACCAAATTTCCTTTTATTAGCTCATCAATTAATCGCCTTTGAGAAATATAGTTATAGTAGGGTAGGGTGTCAATCTGGGTAGGGATTACTGCTTCCCTATGGCAATTTTGCTGGTGGTTTTAAGGCTTATAATACCTTAGGTAGTGCTTTTTACCCATCCATTTTCTCTTTCGATCAGGTTCTTTTTTAACATCTTCTTAATAATCTTGTTGGCTGCTTCCACTTGACCATTAGTCTTAAGATGTGGGGAAGAAAATAGAAGCTGAATTCCCAGCTGCATGTAAAACTCTTTGAAGGTGTTATTATCAAACTACTTACCATGGTCAATCATTGTGCGCGAAACCCTAAATAAGCATAGTTGGGTTCTCTACACAAAATCCTGTACACTTTTTTCAGTGATCTTTAAAAATGGTTTTCCTTTGACCAACTTAGTGAAATAATTCACAGTAATAATAGCATATTTGTAAGAACCTTTCCTCAAGGTAAAGGCCCTATCAAATCGAGCCCTACTGGGTAAAAAGTCATTGCCCAAACATGGTGCTAAGCTTCTCAAATGGAGTTTGGACTATATTGGTGAATCTTTGACAAACATTACATCTCTTAACTAGGTTCCTTGCATTCTAAAAGGTCGTGGGCTAGTAGTATCCCATATTGAAGACCTTATGAGCTAAGGCTTCTACTCCCGAGTAGTTTCCATATACCTTTATGGATCTCCGTAAGAACTTGCTTCACTTCTTATGGTCATAAACATCTTATGTATGGATGGAAGAAACCTCTTTTATACATCACCCCTTCAATTATCATATATTAGCTGGCATGATACTAGAGTTGTCAAGCTTCCTTCTTATCTATTGAGAGGGTTCCGGTTATGATGTATTCTCGATTGGTGAATCTTTGACAAACATTACATCTCTTAACTAGGTTCTTTGCATTCTAAAAGGTCGTGGGCTAGTAGTATCCCATCTTGAAGACCTTATGAGCTAAGGCTTCTACTCCCGAGTAGTTTCCATATACCTTTATGGATCTCCGTAAGAACTTGCTTCACTTCTTATGGTTATAAACATCTTATATATGGATGGAAGAAACCTCTTTTATACATCACCCCTTCAATTATCATATATTAGCTGGCATGATACTAGAGTTGTCAAGCTTCCTTCTTATCTATTGGGAGGGTTCCAGTTAGGATGTATTCTCGAAGAAGGTCTATCAAGCTGGGTTAGGCATCAATCTGCATCACTTGCCCCTCAGGTTTCTCATATTACTAGGGTTTGGGATAAATGCTAAGCGTGTTTCATCAACGTTTATAGATAGTATTGAGGAAGAAAATGAGTTTTTAGTTGCTTGGAATGACATGCTTGATGAGTATGATTTGCATAATAATAATATGTTGAGAAGTATATTTGAGTTGAAGGAGAAATAAGCTTATGCATATGTTAAACAAGTATGGTCTGCTAGAATGAAAAGTACTCAACTCGGTTAAAGCTATAATGCAAGCTTCAAAGATTATTTGAAGTTAGATTTGAATATGGCATAATTTCTTTTACACTTTGAAGGGGCGGTCAATGATAAATGATATAACGAGTTAGAAGCAGAATATGATTCATGTTACAGGTTGGTTAATTTGAAAATTTCTACTAAAATATTGGTTCAACCTGAGATATTTACACAAAGGAAATTTTTCAAGAGTTTCAAGATCAATTTGAAGAGTCTATTGTGATATTTATAACACGTTGTGCAATGGATGGTGACTCTTTTACCATGGATAATATTAGAATGCTCTATGTGAAGAGAATTTATAAGAATAAATTATCTTACAGTAGTATGATGTTTGAGATGAAAGAGGTTTTATGTAGCCATAGCATCAAGATTCTTAGAGAAGTTGTGAGTGTCTAGAAAACTCATAGCCAATATATTTTAAAAAGGTAGACAAAAGATGCTAGAGTAAGATGTGTGCAAGACATGCATGCGTAGGTTATTCGACCAGATTCCAAGTTACAACAGACAAATTGATACAGGTTTTTATGCTCAACGTTCACCAAGATATCAAGTAGAGCTTCTGAAAGTGAAAAATACAAGCTAGCAAATGAGCATACAATCAACTTGGCTAGACTAGTTGAAATACTTTATGTTTAGAATTAGGCCATACTGTACATGAGAAAGATAGTGAATTTTCTCCAACAAAAAACACAAGTAATATCGAGTTAGATTGTCTTTAAAATGTTACTGTTAAAATAAAAGGTTTAAAAAAAAGGGTCATCTCATGGAAGACGTAGATTTAAGAATAGCTTGGAGATAGCTTTAGCGCAAAAAAAAACAATTCAACAAATCATCTATCACAGTCTCAAATATCTTAGGTGACTATCTAAATTATTAACTATTTAGCATTGTGATAAGGGCAAATTTGTCATATATTTTCTCATGTTTTTATTATTGATATTTTATGATTTTATGAGAATAGATGGCTATTTATGTGCATTATTGTTATTTATAGGGACTTGAACAAAATTTAAAGAAAGAACGCAAAAGGAGTGAAAACAGGGACTAAAATGCAACGTTTTCAAAGTATGTGTCAATCGCCCCAGCGCCACAAGAATTGTCGCCCTAGCGCTGAAATAGTGATCGAAATAAGAAAAATGACCTGCTTAAGTCGTGTCTAGCGCCCCAGCGCCGAAAAGTCACCGCGCCAGCGGTGAAGCCGTTTTCATGCAGCGCCCTAGCGCCAATATCCCACCACTCCAGCGGTAATAGCTTTTTCACGCGTCGCCCCAGCGGCAGATGTATAGCGCGCCCGCGGTAGTGCGAGTCCTAGTCCGACGAGAATTGAGATTTTCAAGCTCATATCAATCCCTATATAAAGCCACTCGTTCCCAGCCTTCAAGGATCAATCCAAGACGACCCAAGAGCACCAAGAATATAGAGCACAAGTCTTAGAGAGCAATAGGAGCTTAATTGAAGCAACCTTAGAGAGAGATACAAGACATTCTTCGGCATCAAGAGTTCCTAGGCAGTGCAATTAAGAGCAATTCGACGTCTATATCGGTTTGCGATTGATTGTATCATGTTTTATTTTTATTTTTACTGCTGTTCTCTTGTAGCCATGAGCTAACTTATTTTCTAGGGTTAATATTTGAACTCAATATGTGAGCTTAACTTGCCATATCTTTTAGTATTTAATAAACTTAGTCTTTTATTATTTAAATTACTTGTGTTTAATGCTTCAATATATCTGGCCAATATATGGTGAATGAATTGGTAATATTTTGATAAACTCGGAAGAGGAATCAATATATTTAGACCTAGGTAATTTGATGCATGATTGCAGAGTAACATTCAATGTTGCATATGCAAGTTTCAATTTAGGATAGGAATATACCTAATTGGCGTGTATGATCAATAAAACCAAATCTTAATGAATCTTAGTTTATTACAAGTACCATAGGAATATAGGTATTTGGTAAATTAGGGTATACTTGCATGACCTTGGAAGAGGCTTGTGAATACATTAGTGTCTTGATCAATAATAAAGACTAAGTAAGTTAAATATTAGAGGATTAATCATTAAAAAGTATATTGAGGGATAATATTAATCCTAGGTTTTCTCTACATTGCTATCTTCTTATTCTCTTTGTATTGTGTTTTTACTTTTATATTTTCTACATTCATTCTTAGGTTTTTATTTATCTGAATAATTATTAGGAAGATATAATTTTAATAATTAGTTAAAAAGAAACAATTATCCCTGTGGGTTCGACATCCGACTTATTTAGTCTCTTTATTACTTGCATACGATAGTGTATACTTGTACTTAATTTATGATATAAAAATATCGCATCACATTGCAATATTTTTAAAATATAAATTCATAGTTTGTCTTGAAAAAATCTTCATTTAATTTATTTATTCTATTTAGACTCATGGCTATTTGCTTTCAGTTGTTAGCAGTAGTCCTTATTCCTCAATAACTTTTCATCCTTATCGAGTTAGTTGTTTTAACGTTTTTTAATATATCTAATTGATAGTTATTTACTATATTTATCATAACAATGATTTTTAATGTTTACGGCAATAGTTAGAGCTATCCTAAGGTCTTCAAGTGCATAATTGCATGCCATGGAGTGGCCAAATCAACAATTCCCACAAATAAGTTTTCAAGATTTGCTTAGGTAAAATAGCATGAATTTCTCCTTTAGGTTTCAAAATTTTCAAGCTTCAAATGACACCAATATAATAGAATAAGTGTGAATATTCCATTGGACATTTAGCTATTTTTCTTGGATTTAGCTCTATTTCAAATATTAGAACTTATGAAACATTTTATTTGAGTTTTATATTATGCTTATATGCAATATTATTCTTTTATGTACATTTATTTTGTGCTATTTTAAATAGATTTTTTTATTTAGTGATAGAATATATATAGTTTGATGATTTTTTTTTTCATTTGGTTATGGACGATGAAGAAAAGCATTCAAGATAAATAAAATATTTTTGTTGAAAGACAAAAATCTGCATAAAACTGGCCCAGAATTTTGTCTATATAATTATGTCACTATGATAAAAAAAAAATCAGTTTTGGAGCTTAAAATTATTTTTTTTTATAATTGTTATCAAAGTAAAAGTAAAAGTAAAGTAAACAAATCTCAAAGAAAACAAAACAAAGGTAAAAAAAATTGTTTTCAAACATTATGGTTTCATTGACCATAGGATGATAGTCAATTAATTGTCAATGATGGTCATTATGGTTTGTTGCTGTGGAGAATAAAATTCAAGAGTGAAGAATATGGCTAGTAAATATTTCATAAATTCACTTGACTTTATTTATTTTTATTTTTATTTTAATAAATTCTACGATATTATTATTTATTTTTATATTAAATAAAAAATCTTAAAATTCTTTATTTGATGAAAGAGAATGAATAAGAAAAGAAAATTTTAAATGAAAGAGAATGAGAAAGGCAACTTTCACTTAGAATTAAAAGTCAAAAAAAAAAATCTTGACCCTTAAATTTTATGGATGCTACATGTTATTAGATCTCAAAAAGCTTAACTAAAGATGAGATGAGGAGAGGTTCCCAATCCCTATATAAAAGGTCATCTCTTGTATATATTTTTCTCATAATAAAATATACAATTTTTCTGAATTCTCTCACATGGTATTAGAGTTAATTGAAAAATTATTTTACTATCCAAATAGTACTAATCTTTGGCCTATGTCTCTGGCCACTATATTTAGTAATCGGCTTGTGCACCTATGTTGCCATCTGTTTGCCCAATCGTCGAAAAAAAACCATTGTTCAACTTAGACGATGTTGGTGATCTCTTTGTTGCCCTCCATGTGTTGCCACACGCCACTAGTTATCGTAAATGGCCATCACCTTAATCTAGACTCCTTTCTCATTGTCAATGTGTTTGGTGAGTGACTGCTTATTGCCGCTATCAATCCACTCCTCGACCACCAATCTATTAAATATGGCCCAATATATAAGCAAATTTGCAAATTAAACCTAATAATTTTTAAAACTTTAGATTAGCCCCAGATTATTGTGATCCTATCAAGTAATTCCTTAGCAAATCTCACTTGGGCAAGGTTTTTGACACTAACAAAAAACCCTCAGTTGAATCCCTACTTTCCTCAAAGCTAGTTCTCTTCCTATCTTAACAAATACTCTTAACATGGGTTTTTTTGTTAGTGTCAAAAACCTTTTAGGCCCAAGTGAGATTTTCTGAGTTACTTGATAAGATCACAATAATTTGGGCTAATTAGAAAAAAGTATTGGATAAATTTGTAATTTTGTCCATATATTGGGGTATATTTGAAAATTTAAAAAAATATATTAAGGAAAATTTGTAGTTAAATTTAATATTGGTACAATTTATTTTCATAAATATTGGGGGCTAAATAAAAATTTTGCTTAAATATTTAGGACAATATATAATTTTTGATAAATTTGGGTAGATTAGAAATTTAACATAAAATCTGGGCATACTTATAACTTTTGAAAACTTTGATTTTGTTTTTTTCTTTTTTTTTTCTATTCTTTTCATATCTATACAATGTATTCCTCAAGTTCTTATTATCATGGAAAAATCAGAAGTGTCTAGCCTATAAATGTCATGTTATATGGACATAATTATATTTGATGGATACAAGTTACTAAGAATTTTCTTAAAGGCAGAAAGCTTTGATATTATGTTACTCACAATATCACTCTATCTAAATACCAGGCTTATGAAACCAAAGAAAAGTTCGTCGAAAGACTAGAGGATTAGGATAGCAAAAATCAACAGATCATTACATAATTTTAAAATACATTCTCCCTATCCATCAGTCTAGACTTTGGTAAATTTGATACTACTAAAGCTCTTTGAGATTTTCTTGATCATCACTATACTACTATCGACTTATCTCATCAATATCATTTACTTCGTAATTTACATTAGTTGCACCAGTAGCCCGAGCATTCCATCATTGATTTTCACTAACAGATGCAATTTTTTATTTTTATTTTTTTGTGATCAATTAGCACTTTTAGAACCTAAATTGAGAATGATGTTGATGCACACAATTTTATTGCCTACAAAAATCATCAATGGCTAATCCACATCCTTATGGCTTCATAGGATTTCTTTGAGTCCACTTATGCTTCTTTACTTTATCAAAGGTCATTACCCAATCTTTATTCGGCTATTGATAAACTTATTTCAAAGGAAACTAAACTTGCTACTCTTTGGACACATCGTACAGATATTATCCTTGCCATTCATAACTCCATTAGAATAAGTCAACCCATAATCACACTTTCCTTAATTAGGCATTAAAACAAAGATACAGATGCTGTCATATAATTGGGCATGTTGTGCTCAATTTCCCTACACATTAATGTTGTATTTATTGCAAAGTTGAGCTGGACATTATGACAAGGATTATTTGAGTAAATGGAATTCATCTCAAAATGCTTTTTTAAAGGGTCATCAACAATTTATTTTTGTCATTATTGATTCTGCCACTAGAGGTGTTAAACAGGTGATCCGAGATAAGTCATATTAATGTAACCCATCGCCATTTATGAAGCCCAGACCATTTTTTAGATTGAGCTCAAAGTGCATCAATCTTAGGCAAGCTTTTTTAAGTTGGCCTATGAATGAAACTCACTTGAATTAATCTAGTATTATATAAAAAAGTAAATGGTCTTCAATTATTTAATTTTATTAATTTACGATAATCAGATATAAGTATAATATTATAATTTAACAAAATGCTCAATTTTATTAATTAAAAAAATATACAAATTTTTATGTCGTAAAGAAAAGAGTGAGAGTTACATCACTATAGTTTAGTACATCCTAACGTGGTTGACACTTACTAAACTATCAATCATTTGCAAGGATTTAGTTTTAATTGTAAATATTACAAGGATAAATTTAACTCACTGCTGGTCTTATTTATCATATTTCTAGATTTTTAAAATCTTCAAATATGTTCCCACTATCATTTTGTGTGCTACTTGCTGCTGCATCCCAATCTTTCACGGATATTAGGCATTCAAATATATCATATGTTAATTTACTCTTTTGATGCTATAGTTAAAACTAGAGGTGTTAGTATATCACCTGTACTAAAAGTCAACTCCGATGCTACAGTTAAAACTAGAAGTGTTTGTATATCATGTGCCATAATAAAAAGTATAGGAAACGTTTTTTTTTTTGTTGTTTTCATCAATTTAAAATGTCAAGTAATTTTAATTAGGGTAAGGACGATTAGACCTCTCCATGTTATAGTGAAAATGACAGTTTACTCACCTTGTTTTTTAAAATTACCAATTTTCACTCCTTTTTTAATAATTGTTTTGGTTAAATTTGATAGAATGACCCTTATTTTTAAAACTTTTTCTTATTTTCAATTGGTATATTGACAACTTTCACTTTCATCAAATTTTTAAAAAAAGGGTAATTTAATCAAATTTAACAGAAAAAATTACAAAAAGGATGGATGCCTAGCAATGTTTTACTATAAACACTAGAAGATGGTGGGAGAGGTGATAATATGTACTTGCCTTCCATTCTCAATCAAAGAGGTGATATCTCAGAATTTAATGAAACCTTAATTGTTCGAATCCCTAAAGTAGCTAAGTCGAAACAAATTGCAGACGATAGGCCTACAAGCCTTTGTAATATTTTTTTTCTTCAAACAAAGTCTCTTGTGTCACAGTGAGAGGAAGAGTGGGCTTTCAACTTTTGTTCTAAAGAATATACATATTTTGAGAATGTGTTTTTATGTGTATGTTATACCTTTCTTTTTTCTTTGCTTTCTGTTCTCCTTTTATAATGTCTTTAAAATAATATATAGTTTATTATTTAAATAATGACATTTATTTATTAAATAATTATCACTTTAAAAAGAGACCTAAAATACGTGAACTATAGTCCTACTCTTTATGGTTAACGTATAATACTCAGTAATTAAATATTACAAGACTTCTAAAATTAATAGACTGATAGTTTTTTAATAAAAAGAAAACACTAAAAATAAAATAAAATCTTTATTGAAAATTTCAAAAATTATCTTTACAATTTTATCCATTTAGTTTTTTAAATTAAAAATTTAATTCATATTTGGATAGGATAATAACTCTAAAATTAATTAATTCTTAATTGATTAATTTTATCCAAATATAAAACATATGCATTTTGAAAATTAATTTCTAGATACAAATAATTTGTGTAATAACACAATCTTTTTTTATTGTTCACTGAAATAACTAAAGAGATGCTATTGGAGACCTATGGATGTACAATTTCAAGTTTTAATAAATTTTGAACAATTAACTAAATTCTTGAATTAATTAATCTAATTTATTAATTTCAGTGTTATTCCACTAAAAATCTGAAATTGTACTATTAAAATTGCAGATGTAATTTACTTAAAAAACTTGGAGTAGTCCATTGATTTAATCGCTATATGCAATTCAACCCTCTATAAATGATTCATAATTAAAGTTAGGCTAATTACTATTTTATCCATCTAATTACTTCTTTATCCTTAAGTACCATAAATTCACCAGTGAATAATTAATTTATAAACTTGTTACAAATTTAATACTCTAATCGTTCAATTCCAGAATTAACACTTAAGGAAACTATCTTTCTAACTTCTGTTAGAAAGAAATGGATTTCATATTTGTAAATCACATTCTCAACTGCTTATCTCACTAATCACCTAAATATAAGTTTTTAGCCTGTTCTTCAGACAAACTGTAATAAGTATTTCAAATGACATAACAAATAGAAGTTTATGATCGCTCGAGATTGAGATTGATCTGCATATGATCATCAATTGACGTTATTTGAATTCTTATTTCACAACGGTATTTTACATAAGAATTCAAACTACGTCTGGTCAAGTTCTATATATCATATTATATAAAGTGTCTCCACCAAAATATCAATACATTAGTAATTCAAATAAAATCACCACATTCTCAATGTCAGTAGACCGCACTAGTAATATTTAATTAAAGATTCCAAACTTTAATTTATTTCTTACGAACTTTTTTCTATTTATTATCTATAATTTTAATTCTGTTGTATATAATAATTATATAATAAGGTTATGGTCACACAAATAAACAAGGAGTTTTCTAATATTTACAGCATAACATTATAAACAATTTTCAAGTATAAAATTGTAACTATATTCATTTCATAAAAATAGTACAAGTACATACTTTTGGGACACTATCCGTAGCATTACACTAAGGACAAAAGTGAGCCTATGCTTTCTATAAAAACAACCACAAATTTCACATTATTTACAATTAAAAAACCTAAACAAAGAGACTGAAATTATAAATTATTAAAATGCAAATGTTATTAGTAATGGTGTCAAGAACATAAAGAACAATGATACGATCAACAGCTTATGCCACTTGCACCAATGGTGGCAAGCATAACCAAGATGGCAGCAACTGTGGATGTCGGTTTCATTCAAAAATTTGTTTTAAAACAAAGAAAAAAAAAAGTCTTAAATCCTCATCTGATGTTCAGCTGATGTCAAGATACTGAGCAACAAGTAACTAGATCACCAACAATCGTGAACATCGAATTAAGACGCGAGCTTGGTAGCAAGATTATGTGTGTGAGATCAAATATGCACAAGAACACGTTAATATTTTGCAAGTTGTAAACACCAATAATTATCTGGCACGCGTTAATTTTTAGATTTTTATAATCAAAACTACGTAGTTTTAAGTTTAGGATACTACAATATTAATATTTCACTGACGCTTTTATATAATGTCAGTAAGTCTAATAAAATATCAATTGTGCTACAATTGATACAAAGTTTATATTTTAACGAATGTGTCACCAATTAGTGACTATATTTGTTAAGTAATTGTTAACTGTTTATTTATTATTGATATATTAGTTATATAATACCAATCAATAATTAGCACATCAGATACTATGTCAATTTAAATACAAACTTCATATCTTATTTATATAAACAAAGCATTACTCGTACATTATTATTACATAATGTTTTCATTTTCACTAACACTATTTAAAATTAACTACCAATAATTGTTTGCCTCAACTAAAGAGTTTAAAAACTAACCTGTTGATACAAATCAGGTTGCCAAAGTTTCACAAGATCCGTTGAGTATCCATGCAGGTCCAATGACATGGGCAAGAACTAAGAAAATGAAGTAAGCATTAAATAGGCTAGTTGAGCACATCTCAAATTTATGCTTTGTTCAAGATGCTAAAATGCCTAAGTTGAGTGTTTAAGATGGTCAATGCTTTGCCAATGTTATTCAAGTTTCTTTAAGTGATCTGAAGCAATTTACATGAAGAACAAAATAAGTTATAATCAATTTAGGAAACAAGATTTGGTGCATTATCAATTTAAAAAGGAAATCAGAAACATAAAAGGAAATAATGGCATATAGATTTGCAAACTTTATTTTGTTTTCTAATTTCTTAGATCCTTATTTTCATTTTAGTTTATGTTACATTTAGAAACAAAGATATAGGAATTTTTTTTGCCTTAATAAGCCTGTTATTTATTTCCTTTTTTTTAATCAAGTTCTTACTATGCCTTGGATTTGATCTATTTTTCTTTTAGCTATTTAGTGATTTTGGCTATATAAGCTGCTATAGCCCCCAGGGAAATTCATAGTTTACGATATTAATATTATTGAGAGTTTTCTCTTGGTTCCACAAAAACTTGAAATTTTGCATTTAAAGCTTAATCTCATCCAATAACACCCAACCACCCACTTAATTTTACATTGCAACACCTTTTTTTTTAGCTCTATAAATACATGGCCTTATTTATGCATCTTCATACATACTCAAAATCATTCAAGGGTTAGGGAGAGTGTAACAATGGTGGAAACATTAACTCGTAAATTCACAAAAATTTGTGTCTTTTGTGGATATAACAAAATAGGAGAGTTTGTAGAAGCAGCAGAAACCCTTAGTAAGGTGTTAGCTGAGCAAAAAATTCATTTAGTATATAGGGGAGGTAGCCATGGATTAATGAGGTATATAACAACAGCTACACATAATAAAGACAGTTGAGTTTTGGGTATCATATCGAAAGCTATAGTTATTGGGAATAGTGTAGGAAACATAATTGGGGATGAGTTACAGGTATCATCAATACATGAACTCATGTCTCTAATGCTTAGAAATGCTGATGCCTTCATAGCTCTACCAGGTGGCTTTGAAACTTTTGAGAAATTTTTTAAAATTACCTCTTTGGCACAATTGCAAATCCACAAAAAATTCATTGGTTTGTTAAATGTTGGCCATTTTTATAATGATTTATTATCTTTTCTTGACTATGCGTGAAAACATAATTCATCTCATTTATGGCATGATGAATCCTCATTTTTTCTTCAATTATTGATCAATTGCTTGATGAATTACAAACTTTTATACCTCTATATGATCCAGTAATGCGTCAGATAGATTGGTATCTTGATGATAGTGAAAAGAAACGCAAGATAGATTTGACTCTCTATCTGTAGTCTCTATACTTTTATTTCCTTTTCAATATTTTGTGTGGTTTGTTTTATTTTGTTACTGATTTTTCTTCTCAATAAAAGTTGTTTCAAGTGATATTTTTTATACTCTACTCTTACTGTATTTTGACATTGAGGACAATATCTCAATCTAGTTGGGGGAGAGATAGTTCATATACGATGTCAATGTTACTTTTTGTTATCATTTTGTTATTTTCCTCAAAATAAAATTGACATCTGGCATTATGAATGGCATGAGTAAAAGGTTTTTTTTTTAACTCTTGAGATGCATTCTAACCCACTTGTTATTTTTATATTTGTATTTCATGCATATGTGTTCTTCTTAGTAATTCTTGTGTAAAATAGTTTGATTTTCTATCAAGGTATGATTTCAAAATTGTTTAGTATAAAAAGTAACTTCTAAAATCATTTCTTGAGCACAATATTGAGGCTTGTGATAAGATGGATGATGCAATATATATAGTCAAGAGATTTTCTATGTTTAAGTATACATTTTTTAATCTCACACATCTTTTTGTGAGTGAGTGGAGAGGTTTGAGAAAACAGCTTACAAACTTTTATTGTTCTTTTGAATTGGTTAATTTTTGTTTGGAGTGAAATTATTCGGATAAAAGGAATGATTTGGTTGTCTAGCCAAAGGATGACTCAAATTTGTGAAATGTATTTTGGTGAGAAGTAATTCTTATTTTGTAATATTTTTTTGATGTTCTTCATATTCTCCAAAAAAAAAAGAAAGAGAAAAAGTCACTTTCATTCAATAAAAGTCTTCGTTCAATGTTAAAAGACAAAAGTGTAAAAAACAAATGAAGGAAAAAAGAGAGAGAATCAATTCATTACAATAAAGTCTTTATTTTCAAAGACAAAGTCTTTAGGAAACAGTGTTTCTCACCGGGCTATGTTTGTGATATTCGTGATGGAGGTCCTAAAAGCTAGCACGGGCCTTTTAAACAATTTTTCACTTGTGAGAATATGGAGTTGAGACTTTTACATGAAGAAAATTTTAAGGCTAAATATCAAAGTTTGTGATCAAAAGGTTTTGGCTTAGTTCACACACACACAATTTCGAAAGTTCTGAAACAACTTTGATAACAATTGTTATCTTGAATTGACATTTTGTTTGAAATGCTTAGATAGTTGTTTTTAATTTATTTACGCTTGAATTGCTAGGGACTAGCAATACGCTAGTTAGGGGGGTATGATGAACACTTAAAAATACACATTTGATAAAATGTTTTATCATTTTCTATCATTAGTTTTATTAATCTCCCTAACTTGAGCATGTTTTTAGTATTATACCTCATTAAGTTTTTAACTATTTTAATGTAGGTTCAATAAATTGTGTATATCTTTCTACCAAAAAATTCAATTGAAGTAATTCTTTAATTGTGCATAGATAATGTCATGTACAACAAAATTTGAAGAGGGCCCATCTACAGTGTAACCTAGTTTAAGCAGGCTTTTGAATTTGAACTGTATCTTATAAAGTACGAATCTAATTGGTAAGATTCTAGAAGCCACGAAAATATAATTCAATTATCTATAAATTGTTAGTTGAGAAGAAAGTCCAATTTGGCCAATTGTTCAATCAAAAGAGCATTACAAATTTTGTGGAAAGTTTGGTAGTAAAAATGTTAAAGATTTTGTCACATATAAATAGTGCCAATAAATTTTCCTGTTTAAGGATACCCTTGGTTGAAGGGGGAAATTATCTTCTTTCATTTTCTAATCTTTAGTTCATTTTTCATTTTATTTTCTCAAGTTATGTTGTTCCAAACTCTTAGCTAAGTGGTTTTAGTTTGTTTGAAGCCTTGATTCTTTGTAGACTAAGGGCACAAAGAATGTTTGGAAAAATCTTCTACATATCAACAACGTATTTTTACAAATGATATTTTTCATCAATTAAAATCATTTTTCAAGTGAGTAAAAGGATCAAAGGAACTCTACTATAACCTAAGTAAGTGTGGATCTCTAATATCCTAGTGTTCTTTAAATTGATTTCTTAATTTAAACTTGGTAATCTTTTCTTTTAAAATCAACCAATATTCTCTATCTTTGGGTATAATACTTCATTACTTTTGAACATTGACAAACAACCCTTGTTCTTTGTGATCATTCCCTATGGATGCGAGACTCGAACTTACGAGTAAATACTATAATTAAGACAACCTACACTTGGGTAATACAATATTTAAGTTGTAGCACTGGGTCTTTGTCCCATTTAAGACAAGACTTTAACTTTTTAGATTTTGTTGAGACTTATAATCTGCTAACTCTTAGCAATTATAATATTTAGCGTAGCTAACTCTTAGCAGTTATAATATTTAGCGTCGTTAACTCTTAGCACTGATCTAAACTCCTTTGAACCAGATCTAAACTCTTTCAAATCATACAGTGTCTGAAATGTAACAAACATCTTATTTTATATTAACAATTTTATTCGAAATATTTATAGAATAAATATTAAAAATTAATATCTATACACTATCAAAATGGCACATAAGTACAATTTTCAATAACTCCCACTTGCTCTAGTTCCATTCATGATGATATCTAATTCCTATCGTCTCCATGTGTTTCTCAAACACATTAAGAGTTAATACTTGAGTGGGTCTGGTATATTATTGATGGAATATATCCTAGATATTATTGCATCTCCAATAGCTAAGAACTTTATAATTATGTGGTATTCAGAGTCTACATAATCAGAATTCTGGTGTGCCTTATGACTTATTGACTTGAACAATTATCCCGTTATTGTTGCATTTAGTGGGATAGGATCCACTGAGTTTGAAACTATTCTAAGTTTTATAACTAAATTGTATATGCACACAAATTCTTTTGTAGGTTTCTCAAGTCGCAACATATTCTGCCTACAAGGTAGAATTAGCTATGGATATTTATATTGCATTCACAACTAACTACAGTACCGTTGAGAAGAAATACAAAACTAGATGTAAACTTTCTATTATCAGAATCAGATTGGAAGTTTGAGTCTGTGTATCCTCTCATTTGTAAGTAACTTTCTCCATGATTTATAAACTTATCCTCTATACCTCTAAGGTATATCAGATTATTTCTAGACCATTTAATGGTTGTGACTTGAATTAGTCCAATACCGGTTCATAATATTTATAGCCATCTAGATGCAGGTTTTATATATAACATGGCAAAGAACAATCTACTTTAACTGATGCACATGGTATGTTAGACATTATGACCCTTTCATCTTCCCTCTGAGGACACATCTTTCTTAAAAGATGAATGCCATGTCTAAAAGATAAATTAACTGTCTCACAGTTACTGAAATTGTACCTTTTTAGGATATAGTCTATGTACAAGGATTGAGATAGTCCTATCAGCCTCCTAGATCTATATCTATAATGCTTTATAGCTAGTATATAGGAAGTCTGTCCTAAATCTTTCATGAAGAATTTTTTACTCAGATAACTATTAACTGATTGACTTATATATCAGCATCATTTCTGACAAGAAGTATATAATCCACACAAAGAACTTAAAAGATAATCATGCTCCCACTATTCTTTCTAAACATATTCTAAACATACACACTTTTTCTACGTTCTTAATGAAACCAGACTCTCTGATTTACTTGTTCAATTGAAGATTTTAGCTTTGGGAAAACTAATGAAATTCGAATTCACTCTAGCATGACTATTAGTGAAAAGATTTCTTCATCTCTCTAAGTGTAAACCTTTGTCACCAGTTAGACTTTGAAGGCTTCTACCTTTATTATTAGTCCCACACTTCCATTGTATAAACTAATTTATAACAAATAGGAACTATTCTTATAGGAAGCACAACCAAGTCCAAACTTGATTGTTCCACATAGAGTCAATTTTAGATTTTATGGCTTCTTATTATTTTTCCCGAATCAATGTTCACCATCATCTATCTATAAGTCAAAAGATTCTTTTGTTCAAATAATAAAACACTAAAGGCACATATAGGTATCAAGTATACCTAATGTGTGATGCTTAATATTATTTCTAACTTATAAAAAGAGTGTGTTAAAGGTATTTCACTTAATTGAATTTTAAGCTCCATGGTCGGTTCATATACATTTTGATTAACTTCATTAAGTTTAGTCTTTTTACAATCCCCACAATCTATGAGAAACTATTTCTCTAGAAAGTTTGTCTAATGAGAAACAAATACATTTCACTTCTCTAGATCATAAAACTGGTATCCTATAGAATACTTGGGATACTCAATGAACTAACACTTATACCCTTTGGGTGCAAGTTCATCTTCTCACATAACTCTTGTGCAACTAGAACAACCTAAAATCTTAACATACTTAAGATTCGATTTTCTACTAGTCCATATCTTATATAGAATAGAAGGAATAACTTTCAATGAAACTTTATTTAACAAGTGATTAGTAGTTACTCAAGCACATCCCTAACATAGATATTTTAAAAAATCGGTGAAGCTCAACATTAATCGAACCGTATCTAATAAAGTCTAATTCCTCATCTCCAAAACACCTTTGCGTTGAGGAGTACCTAGAGGACTATATTGATGCGAGAATCTTATTCTTCTTTAAATTATCTATGAATATACTACTTATGTATAAATCGCCTCGATCTGATCAAAGGCATTACATAAGACTTTGTTTCTCTACTTCTAGACGGGACTTTTTAAACACTTCAAAATTTTTCAACTTGTGTTTCCCATAAACACATATCTGTATCGTGACAAATCACGATAATAGTGAAATATTAAAATCCACCCATTAGTAATATGATTCATTGGACCATATACATCACTATGTATTAGTTCCAATAAATCAGTGACTCGGTATCAAATACCGACAAGGTTTCATAGTTAGATCAGGTATTTACCTATCCTTAACAAGACAGGATAGTCGTCTCACTTCTATATAACTTAATTTTATGCCCCACAGTTTACTATTATTTCCGAACTACTAATTGTATTATTCATCTAGAGATTTTTTATTATATTTAAAATATAATAGTCATTCATTAACTGACATTCAGTTAGCAAAATGTTATCACTATCATATTCATATAATTGAACTATTCATGATGTATCCATGATAACAAGGAATGAAATGATTCGCCTAATAATCTTTAGCACAAAGTATCAATTTTACAATGTAATGCTTCTGCCAGAATGGAGAAGTGTCTTAAAAGTCCTAAAATCATATATTCTAAATTAACTTGTCAATGATCAAATATATATTATTAATACCACCACTAAACTTTAACAATATGGACAATACGTTTTCATATATTTTCCTCATCACATGTTTAACCGACATAGTTCAAATTATACCGACCATTCTCTCATACTTTAGCAACATTGAGAAAGATTGATATGACCTGTCTAATATCATATTGACAAGACGGACATTACATAATATTGTCTCATAATGAAATACTATTCAACCTAATTAAGAGAGATATTTACATTCTTGTCCCCATCTCATGAGGATGTGATTCTCAATCACACATTTATTTTGTGTAATCACAACTAATCCCCACAAGTAGGGCTCCTATTATGGTTACTAATACAAATTAATGGGCCTAGTTTATAATGAAATTATTATAACAACTTTTAAATGGCATAAAAAAAATATTTTTAAGCACTTTAAAAAATAAATAATCCGAGTAATTGGCGTAATTACAACTTAGGTTCGTAATGCTCTAGTGCTGGAGGCCTGCCTCCAGTGTCGCAGCATCAACCTTTACATGTCACCACTCTAGCACCGCAATGCTGACCTTCTAGCATTGCAGCACTGGTCACCATTCAACACTGCGGCACTGAGCTAATAGTGTTGTGGTGCTAGAGTCTAACCCTAGTGCTACAACACTAGATGTTCTGCAGCCAACACTGCAGTGCCAGGCCCTTTTGGCCAACTAGCACTACGACACTAAAGGCTCTACCTCTAGCGCTATGTCGGGATGCTCCTAACCAGTGTTGTGGCCCTGTAGCCTAGAACGACCAGCACCGTGGCTCTTATCTAGACTTAAATGTTAAGTACATCACTTAATTAGTTGACAAGAGTTATAAGCTAATAAGATATTGACAAGTGACATAATTTTGGTACATGAATAAGTTTACCATGAATTCACCCATTAACCTTGTTAGTAAAATCAATTAATGTAAAATTAATTATTAAAATAATTTTTAAATAATTGAATAAATATTATTTAAATAATAATAAATACATTTTTATTTGTTTGTTATTTTATTCTTAAATGAAAGACATGCCTAATTTGAAAATTAATGGTCCATTTATTTTTATTGAAAATTGGTTGGCTACTTAGTGAAAGTGGTAGAACTCTTGTAAAGTGCGACAACCACTAAACAATGATAAAGAATTGATTTTGATTTTTTTGTATCAAATGTGAACAATAGATGCGCTTTTTAGAGAGAAAGAGGGAGAGAGAAAGTTATTTTCCAAAGCAAAGAGTTATAAGAAAAACAAGAGAAAAACAATAATAATTCATCTATTCTTCTCTTTAGAAACAAAACTTGAAAAAAAAAGAGTTTACGAGCTAAGTACTTACTATTGGAGACAATTTGTACCTGCCATACTAGATTCACAATCCCACTGGATTGTTGTGAACTAGTATTGTACAAAGATTCACTTCAAGGTGAGCTTCGGAATTGACATCTTCACTGAAGTTCATCAAAGGTATGTTTCTCTAATCTTAAGTTATTAATGATTTTTATTTTTATGTGTATATGTTGATTATATATGTAATTCCACTGCAAAATTGTATATATGATACATGTATTTAGTTTTTTCAACATGTACACAATCACATGCATACACCTTAAAATACATTAACAAGTGGTATCAGAGCATGTTTATTATATTTCTCGGTTGTTGGAGTGTTGTATGAAGTGTTTTGAATGTCTAGAAATAGTAAGAACTAGATTTTAAAGTGTTTAAATGCAGAAAATAGCTATTGTCAAGTGAATGCCGCCCACTGTGTTTATAACGCAGGAGTGTTCAACACAGAATGCTGGGGCATTCAACACGGAATGCTGGATCGTTCAGCTTGGGTGTTCTCTAGGTTTCTAGAATACTAGGGCGTTCAAGAATCAGACACTGGAGCATTCTTAAGCTTAACGCTAGGGCGTTAAGTCTGTTAATGCAGAAGCGTTCAGATGCATAACGTTGGGGCGTTGATGAACACATAAAAATGCATATTTTTTAAGAGATTCAGTCACCATTTAATGTCACAAATTTTAGCATTTTTGTACTTTTAGCTTGAAATAAAGTTTTCTCCTTAAATTGTTATTAATGAATATTATTTGCACAGTTTTAGGTGAAATAGACATAACTCTCAATGTAGAAATAAAAATGAAGAAATTCTTGAACCTAGAGTAACATGACTCAATTTTACATAAACTTCAAGAACAGTTGAAAAGCCAAATCCAACATGTTATTGGCCAAAAATTGAGATACAATATAATCAGGCTACAACTTCCGCTCAACTTGACCTAACTCAGGTATTTAGACCGTATCTCATAAAATACGTACTCAATTGGTATAATTCTTGCAGTTGTATTATCAACAACTCTTATGTTTATGGTAAAGTCCAAATCAGCCGTTATCAAAGATCAAATTGTATTGCAAGTGGGTAAAAGGGTTGTTGGCCGAAATCTGATGTATATTTAGAATTTGGCTCATATCTCATTGGATACTCATCCAATTTAGATGAACTTGGTGCCTATGGAAAGAAGAGATAAAATTCTACAACTATTATTTCGGTTAAAAAGACTACGTCGGTCATTTACATTATCAAAAAGGAGCTGCAAGTGGATGAACGAGTTGTTGGCCTAAAATTATTGAAGATTGATGTCACACATGACATATTTTCATTCATTGCCTATATAAGGACACTCTTAGGACATTTTTAACATTAGATAATTCTCTCTTATTTTCTGCTCATTAAAATGTATTGTAATCTGGGTTAGAGTTCTTGGCAAGGCTAAGAGATGAACTTTTATGTGTAATAAATTTACTTCTATGCTTTAATTTGTTGTTAAGAGCTATAAATGTTGTAAGTTTGATTATACTTAAACTCTTATCTATTTTATTTTATAGAATCCAAAAGTTATAATTCTCATGTTTCATATATTTTCAGTCATGCTTTCTTTATGTGATTCTTGTTGAATTATAATTGTTATTGGTTACATTGTTTTATATATTATTCTTTTATTGCAATATTGTCAATTGATATATTGTCGATCTTGGATAACATGTAAAGGTAATAAATATTTGATATTCAAGTTGATCTTTTACTGCAACATTGTCAAAATAATATGTTGTCGATCTTAGATAACTTGTATAAATGAACATGATTTGTGTTAATATTTGCAAAAGAGTTTAGTCATATCAAATGCATGTGTTATCAAATGTGCTATATTTTACATATCTTCCGATTGAGTTATAAACATTGAATCAAAGTGTAGAGTAGATTTATAAAGCATGATTGTGATTCTCGAAGCTTTGTTTAAATCATCATAAGACATTTTCCTCAATTCATAGACAATTCTATCTCATCCACTTAAACAAATTAATTAATTTTCTCCTTTGCTACTGCTTTAATATTTTATTTAACCAACCTATTTTACCAAAAGCTTCCTCGTGGGATAAACACCTCAATCTATACTACGATAGCCGTATTACATTTTAAGTGTAAACAAAATTTGGCGCCGTTTTCGGGGAGGCACATTAAGCGAAAGTCAGTTGCGTTTATCAATACTAAAGCGGTAACTTTGTACATTTTCTTTTCTTTGTAAAATCTTAGTTTTATTTCCCCTGTTGTAATTCATTTTATTGTTCATGGTTGGTTTTACAACCTGATTTATTTTGTTTTCTTTAGTTAATTTGTTATATTTTATTTTATTTTAATGATTGATTTTACCGCCTAACTGAGTTTATTTATTTTTATTTATTTATTATACTTCGCACTTGTTTTTCTTTTTTTTTTATTGCATTTTATTTCCTTTTATTTATTACTACACTTTACCTTTTTTTAAAGTTAATTTGTCGTATTTTATTTTATTTTAATGGCTGGTTCTATCGCCTAACTTAGTTTTTTTTTTAATTGAACTTTATTTATTTATTGCACTTTAGTTTATTTATTGTACTTTATTTATATATTGCACTTTATTTTATTTCATTTATTTATTACACTTTTGTTTTGTATTTATTATTATTTTTATTTAATTATTGTACTTTATTTTCTTTAGTTAATATATTGTATTTGTTTTATTTTAATGGTCGATTTTACCGCCTAACTTTTTATTTATCTACTTATTGTACCTTTTTTTTATTTATTGTACTTTATTTTATTTTTTTCTTTTTATTTTTTTATTGTACTTTGCATTTTATTTTTCTTTATTTATTTTACTTTTTTATTATTCCCTAGGGATGTACAAGAAGCCTTATTCACCATATTCTAAAACCTATAATTCTAGCTAGAGAAACCACCCAAACTTTAGTTAGAAATCTGACCAACAAGCTAACAGCCATTGGAAACAAGAACAACAAGCACCCAAGTCTTATGTTACACCTCAATATAATGCACGACCAACTAGGAGTCCTTTAGAGGATTCATTACAAGCATTTATGGAGGCAAAGTAAGACTAATAAAAAATTTGAAACAGTTCTTGTGCAAGTGATAGACAAAAATAAAGAAATCAAGAGTCAAATCACAAAGCTGACCAATGCCTTAACTGTACAAGAGCGAGGTAAGTTTTCATCTCAACTTCAATCCAATCCAAAAGGATAATTTATGGCGCAAGCTTCTACTTTTGATGCACAAAATCCCAAAGAAATCAATGTCATTACTACTCGAAGTGGTAAGATTGCAAGTAAGTCTACTTCTAAAATTAACACATCTACGAGAGTGGAAAAAAAGTCCGAAAAAAAGTTTTTAATCCCAGTACCTTTTTCTCAATCTCTTCGATCGATTGGGAAAAATTCAGAAATTCAAGGTGAGATTTTGGAACATTTGAAAGAAGTTAAGATTAATCTTCTCTTGTTACATTTGATTAAGCAGGTTCCAACTTATGCCAAAGTCATTAAGGATCTATGTACTATTAAAAGAAAACACCATGTAAAGAAAATTGCATTTTTTACAGAACAGGTAAGTGCAGTGATTGAACAAAAGACACCACCCAAGTATAAAGACCCAGGATATCTCACAATCTCCTGCCAAATTGGGACACATGAGTTTGGTCAAGCTTTGTTGGACTTAGGACCAAGTGTAAATTTAATGCCTTATTTTATTTACTTTCAATTGGGATTTGGTGAGATTAAACCTATATCTGTAGTCCTACAATTAGCTAACCGATCAATTAAGAAACCACGGGGAATAGTAGAAGATGTTTTGTTGGAAATTGATAAATTTTACTACCCTGTTGATTTTCTTGTTTTAGATACTCATTTAGGTGTTAACATGTAGTCAAAAATCCCTCTTATTTTGGGGATACCTTTTCTTGCCACTGCTAACACTCTTATTAATTATAGAAATGGTCTAATGAAATTATCTTTTAGGAATATGACTCTTGAGGTGAACATTTTTAATATTGGCAAAAAACCACGAGAAGAATATGAATGCTATCATTCATATATGATAGACACAATTGTAGTGGAGGAAGCTTATAAAAATCATAGCTCTGATTCTTTGAAAAACCTTCTCAATTTTGATTTTGAAGAATTGTATTATCCTGATGTAACAACTAATGTGTTTAGTATTTTTGACTCACAGGAAAAAGGGACTTGATTTTGGCAGCCACGCTTTGAAGAGTTGCCACGAGAGAGGGAGAGACCAAAACCATCAAACCTCGAGACACCATAAGTTGAGCTTTCTCCACTGCCCAAAGGTTTGAAACATGCATTCTTGGGATGAGGTGATACCTTTCCTATCATCATTTCTTCTGAACTTAGTACTGAACAAGAGGAAAAATTGATAAAATTTTTAAAAGAACATAAGTCTGCACTAGGTAGGACCATAGATGATATTAAAGGTATTTCTCTATTGATATGCTTCCGTAGAATTCATTTGGAAGAAGGTGCCCAACCTCATAGGGACCCACAAAGAAGACTTAACCTAACAATAAAAGAAGTAGTGAAGAATGAGGTCTTGAAACTATTAGATGCGGGTATAATCGACCCAATTTCTAATAGCCAATGGGTAAGTCCAACTCAAGTAGTTTCTAAGAAATCTGGGGTTACTGTTGTGGAAAATGATAATGGAATACCTGTTCCAACTAGGGTGGTAAGTGGTTGGTGAATGTGCATTGATTATAGAAAATTAAAAACAGCCACTAGGAAAAGCTATTTTCCATTGCCTTTTTATCAACCAAATTTTAGAACGTGTAGTTGGACATCCTTTTTATTACCTTTTTTATGGGTATTCAGGATATTACCAGATTGAGATTGCTATAGAAGATCAAGAAAAAACCACTTTTACATGCCCTTTTGGTACTTCTGCTTTTCTTAGAATGCCATTTGGATTATGTAATGCATCAGCTACTTTTCAATGTTGTATGTTGAGTATTTTCTCTAATATGATTAAAAAATGCATGGAAGTTTTTATGGATGATTTGACTATTTTTGGTAATTCTTTTGATTTATGCCTACTTAACTTGAAAGCTATTTTGAGTAGATGTAAAGAAAAAGGACTTGTGCTATAAATTGGGAGAAATGTTATTTCATGGTATCTTCAGGAATCGTTTTGGGCCACATTGTATCTAAAAGAAAGATAGAGGTTGACAAGGCCAAAATTGAATTAATCTCTAAATTACCTATACCCAAAATGGTAAAGAATGTCCGATCTTTTCATGGATACGCTGGCTTTTATAGAAGGTTTATACAAAATGTTTTTGCCATATCTAGACCATTGTGTAACCTTTTGCTAAAAGATACAGAATTTACATGAACACAAGAGTGTACGGAGGCATTCTGAACACTCATTGCCAAACTCACCATCGCTCCTATCATACAATCACCAGATTAGAACCTCCAATTTGAAATTATGTGTGATGCAAGTAATTATACTGTAGGAGCAGTTCTTGGGCAATGAAAGTAGGGAAAACCCTTTGTTAATTATTATGCTAGTAGGACTTTGAATGATGCTCAGATGAATTATACTACTATTGAAAAAAAATACTAGCTGTTGTTTTTACCTTAGACAAATTCCGTTCTTATTTGATTGGTTCACCTATTGTTATTTTTACTAACCACGCAGCCCTTAAGTACCTTTTTTTTCTAAAAAGGATACTAAAGCCTATTTAATTAGGTGGATTCTTCTTTTGCAGGAATTTGATCTAACCATCAAAGACAAGAAGGGCGTTAAAAATGTTGTCGCTGATCATCTATCCTGTCTTGAGTTCACTGACTCCACTGATTTGCCACCCATTCAAGATGATTTTCCTGATGAACATCTTTTTACTACAAGCCAAATACCTTGGTATCACATATCAAAAATTATTTGGTTTGTGGTGAACTTCTATATAACTTAAGTGCACAAGATAAGCGTAAGTTCTTAGTTGAGGTACGTAATTTTTATTGGGATGATCTATATCTTTTCAAATACTATCCTGACCAAATTATGAGGCGTTGTATTCCTGAAATTGAAGTTTTTAGTGTCTTAAATTTTTTATCATAGTGCTGCTTCTGGTGGTCATTTTTCTGTGAAGAAGACAGCTGTGAAAATTTTACAGTGTGGTATTTACTGGCCTACTTTGTTCAAAGACACTAATAATTTTTGTCGTTCTTGTGAAAGATGTCAAAAGTTAGGTGCTTTATCTCGAAGACATATGATGCCTCTTAACCCTATTCTTGTTATCGAGATATTTGATTGTTGGGGTATCGATTTTATGGGTCATTTTTCCTAATCTTTTGGCTACCTTTACATCTTTCTAGCTGTTGAATATGTATCAAAATGAGTGGAGGCTGTAGCTTGTCGTACTAATGATAATACAACTGTGGTAAAATTCTTAAAAGAAAATGTGATATCTAGGTACGGTACACCATGTGTCATCATTAGTGACCAAGGAACATATTTTTGTAACCGTTCTTTTAAAACTTTGATGCGTAGATATGGTGTTCTTCACAAAGTGTCCACTGCATACCATCCACAGACAAATGGACAAGCCGAGCTAGCAAATAAAGAGGTCAAACAGATTTTGAAAAAGACGGTTAACCCGAATCACAAAGATTGGTCTCTATACCTTTCTGATGCATTATGGGCATATCACATTGCATACAAAACCATCTTAGAAATGTCTCTATACCGGCTTGTTTATGGGAAAGCTTGCCATTTACCTATTGAGCTAGAGCATAAAGCTTATTGGGTTGTCAAAGCCCTTAACTTTGATTTGAATGCTGCAGGTCTCCAGAGAAAGTTACAATTGTCGAAAATAAAAGAGCTACGAAATGACGCATATGACAACTCTAGAATTTACAAAGTTAAAATGAAAGCAGCTCGTGACAAATAGATCTCAAGAAAATATTTTGAGCCAAATCAACGAGTCTATCTTTATGATTCTCGATTGCATTTACACCTTGAAAAGTTGAGATCTCGATGGACTGGTCCATTAATGGTAAGGTACATTTTTTTTAATGGTGCTGTTGAAATCGAGGACCCCACTGATGGGCAAACTTTCAAAGTGAATGGACAGCGGCTGAAAAGCTATATGAAAAAAGTAGACCACTCTATGTACTTAGACGAGATCCCTCTTGTGGATCTTGTCTATCATGCTTGATCAGGTTCAATCTATCTGTACCATATTTTATATTTTGTCTATATTTTAGATTTTGACTTTTTATTTTTGCTTTTATTTTCTTTCACATTTTATTTTACTTTTTTTTCTTCTTTTTTTTCTTTAGTGTGATTTTATTTTTCGGTCAAATGGTGGATACGGTACTTCATGACCATTAAAGTTGGTTTCTCAGTTCCCTCAAAAGTGTCCCTCAAACTGTGCATTCATCTCTTTTCTTTCTTTCAAAATGGATCGCATTCTTGCCAACCTTAAAAAACATTTTCCTTCATTGCCTTAAAATGCTCTACTTAAGATTTACATAGCACGGTGTGAAAGACTAAGGCTATTAATGTTGGGTAATATCCCTGTGGATCTTCGTTTGTTAATTGAAGCCAAGGTTCGATTATCTAGTGAGTCTGTAAATAATTTTGTTTCTTTTATACCTAGTCTTGGAAGAAGCTCTTATGCCAAAAGAGGATGAGAAAAGAACAAGTATGTCATAAATGTGCTTGATGGAATTGTAACCGGAGTTGTCGTTCTTTAGGATTTACATCTAGAAATTGAGAAGCCAAAATTCAGTTCATTAAGGATGGACTGAGTAAGGAGTCTTTTGATAATATCCTATTGACTCTTGAGACACACCTTTGTGGGCTCGTGCAATGCGAACTTCTTGATTTATGGAATAAATTTAAAAATGAACATCAATGGTATAGTCTCGGGAATCTGACTCTAAAAGACCTTGTTTGCCAATTATAACAAAATTGGATGGGAAGCCTATCCCCGACCTATAGAGGGCGTTTAAGTCATTATTGGACATAAAACCAGAGGAAGATGTGAGCCACAATCACAACTATCTATAAATACATGTGTTTTAATTTTAAACTTTATTTTATGTATAGTAGGGCTACTCATATAGATGTCTTAAATTCAAATCTTTTGCTTAAATAATGCATGTAGGTCATTATCTTTAAATTTTTATGTTTTATTTTTAAATCTTTTTTGACAAACTGTCGGGTTGCCACAATCATTGTTATCATTTGGTACTCTATAAATACACCACCTCATTTTTTTTATTTTCATATATTGAGATAAAGGTGAGTGTAGATATGAAGGAAACCTCAGTTCAACAATTCTGAAATGTATGTGTATTTTAGGGATCTAATCTTAGGGGAAATAAAGTGTTTGTAGAAGCAACAAACAACCTAGGAAAAACATTAGCTGCAAGAAATATTCATTTGATTTATGGAGGGGGTAGCCTTGGGTTAATGGGGTGTGTGTCAACAACTAAACATTTAGGAGAAAGTCAAGTTTTAGGTATTATTCCTACAGCTTTAGCTATGTGAAACTTGACTGGGAACACAATAGGGGAAGAATTATGAGTCTCATCTATGCATGAGCGTATAGCTAGAATGTTTTACAATGCAGATGCTTTTATTGCTTTACCAGGTGGTTTTGGTACCTTAGAAGAAAATTTTCAAATTGCCTCTTGGGCCCAGCTGAATATCCACCAAAAACCCATAGGTTTGTTGAATGTCAATAACTATTTTGATTGCTTACTTTGTTTTCTTGATCAAGCTGTGGAATATAATTTTATTTCATATTCAGCGTGACAGATCCCCATTTCTGCCACCAATATGGATGAATTGATTGACGAATTACTAGCAGTTACCTACGAACCTGACCCAGCAGTAACTCGAATCGATTGGTCAGTTGGCCTTACCAAGCAAAAATTGGATTGACACTTTATTTGTAAATTTTTCTGTGTTTTATTTATTTATCAGCATCATCATTTTAGTTTATATTTGCTTAAGTGTCTCTTAGGTTTATTTCTTTCAAATAACTGGCATTTCAGATAATGTCTCCTATACTTTATCTCTTTCTATTTAAACATTGAAGACAATGTTTCATCTGGTTTGGGGGAGGATAGTAGACATAAGTTGCATTTTGCATTTAAATATATATATATTTGTGGTCCGATATTTGATTAAAATGATAGAGTAAAGAGTTCATTCTTGAACTCTTGAGACGCATTCTAAGTCAAATTAGAATGGTAAAGTAAGGAGCTTTATTTCTAATTTTTGAAACGAATTTTAACTAAATTTTTGTTGTTTAGTTTTATGTTTCATGTATTGTTGTTTATTGCTTGTAGTCTTGCTAATTCTTGTATAAAGGGATTTTCTTTTCTACCTAGGTATGATTTCAAAATTGTTTACGTTGAGTCACTATTTCTATTTAGGTTACTAAAGAATGACTTTCAAAATATTTTTGAGCATAATGCTAAGCCTTATGGTAAGACAGATGATTCAATTTATGTAGCCAAGAGAATTATTATATTTAAGTATATATTTTTCTAATCTCACATATCTTTTGTGAGTAAGTTGAAAGGTTGAGAAAACAGCTTATGAACCTTTATTGATCCTTTGAATTGGTTAATTTTTATTTAGATTGATATTATTTAAATTACGAAATAAGTTTGTTGCATTTGTGTAATATAATTTGGTGAGAAACCTTTGTAATACTTCCTTGTATTCTTGAAAAAAATAAAAAAGAAAAGAAAGAAAGCAAAATACCAATATATATATACGAAAAAAAATGAAGAAGAGAATCAATTCAGTTTAATAAAGTCTTTATTCAATTTTAGAAGACAAATTTTTTGTAAGGCAGTTTTCTCACTAAGCTATATTGGTATTATTCTTACAAGATAATTGAAGTCCTAAAGCTGGTGCATGTTAAGAATAATTGATTTTTAAACAATTGATTTTCCTATCTTTGGATCAATTTTAGTTTGTATGTTTGTCTTTAAAATTGATTTTTTCTTGAGTGCTTAACTGTTTTCCAACTCCATGAGTGAAATCATAACCTTTTAAATAGTTATACACCTATGAGGATATGGAGTTGAGGCTTTTACTTTGAGAAATTCGCAAGGTTATATCTGTTGTGGTTTGTGGTAAGATGGTTATGATTTAGTTCACACACACACAATTTTTGAAAGTTATAATTGAGAACAATCATAATAGTAATAGTGATCTTGAACTGACCTTTTTTTTGAAATACTTAGGTAGTTTTGCATATTCTATTTATGCTTGATTGCTAGAGTCTAGCAATAAGTTGGTTGGGGACTGTGATGAACACATGAAAATGCATATTTTTTAAGAGATTCAGTCACTATTTAATGTTACTGATTTTAGCATTTTTGTACTTTTAGCTTGAAATAAAGTATTCTCCTTAAATTGTGATTAATGAATGTTATTTGCATAGGTTTAAGTACAATAGATATAACTCTCAATGTAAAAATCAAAATGAAGAAATTCTTGAACCTAGAGTAATATAACTCAATATTACACAAACTTGACGAACAGTTGAAAAGTCAAATCCAAGATATTATGGGCCAAAAATTGAGATACAATAGAATCGGGCTACAACTTTCGATCAGCTTGACCCAACTCATGTATTTACACCGTATCTCACAAAATACGTACCCAATTGGTATAATTCTTATAGCTGTGAAATACTGACTTAATCATAAACAACTCTTATGTTTATGGTAAAGTCCAAATCAGCCGTTATCATAGACCAAATTGTATTGCAAGTAGGTAAAGGGGTTGTTGGCCGAAATCTGATGTATCTCTGGAATTTGGCTCATATCTCATTGGATACTCATCCAATTTGCATGAACCTAGTGCCTATAGAAAGAAAAGACAAAATGATACAACTTTTATGTCGGTCAAAAATGCTACATCAGTCATTTACATTATCAAAAAGGTGCTGCAAATGGATGAACGCGTTGTTGGCCTACAATTATTGAAGATTGACGTCACACATGACATATTTTCATTCATTGCCTATATAAGGACACTCTTAGGATGTTTTTAACATTAGATAATCCTCTTTTATTTTTTTCTCATTAACATGTATTGTAATCTAGCCTAGAGTTCTTGGCAAGGCTAAGATATAAACTTTATGTGTAATAAATCTACTTCTATGCTTTGATTCGTTGTCGAAAGCTACAAATATTTGTAAGTTTGATTATGCTTAAACTCTTATCTATTTTATTTTCTACAATCCAAATGTTATAATTCTCTTGTTTCATATATTTGCAGTCATGCTTTCTTTATGTGATTCTTGTTGAATTATAATTATTATTGGTTACATTATTTTATATGTTAATCTTTTACTGCAATATTGTCAATTGATATATTATCGATCTTGGATAACATGTAAAGGCAATAAATATTTGATATTCAAGTTGATCTTTTACTGTAATATTGTCAAAATGATATGTTGTCGATCTTTGATAACTTGTATAAATGAACATGATTTGTGTTAATATTTGCAAAAGAGTTTAGTCATATCAAATGCATGTGTTATCAAATGTGCTATATTTTACATATCTTCTGATTGATTGTTTAGATGTAAAACTGTCAATTGAGTTATAAACATGGAATCAAAGTGTAGAGTAGATTTATAAAGCATGATTGTGATTCTTGAAGCCTTGTTTAAATTATTATAAGATATTTTTCTAAATTCATAGACAATTCTATCTCATCAACTTAAACCAATTAATTAATTTTCTCCTTTGCTACTGCTATAATATTTTAGTTCACCAACCTATTTTTCCAAAAGCTTCCTCATGGGATTGACACCTCAATCTATAATGCAATAGCCGCATTACATTTTAAGCATAAACAGGCGTTATGGTGCTTAACACAAGGGCATTCAATAGGTAGATTGTCGGGGCTTCAAGTGTTAAACATTAGGCATTCATGAGGTAGAACGCTAGGGCGTTTAGGTGTTAAAGTAAGTTAGAACCTCAGGTCGCTTTAGTTTGAAGACAAAAAAAGAGTTAAATTTTTTTTTTGGAGCATTATATTGTATAATGCTAAAACATTCAACTTTTAACACTGATAATTTAAACAATGCACTGCAATTTAAAATTTTTGCATGTGAGGTTCATTTAATACAATTATAATTGTTATATTATTATATTATATATTGTAAACATTTATTTATATTGTTAACCACAATGGGAGCCCTATTAGTGAGGGTTAGTTGTGCTTGTATAAATAAACATTCTAATTATAAATACGATTATTATTAAATAGTTAATATAAAAAAACATCTCTTAATAAGATTTAATAATATTATATTATGAAAAAATATTATACAACAATCTATCTTGTCAATACGGTATTAGACGGTTCACTTCTGTCTTTCCTAATATTGCTACAGCGTGAGGAATTGGTCGGGGTGATTCGGGCTATGCCGGTTAAACATGATATGAGGTAAATATATGTGAACATATTGCCTAATATTGCTACAGCATGAGGGTAATACTAATAACATATATGTGATGATTAACAAGTTAATCTGGAATACACTTATCCAATATTGCTGTAGCGTGAGGATAAGGTGTATTTAGGATCAATTGACAAGAGTTGTCTACCTTTTGGGTTTACAAATGCCAAATTGCTACAACGATCCAAAGTAAAATGCTAATGGAGTCCACTTCTCACTGTATAGTTTAAAGAATTCAAAACTATTATTTTCTTGTTTAAGAGATTAAAGGGATTATTTAATATAGTAGAAGGGCATTTTTAGATTAAAAAATGTATAATTATTATACCATGATCTAAAACGTTATTTATTAGTGATTTAAATATTCCTATAACATCTTTTCTTTTGTCTAGTCAAGATCAAATGGCTTTAAGCAAGCCATTAGTTCGTATCCTTGATGCACACCAACTCAAAGATGCAAAAACTTATGCTGACTAGCTTATAAATCTCATAATAGTTATGGATTATGTGAAGCTTGGGTATGTAATTGATCAGCATTAGCTTCGAGCCATTTCCGATGATGCTTCTTCAGAAGAAAATGAGACATATAAAAAATGGTTGGATGATGATTTAAAAGTCAAATCGTACATCCTTGAGTCAATGTCTACGGAGCACCAAATGGAGCATGTCCACATGGACAGTGCTAGGAAAATAATGTTCCACCTGAAAGAGTTATTTGGTGACCGACCTCAACTTAAAATATATAGGCTTGCCAAATCTCTCTTTCAAGCTAGACTACCCGAGGGAGTCCAGTGAGTCCCATGTCCTCAAGATTATATCTTATATTAAGAGGCTCGAAACCATGAATATCTCACTGAGTAATACATTGGAAACAACTTGATTCTCAAATCACTTCTAGGGTCATTTGCATAGTTCATCATGAACTTCAACTTGCAAGGATTAACCCGTATTTATGCTGATCTACATAATTTACTGAAACCAGCTCAAGAGGACATGAACAAATGAGGCAAAACCCTCTATGTTCAGGGTGCTTCATCTTCTACCTCAAAGACTTCTAAGCAATTCAAAGGGAAGAATAAAAAGAAAGTAAAACCTGCACCCAAAATGGGTCTTCAAAAGTAATACAAGTCCAAGCCCCAACATAAGAACAAAGCAAAAGGAAAATGTTTCTATTATAGCGAGGATGGGTATTTGAGGCGTAACTGCCCAAAATACCTTGTCATAATTAAGATGACCTCTTCAAGTATGCATTTGCCTATCATTGACATTTTCTTAGCATTTGATGCTAGTGCTGGCTAAGTATTAGATACTACTTGTTCTTATAATATTTACAATGTGTTGTAGGGTCTGAAGGAAATTAGACTGTTACAGCCCGGAGAAGTATAAATTCATGTTGGAAATGGAGATTTCCTGTAGGTCGAGGCTATTGGACGTTTTAATTTACTTTTTCCATGTAATAAAATTGTTCTATTGAATAATTGTTATTATGTGCCAAACATTATTTGGCAAATATTTTTCATTCCTGTATTGGATAATGAGGGATATCATATGTATGTTCAGAACCATTTTTTTTTATGATTTGAATAATATTTTATTAGCTGAATGTCAGTTGATTAATGGCCATTATATATTAGATACAATAGGAAATGTCATGAATGTATAGGTGAATGCTAATAATAACTTGGAAACTTTAAATGATACAGAATTGTGGCATATGATTTTAGGTTATGTAGGTGTGCGACGCCTAACCCGTTTGGTTGTGGATGGGCGATACCTGATCTGACCATAAAGCCTTATCCAGTTTGTTAATCTTGTATTCAAAGGAAAATGATCAAAGCTCCATATACTGATGTTGGACACCTCGCCATTGATTTATTGGAACTAGTACATACTGATGTATGAGTCCAATGAATCAAACTACAATCATATCATCCCATCGCCGACAAGGAAGTAAAGGCTACTGCCTTGGCTACTTGGCGAGGGAGAGGGGAAACCCCCCTCTCCTCAGAACAAGCCCCACCTCAGAACCAGAAAAAAAATTAGAGCGCCCTTTTGGTTACTTGATTCTTATAAAACATAAGTCAGAAACTTTTGAAAAGTTTAAAGAGTTTGGAATCGAAGTAGAGAAACAAATCAGAAAGTATATCAAATGCCTTTAATCAGATCAAGGCAGTGAATTCATAAGTAGTGAATTTTTGCATTATTTAAAGAGGAATAGGATTCTTGCTCAGTATAGTCCTCCAGGTACTCCACAATACAATTGTGGATTGTTTACGCTCAAAATGTTATGCGGCTATCGCAGTGTAAATTGAGGTGTCGATCCCACGAGGAAGCTTTTGGCAAAATAGGTTGGTGAGGTAAAATATTAAAGCAGTAGCAAAGGAGAAAATTAATTAATTGGTTTAAGAGATGAGATAGAATTGTCTATGAATTGAGAAAAATGTCTTATAATGATGTAAGCAAGGCTTCGAGAATCATAATTATACTTTATAAATCTACTCTACACTTTGATTCAATGTTTATAACTCAATTGAAAGTTTCACATCCCAAACAATCAATTAGAAGATATGTAAAATATAGCAAATTTGATAACACATGTATTTGTTATGACTAAACTCTTTGCAAACATTAACACAAACCATATTCATCTATACAAGTTATCTAAGATCGACAATATATTATTTTGACAATATTGTAGTAAAAGATGAACTTGAATATCAAACAATTATTGCATTTACATGTTATCCAAGATCGACAATATATCGATTGACAATATTGCAGTAAAAGATTAACATATAAAACAATGTAACCAATAACAATTATAATTCAACAAGAATCACATAAAGAAAGCATGACTGAAAATATATGAAACATGAGAATTATAACCTCTAGATTGTAAAAAAATATTATAGATAAGAGTTTAGGCACAACCAAACTTACAAACATTTGTAGCTCTTGACAAAGAATCAAAGCATAGAAGTAAGTTTATTAAACATAAAAGTTCATCTTTTAGCCTTGCCAAGAACTCTAGCCTAGATTACAACGCATGTTAATGAGAAAACATAAGCGAGAATTATCTAATGTTGAAAATGTCCTAAGAGTTTCCTTATATAGGCAATGAATGGAAATATGTTAAGTGTAACTTCAATCTTCAATAATTTAGGCCAACTACTCTTTTACCCACTTGTAGCACCTTTTTGATAATGTAAATGACTGATGTAGCATTTTTGGCCTACATGAAAGTTGTATCAATTTGTCTCTTCTTTCCATAGGCACCGAGTTCATGCAAATTGAATGAGTATCTAATGATTGGAAAAATACCGAAGATATGTCAGATTTTGGCAAAAAAGCTTTTTACCCACTTGTAATACAATTTGGTCCATGATAACGGCTGATTTGCACTTTATTATCAACATAAAAGTTGTTGATAATTAAGTCACTATTTCATAGATTTAAGAATTATACCAATTGGGTACGTATTTTGTTAGAAACGGTCCAAATATGGGAGTTGAGTCAAGCTGAGCGAAAGTTGTAACCCAATCTATTGTATCTCAATTTGTGGCCCATAGGATGTTGGATTTGGCTTTTTAACTGTTCTTTAAGTTTATGTAAGATTGAGCCATGTTATTGCAGGTTTAAGAACTTCTTCATTTCATTTTATGCATTGAGAGTTACATCTATTTTACCTAAACCTGTGCAAATAACATTCATTAATCACAATTTAAGGAAAACACTTTATTTCAAGCTAAAAATACAAAAATGCTAAAATTAGTGACATTAAATGGTGACTGAATCTCTTAATAGATATGAATTTTCATGTGTTCATCATGTATTGAAGATGAGGAATTGGACTTTATTGGATATAGTCTGATCAATGATGAGTTTCACCGATCTTCGAATATATATAGGGCTATGCTCTAGAAACTGCAGCTCACATATTGAACAAAGTTTCATCAAAAGCTGTTCCTTCTACTCTTTATAAGATATGGAATAGATGAAAATCGAGTCTTAAATATGTTTTTGCCCAGGAGTATTCGACTGAAGAAGTATGCCAGTAATCAAACTCTCTAGAAGCCTTAGGAGCAATAGAGTCTAGTGAGTCGTGTCTCTTAGTCAATTTTTTCTGCTCGAGTTAAAATGCTTGATAGGATGAGATTTACCTTGGGTGAGGTTTAATAGAAAATAAAGTTACGCAATAAGATAAACTTGTACCTAAAGGGTACAAGTATCGGTTCATTAGATATCCTAATAATTCAATGGGGTACCAATTCTATTATCATGAGGAATGAAATGTGTTCATTGCTCAAAATGCTACGTTTCTAGAGAAACGGTTTCTCATGGATCATAGATATTGTAGAAAGATTGAATTAGATAAACTCAATCAGAATGTAAATGAACCAATGATTAAACCTCAAGCTCAATCGAGTGGAATATCTTTAACACACCCTCCACATAGGTAAGAAAGGATATCAAGGCCACCTAAAAGGTATGGTTCAATACCCGAAGGTGCTCTTGGTGTTTTCTTTGTTGAAGAAAATGATCTTTTGACTTATAGAGAGGCAATTTTGAACATCGATTGAAATAAATAGGAAAAAGCCATGAAATCTGAAATTGAATCAATTTTTCAAAATCAAGTCTGAGACTTGGTTGAGCTTCCTCAAGGAATTGTTCTTATCAGTTGTAAATAGATTTATAACCATAAGCGTGGGTTCGATGGAAAAGTAGAGACTCTTAAAGCCCGTCTGAAGGGAAAAGGTTATACTCAACAATCTAGGATCGATTATGAGTAAGCCTTCTCACCAGTAGCGATGCTTTAGTCAATTCAAATTTTATTGGTAATTATTGTATATTATGATTATGAAATTTGACAAATGGATGTAAAAATTGCATTCTTGTTGCGTAACCTTTACATAAGCAGGACATCGTCAAATCTTAATATACTTAAGATTTAGTTTCTTACCAATCCATATATTATAAGAGTGGTAGAAAAATCCTTAGATGGAACTCTATTCAATAACTGATTAGCTGTCTGTAGAGCATAACCCTAAAGATATTTAGGAAGATCGGTAAAGCTCATCATCAATTACACCATATCTAATAAAGTTCGATTCCTCATCTTTGAAACACCACTATATTGAGGTGTAACTAAAGGACTATAATGAGCAAGAATCCCACCTCCTTTAAATATTCAGTGAATTCACTGCTCATATATTCATCACCTCGATCTGATCGAAGGCCTTTAATAAAATTACCAGTTTATTTCTCTACCTCTAGTCGAAACTCTTTAAATATTTCAAAGCTTTCTAACTTGTGTCTCATAGGAAACATATATCCATATCATGACAAATCATCGATAAAGATCATAAAGTATCTAAACCCACCTATGACAGTTTAATTCATTGGACCATAGACATCACTATGTACTAGTTCAAACAAATCAGTGGCCCAATTTCCTACACCAACAAAAAGAGGTTTGGTCATCTTCCCTTGAATGCATGATTCATAAACTAGATAAGACTCTATGGTAAGACCTGTTGATGATCAAATATATATAGGTGTATGCATGTGCAACAGTGTTTATTGCAAAACAATACATATCTTATACATATTTGGCGCAGTGGAATAATTAAATCATACAATAAACACATAAAACATATATTAATCAAATTACTATATCAAAATTAAAGTTGAGAAATCACCAGAACGTGTAACGTTTTACACGTGTATATTAGGAGTCCGCTAGAAGTCTTACTCATAGGCAGTTCTAGTCACCAACTTGATGGGCTTGGCAAGTTAGAACAGTAGCTCCTTAATCCAGCACGGGATTAACCTTTTAACCCCCTAAAATGGTCGGCTAATTTCTTTGCTCTTTCTCTCAAAATGGAAATGAAACAAAGAAAACAAAATGCAAAAATTGCACTTCCTTTCATTTGTTCCTGTAAAACACACACATATTGTTGGAGCTGGTGCTCACGTGCCATTCCAATATTGTATAAATATTAATTGATTAATATTTATACAATAAACATTTCGAATAAAGATTGTTAATATCATATTAATATGGTATAATGCTTGTAACATTAGAGACATTGTTTGATCTGAAAGAGTTCAGATCTGATCTAAAGGAGTTTAGATCAGAACTAATAGTTAGCAAAGCTGAGAGTTATAAATGCTAAAAGTTAGCACTGTTAAGAGTTAGCAGGTTATAAGAGTCAGCGAGGTCTAAAGAGTTAGAACCTTGTCTATAATGGGACAAAGACCTGAGAGTATACTTGTAATGATATAGTTGCAAAGAGTTGCAATAGGTGTTATGAAATATCATTATGTAAGTATGTCTCAAAGATAATGTTCCTGATCTATAATCACTAATGCGGGTCTATCAGTGATTCACTTTATATAGATTAGTGTATGTCTATATCTGACTGGTTCAGATGGTTGTTCTTAGCTGACCATGAGCTTAGAGCTTGTATAGGCATGCGGGTATCCAGTCAGGACTGGATACTGAACAGACTTATGAGGACTCCAATAGATATCCTATGACACCGTCAAAGGAAGGTCCTCTCGAGTTGAGTAGTATTCGTGGTCCTTTGACCTGAGCGCCACGGTGGTCTTGTGAGTGATCCATCATGCTTTGGTTCCACATATGTCAGAGACCTTTCATGGTCTGACCGCTATGTGTCGCTGGGTATGGTCCGATGCTCATGGAGTCCGGTGTGCGTAGATACGGGATCCGTCAGCTTACGTAGGTAAGTTGTATATCCGATGCTCCGAGATTGTATTTAATAAAGTCTTGTGGCCACAAGCATAAACCCGGGAAAAGAGTTTCCCATAGGGTTAAACAATATAGCAAAAGTGTTTGCGTATATTGTTTATAGAGATACGAATCTAGAGATAAGTTTATGGATGAGCAAATGGGGATTTGACGGTGCTGATCTATATCCCCGCACATCTAGGATATAAATGATGGAAGGATTATATGTATACGTTATGACCTCAACTTGTATGGTCTGACACGCTGATTTGTAATATTCGTAACGTGTGCGTGGGGCATCGATTACGGATTAATGGAACAGTTCCATTTGACAGATCGGGTGTAGACCTAGAGAGTCCCAATATGAAATGTACTCTTTGAGCACTTGGGCAGTGTACCGTATTGAATTGTTCAATACAGTATAATTCAGCAATTACTAAGGTTACGTTAACTAAAGTATGTGGTTAAATTGGTGGGACCCACTTTAGGTTAACTTGGTAACCGAGTAAGGATATAATAGTAATTTCACTTTATGATTATTTAATTGTTAAATAATTAAAATAAATATTTATTTATTTAATTGTTAAATAAATTAATTTAACATAACTAAGGTTAAAAGTTAACCAAGTGGTTAAGTTAAGTTAACCTTACTTAAAGGTTAAGTAAAGGTTAACCTAACCATGGTTAAGTTAGTTAACTATGGTTAAATCAATTAAATATTTATTAACTTAAAGGTTAAGTTAAAATAATCTAACTAAGGTTAAATGTTAACTAAGGTTAGGTTAAGCCAAATGAAATGCAAATGAAATTCAAATTAGTTTGGAATTAATTCATTTGTATATAAAGTGAAATGAAATTGAAATTCATTTTGATTTAGTTTTTTAGGTTTTGCATTTTGGGAGCCAATTCAATTTGAGAAATTGAAATTGTTTGTTTTGTGTTTTAAGTGTTAGAACAACAAAACAAATTGAATTAATGGTTACTAAATGTAATAACTAAAAATAAGATTTGTTTTATTTATTCAAGAGTTGAATAAAAGGAAAAACAAATTTAATTAAGTTAAATGGTTTAACTTTGTAAAATGTTTAAGAGTTAAACACAAATGCTGGATTAAGATGCTGCCATTCTAGACAATCAAACCCACCCTTGTTGATTGCTAGAATTGATCAAAGATTCATTTCATGGTGGACTTCAAGAAAATTAATCCAAAGGCTTCATTGGTGATATTTCTCAATCTCGAATTTCAGATTAATCAAATGTTATTTTCTGTGTTCATTGTATTCAATCTTCCGCTGTGCACATGTATGTATGAGATATGTATATTGTTTGTATGATGAACAAAAACCCACATGCAAGAACCCTAAGTAAATTCGCCCAACCATATAACCCAACAATTGGTATCAGAGCAATTTGTGTTGTTATGGGTGGTTTTTTAGTGTTAGCTAAGTGTTGGCTAAGTTGTATGACAAGTTCCGGAGCTGTTGGGATGCATTTTAAGTGTTAAAAATGCAGACCAGTGAAAAACAGCACCTGGAACGCTGCAGCGCTAAGGTCCAGCGCGGCAGCGTTCATAAGAACGCGGGAGCGCTGAGCGTATGACGCCCAAGCGCTGAAGTACCGCGGGGGCGCTGATTGTTTGGCGCCCCAGCGCTGGACAAGGGCGAGGGCGCTGGTTTTCTGGCGCCCCAGCGCGGGAAGCACTGCTTCCAGCGCGCCCGCGCTAGTAAGTCATCGCCGCAGCGCTGAGGCTTGTGAAGCCCTAGCGCGGCAGCGCTATAAGACCAGCGCCGCGGCGTTCTTACACTAAAAAAAAAAAAAAAAAAAAAAAAAAAAAAAAAAAAGAGTAAAATCTTTTTATTTTTCCGCATGTGGGGGTTTATGAGATGTAATGATAAGGGTTATTAGTTTACATGATAAACCAAGAAAATAATATTTTTATTATTTTATTTATTTTTGTAACCACAATGGGGGCCCCACTGGTGGGGGTTAGTTGTGCTTGTGCAAAAATGAATAATTGATTGAGAATAACCTCTCATGTGATGAGCGCATATAATATGAAAGCCTGTAATTAAAATCTCTCTTAATTAGATTGAAATTTATTATATTATGTGATAATATTTTAAATGGTCCGTCTTGTCAATACGGTGTGAGATGGGTCACTATGGTCTTTCCCAATATTGCTTTAGCGTGAGAGATTTGGTCGGTGTGACTTGGTCTAATGCCGGTAAAACATGAGATGAATCAAATATATGCGAACATATTATCCAATATTGCTTTAGCGTGAGGATAGTGTCAGTAACATATATTTGAGCATTGATGAGTTAATCTGAAATACAGTTACCCAATATTGCTTTAGCGTGAGGGTAATGTGTATTTAGGATCAGTAGTAAGAGTTGTATGAGATACAATTGACAAGAGTTGTCTACTTGTTGGATTTATAAAGGCCAATATTGCTTTAGCGTGAGGCTGGAGTAAAACCCCAATGGGATCCACTTCCCGCTGTATAGTTTAAAAAATTATACTATCTTATCCCGTTTGAGAGATTAAAGGGATTAAGTAAAGCAGTGGGAGGGCGTTTTTTAGATTAAAAAATGTATAACAGTTATACCCATGATCTAAAACGTAATTTATTAACGATAAAGAAATGTTCTGCTACGCATCTCCTATTTTGTCTTATAGAGATAAGATGATTATCTTATAGAGATAAGATACTTGTCTTATAGAGATAAGATTGTCTTATAGAGATAAGATGAGTACGAGCAATCCGTTACTAATCTTGAACAAATACCAAAAACTATAGGGTACTGAATAAAATTTTTAAGACTTGCTTAAGGATCTAAGAATAGTTCTAGATTCAGTAATATTTGATATTACTAAACCACAGATAGAGAAAAGTCATAATGGAAAGTGTTTCCACCGTTATAAGGTTTGAAATAGTAAATGTTACTATTCATCACACCTTGACTTAAGAAAGATTGACTCATTAGATATCTGTTTCACCAAACATTAACATTTCATTAGCATTTGATGTTAACTTAGCAAAGGTATGAGATACCGCTTGTTATTCTCATATCTGTAAGATGTTACATGAATTGAGAAATGCTTGATTACTAAGAAATGAGAAGTTCAGCTTCACGTAGGTAATAGAGATTTCCTGAACGTGGTAGCCGTTAAGACTTCACAGTTACTTCTTATTTCTAGTAACAGCATTAATGTTGTAAATTACTATTACGTGCCAAACATTATTAGGTAAATCATATCACTCCCTGTAGTTGACAGAGAGGGTTATCATAAAAATACGGAAATAGTTCCTTGTGATAATGATAATGATTTACTAACTGAATGTCAGTTAATGAATGGCTGTTATATCTGATATACAATAGGAAATGTTATAAGTGTAGTAGGGGTGAACAGAATATATAGTATTTCAGCAACTTAAATAATAATGAACAGTGGTATATATAAGATTAGGTCATGTAGTCGTGAGACGACTATCCTAACTGGTTAAGGATGGTCAGATATTTGATCTGACTATAGTACATTGACTAGTTTATGAATTATGAATTCAAAAGAATATGACCGAATCTTTATGTAGGTGTAAGACGCCAAGCCACTGGTTTATTAGATCTGGTACATATAGATGTATTTAGTCCAATAAATCTTACTGTTATAAATGATTTCGATACTTCATTGTCTTTATAGTGATTGTCACTATATGGACATGTGTTTCTAGGAAACGTAGGTCAGAATAATTTCGAAGTGTTCAAAATGTTCTGACAATGAAAGTAAAGAAACAAACCCTTATGTATATTGAGTACTTGCGATTAGATCGAAGTAGTTTATACATAATCAGTAAATTCATAAATTATTTAAAGAGAATATGATTCTCTCTCAGCATAGTCCTCCAAATACTCCTCAACATAAAGATGCTTAGGAAATGAGGAATCGGACTATATTAGATACAGTCTGATTGATATTGAGAATCGCTGATCTTCTAAAATATCTATGAGGTTATACTTTAGCATCTGCTACTCACTTATTAAATAATTCCATAATCATTCCTACTACTTTATATGAGATATAGACTAAATAGGAAACGAGTCTTAAGTATGTTAAGACTTGGTGTTATTCTGTTTTCATAAGAGTTATGCAACAGAATAAACTTGTATCCAACGGTACAAGTATCGGTTCATTTAGTATCCCAAGTGTATAATGGGATACCAATTCTATAATTCAGATGAACGAAATATGTTCGTTTCTCATAATGTCACATTCCTAGAGAAAGAGTTTCTCATGGATTGTGGAGATTATAGAAAGATTGAACTTGATGAAGTCAATCCAAAAATTAGATGAACCAACGATGGAGTTTTAATTTCAATGAGTGAAATACCTTTAACACACTAAGTTCATAAGTCCAAAAGGATATCAAGGCCATCATTTAGGTATGTTTGATACTTGAATGTACCCTTGATATTTTCTTAGTTGAAGAAATGGATCCTTTAACTTATGGAGAGACGATGTTTGACATCGATTCGGAAAAATAAAAAGATATCATAAAATTTGAAATTGACTCAACGCATGACAATTAAGTCTAAGACTTAGTTGAGCTTCCTGTAGAAATTGTTTCTATCAGCAGTAAATCAGTTTACGCAGCGGAAGCAGTGTGGGCCCTATCTGAAGGAATGGTCCTTCATGGCCTGACTAATGTTGAAAGGTTACACTCACAGATCTAGGATCTATAATGAGGAAACCTTTTTCATCAGTAACCATGCTAAAGTCAATTTAGATTTTGTTGATGACAAGATACCATAAAATTCGAATTTGACTCTAAGTATGACAATTAAGTCTAGGACTTAGTTGTGCTTCCTGTAGAAACTGTTTCTATCAGCAGTAAATCAGTTTATGCAGAGGAAGCAATGTGGGCCCTATTTGAAGGAATGGTCCTCCATGGCCTGACTAATGTTGAAAGGTTACACTCAGAGATCTAGGATCAATAATGAGGAAACCTTTTTCATCAGTAACCATACTAAAGTCAATTTGGATTATGTTGGCTATTGCTGCATATTATGATAATGAGGACTGGCTTATAAATGTAAATAAGGTGTTCTGGGAAGTATATCTCCAACAAGAGATATGCAGAGAACAACTTGATGTTTTTGCATCCAAGCCTAACTTCTAGTATAATGTGCAAACTGAGGAAGTCCATTTATGGACTTAAGTAGATTTTTCCAAAGGTGGAATCTTTGTTTATATGATGAAATCAGAAAGTCTGGTTTTATCAGGAATAAAGAGGAAGCGTGTGTGTTCAGAAAGGGCAGTGGGAGTATAATTATCTTTTTAGTTCTCTAAAGTGAAAAGTATATACTCAATATTGGAAACGATGATTGGAGTATAGCAAGTAAATCAGATAAGTGTTATCTGTGTAAAGAACTTCTTCATAAAAGATTTGAGAGAGACTTCCTATATACTAGGTATAAAGCTTTATGGAGATATAGCTAGGAAGCTAATAAGACTCTCTCAAACTTCGTATATAGAATAAGTCCATGAAAAGGTACAACTTCATTGACTGTGAGACAGTTAAAGTCCCTTTTAGAAGTGGCATTCATCTTCCTTAGAGGAAGTGTCCTCGGGAAGAAGATGAGAGAGTTAGAGTGTCTAACATCTCAGATGCATTAGCTAGAAATAGATTAATGCATACCGTCTAATGTACGAAATCTGGATTTAGATGGTTGTAAGTGTTACAAGCTGGTATCTGTTAAATCTAGATCATGACCATTAAATGGTTGTGAAACATATCAATATATACTTGAGAAGTATATAGGATAAGTTTATAAAATATGAAGAAAGTTTCTTACAAAAGAAGGGATACACATTCAGACTTACGTCTGAACTGAATGGTAGAAAGTCTACATCTAGTTATGTGTTTCTCTTTATCAGTACCGGAGCTAGTTAAATTGAGTGTTAGTAAATGTCCACAGGTAATTCTGTCTTGGAGGTAGAATATGTTGCGGCTTGAGAAGTCAGCAAAGAAAGTACTATGGATATTCAAAATTAATTGCAGAGCTTTGAATAGTTCCAAGCTCAGTGGATCCTATCCCACTATATTGCAAGATAACGGTAATTGCTCGAGCCGAGAAGCCATAAGGCACACCAATATTCTAATCATGTGAACTCTGAAAATCACATAATTAGAAAGTTCTTGGCAACAAGAGTTGTAATAAAAATCTAGGGAACAATCCTTAGATGTAGCGAACCCCCCTAAGCCTAAACTCCTATAGTGTTTGAGAAACACGTGGAGTGTATTGGTATGAGATACCAGTACGTATGGCACTGAAGCAAGTGGGAGTTTGTTGGAGCTGGTGCTCACGTGCCATTCCAATATTGTATAAATATTAATTGATTAATATTTATACAATAAACATTTCGAATAAAGATTGTTAATATCATATTAATATGGTATAATGCTTGTAACATTAGAGACATTGTTTGATCTGAAAGAGTTCAGATCTGATCTAAAGGAGTTTAGATCAGAACTAATAGTTAGCAAAGCTGAGAGTTATAAATGCTAAAAGTTAGCACTGTTAAGAGTTAGCAGGTTATAAGAGTCAGCGAGGTCTAAAGAGTTAGAACCTTGTCTATAATGGGACAAAGACCTGAGAGTATACTTGTAATGATATAGTTGCAAAGAGTTGCAATAGGTGTTATGAAATATCATTATGTAAGTATGTCTCAAAGATAATGTTCCTGATCTATAATCACTAATGCGGGTCTATCAGTGATTCACTTTATATAGATTAGTGTATGTCTATATCTGACTGGTTCAGATGGTTGTTCTTAGCTGACCATGAGCTTAGAGCTTGTATAGGCATGCGGGTATCCAGTCAGGACTGGATACTGAACAGACTTATGAGGACTCCAATAGATATCCTATGACACCGTCAAAGGAAGGTCCTCTCGAGTTGAGTAGTATTCGTGGTCCTTTGACCTGAGCGCCACGGTGGTCTTGTGAGTGATCCATCATGCTTTGGTTCCACATATGTCAGAGACCTTTCATGGTCTGACCGCTATGTGTCGCTGGGTATGGTCCGATGCTCATGGAGTCCGGTGTGCGTAGATACGGGATCCGTCAGCTTACGTAGGTAAGTTGTATATCCGATGCTCCGAGATTGTATTTAATAAAGTCTTGTGGCCACAAGCATAAACCCGGGAAAAGAGTTTCCCATAGGGTTAAACAATATAGCAAAAGTGTTTGCGTATATTGTTTATAGAGATACGAATCTAGAGATAAGTTTATGGATGAGCAAATGGGGATTTGACGGTGCTGATCTATATCCCCGCACATCTAGGATATAAATGATGGAAGGATTATATGTATACGTTATGACCTCAACTTGTATGGTCTGACACGCTGATTTGTAATATTCGTAACGTGTGCGTGGGGCATCGATTACGGATTAATGGAACAGTTCCATTTGACAGATCGGGTGTAGACCTAGAGAGTCCCAATATGAAATGTACTCTTTGAGCACTTGGGCAGTGTACCGTATTGAATTGTTCAATACAGTATAATTCAGCAATTACTAAGGTTACGTTAACTAAAGTATGTGGTTAAATTGGTGGGACCCACTTTAGGTTAACTTGGTAACCGAGTAAGGATATAATAGTAATTTCACTTTATGATTATTTAATTGTTAAATAATTAAAATAAATATTTATTTATTTAATTGTTAAATAAATTAATTTAACATAACTAAGGTTAAAAGTTAACCAAGTGGTTAAGTTAAGTTAACCTTACTTAAAGGTTAAGTAAAGGTTAACCTAACCATGGTTAAGTTAGTTAACTATGGTTAAATCAATTAAATATTTATTAACTTAAAGGTTAAGTTAAAATAATCTAACTAAGGTTAAATGTTAACTAAGGTTAGGTTAAGCCAAATGAAATGCAAATGAAATTCAAATTAGTTTGGAATTAATTCATTTGTATATAAAGTGAAATGAAATTGAAATTCATTTTGATTTAGTTTTTTAGGTTTTGCATTTTGGGAGCCAATTCAATTTGAGAAATTGAAATTGTTTGTTTTGTGTTTTAAGTGTTAGAACAACAAAACAAATTGAATTAATGGTTACTAAATGTAATAACTAAAAATAAGATTTGTTTTATTTATTCAAGAGTTGAATAAAAGGAAAAACAAATTTAATTAAGTTAAATGGTTTAACTTTGTAAAATGTTTAAGAGTTAAACACAAATGCTGGATTAAGATGCTGCCATTCTAGACAATCAAACCCACCCTTGTTGATTGCTAGAATTGATCAAAGATTCATTTCATGGTGGACTTCAAGAAAATTAATCCAAAGGCTTCATTGGTGATATTTCTCAATCTCGAATTTCAGATTAATCAAATGTTATTTTCTGTGTTCATTGTATTCAATCTTCCGCTGTGCACATGTATGTATGAGATATGTATATTGTTTGTATGATGAACAAAAACCCACATGCAAGAACCCTAAGTAAATTCGCCCAACCATATAACCCAACACATATATCTCAAATTTGATTATTATAATAATATTATATATTAAAATAATAATATTTAGCCACTTAGGGCAAAACTAATAAAAATAAAATATTATATATATCAATGCATGACAACTATTATGCATAAATATATAATATTATAAAATAACTTATTTAATTGAGATATTATGATTATTTAACAATTAAGTAATCATAGTGTGTACTGACCATTTTGTCCATCATGAATAGTTATCAAGTATACCTTTTAGCGGGTCCCACCAAATCCCACATTTAGGTAAACTAAACCGAGGGTCTACAATGCACCACGAGTCATTATATAATTAGCGAATAACAATTATTGACTAATTATTGTATTTAACGCTTAAATATGGACACGCATGCATTCTTGTGGTAATATTGGATATTACTAGATTAAACAATTTAATCCAATATTCTTCCTCAGTGCACAATGAGTACACTCAATATTGCGGGACTCCTTATGTCCACGCCCAAATCGTCAAATAGAACATTCCATAAGTTCTTGAGCAATACCCCACGCACACGTCACGAATATTATAAATCAACGCGTTGAACCATACAAGTTGAGGTTACAACGCATATGTATAGTCCTTCTATCGTATATATCTTGGATGTGCGGGGATATAGATCAACACCGTCAAATCCCCATGTGCTCATCTATAAACCTATCTCTAGAATGGTATCTCACTAAACAACATAAGCAAACTCTTTGCCATATTGTTTAACCCTGTGGAAACTCCTTTCTCGGGTAATCTGCTTATGGCCAAAATATTTTTTTGAGATACTATCTTGAAGCATCTAGATATATCACTCCCTATGAGAGTTAGTGGATTCCATATCTGCACACACTAGACTCTATGAGCATTAGACCATACATAACCGCACCCAACGGTTAGACCATGAAATATGTCTAACATGCGTGGTGGATCACTCACAAGCCCACCGTAGTGCTCAGGTTAGAGGACCATGTATACTACTTAACTCGGGAGGATCTTCCATTAACGGCAACATAGGATGGCTACTGAGGTCCTCGTGAGTCTATTCAGTAATCAGTCCTAACTGAATACTCATATGCGTATACAATTTCCAAGATCATGGTCAGCTAGGAACGACCAACTGTATCCTACAGATATAGATATACACTGATCTATGTGAATTAATGGGATCTACCAATAGACCTGCACAGTAAAAATTGACCAGGAATAATATATTTAAGAACATGCTTGTATAATGACACATCCTAGCAACCTATTGCAACTTTTGCAACTATATTATTATAAGCATATTCTGAGGTCTTTGTCCCGTTACAGACAATGTTCCAACTCTTAGAATATTTGCTAACTCTTAGCACTGGTCTAAACTCCTTTAGACCCTATCTGAACTTCTACAGATAATACAGAGCCTGTAGCGTAACAATCATTGAACCATATTATTATGAAGTAATTAGCGATATAACAAAATATACTCTGTATAGATATCAAATATTTATACAAAACTGGAATGACAAGTAGGCATAACCCTAACAAGATCTTGTATCTAACCATCCTTAACTAGATAGGTGAAGCGTCTCATACTTATATGACCTAATCTCATATGCCCAATTCAATATCATTCAAAGTTTTCAAAGTTTTATTTACCTATACATTCATGATATTTCCTATTGTATTTAAAGTATAATGGCCATACATTAGCTAATAATTAGCTAGCAAAACATTATCTTTATTATATAAATAAAAGGAATTATTTCGATATGCATATGATAACCCTTTCTGTCTGGTGCAAAAAAGGATATGATCTGCCTTATAATGTTTGGCACAAAATAACAATCATACAACAAAATACTTCTGTCAAGAAGGAAAAGTAACTCAAAACTTCCAACAACTTTGACCTATAAGAAATATTCATTTCCTATACGAAGCTGTACCTCTTCTCTCTATACTTTCTAGCATTCCTTCGATCGTGCAATATATTGCAGATGCAAAGGAAATATGGTATCTAATACTTAACCTGAGCTAGTATAAAAAAACTAATGAAATTTCAATTATAGGTAAACGTATACCTAAGGGGTTTTTCTTTTCTATAACAAGGTACTTTAGACAATAACGTTTACAATGTCCAACCTTACTGTAATAAAAACACTTTCCATTACTTTTACTCTTTTCTTGTGGATTGGATACATCAAATAGTTCTTTCAGTTGAAGTATAATACTACTTGCACTATCCATGTACACATGCTTCATCTAAAGATTTAACTTTCAAATAATCCTCTATCCATTTTTGATAAGTTTCTATCCTTCTAAAGAGGCATTATTAGAAACACCCTTATACACTCTCTAATCAATAACATATCCAAGATTCTCCAAATCCAAAACCATTATGAGATTCATCAATCAGTCAGAATAATTCTCGGCACCTTTCAGGTTGTGTGCAACTGTATACATACCAGTAGGTTGCTCGTGGTCATCTTATCTTCATAAGACAAAAGAGGAGATGTTAATAGATCATTTTGAATTGTTAAAACACTTTAGATCATGAGTATAACTATTATTTCTATCTAAAGACACCCTCCTACTACTTTACATATTCCCTTTAATCTCTCAAATGGGAAAATGAACGTTTAAATACTTTAAACTTTACAATGAGAAGTAGACGCAATTGAAATTTTACTCCAACCTCACACTTTAGTAATATTGTTCTTTATAAACCCAAAAGGTAGATAACTCTTGTCAATTGCATTTCACACAACTCTTACCACAAACCCTAAACCCATCTTTTCCTCACCCTTTAACAATATTGGGTAAGTGTGTTCTAGATTAACTTGTCAATAATTAAATGTAAGTTATTAATACTACCCTTACACTTTAGCAATATTGGGTAATATGTTCACTTATATTTACCTTAAACTTATGATTAACTGGCATAGTTCAAATCCTTCTGACCAATCTTTCACGCTTTAGTAATATTTAAAAAGATCGAGGTGATCCGTCTAACATCATATTGACAAGACGGATCATTTATAACATTTTCTTAAAATGAAATACATTTCAATTTGATTAAGAAATATTTTGTAACTAACTGCATCTCATGAGGATATTATTCTCCAATATACATTTGTTTTATGCAAACACAATTAACCCCTACTAATAGGGCTCCTATTATGGTTAACAACATAAATAAGTGATCACAATTTATATATCAATTATATAATTGCATAATATAAGCATTACATGCATATGAAATTGAAAGAGAGTGAAAATTGTGAACGTTGCGGCCCTAGACATAGAATGTCCCAACGTCCGACAACCACCGCCCTAGCATTTATCAAACAAACATTTGGCGCTACAATGCCAACTCTTGAAGCTGTGGTGTCCATAGTTTTGGGCTTTAATGTCAAACATCATAAATTCACTCCAATCCAATAAGACACAATGCTTGTGCCATACACTCAACAGATAATAAATATGGCTCTAATACTATTTTGTTGTGGTTTAAACTAGATTAGGTGTATGAATGTGTGTATAGGTAGTGAAATGCAAGTACGTGTCACACATGTTACAATAAGTCCACATAAACATAGGCAAGACCATCAATAATAAAAAATATTCCTTTGATGAATTTGATGCGATATTTTTATATCTTAAAATTTAGTGCAAGTACACATTATCATAGCACGTAGTAAAGGGACTTTTAAGTCGGATGTTGAACCTATAAGGATAATTTTTATTTTCTACAAAGTATTAAAATTATATCTTTCAAGTAATTATTCAGAAAACTAAATATTCAAATTGCAAATATTTAAATAAACTAAATAAAGAGTAAAAAAAATATATAAATGACACAACGTAAAAAAATCAAGAAGATAGCAAGATAAAGAAAGCCTGGGGTTAATTATCATCCTTCAATATATTTTTAAAGATTAATCCTTTTAATATTAATGTAATTTAATTCTTATTATTGGCCAAGACATTAACGTATTCACAACCTCATCTCAAGGTCAAGTAAGTATATATTAATTTATCAAGCACTTATATATCTATGGTAATTGTAATAAATCAAGATTCATTAAGAACAAGTCTTATTGAGCATACATGCCAATTAGGTATATCTCTATCTTAAATTAGAACTTGTAAATCTCTCTAGAATCATGCATCAAATTATTTAAGTCTAAATACAATGATGTTTCTCTTGAGTTATCAAAGTATTACCAAATCAATCATAATATTGATAAAATACTATGAAGCATTAGGAAACAAATAATTTGAATAACAAAAAAATTGAATTCAAATAAATATTAAAAAGATCCAATAATTAAGCTCACATATTGGTTGAAGTAATAACCCTAAAAAAGAAATTAGTCATGGTGGCAAGAGAATTATGGTTGAAAAATAAAATAAATATAATACAACCAGAAGCAAATCAATATAGACGTCAATTCACAGTTGGTTGATACGCTAAAGATTCACTAATAACTTACTTCCTTGAATTCTCCTTGCTTCTCTCTCTAAGATTGCTCTTCTTCTTTGTTGTGGCTCTAAGGGCCCTAAGTTGTGTGTTTTTTAGTTTTGAAACAAGTGGCCTTTATATAGGGATTGATCGAATTATTGGAGTTTTATTTTTTTTTACTATAACGAAATCACTGTTTTTGATACTGTTATGGTTACTATTTATGCATACTGTTCACGAGTACTGTTTGAGTGCACTGTTCACCTCTTTAGCAAGACGTTTGGGCACTAGGGAGGAATGTTCATCATTGGGGCGAAGTTTTTGTAGCAAAATCAATGTTCATAGAACTGTAGCAAATTTGATGTTTTACCTTATTTTGCTTAGATTTTCATCCTTATTTATTCCATTGATTTCAAACCTACAAAATAATAATAAAATATATAAAAAGCTTGATATTCTTATTAAATTGAGTAATTAATCAAGTTAAGGGAGAACAAATAATAGATATAATTTACACTTATCAAACTTTCCCAAACATAACCATTTGCTCACCCTTAAGTAATGAAAAATAAAATCAAAGGAAGAATTTAAAGAGATTATACTTGACTTCAAATGAAAGGAAAATTTAAAAATAAAAATAACATGCTAGGTTGATTTGATGATCATAATCATTATTTCAAAGGCTGTTGAAATGGCACAAATCCTCAGGTAGATAAATAACTATTAACAATTATAGTTATCTTTATTTGGTCACTTACTCTTTCTCATAGATAATCACTATATGTGTGTGTGTATGCAAGCAGTAACCAATATCTAAAACCATACTTTGATTTACTTAATACTTAAGCTCATACATGAAAGTTGATGTCTTAGCATTTGATATGTATAATGACATTGCTATAGGCTTGTCTTTTCTACCACTCTCCACTAATGTAGAAAATCACATGTCTAAGGATCTATTTAGGACTTTATTTAGCTTGTAACGTCAGGCTAGGGTCAAGCTGGGATAAAAAGATAAATAATTTGGGTTAAATCACACTATAAACACTTAGACTTTGCCTAGAAACCTCTTGATCTCTTTTTTTTTTCCATCTTTCTTTTCAACCTTTATTTATCAAAGAATTTCTTCATTTTCTTAAGTTGGGGGTATTTTTTTTTCTTTTTCCTTTTTTTTTAATACCACCAAACTTAGATTGATAAATACCACAAAAACTTATTTTCTTGTAATACCCTTTACAACCACAACCTCTTTTCTTTTGAAGAGTATTTTTAAGCAAACCCAAGGTAGTGTGATAGGTAAATTTCCTAGATAAATAAACTTCAAGTCTTGGGCTTGTAATGTGGTTAAACAGAAAAAAAAAAAGATAATTAAGCTCAAATGGGTAACTAGAGATAAATGTACAATTAAGGTAGGCTAGAAAGGCTTCATCGGTCCAAACATGGTCTAATGTCAATTTTCTATTCCTATGTTTCCTATTATTTTGCCTCAAGCAGCAGCTAACAACAAGTGATAAGGGTAAATTTATCATATATTTTCTCATATTTTTATTTTGATATTTTATTATTTTATGATAATATATGGCTATTTATGAGCTTTATTGTTATTTATAAAGACTTGAACAAAGTTTTCAAAATATGAGTCTATCGTCCCAGCACCAGAAGGATTTTTGCCCCAGCGTTAGAACAGTTATCAAAATAAGAATAAAAAAAGACAACTTGTTTAAGTCGCGACTGGCACCCTAGGAATCAAGACAAATTCGACGTCTATATTAGTTTGCTATTGATTGTATCATGATTTATTATTATTTTTACTGCTGTTCTCTTATAGCCATGAATTAATTTTCATTCTAGGGTTAATACTTGAACTCAATATGTGTACTTAATTGTCATATCTTTTTAATATTTAATAAACTTAGTCCTTTGTTATTTAAATTACTTGGTCTTAATGCTTAAATATATTTGGCCAATATATGGTGAATGAATTAGTAATTTTTTGATAAACTCGAAAGAGGAATCATAATATTTAGACCTAGGTAATTTGATGCATGATTGTAGAGTAACATTCAATGTTGCATATGCAAGTTTAAATTCAGGATAATAATATACCTAATTGGCATGTATGATCAATAAGACCTAATCTTAATGAATCTTGATTTATTACAAGTACCATAGGAATATAGGTTTTTGGTAAATTAAGGTATACTTACATGACCTTGGAAGAGGCTTGTGAATACTTTAGTGTCTTGATCAATAACAAAGACTAAGAGAGTTAAATATTATAAGATTAATCATTAGAAAGCATATTAAGGGATAGTATTTATCCTAGGTTTTCTCTATATTGCAATCACCTAATTCTCTTTGCATTATGTTTTTGCTTTTATATTTTCTACATTCATTCTTAGATTTTTATTTTTCTGAATAATTATTAGAAAGATATAATTTTAGTACTTGGTTAAAACGTAGAAATTATCCTTGTAGGTTCGACATCCGACCTATTAAGTCCCTTTATTATCTGTTACGATAGCGTATACTTGCGTTGAATTATAAGATATAGAAATATCGCACCAACAAATTCTAGAGTGTCAATCTTCAAGACTGTGGTGTACTCCCTAAAGAATAAGTATCTCTAAGTACTAATTATAACTATTCATGCTTATAAAGTGCTTAGAAAACAGTGATCATAAATAAGGTTGAACTCATTTCTAAACTTAAATAATCAAAAAATTGTATCAAGTATCTATCATTTGCTAGGGATTTGTAAAAATAAAGTCAAACACGAATTCTACTTCTTATCATAAACTAATGATTATCTTAGCAACCTAACAATAAAAAACTAAAAAAAAAAAAACTTAACCCATAAGACAACCAATCAAAACATACAGCAAAAATAAACATAAAAAAATATTTTCACCCCCAAACTTAAATTTGACATTGTCCCTAATGTCAAAAAATAAAGAATTGAAAGGACGAGACTTCCATGGTAAGTGAAGTTTAAGTAATGTAGTGCTGCTTTCTAATGATGTGACTGTGGTGTTTCTTAGCTCCTAATGCTTAAAATTATTTGTACTGTTTCTTTGAAATTTGTCTTGCTGTTTTATTCCTACAAATAAAAGGAACTACAGTAATTAAAATTGAAATTTAGCAACATCAAAATAAAAACTACTTAGGTTTCTTTGCAAGAAGCACTTGATTTAGCATCATCGGCTTAACATTTTTATTCTCAACTTATGGAGGATCAAATTGAATGTCAATGATATCACGCCTATGGAACTTCAATCTCTATCTAAGAGCATTATTCTTCTTCTTCTTTGACTTCCAAAGATCCATGAAAAACTTTTGTAGACATAGTCCAACCCTTTTTTGATTTGAGCCCTATGTTTACGCTTAAAATGTGATGTGGCTATTACAGTATAGATTGAGGTATCGATCCCACGAGAAAGCTTTCAAAAAAATAGGTTAACGAAATAAAATTATTAAAACAATAATAAAGACGAAGATTGAATGTGAGATTGATATAGAGAAGGTAAAATTAAATGTGAATTAAGGAAGAAAATTATAATGATTTATTGAAACCTAAAAATAATAATAAATGCATGAGAAGCCACATATTCATATTCAAAATGAGAAATTATCAAATTATGAAAGGGAAAAATATTATATATAAAATGCACTTACCAAGGAGCATTCGAGGTGTCACTGTCCTCAGAATCATCTTTATCATCCTCTAAGACATGCAAGGCATCATCTAGCCATTGAAGATCAATGTTAGGATAATGCTTCTTAATAAGATTAACACTCTTCTTAAAGCTCTTCATGATTCTAGAGGCAAAGGAGTGCTCCTTAATATAAGAAAACAGGACATCATCAACCTGATCAGCATAAGCTTTGACTTTCTTAGCTTGAGCACTCATTAGAGTATATTCTTCCCTAAGTGCCTTAACAAGCTTCTTCAAAGACCGCAATCGATCTTCAAGACGCTTATTCTACCTCTCCAACTCAAAGACCTTACTTTCAGTAGATGCAATACCTCAAATGACTTCATCCTGAAGAATCTTGCTCAGTTATTCAAGCTTAAAAGCATGACTTTCAATAATGACCACCTTAGTAGACATCTCCTCAAGCTTCTTTTCCAAGATCTTCACCATTTTAGCCTTTTGTCGACATAGTTTCTTAGATTTGGCCAGATCCTTCTTAAGGTCAAAAGACTTTATGTTGTTATAAATTCCCTCAAGGATGTCCTTGTGGTAGAGTGATAAGCCATACACTGTCTGAAAAAAAAAGAAAGGTGTCAGAATATAGAAAAAGAAATCTTAGAACAGTTAAGATAAGAGTATGAGAAAAATACCTCTATTGTGCTCACAAGCAATATATGAAAGGTAGTAAAAAGATCCCAATCCCACATCTAAGCACGTGAAGGTCCAACAACTAAATTAAATATAGCCTCTATTGGGCCTTCACATGTTGCTTATGAATTAGAAGTTGTGACAAGATAAAGCTTTAGAGAAAATAAGAAAGCTATGGCACTCTCTATCAAAAGAAAAGTAACCCAAAAGGTAGATTATGAAGAGTCTAATTGTTGCCTCCAATAAAAGAAGATCTTTAGACTTTTAAAGCCTAATTGTAGATTAGATCTAATTATTATTAAGCAATTTTGCTCAAAAGTGTTTTTCTATGTTAAAATAGAGGACTAGATAATAACTATCATAAGCCTTAAGATTCTTAAAAGACCACATCTGAAAGACATAATTGATAAAGGAAAGCCCAAAACACAAAGAAGGGCGCATTAAATACAAAATAAACGAATTATAGAATCCAAGGGACCCATAGCGAGGGCTAGGCTTCTCAATATAACAAGGCCTCTAAAAACAAAGTCTATAAGAAGTAAAGAAGTATAAAGGACGAGAAAAGTTGCCAACAACACCATAATGAACACTTTATTTGAGAGATATTCATAAATTATGAGAACCCTATTCAAATAACTTTTATGGTCGCCCTCAATGCTAATTATGAACAATCTCTAAAACCAAGGCACAATTCAAAGATTTAAACACAATCAACATACTTAAGCATGACAACAAGGAGAAAATACATTCAAAATACTTAATGAGCAATAAAGAAGAAGTTAAGGTAAAAAGATAAATCATGCCATAAAGAAGGATTAAGGCTAGGCTGTGACCCTAGCTTATCTAGTAACTTCAAGTCTTAGCCCTACTTTTCCAAGCTGCAGCCCTAACTTGAATTGAGGCTAGGTCATCACCCCAAGTCATCCAAGTTTTACCGTTATCAGTAGATTAGGTGCCTTAGTTTTTTGTGCCTTAAAATTTTGTCTATTTGTAGCTTATAAGTATAAACCCAAAGGCTACTATTTAAGATGAGAAAAAAAAGAGTACAAAATTAGGGCTTTAGAGACACAATTTTCACCGAAGATTGAGCTATTTTCTAGAGAAAGAAACTTGCTTATATGTTGAGCTATTAGCTTAACATATAAGCAAGAGTATGGGATAGTATGTCTAAACTATCGAATTAGGTGAAATTATGCATTGCACTGTTAGAACTAACCTATACCTATCTTTCACATGTGTAGAGCAAATTAAATTAAAAGTAAATATATTTGGTGGTCTGAAAACCAATACTACGGCTATATAATATACATGTGTTCATATTAAATATAACTGTTGATCTCAAACTTGAGGCTGTTATAGACCAACAAGTTGAATTTATGTTACTTCTGAGAAAAATAATGAGAACTCTTAAAGAGCTCAGCCAAAAATAGGTTGAATTGACCACTCTAGACTTCTTAAAATCACAAATAGTGTAAAGGAACATAGAGTTTTTTTGGGCAATGATCCTTCGATGCTTAAGTCAGTAAGGGCATTAAAAAACAAAAAGAAATGTAAGAAAAAGTTTATGAAGGTACTTTGAGGGATTTGTGTTTTTATTAGATTAGGGAAAATGTTGTTTTAGTTAAAGATAAAAGGCCTAGTAAATAAATCAGAGAATAAAAGAGAAGTTAAACTTGGAAAAAAAGAACCTTTTTTTTAGTTCCCCAACCTATTTTTTATAGGTGTGTGTTATGGTCTAATTTAAGATTAGGGAAAATCGATACCTTTCAAATTTAGGGACATCCAAAATCTGTTCAAATTTAATTTGTACAAAAGATCACTAATCTTTGAGATTCTTAAGAATTGGGCTGATTAAAAACCCCATGATTATAGAAATTGGACTAGTCAAAGATATAACTCAAGATCTTAAAATATGATAGTGAGTCTTTATACTCAATTAATATATATTGGTTAGCTTCGGAAGCCTTGTGTATTAATAAGTACTTACATGGTCGGCTTGGCTAATGCTAATTGCTGAGGAGTATTTATTACTGCTGAGGATCTCAGAACTGAGGATTATGATTGGCTAAGGCCTGAGGTGTCTACATAATAGGCTTGACCATGGGCCTTAGGCAAGGAGTTCTTAGGATGTTTAGGCCCGAACTTGTGGGTCATGCTAAGGCCTTTAGAGGATTAGGCTTAGGCCAAAATTTTAGGGGGAAAAAGGGTCCTTCAGTTTTTAGTACTAACTTGTCAATACTGAAAAATTTATAATGATTTTCGATCTTGAGGTTCATCCTTAGGATGGCCTTTTAGATGCTTGAGCAAGATGAGTTCTCAATCTCATTTGAGTAGAGTTCTTAAGTATTTGAGAAATTGGATCCCTTTACTATTTAAAGTTTGAATTTCAAATTGTAACAACATTAAATGCAGTTGCTTCTTCTAAACCACACATTTTCAATCATCACGCTTCTCAAAATGTTAATGGTTAATATCGATAGCTATAGTAGAACAACCTTCTTGACCTTTAGATCTTAATCTAATAGTCATTAAGGCCTCAATATTTGTATCGGTAAGTTGAAGAGATATGTCTAGGCACGAAACTATTCAGACTGCTTGATTGTTTCAATGGTTCAAATTGACTCCTAAACCTCACTATAAAAGTAAGACTTCTAGGTTACTTTAGCATTTTTGTTCATTTATGCTATGTAAAGAAGGAAGAGTCTATTTTCGTTCTAGAGACATAAAATACTTATATTTACTACAAGTATTCTTCAATTTCGATAGCCAATTCCGATCAATATTTATCTAGCTTTAACCACTTTTTTGAAAATCATGATGAGTTTTTCCCCTTAATTGTATTTTTCTGCAAGAAACATTTATTTTGCAAATACATTGTCTCATTAAAAGTTATTGTTGGATTGTATTTTGGTCTTCTTGAATCACTCTCATACCTATGGTATTGTGCTTTATCTTATGGATTACGATAGACACTTTTGATTTTATATTGTGTCTAAAACTTCATCGAGCCTTGTTATTGTTAGCTATTCTCAAATCGAGATGTTTGACCTCGTCCAAGTTGTACTTAGTCTTCTTAGCCTTAAAATTTAAGCCTGTAGTCAAATATGATCTTTGAGCATTGATAACTATGTTGTTGTAGATGTCAGATTAAACCTTAGTGATATAGAAGAGGAGAAGGTTCCTTTGATAAAAAAGAATAGTCGGGTTAGCCGATTTGGGAAAAAATTCAGCTTCTCAGAGGGAACTTAAGGATTCGTTTGAAGAGTAGAGCGGAGGTCATTATGGTCAAGGTGGGAGATGAAATAGAGGTAAATACCCATTAAGGTGGTCGAGGCTGAGGACTTAGACGCCTTTGAGAGTGAAGTAGAACTTGAGGGCTAAGTAGAGGTCTTCGAGGTGAGGATAAGGAAAAGGATCCTAAGCCCTCTATGAGCAGTAAAGAGGTAGACAACTTCGAGATGGATTACCTATACTGGGAGTCTACTAGCACTAACTAGGATTTATAATGCCTGAGGTGCTAGTAGACTGATGATTTTCTTAGTCGTCTTAAGCGCAGTGAAGTGAACTTTCACCTTGGCTAATTTGATCAGGTTTATGACTGCCCATGCAACGATACTGATAGGAATATTTTATATATATTATTTTGAGTTTCCATAGACTTAAATTTGCATATTTTAAGCATGGATATTAACCATTTTATGTGCTTTATTATTATTTTGTAGGTTTAGGGTCAATGGAGTAGATAGGGATGAAAATTCAAAGAAAATAAGACAAAAATATCAAATCTGCTACATTAGATTGCTATAATAAATTGCTACATTAGATTGGTATAATAAATTACTATAATCATTAACTACAATAATGTTGATATAGTACCGGAGCTACAAGGCCTAAGTTAGTGTTCTCAACATCGTGGCACCTAAAAGCCAAGCCTGTGGCATATGAACAGTAACAAGTGAGCAGTACATGTAAATAATAATTCTTGAATAGTACTTTTAAATAGTGTTAGTGCTAGGCACAAAAAGAGAAATCATAATTTGACTTATATTTGATATTTTATCCTAATTTAAAGATTAAAAAACCTATAAATAAAAGATCAAAAAGCCTATTTCATAAACAAAGAAGAGATGAAAAGAAGGAGAAAAAGAAAAAATAACATTTTAGAGAGAGAAAGAGAAATGTTTGAAAGATCAAAAGGACTATAAGATTGAAGATTACAACAAATTAATTTTATCTCTTCAACTCTTTATCTTTCTAGTTCTATAATTTTCATGATATTTTTCTTAATAAGTTATAGAACTCTTTATTTCATTATGAGCTAAATATTTATATTTAGGGTTATAACTTTGAATTGATATATGATTAAATTCAAGTTCTTTTCTTATTTTTATGAACTCAATAATAGAATTGTTCAATTATTCGTGTGCTTATGCTTTCTAATTACTTGATCATTAATTAGATTGTTGTAGGAATCTTAATAAACTTGATGAAGGAATTTAGGTGCTAGCCTTGAATAATTTGATATATTATTATAACGTAGTAGCAGTTATGAGTTTCATATGAGATAGATATACATTCATACGACATATATAGAAGTAATAGATTATTTCTTAGTGAATCTTATTCTCATCTGATTATTACATACATATAGGTAGTTATTAGGGTAAGATGTAGGCACTCGACCATCGATAGAGACTTGTAATAATATTAAGGATTTAGCAACAATTCATAATAAGGGATTAACTTAAGAAAAGATTAATTTATTCAAGTAAATTATCAAGGGATAGCTGTAATCTTAGGTTTTATCTATTATTGCTCATTATATCTTGTTATCTCTAGTCTTATCTTGATTATTAATTTTCTATTTATTTAGACTAGATTACGTATTTTTTATTTTTATTCCTCTAAATAAAAGTAAGAGACATAATTTTAGTACTTAGCATAACAATAAAAATAATTCCTCATAGGTACGATACTTTACTCACTCTTTATTACTTGTTTATGATAGCATGGACTCAGTGCTTTACGTCTTATGGGAGAGCATTGGTCAGACCATGCCTTCATTCTAGGAGTTGTAATCTTTGTACTAGATTAGAATAACCTACTCAAGATTAAGGGCCTTTACTAATTGGCACCCTATGAAGGTCTATGCCATGTTAGGTGATTAGTGGAAATCACAGGATCTTTGTTGAAGGAAGGTAAGGCCTATAACGGGAACTTGGTCTATTCCCACCAGATTTACGTTAAATATAGGTCTTCCTAGTTCATTATGTCAATTTCCCTTTGTTTTGCAGCCACTTAGTCCACCAGATTTCTAACCTAGACCAGGCGAGAGTTAAAGTCACATGAAAACACGCTACAAGTTAAAATGACCTTTTATTTACGATGTCTTTATGGGGTTTAAACCTTATTGTAGCCTTACTAAAGAACATTCTAGTCATAAATAAGTGGAAGAGAAGTAAGTCCGTCTAACAGTTTCCTTAAGGAAATGTAAAGAGAAGATAACGGCAAAAAAAAAAAGACTTACTAGGATAAGTCGGATTAGTGATACAGCCTCAGAGTAGAAAGGGTATTCTTAACTTTTTAATTGGGTAAGGAAGAGGAAGATAGGGTGAAAATCCTACAAAGGTTGGTGGTATGAGCTCGCCCAGGGCACCCCTAGTGAGGGATTTTGAAGAACATTTGAGGTAGTAGCATCTCTCATGTGTAAACAGAGGCAAGGATATGGCTAGCCCTTTATCGGCTGCATAGACTTTTCCCCTAAATGGGACAACATCTCATTCTAGGGTGTCATCTCAAGGGACTCCTACTTAAATTAGGGCCAATTTTGGAGCAGATCAAATTTACTAGGAGAAGTTAAAGAGGTTAGTGTCAGAAAACTCCCTTACCTTTACACATAAACCTTGTTACCAATAAGTGGGGTAAGTTCAATCCTTTGACAACACTCATAAGGCTAAAGGAGTGCTATATCACTCTAAGGTAGGCTCGAGAGATCCTAAGGTGGGATGCAATCATTATTGTCTACCTCGCCCTTAGTATCTTAATGGATAAGCTTATTTCTCTCTCCTAATTTTCCTTTCATGTTAATTGCTTAGATTATGATTCTTGATGATATTTTTTAGACACATATGCCTTATCTCAATGCCATAATAGCATCTTTGCACCCTTAATGAGGGTCTCTGCTATTAGGACTTTAATGGGGAATTATAGGAGTCAAAGAGGCACATCGAGTTGGCAAAAAGGCAAGCCAGGTTAATTGCCAATGATTATAAGAACTTAGAGGCAAAAATGGATGAGGTCAAAACAAAAAAGGCCAAGACTAAATGTAGACTCTCTAAGTTAAAAGACAAGGCATAATTTTAGCGAATAAGGAATCAAAGGTAGTAGTGGCTACTGGCAGAAAGGCCTCAGAACGTGCAAGATATAATAGGCTCCTGGGCTAAGGATTTTGAGGTCGAAGCCATAATGGAGTCTTTAAAGAGAGATCGAGCCATGACTTAAGAGAGGGCAAAAAGGACCAAAAGGGAGCAATCGAGATGGTAAGGAGAATCGAGTAGCTGAACATGAAGTTAAAGGTAACTTATACTAAAGACCAAGCGACTGCTCTCAATGAGGTATGAACTTAGGGGTTCATTGAAGGATTTACAAATTATGTTGAAGCCTTCGAAGCACATTACCTAGACCTCGACCTCTAATGGCTCGAAGATAAAGTTGATAGTTGAGTCAAGAAAGAAGGTACTAAGAACTCGGCCTTAGGTGATAGGAATGTTGCCACCACTAACCCCACCCATTTGTTTCTTTTTTTTTCTGCTTCTGTGTTTGGCACGAAATCCATTCTTGCTACCGAGGAGCTCCTTCTTATAATTGACCCTTCTTCAGCTAGTAGATAAAATCTCTTTGTACTTTAAAATTATATTTTGTAATTCAAAGAACATAAGCCTCTTAGACTTGTAAATACTTTTGAAAGTAATGAAGTTTTCATTTTTTTCTCATTACTGAGCATACCTTTATTCTTTTGCTTATATGCATGCTCTTATACTTGATCTTATTATTTAATAAAATTTCTTGGATTTAGTTTTTATTCTCAATTGCTTGAACCATCAATTATTAAAGCCAATTTTAGGCTTTATATATTTAAATCTGAGGTATTAACTTAACAATAAATTAAAATAGATGAATAATTTTTCTTAATGTTCCTCTGAAAGTTCCTTGGGAATTTAGTGAAGAGGTTCTTATGGTGGTTGACGGGTTATGGCCCTATCTTCTCAGTTTCATTGATAGTTGACCAATGTGTACCTTCAAAACTCTACCAAGAGGGTCTTGGGTGGTTGTAGCTCGTATCCTTTATGTTCTATTTGATAATTGATCGAGGCATACCTCGAGAATCTTTTCGAGAAGGTTTTGGGTGGCCATGGCCCTTATCCTCCTAGTTCTCTTTGATAATTGATGAAGGCGTACCTTGAAAATCCTATTAAGGGGTCTTTAGTGGCTATGGCCTTTACCCGCTCTGTTTTCTTTGATAAGCAATCAAGGCGTACCTTGAGAACTTAACCAAAAGGGTCTTGGGTGGTCATGCTCTTAATGTTTTGGTTTTTCAACAGTCGTCCAAGGTATTCCTAGAGAATTTGTACTTCATGTTGCAAAAAAATGAGAATTTATTATTGATGAACATTCATTATAGTAGCAAGAGAATTCTTCCAAAAATTAAATTAAGACACCCATAGATAATACTTCTTCAATAGTTCAGCAATCTAGGGCTTCCTAACTAGTCAACCATCTGCATATTTGAGCTCATGCGTGTTGTAATTACGTGTGAGAATGTGTGTATGGTTAGTGAAATGTAAATATGTGTCACACACAACATGTAACAGAAATGTAAAAATTATTTCAACAATCATAATCTTTAAACAACTATTTTATTATGATATTAGAAAATATACCTTTGAAGACCGTCGATGTAATTGGATAATTTAAAAATGCATAAAAGTTTATCCTGAAGCATTTCTATGGGATCAAAGTACTAGAATGGTAGCTTAAAGTTTTTGTAAGAGTTGATATAGAGCTTAACTTTTAATCTTTTATTTTTCCTCTTATTCGGCCTATCTCTCTTTCAAGAATAACAATGAAAAACAAAATTTTCTTCTTATGCACACAATGGCCTAACTAAGCCAACCACAAAATTACAAAATAATTTGCATTATTAGTTGACTTTGATTAAAGGACATTTGTCCACTATTAAATCTAGGAAATGCCAAGTGTATAATGCCTATAGCCACCAAATGACAAGTGTCTCATATTTGTCACTGAATTAGACCAAATCTTGCCAAGTGTATAACACTTGTCATTTAATTAAGTTCTCTTTAAATAAGTGTCCTACACTTGTTAACATTTAACCATTAAACTTAAATTAAATAATGCTTAAGTGAAAATTTAACTCTCATGACTTAATAACATGTGTCAAATTAATAATTAAAATTTGACACGTGTCCTTCTCAAGTGGTTTCAAAATCAAATCTTGCTTATCTAAAATTTTTTCGGATTAAACTCTTCGATCTAGTCTGGTACCCTAGTATTTAATGAGTATACTTTATATTATAAGACTATCTAGGTTCACACCCGTTTGTCTTATAGAACCTTTTTATAAGTCCGTGAACATTACCCCACATATATGTTATAGTATAACAAAATAGAGTGTTGAACAATACAAGTTGAGGTCAATCATATTCATATAGTCCCTCTATCACTTATATCCCTAAAGAGCAGAAATATAGATCTTTATCATCAAATCTCTATTTGTTCAACCATAAACTTATCTCCTAAATTTGTATTTCGATGAATAATATCCGCAAACACCTTTGCGATATTGTTTTACCTTATGAAAACTTTTTTTAGGGTTAATACTTATGGTCATAAGACTTTTTAAAATAGAATCTTAGAGTATTAGCATATATAACTTACCTATATAGGTTGACGAATAGAACTCTATGAGCATCGGACCATACCTACTGACACTCAGAGGTCAGACCATGAAATATCTCTGACATGTTTAGAATCAAAGCATGGTGAATCACTCACAAATCCACTATGGCACGTAAGTCAAAGGACCACAAATACTACTCATCTCGAAAAGACTATCCCTTAATGGCTTTATGAGATGTCTATTAAATGTCCTCGTACGTTTGTTTAATACCCAGTCTATTCTTATACGAGTTTCTACTAAACTTATGATATGCTAAGACTAATTGTCTGAACAATCTAAATATAGACATACATTGATTTAGAAGGTTTACCAATTGACCCGTGTTAGTAAACATTGATCAAGAATAATGTTATTGAGAACATAATATATAATAACATTTCTTAGCACCATTTGCAACGCTTTACAACTATGTCATTACAATTAATATTCTCGAGTTTTTGTCCCATTTCAAAAAAGACTCTAACTATTAGAATTACTAACTCTTAATACTGATCTAAACACCTTTAGATCTTATCTAAACTTTTCTAGATTTACAATGTCTGAAAAGTAACAAGATTATTACCATATAATAAATTAACGATATATCAAAATGTACATTGCATAAATATCAAAATATTCATACAAAATAGAATGGCACGTTGGCACAATCTCCAACAATATGTTTTAAGTTTTATCCTCCTAAGCACCTTTTAGGGTCCTTCCCAATTCGGGCCAAGGATGCCTTCGATCGGGTCTTTAGTGTTCGACAACATCTTTCTTAAGACCAAGTCCCCTTTTGCAAACTTATGGGTCTGGACTCTCTTATTATAGTACCGAGTAACTTTTTTCTGGTAGGTTGTACTTCTAACTTTTGCCATCTCTCGCCTTTGCTCAATGAGGTTAAAACTTTTAGGGATATTTTCTTATTAAAGTACTTTATTGATGGGTGTATTTTATACTATTTATTTTTACTTTACAAGCTTAACTTTTGTTTATTTTATATATGATATTAGACTTTTTATGCTTTTAATTATCATTTTATAGGTTTGAAGGTAATGGAGCAAATAGAGATGAAATATCAAGGAAAACAAGGTAAAAACTCCAAATTGTTACAATAACCATAAATAATTATTTTTCTACAGTAACCATGCTACAGTGCTCCCGGAGTTACTGATAAGGGTTCATTAAGTATAATATTTTTATATTCTAAACTTAATATTTATTCGTAGAAATTTAGATTATTTGATTTTTGATGTATTTTATTATTATTTTGGTAGGTTTGGAGTCAATGGAGCAAATAGCATCAAAACTCTAATGAAAATAAGCCAAAAAATCAAATTGTTACAGTGCCTGCTACAGTGAATTGAAACATTAATGAGCTACATTAATATGTTACAGTGATTTTTGCTACAATAATACCTTAATTGAAGGGGGAGAGGAGAACAAAAAGAGAAGAAAAAGGAAAAAATTTAGAGAAAGAATTCACAACATAAAATTATATATCAGAGCCAAGAAATCAAGATTCAAGATCAAGATTCAAGCTTCAAGTCAAGATTAAGAGAGAAGCAACCCAAGACATCTTCTTGATTAGTTTTTCTTCTCTTTTCTTATTATTATGTTCTTGTTCTTATTGCTCTTCATAGATTGGTTTGATACTTTCGGTTTTGTGATGAATTAAACTTGTTATTCTAGGGTTAGACTATGTGAACCTAGTATGGATTTGGATTATGTAAATTTTTAGTTTATGAACCTAATACATTCAATTGATTCATTCTATCTTGTGTTTAATGCTTTCATTATACCTGATTAATATTTTGAATGATTGAGGAACCATGATGAACTCGACATAGAGATTCATGTGTTTAGCTTAGGATAGTTTAATGCATGATCATAGGGTAACAACTATGAGTTCCATCTAGGATATACATATACCTAGGTGGCATGTATGATATAATTTAGATTTGTTTGACCTTAATGAATTACATTCTGATTTGATTACCATAGATATATAGGTGGTTGTTAGAATGCGTAATATAGTTACTTGACCATCGACAGAGGCTTGGTATTAAAGGATTAGTGTCTAAGCCATCGATGAGATTAGTGTTTAAGCCAATCAATTGGTATTAAGAGATTAACTAAGTGGTTAATGAGTCCAATGAATTATTAGGGGACAAGTCAAAACCCTAGATTATCTTTATTTGTGAATTCTATCCTTTCCTTTTGTTGATTTAATTGATATAATTAAATTAGTTAAATAAATACTAAATTTTAGTTTTCTAAATAAAAGTTAAGTAGGTACAATTTTAGTACTTGATTTATAAAATTAGATCGCATAGTCCTTGTGGGATCGATACTTGGACTTAAACTCCTATATTACTTGATACGATAGTGTATGTTTGCGCTTAGCTACTATATCACACACATCAGTTCCCTCTCAATACCACGGCGCTCAAGTTAGAATGCTTAGCGCTGCAAGGCTAGGCAGGCAGCGCCACAACTCCCATTCCAGTATCCACAGCATTGCGGCGTTAGGGCGATCTGCAGCCTTCTTTAACTTTCTTGGATGTAAAGTTTACCTTAAATTTATACCTTTAACTAATAAATTTGAGGTTTAAGTAAGCCAAATGAAATAAGGGATTATCTTTTTAATTTATTTTTCTAATTTTGTAATTTCTTCATATAGTTTTTCTTCATGATTATGACTGTTAAATGTTCTAAAACTTTATTTGTTATCATGATCTAAGTTTTTATTACTAGGATTAAATTTTGAACTCAATATACAGTTTGGATTTATTATTTTTCTCTTATTCATAAAGTAAATACTGAATTGTTCAATCTATTTTGTGTGTAATGCTTTTAATTACTTGACAATGGATTAATTTGGGAACTTTAATAAACTTGAAAAATGGAGTTATGTGTTGGCCACCAATAAAATGATGTATGATCATTGCATAATATTTTTGAGTTTCATATGAGATAAGAATATATTCATATGGCATATATAACCAATTAGGGAACTTGCACATAATGAATCTTACTTCAATTTAATTATCATAAGAATATAGATAATTGATTGAATGATATATTTTTGCTTGACCATCGGAAGAAGGTTGTGAAGATATTTGCATTTTTGTTTAACAATTCATATTAATAAATTAATTTAAAGGGAATAATTAGATTCAAGTGAAGTATTGAGGGATAATTATAGTCCTACGTATTTAAGTATATGGGATCTCATTATCTTGAATTATTAATCATTTGAATAAAAGTAAGTGGATACAATTTTAGTACTTAGCTAAAAATAATAACAATTCCTCGTGGGAATGATACTCTACTCATCATTATATTACTTTTTGTGATAACATGCACTTGCATTCTATAAATCATACATATCAAGTTTTTAGCGTTGTTGCCTGTGAATTATTTATTATTTTTATTAATACTAATATCAATATATCTTATTCTTAATTCAAACCTTTTTATTTTATTATACAGTTACATTTCATTTTTGTTTTTCAATTACTTTTAATCCATTCATAATTGCTGAGCAAATCAAGCTGGAGCATAATGATTATTGTGAGATTTTGCAATTCACTAGTAGACAACGTCCATTCTAGCATTTAGAGTACTGCCATAAATATCGACTACTTGAAATCTAGCCGAAGATAATTCAAATACTAAAAGCCTCAGCACAATTCAGTAGATTGCCAAACAATGATCTGAATAAACATATCAAAAATTTTCTGAAAATTTGTGATTTTTTTCAAATACAATAGAGTCTCGGATGATGTAATATAGCTACGACTATTTCCTTTTTCACTTTAGGAAAAAGCAAAGAACTAGCTAAGGTTGTTACTATCCATGTTTACTATAATATGAGATGACTTAGCTTAAATTTGTTTAGCAAAATTCTTCCCACCAGCCAAGATAGCAAGGATGAGGAACCACATCACTTCCTTTGTGCATTATGATTTAGAGTCTTTTTATGAAGCTTAAGAGAGATTTAGAGATTTGCTGAGAAAGTGTCCACACTATAGGGTTCCAAAGTGACTACTTATGCAAACCTTCTACAATGGATTAATAGTAAGGATAATAGTTAATGTTGCAACAGCGAGAGCTGCAATGAATAAGTGTGCTGGTGATGCTTATGATCTATTAGAGAAGATGGCTTACAACAATTATCAATAGTTAGCAAAAAGAGTAAATCCAAGAAAGATTGCAAGAGTTCATAATGTATATGTGCTAACTTTATTAACTACACTAGTTAACTTATTGTCAAGAAACTTTGCCATAGAGGTGAATACAGTGAAGAGTCAACCGATCTCTTGAGATTTCAGTGATGACAAAACCACATAAATGGACAATACATAGAAACTATACAATATATTAGAAATTATAACTGGTAACATTACAATTCTAACTCCAAATTCTATAATTTAGAGTTAAAGAATCATTAAATTTTTTCTTAGAGTAACAACTAAGGACAAACTTTAAGGCAAATGAATCCTCTTGGATTTCCAACACAAACTCAGCAATAATATGAGAAGAAACCTACCCTAAAAGATATGTTCATGCATAAGAAGCAAATAGATGCTCTCATACAAAGTCAAGCAAATCGTTTCCAAAGCTAAGCTTCCTTACTTAGATCTATTGAGACTCAAGCAGGCCAATTAGTAAATGAAGTTTATATTCATCCCTAAGGAACATTACCTAGCAACATAAAATCCAATTCGATGGAAAATATTGAACACTTAAAGGAAATCAATTTAAAGAGTGGAAAAGAGCTACCTATAACTGCTAAGAAATCTCAATCAAAAGAAGATAATTATGAAGATGAAGTACAGATAGAGGAAAAAATGAATGTCCAAGAAAATAAAGAAGAAGCAATGCAAAAACATGATCTAAACCTTTATAATCCATCACCACCACTTCTTTAGAAACTTCAAGAGAATAACCTTAATTAGTGACATTTTTTTAATAATAACTCTTAGTGTTTTAAAATTGAAATGGTGAACACAGCTGAAGATAGACATCTCTTGAAGACACATGAGATGAATGAATCATATTCCAAGGCTTGTAAGAATGCAAATTTATACTCAAAGAAGTTAAAGAAGAGGCATGATGAAAAGATTATAATCCATTTGATGTAGGTCAACAGGGTTTACTCTTCCAGTCAAATTTGAAACTTTTTTTAGGAAAGCTCAAATCAAGATGGTCGGGGACATAGGGACCATGGAAATTTCTGATAAAGCTATGGAAGTAAAAAACAAGAACTTTGAGAACTATCAAAGCAAATAGGAAAAGGTTGGAACAAAATGGAAATAAATGGTTGATCTACCATGAAAAAGGAAGACAATAAGCCAATGATTTTAAATCAAATGCTTCTTTATGGTAACCCATATAAATAATTATTTATTTTATTATTGTTGACATTTAGTAATTTTGTTAACAAAAAAAAAAACACAGCAGTTCTAAAAGCCATAATGTTGAATTATAAAGCCATTTAAGAAGGAACATAGCAAATATGACAACCAAACTAACATGGAGAATGATTGAGCGTACCCGTTTACTAACAAGGAAGTGTTCTTTCCTTAATTTTTTCTTGCCATTAGGGATAATTTCAATCTTAAGTTTAGGGAGGTAAACACTTCTTTATGTTAATTTATAGTTTTCTATCAACTTTGTTTGCTATTTTTATATTATATATTTTGCATGTTAATTTTTTTAATTAGTTGTTAGTTTTAGGTTTAGTATGATGTTTGCTAGTCAATGATAAAAATTTAATTGTGACTAATATAACCTTTAGGAAATGATAATTGTTGCAATTGTTTAATGTTTGATCCTTATGCCAACTTTTGCCTTATGTTTGAATCCTTGAACACATTGAGCACACAAGTTATGGTCATTTTTTTGTTTGCTATAGAGAACAATTATGCATAACAAGTACATTTAGAGTCTCTCACATTCTAGATCTTGTTTGATTACCACTTGAGAAAAAATCTTAGGTCGTACATGATTGAAGAAATAATTTAGACCATGTTTGGATCTTTTGAACCTTTAGAGCCTACCTATATATACTTTTACCCCTAGTCACTCATTTTAAGCTTAAAGAATATCTTTCTTTATTAACTACAACTATACCTTAGCCATAAGACCACTATGTTTATGTGTAATGGGTGTTAATAATAAAAAATATATCTAATATGAGTATTGAGCTTATGAGAAGAAAGAGTAAAATGAAGAGTGTTTGTGGTTTTGTTTGTTTAAAAAAAGGGTTGAAAGATTCAAGGTTTGGGGGTATAATGGTTTGATGTTTGTTCATTAAAAAATGTGAATAAATTTTACTATACTCCTAGAATAAAAAAAAAAGAGCAACTAATTAATAAAGAAAGTTTTGAATAAGTTTGGAGGATTTATTTGGGAGAGTAAATGAAAGGTTTGATGATCCAAGAAAAAGAATGTATGTTTATGGTGTGATTTAAGAAAAACTTTATCCATTTTATCTTACCTTCACTCTAACCATATATTACAAGCTCAATAAAGCCCTTTGTTTTATCCATAATTATGTATGGATATGGAACGTGAATAAAAGGACATAGAAATAAAAAATTTTGACTTGTATGCATGAACTAATCTTGGTGCAATTAACTGATGAACCTAACTATACACATATATCGAGTGAATCACATATGGGGTAAAATAAGTACTTGGACTAGCATTTCAAACTTTTGTAATGTTAAAATTTTCCTTGAGTTATAAAATTTATGCAATCTTTGAGACAATATTGTTAAGCTTCATCCAAATGTTATTTGTTTTTCTAGGCTTTTAGTTTTCTCTCTTTGCTTGAAGATGAACATTAAGTTTGGAAGATTTTGATGGGAGTATTTTATACTAATTATTTTGGCTTTTGCAAACTTAACTTTTTTTTTTCATTTTAAGTAGGAATATTAGGTCTTTTTATGCTTTTAAATATTTCTTTATAGGTTTAAAGTTAATGTAGCAAAAAGAGATAAAAAAATTCAAGGAAAACAAGGAAAAAATTCCAAATTATTGTAAAACAGTGATTTTTCTATAGTAACCATGCTACAGTGCTTCATGATTGCCTCAGCGTTGCAATGCCCAATCCAAATTGCTCAGTATCGTAACGCTCATGCTACACTGCTTCATGAAGTTTGCTCAAAATTAAGACCTTCAACCTATAAATATAAGCTTTTAGGAAGCCAAATGTAAGCAGTAGTAGAGAGCACAAAAGAAAAAATCATTTATTCAAGAGTTTAGATTAAATTAACAAGATTAAAGAAAGGAATTTTGCAACAAATGAGGAAGAGCCGGCAATGAAATAGAGGATTATCTCTTTTCTCTGATATTTTTTTCAAATTGTTTTTCTTCATGATGATGATTGTTGAATGTCATAAAATGCTATTTATTATAATAATCTAAGTTTTTATTACTAGGATTATAATTTGACAACCATATGTAGATTAGATTGATTATTTTTGCATTATTCATAAAGTCAGTATTGAATTGTTCAATCTGTTTTGTGCTTAATGCTTCTAAGTGCTTAACAATTAATTGGATTAATTTGGGTACCTTAATAACAATTAATTGAACTTGGAAAAAGGAGTTTTGTGTTGGCCATGAATAGATTTCACTGCCTAGATGTTTGAGTTTCATATGAGATCGGAAATAATCATATGGCATATATAACCAATTAGGGAACTTGCACTTAATGAATCTTACTTCAATTTAATTATCATATAAATATAGATAATTGATTGAATGATATATTTTTCTTGACCATCGAAAGTGGCTTGTGAAGATATTATAGTTTTTGATTAACAATTAATATTAAAAAATTAATTTAAGGGGAATAATTGGATTCAAGTGAAATATTAAGGAATAATTATAGTTCTATGAATTTAAATATTGGTGATTTCATTATTGTTCTCTTTTCTCTATTTCTGTAATTATTTTCTTTGTTTGGTTTGTATATATCTTAATATCTTAAATTATTAATCAATTGAATAATAGTAGAAGGACAGAATGTTAGTACTTAGTAAGAAATAATGACAATTTTGAAGGCATACTATTTTTAAGGTGCATACATATGCAATGTGTTCATTATAATACAATTTATGCATCTCATACATATATATTATACAAGGAAACAAAAAATCTAATTTCTTAATGCAACAAACACATTTAACTTAAGTCTTCATTACACAAATAAGAATTATGATTGAGAAATCACCTTATATGCCTTTGGAAAGTGAGTTCAAAACTTGAGCCTTGAAACGCATACGTTGGCATCTTTAGGACTCAACATGGGTGGGCTTGAGTTACTAGAATGACAACTTTAATTTCTAGCAAATCCAAATATTTAACTCTTAAGCACTTAGTCTTTGGTTATGTCTTAACCACTAAGAACTTGTTTCAATCAAATGGATTGATTTTGTTTGTACACTTGTAACTTTTGCATTTAACAAAATCAACTTTCATTGCTTTTTAGCTAGGGCGGCTATATATAAAGAAAAATAAAGAAGAAGAAGTAGCTTTGGCAACAACTCTTGAAAACCAAAGAAACAAAACTCTTCTTTCTCTTGCTTACTAATGGCCGAACTAAGCGTTTCACTCAAGCCAAGATGAAAACACCCATTTTCATTTTATAAGCCTATTTTCCTCTTTAATTTTGTCAAAGCAAATGGCCCACCACCATTGCCTAACCCATGCCTTAGTCGTCCCTTTATGTTTGCCCATTAGTTTATTATTATATGACTTTAACAATATAAAATAAAACAAAAATATTTTTTTGTTTATTTTATGGATGTTACTTGTCATATAAGTAAGGGAAATATTATAATTCGAAAGTCAAACAATGAATGGCTTAGATTATGTCACTTGTCACCACCCCAATAGTTAATAACATTTGTTCACTAATTGATGTACTTAACACATAATTCTTGACAAGTGCACAACTCGAGTGATCTTAAAACAAATATCCAATTTGCTAGAATTTCCTAGATTGAACTATTCAATCCAATCTACTACCCTAGTGCATAATAAGTATACTTCATATTGTAGAACTCCCCAAATCTATGCCCAGTTTGTCATATGGAACTCTTCATACGTCCATGAACGATGCCCCACCCACATGTTATGGATATTACTAATCAAACCGTTGGACCATACAAGTTGAGGTTATAACATATACAAATAATCCTTTTGTCACTTATATCCTGGAAAAACAGAGATATAGATCTATAATGTCAAATGTCTATATACTCATCCATGAATTTATCTCCAGATTCATATTTTTGTAAACAATATCCGCATACACTTTTACGATATTGTTTATTCAATGAAAAACTCTTTTTCTAATTTACTGCTTATGGCCACAAGATTTTATAAAATATGATCTCGGAGCATCAGGGTATAAAACTCACCTATGTAAGCTGACGGATCCTATATCTATGCACATCGAACTTCATAAGCATCAAACCATACCCAGTTACATACAACGGTCAGATTATAAAAGGTCTCTGACATCCGAGGAACCAAAGTATGTTGGATCACTTTCAAGCCTACCATGACGCTCAGGTCAAAAGATTACAAATACTACTCAACTTAAGAAGACCTGTCATTGACAGCTTCATAAAATGTCTATTGGAGGTGGTCATGAGCCTATTCAGTACTTAGTCCTCATTGAATACTCATATGCCTATACGATCTTCCACTAAGCTCATGGTCTACTAAGACTAATCATCTGGACCATCAAGATATAGACATACACTAAACTAAATAAAAAATTTCACCGATAAACCTGCATCGATAAAGATAGATTAGGAACATAGTGTTTGGGTTGTATAATGACATTTATTACCACCATTTGTGACTTTTTGTAACTATGTCATTACTAATATATTCTCAGGTCTTTGTCCTATTTTAGGCAAGGTTCTAACTCTTTAGAATTTGCTAACTTATATGACGCGTTTACTCTTAGCACTTATAACTCTTAGCGTTGCTAAGTCTTAGCACTTAGTCTAAACTCTTTGAGATCACACAATACCTTAATTAGGCAACCATTTGGTTGTTGAACGATGTGACCAAAATGGCTGCTGAACGATGCGACCAAAATGGTCGCTGGTCTAAGCGGCCATTTTGGCCATTGATCCTGGCAGTTATTTGGAAATGGTCAACTGTATATTTTTTTATTATATTATTATTTCCTGTGAATTTAAATGTTTAAGTGTGAAAAGGCTTGAATACCCTTGAATTTGTTAATTTTGATAGCAGATCATTGACGATTGGGCATTCATACATATTTTACAAAAAAAAAAGGGTATTAACATGAAATTTTTAAACCCGTGGCTATTGTTGTAATTAGGCCATATCTCAAGGGTATTGATGATACTATCCTTATTCCATCTTCAAAAGGTATTATTTATTGTCCAAGAAAGTTGCACTTAGGTGTGTACTCTTGTAAGTTTTATTTGTTTTCAAATTTTGGAGATTGTACTACCATTCAAAAGCTTTTGCATCAAGATTATTGTCTTATAGGCTAGACATAGTCTTACCGATAGTGCATTACAAACCTTCCTCATTATTGTAGAAATTTTAAGATTATATCTTACATAGATACAACTTCAGATTCCTCATTTTTGGTTATAGCTAAATTATTGTTGGAGGCAACCAAAATTCCACCATTTAATGGGAAGCACTTCAAGTGATGGCAAGATCGGGTGTTTGATACTTTGAACGTGATGAAAATAGAAGAGTATCATACACAACTTTCATTAAAGGCTAATGCTGAAAACTACACAGAATAATTTTCAAAATAAAATATGACAAACAAGTTACATTGTAATACCATCTTGAATAAAATTTTAAATGAATTATAATGTCTATTCTTTATATGAAGATGCACATGAAATTTAGACATAACTCAAGAAAAAATATATTATAGATGATGTTATGCCAAAAAATATGTAGTTACTAATTTCCTAGATTTTAAAATGTATAAGGAAAAAGATGTTACCTCACAAATTCATGATTTTTATTTGTTAATCAATGATTTGAAACAATAAAGATATTGTTCTCTTAGAGCCTTTTGTGACTAGGTGGTTGATAGAAAAGTTACCAAATTCATAGAAAGATTACAAGAAAAGCAACAAGTACAAAAGAAAATATTTGAAGTTGGACGATATTATTGTTCATATTAACATTGAAGAAAAGAATCACCAATGGGAGAATAGTGAGAAATCTAAGAAAATAATTTCTAAAGCCAACTTGGTTGAGAATGATTTTACTCCAAGTAAGAATATTCCAAATCCACAAACAAACCATACTTTATGAATTCATAACCCTCATTCAAGAAGAAAGATGATTATTATATTTATGGCAAGAGTGGTCAATTTACTTATTAGTATAAGTATAGGAAAAGAGATAAAAAGGAAAATAATAAAATTTTCAAACCTAATTTAGTTTAGGGAAATAAAGTGAGTACTTCTATTGTAGTTTTTCAAGTGAATATGGTTGCCATTGGTAACAAAAAGTGGGTCATAGATTCTAGAGCCACAAGACACATATATAGTGATAAAAGTTCTTTCTATTGCTATGTTAAAACAAGAGAAGGAGAAGAACAAATTTATCTTGATAATTCTCATTCTGCACATATGGTGAAAAAAAGGAAGTTTCTTCTCAAGTTAATTTCTGGGAAAACTCTTACATTGAATAATGTGTTACATGTTCCTAATATTAGAAATAATCTCATTTATGTATTTATGCTTGGTAAAGCTAATGTAAAAATCTCATTTGAAAGGAAAAAATTTGTTATGACTAAGAGTGGAACATTTATTGGAAAAAGATATTGTTCCAACGATTTGTTCAAACTCAATGTCCTTGACATAATTACCAATAATAAATTACTTCTTATATTTATATTGTTGAGTTATTTGTTATTTGACATGATAGAATTGGTTACTTGAATTATCTTTACTTAAAATAATAAAATGTGTTGGTTTACTACCTAATATGAACTTAGAAAATGCTAATAAGTGTGATATGTTTATGAAATCGAAGTCCACAATAAAAGTTGTAAACCAATAACTTTTAAAGAAACTAAAGTACTTAGTTAAATCATAATGATCTTAATGATCTTAAAGATACCATGACCAGAGGAGGGAAAAGGTTTTACATAACTTATATAGATGTTTTTTTTAAGATATATTAAGGTATATTTATTGAGAAATAAAGATGATTCATATGATAAGTTGTTAATGTTGGAGATGCTGCTTACGTACAATTCTAATATTATATAAATATTAGTTTTTTAATATTTATATAATAAATATTTTGAATAAAATCATTAATAATAATATATGATAAGACACTTGTAATGTTTTAGACATTATATGATCTAGATGAGTTTAGATCAGTGCTAAGAGTTAGCAACGCTAAGAGTTATAATTGCTAAGAGTTAGGGGGTTATAAGAGTTAGCAAAATCTAAGAATTAGAGCCTTGTCTAAAATGAAGAAAAAAAGACTTAGGAATATATAAGTAATGACATAATTGTAAGAAGTTGTAAATTGTGCTAGAAAAATATAAATATCAATATGTTCTTGAATACCCATTCCTAATCTACTTTACCGATGCAGGTCTATTGGTGAAACCTTCAATGTATGTTAATATTTGGATAGTCTAAATGGTTAGTCTTAGCAGCCAATAAATTTAGAGATGACTGGTACTGAACAGACTCATGAGGACCTTCAATAGACATTCCATAAAGCCGTCAATAGAATATTTTCTCAAGTTGAGTAGTATTCGTGATCCTTTGACCTGAGCCTCATGGTAGACTTGTGAGTGATCTATCATACTTTAGTTCCACAGATATTAAAGACTTTTCATAGTCTGACCGTTGCATGTCATTAGGTATGGTCTGATGCTCATGAAGTTCAGTGTGCATAGATATGACATCTGTCAGTTTATATGGGTGAATTATATATCTTAATGCTCCAAGATTATATTTCATAAAGTTTTATGGCCATAAGCATAAACCCCAAAAAAGAATTTTCTGTAGGGTTAAACAATATTGCAAAAGTGTTTGCATATATTGTTTATCGAAATATGAATCTAAAGATAAGTTCAGGGTTGAGTATATAGAGATTTGATGGTGATAATTTATCTTTCTTCTCTTCTAAGTTATAGGTGATGAAGAGATTATTTAAATATGTCATGACTTCTGCTTGTAAATTCTAACGCACTACTTTGTAATATCTATAATATGTGCATAAAGCATTATTCACGGACTAAGGAAAAGTTCCATTTGACCAACTGACACGACTTTTCTTTTAGCATAATTTTAAACGCAAGTATATGCTATCATGAGCAAGTAATATAGGGACTCTAAGAGTCGGATGTCAAACCTTTACAGATAACAATCATTTATACCAAGTACCAAAATTAGGTCTTTCTTATAATTATTCAGAGAAATCAACTTAAACTTTTAAAACTAAATTGAAATTAAATAATTAAACTAAAAAAAGCAATAGAGATAACACAATGTAAGGTTTAGGATAAGAAATAATTCTTGAGAAGCCTAGGATTAACAACTATCCCTCAATATGTTTTAAAGGTTATATTTCTTTTAATATTTAATTTCTTCAGTTATTATTATTGATCAAGACACGATTATAATTGCAAGCCTCTTTCAATGTCAAACAATTATATTTCAATTTACCAAGTACCTATATCTCTATGGTATTTGTAATAAATTGAAATACATTAAGGACAAGTCTTATTGATCATACATGCCAATTAGGTATATCGTTATCTTAAATAGGAACTTGTAAATCTCTCTACAATCATGCATCAATTTATTATGGTCTAAATATAATGATTCTTCTCTCGGATTTATCAAAATATTATCTAATCAATCATAACATTGGCTAGATGTTATAACACATTATGCATAAATAAATTAAATAATAATAAATTGAGTTCATTAAATATAAAAGAAAATATTATAATTAAGCTCTACATATTGAGTTCAAGTGTTAATCCTAGAAAGAAAATTTAGTTCAAGGAGGGAAACTAAGCAAAATAATAATGAAAACATAATTCTAGCAAACTGATATGACCGTTGAAGCACTATTGTTGATTGCCGAATTTTATTTTTCGCTGAACTCCAATGATTCTCCCTCTTGAATTGCCTAGATTAGCTCTAACAACCTTGAGTTATATGTGTTTTTCTTATGCTTTGGAGACTGGGATGAATGGCCTTTTTATAGGTGTCAATTTAAAGGGTTTAAACAGTATTATTATTACTATAGGAAAGTATGGTCGCTAGGGCGACAATGTCTCATCGCTGAATTGGGGCACTACTTTATCACTAAGGCAAAAATCTTATGCGCTGAGACAAAAATGTGACTAATTAAGAGTCCTTATTTTGGCATTGCCCAATCCATTTCTAGAGTTGCCACTAGGACGCTCAACCTTGTACCGCTAGAGCGACATCTTATTTTGGAATTTTTTATAATTTAGTCCCTATTTTTAGTGGTTTTTCCAAGAACTTTCAATTTTGCCCTAATTTCTTCATATTTGCTCTTTTTACCCTCAGTACCTACAATTAAACAATAACACTCATAAAATAGCCATTTATTCTCAATAAAATATCAAATCTCTAAGTAAAATGAGAATAATTTAAATGACTATTTTGCCCCTATCAAACTCTTCCAAATTTAAAACGTTACTCATCCATGAGTAATAAAGATAAGAATTAAAAGATAGAAAAGAGGTTATACTTATACTTACAACAAAAACAAGACTTAAGAAAATAAATGATGTTAGGATGCTCAGATGATTATGATTTTTGTCTCAAAGGTTGATGAAATGTCATAAGTCTTTTCGAAATTAATAAACAAATCTTAATAGATCAAAACACCATTCATCAAGTCCCTCATTCTTGCTTAAGATAGATCACTTGTGTTTATATGCAATGATAAGTAATTAAATAGTCAAATGTACCTTGATCTACTCAGTACTTAAGATACTACAAAAAAGATTATGTCTCTGCATATTTTTAATTTTATAATAACACTTCCATAGGCTTACTTTTCAGACTATTCTCCACTAATGTAGAAAATACATTCTCAGGGATCTATTTAGGACTTTACGTAGCTTGAACATAAGGTTAGGGTCAAGGTGGGATATAAGAATAAATATATGTGGCTCAATCACACTATGACACTTAGAAACCTCTTAGTTATTTTTTCTTTATTGATTTCCTCCCCTAAATTTATTGCGTTTCCATTCTTTCTATTCAACTACTATTTTCAAAGAATTTATTTATTTTCTTAAGCTGGGGGTATTATTATTCTTTTTCTTTTCTTTTTTTGAATACCCTAAACTTAGATTGACAAATACCACCAAAATTTATTTTTTTGTAATACCCTTTACAACTACAACCTTTTTCTTTTGAAGAGTGTTTCTAAGTAAACCCAAGGTTTATGGTGTTGTGGGTATTTTTCTAGATAAATAAATCTTAAGTTATGGGCTTGTAATGTGGTTAAATAAAAAAATGGGTATTTAGTCTCAAAAGAGGTAACTAGGAATAAATATATAATTAAGGTAGGCTAGAAAGGCTCAAACTGTCTAAAGAAGGCCTAATGTAATTTTTCTAATTATGTGTTTTATAGGATTTTATCTCGAGTAGTAATCAAGTAAGTTCTAGAGTGTTAGTCATCGAGACTATAGTGTACTACTTAAGTATGAATATTTCTAAGTAACTTTTTAACTACTACTTGCTTTGTTTCTATATGCTTAAAAAGTAAGTGATCAACCATAATGTCAAAGTCAGTTCTAGATTCTTGGTATAAGAATTATTACAAGCATCTATTGTTTCCTAGGGACTGATGAAAATTAATTCAACTAATTTTCTATTTCTTTTCATGGATAAATAATCATCTTTATAACCTAGCAAGATAAATAAAATATAGTAGAGACAAAAATATTTTGAACAAAAACACAATCAGAATAAAAACAAAGCCAAAACAATAAAATATCCCACCCCTACACTTTAAGCTAAAACATGATCCCTATGTAAAACAAAAAAAAAATAAAGAAATTTCCCTGAAAGTCTTAGAGACGCTCAACCATCCATGTCGAAGAACAGATCTTGAAAGTCAATATTCGGTGATGGTGGTGATGAAGGGATGACCAGTGGCTGTGGTAGAGTTGAGGGGTCGATGCCAAAGGAGGCTGTAATTCTTTGTGTCCACTGTATCATGTAGCATAAAACATCACTAGCTTAGTGCTCTTGCTCAGCCATGCGCGCCTCGATTTACGCCAACCTCAAATGGATTGGTAGTGGTTGGGTGGTGGGAGATACCTGCTATATATTTTGTGTACTACAACATTAGCTGGCTGTCACTGGACTGATCTCTTGCTGGCTTGAGAACAAGTTGTCATTGGAGTGCTGAAGGTTGGAGTTAGATCCACATTCTAGAATTCGTGTAGAGGCACTAGGCTAATTTTCGTTGCAACACCAACTCCTTCGCTACAATGGTAATGTCTGATCGCTGCAATGCAGCTCCCCAAAAATTGTTTTCTTGCTTTCTTTTAATTCTGAAACACAAATAGAAAAACATAAAGAAATAAAAATTAAAACTAAATAAAAATCTTACCTTGGGTTACCTCCCAAGCAGTGCTTGATTTAAGTTTTTCAGCTTGACGTGATGCTTTTTTGTCTTATGGTAGGTCAAAAAGGATGTTAGAAGCATGGCAGAATGTGTAGTTGATTTCACTCTTCTTCTTCCACAATAATGAATTTAAGCATTTGGCATTGAGCTCAACCAGTTGTGCTCCTATAGAAATACTTTAATCGTAGAACAAAAAGGTAAGTTGATGTCAATGTCTTTTTCCTTCTTCTGCTTCTTTTTTCTTTACATCTTATGTCTCAATATTTTCTTTTTGATACGAGAATGTATTTCTATAAATTCTTTCGTATACAGGGGTTGTTCCTCGCTTGGATTCATCACTTCAATGCGAAAACATTTTTCACGTTCATATGGTAGTTTGATTTCTTTGAATACTTGGAAGGTTACCTTCTCGTCTTACACCCTCAAGGTAAGCTTCAATTTTTAGACATTTATTATTGTTTTCCCAGCAGCAAGGAATAGTCTTTCAAGGATGATGGGGATGTCTCGATCTTCCTCTATGTCTAGAACAAGAAAAGTTGCAGGAAAAATAAAATGTTCAACTTTTACTAATACATCTTCAATAATACCTTTAGGATAGGTCAGTGATCGATCAGCTAGTTGTAGGGTGACATTTGTAGGATTGACCTCCTCTAGTCATTTTTTCTTGTATACATACAACAACATTAGATTAATGTTTGCTTCTAAGTCACATAATGCATTTTGAAAGTTGCAATTCCAAATGACACATGGGATGGTGAAGCTTCCAGGAGTCTCCAGCTTGCGTGGTAGTTTCTTTTGAAGGATGACATTACACTCCTCAATTAATGAGACTGTCTCATAGTCCTCTAGTTTTTTCTTCTTTGAAATGATGCTCTTCATAAACTTGACGTAGTTTGGCATTTGTTCCGAAACATCTGAAGAAGGAAGACTAATATGTAATTACTTAAAATTTTCTAAAAATTTAGAAAACTATTTATCTTTCTTTCATTGCTACAATCTCTAAGGAAAATGTGGCAGCATTTGGATTTGCTCAACCTGTTGTTGCACTTGTATCTTTTTCTTCTTCTTAATTTTTCTCATTTTCTTTATAGGTGTGGGAACTTTATCTATTCTTTCTTAAAGTTCCTTTCCTCTCTTTAATTGAATCACCTTGCAACGTTCTCCCTTAGGATTGACTTTTGTGTTGCTCGATAGTGCTCATTGTAGGTGATTGTTAAGTACAGTTGTGAGTTGTCCCATTTAAGTTTCCAAAAGTTTCTAGATTCTTCAATGATGCGGAGTGATTTTGTAAGATGGCATCATTTAACTTCATATATTAGAGAAACGGATCTTTTATGGTTGGCTTCTTCTCTTGTTATTATAGAGCCTATGAGGGTTCATTATTTTGACAAGCCGACCTTGATTATTGGTCCATGGCAATTGGCATGGTTATTGATAAGGGCATAATTGACCTTGATTACTCTAACCTGAATTGTAGTAGTTTATGTTAGAGTTATTCAATTGAAGTTCCCTACATATTGCGTAGATTCTACACATTGGCAATTGGCATGGTTATTAATAAGGGCATAATTGTCATATATTTTCTCATATTTGTATTTTGATATTTTAATATTTTAATATTTTATGAGAATAAATGGTTATTTATGTGCATTATTGTTATTTATAGGGACTTGAAAAAAATTGAAAGTATTTTTACCATAGCGCAATCAAGAGAACCTCGACATTTATATTGGTTTGCTACTGATTATATCGAAACATGGACTAAAATGCAAAAATTTTAAAATATAGACTTGTCGCTCCAGCGCCACAAGAATTTTCGCCCTAGTGCTGGAACAGTTATAAAAATAAGAAATCAGAAAAAATGCCTTGTTTAAGTCGCAGTTTAGCGCCCCAGCTCCTACTCGCCACTGCGCCAACGACATCCTAGAGCTCCAGCGCCAAACCCTCATTGCTTTAGCGATGAGGCCTTTTTCACGCAGCGCCCTAGTGACAAAAGCATAGTGCCCCAGCAATAGTACGATTCCTAATCAGATAATAATTAAGGTTTCCAAGCTCAAATCAATCCCTATAAAAGGTCATTCATCCCCAGCCTTTAGAGAATATCCAAGAACATCATGAACACATAACACAAGTCTTAGAGAGCAATTAGAGCTCAATTAAAGCAGCTACATAGAGAGATTCAAGGCGTTCTTCGATATCAAGAGTTTCTTAGGCAACGCAATCAAGAGTAATTTGACATTTATATCGGTTTCCTATTGATTATATCATGATTTCTTATTATTTTTGCCGTTGTTCTCTTTTAGCCATGAACTACATTTTCTTTCTAGGGCTGATACTTGAACTCAATATATGCGCTTAATTGTCATATCTTTTTAATATTTAATAAACTTAATTTTTTGTTATTCAAATAACTTGTTCTTAATGCTTCAATATACCTAACCAATATATAGTAAATAAATTGGTAATATTTTTTATAAACTCGAAAGAGAAATCATTATAGTTAGACCTAGATAATTTGATGCATGATTGTAAAGTAACATTCAATGTTGCATATGCAAGTTTAAAATTATAATACAAATAAAATAAGCTTAGGGTTAATTACAATAGAATAAGAAGATTAAATTTTCTAAAGATTTAATCTTTTTGTATGTATATCCCTAAATTCTTATTATTGGTCAAAACACTAATATATACACAAACCTCTCCCAAGATCATGCAAGTATATCTTAAGTTACCAAATACCTATAATCTTATGGTATTTGTAATAAATTAAGATTCATTAAGAACAAGTCTTATTGAGCATATATATCAATTAGGCATATTCTTATTATAATTTAAAACTTGTATCTGTAACTTGTATGTTATTATATAATTATACATCAAATTATCTAGGTCTAAATACAGTGATGCCACTTTCAAGTTTATCAAAGTATTACAAATACAATCATACTATTAATCAGACAAATGAAGCATTAAGAACAACTAATTTGAATAATAGAGAATTGAATAAAATAAATATTAAAAAGATCCAACAATGAAGCACACACATTGAGTTTAAGTAATAATCTTAGAAAATAAATATAGCTTATGATAACTAGAGAATTATGACTGAAAAATAAAATAAACATGATACAACTAAAACCAAACCAATATATACGTCGATTTACAGTTGGTTGTCCCATCAAAAATTAGCCAATAATCTTTTACTTTCTTGAATTTCCCACGCCAATACCTAGCGACATGTGTGTAACCAAAGTATGATAGATGACTTACAAGTCCACCGTGGCACTCAGGTCAAAGGACCACATATACTACTCAACTCGAGAGGACCTTCCGTTGACGACTTACATAAGGTGTCTATCGGAGGCCCTCGTGAGTTTGTCATATATCCAGTCCTAACTGAATACCCATATGTTAATACGAGCTCCAAGCTCACGGTCGGTTAGGAACAACCATCTATACTGTATAGGTAAGACATATGCTAATCTATATAAAGATATCCACTGACTGACTCGCATAAGTAGAAATAGAACAGGGACAATATTTTAGAGGCACCTGATTGTATAACTCTTGAAACTATACAGTTACACAAGTCTATGTCCTATTACAGACAATACTCTAAATCTTGAATCTGCTAAGTATTATAACCAGCTAATTATTAGCTGTGCTAACATTTAGTATTTATATCTCTCAGCGCAGCCAACTGAAGGCCCTTATCTAAACTACTTTAGATCAAATCTAAACTCCTTCAAATCATACAATGTCTGTAATATTATATTGCATAGTATCATATACATAGGTATTAGCGATTTAATGAGAATGTACACATGTATAGATACATAAGTATATGTACATTCAGAGATGGCACGTAAGCACCAACCCTAATAACAACTTCGTACAAACACATCGCCAATTCCAATACTTGATATCTTATTTGATATACCCAAGTCTGATGGTGGTATTGGAGGCATAAATGCAAATATTTTCAACTTCACAAAAATCTACTCTTCTAACTTTAACATTTAGGGAGCTCGTTGAAACGTAGCAACATCTGCCTCTGGTACATCATCCCATTCTACATTATCAACATTTCCAACATCATCACTATCCCCTTCTATATCCCCAATATTTCTAACATCACTATAATCCTCTTCCACATCCCCAACATTTCCAATGTCATCACAATCACAGTGTGCATAAGCTGGGTCTTCATTGAATGGTATAGGGTAGAAACATTGTGATACTCATTCGTTATGTTTAAGGGAACCACTGTTGAAATTGATGGAGATGTATGACTCACTTAGTTGCTACCACTAGCTGACATAAAATGAGTATAAATTAATTGTGGATTTTTATTGGGGGGTTGTACATCATCTTCATAAACAGGAGATTTAAGATCCATTATTACACATAAAGGACAGTACGATTTTTTGTTAGCACTAAAAATGAATCGACCATTACTATCATTTCTAATCTCAATAGGTTTTAACTTATACCTCATTACATCAATTTTTATTTTCAAAGTCATCTTATAGTTCATATTGTCGACTCCAAAAGTATAATATAATGTATCAAAATATCTTCAAATTTAATATCTTTTGAAACCAAAATCTCAAAGTTATTATAATTAACATAACTCTCTTCTCCATCACTAGAACTCTCCCACTTGCCTCTAAAATAAATAACAATTACATTATACTCCATAAGACCTGAAAAGAAAAAATAAATTATTAAAAATAAATTCTAAAATAAACCATTTTATTTTTTGATATTGCAATATTACAAGGTTTTTTAGAGTTAAAACCAGATGACAGTAAAAAATATTGACCAAATTTTTACATTTTTTAAATCATTTTAACTTATTTTTCACGTCTAAATCATCACTAACATCTATTTATAGCTTCAAATGTAATTTTTTTTATTAATTTTTAATGAATATTAACATTTTTAAAAAATTTATAAGAATTGACTATTTTTTATATTTGAAATGACAAATATGTTCAACAATACTCAATCTAAGTAATGACAACTTAAAAAATGTTGGTCTAACAATATAATTCTTGGTTCGGTAAAAAAATAAAAGAGAAGACTTAAAATTTTTATTTAAAATATAAATATCATATTATAAGATGTTTAGCTAATAAAAAATAATAAATTAAAAGTTGGTTTAAAAAATAATAATAAAATTTGAGAGTTATTTATAAAATTTTTCTTTTAATAAATACAAATTAGAACGTAAAATAAAAGTGATCTCTCGGCTACTTCTCTTCTCAAAGGCTTTTCTAAAATTTTTTCTCTATTACATGCTCTTTCTTTTTTTTGAAAAAAGAATTCCACATTTTACTTCTTCGATTTTCAAAATTCAACTTGATCTCTCTCTTTAAAATCAAAGATCTTCAGTACCGTTGAATATTTAGATCGAGCAGCTGAGGGAGACTATCTGAAATTGGAAAGAGAGGCGGAAGAAAGAGAGAGAGAATATTATTTTAGAAGATCAAATCCATTTTGTGAAATCTTTAACTCTTTTTAAAATCACAAAAATGTATAATTCCTTCTTTAAAAAAAAATTTAGAGATTCAAGTTTTTTTTCTTTTCCTTTTTACAGGACACAAACACTTTTAACACTCAACTTCCAGTACCGTGTGTACAATATAACGGTGAAGTTGTGACGTTCATTCATATTATATTATTATAAAAGATAATTTTTAATTACATTCATTTGACACTTGTAAATACAATAGAATATAGAAATTTTTAGAAGGATCAGAATCTTCTCTTAATTTAATCTTTTACTTAAATAAATATAAATATGTGATTGATTAATAAATAATAAAAAGAAACATAATAAAAAGAATAGACCTTAACTATTTACGTCAAAGTGTTAATATGTGTTAAAAAAAAATTTAAAATATAAATAAATTTAATTTAAAAAGAATCCTAATTCTTTAAAAAAATATACTAATGACTTACAAAGTTTATAATAATTGAATTAGGTGGGGTTTGAAAATAAACCTAATAAGTAAATACTTTTGACTCGTAATTGAGTAATGGCCTAGTTAGAAGTTTTAACTTTTTTTTTAATAATTTTTTAACTTGTGACACAGGTAATATATCAAAAAGTTGGGATGTATTCATTTTTATGTACCATACAACCCATTAGTTTGAACTTCAAAAATATTAATCGTAAATTAGAAGATTGGTTACAGAGGAAAAAATAAGATGGATTCATATTCATATACATGAGAATTATATAAAAATAATAATAATTTTGGATTACCTTTTGAAAATATAAAAATAGAATTCTTTAGGGTAATAAGACTATTGCAATTAAAATATTCGTGGACAAAGAACCGTAATAAATGTAAAGAAGAGGCATCTTTTACATAGTAGCGAAGGGGTTGAACCACGATTTCGGAGTAAATAGGGTCCAAAGCCAAAGTTGAAGTTGATTCCGAAGCCGATGATGACTGCTATAATTAATAAGAATTTGCAACCCATGCTAATTGGTGCTCTTAGGGGTGAGTGGTTTTAGATTGCATTTGATATAGAAAGAATGGACATATGGAATACTTTTTCGTGAATGCCCCTAGCCTAAAATTTAAGAAATTCTAGTAAGTTTTGAATGACGCTCTTGAAAATTAAAAATAAAATAAGGGTAAAGGTCATACGTATCTCAAACTTATGATAAAAAGACACTTTTACTCTAATAAAATTTTTAATACCCAATTTTATCTTAAATCATCAAAAATTTCCATTAATTTGAACAATAATAGAGCTCTAAATATATAATTACTAGTTTATCTTCATAGTTAACTGAGTTTTCACGTACTATTTACTTAGGTAGATTACTATTTTACCCTTCCATAATTTAAATTAATGGTAAAATTTGACAAATTATGGCAAATTAGGTATTAAAAATTTTATTAGGGTAAAAATATCTTTTAAGCCATAAGTTAAGGGCAAAAATGACCTTTGCCCATAAAATAATAAGTGAGGAATGTATTCATATTACCTTAAAAGTGGAATAATATAACTCATGAGTTAAGAATGGTGTACTTGAAAATCTTTTTAACTGTTGTAAATGAATAATAAAAGATAAAAATTAGAGATAACTTAACTTTGGAAAGTATTATAGTATCTCTGAAAATTTGGAAAGGTATTAAAATATTATAAGGGGGTAACCCTTATATATATGTGAAGGGGGATGATGGAATCCACCATCATAATTCCCTACCGTCTTTACAACACTCCACTTTAGATTATACCACTTTAATTATATTTTATATTTCTAAGAAAAATTTTAATAGGATAAAAATCTAAGTAAAAATAAAATACAACTCTATAATATATAATAGTAGTGAACGTGCTCAATATTGTCTTATTAGAAATCTTATCAATAAAATCTAGTGGAATAAAACTTGGTTAAAGGAAAAAATAGTACAATGTCCGTTTATAATGGATGTAATTCTTCTTCTAGAAGAATGTTCTCTCCCTAATTTAAATGCTCCCTATTAGAGTAATATCTATTAATTTAACAATTTATATAGTAGGTGTATACCAATTTTGTAAACTAATTTTTTAAAAGTTTACATTAGCAAAAACTTGGTAAACAGATCTGTAAAATTGTCAGTAGAACGTATCTGTTTAACATCAATCTTCTTGCTTTGATGTAACTCATAAGTGTAAAAGAATTTTAGAGAAATCTATTTGGTTCTATCCCTTTTGATGTATTCGCCTCTAACTTGAGCAATACAAGCATCCTTGTCTCCATATATTATAGTTAGAATATTTGTTATAGAAGGTAGGCTATATGTATTCTGATGTAATGAATGATAGATCCCAGCTATATGCATTCCCTGCTTTCTTCATGTAGTGCAAGAATCTCAAAGTGATTTGAAGAAGTGGCAACAAAGATTTGCTTTGTGGATCACCATGAGATTGTTGTTTTGTTGTAAGTAAAAACTATATCCCATTTGCGAGAGGGCTTTATAGGAATTAGATACGTACCTAGCATCTACATAACTAGATAGACCTAAATTTTATATAGGTTCACTAGAATAAAATAGTCCTAAATATATCGTTCTACGAAAGTAACAAAATATATGTTCGACACCATTCCAATGTCGTCGATTTAGTGTAGAACTGAACCTTGCCTATAAGCTTACTGCAAAAGCTATATTAGTTTTGGTACACTAGGCTAGATATAATAAAGTACTAATTGCATTAAAATATAGTACTTGTAGACAAAGTATTTTTCTCATCATCGTCCTTGGATAAATAAGCTTAACAGATGAGCTTTATCCATATGGAATCTTCTTAGAATTTGTTCAATGTAAGTAGATTGATGGATAAGATTTCATTTCATTTGTATTTGATCTGCAGGCTGAGACAATATTTAATCTTCCCCAGGTCTTTCACTTCAAATTCTCCTTTATAACTATTCTGCAATCTTTAGAGCTCTTCAGGAATCTTTGTCAGATTCATATCATTCATATATATAGCCATAACAAACACAGAATCTGACTTCTTTATAAATATATGAGCATATTAGGTTCTTTTTTATTAAGTGTTCATTAATGCAGTTGTACCATAGTACAAAGATCTTTTATAATATGATTGAATATGAATTATGATTACATGCTTCAAGTATGTTGAATATTTCAGAAACTTTTATGTGAATAACTGTGTCAAGTGACCCACACAGGTAAGCTATGAATATATCCACAAGACGTATATCAAAATTTTCTGAGACTATCGAGTTTGTTAAAAATCAAAATGTAGTAGTGTCCATCATGAAAGAATAATTTTCATCATACTCAATACCTAGTTTCTGAAAGAAACATCGAGCAACGAGTTTTATTTTATATCTAGTGACTTTTTTGTTTTTGTTACATTCTCGTACCAAAAAATTATTTTTGTTTATGTGATTGACATCTTCAGGTGACAAAACTACAGGTTAAAATATTTCATATTTGGCTATAAAAGTTAATTTTGTTTGCATTGCTTTTTTTTATTAGAGCTAGTCATGCCTTTATTTTACATTTTTCAATAATTCTAACTTAAAATCATCATTCATAATTTTAGTAGCTACTGCAAATAAAAATACATCAGTGACAATTATTTCATCATGTTTCTACATGTCTCCTATGTAAGCATAATTTATACTATTTTCTTCATTTTGAAATTTTTGTACCTCTTTTAAGGCTAATGTCTCTTCGAGGACTTATGTCTCTTTAAGGACTTATGTCTCTTCAAAGACTTATTAACTCTCATAATGTTAGTGATTTAAAGAATATATATTTATTTACATGAGTAGCATTTTTAACAGGATCTTAATTTTTCACTTTCTTATTCTGCAGAAAAATATATTTTGAACCAAGTATTTTACCACGCTTCTAACATGGAACAAATAGTTCATTTGCTACTTTTTGATTAGATTGTTCTATAGAAATAATCACTTGGTCTTATGCATTAGTAACTAATATATACAACTTGGTTACTTTTTGATGTGTTTGTAAATGCATATGATAATTCATTTGTAATTATTTGAAAATGAATAATCCTCCACACTTCATTTTTATATTAATTTATGTGAGGATCCAAATAAGATATGATAGTCATTTTTCAAGAAAGTCCAAATAAGATACTTTAAAAGATAATTTTCTTTCCCCTAATGATGGGAATACTATCTCATCAAAATGGCATTCCGCAAAATCGTGCAATAAGTAGATCACATATCAGGGTTGAAATATCTTATAATTGATGATGAGTTAAATTAACAAAAATCTCCATTCAATGTTGAGGTTCCATCTTAATGCATAATGGGGGTTATAAAGTCATTTAATTAAGGATTCTGATAATCTATTTTGTATGTAAACATGTGGCACAGGATGTTCTACATCAATTTCCATTGATACAATAGTCATTAAATGTTTTAGATATAAACTCACTAGTATTATCAAACAATATGATTTTAATAGAGTAGTCTGAGAATTATGTCTTTAATCTAATTATTCATGCTAGTAATCTAGCGAATGTAAAATTTTGTATAAACAATAAACAAACATGTGACTATCATACAATTGCATAAATCAAAATCATAAAAAAAGTGAAATGGTCCACTTAGCGAATAGATTGACCTGCAAATATCTCATTGAATCGTTTGTAAAAATAATGGATATTCTTGACCAATCTTAGAAGGGATAATCTAACTATAAGTTTGACTTATGAGCAAGTGGTATAAAAACTCTCATTAGATAACAGAATCTTCAGATTTCTTAATAGATGTCCATGATAATTTTTAATAGTTCTATACATCATAGTTGATCTTGGATGACCAAGACGGTTATGCTATAGTATAAATATTTTTATATCAATGAACTTCTAGTTCATTATTGTGTAACTTTTAGTTGAATAATACAAACTAAATGATAAGCTAGAAAACTCTTTAATTATGTATTTCTTATTTGAGATGTTGGAATTAATGCAGATATAAGTATTCTTAATCAAAGTTTAAAAGTGATATCTATTTCGGCGGATATCTTTAAACAATGTTTTTTAGAAGTACCTATGTATAACTTTGTTCCACTTGCTAATAAGATCATTTCTCTTTTATAACCTTAAATTAGATCTAGAAGACTTGATATAGTATTGACCTTTCCTTCAATATTACTTTTCTTAAAGGATAATGTGTGTAATTATGTTGTTACCCAAACAACCATCCCTAACTTTCTTCTCCAAAATGGAAATTTCTAAAAGCCATACATTAAATAAAAGTTCATTGTATATATCAAGATGATAAAAGCCAAATTTCATACAAAAAGGCCTAACATAGAAATATTAATTATTTTAATTATTGATGTTCCTTTCTTTATCCCTATAAAAATTGAAGACATCTATACGAGTAAGATCTTCGTGATCTTGAATTATTATTAAGATTTGTCTATACATTCTTTTTCTTTGCCTTGATAGATGCCTCATAATGTACCACATTAATAACAAATCTTTTCATAATACTTAGGGCGTTTATTCTCTACACCATTATCTTTATCTTGGTATTTTTGCCTCATTTTAGTGTCCTCTAGTTTTGGTATTTATTGTTGGAGTTGATACTTACGTGTCATTCCAATATTGTATTAATATTAAATTTTTTAATATTTATACAATAAATATTTTTATAAAATTATTAATATTAATCATATATGCTATAATACTTATAATGTTATGGACATTGTATGATCTGAAAGAGTTTGGATCTAGTCTAAAAGAGCTTATATCAGTGTTAAGAGTTAGCATTACTGACAATTATAACTGCTAAGATTAGCAGGTTATAAGAATTAGTAAAATCTGAGGAGTTGGAGCCTTATCTATAATAGAAATAAGACCTGAGGATATACTACTAATAACATAGTTACAATAGTTGCAATCAGGTGCTAGAAAATGTCATTATGCAAGTATGTTCTCAAATGCTATATTTCTGATCTATTTTCATCGATGCGAGTTTGTCGATGAATCCCTTTATATAGATCAGTGTATATCTATACCTGTAGGGTACAGATGGTTGTTTTTAGCTGACCATAAGCTTAGAGCTCATATAGGCTTGTTGGTATTCAATTAAGATTGGATACTGAACAGACTCACAAGGACCTCTAATAGACATCCCACAATACCGTCAATAGAGGGTCCTCTCGAGTTAAGTAGTATTCATGGTCTTTTGACCTGAGCACTACAGTGGACTTGTGAGTGATCTATCATGCTTTGGTTCTATACATGTCAGAGACCTTTTATGGTCTGACCCCTATGTGTCACTAGGTATGGTCTAATGCTCATAAAGTCTGGTATGTGTAAATATGGGATTCGATAGCTCATATTGGTAAGTTGTATATCCTGATGTTCCAAGAATTTATTTCAGAAAGTATTTTGGCCAAATGCATATACCCCCAAAAAAAGAGTTTTTCATAAGGTTAAACAATATCACAAAGGAGTTTGCGAATATTATTTTTTGAAATAGAATTCTAGAGATAAGTTTACGGTTGAGCAGATGGAGATTTGACGATACTAATCTATATCCCGACTCTTCTAGGATATAGGTGATGGAAAGACTATGTATATGCTATGACCTCAACTTGTATGGTCTAACGCGCTGATTTATAATATCTATGACGTGTGCGTGGGCATTGATCACGAACTTATGGAATAGTTCCATTTAACAAATTGGGAGTGGACCTAGAGAGTCCTACAATATGAAGTATACTCGTTGTACACTGGGGCAGCGTATTGAATTTTATTATTCAGTCCAGTAATATCTAGCATGACCACGAGATCCACAAGAATCTATATTTAAGTGTTAAATATATTAATCAGTTAAAAATTATTGTTTACTAATTGTATAATAACACATTGGCACTATTGGTTGAGTTTAATCAAATATGTGGTATGGTAGGACCTATTAAGAGTATACTTGGTAACCATATAAGAAGGGCAAAATAATAATTTTACATATTGATTATTTAAAATAATCAAGATATTTTATTATTATATAATATTATATTATATGTTATAATATTACTATATATATATTTGGTGGCCAAGTATATACATATAATATTATTATTTAATATAATTATTAATATATGTACTTGATGGCCAAGTGTATATATATAATAATAATATATTATGTATAAAAGATATATGTGTGAAATTGAGACCAAGGGTGATGTGAGAAGCAAAAAAAGATGAATTATTTTTGTTGTTTTTGATAAAACATGGCCGGCCACTTTGTTGAAAAAAATTAAAATGTTCATTTTGTTCAATTGGTTGGCTAATTGACGAAAGCGATGAGAAGTGAGTTTGAGTTTTGATTTAAGTGTTAAAACCGTTGGGGTTGGTGCTTACGTGTCATCCTTGAGTGTACATATACTTCTATAATTATACAAGTATACATTCTCATTAAATCGCTAATACCAATTAATATGGTGCTATGCAATATAACGTTATAAACATTGTACGATCTGAAGGTGTTCAGATCAGATCTAAAGGAGTTTAGATAAGGGCCTACAATTAGCCACGCTAAGAGATATAAATGCTAAATGTTAGCACAGTTAAGTGTAGCTGGTTATAATACTCAGCAGATCTAAGAGTTGGACCCTTGTCTATAATGAGACATAGACCTTGGAATATACCAATAACTATATAGTTGTAAGAGTTGCAATCGGGTGCTAGAAAATGCTCATTACACAAGTATGATCTTGAAAAACTGTCCCTGATCTATTTCTATAAATGCGGGTCTGTCGATGGATATTTTTTATATATAGATGATCATATGTTTTATATATAGGGTATAGATGGTTGTTCTTAGCCGACTGTGAGCTTGGAGCTCGTATTGACATATGGGTATCCAGTTAGGATTGGATATGGGACAGCCTCACGAGGGCCTCTAATAGACACCCTATGTAAGCCATCAACGGAGGGTCCTCGCTGGGTATAGTCTGATGCTTAAGAGTCTAGTGTGTACAGATATGAGATCCGCCAGCTCGCACAGGGAGTTTGATATCTAGATGCTTCGAGACTGTATCTCAGAAAGTCTTATGGCCACAAACATAAATTCCGGGAAAGAGTTTCACCAGGGTAGAATAATATGGCAAAAGAGTTTGCGCATATTGTTCAGTGAGATACGAGTTTGGAGATAAGACATGGATAAGCACTAGGGATTTGACGGTAATAATTTATATCCCTGCACATTTAGGATATCATGACGGAAGGACTATACGTATGTGTTGTAACCTCAACTTGTATGGTTCAACGCACTAATTTGTATATCCGTGACGTGTGCGTAGGGCATTACTTACAGACTCATGGAATAGTTCCATTTGACAAATCGAGCGTAAGACTTAGGGAGTCTCGCAATATGGAGTGTACTCGTTGTGCATTGAAGCAGCGTGCAGGATTAAAGTGTTTAATCCAATAATATTCAGCACTACCACGGAAATACGTACATGTCTGTATTTAAGTGTTAAATACAACAATTAGTTAATAATTGTTATTTACTAATTGTATTATGACACGTGGCGTATTGTAGACCCTCAGTTGAGTTTACCCAAGTGTGAGATTTGGTAGGACCTATTAGGGGTATACTTTGTAACTATTTATGAGGGGCAAAATGGTCATTACATAATTTGATTATTTAATAGTTAAATAATCAAAATATCTCTCTTATTATATTATATAATATATTATTATTTTATATTATTATATTATTATTTATATTATATAATATATTATTTTATTATTTTATTTTATATATATAAAGAAAGAGAGAGAGAGAGGTGTGTGTGTGTGTGCATTTGGCCGAGAGAAGCAAAATTAAAATAGAGAGAAGAAGAAAAATGAGAGGAAACTGAAGGAGAAGAAGAAGAAGAAAAAAATAAAATTATTTTATTTTTCTTTATGGTTCCATTTGAAGCAATGGTAGATTGCTTCAAATTCTCCATTTCTTATCCTTTTGGAGAAAAAGATGTTAAACACACACTCAGCCACCGTGTTGGTGACTAGAACTGCCCGCGAATTGGTCTCCATGCGGACTCTAGGAAAATACGTGTATAACGTTATACATTCAGGTGATTTCTCAACCTTACTAATATATTAATATGATTAATATATTTTCTTTATTATGTTTATTGTATAATTTACGCTTCTGCCGCATTAAATTCGTATATGATACGCATAATAGGCAATAGACACAATTGGACATGCATACACCCACATTTATTAGATCCCCGTCAACAATGGTATTAGAGCCATTTATGGCATATTTGGGTGTGGTTTGAGTGAATGGATGCAAAAGACCCGGTGAAAATAGCGTGTTTCAAGTGTTAAAATAGGTATGCAGCGTGAGGGACTTGGTCGATTAGGCTTAAAATATACTGGTTAAACATGAGATGAGGCAAATATATGCGAAAATATTGCCCAATATTGCTACAGCGTGAAGGTGGTATCAGTAGCATATATTTGATCATTGATAATTTAATCTAGAATACACTTACCCAATATTGCTACAGCGTGAGGATAAGGTGTATTCAGGATCAAATGGTAAGAGTTTCATGAGATGTGATGAACACATGAAAATGCATGTTGTTAGGAGATTCAATCACCATTTAATGTCACTAATTTTAGTATTTTCTGTATTTTTAGCTTGAAATAAAGTGTTCTCCTTAAATTGTGATTAATGAATGTTATTTGGACAGGTTTAGGTAAACTGGACATAACTCTCAATGTAAAAATCGAAATGAAGAAATTCTTGAACCTGGTGCAACATGACTCAATCTTACACAAATTTGAAGAATAGTGGAAAAGCCAAATCCAATATGTTATGGGCCAAAAATTGAGATACAACAGAATCGGACTACAACTCTTACCCAGCTTGACCCAATTCACGTATTTGGACCGTATCTCACAAACTACGTATTCAATTGGTATAATTCTTGAAGCTGTGAATTGCTCACTTAACTATCAACAACTCGTATGTTTATGGTAAAGTCCAAATCAGCCGTTATCATGGACCAAATCGCATTGCAAGTGGGTAAAATGGTTGTTGGCCGAATTCTGATGTATCTTTGGAATTTTGCTCATATCTCATTGGATACTCATCCAATTTGCATGAAATCAGTTCCTATGGAAAGAAGTGTCAAAATGCTACAACTTTCATGTCGGCTGCAGAAGCTGAATTGATCATTTACATTATAAAAAACATGCTGCAAATGAATACACGAGTTATTGGCTTAAAACTATTGAAGATTGATGTCATCCATGACATATGTCCATTCATTGCCTATATAAGGAGACACTTAGGACGTTTTTAACAATAGATAATTCTCTCTTCTTTTATTCTCATTAACATGTATTGTAATTTAGGCTAGAGTTCCTAGCAAGGCTAAGAGATGAACTTTTATGTGTAGTAAATCTACTTCCATGCTTTGATTCGGTGTCAAGAGCTATAAATGTTGTAAGTTTGGTTTTGATCAAACTCTTATCTATTTTATTTTCTATAATCTAGAGGTTATAATTCTCATGTCTCATATATGTTCAGTCATGCTTTTCTTATGTGATTCATGTTGATTTATAATTGTTACTGGTTACATTGTTTTATATGTTAATCTTTTACTGCAGTATTGTCAATTTGATATATTGTCGATCTTGGATAACATGTAAGGGCAATAAATGTTTGATATTCAAGTTAATCTTTTACTGCAATATTGTCAAAATGATATATTGTCGATCTTAGATAACTTGTATAAATAACATGATGTGTGCTAATGCTTGCAAAGAGTTTAACTAAATCAAATACATGTGTTATCAAATGTGCTATATATTACATACCTTCCGATTGATTGTTTGGGATGTGAAACTTTCAGTTGAGTTATAAATATCGAATCAAAGTATAGAGTAGATTTATAAAGCATAATTGTGATTCTCAAAGCCTTGCTTAAATCATCATAAGACATTTTTCTCAATTCATAGACAATTTTATCTCATCCGTTTAAATCAATTAACCCTTTGCTACTGCTTTAATATTTTACTTCACTAACCTATTTTGCCAAGAGCTTCCTCGTGGGATCGACACCTCAATCTATACTGCGATAGCCGCGTTATATTTTGAGCGTAAACAAAAATTTGGCGCCGTTGCCGGGGAAGCACACTAAGCGAAAGTTGGTTGCGATTATAAATACTAAAGTGGTAACTTTGTATATTTTCTTTTCTTTGTAAAATCTTAGTTTTATTTCCTTTGTTGTAATTTATTTATTATTCATGGTTGGTTCTACCACCTAATTTATTTTGTTTTCTTTAGTTAATTTGTTATGTTTTATATTATCTTAATGGCTGGTTTTACCGCCTAATTAGTTTATTTTCTTTTATCTATTTATCGCACTTTATTTTCTTTAGTTTATTTATTGCACTTTTTTTTTAATGGCTGGTTTTACCGCCTAACTTCGTTCACTTTCTTTTATTTATTTATTGTACTTTTTTTTAGTTAATTTGTTGTATTTTCTTTTTATTTTGTGGCTGGTTCTACCGCCTAACTTAGTTTCTTTATTTCTTATTGTACTCTATTTATTTATTGCACTTTTTTTTTATTGTACTTTATTTTCATTTTCTTTTACGTATTTATTGCAATTTATTTTCTTTAGTTAATATGTTGTATTTTCTTTTTATGGCCGGTTCTACCGCCTAACCTTTTATTTATTTACTTATTGTATTTTCTTTTTATTATTTATTTATTGTACTTTTTTTTCCGTATTTTATAGTCTTTTGTTTAGTTATTGTATTTATATTTCATGGTTGGTCTTACTACCTAACTTATTTCTATTTCTTGTTGTGTTTATTCCACTTCTTAATTTTCCTTAAGCATTTCTTTCCTAAAAAAAAAAAAAAAAAAATTAGGATGTATGCATCGACCTAGAGACAAACGAGGAAGATTTGTGAGAGAACTAGAACTAGAACTAGAACCACTCCCACAATTTGTAAGTGAAAAGAATTCACCTTCTAGTTCATCTTGTAATTCTAACACAATGAGCCAACACGAAGAAAACCCCGTTAGAACTCTAAAAGATTACTTGCATCCTACTCGCACAGCCACACCATCATGTATTATATTTCCACCTAACACACCACATTCGGATTTTAAACCTGGAATGATACAACTTCTTCCCACTTTTCATGGTCTAGATAGTGAAAATCCTCATGTACATGTTAGGGAATTTGAAGAGGTAATTGCCACCTTCCATAGCCAACCTGAAGCCATAGACACTGTTAGACTTAAATTTTTTCCTTTTTCTTTGAAAGATAAAGCAAAGAGTTGGCTATACTCTTTGAGGCCGAGGTCTATAGGAACTTGGGCAGAAATGACCCAAGCATTTTTCAATAAATACTTCCCACAACACAAAACTAATGGCCTGAAAAGACAAATTTCTTCCTTCTCCCAAAAAGACAGTGAAACCTTATATCAAGCATGGGAAAGGTTTAAAGAATTGTTAAATCTGTGTCCTCACCATGGGTATGAAAATTGGCGCTTGGTTAGTTATTTCTATGAGGGACTCATAATTAGAGAGCGCCAATTTGTTGAGATGATGTGTAATGGGGAGTTCCTTCACAAAGATCCTGAGGAAGCTATAGAATTCCTTAATGACTTAGTCGAGAAAGCCCATACATGGACTGGACCTAGCATTACTGAAAGCACAAATAGGTCACGACCCAATGGAGTTTTCCATCTTAGGGAAGAGGATAACCTCAAAGCCCAATTAGAGGTCTTAACTAGGGAGTTAGAGGCCTTGAAAACCAAAGATAGAAGGGTCACCCACACGGTTGCTAGAGTTGAGTCACACGATGTCTGTTTTGTCTGTGGAGGAGCGGAACACTTAGCTCAGGATTGTCCCACGTATAGTGAGATGAGAGGGATATATGAGGAACAATGTAATGCCCTAGGGATGTACAAGAAGCCTTATTCACCCTACTCTGAAACATATAATCCTAGCTGGAGAAACCACCCAAATTTCAGTTGGAAAACTGACCAACAAGCCAACAACCAATGGAAACAAGAACAACAAGCACCCAAGTCTTATGTTGCACCTCAATATAATGCACGACCAACTAGGAGTTCTTTAGATGATACATTACAAGCATTTATGGAGGTACAAAGTAAGACTAATCAAAAATTTGAAACAATTCTTGCACAGGTGGTGGACGAAAACAAAGAAATCAAGAGTCAAATCACAAAGTTGACCAGTGCCTTAACTGTACAAGAGCGAGGTAAGTTTCTATCTCAACCTCAATCCAATCCGAAAGGACAATTCATGGCACAAGCTTCTACTTCTGATGTTCAAAATCTCAAAGAAGTCAATGCCATTACTACTCGAAGTGGTAAGATTGTAAGTGAGCCTACTCCTGAAATTAACACATCTACGAGTAGTAAAGACGCCCCCCTTGAAAAAGAGGCCACAATGGAAAAAGAGCTCGAAAGTAAGTTTTCAATCCCAGTGCCTTTTCCTCAAGCTCTTCGACCGATTGGGAAAAATTCAGAAATTCAAGGTGAGATTTTGGAACAAGTTAAAATTAATCTTCCCTTGTTACATTTGATTAAGCAGGTTCCAACTTATGCCAAAGTCATCAAGGATTTATGTACTATCAAAAGAAAACACCATGTGAAGAAAACTGCATTTTTGGCAGAACATGTAAGTACAGTGATTGAACAAAAGACACCACCCAAGTATAAGGACCCAGGATGTCCCACAATCTCCTGCCAAATTGGGACACATGAGTTTGGTCAAACTTTAATGGACTTAGAAGCAAGTGTAAATTTAATGCCTTATTCTATTTACTTGCAGTTGGGACTTGGTGAGATTAAACCAACATCTATAGTCCTACAATTAGCTGACCGATCAATCAAGAAACCATGGGGAATAGTAGAAGATGTTTTGTTGCAAATTGATAAATTTTACTACCCTGTTGATTTTCTTGTTTTAGATACTCATTCTGTTGTTAACATGGAGTCAAAAATCCCTCTTATTTTGGGGAGACCTTTTCTAGCCACTGCTAACGCTCTTATTAATTGCAGAAATGGTCTAATGAAATTATCTTTTGGGAATATGACTCTTGAGGTGAACATTTTCAACATTGGCAAACAACCACGAGAAGAAGACGAGTGCTATCATTCATATATGATAGACACACTTATAGCGGAGGAAGCTTATAAAAATTATGGCTATGATTCTTCGAAAAACCTTCTCAATTTTAATTTTGAAGAATTGTATTATCCTGATGTAACAACTGACGTGTTTAGTATTTTTGACTCACAGGATAAACGGACTCGATTTTGGCAGCCACACTTTGAAGAGTTGCCACGAGAGAGGGAGAGACCGAAACCATCAAACCTCGAGACACCACAAGTTGAGCTTTCTCCACTGCCCAAAGGTTTGAAATACACATTCTTGGGACCAGGGGATACCTTTCCTATCATCATTTCTTCTGAACTTAGTGCTGAACAAGAGAAAAAATTGATAAAATTGTTAAAAGAACATAAGTCTGCACTAGGTTGGACCATAGCTGATATTAAAGGTATTTCTCCATTGATATGCTCCCATAGAATTCATTTAGAGGAAGGTTCCCAACCTCGTAGAGACCCACAAAGAAGACTTAACCCAACAATGAAAGAAGTAGTGGAAAAAGAGGTCTTGAAACTATTAGATGCGGGTATAATCTACCCAATTTCTGATAGTTAATGGGTAAGTCCAACTCAAGTAGTTCCTAAGAAATCTGGGGTTACTGTTGTTGAAAATGAGAATGGGATACCTGTTCCAACTAGGGTAGTAAGTGGTTGGAGAATGTGTATTGATTATAGAAAGTTAAACACAGCCACTAGGAAAGACTATTTTTCATTGCCTTTTATCGACCAAATTTTAGAACGTGTAGCTGGACATCCTTTTTATTGCTTTCTTGATGGGTATTCAAGGTATTACCAGATTGAGATAGCTATAGAAGATCAAGAAAAAACTACTTTTACATGCCCTTTTGGTACTTATGCTTTTCGTAGAATGCCATTTGGATTATGTAATGTACCAGCTACTTTTCAGCGTTGCATGTTGAGTATTTTCTCTGATATGGTTGAAAAATGCATGGAAGTCTTTATGGATGATTTGACTGTTTTTGGTAATTCTTTTGATTTATGCCTACTTAACTTGAAATCTGTTTTGAGTAGGTGTGAAGAAAAAGGACTTGTGCTAAATTGGGAGAAATGTCATTTCATGGTATCTTCAGGAATCGGTTTGGGGCACATTGTATCTGAAAGAGGGATAGAGGTTGACAAGGCAAAAATTGAATTAATCTCTAAATTACCTACACCTAAAACGGTAAAAGATGTCCGATCCTTTCTTGGACACGCTGGCTTTTACAGAAGGTTTATACAAAAAATTTCTGCCATATCTAGACCATTGTGTAACCTTTTGCTAAAAGATGCAGAATTTACATGGACACAAGAGTGTGAGGAGGCATTCTGAACACTCATTGCCAAACTCACCACCGCTCCTATCATGCAATCACCGGATTGGAACCTCCAATTTGAAATTATGTGTGATGCAAGTAATTATGCTGTAAGAGCAGTTCTTGGGCAACGGAGGGAGGGAAAACCCTTTGTTGTTTATTATGCTAGTAGGACTTTGAATGATGCTCAAATGAATTACACCACTACTGAAAAAAGAACTATTAGCTGTTTTTTTTGCCTTAGATAAATTTCGTTCTTATTTGATTGGTTCACCTATTGTTATTTTTACTGACCACGCAACCCTTAAGTACCTTCTTTCTAAGAAGGATGCTAAAGCCCGTTTAATTAGGTGGATTCTTCTTTTACAGGAATTTGATATAACCATCAAAGATAAGAAAGGCGTTGAAAATGTTGTTGCTGATCATCTATCCCACCTTGAGTTCACTGACTCCACTGATTTGCCACCCATTCGAGACGATTTTCCAGATGAACATCTTTTTACTATAAGCAAAATACCTTGGTATGCACATATCGTAAATTATTTGGTTTGTGGTGAACTTCCATCTGACTGGAGTGCACAAGATAAGCGTAAGTTCTTGGTTGAGGTACGTAACTTTTATTGGGATGATCCATATCTTTTCAAATACTGTCCTGACCAAATCATGAGACGTTGCATTCCTGAAAGTGAAGTTTCTAGTGTCTTAAATTTTTTCCATAGTGCTGCTTGCAGTGGCCATTTTTCTATGAAGAAGACAGCTGTGAAAATTTTACAGTGTGGTCTTTATTGGCCCACTTTGTTCAAAGACACTAATAATTTTTGTCGTTCCTGTGAAAGATGTCAAAAGTTAGGTGCTTTATCTCGAAGAAATATGATGCCTCTTAACCCTATTCTTGTTATCGAGATATTTGACTGTTGGGGTATCGATTTTATAGGTCCTTTTCCTTCATCTTTTGGCTATCTTTACATCCTTTTAGTTGTTGACTATGTATCAAAATAGGTGGAGGCTGTAGCTTGTCGTACTAATGATAATACAACTGTGGTAAAATTCTTAAAAGAAAATGTGTTATCTAGGTACAGTACGCCACGTGTCATCATTAGTGACCAAGGAACACATTTTTGTAATCGTTCTTTTGAAGCTTTGATGCGCAGGTATGGTGTTCTTCACAAAGTTTTCACTGCATACCATCCACAGACAAATGGACAAGCCGAGCTAGCAAATAGAGAGGTTAAACAGATTTTGGAAAAGACGGTTAACCCGAATCGCAAAGATTGGTCTCTACGCCTTTCTGATGCATTATGGGCATATCGTACTGCATACAAAACCATCTTAGGAATGTCCCCATACCGGCTTGTTTATGGGAAAGCTTGCCATTTACCTGTTGAGCTAGAACATAAAGCTTATTGGGCTGTCAAAGCCCTTAACTTTGATTTGAATGCTGCAGGTCTCCAGAGAAAGTTACAATTGTCAGAAATAGAAGAGCTACGAAATGACGCATATGACAACTCCAGAATTTACAAAGCTAAAATGAAAGTAGCTCATGATAAATAGATCTCAAGGAAACACTTTGAGCCAAATCAACAGGTCTATCTTTATGATTCTCGATTGCATTTACACCCTGGAAAGTTGAGATCTCGATGGACTGGTCCATTTATAGTAAGACATGTTTTTCCTAATGGTGCTGTTGAAATAGAAGACCCCACTGATGGACAGACTTTCAAAATGAATGGACAGCGGCTAAAAAGCTACGTGGAAAAGGTAAACGACTCTATGTACCTAGGCGAGATCCCTCTTGTAGATCCTGTCTATCGTGATTGATCAGGTTCAATCTATCTGTACCATATTTTATATTTTGTCTATATTTTATCTTTTGACTTTCTATTTTTTCTTTTATTTTCTTGCACATGTTATTTTACTTTATTTTCTTCTTTTTATTTTTTCTTCAGTGTGATTTTATTTCCCGATCAAGTGGCGGATACGGTACTCCATGACTATTAAAGTCGGTTTCTCAGTTCCCTAAAAACTGTCCCTCAAACGGTGCATTCATCTCTTTTCTTTCTTTCAAAATGGATCGCATTCTTGCCAACCTTAAAAAATGTTTTCCTTCATTTCCTCAAAATGCTCTACTTAAGATTTACAAAGCACGGTGTGAAAGACTAAGGCTATTGATGTTGGGTAATATGCCTATGGACCTTCGTTGGTTAATTAAAGCCAAGGTTCGGTTGTCTGGTGAGTTTGAAAATAATTTTGTTTCTCATATGCCTGGTCTTGGAAGAAGCTCTTATGCCAAAAGACGACGAGCAAAAAGGTTACAAGTCTGTCATAAATGTGCTCGATGGAATTGTAATCGGAGTTGTCATTCTTTAGGATTCGTATCTAGAAATTGAGAAGACAAAATTTAGTTCATTAAGGATGGACTGAGTAAGGAGTCTTTGGATGATATCCTATTGACTCTTGAGACGCATCCCTGTGGGCTCGTGCAACGTGAACTTCTCGATTTATGGAACAAATTCAAAAATGAACATCAACGGTATAGTCTCGGGAATCTGACTCTAAAAGACCCTGTTTGCCAATTTATAAGAAAATTGGATGGGAAGCCTATCCCCGACCCATAGAGGGCGTTTAAGCCGTTACTGGACGTAAAACCAGAGGAAGATGTGAGCCACAATCACAACTACTTGTAAATACATGTGTTTTAATTTCAAACTTTATTTTATGAATAGTAGGGCTACTCATGTAGATGTCTTAAATTCAAATCTTTTTGTTCAATAATGCATGTGGGTCATTATGTTTAAATTTTTGTGTTTTATTTTTAACTCTCTTTTGACAAACCGTCGGGTTACCATAATAATTGTTATCATTTGGCACTCTATAAATACAGCACCTCAGTTTCTTCATTTTCATATATTGAGATAAAGGTGAGAGTAGATATGGAGGAAACCCAAGTTCGACAATTTCGAAATATATGTGTATTTTGTGGATCTAATCCTGGGGAGAGTAAATTGTTTGTAGAAGCAGCAAACAATCTAGGAAAAACATTAGCTGCAAGAAAAATTCATTTGATTTATGGAGGAGGTAGCCTTGGGCTAATGGGGTGTGTGTCAATAGCTGCACATTTAGGAGGAAGTCAAGTTTTAGGTATTATTCCTACAGCTTTGGCCGTGGGAAACCTGACCGAGAAAACAATAGGGGAAGAATTACGAGTCTCATCCATGCATGAACGTATAGCCAGAATGCTTTGCAATGCAGACGCTTTTATTGCTTTACCAGGTGGTTTTGGTACCTTGGAAGAAATTTTTCAAATTGTCTCTTGGGCCCAACTGAATATCCACCGAAAACCCATAGGCAGTTACTTACGAACCTGACCCAGCAAAAACTCTGATCGATTGGTCAGTGGGCCTTAACAAGCAAAAATTGGATCTGACACTCCGTTTGTAAATTTTTCTTTTTATTTATTTATTTATCAGTACCATCATTTTAGTTTATATTTGCTTAAGTGTCTCTCAGGTTTGTTTCTTTCAAATAACTGGCGTTTCAGGTAATGTCTCCTATACTTTATCTCTTTCTATTTAAACATTGAGGACAATGTTTCATCTGGTTTGGGGGGAGGATAGTAGACATACGTTGCATTTTGCAAAAAAAAAAAAAATGTGGTCCGACATTTGATTAAAATGGCAGAGTAAAGAGTTCATTCTTGAACTCTTGAGACGCATTCTAGGTCAAATTAGAATGGCAGAGTAAGGAGTTTTAGTACTAACTTTTGAAATGCATTTTAACTAACTTTTTGTTATTTTGTTTTATATTTCATGCATTGTTGTTTACTGCTTGTAATCTTGGTAATTCTTGTATAAAGGAATTTGCTTTTCTGCCTAAGTATGATTTCAGAATTGTTTAGGTTGAGTCACTGTTTCTATCTAGGTTACTAAAGAATGACTTCCAAAATATTTTTGAGCACAATGCTAAGCCTTGTGGTAAGATGGATGATTCAATTTATATAGCCAAGAGAATTCCCATGTTTAAGTATATATTTTTCTAATCTCACATATCTTTTGTGAGTAAGTGGAAAGGTTGAGAAAACAGCTTATGAACTTTCATTGATCCTTTGAATTGGTTAATTTTTGTTTAGAATGATATTATTTGAATTAAGGGATAAGTTGGTTACATTTGTGCATAATATAATTTGGTGAGAAACCTTTGTAATGCTTCCTTGTATTCTTCAAAAAAAAAAAAAAACACAAAAGTACCAAAAACAAGAAATAAAAAAAAAAGAAGCAATTCAGTTTAATAAAGTCTTCATTCAATTTTAGAAGACAAATACCTTGTAAAATAGTTTTCTCACCAAGTTATAATTGTATTATTCTCACAAGCCAATTAAAGTTCTAAAGTTGGCGTATGATATGAATAATTGATTTTTAAACAAATAATTTTCCTATCTTCGGATCAATGTTAGTTTATATGTCTGTCCTTAAAATTGACTTTTTCTTGAGTGCTTAACTGTTTTCCAACTCCATAAAAGAAGTCCTAACCTTTTAAACAGTCATACACCTGTGAGGATATGGAGTTGAGGCTTTTACTTGGAGAAATTCTCAATGCTATATCTATTGTGGTTTGTGGTTAGATGGTTATGGCTTAGTTCACACACACACAAATTATGGAAGTTGTAATTGAAAAAACCATGATAGCAAGAGTGATCTTGAACTGACGTTTTGATTGAAGTGCTTAGGTAGTTTTGCATATTCTATTTACGCTTGAATTGCTAGAGACTAGCAATAAGCTGGTTGGGGACTGTGATGAACACATGAAAATGCATGTTGTTAGGAGATTCAATCACCATTTAATGTCACTAATTTTAGTATTTTCTGTATTTTTAGCTTGAAATAAAGTGTTCTCCTTAAATTGTGATTAATGAATGTTATTTGGACAGATTTAGGTAAACTGGACATAACTCTCAATGTAGAAATCGAAATGAAGAAATTCTTGAACCTGGTGCAACATGACTCAATCTTACACAAATTTGAAGAATAGTGGAAAAGCCAAATCCAATATGTTATGGGCCAAAAATTGAGATACAATAGAATCGGACTACAACTCTTACCCAGCTTGATCCAATTCACGTATTTGGACCGTATCTCACAAAATACGTATTCAATTGATATAATTCTTGAAGCTGTGAATTGATGACTTAACTATCAACAACTCGTATGTTTATGGTAAAGTCTAAATTAGCCGTTATCATGGACCAAATCGCATTGCAAGTGGGTAAAATAGTTGTTGGCCGAATTCTGATGTATCTTTGGAATTTTGCTCATATCTCATTGGATACTCATCCAATTTGCATGAAATCAGTGCCTATAGAAAGAAGAGTCAAAATGATACAACCTTTATGTCGGATGTAGAAGCTGAATTGATCATTTACATTATCAAAAACATGCTGCAAATGGATACACGAGTTATTGGCTTAAAACTATTGAAGATTGATGTCATCCATGACATATGTCCATTCATTGCCTATTTAAGGAGACACTTAGGACATTTTTAACAATAGATAATTCTCTCTTCTTTTATTCTCATTAACATGTATTGTAATTTAGGCTAGAGTTCCTAGTAAAGCTAAGAGATGAACTTTTATGTGTAGTAAATCTACTTCCATGCTTTGATTCGGTGTCAAGAGCTATAAATGTTGTAAGTTTGGTTTTGATCAAACTCTTATCTATTTTATTTTCTATAATCCAGAGGTTATAATTCTCATGTCTCATATATGTTCAGTCATGCTTTTCTTATGTGATTCATGTTGATTTATAATTGTTACTGGTTACATTGTTTTATATGTTAATCTTTTACTGCAGTATTGTCAATTTGATATATTGTCGATCTTGGATAACATGTAAGGGCAATAAATGTTTGATATTCAAGTTAATCTTTTACTGCAATATTGTCAAAATGATATATTGTCGATCTTAGATAACTTGTATAAATAACATGATGTGTGTTAATGCTTGCAAAGAGTTTAACTAAATCAAATACGTGTGTTATCAAATGTGCTATATATTACATACCTTCTGCTTGATTGTTTGGGATGTGAAACTTTCAGTTGAGTTATAAATATCGAATTAAAGTATAGAGTAGATTTATAAAGCATAATTGTGATTCTCAAAGCCTTGCTTAAATCATCATAAGACATTTTTCTCAATTCATAGACAATTTTATCTCATCCGTTTAAATCAATTAACCCTTTGCTACTGCTTTAATATTTTACTTCACTAACCTATTTTGCCAAGAGCTTCCTCGTGGGATTGACATCTCAATCTATACTGCGATAGCCGCGTTATATTTTGAGCGTAAACAAGATGCAATTGACAAGTGTTGACTACCTGTTAGGTTTACAAAGGCCAATATTGCTATAGTGTGAAGCCTGAGTAAATTTTAATGGGATCTACTTCCCGTTGTATAGTTTAAAAGAATTTAAACTAACGTCTTCCTGTTCAAGAGATTACCGGGATTATGTAAAGCAGTAGAGGGCATTTTAAATCGAAAATGTATAATTAGTATACTCATGATTTAAAACATTCCATTAGCGATTTAATGACTATTCCGCTTATATCTCCCATTAATTTTGGTCTGTCAAGTCTAATGGCTACTACGAACCAGTTGGTATGCATAGTCGATGCAGTCTAACTCTAGGGTACTAGGAATTACTCTGACCGACAGATGAATCTCAGAAATGTTCTGAATTTAGAAAATTTTGAATTTATTGTTAATTAGAGTTTGCCGTTAGGTATTTCTGATAACACCTCTCTAGAGGATTGAATAGAGAGAGTATGACTCTCTTTGCTAAGGGTGCTTCATCTACTACTCTAAGTATATCTGGCGAGACTAGATGTGTGAGGAGAAGAAGATGAGGCAGATACCCAAGATCAATCCTCGGAGGTAATATTTATCCAAGGATCAACAAGAGAATGTGTAGATAGAAAGTGTTTCTACTACAGTAAGGTTGGGTATTGAAAATTCCTTTACCCTAGAAGCCTTATCATTGTTAGGAAGACTCCCACAGGTTTTTGTTTGAAACACATAGACATTTCTAGGGTATATGATGCCAGTTTAAACTTGGTATAAAATACCGTATGTCCCTCTCATATCTGTAATATGTTACAGGGATTGAGAGAGGCTAGAATGCAATAGCTTGAAGAAGTAAAGTTAAGAGTAGGAAATGGTGATTTCTTGCATTTCCAAGTTGTTGGACAACTTGACATACTTCTTGTATGCAATATAATAGTTGCATTGCATAATTAATATGATATTTTATTAGCTGAATGTCAGTTAATAAATGGATATTATATACAATTAAAAATGTCTGTAGGTCAGAATTCTTAAATGATACGGAGCTGTGGTATATTAAGTTAGGTCATATAGGCGTGAGACACTTATCCGTCTGGTTAAGGATGGTTAGATTCCTAATCTGACCATAAAAAATTTAATTAGTTTATAAATAATGTATTCACGGAGATGACCAAATATACCAAAATGTACATCACATCCCTTCGATTAGATCGAGGTAGTGAATACATCAATAGCAAATTTACCGTTTGTTTAAAGAAGAATGAAATTCTCACTCATTATAGTCATTCGGCTACTCCACAACATAATGGTGTTTAGGAAAAGAGGAATCAAACTTTATTAGATATGATCTGATTGATAATGAGTGTTACCAATCTATATCTGTGAGTATCTGCTCTAATACAGCTACTTATTAAGCAAAGTTTCATCAGAAGTTGTTCCTTCTATTCCGTATGAGATACAAAAAGGAAGGAAGCCGTATCTTAAATAAGTTAATACTTGGGGTTATCCTACTTACGTAAGAGTTACGCAGCAAGGTATCTTATTTTGTAAGGGTTACTCAGTAGGATAAACAACACTCAAGAGGTGCAAGTATAGGTTTATTGTGTATCCTGTGAATCCAATAGGATACAATTAAAAAGAGGGGATTATGTGGGTGCACCAGTGGCTCTGATGTGTCATTTAGCTGTGGCTCAAGGAATTGATGAGCCTTATATAAGTCTGACAAAAGGGTCAGCCTTTTTGTTAGAGTGTATGGGACCCACCAACTCCTTGGTCCACCAGCTAGATGACACCTCAGAGCCACTGGCGTCACAGCATACAATTACTCAGGTTACCGGCCCCCTTAAGGATTCGAACCCCTGCCCCCATCTCCATGGAGGCCTTATAGACCTTTAATGGTTCATCCTTGTACCTATCAGACTGGCCAACCTAAGGTGTCATCTAGCCGGTGGACCAATGAGTTGGTGGGTTCCACACACTCTGACAAAAACAGCAAAACAAAGGCTTATAAACTATTCATCTTCTTCTCCAAATTTTGGTCACCATGAAAGCATTGGATTTATTTTTGTAATTCTAGTGTTGAATAAATCAAAAATAAATTTATTGCTTAAAATAATCTAAGTGTTAGACTATAGAGATTAAGAGTTAATCTCGTGATTTAAGTGTTAAACCAATGCTAAAAAAATAAGGCCGTTATTCTAGTGACTCAAGCCCACCCCGTTGAGTCCTAAAATTGTCAACAGGTTCATTTCAGGTGGTCCTCTAGTTTAAAATATACCAAAGACTTGTGAGGTAAATTCTGAATCATAATATTAATGTTATTAATATTTTATTTTGTTAATTATTGTAATGGAATAAAATGTATTGTGTTCATTGCTTTAGGAAATTAGATTTTAGCTTCCGCTGCGTATATGTTTGTGTATGAGATACATGAATTGCATATATACGTAAATTTTATGTGATGAACACAAACCACATGCACATACCCAATGTGGTTTAGAATCGTAAACACCCCAGCATTTATAATAACTATGAGGGTGATAATCGCGCTATCTCTCTTTTCCCTGACCATGTCCAACGTTTGTTATAAGTATTTACATTCACTTCTGAAAATGATTAAGAACTATTTGACCATGATTTCTGTTGTTAGGGATCTAATACATATGGGTGTATACATGTGCAATTATGTCTATGACTTATTATGTGTATCATATATAAATTTAACAAGGCAGAAGCGTAAATTATACAATAAAAAAAATAAAAAAAATATATTAATATATTAGTGAGGTTGAGAAATCACCTGAACGTGTAACGTTATACACATATTTTTCTCAGAGTATGCATGGAGACCAACTCTCGGGCAGTTCTAGTCACCAACACGGTGGGTTTGGTGAGCTAGAATAGCAGCCCCATATTCAGCACGGGATTAGCTCATAATCCCTAAAATGACCGATGTGTATATTTATCCTTTTCTTCAAAAGGATAAAAAATGAAGAGTTTGAAGCAATTCACAATTGCTCCAATTGGAACCATAGAAAAAAATGAAACAATTTTATTTTTCTTTACTTTTTCTTCTTCTTCTTCTTCTCTTTTCTCTTCTTTCTTTTCTTTCTCCATTTCTCTTCTTTCTCCCAGCCACCAGCACACACTGAGCATTTCTCTCTCTCTTTATATATATATAATATAATAATATATAATAATAATATACTAATATAATATAATAATATATAATATAATATAATATAATAAGAGAGATATTTTGATTATTTAACCATTAAATAATCAAAGTATGTAATAACTATTTTATCCCTCATGAATAGTTACCAAGTATACTCTCTAGTGGGTCCTACCAAATTTCACACTTGAGTAAACTCAACTGAGAGTCCACAATACGCTATGTGTCCTTATACAATTAATAAATAATAATTATTGACTAATTATTGTATTTAACACTTAAAAATCAAACAGGTACGCATAACGAGTACACTCCATATCACGGGGCTCCCTAGGTCTTATGCCCGATTCGTCAAATGAAACTATTTTATGAGTCCATGAGTAATGCCTCATGCACACGTCACGGATATTACAAATCAGCACGTTGAACTATACAAGCTGAGGTTACAACGCATACGTATAGTCCTTCCGTCATGATATCCTAGATGTGCGGAAATTTAGATTATCACCGTCAAATCCACTAGTGCTCATCCATGTCTTATCTCCAGACTTGTATCTTATTGAACAATATGCGCAAACTCTTTTGCCATATTGTTTTACCCTGGCAAAAATCTTTCCAGAGATTGATGCTTGTGGCCACAAGACTTTCTGAGATATAGTCTCGAAGCATCTGGATATCGAACTCCTTATACGAGTTGACGGATCCTATATCTGTACACACCAGACTCCATAAGCATCGGACCATACCCAACGACACCCAGCAGTCACACCATGAAAGGTCTGTGACATGTATGGAATCAAAGTATGGTGGATCACTTACAAGCCCACTATGGCACTCAGGTCAAAGGACCACGTATACTACTCAACTCGGGAGGACCCTCCGTTGACAGCTTATATAGGATGTCTATTGAAGGTCCTTATGAGTCTGTCCCATATCCAGTCCTAACTGGATACCCATATGTCAATATGAGCTCCAAGCTCACAGTCAGCTAGGAATGATCATTTATACCCTATAGGTACGACATATGTTGATCTATATATAAAGGCATCCATTAACAGACCCACATCGGCAGAAATAGATCAGGGATAATTATTCGAGAACATACTTGCTCAATTAGCATTTTCTGGCACCCGATTGCAATTCTTGTAACTATACAGTTACTAGTATATTCTCAGGTTTATGTCCTATTATAGACAATGCTCCAATTCTTGGATATGCTGAGTATTATAACTAGCTAACCTTTAGCTGTGCTAATATTTAACATTTATATCTCTCAGCGTGGCTAACCATGAGCCCTTATCTAAACTCCTTTAGATCTTATCTGAACTCCTTCAGATCTACAATGTCCGTAACATTACATTGCATAATACCATATAAATGGGTATTAGCGATTTAATGAGATGTACACTTGTATAAATACACAAGTATATGTACATTTAGGGATGACATGTAAGCACCGACCCTAACAATTTCTCAATAAGAGTTTACTATTTTGTTTAGCGAGTAGCAGACATGAGATTAATTCTTAATAGGAAAAAAGACAATTAGACTTCCTAGTTATAGTAAAAGTGACAGTTTACTCACCCTATTTTTAAAATTACCCATTTACACCTTTGCTATTAATTTGTTTTCATAAAAATTGATGGAAATATAGGTAATGTAGTCTTTTACTTATAAAAGACATGTGGTGTAATCTAAAGGACATTGACCGCCCTTGGATCAGAGTTGAGTGATGATTATCGGACGTTGGCTGGTGATCAACGGTACAAATTATCAAAATTAACATTATCAAACTCAAAATGTTGTGGTTTATATAATGGTGAAAGTTATTTCATCAACGGAGCACTGAAGTGCCGAAAATAAGAAGAATATGATGGGGATGATGGCCACCACCGTTCGCCATCAAACGGCAGGGTGGTGGCATGCACTACGCCTACCATTAGGCTGATTAATGGCTGATCTATCCAATAGTGATAGCGGTACATGTCATCGCCTACCGTTTGATGAAGACTGCCATCCCACAGTGGTGGGTGATGACCACTATCGTTCCTTGCTAAAGGTGGGCAACCGCCACCATTGTTCATTAAATTATAGGGCAGTTGTAGATGGCTGCCACTGATGTTGGCTATTAACACGTAGGGGTAGTGGCGTGTACCGTCCCACCGTTAAACAAATTGACTGTCAATCTATTCAATGGTAAGGGTAGTACTCACTACCGCCCTGTCATTAATAGCGAACGACGGTGACCGCTGCTCTTCCTACTATATTCTCCCCACTTTTGGCACATCTACTATATTTATTTGACCAAAACAAAATTTATTATTGTGTAGATCATGAAATTTTGAGTTTGATAATATCAATTTTATTAATTTTACCATTGATCACGGGCCAACGCCCAGTAATCGATAGTTAATGCAATCCAAGGCTGGTCCACGATCGATTAATGCCAGTTAGCATTCGATCAATACTAGTCAACTGTTAGTCAAGGGTATTGTAGTAATTGTAACATTTTCCATCAATTTTAACAAAAAAAAGTTAACGGCAGAAGGTGTAAATGAGTAATTTTGAAAATAGGGCGAGTAAAATATCACTTTCACTATAATTGAGGGGTCTAAATGTCCTTTACCCTTCTTAATGTCGATGCTTGCAATAATATTGCTGCAGAATAATATTAGAGATATAAAAAGTAGAGCAAGTTTTCTCTAACATGTCTTGTCCTACAATTATTTATCTACACAATTTCAGCTGTAAGATGGTTATGATCAAAGTAGAATTGTATTCAACAATAATTCTTAGATCATATAATCTCATATTTATCCACTCATGTCTTGCTCATAGTGGAGCACCATATATTTCTTTTAGATTCTGGAGGATCTGCAGGCCCTTAAATATTGAACTTTCAATCTCTCACGTAGGTGATGATAAATGAAGATCATATTTCTCGATTATCCTATAAAGACACGTCATTTTTTTTTTCAATTATCATTTTTAAACCATTGACTTGGAGGTGTATCATAACATCTAATATTAATGATAGGTAATTTTTCAAAGGTAACAATTGCAGAGATTTGTAAATGTTTCAAGAATATTTTTTAAGGACTTTCAGATATGAAAGAAGAAGACTGAAAATTAGTATGATAAAATATAAATATTATTCAACCAATTTATAATGCAAAACATAAATATAAAAAGTAATATTTAGGAGGCGTGGCCTTTTATATGCATAAAATAATCACAACTAGGAAACCAAAGCCTTCCAGGTATTAAAATAATAAGAAAGCATAGCCTTTTATAGATTGAAAGTGAAGAGGAGATTTAGCATTCCATAGATTAATAGTAATGAGAAGGTATAGCCATCCATATATTGATAAGAGCGAGGAAGTATAGCCTTCCATAAATTGATAACAATGAGGAGGCTAAACCTTCCATAGATTGATAATAATAAGGAGACATAACCTTCAAAAATTCTAAATAAGCAACCTAAGAGGGGGGTGAATTGGGTATTTAAAAATTAATATACTAATATAAATAATTTATGCAATTATTAAAACATAAACAAATTTAATAACAAATAATTACAATAAATAATAGAGTAAGGGATAAAGAGAATGACACCAGGATGTTTACGTGGTTCGGTACTCAACACGACCTATGTCCACGCCTTAAGCAACTCGCCTTGAGGATTCCACTAGCTTGCCTTAAACCAAGACCAATAATCAATACACTGATTTCTAAGGTGTCAAGAAACCTTTACAACAAATTAGTTTCTAAGGTACCAATTAAATTTCTTACAATTAAAGAGTAACAACTCTTCTCTCAAAGAGTTTCCCACAAACACCTAACTTACAACAAAAGAGTAACCACTCTCTTCACAAAGTGTTTTTCACAAACACTTGAATAAAATCAATACAAGAATTGATAAATAAAATAATTTAAACTCTAAAATGAATAAATATAAAGTTGTAAGAACAACAAAGCTCTCAATTCTAATATATGACGTTTTTCTCTTCTTCTCTTATTTTTATTAGTTTCAAATGAGTGAGGTCTTTATAAGGAGTGAAAAATAATTGTTGCTATAGTAACTCCTTTGTTGCTACAATAACCGTTATACAGTAATTATTCAATTGCTATAGTGCCACTACAGTGTCATAACCGTTGCTATAGTGCAGCTACAGTCTGCTGTCAAAGTTTTGATCTTTTGCATTTTAGTCCATTTTCTGAAACTTTTAAAACTTTGCACTTTGGTCCACCTTTAGCATACTTGAATGCTTTTATCATAACTTTCTGTAAACAACTTCAAATTTACTTTCGTAAAATTATTTGAAAAGCTAATACAATTATCTTCTGGTTATGATCAAGTTTGTATATATTTTATGTCTTATGCAGTACTAGTATAATTTCAAATATGTCTTTTTGTTTTTGTTTTTTTTGCTCCTGATTACTTTACTTATGCATTTATTCTTTCAATGCCTAAACATGAGATTTGTTATCATCAAAACATCAATATGTATGACTAGAAAGTCAATAACCTTCCATATGAATACTTAATTAAAAGAAATAAATTCAAAAAATTATAATATAGATGTTAAGTTCTAATATAGAAATGAGAAATTTTTTTAGAAATTCAGATTTTGACTTATCAATTTATTCTGCAAACTTCAGTTGTAAATAAAATATTCGAATTTAAAGAATCATAATATTAAAATTATAAAATATGAGATAACTGATGCAGACTATTGTCCTTATTTTTTAATATGAAAAATTCAAATAAATAACAATTACAGTGCATACTTATAAAGATTATATTATACAATAATATAAATATATTACAAATGATAATTAAATATAAATAAAATATGTAAAAATAGAGAATATCAAAAATAAAATAAGTCAAAAATTTATTATAAAAATTAAAAACTTAAACTTACTTACAAAACGTGTTATGTAAATAAATAATAAAAGATAAAAATTAAAAATAAATCAAATATTAAAAATTCTCTTAAAAGTATGATAATATCTTTGAAAATATTGTAAAGGTATTAAAATATTATAAAGAAATAATTATTATTTATAGGCAAGAGACACGGGGAATCTATTACCATAATTCCGCGCCGCCTTTACAACATTAACTAATTTTTTATTTTCTTCATTCCACCCCAAGACATGTGTGTATATATATATTATACTAAATAAAATATGTCAGTATCAATTATTGGTTGTACAATTTTACAAGAAATAATAATAAATTTCTTGTATATTAATATAATCATAAAATTGATAAGTAATATAATAAAATGAATTTACATAAAATACCGAAAAAGAAGCTAATTGTAATTATTGTTTCTGCTTTAGGGTAATATTGTAATAGCATCTAGACATAACTTAAACACCCTTTACCGCAATTGTATTGGTCAAATTTCATTGTAATAAGACAAATTAGTTATTTTAATAAAATTAATTTAAAGGACTAATACAGTAATTTGGAAAGAAAAAAAACCTACTTGAATATTGTCAAATAAATATAAAACATTAGGGGCTTGATTGTGATTACCTATACAACTGGTTAAGTAATGGAATTACCATTAACTGCTTACCATATGAAGGGATGTTTGCGCTTGAGGTGAAACCTGTTGTCCATGAATTATTTGCCTACAAGCCTAAGGACTCCGATTCATTAAGATCTAAAATTTTCGATTCACGCAATTCAAAAGGTTTCAGTTTATAAAAGTTCAAAATTAAGCATCAGCCCAGACACGTTCTCTTGTCATGTGCACTCTCTTCTAACTGGTTATAACATTAATAATTACCCAACTATCATATTTAGTGTATTCTAAAGGAAAAAATATAATTTATAACCTTCGTACTAGTTAGAACATTGATCGTATCTTAATTATCTTATTCGGTTAAACTCTAAAATAGAGATGTACACTCTCATTGAGTTAGTCAAAGTATTGGTTAAATTTTGTCTACTTTTTTTAACAATCTCGTCACTCTCAGAGTTGGTTAGATCATTTGTCGTAACTCGACTACCCTGTTTAATCAAACTCTAAAAATAAGAGAAATAATATCTACCTATATCAAGTAGAAGATAAGTCCATACTCAACTAACCTAGAAGTCAAAGAAAATTTTCTAAAAGAACTTAAGTTATAAGAGTCGTAGAGATTTGTAGATAAAATCAAACTTATCAGAGAAAGAGTCCTAAATCTAAGGGACATCTATAAAATTACAGCATAAGTCATACTAGAGCAAGTGAAGACCTAGTTCAATTTTGATAAAACTCAAATAGTAGAATCCTAAAATGAATGTCCATGAGACTTCTAAATTCTAAGATGATTTCAAAGGCTATGAGTTAAACTTATATCACATCCTATAAATAAGGCAGGATTGTGATTCCAAGGGGATCACATATACATACATTAAGATCTTACTTTCCTCCAAACAAACTAATAATACTCTTCAAAGATAAAAAAATTTAGGATTATCATCCTTAAGATCACAAGAGTGCATATATAGAGAGCTTTTCATCAATACTCCATTAATATTCTTACCTTATCTCTTTGTTTATTGGATAATTACTAACTTAAGTGTCAGAGTTGTTAGAATTTATGCTTACATGCCATCCTATTTTGTATGAATATTTAATTTTAATATTTATACAATCGTTATTTCATTTAATCACTAATTATAGTTATTGGAATGATAAGATGCTTGTAACATTTCAGACATTGTATGATTTAAAAGAGTTTAGATCTAGTCTAAATAGGTATAGTTTAGTGTTAAAATTTAACAATATCATAAGATTTGAGCATTTTCTGAACTAAAACATGGACCTTAGAATATATTAGTAATGATATATTTGCAAAGGGTTTCAAATGGTGTTAGAAAATGTCATTATGCAAGTATGTTCAAAATATTATGTTCCTAGTCTATTTTACTAATATGGGTCTATCGATGAAACCCTAATATATAGACCAGTGTATATCTATATCTGGATGGTTCAAATGGTTAGTCTTAGTATACTATAAGTTTAGTGGAAGCTTGTATAGGCATACAAGTATTCAGTGGGAATTGAATAATAAACAAACTCATGAGGACCTCCAATAGACATCCTATGAAGCTGTCAATGGAAGTCTTCTAAGTTGAGAGTATTCGTGATTCTTTGACCTGAGCACCACAGTGGGCTTATGAGTGATCCACCATACTTTGATTCCAAGGATGTCAGAGACCTTTCATGGTTTGATCGTTGCGAGTTATTAGGTATGGTTCAATGCTCACGAAGTCCGGTGTGCGTATATATAAAATCCGTCAGCTTACATAAGTGAGTTTTATATCTAGCTGCTTCGAGATTGTATCTAAAAAAGTCTTATAGTCATAAGCAGTAAACCCGAGAAAATAATTTTTCATCGGGTTAAACAATATCGCAAAAATGTTTGCATATATTGTTCATTGAGATTCAAATCTAGAGATAAGTTCACGGATAGACAAATAGAGATTTGACGGTAATAATCTATATCTCTACTTTTCTATGATATAGGTAACGGAAGGATTATACGAATATGACTAACCTCAGCTTGTCTAGTTTAATGTGCCATTTTATAATATCCATAACGTGTGTATGGGGACTCATTCATGGACTTACAAAAACATTCCTTACGATAAGCGGACGTGAACCTAGGGAGTCTTATAATATGAAGTGTGCTTGTTGAGCACTGGGGTAGTAATTCCAGTCGAACGATTTGATCCATGAGAATTTTAGAAGTAGGATTCGTTTTAAGGACCTTTTTGTTAAGTAAAAAATATAGTTTAAAAATGTTGCAAATAGGTTCCTCTTTTACTAGAAAAGGGATTCATGACACATGTTATTAAACCATTTGCTTTTGTAATAATTGGATATTATTTTATTTTAATAAACATATGATGTTTATTATATTATTTTTTAAGACGTGTTGAACACTTGTCTTCAATAAACATATGATATTTATTATATTATTTTTTTATGTGACATGTGTTGGATACTTATTTTAATAGATTAATTAAAAAATTAGAGTTTATCTTCTTATCTTACATTATTAAGACAAAATATATATTTTAATATATTATTTTAAATAGTGCTTGGGCTATTATGAGAACATTTGTCTTAGTTTGAATTGTTTATTTAAAATATTTACATTGAAATGCTTTTAATATTTATTAAAGTAGTCAAACAAGAAAATTGTCTCATTTTGTTAATTTAGAGAAGACAAAATTCAGCCATATATGTTTATTTAATAAAATAAATATTATTTTGGCATTTATTAATTTATTTAAAATACTATTGTCCAATTAAATTAAAGAAATGCCTTTTGGTATAATTCTTTAATAAAAAGAAAAGATAATCACTTATGTGTTTTTCACTTAAGTAAAATTTCATAAGTGTTATGCAAGATGGTGTAGTAAAATTCGGCCATTTTCATCTTATCCACTCTTTGAAAGAAATTAAAACAAAGCAAAACACTTCTTTTCCTCCATATTTCAAGTGAGACCTAGTAGGAAAAATAAAAGAGAAATAGGTTTTGTTTCAAGAGTGAAAACAAAAGAGTTTATTTGCTTAAAAAGTTTAAGCACAAGAGCAAAAATTCGACACCATAATTAAAGCTACCATTCTAGCTATTCTAATCTCACTAGGTGTTGGAGACTAGAATTATTCAAGAAATTACTTCAAGGTGAGCTCTAGGAAGTTTTAATCTTTATCAAATTGTTAACAAATGTATGTTTCGAATTATCCTAATATTTTGATTATGTTTAAATGATGTGTTTATCATATTGAAAAATTTTATTTCTTATTCCGCTGCCAAATTTGAATGTATGACATACTTATTACATTATGATGAACACATTACACATGTATTCACCCTAAAATAATAGCACACTCAACAAAAGTGCCTATGTTAGAAAAATATCCGATAAGGTCTCACCTTCTTTTTAATTGTAAGATTCTCATCAGATGAAATATTTATAAAGGAAGAGCAGTCCAAATCAGTTTAATCCCGTCTCATCCTTGATGTCGTAACTAAGCTTTCCAGTAAGCAAAACATTTAACTTGTTGACTCTCGGGTTACAAAATTTTAAGGTCAGTAGTTTGATGCTATCTGTGTAAAGCAAAAGAAATAGCTATCAAAACCAAACAGAGAATATAAAGGACAAAAATAAAAAACTATCACCACTCACTCCACGGTGGTGCAAAATAGCACACAAACTGCATGGCCTAATGAGAATCTTAGACTACATAACCTAAATATGTTTGTAGAAATACAACATAATAACAACTGACATCATTAAGAAGAATCATTAGCTTGGTCGAAAGCATTGGAGGAAGAACTAAGAAAGTCGCAGCAAGAGAGGGATAAAATGAAACAATTAGTGGAGAAACTTTTAGAAAAATGCAGCAAACTAGAAGAAACACAAGAGTCTCATCCAATTCCTAAGTCACAACAGCATTCTATGCCCTCGAAAGTGTCATTATAATAGCAAGAGGAGGTAGAAACCCTCATCACTTTACCTGAGAATAGAAAGAAAAATGAGTGTTTGCAAAACCTTTTAAAAAAGAGAGTCATCGGCCAAGGTAAAAGTCACGTCGAGGAGGTCATTACCATTCTCCTAGCCAATCAAAAGTCAAAGACTAAGACATTCTTAATTGAACTAACACCAATTATAACTTCGAGGAAATGATGCTCGAAGGATCATAAATGGACTCAGAAGAGATAATGAGCACACATAGGATGCTCAAGAAATCCTAAATATAAAAAAAGAATGAAGCAAGATCGAAAGCGATGCCCAAGAAATATTAAATAAAAAGAGAATCAACAACAAAGACGAGAAGAAAACAAGAATTATCCTCGATAGAATCAAAAAACGTGAGTACAATGAATAGCACACCTCAACATTTAGAAATAAAGATCCTTTGGCTGAAAAGGTTCTAAACCTAGAGCAAAGATTGCACCAACTCCTCGAGAATAGGGAAAAGCAGAAGCTCCTTGCACCAAAAACAACCAAGTAAGAGAGAAAATCTCTTATCATTAACAAACTTAGGGATATATAATTGTTAGAAAGAGTCAAACTACCAAGTCTTCTAATTTATAGATCTCTATATATCAATCAAATAACATATTTTTTATCAATTACCAAACTTGAAAAAAAAAATAGATGTGCCAAACGTTTCATATTAACTTAAATGGATAAGCCATTTTATAGTATAGAAGCCTAAGAAAAAAAAAATTAAAAAAAAAAGTATTTCTTCCTTTAGTTAGCTGACCAAGAAGTTTGTCCAGCATTTTGAGGAGCCTATGAAAAGGCTAGAGAGGTCCAATAGCTGTGATGACTCAAACAATGTCATAGCGAAAGCCTTATGGATTTTGTGCAAAGATTTCACAAGGATGTAATCTAGCTTGAAGCATTCGACCTACAATTTTCCTAGAAGCACCAAAAGATAGACTTAAGATAAGTCAATTCTAGTATGTTTTTAGTAGAAAGTATATTTGTCACATTTGCAATTGCTTATGAACAAGCCCTTCACTACGTGAAAAGCGAAGAAGAAGAAGAAATGGCAAAGAGAATAGTTGAAGCAAATGTACGAGGAAATTCAAGAAGGTAAGAACCCTTGAAAGTCCCTTGAAAGACAAACAACACAAGAGCAGAGAGATAGAGCTCTACAAAGGACAACAAAGTACCTATGAAGAGATTCGCCTCAAGAAGGCAACAAAAGAGGAATAAGAAAATCTCTTCTTATAGTTGCCGAGATGCAAGAAAAAAAATGCATAAAAAATCCCATTGTCGATAATATTTGAAGCCATTAAAGAAAAGGTCTGCTCGAATAACTAAAAACCCTCTTTTCACCGCCCAAACAATGAAACAAGAATAAACTACGAGTCCACCAAAACCATGCCACACCACTAATGAATGCACAAACCTGCAGATCTAGATAGATTAGCTAATGAGAAACAAATACCTGGATGAGTTCATAGCTTACATAAGCCCAAAGAAACTTTAAACTGAAGAAAACCAAGAACTTGAAGACTTTCCAATACAAAAAATGACCATTCTCATCTCAAGAGGTGTGACGCTTATAAAAAACTCGAATATGCAGGGGAAGAACTATTCCTAATACTTGCTAGTAAGACATCAAGTAATGTGTAACACTCTAACTACTAAAATATCAAAAGTACATACAGTGTCTGTTTACCAAAAAAGATGTCAAAGGCATTAGTTATGCCCATAATGACACATTGGTTGTGACCATCCAAATAGTTGGGATAGAAGTAAGTAGAGTATTCGTTGATGTATGAAGCTCAGTAGATATAATATTCAAAGATATGCTCAACAAGCTCAGCATCAAAGGTCTTAAGATTAAACATATATAGACTCATTTTTTTATGGATTTAGAGACAATTAGGGGTCATAAACCTGCCAATATCAATAGGAGAAAAACCTTATGCTAAAACAATGATAGTTAACTTCATGGTGGTTCATCACCTGATACCTTACAAGGTTATATTTAGAGACCTTTCATGATCAATTCTAATGTTGTCATATTTATCCACTATCTAAAGCTCAAATTCCCTGCTGGAGATGGAACTGAAATCCTCAGAGGTGATTAGAAAATAGCTAAAAACTATCATGTGACCACATCCAAAAAAATCTTTTGCATCACTACCATAGACCTAAGGGAGAAAAACAAAATAAAATCTCGAGAACTAGTAGGAGACCTACTCCTGATACCTGTCTACTAAAAGTTCCCCAAGAAGTCCATGAAGATAGGTTCATAATTAAAGTCAAAAATGAGCGAAAAATAACATCTCTAATAAGAGAATTCTTAGATATCTTTGCCTAGTCGCATGAAAATATGACAGAGATCAACCCTACCCTCACTCACATACATTAGCAGTCAATCCATCTCAAGCTAGCTAAGCAAAAAAAAAAAAAGAGTCTTTAACCAGGAAAGTAACAAAGCCATTATAGCTAAAGTCAAAAAGCTCTTAGCAGAAGGATTCATAAAAAAGTCCAATACCTCGAATGGCTAGCCAATATTATCATGGTTAGAAAATTCAAGAAAAAATAGAGAATATATGTAAACTTTACAGGCCTGAATAAAACTTGTCCAAAAGATAGTTTTTCTCTGCAAAAGTTTACCAGTTAGTAGATGTCACAGCCGAACACACCATACTCAGCTTCATGGATACATTCTCAAGATACAATTAAATCACAATGTTCTCGCTAGATTAAGAAAAGACATCTTTCATCACTCATCAGGGAATTTACTACTATAAGGTCATGTCATTCAGATTCAAAAACATAGGTTCCTGATAAGTACATTTTATATATTATATTGTATCTATTCTAAACTTGATAATTGCTAATTTAAACAGGAATATATGGCTTTTTATGTTTATTAATTTTATTTTATAGGTTTCAAGTTAATGGAGCTATTTGGGATGAAAATTCAAAGAAAATAAGCAAAAAACTAAATATGCTACAGTGCCGATAAATAATATCGATGAATAATAAAGGTAATACAGTACCCCCGCTATAGTGTCGGCGCCCAGGCACCAAATTAAGTAGAATGTTTAGCGTCCAGGTGCCACCACCTGTTTTAATACCTATTTTTTTGTCCTAATTTAAAACCTATAAATACTACCATTTAGCCACTTCTTACACTATCAAATAGAAGCATGAAATAGAGAGACAAACTTGAGTTTTTAGTGAGAGAAACACCATTGAAGCTTGAATTAAGGGAGATTATTAAAGATTGAAAGCTCTAAAAGCTTCGCCAATTACTTCGTTCTTCTCTCTCTACTTCATTTACATTTATTTCTAGTTTGTAATTGTGTTTTGTGTTGATTTGAACATAAGTACTTTTATGAACATTTGGATGGATGTAATTGAATATTTTATTATGGATTTCTAGATTATATGTTATAGGGCTTGATGGAATTCTATTGAACAATATGTGTTGATGCTGTTATATGATTAATGACTATTTTGTGTTATTCATTTATGCTTTTTTTTTTATGTTTAATGCTTCTAATTGCATTGGAAAATGAATTAGATGAATTAAAAAAATTGGGTTTGCACTTGGTAGAGTCTAACCCATATGTTAGTTGTAAAAAGTATAGCTTTGAGTTTGTTGAGTTGGGAGACTAATGAACTTAAGGTAGTTATATAAGGGTAGCTTAATGCATGTATGCATAACGGGTTAGATAGGGATATCAACCTAATTGTATATGCATGGGTTTTATTCGACACTTGGGAGAGGTAATAAGGCTAATCGTAACCCTTGACCAGTGATGCATAAAATTAGTTATTAGTCACTAATGATAAAGAGCATAGAAACAATAGAGGGAAATCAAGTCCCTCGAACTCATTTCCATAGAACTCTCATATATTTAATTTATTAAGTTATTTAGTTTTAAGTATTATTAATTCTTTAATCTAACTCATCTCTTAGATTAGCTTAGATAAAGTTGATCTTTTGAAAAAAACTTCAAGTGACACGGAGACTAACCCAAGAGAGCATTGCAATGTCATCACCCTTAAGAGTGGTATGAAAGTAGAAACTTTAGAGAAAAATATAGTTGAAGGTGAAGAGAAAGAAGTTATTACTGAGCCATCGAGGATAAATCATAAACCTAACTATATTTCATTCCCAGACAATCCTCTTATTATTACTCTACCATTGACAACTTTAAAAAGATTCACACTAACATTTCTTTTATGGATGTCTTGGAAAAAAAACCAAACTATATGAAATTTATAAAGGAATGATGTTGAAGAAAAAAAAAGTTGAAGGACTATAAAACGGCGAGGCTAACGGGAAATGTAGTGCAATTATCCAAAGGAAGTTGCCGTAAAAGATGATGAATCCTAGCAGTTTACCATCCCGTGTACTATTAGGGAGTCTACTTTTGAAAAATCCTTGTGTGACCTTAGAGCAAGCATAAATCTCATGCCTCTATCCATCTTTAACAAGTTGGGTCTTGGTAAGGTAAATCCCTCTACAATTTCCTTGCAAATGACGAATAGATCTATAACTTATCTATGGGGGCTCATTAAGGATGTGTTAGTTAAAATAGACAAATTCATTCTACGATAGACTCTGTGGTCCTTAATCTGGAGGAAGATATAAATGTTTCTATTATTTTTGGGTGACTATTCTTAGCCACTAAGAGAGTCTTCATTGATATGAATTGGAAGAGATGAAAATAAGAGTACAATATGAGGAGGTCACATTCAAGACTTTCAAGAAGATGAAGTTGCCGAAGACTAAAAAGAATGTTTCAAGATTAAAAAGCATAGATTTGGATGGTGGGAAGGAAATAGTTCTATTTAACTCCAAGTTCATGGAAAGACAAAGATGCATCGAACAAGGAAAAAGATGAGTCATGGTAAGATTATGATGGAAAAGAAATCAAATATCAACAACTACGGTTCATTCTTTCGGCTAAGGATAAAACTATTTTCGAGAAAGCTCAAAATAAGAGAGTTAGGGCCATTCTTTGTTAAACACCTTATGAAACTTTAGAAATTAAGGAAATAGATTGACAAAGCCATTGAATACACACCAAAGCATCAAAACGAAGTTGTGTTCCATAGATGAAATGCCTTTAAAGTTTGATTTAATCCCACATGAATCTAGAAGATGTCAAGCTGAAGACGTTAAATCAAGAGCTTCTTGGGAGGCAACCCAAGTGAATTTCAATTTTAGTTTTTTTATGTTTATTTTTCTTTCTTGTAGTGTGTTCAAACAACAAGTCGACACCTCATAAAGCATGAAAAAAAATAGAGCAAAAATAGAGCCAAGAAGGTGCAGCCTAATAGAGCTCAAAATAAAAGTTAAGCAAATTAAGGGCTTTAAGAACCAACTCAAGCAATAATCTTCGCTTCAAGATTTGAGCACTGTCGTACTAAGCCATTGACTAAGAGGGAAGTATCTTTTACTCACTCTTATTTTTGTCATTGGGGACAATGTCAACTTTAAATTTGGGCGAGGGAAATACTATTTAGTGTTTATTTATCGTGTTTAATCATACTTACTCATTACGATTATTATTCTTAATTGTTGTGGTTTGTATGTAAATATTTTTACCTTTAGTTGTAGGTTGGTTGAATGATTAGTAGTCAATAATATGAAATAGAAATATGACTTTAAATGCTACATTCTTTTGAAAACAATGAATGTTGTGATTGTTTGCTTGGTAATCTAAGACAAGTTCAGCTTCACATTGTGACCACTTAATATTTTGAGCACGTAGTTAGAATCATTTAGTTTTTCCTGCTTACTTAGAAGACTTTTATGTGCAATAAAAATAATTATGGTCTCAAAAACACACTAGAACTTGTTTAAGCATCACTTAAGGTGAACTCCTAGGGCATACATAATTGAGGATATGATTTTAGGCCATATTTGGAATGATTGAGCCTTTCAAGCTAACCTTTGTATAGTTTTACCTCTAGTCACCCCCATTGAGCCTAATACCAACTTTTATTTGCTAACCATATCATTACCTTAGCCTTTATTTTATTATCCTTCATAGTGCCCATCACGCTATAGACATAATGCTCATTTTAGATAGTTATGTTAACTTTTGAAAATAAAGAGCTAGATTAAAGAAGGGTTATGGGTTTGGTTATAAATTTTGGTTGTTCTATCATGAAAAGTTTAAGTTTAGGGATATAGTGACTTATATATATATTTATTTAAAAAAGTCAAAAAAAAAATTGGATGAAAAAAAAATGAATGAAGATTAGTTTCTATACCTTTAACTTTAAAAAAAAACAACAAAATAGCAAGGGAATCGAAGAAATAAGTTTAGGAAAAATTGGGTGGAAAATAAATGGTTCAGTTTGTGTAATCTCTAAAGGGATGTGTGTTTATAGTGTGAGTTGAGCCGAAACTAATCCATTTTATCTTACCATAATCCTAGCCATGCATTACAAGCTAACTAAAGTCCTATTTGATCGTTGATTATGTGTTTGTGTGTGTCTACATTAGTGGAGAGTTAAAAAACAAGCATATGGAGTGTTAATTAAAAAAAACTCATAAAGACCATTTAATTGTCTTATGTGCATAAACTAATCCGAGTGCATATGACTAATAATTTTAGCAATTCACACACGCACCAAGTAGGCCACTTATGGGTTACAATAAGTGTTGGATTAACAAGTTGAACGGTTATTATGTTTAGACTTTTCTTCAAGATAATAGTTATGAAAATGTTTTGAGACAAATCATTAATCATTTACCGACCCCATGTTCTATGTTCTTTTAGAGTTTGTTGTCGTTTTTAGTTTTTATTTTCTTATTTTATTGTGAGATATGCTTCCTTACTCGAGAATGAGCAAGTATTTAAGTTTGGAAGAGTTTGATAAGTGCATTTTTACACATTATATTGTATCTCTTCTAAACTTGATAATTACTTAATTTAAATAATTATATATGACTTTTTATGTGTATTAATTTCATTTTGTAGGTTTCAAGTTAATATAGCTATTTGGGATGAAAATTCAAAGAAAACGAGCAAAAAACAAAATATGCTATAGTGCCGATAAACAGTATGTAAAAACAATAAAGGTGCTACAGTAGCTCGCTACAGTGATCCCCCACTACAATGCTCGAAGCTCAAGTGCCAAATGCCCAAGATTTGACGCCCAAGCGCCAAATCGAGCAGAATATTTGGCACTTAGGCCCCACCACCTGTTTTAATACCCATTTTCTTGTCCTAATTTAAAACCTATAAATACTACCCTTTAGCCACTTCTCACATTATTAAAGGGGTGCACGAAATAGAGACACAAAATTGGGGTTTTAGTGAGAGAAACACTATTGAAGCTTGTATTAAGTAAGATTATTGAAGATTTAAGGCTCCATAGGCTTCTTCAACTAGTTCTTTCTTCTCTCTCTACTTCATTTATATTTATTTATAGTTTGTAATTGTGTTTGTATTGATTTGAACATAAGTAATTTTATTAACATTTGGATGGATGTAATTGAATATTTTATTATGGATTGCTAGATTATATATTCTAGGGTTTGATGAAACTCTATTGAACAATATGGTTGATGTTATTATGTGATTAATGACTATTTTGTGTTATTCATTTATGCTTTTTTTATGTGCTTATTGCTTTCAATAAGGAAGTAAATTGGATGAATTAAACAAATTGGGTTTGCATTTGGGACAGTCTAACCCATATGTTTGTTGTAAAAAGTATAGTTTTGAGTTTATTAAGTTATGAGACTAATGAACTTACGGTAGTCATATAAGGGTAGCTTAATGCATGTATGTATAACGGGTTAGATAGGGATATCAACCTAATTATATATGCATAGAGTCTCATTCGACATTAAAGGTAATGACACTAATTATACACCCTTGACAAGTGAATCCATAAAATTAGTTATTAATCACTAATAATAAAGAGCATAGAAACAATAAAGGAAAATCAAGTCCTTAGAACTCATTTTCATAGAACTCTCATATCTTTAATTTACCAAGTTATTTAGTTTTAAGCATATTTAATTCTATAATCCAACTCATATTTTAGATTAGCCTAGATAAAGTTAAGTTGCCAACACTATAGTAATTAGCATTAATTTAGGACACCAATCCTCATGGGAATGATACTCACTCATCACTTTATTACTTACTTATAACTTATGCACTTGCGATTATAATTTTCGTGTGTATAGTTTCACGACCAAGTTTTGGTACCTTCCAAAGACTTGTCAACAAGCAATTTAAGCCTCCAATCGAGAAAGCCTAGAAGTCTATGTAGATGACATGATAGATACTCTTAGTCATTTTATCTTAAAACTAAATGACAAATGCTTTGAATATTTCAGGCTATCTAGAGCAAAGACAGAAGAATATGGGCCCTCTAATGCGAGGAAGTTTTCCAGAAGCTAAAAATAGTATTTAACTTAACCACTCCACCTCGTTGTTGTTGGAGTTAATGCTTATATGCCATCAATTTTGTATGAATATTAATAGTTTAATATTTATATAATAAATATTTCGTATAAAATTGTTAATATTATTTATATAGTACCAAGCTTGTTACGTTTTAGACGTTGTCGATCTAAATGAGTTTAGATCTAATCAAAAGCAATTTAGGTTAGTGCTAAGAATTATCATTCTAAAGAGTTAGAAATTTGTTTGAAATAGAGATAAAGACCTAAGAATACATTAGTAATGATATAGTCACAAAGAGCTATAAATGGTGCTAAGAAATGTCATTATGCAATATGTTCTCAAAAATATTGTTACTGATCTATGGTTGCCGACACGGGTCGATTTGTATTTCTTTTAGATTATTACGTATTGGAACGGTTAGTCTTAGCAGACCGTGGGCTTAGTGGAAACTCGTTTAGGCATGTAGGTATTCAGTGAGGACTGGATACTGAATAGACTCACAAAGACTTCCAATAAACATCTCATAACGCCGTTGATAGGACGTAATTATTAAAACATATTTTATTCTCCTAAACTTAATATTTGTTCAATTTTTTCAATAATTTGGCTATTTATGCATATTGATGTTGTTTTAAACATTTAAGGACTATAGGTACAAAAATACCAAAAATCGGATGCAAACGGAGTTATTTCATATGAAAATCCGAGAGGAGACTAAAATGTTCAAAATGTTAACAGTGCTATAAATAGTGCCAATGAACAGTGATATTGTTATAGTACATGAACAGTGCACATGGGTTGCTGTTCACCACTACGTGTAGCACCAAAGCATTGGCCGCGACATTTAAATCAGTAGATCTAGCGATTCAATGCCATGGCACTGGATTTTGGGCACTCTTTAAAGGCAATGTTGTCCTGTTTTTACAATCCTAAACCTATATAAACACTTACTATTGAGTAAAAAATGGGTTAGGCAGTAGAGAACACAAAACCAATACATCATTTAGGACTTTCAAGTAAGAATTTACAAGGAAAAGAGGAAATTCTGCATGTTGAAGAAAGAACACCACTGTTACATCAGGGAAAATTTTCTCTTCCCTTTAATTTCGTACTTTGTTGTTGATTCTATTATGTATAATGATGTTGTTATATACTCTAAAATTATTTTTGTATTCATGAACTTAATTTTATTGCTAGGATTACAATTTAAACTCAGCTTAACCTACCTCATGTACCTAATCAATATGATTCTTGAAGTTAGAAAATACTAACTCAATTATCAATAACTATTATGTTGATAGCAAAGTCCAAAGCAGCCGTTATCATAAACCAAATTGTATTGTAAATTGGTAAAGGGGTTATTGGTCGAAATCTAATATATCGTTGGTATTTTGTCCATATCTCATTGGATACTCATCCAAATTACATGAACCTAGTGCCTATGGAAAGAAGAGAAAGAATTATACAACTTTCATGTCTACTAAAAACACTACATCGATCATTTTATTGTAAAAAAATGTATAGCAATTAGGTGAATGAGTGGGTGGCCTAAATTATTGAAGATTGAAGTCACACTAAACATGTTTCTATTCATTGCCTATATAAGGACACTCTTAGGGGGCTAATGAATATTTTTCAATGATTTATAATTCTCTCATATAATTTCTCTTTGCTATACATTGTAAGCTAGACTAGAGTTCTTGGCAATGCTAGAAATGAACTTTTATGTGTAATAAATTTACTTCTAGACTTTGATTATTTGTCAAGAGCTACAAATATTTGTAAGTTTGCTTGTGTCTAAACTCTTATCTATTATTTTTCTATAACCCAAAGGTTATAATTCTTATGTTTCACATATTTTCAGTCATGCTTTCTTTATATGATTCTTGTAATATTATAATTGTTATTGGTTACATTGTTTTACATGTTAATCTTTTACTACAATATTGTCAATCTTAGATTACATGTAAAGACAATAATTGTTTGATATTCAAGTTGATCTTTTACTTTAATATTATCAAAATAATATATTTTTAATTTTATATGTATAAATGAACATGGTTTGTGATAAGAGTTTAGTCATATCAAATACATGTATTATAAAATGTGCCATATTTTATATATCTTTCGATTGATTATTTGGGATGTGAAACTTTCAATTGAGTTATAAATATTGAATTAAAGTATAGAATAGATTTATGAAGCATAATTATGATTCTCGAAGCCTTGCTTACATCATCATAAGACTTCTCACTTAATTCATATACAATTCTATCTCATCCACATAAATTATTTAGTTAATTTTACCTTTGTTACTGTTTTAATATTTTTATTTTCACTAACCTATTTTGCCAAAATCTTTTTCGAGTGATCGACACCTCAATCTATACTGTGATAGCAGCATTACATTTTTAGCGTAAATAGGTTTCCACAACAAAGAAACCTTTAAGCAATATACCTAGTGATTTTGAACTAAAACTCCCTTCTACTTTAAAGAAGTTGAAATCAAATTTTCTGATGCCTTAAGATGCTCTTGATGTCTTTAGCTATCTTTAAGGTTTTAGTAATCTTCCCTCTGCTCAACCTTCTACTAAAATGCCTATTGGATTAGTAGAGTCCATTGTTCTTGAATGGGAAGAAGTTTCTCTTTTTGTTGAGCATCGTTTTAGTATCGATACACCTATAAGGGTTCTACCTTCCTATCCTTCCAAAGATGGAACACCATAAAGAAGCCTCAAACCTTCACCCTCCAAGACCTTGGAATATTAATAAATCTTTCACTATGCTAATTTTATAGTAACATTTCCATCAAAAGTAATGATAACTTTTGGAACTCACATAATCCTTCCTTTTTATTCTGGTAACTTCGGTTTTCATATCACCTCCTCCCCCCCTCTCTTATTTTAATTTTCACTGACCATTAATCTTTTGACATTTTTTTATCTTATGCAATGAGCATTCCATTTATGAAGGTCAATAGTTTAACCTCCAGTTCTAGCTCTAACAACTCTAAACTCGAGCTCTATTCTTAAGTTTCAAATGCCTAACCTCCCTGACTTCTTTATTCCCCCTAGAAACAGAATCGAGAAAGGCACAAGAATCAAGATCAATATATAAAATCCCAAGGTCACCTTCTCAAAGTACATTTACTAGAAGGGCATATAGAGTGCCATGACCCCCTCTCAAAAGAAGTGATTAATTTTTTCTGAAATTCTTGAGGGATGACTACTCTGGAATAGTAAATCAGTTTATTATAATGAGGATCGATGCTATAAGTGAGGATATAGTTCTGAACTATCTATTCACTCAAAAAGATGAAAAGATCATTCCCAAGATAAGCAATAAATAATAGAAGCTCAAAAGTTTTTAATCATGGATAACGATAAGTGCTAATAAATGGTTTTGTATTCTTTACTATGGCATATTTAAGTTTCTTGTTTTGATTTTTGGGAGATCTCCTGTGCTATAGGCATTGCAAGATAGTTTGTCCATTGTCCAAGCTAATTAGCGTATTTTATACTTATTATTTGAGCTTCCATCAACTTAGTATTTGCTTATTTTATGTAAGAATATTAGGTGATCTTTATTATTATTGTATATATTCAAAGTTGATAGAGTAAATTGGGATTAAAATTAAAGAAAACAAGGTGAAATAGTCAAGATGGGATAAAAGATCAGCATAGCAACCCTTGAGATAAAGCTACAACGCTAGAAAGAAGAAAAAGAACCATAAGTAGAAACTTAAAGTTACAGCGCCAAAAAGTGAGTGTTGTAGTGCCAAAATGGTCTGAAAATGAGTGTTACAAACTTAGAAGTTAAGGCTACAACGCTAAAATGTCAAGAAATCAAACCAGATGTCAATAGCTTAATGCTGGGATACTGAATGACAATGTCGCAGTACTGAGACAACTATTAAGCAAATGCCACGGTGTTGGAAATCTAAGGCCGTGATGCTCGACACTAGAGTTAGGAAATCCTTCTTTAGATTAGACTTTGATTTTTACCCTAATTTAAATATTAAAACCTATAAATAGAAGACGAAAAGCCTATTTCAATGAGACTAAGAAAAGAGAAAATCAATGAGAGCAATAAAGAGAACAACTTTTGAGAGTTTAGAGTAGCATTTGCTTATTATTTTAAGGAGAACAACTATTTTATACTTATTATTTGAGCTTCCATAGACTTAGCAAGAATATTAGGTATTCTTTATTGTTATTTTATAAATTTGAAGTCGACAGAGTAAATTAGGATGAAAATTGAAGCAAACATGGCAAAACAGTCAAGATGGGATAAAAAATTAGCGTCACAACCCTAGAGATGAAGCTACAATGCTAGAAATAAGAAAAAGAACCATAAGTAGAATCTTAAAGTTGCAGAACCAAAAAGTGAGTGTTGTAATGCCAAAATGGTTCGAAAATAAGTGTTGCAAACTTAGAAGTTAAGGCTACAGCTCTAGAATGTCAAGAAATCAAACCAAAAGTCAGTAGGCTAATGTTGGGACACTGGAGGACAACGTCGCAGTGCTGAGATGACTATTAAGCCAGTGCTGCAATGTTGGGAACCTAAGGCTCGCGATGCTAATAAAAAACCTTACTCTAAATTAGACTTGGAGTTTTACCTTAATTTGAAGATGAAAGCCTATAAATAGAAGACGAAAAGCTTATTTCAAGGGGATTAGGAAAAGACCAAATCAATTAGAGTAATAAAGAGGACAACTTTTAAGAGTTTAGAGCAAACTTTTAGATAATCAAATAGAGAAAATCAAGAAGAAAAAAAAGAATGAAGATTAAAGAATTCAGAGTATCATAACTTTGCTTCTTTTCTCTTTATCTTTCTTAGTTTTATATTATCTCTATGATGTTGAACTTAATGTGCTCTAAAACTCTTGATTTCATTATGAACTAATTTCGTTTTTTAAGATTACAATTTAAACTCAATTTTTAATTGAATTATTTATTTTTCCTTAGTTTATGAAATCAATATTGAATTGTTCAATTTATTCTGTACTTAATGCTTCTAATTATTTGATCACTAATTAGAATAATTAAAAAAACTTAATGAACTTGAAAAAATAGAATTTTTGTATTTGGCCTTGAATATAGTGATATGTGATCTTGTGTAAAATTTTTGAGTTTCATATGAGATAGGAATATACTTACATAGCATATATGACTATTAAAAGAACTTGTTCTTAATGAATATTGCTTTAATTTAATTATCATAAGAATGTAGATAATTGATTAGGTAAGATATTTTCACTTGACCATTAGAAAGAGACTTATGAAATTATTAGGTTTCTTGGTTAATAATTTATATTGATGGATTAAATTAAGGGGAGTAATTAAATTCAAGATAATTGTAATGCTAAGCTTTTCATATTGGTGATCGGATAATTGTTATCTTTATTCTATTTTTGATTTTGTCTCCTTTGTTTATTTAGTTTAGGTTTTATTCTTTTAAGTAATCGATTTTTTGAATAAGAAGAAGAGGACATAATTTTAGTACTAAAAAAATTTAGTAATAATTTCTCATGGGAACGATACTATACACATCACTATTTTATTTATTTGTGATAAAGTGCACTTATATTTCTAAATCATATAACACACTAATGAAGAAAATGAAGGTTTAAGGTCCAAGAATAATGAATTAGAGAGCTTTATGATTCATTAGTCAGATCAAATCTTGTCCTTGAACATTCAGGTATGAAAAAAACATAATGAATTGAGGCCAATAGGTAATATAACTCAGATAAGTGGGGAGATGCTGTAGAAATCTAAAGCTCAGAATGCAGAATTGGAAAGAGGCTTCCAGGAATTTAGAGCAATTTTAAAGATCTCTTATAACACATTGGAAAACATAAGGGTTAAAGTTGAAAATGCACATTATATTGCAATAATTTTGGAAAAAAGGTGGAGTTGGCATAAATGTTCTATAAGTGTCAATGCCTATTTCTATAATAAGGTTATTTCAAAAGGGTTTTGTTATAAAAGGGAACCTACTACTCGTAAGAAGCTTCTATAAGATTTTGATAATGAGTGTGCATTTTACAGGGACTGGTCAATTAGACACTTCCAAGATAAGTAAAAAAGCATCAATTATAGGTGTACAGAGGTGGGCGCATCAGACAAAGATCTTGATATTGTGGACCTACCATCAGATAGCTCTTGCACACAGGAAGAGTGAAGATAGAGATGGAATTTTATGTTCCTGTGTTTGACCTTTTGTATACAGTAATTAATGATTTACAGACTTATAGGAATTTTTTAAAACTTCAAGTTATAATGAAGATAAATTTTTTTTTGAGAAATTGTGATTCATCAATACTTGTGTGCAAGTAAAATGACTTTGCTTACTATAGTGTGTTGCCTAATTTGAAATGATTGATTGTTCTTATTTGTGCCAATTGAAACTTCGTGACATTTAATTTGAGTGCACTTACTCGTCCAAGGAAATATGACTTTTCTATACATAATCTTTCCAAGGAAGAGTTTATAATGTTCTAAGTATACTACTCTTCTAAGGAATTTTCTTTAACACACGATCTTTGAAAGGAAGAGTTCTTAACATTCTGAGCACACGACTCTTTCAAGGAGAGATGGCTTTTCAGAACACAATCTTTCTAAGGAAAAGTGGTATTTGATACTCTGAGCACATGACTCATCTAAGGGAAGGTGGCTTTTAGCACATAATCTTCCTTAAGAAAAGTGACATTTAATATTTTGAGCTCATGACTCTTCCGCGAAGGGAGTGTTTGATGACACATGACCTTTCCAAGGAAAAGCGGGCATTTTTTTTAGTTTGGAATGTATAGCTTGAGGTTTTGAATACACTACTTCTTTCAAGCAAAAATTATTTTTCAACACATAATTTTCTTAAGGAAGAAGTGCATTGCATTTGATTATATGGAAACCATTGAAGAAAATTCACTTTATTGAAATGCGAAAATTCTAAAAAGTTAAATCATTATAAATTTTTAAATGTTGAGACATTCCACATGTTGGGCATTATTTCCCATCCATAGTTTGTAAGTTTAAAGCACCATTGCCAAGGTTTTTTAGAACCTTGTAGGGATATTCCCAAGTCTCGACCATCTTTTTAATTGATTGGCGTATTTTATACTTATTGTTTTTGCTTCTTTAAACTTGGCATTTATTCATTTTAAAAATAATTATTAAGATTTTTATGTGTTCTATTATTATTATGTAGGTTTAAAGCTAATTGAGCTATTTGAATGAAAATCCGAGAAAAACAAGGTAAAGTTGTCAAAATATGATCAAGAACTAAGTGTTGTAGTCCCATAGTTGAAGGTGCAGTGCTAAAAATGAGAGAAAATGAGCAATTGAGTAGAAACTCAAGGCCATAGCACCAGGTTTCAAGGTTGCGATGCCAAGTACAGTAGAAAGTTGATGCTGCAACATCATGAAGCACAGCTATATCGGTGAAGCAACATCAGACAAGTATTATAATTGTGAAGCATCATCAGCTAGTGTCATAGCATTAAAAGCCAAGGCCGCAGCGTTGGACACTGGATTTGGAAAACTTAATTTGACTTAGACTCAAAGTATTGCCTTAACTTAAAGGAAAAAGCCTATAAATGGAAGACAGAAGCAAATTTCAAGGAATTATCGGAGAGAGTATTAGAGAGAACAACTTTTTGAGAGTTTAAATGAGACTTTTAAAGAATCAATAAAAGAGGAGATTCAAGATTAAAGAATTCAAAGCATCATAAGCTTTACCTTTTTCTATTTGTCTTTCTTAGTTTATATTATCTCTATGATGTTGAACCTAATGTATTTTAAAACTCTTTATTTCATCATAAGCTAATTTACTTTTCTATGATTATAATTTGAACTCAATATTTAGCTTGAATTGATTTATTCTCCCTAAATTTATGAAATCAATATTGAATTGTTCATTCTATTATTTGCTTAATGCTTCTAATTGCTTGATCACTAATTAGATTGATTAAGGAAACCTTAATAAACTTGAAAAATAGAATTTTATGTTTAACCTTGAACAGAATGATGCATGATCAATGTGTAAATCTTTGAGTTTCATGTGAGATAGGAATATATTTACATGATATATATAACTATTTAGAGAACCTATTCTTAAATAATCTTGATTTAATCTAATTTATCATATGAATATAAATAATTGATTAGGTGAGGTATTTTCATTTGACCATCGAAAGAAGCTTATAAAATCTTAGGTTTCTTAGTTAACAATTCATATTAATAAATTAAATTAAAAGGAGTTAATTAGATTCAAGTGAAGTATTGAGGGATAGTTGTAATCTTAAGATTTTTAATATCAATGCATTTATAGTTATTTTTCTTTATTTTGTTATGTTTTTATTTCTTTTAATTATTTGTTTTAGCTTTTATTCGCTTCAAATATTGATTATTTGAATAAGAATAAGATGACACAATTTTAATACTTAATTAATTTAATAATAATACTTTGTGAGAATGATACTCGATTCATCATTATATTACTTATTTGTGATAGCATGCACTTGCATTCTAAATTCACACAACACTAATCCAAGCCTCTTGTAGTACCAGATTACCTTCCTGTAAAACTCATTTGTTCACCTTTCAATTGTATTATCTTTTCATTCTTCCTCAATAAATAGTTGTATGGATGGCAACTATGTCTCTGGCTTTATCATGAGATCTTTTGCCACTAATAGAGCTTCGTTGTTGAGTTCAAGTTGGATGATTTTAGTCTACAATGTTGGGATGAATACTTTTATAGGCATTATTGCTTCTTTTCCATATGTACACAGAGCATATGAAAACTTCTAGTCAATTTGCCTTCGATTATTCTATATGCCCATAAGACTCCTAGAAATTCTTCTAATCATCTTCCCTTATTTCTTTTTAAACTTTTCTTCAAAATAATGAAGATTGCTCTATTTGTAATTTGCACTTGGCCATTGCCATATGGATAACTTTTGGAAGAGAACATTTGTAGACTTTTATAAGTGTTATAGAAATAGGTGACGATTTGATTGACAAATTACTTCTCCAAGACTCTATATTGTTGTCACACTTCTTTTCCAACTTTCTTTTAGCCGTACTCTTTGGAGTTCTTAGGCGATGGAGGCTTTAGTGTCAACGCGTAGCATTACTAAATGCCCCTTTTGCATCCTGACACACATCGAACCACCTGGTGTAATGTCGACAACACGACTTCCATGTAATGTAATTAATACCTCTCTACTACAACATTGTAAGCAAAAGGTGCATCGACCACCAAGAAATCAACTTTACGTTCTTTTCCCAATAACTTTCACTTGCAAACATATCATTTATTTCACTATTACTTTGGCATCATAAAAAGTGAATAGTTTTGTATTTCACTTCCTAAGATCGCGTTCATCTAGTTTTAGCTACAGAAATGTACTCTAGGACAAGATATTTGCATTGTTGCCTATATTAACTAAAACTATATTTACTATCACGTCAGAAATGTTGATACTAATGACCAATGAATCCAAGTATATGCAATCATATCTTTCTTTGAAAATGTTATGTTCTCAAGCTCCTGTGTAATTGCCATAATGAAAGCAACAAAATTTTCTACTATCTCACACTTCTGCACCTTTGTAGCTTTCCTATACAAAGATCTCCATCATATGGTCTTGCTTTCTTTGTTTAATAGTCAACCATGTAAAGCTGGTATAAAGAAGTTCTCGACTGTAGTCCTCATCATCACACCTTTCAGTTTTCCTTCTTTAAGGGAATTGTAGTCTTTCGTCCCTTCAGTACCATATTACAACATTCCTTTGTGGCTTTTAATTTTTCCTCAAGACTCTCATCATCTTCTTCAGAAGTCTCATTGTCTTCCTCATAATTGCTCTCATTGTCTATAATATTTTTGTAGATGTAGCAATGAAAAATAGAGTCATGGACTTTTTCCAACAGTTTCAATTTCACCACCTTTAGATCTTCTTATTCTTTTCCTTCCTCCTCGACTTCCTTTGTTCTATTACTTTTCACTTTAATGTTTTTGGCTATTGTTCTTGTCTTTAGAAAAGAAAAATCAGCCAAATGGCTATTCCTCATCAAGTTGTTGATCAACCCAATAAGAGATTTGTAATTATTGGTATTATGTCCATAACTTATCATGGAAGTTACAATGTTTTATTCTGTCTCTTTGATCTTTTAGAGTTAAGATGGTTCTTAGCTTCTGAAAGAGACCTTAATCCTTATACTTAGCCTAAATCCTTTTTTATAGAGGTGTTAATTTCTATCAAAGACTAAAATGTGAACTCCCCCCTCTTATCTTCTCTATCATCCATTCCTTTAAAAGTTCTCTTTCCCCTTGCAACTTTCTCCTTTAGAGCTTTTCTTCCTTTATGAGTAATGATTATTATTGCTTCTTTATGAACTACTGTATCATTATTTTTTTCCCTTATCCACAATTGATATTTTGTTTATCTACTCAAACAAGATGAAGTTCTTATTAACTAGGTATCAATAATATAGTGTCATTAGTCTCACCGCTTTCCAATAGGCTTGAAAGACAATGTCACGCCCTAGACCCAAAAGATCCGACACACGACATCACTTACATTCATTCAATAATACTGTATGTGCACTCATAAATAATATTACACAAAATTTTCAACTTTCCTTCAACACAGAAATCCTTAGCAAGTTGCTAGTAAGTTCAACACTAAAATCAACCCATAACTTAACATATAAATATAAACTTCTCTTGACCATATTTAAACATTCATTTCAATTTCTTTCAGAATTATAACAATTGAATTATGACTGGGACAATTAATAAACCGGAGATACGCAGAGTTTTCTCAGAGATTAACACTCTACTACGTCACCAGTAGCAACTTTGTTACCGGAAGCCCAGAATATATTCATTGCAAATTCTTACTTGAAATCAACTAGTAACCACACTTTGAAAACTTAAATCAAATCCAGCCACACACAATGAAATAATACATAAGTATTTATTCAATAGGGACAAACCAAATATCCTATCCCACGTGTCCCCAAATGAAACACACAACAACCTAGCAACTTAGGGAACCCAAGGAACAGCAGAAGCCTTGCCAAATCCGCTAAGCACACATGCACCTTATTTACCTGAAATCACCATAAACTATAATGAGTATAAAACTCAGTAAGCATATTAGTTTTTCATATATCAAATACAAATACATATATGTACACAATGCATATGTATGATATGTTGTGATCAATCAAAATTATAATCTTATCAAATCACATATCATGTAAGCACTTACACATTCTTTCAAAACACATAATAGGAATACCATCACTCAACTACTACTTAGTAGGACTTACATATCACATATCACATAATGAGCCAAATGTCACTCGTAGGTGACATACCGTATGAGAGAAGTAGTACAAGTGAGGTCTTGAATAACACATATATAATGCTTATGCCCGAAGGTAAAAGCCAAACCCTCACTCTGATCATCGGTGAGTCCTCTCACATACACCAATACGCCACCACACGAATGTGATGACTCACTCTTCCTTTAGGTACCAATAGGATCCTCCCTACATACAGAACACATAACATATACCAATCCCAAAGGAAAGGCCACACATAAAGGCTCCACAAATCACATAAAATGCCTACTAAGTTAACAGTGAGTTCAAGTACCCTCAAAATACAAAATATTTCTCATGGACATATTACACTTCAAAAGCTTTCTTTATTAAACACATCTTATTTTGAAAGCTCACTTACAAAAACACATGTATGTCCATGCTCAATGTTAATGCTCACATTCAGAAACATATATTCACATTTCATATCAAAATATACTTTGACATAACATAAACATATTCTTAACCCCATTTGCAAAATCATACAAAACAATTACTATGTTTATTGTGATTTCAGTAAAAAGTCTAGTATACTTACCTCTTAACACTTTCAGCTACAAGGCTTAAATCTCCTTAACCTATCAATGGAGATTAATCCTTTCATAAGCCTCACAATTCACACAAAATACTTTAAATAGCTTACAAAATTATACACAATGCATTTATCACATCAAATTGGTCTAAATATTTGGTTTCTCAAAACCTGTCATTCTGACCACTTACACTTAACAAAAATTTCTAATACATCAATTGATGTCCAATTACTCCAAAATCAGAATATACCATTTTTGACTCATATATCCTTCTTATATATGAATATTATATCAAATTTCCTACACAATCCATTCCATACACACCATCGAATCCAAACTACAAACCTGACAGGATCAAGATACTTACTGAACAGTATTCAATCTCCCAATTTTATAAAATCATATACTAACTCAAAAATTATAAAACTATCACATAATTACTCTTAACACATATCTCAGTCCATGATAAATATTTCACTTCCAAATCACTACCAAAAGTATTTTAAAACTATTTTATTCTATAACTTTAAAAATCTGTTAATCAAATATTGCAATGAGCTGATACACTTTAGAAATTCATAACACTTCAACTACATTGATCTAAATTCTCAATTCCGAGTATATCATATTAGACATATAAAATTATCATATTCCACAAATTCATAATTTTTGAAGATCATTCAGTAGGACAAAAATTATTTTTCACTGTACTATACTGTTTACACAGGAAATTTTCAGAATTTCAGGGTCATTTTGGTAAATTCACTATAAATTCAATTTCCAGAATTTTCAATCGATTCAAAGTCTCAGATGATCCTTAACATGTCTAATATCATATACTCAAAATTTAAAACCAGAATCAAATCACAACAATTTATAGAATTCCTAGATCAAGAGGTTATCCAGCAGAAATTCCACAATTCATCATGATTTATCAAACTATCTTATAGAGCATCATCAATTCTCATATGATCTTACGAAATACACAACAAATCCTCAATTATACATATTTTCAGAAATCAAAACTTAAAGGAATTAACTTAATTAATACCAATAAATTGAGAAATACGTATGATATACCTCTTGAAATTCAAAATTCCAATTTCTTCTTCTTTTTCTTCTTCTTCTCCTCTTTCTCTCTCCTCTATTTCTCTCTTCTCTCTCTTAAAATGGGTAGCTCGACCTAAAAATGGTAAATTAGGGTTCAAAAGTGTATTTTTATACTAAGAGGCTAATTTTTGGTATTTACAAATTTGCCCCCAAAACTTTCAAAGTATAACAATTTGGTCCCTAAAATAATTCCAAAGTCTTGCAAATAAACCCAATACTAATAGTATATCCTTAACCTATAAAAACACTACTAATAACAATATATAAATCAATGATCACCCACATACAAATAAAATACGTATATTTATATATATAAATATACATATTCTTACCGGTTATGGATACTGGTTACTACAGACAACCTCTATATTACTATTATTGATTACACTTTGATCTTGATTGCATCTATTTAGAAAGTTATGGATAGTTTCTTTGTCTCTTTGTTTCATCAGGACATGTCTAATGTGGTATTCATTCTTTTTTAGTTCCTCATATATTGAGCTAACAATTATAAGAAGAACTCATTATACAAGGCATGGAGTTTTTCTCAAGTTTCAATAACATATTTGAGTCAATCCCTTCAAGCTGGAAGGAAAGGTGATGCATTTTAGTGGCTCATAGATAATGTGCATAATCATTTTCAAGTTAAAGTGAAAAATTTGTTCCTCTGAGTCTCATGTTTCATTATACATTTGGAAGCTAGAAACCACAAACTTGTGTGGCTACAAATCACTTTAAATCTCCTAATTAAACGAATTTCTGTTTACTTTCTATGCTAAAGCCATTGCATTGTCTTCCTTCAATCTTGACTTCCTCATAGTTCCTCCATAATTTAAAAGTAGCGAGGCGTGCTACGTAAGAGAAAAAAAGATGAAATTAGGGTTTCATCTTGACTTTTCTCACTCAGCGCTTCTAAACTTAGGTAATTTTATTTTGGCCAAAATACTTCTATATTTTGCAAATAGGCCTTAAACAGAACTTCTATTTTAGGTGATTACGTTTTGTTTAAGAAACTTTAAGGTATTTACAGATAAGTCCCAAATATGACCTAATTTGGTTTTTGAACTTTTTTGGGCTTTTGCAAATGAAGAGTTGGCCTATATTTATTTTACTTTTATGCTCCAACTTTTACAAAAAATTTAATATGTTGTTTTAATAAAATAGTTAACTTAAGATATTTTAATAAAATCCTTTATTTTAAAAACAAACCAAATGAATTTTTTTAATTAAAATGCCCAATTTCTTTTAAATATGAAATGGGCCAAATGAAATTAAAAGCCCAAAATGCCTAACCCATAAAAAGAAACAAACAAGTGGAGATAGACATTATAGATGAGCTTAAGTTGACTTCAAAGAGTACTGTTGAGATTTTAGGCTTAATTTTATTAGTTTTTCTTAAGAAAAGTCATGAATTAAAGATTCATTATTTATCTAGTTAATTGATTAGTTGAATAACATGTTATATAAATTAAGGATTCCACATTCACAAGTCCATGCATAAATATATTATCTTATGTAAAATTAATATTATAATGAGATTAAGATAATATTATTGTCATAGTTTTAAAGTTAAATTATTTTCATAAAACTGATATCACCTAATTAATTGTTTTATTTTGATGAAATTAATTATTGATAGGCAAAATGTCAATTAAATTAATTAATTATTATATTAAAAATAAACTCTAAAGTTTAAAAAAAAAATGAGTAGGAAAGGACGTTTTAGGCATAAGGCCCACAACTTCTATTATTTTTCTATAGAAAGGTAGATTAATGTCTCATCTTAAATCTTGCAAGATTCCTTGCGGAAGGTATTAATTAGAACTGGTTACTAGATAGGACTTTCTTAAAAGATAAAATCTAAAAACAAATGATACAAAATTGACTACCCTGCGATGACATTTTAATTAATAAATATAGATGAATTAAATAATTGTTATACATTTAACTTAGGTTGATTAATATTCTTCCTACAGAGTACTTGTTAATTAAACCCAAAAGTTAAAAGAATTGGTAGTTTATTATCATTTGATGTGAGACATCTAGATAATAATAATAATAAATTAATAGGGTATAAGTCTAATTTATGATAACTACGACCACTCTACATGCATTAATATTTTGCATTCATATTGTGATTATGCAAAAAGTTATCATGTTTAAGTGAATGTATGCTTATGTATGAATTTGTTTATTTTATTTTTTAGAATATGTCTTCATTTAGCCTACAACCATCTATTGTTAATAAAAACGAATTAAATGGGAATAATGTTTTGGATTGTAAAGGAATTTAGTTATTGCATTCACAACTAAAAAGTATAAATTGTTCTTGATAGATAAATGCCCTCTTAAACCTAGTGAAAAGACACCCAAAGCTAATACAGATGCTTATAGTTGGTAGCAACAATCTAATAAAATGGCCATATATTATATAGTAGCTTATTTGTCTAGTACCTTGGCCAAGTAACCTAAGGCCATAACCATAGTTGCTACAATGATCTTTAGTATATGAGAGATATTTGTTGACAAAAACAAGATTTTGAGACAGGTTACACTAAAAGAGATCGTGAATACTCTAAAAGCTGAGGGAACTCCTGTTACAATGATTAATAGGTGCATGCATGTGATCGTATATTTATTGAATAAATTAAATAATGTATGTCCAACACACATTTGTATAGCAGAATTGTAATTATTCATTCAACAAATACACACAGAATTGAATCGCTTATATTAAGAATCAGTGTCCTAAAACACCTGAAGATACAATGTTGTCTACTAAACCATATATTTGTTATGTAGTTGGCATGGTCAACAGATATCAAATAAACTCATAATAGAACATTGTATTGCAGTAAAATATATATTCAAATATCTTCGTAAAATGAAAGATTATATATTTATATATTCTAGTGAGGATATTATACATTTTGAGTATATAAATTTAGATTTCCAAGTAGATAGGATACTCAAAGATCTACCTTAGGTTATGTGTTCACTTTAGGTAGTGGGGTTATAAGTTGGAAAAGTTTAAAGTAATCATGTATATAGACTCCACTATAGAAATTGAATATGTAATTACATCAGAAGCAGCAAAAGAATATGTATGGCTCCGTAAGTTTCTTACAGAGCTTGAAGTAATACCTATTACTAAGATGCCTATTGTTTTTTTATTGTGATAAAGAGGAGCTATAGCACAATCCAAGGAACCGGGATACTATAAGAAAGGAAAACACTTTGAGAGGAAATATCATTTGGTGAGAGAATTTTTGTGAAAAGATAAGGTCATGGTATCTAAGATTACACTAACAAATAATTTAGTAGATCTATTCACCAAGTCTTTGCCAGCAAAAAATTTTTAAACTCATAAATATGATATGAGAGTTCAACAAATATCCGACATGCTTTAGGGCTATTGGGAGATTATTAGATATTTTATATTATTGGTGCCCTTAAAGCATGTATAACAATATTTTCTTATTAATTCAATTTATTCATATATATTTTTAAACATATATTTATGAGCTCATATTTATAAAGTATGTAATTTGTGTATTAGGCATATGATGCTAATACAGAAGATATATATCACAGGTTCTTTATAAATTTAAATAATATTTATAGTAATTAATAAAAAGAACATTTCATTATGTAAGATTGTAATTTTTTCTACTTTTTTTATTATGGATAATTTATCTTAATTATTGAAGTAGAGACTACGAGTAGAAAAATTAATATACATGATATATTATTTAACTAATGTGAATTTTGATCTAGTTAATTAAATATTATTAGTCTTAATTCATAAAAAGTTTTAATAAGCTTGATTGATCTTAATTCAAAACAAGTAATGGACTTGCATTTATGTGTTATATCTTTTGATTTATATAGAAGTGGGATTTATATAAATTGTCAAAACCTCGATAGCTTAGAGATGCAATTTTATAGGTTATAAAGCATATATTTGTAATATAAAATCTATACTTAAAGATATTCACCTAGGCTGTGTACCATATTTAATCATTTAAATTTATAGTCATAATTTATTCAATAAATTATTTATTGAATGAAAGTATTTATTTATAAATATAGACATATTTAAAAAAAATATTATCATGAATACCCTTAAGATATCACTTAATTTTAATAATACCACTAATTTAAAAAATAGACAGTAATATCCATCTATTAAAAAATATTCCATTAGAATTAATAAAATTACATAAAAAATCTAAATTATCCTTTTATATTTAAAAATAATAATGAAATAACTACTTTATCCTTGCACAATAAATGAGAAGCACTGTTTTTCTATAAAAAAAAGACTTTTAAAAATAAAAAAATTATTTTCTTTTAATAATATATTTTAATTTTCAATTTTTTTAAAAAATATATTTTTCCTTTTAATTCTGTATTTCAATTCATGAATACTATTTTAAAGCAAATCAACAAAATTAGATCATTTAAAAAAAATTTAAAAAAAAACACTAATTTCAAGGACCCATTACGTAACTGTCTCCACCAACAACAGTTTCTTCAGTCAAATATTCACTTTGAATAGATTTATAAAATACCCATTAATTCAAAATGGTGAATAAATAGATTTACACAATCACATCTTTGATTTCTACCACAGATATTAAAATTTTAAAGAACAATAAATAGTAAAAAAAATATAATTTAAAAAAAGACAAAACTCAAATGAGATGTAATCTGTTAGATTAAGATCTTTGGGCACATACGTATGGCTCATTTTTTTATTTTTTTATTTTGTTTACACTTGGCTTGGTTTTCTTCTCAAACCCAAAAACTCAAAAAGTGAATTCCCAATCACCAACAAAGCAAAACCATAAGCTATGAGCAGCCCTATCCTGCAAACAAATTTTGTTTCCATCTCCGAAGTCTATCAGGCGGTGGCTACTCCAGTTCATTGCATTATCGGGCGGTGGTGGTGGGAAATCATCTCGCCTTTCTCCATTAATATTCAAATAAATTTGACAAACATAAATAACATTTAACAAAACTGAATCCAAAATCTGCTTTTAATCACCGCGCTTATCTCCCAAAACGAGTGCGTCGCCAACAGATAAACAATGTTGTAGCCGCTAAACTTTAAAATATATCATTGGAAAGAGTCTGCGAACTGACCTAAAATCTAAAGGTCTATTTAAACAAGCAAAAGTACAAGAGATTGTTGTGTGGAAACATCAGGCGGTGGTGGCAAATGAAATTAGGCGGTAACTGGACGGCTGTTGTGTGCGGCAGCTTCAATAGCAGTAGTGGTAGTCAAGGGTTGTCAATGTCAGTGGTGGTCAAGGGTTGTCAGTGAAAGAATTTGAAAAATGAAATGTTGAAACCAAGATGTTGCCCTTATTTATTTTTAATTAATAAATAACTCTCGTTTATGTTATTTAATGCAGTTTATGTTTGTTAAGACTTGGAGTAAGTTTGGATATAAAATTATTGGTAATTAGTTAAAGGTATATATGAAAATATTTAATTATCTTTTTAAAAGTTAAATTTAATTGAAAGTTTTTTAACTGTAAAATATTATTGTTTATTTTTTTAAATTTATGAGTATTATTAAAATTAAATTATATTTTAATAATATTTATGATAATATTTTTATTAAAAAAATAATTATTAAAATATTCAATTTAATAATTTAAGAGTAAACAGATAATTAAAAAGATAAAATATTTTATTTCAATGTATAATTTTAATTATAAATATCAAATAAAAAATTAATTAAGGGACTATTATTATCTAAAATCAAACATAATTACTTAAAATAAGTTCTATTTAATTTTGTTGGAATATATATATTTTTTTTTCTTAGAAGGGTTCAAATATTTTTTTTCACTTTTGTATGAACATTAAAAGTCGTGTACAAAGTTCATTGATTTTTATGCACAAATATCTTTCGCAGTGGTACATATCATATGCCTTTCTTAAAAAATTTCAAATATTAAGTATACCCCACTAATATCAAATACTTATTAAAAGTCACCCCTTTCTTTAATCATGAAAAATTTTACCTACATTTATTTTACTTTTCTCATTCAGCCCTTCTAAACTTAGGTAATTTTATGTTGGCCAAAAAAATTTAAATATTTTACAAATAGGCCTTAAATAGAACTTCTATTTTAAGTAATTACAGTTTGATTAAAAACTTTTAAGATATTTGTAAATAAATTCTAAATATGACCTAATTTGGTTTTTGAACTTTTTTAGGCTTTTGCAAATGAAGAGTTGGCCTACATTTATTTTACTTTTATGCTCCAACTTTTATAAAAATTTAATAGGCTATTTTAATAAAATAGTTAACCTAAGATATTTTAAAAACAAGCCAAATAAAATTTTTAAATAAAAATGCCCAATTCCTTTTAAATATTAAATGGGCCAAATAAAATTAAAAGTCCAAGATTCTTAACCCATAAAAAGAAGCAAACAAGTGGAGATAGGCATTATAGATGAACCTAAGTTGACTTCAAAAAATACAATGGTGATTTTAGACTTAATTTTATTAGTTTTTTTTAGGAAAAGTCATGAACTAAGGGTTCTTTGTTTATCTAATTAATTGATTGGTTGAATAACATGTCATATAAATTAAGGATTCCACATTCACAAGTCTATGCATAAATATATTATCTTGTGTGAAATTAATATTATAATGAGATTAAGATAATATTATTATCATAGTTTTAATGTTAAATTATTTTCATAAAACTGATATCACCTAATTAATTATTATATTTTGATGAAAGTAATTATTGATAGGTAAAATGTCAATTAAATTAATTAATTAGTTTATTAAAAATAAACTCTAAAGTTTAAAAAATTGAGTGGGAGAGGACTTTTTAGGCATAAGGCCCATAACTTCTATTATTTTTCTATAGTAAAGTAGATTAATGTCTCATCTTAAACCTTGCGAGATTCCCTACGGAGTATATTAATTAGAACTAGTTGCTAAATAGAACTTCCCTAAAAGATAAAATCTAAATAAAAATGATGTGAAATTGACTACTTTACGATGAAATTTTAATTAGAAAATATAGATAAATTAAATAATGGTTATACACTTAACTTAGGTTGATTAATATTTTTCTTACGAAGTACTTGTTAATTAAACCCAAAGACTAAAAGAATTGATAGTTTATTATTATTTGATGTGAGATATCTAAATAATAATAATAAATTAACAGGGTATGATTCTAATTTATGATAACTAAGACCACTTTACATGCATTAATTTTTTGCATTCATATTGTGATTATACAAAAGGTTATCATTTTTAAGTGAATGTATGCTCATGTAAAAATTTGTTTATTTTATTTTTCAAAATATATCTTCATTTAGCTCACAAGCATCCGTTCTTAATAAAAACAAATTAAATGGGAATAATTTTGTGGATTGTAAAGGAACTTAGATATTGCATTCACAGTTGAAAAATATAAATTGTTCTTGATAGATAAATGCCCTCCTGAATCTAGTGAAAAGACACCCAAAGCTAATATAGATGCTTACAATAGGTAGCAACAATTTGATAAAATGGCCATGTATTATATAGTAACTTATTTGTCTAGTACCTTGGCCAAGTAACCTGAGGCTATAACCATAGTTGCTGAAATGATCTTTAGCCTATTAGATATGTTTGTTGACAAAAACAAGATTTTGAGACAAGTTGAACTAAAAGAGATCGTGAATACTCGACAAGCTGGGGGAACTCCTATTACAGTGATTAATAGGTGCATGCATATGATACTATATTTATTGAATAAATTAAATAATACATGTCCAACACACATTTGCATAGTAGAATTGTAATTATTCATTCAACAAATACACACAGAATTGAATCACTTATATTAAGAGTTTTATAAACTCATCCTTAAAGAACTTCGGTGAAGAATTCAAAATTCGAAGCTCACACGAAAGTGTAATTCTTGGCAATTCTCATTCACAAAGATCTAGTTGGATTGTGAAGATAGAATGATAGCTTTGAAAATTTTCAACAGTGTTTTTGATCGCTCAACACATGAGCTTTCTCTCAAAAGTGGCCAAGAATGAAAAAGGGACTAAAATGCTATATTTTTAAAGTTGTATCTTTCCTTGCCGAATAATACACACATATTCACCAAAAATTAAATAATTTTATTTTTGTATATTTCACTTTTTGTTTAATGTTGTTACTTGTCAACTTTAAGCCATGCAAACAATTTGCATGGGTGACATTTGTCACATGATTTTCTATGCATGGATGTCATGTGTCAAATTCCCATTAGTCAATCACTTTGACTAATATTATATAGGTTTAACACTTAAACCTTAACATGTATGTCCTAAGAGATCCTGAAACAAAATCCTACTTTCTAAAATTTTTCTAGGTCGAACCGTTTAACCCAGTTCGCTTCTTAAAATGTTCAGTGAATACACTTTATATTGTGGGACTTTCTAGGTTCACACCCGTTTATCTTACGGAACTTTTCCACAAGTTTGTGAATGTTGCGCCACACACAAGTTATGAATATTATAAAATAGCATGTTAAACCATACAAGTTAAGGTCAACTATATCCGTATGATTCCTCCGCCACCTATATCCTGGCAGAGTAAAGATATAGATCATAATCGTCGAATCTCTATAAGCTCGACTATGAACTTTTCTCCAGAATTGTATTTCTGTAAACAATATCCGTAAACTCCTTTACAATATTATTTAACCCTATGAAAAACTCTTTTTTTGGCTTTTTACTTATGACCATAAGACTTCTTAAAATAAAATCTCAAAGCATTAGGATATACAACTTGACACGTCTAGAATATAGGAGTTTATTTCTAAGTGCAGATTGTCAAAGTAGTAAATAACCTGGTGAGAACGGGGTCGATCCACAGGAAAATAGAATTAAAATTACAAACTATAAATACTTTAAAGATAATTAATGCAGTATAAGATGTTTGCAAATATTAATTCAATTAACCAATTCAAATAAAAGCTAAGGTTAGGGGTATCCACTCTTGGCATGAGAAGTAAGAATATATTTAACTCTTTTTATAACTTAATTGGAATTCTCACACAAATGAGGTTCCAATCAGAAAATATAACAATTAAAGTTCATCATCATTTATATATTAGTTAGTATTTATTTCTTTCAATTATTATACATCAAATCTTATAAATGGGTTCAAGTACTTATTATGCCAATCTTTATATTTATCTACAGTAAATCAACACTCTCACTTTACAAGGTATATACGCCAAATCTTGTAAATGATTTTAAGAATTTATTGTGCCAAGTATAAAGTTTGTCAATAATAAATCAAGATACACCACTTAGAAAAAAGGATATTAATATTATAAACAAAATAAATACATCATATATAAATTTGCATAACTTAATAATAAAACATTAAATTCATGAATAAGAGTTTAGTATTACCTTGCCAAGAGTTTCACCCTTTCACTTTAGCATAAAGAAAATTACTTAGACATAATAAAACTAAAGAAAAAGAAAAGAAATGGAAGAAGAAATAACATGACTTTACAATAGTAAACAAGAGAAATAATATTACAAAGCGATAATATAAAAAGACAAGTGTTTTGAACTAAAATCTAGATCTCTAATTACATTTTTTGGGTATAAACATACTACCTATTTATCAAAAAATATGGATAAATCGAGACAAATGAAAAAGGTACCACTTGGATGATAAAAGTCAAGAATGGTGGCAAAATATTTACATTGATTATCATTAATGCACCTATTTTCTTATCCAATTTAGAATTGATGTGGTCCAAATTAGTTGTCACTCAAAACATTAAAGTTATAGATAAGGCTCTTATCTTTCCAAATTGAGTTGTCTCATATGTATTATATACGTATGTCTATAGTTATAGGCCAAATACTGATGATTGTTTGGATTGGGTCTGTATTGCAGATCAGTTCTAGTTTAAGTCATTTTCACATTCTAAACGCTCAAATTTCGAATGCCTTTTGAAATAAAATATGTTAGCCCATTGTGTCAGCTTTTCACAGGATTAAGAATCACTCCAATTGAATTCCTAAGTAGACAGTTATACCTATTGTACTGTACCTACCACAAAACAGTTAAAAGTTAATTAGGTACAATATTGTAAAGATACTTAAGTTAAGGGGGTTAAAGACACTAGTAATACAAAACAATAATATAAAACCCTTATTAAATATATAATTTCAAGTGTTTATCATACCTTCCAACCAGCTTATTGCTAGTCCCTAGCAATTCAAGCATAAATAAAATTTAAACACTACCTAATTATTTCAAACAAAACGTCAATTCAAGATCACAATCGCTATAAATGTTATTTCAATACTAACTTTCAAAATTGTGTGTGTGAATTAAGAAGCCTTCTTACCACAACCTACAACATATATCGCCTTGAAAAGTTTCTCCAAGTAAAGCTTCAACTCCATATCCTCACATGTGAATAACTGTTTAATGAGTTAGGATTTCACTCATGGAGTTGGAAAATAGATAATCGCTCAAGAATATGTTACATTTAAGGACAGACAGACAAACTAACATTGATCCAGAGATAGGAAAATCAATTATTTAGAGTCAAACCATTCTTTTCACATGCTCGCTTCAAGACTTTAATTATTTTAAAGACAGACAAATTAAAGTCTTAAAGCGAGCATGTGAAAAATTGCTTCCTAATGACTTTTGTCTTCTAGAATTGAATGAAGACTTTATTGAACTGAATTGATTTCTTTTCTTTTTTATATATATACTTTTGTTTTTGCTTTTTTTTGTATGTTTTTTTTAAGACAAAGAATTATTACAAAATAAGAACAATTTCTCACCATAATAATTTTTTTTCATCCTTTAGCTAAGCAACTAAATCATTCCTCATCCCAAATAATGTTATTCCAAACAAAAATTAACCATTTTAAAATATCAATGAAAGTTCGTAAGCTGTTATCTCAAACCTCTACACTTACTCATAAAAGATATGTAAGTTTTGAAAAGAATATGTATACTTAAACATGAAAATTCTCTTGGCTATATATATTGAATCATCCATCTTACCACAAAACTTGGTATTATGCTCAAGAAATAATTTCGAAAGTTATTCTTTAGTAACCTAGATAGAAAAAGTGATTTAAACTAAATAATTTTAAAATCATACCTCGATAATAAAGTAAACTTATTTATGCAAAAGTTACCAAAAACTTAAGCAACAAACAAATATACGTAAAATGCATTAAAAATAAACTAATTAGAATGTGTTTCAAAATTCAGTAATGTACTCTTTACTCTGCCATTCTAGAACTAGAATGCGTCTCAAGAATACATAAATAAACCTTTTACTCATGCCATTCATGATGAAATTTGTTTTTAAAGAATAAAATGATAACAAAATAAATAAATAACACTAATATTATATATTAACTATTCTCCCCCCAACCAGATTGAGACATTATCCTCAATGTCAAAATATAGAAAGAGTAAAGTATAGAAGATATCACCTGAAACATCCTTTATTAGAAATTAAACCTGCAACAAAATAAAACAAACCACACAAAATGCTTATACATACAAAAAAGTAGATAGGCTACAGACAAAGCGTCAAATCTATCTTGCGTTTCTTTTCACTGTCATCAGTATACCAATCTATCTGACTCATTGTTAGATCAGATAGAGGTGTAAAAACTTGTAGTAACTGATTAACAGTTGAAGCAGAAATGAGGATCTGTCGTGCTGTAGATAAGACGGATTATTTTTCTACCGCATAGTCAAGAAAAGATAACAACACATTATAAAAATCATCAACATTTAACAAACTAATAATTTTTTTATGGATTTGTAATTGTGCCCATGAGACAATTTAAAAATATTTCTCTAAAGTTTCGAAACCTCCAAGTAGAGCTATAAAGGCATCAGCATTACGACGTATAAAAGATATTCGTTCATGCATTGATGATACCTATAACTCATCCGCAATTATTTTTTCTACAATATTTTTAACAGTTAGAACTTTCGGTATAATGCCCAAAACTCGACTGCCTTTATTTTGTGCAGCAGTTGCCACACGTCCCATTAATCCAATACTACCTTCCCCATATACTAAATGAATATTTTGATCAGCCAACACCTTACCAAGAGTTTTTGCTACTTCTACAAACTCTTTAGTTTTTTCAAGGCTGAATCCACAAAAGACACAAATTTTTTGTGAATTTACGAGTTAATGTTCCTTCCATTATTACACTCACCCTCTCTCTTGAATGATTTTGATTTTGTATAAAGATGCAGAAATAATGCAATGTATTTATAGAGCCAAAAGGTGTTGTAAAGTTAAGTCACATTAGCTGTTAGCTTAAAATGCAAAATTTTCAACACATTTTTATCAATTTTCAAATTGTTAGCTGGAAAAGTCACATAGGTGGTTGGTTGTTGAAAAAGACGTTTAAGTTTGAAATAAAACATTTAAAAATAACAGTTACAATAAATATGTACAAGTAATTGTGATTGTGGCTCACATCTTTCTCTGGTTTTACGTTTAGAAACAGCTTAAACGCCCTCTATGGGTCGGGGATAGGCTTTCCATCTAATTTTCTTATAAATTAGAAAATAGAGTCTTTTAAAGTCAGATTCCCGAGACTGTTAGGCTCATGTTCTTTTAGGAATATGTCTAATAATTCACAAATTAGAATATGCACATATCCACTAGGATGTGTCTCAAGAGTCGACAAGATATCATCTAAAGGCTCCTTACTCAGAACATCCTTAATGAACCTAATTTTATCTTCGCGATTTATAGACACTATTCCTAAAGTGCGACAACATGTGTTGCAAGTCATGCGTGCACACTTGTAACAAACGATTAATCGTTTTGCTCTTCGTTTTTTTGTAAAAGAGCTTTTACCTAAGCGAGGCATGTAGGAAATTAATGATTCTGAAAATTCACCTGTCAATCGAACTTTAGCTTCAATTAACCAACGTAAATCAACAAGTATATTCATAATCATTAATAACCTTAATCTTTCACATTTTACTTGGTAAATTTTCTTTAGGGAATTTTGAGGCAATGAGGGAAAACGCTTTTTCAAATTCTTTAAAATGTCATCCATTTTTTTTAGAAAGGGGGAAGAAGAGAATGTATCAGTAATTATGAAAAACTGACAAAACTGACTTAAAATATCACAGAGTACCATTATCCGCCACTTAACAGGGGTGCAAAACAAAACTTTAATAAAAATACTAAATTAACTTGCAAGTAAAAACAAAAATAATAAATAAAGTTAGAAGAAGAATAAATATATATAAATATGTAAAATAAAGATTAATTGGTCTCGTAACAAGGATCAGACAGAGACACAAATTCTTCATGAAAAGCTTAATTTTCTAGAAACGGCTTGAGTCTTTCTCGATTTACCTTAAACACATTCTCATTTTTAGGATTTTCAATGTCAATTGTTCCATAAGGGTACACATGTTTCACAATAAAATAGTCACTCTATCTTGATCTTAAGTTTTCAAGGAATATGTGAAGTCGAGAATTATAAAGCAAAACCTTCTGACCAGTATCAAATATTTTTCTTTGAATTTTTTTATCATGAAAAGTTTTGATTTTATCTTTATAAATTTTCGAATTCTCATATGCATCATTTATCAATTCTTCAAATTCATTTATTTATAATTTACTTATTTGTCCAGGAGAATCAAGATTTGCATTAAAAGTTTTAATGGCTCAGTAGGCTTTATGCTCAAGTTCCACAGGTAAGTAACAAGGTTTTTCACAAACTATCATATAAGGAGACATACCCAATGAAGTTTTAAAAGCAGTTCTATAAGCCCATAGTGCTTATTTAAATCTTAAAGACCAATCTTTGCAATTTGGGTTTACAATTTTTTCTAAAATTTATTTTATCTCCCTATTTGATTGTCCACTTGTTTGAGGATGATAAAGGTGGCAACTTTATGAGTAATACTATATTTTTTTCATTAATATTTCAAATGGCCTATTACAAAAATGCTTACCCTTATCACTTATAATGGCTCGAGGGATTCCAAATTGGCTTAAGATATTTTCTTTCAAAAATTTCATGACCGTTTTATGGTCATTATTTCGACATGGAATAGACTTAATCAATTTTGAGATATAATCTACTGCAACTAAGATATACATAAATCCAAATAATAATAAAAATGGTCCCATAAAATCTATCCCCCAACAATCAAATATTTCAATAACAAGAATGAGGTTCAAAGGCATCATGTTTCGTTTTGAAATTGATCCCAACTTTTGACAATTTTTACACGTTATACAAAATGCATGTGTATGTTTAAGTAAAGTGGACCAATAAAATTCACACTGCAAGATTTTTGCAGCTGTTTTCTTTGATGAGAAATGTCCCTCATATGCTTTAGAATGATAAAATTCAATAACTTTACTTACCTCATTGTTGGGTATGCATTTTCGAAATATTTGATCACGATAATATTTAAAAAGATAAGGATCATCCCAATAAAACTTTCTTACCTCAATTAAAAATTTCTTTTTGTCTTAAGCATTCCATTGAGGTGGCATTTCTCCTCTTACAAGAAAACTAACAATATCAGCATACCAAGACATTGTAACAGTAGAAAATAAAAATTCATTGGGAAAACAATCATTAACAGGTGTTATTTTTATTGATGAATCTGGTGCGAGTCTTGATAAGTGATCTACAACAACATTCTCAGCTCCTTTCTTATCCTTGATAGTGATAATACATTCTTAAAGCAATATAATCCATCGAATCAGTTTTGATTTTGCATCCTGTTTTGACATTAAGTACCTTACAGCAGCATGGTCAGTAAACACAATAGTTGAAGAACCAATTAATTAAGAACAAAATTTATCTAATGCAAATATTACAGCAAGTAGTTCTTTTTTAGTTGTTGTATAATTTATTTGTGCACTGTTTAAAGTTCTACATGTGTAATAAATTACATAGGATTTGCCTTCCTTTCTTTATCCCAATACAGTACCAACAGCGTAGTCACTAGCATCACACATGAGCTCAAAAGGTAAAGACCGGTCAGAAAATTGTATGATAAGAGCAGATGTTAAAAGGTCAATTAATTTTTTAAACGAAATTTAACACTCTTGAGCCCACTCAAATGATACATCTTTTGCTAAGAAGTTACAAAGAGGTTTAGATATAACATTAAAAAATTTTATGAACCTCCTATAGAATCCAGCATATCCTGAAAAAGATTGGACTTATCTAGCTATTTTTTTATATAAGCAAATGTGTAATGAGTTCGACTTTTTTCTTATCCACTTCAATTCTTTAGAAGACACTACATATCCCAAAATAATTCTAGAAGTAACCATGTAATGATATTTTCCCCAATTCAATACAAGACTCTTTTTTTCACATCTTTTTAAGACTTTTCTAAGTTTTTAAGACAATTTTCAAAAAACTTTCAAACACAGTTAAATCATCCATGAAAACTTCTAAATAATGCTCAACCATATCACTAAAAATGCTTAACATACATCTCTGAAATATTGTTGGGGTATTACAAAGTCCAAAGGGCATTCTTTTAAAAGCAAATGTCACAAAATAGCATGTGAATATAGTCTTTTCTTAGTCCTCTAGTGCTATAGGAATTTGATAGTAGCCAGAATAACCGTCTAGAAAGCAATAGTAGGGATGTTCTGCTACTCTTTCTACAATTTGATCAATGAATGGTAAAGAAAAATGGTCTTTTCTAGTGGCCGAGTTCAACTTTTTATAATCTATGCACATCCTCCAACTAGATGAGACTCGGGGTGGTATTAGCTCACCATTGTCATTTTCAATGACTGTGATTCCAATTTTTTGGTACTACCTGAGTAGGACTTACCCACTTACTATCTGAGATAGGATAGATGATTCCTACTTCAAGTAATTTGAGAAGTTCAGCTCTCACTACCTCTTTCATATGTGGATTAAATCTCATTTGAGGTTGTTGGGAAGTTTTGGCATTATCCTCTAGGTGTATTCTATTTATGCTAATCAAAGGATTAATGCCGTTTATGTCTTTTAAAGTCAACCCAATTGCATTTTTAATAATTCAATTAATTTACCTTCTTGTTCAATTGTGAGTGTAGAAGAGATTACCACCGGGTAAGTTTGTTTCTCTCCAAGAAATGCATATTTTAATTCTTCAGGCAGAAGTTTTAACTCCAACTTTGAAATTTTGTTCTGTTTATCCTCATTTTCTCCTAATTCTTCAAACTTTGCTTTTTATCCTTTATTTTCAATCACTTGTGCACAGTCAAGTAAAAAAAATATGTTAGAGATTTCAGGATCTAATTGTATATTTGACTCAAATGGATTTATTAAACACTTTTCTGAGGGATCGGTAGAACTCTCTTTTTGAATATAATTCTCCACAATCGTTTCAATTATGTCAGCTTCTTCACTTTCATCTTCCCCCTCATGTGGTTGCTTATACATATTTTTAATACATTTTTTAAGTTTTCAAGACAATTATCAAAAGAATTTTCAAACACAGTTAAATCATCCATGAAAACTTCTAAATAATGCTCAACCATGTCACTAAAAATGCTTAACATACATCTCTGAAATGTTGCTGGGGTATTACAAAGTCCAAAGGGTATTCTTTTAAAAGCAAATGTCACAAAATAGCATGTGAATGTAGTCTTTTCTTAATCCTCTAATGCTATAGGAATTTGATAGTAGCTAGAATAACCGTCTAGAAAGCAATAGTAGGGATGTTCTGCTACTCTTTCTACAATTTGATCAATGAATGGTAAAGGAAAATGGTCTTTTCTAGTGGTTGAGTTCAACTTTTTATAATCTATGCACATCCTCCAACTAGATGAGACTCGGGGTGGTATTAGCTCACCATTGTCATTTTTAATAACTGTGATTCCAATATTTTTGGTACTACCTGAGTAGGACTTACTCACTTACTATCTGAGATATGATAGATGATTCCTACTTCAAGTAATTTGAGAAGTTCAGCAATCACTACCTCTTTCATATGTGGATTAAATCTCATTTGAGGTTGTTGGGAAGTTTTGGCATTATCCTCTAGGTGTATTATATTTGTGCTAATCAAAGGATTAATGTCGTTTATGTCTTTTAAAGTCAACCCAATTATATTTTTAATAATTCAATTAATTTACCTTCTTTTTCAATTGTGAGTGTAGAAGAGATTACCATCGGGTAAGTTTGTTTCTCTCCAAAAAAATGCATATTTCAATTCTTCAGGCAGCTAACTTTGAAATTTTGTTCTGTTTATCCTCATTTTCTCCTAATTCTTTAAACTTTGGTTTCCATCTTTTATTTTCAATCACTTGTGCACAGTCAAGTAAAAAACATATGTCAGAGATTTCAGGATCTAATTGTATATTTGACTCAAATGGATTTATTAAACACTTTTCTGAAGTATCGGTAGAACTCCCTTTTGAATATAATTCTCCACAATCATTTCAATTATGTCAGCTTCTTCACTTTCATCTTCCCCCTCATGTGGTTGCTTATACATATTTTTAATATATTTTTTAAGTTTTCAAGACAATTATCAAAAAAAATTTCAAACACAGTTAAATCATCCATGAAAACTTCTAAATAATGCTCAACCATGTCACTAAAAATGCTTAACATACATCTCTGAAATGTTGCTGGGGTATTACAAAGTCTAAAGGGCATTCTTTTAAAAGCAAATGTCACAAAATAGCATGTGAATGTAGTCTTTTCTTAATCCTCTAATGCTATAGGAATTTGATAGTAGCTAGAATAACCGTCTAGAAAGCAATAGTAGGGATGTTCTGCTACTCTTTCTACAATTTGATCAATGAATGGTAAAGGAAAATGGTCTTTTCTAGTGGTTGAGTTCAACTTTTTATAATCTATGCACATCCTCCAACTAGATGAGACTCGGGGTGGTATTAGCTCACCATTGTCATTTTTAATAACTGTGATTCCAATATTTTTGGTACTACCTGAGTAGGACTTACTCACTTACTATCTGAGATATGATAGATGATTCCTACTTCAAGTAATTTGAGAAGTTCAGCTCTCACTACCTCTTTTATATGTGGATTAAATCTCATTTGAGGTTGTTGGGAAGTTTTGGCATTATCCTCTAGGTGTATTCTATTTGTGCTAATCAAAGGATTAATGCCGTTTATGTCTGTTAAAGTCAACCCAATTGCATTTTTAATAATTCAATTAATTTACCTTCTTGTTCAATTGTGAGTGTAGAAGAGATTACCACCGGGTAAGTTTGTTTCTCTCCAAGAAATGCATATTTCAATTCTTCAGGCAAAAGTTTTAACTCCAACTTTGAAATGTTGTTCTGTTTATCCTCATTTGCTCCTAATTCTTCAAACTTTGGTTTCCATCCTTTATTTTCAATCACTTGTGCACAGTCAAGTAAAAAATATATGTCAGAGATTTCAGGATCTAATTGTATATTTGACTCAAATAGATTTATTAAACACTTTTCTGAGGGATCGGTAGAACTCTCTTTTTGAATATAATTCTCCACATCGTTTCAATTATGTTAGCTTCTTCGCTTTCATCTTCCCCCTCATATGGTTGCTTATACATATTGAAAACATTGAGCTTAAGTGTCATGTTTCCAAATGAAAGCTTCATTATTCCATTCCTGCAATTAATCAAGGCGTTAGAAATTGCTAAAAATGGACGACCCAAAATAACAGGTATCGGATTACATCCTTTAACAGATTCTGTGTCCAAGACAATAAAATCTATAGGATATATGAATTTATCAACTTGAACTAAAACATCTTCCACTGTCCCTCTTGGTACTTTTATTGATCTATCGGCAAGTAAAAGAGTTACAGAAGTTGATTTTAACTCACCGAGATTGAGTTGCTGATAAACTGAATACGGTAGTAAATTCACACTAGCACCAAGATCAAGTAAGGCTTGTTCGATTTTATGACTTCCAATAATACATGAAATTGTAGGACAACCGAGATTTTTATATTTCAAAGCATTATTGTTCAGAAAAAATGGAACTTACTTGTTCAGCTAAAAATGATTTCTTTTTCACATTCAGTTTTCTTTTTACTTTGAATAAATCCTTCAAAAAAAATTCATAAAAGAGAACCTATTTAATAGCATCCAATAAAAGAATATTAACTTTTACCTGTTTAAAGATTTCAAAAATTTTAGGATTGTGATTCATCTTCTTTGTATTACGTAATGCATGAGAAAATTGGGGTGTATGTGAGGGTTTGGTGTTTTTTTCATTTGGTGTAGGTTCAACGCTTTCCTTACCCTTAGAGATTGATTTATCGTTCTCATAAGGTTCAGGAATGTCTTTTTCAATAATTTTACCATTTCAAAGAGTGATAACCGCTTTAACTTGATCTATGTATTGGTTTCTTGAACTATATGCATTTGAGTTATGTTGTCCTTTGGGGTTTGGTTGTGGTTGAGAAGGAAATTTTCCTTTCTCATGAATGTTCAGTGCAGATGCAAATTTAGCAATAGTATCTTTTAAATCAACAAATGTTTGAACATTTTGAGAATTAATAGACTCTTGCTTTTCAATGAATGCATGCAAAGTTTCTTTAAGATTTTTCTTGTAAGGTGGAACATATGGTGCATAACCTTGGTGGTTTTGAAAATTTTGGTGTGGTTGAAAAGGTGATTGTGAAGCCTGTGCTTGAGTATCATTCTTCAAACTAAAATTCGGGTGATTTCTTCATCCAAAATTGTAGTTTTGTGAATATGAGTTATTATTTGACCGCTTCAACATGTTTAGAACATTGGCTTGTTCATGGAGACATTTCCTAAATGCAAGCAAAGTTAGGCAATCATTGGTAGACTGTTCATGGGTTTCACAAATATGACATACAATTTTTTGAACAGATTTTAATTGACCACTATTTTTCATTTCTAATGTTTAGACTTTTCTAGTTAAGGATGCTAATTTAGCTTGAAGGTCATGGTCTTCCCTAAGATGATAAATACCCATACTAGATGTAGTGGTTTGATTTTTGCTAGGTGTCTCACAGGTACCAATAGTGTCCCAATTTTGAGCATTTTCTGCTAGTAAGTCTAGATAGTTCATTGCCTCTTCTAGGTCTTTGTCCTCAGATGTTCCATTACACATCATTTCTACCATTAGCCTAACTTGGGGTGTTAAGCCCTCATAGAAATTTGAGACTAGTCTCTATGTTTCAAAATCATGATGGGGACAGGTATTAAGTAATTCTTTATACCTTTCCCAACATTAGTAAAGGGTCTCTCTTGGTTTTTGGGCAAAAGTGATAATTTATCTTTTGAAAGAATTTGTTCTATGGGAAGGAAAACACAATTTTAGGAATTGTTGTTGCATCTCATTCCATAAAGAAATTGATCTTGGCCTAAGATTTTGTAGCCATGTTCTAGCTTTATCTTTTAAAAAAAGGGGGAAAGCTTAAGTTAAATTGTGTTCATACTATAATTTTGGTCATTATACGTGTTACACACTTCTTCAAATTCTCTTGATGTCGATAAGTGTTCTCTGCATCTAAACCATGAAAAGTGGGTAAAGTTGGATAATGTCTAGCTTAAAATTAAAATGTGTTGCATTGGGAGGAAAATTAAGCAAGATGGTGCACCGGTTCGTGTAGGGTTCATGTAATCTCTAAGTGTCCTAAGTCGGTTATGGTCATTATATTGGGACTGATTGTCCCCTGGGTCTATGAGTCCCTCAATTTGATTTTCGGTCATGGTGTTAATTGATGAAGAATGAGAAAATGAAGGAGAATCTAACAAATTATTAAAGGAAGTTTCAAAATTACCTTTCACCAAATGATGAGAATTAGAATCTCGAAACCAACCACTCATAAAAAGAAATAAAATAAAATACAATAACAATAAATATTACAAATAAGAGAAAGAAAAAAAAGAACATAAATAAAATATTAAATAAAGACAAATAAAATAGGCAAAACTAAAAATAAAATAAAAGTTAAATAAATAGTTAGAAGTTAGATTAATAAATGTTAGATTATATAATAAAAAGTTAATAAATAAAGAGTAGGAGGCTTAGCCTTCCATGAAAATAAAAAGCGAATAATAAATAAAATAAAGCAAGTTACCTTCTATGAAAATAATAAATAAAATAAAGTAAGTTAGGAGGCTTAACCTTTTATGAAAATAAAATAAACAAACAAACAACAAAAAAAAATGTTAATTTCACTTCTCCGGCAATGGCGCCAAAAACTTGACACGTCCAGAATATAGAAGTTCATTCCTAAGTGCAGGATTGTCAAAGTAATAAATAACTCGGTGAGAACGGGGTCAATCCACAAGGAAGTAGAATTAAAATTACAAACTATAAATACTTTAAAGACAATTAATGCAGTATAAGATATTTGTAAATATTAATTCAATAATCAATTCAAATAAAAGCTAAGGTTATATGGATCCACTCTTGGCATGAGAAGTAAGAATATATTGAACTCTTTTCATAACTCAATTGGAATCCTCACACAAAGGAGGTCCTAACCGAAAAAATATAACAATTAAAGTTCATCATCATTTATATATTAATTAGTATTTATTTATTTCAATTATTATACATCAAATCTTATAAATGTGTTCAAGTACTTATTATGCCAATCTTTATATTTGTCTACAATAAATCAACACTCTCACTTTACAAGAAATGGTATATATGCAAAATCTTGTAAATAATTTTAAGAATTTATTGTGCCAAGTATAAAGTTTATCAATAATAAATCAAGATACACCACTTAGAAGAAAAGATATTAATATTACAAACAAAATAAATACATCATATATAAATTTGCATAACTTAAGAATAAAACATTAAATTCATGAATAAGAGTTAAGTATTACCTTGTCAAGAGTTTCACCCTTTCACCTTAGCATAAAGAAAATTATTTAGACATAAAAAAATTGAAGAAAAAGAAAAGAAATAGAAGAAGAGATAACATGACTTTACAATTGTAAATAAGAGAAATAATATTACAAAGAGATAATACAAAAGACAAGTATTTTGAACTAAAATTTAGCTCTCTAATTACATATTTTTGGCATAAACATACTACCTATTTATATAAAAATATGGATAAATCAAGACAAATGAAGAGGGAACCACTTGGATGATAAAAGTCAAGAATGGTGGCAAAATATTTACATTGATTATCATTAATGCACCTATTTTCTTATCCAATTTAGAATTGATGTAGTCCAAATTAGTTGTCACTCAAAACATTAAAGTTATAGATAAGGCTCTTATCTTTCCAAATTGAGTTGTCTCATATGTATTATATACGTATTTCTATAGTTATAGGCCAAATACTGATGATTGTTTGGATTGGGTCTGTATTGCAGATCAGTTCTAGTTTAAGCCATTTTCACCTTCTAAATGCTCGAATTTTGAATACCTTGTGAAATACAATATATTAGCCCATTGAGTCAGCTTTTCATAAGATCAAAGATCACTCAATTTAATTCCTTAGTAGAAAGTTATGACCATTTTATCATACCTACCACAAAACAGTTAAAAGCTAATTAGGTACAATATTGTAAACATACTTAAGTTATGGGGGTTAAAGACACTAGTAATGCAAAACAATGATATAAAACCCTTAATAAATATGTAATTTTAAGTGTTCATCACCACTCACCCTTATAAGCTGAAGATTCCCATATCTACGCACAGTAGACACCATATGCATTTGACCATACCCAACAACACCCAGAGGTCAGACCATGAAAGGTCTCTAACATGCATTAAACAAAAGTATAGTGGATCACTTACAATCCTACCATGGCGCTTAGGTCAAAGGACCACAATACTATTCAACTCAAGAAAATCCTCCATTGACGGCTCTATGAGATGTCTACTAGAGGTCCTCGTGAGTTTATTTTGTACCTAATCCTTACTCAATACCTGCATGCCTATACGAGCTTCCGCTAAGTCTACGGTCAGTTATGAATAACAATCTGGACAACTTAGATGTGAAAACACGCTGATATAAAAGGAATATCAATTGACCTGTGTTGGCAATCATAGACCAGGAATGATAGTTTTGAGAACATATTGCATAATGATATTTCTTAGCATTATTTGTAACTTTTTGAAACTATGTCATTATTAATATATCCTCAGGTCTTTGCCTCTATTTCAGACAAGATTATAATCCCTAGAATGCTAACTCTTAGTGCTAACCTAAACCCCTTTATATCAGATCTAAACTTATTTAGATCTATAATGTCTAAAAAAGTAAAAAACTTGGTACCATATAATTATTTATTGATGATTTATTTAAAATATTCATAAAATAATAGGAATGGCACATAAGCACCAACTCTAACAACTCTAGTGTAGGATCATATGTTGAAAATGATCAAATTATTCTAGGAAATGAAGGATTTATGTTGGGGAATATACTAGCCAATCTAAGGTCAAGACAATCTTACAAACCCTGGCATCTTTATATCAAACATTCTTGTTGAATATGCAAATTAACAAATTAAATTTCTCATTACCGAAGCTGATGAATAAACTTATAGCTACTGAGGCTATTATGAAATTTGGATGGAGCATTCATTTGACTTATGATCCATCTTCCTCTTCTGGACCTAATCCCAAGGGAAATGGTAATAAGAAGAAAAGGAAAATGCCTAAGAAAGCATTTAACTCAATGGCTATGCAAATTTATAAAAAGGAGAAAAAGCCCGAAGGTAAATGTTTCCAATATGGGGTTAAAGGGTATTGGAAGAAAAACTATCCAATTCACTTAGCTAAGATTTCAATGGCTTAAAGGGAAGCTTGTACTCTAGGTAAAATTCTTTTCATTTAGACTTATTTAATGATTGATTCTATAGATTTCTAGATAGTAGATTTTGAAGCAACTAATCATATTTCCAATTCATTGTAATGTTCTAAGAAACCAGACAACTTAGTGATGGATAGATTAGTCTAAGCTAGGAAATGGCATAACTGTTGTAGTCAAAGTAGTAGGAGTTGTTAATCTTTATTTTGATGATTTTAGGACTTTAGTATTAGTACCTGAACTTAAACACAATTTGAATTCAATTATTTATTTGCTGATTATTCTGTTATTTTTTACTCAACTATGGTGATCCAAATGAATAAATTGTTTATATGTTTGGTACATTATTCAACAATGCATACTATGTATTTCCTAAGAGTAACTCACTATATGATACAAAATTGAATAATAAATCTAATTGTTAAAAGAATATTAAAATGTCTTATACTAATAAAATATATCTATGGCATCTACGTCTAGGTCATATAAGTCTAGATAAGATCTAAGGATTGGATAGAGATTGACCTTTAAGTTTATTGCTATTGCAGTTTATGAATCCTGTATAAGGTACGATGACCATAGGGGCCTTTAATACTAAAGCAATTGAGCCATCAAGCCATTAAAATTAGTTCATTTTGACATATGTAGGCCCATGAGTACACGGACTATAGAGGTTATGAATATTTCATCACTTTTATTGATAATTATTCTAAATTCAGTTTGTATACCTAATGCACTATAAGTTTGAACCTTTTGATAAATTTAAGGATTTTTAGGTAGAAGTTGAAAAGCAATTGGGAAAACATATAAATGCACTTTGATTTGATTGAGATGAAAAATACAGTTATGGTAAATTTAAGACCTATTTGTTAGAAAATGGGATATTATACCAACTGACTGCACCAAGGTCACGTTAACAAAATGGTGTAGTAGGAATGAGAAATAAGACTGTTTTTAAAATTATAAGGTTAATGATGAGGTATTCAATTCTTCCCATCTCATTTTGAGTTATGCCTTTGAAATAACCATGTACATTCTTAACTTAGTTACGTCTATGTTAGTCCCTAAAACATTTCTAGAGATGTGGAATGAGCGTAAACAAAGTTTACATTATATATATTTATGGGGTTGTCTGGCTCATATGCGAAAAACAAAGATGGATAAGTAAGAATTTAATTTAGAATTTTGTTTATTAATTAGCTATCTTAAAGGAACAATTTGGAGTTTTATTTTCTATAGTTCTTAAGATAAGAAAGTGTTTGTTAGCACTAACATAATCTTTCTTGAGGAAGAATATATAAAAGACTTTAAGTCTAGGAATAATATAGTTCTTGATAAGTTATTTTAGTCCTTTAGTATTGTACCTAAGAGAGTTAATTAGTTAATTTCTAATCCATATCATAATGACCAACAAAAACTAATTATAGAGGAACAGCCACCGATTCTTTGTTATAGTAGAAGGACTATGATATCCAACTAGGTACATATTAATTTAGAGAGTCTTTTTAGGCAATCTCTGATGAACATAAACTAGATCCCACTAGTTATGATGAAGCAATGATTAATATAGATCCAAATCATTGCCGCAAAGTTATGAAATCAAAGATGGATTTTATGTATTTCAATAAAGTCTCGAAACTTGTAGAAAAACCATCATAGATAAAAACCCATAGGGTGTTAATGGGTCCATAAGAGAAAGAGAAAGGTGGATAGAAAGGTGAAAACCTTCAAAACTAGTCTTGTTGTAAAATGGTACACTTAAAAATAGGGCATCATTTTTTAGAAGAGCTTTTCATCGGTGGCCATGCCTACGGTTATCAAGATTCTCTTAACTATTGTAGCAAATCTTGAATGAGATTTGACAAATGGATGTCAAGATTGCTTTTCTCGATGGCAATCTTGAAAAAAGCATTTACATGATACAACTATATGGTTTTATAGTTCTAAGCTAATAATATATGGTTTGTAAATTGAAAAGTCTATCTTTGGGCCAAAACAAGAATTTAGATCTTGGAACATTAAATTTTATTAGGCAAACAAATCATTTGGTTTTGATCAAAATTTTGATGAACCTCGTGTTTACAAAAAGATAGATGGATAGTTGGTGTTGTTTTTAATCCTGTATGCAAATGATACATTATTTATTGGGAAAACTATAGGGATATTATAATGAGTCAAAATTTGGTTATCCAACCAATTCGATATAAAGGACTTAGGTGAAGCTAGTTACATCCTTTAGATTAAGCTATTGTAAGATTACAAGAATAAGATGTTAGTTTTATCTTAAGCTATATGTATAAATAAATTCTAATCAAGTTTGTTATATATAAATTCAAAAAATGATTACTTCCTTTTGGACATGTGATTGATCTATCTAAGAATCAGTTTCCTAAAACACCTACAGATATAATGTTGTATGCAATGTTGTATACTAGACCATATATTTATTATGTAGTTGGCATGGTCAACAGATATCAAATAAAATCATAATAAAACATTGGATTGCAGTAAAGTATATATTCAAATATCTCCGAAGAACGAAAGATTATATATTTGTATATTCTAATAAGGATCTTATACCTTTTAAGTATATAAATTTAGATTTCTAAATAGATAAGATACTCGAAGATCTACCTTAGGTTATGTGTTCACTTTAGGTAATGGGGTTATAAGTTGGAGAAATGTAAAATAATAATATATATAGACTCCGCCATAGAAATTGAATATGTAGCTGCATCAGAAGTTGCAAAAGAAGTTGTATAGCTCTGCAAGTTTCTTATGGAGCTTAAAGTGATACCTACTACTAAGATGCCTATTATTCTTTATTGTGATAAGGAGAAGCTGTAGTATAATCCAAAGAACTGAGATACTATAAGAAAGAAAAATACTTTGAGAGGAAATATCATTTGATGAGAAAATTTGTGTACAAAAAATGAGGTCATAATATCCAAGATTGCATTAATAGATAATTTAGTGTAATCCATTCACCAAGTCTTTGATAGTAAAATTCTTTTAACTCATATATATAATATGAGGGTTCAGCAGATGCCTAACATGCTTTAGAGCTATTGGGAGATTATTAGATATTTTTTTAAAAAAAATTTAAAAAAAAACTAATTTCAAGCACCCATTACATTACGGAACTATCTCCACCAACAACAATTTCTTCAGTCAAATATTCACTTTCAATAAATTTATAAAGGGCAAAGGACATTTTTGTTCTATAATTTTGACCTAATTCTCAATTTTATCTCGCGAATTTCAAAAAACTCAATTTTATCTTAATCCTTTAGTGAGATTTTCTTAATTTTAACACTAGAGGGGCAAAATAGGCTTACACAAAATATCCACGTGTCAACCACCGATTAGTCACTTAAATAATTAAATAAAATAAAATAAATAAATAAATAAAAGAGTAGTCACTGCCGTCGTTAGTAATCGACTAGTCGCGGGTGACCAATTGAGATTTGACTCAAAATTGACATCATTGGACTCAAAATTTTGTGATCTAAGCAGTGGTGGGAGTTTTTTGGTAAACGGAGTACCGTACATGTGCCAAAAGTGAAAAAAAATAGTAAGAGGCGGTGACCACTGCCGTTTGTCGTCGCACAGTGGGGTGCTAGCGTGCGCCGCCCCTACCATTGAAAAGATCGACAGCCGATCTATCCAATGGTGGGGGCAGTGCATGTCACTACCCTGTCGTTCGATAGCGAACGGTGGTGGCCGTCACCAACCACCATAGGCCTATGGTCGTGCAGCCAATTGTGAGGTGGTGACGTGCACCGCCCCTATCATTGGACAGATTAGTGGCCGATCTATCCAATAATGGGGGCAGTGCACGAGACTGCCTCATCATTCGATAGCGAACGGTGGTGGCCGTCGCCAATCACCACAAGCAAACGATCGCGTGGCCAATGGTAAGGCGGTGGTGTGCATCGCCATCACCATTGGACAGATCGATGGCCGATCTATCCAATGGTAGAGGCAGTGCACGCTACCACCACATTGTTAGACTAAGTGCAAATTTATCAATGTACTATCAATAGAGATTTTTAGTCAAATCTTACGAAATCTCATTAACGGACTATGATAAAATTAGATTTTTTAAAATTCGTGGGATAAAATTAAAAATTAAGTTAAATTCATAGGATAAAAATATCCTTTTACCATTTATAAAATACCCATTAATTCAAAATGATGAATAAATAGATTTACAGAATCACATCTTTGATTTTATACCACAGATATTAAAATTTCAAAGAACAACAAATAGTAAAAACAATATAAATTAAAAAAGAAAAAACTTAAATAAGATGTAATTTGGTAGATTAAGATCTTTGGGCATATATGTATGGCTCATTATTTATTTATTTATTTTGTTTTCACTTGGCTTGGCTTTCTTCTCAAACCCAAATACTCAAAACATGAATTCCCAATCACTAACAAAGCAAAACCACAAGCTATGAGCAACCTTATTCTGCAAATAAATTTTTTGTTTCCATCTCCGAAGTCTATCAGACGGTGGCTACTATAGTTCATTGCATTATCGGGTGGCGGTGGTGGGAAATCATCTCGCCTTTCTCTATTTGTAGTAACCAGTATCCATAACCGGTAAGAGTATGTATATTTATATATATAAATATACGTATTTTATTTGTATGTGGGTGATCCTTGATTTATATATTGTTATTAGTAGTGTTTTTATAGGTTAAGGATATACTATTAGTATTGGGTTTATTTGCAAGACTTTGGAATTATTTTAGGGACCAAATTGTTATACTTTGAAAGTTTTGGGGGCAAATTCGTAAATACCAAAAATTAGCCTCTTAGTATAAAAATACACTTTTGAACCCTAATTTACCATTTTTAGGTCGAGCTACCCATTTTAAGAGAGAGAAGAGAGAAATAGAGGAGAGAGAAAGAGGAGAAGAAGAAGAAAAAGAAGAAGAAATTGGAATTTTGAATTTCAAGAGGTATATCATACGTATTTCTCAATTTATTGGTATTAATTAAGTTAATTCCTTTAAGTTTTGATTTCTAAAAATATGTATAATTGAGGATTTGTTGTGTATTTCGTAAGATCATATGAGAATTGATGATGCTCTATAAGATAGTTTGATAAATCATGATGAATTGTGGAATTTCTGCTGGATAACCTCTTGATCTAGGAATTCTATAAATTGTTGTGATTTGATTCTGGTTTTTAATTTTGAGTCTATGAAATTAGACATGTTAAGGATCATCTGAGACTTTGAATCGATTGAAAATTCTGGAAATTGAATTTATAGTGAATTTACCAAAATTACCCTGAAATTCTGGAAATTTCCTGTGTAAACAGTATAGTACAGTGAAAAATAATTTTTGTCCTACTGAATGATCTTCAAAAATTATGAATTTGTGGGATATGATAATTTTATATGTCTAATATGATATACTCGGAATTGAGAATTTAGATCAATGTAGTTGAAGTGTTATGAATTTCTAAAGTGTATCAGCTCATTGCAATATTTGATTAACAGATTTTTAAAGTTATAGAATAAAATAGTTTTAAAATACTTTTGGCAGTGATTTGGAAGTGAAATATTTATCATGGACTGAGATATGTGTTAAGAGTAATTATGTGGTAGTTTTATAATTTTTGAGTTAGTATATGATTTTATAAAATTGGGAGATTGAATACTGTTCAGTAAGTATCTTGATCCTATCAGGTTTGTAGTTTGGATTCGATGGTGTGTATGGAATGGATTGTGTAGGAAATTTGATATAATATTCATATATAAGAAGGATATATGAGTGAAAAATGGTATATTCTGATTTTGGAGTAATTGGACATCAATTGATGTATTAGAAATTTTTGTTAAGTGTAAGTGGTCAGAATGACAGGTTTTGAGAAACCAAATATTTAGACCAATTTGATGTGATAAATGCATTGTGTATAATTTTGTAAGCTATTTAAAGTATTTTGTGTGAATTGTGAGGCTTATGAAAGGATTAATCTCCATTGATAGGTTAAGGAGATTTAAGCCTTGTAGCTGAAAGTGTTAAGAGGTAAGTATACTAGACTTTTTACTGAAATCACAATAAACATAGTAATTGTTTTGTATGATTTTGCAAATGGGGTTAAGAATATGTTTATGTTATGTCAAAGTATATTTTGATATGAAATGTGAATATATGTTTCTGAATGTGAGCATTGACATTGAGCATGGACATACATGTGTTTTTGTAAGTGAGCTTTCAAAATAAGATGTGTTTAATAAAGAAAGCTTTTGAAGTGTAATATGTCCATGAGAAATATTTTGTATTTTGAGGGTACTTGAACTCACTGTTAACTTAGTAGGCATTTTATGTGATTTGTGGAGCCTTTATGTGTGGCCTTTCCTTTGGGATTGGTATATGTTATGTGTTCTGTATGTAGGGAGGATCCTATTGGTACCTAAAGGAAGAGTGAGTCATCACATTCGTGTGGTGGCGTATTGGTGTATGTGAGAGGACTCACCGATGATCAGGGTGAGGGTTTGGCTTTTACCTTCGGGCATAAGCATTATATATGTGTTATTCAAGACCTCACTTGTACTATTCCTCTCATACGGTATGTCACCTACGAGTGACATTTGGCTCATTATGTGATATGTGATATGTAAGTCCTACTAAGTAGTAGTTGAGTGATGGTATTCCTATTATGTGTTTTGAAAGAATGTGTAAGCGCTTACATAATATGTGATTTGATAAGATTATGATTTTGATTGATCACAGCATATCATACATATGTATTGTGTACATATATGTATTTGTATTTGATATATGAAAAACTAATATGCTTACTGAGTTTTATACTCATTATAGTTTATGGTGATTTCAGGTAAATAAGGTGCATGTGTGCTTAGCGGATTTGGCAAGGCTTCTGCTGTTCCTTGGGTTCCCTAAGTTGCTAGGTTGTTGTGTGTTTCATTTGGGGACACGTGGGATAGGATATTTGGTTTGTCCCTATTGAATAAATACTTATGTATTATTTCATTGTGTGTAGTTGGATTTGATTTAAGTTTTCAAAGTGTGGTTACTAGTTGATTTCAAGTAAGAATTTGCAATGAATATATTATGGGCTTCCGGTAACAAAGTTGCTACTGGTGACGTAGTAGAGTATTAATCTCTGAGAAAACTCTGCGTATCTCCGATTTATTAATTGTCCCAGTCATAATTCAATTGTTATAATTCTGAAAGAAATTGAAATGAATGTTTAAATATGGTCAAGAGAAGTTTATATTTATATGTTAAGTTATGGGTTGATTTTAGTGTTGAACTTACTAGCAACTTGCTAAGGATTTCTGTGTTGAAGGAAAGTTAAAAATTTTGTGTAATATTATTTATGAGTGCACATGCAGTATTATTGAATGAATGTAATGTTGAGATTTGTGCTTACGTGCCATCCCTTTTATGTATAAATATTTGCTTATGTTTATACATTTATGATTTCAATATATCACTAATTATTTTATTTATAAATATGGTAAGATGCTTGTAACGTTTTAGACATTGTATGATCTGAACGAGTTCAGATCTGATCTAAAGAAGTTTAGATCAGAACTAAGAGTTAGTAAAATCTAAAGAGTTAGAGCCTTGTCTGAAATGGGACAAAGACCTAAGAATATATTAATAATGACATAGTTGCAATGAGTTGCAAATGGTGCTAAGAAATGTTGTTATGCAAATATGTTCTTAAATTTAATGTTCCTGATCTACCTTCACTAATGCGGGTCTGCTAGTGAAGATCTTAATATATATATAGATCAGTGTATGTCTATATCTAGATAGTCCAGATGGTTAGTCTTAGCAGACCATGAGTTTAGTGGAAACTCGTATAGAGATACAAGTATTCAGTAAGGACTGAATATTGAACAGACTCACAAAGATCTCCAATAGACATCCCATAAAGCCGTCAATGGAGGATCTTTCGAGTTGAGTAGTATTCGTGGTCCTTAGACCTGAGTGCCACGGTGGACTTGTGAGTGATCCATCATACTTTGGTTCCACACATGTCAGATACCTTTCATGGTCTGACCGCTGGGTGTCGCTGGGTATGGTCCGATGCTCATGGAGTCCGGTGTGTACAGATATGGGATCCATCAACTCAATTGGGTGAGTAAAATATCATGTAACTCTAAGATTGTATTTCAGAAAGTCTTATGGCCATAAGCAGACATCCAAGAATTTCTTGGGAAAATAATATCGTGAAAGTGTTTACGGATATTATTTATTGAAATACAAATCTAGAGATAAGTTTATGGTTGAGCACATGGAGACTTGACGGTGTTGATCTATATCTCCGCTCTTCTAGGATATTTATGATGGAAGGATTATACGAATATGTTATAACCTCAACTTGTATGGTCTAATGCGCCGTTTTGTAATATCTGTAACATGTGTGTGGGACATTGTTCACGGACGTGTGAAATAGTTTCATATGACAAATCGGGCATGGACCTAGAGAGTCTCACAATATGAAGTGTACTCGTTGTGCACTAGGGCGGCGAATTGGATTCAATAATTAATCCAACAATTTTCAGCAAAATGAAAAAATGTTTCTAAGTTCCTTTTATTATTCACTTGTCAATAATTGAAGGTAAAACACATTATTGGTTTACAAGAGTTGTTAACCAATAAGAAATTGACAAGTGACATAATCTTACTCCATAAATTATTTACCATGTATTTACCTATTTACCTTACTTGGTAAATACATATATGGTAAATGTAAATAATCAAAATAGTTTTGAATTATTAATATTTTATATATTAATCAAATTATTATTATTAATTGGAATAAGTGGCAAACACCATTTACTAATGGAGAATGCACTTGTTATTAATAATAAGAAAAGTTTACCACTTTGTAATTCTTAAATGATGCACTAAGGAAGTGGTAAAACCATTTAACATTGATTAAATGCCATTTACTCTCTAGAAATTGATTCAATTGGTTGAATTAAATTGGTGAGTGAAAAATATGATAGATTAATGTTTGTAATGGCAAACATGGTTAAGTGGTGGTGGAGCACTAAGATAAATCATTCTTTGCACTTAAGAAAGAATTGAAAGAGTTCAATGTGTGCAAGAGAGAGTGAAATTCGTGCTAGGAGAAAAGAGAGAGAATTGAGAGCTTTTCCTAAGTGTTTTTCTCAAAGTGTTGAGAGAAAATGCAAAGGTTTACCAAGCTACAACATATAGAGTTGTAAAGAACTATAGAAAACACCAAATTCTTCTCATCTCTTGGTAGTAATCTTAAGGATAAATTGTTTTAAGTGTTAAAACAATCATTTGCTGGAAATTCAAGGCTGCCATTCTAGCTTCACAATCCCACCGGATTTAGTTGTGAACTAGAATTGTGCAAGGGAACACTTCAAGGTGAGCTCAACAAAATTGAAGCTTGGAGTTCTTGAAGATTTGTAAAGCTACCTTCATATCCGGGTAGGTTATTTATTTGTTATTCATTTTATATCATGCATGAAATATATATATGAGATATATATATGTACTTGAATGATCATACATGATTGAATATGTTACATATTGTTTAATATGTATGAATACTTCCGTTGCGTATTTAATTTTTGAAATTATACACATCACACACCATATCACACAACATGTAAGTGATGTCGTGTGTCGGATCTTTTGGGTCTGGGGCGTGACACTATTAATATTCAAATAAATTCGACAAACATAAATAACATTTAACAAAACTGAATCCAAAATCTGCTTTTAATCACCACGCTTATCTCCCAAAACAAGTGCGTCGCCAACAGATAAACAATGTTGTAGCCACTAAACTTTGAAATATATCATTGGAAAGAGTCTGCGAACTGACCTAAAATCTAAAGGTCGATTTAAACAAGCAAAAGTACGAGAGATTGTTATGTGGAAACATCAGGCGGTTGTGGCAAATGAAATTACGGGGCAACTGGGCGGCTGTTGTGTGCGGCAGCTCCAATAGCAGTAGTGGTGGTCAAGGGTTGTCAGTGTCAGTGGTGGGCTCTTACCATGGTGCAGGACTGCCGATCTCAATGAAAACCTTATGCTGGAATGTTCGAGGGCTGGGCAACCTCCGTACATTCCATATCCTGTCCAATTTGGTACGGAAACACTGCCATGGGGTGATCTTTCTCATGGAAACACGTGCTATTAGACAAAGGATAGAAAAGCTTCGAGTCAACCTTGGTTGCGTTGCGAAACTTGTTGTTGAGATAACAGGACGCAGTGGAGGCTTGGCATTACTATAGACAGATAAGGTATATATTTCACTTCTATCTTACTCTCGTTTCCACATTGATGTTGTTGTTACAAAGCATACGAGGAAATGGCGTTTTACCGATTTTTGTGGCAATCCTGATACATCTCAACAAGTCCACTCCTGGACACTTCTAAGGCGGCTATGCTCACTTTCTTCTCTCCCTTGGGTCTGCGGTGGGGATTTTAACGAGATTCTTAGAAGCTCTGAAAAAGATGGCGAGGTCCCTCGCCCCCTATCTCTTATGCAAAATTTTAGAAATGATGTTGATGATTGTAACTTAATGAAGATCCACTTCAAAAGCCCCCTATTTACCTGGTGCAACAGACACAACTTCAATTCTTTTATTCAAGAAAGACTTGACTGTAATTTTTGTTCCTTTTCTTGGCACAACATTTTCTCTAATGCCTTGGTACATCATTTGGATTTTTGGGGCTCTGATCACCGCCCTTTACTATTAGTTTGCGGAGGGTACGGAATGACAACAAATGAAAATTCACCTAAGCTTTTTTGCAGCAGGTTTCATTTCGAGGAGGCTTGGGTTGATGTTGAGGAGTGCAGACAGCTAATCTCAAATGGTTGGTCCAGTAATTCGACTTCGCTCAACGGAGTTTGTAGAAACCTACAACGTATTGGGACTCGGCTGAAAAAGTGGAATCTGACCTATTTTTGGAGATTGAACTCAGAGATAAAGAAGAAAAAGCATCTCCTAAGGGTTCTAAACCAGCAGGTTAACATATGCAAACTTGGCAGGAGATTAATAAGGTACAAAAATCCCTGGACGCACTACTTTATAAAGAAGAGACATATTGGAGACAAAGGTCGAGGGTGTTATGGCTCACGGTCGGAGACAAGAATTTACGTTTCTTCCACCTTAGAGCTTCTGGTCGCAAAAGGAAAAATAATATTGCAGGAATTTTAGGGAGTGATAGAACTTGGCATACTGACACTGATCAAATTGCACGAACTTTTGATGAGTACTTTTTTGACATCTTCACTTCTTTTAGGCCTTTTGTGCCAGTAATCAATTTTGTTGTTTCTTGTGTGGAGCGATGTCTCTCTACACACCACCATCAATGGTTAGCTACCCCTTTCTGTTCTGAGGAAATCTACACTGTTGTTCATCAGATGTACCCTACAAAAGCCCCTAGAAAAGATGGTATGTCTGCCTTGTTTTATCAAAAGTTTTAGGATATTGTTGGCCCTTCTATCTGTAGTGTATGCTTGGGGTTCCTTAATAATGGCGATGATATTGGGATGGCTAATGAAACTCTCATCACCGTAATCTCTAAAATCTTAGAGCCCAAGCTTTGCTCAGACTTTCATCCTATCAGCCTTTGTAATGTCTTGTACAAAATCATTGCTAAAGCATTGGCTAACAGATTAAGATGTATGATGAATGAGATGATTTTAGACTCCCAAAGCTCCTTCATCCCAGGATGACTAATCACTGACAATGTAATAATTGGTTTCGAATGCCTCCATGCTATTAAAAGAAATAACTTCTCCAGTGGGACTTATCTGGCCTTGAAACTGGATATGTCTAAGGCATATGACCATGTTGAATGTCCTTTTCTGATGGCTATGATGCGTAGTTTGGGTTTCCCTGAAAGTTGGTGCGAAAAGATCTATCGTTGTATTTCTTCAGTATCCTATTCGGTTGTTGTAAATGGCTTGACTCAGGGCAATATATCTCCCTCTCGAGGTCTCCGCCAAGGTGATCCTTTATCCCTGTACTTATTCCTACTTTGTGCTGAGGGTCTTTCTGCTTTACTCAATTCAGCTGAGCAATGTGGTGCTCTATATGGTTTGAAATGTGGTAGAACGGGCCCAGTTATTTCTCACTTGTTGTTTGCTGATGATAGCCTTATTATCACTATGGCAACCTTGGATGACTGCAATTCGGTACTAGAGATTCTGCGAACTTATGAGATTGCTTCTGGCCAACTAATCAATTACCAAAAATTATCTGTATGCTTTGGTAAATGTATTTTGAGGGTGTCCACTACTCATCTTTCTCTTCTCCTTGGTGTCACCCAGTTCCACCTCATAGTAAATATTTGGGCCTTCCTTCTGTCTCCAGTATAAATAAGTAGAATCTTTTTGGCGCTATTAAAGATAGAGTGTGGAATAAATTAAAGGGTTAGAAGAGGCATCTTTTCTCTGCTAGTGGTCGGGAGGTACTTATTAAAGCTGTGATCCAAGCAATTCCGACTTATGTTATGAATCTGTTTCGGCTTCCTAAGAGTCTTATTAAGGAAATCCACAAACTTTATGCTAGATTCTTTTAGGGTGGTGATGAGAACAAGAGAAAAGTCCATTGGTGCTCCTAGGAAATGCTATGCTGACACAAACAGGATGGTGGCCTTGGGTTCAGGGATTTGAACTCCTTCAATCAAGCAATTTTGGCTAAACAGGGTTGGCGTGTGATTGCTCACCCAAATTCTCTTGTGGCAAGGACACTACAAAGTATTTACTTCCCCAACTCTTCATTCCTATAGGCATGCCCTAAACACTATGATTCTGTAGTCTAGAAAATCATTCTTTGGGGACGCAACCTGCTTGTTAAGGGGATTCTTTGGCGCATCGGTGATGGATCATCTGTCTCGGTCTACCATGACCAATGGCTTCCTCGCCCTTTGTCCTTCAAACCGTTATTTTCACATATTCTGCCTGAACATTCCCTAGTGGCTGATCTACTTCTCCCGTCAGGTTCCTGAAACAATGAGCTTATATGAAATTCCTTCTTGAAAGAAGAATGTAAACTGATCCTAAGTATCCCACGCTCGCCTACTTGGTCCTACCTTAGCGACTCAATTATGTGGCACTTCGACAAACATGGTCATTTTTCTATGAAGAATGGTTATTGGCTCTCTCTTGCTCCTAATCACACATCCTCTTCTAATAGAAATGGTTTTTCCCCCAACTAGTGGAAGCATATATGGAGGTTACAGCTTCTCCCGAAAATCAAGCATTTTGTCTGGAGACTGTCCCATGGCTGGATCCCCACATTTTCCAACCTCAGGAGACATCATGTACCTGTTGATGATTCTTATAGCCGTTGTGGTAGAGGTGCTGAAAACTCCATTCATGCACTATGGTTGTCTGCTGCCCTGAAGAAAGTACACCAATCTTGCTCTTTTATGCATGGCTTTACTATTTCTCATAATACTTCAGTGATAGATCTCTTGATTGATTGTGTGGCATGCTTACCCTCTGAAGAGCTTGAGACTCTGCTAATTCTTTTCTGAAGACTGTGGTTTATCCAAAACCAATGTAATATGGAACACAAAAGTTTTGAAATGTCAGACGTGTTGAGTTGGGCGAAATGCTATAGGAATGAATCAATGCCTAACCAAGTCTCCTCTACTAGCACTCAAATGTCACAAACCAAAATATGGAAAGCCCATACCCTAGGTTCTATTAAACTAAATACTGATGCAGGCCTATCATCCAAACATTTCAAAGCTGGGCTAGGTGTGGTGCTACGCGATCATTTTGAGGCTGTCTTGGCCTCCTCATCTATCCCTATTTATACACAACCTTTTGTGGATATTCTTGAAGCCTTAGCTTGCTACGTGGTCTTTGCTTAGCACGAATGTTGGGCATCTCGTCTATTGAAGTGGCCTTTGACGCTGATGGCATTATTCGAGACATCAACAATCGCTCTCCGTCTGCCTCAGAACTGAGCTTGGTCCTCCAAGACATTATTTTAATTTCTTCATCTTTCTCTTGTTGTACTTTTATCTATGCTCATTGTTCATTTAACCGAGTTGCACATGAATCGGCACATCTCGCTCTCAAATTAGATATTAAAACTATTTGATTTGACAGAACATCTTTCTAAATTGAACTCTTTGTAATTGAGGATAATCTTTCCTCTTGATTTATAATTATGAATTATTTCTGTCAAAAAAGAAACCAAGATGTTGCCATTATTTATTTTTAATTAATGAATAACTCTCATTTAAGATTATTTAATGCAGTTTATGTTTGTTGAGACTTGGAATAAGTTTGGATATGAAATAGTTGGTATTTAACTAAAGGTGTATGAAAAATATTTAATTACTTTTTTAAAAGTCAAATTTAATTGAAGGTTCTATAATTGTCTAACATTATTGTTTATTTTTTAAATTTATGAGTATTATTAAAATTAAATTATATTTTAATAATATTTATGATAATATTTTTATTAAAAAATAATTATTAAAACATTTAATTTAATAATTTAAGAATAAATAAATAATTATAAAATAAAATATTTTATTTTGATGTATAATTTTAATTATAAACATCAAATAAAAAATTAATTAAGGGACTATTTTTTTCACTTTTGTATGAACATTAAAAGTCATGTACAAAGTTCATTGGTTTTTATGCACAAATATCTTGCTGCAGTTGTACATATCATAAGCTTTTCTTAAAAAAATTTAAATATTAAGTATACCCCACTAATATCAAATACTTATTAAAAGTCACCCCTTTCTTTTAACATGAAAAATTTTACCTAATACACAAGACGCACGAATGAAACAAATGATGTACAGTTTGAACATACTCATGCTATAGAATATTAGTAATGGAGTATTAAAAAAATTATTTAGAGCACTACAAAAAAATATTTTAATATAAAGTTTATGATATATACAAGTATCATGTATCTTAATAATTAATAATAAATTTACAGATAAATTAAAAATTATTGACATATAATATAAATGAGTGTAAAGATCTTTATAGGTGTGAGTTTAATTGATAAAACCTTCTTAAGTGAATCAAGAGAAAGAGTTCAAACCCCACTTACCTTGGGCGGAGAGGAGGTATGGCTTAATTTCATGTAGTAATTTTTTTAATCAAAAATCAATTCGTTTATATGATTACAGACATTATTCAATTTGTGTATATGATTATTGTTTTAAAATGATAAAATTTATAGATTATTTAAATTAAAATATTTTGTTATAATTTAAACAAATTTTAAATGAATTTAAAAAAATTTGTGCTCTAAATGTTCTATAAATGAATTGCTCCAATTCGATTACTCAAATAGTAATGTATTTAAATGAATTGGTGAATCAGAATATTCAAATACAAATTTAACGCGATTATTTTTTAAAACAAAATTTAATTTATTTATACAATTTATAGATATAATTTCATTCATATATATTATTATTTTAAAATGATAAAGAAGATTTAATATTAAATTATCAAACATTTTATATGTTGAATGAATTAAACAATCATCTCTAAACAAATTCATGTCTTAAATAAATTAACCCAATTCGATTACTCATACAGTATCTTATCATAAACGAATTAGTGAAAAAAAAAAGACTCAAACACAAACTAGGTATGATTATTAAACGTGACACAAATTTACCAATTAATAATATGTTATTTTTCTCCATCTAAAAACATACCAATTAAATTAATTGCCACCTTTATGTAAAGGTCTTGATATTTATGGGTTATTTTGTGCGAAGAACTAAAAACATCAATTACATATTACACAAGTTTCGATGTAATTATATTGTTGTTACAAAAAAAAGATGATGTTGACTGTTTTATTTTTTTTATTATTTAACCCCATTTGTTTTTTGTATTATCACTTATTGTAATTAAAAATAGTATTAGAGTTAGAAATAAAAATATTACTAAAAGTAAAGTTATAAATAAAATTATAAAAATATTATTAATAAAAGAGAAAGGCAATTAGACCTTTAAAATTTTAAGAAATTGACTAATATTTTTCAATAGTTCAAAAGGAACATTACCCTATTGATTTTTATTAATTTGGATGGTTGATACCCTTATAATAATTAAATAACTTATTTAATCCTATCAATAAAATTTACTCTTATTTAATGACACATGGCATATTTTTATTCACTCATTTTTTTAATAAATTTTTTTAAATAAATAAAATAAAAAACTAAAAAAAGGAGTAGCCTACTACTGGTCCAATCGTCTACGAGTCATTGGTGGTAAACTAACTCATAGTTAACATTATTCGACTTTAAAATTTGTGTGATCTATACAATAGTAAAATTATTTTTCTCAATAAAGCGTGGGAGGAGTGCCAAAAAATGAAAAATGAGTGGCGAACACCAAATACCGCCATCAAAGCGGGGCGAGTAGAGATGTGATGCCACTGCCATTAACTAGATCGTTGACCGATTACTTTAACGATGGTGGTGGTGCACCTTTATTTGCCACCTTGTGATGGTAAGGTTATTTATGGTGGCCGCCAATTTTCTCTTCAGTTTTGGCACTCCTTTAGTGCTCCATAAACAAAATAATTTCATTATCTTGTAGATCATGAAATTTTAAGTTTGATAATATTAACTATGAATTAATCTGTCACTAATCATTGACGTCCAGTTAACTGATTAGTGGAGGGCATGACAGCGACCATTAGTTAGACTAATGGGCAACTGCTTTTTTTATATTAATTAATTTATTTGAAGAATTTTATATTAAAAAATAAATATGCCAATTATACAAGGATACATATCATTTGCAACTTTATTTTATTATGATATGTGTTATTTTATTTTATAATATTTTATTAAAAATAAAAATAAACTAATTATATTATAACATGCGTCATATGATTAAATTAAAGATTAAAATAATAAAAAAATTCATTATAGATTTGTGTCACTTGTGCTTTAATGAATAAATATATAAAATTATCTTTTTCACTATTTAAATTAACATAAAGTTTTTTGAAATTATTAAGATGTATCAATCACTTTTTTGAATTCTCAACATCCGACTGTTTTTTCCTCTTAATTAAATTGTAAAGGATATCAATATTCTTTAATCCTTAGTGAAGTAATAATAAAGTATATTGAAGGGAATTAATGAATATGTGGTATATTTTCGATTTCGCCAAATCTTTTAAATAAAAAAAAAACATATATACGTGTAGCATATAGCGGATGACAATTGACACGGGCACCCACTCTAACAATGATCAAAGTTTCCAAATTATTAAAGTATTTTCTACGTTAACGGTGTTTTAACGATTAGTTTGGTGGAGAGGTTGATAGTGTATTTGCAGTCATAGTCATCCTCGCAGTGTAATTTTGTCAAACCTCAGGGGGTGACAATGTTAATACTCCTGTTAACACGAAACCTTACTATTTTGATTTTCTTTTAGTAAATTGCTGCTTACATTTTCGATTTTCATGCAATAAATTATTATCATTGTAACCGATTGCCAGTCAATTGGCTTTTTCCTCAATAGCCGTTGGATCTTATCCAAATAACTACAATCATTTCATAATATGTCATGCCGTTAGATCAGATGTATCATAAACCGAGCCTTTATATTTATATAAAGAATTAAAGTATTTTATAAAGAGTTAAAAAGTTAACACTAAACGAGAGTAGTCTTTTCTTGCTCTGTCCTTTCCTGACTCAGGGAAGAACAAGGAGCGGGGAGCTGTCATGGCTACAGTGTGTCAGTCATACTGAGTGGAGCCTTAAATATATTTCAGTTTTAAGATAGTCTTAGTTGTTTAGCATTTACTTCAGTAGGAACGTGTAGCTTAGTCAGAAAATGTGGATACAGAAGCCCTCATTAAGATGTGCAATTCTTTAAGAATATCAGAGGAAGAAAGAATTGATAGAAATTAAAGGAGAATGTCGAGAAGTTGGAGAGAAGATGAGGGAAGTCTGATTGGTGGGCAAAGTTTTATCAAGCAGAGCGATAAATAGGGAGGCATTTTGGACTACTATGCAGCAAATATGGAGACCTCTGGCAAAACTGAGAATCGAGAGTGTTGGGAGCAACTAATTCTTGTGTTACTTCAAATCCAAACGAGACAAGAGGAACGTGTGTTAACAGGTGAACCCTGGCACTTTGATAAAGCTCTATTCACCTTAGCAGAAGTATAAAGTATGGGTGTAGTCTCTCAAATATTCCTTATCAGTTCACATCGTTTTGGATTAAAATGCATAATATCCCAGTGCTTTGCATGCATGAGGAAGCTGTTAAGTTATTAGGCAACAAAATTGACAGGATAGAAGAAGCTGAGTTGGATGAAGAGGGAGGATATGTGCCGTGGTGAAATATGCTAGAGTTAGGGTAAAGATTGACATCACAAAACCTCTCCGTCGATGTCCGAGGGAAAGGAGTGTGCGAAGAAATTACAATGCCTTTACAATATGAAAGGCTGCCTGAATTCTGCTACTAATGTGGAATGTTGGGACATTCGAACAAAGAATGTGAAGAAGAACATGGAGGTGAAGCGGTAGAATATGGTATGGGGCTTGGTTAAAGGTAGGAAGTATGGGTAATAACTGGAAAACTAGGACTGAAGGCGATTCTCGTTCTCTTGCTGTTAGTGTCTTACAAACTCTCATTATGCTCGTCCTTGGCAACTTCACACTTGCAGGTTAACAAATGAATAGAGGAAGAGAATACGAGGGTAAAGGCCAGAAAGAAGCAGAAGGGCAGTAGGAAACAAGAGGAATAAGCAGGGAATGTAAAGATAAAGTGTTCGGGCCTCCAAGTGAACCCAAAGGAAATGAAGAGAGACGGGTGCTAGATGACCCAATCCAAGATACTGGAGATGCCAGCAGAACGGAGATGGAATGCATTCCTCAAGGAGCCAAATAGACAGTGCTGGAAAGGGGACGAGGCCTCATTAATGCTGAATATGACAAGGTAGTGATGGACCTTGACACAAGGAGTAATGGAGACATAGAAGATTGGAATAGCCAGGCTAGGGCTATGACTTATTTCAGATATGAAGCAGAAGTAAGAATGGCGGGAAAGAAAAAACAGAAAGAGGGAATCAAATCCAGTGAAAAGTTTGGGGCACAAAATCTTCAAAAAGGTCATGGTCTCTTATTGAACCAAGCCCCATTTGAATCTATAAAAGCCCATGATATGGAGAATAGCAAAGAAGGCCGTTTGAAGATAAAAAGGAAGGGAAAAGAAGTTGGACGAGAGTAGCAAGGTGCTCAAGCCTAGAAGGTAAAGAGAATAAGCAACCCAATTCTGGCAAAAGAAAAGAAATAGAAGACTATTCATGTATTGGGAGCCGAGATGTCAAACGTGGCAAATATGAAAGTGAAATATTTGGAAATACGAAAATGGAGGGTTTTCACTTTTTTAACCATTATTTTAATTTTTAATTTTTTTAATCAAAAATTTAAAGAACAACAAAAACTCTCTTTTACATTTTTAACAGTACCTATTAGAGTAAACATTATTTATTATAGTAATTTTTTAAATTTAATTTAATTTTTTTATTTTATAATTAATTTTTTTATTTTATAATTAATTTTTTTATAATTTTATTTTACACATAATTAATTTATATTTATTTAAATTTAAATTTTTATTTATTTATTAAAATTTATTATTTGTTAATTATTTAGTTTAATCAAGTTATTACAAAATTTAAATATATAATGTAGTTAAACCAAAATAAATAAATAATATTAATTAAATAAAATTAATATAATATTAATAAATAAATATAAACTTAAATTTAGATAAATATAAATATAATTTTTGATAAATAATATAAATTAATTATATTATATATTATAAAATAAATATAATGCTAATAAAAAATAAAAATAAATTTTTTATGTAAGTAATAATAAGTAAAAAAATACATTATAATAAATAATAAAATTAAAAAAGAAAAAAAATTTACATTTTTTATCACGTCCAAATATAGGCACAATATGTTTTCATATGGGCGCGATAACGATATGTTTTTACCGCACCCATATTTAGAAATGATATTTTTTTCTCAATATTTTAATTTATTTTTTATTTTTTATAATTTTATTTTATTATATATAGCATGATTAATTTTTATTATTCACAAATAAATTAAATATATTTATTTAAATTTTTATGTATTTTATTTAATTATCATTAAATAAAATAAATATAATTTTAATAAAAAAAATATAAATTAAGTTTGTATTTTTATGAAAATTATTTTTTATTTATTGTATTTATTTAATTTAATTTAACCACATTAAATAATTATATTATTTATGTAAATTTTATAGTAATATGATTAAAATAAAAAAAATAAATATACTTTTAATAAACAAAAATATTTAATTTTAAATTAAAATTACTGTAGCATTGTTTACTGTAGTAGAGTACTATTAAAATAGTGAAATGATATTTTTGTTCAAATTTATTGTGTTTGGTTAAATAAGTTAAAAAATTTAAACTGATGATGCTAAATTAGTTAAGTGACTTAAATTTTTGTATATTTGTGTAAATTTTCCAATATGAAAAGGGACAGTAATATGATTAAAATAAATAAATAAATATACTTTTAATAAATAAAAATATTTAATTTTAAATTAAAAATACTGTAGTATTGTTTACCGTAGCAGAGTACTATTAAAATAGTGAAATGATATTTTTGTTTAAATTTATTGTGTTTGGTTAAATAAGTTAAAAAATTTAAACTGATGATGCTAAATTTTTGCATATTTGTGTAAATTTCCCAATATGAAAAGGGAAAGTGACTACTTAGGGAAATTGATGCAATAGAAGCAGTAAGGGGCAATAAAGGATACCAACAACAATCGGCAATAGCTATCACGTAGCCTCACAACCATAAAAATTCTCAATTGGCCATTTTTAATATACCAATAAAAATTTGAATAAGATTTATTTTTAAAGAGTTTTTTTATGAAATAATTTTTGAAAGATTTTTGCTTTAGGATTGGTTTACAGCTAAACATCCTTTGTCAAATACCATCTCTTAGAATCAAGTGATTTCTCGAGATTCTTTTGGCCATTTGTGAATATTACAAAAATTACTTGTAATCCCTAAGTTTCATTTCAAAGTTTTTATTTTTCAAAAGTAAATTATTGAGTTTGAACTTTTAAAAGAATCTTGAACACTAATCTTTTAGATTTTAATTTTTTTTTGCAAAAATTCCTTTTACTCTTGACATTTGATTTTTCTTCTAAATAAAAATTTTCACCCTTTAAAACTTCATTTTGTTTTTAAAACTTTTTATCTTTAGTTGAAAGAGCAAAAAATTTTCTTTTTGAGTTAGGCATTCTTAAATGTAAGCTTAGTTATTTCACCATGTAACTCTTATAAAGCTTCATATAATTCATCGTAGGAGGGTTGTGCATACATGTTATCCAACTCATTGAATTTGTTGTCTCCAATTGCCAAGAGTGCAATGTTAGAGATTTCACACTTTTCCTCTTCTTTCAACGAATCATTATCATAAAAAGTTGATGTTTTTCTTTTGTTATTCTTTTTAATTTTATTTTTCTCTTATTGTGCTTCTAATATATGTCAAATTGCATATATAGATTTATACTTGCAAATTTTATTTAAAACATTATTATATAATGCACAAAATAAATTTTTCAAAGCTTTAGCATTTGAAGAAACTCTTCTAACATCCTCCTTCTTGCCATTTCTATTCTTTTTCATGGGCACATTAGGATTATTTTTTGTACACTCCAAAGATTATAATTAGTGGCTTGCAAATAAGTTCTCCTAATTTTTCAATAACTACAATTAAATTCATTAAAGGCTAAAAGTGTAGTAGTGATTAGCCTTTATAGATAAATGAACTACCAATGGTTATTATAGATCAACCTAAGACGATTAGCTTCTTAAAAGGTACTTTGCTCTGATACTGCTAGAGTTTTTGTGTGCACTCTAAATTTTTTTTTAAATGCGTGCGAAAAACTTTATCCACAAGTAAAATAAGATTATAAAAAGATCATACACAATAGAGATAAAAAAAAATCACCATAAAACACAAGATATATGTAGTTTGACGGTAAACGCTTACATCTATGACGAATCAAATATTCAACTTCTTATATTCAGTTCATAAAAAACTCTAGGTTACAAAGACCTAATACAATAGATTAATTAAGGAATACAATAAATAGTCAGAGCTCTCTCAAATGATCTATCATCACTCTCTTGCGCACTCAGCACTCAAGTGATCCTATGTTTACACTCTCTAGTGCACTCAGCACTCTAGTGCCTTCTTAACTCTTTATTATCACTTATGTTTATATCTTTGATACTTGTGTATTTTAAAGGCTTATAAGGGGTTATATAGACTCTAAACCATTCCTAGAAATCATACTTTTAGTTAGAATAAGAGTTTATATGTGTAGGAATTTGAAATCTACTTAAAGAAATTGATCTGAGATAAAAATGAAAATTTTGCAAGTATTAGGGTCATGGTGCCAAGGGCTGGCATCATAACCTAGTCAAGGTTGGGCTGAGGCTCCAGCCTTAACCCAAAGTGGGGCTATGGTCTGACTTGCTCAAGGTTGCGGCCCCCAAAGCTCTAAGTGCTTCCTACACTTATACCATGCCCTTTCTTTTTTTCTACGCACGTTCTAAGCCCCCCTTACTTTCAGCTCTTTATTTTCATCTCTTTTCATACGTTCAATGCGTACTCAACCTCGCATTGACTCCTCATTGATCTTTTAACTCAAAATTATGCTTAAACATGATTTTGAATCACTAAATTTCAACAAATATCTTGAATTAGGTATTTAAAAGACTAAATTCATTTATGAGGTGAATACAATTTAAACCAAATACATAAAAGATTAAAATTTAAACATAAAACAATTGTAGATTTTCTTTTATTTTTAGAAAAAAGACAACTAAACCCCTTAATAATAGTGAAAGCGACATAAACATCTCTATGATTTTGAAAATGCTCATCTAAACCCCATATGTAAGTTAATTCTAGGAAATTTACCATTTATCCACCAATAAATTTTTTAACTACCAAAAATTTCCCTAGTATTTTATAATATTCAAAAATTTCCTACGGTTATAATTGTAATAGTATTAATTAACTTTAGAGGGGGATAACAGTTATTTTATTTAAAAAGTCAACAATCGCATTTATACAGCACCAAACGGTAAAAATACATTGAAAATAGTAAAATTAATACTGTGTAACATAATTTTAAATAATTAAATAATATTGCATAAATAAAATTTTATATTATGCTATAATTAAATAATTTTCTCTGTTTGTTAGAATAATATGACAACTAATATTGAATATTTATATTTTAACAAAAATATAAATATTTATATTAAATAATTATTTGATAGTACAAATATACTAATTTTACTATTTATACAATGTATTTTTACTGTTTTATATTGTACATACTCAATTGTTGACTTTTTAAATAAATTAATTATTATACCTCCTCTAAAATTAATTTATACTATTATAGTTATAATAATAAAGAAACTTTTAGATATTATTAAATACTAATAGAATTTTTAATAATTAATAAATCTAATAGAAGATAAATGATATTTGCCCCTAATCTAAGTTGAATCTGTTAAAGTAAATGGCTTAAAAAGTTAATATGGAACTTTACATATCATGGGGATACGTGGCATCTAACAAAATTTAGAGACAAAATTGGAGGCATGCGGCATAATCTGGTATGATTACATTTTTAATATGATCAAATAATTTTTTTTTTCTTAAAAAAAAGGTGAAGCTTCAAAAAAGTAAATAAATAAAAAAAAATATGAAGCACAACCATTGCCACTATCATTGTCGTCGAAGTCAACATTGACAATAGTGGTGAGTTGTCTCAGAAATTTGCATCATCAATCTCTAAGCTTCTAATCTCACAATGTGATCATTTTCTTGCAACGAAGCACTATAAGAGGTTCGAAAATAGCCAGAACCACGTTGGCAATGTTAACGTCATCGTCCAATGATAGTGCGGTGACATGCAATGCCACTTCCATCCACAAGAGTGACAAATGGTAATCTTGATGGAGATGGCGGAGTATGTCATTTTCTCGTTGCAGACGGCAATATTAAAGTGTTTGTTGTTTTTAAACTTCCTGATACTTATTTTTTAAAAAACAATCATATCATTATATAAATAAAAAAATTTAGAGTCAGATCATCGATTAACAATTGTCACCAACAACGTTCATAAATAATTTGTTATAACCAGAGAGAAAAATGACTTAATAATTAACATAGCTCATCACATAAGTAACACTATCATGTGTTATTATTTGCTTAATCTATAATTTTAATATTAATTAAAATGTGTTAAAGAATTATATCATATAATTAAAGTGATCGTCACATAATAAATTATATTACTCATTATATATTTTAATATTACAATATGAACTAATATTTATTATTTTATTATTTTTTAGATGGTAAGAAAAATACATGTCTCCTCTTTATTTAGTTATTTAGAAGGATAATATAGTAATTTAGAATAAAAACCGTCTATTTAATAGAATTGACCAACAAAGGCTATTTGAATAGATTTTTTAAAAATCACGAGAGTTTTTGTATCCCTTCCATTATTTTCAAGGAGTTTGTTTGTAGATATATTTATGAATAAGAATTTGGTTATTACATGTTTCAATTTTTTTTTAAATTTTTTTTATAAAAAAATTGTAAATAATATAAGTAAAATAAACTATAATAGCGAAACATGTATATATGTATGAAGAGAGATAAATAAATTAATGGGCGGCATAAGATATAAGTTTTCATATGGTGAGCACATTGTTATATAATACTGTCTTATTAATTTATAACTTTACTATTATTTAAAATGTATTACAAAATTATATGATGTATCTAAATGTTATGTTTATGTATATGTGTTTATATATATAAGAATAAGGACATTATTATTCTACAAGTTTGATTATAATTTTAAATGTATCTTAAAAATTTTGAAAATTTTAAATTTGTTGTAATTTATTAGTCAATTTCTATTTGGTTAGACAATTTTGTTAATTTTATTGTATAATAACATATTTTTTTATTTATTAATTTAATTATTTATAATAATTAAAGTAATAAGATATGACAACAAAAAAATATTTATTTAAAAAATTAAAAGTAAGTAAACACGTGAACTATTGGTGTAGAGCGATGAGACAATAAAATTTTCTTAACTTCTGTACACAATATCTCTTAGCCTAAATACAAATTTAAAAACTAAACAATATCAAAAACTAGCTCTTAAATTTCTCCACTTTTACTCCATACCCCAAACAAGAAGGAAAAATGAAAAAATAAAAATAAAAAGAGAAAAAAATAGAAGCAAGAAACCGCAGCGGCTGGCAGCTTTTTTGTAGTGGACTGCTTTCGATATTTCAAACAGATAAAGAAAACTTCGGCAGTACGTCGAAAAAAAGGGAAATGAAAAAGTGATGAAATTTGAAATTCGAATTTTTTTATTGTTTTGCTTTACATGACAACAAAAGGAGCTTTTCAGCTAATCTTAAGTTTAATCAACCAGTTAGCACACATCATGCATGTGAATGTGATTCTCGACAGCCAAAACTAAATAAAATTATCATTTTTTTCAACATTTTCTTCAACTTTCTCAACAACTAAACAGGAAAACAAAAAGATAAAGAGAGAAAGTGAAAAGTGATATTGTGCGGATCGATTTCGTTGAAGGACGGTGGGTCCGGGCATGAAACAGCGAGGCTGCGACGTGGTGCAAAGATAGAAATAATCTAATTAATTAGATCTGATTAATCAAAATAAATAAAAAATTAGAGAAATTAAATATTCGGGGCAGATTGTTAAAAAAAAAATCAAAGCTTTCAATTGGATTCAAAGGCTTGAGTGGGTCACAATACATGTGAACTTTTTTTTTATAAGTAACAATGTATTGCAAGCAACTAAACATTAACAAAAAAAAAAAAAAAGACTATTCTTCAAGACTAAAGGCATTAAGGAGGGTAGAACCTCGTCAACCAAAAACCTTTGATGGTCGAGATCAGTCTTTAGAGCCATTTTTGCCGAAGCATGGGCTAAACCATTAGACTCTTTAGCAACAAACAAAATTCTATAACAAATGAAAGATTTCAAACAACACAAGATCTCTTTGATAATGAAGCCAACTTCTGAGACAGCAATTGACTCCTCTAAGATTTTTTTAATCACTGTTGAAATATCTGACTCCACCTCAATTTTCGAAATTCCCATTCATTGGGCAGTAAGAACACCTTTCAAGATTGCTAAAGCCTCGGTTACTATAACCAAAACACTACCATCAATTCTTTTAGTTCCAACTAATAAAACACTACCATCAAGCTTAAAGGTGTGAACTTTTTAATAATAATGAAAATTTTGAGACTAAAATGAAACCCATTAATGAGAAATGTGTGTGTGTGTGTGTGAGAGAGAGAGGAGATGCGGTTAGAACTAATAGATGGGATAGTGGTAGAGAGAGTGTATGAACCAAAAAAAAGGCAGAAGGAGACAAAAGAAAGAGGGAAAAAATGGTAAGAAAATGAGTTTTGACAATTATTTATAATTTTTATATTAATTAAATTAATAAAATTTGGTGGGTCAATATGTGATTGACATGTAGGTATTACATAACATGTTATGTGTCAATTTATAATTCACTTTAATTTAAATTTTTGTATTGAGTTACGATTTTATTATTTTACTATCAAAATAAGCACAAAAAAAAAAAAAGTTAACAAATTGAAACAAATTTAAAATTTTCAAGACTTTTAGAATAAATTTAGATTTGTGGCCAAACTCATGGGACAAAGATGTCCTAATCCGACATACATACATACATAAATACATATATACAAGATTTTATTAACTTAAATTTTTAGTACTTAAATTTCTATCTCTTGATCTCATCAATCAAATAGTATAATATTAACAATATTAAATGTTACTTTTGAATTTAAATTTACACTATAGAATTGTATTGTGAATAAAAACTATTATCTTTTATGCACCAGCATCAAACAATGATAACCAAGACAAATACCATCAACAAATATAAAAATATTATTGCCCTCTAAATTTCAATAAACTAGGCCTAAGGTCTTCTGTCGACAAAGCCCAAAGACTTCACGCCAAAAGAGTTTATTGAAGATTTTGGACGATCAAGACCCTAACAAATAAGTGTCGCCTTATAAATATCCTCAAATCTTAGCCTTCTCTGAGTTAGTCATAATATTGGCCTACAGGCTACCTTGTTCAATCAAACCCCTAAATAAGAGAAGATTGAGTTCATACCTTCCAAGCTAGTTAAAATATTGGTGTACAAGTTATTTTGTTCGGTCAGTCTCATAATGAACAACATGATCTCTTCAGGCTGGTTAGAGCATTAATCTACAGGCTACCTTACTTGATTAAATCTACTGTCTACAAGGCCAAAGAGAACAATAATCAAACACTAACTATCTTATTCGAAAAAGTTGAATTCTAGGAGAGATAACCCATACTCCAATCGAGTAAGGGGAGGTCTAATATTGACCGCCTAGAGTAGAAAAAAGAAATTTTAAAAAGTGACTCAATTTATAAGAGATATAGAGAATTATGGGTAAAATCAAACTTATTAAGGAAAGAATCTCTAAAAATTGATAAATCTCGTAAAGGTAACAAAGATCAAGTACGATTTAAAAAAATATCTAAAAGCAAAATTCAAAAAGGGCGAATCTAATAAGCTACCCTCTTTAAAAATAACTCAAAAGTTGTAAGTGAATCTCAACTCTTTCTCCTATAAATAGAGGAATAAATTGGCACCAAAAGTATAACAACTGAGATTTACCTACATACTCATATACACAGGAGCTCATATATCAATATGTAACGGTTTGATATACATAAGAATATATAGAGAAAATCATATCAATCACAAAGCCATTACTCATATTGATCAATTCGCCTCGCTCATTTACTTTCTTGTCTTATTCTATTTTTTTTTAATCTTTGTTGACTTATGCAACGAAGTGTCTAGTTGGAAAACCTCCAATAAGGCCTCACATTTTCTATTTTATTTTAATATCCTTGTCGAACATCATTCTCATAAAAAAAAAAAGCAACCAATTTTTTTTCTGTCTTAACTTTGTTATCTAAGCAATGCTTCCTAAATAAATCAAATTTAACTTATTAACTCCTGAGTTACTAAATTTGGGTCCAACAAATACATTTCCATCATTGAAAATAATTGTCATTGCATTTCTTATATAGGCTGAAAGTTTTTCTCTTTACCATAAGTGTAGGGGTGGGCACTTTCAAATTTGAGAATTCCCAAATCATTTTTATTCTCGATTGGGACAAAGAAACTAGGATGGTCAAGTTGAAAATTTTTGAATTATTTTTAAATGGCAAAATGGCATAGTTTCGTTTTGGGTTGGTCCAATTTGGATTGGGTTGGGAATTCTTAAATTTTTTTTTTAAAATGAAAAATAAATTTAATTTTAATTTTAATTACAATAAATATTATAATTTCAATTTCAATTTTAATTTTAATTATATAAAATATTATTATTCTAAATTCAATTTTAATTTCAATTACGTAAATATTATAATTCTAAATACAATTTCGATTTCAATTACATTAAATATTATAATTGTAAATCTAATTTTGAGTCCAAATATGTTAAATATTATAATTTTAAATTCAATTTCGAGTTCAATTACGTTAAATATTATAATTTCAAATTCAATTTCGATTTCAATTACATTAAATATTACAATTTGATTAATTTTAAATCTAATTCTAAATCCAAGTACATTAAATATTATAATTATAATTATAATTATAATTTTAATTACGTTAAATGTTATAATTTGATTAATTTTAAATTCAACCCCAAATTCAATTACATTAAAAGTGATAATTGTAAATTCAATTTCGAGTTCAATGACGTTAAATATTATAATTGTAATTCTATTTTCTATTTTAATTATGTTAAATGTTATTATTTCAAATTTAATTTTAATTAGGTTAAATATTATAATTTCAATTACAATTTCGAGTTCAATTGTATTAAATGTTATGATTTGATTAATTTTAAATTCAATCCCAAATTTAATTACGTTAAATCTTATAATTGTAAATCCAATTTCGAGTTCAATTATGTTAAATATTATTATTTCAAATTTAATTTCAATTTCTTTTACGTTAAATGTTATTGTTCCAAATTCAATTTTGATTTTTATTACGTTATATATTATAATTCTAAATCCAATTTCGATTTCAATTACATTAAATGTTATAATTTTATTAATTTCGAATCTAATTTCAAATCTAGTTACATTAAATATTATAATTATATATTCAATTTCGACTTCAATTACATTAAATATTATAATTCAAATTTTTATTTTAATTACGTTAAATGTTATAATTTGATTAATTTCGAATCTAATTCCAAATCAAATTACTTTAAATGATATTATTGTAAATCCAATTTCAATTACGTTAAATATTATAATTCCAATTTCGTTTTCTATTTCAGTTACGTTAAATGTTATTATTCCAAATTCAATTTCGATTTCAATTATATTAAATATTATAATTTCAATTTCAATTTCAATTTTGAGTTCAATTACGTTAAATATTATAATTTAATTAATTTCGAATCAAATCCCCAATATAATTACGTTCAATGTTATAATTGTAAATATAATTTCGAGTTCAATTACGTTAAATGTTATTATTCCAAATTTAATTTCGATTTTAATTATATTAACTTACACGCTTATAACTTCGTTTCCCAAAAATTTCGTGCAACAGAAGATCCTAAATTTGAGACTTTCTACACAAAAAATATTCTTTTAAATAAGAATATTCCTACTTAGATGGGGGCTCAAGATCAACCTTATGAAAATCTTATATTCCCTTAAGAGGTTCAACCATTAGAAAACGCTCTTTAATGGATCTTTAGTTGTAGTAGGCCATGATCAGAAACCTATTCCAAATCTAATTTCGATTTTAATTATGTTAAATATTATAATTCTAAGTCCAATTTTGATTTCAATTATATTAAAATTTTATAATTTTATTAATTTCGAATCTAATTTAGAATTATAAATCCAATTTCGAGTTTAATTACATTTATAATTCTAATTTCAATTTCAATTACGTTAAATGTTATAATTCTAAATCTAATTTTGATTTCAATTATATTAAATATTTTAATTTTATTAATTTTGAATCCAATTCCAAATTCAATTACGTTAAATGTTATAATTCTAAATCTAATTCCGAGTTTAATTATATTAAATAATATAATTTTAATTCTAATTTTAATTACATTAAATATTATAATTTCAAATCTAATTTCTATTTTAATTATATTATTATAATTTCAAATCCAATTTCGAATTCCATTACGTTAATTATTATAATTCTAAATCCATTTTTTATTTTAATTTCGTTAAATGTTATAATTATAATTCCAATTTCAAGTTCAATTACGTTAAATATTATTATTTTAAATTTAAAATCAATAATTATGTTAAATATTGTAATTGTAAATCTAATTTCGATTTTAATTACGTTAAGTGTTATAATTTTATTAATTTCGAATCCAATTTCAAATCTAATTACGGTAAATGTTATAATTGTAAATCCAATTTTGAGTTCAATTACATAAAATATTATAATTTAATTTCAATTTCAATTACGTTAAATATTATAATTCCAAATCTAATTTTGATTTCAAGAATATTAAATATTATAATTTTATTAATTTTGAAACCAATTCCAAATTCAATTAGGTTAAATATTATAATTCTAAATCTAATTTCGAGTTCAATTATATTAAATATTATAATTATAATTATAATTTCAATTTTAATTACTTTAAATATTATAATTTCAAATCTAATTTCGATTTTTATTACATCATTATAATTTTAAATCTAATTTTGAGTTCAATTATGTTAATTATTATAATTATAATTCTATTTTTGATTTTAATTACGTTAAATGTTATAATTGTAATTCTAATTTCAAGTTCAAGTACGTTAAATGTTATTATTTTAAATTCAAATTCGATTTTAATTACGTTAAATATTATTATTTCAATTTTAGTTTCAATTTTAATTATGTAAAATTTTATAATTTAATTAATTTTGAATCCAATTCCAAATTTAATTTTAATTTTAAAATTTAAAAAATATTTGTTCAAATTGAGAATTTTTCAATCGAATTCGAGACTGTTTGGGATAGAATATCCTAAACGAAGCCATTCTATTTTTTTCATAATCCAAAATTTTAGAATGGATAGAATCAAATCGAGAAAGGAACAGAAATAATGTCCATCCCAATGACAAATGTATCGTTACTTTGGGCGAGGACCTTTAAGATAATGGTATTTGGAGTTGGGACCGTCATTTACTACTATAACCTCCAACTTCTTATTGTAGTGGTGAGAGGAAGAGACAACGAGAAATGGAAAGGGAGAGAGAAAAAGAAGTATACGTTGAAGAGTAATGTTAGATATCCTAAATTGTATCTCAAATTATATTTTAAAAAGTATTGTGTCAAACAATCATTAGATGGTAAAATAGTATAAATTTAAAAATTATTTATTACACTAAATAATTATTTAATATATTATTTTTTAAAATATAATTTACGATATTTAACATTACTCTACGATGAAAGGGTTTATTCAATCAAAAAGAAAATGAGTTTTTTTTTTCTTTTGGGATTAGGAAGGTCTTCATAAAAATTAATTATATTGTTTAATTTTTTAATGGGGTTTACTGAAAAGGGGTATAATAAAATTAATGAAAAGAAGGGCCCGATTAATGTATGTGAAACTTTTACTCGAAAAATTTAGTGAAATTAAGAGCTGCCAAAAAGAGGAGAAAACTTTACAACCTTACATAACTTGCTAAAGGGTTCCGATTGTGGTAAAACACTAATCATAAAAAGCCATGCTCATGCCTCATGCTGGATGTAAATTAAAGCAGTGGGTGGACAAAATGAAATAATCGTTAAAGGAGATTTTTCTATACGCCTTACCAAGTTTTCAGGTCAATCGGGCCCTTTTGTGTTTTGAGAGGGTGCTAAAATCAAATAGCATTTTGCCTTGACTTTCAAGTTTTGTCTTTCTTTGTTATGTTATCATGTGATTAAAGTGACGAAGACAACATAATGGTTTCTAAGCAAAAACATCACTCCATTTTTTACTGCTTTGAATGGATCTTTTTCTTTTTAAGAACTTGGAGTTAAATAAATATGAGCAAAACAATTTTTCAAACAAATTATATTTTTACTGCTAAGAGTGAGCAAGATAACAGCTTAAACTATGTTAAAATAATACTAAGTATATGATAGACGACTTTTTCAAAGTAAATCAATAAAGCACTGCAGATACTATATATATATATATATATATATATATATATATATATATCTTTTTCTTCCTTTTTTTTTTTTTCTCGTATAAGTATTTTTCGTACCCAAAATGCATTTAATTTGGGAGAAGCAAACCTTTTACATTAATATGGTTTTTAGTTTGAAGAAGGGAAAGGAATGGAGATAGAAATAATTCAATTGTTCGGTCAAAGTATGAAATAAGGGTCAAGTCTTAAGGTCAGTGAAATTTTAGTGCAGGGTCCTAAGTCTACGAGATTAAGTATGTGGTACTTAGGTTAGGTCAAAATTCAAAGGCGCAAACACTTTCAAATTTCACAATTAAAGTTTCGAATCATAGTATGGAATACTAAGTCTCAAAAATCATATTAGGATTTAAAGAGAGGACAAGGCTTCCCTTGGTTCCGATGTTGGCGTTATGGATCTTAGTATTGGTTTTAAAATAAATATATTTTAATTTTTTCTTTTTTATAATTTATAATTTTATATTACTTAAATAATATTATTAAATTAATTAATATTTGTACTTATTAAATATTGAATCATTTACTTCCTTTTTAAATTTATTTAATTAAAAAATAATTTATTTATTTGTTTAAAATTGTTAATTTATTTTTTAACAAATTTAAAAAAAATATAGTAATTTAATAAAAAGAGTAAATTAAAATAGAGATCTCTATCTCTCTAAAGAGAACTCCTAATTTCTCATTTTAAAAAAATACGAATTCCTTACCAAACTTACCAATTAAACAAAGAAAGTCTCATATAAGTGAGAATTTTTGTTTTTTAAAATTTTCTATCATCTTTTTCGTCAATCAAACATCACCTATAATAAAGTTTATTCATTTTATAAGAGCTTTCACGCTTAAACCAACTTTTTTCTCCGCATTAAGTAATTGATTCATTCTATTACTGTACATTTTTTGTCGTCTGTCATAAGTACAAAAACTAAAACTTCTTTAAAAAAAAAAAACCACAATAAAAATGGCAGGAAAAAGGAAAATTCACAAAAACTATGAATAAATTTATAACACAAGATTAGTTGTGGCAATAAATGTACGAAAGAAAGCATAACTATAACTCAAAATTAATTCCAACAGAAAGAGCCATGCTCTCTCACAGAGTCTTACTGGTCTAAAATCTGCACCCTATACAGCTTCTGCATCAAATTTATTTGCATTTCATTTCAGGCACCAAACTCTGTGCCCGATATTCACTCCCACCACTCATTGACTATCCTTATTTTCAGAGCTCAGACTCCAATGTCACCCATCAAATAGATTTTAAATTAAAAACAAAGAGAAAATATTCAAGACCAAACAGACTAAGGGAAGAGAGAGAGTATACACAGATTTTTCTCTTTAACCCTTCACTCCCTCTGTTTTCCTTCAGCTTTTGTGAAGAAGATCCATTCCAACGAGAAAAGTTGTTTGTTGTTGCTTCCCTTTAAAGCTTTTAGTTTTAGGGTCTTTTTTTGGTTAAAGAAGATTCCATGCATGAACTGGATCTTAAGCATATTGAAGGTGCAGATGGGTAAAAGGGTAAGCAAAGAATTATTTGCTGGGTTCTTTCTCCTGCTTCTGGTGCTGCTGATGTTAGGTTCAAGTTCAACTTCATCTACTGGGTGTGGGAGCTTCTTCAAAGCGGCTGCTGCTGCTGGCTCTGTATCTCATCAGTTGACTTCTACTGAAATGAATGGTGGATTTGAAGGAAAAATAGATAAAGAAGGTGATGATACTGGTGATTCACGTTTTCGTGAAGACAAGAGGAAAATATACACTGGTCCAAATCCGCTACATAATAGATAAGTAACGTATATATTATATAAAAAAATCTCGACTAATTTCGCTTCTTCATTCAAAGCTAGCTATGAGAAGAGTTTCTCCACTTTTTATTTCTTTGCTTTTCTTTTTTTGGCTTTTAATATGGTATTAATTAATGGTTAAAATTCGTTTTTTTTTTGCATCATTATGATGTAATTATGTAGTTGTGAAGCTATATACAGTATTGTGCATAAAATCTTGTAATAGTCATTTGTAGAGTTTGTTAATTGTTATGCATGGTCGTTGCTTGTTGATGCTTTTATTAGCTTCTGGTGATCGTAAACTAACGATAAATTGGGTATGTATTTATTTATTTTTTTTCAGATTGATTTAGAAGTAGGCGTAACAATTATCAAATAGAAATTATACAATGCATTGATAATACGTGAGATATTAGATAGTCCACGGATAATAAAGAAAAATTTCCCAATTTTTGAGTTAAAAATTAATATAAATATAATTTTTCATTTAATATATATAAAAAATAAATAGAAGTAGTAGTTTAAACTTGGCTATTATTTGTAAATAATACCGATACGATGGAGCAAGTTGAAGTGGATCCATTGGTAATGGAGCATGCCATGCCATCTCATATAATATCTAATTTACATATAAATTTATTTTAAAATTATCCGGTTGTCACTAAAACAAATAAGGAAAAATTTTAGGCTGCATTTGGGAGACATGACAAACGGGGGTAAGGCTTAGGCCTCAGGACTAATCTTTTAGACCAAATTTTAGTTTTGCGTTTGGCCTATCAATTGGATTGCATTGTTTGTCCAAACACAACATTTTATCTTAAAATTATAGAATTACTTATCCTCCACTTAATTAGCTAAATAATATTAATACTAAATCAACTGATTAATAAAAATTATGAAATTATTATACTTAATAATAATAATTAATTGTTTAAGAGTAAAAAGTTTACCAGTTTATTAAGAAAAATGTATTTAAGGTATTTAATTATTAATTTGTATGAAAATTATTAGTTGATAATACAAAATGTGAAAAATGATGGTTTGTGCTTGGATCAAGCTCCTGGTAGTTCAGTTCTAAAAAAGGATGATTTTCAATACAATACTGCTCAAGGAAAGCTTCTAGCTTGGTATTTATATATTATTTATTTATTTTATTTTAAATTGATTTAATTGGTTTAAAAATGAAACTTGAATATTTTTATTATGTCTAATTTGGACTAACGCACCAAACACAAGTTGGTACTATATATATATATATATTATATAATCCAATCTAATAAAATTCAATCCAATTCTATTTTAATAATTAGTCTAATCCAATTCTATCCACCAAACGTACCTTAAGTCATATTTGGTACATGGGATTAGTTTAAGATTATATAATTTCTTATCTAGTTCTAAGCTAATCCCATCTTTAAACTCTACAAATAGGTGAGGATAAGTAGTGTGAGTTCCGCCCCGCCATGAACTCACCATTTATCCCCAAATAGCTTATCCTACGGGATTCTATGGGATAAAGTATTTTTTTAAAAATAAGTTTAAATTTAATCAGTTTAGATTAAATTATTTATTTTTAAAAATTAATACATTAAAATTTTAATATTATAATTCAAAAAATAAATAATTATTAAATAATAAAATATACAAGTCAAAAGAATAAAAATATTGTAAATGTTAATAATTAATAAAAAATACAAAGTAAATATATATAATATATTTAAACATTTATTATTTACAAATAAAAATTATCTAAATATTTAATTAGTTTCCATTTGTATTAATGTAGAAATTAATAAATAAATAAATATTTATTTTTGTAATATTCTAATAATTTTAATAATAAAATTATATATACTATCTAAATCAATCCTCTAAGACATCAAACACAACATAATACTAAATAGTGAAAAGACCACTTGGACCTTTAAGTTTTTTTTTTGAAAGAACTTATCTACTCTAATGATTTTAAAAAAGATAAAAAAAACCTCTATAAGGTGACGATTCTATCTCTTTAAACAGTCAAAAAGATATAAAGTACTTATGTCCCCTATTTAAACAAATTTAAAGATGCATGTAACCATAATTTTTTTATTTTTTAATTAAAAATATTTAAATAAATAAAAAATATATTTTAAACAAAAATTAGGAAAACGAAAAAATGTACGGATCAGTCATTAACGACTAGTGGCAAATAGACTCGAACTTTACATCATCATACTTAAATTTTAAGATTTACACGGTGGTGTGGTTATTTTTGCCACAAACTATTGAAGGAGTGCCAAAACAAGACACAAAATGACCACCAACATATCTTTGTTGCCGCAGCGAATGGAGGTGCATCGCTACTATCATCAAGGTTACTACCCAGTGATCTAATCGGTGTAGCTAGTGATGTACATCCACTCGCTATTGTTTTAATGGTAAAAATATAATAGCCGCCACTATCATCAGAGTCATTGTCCAGTGATCTAACTCGTGGAGCTAGCAGTGTACCTCCACTTGCTATTGTTTAGTGGTAGAGATATAATTACCGTCACAATCATTAGGGTCACTGTCCAATGATCTAACTGGTGGAGCTATTGGTGCACCTCCACTCGCTAATGTTTAGTGGTAGAGATATAATAGCCGCCACTTTATTTTCTATTTTGCTATCTTCGGTGCTCCATTAACGAAAATAACCAAATCATCATATAGATCTCAAAATTTTGAATTCGATGATATAAAATTTAAGTCGAACCAATCATCGAAGGCCAGTTGTCGTTGACCATGCTGCCAACTTCTTTTTTAATTTTTATTTAATTACTTTTCAAATTTTTTTATTAAAAATAATTTTTTTTAATAATATAGTGACGCATGTTATTTGTAATCTATTACAAAAATATGTGTTATTTTATTTAAAAATACAAATCAATTATATTATAATATGTGTTAATTTGTATTTAAATCAAAACATGAAATGTATTATCTTAAATGTGGTGATAAGTCTCTTTTAAAACAATTTAAGGATTTAAGTGTTCTTTTTTCCTACTAAATATAATACATTCGTATTTTATTCTATCTAATCTTAAGAATTCCAATCATATCTTATCTAGCATACCAAACCAACCCTTTAGGCTTGTTGAATTTATAAAATTGGCTTGAGATTAAATTAAAAGTAAAAAAAGAAAAATCTAATCATATTTGGCACAAACTAAATAACTTGTGACAATTTATCTTGATCCACCATCATTATTCTAGGCTCACATTTTGTTGAAGTAGAATTAAAATTTCTCATCCATGGGATAACTTAAAGATAAAACATTTAAATCTTAAAAATAACATTAAATTAATATTTTCAAATATTGTATTAGCTTTTATTTAATATTAATAATAATAAAAATTATTTATTATTACTACAATATTACTATATGTATAAAATCATTTATATTATCTAATATGGTATATAATAATTTGAAAGATAAAATAGATAATGCGAAATAATTTAACTAATCCTATCATACCATGACAGATAGTATGAATGAGCTTGTATTATTTAGTTTATATATAGTATTTTTATTTTTATTATTATGAAATAGTAATATATAATTATTTTGAAGGAATAATATAATATTTAAAAATACTATTTATAAATTTTTTTAAGTTTAAATAATTTATCCTATATTAACCTAATGGTCTTTGGAATAGAAAATGTTATTTTTACTTTATTAAATTATGGGATAATTTATGGTGGGTTCAGGTAAGCTATTTCAATCCACTTTATATGCACGAGATGGATCATAATGAAATTTTATTGAATTAATCCTATTCTTCAACTAATTCTATCTATCAATTGTAAGACTGTGGTAGAGCCCACCAACCCTTGGTCCACTAATGGGACTCTAAAGTCATTGACGCACCAACAACAGCCATTGTAGGTAATCTACGCCCCCAACTAATGTTGAACTTGAGATCTCATTCCTTATAAACCTTTAAGGTTCAATGGTTCAATGGCTGTACCATTGAACCTTAAAGGTCTATAAGGGATGAGATCCCAGGTTCAACATTGGTTGGGGGCGTAGATTACCTGCAATGGCTGTTGTGGTGTGTCAGTGGCTTTGGGGTCCCACTGGTGGACCAAAGGGTTGGTGGGCTCCACCATAGTCTTACAAAAAGAGTGGCCTTTTTGATAGAGTGTGTGAGACCTACCAACACCTTGGTCCACCAGCTAGATGACACCTCAGAGTCACTGGCGTCCCAACACACAATTAAATCTCATGCATGACCCCCAACCGTGTTGAATCTGGGATCTCATCGCTTATAGGCTTTTAAGGTTCAATGGTTATACCCATTGAGTATAATTTATAAAACATCTTTATGTTTTATAACTTCAGTAAATTATTACATCTCATATAACAAATTACTAAGTATAGTTAATTAATCCTAATAAAGTCCAATCTTATTGGGCCTAGGTTCATTAGTCTAACTATTCCTATTAAATAGGCCTAACAATTTAGGTGAACCTAATTTTTTAATTACTGGATTAATTATTTATTTCTATAAATAATAAAATTAATAATTTTATTAATAATTTTCTAAGTAATCCTAAATTAAACTATTTAATTTAGGTTACCTAGAATAACGTAAAATTACCAATTTAACTATTAAACCTAATTTCACATTATTTGATTAATTATACAAGTTCTAAACATGCTAATCAATCAATTAATTTAATCTTATTAATTATAATATGCCATAATAAAATAAAACTATTTAAATATTAATTATGGCATGTATGCATGTCATATTACAATAATATGAGTGGGAGAGGGTACATAACAATGAACCCATCGGTCCCCATTATTAGTACAACATCGTGAGATATAGGTGGCGCCTCGTGATGCTTTGATTTCGTCTTTCCTACCGAGGGTGTCCACCTAATTCAATAGCAAGGTTGACTTCCTAGAGATAGGATTAAATGATGTATTTCATAATTGACCGACCCTACGATGGTATTTTTTGAGTTAAATCATCTTAATTTGAAATAATGAGTTACACTCACAAAGATATAATTAAGAGGTTAATCATGTCTTGATCGAAATAAACGGTAGTTAATAGGTAAATGAAAATATGAGATATTTTAAAAATTTTCTATTAATTTGAGATATTCTCATTTTTAATTTAAATTTAATGTGACTTACCCTACGGCGGCATATTAATTGTTAAATTGAACTATTGTGGATTAGTATATATATTTATGTGTTTAAATAAATGCAGTCATGCACATGTTTACTATTCCTAAAACGTTATGATATTTATTCAAGTATTCTTAAAATTGCTTTATTTATTTATTTCGGCATCATGTCTGGAACAAACCCAATCATAACCCTCTTAGCAAATGAAAAATTGACCGGTGACAACTTTGTAAAATGAAAAAGTAATATGAATATTGTGTTGATCTGTGAGGACCAAAAGTTCGTCCTTATGGAGGAGTGTCCTCCAGAACCTGCAGCTAATACTCATCGTAATGTACTGGAGCAATATGAGAAGTGGATACAGGCCAATAATAAGGCCCGCTGCTATATGCTTGCCAGCATGAACGATGTACTTAAAATGAAGCACGGGCACTTGGAGATTGCACATGAGATATGAGACTCTCTCCAAGCGATGTTTGGCCAGCAATCAGAACAAAGCCGCCATGAAGTTATTCGTAACTATATAAATGGTAAAATGAAGAAATGAGTTCCGATGCGTGAGCATGTTTTGAACATGATCAATTTAATGCATCAGGCAGAGATCCATGGAGCTACCATAGATGATAAGACTCAAGTTAGCATCATTCAGGAGTCTCTTACACCAGCTTTTTCGCAGTTAAAAAAAAAACAATTATGAATAAGCTCTCATATAGTATGACGCAACTACTTAATAAACTGCAAAATTTTGAAGCTATATCAGATAAGCCCAAAGAGTCTGAGGCAAATGTTACTGAAGTTAAGCAGTCTTCTTCTAAGCAAAACAAAAAGAGGAAGAACATTGGTAGTGGTTCAGGTTATGGAGGAAAAGCCAAGAAAACCTTTAACTGTAGTAAGAGTAAAAAGAAAGACTCTAAAGCAAAGAAAGGAAAGTGTTTTCATTGCGGAGTCGAGGGGCATTGGAAGAGGAACTGTAAAACGTATCTCTTCGAGCTGAAGGAAAAAAACAAAGGTAAATATGATTTACTAGTTTTAGAAGCCTGTTTAGTGGAGGATGAAATTTCTCTTTGGATAATTGATTCAGGAGCCACTAATCATGTTTGTTCTTCCTTGCAAATGCTTAGCTCTTCTAAGGAACTCACTGATGGGGACTTTACCATGCGGGTTGGCAATGGGGCAGTCGTTTCAGCTTTAGTAGTAGGAATGGTTTGATTGAATTTTGGGAACAATTTTTTAATTTTAAATAATGTTTATTTTATTCCTGGATTCAAAAGGAATTTGATTTCTGTTTCTAAGTTGCATGAACAATTGTTTAATATTTCTTTTTATAATAATGAGATTATTATTTGTAGAAATGGTTTATATTTTGTCATGCGAAATTAGAAAATGGGCTTTATGTTTTAAGACCCGATGAGCCCTCACTGCATAATTCTGAACTATTTAGAGTAGAATATCCTAAATCTACTAAAAGACAAAAGGTTTCTCCTAATGATGACATGTATCTTTGGCATCTTAGGTTATGTCATATTAATATGGATAGGATAAACAGGTTAGTAAAGGATGGTCCTTTAAGAGAGCTAAACGTTGTCACTCTTCTTATGTGTGAGTCCTGTCTAGTGGGTAAAATGACTAAAAGACCATTTTCAGCTAAAGGTGAAAGAGCTAAGGAACCACTTCACCTTGTACATACTGACGTTTGCGGTCCATTAAATGTACAAGCAAGAGGCGGTTATGAATACTTCGTCTTATTTATTGATGACTATTCAAGATACTGTTATGTTTACCTAATGCGAAGAAAATCTGAGACTTTTATAAAGTTCAAAGAATTCTTAGCAGAAGCTAAAAAGTAATTAGGTAAAACTCTTAAGACCCTTTGATTCGATTGAGGTAGTGAATACCTTGACACAGAGTTCAAGGATCACCTATTGGAGCATGGAATTTTATCCCAACTCACAGTACCTGGAACACCACAGCAAAATAGTGTTGTAGAAAGGAGAAACAGAACCTTGCTAGATATGGTTAGGTCTATGATGAGCTACTCTTCACTACCGCCCTCATTTTGGGGTTATGCACTACAGACCGCGGTCTATATTTTGAATGTAGTACATTTCAAATCTATCTAAAGTACATATTTAGAGATGTGAAATGGTAGTAAACCTAGTTTATGCCATTTTCACATATGGGGGTGTCCGGCATATGTGCTGAAAGGAAAGACTGAAAATTTAGAATGACGAACGAAAGTTTGTATATTTGTAGGCTACCCTAAAGGCATAAGAGAAGGTTTGTTTTATAATCCTCAAGAAAAGAAAGTGATTGTATCGACAAACGCCACTTTTCTTGAGAATGATTATATATTAAACTACAAACCTCGCAGTAAGATTGTACTGGAGGAAATGCTTTCTGATCAGATCAAACCTTTACCACCGACAGTTAGTGAACGACAAAGTCAGGTAACCACCAATTATGATCAGAACACCTTGGAACCTTGACGTAATGGAGGATAGTGAGACTACCTTTTCGTTACAGAGAGGAGAGAGAGGCACAAGTAGTTGTGTCCAACATAAGACAAGAAGATCTATTGACATATAGACATGCAATGGAAGATTCTGATAAAGAAAAATGGCAAGAAGTCATAAACCAAGAAATGGAGTTTATGTACTCCAATTCAGTCTGGAAACTTGTAGATCCACCTGAAGATGTCAGGCCCATTGGATGTAAATGGATCTTCAAGAAGAAAAGAGACATGGATGAGAAAGTAGATACTTTCAAAGCAAGACTAGTGGCAAAGGGTTATACCCAAAAAGAGGGAGTCGACTATGAGGAGAATTTTTTGCCAGTAGCCATGCTCAAATCCATTCGCATTCTTTTGTCCATTGCTGCATGTCTTGATTATGAGATATGGCAAATGGACGTCAAGACAGCCTTTTTGAATGACTATCTTAAAGAGAGTATCTATATGGTGCAATCAGAGGGGTTCGTGATAGAAGACCAAGAGCAGAAAGTCTACAAATTACTCAAGTCCATTTATAGACTTAAGCAAGCTTCAAGGTCTTAGAACTTAAGATTTGATGAGACAATTAAATCTTATGGTTTCGAACAAAATGTTGATGAACTTTGTGTATATAAGTACATCAAGAACAAAAATATAGTTTTTCTAGTACTTTATGTGGATGACATTTTGCTCATTGGGAATGATGTAGAAACATTATCCAACATAAAGAAGTGGCTGACCAAGAACTTCCAAATGAAGGATTTGGGAGAGGCAAGTTATATTATTAGGATCCAAATTATTCGGGATCGCAAGAACAGACTATTGGCACTGTCTCAGACATTGTATATTGATAAAGTGCTTATATGATTTTCGATGCAAAATTCTAAAAAGGGTCAATTACTGACTCGTCATGGAATTGTTCTTTCTAAAGAGCAGTGTCCTAAGACACCTGAGGAGGAAGAAGATATGAGACGGGTTCCTTATTCCTTAACAGTTGGCAGCCTTATGTACGCTATGTTGTGCACGAGGCCTGACATTATACAGTGGGAATAGTCAGTCATTATTAATCCAACTCTGGATTGGCTCACTGGATTGCGGTAAAGCACATTCTCAAGTATCTTTGGAGAATGAGAAACTATATGCTTGTGTATTCAGGTGGAGACCTAAACCCCACTGGTTATACTGATTCCGATTTTCAATCATATAAAGATAGTCGAAAGTTGAGGTCTGGGTTAGTGTTTACTCTTGGTGGCGGAGCCATAGTCTGAAGAAGTGTAAAACAATTCAGTATTGCTGATTCAACCATGGAGGCTGAATACATAGCAGCTTGCAAAGCAGCTAAAGAAGCAGTATGGCTTAGGAAGTTATTCACTGATCTGGAAGTTATTCCAGACATGGATTAACCATTGACCATTTATTGTGACAATAGTGGGGCAGTGGCAAATTTAAAAGAACCCAAGAGCCACAAGAAAACAAAGCATATAGAGAGAAAGTATCATTTGATCAGGGAAATAGTGCATAGAGGTGATGTGGCAGTCATGAAGATAGCGTCTGAAAATAATCTTGCAGACCCGTTCACCAAGACATTACCGACTAGGTCATTTGAGAGTCATATGGAGGGCATGAGTTTAAGAGATATGTCTCACCTGCTTTAGGGCAAGTGGGAGATTGTTAGGGATAATGCCCTAAAAGCATGTACTTGTACTGTTTTTATGAAATTAATAAAGTTATAATTTTATACTTGATGAATGTTCATAATTTTATGACATAAATATCAGAAAATTCCTTATTTATTTATGTAATCATAACTTTAGTATAAAATTGTTATATACAAGAGGATTAAAGTTATGGATAATAAACAGAAAAAGTCCGTAATAAATTAATTAAAGTTTGAGATATTTAATTGAATATTACTAGTGCGGTCCACAAACTTTTAGAATGTAGTGATCTTATCCGAATCACTAATGTAGTGACATTATGATGGAGGCACTATATATAATATGATTATATAGAACTGGATCAAACATAATTTGAATTCTTATGTAAAATACCATTATTAATTAAGAATTCAAATAACATCAATCGATGATCATATGCTGATTAACCTTAATCCTGAGTGATCATAAACTCATGTTTATGTCATTATGTCATTTGAAATACTCGTTACGGTTGGTTTAAAGAACATAATAAAAACTTTTATTTTGGTGGCATTGTGAGATAAACGGTTGAGAATATGATTTACAGATATGGAATCTATTCATTCCTAATGGAAGTTAGAAAGAAGGTTCTCTTAAGGGTTAATTCTAGAACTGAACGGTTAGAGCGCTCAATTTGGAATAATGTTACAAATTAACTGTTCACTGGTGAATTAATGGTACTTAAGGATAAAGAAATAATTAGAGGGTAAAGCGGTAATTAGCCTAACTCTAATTATAAACCATCTATGGAGGGTTAAATTGCATGTAGTGATTAAATCAATTGACTGCTCTAAGTTTTTTGAGTAAATTATATCTATAATTTCAAGAGTGCAATTCTAGATTTTTAGTGGAATAACACTGGAATTAATAAATTGAATTAATTAACCAAAGAATTTAATTAATTATTCAAAATTTATTGGAGCTTGAAATTGTAGGTCCATAGGTCCCCAATACCATCTCTTTCATTATTATAGTGAACAAATAAAAGGATTGTGTTATTACACAAATTGTTTGTGTCCAGAAAATAGTTTTCAAATACGTATATTTTATAATTTTGGATAAAATTAATTAATTAATATAGATGAGATCTTATCCAAATATAATTAAATATTTAATTTAAGAAATTAAATAAATAAAATCTTAAGGATAATTTTTTGAAATTATCAAAAATATTTTAATTTTAATTTTAGTAATTTTCTTTTATTAAAAGACTAATAATGCTCAAATGTTGGGTATTATATATTAACCACAAAGAATATGACTCTATATGGTTTACATGAATTAGGTCTCCTTTTAAAAGATAATAATTTAATTACTAAATGTTATTAATTAAATTATTATTTTAAAATAAGAAGACTAGTCTAAATAAAACACAACACACATATATGAAAAAAGTAGGATACGTATTTTTTTTAGAGAAGAAAAAAAAGGAAGCCCACTATTCCTCTCACTATAGAACAAGAGGTTTGGTTTAAAATCTATTGGTAGAAGAAAACTCTACGTGAATTCAAGGTATGTTCTTATTAAATTTTATTTACTTTAATATCAAATTCATATATTCATAAGATTCTTAAATAAAAAGTGTTTTTATCTAATGAAAACAAAAATTAAAATTTTTTTATTTTTTTTTATTTCACAATGTTATGAATATCATAACAATAAAACTCTTCCAACATCAATATCCCTAAGGGCACTTTTTGTGTATGTTGGCATTAGATAAATTTGTCAAAAATACATAGGATATGATCCGATCATATCGTATAATTTTGTATTTGGCGTTGTGGGGTAGGATTGAACTAATTGAAATAATTTTAGAAAGTTACCATTAAATCTTAATTTAATGGTAATAATTAATTAGTTATTAATTTAAATTAATTGAAATAATTAATTTAAATAGATTAATATTAATTTAAACTACCATTAAATATTTAAAATTATTTATTTGTAATAATACTTCAATAAGTATAATACTTAATTTATAATATTAATTAATTAAGATTATGTGGAAATAATATATTTCATACTAATTTAACTTTAATTATTATACATTATTAAATATTTAATAAGTTATGACATTTTTATTTTATGCAATTAAATAAATTATTCAAATTATATTATTAGATAAATAAAATAATGTATAATAAAACTAAATACATTTGATAAATAATTATTTCTATTATTATATGTAATTATTTTTATTATATTACTTACTTATTTAATAATATAAATATTAAAATTGTTAATAAAAATATTTAATTAGTTATGTAAAATTAAATTGATTAATTTATTAACTTATTAATTGTTGACCTTAATGGTCAAGCAAACTTTAGTTTTGATGATAACAAATTTTATTTTATTTGAAAGTTATTAGTTTATAAATATTGACAAGTTTAAGTGAGAAAATGAGGTGATTTGAGACATGTATAAAGATAAGATTTTACTCAAGGAAGACATTCCATCAAAGAGCTAGCTTAAAAGAACAAAAAAAGAAAAAAAAAGAAGGGTAAATTGGTAATAATTCGGACATTTCCTAAGAACGAATTTGAATATAATCTAGATCTCAATAGAAAGATCATTATGTCAATGTTTCAAATTTACGGAAGTCAGTCAGAAGTTTTCACCCACAACATAGAATAATGCAATGTGTAAACTAATTTGGCCGCTGCTTTCACATCAATTTAAAACAGTAGACTGATTTTGCCTATTTCTTAAACTCGATTTGAGTCCGTATCTAAGTAGTCACCTTTGTTCAAATCAAATAGCCAGTTTAGCCAAAAGCGGTCAACAAGTTTCTTCTCATTACGGTCACATTTTTTAATTTTCATAAACTAGTTTACCAAAGCGGATAAGTTGTGTGTGATGCGGCAAGTGTTATAACGAAAACTTCAAAAGGTGGTTTTGTCATTTCTCTATAAATACGTCGTTCAAGATAACTCAAACGACATCAAGCTACATACTTCAACATTCTTAAGCTCCAAAGTGCTTAAACCTTCATTGATTCTCAATCAAGTGCACTTAAACATGCACATTGACTCATTTAGAAAGTTTGTATTAATTATATTTATAACTCTAATTGTTTTGGGTTTATTTGAGTATGTGTGGGAACACTTAAAAGAGTTTGAGTGAGTTATTCAATGATTGTAAGATTGTAATTAGTACTATAAAAAATTAATTTGTTGTAAGAATTTCTTAATTTCTTATATGTTAAGTATATTTAATTTTTGGCTATGTGGTAAGATAAAATTAACGAAATCTCAAGATGGTTGCTTAGGATATAGATGTAAGTTGTATGGAGTGACAAACTACATAAACATTATGTGTTAAATTTATCTTTCCTTTACTCTCTTTAATTTTTTTACATTAATTATTTGCTTGTGATTATTATTTTTAATTATTTAAGTTAAATTTCAATTGCTTGTATATTTAGTTTAAATTGTGATACATTCACTTAATATTTGTACTTAGAGTTTTAGATACTTGATTCATTCTCCTTCTTGTTCTTGGATTGCCACTTAAAATTTTAAAAATTATAATTATTTTAAATTAATATGAAATCATTTTAATTTATATATTTTTTCTAAAGATAATTTTATTAGTCCAATTCAATCATGTAGTATATTAAACATAAGTCAATATTATTGACTAAAGCATGAAAGAAGTCTAAAGAGTGTCAAAGGGCTTTTGATGGATTGAAGAAGGGGTGATCGAGGAGTTAATGCTAGCCTTACCTAATTATTTGTACCATATGAGGTACACACAGATGCATTAGATTTTAACATTGAGAGTGTTTGGATGTAATAGGGCACTTGATAGAGTATGAGAGCTAAAAGCTCAATGAGATGGAGAGAAGTTACATAGTGCAAGAGAATGGGATGACAGAGGTCATCCGTTGCTTGCGTATTTTGTGGCATTATATGCTTGGGGCAAAGCATACGGTGATAAGGAATAATGTGGTGATGAACTACTTTCAAAGTCAAAAGAAACCCAACCCAAAGCAAGCTAGGTGGTAGGATTTCTTAGTGGAGTTTGACTATAAGCTTGACTTCAAATAGGGCAAGGTTAACGTGGTGGCAGATGCTTGGGCCAGAAAGTTGAGTTAGTAGTTATTTGCAAGTTGAAGGGGGCAGATTCTAAGCCTATTTTAAGAAGGAATGAAGTATCACCTGCTAGCCTAGCAACTTTTCACACAAGCGCACGAAAGGAAGATGAAGTAGTTTTGGGTAAAAGATAGGCTTTCTACGTCAAGCATATTTGCTGAAGCGGGGAAAATTGCTGTGAAACCTTATCAAGGAATCTCACGACACAAAATGCGCTAGTCATTTAGGACAACATCACACATGTGCTTTATTAAAAGTAGTATACTATTGGCCACATATGCTGGAGGAGATAGAGTAATCTCTAAACACTTATATACCAACAAGATAAGGTCAAAACTCTAGAATTCAAATTACCATAAGTGATGTTTGAAATCCCTAAAAGTTGTAATGATCTATACGTATGTTGACTTTGTGAGTGATTTTAAACCTAGAGTGCATGCATGTGGGCTTGTGTCTATCATTCAAATATAGCATATGTATCTCATACATACATGAGCAGTGGATGAGCGAAATATAAATTTCATAATGACAAACACAAGCAAACATTACATGCTATCTCATAAATGTAAAATACTTTAAGATTGAGAAATAATATCTTGTCAAGCCTTTGGTATATTGTTGATCCGTAGTACCCGTCTTGAAGCAACCCGTTCACAATTCTAGTTCTTCAACACGGTGGGCTTGAGAAAGCTAGAATAATAGCTTTTTTAGCAAATAATTCAACTTTTGAATCTTTATTTCTACCTTGTAGTACGAGTGACCGAAGATAGAAATAAAAATAGAAGATGTGTTTTTGCTCTCAACACTTGAGAGAATTTGGAAAGAATTTCTAACACTTAGCATTTCAAAATTCTCTCTACCATACACTACATCCTTTGCACGAATTTTTGATGATTAATTGAGCAACTAATTGCTCTTTTATTTGTTTATTATTATCTTTTATTTTCTCACCTAATGGCAACCATTATGTTTGCCATTAGTGTTTTATTTATTGTTATCTTTCATTTTCTCATCTAATGACATCCATTATGTTTGCCATTAGTTTTCGTTTATTATTATCTTACAATAAACCAAATTAAAACAAAACAAAATGGAATATCATTTAAATGAACTTAATTTTAATTTAGGCCAAATGAGAAAACACTTTCTCATCATTATAAAAATATCTTAAGGCCTACCATTAATAAATGCCACCCATTTATACTTATCTTATCATTTAATAAATATTAAACAAGTGATTTAATCATATTAAATCATGATAGAAACACATGCCAATTTAAATAAAAAATTAATTATTTGATTTTAATTTAAATAATAATATAATATATTATTATTATTATTTTATTCAATAAATATCTTAATGAATAAAATAATGATATTATTTGTCCAACAAATAAGGTCATTTTGGTAATTTTCAAATAAACAATAATTGGCCCACATGTGCTATGTGTAAAAATCCTATTGGTCAACAACTAATTGTTAACTAATTGATGTACTTAACTCTTAAGTCTTGACACATGCACGACCAGAGGGAAATCGAAATAAATGTCCGGTCTGTTGGAATTTTCTGGATCCAACTATTCAATCCATTACGCTGCCCCAGTACACAACGAGTACACTTCATATTGCGGGACTCTCTAGGTCCACTCCTAATGTTTCAAACAGAACTATTCTGTGAGTCCGAGATTGATGCCCTATGCACACGTCACGGATATTATAAATTAGTGTAGTAGACCATACACGTTGAGGTCATAGCGCATACGTATAATCATTTAGCCAATCATATCCTAGAAGAGCAGAGATATAGATCACTATCGTCAAATCCCTATGTGCTCATCCGTAAACTTATCTCCAAACACGTATCTTAATAAATAATATATGCAAACACTTTTACAATATTGTTTAACCCTGTAGGAAATTTTTTTCTTAGGTTTGTTGCTTATGGCCATAAGACTCACTAAGATACATTCTTTGAGCATTCAAATATATTAACTCATCCATGTGAGCTGATAGATTCTTTATCTGTACACACTGTACTCCATAGGTATCAGATTATACCCAGCGACACCCAGTAGTCACACCGTGAAAGGTCTGTGACATGCGTAGAACCAAAGTATGATGGATCACTTACAAGCCCATCGTGGTACTCAGGTCAAAGGACCACCTATACTACTCAACTCGAGAGGACCTTCCATTGACGGCTTCATAGGATATCTATTGGGGTCCTCGTTAAGTATGTTAAGTATTCAGTTCTTACTGAACACCTGTATGCTATACGAACTTCCAGTAAGTCAATGGTTAGCTAAGAACAACCATCTAGACCATCTAGATATAGTATACACTGGTCTATGTAAAAGGATTCCACCGTCAGACCTGCATCGGTGAATTAAGACCAATAGCATATAATTTAAGAATAGACTTGTATAATAACATTTCTTAGCTCTATTGCAACTCTTATAACTATGTTATTACTAATGTATTCTCAGGTTTTTGTACCATTACAAATAAGATTCTAACACTTAAACTTCATTGATTAATATAACATGCTAACCCTTTAGCATTTATAGTTTTCAGTGATGTTAACTCTTAGCATTGATCTAAACATTTTTAGACCAAATCTGAACCCTTTTAAATCATATAATGTCTGTAGCGTCACAAGCATTGAACCATTTAACAAATAATGAACTGGATAAATATTATAAAATAAAATATTCATACAACAATGGGATGACACGTAAGCATAAATCCCATCAAACTTCTCGAAACAAATGACATCTACTTCGGAAAGATAGGAAAATGTGGTTAATCTCCATTAGGCCTGAGGAAACCTTTGTATACCTATGACACTTTTTGGGACGCTACACCATATAGAAATTGTTTACCTTATACTGTCCCTTAGCCTTCAGGTCGTGACATAAGGTTTGAATTCTATATATTTCATAGTGATATCTCACTGACGAGATAATATTTCTATGAATTTCATCGTAGCATTGCTAAAGTTTGAGAGATGTAGGACTATCATTATGGTAGTAGACTGAGCTTTAAAGTATGCAACGTTTATACTAGTACCTAAGAATGTAGTGTAGAGGAGACTGCGAGATTTTTCTTCAAGCATTAGGGATTATTAGATGATTATGACTGATCGTGACACGAGATTTATGGGGAGATTTTGGAAAGAGTTGTGCAGTCTCATAGTGTTTAGCATTTCACTTTTTCACCACCTTTTAGCGACAAAGATGGGCAAACCGAAGAGGTGAATGAACTTTTAGAGTTGTACTTGCAGTATTTTGTTAATGCAAATCAGCAAGACTAAGCTAAATTATCCGATATGGTACAATTTTTTACAACTTGCAGTGGAGTGAGTCTACCAACCGGAGCCTATTTGAGCTAGCTATTGGCCAACAATCCCTTACACCATATACCATATTTTCTAGCTATATGAGAAGGGGTCCCATAACATATAAAGTTTGGAAGTATTAGTATGAGCAATCAAACATAGAGCAAGTGTATCACAATAAGGTGACTAAGCGGATAAAGATGTGGGCTGATGACAAACGAAGGTATGTCAAGCGTAATGTGGGAGACTTGGTGATAGTAAAGATACTTGCGACTTAACACAAGTCCACACACCTACTTTACAAGAGCATTGTTCTCAATTACGAGGGGCTATTTTCAATTGTCAAGAAAGTTAGCCATGTCTCATACAAAGTGGAATTACTTTCCAGACTATAACTACATCTAGTCTTTCACTTAAGTTGTTTGAACCCGTATTATGGGATGTAGAAGACATGAAGCATAGGTCATAACTCGGACACTTTTGAGAGTTTTCACATCTTATGATAAGGAGGTAGAACTTATCTTTGATGTAAGAACAATGTAAAAGAAAAACTATCCTTTAAGTTATGAATATTTCATCAAATAGATGTAGCTAACTGATAATAAAGCAAGTTAGGACCTGAGAATGCGCTATGCCAGTTCGAAAACAAAGTTCACAACTCCAACAAAGACACAATGAGACTGTAGCGTGAATTTGATAGGTGAGAATATTACATTCTAAATATTTTTAAATATTTTCTCAAATATTTAGTGTGAAATGTGCCTCTTAAAAGCTACTTAGCCCCATAAAATAGTGCTATATGAGTCAGAGTTTTTAAAAAATATGTTAATTTGGATAAATAAATGGGCCTAGCCCGTTACTTAGTAGCTAACCAAAATAAGTTTTGAAAAGAAAATATTCATTGAAATATTTAATGGTATCTTAAAATATTTTTTATCATGTTTTTTCATTTATTCTCTACATCTTTAAATTATTGTATTTGTAAATTTTAATCGTTAATTGTATTAAGTTAATACTATAAATAAAGGAGGTTTTCTTTTGTAGCACACCATCTTAACTTATATATTTTTTCAATCATATATAACAATTTCTCAAAATGTGCATGTTTATTTATTTTTTTCTTTATTTCATATTTACAGACTACTTAGTAATAAAATAGTTTAAGGCCGCACGATACTAAAAAAAAAAACACAGGTCGGTAACACTAGGCTTAATTACGAGGTTGTGAAGTTCTTTTATATATATATATATACATCTTTATGCATAATAATTTCTCAAGAAGATTTTTTTGAAGAGTCATTTATATGTAGTGATCTCGAACTGTGACAATCCAGCAGCATTAGCTAGCATTTTTATGGACTCATACCTTGATAATTCCCCCTTTACGTGGACAATTGTGAGAACTGACATAACTCTTTCTAAAGTTCTTTAAAGTAGAGTAAATTAAAAATTACATAATAACAAATTTTAAGTAGAATTATTTATTTATAAGTTGGGACAGAGTCATGAATTTCGTTCCAGTGGTGACTACGGACAATAAACTATAAATAAATTTTGATAAAACTAATAAATTGAAACTCAATGCTTAATTTGATATATATATATATATATATATGTGTGTGTGTGTGTGTGTGTGTGATTGAAGTAATTAATTTGTTATATATATTTTTACATAAATAATATTCTAATTTTTTTTTTATGAAATATGAAATGTGATTAATTTCTAAAAATTTAATTAGAAATCTTAAGAATAGATAATTGATTTTATAAAAGAAAAATAATTAGATTTTTATATGATAGGAAGTAGATTTTTTTAAAAATCAGAAATGAGAAATAAATTAATTGTGTGGGACCAGTTTTGAGAGTCAAAGATAAAATAATCTATTCAAACTTCAGATTAAGTGTTGAGTGAAAATTTTCAACTTAAATTTGTTCAAATGTAAGATAGTATTATTTATATTTTTTGGCTAAATTTTGTATAGAATTAAATTGAGTTGAATGTTAGATAGATTTGAATATACAAATTTGGATGATATTTTATTTTTATTAATATCTTAATATAAGTGTTAAGTTGTTTATTTTTTTCAATTAAAAAACAACTAAAAATTAGTACATTTACATTTACGCCCTTATAAAATTTTGATATTAAATTAATAATAAAAAATTAGAAATAAAATGATTATTTAATTATATAAACTAATGTTGCAATAATGTTGATATGAATTTTATTATAATTCTTCATGATGTATGAATTTTTTTATTTTTATTCTTAAAGTTGTAAGGCAATCTTTTGTAGTTGTAAATTAGAAAAAAAAAAAACAAAAGAAAAGAAAAAGAATTGTTCTATAAAGTTTATTAAAAATAAATATAATTTATGAAATCATCAAAATAATAAGTACGGTTATTTGATAGGAAATAAAATAGATGAATTTTATATGAATAAAAATGTAACTATATTAAAAATGTAGACATATTTTTTAATAGTAAATTAATTATGTCATTCAGATTTTTTACATTCAACCAAAAAGCTTTTTAATTCAGTCTAAATTGACTCAAAAAAGCTTTTTAATTCAGTCTAAATTGACTCAAAACTTTCATTGAGTTAGAAAACAAACAACCTTAAATCACTTAGTAAGCTCAAATAAGTTATATTCAGTATCCATTACAAAAAAAAAAGAAAGATATAAATTGTATTAGGATTAATGTTTAGTTGTAAAACAAATAAATGAGTGGAACTATTCAGCCCCCGTTACTACCTTAATAAACCCTAGTTTTGATTTTATTACAATTTCAAATTTATTAACAAATAAAATTACAACCAAAAAAAAAATTCAAATTAAAAGAGTTCTAAGAACTTCGCCTTTTTTTTTTCATTTTTATTTAATTTTCATAACCCAATAACTATAAACTTCAAAATTTTCATTTCATTTCCTTTTCTTTTATATTAACTTGATGATGAGTGAGGAGCATCAAATCCTGCACTTTTTAGTAACAATATTGATGGGTGTGTTGGAGAAGATGAGAAAAAACAATAAAGGTAATTTTAGAATTGAAGGAGGTGTATTAAGTTTTTATATAATATATTTTAAAATAAAATTTGATGATATAAAAAAATCTCAATAATACAATTTTAAATCAATTAAAATATTTAAATGACTAGAGCAAAGTTTAAATCATGGATGAGAAAATGGAATAACAATGACACGAAGGTAAAAGGTTGCAACAGCAACAACAACAGTAACAACAACAATTAAAGTTACTTCACTGCCCTTTTATGAGTAACAGTTTCAATTAATAGAGGTCATTTGAGGATTAAGTCTTAAACTTCAAGGGTGACAGTAGAGATAAAACTTTAATGTTATACTTCTTAAATTATATTTTAAATTTTAAATTTTAAATGAGATCTCAAGTAATTATTGGGTGGGAGAATAATATAATGAGTAATTTTAAAAATTATAAAAATTAACCATTCGATAGTTAGTTGACATCTTATTTGAGATCCAAAATTTAGAATTTAAATTTGGGATATGTAGTATTATTGTAAAGCTAATTGTGACTCGCCCAAGTTAATTTCTAAAATTCTATATATGTTAACAAAAAAAAACTTACTTTCTAAGTCATCGCGTTTTGAATTTATTCTTTTAGGGGAACGCTGATAAGTCTTACTATATTAGGCTATGTTGGGATTGCTTTGGGTATGGCTGCCTCGGTTACTTTCTTGTAAAAATAAAAAAGAGTTTGTTAGGATCTCACCTAGTGATAGTTTTGATGACAACCCTTTGATACTTAAGTTAGTATTCAATAGGTTAGATGTAATTTTTAGTGTTTAAGTTTTGAAGAATGACATTATCCGTTACTTTGTCTCTCTTTTTTTTTTTTAGTCTGGTCTTCATTTATGTAAACTCTAAAATCCATGTCCGAAGGGTCAATCCATTACTCTATTGATTATCAGCGTGATCGAGATGACTTGGATTTGCAATTAAGGCTACTTTCCTTAGAGGTATGTATTGAAAATAGTGGGTGGTTATTTTATGAGAACATGCATTAAATTTGGCTTGCTTAATCTTTGGGATTATTTTTTAAGTTGGAGGATTGTAGTTCGACTGATTTTGCTCTACTCGGGTTTCGGAAGCAGTTTGGGATAATGTGGCAAGAGTGCCTCGGAGAGCGCTACTCAAGATTATTCAAGTGAGGTTTTGACCGACTAAGGTAAGGGAATGATTTACTTGGCTAACCTTTTAGAGGTGATTTGAACCCTTTATTTTTGGGCTAAACTCGGAGATGGGCTCGAGTCTGAGGCTGGCCTAATTTTCAAGGGGAACAATATAAATTATAAAGAATAAATATTATTAGGATTTAACCGCTAAAATTTTGTATTTTATTCAAAATTCTTCTAAATTTTTAGATTGTTTTCTCTTTAAGAATTTGTATTTTTTTATTTTGGCAACATATATCCGTATTGGTTTACATTTCTTATCTTAATATGATAAAGTAACTTTATTTTAAAAAAATTAATTTATATTTAGGTTTTTATTTCATATATATATATTTGAAAATGAGTTTTCTTAAATTTTTAGAACTTAAGTATTATTAAATAAACTTATTAGTCATATTTCTTCACAAAATTTTCATAATAACTTTAATTAATTTATTTTATTTTATTTTATGAGCTTTGTCAAACATTCGAAACTTTTGCTCATATATATATATATATTATTTCGTATCTACATATATTTAAAAGTGATTGAATTTTAACTATTAATTTAATTTAGTTTTTAATGATTTAAATTTTGTAGTAGATAGTTTTGTATTTTGGGAAATCATTAAGCACGATCCTATTGATAAAAAGATTCTCTTAAGTGTTACTTTTTCGTATTTGTTTATTAGTTTACTTTTGATGTGACAAATAAAATATGAAATTATAAAATAATTTAAATATTTACTGAACATACAAATATATAACTTTTAATAGTTTAATAATTAAATTAAATATAAAACTATGTTTTATTACGAATATAATAATATTTGAATTATTTTTGAAATTAATCTATAAAAGGAAAATCATACTCATAATGTATTTTAATCAAACATAAATTTTTAATATTTTTATTTAAATTTAGTTGTTTCCTCATGAGATTTCAGCCCAAAGTCCATTTCCTTCACTGGGTTTGTTTAGCCTACAAATTCTAAGCGACTTGTGGTCCTCGGGCATGGGATCGATTAACCCCTCATGAATATTAAAGATGCAATGGCCTATTCTCTAAAAGGCCTTAGAGTTTTATAAGGAGGTGATTAGAATTATAATGTTAAACAAAGAACCCTCAAAAGATAGCATAGGCAGAGAGGTTCATCTACAATAAACACTATGTACTGATTAGGACATTGACATTCACACTAAAAACCAAATACTCCTCAAGTAAAAGCATTTGATTGAGGGATGACTAAGACGATTGACTAGCCGTCTTAAATATATGGGCTGCTTTTAATTATAAGATCCTAAAAATTTTAAGATTATCTAAGAAATATCTCCTATAATCATGGACGAGTTTTAAATCAAGAAGAACACAACTTGCTTTAAATTTACCGTAATTCAATAATCAATGAACGCCTATAAATAAAAGACTCTCTAGAAGGGATAAGAGGGTTAAAACCCTAAGAAAGGAAGAGACTCATATGGGCTGGAGTAGGGGGGAAATTCTTTATGTAGTCATTCTTTATATTTTTTTTGTACAAACATTATTTGATAGTGGATTAATAGTGGGTGAAAGGCTAGTGAATTGGATAAAGGTTCACATTGAGCTGAACTACTAAAAATTTTACGTCTTGCTATATTTTTTATATTTATTTTATTAATTTCAATCTCGTTCTAAACAAATAAAAAATTCAACTCGGCTTCAAATTAACCAAATTTCTAGGGTTAATAGCTTGATATCGTATGTGGGAACTAAATATAAAGCCATATTAGAAGATGCATGATGGCCATAAATCTACTCACAAAGACTTAAGAATTAAAAGTTGCTAACAATGATGAAGATAATAGAAACATGGGATAACCCTAAATCATGATCAAAGAAGACCATTGTGAAGTACACAAAAAAAGATCCAACCATTAACTTAAAATAAAGTGTGAGGAAAAGCCCCTAAAACCTAACGAGCGCAAAACAAATGAGATAATTTCTTTAACTCATTTTCTAACAATTTTTTACTTTTACACCCACCACTATAGCAGCCACTTATGAGCCCTCAAGTGCAGTTGAACAAAGCCACATAATAATGACTTTCTGCCCTTTTAGAAAAGTTAATGTGATTGCTTAAGAAGAACTAAATGGTACAGGGTATTTTCCTTGGTAAGAAGAGAATAAGGGTATAGGACAAGGCCTCAAGAACCTGTTTGTTTAGAAGAAAAGATGAAGAGTATGAGAGGATGCCCCTATAACCCCTTAGTTGGTTATCAAATTAAAGGGTATGGGGAAAGGTGATACGAACCCTAAAGAAAATTATGAGACTCGACATGCAAATTGTAGATTTTAACCCCAAGAAACCTAAATCACATTTCGACCAAAAAATTGCCCAATACCTATGGAAGACACAAACTAAAGGTATAAAGAAGGATATTGACGCTACACTCAAGAAAATGATGAGAATTTGAATGATAAGTCAGTTTTGGAAACCCTTAAGAAGTTTACAAGTTCTTAAGAACTAAATAACGAACATCTATTAATTGATAAAAAAATTCCTAAGTTTTTTTTGCCTATTTAAATACATCTTATATAGGGCTACATAAAGTCTTAACCGTGCTAGGAAATAGTTAGAGTCCTAATCTAAATAGGAAATAACAAAATTTAAGGGGTAGATATCAATCCAAATCAAAATAGAAAAACTAATACTAAATATTCCAGAATAGTCCATTATTTTAAATAATAGTTAGGCTTATGTTCATAAAACCAGATACAAGCGAATAAAATCGTAAGTGCACGGGTCATGAGTAAGTAATAAAGTGATGAGTGAGTATTATTTCCACGAGGATTGGTGCTCTTAATTAATATTAAGTACTATAGTGCTAATAACCTAACTTTATTTAGGCTAATTTAAACACTAAGTTGGTTAAGAAAATCAAAGATACTACAACTAACAATTAAATGATTCAAGGAGATGAGAATTTTATGGTGAAATGGGTCCTAGGTTCTGGATTTCACTCTACATTTCCTATGTTCTTTATATTAGTGATTAATAACTATTCTTGTGATTTCATTAATCAATAGTTTAAAACTAATTTCATTACCTTTCCCGAGTGTCAAATGAGATCCTATGCATACATATTCAAGTTAATATCTCTATCTAACTTGACTATCTATACATGTATTATGCAACCCTTAAATGATAAACTAAGTTTTATTAGTCTCCCAACTCAATAAAAGCCAAAGTTATGATTTTTAATTCTAATACATGGGTTAATCTTTCCTAAGCATACAACCTACATGTCTAAGTTATCTAATCAATTTTTCAATCAAAGTAAAAGCATTAAATTAAAAAAAGCATAAATGAAAAACACAAGATATAGTCATTAATCAACTAAAATATTAAAACTATAGTACTTAGTAAAGTTACATCAAGTCCTAGAATAAGAAATCTAGCTATCCATAGTCAAATGCACAATTACAACAATTCAAAAATTCGCAAGAATAATCATGCTTAAAACAATATAAATTACAAATATAAACTTTAAATTAAAGTAAATGAGACAAAGAGAAAGGAAAAAGTAGTTGGAGAAGTTCTTGAGGCCTTTAGCTTTCAATGGTCTTCAAGAATCCAAGCTTTCAATGGTCTTCAAGAATCCAAGCTTTAAAATACTTTCTTTCACTAAAAATCCTTCATTTTTCTCTCTGATTTCGTGCTTTCTCCTTGATGAAGAATGAGGCTTTTTAACGTCTTTAAATAGGCTTTAAAACGGGCTTTAAAATTAGGGCACAAACTTCAAAAGTGATTTTAGGTGCTAGCAATGCCTAGGCACCAAGCATTTACTTAAAGAACCCAATTTTGCACTAAGGCGCCAGATCCTAGGTTTTTTTGGTGCTTAGGTGGGTACTGTAGAAACTAGTATTCGCATTACTATGGCATTTCATTGTAGCAGTCTACTGTAGCAGTCTACTGTAGCATATTTGATATTTTTGCTTTTTTTTTGAATTTTTATTCTAAATAACTCCATTAAATTAAAACCTACAAAATAACATTAACATACATAAAACACCACATATTTACATTCAAAATGAGCAATTATCAAATTAAGAAGGATAAAATATCATGTATAAAACTTGCTTATCAACTTATATAACATAGTCTAGCCTATACATTGTTAAAAGAAATCTAAGCACACATGGCCTATAAATCTCCATAATTTCATACATGTTGTCATCTTTTATTGTCTTCATGTACACCGTCAAACTTCATTAAAAAAGGCTGTTTACATATTTGAACAAGGTTCACAAGCTTTTGGGTCATTTTTGAGCCCATATCTCTATAAGTTACACCACTTGTTACACTTGAAGTCCATATTTCTTTAATCAGGTTATTTAGTGCTTCACATATCCTTTTAGCTTTAGATATTGTCAATGAACCTCTATGAAAGTATAGTATATCCTTTAAAGCTTTGCACATTCATTCTTGATGATTTTCATCACAAGACCCCTATAATTCATTTGGTTAAAAGAGCTAAAGGGAACGAAGTAAGGCTTCATCTTTAATTAATAGAAGATCTAAAGGGCAAAGCGCTCACCCATATGATCTCATCAATAGGCCATAAATCTAAAGAGTATAGGGCAAGGCCTCTATATCCCATTTGGTTAGCAAAATAGTTGAAGGTATAAGGTAAGACCCCTATAACTTCTTTATCTAGTCATAGAGCTAATGGGTACGACGCAAAGCCCCTGTGACCTATTTGGTTAGAAGAGTCAAAGAATATGAGGCAATGCCTCTATGATCCATTTGATTAACTAAAGAGTTAAGGGGTTATAAGGCAAAGCCCCATGGCCCCCTCAATTGACCATAAAACCAAAGGGTATGGGGCAAGGCCCCAATGACCCATTTGGTCATAAGAATCGAAAGGTATGAGACAAACCCTTTGGTTAGCAGAAGAGCTAAAGGGTACGAGGTGAAGCTTTATAATCCCCTTAGTAGGCTAAAATATCAAACGGTATAGGGTAAGGCCCTATGACTTCTTTGGTTAGAATAGCCGAAGGGTATAGAGCAAGGCCGTTATGACCTCTTCAGTTAGAAAAAAGCTGAGGGTATGAGGCAAGGTATCTATGATCCCCCTTCAGTTGACTATAAAATTAAAAGGTACGGGGTAAGGCCTTTATGAAGACTTTGGTCAGAAGAGTTGAAGGGTACGAGGCAAGGCCTCTACGACTGCTTTGGTTAACAAAAGTACTGAGGGGTATGGAGGAGGTCACTATGATTCCCTCAGTTGGCTATAAAATCAAATGATATAGGGTATGCAACAATGCCTTATAACCCTTTCAACTAGTAGAAGAATTAAGAGATATAGGGCGATGCCTTTATAATCCCTTCAGTTGGCCATAAAATCAAAGGGTATATGGCAAAGGCATATAAGACCCATTCGGTCAATAGAATAGCTTGAGGATATGAGGTATGACCCTTATGATCCCCTCAGTTAGCCAAAAATAAAATGTAATCGGGCAAGGCTGCTATAACCCATTGAGTTAGCAAAATAGCTTAAGGGTTTGGGGTAAGGCACCGTCAATTAACTATAAAATCAACGAGTGCGAGGTAAGGTCCCTATGATCCCTTTGGTAAAAAAATTTGAAAGGTATGATACATGGCACTTATAACCCATTCGGTCGATAGAATGAGTATGGGATACGGGGTGAGTGTTTGTAATACTAACATGCATGAATAGTAATCCCAAGTGCATTGGTCGTAAGCAAGTAATAAAGTGATGAGTATAAGTATCATTCCCACGAGGATTGATCTTTTGAATTTACGCTAAGTACTATGAGTTTTTACGACTCAATTTTATCTAGGCAACTTGATTTAATTGCAATAAACCAAGGAAAATTAAACTAAAAACCTATATTAAGTGATTAACAAAGTAACAATAAAAAATGATAAGCTTGTGAAATGGTGAATCTATGATAAATGGTATGATACATGGCTTTTATGACCCCTTCGGTCGACAGAACGAGTAGGGGATACAGAGTGAGTGTTTGTAATACTAACACGCTCGAATATTAATCGCAAGTGCACGGGTCGTAAGCAAGTAATAAAGTGATGGGTATAAGTATCATTCCCACAAGGATTGATTTTTCAAATTTACGTTAAGTACTATGAGTTTTTACAACTCAATTTTATCTAGGCAACTTGATTTAATTGCAATAAATTAAGGAAAATTAAACTAACAACCTAAATTAAGTGATTAACAAAGTAACAATAAAAAATGATAAGCTTGTGAAATGGTGAATTTATGATAAATGGGATCTTAGGGTCTTGATTTCACTCTATTCTTCATATGTTCTTTCTATTTTGCAATATCATTCAATTTATTAATCAATAGATTAAAACTAATCTCATTACCTCTCCCGAGTGTCAAATAAGATACTATGTATACATATTCAAGTTGATATCCTATCTAACTTGTCTAGCTATACATACATTATGTCACCCTTAAATTGATTACCCAATGATTAACCTCATTACCTCTCTCGAGCGTCAAATGAGATCCTAGGCATAATGTCAAGCTCCAGGTGTTCTCATACATTTTCTCAAACACTTGGTATGGGCTATATGCAATGAGCAATCATTGGTGATTACGTAAGTGCTATTAGCCTCCTGAATTAATAAAAACCTAAGGTTATGTTTCCTAAATTCAATAAATGGGCCAATCTTTTTCGAATATTAATTCATAAATCAACAACAACCAATTCATTTCTAATTACTTAAAAGTATTAACATAAAGAAAATAAATGAATGAAATAATAAATCACTAAATCATCCGAACATAGTATTCGTAAAGCTACATCAAACCTTAGAATTCAATGTTTGGGCGCACATTAATCCAACCATAATAAAAATGATAAAAATATCTATAGATGCAAATGTGTTTAAACAATATCCATAAAGCTTCATCAAATCCTAAAATTCAATGTTTAGGCATACATTAATTCAACCATAAAAATATTATCAAGAAATCTATAAATACAAACATGTTTAAACAATATTCATAACTGTAAACTTTAACAAAAGAGAAAGAGTAAAAGGAAAAGAGAAAACTAAATTTGGGGATGTCTCAAAGGCTTAAATCCTTTAAGGGTCTTTAATAATCCTAAAAAAGCCTTGGGGATATTCTTTATCTTCTTTAAATTTGAGTTCAAGCATTTCTCTATTGTGTTTTTCGTGCCTCCCTTTGATGATATGAGAAGTAGCTCAAAAGTTCTAATTTAGAGGCTTCAAATTAGGGTACATACGTCAAATTCAATTTAGAGCTCAGACTTGGAAAGAGTAAGGTTGCGGCTCTAACTTACTACCCAAATTAAGGCCATGGCATGGAATAGTGGTGCTACGGTGCACTAGTCACACTTACTGTTCATGGTTACTATTCAAATAGAGTTTTTTGCCCCATTTTGATATTTTTGCACATGTTCCTCGGTATTTTGCCCAAAATAGATCCATTAATTTGAAATCTAAAAAATAGCATGAACGCACATAAAAATTCATATACTTATTTAAATTAAGCAATTATTAAGTTTAGGAGATTAAAATTATAGATATAAAATGCACTTATCAGCAAACCTTTTATGACCCCCTTAATAGGCCATAAAACTGAAGGGTACACGAAAAGGCCCTTATGACCTTTTCGGTTAGTAAAAGTGTTAGGGGATGTGGGGTAAGGCTCCTATGAACCCCTCAGTTGACTATAAAACCAAAGGGTAAGAGGCAAGGCCCCTATGACCTATTTGGTCAAAAAGTCGAAAGGTATGAAGCAAAGCCACTATAATCCATTGGGTCAACAGAAGTGTTGAGGGATACAAGGTGAAGTCTCTGTAATCCCTTCAGTGTGCTATAAAACAAAAGGGTATGGGGTAAGTCCCTTATGACTCCTTTATTTAGAAGAACTGAAGGGTAGGGGGCAAGACTTTTATGACACCATCAATTAGTTGAAGGGTACTGGAAAAATTCTCGATGACCTCCTTAATTGGCCATAAAATCAAAGGGTACAGGGCAAGGCTCTTATGACCATTTCAGATAGCAGAAGAGTTGAGGGGTATATAGCGAGGCCCCTATGATCCACTTAGTAGGTCATAAAATTAAAGGGTACGAGATAAAGCCCTTATAACCCCTTCAGTTACAAGAATTACTGAGGGATATGAGGTGAGGCCCCTATGGCACACTTAGTTGGCTTTAAAACTAAAGGGTATATGGTAAGGTAACTATGACCCTTTTGGTTAGAAAATACGAAGGGTATAATCCAAAGCCCTTACGAGCCATTCGATTAGTCAAAGAGTAATAGGGTACGGGGTGAGGCCCATATGACCCCTCAATTGGCTATAAAACTAAAAAGTATGTGACAAGGCCTTTATGATCTCTTCGGTCAGCAAAATAGTTAAGAGATACGATGTAAGGCTCCTATGACCCCCCTTAGTTGGCCATAAAACCAAAATGTACGGTGTAAGGCCTTTGTGACCCCTTTGGGCATCAGAGTCAAAAGGTATGAGACAATGCCTCTATGACTCTTTTGGCTAGCAAGAGAGCTAGGGAATTTAGAGCAAGACGCTTATGACTACCTCAGTTAGTTATAAAATCAAATGGTAAATGAGCTATGGCCCATATGACCCATTTAATCAACAAAACAGTTAAGGCGTACTAGGCGAGTCCCTCATTACCCCCTTAATTGGATATATAATCCAAGGGCATGGGATAAGGCTCTTATTGTTAGGGTTGGTGCTTACGTGTCATTCCTAAATATACATATACTTATGTATTTATACAAGTGTATATTCCTATTAAATTGCTAATACCAATTTATATGATACTATGTAATATAACGCTATAAACATTGTGTGATCTAAAGGAGTTTAGATAGAGGCGCATAGTTAGCCACGCTAAGAGATATAAATGCTAAATGTTAACACCGTTAAGTGTTAGCTGGTTATAATACTCAGCAAAGATTCAAGAGTTGGAACCTTGTCTATAATAGGACATGGACTTGGGAATGTACCAGTAACTACATAGTTGTAGGAGTTGCAATCGGGTGCCAGGAAATGTTAATTACGTAAGTATGTTCTCGAATTATTTTCCTTGATCTATTTTTGCTAATGCGGGTCTGTCGGTGGTTACCTTTTTATATAGATCAGCATATGTCATACTTATAGGGTATAGATGGTCGTTCCTAACCGACTGTGAGCTTAGAGCTCGTATTGGCATATTGGTATCCAGTTAGGACTGGATATGATACAGACTCAAGAGAGCCTCCGATAGACATCCTATATAAGCTGTCAACGGAGGGTATCTCCGAGTTGAGTAGTATATGTGGTCCTTTGACTTGAGTGCAACAGTGGGCTTATAAGTGATCCACCATGTTTTAGTTCTACGCATGTCACAGACCTTTCATGGTGTGACCGTTGGGTATGGTCCGATGCTTTTGGAGTCTAGTGTGTACAAATATGGGATCCGTTAGCTCGTATAGGGAGTTCGATATCCAGATGCTTCGAGACTGTATCTCAGAAAGTCTTGTGGCCACAAGCATTAATTTCAGGAAAGAGTTCTGCCAGGGTAGAACAATATGGCAAAGTAGTTTGCACATATTGTTCAGTGAGATACAAGTCTGGAGATAAGACATGAATGAACACTAGAGAATTTGGCGGTGATAATCTATATCCCCACACATCCAGGATATCATGATGGAAGGACTATACGTATGCGTTGTAACCTCAACTTGCATGGTTCAACGAGATGATTTGTATATCCGTGACGTGTGCGTGGGGCATTGCTCACAGACTCATAGAATAGTTCCATTTGACAAATCGGGCGTAGGACCTAGGGAGTCCTGCGATATAGAGTGTACTTGTTGTGCACTGGGGGAGTGTGCCGGATTAAAGTGTTTAATCTAGCAATATTCTGCACTATTATGGGAATACGTGCGTATCTGTATTTAAGTGTTAAATATAACAATTATTAACTAATTGTTATTTACTAACTGTATTATGACACGTGGCGTATTGTGGACCATCAGTTGAGTTTACCAAAGTATGAGATTTGGTGAGACCCATTAGGAATATGCTTGGTAACTATTTATGAGAGCAAAATGGTCATTTCATACTTTAATTATTTAATAATTAAATAATCAAATATCTCTCTTATTTTATTATATCATATATTATATTAAATTATTATATTATATATAATAATATTATATTTTAGGTGCCAAATAGTTGGCACCCATTATTATTATATTATTATTGTTATATAATATTATATATTATATTATTATTTTAATTTATATATATATATATAAAGAGAGAGAGAATGTGAAGTGGGTGTTTGTGTTTTGTGTTTTGCCAAGAGAATGAAAGAAATGGAGAAAGAGAGAAAGAAGGAAAAATGGAACCGGAGGAAGAAGAAGAAGAAAAAAAAGGAAAAATAGAATTGTTTTATTTTTTCCTATAGTTCTATTAGAAGCAATTGTGTATTACTTAAAATTCTCCATTTTTTTTTTATCTTTTTGGAGAAAAGGATAAAAATACACACCCGATTATTTTGGAGACTAAGAGTTAATCTCGTGCTAGATATAGCGCTACTGTTCTAGCTCACCAAGCCCACTGTGTTGGTGACTAGAACTGCCAACGAGTTGGTCTCCATGCGAACTCTGAAGAAATACGTGTATAACGTTACACGTTGAGGTTAGTTCTTTGCCCTACTAATATATTAATGTGATTAATATATTTTATTTATTGTATAATTTACGCTTCGCCGCGTTAAATTCGTATGTGATACGTATTTTAGGCAATAGACACAATTGTACATATATACATCCACATATATTAGATCCCCTACAACACTTATGTCTTTTTAGTCAAAAGAGCCAAATGGTATAGAGCAAGGCCTTTTTTACCGCTTCAATCAGTAGAAGAGTTGGGAGGTACAGAGCGAGGCCCTTATGACCTTCTCATTTAGTCATAAAACCATTGAATACTGGGTAAGGCCCTTATGACCCTTTTGGTTAAAAATGTTGAAGGGTACTAGTCTAGACGCCTATGATCCCTTCAATTTGTAGCAGAACTAAAATGTATGAGTGAGACCCTTACGACCCCACAATTGATCCTAAAATCAAAAGGAACATAAGGTGGTCACTTACAACCCCCTCGAACTATTAATCAAGTATTTGTTTAGACATTTGACTTAAAAAGAATTTGTTTCTAAGGATAAAGGGACAAGATTATTAGATATCCTCTTGGTAGGACACCAAGCTGACCTCCTAAAATTGCCTTAATGAAGACTTTAAGCAAACCCTTGACTGAAATTCTATAAATAAGACCTTAAATGGACACCCACCCCACCCCTCTTAAAAAACAGGAGGGGGGGGGGGGGGGGGGGGGGTGTCAAGGTAAACATACATGCTCAAACTTTATCCAAGTAATTAACATTAAATTAGACAGGTGTGAAGAACACCACTATAAGAAAGAAGTATTTTTCATTATAATAAAATATTAGAAGATGAGGGACCTAGCTTAGGTAATAAAATTTTTATATAATAAATAAATAAAGCCTTAAGTCTAAAGGGCGGGGGGTGGATTCTCGGCTATAGAAGCAGGAACATACTCGGTTGAGGTGATCAGATTAAGCTACAATTTAGCTTAAGGGTCCTTAGGGTTATCTTTGATCTTTAGTTGAGTAGTTATTGCTTCTTTGAGCCACGTAAGATCTAAGTAAGGATAATAAGCCTTGAAGACTTGGACACATTAATCGAAACTCATGTTTACTCTATCACCAAAGTGGTCCTCAACTTTTATTAGAGCATCAGCTTTAGTAGCCTTAGGCTCTCTAGGTAACTCTCGCTTCTCCTTTTAAGGACAACACTCTTATCTTAATGAGTATAAATCAAAGTTTGAGACTTGACAAGCATCTTTTTGAGCTAGCAATTTTCTTACTAAAGGGCCAAAGCCTAGCTCTCCATGCTAAAGCTTTGGTTTCCCTAATAACCATCTTGACCTTGATCTCTTTTACTTTGGTAGCCCAGACCTTTGTGCTTTTGGAATTCCTCATCATATCTCTTATTAGCCTCTAGCAGAGCCTGGTTAAGCCTTCCACCTTAGCCTCGGCCTGCTATAGCTTATGCTTCTCTTTAGAAGAACCAAAAAGCTTATCTTGATGCTGAGAGAAAATAAAAGTTTTCTAAAAAGGAAACAAACAAGTCAAAAGGCTTGGCAAAAGTGCAAAATCCAACAAGAAAGGGTCATAAAGTGTTCCTCAAGTAAACATCGCATGCCATGTGTCAAGGAGTTAGGTGCATCATACTTAGACAGATTGTTAGCTCGTGCAGCTAAAATCACCTATTAAACCTACCTTACTAAGGGCATGACATGACCATCCTTGTCTTGTTTCACAACAAAGACATCGAACAACTTGAATATTGAGCACCTTAACTTTGCCAGAGAACCACTCAGAATAATGATAGCATGACATGGGACTAGAGGAACAGAAGCCATCACCCTAGCCACTAGATTACCCCTACTTATAAAAGGAGGAGTGAAAACTTTATCCCGTGGATATACCAAGACAAGAGATGAATGAGCTCGTTGGTCCACCATAGCCCTTGAAGAAGCTATCGGGGACTTAATAGACCTTCTATTCTTATCAGTTGAGGAGCTACTTAAACCACCCATTTTATTCAAACCCATAAAAGTAAGAGGCCCTTTGGTTTTCTTGTTTAACTTAAAGGCTTCAGAGGGACAAGGGTATTTTTTGCTATTCTCACCAGCGTTAACTTTTGCCAAAAGTGAGAAGAATATGAGAAGAAGATCATAATAATAAAAAATCAACGCATGTATACAAAAGGTTACCTCTTCCTCCTCTTATATTTTTCAGTAACTTGGATAATAATATGATGATTAGGCCAGTGCTATCTAATTTCTCTTGAGAAAGAAGCTCCTTAATTAGCCTACTTTACTTCTAGATTGGTCGACCCGATCTTTTTCCTCTAAAGAAAGATTAAGCTTTAAAGTACAAAATGTCGTTGCAATAAAGCAATTAAGTTAAGAATTATCTTAAAACAACATTAAAAGTATAAACACAACATAAATAGACAAAGACTCGATCTGGAGAAAACCTAATAACAGAACAAATGGTCAGACACTCTTATGTACTCTTGGCACTGTTTCCCATTAATGAAAAAACAATAAAAATTTCCAATCATTGATACTTGAAGGCATGTCTTGAATGAGAGAATACTTCTTCTCACCATTATAAGCAAAGAAGTAGTAGAACCCTTTCTTTCAGTCAGCATTTACCCTATACAGTACAGTTGTTGGAACTTGGTAAAGGTGGGTTCACTATACCTGGCCTTTATCCACATCACCCTTAAGATGACTAGCACCCTCTATGCATTTAAACCTAGTTAACACGATGTTAAGTTTAAATGTGCAAGCATATATACGAAGTAAGGTTAAAGGGGTAACCTTAATCCTAAACTTAAAATATCAAGGTTGAAAGCCACCTCCCTTGCAATTGGCTTACTCGCATACTCATCCTCTTGTGCTACCCTCAGAGTTACAGTGGACAGTATCCTATATTTCTCCTTTAAGGGCGCAAGGTGCTTTTCTTACATATGCAAAGGACTTTTAAGGGGGGTAATCTAAGTCAAAGGGTATCTCATTGTCTAGCCATAATATAAGTAGTGCTAGCAAAATAACCAGCGGGTATCTAAACCAGCGCGTTCTCAACCTAATATGGTTGGGTATTCAAGTTAGATTTAGGAAAAAAAATTAAAATCAAGTTGGGTAAAATTTTACCTGAATTATTTGGTTCTGAATTATAAAACCTTAACCCGACCTGAATACTCGAAATATATATAATATCTTACCCTAAAATAATCTAAACTATTCAAATTCGGGTTAGAATTAAAATCTAGGTTTTTCTTTTCTCTATCACTACTCGTTTAAGAATTTCACTACTTATTTCAAATTGGAGATTGATGGTCGATAGAAACAAAACCTTATTATTTATAACAATATTATAATTTATAAGTGAGCAAGTCTTTATCTTTCTCATTGTTATTTACCTTTTTTTTTATGGGGAATTTGAGGAATGATGAAAAATGAAGATATTGGAATATTATAAATGGTTCATTATGACATTTTCAATTCTATATATGTATTGAATTTGCTGGACAGAAGATGGGTTTGTTCTTAACTATGTATATGTGCTTCTGCTTGTTGTATAGATCAAATGAATAGCTATTTGTATGATAAAGTTTGATTTGTTAGTGGATTTGTTTTTGACAAATGAAGGAATCAATTCATTTTATGACCAACTCAATGTTTGAGAAATGAAAGGACTCAATTCATTGTGTATAATCATAACTTTAATGTTGATATGATGCCCCAACTCAAAAATTTGCATGCAATTAGTTTGATACTAACCAAAGTGTAAGGGAATTTATGTTGCTTACCCAAATTTTCATAAAAGATTCTTCTTGTGTGAGTTTAAATTCTTGTATTGTTTTATTTATAAGTATTTAATAGCAAATTTAGCTGAAGAGTGGATTCATTCCTCAATTATTTACTTATGTACCAATTCTGAATGAAGATGTTTCTTATCTTGATCAAACAACCTAATTGTTGATTAGGCGTTTCTTTGATTATTCTGGTAAGTTCTGGATGATTCTCACTCCAACTTCTTCAATGCTTTATAAACACTTGGTCCTAACGGTCAACAATCTTAGGTTTAATGATTTGAATGCTTCATTATAATATATTAGGAAAATTATACATGTCATTAATTATTAAATGACTCCTACATATAGACTTTGAATTATCTAAGCCACTAGAATTATAAATTATTGGTTTATAGTAAATTAAATAAAGAATAATGCATATTAGCATTGTCAATTAGATTGAGGATTGTTGATTAAGAATCTGTTAATAATGCTGATTTATGTCAGATTCTGTTTTGATTTTGACATAAATAGTATATGCATGTCTCTACTTTTGGATGGTAATAGAATAGTTTTACTTCAGCTTTTCCTCTTAAACCTATTTGCTTTTGGTATATCCTTTTGAAACATTTTTTTGATTAAAGAAAACAATGCTATGCAAGACTCTAGTGTAATTGTAACGACATATATTGTTTTAGCAAGATTATGTTATATCCCTTTATGTTATGATCTTGGTTAGTCATGTGTGTGCTTTTCTTTATGTTATTTTGTTGGTCAAATATGTCAAATCCTACACGATATGAAGTGGACGAGGATGTTCAAATTGGTGATGAAACTCTAACTTAAGAATATATACAAATTGGTAGTGGTGGTGGAAAAATAACGAGATTGCGATCAGTTGTATTGTAATATTTTTATAAGAAAAAAGTCGATAAGGAGAAAAAATCCATATGCAAATATTGTAGCAAGTGATATACAGAGAGAAGTACTTATTGAACTTATCATTTATGGATCCATATGGATAGATGTCATAAAGATGCAAAATGATATGACAAAGTGCAAAAGTGCATTGAAAACTATACAAGATGATAAGGGAAACATAAGAGTAGAGACTTCGTCAAATGAGAGTTCTTACACTCAAAGTAGCTCATTATCAACTTCTTCCGTTTCTATGAAAATAGAGCCTTCTTATGAAAAAAAAACCTAACGATTTTTGGGTTATCAAGACTTTATGAGAGTAGGCAATACCTGGAATAGTAAGATAAAGTTGGAGACATATTTAGAAGAAATATAAGAACATTTGAGGAAGGTTTTGATGTTTTGGATTGGTGGAAAGTAAATTCATTCAAATATCTTACATTTTTAGGACAATGATTAATGGTATTTGATAAATGATATTAAGCTATTTTGTTTAAGTGATTTTTATATTTTAAAAATCACTTAAACAAAATAGCTTAATATCATTTATCAAATTTAAAAATAATTTAATAATGTTAGGTTTAATTATAATATAATTAATATTTAATAATTTGGACAATTATTTTTAAAATTAATCTTTGAAAAAATAACTCCAATAACAACGTCCAATATAACAAAAATTTATTCCATTTAATTTAGATAAGTCAAAAATAAAATTCAACAATAAAGCCCAACAACAAAAATTAAGTAATAGGCCTCATGGGTTATACCTAATCTATTTGAGCATAGCCCAACCCAAACCCATTTACGAAATTTTGGTAATAGGGTGGGTTGAGTGTTACCCACCCTATTTAGGTATGGTTTCGGGTCAGGTGAAACCCGACCTAATTGCCAACCATAAATATAAGGTTCTTCTTTGTCTTTTTTTGAGCTTATTAGATTAACCTGAGGTTTGGACCTGTACTTGAGATACCTTGCTTGGTACTACATCACTGAGGGTCTTTTCAGAATCACTAAGAACGTCAAAGGGTTTTATAAGATTTTCATTTGGGGAAGGACCTTTAACAACCAGACAAGGTCCGCAAACTTCTGAGATTTGTATCATTTACTTCTCAGGCTAAGCTATTCTTAGCAACTAAGTTTTCACCTGTATTGTTTAGCTCATGACCAAATATATTCTAGGAGTTCTTGATGAAAGACATGGTTTATACACCTAGATAAGAGGAGATGTACAACCTATCAGATAGATCGTTTTAGCTAATCACTTAAGTTGACATCTCAAGTCGCATACTCAAGTTTTATGGCATAAACCCATATAGACCTGTTGATTACAAGAAAAAATGCCTAAAATATCAAGGCAGTAGAGTCAACAATACTAAAAATTAAAAAGAAGAAAGCTACTTATTTAGACAAAGATTATTTTAAAACAAGATTGCAGTAATCTGGAGTTGTAACGTTCTCCCTAGAATTACAAAATCCCCTTATTTATAGAATAACAATCAATTCCAGATCCAACGATTGATACGCTTTCAAAGAGAAAATGTATTTTTGACTAACAATAACACTTTGAATTTCTCTTCTTGGTCATTCGATCAATAAAGACAATATGAGATTTGGCTATAGAAAAAAGTAAATAAAGGGACAATTATTTTGTTGATTGCCTTTCAACACGAGTTTTTTTAAGGGTTGCTTGTAATTAAAATGATATCAATTTTGGGCGCTAACTTCAAAAGTCAAATTTTCATCAGTAAAATAATTTGACAGCTATGTAAGCAATTATGTCATAAGGTTAGAAGAAATCGAGCTTGATTTAAGTATAAGGTTAGAGTAAACCAAGGACGTTATCCATAACAAATTAGTCCAAGGGTAGACCTCTCAGCCCAGATTGCAACAAAACTTCAATATTAACAAGTTAATACTGAAAACTGAGATTCTCCTATTCCTCCCTAGGATTTTGGCTCAAAGCCCATCTCTTTCAGTGGGTTTATTTGCCTACGAATTCTAAGGGACTAGGTCGACCAACCTTTCATAAAATATCGAAGATGTCATGGTCTGTTCTCTAAAAGGCCTCAAAGCTGTATAAAGAAGTGACTGGAATTATAATGTTGAACAAGGAATCCTCAATAGATAGCATAGGCAGAATGGGTCATATATATAATAAACAGTATTTACTGAGTAAGATATCGACATTTACACCAAAGATCGAGAACTTCTCAAGTAAATGTACTTGATCGAGAGATGACTAATGTTATTGTCTAGCCACCCTAAATATATGGGTTGCTCTTAGTTACAAAATCCTAAGAAAAATTTCCTACAATCTTAGACTATTTCTAAATTAAGAAGAAGATAGCTTGCCCTAGTATTACTCAGACTCAACCATCAATGAACGCATATAAATAGAAGACTTTCTTGAAGGGATAAGGGGGTCATAACCCTTAGAAAGGCAAAGACTCATATAAAGGGGAAGTAATTCATTATATAGTTACTCTTTGTATTTTTTATATACAAACATTACCTGATAGTAGATTAATAGTGGGTGAAATGCTCGATGAAGTGGATGTAAACTCACATTGAGTTGAATTACTATAAATTTTTTTGTCTTATTATATTTTTTATGTTTATTTTATTAGTCTCGATCTCGTTCTCAACAATTAATAAATTCAACTCATTGACTTTAAATCAACCTAAATTTGGGATAACATTAGTGTTTGTTGACCTAAAAAAGGTTCCTCGGGCCAACGAGTTTTGAATTTGTATGTTAATTAGAATCAGCACTTGGGCTTCATCGTATTTGAACTTGCTTGCGTAAGCTTGGGTCTACTTGTACTCGTTGGCTATGGCAGAACCTATAAAATACAATTATAACTATCGTGACGGTCTCGCCGAGGTGGGTTCTGGTGAAAATTCTCTTATGCTTATGTCAGAAAGGGTCTTTGTGAGGAGACTGGTAAAAATGTAAGCTAAAATGCTCAAGGATTAAGGAAAAAGCCCCATTTTCTTTGTTTGTGTCTAGTTCTTATTTGTTGGACATTATCTAGGGTATTTATTAGGCATTTTTCATTATCCTTTACTTCTATGTCCTTCTCTTCTTTTTATAGTATTGATATTTAGAGGGCTTTCTGAGTATCCTTCTTTTATTGTGCTTCTATCATATGTTAAATATTCTTCTGTAGATCTTCTTTTGTCATGTTTCTAACTCTTTTTCTGTTGTGCTTCTCGCACACGTTAAATATCCTTCTACAGATCTTATTATAATATACTTCTCACTCTGCTTCTGTTACATGCCAGGTATCTTTCTTACATATATTAAGCATATTCTTGGTATATTCCTTATGTTCGCCTTCGCCGATAGATTTAGATATGTGTGAGGCTAAGCTTGATCTGCTCGGGTCGCTCTGGTAATCTTTTTCTATTCAGCTTAGTTATAATCTGAGGTCTTTTTAAGAGCTAGTTTTCTAGTGACTCTACTAGTTGTACCTGGTCAGCCTGCTCGGTAGATAACCGTCTTAATGTCTTATTCTGACCCAGTTTCTTCATTGATCATGCAAGTGCTGAGATAAATCGATCTGAATAGTGTGCCAATAGGAGTTTTGGTCGTATCCTGGTCTGTTTTACGGAGCAGATGCTTCAGGTTATCGATTAGGTCATTTAAATCCGAGCAGGTTCTCTACTGTCTCACCCTGCCAAAGCTTGGCCCAATGGCTATTGCCATGGACTTGTCTTTGGGGATGACTATTTTGCAAAAGGTTATGGATTCTGAGAATGACTGACCTACAGGAAAACATCTGGTTGCGCCTTTAGGGGTTGGGTTCTTTTTGGGCCTAGAGGTCTTGGGCCTAGAGGTGATTTTCTGAGGGGGAATAGGCGTTCGCCAGTTTCTAGTTTTTGATTTATTCAAAATTGAAAACTCTATTTTGTCCTGGCTGGCTCAGGTTGTCCTTCTAATGCCTATCCGCTTGTTTTATTTCTTTTTCCTGTCGGTTTCTCATCTGTTCGAGCTGGTCCAAACCAGTTTCTAGGTAGTGTTATGCTATTATAAGTGATTTGGCTCATGAGTTTGAGGATGTCAGAGCTAATTAGCTCGATGTGATGATGTCATGGCTACTTAACGTATTACTACCATGTAATGGCAGCTTCTCCCAAACTTTCTTTAAGTAAAAATGATAAATCTTCTCAAGTGTCAATCTCGATCCATGTAAAAAGCTTCTCGAACAAGGAACTTGCCCCTAGTCGTTTATTTGCTTTTAGATCGTGTGGTTGGGGTAACTGAGTCCTAAGAGTCATGTATTTTGTGTTTTCTGAGTGACGTTTGGTTGATCAAAATGATATGGGCCATTAATATGTTGGATCCGATGGCCTAGGTCACTGTTCTTTGAAGAGATGCTTATTTAATACACTTGTGAACCTGAAACGTCACTCCTTATCCCAATAGGTGTCTCTTCGATCTTCTATGGATCCTGTCTATCCATTAGATCTGGACGGTCAAGATGCTCCACTGTTGTCAATAAATAGTTTACCTTCTTCTTCATTCGCTCCTTATTTTGTATTTTTTCTCCGTTGCTGTCATACTATTTTTTCGACGCAAAGGCTTCTTCTTGTTGGGATTTATGCTCATGTGCCATCCCAAATTTTATATGAATATTGTATTTTCATACTTATGCAATAAATAAATATTTTATTAAATCGCTAATTATTTTTTAAGATAAGATGCTTGTAACATTCCGGATATTATATTAATCTAAAAGAGTTCAGATCAGGTTTAAAGAGTTAGACCATTATCTAAAATAGGACAAAGACCTGAGGATATACTAATAATGACATAGTTGTAAATAGTTACAAGAGCTGCTAGAAAATGTCATTGTGCAAGTATGTTATCGAATTATATATTCCTGATCTATTTTCACTGATACAGGGTTTATCGTGTGGAATCCATTAATATATATATCAGTGTATATCTATATCTAAATTGTCTAGATGGTTAATCTTAACAAACCATGAGCTTAGTCTAAGCTCGTATAGATATACAGGTATTTAGTGAGGGCTAGATACTGAACAAGACTCAATGAAGATCTCCAATATATATTTCATAAATTCATCAGTGAAGGATCTTCTCGAGTTGAGTAATATTCATAGTCTCTAGACCAAAGTACCATGGTAGGCTTATGAGTGATCCTCCATACTTAGGTTTCACACATGTCAGAGACCTTTCACGATTTGACCGCTGGGTATATCGGTTATGGACTTATGAAAATATTTCATGAGACAAAATGAGTGTGAACCTAGAGAGTTTCACTATATGAAGTGTACTCGTTGAGCTTGTGGGTCGCGCATCGGATCAAATCGTTCGATTTCAAAATTTTTTAAAACATATTTATATATTTCAGGGTCTCTCGGGGAGTAGTTAAGGTTTAAGTGTTAAACCTAAGATTGTGCCAAATGAGACTTGACACTTTTATCTACTAAGTGTATGCCTCAAATTGTGCCAATAATTTATATAAGTACTAAATTGGGCATTGGTGGATACAACTATCATTTAAATAAAATAATTGTTATTTATTTAAATTAAATTATTCAGCAATTTATTTATTTCAAAGTCTCTTGAGGATATCATAGGATTTAAGTGTTAAGCCCGGGATCTCAGTAAGTGAAACTTGTTACTTTTACCTTTCTATTAGATGTTATATATCATACCATTAATATATTAGGGCATGACAAATGACATGATTTTATTGATCTATTTAATTATTAAATGTTAATAGTTAAATTTGACATTATTAATAAATTGAAAATATTGCCAATTTATGTATAAAATTCTGCCAATATTAAATTAAGTGGTGGTATACAATTTATTAATGGCCAATTTGTATTCCTTTAACAAGTGCTAGTCGTTTTAAATGAATTATTATTATTTTTAGCTGCAAATAAAAGATTCAGCCAAATTAATAAGCAAGAGGTGGCATTATTGTATACGTCATAATGCCACCAATTTGCTCTTCATTTGGCCACGTTATTAAAAACTTAAAAGTTAGCTTCTCATGCTTGATTTTAAGCATAAGATGGCTATGATACAAAAAAAAAATTTCCTAACACTTCTTGAAAGCATGACAATGCACATAATATGCATTGTCATGCTTGGCCATTAGTTACAAATTCATTTGATGAATTTACGACAGTGATGGCTATAAATAGCCAAGACCATTTATTTTGCAAAGGTGGTGAATTGAAAGATAGGCATTTTTACATTAAGGATCGAGAGAAAAAAGTGAAGTAAATGTTGCTTCATACAATTTTTCATAAAGAATCCCATATAGTTGTAGACTAGAACTGCTTAAAACAAGCTTTAAGAGTGAGTTCCCTTAAAATCTCATTAGAGTAATGAGATATTTGTTTATTTTTTGCGACGTATTCATGCATGTGATGTGTAAATTAAAAATTAAAATGTATACGCTTACCCTATGTACATTACACTTTCACTTCTCTATTTGGTAGCTCCTCGCTGTTGTGGTTTTCTTTTGATTTTTGTGCATCCCTCTAGTAAGTTCTTCTTCCTTTTGCCTTTATTTCTTGGTAGTTTTCCTTTTTCTTTAGTATTTTTGTGTTGTGGGTCTCTATTGCTTGATGTTACTTTTTGGTTTTTGGGTAGCCTTTGTAGTCTTTTTGGCCACTTTTTAGGTTTTTCCTACTGCCGTTTTTGGTTGTTTCTATATTTTATCTTGACGTTTATTGCATGTTTTTCCTTGTTTTCCATTTTATGGGTGGGGTCGGTTGTTTCTGTCCTTGCCTTGTAGTGTCTATAGCCTTTAGGAAAGAAATCTTTAGGTTTTAATGGCATCTAAAGACAATTTAGGTTTTCCAGCCATAAACATGGCTGAAGAGGAGAATCCTAGAGATCCTATTGGTCAGGAGCGGTAGTGGGGCCAGAATCAGTGGAGGGGCATCCACCTCAGCAAGTGACGTGCCCTCTTCTTCAAAAATAGCCATTACTAAGGCTGAGTTGCTCTCTATCATTAGAGAGGGTGAGGGTAACGACCCAGGAGACCTTGAGGTGGCTGGTGATGTAAAGGTGGTAAGTTTTGAGCTGGACACCAGATATTGGACGTCTTACTTGAACGATACTGACCTGGCTGAAATTAGGATTTCGTAATATATTTCTAAGTCGGTTAGCCTTAGGCTATCCACTAAGGAGGATTACCCGAGTAGCCTTATCAATGGTGAGGTGGCCATCCATGTAGAGTTCTTGAGGTTTATCATGAGGCTTTTTATACAGTGCTATTTTGCCAATATGTTGGCCCGCCTAGGAATAGCTTATTCTTAGATAAGTCCTAACTTCTGGAGAGTTTTAGCTGGTCGGTATGTCCTGTGAGCAAGAGCAGGGCAATCTCTTTCTCATTTTCAGGAATTATGCTACCTGTACCACTTCATGAGTAATACCATGAGTCAAAGGAGCTTCTAGTACCTCTCATTCCATGGCCTCCAAAACTTAGTCCTTGGTCGTTTTACCTCTGTGAAAGACTAGAAGGGGGAGTGGTTCTTTACTGGGGGGGGAGAGTAGGGTTAGAGAGTCCCCAAGAGAGATGAGGGAGAGTGGGTCATCTCAACTGGCATTTTTATGGACGCAGGTCTATCATTTTTGTATTAAAAATTCTTTTTGTTGTTGCACTGTGCTATTCGGCTAATATTTTTGACTTTCTTGCAATGACCTGAGCTACTGATGTTGAGGTATCTGAGCAAACACTTAATCGAATAAGTGCTGCACTTTAGCATGTTTGCCCCGTTCAGGAGCTGTTATCACCGACCAGCCTTGTTGAGTCAGGCCTTATATCTTTGATACCGTGCCAGCCTCGTGTTCAAAGTAGGTTTATTTATTTTTCTTTGCCTCAGGCTAATCTTCTTTCATTTCTTTTTGAACTCACCTTGTATGCATTGTCCAGGGATGTCCGAACAAGGTAGCAATGAGAGTAGAAAATAAAAGGCTCCTCTTCTTCAGGCAGTCAGGGTTCTTTGAATCCTGACAGTGTCATGGGACTGCTGTTCTGCTCTGGCTTGAGAAGAACCCAAGCAAGGGTGCCGTCTCCCAAGAGGGGGTCATTCGGCCATATTACTAATAGGTAAGTCCCCAAAGAAAGAACAACAAGAAACCACATTGTCCAAGAGGAGGGGACAGGTTCAGAGTGGCTTTTTGGGGAGAGGAGAGCTTCTGCCCATAATCCTCCTCGAGCATAAAACCCCTATGCTCCTCAAACACAAGGTATGGGGTAGGGTTTATTGGTTCAGCCTTTAACACAAACAACTTCGACTGGCTGAGCCACAGGGGCGTCTAGTTCCAGAAGGTGAAAGGGGCCATCATTCAGTGAGGGTTATCCTTTCCGCGTTTCCCATTCCGTACTGATCCCGAAAGCAAGGGAGTACCTGGGCGTTTTGCTCCACATGATGTAGGAGATGAAGAGGTACTTGACCCCAGCCTGAGTGGGTCAAGTATCTTCCTTAGATCCCATCACAGGGTTCAATGATGTTGTTGGGTCTGTTCTTGACGTAAGTTCTCTATTTTCCATCATTTCTTGTTCTGTTCATCTATTTATATACCCACTTGTCCTAACCTTTTCTATATTTCATGTAGTTCTTCTTTCTACTTTCTTGGTTCCTGGCCAAGATGCTCGACATGGTAGCCTGAGCCTAAAGAGTTGAGGATAATCTTGCTCGGTCTAAAGCTGAGACCTAGTGGGAAAAAAGAATTGTAGAGCATAAGATAAAAATGGAAAATGAAGTAGGGGCCAAGTTGAAGGAGATAATGACTACTGCACTGACGCAGAGAGCAAACTATAAAGTTCGAGCATTAGAAAAGACTGGTCAAGAAGAAGATGACCAATTCTCTAGTCGTGGTAGAGAGTTCTATCACTAAGCTGATTCGTAATAGTGAAGAACGTGAAACACAGCTCGCTGTAGTTCTGCATGAGAGGGAGCTAATCGAGCAGAGTAGGAATTCTTTGGCGGTTTAACTTGACCAACTGAGGAATTAGAGGTCTGCTGGTCACAAAGAAGGCTTTCACCAAGGAGCAATAGAGGGATTCTAGAAGTTAATCGACCTTTTTGATGAACATTACCCAGACATTGACCTTCAGTGGCTGTGAAGCCTAGCCACTGGAGGCTCTTACCAAGAAGGAGAGACCTCTAGAGCTTGGGAGGCCAAAGAGGCATCAGTGCCTTTTGGTGCTAGTGTGAATGATGATGAGGCTGTTCCTGCCAATGCGACTCTCGCTGCTGGTGGTGTTGCTGTTTCAAGCATTAGCGAGGCTGCTCCTTCTGCTGACCAAGGGAAAATTACTGTTGCTGCTGCCATTCAGCCTCTTGATCTAGCTGAAACTCTAGCTAACCCTCCTGCCCCAACCAATCCTCCGGTCGATGTTAATCCTAGGGCGATTTTGGTTGTGGATTTAGAGGTGCCTGACGCTACTCCAACAACATAAGTTATTTTTTTATCTTCTACCTTCTCTTCTTTCTTCTCCACTTTCGCTTTTTTCTCTTCCACCTCCTCATCTTTCTCCTTTTTGTAATGTTTATAATTTTTTGCAATGCCTGGAACTTCTTGTAATATCTTTTACTTAATGAGTGTAAGCATTTTTCTTTTTATCCTTCCAATTCCTGTCTCAATTTGTTCTTCTTGTAATGAATCTATTTTCTCATATGTAAAAATAATATAATATAACCGAATTGTAATTTGCAATAAGAATGTTTTAGCATAACCGAGTTGTTCGCGTAACATTAAAATGTGTAATAAGAAAAGCTAGCTATAGTGCTAAACTGCTTGCAACAATCAGGTAATAACAGTGGTTCATAACTTAGTGAGCTTTTATTGTAAAACAAATTCCTCCATAGCTATAAAGCATCAGGCTCGGTCATTTGAGCGCCAATGATCACTATGCAAACTTAATCTCCCTATAATAATTTGATGTAGAAACCTGCTCGGAGTGCCTTATGTTAATAGCCAATCCGACGGATCAATGTGACTAAACAATCAATAATAAATGGCACATAATAACTAGATCGGTGAAGTGATAAAATTATGCATCCAAGTTTGGGAGTTTATCAGATAAATATTGGCTCGACGTGGTAGGATGACTCGTTAGTAGAAATCAAGATGATAACTAGCCCGTCATTGTGATGAAAATCATTTTTGCAAAGACTTAGGATTTGTATAAAAATTAATGCCTCGCTGGCTCCGAGTAATAATGCTGGCTGAGCAATTTGCAGCTATTTTAAGAGACCAGCTCAGCGTAATAACATTGAACAATATGCCATGGGTGTTGTGAAAATGCCATAGTGATACTGTAGAAAAGCCACTGTCAAACCCTCTTCAATGGATGTCGTGAAAAAGGCCACAATGATGCTGTAGAAATACAACAGTCCTCGCCTAGTTGAGATATTTGATTATCCATTCAAGCATCGAACCAGTTAAGGTGAAATGCCACTATCACTGTGAAATGCCCCGTGGGCATTAAAACAATCACGGTGAAATGCCATGTAGGCATTAAACCAACCATGTTAAAATGCTCCGTGGGTGTCAAACTAATTATGGTGAAATGCTCTGTGGGTGGTGAACCAATGATGGTGAAATGTCCATGGGGGTCGAACCAGTGATGGTGATTCTGATGATGATGATGACCTGACGATGTAATGACTAAGTTAACAACATGATGTGATGTTAAAGTCATGATGATGATGATATGATGAGATTATGTGATATGATGATGAATGGTCTGGGAAAACTCGTTCAGTCTAGCAGGCAGGGGAAAAACAATAACACAGCGGTCGAGGGAACTTCACTCGGACCTATAGTTTATAAGGGCGTACCTTTAGATGACGTTGGTCGGCTCAGGTTGACCTTGGTGATTTTGTTGTGGTAATCTTTGCAGAGCTTTCGTTAGACAGTCGGAGGGCAACATTCGTGAGTATTCCATCCTATATCCCAAATAGTCATTTTCCACGCAGATACATGCAATAATATAAACAGTTTTATTAAGAACAATGTTCGTACATGGTGAATAATTGTTACATAAATAGAAAAATAGAGGAGTAAGAGTAGTATTTCTTCAGTAGATCGACATTCGACGATTTTCTCATGACCCGTCCGTCTACTCCTTCGAGCTTATAGGCTATTCTGATGTATCTAAAGACTTTATACGGTCCTTTCCAAGTCAGGCCAAGGACTCTGTTTGCTAGATTCCTTGTGTTGAGCACTACTCTTCTTAGCACCAGGTCTCCCTCTCTGAATTCTCTGGCCTTGACCCTCTTGTTGTAATATCTGGCGGTCCTCTGCTGGTAGGTCGCTGCTCGAATCTAGGCCTGGTCTTTATGCTGCTCAAATGAATCTAATCGTCCCTGCATCAACTTGTTGTTGACAGCTCTAGAGAAGTTCAGCACCCAGTGAGTTGGGGTTCCCATCTTCGTGAGAATTATTGCTTCGCTCTCGAAAGCCAATGAGAACGGTCTCTCACCTGTGGCTGTTTTGTTAGTCGTTCGAAGTACCCACAGTACTTATGGCAGTTCCTCTACCCATGCTCCCTTTCTCTCTGTCAATTTCTTCTTGAGTAGCTTCTTGACCAACTTATTGGAAGATTTAACCTATCTGTTGGTCTTAGGATTGTAGGAGATTTAATATACGTGAGTATATGCATGTACAATAGTATTTCTTATATAAAATACGTATCTCATACATATTAAATGCTGCGAAATAATTTAAAACAATACAATAAATACAATAAATAATATATTAATTAGATTAATATATTTAATGGTTAAAAAATTACTATAATGTGTAACGTTATACACGTGTATCCTGGCAATCCGCCTAGAGACTAAATCGTTGACAGTTCTAGTCACCAATTCGGTGAGTTTGGTAAGATAGAACAATAGCTCTTAATCCAGCATTGAGCTTAACTTTTAAACCCTTTTAAATTTATTTTTTCTTTGATCAATAAAATAAATTTCTAGTTATTGTAACTGGTAGCCAATTGTAAAGATAATTTATAAACTAGTTTCAACATTTGAAACCAAATTACAAGAGATCAAATCTCTTTCCCTTCATCACCAATTTGTTGGCCAACAATTGAAATCAACATTTCAATTTTCTTTCAACAACAACTAAAAATGAAAAATGAAAACAATTTTTTCATTTTTCCATCCGTTTTTTTTCATTTTGTTCTCTAGGCTCATAAGAAGGAAAAATAAAATAATTTCATTTATCCCTCTAATCTACCGAAATTACCACATCTCACACACATCTCAAATATATATATAAGAAATAATAATATTATATATTATAAAATACTACATATGGCAACCATTTAGGAAAACTAATATTATTATAATAAATACTAATATAATATTAAAATAATGGTCGACAACTATATAGCATTATAATATAATAATATTATATAATAAAATAATATATTATAATGAGATATTTTTTATTATTTAATAATTAAATAATTAATGTATGAAATGACCATTTTACCCCTCATAAATAGTTACAAAGTCTACCCTTTAGCAAGTCCACCAAATTTCACACTTGGATAAACTCAATCAAGGGCCCACAATGCGCCACATGTCATTATACAATTAGCAAATAATGATTATTGACTAATTATTGTATTTAACGCTTAAATACAAATACGCACACATTCTCGTGTACTGAACATTACTAGATTAAATAATTTAATCTCGTACGCTGCCTTAGTGCACAACGAGTACACTCCATATCGCGGGACTCCCTTGATCCATGCCTGATCATCAAATGAAACTATTCCATAAGTCCGTGAACATTGCCCTACGCACACGTCACAAAAATACAAATCAAAACGTTAACCATCGAAGTTGAGGTTACAAGCCATATATATAGTCCTTCCGTTATGATATCTTGGATGTGCGAGGATATAGATTATCACCATCAAATTCTCAGGTGCATATCCATATCATATCCCTAGAGTTGTATATCACTGAATAATATGTGCAAACTCATTTTCCATATTGTTACACACTGGCGGAAAGTCTTTTTCGGGATTAATACTTGTGGCCACAAGACTTTCTGAGATACAGTCTCAAAACATCTAGATATCTAACTCCCTATGCGAGCTGACGAATCTTATATCTATACACATCGGAATCCATAAGCATCATACTATATCTAGTGACGCCCAGCGGTCATACCATGAAAGGTCTGTAACATGCGTGGAATCAAAGTATGACGGATCACTTACAAGCCCACCATGGCACTCAGGTCAAAAGACTACGTATACTACTCAAATTAAGAGGACCCTCCATTGACGGCTGACATAGGGTGTCTATCAGAGGCCCTCGTGAGTGCATCCCATATCTAGTCCTAACTGGATACCTATATGTCAAGCTCCAGGCTCACAGTCGATTAGGACCGACCATCTATACCCTATAGGTACGATATATACTAATCTATATAAATAAATCCACCAATAGACCTGCATTGGCAGAAATAGACCAGGGATAATATTCGAAAACATACTTGCGCAACTGACATTTCCTGGCACTTGATTTCAACTCTTGTAACTATGCAGTCACTAGTATATTCCCAGGTCTATATCTCATTACAGATAAGGCTCTAACTCTTGGATCTTTGCTGAGTATTATAACCAGCTAACTATTAACTATGCTAACATTTAGCATTTATATCTCTCAGCGTGGCAAACTATAGGCCCTTATCTAAACTCCCTTAAATTAGATCTGAAATCATTCAGATCATATAATATCTGTCATGTTACTTGTATAGTACTATTTAAATAATTATTAGCGATTTAATGAGAATGTACACATGTATAAATACATAAATATATGTATATTCATGGATGTCACGTAAGCACCAACCCTAACAGGGATGTGCGGGGGAGGCAAAGGACAACCGTACTCTGAGCTGGTTGCAGAAGTTCTTAAAGCTGTTGTTGTTAAACTGCTTCCCATAGTCGGTGATGATAATGTGAGGGATTTCATACTGGTATATCACATTTCTCCAAACAAAATCCCGAAAGCTTTTATCTTTGATAGCTGCTCAACCTCGATCTATTTGGTAAAGTTGTCAATCACTACGACTACATATTTACAAGACTCTTTACCTCGAGGGCAAGGTCTGATTAAATCAAGCTCATATTGGGCGAATGGCCAAGGCTTGCTCATTGTAGTCAGCTGTTTTACAGGTGCTTGGATCTTGTCAGTAAATCTTTGACACGTATCGTAGTGTTAAACCAGACTTTTAGCGTTCTGTTAAACAGTTGGCCAATAATGCCCAGTCCTGAATACTTTGTGAGCTAGCGCTTCCATTCCGAAGTAATTATCTCAGACTTATTCGTGGATTTCCCTTAGGACTCACTCCACCTCCAAGGGATCCAAGCACCTCATGTAGGGGTGTGAGTAGCCTCTCCGATACAACACCCTGCCTATTACCAAGCATCTGGCGACTCGGTATTTAATTTTTTAGGCTTTCTTTTTATCAGCTGGAATCACTTCGTTTAAAATGTAGTCTTTGATGGGGTCCATCCAACTCGGCCCTGACTAGATCTGCATGGCTTGTTCTTTCTCTTAAATGCTGGGCTTCGATATGAGTTCCAAAAAACCATCCAGGGTAATTGAGCATTTTCTACTGACGTCATTCGGGCGATAATGTCTACTCAGTAATTCTCATTTCTCGAGGTCAGTTTTACTTGTACTTCTCTAAACTAGCTGGTCAAACTCCTTACTTTCACTAGATATATACCAATTCTTTTTTTTCTGGCCTCAAAGTTGCCATTGACCTGCTTCACTACTAACTAGGAGTTGCTTCTCACCAATACCTCCCTTTCAGCTAGTGCTTGTGCTACTCTTAATTTGGCTAGGAGAGCTTCGTATTCTACCTTATTAGTCGAGGTCTTAAACCCAAAATGTACTGTGTAACTGACCTCGTCTCCTTCAGGGCTCACGAGGACGATCCCTGCTCCACTTTCTTGTAGGTTGGACACTCCATCAATGTAGAGTGGCTCCTCGATCTCCATTGACTCACGGGTGTATTCGGCTACAAAATCAGCCAAAGCCTGCCTCTTGGTAGTTGTTTGAGGCTTATAATGAATGTTGAACTCGCTCAGCTCCATGACCCATTTAATTAACCGGTCAGATATGTCCGACTTGTGCAGGATCTATCTTAATGGTAGGTTAACTGTACAATGATAGTGTGTGGTTGAAAGTAGGGTTGCAATTTTCTTCCTGACACGATTAAGGCCAGAGCTAACTTTTCAGGCGGAGGATATCGAGTCTCCACGCTAGTGAAAGGTTTGCTTACGTAATATACTTCCCGTTGCACCCTTTTTTCTTCTTTGACTAGCACTGAGCTCATAGCTTGCTCTAAGACTCCCAGGTACAACACCAATGCCTCTCCTTGTATATGGATGGCTAAGTATACTGGCTTAGAAATTTAAGCCTTCAATTACTAAAAGGCTTGTTCACATTCCTCTATCCACCTGTTCTTTTCCTTCTTCTTTATTGGTTGGAAAAAAGTGAAGCACTTATTTGTGGCCTTGGAGTTGAACCTGTTCAGGGCAGCAATCCTTCCTGTGAGCTGCTGGATCTCCTTTATTTTACTTGGGGATCTTATGTCTAGAATGGATCAGACTTTATCTGGGTTGGTTTCTATCATTCTCTAGCTTACCATGAAGCCCGAATATTTCATAGACTTTACCTTAAAGCATACTTTTTGGGGTTTAGCTTCATTCCATTCCTCTTTAATATCAAAAAGACTTCCCTTAGATCTGCTATGTGGTCCTTCACTTTCTTGGACTTGGCTATCATATTATTTACATAGACTTCTATATTCCTACCGATCAGGTTTTTGAAGAGTTTTTTCACCAGCCTTTGGTAGGTAGCTCTATCATTCTTTAATTAGAATGCCATTACTTGATAGCAGTATGTGTCTTGGTGAGTGATAAACGATGTTTTCTCCTGGTATAAAGGAAACATCAAATTTTGATTATGGCTAAAGAAGGCATCTATGAAGTTTAATAGCTCGTGCCTAGCTGTGGCATCTATAAGCTAGTCGAGCTTTGGGGAAAGCTATCATTCGAACATGCCTTATTCAGATCAATAAAGTCCACGTATATCCTCTATTTCCCATTGGCCTTCTTTACTATGATCACATTGGCTAACCAGTCAGGGTAATGGATTTTCTTGATAAAATCGATGCTGATAGTTTCTTTATCTCTGCTGCTACAGCCTCATTTCGCTCTTGGTTAAAGATTCTTCTATTCTGTTTAATCGGTCGAAACGTGGGGTCAGCCATTCCTCGACCCTATGCTCTAACTAGGACCTGATTTAACCATATTTATGGTTCCCTAATTCTGACTCGCACTTCCTACAATTACTCTGCCAGCTCTGTCGATCTGTTGACCTCCTTCTTTGTATCGATGGTAGAAATACAAAATGCCCTCCTTACTATCATTACGTAACAACTTCTAATAGCCTCCGAATCTCCTGGCACTACTCTAATTCCCTCACTTACCGAGACTTTTAACTTTAAATAATGAATGGATAGAGTAGCATTTGTACTTACCATAAATGGCCACCCGAGGAGGATTTTATACGAAAAGAGCTGATCAACCACCATAAACTTAGTCATCACAATTTTTTTCGCATGGCCTTTGTCCAATGGTGAGGGGCAGAGCCACTCTCCAATCAGCATCACGCAGTTCTCTCTGAACCCCTACAGCAGTGTCTGGGTTCCTTCTATATACAGGTTCTTGATTTTTAGCTCATCCAGGGTTTCTTCAAAGATTATTTCGAATGAACTACCTAGATAGACAAACACCATGTTTATCTTCTCACCCGCCACCAGCACTTATATCATAAGTGCATCATCATTAGGGTAGCTGATTCCCTACGTATTCTCTTTCGTGAACATGATCGATACCTCCTGCTGCAACCTGCGTTTCTTGGCCAGAGGAGCATTGACATGACTTAGTACGCCATCATTGAGTGCTCAGAGTAATTCTTATGCTGCTTATTTAAATCTCCTACTAATGTGGGTCTGCCAAAATAATTATGACGGGGTTGGGGTTCGACCCACTGGGCTAGTCAGTAGATGTGGGGAGCTATCTATTAGCTTAGAATTCTCCTAGGTACCCATTGTTGGAATTTGTGCTTACGTGCCATCCTTTTTATGTATAAATATTTGCTTTATGTTTATACATTTATGATTTCAATATATCACTAATTATTTGATATACAAATATGGTAAGATGCTTTTAACATTTTAGACATTGTATGATCTGAAAGAGTTCAGATCTGATCTAAAGGAGTTTATATCAGAATTAAGAGTTAGTAAAATCTAAAGAGTTAGACCCTTGTCTAAAATGGGACAAAGACTTAAGAATATATTAGTAATGACATAGTTGCAATGAGTTGCAAATGGTGCTAGGAAATGTTGTTATGCAAATATGTTCTTAAATTTAATGTTCCTGATCTATCTTCACTAATGCGGGTCTGTTAGTGAAAACCTTAATATATATAGATCAGTGTATGTCTATATCTGGATAGTCCAGATGGTTAGTCTTAGTGGACCATGAGTTTAGTGAAAACTCGTATAGAGATACAAGTATTCAGTAAGGACTGAATATTGAACAGACTCACAAAGATCTCCAATAGACATCCCATAAAGCCGTCAATAGAGGATCTTTCGAGTTGAGTAGTATTCGTGGTCATTAGACTTGAGTGCCACGGTGGACTTGTGAGTGATCCATCATACTTTGGTTCCACACATATCAGATACCTTTCATGGTATAACCGCTGGGTGTCGCTGGGTATGGTCCGATGCTCATGGAATCCGGTGTGTACAGATATGGGATCCATCAACTCAATTGGGTGAGTAAAATATCCTGCAACTCCAAGATTGTATTTCAGAAAGTCTTATGGCCATAAGCAGACATATCTGAGAATTAATTTTATCCTCGAAAAAAATAATATCGTAAAAGTGTTTACGGATATTATTTATTGAAATACAAATCTAGAGATAAGTTTGTGGTTGAGCAAATGGAGACTTGACGGTGTTGATCTATATCCCTGCTCTTCAAGGATATTTATGATGGAAGGATTATACGAATATGTTATAACCTCAACTTGTATAGTCTAATGCACCGTTTTGTAATATCTGTAACATGTGTGTGGGACATTGTTAACAGACGTGTGAAATAGTTTCATATGACAAATCGGGCATGGACCTAGAGAGTCTCACAATATGAAGTGTACTCGTTGTGCACTGGGGCAGCAAATTAGATTGAATTATTAATCCAACAATTTTCAGCAAAATAAAAAATGTTTCAAGGTTCCTTTTATTATTCACTTGTCAATAATTGAATATAAAATATATTATTGGTTTACAAGAGTTGTTAACCAATAAGAAATTGACAAGTAACATAATCTTGCTCCATAAATAATTTACCATGTATTTACCTATTTACCTTGCTTGGTAAATATATATATGGTAAATGTAAATATTCAAAATAGTTTTGAATTATTAATATTTTATATATTAATCAAATTATTATTATTAATTGGAATAAGTAGCAAACACCATTTACTAATGGAGAATGCACTTGTTATTAATAATAAGGAATGTTGGTCATTTAGTAATTCTTAAATGAGGCACTAAGGAAGTGGTAAAACCACTTAACATTGTTTAAATGCCATTTACTCTCTAGAAATTGATTCAAATGGTTGAATCAAATTGATGAGTGAAAAATATGATTGATTAATATTTGTAATGGCAAATATGGATAAGTGGTGGTGGAGCATTAAGAGTAGTAATCATTCTTTGCACTTAATTAAGAATTAAAAGAGTTCAATTTGTGTAAATGAGAGTGAATTTCGTTCAAGGAGAAAGAAGAGAGAATTGAGAGCATTTTCTAAGTGTTTTTCTCAAAGTGTTGAGAGAAAACACAAAGGCTTACCAAGGTTCAACATAAAGAGTTGTAAAGAACTAAAGAAAATACTTAATTCTTCTCATCTCTTGGTAGTAATCATTCATAAGGACAAAGTTGTTTTAAGTGTTAAAACAATCCTTTGCTAGAAATTCAAGGCTGGCATTCTAACTTCACAATCCCACCGGATTTAGTTGTGAACTAGAATTGTCCAAATGGAACACTTCAATGTGAGCTCAACTAATTGAAGCTTGGAGTTCTTGAAGAATTGTAAAGCTACCTTCATAACCGGGTAGGTTATTTACTTACAAGTTATTTTATATCATGCATGAAAATATATATGAGATATATACGTGCTTGATTGATCATACATGTGATTACATGCTTAAATTTGTTATATTGTGTATAACATGTATGAATACTTCCGTTGCGTATTTAATTTTTGAAATTATATTTATCTATACACATCACACACCATATCACAACACTCATTTCTCATTAGCATGTCTATCTATTTTCTCAATTTTGAGCATTCCCCCATGGTATGTCCCGGCCCCTATGTATGTCGCACCATTTCTTCGGATCTGCTCGGTACTATACTCAATTCTCTTTGAAATTTCTATTGAGTAGGCTCTTTATTCTGAATTACTTCGTAAATATCTTCAAGCAGCATGGCTAAGGAAAGAAATTTTTCAACACGAGCTACCCTTCTCTCTCTGATAGGGCACTCTTCATGGCCATTTGGGCTTCGAGGGTTCCCAGGAGGGTTGCTCGGATGAAACCTGTTCGGCTTGTGATCTCTCTGATTTTTGGGCTCATTGTTCAGCCCATTATTCCTTTAGTTGTTCAGCACATTAAACCAGTTTAAGAAGTTTCTCATCTGTGAATGTCGGTATTCATCGTTCGACCTCTGGTATTTTTGAGGAGGGGTGGGGTTTTTCCTTCCTCTGTATTTGATATCTTCTATGGGCCTAATATGCCCTCGGGGCGGTTCAGCAAGTGATCTCTTTACCTCTTCTCTTTCTTCTTTCAATATATACTTCGACGTCTTATTATAAGCTGTCGTATAATTTGCAATACTACTTTTCATCAGGTAATACTAGAACTTATTCAGCCTTAGACCTAGCTTGAAGACATCTAGGGCGATGGGTTAGTCAAAAGCTCCCAAGGCTATTATCTCTTTGTGAAATCTCTAGATGAAATTTCTGAGGCTTTCACCTTTACCCTGCCTAACCCGTTTTAATTGCTCAAAATCTTCAATCTGGGTCCCTTCTCTCTCAGGGGGTGCCTGACTTAGCTTGGTTGCTCTATCCAAGTCGTGTAAAGTCGTCAATTTGTTCTCTGTCTATTTGTTCTTGAATCTCTAGTTGAGATTCCCTCATGCCATCGTTCTCTACCTCCCTCTTTTTACTTCTGATCAACTCAGTCATAAGCTAACTCAGTTCTTCTCTTTCTTCTTTCAGGGTCCTCAGCTCTGCGCCGGATCTCAGGTGGCATCGATATTTCTAATTGATGAAGAGGCCTATTTTTGTAAACTTCATTCTCATTTAGGTTCAGGCCTCGCTCTCTGGTGATAGGGTTTCTGCTGGTAGATGACTATTTCACCATAACCACATGTCGTGTTTTTGGACAAAGCTTTTTGTTCTATCCCTACAAACAGCGCTAAAAACTATTGATCGAAAAAATTGATTCTTCAGGGCAACTATCTTTGAATTTGTTTGTTAGCAAGAATCAGTACTTGAGCCTTATCCTAGTTTGGCTTGCTTGTATAATCTTGGGTCTACTCTCTCTCATTGGCTACGATAGAACCTATAAAACACAAGCACAACTAATGTGATGGTCTCTCCGGGGTGGGTTCCGGAGAAGACTCTCTGATACTTAAGTTAGAAGAGGTCTTTGTAGGGGAAATTGGTAAAAAGGTAAGCCAAAATGCTCAAGGATTAAGAAAGAAAAAACCTCTTTTCTTTGTTTATGTCTAGCTCTTGTCTTTTTGGAATTATCTAGGGTATCGACTAGGCATTTTTCATCATCTTTTTCTTGTGTGTCCTTCCCTCCTTTTTATAGTACTGGTTTTCAGAGGGCTTTTAGGGTATTCTCGTTTTGCTATACTTTTGTCACACGCCAAATATTCTTCTACAGATTTTCTTCTGATATGCTTCTGACTCTGTTTCTACTATATGTCTAGCGCATGTTAAATATCCTTCTATAGATCTTCTTCTGGTATGCTTCTGACTTTACTTCTGTTACACGTCAGGTATATTTCTAACATATGTTAAGTATATTCTTGGCATATTCCTTATGCTCGTCTTAGCTGATGGATTTGGTTAAGTGTGAGGCTAAGCTTGATCTACTCAGGTTGGTTTGGTAGTCTCTACCTATTCAACTCGGCCGTGATCCGAGGTCTTCTTAAGAGTTGGTCTTTTAGTGACTCCATTGGCTGTACCTAGTCAACCTGCTCGGCAGACAGCCGTTCTAATATCTTGTTCTGACTAGATTTCTTTGTTGATCACGTAGGTGCTAAGATAAGCTGATTTGGTTAGTGTGCGAATGATAGTTTTAGTCGTATCCTGGCCTGTCATGCTAAGCAGATGCTTCAGTTTACTGATCAGGTCCTTTAAATCCAAGCAGGTTCTCTGTGGTCTCACCCTGCCAGGGTCTGGTCTAATGGCTATTGCCATGGGTTTGTCTTCGGAGAAGACTGTTATGCAAGGGGTAGTGAATTTTGAGAATGGGTAACCCACAAAAAAATAATTAACCGGGCCCTTAGAGCTGGCTTCTTCTTAGACCTGGAAGTCTTGGACCTAGAGGTGATTTTTTGGGGGTTACAGTGTTAATTTCATTTTTTTAGAAGTATTTAGATTTAAAAAGATAATATTTAAGTTTTAATTTCTAACAAATTATGTTTTTGTAGATTTTAAAAAATTTTACTAAAATACAAAAAATCAAAATATACTAAAAGATAAAAATACATTTACTAAAATATTACAATGAAAATACACTAAAAAAATAATTTTTTTTTTGAAATTCAAATAGTGAACAGATTAACTCAAAGGGGAGGAGTACTCCTCAAATACAAGATGGTCACACTAACGTGGGACTTTTTCGAATCAAATAGTCTCTAAACTTATCTTTAGTGCAATTTGTGCTAATTCATGTGCCACTCGATTAGTGGATCGATGAGAGTAGTTAAAAGAGCAAAAATTAAAGGATGAAGAAATTATTTTAATGTTGTGAAAGACCGTCCCCAGTTCTGAAAAAGAATGGGTGTGGTTGTTAATGTCAGAAATGATACTCACTGCATTAGATTCAACTTCAATAGCCGATAATCCCAACATCCTGGCCAAGTTAAGACCCCGAAGAATTGCCAATGCTTTAAGAGTGTCCACTGAAGGTTTTGGCTGTAGTGGAGTAGATGAAGAGGCCAAGACAGCTTTATAGTGATCGCATAAAATCACGCCTATACCAGCCTTGAAATGTCTTGAGGAGAGGCCGGCGTCAGTATTTAGTTTTATTACTCCAAGGGTTGGGGTTAGCCATCTGTTGCCAGATATGTTAGTGGGTTTAATTTTGTCCACATAATGAGAAACGTATTTATGCCAGTAACATTTGGCCTATTTGAGCACATCATCTATCATCATCTTTTTTTTTCCATCATTAGTTTGTTTCTGATAAGCCACAATCTCTAAAATAGAATTAAAAGCACCTCAAAATCCATTGTAGCTAGGCTTGCTTTACATTCCATTAGAGATCCAAAATAGATGTATTGTGATGAATACTTATGCCATGTAAGAAGTAGCAAACCCGGCGTACCTTTTTTAGCATATCACACAACTATACCGCATAGATGGTGTTTTCAGCACCTTTAGCACAACGACTGCAAGAGTCATTAATAGGAACATGGTGCTTCTTTAGGTTAGCAAATGCGGGAATCGATCCATGTGTAAACCTCAAAACAAAATGCTTTATTTTGGGTGGAATGTTCAAATGCCATATGTACTGCCATCAGGATCGAAGCTCGGGAATACCAGAATTGGAAGAAGCTTAGTCAGCAGCATAGGAGAGCCAGTACCCACTCTTGATAGTAAACTGACCATGCCTGTCGAAATGCCACATGTCTAGTCGATCTGCTGTTCCCGATATCGAGAGCGAGGGATGCTGAGGATTAAGTCACTTTCTTCTGTAAAAAAAGAGTTGCGAACTAGTTTTGAATTCCATAAACCAGATGGGAGGAGTAAGTCTGTTATTAAGGAAAGCTTTGGCAGCTTATGAGGGAATGAAGGTTTAAAGGAGAGAGGTCGAAGAAGCCATTGGTCATAATAAATTGATACGGTTGCTCCATTGTCAATACACCAGCTAAGCCATTTTTTTAAGCAGGTCTCTGCCCCAAAGAATACTTTTCCAAACTTGTGAATCTTATTGTTTAATGTGTACCTATAAGAAAGATGAGCCAAGGAAGTAAATGCTCTGAAGGGTTTTGGCCACCAGAGAGTTTGGGGAAACAAGTAATCTCCATCCTTGCTTAGAGAGGATAGCTTGGTTGAAAGAAGTCAAGTCTCTGAAACCCAAACTACCATCCTTCTTGTGATGGCATAGTATATCCTAACACCAATGTAGTTTCTTAGAATTCTCATCTCCTCCCCAGAAGAATCTGGCATAGGGCCTATGGATTTCCTTGATAAGGCTCTTAAAGAGTCTAAACAGGTTCATAATATAGTTTGGAATGGCTTGGATGACTACTTTAAGGAGGCTTTTCCGGCCTCCTGTTGAAAAAAAATTTCTCTTCCAACCATTCAATTTGTTCCACACTTTATCTTTTACCGCAACAAAAAGATTATGTTTGTTTTTACTAGTGATACAAGGGAGTCTCAAGTATTTGCTGTGATAGGGGACATGAACCACCCCAAGACAATGGGCCAACTCTACAACAACCTCCCTTAAGATGGAATTCCCAAAACACACAATTGACTTCTAGTTATTGATCAGCTGTCCAGAAGCGAGTTCATAGGAACTCAAAATTTCTTTGACCGAGATGCAATTCGCTAAAGAGGCCTTAGTAAGTAAGAAACTGTCTTCAGCAAAAATTAAGTGAGATATTGTGGGTCCCTGTCTCCCAAATTTTAGCCCCTGTAAGTCTCCACATTGTTCAGCACATTTAAGTAAAGAGGAAAGGCCCTCTGCACAAAAAAATAAATAAATATGGGGATAAAAAATCACCCTGACAGAGCCCCTGTGAGGGAGAAAAAAAACCATGACAGCCTCTTATTAAAAGCCAAAAATTAACATATTTCTATAAAAATATGAAATATTAATATAAAAGAATTAATATACTTTTAAAAAGTGTAATTTTCCTCACAAAAAGGGGTAATGAGATAATATAAAAAAATTAAAAAGAATAAGTAATAAATATAAGATTTAATAAAGAGAATAATGTAATTTTTTTAAATTTCATTTTAACACACCATGCGCGAACTTACACAAAAATAATGAATTCAAGTAAAACAACGACGACAACAATAATAATAACACAATTATTTTGTTTGTGAGGTTTGTGTCACCACAATAATTTGTGTGGGACTTTTATTGAAACTAGAGTTTTTTAATCTGTCTACTCCTTTATGAGTTATGAGGTGACACGAAAAATTTAATCGGTTAATCATGCGATATTGACTTGTTAATCCCATTTATATAATATAGTTAATTTTAATAAATTTACTGGGCACTTATGTTAATAAATTTCGTAAACACCGATGGATTTATTGTTTTACGAATAAGGAAATTTTGAGCTCGAAGCCCGTCCTGAATCGGATATGAAAATATATATATAATGTTTATTTGGGCAGGGTCCTCATCTCAGCAGTACCAAATGATAATCACGATGGTACATTTCTTTGAATTAAATTCAAACACAAATCATTCGTCATCATTTAATATCATACCCCACTACCCATAATGATTAATGATTAGAATGTTACGTTCCCCCAACAATAAATATATTTTCATCTTACCGTGCAACCTACTGCAGCCCCCACCGATCACCACACCCGCCCTCAACTTCTTGTCTAAACAATCTATTAAGAGTTTATGAAATCTTTGATTTGAAGCTCAAAGAGTCTTTTCAAACGATTAAAAATCCTATAATCGCCCGTCAGTTGATGAATAGTTTAAATTCTTTTGAGATTGTTTGGTTCGGCACGTAGAGATAGAAGTTTAAGATCTAAATTTACAGAGAATGTTAAAAAAGAGATATCCATTAGTTTAGAGTTTACTAAGATATAAAAGGGAGCAAAGTTAAATTTTTGAATTCATATAAATTTTAAGAAAAATGATATTTTGTCTTTTAAGATTTAAAAAAAAGGATATATAGATTTTAATAATTTTAAAATTATTATTTTCACTCTTGCCAAGTAATAGATATTATTAACTTTAATTAAAATATCTATTTCAATCTAGTAAAAATATATTTATACTCTTGATGAGTTAATACTGTTTATCTTAATATTATTAATATATATTAACAAGTAATAAGGAAAATTATCATATTATCCAAATTTATTGTTGGTGCATTTACAAAATTACTCTTTCTATTATAAAGTTTACAAATTTTGATTTTGAATATTTTGATTAAATTACATAATTATCCTTAAATCCTCACCAATAAAAATCAACCAGAACAATGGGCTTGCTAGCTAGCCGAATTCTTAATTATATGCATGGTTTTCAGTTTAGTTGGCTTTGTTCTATTCCTAGGTCTGCTGATGACTTGGTTAACTAGTTAGCTACAAGCTTGTAGCTCTTATTAATGGGAGGAGGATTTTCCTCCACTATTACATTTTATTGTACAAAGGAATTTCCCTCTTGATGATTGATTTCTATGAAAGGCTCCTTTTCCTTAAAAATAAATAAATAAACACATAAAAAAACTTTTTAAAAAATTAAAATTTGAACACAAATGTAAATTCATCAATGACAAAATCTCTCATCTCTTTAGGGATTTTTTTGACATTTTTTCTTTTTTTAATTAAAAAAAAAGAAGATAAAAGCTAAGGTTTTTTCAAATAATAAAAATTTGTTGAGAAAATGTAGGTTAGTCATTCATCATTCACTAGGTTTCGATAGGTACAAAGTGTTGCAATAGGTGTTAGAAAATGTCATTATGCAAGTATATTCTTAAACATTATATTCCTGATCTATTTTCATTAATACGGGTCTGTCGGTGAATCCCTTTTATATAGATCAATGTATATCTATATCGTAGAGTATAGATAGTTGTTCTTCGTTGACACAAGCTTACAACTCGTATAGACATACAGGTATTCAATCAGGACTAGATACTGAATAAACTCATAAGGACACCAATCGACATCCTATGAGCCTTTAATGGTAGGTCCTCTCGAGTTGAGTAATATTCGTGGTCCTTTGACCTGAGCACTACGGTGGGCTTGTGAGTGATCCATCATACTTTGGTTCCACAGATGTTAGAGATCTTTCATAGTTTGACCGCTACGTGTTGTTGGGTATAGTCTAATGCTGATGGAGTCTGGTGTGCATAAATATGAGATTTTGTTAGCAGACATAGGTGTGTTATATATCTTGATGTTCTGAGATTGTATTTCAGGAAGTCTTGTGGCCACAAGCATAAAACCCTGGAAAAAGAGTTTTTTGTAGGGTTAAACAATATCACAAAAGAGTTTGCAGATATTATTTTACAAAAATACATATCTGGAGACATGTTCACGGTTAAGCATATGAAGATTTGATGGTCATAATCTATTAAATTAAATTAAACCTAAATAAGAAACAAATAAAGAAATAAATTCACCAAATGATAATACTTTAGGGTATAGACTCATTCATTAATATTTCATTACACTATTAATATCTTAGTTAATCACTTAATATGAACTAATTGACTTAGACAATAATCATATCACAAGCCTTTGTCGATAGTCAAGTGACTATATTACACATTCTAACAATCACCTAGGTGTCTATGGTAATCAAATCAGAATGTAATTCATTAAGATCATATCTAAATAATACCGTACATACCATCTATGTATATGTCTATCCTATATGGAACTCATAGTTGTTACTTTATGATCATGCATCAAACTATCATAGGCTAAACACAAAAATCCCTTTTGTCAAGTTCATCATGGTTCCTCAATCATTCAAAATATTGACTAGATATAATGAAAGTAATAAACAAAAGATAAAATGAATCAATTATATATATATATATATTAAGTTCATAAACTAAGAAATAATAAAATCCAACTACATACTTAATTTTAAATGTCTAACCCTAGAAATAAATAAAAAAATGTAGGTCATGGTGAAATAAAGAGTTGTCGGGCTTATCAAGAATAACACCATGAAAATCATAGAAAACTAGAAAGATAAATAATTGAAAATATAGAACTAAGTTTTTTGCAGTCTTTAGTCTTCTTGATTTTTCAAAATTCTCTTTCTCTCTCTTCTTGATTCTTCTTTTTTCTCTTTCCCATAAATAGAGTTTTTGGCATTCTATTTATAGGTTTTTATCTTCAAATTAGGGTTAAACATCAAATACAAGTCACATTAGGATTATTATTCATGAGTACGTAGTAAAATTATTGTTCATGCGCAACTGTATCAAAATCACTATAGCTCGTTAATGTAGCAATTTACTGTAGTAGGTACTATAGCAATTTGATGTTTTTGACTTATTTTCATTAACGTTTTGACCCTATTTACACTATTGACTCCAAAATTATAAAAATAATAATAAAATACATAAAAAATCCAAATGATCTTAATTTCTATGAACAAATATTAAGTTTAGAATATGAAAATATTAAACTTAATTAACCCCTATCAATGTGCTATGACCTCAACTTGTATAGTCTAATGCGCTGGTTTATAATATCTATGACGTATGCATAGGGCATCGATCATGGACTCATGAAATAGTGTCATTTGGCAAATCGGGCATAGATCTAGGGAGTCTCGTAATATGAAGTGTACTCATTATGCATTAGAGTAACTTACTAGTTTTAATTGTTCAATCTAGTAATTTCTAACAAAACCGAATATTTATTTCAAGAACCCTCAGGATGCACACGTGTCATGACTTAAGAGTTAAGTACATTAATTAGTTAAAAATTATTGTTAGCAAATTAAATGTTGACACATGTCGCATAGTGAGTCTTTGGTTAAGTTTACTTAAGTGTATTGTTAGGTGGGACTCACTTTGGTTAACTTGGTAACCAAGTAAGGGTTTAAGAGTAATTTTACTTAATTGATTATTTAATTATCAAATAATCAAGTTATTCATTTATTTAATAGTTAAATAAATATTTAACTTAACTATGGTTAATTATTAACCATATAGTTAAGTTAAAGATATTTTATCTTTACTTAATAGTTAAGTAAAGGTTAACCTAACCAAAGTTCATTAGCTAATGAGGGTTAGGTTAGTTAAATATCTAACTTACTTAAGAGTTAAGTAATTCATAAATTAATCTAACCATGATTTAAAGTGAACTAGGTTTTAGTTACTTTAAAATGAAACAAATATACAAGTAATATGAAATCAATTCATTTTTGTAAAGTGCAATTTAGGTGGTCGGCCATGAGATGGTGAGAAAGGTGAAGTCTTTATTTTTTGTTTTAAGTCTTAATACCAAAAATTAATATTTCAAGGACTATTCATCATCTTTCCTAAAATACGGTCACTATGAAAGCTTTGAATTTGAACATTTTACTATTTAAGAGTAAAAAATAAAATCAAATTTATTACTTGGTCTATAGTTTAAGTGTTAAACTAAAGATTAAGAGTTAATATCTGAGTTTAAGTGTTAAACCGGTCCTGAAAAATTAAACCTGTTATTCTAGCCAATCAAGTCCACCTTCGTTGATTGCTAGAATTTCAACCAAGGGGAGTCATCCAGACTAATGAATCCCTTGGGATTTCAGCCACTATAAGAGAAGAAGCAAGCATTTAAAGATATATTAATGCAATATATGAAGTTTAACAATGCCATCTTATAGAATCATTCAGTATCATTGAAGAATTTTGAGGTACAAATAGGATAACTTGTTGCTGCCATAAACGAGAGACCTTAAGGCACTCTACAAGCGATACCATGACAAATTCAAGAGGAAGTATAGAGCAATACCAACCTGTTAACTTACAAAGTGATAAGATCTTACATGACAACACACCACCAACACCATTTCTAAAGATGAAGAAAAAAAAGAAGGTTGAACAACAAGAGGATGTACAGCCATTTAGGCCGCCTATTCATTTTTCTTAAAGGCTACAATGGTGCAATACAAGTGCAGCAATTGAAAAATTATAGCAAGGTAATTCTGAAAGTACAGAAAAGAAATATGGACAGCATTTAAGTGCAAAACATATTGCAAAATATGTGTAGAAATAACCTTTGTAGTTATTCACACCTCCTTCATCATTCCCACATAGGCTACAAAATAAGAGATTAGATAAGCAATTCTCTAAATTTGTTGATGTTTTTAAGAAATTACATATTAATCTCTCCTTTATAGATGTGCTCAAACAGATTCCTAGCTATGCCAAATTCATGAAGAGTATCCTTTTAAAGAAGAAGAGACTATAGGATTATAAAACCGTAGTGTTGACAAAGGAGTATAGTGTCATTCTTCAGAAATAGCTACTTCATAAGCTCAAAGATCTGAAGAGATTTCCCATACCATGCTCCATTTGCACAAGTATTAATCTCATATCCCTCTCTGTCTACAAAAAGTTAGGTTTGAGAGAAGTGAAATCGATCAATATCATACTTCAATTTGCTGATCATTCTCTGATAAGCGTAAATTATATATACTATTTTTACTCCTTTAACTTGATTAATTGTTTATTTTAATAAGAATATTAGGCTTTTTATTTGTTTTATTGTTATTTTGTAGGCTTTGAGTCAATAGAGCAATTGTGGATGAAAATCTAAGAAAACCAAGGCAAATTATCAAATTGCTATAGTGATTCGCTACAGTGCCGTCACCCCAGCAATAAACAGTATATTGCGTCAGCGAAATTCTAGTGCCCAAAGCTGCTCTAGCGGTGAATAGTCACACGTGAATAATAACTCGTAAATAATGCGCGAAACAATACCTATGAACAGTAGTCATACTACAGTAAAAAAGAGAAGTACAACTCAAATACTTCAATCAATCCTTATATAAAGGCTTCTTATTTCAGACCTAAAGGAGAACACAACTTAGGACTCTTAGAGCCACAATACATTGAAGAAGAGTAAGTTTTAGAGAGAAAAGTAAGGAAAATTACCATAGTAGGTATTTGATAAATTAAGATATACTTACATGACCTTGGAGGAGGCTTGTAAATACATTAGTGTTTTGACTAATACTAAAAATTGAGGGATATAAATATTATAAGGATTAATCTTTAGAAAATATATTGAAGGATAGTAATTAACCTTAGACTTTTTATATATTTCTATCTTCTTATTTTATTTAAGCTATATCATTTATTTTACTTAAATTTATTGCAAAATTAAGATTTAATTTTTCTGAATAATTATAATAAAGATATAATTTTAGTACTTGGTAGAAAATAAAAATCATTCTTGTGAGTTCGATATCCAACTTTATAAGTCCCTTTGTTACTTGTTACGATAATGTATACTTATACTTAATTTTAAGATATAAAAATATTGCATCACTCACTCGCCTACCTGAAGGAAATTATTGAGAATGTTCTAGTGAAGGTGGACAAATTCATCTTCCCCGCTGATTTTATTGTTCTAAATATAGAAGAAGACAAAAATATCCCTATCATCATTGGAAGACCCTTTCTAGCCATGGGATATACAGTTATTGATGTTTAAATATGAAAAATAACCATGAGGGTATAGGATAATACTACGACATTCAAATTCTTCAAAAAGATTAAGTTACCATCAGAGAGTGAAGATTGTGGTAGTATTGATGTGATGCACTTAAATGCCAAAGAGCTCAAAGACATAGACATGTTGAATCCTCACATCAGAAAGAATGCATTAAGGCATAAGAAAAAAAGAAAGAGAAACAAGAAGTAACAGTGTGATTAAAGGATTTAAGAGAATGGCACAAAAGAGACATTTCACCAATATAAGATTCAAGTTTTTCCGAAGAAGTACAAGGAGAATAAAGCAAAAGTTGCTACCCAAGATCTAATAAAGAGGATGTAAATTCCAAAAGAAAGGAAGCCTAGCAAGCTTACATACAAGGATGCTTACATACAAGGATGCTTCCATCATTGACTTTGATCCTCCATAAGAGTAGAAAGAACTATGTCAAATCAACAATGCTAAATCAAGTGTTCTTGGGACGCAACCCAAGTAATTTTTATTTTTCTTTGCTTATTTTAAGTATTAGTTATGTTAGTTTCTTTTCTTTATACGCATAAATCATCAAGTCAAGCATTCAAGAAACCAGCACAAGCAATTACAAGCGTTAGGAGCAAAGGAACACTGCAGTCCAATCAATAGGCAATAACACTACATTATTTCAACTTCAGTTACAAAGGAGTTTTCCTTACTTTTAAGTTTATTTTTCAACATTGGGGACAATGTTTAATTTAAGTTTGGGGTGGGAAATACATAACCTATATTTATTTTGTTGAACGAATTGATTAATTGTCTTATGGGTTAATTTTTTTGCGTTAAGTTTTGGTTGAGAAAATGATCATTAGTCCATGATAAGAATTAGAATATTGGTTGAATTTATTTTTCACAAGTCTCTAAGAAATATTAGATGTTTGAGATAATTCTTATATCATGAATCTTGAATTGATTTAGACTTTATTTTGGATCACTTATTCTTGAGCATGTTGAAATAAGCTTGTATTAGTTGAATTGTTTTGTTTAAGTAGTACATCACAGTCTTAAATATCAACACTCTAGAACTTGTTTGATTACTACTTGAGGCAAAATCTTAAGAATCACATGAATAGGAAAATAACATTAAGCCATTTTTAGATCGAATGAGCATTTTCTTAACAGGACCTGCTCCGGCAACCTCTACTGTAGATCCCGGTAGGCCCCGTCGAGCACCCCAACGGACGTTTCTCAGAGTGTAATTACCAAAACTGAGAAATTCCATGAGGCAAACCCTTTTTAATTTCCTTTATTACTAACTAAATCCTGAAATATCAGTGAAGGTAATTTACCAATTTAAAAAAAAGAGCAGAGTTTCCTCTATTTTTCTGAAAACCCAAATATACAAAACTTGCAAATAAACCACACTTCTATTTTAAATAGTTTTCTCGACTTCAAAATAGGACCACTAGTCCTTCCAAAATCAAATCCAAACTCAATATAGCAAATTCATTCCAATCCACAAAAATTAATTTACAATAAAATTAACATACTATGAAAAGTGAAAATTATAACTATATTACAAAAACCGTTTCTTGTTTGTTTAAAATATATTTACAAGATGCACAAAATCTATACTATTATGCAGAAAATCAAAATGTGCTATTCAACACATTTACATTTACAAAATGATCGTCTGACTTGGCCTACTAATTTGGTGTAGGAGAACCAGCAACCTGCGTACCCAGACCTGTACCTAGAAAGGGTTTTAGAAAATATAAAATACAAAATGGGTAAGCTAAAGGAGCTTATAGTAAAAAAAAAAAATATTCTATATAAACATTAAATTTTGCAAACTGCCTAAAACATGCTTCTCAAGCTATTATAGAACTATAAAACTGTTTTAAATATCATATGCTGATAAAATCCTGCCGAGCGATTTTTATTAATAATTTCTGTAAACAATTGCCAGAATCTATAAACAATATAGTAACTAACATGTATATATTTAAATGCAATGATATGTGTTCGATAACTCAAAATCTACGAAAACTCTCTCTCATCCATTTTCTTTATAAATTGCACAAAATGGTAATCCTAGAGCTTTATACTCATGCAGCGCGACTAAACTAGCACCGCACAACATAGTAGGTCACCGGGTGTCTAAACTAGCAACACCCACTGTGACATCTAAAGACATCTCATTGGCTATGCAACGAAATTCTACATCGCCTACACATAGTGAGACAATACCCCGTATACATGGAGACACTCATATGACTCGACAACCCGACTTCTCAGAGTTAGTGACACACCCCAATACTTGCCCACACGTATGGGATATACTGACCATGTCTTAAACTATCACCACACTGTAAATCTGAGGGTACCAATGACCTTTAAAAGCTAATTTAATAATTTTAAAAATTGTTTCTCAAACTTAACATAGAAATTCATAATTATAATAGTATACTAAAAATTGTAAATCAAGCTTATACATTTAAAATCATATAAACATAAAATTGAAAAATGTTAAAACATATTAAACGAAATATAAACAATTATAGATTTTCACTCACCAAACGCTCCAAGCTCAATTCTTCTCCAAAACTTTTCCTTCTTTTACTGGTCTTAGTTTCCTTCACCTACATGCCACAATTGATATTTTAAACCTTTATTAATGCTAAAATTACACCTAAACTAATAACCGCCCTAATTGGCACACAATGCTCGGATGGACTCAATTTTTCAGTTTTCATTTCATAGTCATTCAATCTGGTTTAATTCACTAACCGAAGCCATAAAATTGCTTAACACTCTAATAATTCAGTTGGACATAATTGCCCCCTTATCTTACAAAGAATGGACAATTATTTCTCCTTTACTTCATTCTTAATTTTTCATCATCCATATACATCCAATTAACACAAAGAATCATTTATACACAATAATTGAACCAAAACACCACTCAAACCCTAAAATCCCTAAGGTGGCTGAAATCACCCTAGCACAATTCTTTTCTTAATTTCTTATTCCAATGGCATTCAATTCATGTTAATTTGATTCTAATGCCATAATAACATTCAATTAGAAGAAGTTTTACATAATTCAAAAATCACTTCTTAAATTAGGGTTTCTTATCTTTTTTCCTTGGGTACTCACTAGTGTAAGCTTTAATTGATCTTAAGAACTTGTATTTGGCTTGATTTTAACTTGATAATGGATGGAAAGTCATGAAAAAGCCTTGAATTAGACTGTTGAAGCCTCTCATCTCTTGGCCGAATTTCTCCACCCTAGCTTTCAAATGTTTTGCTTTTCATTTCATGCAAAATTTCTAAACACTTCTTCCTTTTATAGTGCTCTTCCAAAAGTCTAATTTGCCCCTCAACTAACTCTAAATTTAAAAAATTCCATTGGTTAGAAATGAGAGTATTTAATTGGTTTATTTTTAACTATTTGGTTAGAACAGTCAAAGGAACTAAACTAGGCTTCCAACTTGGCAATCCATCAATTTGTCTCTAATTGGTCCATTTTCTAACACATGGACTGTGTTTATTAACAAATGCTTATTCCATGCATAACAATTATATGGAATCCATGTGTTAAATTGAAATTTCCTTTTCCAAGCAAATAGAAAAAATTTTAAAAATATTCCATAACCATTTCACTCTCCAATCGACTGTGAAATTACTAATTTAGGTCTCATACCTCTCACGCGCATCATAAAAAAAAAATATTTCTAATAAGGTTGAAATTGGGTAACCCTACGATTTCTTTATTGTTTTATACCAAAATATAGGTATCTACACTTTTAATAGCAACCGGGTTTTACATTTCTGGCCTACCTTATATGTATATTTATTCCTAGTTATCCCATTTAAACCTAATTACCTATTTTTTCTGTTTAACTACATTACAAGCCGCAAGACGTTTTACTCATTTATCTTAAAATCTATTGATAGCACCATAAACCTTGAATTTACTTAGAAATATTCTTAAGAGAAAAAAGATTGTATGTGTAAAAAGGGTAATGCAATAAAAGGCAATAAGTCTTAAATGTGCATATTAATCTAAGTTTGGGGGTACATAAAAAAAAGAGATTAAAAGAAAAGAAAAGTGTTTAAATGCATAAATACCCTCAGCTTGAGAAAAAGAAGGAATTCTTTGCAAATGCGATTAAAAAAATGAGAATAACATAAGTTTGAGGGATGAGATAACTCAAGGAGGAAAAAGGATCAAGAAGTTTTAAGTAAAGTTAAGTGTTCATGGTGTTAGATGCACTTAATATTTATATATTTTTATATCCCACCTTGATCATAGCCTTATGTTATAAGATAATTGAAGTCCTAAATAGATCTATAGATATGTTTATTTCTAGTGGAGAGTAGTATGATCAATAAGCTTTATGGTAATGTTATTAATTAAAATATATCGAGACATCATCTTTATGTGCTATCTTAAGTATTGAGTAATTTCCAATTTCATTTGACTACTTACTTGCGTATTGCTCACACGTACAAAGTGATCATTTATAAGGGAGAATGAAGGACTTGATGAATAGTATAATGATTTATTAAAAGTTGTATATTGCATTCTAAAAAACTTGTGCCATTTAACAGCCTTTGAGATAATAAAGGTGATCATTTAATCAATCGGAGCTTGTTTTTAGTTTTTAATTTTTATGTTAGAGTCATAAATAAGTTATGAATATTTTTCTTTATTTTTCTTGAGGACAAGCAAAATCTTAAGTTTGGGGGTATTTGATAGGGGCATACATGTATTAGTATATCAATATGATAAACTTTTATATTTTTCTCCAAAGAAAGCATATTTGGCCCTTAATTTACGTATTTTTTTAATCATAAATAGGTGCACGACAGAAAATGTGATGTATAGGAATAAACGGGAGGTGAATCGGGCATAAAACGAAGACGTTGCACTCAAAATACGAAAGCGCTAGAATGCAGGCCTAAGTGCTGTAACGCCCAATTTCTGAATGTGAAAAGCCATGGTGCTCAGCGCGATAAATGAAAAATACACCATTTTTTAGTCTTATTTCCATTTGAATATAATTCCCTCGACCCTAGGGTTCTCATACCTATAAAAGTACACTTTTAAGATCTAAAACACAGACTTTAAGGGGGCAAAAACTTAGAGAAATGATTTACAACGCAAAATCAAATATCAAAGTCAAGAAATCAATATTCAAGATCAAGATTCAAGCTTCAAGTCAAGATTGAGAGAAAAGCAACCCAAGTCATTTTCTTGATTAGTTTTTCTTTTCTTATCTTATTATTATGCTTTGTTCTTGCTGTTATTCATAGATTGGTTTAATACTCTTAGTTTTGTGATGAGCTAAACATGTTATTCTAGGGTTAGACTATGTGAACATAGTATGTAGTTGGATTTTATTGATTCTTAGTTTATGAACTTAATTATTATAATTGATTCATTCTATCTTGTGTTTATTACTTTTATTATATCTGTCCAATATTTTGAATGATTGATGAACCATGATGAACTTGACAAAGGGATTCATATGTTTAGCCTAGGATAGTTTGATACATGATCATAAGGTAACAACTATGAGTTTCATCTAGGATAGACATATACTTAAGTGGCATGTATAGTATTATTTAGACTTAATCTTAATGAATTACATTCTAATTTGATTACCACAGACATATAGGTGATCTATACCCTAGATTATTATATTTTGGTGAATTTATCTTTTGTTTGTTGCTATTTATGTTGATTTAATTGCTAGAATTATGTTAGTTAAATAAACTTCAGATTTTAGTTTTCTGAATAAAAGTTAAGTAGTTATAATTTTAATACTTGATTGAAAGAATTAGATCGCATAGTCCTTGTGGGATCGATACTTGGACTTAAAATCTTAGATTACTTGATACTATAGCATGCATTTATACTTAGTTGCTATAGCATACAATCAATTTTAAATCAGGATCATTTTTCCTGTGCTAGCAACCACAATAGGAGCCATACTAGTAGGGGTTAATTCTATTTGTAAAGAAATAAATGACTGATTGAAATCATCTCCTCATGAGATAGGACTCAGTATTTAAAAATCTTTCTTAAATAGATTTAATTATATTACATTATGAGATAGTGTTTTACATTGGTTCGCCTTGTCAATACGGTGTTATAGGTCATCTCAATTTTTTTCCAAGATCACTATAGTGTGAGGGATTGGTCGGTATAATTTAGACTATGCTGGTTAAAAATGAAATGAGCCAAATATATGCAAAATTATTGCCTTAGATCACTATAGTGTGCGGGTAGTATCAGTAACAAATATTTGACTATTGACATGTTAATCTGGAATACACTTTTCTATATCGCTATAATATGTGGTTAAAGAGTATCTAAGTTCCAAAGTAAGAGTTACATGAGATGTAATTAACAAGAGTTGTCTACCTTTTGGGTTTACAAAGGCCAAGATCACTACAATGTGTAGTTGGAGTAAAATGCCAATGAGGTCCACTTCCCAACGTATAGTTTAAAGAGTTTAAATTGTCATTATCCTGTTTGAGAGATTAAAAGGATTATATAAAGCAATATAAGGGTATTTTTAGATTTAAAAATGTACAAAGTTATACCCATAATCTAAAGTGTTATTAATTAACGATTTGAAATATTTCACTACACATCTCTTTATTTGTCTTATAGTGATAAGATTATTCTTTTATAGAGATAAGATAAATATGAGCAATCTATTAGTGTACTTGATCTAGGCACATCAATTATAGGGTACTGAGAAATATTTAAAGTTGCTTATGAATCTGATAATAGTTCTAAATTCAGAAGAAAAAAAAATGGATATATCGATGATCATAAGATAAGTAAGATGTCTTTTTGATAATATCTCTTTAGAAGAGGTTGAAATTTATTAAAAATAGATTAATAAAGATTTGAGTGACAAATCATATTCTTAAGGTATGTGTTTATGTGCCATCCTTATTTGTATGAATACTTATTTGATAATATTTATATGATTTATATTTTATTAAATCACTAATAACCTACATTACATGGTATTAATGCTTGTCGCATTACTGACATTGTATGATCTAAAAGGGTTCAGATCTGGCCTAAAGGAGTTTAGACCAAGGCTAAGAGTTAGTAACACTAAAAGTTATAAATGCTAAAAGTTAGAACTACTATAAGTTAGCAAATTATAAGAGTCATCAAAATCTAAAGAGTTAGAGTCTTGTCTATAATAGGACAAAGACCCAATAGTACACCAGTAATAACATAGTTGCAAAGAGTTGTAATTGCTGCTAGGAAATGTTATTATGCAAGTGTGTTCTCAAATACTATGTTCCTGATCATTTTCATAGATTAATGTATGTCTATATCTGTAAGGTACAGATGGTTAATCTTACCTGACCATAAACTTAGAGCTTGTATAGGCATACGAGTATTTAGTTAGGATTGAATACTTGATAGACTCATGAGAACCTCAAAAGATATCCTATGAAATCATCAATGGTAGGTCCTCTCGAGCTAAGTAGTATTCATGGTCCTTTGACCTTAGTGCCATGATAGACTTGTGGGTGATCCACTATACTTAAGTTCTACGAATGTTAGAGACTTTCATGGTCTGATTTCTATGTGTCGCTGGTATGGTCCGATGCTCATGGAATATGGTGTGTGTAGATATAGGATTCGTCAGCACACATAGGTGGGTTGTATATCCAATGCTTCAAGATTGTATCTCATGAAGTATTATAGCCATAAGCAATAAACTCAGAAAAATAATTTCCCACAAGGTTGAATAATATAGTAAAGGAGTTTGCTTATATTTTTCATTGCGATACGAATCTAAAGATGAGTTTATAGATGAGCACATGAGGATTATACGTATACGTTTTGACCTCAACTTGTATGGTTGATAAGGGAAAAATTGTCATATATTTTCTCATGTTTTTATTTTGATATTTTATGGTTTTATAAAAATAGATGGTTATTTATGTGCTTTATTGTTATTTATAGAGAATTGAACGAAAGTTTATGAAAGAATGCAAAAGGAGCGAAAACAAGGACTAAAATGTAAAATTTTCAAAGTATGTGTCCATCGCCCCAGCGCCACAAGGATTATCGCCCCAGCTTTAGAACAATGATTAAAATAAGAAAAACAACCTGTTAAAGTCGCATTTGACGCTCCAGCGCTAGACCTTTACCGCGCCAGCGATATGCCAGTACCCCAGCGCTAACATCCCACCGCTCCACCGGTGAAGCCTTTTTCACGTGTCGCCCCAACGACAACTGCATAGCGCCCCAGCGGTATCGCGAGTCCTAGTCCGACGAGAATTGAGATTTTCAAGCTCATATCAATCCCTATAAAAAGACACTCGTTCCCAACCTCCAAGAATCATCCAAGACAAACCTAGAGCAATTCAAGAACACCAAGAATACAGAGCATGAGTCTTGGAGAGCAATAGGAGTTTAATTGAAGCAACTTTAGAGAGAGATTCAAGGCGTTCTTTGGCATCAAGAGTACCTTAGGCAGCACAATTAAAAGCAATTCGACGTCTATATCGGTTTGCTATTAATTGTATCATGATTTATTATTAATTTTACTGTTATTCTCTTGTAGCCATGAGCTAAACTTATTTTTTAGGGTTAATACTTGAACTCAATATGTGTGCTTAATTGCCATATCTTGTGAATATTTAATAAACTTAGTTCTTTGATATTCAAATTACTTGATCTTAATGCTTCAATATATCTGGTCAATATATGGTGAATGAGTTGGTAATATTATTGATGAACTCGGAAGAGGAATCATAATATTTAGACCTAGGTAATTTGATGCATGATTGTAGAGTAACATTCAATGTTGCATATGCAAGTTTCAATTTAGGATAGGAATATACATAATTGGCATGTATGATCAATAAGACCTAATCTTAATGAATCTTAATTTATTACAAGTACCATAGGAATATAGGTATTTGGTAAATTAAGGTATACTTGCATAACCTTAGAAGAGGCTTGTGAATATATTAGTGTCTTGATCAATAACAAAGACTAAATGAGTTAATTATTAGAAGGTTAATCATTAGAAAGCATATTGAGGGATAATATTAATCCTAGGTTTTCTCTATATTGCTATCACTTAAATCTCTTTACATTGTGTTTTTGCCTTTATATTTTCTACATTTATTCTTAGATTTTTTATTTATCTGAATAATTATTAGGAAGATATCATTTTAGTAATTGGTTAAAAAGAAAAAATTATCCCTGTGGGTTCGACATCCGACTTATTTAGTCTCTTTATTACTTGCATACGATAGTGTATACTTGCACTTAATTTTATGATATATAAATATCGCATCAATGGTCTAATACGCTGATTTATAATGTCTGTGACATGTATGTAAGGCATTGTTCACGGATTCATGGAATAGTTCCATTTGACAAATTGGGCGTGGAGTTAGAGAGTTCGGCAATCTCTTTGTGCACCGAGGCAGTGTACTGGGTTGAATAGCTTAATCCAATAAAATCTAACAAGAGCCAAATATTTGTTTTAGAAACAATAGGGATGTGCAAGTGTCCATACTTAAGTGTTAAGTATATTAATTATTTAATAATTATTATTGACCAATTAAATATAAACACGTGGCATATAGTGAGGCATTGGTTGAGTTTATCTAAGTGTGTGATTTAGTGGGACCTATTAAAGGGTTTATTTGGTAACCATATAAGGGTATTTTAGTAATTCATATATATAATTATTTAAAAGTTAAATAATCAAGATATTTTAACATTATAATATATTAAATAATATACAACCTAACTATAGTTAATAGTTAACCAAAGTTAAGTTAATATTTATTTAATATTAAAGTATAAATGTATGTTTAGATATTTGTAAACTTGGTAGCCAAGTTTACTTGACCCAACCATAGTTAGGTCAATTATGCATTATTAAATTAATATGCTTAGTGGCTAAGCATGTAACCTTATTATGGTCAGTTGTTGATCATGGTTAGGTTAAGTGAATATTGTTTGTATGTGTGTATGTGTATTTGTGAAATTAAAACAAAAGTGAGAGAGGATGTGTTTGCTTTGTGTTGGCCGGCCATCAAAGAGATGAAAGAGAGAAAAGTTTGTTTTCTTCACTTTTGATTCAAGTTTTGAATCATTTAATCTCTTTCTCCTCAATTAAGCTAAAGCTATTAAAAGCAAAATACAAGTGTTTATTTAGTTAATCAATAGTGATTAATGGTATTTTGAACACTTAAGGTTTCAAGGGTTAAACCAAGTTAGATTGGGTTACTGCACTAGCTGATCAAATCCACACCGTTGATCACTAGAACTGCCAACGAGTTTCGCTTCGAGTAAATTTTTGGAAATAGTCCAAAGGCTTCAAAGGTGAAAATTTTTAATTCTATTTTAATTTGATTAAAATGCATTTAAATTGTGTTCATAACATGTTTTATGACTTCTGCTGCATATTTGATGCGTATATATATGTATGAGATGCGTATGTATGTTATATGAACACAAAACTACATGTATACACTGTAGTGTAATTAACACCTTTCACATATATCTTGACCTCAATATCTAATGATCTTCAGCACGAGCATGTGCACATGAGATGTGTAAATAGTGAGTGCTCCATCCGAAAAATTATTTGATATATCCAAATCACAACTAGAGAATAGTCACAATGAAAAGTATTTTCACTGTTATATGGTTTAAAATAGTAAACGTTATTGTTCAAGATAACTTAACTTGGAATAGATAGGCCCTTTAGATATTTGTTTACCAATAATTAACATTTCAAAAGCATATGATGTTAAACGCGCAGGGGTATGAAATATCGCATGTCCATCATATATTTATAAGTTGTTGTATAATTTGAGGAATAATACAAAGCTATGGAAGGAGAAGTACAACTTCGCATAAAAAATAGAGATTTTCTCAACATATTAGCTGACAGGACCTTTTAGGTCAGTTCTCCATTCTGGCAGAAGCATTATATTGTATAATTATTATTTTGTGCCAATCATTATTAGGTGAATTATATCACTTCTTGTAGTAGACAGAGAGGGTTATCATAAATACATTATGAGTAGTTCTTTAAATTCATATAATAATGATAATGTTTTGCTAACTAAGTGTCAGTTAATGAATGATCATTATATCTTAAATACAATAAGAAATGTCTCCAATCCATAGGTGAATAGAATAAATAGTAGTTTATGAACTTTGAACAATGAGGAATAGTGGCACATAAGATTAGATCACTTAATCGTGAGTTGATTATCCCGTCTACTTAAGAATGGTCATATATTTAATCTGACTATAGAACTTTGGCTAGTTTATGAATTCTAAATTCAAGAGAAAATGACCAAATCCTGGTGTAGATGTTTACACCGAGCCACTGATTTATTAAAACTGGTATATAGTGATGCATTTAGTCAAATAAATCATACTGTCATGCTTGGATTTTGATACTTCATTGTCTTTATAGTGATTTGTCATGATATAGACATATGTTTCTGGGAAACATAGGTCAGAAACGTTTGAAGTGTTCAAAAGGTTTCGACTAGACAATAGAGAAACAAACATTTATGTACATTGAATGCTCTCAATTAGATTAAGACAGTTTATGCATAAGTAGTAAATTCGCAGATTATTTAAAGGAGAATGTGATTCTTACTCAACATAGTCCTCCAGATACTCCTTAACACAAAAATATTTTGGAAATGAAGAATTAGACTTTATTGGATATGGTTCGATTGATGTTGAACTTCACTAATCTTTTAGAATATCCATGGGATTATGCTATAGAATATGTTGCTCACTTATTGAACATAGTTTCATCAAAAGTCATTCCTTCTACTCTGTATAGATATAGACTAAAAGGGAACTGAGTCTTAAGTATGTTAAGGCATGGGGTTGTTATGTTTGTATAAGAGTTATGCAATAATTTAAACTTACACCCAAAGGATACAAGTATTGATTCATAGGGTATCCCAAGCATTCGATGGGATACCAATTCTATAATCTAGAGCAATGAATGCGTTTGTTGTTCACAATTCCACCTCCCATGAGAAATAATTTCTTATAGGTTATGGGGATTGTAGAAGGATTGGACTTGATGAAGTCAATCAGAATGTATATGAACCGACAGTAGAATTTTAAGTTTAGTTAAGTGAATTACCTTTAACATACCTTCCCCGTATGTTAGAAAAGATATCAAGGCCACCTATTAAGTATATTTGATACTCGAAGATGCCCTTAGAGTTTTCTTAGTTGAAGAAAAGGTTCTTTTGACTTCTAGAGAGACAATGTTCGACATCGATTTAAGAAAATAGTAAGATGCCATGAAATCCTAAATTGACTCTGTGCATGACAATCAAGTCTGTGACTTGGTTGTGCTTTCTGTAAGAATTGTTACTATTTATTGTGGACCTGATATAAAAGAAGAGACCTTTAAGGCTCAACTGATAATAAAATGTTACACTCATAGATCTGGCATCGGTAATGAGGAAGCCTTTTTCAGTAGTAACCATACTAAAGTCAATTCAAATTTTGTTGGCTATTGCCGCATATTAAGATTTTGAGGTCTGGCTAATGGATCTAACGACGGCGTTCCGAGATGTATATCTTGAGCAAGAGATATGAATGAAACTACCCGAAGATTTTGCATCGAGCCTAACTTCTAATATAGTGTGCAAATTGAGAAAGCCCATTAGTGGACTTAAGTAGTTTTCTTAAAGCTAGTATCTTTGTTTTAATGAGCAAATCAGAAAGTCTGGTTTCATTAAGAACAAAGAGAAAGCTCGTGTATTTAGAAAAAGCAGTGAGAGCAATAAGAGCATAATTATCTTTCTAGTTCTCTACATGGAAGATTTATTCAATGTCGAAAATGACGTTAGTATGTTACAAGTTAATCAGCTAAGAATTATTAGAGTAAGGACTCCTCCATAAAAGATTTAGAAGAGGGTTCCTATATACTAGGTGTTGAGGATATTTTATACTAAGGTGTATGCATGTGCAACTGTGTTCATTGTAAAAAATATGTATCACATACATATTTAGGCGCGCAGTAGAATATTAAAACATATAATAAACACAATAAATAATATATTAAATGAAGTTTGAGAATTCACTAAAGTGTAACCTTTTACACGTGTATTTGGGAGTCTGCCTGGAGACCAACTCGTTAGAAATTCTAGTCAACAACTCGGTGGGCTTGTAAGCTAAAACAGCAACTCCAAATCTAGCACTGGATTTAACACTTTAAATCTTAAGAAATTTGTTTTTCCCTTGATCAACTCTTTAATTAATAAAACAAATTCTTATATTGCTCTTAATGGATTGACTTGCTAGAAGGATATTAATCAATAAATTTAACATTTGAACTTAGAAGAAAAGAAATATTTCCTTCTCATTTTTTCTTCTAAAATGGCAAGTCACCAAAATTAGTAAAATTATAGAAAGAAAAATAACTTTTGCTTCATTGTTTCTTCGGCCCATGTTTTTTACTCTTATTTCACACTTTTAAAAGTAATTCACAATTACTTCTCCTCAATTCTACACGTTTCCTCTTTAATATATATCTAAATACATATTAAAAAATATTATTATATAATAAAATAATCTAAAATTGGCCACCAAGTTTAGATTAAATAAATATAATAATAAATAACAATATTATATATATAAATGCTTGCCAACCAAGCATAAATATAGTATTATAATATCATAAATTATCATATAATATTATATTATATAATAAAGAAATATTTTAATTATTTAACAATTAAATAATTACTGTGTGAAATTATTATTTTGGCCCTCTTAAATAGTTACCAAGTATAGTGGGTCCTAATATACTTCAAACTTTGGGTAAACTCAAGTTAAGTTTTATAATACGCCACATGTTATGATACAATTAGTAAACAATAATTGTTAACTAATTGTTATATTTAACATTTAAATACAGACACGTGTGCATCATGTGGTCATGTTGGATATTATTAAATTGAACTATTCAATCTGTTACGCTGCCCTAGTCCATAATGAGTACACTCTATATTGCGAGACTTCCTAGGTTCACCGATTCGTCAAATAAAACTATTCTATGAGTCTGTGAACAATGCTCCACGCACGCGTCACGGATATTACAAATCAGCGCGTTAGACCATGTAAGCTGAGGTCACAACGCATACGTATAGTCTTTCCGTCATTATATTCTAGATCTGTAGGGATATAAATTATCACGGTCAAATTCCTATATGCTCATCCATGTCCTATCTCCAGACTTGTATCTCGCTAAATAATATGCACAAACTCCTTTGCCATATTGTTTAACCTTGGCGGAAACTCTTTTCTAGGATAAATGCTTGTGGCCATAAGACTTTATGAGATATAGTAGCAGAGCACCTGGATATCAAATTCCTTATGCAAGCTGACTGATTCTATATCTGTACGCACCGGACTCTATAAGCATCGGAGCATACCTAGTGACACCCAATGGTCACATTATGAAAGGTTTATAATATGCATGAAAGCAAAGTATGGTGGATCACTTATAAGCACACTGTGGCACTTAGGTCAAAGGACAACATATACTACTTAACTCGAGAAAATCCTCTGTTAAGGACTTACATAGGGTGTATATCAGAGGCCCTCGTGAGTCTATCCCATATCCAGTCTTAACTAGATACCTATATGTCAACACGAGCTCTAAGTTCACGGTTAACTAAGAACAACCATATATGCCCTATAGGTACAACATATGCTAATTTATATAAAGGTATCCACTGACAGACCAGCATCGACAGAAATAGATCATGGACAATTTCTGAGAACATACTTGTACAATTGACATTTTCTAGTACCTGATTGCAACTTTTGCAACTATGTAGTTACTAGTATATTTTCAGGTCTATGTCTCATTATAGACAACGTTCAAACTCTTAGATCTTTGCTGAGTATTATAACCAGCTAATACTTAGCTATACTAACTCTTTAACATTTATATCTCTTAGTGTGGCCAACTGAGGGTCTTGATCTAAACTCATTTAGATCATATTTAAACTCATTCAGATCACTTAATATCTATAATGTTACATTGCATGGTACCATATAAACGAGAATTAGTGATTTAATGGGAATGTTCACTTATAAAAATAACAAGTATATGTACATACAATGATGGCACGTAAGCACCAACCTTAACAATCTCCAACTTGCTATAGTGTCATTCATAATGGTGTATCATACACATCGACTCCACATGTCTTTTCAAACACTCTTAGAGTCATGACCTTAGAAAGTGGGACCACTAAATTATTTATAGAGCATTTATACAAATAATCACATCTCCACTGGCAAAGTCCCTCTAATCATGTGACACTACTCTCAATATAGTTAAAGTACTGGTGTCTTCTTGGCTTCCATGGCTTATAAAATGGCACAGTGTTGTTGTAAAACTATGGGATATGATCTATTTATCTTGGAACTCTTTCAAGCCCAACAAGAAACCTATAAATCCACACCGCTTCCTTAGTTGCTTCTAAAATGAATAAATAGTGAATCCCAATTTGGTACTATATCAATTCACTTAGTACCAATAAGAATGAACACATACCCAGATGTACACTCTCTATCATCTAGGTCAGATTAGAAGTTTGATTTCGTATATCTTCTCACTTGTAAGTCATTTTCTCTATATATGAGAAACTTATCATTTATACCCTTAAGGTACCTCAGGATATGTCTGAATACCATTAAATGGCCGTCACTTGAATCAGATGGGTATCAGCTTATAACTTTTACAAGCATACTGATATCAGATCTCATACACATTATAGCATACATTAAGCTCTCAATAGCAGATGTATCTAGTGTGTCAGGCACTCTAACCCTCTCATCTTCTATCTGAAGAGACACTCTCTTCAAAAGATGAATATCATGTCTAAAAGGTACCTTAACTGTCTCATAGTTAATATAAATTGTACTTTTCTTCGACGTTATCAATGTAAACTGATTTGAAAAATTCTTATAAGCTTTCTAGTTCTATCTCTGTAAAACTTTATACTCAATAAATATAAAGCCTTTTCCAAATACTTTATAGAGAAGTTCTTACGAGTAACTCTTGACTGACTATAACATATCAACATCATTCCCAATGACCAGTATGTCATCAATATAGAGCATCGAGAAAACTATTATGCTTCCACTGAATTTTTCATACACATAAGCTTCTTTATCATTTTTGATAAAATCAAACTTTCTGATTCCTTTATCAAAATGATGATTCCTGCTCCAGGAGGCTTGCTTAAGCCTATATATAGACTTTTTAAGCCTGTATACAAGATCTAAAGTCTGGCTAGATACAAAAACTTTTAGATGTTCCATATATATTTCTATTTTGAGATATGCATATTGGAACGCTATTTTGATATCATCTGTCAATTCTCAAAGTCACAGTATGCCAAAGAGCCAATAGAAATCTAATCAATTTTAGCATCACTATTAGTCCAAAGGTCTCTTTATGGTTGATCCGAGATCACTGAGGATTACTTATCTATAACTATTAGGCCTAAAAGATCTCTACCTTCCATCTGGCTCCCACTACCTTTTGTAAACTCTTTACAACCGATGAGAATAATTTCTACGGGTAGCATAACTAAATCCCAGACTTGATTCTGATGCACAGAGTCAATTTTTATTTTTATGACTTTTTGCCATTTTTTTGAATTGATGTTTAATATCGTCTCCCTGTAGGTCAAAGAATCATTTTCTTCTATTAAGAAAATTCTAAATTCACCTTCAGGCATCTAACATACATAATAGGTGACCTATAAATCCTTTCTAATCCACGTGGAGAGTGTGTTAAAAGGCTACTACTTATTGACCCTGAGTTCTTATCCTTGATTTATTGATTTCTAGATTGACTTCACCAAGTTAACATTTCTATGTTTCCCATGATCTATGAGAAACTCTTTTTATAGGATGATGGTATTCTGAGAAATGGACACTTCGTTTCTCTAAATCATAGAACTGGTATTCTATTGAGTTCATGGGATACTCAATGGACCTATACTTGTACCCCTTGGATGCTAGTTTATCCTGCTGAGTAACTTTAACAAAACAAGATATCCTGCTGCATAACTCTTACATATGCAGGATAGTCCCAAGTTTTAAAACACTTAAGACTCGGCTCCTTTAAGTACAAGTATATCCTGTTACGTAACTCTTACGTATGCAGGATATCCCCAAACCTTAACATATTTAATATTGAGCTACCTTTCTCTCAGTGTCTCATATGGAGTGAAAGGAACAGCTTTTGATGAATCTCTGTTCAATAAGTAGCTATTTCTAGAGCATATTCCCACAGATATAAGTCGATAAAACTCATCATCAATAAGACCATATCTAATAAAGTCTGATTCTTCCTTTCTAAAACATCACTATACTGTGGAGTACCTGAAAGACTACGAGAAAACTTACTGCTAATGTACTCACTACCTCAATTCGATTGAAGAGATGTGATATAAATTCTGGTCTATTTCTTTATTTCCAGTCAAAACCCTCTGAACACTTAAAAGGTTTCTGACTTGTGTTTCATAAAAAATACGTACCCGTATCGTGATAAATCTTTAACACAGGTTACGAAGCATTAAAACTGTCCTATCGCAGCCTGAACCATTAGACTGCATACATCACCACGTAGCAATTCTAATAAATTAGTGACTTAATGTCTAGCACCTAAAATAGAGATTTGATCATCTCTCTAAATACATTATTCATAAACCGATTAAGTCTCTATGGTCAGATCAGGTATTCAACTATCATTAACTAGACAGGTTAGGGGTCGCATGCTTATATGACTTAATCTCATATACCACAGTTCTGTATCACTTAAAGATTTCGATCCATTGACATTTATAATTATATATTGTGTCCATTTATTAACTAACATTCAACTAATTATACATCATCCACCTTATATGAGCATATGGGACTATTCCTAATATTTATATGATATCCTTCACTGTCAAGTACAGGAAAGGATTGTCAAATAATATTCTGAACACAGTACTAATTATGTAATACAACTATTATATTGCATGGGAGAAGTAAGTCAAATTGTCCAACAATTTGGACATGCAGGAATATAGGCTATTGCATTATAGTATCTCTCAGTCCCTAAAATATATTGCAGATGTGAGAGGGACATATTGTATCTTATACCCACCCTGAACTGGCATCATATGCCATAGAAATGTCTATGTTTGTCAAACATATACCTATGGGAGTCTTCCTCACAATGACAAGGCATCTAGGGAAGTGGGATTTCCAATGCCCAACCTTATTGTAGTGAGAGCACTTTTCATTTGCATTGCTCTCTTATTAATCTTTGGATAAATGTTGCCTTTGAGGATTTATCCTAGGTATCAGCCTCATCCTATTCTCCTACTTACCTCTAGACTTGCCAGATGTCCTCGGAGTAGAAAATGAAACACCTTGAACAAAGAGGGTCACACCTTCTCTATTCATGTCATCTAGAGAAGTGTTATCAGAAATACTTATGGCAAGCTCTGATTAACAATAAATCCAAACTTTTCTGAATCTAGAATATTTATGAGATTCATCTGTAGGTCAGAGTAATTTCTAGTATCCTTGAGTTGGACTGCATCAACTATGTGCACCAACAGGTTCTAATGCCCATTATACTTAACAAGCTACAATTAATGAGAGATACGAGCAAAATAGTTATTAAATCGCTAATTGAAAGTTTTAGATTATGGGTATAATATACAATTTTCAATCTAAAATGTCTTTATATTGCTTTACATAATCCCGGTAATCTCTCGAATGAGAAAACGATAGTTTAAACTCTTTAAACTATTCAGTGGGAAGTAGATCTCATTAGAATTTTACGCCGACCTTACGTTGTAGTAATATTAGCCTTTATAAACCTAACAAGTAGAAAACACTTGTCAATTGCATCTTGTGCAACTCTTACCACTTCATCCTAAATACATCTTATCCTTACACTGTAGTAATATTGGGTAATTGTATTCTAGATTAGCTTGTCAATAATAAAATGTATATTACTGATACTACTCTTACGCTGTAGCAATATTAGGCAATATTTTTGCATATATTTATCTCATCTCATGTTTAACTGGCATAGTCCAAGCCCAACCGACCAAATCCCTCATGCTGTAGAAATATTAGGAAATGGCTGACATAACTCGTCTAACACCGTATTGACAAGACAGATCATAATAAAACATTAGCTCACAATGTAATATTATCTAATCTGACTAAGAGATATTTTTCCTTATCTTTTAGGCCCTATCTCATGAGGATATGATTCTCAATTAATCAAATTTTTTATGCAAATACAACTAACTCCTACCAGTAGCGCTCCCATTGTAGTTACCAACATAGAAAAATTGATCATGGTTTATAATGTAAATCGATAAGGCTTATAATATAAACTAATAATATTTATTACTACATCTCATAAACCAACATTGAGAAATTTTAATTTTGAAACATTGTTCAAAATCAATGTTCAAGTGAACAATGTTTTGACACTGTACAAAAGTTATTGTTCATGTGAACAGTACCACCCTACAGTCCCAGTTACAAAGCCGAGGCACCTAGTGTAATTCCACGTTGGTACACCTGTTTCAATACTTGAAATGCATTATTTTACATTGGAACTTTTGTCAACAACACTTCTATCACTCAAACAACACCAAAATCAATACAAAATCGGCTTTGATACTAATTTTACTAGAGATCATTTATACCACAGTGTGTGCATGTGCAACTATGTTTATTGTACAAAATATGTATCACATACATATTTAGACGCATCAAAATATTAAAACATATAATAAACACAATAAATAATATATTAAAGGGAGTTTGAGAATTTACTAAATATGTAACCTTTTACATGTGTAATTGGGAGTCTGCTTGGAGACTAACTCGTTGGCAATTCTAGTCACCAATTCAGTGGGCTTGGTAAACTAGAACAACAACTCTAAATTCAGCACTAAATTTAACACTTTAAGTCCTAAGAAATTTATTTTTCCCTTGATCAACTCTTTGATCAATAAAACAAAATTTTGTATTACTCTTAATGGCTTAGCTTGGCTTGCTAGAGGGATATTAATCAATAAATTCATCACTTGAACTTAGAATTGCCAGCAGGTTAAGTTTACTCAAGTTGAATTTGGAAATGTCAACTGGTTAAGTTAACAATTGTTGTTGACACGTGGCGTATAGTAAGTCTTTGGTTAAGTGTATAGTTAGGTGGGACTCACTTTGGGTTAACTTGATAACCAAGTAAGGGCTTAAGTGTAATTTTACTTAATTGATTATTTAATTATTAAATAATCAAGTTATTCATTTATTTAATAGTTAAATAAATGTTCAACTTAACTATAGTTAATTGTTAACCATGTAGTTAGCTTAAAGATATTTTATCTTTACTTTGTAGTTAAGTAAAAGTTAACCTAACCTAGGTTAATTAGCTAACTAGGGTTAAGTTAGTTAAAATCTAACTTACTTAAGAATTAAGTAATTCATAAAGTAATTTAACCATGGCTAAAAGTTAACTAGGGTTTAGTTACTTAAAAAATGAAATAAATATATAAGTAAATTGAAATCAATTCATTTGTGCAAAGTACAAGTGGGCGGAGATGGTGAGAAAGGTGAAGTCTTTATTTTGTGTTTTAAGTGTTAAAACTGAAAATTAAAAGTTGAAGGACTATTCATCATATTCTCTAAAATAAGTCTACCATTAAAGCTTTGAATTTGGACATTTTGTTATTCAAGAGTTAGAAAAACAAAATTAAATTCATTACTTGGTATATAGTTTAAGTGTTAAACTAGAGATTAAGAATTAATCTCAGAATTTAAGTGTTAAACAAATGCTAAAAAATTAAAGCTACAATTCTAGCCAATCAAACTCACTTCTGTTAATTACTAGAATTGTCAATGGGTTCATTTCAGACAAAACTCCAGCTTAATCCATTCCAAAAGCTTGCAAGATGAATTCTTAATCGTATTTTGTTCATTATTGTAATGAGACGAAAATCTAATGTGTTCATTATTTTAGAAAATTAAATTTCCATCTTTCGCTGCGTATATGTTTATGTATGAGATGCATAGATTACATGTATTTGAATAATGGACATGCACGCACCCAATCAGTTATATTTGGCACCCAACATAAGTGTCATCATAATCAATACTAGGTCTCTACAAGAAACCTTTATCAACGAGTCTTACTTTATATCTTATAACCTTATTATTTTCATTACTTTTCTATACAAAATATCCATTACATCTACAAGTTTAATATCTTCAGGTGTCTGGACTATAAGTCTAAATTTTTTATGCTTAGCTATAGAATTCAATTTTATTTGAATTGCTTTTTGCCATAAAACCAATCATATTTTTTTCTACATTTATCAATAGTTTATGATTGAAATTATTATTCATAATTTCACTAGCTACTACAAATGAAAATATATTGTCGACAAATATTTTATCACATTTCCACATTTCTTCTATGTAAGTATAACTTATACCTTTTTTTCATTTTAAAATTCTTATATCTCTTCTAAAGCTAATGTCTCTTCGAGACTTTTGTCTCTTTAGGGACATGTGTTAGGGACATGTGTTTCCTATGGGACTAATGTCTCTTCTGAGATTTTTGTCTCTTTAAAGATGTGTTTCTTTGGGGACATATGTCTCTTCAGCGACTTATCTCTTCAAGGATTATTAACTATTCCAATGTTAGTGATTTAAAAAATGTGAATTTATTAGTTCGAGCATTAGTTTTAATTGGATCCTAATTGTTTACTTTTTTTTCTTAAGTGGAACAATATATTTTCATCCAAGTGATTTACTATGCTTTTAGCATTCAATAAATGATTCATCAGCTACCTTTTGATTAGACTGTTCTACATGAGCAATCACTTGGGCTTATGTATTAGTAGTTGGTATATTTGTCTTGATTACTTTTTATGCATACTGTAAATGCATCTAGTAATTTATTTGTAATTATTTGAAAATGCATAATCCTGTATACTTTATTTTTCATATTAATTTGTGTGAAGATCCAAATAAGACATTGTAGTTATTTTTCAAGAAAGTTCATGCCTTACTTTAAGATGTAATTTCCTTTCCTCTAATAATAAGAATATTGTTTCATCAAAATGACAATCCTTCAATCATGTGATAATTAGATCACCCATCAGAGGTTCAAGATATCTTATAATTGATGATTAGTTAAAACTATCATAAATCCCCCAGCAATGTTGAGGTCCAATTTTAGTGTATTATGGGTGATATACTCATTAAGGATTTTGCTAATCCATTTTTGTGTGAACATGTGGCACATAATGTTCTACATCAATTTTCACTTATGAACAATAGTCACCAAATATTTTAGATGTAAACTCATTAGCATTATCTAAATATATAGTTTTCATAGAGTATTCTAAAAATTGTCCCCTCAATTTAATAATTTGTGATAGTAATCTAGCGAATGCAATATTTCGTGTGGACAGTAAACAAACATATGATCACCATAAAAATGCATCAATCAAAATCATAGAAAAGTGAAAAAAGGTTAACTTGGTAAATGAATTTGATCCAGATATATCTCCTTGAAACTTTGTAAAAATGATGGAGATTCTAGACTAATCTTAGAAAGGATAGTCTAATTATAAGTTTGGCTTTGTGAGTAAGTGGTACAAAAAATCTCATTAGACAACAGAATCTTCAAGTTCTTTAATAGATGTTCATGAGAATTTTTAATGGTACTATGCATCACAGTTAATCCTGGATGACCAAGGCAGTTATGCCATAGCACAAATATTTTTGGATCACTAAACTTCTGGTTCATTATTGCATAGCTTTCAATTGAATAATTCAAACTAGATGATAAGGCAGAAAACTCTTCAAGTATACATTTCTTATTTAAAATGTTGTATTTTTAATCAAAGTCTCTGTTAACGTGTTTTTGGGTGTATGCATGTGATTGTGTACATGTTAAAAAACTTAAATATATGTCTCACATATTATTACCGTAATTCTAATCCACAATAATTTGGTGGGATTGTGGAGCTAGAATAGTAGCTTTGATTAATTTTCAGCAACATGTGTTCAAACTCTTTTAACACATAAATATTTGTTTTCAAGAAAATAAATTGTTTATGCAACTCTTGCATAGCACATTTGAAACCATATTTCATTGAAGCATGTTTTTATCCAAAAATATGTTTGCTTCTCAATTTTCTTGCTTTACTGTGACATGGTCGGATGATGGAATTGAGAGAGAATTGATCAATTCAATTCATCTCTATTTTAGAGGTTGAATAACTTTCATTTTCTTTTTGTTTTGTTTTCCAAAAAATAATAAATGACCTACCTTTTAATTTTGTTGGCCACCAATATTTTGTTTTTTTACTAATGTTTATCCATTGAATAAATTTACAGCACTATTGATTAACACAAATAAAATTGAAAATGACATCTTTATTTTCTTTTATTTTTGTGCTAGTGTAATTTAATTACCCACTTAATAAAAAATAAAACATTTTTAATTTTTATAAGTTTTATAAACTTTACTTCAATGGTGTTCCATTATTCATAATATCATGTCATTATTAATAGGTCATAGTAATAATTGTTTGTACCCCAATTGACATTTATAATAACAATTATTATATATAATATATAATTAATTATTCAAAATAATTTTGAATAATTATTTTACCTTACTTATTTTTATTAGCAAAGTTAATAGATTAATTTAAGGTAAAAATAATTTATGGACCAAATTATGCTACTTATCAACATCTCATTAGTTAACAACTTATGTCAACTAATTATATGATGTACTTAACAATTAAGTCTTGACAAATACACATCCCAAAGGATCTTTAAACAAACCTTTGGTTTATTGAAATTTCCTGGATCAAATTATTGAATCCAGTTTGCTACCCTAGTGCGCAACGAGTACACTTCATATTGTGACTCTCTAGATCCACGCTCGATTTGTCATATAGAACTCCTTCATACATCTATGAATGATGCCCCACACAAACGGTACGAATATTACGAAGCAGCGTGTTAGACCATACAAGTTGAGGTTATAGTGTTAGGGTCGGTGCTTACGTGTCATCCCTGAATGTACATATATACTTGTATATTTATACAAGTGTACATTCTCATTAAATCACTAATACCCATTAATATGGTATTATACATGTAACGTTAAGGACATTGTAGATCTGAAGGAGTTCAGATCAGATCTAAAAGGTGTTTAGATAAGGGTTCAGAGTTAGCCACGCTGAGAGGTATAAATGCTAAATGTGTAGCACAGTTAAGTGTTAGCTAGTTATAATACTCACCAGATCCAAGAGTTAGAACCTTGTCTGTAATAGGACATAGACCTAGGAATATACTAGTAACTGTATAGTTGCAAGAGTTACAATCGGGTGCCAAGAAATGCTAGTTGCGTAAGTATATTCTCGAATAATTATCCCTGATCTATTTCTACCGATGCGGGTTTATCGGTGGATACTATTAATATAGATCAGCATATGTCATACCTATAGGGTATAAATGGTCGTTCCTAACTGACCGTGAGCTTGGAGCTCGTATTAACATATAGGTATCCAGTTACGACTGGATATGGGACAGACTCACGAGGGCCTCCGATAGACACCCTATGTAAGCTGTCAATGGAGGGTCCTCTCGAGTTGAGTTGTATACGTGGTCCTTTGACTTGAGTGCCACAGTGGGCTTGTAAGTGACCCGCTATACTTTGGTTCTACGCATGTTACAAACCTTTTATGGTGTAACCGTTGGGTGTCACTGGGTACAAATATGGGATCCGTCAGCTCGCATAGGGAGTTTGATATCCAGATGCTTCGAGACTGTATCTCAAAAAATCTTGTGGCCACAAGTATTTATCTTGGGAAAGAGTTTCATTAGGGTAGAACAATATGGCAAAAGAGTTTGCGCATATTGTTCAGTGAGATACAAGTCTGGAGATAAGATATGGATAAGCACTAGGGAATTTGATGATGATAATCTATATCCCCTCACATCCAGGATATCATAACGGAAGGACTATACGTATGCATTGTAACCTCAAGTTGTATGGTTCAACGAGCTAATTTGTATATATGTGACGTGTGCATGGGGCATTGCTCACGGACTCACGAAATAGTTCCATTTGACGAATCAGGCGTAGGACTTAGGGAGTCCCGCGATATAGAGTGTACTCGTTGTGCACTGGGGCAGTGTGCTGGATTAAATTGTTTAATCTAACAATACCACGAGAATGCGTGCGTGTCTATATTTAAGTGTTAAATATAATAATTAGTTAATAATAATTATTTACTAATTGTATAATGACACGTAACGTATTGTGGACCCTCAGTTGAGTTAACCCAATTATGGGATTTAGTGGAACCCACTAGGGATGAACTTGGTAACTATTCATGAAGGATAAAATGGTTATTTCTCACTTTGATTATTTAATAGTTAAATAATCAAATATCTCTTTTTTTTATTAGATAATATATTATTATATTATATATATATATAAAGGAAAATGGAAAAGAGAGAGAAGAGATGAATTTGGCCAAATTGGCCGAGAGAAGAAGGGAAGCAAAAATGGAGAGAAAGACAAAGAAGAAGAAAAAAAAAGAGAAAAAAAAAAGGAAAAATGAAATTGTTTCATTTTTCTCTATGCTTCTAATTGAAGCAATGCTGGATTGCTTTAAACTTTTCATTTCTGATCCTTTTAGAGAAAATGATATAAACACACTCCCGATCATTTTGGAGATTAAGAGTTAATCCCGGACTAAATATAGGGATGTTGTTCTAGTTCACCAAGCCCACCGTGTGCTTTAAACTTTCTATTTCTTATCCTTTTGGAGAAAATGTTATAAACACACTCCCGACTATTTTGGAGATTAAGAGTTAATCCCGGGCTAAATATAGGGATGCTGTTCTAGTCCACTAAGCCCACCATTTTGGTGACTAGAACTGCACACAAATTGGTCTCCATGCGGACTCTAGGAAAAACACGTGTATAACGTTACACGTTTTGGTAAGTTCTCTAGCCTATAAATATATTAATGTGATTAATATATTATATTTATTGTGTTTATTGCAAAATTTATACGCTTCCACTGCGTTAGGCAATAGACACAATTGTACATACATACACCCACACGTGCCTTAAATCCGCCGATATATAGTATATACATATAATCCCTCCATCATTGATATCTTGGAATAGTAAAAATATAGATCATCACCATCAAATCTCTATTTGCCCAACCTTGAATTTATCTCTAAATTTATATTTCTATAAACAATATCATAAACACTTTTGCGATATTATTTAGCCCTATAAAAACTATTCTTAGGGTTTATAGTTGTGGTCACAAGATTTCTTAAAATATAATCTCAGAGCATCAGAATATACAACTCACTTATATGAGCTGACAGATCCCATATCTACACACATCGAACTCCATGAGTATCAAACCATACCAAGTGACACCCAATTGTTAGACCATGAAAGGTTTCTGATATGTGTAGAACCAAAATATGGTAGATCACTCATAAGCACACCGTGGTGCTGAGATCAAATGACCACGAATACTACTCAACTCAAAAGACCTTCCATTGATGGCTTTATGAGATGTCTATTGGAGGTCTTCATGAGTCTGTTCAATACCCAGTCCTTACTGAATAATTGTTACGAGCTTCTGTTAAATTCATGATTTGCTAAGACTAACCGTCTAAACCATACAGATATAAACATACACTAATCTATATTATTGAATTTCACCGATAAACCCACATTGATGAAATTAGATCAAGAACATAGTTTTAAGAATATACTTGCATAATGACATTTTCTAGCATTACTTGCAACTCTTTACAGCTACGTCATTACTAATATATTTTTATGTCTTTGTCCTATTTTAAACAAGGCTCTAACTCCTTAGATTTTGCTAACTCTTATAATCTGTTAACTCTTAACACTTATAACTTTTAATGTTAACTCTTAACACTGATCTATACTCCTTTAGATCAGATCTAAACTCCTTCAGATCATACAATGTTTAAAATATTACAAGCATTTTGCCATTAATAATTAATAATATTAATGATTTTATTAAAATATTAATTGTATAAATATTATAGCTAAATATTTATACATAATGGGATGACACATAAGCACAAATTTCAACAGTCTCAATGTGATATCCATTTCGGCGAATATCTTTAAAACTAAGCAGATTTCTTCTAAATCTACCTGCATATAAAGTTTTACTCATTTATAACTTTGTTCTACTTGCTTATAAGATTATTGCTCATCCAGAGTCTTCAATTAGATATGTAAGAGTTGATATCACTTTTCTTTCAATATTTCTTATTTCAAAGGTTAGTGTATGCAGCTGCACTGTTAGTTAAATAAGCATCCTAACTTTTTCAAAGTAGACAATCCATCTTTAAAAGTTATTCATTACATAAAAGTTTGTGATAGATATCAGAATGATAAAAGTCACATTTCATACAAAAAGACATAAGATGAAAATATTAATTAAAACTTGATAAATGGTCCAAAGAGCTTAGGGACATCCATATATATAAAATCTTTAGGAACTTAAGTCGTCAATAAGATTTATCTCTATATTTTATTCTATTGTCTTGATAGATGCCTCATAATGCACTATATTAATAATAAGTATTTTCATAATATTTAGGATGTTTATTCTCTTACCATTATATTTGTCTTGATTTTTATTCTCTCTTTTAGAGTTCTTTTATTCTTGGCACTTACAACCACCATAAGGGTGATAATTATGCTCTCTTTCTCTCCCACAATTACATCCAACTTTGTTATGAGTATTTACATTCGCTTCTAAAAATGATAGAGAACCAGTTGGACGTGATTCGTAATTTTTCAATACGAACTCATTATTTTGCTTAGCAAGTAGAAGATATTATATTAATTCTGAGTATTTTTAAATTGGCATTTGCGATACTGTTGTTGCAGAATCTTATTAGAGGCATAAAAAGTAGATAATGTCGTCTTTAACATATCTTATTATGTAATATTCTCATCACAAAATTTCTACTGTAAGGTGGTTATTATCAAAGTAGAATTGTATTTAACAACAATTCTAAGATTATACAATCTTAGATTTATCTACTCATGTCTTGCTCTTGAGAGGAACATATCATATCTTTCTTTTAGATTTTCCTAGAGGATCTGGAGGCCATTAAATATTGAGCTTTTAATCTCTTATGTAGATGATAACAAAGAAAAGTCATAGTTCTCAACTTTTCTTACAAGGACACGTCATTTTCTTTTTCAATCTTTTTTTAAACCATTGGCTTTAAGGTGCATTTTAGCATCCAGTACCCATGATATATAATGTTTTAAAGGCATCATGTGCAAGGATTTGTAAATTTGTAAAAGATATTTTCAAGGGCTTTAAATATAAAGAAGGAAATTAAAATTAGTATAAATATTATTCAACAAATTCATACTACAAAATAATATTCAATATTAAAAGTAATGTTTAAGAGGTATGACATTCCATATACATAAAATAATCATAATTAATAGACAAGGCCTTCCATGTATTAGTAGTATTGAAGAGGCTTAGCCTTTCATTGATAATAATGAGGAGGCATGACCTTCTATAGATTAATAATAAAAGGAGGCAGGAACTTCCATAGTTAATAATAATAAGGAGGCATGACTTTTCATAAATTGATAATAATAAAGAGGCGTAGCCTTCTATAAGATAATAATAATGAAGAGGCACAACCTTCTATATAACAATGAGGAGGTGTAGCTTTCCATATGAATAAATAATTAAAAAAATAAATTCAAAAATTATGATATAAAACTTCAAATTTTAAATTAATGAGATTAATTATTAGAACTTCAAATTCTAACTTATTAATTTGTTATGCAAGCTTTAGGTTGCATATAAAATATTCAAATTTAAAAGAATAGACATAATATAAATTAAAATAACTGATACATAATATTATCCTTATTTTTTTATATGAAAGACCAAAATAAGTGGTAACCACAGTACATACTCATAAGGATTATATTATACAATAATATAGACACAATATAAATAATAATTAATTATAAAGAAACATGTAAAAATAAAAAAATATAAATAAAGTAAGTCAAGAAATAATATAAAAATTAAGAACTAAACTTACTTGACAATCGTGCTGATAACGTGTTATAAATAAATAATAAAAAGAAAAAATTAAAGATAACTCAAATACTTAAAACTTGAAAAATATTATAGTACTTTTGAAAATATTGGAAGTGAATGAATTATAAAAAAATCTGTACACATATTTATAGGCAAAGAAAAAAGAGATAAAATTTACCAATTTGCCCTCACTGCCTCACCATCTAACTTTAACAACACCTTATTTTTTCTTTACTCCTCTTATTTTGTTCTATATGTATTATAATATTTACACACACTAAAATAAACCGCTTTTCTTAAAACAAACAAAAAAATTGAATTGAGGACAAAAATTCTCATTTCTTAAACATCAATTTTAACCTTTTATTTTTTTTTTGAATAATTTTAACTTTTCTCTTTTATTTTTATTTGAACTTAAGTAATTACAAGTATAAAATGCATGCACAACCATTCGAATTATATAAAAAAATAATTAAAAAAAGTAAACCACTTGAATGGAGAAAAATCAGTTTCTCTCCTTTTTTATTTTAACTTTTTTATTTTTTAAATATTAATTAAAATACTTCTAAAAAGAAAGGAAAAATTGATTAAATATGATTTAAGGGTGCAAAGGCAAATCTCAAAATTGTACATGAACAAGTCACGCTAGGCGTCGGCAATTGCGTAATTTCAGAAGAACATAAATTCTTTTTTTTTTTTGAAAAGTGGCGTAAATCGTTCTTAAACCCTATACAGTATTCTACTCTGTTCCCGTCACAAGTGAAGGGAAGAAGAAAGTTGTAGTTAACTCCGCAATGGCAAAGAGATTATTTCCAGCATTCAATCGCATATTGGTTGAAAATATTCCTCCAGAAAAAACCAATTCCGGAATCTTACTTCCTGAGAAAACTTCCAAGGTTTTATAATAAATTTCTCTCTCTCCCTCTTTAATACTTTTACCCTTTTCATAATTAATATATGCATATTAACCTAGTCTCTTGTCATTCAAATTTAATTTTGTTTCTTGGGATGATTTTACTTGCCTGAGTTCAAGTACCCTGTTCTTGTTAAACTATTAGCTTGGCGCTTGTATGTATTTTTCTCTTCTCAAATCTTCTATTTCCGTTAGTATATCTCTCAAAACTTGCTCTAGGAGTCTTCCATTTATAGATTATTCGTAATTTCCTTACCTTTTAAGTCTGAGAGTAAAACAATTTCACTGTTATCTCTCTGATTGTAGAAAGTGGCATCTACTTGACAAATGTTAATACAACTATGTGATAAGATAGAGTTAAGCATCCTATTATCAGTAAGGGAAAGAATTGAGCTTAAAGCACAATTTTAGTTTTAATTTGCAAGGTTTCACAAAATCAGTCAGAATATTTATGTCCTTGTTGAGAGGTTTGTTGTGCATGACAATTGATGGATGAATGGTCGTCTAGGAATTGTCTCTGTGTGAGTGTGCTTTTTTTTTTTTTTTTTCCGAAGATGTCTCTATGTTGATAGTTCTAACATGAAATTGCAATACATTTCTCTTACTTATCTACACTTTTGATAGCCATGCTATTGGGTTGGGGAAATAAAGATTTTCTATATATGCAGTGTGTTAAGTTTCTTGTTTATTTATTTGTTAGCTGGCTACCGAAGTTTCTTGTTATTGTTGTGTTAATTGCTACTTTCCATGTGATAAAAAAATTTAGCTGAACTCTAGAAAAGTTATTGCGGTGGGTCCAGGAGGTCGTGATATCCATGGAAATCTTAATCCTGTTAGTTTGAAGGAAGGAGATACAGTTCTTTTTCCCGAGTATGGAGGCACTGAAGTTAAGCTCGGTGATAAGCAGTATGTTTTACTACCTCCTATTGTGCTATACAACTCCATTTTGAATTGAGGTTTTCATTGATTTAATGGCTGCCTATGCTTGTGTGCAGAATACATTTATAATTTTCTTAACTGTAGCATGGTTATCATTACTTATACCATATGGATAATCAAAATATGTTTAATGCCGGGGGAAAACTTTGCCGAATCTAGAATTTGTAATAGTTCAATAGATGGACTTCCATAGAGGGATTAAACTTTTGAAATCAACTGCCTTTATAATTGGTCTTTCATATTACTGTCTATTATTTCTGGTGTAAAAGAGTTGTCTTGACGGAAGTTTCAATCATTCAATGCCTCTCATATGTCTGTTCATTAGTAGGGGATTGTGCTCTCGTGTTCCTTAAAACTGTTGCACTTGTGATAATACTGCCAATTGTAGAATTATCATGAAGTAAGTAAATTAGATAAATGGTTTTAATAAATATTTCCTAGTGGCATTATGCTGTGCATCATCCTCTTTTATGAATGTTCTGGTAATTTGAACACTTTTTTTTTTTTTGAAGGCATAGTTTGAACACTTTTACCATGTACTTTTCTAGCACTTTACTGCTTTTAAAGGTCTAATGGGGGGTTCTGACGTATTTGGGATGCTTTCCGAGCTTTATATATTTTTGATATCATTGATATTTTGTATAGGCTGTTACTGTAAAGGTCTGGCAATTATTCCTTTTGTTTTGTTATGTGGTGGTGGACATCTATTCCATCTTTTTTGTACTTCCTATAGTATTCATAATATTTGTTTCTTACAAAAAATAAAAAACAAAAGAATAAGAATGATTTTCTGTAATTAAATCAGAAAATCATACACATGCATAAATAAAACCAGAATAATATGATAATAGTATCATAAATTATTTAATTATATGATATATGTTTTATTTTATTATTCTGGTTTTACTTTTTTTGTAAAAAGCCCGTTAAAGGCTATTGTTGTAAATTTTTTAACCTAAAAGCTCTTCCTTCGTTATAAAAAAGGCTAAAGGCATTAATAAGAGATCAATTCATTCTTTTAAAATTTATTATCTCTAGCAATAAATTTTTTGTGCCTTCTCTCTAGAAATCCCTATTGAAACTTAGAATTAGGAGATTAATGGAGACCCCTAACCCCTATTTGGCACTGTTTGTGAGAAAATTTATCAACTAATTTAGTGATCTCTTAAATACAAATAACAGATTTGTATGAATTTTTTTTAAACTTAAATTTTTAGAATTATTGGAGATTAAATTGCTTTTGTCATGTGTGTTACATTTAAAACTTTAAAAAAGTGGAATTGATATTTTAGCCAAATATCATTTTAATTATAAAAATTAATTGTTGTAATTATTTTATTATTTTAATATTATCGTTCATTTTTCATAAAAAATATGTAATGGCATGAAAAAAGTGATTATTAATTTATCTGTTTTTATCTTAGAAATTGATTCATGGCATCTTTTATTATCGAAATGAATCTGAAAAAAATTAGTTGATGATTTAACTTTTTTTTTATTTGATGGTACTAGATTTGTTTGGGAGAATAGAAAAATATTGAGTAATTATTATTTTAATCTTTGTTTTGTTATCCCCATGAGCTGAAATGAAGAAAAGTCAGTTGATGATTTGTTCTCTTTCGTTGGGTAATACCGAGGCTACTTGGGAAGATGAGAAAGCATTCCTTCATTTGAAGAATAACAAGGCTATTAGGAAAAAGGAAAAGCGTTAAGTCTTGATTATTTTATTCTTTGTTTTGTTATCCCCATGAGTTGATCCAGCAATAATAATAATAATAATAATAATAATAATAATAAAAGTCCATTGTTAACAAAACCATTAAATTACATCACCCTCCTTATAAAAATGTAAAAGTCTCTTGCATCATTCAATTTAATTTATCATTTACTGTTTGACTTTTACGATTTTGTTGCATAAGTTATTTTAATATTGTTGAGAATTTATCACTTAAGTGTTTAATAATTAATAATTATTATTAAAACAAAATAAATGTCGATTGATGATTGATTATTTGTAACAAGGGACTTTTATTTACTGTTAACAAGGGACTTTTATTTTTATTTTTTTGCTGGATCAATTCATGGGATAACAAAATAAAGATTAAAATAATAATAATTTAATATTTTTCTCTTCTCCCAAACAAACTCAATACCATAAATGAAGTAAAATCATCAATCGAATTTTTTGCTCTTAATTTTGACAACAGAAGACGCTATGAATCGATTTTCAAAATAAAAATAGATAGATTAATAATTATTTTTTTATGTTATGACTTATTTTTCACAAAAAGTAAATAATAATTTAAATAATAAAATGATTGTAATAATTAATTTTTAAAATTAAGATGCTGTTTGTTTAAAATATCAATTTGACAGTTTCAAAGTTTTAGATGCAACATTATGACAGAAGCAATTTATTCTTTAAGAATCTTAGAAATTTGAGTTTAAAAAAAATTCATACTAATTTATTGTTTGAATTTAAGAGATCACCTAATTAGTCAGACAAATTTTTTAACGGACATGCCAAATTGAATTAGGGGTCTTCTAAAGCCAAGTCATGGTTACGTCACAAAATAATCAAGAACTCAAATGCTTTTCAAGTTTTCTTTAACTGCCTCGTTATTTTCAAATGAAAGGAAAGTAAGCCGTCAATTGACTTTCTCCTCTTTTCAATTCATAAATATAAAATAAAGATTAAAATAATCAAAGATTCAATGTTTTCTCATCTCTTACCAAATGAAAGATAAAAATCATTAATTAATTTTCTTCCATTTCAACTCACGTGGATGGCAAAACAAAGATTAAAATAACTATTGTTCAATATTTTTCTCTTCCCCTGAACAAATCTCGGTACCATCAAATGGAGGAAGCTAAATTATCAATTGATTTTTTCCTCTTCATTTCGACAACAAAAGATGCTGTGAATCGATTTTCAATATAGAAATAGATAGATTAATAATCACTTTTTTCATGTGCCATGACTTGTTCTTTACGAAAAGTGAATGACAATTCAAATATTAAAATAATAAAATGATTCCAACAATTAATTTTTTGAATCAAGATGTTATTTAGCTAAAATATCAATTTGACAGTTTCAAAATTTTAGATGTAACACGTATGATAGAAATAATTCATTCTCCAAGAACTTTGCTACTAGAATTTAAGAGATCACTCAATTAGTCGATAAATGTTTTAATAAATGGCGTCAAATGGAGGTTAGGGGGTCTTCATTGATCAACTAACCACATGCTCAAATTGGAGGTTTTAGAGAGAAGTTGGAAAAAAATAATTTTAGAAAGATTTTTATGATTATGAATTTGAGTCCATTAATGCCTTTGGCCTCCCTTTTATAGTGAGGGGAGAGCCCTTAGGTTGCTAAAAATTACAAAATTGCCTTTTAATAGGCCTTTTATGCCCTTAATGAGTTTTTACAAAATAAATGATTTTTTATGGTTCCTACGGTGCAACATAACAAGGGACTGACATTTACAAGAATCCTCTAGTCAAAATTTTCTTCCTTGATTTTTCTCTTCTCCTGTTCAGGTACCATTTGTACGAGGATGATGATATCCTGGGAACACTTCATGACAAATGAAATATGTTAGCCATTGAAAAGTATCAAGTCCAAGTACGAGGACTATTCTTGATATTTGGTTGTTTTAGGCTCCTCGCATCTTTGTGACTTTTAAGGTATCATATATTTAAACTTGCTTTGGACTTGACGGATGCTCTTTTTGATATTATTCAAGGAGCAAGTTTAGAAAACAAACAACCTACCACGGGCAGCTCAACTGGCAAAGCAGTGGGAAGTCAAGCAAGGACCCTTGTGTAGAACTTAGGTTCGAGTTCTTTCTCCTTCATGGACTTGGTGGATTATTGTGGAGCCTTAAATGAGCCCGTATTAAAGTGGGAGGCCCTGGCGGTGGGTTGCTGGGCTAGTCTCCCCGGGGTTTACCGCAAGGGTTCCCCGTTCCAAAAAAAAAAGTTTAGAAAACAATATGGTACTGAATGTTGCTAACAACTTCAATTTGATCCTCTCATACTCGAAGAGCTTTTGATCCTCTCATACTCGAAGAGCTCATGGCTCTGTGTTTTCATCTTTCATCCTCTCGCTTTCTCATTATACCAACTTTTTTTTATACCTGAATTTTCCATCTTTTAAATCAAAATCAGAAATTCTAAATGTTTAGGCAATTATGCTGGCCTTTAAACCATTCAGGGAATGGGAGGTTGGTTTAAACCGAATCAAGCAACTGAGCGGGATGCTTCGCTGCCTTAATTTTTATATTTTATTCCAGTAAATTATTTTCAACTAGCTTGAACCATGAGATTATATCGTCTTTTCATTTTATGTATTTGCATGACTGAGTCATAAAAGAATTGCTGTATGCAAAATCTAATGTTCCTGTTCCACAGCCAAGGACATGTCTTCCCTTCAGCCAAGGAAATGCCTTTCCTTCCCTTATTTGAAGCTTTGCAAGTTCTACATTGTCATCTCCAACCCTTAAAAAGTTATTTTTTAAAAAAAGTATTCTTATTTTGTTGGACTGCGGTATCAAGAGAGGAGAGTGCGACGAGAGTCAAAGAAAACAGAAAAAGCTATTTCTGTTCCACTTACATGTTTTTATACAATTCCTGAATTTGAGGCTTTAAATAGCACTTAAATTTTTTATGTTGTCAACTGAACTTGTTTATTAATTTCAAGTTTAATAAAATAAATAAATAATATAAAAAATTATTTTAAAAACTATTTTGACCATGTATTTGTTGCATTTTTCCTTTTTTTTTCAATATTTTTGAAAGAAAAAGGGATAATTTAATCTTTTGAATTCGACGTATTTTTTAAATTTGTTATTTTTGTTTTAAAAAAATTAATTTTATCTTAATTCATTACCATTCAAATAGATGGAAATTTAGTTTTTTTTTATTTAAATTTTTACAATGACAGTTTAGCTCTTGATGATAAGCACAAAATCTTTCTAAAAATTTCTCAATCTTAATTTGGGCTTACGAATGGAGCATGATTAGAGAATTCGAGGATAATTGATCAACCTTCGTCGCTTACTCTGATTGAAGAACCATCACCTTCTCTTTTAACCAAGTTAAAACACCATTCGAAGGAGCTTTTTACAAAATTCATTGCTTTCAGATTGCAAATGAATGGGCGGGTTTTTGGTCGGCAACCAGACGGTGGCGATTGAGTGCAATTTGGGTGGGATTTTGTCGGTGACTGGGCGGTGCATTTTCTCAGCAAGTAGACGCTGCAATTTGGCGACGAGTGGAAATAGTTAGTTAAGAATTAGGTGTTATTCTTCTGAACTAATTAATTGGTTCTTTTCTTTTCCTTTTTAAATAAAATTCAGTTTTAGAATTATTGATTAACTGATTTTACAATATAAAGTAGAACTATTGGTTTTTTTTTCTGGGGATGGTGATGAAGACGTGGGGAGAGTGATTTAATGTTGATGAATAATAATGAAAATACCGACTATTTGATAATGAATTTGTGATTTTTATAAAGAAATTTTATATTTCAAAGGAGTTAGAGGTTTTGTCTTGAGCTTGTCCAATCTACACCTTTGGTTGTCTTGCTCGGAGGAAGTCAAAGTAGATGAGGTGTTGACCAATGATAGCGTTGATGAGAAGTGGTTGACAGCGGAGTGATTATGGATGAGTTGAGAGAGTGGAAATTGGGCAACGTTGAAAGATTGAATATATATTTTTTATTATTATAAATTTAATATAAAAATTTAAAAATAAATATTAAATAATTAAAGATTGTGTTACATGTCTTTTTTTATTTTATCTTTATTAATAACTAATAATTATTTTACTTGATTATAATAAAACATCTTATATGTTAATATATATTTCCTCTTCCTATTGAATTATTTTTTATCCTTCAATCATCAACTACAAAATTGAATTTTTTAAAACAAGAATAAATTCCAATAATAGGTTAAATTCAAAGGATTAAATTCTCCTTTTCCCTTCTTAAAACAAAATTTTAAGTGTAAATATAATGTAAATTCTCTTATGATATGATTAAACCACTAAAATTATAAAGACTATAATGTAGTTTTGATATTGTTTTAAGATAAGGACAGGGATCCGTTTACCAACTTGAAAAGAAAACATTCCCAGCAAATATTCAATTTTTCCATCCCTAATAGCATTTATATCAATTTGTAAGTCCCATTTGTTTTAATAATATAAACTTACAGTGATAATTTGTGTTCATAATATAAATTTACTTTATCAAGTAACTATCCATAAATTTGACAATAATAGAAATACTTTATCAAATAAATAGACAAATCAGCAAATTCATGATTTGCATAAAATGCTCACTAGATTAGAGGCGCAATGACAAGCCATCAACACTAACACAGATTCCAGAAGCAAACATCAAACAAACAACAATACGACCTACTCCTTTCAGTAAAAGGTTATAAATGGATGAGACAATGGCTAATCAATGATTGATTTTGCATGAATTTTACCTTCCATTTTTTTCCCCTTTTTCCACAACAATATTTTGGAAATCTGTAAAAATCATAAAAGCTATTTTTCCATATCTTTCAATAACTTGATATAGCTCCTAGCAGCATCCAAGCTCAGTTCTTCATATACCTGGAAATAATTGTCAAAAATATGAATTTTATTGCATTAGTAACATAAATTGAAATTTTGAACAGGATGAATATTGCGTGATGAAGGAATGCATACGAGTTTCTTATGAACTTGTTGGAAAGTCTGGCAAAATTTTTCTGCTTCTGCTGCATCCACCTATTCAACATGGTCAACAAATGATAATTTTACCCACATATACATTAAAAATATCAAGGATTGCAAACTTATATTGAACAGCTACCAGACATCAAGATAATGTTAAACGGGAACAGAAAATTTGAAAATTCTAACCCTAGTCAAGACAATATCTTCAAATTCTAACACAAAAGTACAAAAACCTTAAAGCTCTAATATGAAATTTGTAACGTCTAACACAAAACTTGGAATGTTTTAACACAGCTTGAAATCTTGAATATATAGTAGTGAATTCCATATTGACCATATAATAGTTACTTCTCTGTCTAAATTATCTGATTAAGCATTCAATGGACATAAGTGATCCATTTGTTTGATCATACCATATATACTGATCACAAGTCCATTCCTCAAATGGAAGTCTTAAGAAAGAATATGCCATCACCAAATACCATTATATGAGAAATTAGATCAAATGGTTAATATAGGATTAAAAATCACTACCACAACAGATAATGAAAATCAAAGTTCACTGTCAAACATGAACACTGGTCACCTAACCATGCCCTAAGATTTAGGTAGTGCTATGAAGAAGAGAAGAAAAAAAAAGTGAGAGTAGGAACTTGTTATCTTAGCATATTATAGGGCAAAAGATAACAACAAACTAAATGCCTTAAATCTGCTAACATGTGTAAATGGCATGATGAGGTAGTGAACTTGATAAAAAAATAATACGCAACAAGCATACCTTCCTCCTAGTCACCAGCTTTAGCTTCTTCCAAAATGTATCTGTTGAAACAAATCCAACACAATCAACTTGTTTCACTGTCAAGATATAAACATAAAACTAGGGAATCTTAAGAATTCCAACTGTACCCATACCATCTCAATCTACTTCTCATCAAATTAGAAGTGATAAAAGTTAATAAAGAAAAACAAAAAGAATATGATGCGTCCAAATGATGCCGGGGATATCTCAATAAAAGGAGTACCAGTGCACTAGAACTGGATACAATATTTATACTTGTCGGAGTTGGATTTGTCATGTGTTTAAGTTAGATTTTAGTTTTATCTGTCATAAGATAGACCTTAATTTACAATTAATACGAAAAAAGTTGGTTTCTTATTCAACTCTCCATATACTTGTCCCCCTTGTAGTTCCTTTCTATCTAGTATCACTAACTTCTGCTTGTTTCTTATCACTCCTCTCCTCTCTATCCTACATCAAAAAAAATTTAGTGGGAAAAAAAAAAGATAAAAAAACGTGAAACTAATAAAAATGCCCAAAAAGCAATACTTCCTATAAGTCCGAAAGTGCCTCCATATCTTTCAAAAATACATTGGTCACAGCACTGATAGATTATCAAGTATTTAATAGCCAAACGAAGCTCTCTGACTGATGGCACCAAACTAACAGAACACTGAAAACTCATTACTAATCAGATGCTAGCTGAAATGCAGGAAAAAGTATAGTATGAACAAACTAAGTTTTAATGACATACCATGTAGGTCAGTTCCCTGATTCTCCATTTGCTTTTCATTCCCTTCATCCCATGCATCTTGCCATTCCTCTATCTGCTGTTCAAATGTCAGAATAATTTAAGCCATCACTGAATGTATAAGGTACGGTTCTTATCCTTTTATTAAAAAAGTAAACAAATAAATATGGGATGAATGATGCAGTCTTAGAAATACCTCCTCATACTTTGTTGAGCATGAAGTTAATTGTCTTGAAGAATCTAATTCAAACTGAAATCATAAGATGGTAGATTAACAAACCTTGCAGACACAAGAAGCACAGCTGTAAACATCCTAATTATATCACACAAGTTCAAGTATACAAACACATAAGTTCCACAATCATAGTTTTAGACTGTTTCACATCTTAACATTTCTTACCAAGAAGTTTCACCTTTCATAATTATTCAGTACATAATCAGAATCGCATAATTCTATCTTGAATTCAATACAGAATTAGCCTAAGTAAAATCAACTTCAAAACCTTGAAATCATATATTTGTACTCCCTCCAATTAAGTTGTAATTTGCCTGTTATGCATTTCAACATAACATGCCAAGACACACCCATCTGACTGCCTTTCATATTTTTGCTAAAAACGATGATTATAACTGTTGGTTCCATTTATCTTTGATTCCAACAAAGCTTCTTTCTTTTTCTTTTTTTTTCTTATTTTGGAAAAGAAATTGGGATTATTGTCACCCACCTGATATGAATTGAGTTAAAAGTTAATGAAGCAGAGATTTTGCCTAGATTAGAAGAATCCCAACAACTCAGAGACAGACAAATTTGATTTGATGGACAAGGACGAACAAGTGTTAAAGAGTATTAATACAAACACTTGGACTGTGACAGGAATATCAATACGAATCAAATACAAGAATAGATTAAGAGAAAAAAAGAAACCTGATAATCGCGAGATCGAACTACAGGGAAAAGTTCCAGAAGCCGTCGAAATTCACTTTCATCCATCTTCTCGATTAAACTCCAAAACTCCCAACAACCACGCGGCTTTTTACTTTCTCATTCGGTGGGGTATTTAAACCTAAAAGTCACTTTCAACTCTTTATTGTTACAATAATAATACACATCCCAAATTCAGATCATAAATTTTATATTTTAAATAAAGTGTTAAATATTTATTAATTTTCATAATTTTTATAATTATTTATTATAATATTTTTTTTACTCAATAATTACTTAATAATTTTAAATTCAAATTTTTGAGATATAATTTAAAATATATAATATCACTTTATAAATTAATGAGTAAAATAAATAATTTAAGATAATAAATAATAATAAAAATATGATAACAATATTGTTTTACTTATTCAATTATATTATACCACCTTAATTTATATAAATGAGTTTGTATAAAAATTTATATGTGTATTATTACTCATCTTTATACATTTAAATTAATTTTTATTATTAATATTTTCTTTAGGGGTTTTAAATTCGAAATCTTTATTAAGATGAAGGTAGACATATTATCAATTTTTTACTACTGAACAGTTAAGCAATTATTTTTGTTAACACTTTTTCAAAAGTACATTTGTGCTCTTGTTTTTTTTTCTTGAGAAATTGTGTTCTTTTATTATTATTTTCTTTAAACTTTTAAAATATAAAATTTTATGTTTCTTTTTAAATTAATTTTCTCCTTTTCGTTTCTTTTTGTTAGAGTTGTTTGTCATTTGTGACAACTAAGAATAGTTTGCTTATATCGTTTTATATTTTGGTTAAGGAACTAAGTAAGATAGTAAAAGTTTTTGTTCCTTTTTAATAATTAGATATAATTTTATTGGTCCATGTATATTTTCTTCATTTTTTTTTTACCGGTGTTCATTCAAACACTATAAGAAGTTGACACACCTATATTATTTATTTACATTAAAAAATCTATGTATAGTTAGTTGTTCATAAAATTATTAATTTTCTTTGTAATAATGTTACATCTCAAATTTAGATTTAAATTTTGGATTCGAAATGCGATGTTAAGTAATTATTGAATAATTAATTTTATAATTATTTATTACATCATTTTTTTATATAATAATTATTTGATATTTTATTTAAAAATTCAAAATTTAAAAAATATAATATTTTTTTATAAAAAAAGGGTCAGTAGTTTATCAGTCAAAATTAATTTGCAGCTTCATTTTTTTAATCTTTTCAGCTGCAACCTAATTTTTAATTTCAATAATAGTAAATGGTTGCTTATTGGTTGTTTTCTCTTTCAATTGCAACTGGTTTTTTTCTTTCAATTTTAGCCTACTATTATTTTTATAGCAAAAAAAAATTTCTCTATATTTTCTTTTCTCCTCTACAATTGCAAACGCCAATGTTAAAAAAGTAAAACTGTAAAAGAAATCATCAGCTGAACAACTTGTAATAAAAAGAAGTAATATAAAAGATGTTTTATGATGATAAAAATGGAACAAAAACGGTAATTAGTCACAATGAAAAAATGATTATTTATAAAAAAAAATATGAAGAGTTTGTATAAAACATTAATGAAATAAGAAGGAATGATTTTTCTAGAATGTATGTAATACGCGAGGAGCATTATGGTATCCCATTCATTTGCACAAGCATGATGAAATCCATACTAATTGGTTATGTCTTGGTACCAACCTACATAAAATTACTTCCATTAATAAATTTGTATAGCTTATCATAATCAATATAAGAATTCAAAAAATATATATAATTATATATCTACAAAATAATTGTTGTATAAAAATCTACAAACTTCCAAGTCTAAACCTATACATATACTCAAGCACATTATCAACATAAATCGTGTGGACCCACATTATTTTATGAGACTCAATTTGTAGGTGATAATTTAGTAGATATTGAGTTATACTAAATAAGATTCAAAGCATGTAAACTCTTTAATTATAGCCTACTTGAGAATATTCAGAGTAAGCCATATTAGTAAGGCTAATGGAGAAACACAAGCACAATATCCACTTTATTTGACTATTAAAATTTTTTTAAAATCGAATTTTATTTTTTCTTTATTTTACTTGGTAACTAAATCACTTCATAATTTTTTTATTAAAAATAAAATCAATATATTACTATTTTTATTCAACAAATTCATTTTTTTTCCCTTTTAATAGGATTACAACTCAATAAATAAATGATATTTAGGAGGATAAATGGTTAAATAAAGTATTTTAACTCAATACAAATTCTAACCCTATAAAAAGGCCTTGCATTAAATGTAAAAATCATCATTAAGCATCATTCTCAATCATGAATCATCCATTAGCAGCTATAGCCTGTAATCATCATCATTCGCAATCATTCACCACTAACTATCTTTCAATCACGATCTTAGTTTTCTTTTTGATCACCTTTACATCCTACATTGTTATTCAAACACCTTGAAACATTCAAATTAAATCCTCTTATTATTCATCGCAAATTACAGCATGAAATCTTAAAAGAGCACATACTTTATTTTTTTCTAGTTCATTTTTGGCAAGCACAACATCACACCCATTGGCATTCTCCTCATTATTACATAAGACCAATGAACAACAGTTCTTTATTTGTTCCAAAGCTCCACATCCATACAAATATATTGTCAATCCATAAACACAAGGTTTAAGGGGCATAGTCCCTTTCACCTTTCAAACTAGGATCGTTATGGCCTAAAACCTAGACTTTTCTACATAAGAAATGCCTTTTATCAATCTACATTAGTTAAACAAGTATGCATATCATCTTTGTCACAAGTTTCTCCATTATTTACTATACCCTCTCATACTTCTCATAGTTTAAGACTAATTTATCCAAAATTTCATTTTTTTTAGGACAGTTAGAGAAAATGCGCAATATCAAGCCTTTTAGACTCTAAGAACTCTTCAATGGTTTGGTGGACCCTATTCCCAAACTTATAAGGGTGAAGAAGCTGAGATCTACTTTTTAGGCCCAAACTATATCTTCATATAGCTTGCCACATCAGTAGAAGAACCACTACAGCTAATAAAGTTCTACCATCTCATGATCTCCCAGAACTATCCTAATATTTTGGGACGCCACTAATGAGTTTGGTTAGGATTTAACAATGAAAAAGTTTAGAAGAAAAGATAAAATATGAGAAACACTTTTATTGGAGAGCAAAAAGAGTCCTCTCTTTATGAGAATTCTTAAAACAATCATTATATGAATTAGGAAGAAACTCAAGGAGCTAATCAGGCTACATACACTAATTTAACCATCATAACTTAGGCTTTAAAATGATGCCATGCAATAGATTTTACTGCAAAGTTGAAAGGAGTTGCTTTAAGCCATCACTTTGGCTAAATCAACAACACTCTTATGGCTATGATAGTTGTGCCAAATATTGTCTAAGTCACTTCTGAAAAAGAGACATAAATAGCACATGCTAACAATGGTATACAAGAAAGAAGAATAGCAGCCCTTACATGATTTGATATTCTAGCAATAATCATTCAAGTTAGACGTAACAACCTTACGGCAAATTTATCAATGGCATGAAGGGAGATCCCAAATAACACTTTAAGAGATTTATAGACTCTTATGGAGCATATGTTAATAATAAGTCTATGGTTTAGGGAATTCTTCAAGTCCTTTATAGGTCGTGCATATACATAGTATAACTCACTATTAGTTGGATCTATTTTTATTTGGGAAGAAATAGAGTTCAAATTTTTCAAGAAATATTTCCAAAGTGAAGAGAGAGTCGTTATAATCCATCTTAACTGAACCAAATATGATCCTTTGGTTGAATATGTTAAAAGGATTAGAGACTTGCCACTAGGCTACTATTAGCAGAAAGAGGAGAAGGAACTCCTAGAAATTAGTGTCAAAAGCATGCTAAGCTAATACCAGGCCCATTTTAAGAATATAGGAATTGTCTTGTTTATCATGCTTGTAGAAGCTGCCAAAAAGACCACCTTGTCAATTAAAATCTTTATTGGCAGGTAGTACCCAATGAGAAGAAGGAAACAGATCCACAAGTCATGTATGTGGATAATTGAACCAAGTCGTATAACAGACGTTCTAAGAGAAACTATCAAAGAGTGATCTATACCATTGAGTGAAGAAGAACTAAACACCTTTCTGGATCAGTGGATAGCAAATAAGGATGGCAAAAAGGCCTAGATCCCAAAAACCCCCGAGCCTGACCTGAAAAAATCTAGATTATTTAAGAATTGGATTTGAATTTTTTAATTTTTATTTAAAAAATCCTAAATTAATTCTTAATCTTTGATATATGAATCTAACAATTGATTTACAAAATAAATGCCCTAAAAGTTTAAATTTAACCTAAAAAATTGAAAAAAAAATTTGTAACAAGGACAAAAATACATATTAAACTATAAATACAAATTATACAATACAAACTAAAAATATAAATCTAACAATTGTTTTATTAAATAAATATCCTAAAAGTTTATTTTTATCAAAACAATGAAAAATATTTTTTAAAAAATTGGAAAAAAAGGGCTTAATCCGAATCTAACTTAGCCCAAAAAATGGGTTTATATCACCCTACCTATTAAAAGGAGCTTAACCAAAAAGAAGAAAATAAGCCTAAATATCTGTCATTTACATCAAACATTTAATCACCTTCACCATGCATTGTAAGTAGATTTAAAGGTTAATCTACAACAAGATCAAGGATGAAAACTTAAAAGTGGCCAGTAAGCCACAACCTATAGACCTTAACCTATTTTCACGACATGAGGAGCAAAAGGCAGTAATGGTTAATTTACTTGAATACACTGAAGTCATCTACCCTATATAAAGAAATATTGTAAAATGTTGTAATAATTAATAAAGAAGAGCATAAGAAGCAATAGGAGAAGCAATAAATCTTAAAGTTAAAGCCCTATAGTGAAACCCAAGTTCAAATCCTTATTTGATCACCTAGAGTACGAAACCAATACATATGAAGCCGTGATGAACATTTGAAAGTGCGAAATATACTGCCGAGCTTCATTGAAAACGCAAGAGTCATACAATCTTTTAAGGTCACCCATTTTTTATTATACATTTAATAATAGTTTTATATCATTATTTTACATTACTAGTTTCACTAACCTCCACAACTTAAGCATGTTTACTAACCTTTTATTATCCTAATTTAACATTGACTAATCTAATTTCTAACTATTCTTCTAAAATTTATTTTATTGTTGGCCTTGCCATTTAATTTTCTTTTATTTAATATTTTATTTCATTTTTCTCTTATTTGTAATATTTATTGTTATCGTATTTTATTTTACTTCTTTGTATGAGTGGTTGATTTCGAGATCCTAAGTCTCATCATTTGGTGAAAGATAATTTCAAAACTTCATTTGATAATTTGTTTGATTCTCCATTATCTTCTTATTCTTCACCAAATAACACCATAACCGATAATCAAATTGAGAGACTTATAGACCTAGGGGACAACCAATCCTAACACAATGACCATAACAGACCTAGGACACTTAGAGATTACATGAATCCTACACAAATCGGTGCACCATTTTGCTTAGTTTTTCCTTCAGATGCAACACATTTTAATTTTAAGCCGGTATCATCCAACTTCTATCCACTTTTCATGACTTAGATGCAAAGAATCCTTACCTACATCTAAGAGAATTTAAAGAAGTGTATAACACGTATAATGACGTAAATTGTAATTTGAACACAATTCGACTTAATCTTTTCCCTTTTTCTTTAAAAGATAAAGCTAAAACATGGCTACAAAACCTTAGTCTATAATCTATTTCTTTATGGGATGAGACGCAATAACAATTTCTGAAAAAAAAAATATTCTCCCCATAGAACAAATTCTTTCAAAAGACAAATTACTATTTTTGCCCAAAAACTATGAGAGACTATTTTTACCAATGTTGGAAAAAGTATAAGGAATTACTTAATACCTATCCCTATCATGGCTTTAAGACTTGGAGATTAGTATCAAATTTTTAAGAGGGCTTAAACCCTAAGTTAAACAAATAGTAGAAATGATGTGTAATGAAACATTTGAGGATAAAGACTGAGAAGATGCAATTAACAACCTAGACTTAATAGCGAAAAATGATCAAAATTGGGATACTACTGGCACCCGTGAGGTACTAGCAAAACTTAAACCGCTACATGTAGTGGGGGTATTTACCACCTTAGGAAAGATCACGACCTTCAAGCCAAATTAACATCCGCTACACTATCCATAGAATATACTTTAGATACTATTACCTCTCTTTTAGCCAAGATTTCTTTAATTATGTGGTATTTTATCTCTACATGCTTAGACTTCTAGTGTGCCTCTAGTTTCTACGCTTGAGCAATTACCTCATTATTGTCACAATATAGTGGCATAGAATCTAATAAACTTGAAACTATTTCGAGTTTTACAAATAAAGTTGCGTATTCATACTACTTCCTTTACAGCTTTTGAAGTTGCAAGGTTTTCTTCCTTTAAGGTAGAATCAAATGTAGATGCTTATTTTACACTCTTCCTACCCACTATGGCATCGTTGAGAAGAAACATATATTCAGATATAGGCTTTCTATCATCTGAATGAGACTAAAAGTTTGAATTAGTGTATATTTTCACTTGTAAGTCACTTTCTCTATAAATTATAAACTTAGCCTTTGTACCCTTAAGGTATCTTAGGATATGTTTCACGACCATCTAATGGTGGCTACTTGGATCAGACTGATACTGCCTTATAACATTTATAACACTACCTAGATTAAACTAATATCGACTTTTAAATAACTTTGTTAATATTAAGCTATCTATAGTTGATGTATATAGTATGTTAGATATTTTAACTCTTTCATCTTCCTTTTAAGGACACATCCTCTTAGAAAGAAGAATACCATGTTTGAAAGGTACATTAACTGTGTTATAATTATTAAAGGTATACCTTTCAATAACAGTTTCTATGTACGAGAATTGGGAGAGTCTTATCAACCTCCTAGCTTTATCTCTATAAAGCTTTATACCCAAAATATAGGAAACCTTTCCCTAATCCTTCATGTAGAAGTCCTTACTCAATAAATCTTGATTGAATGTTACATACCAATATTATTTCTGATAGTGAGTATGTCATCCACGTAAAGAACCAGAAAGATAAACATTCTCCCACGACCCTTTTTGAATGCACATGTTTCACCTTTATTTTATTTTTAATGAAATTAGACCCTCTAATTACATAATCAAAATGAAGATTTTAGCTTCAGGAAGCTTGCTTAAGTCCATAAATAAACTTCTTCAGTCTACACATTAGATTATAAGTTAGGCTGGATATAAAATCTTTATGTTACTCTATGAACGTCTTTTCCTTCGGATATCTATTCAGAAAATCCGTCATTACATCCATTTGCCAGATCTCAAAATTATAATATGCTACAATAGCCAATATAATTTGAATTGACTTTAGCATGGCTACTGGTGAGAAGGTTTCCTCATAATCTATCCCAGATGGCGAAGTGTAACATTTTTCCACTAGTCAGGCTTTAAAGGTCTCAACCTCCCTACTGAGACCAAACTTTCGCTTGTAAACCCATTTATAACCAAGAGGAACAATTCCTTCGGGAAGCCCAACCAAGTTCCAGACTTGATTGACATGAATAGAGTTAATTTTAGATTTCATGGCTTCTTGTTATTTTTCCGAATCGATGTCCAACATTGCCTATTTATAAGTCATAGGATTATTTTCTTCAACTAAGAAAATATTAAACACACATTCAGCATTATACCATACCTAACAGGTAGCCTTGAGATCTTTTTTGACCTATAAGGAAGGTGTGTTACAAGTATCTCACTTAGTTGAGCTTGAGGTTCCATCATCAGTTCATAAATTTCTAGATTGATTTCATCAAGTTTAATCCTTCTATAATCCTAACAACTTATGAGAAATTGTTTCTCAAGGAAAGTGGCATTATGAGTAATGACACATTTAGTTCCTTTGAATTATGGAATTGATATCTCATAAAGTATTTAGAATATCTAATGAACTAACACTTGTACCTTTTATCCCGTTGTTTAACTTTTATGTAAGCATGACAACAAAAATTTTAACATACTAAAGACTTGATTTTCTTTCAGCCCATATCTCATATGGAGTAATGGGAATGACCTTTGATGGAACTCTATTGAACAAGTGAGCAACAATTTCAAGAGTATAACCTTATAGATATTTTAGAAGATTAGTGAAATTCATTATCAATCGGACCATATCTAATAAAGTTTGATTCCTTCTCTTTGAAACATTATTGTGTTAAGTAGTCCTTGGAGGAATATATTAAGTGAGAATCCCATTCTACTTTAAATAATTTATAAATTCACTACTCATGTATTTACCATCTCAACTTGATTGAAGGCATTTGATGTACATACTAATTTGTTTTTGTATCTCAAGTCGAAACTCTTAGAAATATTCTAAAAATATTTTGATTTATGTTTCATCGAACACATTGGTATCGTAACAAATCATCGATAAAGATAACTAAGGATTAATAATTACCTCTAATAGTGTAATTTATTAGAGCACATACATCACTATGTACTAGTTCTAATAAATCAGTGGCTCAGTGTCCAACACCCGTAAAAGAAGATTTAATCATCTTCCCTTGAATACAGGATTCACAAACCAGATAAGATTCTATGGTAAGATTAAGTATCTAATCATCTCTAACCAGATGAGTCAAGTGTCTCATGCCTATATGATTTAATCTCATTTGCCACAATTTTATATTATTCAAATTTCTCAAACTACTACTTGTTCTGTTTACCTATGTATTCAAGACATTTTTTTGTTGTATCTTAAATAGAGTGGTCATTCATCAATTGACACTCAGCTAATGAGATATGATCAACAACACATAAACATAAGGAATAATTCATTCTATATATATAATAACCTTCAGTGTCTAACATAGGAAGGGATATTATCTATCCGATAATGTTCAACACACAATAATAGATATACAACTTAATGCTTCTTCTAGAAGATAGAGTAACTTAAAAGTTTCAATAGCTTCATCATTTAGGAAATCTCTATTTCCTACGTAAAGTTGTACTTCTTCTTTCCATAGCTTTTTAGCATTGCTCAAATCATACAATAAATTATAGATATAAGACTTACACACGGTGTCTAATACCCACTCATTACAAATGTTAATGAAATGTCAATGTTAGATAAATAGATACCTAAAGGGTTTATCTTCTCTATGGAGAGATATTTTGAACAGTAACATTTATTGTATCCAACCTCACCACATTGGAAACACTTTCAATAGCATTTGTTCTCATCATATAGATTTGGATATATCAACTAATTCTTTTAGATGAAGCATAAAAAAATCAGGTTCACATGCTCTAATTGAATATTAGTAGATATTAAAGCCAGGATATGATTTGACTCTTAAATCATCCTTCATCAATTTTTGATAAGTTTCCACCTCTTTAGAAGTTGCATTATCAGAAACCCTTTTTAGCATCTTTTGACCATTAATATATCTAAGCATTTTTGAATTCAAAACAATTCTGAAATTCATTAGCTAGTCATAATTATTTTTCATTGCCCTACAATTAGTGTACAACTATACTAACGAATTGCTTGAACTTATTTTGTCTTATCTTCATAAGACAAGAGAGGAGATGTTTAGTGGAACATTTATGATTGTTAATGTTAATGTTAATGCTTTAGATCATGGATATATCTAGTGTATATTTTCAATCTAAAGATGCACTCCCACCGCTTTAAATATTTATTTTAATCTCTCAAACGAGACAAAGAAAATTTAAACACTTTAAATGTTATAGTAACAAGTAAATCCAATCAGCATTCTACTATGGCATTATGATTTAGCAATATTGACATTTGAAAAATTTAAAAAGTAGATAACTCTTGTCAATTGTATCTCATGTAACTCTTACTAGTGATCATAAACACACCTTATCCTCACGCTTTAGCAATATTAGGTAAGTGTGTTCTAGATTAACTTGTTAATGATCAAATATAAGTTACTGATACTACCCTCACGTTTTAGCAATATTGGGTAATACTTTTGCTTATATTTTCCTGATCTCATGTTTAACGACCCATCTAATACCGTATTGACAAGGTGGACCATGTATAATATTATCTTATAATGAAATACATTTTTAATTTGATTAAGAGAGATTTTGTAATAATCTACATCTCACGAGTGTTTGATTCATAATTAGCACATTTGTTTTACATAAGCATAATTAACCCTCATAAGTAGGGCTTATATTTTGGTTAACAGCCCAAACAAATGACCAATAGTTTATATCCTAATATATAATAATTATATTAAATTAAATAAACATCACATATATAAAATACAAAATGGAGTGAACTATTTAGAATGCTGCAACATTATGACTTAGAATGCTTTAGCATTAAACTATTTTAATGCCTCAGCGTTGTACATTTCAATGCCAGATGTTATCACATAACGCCTCACCGTTGACAAAACCAAATGCCCCAATGATTTGCATTGTCAATGCCCTAGCTTGGTACACTTTACCACTACAATGTTATCTCATAATGCTCCCACTATGACAACCAACGCCCTAACATTTTCACCTATAAATAACATGATGAACACCAAAGCATTCCATGTCAAATACCTTAACATTCATCCAACCTTAATGAAAGCTGTGATGTTAAACATGTAATGCCCTAGCGTTACTTTGAGCAATGACCCGATTCTGTATTTTAACACTTAAAAATGGAAAATGCACTGTTCCCTAGCATCCCAAACAGCTCAATAACACTCCATTAACCTAGAAACACATAAACATGCTTTGATATAAGGTTAAGTGCATCTAAAGGGTTTATGCATGTGATTGTGTATATGTTGATTAATTTAAAATACATGTCCAACACATATAAGGTAGTAGAATTAAACTCAATTGATCAACAAACACACTTTAAAATTGAATCAAAATAGTATGAGAATCTAGAAACTCACCTTTAAATAACTTCAGTGAACAATTCGATCCGAAGCTCACCTTGAAGCAATTCGATGATCAATTCTAGTTCGTAACAATTCAGTGGAATTATGGAGTTAGAATGGTAGCATCAATTCTAGCAAGATCAAATTCAGATTACTCAACACTTCAATTTTCTCTCATTTTGGAAAATATAAAAAATAGACTTCTTTGAAATATATAATTATAAGTATCAATAATTATATTGAAATGTTTATTATATAAATATTATAATTTTTATACAAAATGGAATGGCACGTAAGCAATGACTTTAACAGTTGATCAACCTATTAAAAACTTTCAATGATGTTTTTGCCTAGGGATACCAAGATAATTCTGAGATTCATTAGTTAGTCATAATTATTTTTCAGTGCCCTACAATTAGTGTACAACTATACTAACGAATTGCTTCAAGTATCCCACATGGCTAGCTAATGCAGTGAACCAATCTAATAAGAACGGAATTTGTCTGAGGAAAAAATAATAGCTAGTAGTTCTTTTTCAGTAGTAGTGTAATTCATCTGAGCATCATTCAAAGTCTTACTAGTATAATAAATAACAAAGGGTTTTCCCTCCCTTTGTTCCCCAAGAACTGCTCCTACAGCATAATTACTTGCATCACGCATAATTTCAAATGAGAAGTTCCAATCTAGTGATTGCATGATAGGAGCGGTGGTGTGTTTGGCAATGAGTGTTTGGAATGCCTCCTTACACTCTTGTGTCCATGTAAATTCTGTATCTTTTAGCAAAAGGTTACACAATGGTCTAGATGGGGCAGAAAATTTTGTATAAACCTTTTGTCAAAGCCAGCGTGTACAAGAAGAGTCGGACATCCTTTACCATTTTGGGTGTAGGTAATTTAGAGATTAATTCAATTTTGGCCTTGTCAACCTCTATCCTTCTTTCAGATACAATGTGGACCAAAACGATTCTTGAAGATACCATGAAATAATATTTCTCCTAATTTAGCACAAGTTTTTTTCTTCACATCTACTCAAAACAGCTTTCAAGTTAAGTATACATAAATCATAAGAATAACAAAAACAGTCAAATTATCCATAAAAACTTCCATGCATTTTTCAACCATATCAGAGAAAATACTCAACATACAACGCTAAAAAATAGTTGGTGGATTATATAATCCAAATGGTATTTTATGAAAAGCATAAGTACCAAAAGGGCATGTAAAAGTGGTTTTTTCTTGATCTTCTATAGCTATCTCAATCTCGTAATGTCCTGAATACCCATCAAGAAGGCAATTAAAAGGATGTCCAACTACAAGTTCTAAAATTTGGTCAATAAAAATAATAATTTCCTAGTGGCTGTGTTTAATTTTCTATAATCAATACACATTCGCCAACCACTTACCACCCTAGTTGGAACAGGTATCACATTCTCATTTTTCACAATAGTAACCCTAGATTTCTTAGGAATTACTTGAGTTGGACTTACCCATTGACTATCAGAAATTGGGTAGATTATACTGGCATCTAATAATTTCAAGACCTCTTTCTTCACTACTTCTTTTATTGTTGAGTTAAGTTTTCTTTATGGGTCCTCACGAGGTTGGGCATCTTCCTCTAAATAAATTCTATGGGAGCATATTAATGGAGAAATACCTTTAATATTAGTTATGGTCCAACCTAGTGCAGACTTATGTTCTTTTAACAATTTTATCAATTATTTATCTTGTTCAGCACTAAGTTCAAAAGAAATGATGATAGGAAAGGTATCACCTGATCCCAAGAATGCGTGTTTCAAACCTTTGGGCAGTGAAAAAAGCTTAACTTATAGTGTCTTGAGGTTTGATGGTTTTAGTCTCTCCCTCTCTTGTAGCAACTCTTCAAAGCATGGTTGTCAAAATCGAGTCCCTTTATCATGTGAGTCAAAAATACTAAACACATCAGTTGTTACATCAGGATAATACCATTCTTCAAAATCAAAATTAAGAAGATTTTTTAAAGAATCAGAGCCATGATTTTTATAAGTTTTCTTCACTACAAGTGTGTCTATTATATATAAATGATAGCATTTGTTTTCTTCTTATGGTTGTTTGCCAATATTGAAAATGTTCACCTCAAGTGTCATATTCCCAAAAGATTATTTCATTAGACCATTTCTGTAATTAATAAGAGCATTAGTAGTGGCAAGAAAAGGCTTCTCCAAAATAAGAGGAATTTTTGACTCCACGTTAACAACAGAATGAGTATCTAAAACAAGAAAATCAACAGGGTAGTAAACTTTATTAATTTGCAATAAAATATCTTCTACTATTTTCTGTGATTTTTTGATTGATCAGTCAGGTAATTGTAGGACTACAGATGTAGGTTTAATCTAACAAAGTCCCAATTGCAAGTAAATAGAATAAGGCATTAAATTTACACTTGCTCTTAAGTCCAACAAAGCTTGACCAAACTCATGTGTCCCAATTTGGCAAGAGATTGTGGGATATCCTAGGTCTTTATACTTGGGTGGTGTCTTTTGTTCAATCACTGCAATTACTTGTTCTACAAAAAATGCAATTTTCTTTATATGGTGTTTTCTTTTGATAGTGTATAGATCCTTGATGACTTTGGCATAAGTTGGAACCTGCTTAATCAAGTGCAACAAGGGAAGATTAATCTTAACTTGTTTCAAATGTTCCAAAATCTCACCTTGAATTTTTAAAATTTGTTTCAACCGGTTGAAGAGCTTGAGGAAAAGGCACCGGGATTAAAACTTATTTTTGGGCTCTTTTCCACTGTAGCCTCTTTTTCAATGGAGGTGTCTTTACTACTTATCGATGTGTTAGTTGAAAAAAAGTAGTATCACTTACAATCTTACCACTTCGAGTAGTAATGGCATTGAATTCTTTGAGATTTTGTGCATTAGAAGTAGAAGCTTGTGCCATGAATTGTCCTTTTAAATTAGATTAAGGTTGAGATAAAAAATTACCTCATTTTCGTATAGTTAAGGCACTGGTCAGCTTTGTGATTTGACTCTTGATTTCTTTATTTTTGTCTATCACATGTGCAAGAACTATTTTAAATTTTTGATTAGTCTTACTTTGTGCCTCTATAAATGCTTGTAATGTATCATCTAAAGGAGTCCTAATTGGTCATGCATTATATTGAGGTGTAACATAAGACTTGGGTGCTTGTTGGACAGATTTCCAACTAAAGTTTGAGTGATTTCTCCAGCTAGGATTATAGGTTTCAGAGTAGGGTGAATAAAGCTTCTTGTACATCCCTGAGGTATTACATTATTCCTTATATATCCCTTTCATCTCACTTTAAGTGGGGCAATCCTACACTAAGTGTTCCACTCCTCTACAAACAAAACAGACATCGCGTGACTCAACCTTAGCAACCGTGTGGGTGACCCTTTTATCTTTAGTTTTCAAGGCCTCTAACTCCCTAGTTAAGACCTTTAATTGGGATTTGAGGTTATCCTCTTCCCTAAGATAAAAAAACTCCATTGGGTCATGACCTATTTATACCTTCAGTCATGCTAGGTCTAGTCAATGTATGGGTTTTTTTGGCTAAGTCATTAAGGAATTCTATGGCTTCTTTTGGATCTTTGTGATGGAACTCTCTATTACATATCATCTCAACAAATTGGCATTCTCTAATTGTGAGTCCCTCATAAAAATAGCTAACCAAGCGCTAATTATTATACCCATGGTAAGAGTAGAGATTTAGTAACTCTTTAAACTTTTCTCATGCTTGATATAAGGTTTCGCTGTCTTTTTGGGAGAAGAAAGAAATTTATCTTTTCAGGCCATTAGTTTTGTATTGTGGAAAGTATTTTTTAAAAAATGCTTGGGTCATTTCTACCCAAGTTCCTATAGACCCCGGCCTCAAAGAGTATAGCCAACTTTTTGCTTTGTTTTTCAAAGAAAAAGGAAAAAATTTAAGCCTAACAGTGTTTATGGCTTCAGGTTGGCTATGGAAGGTGGCAATTACCTCTTCAAATTCGCTAACATGTACATAAGGATTTTTACTATCTAGACCATGAAAAGTGGGCAGAAGTTGTATGATTCTAGGTTTAAAATCCGAATGTGGTGTGTTAGGTGGAAATATAATGCATGATGGTGTGGTTGTGTGAGTAGGATGCAAGTAATCTTTTAGAGTCCTAACGGGATTATCTTCGTGTTGGCTCATTGTATTGGAATTACAAGATGAACTAAATGGTGAATTCTCTTCCCTTATAAATTATGGTGATTAATTAATTGGTTTAAGTGGATGGGATAGAATTGTCTATGAATTGAGAAAAATGTCTTATGATGATTTAAGCAAGGCTTTGAGAATCATAATCATGCTTTATAAATCTACTCTACACTTTGATTTAATGTTTGTAACTCAATTAACAGTTTTACATCTAAACAGTCAATCGGAAGATATGTAAAATATAACACATTTGATATAACTAAACTCTTTTGCAAATATTAACACAAATCATGTTCATTTATACAAGTTATCTAATATCGACAACATATCATTTTTACAATATTGCAGAAAAAGATCAACTTGAATATCAAACATTAATTGCCTTTACATGTTATCCAAGATTGACAATATATCAATTGATAATATTGCAGTAAAAGATTAACATGTAAAATAATGTAACCAATAACAATTATAATTCAATAAGAATTACATAAAGAAAACATGACTGAAAATATATGAAACATAAGAATTATAACCTTTGGATTATAGAAAATAAAATAGATAAGAGTTTAAGCATAATCAAACTTACAAACATTTGTAGCTCTTGACAATGAATCAAAGCATAGAAGTAAATTTATTAAACACAAAAATTCATCTCTTAGCCTTGCCAAGAACTCTAGCCTAAATTACAATACATGTTAATGAGAAGAAAATAACAGAGAATTATCTAATGTTGAAAACATCCTAAGAGTGTCCTTATATAGGCAATGAATGGAAATATGTTAAGTATGACATCAATCTTTAATAATTTAGGCCAACAACTCGTTCACTCACTTGCAGCACCTTTTTGATAATGTAAATGACTGATGTAGTTTTTTTGGCCATCATGAAAGTTGTATAATTTTATCTCTTCTTTCCATAGGCACCAGGTTCATAAAATTTGATGGGTATCCAATGAGATATAGGCAAAAGGCCAAAGATACGTTAGATTTAGGTCAACAACCCTTTTACCCACTTGCAAGACAACTTTGTCCATGATAACGGCTGATTTGAACTTTACCATCAATATAAGAGTTATTGATAATTAAGTCAGTATTTCACAGCTTTAAGAATTATACCAATTGGGTACTTATTTTGTAAGATACAGTCCAAATACGTGAGTTAGATCAAGCTGAGCGAAAGTTGTAGCCCGATTCTATTTTATCTCAAATTTTGGCCCATAACATGTTGGATTTGACTTTTCACTTTTCTTCAAGTTTATGTAAGATTGAGTCATGTTACTTCAAGTTTAAGAATTTTTTTCATTTCGATTTTTACATTGAGAGTTATATCCATTTTTCTTAAACCTATGCAAATAACATTCATTAATCACAATTTAAGGAGAACACTTTATTTCAAGCTAAAAGTACAAAAATGCTAAAATTAGTGACAATAAATGGTGACTAAATCTCTTAATAAATATGCATTTTCATGTGTTCATCATGTAGTTTTTGTGCAAAAGAAGAATAGCCAAATTTGTATCTATGTTAACTTTTGAGACTTTAACAAAGCATGTCTTAAGGATGAGATTCTTCTCCCAAACATGGACATTCTCATTAACTTCACTCTAGGATAAGGAATGCTATTATTTATAGATGGATTCAATGACTACAACTAAATTAAGATGGCCCTAACGAATGCCAAAAAGACTACATTTTACACTCTTGGGGGCAACCTATTAAAGAGCCATGAAAGTTGTGTTCCATGGCATAAGAGGCATAGAAGTAGGAAACTATATAGGTGATTTGGCAATAAAATTTGCTATAAGGGTAGAATATTTGCACACTATAAAAAAGGTTTTTAGGCAATTTGACATATACAACTTCAAGATGAAACCCCATAAGTGTGTTTTAAGGTCTCGACAAACAACTTTCTTAGCTTTGTCGCCCATCAAGGAGGCATCAACATGGATCCAAAAAAACTGCATAACATTGCTACAATCCACCCCTTCAAACTCAAAAAGAGCTTGATAGGGGTGGGCACTATTTTCATTATGCTCAAACTGATCAGATCTGTTTAGAAAAGTTTGGGTCAGTTCAAGATTAGGAACAATGTTAGGACACATTTGAGATTGGTTTTGCTATCCCAAATGGTTCGGGACGGTTTGGAAAATTCATGAACCAATTCGGAAAATTTCCAAATTGATTAATAAAAAAATCAACTATCAAAATAATGTCTTTTTAGTTATGACAAGACAATGTTGTCTTAAAAATTATTTAAAAAAAAAAAATCCAAACGGTGCCCTTTTTTTCCATCCAGAATGGTGCTATTTTGGGCTTTATCATTAATCGATCAAAAAAGAGGTTTTTTTTTTTCTTTTTCATTCTTTCCTTTTGCTAGGTGTTTTTCATGCTTGAATCTTGATGGGTATTTCTATTTTAGCATTATTTGGAAATGTGGGGTCATTATTGCTTGGCAAATGGCAATGTTGTCAACAAAAATTGTTAAATTGATGACCAAGTCAATTGAATCACACCCAACAATATAATAATAATGATAAAACAATCAAGATAATACTTAAATAGTATAATGTTATGTGACTGAAAAGGAAAGAAATCCACTAGAGTAGAAAAGCTAAAAAATACCCCCAAACTTTTTGATAATTAATCAAATCCATCACCCCATATAATGTCTTGTTTAATTACTTTCATGGTGCTTTATAATCCAATGCAAGTGCAACTATAGATTTATAAATTCATCAAATTTAATTTTTCTTTAACCATTTTTACAGGATAAATACATAGAGCAGAACAGAACCCATCTCCAATATTAATGCATCAAATTCCAGGATCATCTATGATACTTCCTTTCTTTTCTCATCTAATTTTATTGACATGCAAGTTAAGAGTATTCTACATTTTCTTGAAGTGTATTTTTATATCAATACTTTCTCTAAGTGTTAATGAAACTGTAAACTGATTTTATGATTACGTAGAACTCATAGAAAGAAATAGAGAATAGAGAAAGTTACAACTTACAAGATCAAAATTTAATATATTAGGCATGCATGATAAAAATTTATTTATTTTATTCTTTTATTTCAATTAACTACTAATTATATATTTGTATTTATTAAAATAAAAGCTAAAAATTTAAGAAGAGGAACTTGGTCCCCGCTGAAAGCTCCTTTAATTAAATTACATCTAGTTGATTTTCATGAAAACCTTCTTAGTTCTTACTATATTTTCTTTTTTGCTCTTCCTCAAATTGTCATGACAATTTTTGGTTATTAATGTCGATAATTGATTTTCTTTTGTTTTCTAATGGAGATGGTAAACTCAAATTCAAGTTTGAGTAATAATATTATAGACTTACATTTTAAAGATGAGATTGAGCAGGATCAAGAAAACTAAGAAAGAGCTACCTTTCTGCTATACCCTAATCCAAAAAAGAAGAATAGAAAGTCTGTGCCAAAAGCATTGACACAAGATTGAATGTGTAGTTACACTTCAAGAAATGTAAAACCATATAAGATAAAGCCAAGTACACTCATTGTGGTGTGCTATTTGGTTGTCATGTAATACATTATAAAACTAGTGGTATACAAAATCACTTAAAAAGATGTATGGAATACCAGAAGAAGATGATTGATGAGCAGCAATAGGTTTTTTGTGTGTAAAGAAACTACCATAGAAGAGGGAGAGGGTAGTAATGTTATGTTCAGAGGATAAAGTCAAAAAATATATTGAGACGCACTTGTTAAAAATAGTGGTGATGGATGAGCTGCCTTTTAGTTTCATCGAGAATGTCAGGTTTCACTAGTATAATAATGTTGCAGTTCTTAAATTTGATTTCCCATCCTGTAAAACCATAATAAGAGATAAGGTTAAGTTGTTTTGTTAGAAGAAAAGCTTGGTGAAGAGTTTGGTTAGTGGGTAACGAGTGAGCTTGACCATTAACATATAGAGTTCCATTCATAATTATAACTATATGGTTATCATGACATACTTTATAAACAGTTATTGGCATTTGCATATGAGAATTTTGAGCTTTTCTTCTGTTTCAAATCACAAAGGAGAAATGATCGGGAAGTAGCTGGAGACTTGTCTGTTGGATTAGAGCATTGGGAATGTATTCTTTGTAATCGTTGATAATACAGGTGCCAACGATGATGCCATATCTTATCTAAGGAAGAGATTGAAAAATAAGGGAGATAATTCATTGATATTGAATGAGGAAAATATGCATGTGTGTTGTTTTGTGCACATTTTAAACTTGATTTTATGACAGATTGGTTAAAGAATTTGAATGAAAGTATTGTTTCTATATGCAATGCAATCAAATATGTTAGATCTTCCGAATTGCAATAGTAAGCCTTTAAGAATTGTGTAGAAAGAGAGAAGATTGAGTGCAATGGGAGTGTGGTGTTGGATGTGCCAATTATGTGGAATTCCACATACTTAATGTTTTCAACCGCATTGAGTTTTCAGAAGGCTTTTAATATGATTGCAGAAAAATATGGTCTATATGAGAGTTAATTTTTAGAAGAGAAAAATGAAAAGATAAGATAAGGGCCACCAGTTAGCTCAGATTGGGAGAACATTGAGCATTTTGTGGCATTTTGCAATCTTTTTATGAAGTGACATTAACATTTAGTGCTTCATTGAGTGTGACCTCAATTGATTTCTTTAATTAGATTTGTATGATATATTCCTGCTTGAGCAAATTGAGTCAGAGTGATAACTTTTCGTTAGGTGCTAAGGCAAACAATATGAGATTAAAGGTTGATAAGTATTAGGAGCCCATAGAGTATATTAACAAGATGTTAATAGTTAATACCCTGTTTAATCCATGGTGCTAGATGCAGTTTACTGGATTTTTGTTTTTTTGGAAAACCCTTTGGTGATAACGGTGCAAGAGTTGAAGAAATAAAGTATCTCAGTAAGGAGTAATTGTTTAGGGTTTATAAAGCCTACAGTGTATGGCATGGAAAATCAGAGTGTGGTATATCTACTGATACTACTATAAGTATGATAGTAGCATGCTTGCTTCACAGTCACAACTATCTAGTGACCACTCCTCAGACTCACTAATATGAGATGTTATATGGTGTAATAACCTTTAGAGTGAATATATTGGGCTTGAAGAGGACGATATGGATTTTGAAGAAGTGAATGAGATGGAAATGTACTTGATGGATAAAGTTGAGAATCCTTACAACTCATATTTTGATGTTTTGCAGAGGTGGAGGTTGAATGATGAAAGATATCCAATTTTGGCATGTATAGCTAGAGATGTGCTTATTATACCTATATTAATTGTAGCCTATGTATCCTTGATTCATTCCAGAGTTTGTTGATTCTGAAGGTAGTTGAAGGCTTGATATGTAGACAAAATAGGATATGAGCTTCGCTTTTAGTGAATAAAGCAAAGAGAGAAAAAGCATTACTTGCAGATGCTAAGTATTATCACCTACTGGAATCAGGTAAAATAATATGAATTATTACAACAAACTTTAAATATTTATATATTTTACTAAATATTATTTAGTGGTATGTCTAGTGGTACTACTATAGGTGGGATAGTAGTATGCTTGCTTCACAGTCACAACTATTTGGTGGTCCCTCCTCAGAATCACTAGTTTGAGATGTTATATGGTGTGATGACCCTAGGAGTGAATATATTTTGCTTGTAGAGGACGATATGGATTTGGAAGAAGTGCATAAAGTGGAAAGATATTTGATGGATAATGTTGAGAATCCTCACAATTTATGTTTTGATGTTTTGTAATGGTGGATATTGAATGCTGAGAGATATTTGATTTTGACATATATAGCTAGAGCTTTACTTGCTATACCCATATCTATTGTAGCCTTTGAGTTAACTTTTAGTATAGAAGGTTGTATCTTTGATTCATTTCGAAGTTTGTTGACTCTGAAGGTAGTTAAGGCTTAATATGTAAACAAAATTGGATATGAGATTCACTTTTGATGGATTAAGTGAAGAGTAAAGAAGCATTGCTTGCAAATGCAGAGTATTATCACCTACTGGACGCAGATAAAATAATCTGAATTACAATAACAAACTTTTAGATATTTATGTATTTTACTAAATATTATTTGCTAATCTACCTTTTGATTTTTAAAATTATTATTTTTCGTGTAGAGTTTATGCAATTATCGATTCAAGAGCCTTCACCGACATTGCAATAGTAATAAAACTTATTATTCAGATATACTTACTTTTTTTGGTAAATTTTAGTTTTCAATGGTCAATTATTTAGTTTCTTTATTTATTTAGATGTCTTTTAGAATAATAAGCTAATAGTTTTTTCAGATGCAACCTTGTAGATTGCTAATTGTATATAAAGATTGATAGTTATGTTTCATGAATTTTAGACTTAATAGTTAGCATGTTTCTGTCTTTGGTGAATAATGTTTGATCTTTGATGTATATTTCGTATCTCTCTAGAATGTTTGATAATTGGTTATAAAATTATAGCTGTTATGAACTTATGATTGTTAATGTTTTATTAATCTGTGAATGTGACTGTGAATGTGATTATTGGTACTTGTTGGAGTTAGTTTGAGGGTAGAAGGTGGAAACAAAGATTTAGAAATTATATTGAAGTGCTACAATATTTTGAAGGTTTTTATAATTTAAGGGAAGGTTTTTATAATTAAAAATAAAATTGAATTTGAGATTATAACATCAAATATTTAACGTAACTGAAATTTGAATTGGGATCGTAATTATAACACTTAACGTAATTAAAATCAAAATTATAACACAATATTAATATTTAACACACACATACACATCATTTGATAAATAATTATACAAAATTAGGTGAAGTTATGGTATCCAAGATTGCATAAGCAGATAATCTAGTAGATCTATTTACCAAAGTCGTTGTCAATAAATAGATCCAAAACTCATATAGATGATATAAGGTTCGATAGATGCTTGACATGCTTTAGGGAAAATAGGTGTTTGTTAGACATGTAATGTTATTTTGTGCCCTTAAAGAATGTATAATAATATTTTATTCAATTAATAGATTTTATTTATACATAATTGAGCATATATTGAAGAGCTTATATTTATAAAGTATGTGATCTATATATTAGGCATATGGTACTAATATAGAAGGTATAGATAACAAGTTCTTTATAAATGAAATCTTGTTCATAGTCATTAATGAAAGGGCATTCTATCATATAACTAGTGTATGATATATTGAACTAGATTAATCTAAACTCTGATCTAGTTAACTAAATATCATTGATCTTCATTCACAAAGTTTGAATAAGTTTAATTAACTTTAATTCTAAGTAAGTAATGAACTTACATTTATATATTGTATTCGTTTGAATTATCACGGAGTGAGACCCAATTAGACGATCAAAATCTCAATGACTTGGAGATGCAATTTCATGGATTGTAGGAACATATACTTACAATATGTAATCTATATTAAATGATGTCACCTAAGCTATTTATAGTACTTGATCATTTAAATATGTGGTCGCAGTTTATTCAATAAAATTATTATTGAATAATAATATGTATTTGTAAAATTATATACAAATACATACATATTAAAAATGATCATTAGAGCAATCAATGACTTACAAGCAAATAAGTAATTAAAGAGTCATGACATTTTATAATGCTTTTGCTTTAATTACGACATCATATAGAGGGTTAATTGAGTGGTTATTATTGGATAAAAGATTAATTTTAATTAAAGTAGTTTTAATTAAAATTTGAATTTATTTATTACATGGGTAAACTAGAGTGCAACCTTGGCTTTTAGTGGAATAGCTCGAGATTAACTTAGAAGATCTAATGTATCATAAGATGACTAGAATTTGGATATCTAATTTGGAGCTAGAAAGCCCATAGGCCTTTAGTCCATTTACTAGCTCAAACTATTATTTTATCTTTTACCTAAAATGATGATTATGCAAAAACAATTATGAGTGTTTTGGCTCCTTTTATTTAAATAAATCACTACTTAATTTTATATAAGAGTGTGATGGTTGAAAAGAGAAAAATACAATTATAATTATTTGCCTCTTTTGATTTAAATATGTTGTAACTGATAGGGGCGTAATTCTATAAAATATTTTATCCTCCTAAACTTAACATTTGGTCAAGTTATCCTAATAATTTGGCAATTTATGCATATTAATATTTTTTTTATAAGTTTAAGAACTATCAATGCAAAAATACCAGATACAAACGAAGTTATTTGAGATGATAATTCGAGAAAGGACTAAAATACTGAAAATGTGAACAGTATTATAAATAGTACGCAAGGGTTACTCAACGACACTTTGACAACAAAAGACGATCAAAATTACATCATTAAACTCTAATTTTCCTTATCTATACAATGGTGAAATTATTTTTGACAAAAGACCAAAAACTAGCCAAAATTAGTGGAGAATGGAGGCCCCTGCCAAAAGAGGGGCGGTGAGTTGCACCGCCTCCATCTATGGATAAGTTGGCGACCGATCTGTCCACGAGTAGGGGTGGTGCAAGTCATCGCCCACCCGTTTGACGATAGTCGGCCGCCCTTATCTACTAATTTTGGATGATTTCTGGTCTGTTTTTAAAAATAATGACCACACCATTGTATAGATTAGAAAAAATAAAATCTAATGATATAAAATTTAAACTTTTTTAACTACCTAACGTCGCCATTTTTCAGTGAACTTTTTTAATTATTAACTATTTTATTTATTAATAATTAACCAATTACATTGTGAAATGTGTCCAAATTACATGGTTACATGTATCCATTCCTATATTTTTTCAAAGTCTATCAATAATGGGGTAAAATAGTAAATGACTATTAAAAATAGATTTTCCATCTAAATAGATGATAAAAAGTGACAGGTTGGGGAAAATTTGGTATTAAAAATTTTAATAGGGTAAAAGTGCCATTTAAGTCATAATATTATGGTACATATGACCTTTGCCCTATAAAAGCGATATTTAAATTATATAATTTATGAAATATTAAAAGAGTTTTAAAAGTTTCTCCAACTATCCCCAACAAAAAAATATGAAAACTTTATATATATATATATATAAATTTTGATATATAGGAAATATAATGGATAAATAATGATAAAATTATATAAGAGCTATCAACATTCTATTATATAATAGGTATAGGTGTTTTTCAGACTTAAATCTATACTTAGTGTTATGGAATCCATTTAAGGAGATTGAGTGAGCTATGTCTTGAACTCAATTCCTATAACTAAACTTCAACTACTCACATAATTATGAGCATTTATGGCAAGATGCTCTATCTTGATTCTAGTGAAAGTTCTCGAGAATAACCCAATTCTCAAAGTTGCGGCCCTACGATTACTCTTATATATGTGAGTTCCTTAAGGATATATGTGACCCATACCTTGTAAGAGTATGCTTGTCTTAGACTTATTTAGGGTAAATACCATTTCTAACATCACAAAAAAATTAACATTTTTTTCATAGGGATGAGCAAAAAAATATCTCTTCTAGGATATGTCCATAATATATTGTCAGAGTTGATGCTTACATGCCATCCTTGAATGTACATATACTTATATATTTATACAAGTGTACATTCCCATTAAATTGCTAACACCTATTTAAATGGTACCATGCAATGTAACATTACAAACATTGTATGATCTAAAAGAGTTTAGATCTGATTTAAAGAAGTTTAGATAAGGGCCCACAATTGGCCACCCTAAGAGATATAAATGCTAAATATTAGGACAACTAATTTTTAGTTGGTTATAATACTTAGCGAAGATTCAAGAGTTAGAGCCTTGTCTGTAATGGGACATAGACCTAGGAATATACTAGTAACTGCAAAGTTGCAACCAGGTGTCAGGAAATGTTAGTTGCGCAAGTATGTTCTCGAATATTGTCCCTGATCTATTTCTGCTGATGTGAGTCTGTTAATGGATATCTTTATATATCTTAGTATATGTCATATCTATAGAGTATAGATGGTCGTTCTTAGCAGATTATGAGCTTGGAGCTCGTATTGACATATAGGTATCCAGTTAGGACTAGATGTATGACAGACTCATGAGAACTTCTGATAAACACCCTATGTAAGCCATCTATAGAGGGTCCTCTTCAGTTGGGTAGTATACGTGGTCTTTTGACCTGAGTTCCATAGTGGGCTTGTAAGTGATCCACCATACTTTAGTTCCACGCAAGTCATAGATCATTCATGGTGTGACTGCTGAGTGTCGCTGGGTATCGTCCGATGCTTATGGAGTCTGGTTTGTATAGATATGGGATCCGTTAGATCGCTTAGAAAGTTAGATATTCAAATGCTTTGAGACTGTATCTTAAAAAGTCATGTGGCCACAAGTATTAATTTTGGGAAAGAGTTTTCGCTAGGGTGTAACAATATGGAAAAAGCGTTTGTATTTATGCGTTAAATACAATAATTAGTCAATAATTATTATTTACTAATTGTATAATGACACATAATGCATTGTGGACCCTCGGTTGAGTTTACCCAAGTGTGAAATTTAGTGGGATCCACTAAAGAGTAAACTTAGTAACTGTTCATGAGAGGTAAAATTATCATTTTACACAATAATTATTTAATTGTTAAATAATCATAATATTTCATTATAATATATTATTATGTTATATATTATTATTTTATTATAAGATGAAATATAGTTGTCATCCATTTTGATTATTATATTAATAATTATATAATAATATTATTTCTTTAAATGGTGGCCAAGTGTTTTAATTATATAATATAATATTATTATCTTATTGAATATGAGATATATATATATGTGTGTGTGTGTGAAGTGTGTGTGTGTATTTGGTGGTGAACAAGAGAAACAAATTGAAATTGTTTCAATTTTCTTCTTGTTTAACCGAGAGAAGATGAAGAAATGAAAAAAAATAAAATTATTTCATTTGTTCATTTTGAGGCCGAGAGGAGCAATTGTGAATTGTTTCAATTTTCATTTCATTTCCTTTTAGAGAAAAGGAAAAATACACATAACTGGTCATTTTAGGGTTAAGAGTTAATCCCGTGCTAGATATGGAGCTGTTATTCTAGCTTACCAAGTCCACCGAGTTAGTGACTAGAACTATCAACAAGTTGATCTCCAGGTGCACTCCAAGGATGCACGTGTATAATGTTATACGTTATGGTGATTTCTCAACCCTTCTAATATATTAATATGATTAATATATTATTTATTTTGCTTAATATATAATTTAATTATTTAGTAGCATTAAATATGTATGTGATACGTATTTTATACAAAAAAATATAATTGCACATGCATACACCCATGTATATTAGATCCCTAACAAAAATGGTATTAGAACCATATTTAAGATATTAGGTATTGTTTAGGTGAATGAATTTAAAGGGCCCAGTGTAAATATTACATTTCAAGTGTTGAAACGGGTATGCCAAAGGGGAATGCACTAGGCGTTGCAGTGCCAGAGAGTTAGCGCCGCAACGCTGGGGGTTTGACCTCCCAACACCGCAGCGTTGGAGACCTGGCGCTGCGGAGCTAGGAGTTCTTTCTCTCAGTGTTGCAGCCCTAGCCAGCCCACGCCGAGGTGCTGCAGGTTTTGGAATTCGTGCTGCGGCGCTAGGGGTTTGATCTCTCAGCGTTGTGGCAAGGTAATCTGGCGCTGCGGCTGTGACACTGTTCACTTGAACAGTAGTAAATGAATAGTATTTGTGTTGTTCATAGATACAGTGTTTTCAACAGTGTTTCAAAATTAATTTTGCATTTGTAGGTTTATGAGATATAGTGATAAAAGTTATCAGTCTACATTATAAATCGGGGTTTACGAGATGTAGTGATAAGAGTTATTGGTTTGCATTATAAACCATGAATAATTTTTGTGTTGGTCACCACAATGAGAGCCCTACTAGTTAAGATTAGTTGTGTTTACATAGAAAAATTGATCAATTGAGAATTACCTTTCTTGTGAGATGGGGACCTTGGATATATGACCAAAAATATGTCTTAATTAGATTAAATAATATTACATTATGGGATAATGTTTTATTATGATCTTTCTTATTAATACGGTGTTAGACGAGTCACGTCGGCCTTTTTCCAATATTACTATAGCGTGAGAGACTTGTTCGATTGGGCTTGGACTATACAAGTTAAAAATAAGATGAGGTAAATATATGCAAACGTATTGCCTAATATTGCTACAGCATAAGGGTAGTATCAGTAACATATATTTGATTATTGACAAGTTAATCTAGAATACACTTATCTAATATTGCTAAGCGCGAGGATAAGGTGTATTTAGAATCAAGTGGTAAGAGTTGCATGACATGCAATTGATAAGTGCTGTCTACCTTTTGGGTTTACAAAGGCCAATATTGCTATAGAATGAGGCCCGAGTAAATTTCAATGGGATCTACTTCCCACTATATAGTTTAAATTATCGTTTTCCTATTCGAGAGATTATCAGGATTATGTAAAGCAGTGAAAGGGCATTTTAAATTGAAAATGTATAATTGTTATACCCGTCTGGTTAATGATGGTTGGATACTTAATCTAACCATAAAGACTTAACCAGTTTATGAATAATGTATTCACGGAGAAGACCAAACATACCAGAATGTATATCATATCCCTTCAATTAGTTCGAGGTAGTGAGTACATTAACAGCAAGTTTTTCGTTTGTTTAAAAGAGAATGAGATTCTCACTTATTATAGTCTTTCGGGTGCTTCATAACATAATGATGTTTCAAAGAGGAGGAATCAAATTTTATTAGATATAGTCCGATCGATAATGAGTGTTACCTATCTATATCTATGAGAATATGCTCAAAATACAATTGCTTATTAAGCAGAGTTCTATTCGAAGCTATTTTTTCAATTCTATATGAGATACAAAGAGGAAGGAAGCAGAATTGTAAATATGTTAAAACTTGGGGCTGTCCTACTAACATAAGAGCTACGCAGTAGAGTATCTTGTTTTGTAATAGTTACTCAGCAGGATAAACCAACACCTAAGAGATACAAGTATAGGTTCATTGTGTATCCTATGAATTCAATAGGATACTAATTCTATGATTTAATGAAGCAAAATGTGTTTGTTTCTTGATTTACCACTATTCTAGAGGAAGAGTTTCTCATGGATCGTGGGAATTATAGAAATATTAAATTTGGTGAAGTCAATCTAGATACAATGAACCAAGGATGGGAACTCAAGCTCAATTAAGCAATGACCTTTTGCACACTTCTCTAAATGGGTCAGAAAGGATGTTTAGGTCACCTATTAGGTATATTTAATGCCTGAAGGTGAATTTGGAGTTTTCTTAGTAGTAGAAAATTATCCCTTGATTTATAGAGAGATAATGTTAGACATCAATTCAGGAAATGAAAAGATGCCATGTAAACAAAAATTAACTCTATGCATTAGAATCATGTCTGGTACTTGGTTAAGCTACCCGTAGGAATTGTTTCCATTGATTGTAAAAAGTTTACAAGAGGTAGTGGGAGCCAAATGAAAGGTAGAGACTTTCTAGGCCCTATATTGGTTCTAGAAAGGTAATCCTTAGTGATCTGGGATCAATTAAGAGGAAACCTTTGGACCAGTATTGATGTTAAAGTCGATTAGAATGTTATTGGCTCTTCCAGCATATGATTACTTTGAGGTTTGGCACATGGTGGTAAAGGCGGCATTTTTAAATGGATACCTTTAGTAAGAGATATTCATAGAATAGCCTGAAGGTTTTATGTCCAACCAGACTTTTGGTCCCGTGTGTAGGTTGAAGAAGTTCAATTATGAGCTTAAACAAGCCTCTTGAAGCTGGAATCATAGTTTTAATGAGATAATCAAATTGTCTATTTTCATAAAAAATGACGAGAAAGCTTGTGTACATGAAAGGTCAATGGGAGCATAATAGTCTTTTTGATGCTCTATGTTGATGACATACTGATCATTAAAAATGATGTCAGTATATTATATTCGGTCAAAAGTAACTCATAAGAATTTCTTCATGAACGATTTGGGAAAGGCTTCCTTTATACTGGGTATAAAGCTTTATAGAGATAGAGTTAAAAAGCTGATAGGACTCTCCTAAATTATTTCACATCAATAGGGTCTTAAAAAGGTACAGTTTTCTTAACTGTAAGTTAGTTAACGTATCTTTTAGACATGGTATTCATCTTTAAGGGCAGTGTCTCTTCAGATGGAAGATGAAAGAGTTAGAGTGTCTGACGCACCATATACATCAGCTCTTGAAAGCTTGATGTATGCTATAATGTATTTGAGACATGATATTAGAATGGCTGTAATAGTTATGAGTCGATACTAGTCTGATTTTAGAGACCGCCATGTGATGGTAGTCAAACATATTCTAAGATACTTTGAGGGTACAAAGGATAAGTTTCTCAAATATGGAGAAAATGATTTACAAGTGAGAAGATGCACAGAGTTAGACTTTTAGTTTGACCTAGATGATAGAGAGTCTACATGTGGGTATGTGCTCATTCTCATTGATACCAAGTGAGTTAAAATTGTACCAAACTAGGATTCACTTCTAATTTATTATTGACGCAGCAAAAAAGGCAGTGTCGATTTGTAGGTTTATCGCTGGGCTTGAAAGAGTTCCAAGACAGTGGATCCTATCCTATAGTTTTGTGACAAAACTAGGACGTTGTATAGGCTGAGATACCAAAAGGACACCAGTACTCTAGTTATGTTGAGATGAGTCTCACATGACTAAAAGGATTTTAGCTCAGAGAGATGTGATTATTTATAGAAGTGTTCTATAAATAATTTAGCGGACCCACTTTCTAAAGCCATGACTCTAAAAGTGTTTATAAAATACGTAGAGTCAATGTGTATGAGATACCATTAAGAATGACACTAGAGCAAGTGGGGGATTGTTAGGGTTGGTACTTACGTGCTGTCTCTAAATGTACATATACTTGTGTATTTATACAAGTGTACATTCCCATTAAATCGCTAATACTTATTTAAATTGTACCGTGCAATATAACATTACACACATTGTATGATCTGAAGGAGTTCAGATTTGATCTAAATGAGTTTACATAAGGGCCCACAGTTGGCCACGTTGAGAGATATAAATGCTAAATGTTAGCACAACTAATTGTTAGCTGGTTATAATATTCAGCAAAGATCCAAGAGTTGAAGCCTTATCTGTAATGGGATATAGACTCGGGAATATACTAGTAACTATATAGTTGCAAGAGTTGCAATCAGGTGCTAGGAAATATCAGTTGCGCAAGTATGTTCTCAAATATTATCCCTGATCTATTTCTGTCGAGGCGGGTCTACCGGTGGATATCTTTATATAGATCAACATATATTGTATCTATAGGGTATAGATGGTCATTCTTAGCCGACTGTGAGCTTGGAGCTCTTATTGATATATGGGTATTCAGTTAGGACTGGATATATGATAGACTCATGAGGGCCTCCGATAGACACCTTATGTAAGCCTTCAACGGAGGGTCTTCTCGAGTTAAGTGCCACGGTGCGCTTGTAAGTGATCCACATACTTTGGTTCCACTTATATCACAGACCTTTTATGGTGTGATCGCTGGGTACGGTCCGATGCTTATGGAGTCCAGTGTGTAAAGATATGGGACCCATTAGCTCGCATAAAGAGTTAAATATCAAGATGCTTTGAGACTATATCTTAGAAAGTCTTGTGGCCACAAGCATTAATCCCAAGAAAGAGTTTCCACTAGGGTGTATCAATATGGCAAAAGAGTTTGTACATATTATTTAGTGAGATATAAGTCTAGAGATATGACATGGATGAGCACATGGGGATTTGACAGTGATAATCTATATCCTCGGACATCCAGGATATTATAATAGAAGGATTATACATATGTGTTGTGACCTCAGCTTGTATGGTTCAATGCGCTAATTTATAATATCCGTGACGTGTGCGTGGGGCAATGTTCACCGGCTTGTGGAATAGTCCTATTTGATGAATCAGGTGTGAACCTAGGGAGTTTCACCATATGTAATGTACTTGTTGTGCACTGGGACAACATACTAGATTAAATTGTTTAATCCAGTAATATCTAGTACTACAATAGAAATACGTACATGTCTGTATTTAAGCGTTAAAAATAATAATTAGTTAATAATTATTATTTACTAATTGTATAATGATACGTAGCACATTATAGATCACCGGTTTAGTTTACCCAAGTGTGGGATTTGGTAGGACCACTGGGGGGTAGACTTGATAACTATTTATGAGGGGTAAAATGGTCATTTCATACAATGATGATTTAATTATTAAATAATCATAATATCTTATAATAATATATTATTATATATTATTATTCATTTTGATGATTATGTTAATAATTATATAATAATATTATTTCTTTAAATGGTGGCTAAGTATTTTAATTATATAATATTATATTATTATCTTATTAAATATGAGATATATATATGTGAAGTGTGTGTGTGCATTTAGTGGTGAACGAGAGAAACAAAAATTATTTCAATTTTCTTCTTGTTTATTAGAGAGAAGATGAAGAAATAGAAAAATAAAATTATTTCATTTTTCATTTTGATGTCGAGAGACACAATTGTGAATTGCTTCAATTTCTATTTTCATTTCATTTTAGAGAAAAGGAAAAATATACACAACTGGCCATTTTGGGGTTAAGAGTTAATCCTGTGCTAGATATGGAGCTGCTGTTCTAGCTAACCAAGCCACCAAATTGGTGACTAGAACTGTCAACGAATAGGTCTCCAGGCAGACTCCAAGAATACATGTGTATAACGTTACACGTTATGGTGATTTCTCAACTTTTCTAATATATTAATATGATTAATATATTATTTATTGTATTTATTGTATGATTTAATTATTCTCAGCATTAAATATGTATGTGATATGTATTTTATGCAATAAATACAATTGCACATGCATACACCCACGTATATTAGATCCCTAACATATATGATGTGAACCTTATAAAGAAAAGTGAGACATGACTCTCAATGAGATTTCTTTGCCAATGATCATTCTAATTCATATTCATAAACTAGCAAAAACAAGGACTTGACCTATTATCTATAAAAAGATAAGAACCAGAGGTATGATAAATTAAAGGGGTAGACGCCACACTCAAGAAAGATGAGAAATATTGTGAATGATAAGTCAAGAATAAGTGCCACAAAATGAAATCTTAATAAGTTCTAAAACTTTCTTTGAGAAATCAAGAGAAAACTCTCACTAATATTAATATCATTAACTGAATTTCCTTTAGGTTTATGATAGCTTATATAGCTGAATTTACCAAGAATTTAATAGGAAAATAAATAAAATCCCACTCTTAGTAGGAATTGATTATGAAAAGATAAAAAGCAAGTATAGTAAAGAAACAACTATTCTTATATCCTTATTTCTAAATATAACCTAAAATAAAAGAGAAAATAAAGAAAATAGAAAAATAAAAGAATTAAGAAAGTCCTCCCTTTTATGCTTGTGATGATGCTTACGGGTTATTTTAGTTTTGTATGAATATTTATTATTTAATAATATACATTAAACATTTAAAATTAATCATTGATATTTTGTTATATGGTACTAAGCTTATTACTTTTCACACACTGTAGATCTAAAAGAGTTTAGATATGATATAAAAGAGTTTAGGTCAGTGTTAAGAGTTAGCATTCTAAGAGTTAGAACATTGTCTAAAATGAGACAAAAACCTAAGAATATATTAGTAATGACATAGTTGCAAGGAGTTGTAAATAGTGCTACAATTTTTTGTTATGCAGTATGTTCTCGAAACATCGTTCTTTATCTATGGTTGCTAATACGGGTTGATTGGTATCCTTTTTGGACCAATATATGTCTACATCTAGATTGTCCTAATATTTAGTCTTAGCAGAGTATGGGCTTAGCGGAAACGTGTATAGGTGTGCAGGTATTTTGTGAGGATTGGGTACTAAACAGACTAGCAAGGATCTCTAATAAATATCTTATAAAGTCATCAATAGAGGGTCTTCTCGAGTTGAGTTATATTCGTGATCCTTTAACCTGATCATCATAGTGGGTTTATGAGTGATCCATCATGCTTAATTCTATGCATGTTAGAGACTTTTCATGGTTTGACCTGAGTGTTGTTGGGTATGGTCTAATGCTTATAGAGTTCAGTATATATAGATATGGGATCCTTGATGGGTGAGTTGTATATTCAGATGCTTTGAAATTGTATTTCAGAAAGTCTTATGGTTATAGTGAAAACTTAAAAAAGATTTTTCAGTAGGATTAAACAATATCGTATAGGAGTTTGCCAATATTGTTTATGAAAATAAAAATTCAGACATAAGTTCATGATCGAGTATATAGAGAATTAACGGTGATGATATATACTTCTGATCTTCCAAGATATAGGTGATGGAAGGATTATACGTATGTAGTTGATATCAACTTGTATGGGTTATTGTGCAACTCTATAATATCCATAACGCGTGTGTAGGGCAGTGTTCATAAACTTGCGAAAGAGTTTTGTAAGACAAACAAGTGTAAACCAATAGAGCATCTTAATCAAAGTGTACTCATTGAGCACTAGGGTAGCGGACTAGGTTGAATGGTTGATCCAGAAAAATATAAAAAAAAGTAGGCTTTATTTTAGGATTTATCAAGAAACACACATGTTAAGGTTAAGTGCTAAACTTATATTTTATTTGTTAAAATGGTTAACTAATAGAATGTTGACAAGCGGCATATATGGCTTTAATGTGTGACATTTGGCAAATGCATGGAAAAGAGATTGACAGATGTTGTTGAACTTAACATGCATAGTTGTAATTGGGCTAGGTAGTAGCAGTGGATTGGCCAAAAAGAGACTAACTTTATAAATGTTGCCAATTAGTCCCTTTTTGTTTCAAGTGGGTATTAAGGTAAAAGTTGCCATTTATGCTTCAAGACTTATTTGACCAAGATAAGAAAGAGTGAAGCAAAAATCCAATTGCTGAAAATTGAAGATGAGTTACTATTCTAGCTTTATAATTCCACTAGTTGCTATGGACTAGAATTGTCAATGTTTACATTTTTTTATGTAAGCTCCAGAATCAAATATTTGATAAGACATAATTATATAAAATATTTTATCCTTTTAAGCTTAACATTTGCTCAATTATCCTAATAATTTGGCTATTTATGCATGTTAATGTTATTTTATAGGTTTAAAGACAATTAGCATGAGAATACTGAAAATCAAACGTTAATGAAACTATTTGGGACAAAAATCTGAAAAGGGACCAAAATGCTCAAAATATAAATAGTGCCTAGTATACAGTATATATGAATAGTATTTTGGGTACTGTTCATCCAAAAACTCAGGTCCTAACACCGCAATGCCCATTTTTGGAAAATTTTTAGTTTGATGAATAGTTCCAAAAAGTCTGTATAAATAGTGCTGTGAACATTATTTATGAATAATGACTATAAATAGTGTATTTAAAAGTATTATGAACAACATTTGTGAGTTACTATTCATCCAAAATACAGGTCTTTGAAGAGTAAAAAATGGTGACTTTTAAAGAGAAAAATTGGCCATATTTTTTGTTTGCACTAAGCCTATAAAACGATTACTATTCAGCCACTTTGAAGGAGTGTAACTGAGGGATGAGATTAACAATTCATTTATTGTTTGGATCAAGATTCAAAAGCTTGAAGGAAGGATCTATACACCAACCAAGAACAAAATTATAGAACAGGGAATTTTTTTATGATTCTATATTGTAGATTATTTTATATGTATTTTTTCCTCATGCTTGTTGATTATTGTTTCAGAACTATATTTATTATTATGGCTTAATTTCATATAATTAAGATTATGATTTGAACTCAGTATGTAGCTTGAATTCGTTATTTATCCTTATTCATATGTCATGTTGAATTGTTTAATATATTGAGTGCTTAATGCTTATTATTACATGACAATGTATTAGAATGATTTGGAAACCTTAATTAACTTGAAAAAGAAATTTCTGTGTTGGACATTAATAGATTAATGTATGATCATTATGTAAAAACATGAGTTTCATATGAGATATAAATATACTAATATGACATATATAACTATTTATGGAATCTATTCTTAATAAATCTCAATTCAATATAACTATCATAGGAATGTAGATAATTGATTAATTTAGGTATAATCACTTAACCATTAGAAGATGTTTGTGAGTACATTAGAGTTTTTGACAATTCTTATTAATAGATTAAGGGTAATAATTGAATTCAAGTGTAATATTGAAGTTTAATTATAATCCTAGACATTTATAATTTTGAGTGTTATGATCATTCCCTTGCTGTCTATATCATTAGTTTAATTAGTTAGTTAATTTAGAAATCAACACATTGAAATACCAATTGTTTGAATAAGAGTTAGAAGATATAATTTCAGTACTTAGCAAGTAGTAATACAATTTCTCATGGCAACGATACTCTTTTCATTATCTATTACTTGTTGAGATAACATGCACTTGTGTTTAAAGTATATACATACAAAATACACAACAATATTCACCAAAGTCTTCAAGGGTGAGTTTTTCTGAAATTGTTAATGTAACGGACTTTGATTCAGTATACGTTTATTGAATAGGAAGCTAGATTTTCATTCCGCTGCACATTAGATGTATTGTTAGTGCATTAAATGATCACTGCATATGATTGTATACATGTTGAAAATTTTAAAATGCATGTCCAACATATATTGAGTAGCAAAATAAAACAATATAATCAACATATACACACTATAACTGGATCAAAAATAGTACAAGAATCGAATACATAACTTTATAGATGATTTGGTGAAGATTTGTTGGACTTTGAAGCCATTTGAGCACACAGTGAAGTCTTCTCTTGAAAACTTCTAGACTCTAATATTTGGTGAGATTAGAGTAGCTATTATCATAGCCTTTGATGTATATTTCATGTAGAAATCAAAACAAATTAAACACTTTAACTGGTTGAAGCATCAAATGCTTACAGATTGAGTTTAGGGACCAAAATACAACCTTTTGAAAGTTGCTACTTTCTTCATATGGTAGCACGCATTGTTCACTCTTAAAATCAGAATTTTATCTCAAATGAACTCTTTCATTGTTTTAATAGAGTAAGTGGTGAGATATTTCTATATCATAAAATTAAGTGCAAGTATACACTATCGTATACAAGTAATAAAGGGACTAATTAGTCAGATGTCGAACCCACAGGGATAAATTCTTCTTTTAAACCAATTACTAAAATTATGTCTTCTTAATAATTATTCAGAAAAATAAAAATTTAAGAATGAATGCAGAAAATATAAAAATAAAAAACAATGCAAAGAAAATTAGATGACAGCAATGTAGAGAAAACCTAGGATTAATATTATCCCTCAATATGCTTTTTAATGATTAATCTTCTAATATTTAACTCCCTTAGTCTTTGTTATTGATCAAGACACTAATGTATTCACAAGCCTCTTCCAAGGTCATGCAAGTATACCTTAATTTACCAAATACCTATATTCCTATGGTACTTGTAATAAACTAAGATTCATTAAGATTAGGTTTTATTGATCATACATGCCAATTAGGTATATTCCTATCCTAAATTGAAACTTGCATATGCAACATTGAATGTTACTCTACAATCATGCATCAAATTACCTAGGTTTAAATATTATGATTCCTCTTCCGAGTTTATCAATAATATTACCAACTCATTCACTATATATTGGTCAGATATATTGAAGCATTAAACACAAGTAATTTAAATAATAAAGGACTATATTTATTAAATACTAAAAGATATGGCAATTTAAGCGCACATATTGAGTTCAAATATTAACCCTAGAAAATAAATTAGTTAATAGCTACAAGAGAATCACAGCAATAAAAATAAAAATAAAACATGATACAACCAATCGCAAACCGATGTAGACGTCGAATTGCTTTTAATTGATGTTGCTCTGGATTCTTTGTGCTCTTGAACTGCTATAAGTTCTCTTTTTCTTGCCCTAGGTTCTTCTCTGGTCTCACTTTTACGTCTGGGGTCGAGTGGCCTTTTATAGGGTTTGATTTGAACTTGAAAAACTCAATTCTGGTCGCATTAGGATTCGCACTACCGCTGGGGCGATAAGCTTCTGTTGCTGGGGCGCTGCATGAAAACGGCTTCATCGCTGGAGCGGTGAGATGATAGCACTAGGGCGCTGTCTCATTGCTGGGGCGCCAAATGCGACTTCAACAGGTCATATTTCTTATTTCGATCACTATTACAGCGCTGGGACGACAATACTTGTGGCGCAGGGGCGCTGGACTCATATTTTGAAAACTTTGCATTTTAGTCCCTATTTTTGCTCCTTTTGCATTCTTTCTTTAAATTTTATTCAAGTCCCTATAAATAACAATAAAGTACATAAATAGCCATCTATTCTCATAAAATAATAAAATATCAAAATAAAATCATGAAAAAATATATGACAATTTTGCCCTTATCAGTAAGACGTATCATATGCACACATATCTACCATTAAGGCATGTGTTGCCATGGATGAGTGAGCATGCATGAGTGAGCAATATTACTCATCCATGTAAATGTTTTGCATGAGTGACATTTATCACATGAAAATCCATGCATGCTGCCATTTGTCATACAAATAGCCATACATGGATGCCATGTGTGCAATTTACTTTTCCATGTAATAGTAATCTATTTGCAATATTTGCAAACTATGGTTCCCACTTTTTAAATAGGTTCTAAAATGTATCCTGCATTCTGAAACCTTCTCAAATCGATCTGTATAATCCGTACTGCTACTCCAATGCTTAACAAGTATACTTCATATTGTGAGACTCTCTAGGTTCACACTCGTTTGTCTTACGGAATGCTTTTGAAAGTCTATGAATGATGCCTCACACATTACTAATATTACAGAACAACTCGTTGAACCATACAAGTTGAGGTTAACCATATCCGTATAATTTCTCTGTCACCTATATTCTTAGAAGAGCAGAGATATAGATCATCACCGTCAAATCTCTATATGCTCGACAATGAACTTATCTATAGATTTGTATTTTCATAAATAATATTTGAAAACTCATTTAGATATTGTTTAACCCTATAGAAAAATCATTTTTATTTTATTTTTATGCTTGTGGTCACAAGACTTCCTAAAATACAATCTCGGAGCATCGAAATATATAACTCACCCATATAAGTTAACAGATCCCAAATCTATGCACACTAGACTTCATAAATATTGCACCATACCCAACGATATTCAATAGTCAGACTATGAAAGGTCTCTAACATATGTGAAACCAAAGTATGGTGGATTAATCACAAGCCTACCATGATGCTCAGGTTAAAGGATTACGAATACTACTTAACTCGAGAAGAGCCTTCATTAACGACTTTATGGGATATTTATTAAAGGTCCTTGTGAGTCTATTTAGTACCTAGTCCTTACTGAATACATGCATGCCTATACGGACTTTCGCTAAGTCCATGATCTACTAAGACTAACCATCTGAATAATTTGGATATAGACATATATCAATTCGAAAGAAATACTAATTGACTCGTGTCGGTAACCATAGATCGTGAACAATATTTTTGAGAACATATTGTGCAATGACATTTCTTAGCATCATTTGCAACTACATCATTATTATATTATTCTCGGGTCTTTGTCTCTATTTTAGACAAGGTTCTAACTCTCTAGAATTGCTAACTTTAGCTTTGACCTAAACTCTTTTAGATCTGATCTAAACTCGTTTAGATATATAATATCTGAAAAAGTTATAAGCTTCTTACCATATAAATATATATTAACGATTATTATTGAAATGTTTACTATAATCACCATCTTTCAACATGTATGACATGTATTTTATGATTCAATGAACACATTTACATGTATGCACCCACTAGGTACAACACAATAGTGGAATCAGAGCATGTTTGTGTGCTTTTCTAGGTTAATGGATTGTGTTTGAGTTGTTTAGGATGCCTAGGAACAATGGCTACTACATTTTAAATGTTGAAAGTTCAGAACTAGGTCATTTTTGAAGGAATGCTGGTGCATTGTATACTTAGTGCAGGGGCATTCACAGTGGTTGGATGAACACCAAGGTGTTGGGTTTGTGACACTGAGGCATCTAGAGCATCAAAATGAACACAAGGTATTATGTAACTAACCTAAGGCGTTGATGACATTAGTTTAATGCTAGGGTATTAACTTTTGCCGCTAGGGAATTCTAAGCATTGGAATTCATCAAAATGAAGAAATTCTTAAACTTGGAGTAACATGGCTCAATCTTACAAAAACTTGAAGAATAGTTGAAAAGCCAAATTCAACATGTTATGGGCCAAAATTGAGATATAATAGAATCGGGCTACAACTTTTGCTCAGCTTAACCCAACTCATGTATTTAGACTGTATATCACAAAAGACGTACCCAATTGGTATAATTGTTAAAGGTGTGAAATATTGACTTAATTATCAACAACCCTTATGCTAATGGTAAAGTCCACATCAGTCGTTATCATGATCCAAATTTTCTTGCAAGTGGGTAAAAGGGTTGTTGGCCTAAATCTGATGTATCATTGGTCTTTTGCCCATATCTCATTGGATACTAATCTAATTTGCATGAACCTGGTGCTTGTGGAAAGAAGAGATAAAATTATACAACTTTAATGTTGGTTGTTGTGTGTTTTCTATAACACAAATTAGCGCAAGTGCACATTGTCGCAACAAGTAATATATGATGAGAAAAGTGTCGATCCCACAGAGAATGATTTATCTTTTCTAGTTTAAGTACCGAAATGGTGTCTTTCTACTATTATCCAGAAAATGATTTAATGTATGATGATTAAACTACTCAAGTAAAAGAACAACTTAATTATGCTAAGTGATAAACTAAATTACCAACAAATTATATTCAATATGAGAAATCCTAGGATTACAAACTATCCCCCATTATGCAAATAAATTCAGCAGAATCTCTTTGATGTTTATTGGTTCTCAACTTGATATATTGACCAAAACACTCAACACATCACAAGCCTCTTTTGCAGGTCAAGTGAATCTATTCCATCCAATCAAATATCTATATGTCTATGATAAATAAATTGAACAAAATTCATTAAGCACAAGTTTTATGAGCCATACATGCCTTATGAGTATATGCCTATCTCATATGAAACTCAAGTGTACTACACTATGATCATGCATCAATATGCTTAAGACTAAATACCTAAATGCCTTTGTCAAGTTTATTTAAGCATTTCTAGATCAATTTAACCACCGGCCAAGTAATCAAATAGCATTAAGCACAAGCACAATGAATATATCAAAAGCTGAATTAATACCATAAAAAGAGAACTAAAATCAATCACATAATGAGTTCAAGGATGTAATCCTAGATGAACGAAATTAGCTCGTCATTAATCTACACAATCTTGAAGCTAATTCCATCAATACATGTAAACTAAACATCTTACAACAAGTAAAGAATCAAAGCAAAGAAGACATCCCTGTCAAATGCCTTTGTTGTTGAAGCTTGCTTCCCTCCTCTTTGATTTCTTCAAACTTAGAAGTTAGGTGTTTCTTTGTGTTTCCAGCTGCTGTCCCAGCTGGAGTCCTCTTTCAAAATGTAAGTTTTGTGCAAATATATAGGTAAAAGCACGGAATTAGGGCGCACTTGGGGCTGCTTTTGGCTTTCCTGATTTTCAGCAACTTGTCAGCATTTGCTGTCCAGGTCCCGGCGCCGCGACGCTACGATTTGGCGCTGCGGCGCTCACTTTCTGCAATCGGCGCCGCAGCGCTGAAATCCAGCGCTGCGGCGCTGCACTGTAGCAAACAGTTGTACTGTAGCAACAGTGCCACTGTAGCAACAGTGCCTCCATTCGTATTTTTATCTCTAATACTCCCATTTGCATCCGTTTTCTGGTATTTTTGCTCCGATAATGCTTCAACCTATAAAACAACATTAATACGCATAAATAGCCCAATTATTGAGATAAATTGAACAAATATCAAGTTAGGAAGGTAAAATAGTTTATACAATTACGCCTTATCATTGGTCAAAAAAGCTATATTGGTAATTTACATTATCAAAAATGTGCTGCAAGTGGGTGAACAAGTTGTTGGCCTAAATTATTGAAGATTGATGTCATACTTAACATATTTCTATTCATTGCCTATATAAGGACACTCTTAGGATGTTTTCAATATTAGATAATTCTCTTTTATTTTCTTCTCACTAACATGTATTATAATTTAGGCTAGAGTTCTTCGCAAGGCTAAGAGATGAACTTTTGTGTTTAATAAATTTACTTCCATGCTTTGATTCGTTGTCAAGAGCTACAAATGTTTGTAAGTTTGATTATGCTTAAACTCTGATCTATTTTATTTACTATAATCCAAAAGTTATAATTCTCATGTTTCATATATTTTCAGTCATGCTTTCTTTATGTGATTCTTGTTGAATTATAATTGTTATTGGTTACATTGTTTTATATGTTAATCTTTTACTGCGATATTGTCAATTGATATATTGTCGATCTTGGATAACATGTAAAGGCAATAAATGTTTAATATTCAAGTTGATCTTTTACTGCAATATTATAAAAATGATATGTTGTCGATCTTAGATAACTTGTATAAGTAAATATGATTTGTGTTAATATTTGCAAAAGAATTTAGTCATATAAAATGCATGTGTTGTCAAATGTGTTATATTTTACATATCTTCTGATTGATTGTTTAGATATAAAACTGTCAATTAAGTTATCAATATTAACTCAAAGTGTAGAGTAGATTTATAAAGTATGATTGTGATTCTCGAAGCCTTGCTTAAATCATCATAAGATATTTTTCTCAATTCATAGACAATTCTATCTCATCCACTTAAACTAATTAATTAATTTTCTTCTTTGCTACTGCTTTAATATTTTACTTCACCAACCTATTTTGCCAAAAGCTTCCTCGTGGAATTGACACCTGAATCTATATTGTAATAGCCGCATTACATTTTGAGCATAAACAAAATTTTGCGCCGTTGTCGGGGAGGCACACTAAGCGAAAGTCAGTTGCGTTTATTAGTACTAAAGCGGTAACTTTGTAAATTTGTTTTTTTTGTAAAATCTTAGTTTTATTTTCTTTGTTGTAATTCATTTTATTGTTCATGGTTGGTTCTCCCACCTAATTTATTTTATTTTCTTTAGTTAATTTGTTATATTTTATATTATTTTAATAACTGATTTTACCGCCTAACTTAGTTCATTTTCTTTTATTTATTTATTGTACTTCTCACTTTATTTTCTTTTTATCACACTTTACTTTTTTTTAAAGCTAATTTGTCATATTTTATTTTATTTTAATAGCTGATTATACCGCATAACTTAGTTAATTTTATTTATTTATTGCATTTTATCTATTTATTACACTTTAGTTTATTTATTGTACTTTATTTATATATTGCACTTTATTTTATTTTATTTATTTATTACATTTATTTATTGTACTTTATTTTATTTACTTTTATTTATGTATTGCAGTTTACTTTCTTTAGTTAATATGTTATATTTTTATTTTATTTTAATGGTTGGTTCTACCGCCTAACTTTTTATTTATTTATTGTACTTTATTTTATTTTAATTTTATTTATTTATTTATTATACTTTGCATTTAATATTTCTTTATTTATTGCACCTTTATTTTTCTTTTCTTTACTTATTGTACTTATTTATTTATTTATTGTATTTTTTTATTGCACTTTACAGTTTATTATCTTTTATTCATTTATTGTATTTATATTTCATGGTTAGTCTTAACACCTAACTCATTTCTATTTCTTGTTGTATTTTATTTCACTTCTTAATTTTCCTTAAACATTTCCTTCATAAAAAAGACAAAAAAAAAAAAAAATTTGTTAGGATGTAAGCATCGATTTAGAGACAAACGAGGAAGACTCGTGAGAGAAGTAGAATTAGAACCATCGCCACAATTTGTAAGGGAAGAGAATTTACCATCTAGTTCATCTTGTAATTCCAACAAAATGAACCAACACGAAGATAACCCCGTTATGACTCTAAAAGATTACTTGCATCCTACTCGCACAGCCACACCATCATGCATTATATTTCCACCTAATACACCACATTCAAATTTTAAACCTAGAATGATACACCTTCTGTCCACTTTTCATGGTTTAGATAGTGAAAATCTTTATATACATGTTAGAAAATTTGAAGAGGTAATTGTCACCTTTCATAGCCAACCTGAAGCCATAGACACTGTTAGGCTTAAAAGTTTCCCTTTTTCTTTGAAAAACAAAGCAAAGAGTTGGCTATACTCTTTGAGGCCGAGGTCTTTAAGAACTTGGGCAGAAATGACCCAAGCATTTTTTTAATAAATACTTTCTACAACACAAAACTAATGGCTTGAAAAGATAAATTTCTTCCTTCTCCCTAAAAGATAGCAAAGCTTTATATCAAGTATAGGAAAGGTTTAAAGAGTTGCTAAATCTATGCCCTCACCATGGGTATGAAAATTGGCGCTTGGTTAGCTATTTTTCTAAGGGACTCACAATTAGAGAGCACTAATTTGTTAAGATGATGTGTAATGGGGAGTTCATTCACAAAGATCCAGAGGAAGCCATAGAATTCCTTAATGACTTAGCCAAAAAAGCCCATACATGAACTGGACTTAGCATGACTGAAAGCACAAATAGGTCACGACCTAATGGAGTGTTTTATCTTAGGAAAAAGGATAACCTCAAAGCCCAATTAGAGGTCTTAACTATGGAGTTAGAGGCCTTGAAAACCAAAGATAGAAGGGTCACCGACACGGTTGCTAAGGTTGAGTCACGCGATGTCTGTTTTGTCTGTAGAGAAGTGGAACACTTAGCTCAGGATTGTCCCACTTATAATGAGATGAGAAGGATATATAAGGAACAATGTATGCTCTGGGGATGTATAAGAAGCCTTATTCACTCTACTCTAAAACCTATAATCCTAGCTGGAGAAACCACCCAAACTTTAGTTGAAAATATGACCAACAAGCCAACAACCATTGGAAACAAGAATAACAAGCACCTAAGTCTTATGTTACACCTTAATATAATGCACGACCAACTAGGAGTCCTTTAACGGATACATTACAAGCATTTATGGAGGCACAAAGTAAGACTAATAAAAATGTGAAATAGTTCTTGCACAGGTGATAGACAAAAACAACGAAATCAAGAGTCAAATCACAAAGCTGACTAGTGCCTTAACTATAGAAGAGTGAGGTAAGTTTCCATCTCAACCTCAATCCAATCCAAAATGACAATTCATGGCACAAGCTTATACTTCTGATGCACAAAATCTCAAAGAAGTCATGCCATTACTACTCGAAGTGGTAAGATTGTGAGTGAGCCTACTTCTTGAACTAACATATCGATAAATAGTAAAGACGCCCCCATTGAAAAAGAGGCCACAGAGGAAAAAGAGTTCAAAAATAAGTTTTAGAACATTTGAAATAAGTTAAGATTAATCTTCCCTTGTTGCATTTGATTAAGCAGGTTCCAACTTATGCCAAAGTCATCAAGGATCTATGCACTATCGAAAGAAAACATCATGTAAAGAAAACTGTATTTTTGGTAGAACAGGTAAGTGCAATGATTGATCAAAAGACACCACCCAAGTATAAAGACCCAGGATGTCTCACAATCTCCTGCCAAATTGGGACACATGAGTTTGGTCAATCTTTGTTAGACCTAAGAGCAAGTGTAAATTTAATGCCTTATTCTATTTACTTGCAAATCGGACTTGGTGAGATTAAACCTATATCAGTAGTCCTACAATTAACTGACCGATCAATCAAGAAACTGCAAGAAATAATAGAAGATGTTTTGTTGTAAATTGATAAATTTTACTATCCTATTGATTTTCTAGTTTTAGATACTTATTATGTTGTTAACATGGAGTCAAAAATACCTTTTATTTTAGGGAGACCTTTTCTTGCCACTGCTAACACTCTTATTAATTGCAGAAATGGTCTAATGAAATTATCTTTTGGGAATATGACTCTTGAGGTGAATATTTTTTATATTGACCAGCAACCACGAGAAGAAGATAAATGCTATCATTCATATATGATAGACACACTTGTAGCGAAGAAAGCTTATAAAAATCATAGCTCTAATTCTTTAGAAAACTTCCTTGATTTTGATTTTGAAGAATTGCATTATCCTGATGAAACAACTGATGTGTTTAATACTTTTGACTCACAAGATAAAGGAACTCAATTTTGGAAGCCAAGTATTAAAGAGTTGCCACGAAAGAGAGAGAAACTAAAATCATCAAACCTTGAGACACTACGTGTCATCATTAGTGACCAATGAATACATTTTTGTAACCGTTCTTTTGAAGCTTTGAGGCACAGGTATAGTGTCCTTAATCAATTTTTCACTTCATACCATTCACAAACAAATGGATAAGCCGAGCTAGTAAATAGAGAGGTTAAACAGATTTTGGAAAAGATGATTAACCCAAATTGCAAAGATTGGTCTCTACGCCTTTATGATGCATTATGGGCATATTGCACTGCATACAAAACCATCTTAGGAATGTCTTTATACTAGCTTGTTTATGAAAAACTTGCCATTTACTTGTTGAGTTAGAGCATAAAACGTATTGAGCTGTCAAAGCCTTTAACTTTGATTTGAGTACTGTAGGTCTTAAGAGAAAGTTACAATTGTCAGAAATAGAAGAGCTACAAAATGATGCATATAACAACTTCAGAATTTACAAAGCTAAAATGAAAGTAGCTCATGACAAACAAATCTCAAGGAAACACTTCGAGCCAAATCAACGAGTTTATCTTTGTGATTCTCGATTGTGTTTACACCCTGAAAAGTTGAGATCTCAATGGACTGATCTATTTATGGTAAGGCATAGTTTTTCTAATGGTGCTATCAAAATCAAAGACCCCACTGATGGAGGAACTTTTAAAGTGAATGGATAGCGGCTGAAAAGTTATGTAAAGGTAAATCACTCTATGTACCTAGACAAGATCCTTCTTGTGGATCCTATCTATCATGTTTGATCAGTGTGATTTTATTTCCCAATCAAGTGGTGGATACGGTACTCCATGACTATTAAAGTCAGTTTCTCAATTCCCTAAACATTGTCCCTCAAACTGTGCATTCATCTCTTTTCTTTTTCATTCTCTTTCAAAATGGATCGCATTCTTGCCAACTTTAAAAAATGCTTTCCTTTATTGTCTCAAAATGCTCTATTTAAGATTTACAAAGCACTGTGTGAAAGACTAAGGCTATTAATATTGAGTAATATCCCTGTAGATATTCGTTGGTTAATTGAAGCCAAGGTTCGATTATCTGGTGAGTCTGCAAATAATTTTATTTCTTTTATGCCTAGTCTTGGAAGAAGCTCTTATGCCAAAAGGTGACGAGCAAAGAGGTTACAAGTTTATCATAAATTTGCTCGATAGAATTGTAACCGGAGTTGTCGGTCTTTAGGATTTGCATCTAGAAATCGAGAAGATAAAATTCAATTCATTAAGGATGGACCGAGTAAGGAGTCTTTGGATGATATCCTATTGACTTTTGAGACGTATCCCTGTGGGCTCGTGCAACGTGAAATTCTTGATTTATGGAATAAATTCAAAAATGAACATCAACGGTATAATCTCGGGAATCTGACTCTAAAAGACCCTGTTTGCCAATTTATAAGAAAATTGGTTGGGAAGCCTATTCCTGACCCATAGAGGGTGTTTAAGCCATTACTGAATGTAAAACCAGAGGAAGATGTGAGCCATAATCACAATTACTTGTAAATACATGTGTTTTTCTTTGTTTTATTTATTTATCAGCATCATCATTTTAGTTTAAATTTGCTCAAGTGTCTCTCAGGTTTGTTTCTTTTGAATAACTGGCGTTTCAGGTAATGTCTCCTATACTTTATCTCTTTCTATTTTAACATTGAGAACAATGTTTCATTTGGTTTGGGGAGAGGATAGTAGACATAAGTTGTATTTTGCATTCTAAAAAAAAAAAAGAAGTAAACTAAAATGATGATGCTAATATATACTCTTGATTAAAATGGCAGAGTAAAAAGTTCATTTTTGAACTCTTGAGACGCATTCTAGGTCAAATTAGAATGACAGAGTAAGGAGTTTTATTTCTAACTTTTGAAACGCATTTTAACTAACTTTTTATTGTTTTGTTTTACGTTTCATATATTGTTGTTTATTGCTTGTAGTATTGGTAATTCTTGTATAAAGGAATTTGCTTTTCTACTTAGGTGTGATTTCAAAATTTTTTAGGTTGAGTCACTGTTTTTATTTAGGTTATTAAAGAATGACTTCTAAAATATTTTTGAGTACAATGCTAAGCTTGTGGTAAGACGGATGATTTAATTTATATAGCTAAGAGAATTTTCATGTTTACGTATATATTTTTCTAATCTCACATATCGTTTGTGAGTATGTGGAAAGGTTGAGAAAACAGCTTATGAACCTTCATTGATCTTTTGAATTGGTTAATTTTTATTTAGATTGATATTATTTGAATTAAGGAATAATTTGGTTGCATTTGTGTATAAATTATTTTGGTGAGAAACTTTTATAATACTTCCTTGCAGTCTTTCAAAAAAAACAAAGAAAGCAAAAAAGAAAAAAAAAAATCAATTTAGTTTAATAAAGTCTTCATTCAATTTTAGAAGGCAAATATCTTGTAAATCAGTTTTCTCACCAAGTTATATTTGTATTATTCTCACAAGATAATTGAAGTCCTAAAGTTGGTAGATGTCAAGAATGATTGATTTTTCTATCTTTGAATCAATGTTAGTTTGTATGCCTATCTTTAAAATTGACTTTTTCTTGAGTGCTTAACTATTTTCCAACTCCATGAGAGAAATCCTCATCTTTTAAACAGTCATACACCTGTGAGGATATGGAGTTGAGGCTTTTACTTGGAGAAATTCTTAAGGCTATATTTGTTGTGATTTGTGGTAAGATGGTTACGATTTAGTTCACACGCATACAATTTTGAAAGTTATAATTGAAAAAACCATAATAGTAATAGTAATCTTAAACTGATTTTTTGTTTGAAATGCTTAGGTAATTTTGCGTATTCAATTTATGCTTGAATTGATAGAGACTAACAATAAGCTGGTTGGGAGCTATAATGAACACATGAAAATGCATATTTATTAAGAAATTCAGTCACCATTTAATGTCACTAATTTTAGCATTTTTGTACTTTTAGCTTGAAATAAAGTATTTTCCTTAAATTGTGATTAATGAATGTTATTTGCACTAGTTTAAGTAAAATGAACATAACTTTCAATGTAGAAATCAAAATAAAAACATTCTTGAACCTGAAGTAACATGACTCAATCTTACACAAACTTAAAGAACAGTTGAAAAACCAAATCCAACATGTTATGGGCCAAAAATTGAGATACAATAGAATCGGGCTATAACTTCTGCTCAGCTTGACCCAACTCACGTATTTAGACCGTATATCACAAAATACATACCTAATTGGTATAATTCTTGAAGTTGTAAAATACTGACTTAATTATCAATAACTCTTATGTTGATGGTAAAGTCCAAATCAGTCGTTATCATGGGTCAAATTGTCTTGCAAGTGGGCAAAAGGGTTGTTGACCTAAATCTGACGTATCTTTGGCCTTTTGCCCATATCTCATTAGATACTCATCTAATTTGCATGAACCTAGTGCCTATGGAAAGAAGAGACAAAATTATACAACTTTCACGTTGGCCAAGAAAGCTACATCGGTTATTTACATTATCCAAAAGGTGCTGCAAGTGGGTGAACGAGTTGTTGGCCTAAATTATTGAAGATTGATGTCACACTTAACATATTTTCAGTCATTTCCCATATAAGGACACTCTTAGGACATTTTCAACATTAGATAATTTTCTCTTATTTTTTTCTCATTAACATGTATTGTAATTTAGGCTAGAGTTTATGGCAAGGCTAAGAGATGAACTTTTATGTTTAATAAAGTTACTTCTATGCTTTGATTTGTTGTCAAGAGCTATAAATGTTTGTAAGTTTGATTATGTTTAAACTCTTATCTATTTTATTTTTTATAATCCAAAGTTTATAATTCTCATGTTTCATATATTTTCAGTCATGCTTTCTTTATGTAATTCTTGTTGAATTATAATTGTTATTGGTACATTATTTTATATGTTAATCTTTAACTGCAATATTTTCGATCTTGGATAACATGTAAAGGCAATAAATGTTTGATATTCAAGTTGATCTTTTATTGCAATATTGTCAAAATGATATGTTGTCAATCTTAGATAACTTGTATAAATAAACATGATTTATGTTAATATTTACAATAGAATTTAGTCATATCAAATGCATGTGTTATCAAATGTGCTATATTCTACATATCTTCCGACCGATTGTTTGGATGTAAAACTGTCAATTGAGTTATAAACATTGAATTGAAGTGTGGAATAGATTTATAAAGCATGATTATGATTCTCGAAGCCTTGCTTAAATCATCATAAGACATTTTTCTTAATTCATAGATAATTCTATCTCATCCACTTAAATCAATTTATTAATTTTCTTCTTTGCTACTGCTTTAATATTTTACTTCACCAACCTATTTTGCCAAAAGCTTTCTCGTGGGATCGATACCTCAATCTATATTACGATAGCAGCATTACATTTTGAGCGTAAATCATTTACACCCCCAAACTACATAAGCTTTGACCCTAAGACTCGGATTCAATTTTCTTCAAACCCCTAATTGTAATTTTTGTACTTTTATTAGTCAATCAACTCTTTACAATTTCAATCTAATTTATCAATCAAACGCCAATTCATCAATTCAATATAAAGTCAACAACTAACACACCAGATCACCCTTCAATTTAATTCACCACTTCACAAATTAATACACTTCTTTATATTATAAAACTCATGCTCATAAATCACATACAACACTTCTATAAATTAACCACATAACCAAATTTAATCCACCACAATTTCACACACCTACCACTCTAATTCTCACAACTTAACAAAGAAATTTGGATATTAATATGAACTAAACTTGCATAGGCAGATGAATCTTTAACACCTCATATGTATAAGTTTTAATTGGTGTCCTACATGTGAAATTCAAAATCCACTCTTTAAAGCTTGATTTTTGTTTTCAAATTTGGTTGGCATTAATGCAAATTTTAGGTGCATTTGATGGTAGGAAGGGTTATTTGGCTTTAAGAAGTATTTGATTTGAGTTTTGGATGATAGGTTTGGAAGAATTAAGAGCTTTGTGTATGTTTGATGGAGTTTAGGGTTTGGAGAGTGTTGATAGATAAGTGAGAAAGATAATTTTAGGTTAGAAATGCAAAGGGGTTTTTTAAAATTGAGGGGGAGAGGGTGCATTATCTCGAGTTAGCACTACGATGCGAACACTTACGTTTAGAAAAGAGATTCCTAGGCTATGGCACCATAGTGCAACCTAACCTATGCCACTGTGACACTTAGGCTCTGCCTGGGTGCTTCCCAAATTGCAACAAAATGACACTGTAGCCTAGCCTATTTAAGTCACAGTGCCTATATTTTGTTTGCCATTTTTTTACACACGTTAAACATAAAAGAAACATAATTTAATTGCTTGGGTTGCCTCCCAAGAAGTGATTGATTTAATGTCCCTAAATGGACTTGGCTATGTCTTTGCTTAATTAGGTTCCTTAAGTGGAACATTTACGACTTTCTACTCTTCCCCATTGAAATAGTGTTTAAGCCTTTGTTTGTTAAAGCGAGAAAACCTCCCATCATCACCTTGTAATTCAATAGCACTATACAAAATACTTGCTTAAATTTAAATGGTTGTGGCCATTTTAATTTCAACTTTCTCGGAAAAAAACCTTTACAGAAAGTTAAAAAAGAACACTTGTTAACTTGGAAAAAGGTCCTCCCTTAAGATTTGTTTGTCATGCATTTTCTTGGTACATTCCTCGTAAGTGATGTGATATTCTATATCTTATAATTGAGTCCAAGTATACACTATCATCTACAAGTAATAAAGTGACAAAATTAATCGGATGTTGAACCTACAGGGATAATGTCTTCTTTTTAATCAAGTACTAAAATTATATTTTTCTAGTAATTAGTCAGAAAAATAAAAATCTAATAATGAATTTAGAAATATAAAAGCAACGACATAACATAAAGAGATTTGGAAGATAGTAATATAAAGAAAATCTAGAGTTAATACTGTCCCTCAATATGCTTTTCAATGATTTATCCTCTAATATTTAATTCTCTTAGTTCTTGTTAGTGATCAAGACACTAATGTATTCACAAGCCTCTCTCAAGATCATGCAAATATACCTTAATTTATCAAATACTCATGTTCTTATAGTACTTGTAATAAATTAAGATTCATTAAGATTAAGTCTTATTGATCATACATGTCAATTAGGTATATTCCTATCCTAATTTGAAGTTTGCATATGCAATATTGAATGTTACTCTATAATCATACATTAAATTACCTAGGTCTAAATATAATGATTTTTTTTCAGAGTTTATCAAAATATTACCAGTCCATGCATCATATATAGGCCAGATATATTGAAGCATTAAAAATAAGTAAATTGAATAACAAAGAATTAAGTTTATTAAATATTAAAAAGATATAGCAATTAAAGGCACATATTGAGTTCAAGTATTAATTGTAGAAAGAAAATTTAGTTCATGGCTATAAGAGAACTACGGCAAAAATAATAAGAAATCATGATACAATAAATAGCAAACTGATATAGACGTCGAATTGCTCTTAATTGTGCTGCCTAAAAAACTCTTGATGCTGAAGAATGCCTTGAATGAATCTCTCTTTGTGGCTACTTCAATTAAGCTCCAATTGCTCTCTAAAATTTGTGTTGTCTATTCTTGATGTTCTTAGATGATCCCTAAAGGCTGGGGACGAGTGGCCTTTTATAGAGATTGATTTGAGCTTGAAAATTTCAATTCTTGTTGGGTTAGAAATCGCACTACCACTGAGGGCGCTATGCTGCTGTCGTTTGGGTGTTGTGTGTAAAATGCTGTATCATTGGAGCGGTGAAGGTCTGGCACTGGAGCACTAGGCTGTCATTGGCGTGATGGTGAGCTGGCGCGGGACAATGAATGGCGACTTAAACATGTCATTTTTTTCTCTTTTTTATTTTGATCAATGTTCCAGCACTGGGGTTAAAATTCTTGTGTTGTTGGTTACTTTAAATTCTGTTCATGTCCCTATAAATAACAATAATGCACATAAATAGCCATTTATTCTCATAAAATAATAAAATATCAAAATAAAAATATGAGAAAATATATAACAAATGTGCCCTTATCAATAAGTCTGAGAATTCATAGGCATTATTCCAGAATTCTTCCAACTCATTAAGTTGTAATAAGTATTGCTCCCTAGATGCCTTTAAATCAAAATTTAACTTAGTGATAGCCTAGAATGCCATTGCTCTAACTCAAACAACAAATGAAAAGCATTCCCAAACACTAATCAGTAAGGATACATTCTAACCAATACCATAAAATTTGTTCTATACACCTATAAGGACCGCTCTATACGCCCATAAAGCATCATCAAGCTTTGTGTCCCAATCCTTGTAGTTAGTTTACACTGTTTTCTCAAAAAATATTCTTGACTTCCTAGTTAAAGATTTCTTCTTGACCATTGATATGAGAATGGTAAGCAAGTCCTATCATGTGTTTTTCTCCATATTTGACCAAAAATGTTGTAAACATCTAATTATAAAAATAAGTTCCTTCATCACTAATTATGGCTTAAAGAGTACCAAAGTTAGTAAAGATGTTTCGAACCAAGAATTTTAAGACCAACTTGGTATCATTGTTAGAGTGGCTATAGCTTCCACCCACTTAGAAACATTATCAATTGCCAACACGATATACTTCTAACTAAATGAATGAGGAAATAGCCTTATAAAGTTAATGCCCTACACATCAAAGATCTTTACTTGCACAATATTTTTCAAGGGAAACTCATGACGCCTAGAAATGTTTTCCACGTGCTGACAATGATAACAGACAATGATAACAAATCTTTACAAAAATAAAGCTATCCTAAAAGAGTTGGCCAATAAAAACCTAATTGTAAGATTTTTACTGCGGTTTGAATTGCTTCAAAATACCCTCCATAAGGTGATGTATGACATTGATAAAGAACACATTGGATTTATTCTTCAAAAACACACAATTAAATCATTTGATAAGAGCACTTCTTGAATAATATCAGAAAAATATTTTTTTTTCATATTATGGAGAATTTTCTTCTTTTGATGGCTAGACAAGTCTAGAGTCAACAAATTGCAAGTAAGAAAAATTAATAAAGTCAACAAACCAATGAAGCTTTACTTTAGCATAAAAAATTTGCTTATTTAGGAAAGCTTCCTCAATGTATGAACTACCACCCATATCTTCAATCTCTACCCTTGAGAGATGATCCACAACAACATTTTCACTTTCCTTCTTGTCATGAATCTTCACATCAAACTCCTAAAGTAAAAGTATCCATTGAATCAAACATGGCTTGGCATCTCTTTTCACAAACAAGTATTGGATAGCTGCATGGTTAGTATAGACAATCACCTTGGACCTAAGAATATAAAACTAAAACTTTTCATAAGCAAAAATACTGCACCATCTCTTTTTCAACATTGGTGCAGTTCTCTTGTGCATCGTTGAGAGTTCAATGTGCACAATAGATAGCCCATAAAATCTTATATTTTCTCTGACCAAGAACCGCCTCAACCATATGGTCACTAACATCACACTTGATCTCAAATGACTCATCCTAATTGAGTGCAACTATAATTTGGCACGAGATCAACTTTTCCTTGATCCCATTGAAAGCCATCATTAAGCATCATAAAAAATAAATGGAGCGTCAATCTCAAGTAGATTGCATAAGGGCTTGATAATTTTTGAAAACTCCTATATGAATCTCTGATAAAATCCAGCATGGCATAGAAAACTCTCGACTCCTTTGACATTTTTTGGTGGTGAAACTTCTCAATAATTGAAATTGATCCACTTTAATACCCTTAGATGACACCCCATGCTAAGAAAAATTCCCTCTTTAACCATGAAATGAAAATTTTCCCAATTAAGCATAATACTTTTCTCTTCATATCCTTGCAACACAAGATAGATTATAAAGGCAATGATAAAAAAATGAACCAAAACAAAAAATTTATTCATAAAGACCTCTATTATCTCCTCAACTATATTAGAAAAAATAGCCATTATATATCTTTGAAAAAAAAAAGAAAGCATTGCATAAACCAAATGACATTTTTTTAAAAGTAAATGTACCATAATAACATATGAAGGTTGTATTCTCTTGGTCTTCAAGTATAATTGCAATTTGATTGTATCTTGAATAGCCATCTGAGAAGGAATAATAGTCATAACTCAACAACTAATTCAATATTTGATCATGAGTGTATGTGGGAAATTGTCTTTCTAAGTAGCTTTCTACCCTACTAAATACTTCTCCAATTAAAGCAAAAGAGACTGACATGAGAAATAAAAAGCCTTTGGAACTCTTAGCAAAAGAGCTTTCAGATAAGACTAGATATATTGTGGCTGCTTTGATAACATTGTCAGATTAAACAATGCAAAGTTCTGAAACTCTAAACCTCCATCCTTCTTTAAACGACAAAGTCTTTCCCAAGAATATCAATGCACATGCTGCTACTCCTTATTATCCCTCACCAAAATCTAGAGCAAGCTAGATGAATATCATTGATAATGCTAAAAGGAAATGATATAGATTTATACAATAAATAGGGACAACCTGAATAACTACCTTGATAAGAACCTCTCCCCCTACAAAAAATAAATTTGACTTATATCCCTTGAGAATGTAAAAAAGTTATTCTTAGTTTTCCCTAAAACACCCTCGATACTTTGCATGACAATCTACCTTTTTGACCCTCAGATAATCCACCAAATTCGAGACCATAATAAGAGTAATTGAAAGACTGAAACAAACTGCTGACTTTGAAAAATTCACCATCTGGCCCATTTAGATCCAGTTTTATCACACCTTAAATATGATAAGGTTTAAAATGTGATCTTTCTTAACTTTCAAAATATAACAATAGTGCAAAAGTATCAAACTTAATAAATAATCCCTCATTAATATTAAATAATTCATAGTCAAACCTCAAAATGTTTTCTAAATTGCATAATACCATCGAAAGATCAATTATTTATGTTAATGACTTATAGAAACATGTGACGACAAATCTTCAAGCCAAACCCACTACAATCCTTAAATAAAATATTTGGACTTTCTAAATCACCTCAATTAATATTTCCAAATCTATAAAATCAGTCTTATATATAAGGAATCACAATAAACTATAATAAGTATTAACAAAGTAAATAAATAGTATTATTCTTTTTAAAACCCTTTTTTAAAAAATGTTAAATTCTGTAAACACACCTATATAAATGATGCAGATTCCATAAGCATGTAAGACATTCTTATGCTTAGAACATCTTTCTTGAGAACATTTATTTCAATCATAAACTCTTCTTAAGTTCTCAAATCTTAATGGTCATTACTTAATTAGAGACTTCCCATAGCAGAGAGGTAACTCTGAAAATCATAGTTAGAATATATAAATGAAAATTATTTTTATGATGGATTAAAACATATAAAAGGAAATCTAATCCACTAAATAGAAAATCAAAGTACCATAATCAAAGTCCAACAAAGCTAGAACATGTAAATGGAAATTTGGCTATGGTAGACATAATATATAAGCAAAAATTTGATCTGGCAAACAAAAATTAGAGCACTATATGCAAAGCCTAACTAAGCCTAAAAAAACCTTTCAAAACATTCTTCTTTTGTCAAACATTTTTATTTTCATGCAAAAACAAATGCAATATATGTTAATGCTAATGGATATACATGCGAAAACATATATAAATCATGTCAAACTCATGTGTAAACCCTCTTAACAAATTAAATAAGTATCATAATCATAGACTTACGAAGAAAAGCTACATATCAAATATTTAAATTGCACACACACATTTAAACATATATACATACCCATATGCATATATACATACAAACACTCAATATATAAATTTACTGTGATTCTAAAAACAAAAGCCTAGTTCAATTATCTCGTAGCGTCCTCAAATACTAAAACTTTATTGATATCCTTTAAGCCAAGATAACATCAATAATACTTTTATAACAATTTATTTGTATTACCTAAAATCATGAGTAAAACTGGGCAAGTTTGGGTTCGGGTTGGGTTCAGGTTAGGTTTGGGAATTCCCAACCCTAGTTCGTTCGAGATGCTAGAAATTATCCTGATTGAGACAGTTCTCAGATCAATAACGTACCAACCCAAGTCAGGTCGAGAATTCTCATTTTTTTTAAAATTTGTAAAGATAGCATTGTTTTGGTTTGGGTCAGTATTCTCAATTTGTTTTTTAAATTAGAAGAATCTAAATTGAATTTTAATTGAAATTGTGTTAAATTTTATAATAAATATAAGTGCCCGAAGAAAAATGTGATGATTTGGGATGAACATGAGGCAAAACAGTCACGAAACAACAAAGTTACGCCGAAATTACGAGAGCTGAGCAACCTAGGCCTAGGCACTGTAACATCCCAGATAGAAAGCTGAGCGCCACAGTGCTCAGACATAGAAAGTGTAGATGGGGGAGATGTGACTAGGCACGGTGGTGCTTGGTTCTCGTAATTTTGGCATAACTTCATCGTTTTGTGTCATTTTCGCCTCCCGTTTGTCCCAAATAGTCACATTTTGCTTCGTGCACTTATTTATGATAAAAAAAATACAATTTAATAACTAAATATTTATAATTTAGAGCAAAACGTAAGTTCAAAGTGCTAAAAATACTAGCGCATGTACCCCCCTATCAGCTGCGCACCACAATGAATGCACTTTGCTTTGTCTTATATAGTTGTATATTTCTTGAAGTGCAACCACATATTTGATCTTTATGCCAATGCTTGTGGCATAAACTTTCTATGTCTCGTTTTTGGATTAGGGTATGGCGAAAGAGAAGCTCTTTCTTGGTTGTTTTGATCTCGCTTAATCTCATCCTCAGGATGTAAGTCCACAATATCATTACCTGAACTTGAATTTGAGTTCATCATCTACCAAAAAAATTAATTCAAATAAGTATAATTAATTAATGTAATTGATGAAATGAAATCAAAACCATGCATTCACTATCTCTTGATTTATAAAAACAATAAAATATGCCAAAGCAATACAATATAATGAAGAATGAAAGTGAAGTGGTACTGCCCGACAAAAAAATCAATATTTAATAGCTAGAATGTAGAATCTAGAACTTGGAGTAACTTATTTAGTTAGGTCAAAAGTTCAAACTCTCTTTTTAGCGTTTAATTATTTTTCTATAGTTAAAACAAGAGCATAATTATACTTTCACTAATTTTACTCAAGTGTTTAATTAAATGTAATTTTTTAAATCAAAATGGGAGCAAAATCACACTTTCACAAATTTGACCTCTTTTGTAGTTGAAGTTAACAAAAATTGTTAATTGACAAGGATGTTGATGAGATTTTTAAAAACACTATAATTTACATATCCATTTTCTAAAATCTTAGGTGCACATGTTCTTTTTCCAAAAAATATACATTTGAATACAAAAAATAAAATAAAAGAAAATAATAAGAACTAATTTAATCTTAAGACAAGCCTCTACTTATTTGTTTTTTGCCTAAATTCATTTCTTTAAATGCCCTTCTCTTATAAACATCTTGAACTATGATGTATATGATAGTATATTGTGCATAGGGTTGCATTTTAATTAATTTTTTAATTTTACACGTTTCATATGCAAAATATACATAGCGAAATAAAATACACACTATTAAATATAAATCTCATTATACTAATGAGATAAAGGAAACTCACCCTTGAAGTGTATTTTACGCAGTTCTAGTAAAGAACTGGATGAAATCCTTTAAGGTAGAACAGTAGTCTTCAACTCTTGCCGGAATATGGATATTAGAAGTAACTCTTACTTCTTTATTTCCTTCTCTCGAGTCTTTAAATTTTTTTGCTCACATTTTGCTTGCTTTGGCCAATGAATAGAGTTGGATATTTATAGTCATATTTGCCAACAATTCAACCAATCAAATGGATGTTAACGGCCTAAAACTTTAAGCATAAAAAATCACTCAAAATAACACATCATGCTTATAAATAAGCTTACTATCTAACTTCTTGTGGTAGAATTTGAGCTAAATTGATGGTCACTAATTTACTTATTAATATAATATTTGACCATCACATGCTTAGTTCTAAGCATGACAAGGATATATATAGATATATCTTATGACTTCATGACCAATTGAATGGCTAAATAATTAGTGAATTTTGGTGGCCTAAATAGCCACCTCATGATTAAACATAAGCATGCAAAAATCATTTGATTTCAATTGGCCGAATTTTGCTTTTATTATACTGCTAACTTTTGCAAATTAATTAATTTAGTCAACATTTGAACTATAAATATTTAATAAATAAATGAGCTAATAAAATTATGCCATATATCATGCCATTACAAATTAATGGCATAACAAGTGACATCCAATAGAAATGATAAAGTGCAAGTTCGAGTTGCCAAGATCTCAGGTTTAACATTTAAATCCTATCATCTCTCCGAGGATCCTAAAATAATTTAATTTTATTAAGAACTTCTCATATCGAACTATTCAATCTAATGTGTTACCTCAATGTACAACGAGTACACTTTATATAGTAAGACTCCCTAAATTCATACTTATTTTATCTTATGGAACTCTTTCATAAGTCCATAAACAATGCCTCATACATACATTATAGGAAGAACAAAAGTGTGTTGAACCATACAAGTTGAGGTTAATACATATTTGTATAACCATTCCGTCATTTATATTCTAGAAGAGTGGAGACATAGATCATTACCGTCAAGTCTCTATATGTTCAACACTAAAACTTATCTCCAGATTTTTGTTTCTATAAACAACATCCGCAAACACTTTTACGATATTGTTTCTCACACGAGAAATACTTTTTTCAAGTTAGTTACTTATGGCCATAAGATTTTTTAAAATATAATTTTGAAGCATCTGGATATACAACTCACCCATATGAGCTGATAAATCCTATATCTACACACACCAGATTTCATGAGCATCGAACCATACTCAGTGACACCTAACGGTCAGACCATGAAAGGTCTCTGACATGTGTGGATTCTAAGTATGGTAGATCACTCAAAAGTCCACTATAGTGCTCAAGTCAAGGGACCACGAATACTACTTAATTCGAAAGGACCTTTCATTTACGGCTTTATGAGATATTTATTGGAGATCCTAATTGAGCCTGTTCAATATTTAGTCTTCACTAAATACCCACATGTCTATACGAACTTCCACTAAACTCATGGTATGCTAAAACTAACCATTTAAACCATCCAGATATAAAAATACACCAATCAATGTTAAACAAGATTTTCATCGACAAACTCACATAAGTAAAAATAGATTAGGAATATAAGATTTTAAAACATACTTGCACAATGACATTTCTTAGTACTATTTGCAACCATTTGTAATTATGTTATTGCTAGTATACCCTTGAATCTTTTTCTCATTTGAGACAAGACTTTAACTCTTTAAATTTTATTGATTCTTATAACTTACTAACTTTTAGCAATTATAACTCTCAATATTGCTAACTTTTAGCGCTAGTCTAAATTTTTTTAGACTAAATCTGAACTTTTTCAGATAATACAATGTCTGAAATGTTACAAGTATTTTATCATATATATATACTTAATATTAATAATTTTATTCAAAATATTTAGTGTATAAATATTAAATAATTAATATTCATATAATATTAAAATGATACGTAAGCACATTTTTAATAATATACTTTATTTATTATGCAATTAAAGAGATTTTTGTTTAAAAACTAAGTAGAAAGATGGAAAGGCTTGTTGAGAAAAGGCTGGTCTTGGTTCTCACGATTGCTTTCGGCTTAAGACAGATGTAGCCATTACAAACGGATTTCTCAGTGAACAAGACAAGTTTGGGTTGACATATCAAATACTTAATTTATTTAAAACAAATTTTATAAATACTGTTAATATTTTTGGAACTGAATAGTGAGAAATGGGAATATTTTCTGCAACAAAACTCTGAAAGTTTTCATTATTAGTTCATTGTGGGAATCGAAAAGATTTGGTGAGAGTACGTGGGATGAGTGCCCTTTCATAGTCAGCAAATATCTCAATGTTAGGCCTGAGTTTAAATTTTTTTGCCTGTGAATTTCGTTTGATACACAAAAAAAAAATTACATTTTGTGAATTTGCATGCAACAGAACAGCAACAGCATACGGGATCAAAGGCACGAAAAGCATCCCAGGTGCCAACCTGATGATAGTTCTAATGATCTCTAAAAGAACATTAACATTAGTTGTAATGCAGCAAGAATTGAGCTTCCTGCCATTCAGGCGAAGAAGAGTAAAATTGCCAAAAAGCTGAAAAGGACAAGGGACTCGTTTGGTATGGAGGTGCTTTTAATGTGCTTTAAAAGCATTGCAGTATTTGATAAAAATAACTTCTACTTCCTAAATAGGTGCTCATCAACCAACCAACCACCTTGATTCCATTTTGCAGTTAGTGCTTCCACTCCATAATAGTTGTAGCTTCAAAGCCAAAGCACTCTTATATAGAACGGCCCTTATTAAACAATCCAGCAGGAGCAAAAGAAACGGACACCAAAAAAAAAAAAGAAAGAAAGAAAAGAAAACAGAAAACAGCGCCATAAGCATACCAATCCACTGAAAGTAAAATATACAGTAGCAAGTTTTGAGCTGTCTTCAATGTGAGAGAAACAGCCTTAGATGCAACATTCAACCTCAATAATCTAAATAACAAGAATACAGACAAAATGCCTAACAAACTAGAAGTAGGCAAACTTAAAGCGGATAAGCTCAGGCCCCAGTTTTAGCGACACAGCAGCATCATTAGCAATGTCATTCTGTAACAAAAAAATCAATGTTTCATATTCTGAAATGTTTCTTGGTGATCGTCATTGTGTACAACAAAGTCTTGCAGTTGAACAAAAATTTGCAATAAGATGATTGTAAAGGTTATCGCAAAAGAAACACAAACCAACATTCATTCAAATAAGAAAACCACATCTGCAGTACTGTCATCTCCATCCATTGCCGCATATAATTATGAAATATACCAAAGCAGAATCAAGTAAATAAGGAGAAAAAAAAAAGAGAATTTTATGGTATAACATCCAATCCAATCCTTATTGGAAAATCGCTCAGCAAAAACTTTTCTGAAATCATGTCTAGGTGTGAGTTTTGATGTACCAGCATCAACCCTGCCAGCAAAACCCAGGCTTTATGCATGCCTTAATAGTTTTTTTCTTAATTTGACAAACAAATGAAACAAAAATTACAAAATCAAAAGTCAAAATTCAAAATCCCTAAATTATTTTCACTCCACTCGCTCAGCATGCTCACAGCTCACTCACTGTTACACACTTCCCACTCACTTATTTTGAACTTAATATAAAATAAATTAGAAAACAATAGAAGAAAATAAGTTCTGAAATTCAATCATAGGAGGAAAATTTTATGTAAGTCCAATAGCTTATTAATACAATCTAAACAAATTAGCCTAACCATACAAACACTCAAAAATTGACAACAGAAAACAAAAGATTCAAAACTTGAATGAAGAAAACGTCAATTTATAAAACTATCCACTCTGAATCCAAGTTTTCGGTAACCCAAAACCAGCCAGGCTTATCCTGTGTCCAGGTGGACCCTGGGGTTTTTCCGTCCCTAGGTCTGAAAAACACCTAATTCCAACAAAATTAAGTGATCAGGATTCAGGTTCAGGACATGGACTGTCATAACAGATGCATATTCATCCGGCTATTTATTTCATATTTCGGTTGAGGTCTTGCTGCAGAAGCATCAGATGCAAAGCTTTTAGCCACGGCCAAGGATACAGTTTAACAAATTCTCGGATATTACAAGGTAACAATAATATAGAGAAAAGACATGTAGCAAGATCACAGATAAACTATATAACCTTAATATAATATTGCTAAATATCATTATAGAAATGGGTAGAAAGGCAATGCCAGAATACAAACATGAAAACAGACGACTTTCCACATCTCCAAAACACTGAAATACTTAACTACTTAAACTACTAGGAAAATTTGATATTTTCCGACCCACAAATCAGTACAATGTAGCAATACACCACTCACAGAAAATGCCTTGAAAATTTACTATTGCTCAAATTGCAGCTAGTAAATATATTTAGGCTTCAATGTAGAGCATAATGCAGTAGCAGCAGGCTTTCAAACCTCTCAAATGTTATTACATCTCAGCAACACCTTCCTCCTCATCCTCATAGTCGTACTCCTCATCAGCTGTAGCATCCTGGTATTGCTGGTATTCAGACACAAGGTCATTCATGTTGCTTTCAGCCTCAGTAAACTCCATCTCATCCATGCCTTCACCAGTGTACCAGTGCAAGAAAGCCTTCCTCCTGAACATAGCTGTAAATTGCTCACTCACCCGCCTAAACATCTCTTGAATGGAGGTTGAGTTACCAATGAAGGTCGACGCCATAGAAAGCCCCATAGGAGGAATGTCACAGACACTAGATTTGACATTGTTCGGGATCCATTCAACAAAGTATGAGGAATTCTTGTTCTGAACATTAATCATTTGTTCATCAACTTCTTTAGTGCTCATCTTGCCCCTGAACATGGCTGAGGCAGTGAGGTAGCGACCATGTCGAGGGTCAGCCGCACACATCATATTTTTAGCATCCCACATCTGCTGGGTAAGCTCTGGCACAGTTAATGCACGGTACTGCTGAGAACCGCGTGAGGTGAGTGGAGCAAATCCGACCATAAAGAAGTGCAGACGAGGAAATGGGATGAGATTCACTGCCAGCTTACGCAGATCAGAGTTAAGCTGACCAGGGAACCTAAGGCAGCATGTGACACCACTCATAGTTGCAGAGATAAGATGGTTCAGATCACCAACTGTGATAAGAATGGAAAAGTGAACGAAGAGAATTCAACATGCTTCTTGTTAGGAAACAGTAAGAAATAGGTCAAAAGAACATGTGTAAATTCTTGCATATGAAAGAGGGTATCAATCAATCAAATAGATTAATTTAACCAAAAGGATCACTTTCAACAAATTATGTGTGTGTGTGTGTGTGTATGCAAGTAATATCCTAGATAAATTAGATCCAGAAACTTCGACAATATACCTATATTACCAAGCAAGAACAAGGCTAGCAATAGTAGTTGTACTTTACCAAACTTAGTAATTCCTGACCCCTACAAAATGCATGGGATGTAAACAAGTTTGTGCTATTTAACAATTTAGATTCCCTGCAGTAGCAGTAAAAACATAGCAATGATATCGATAACTAGTATTTCATACAAGAATGAATATGGCAAATGGTAAAATCACCTGCAAGAAGACGAAGACCCATTTAACAATCTAGGCAAACAAATCAATAGGAAAACAAATGGATCTTGCAACAATAGACATGAATCTGAATAGAGACAGCAAGCAAGCTTCAGATCTAACCATATTAGCTCGCATTGCAAAGAAATATATAGGCATAGAAAAACAGCATGCTCTAAGAAGTATAATTGAACTTAATAAAAGGTAAAAGAATAAGTTGAATATGACGTGACTTACAGCTAGGAGTAGTTAACTTGAGAGTCCTGAAACAGATATCATACAAGGCCTCGTTGTCAAGTACCATGCACTCGTCAGCATTCTCAACCAGCTGATGAACAGAAAGGGTGGCATTGTATGGCTCCACAACTGTATCCGAAACCTTAGGAGATGGGAACACAGAGAAAGTAAGCAACATCCTATCAGGATACTCTTCTCTGATCTTTGATATCAACAGTGTTCCCATTCCAGAACCAGTTCCTCCACCCAGTGAATGACATACTTGAAAACCTATATCCAAAAACCAATTAAATAAACAAAACAATTGCAGACATGGACGGATGCGTAATAATTCTAAAATCTAAGAAAAATGGTTAACATTATTGTTTATAATTTATACCTTGAAGACAGTCACAGTTCTCAGCCTCTTTCCTGACAACATCGAGAACGGCATCAATCAATTCGGCTCCCTCGGTGTAATGACCCTTGGCCCAGTTGTTTCCAGCACCAGATTGACCAAACACGAAGTTATCGGGTCTGAAGATCTGGCCGTAGGGCCCAGTTCTGACGCTGTCCATGGTTCCTGGCTCCAGATCCATAAGCACGGCTCGAGGCACGTATCTTCCGCAAGAAGCTTCGTTGTAGTAGACATTGACGCGCTCCAATTGCAGATCTGAGTTTCCATTGTATCGTCCCGCTGGATCGATCCCGTGCTCGGCGCATATCACTTCCCAGAACTTGGATCCGATCTGATTTCCACATTGCCCACCTTGTACGTGTAGAATTTCTCTCATATTTTTTTTTTTTTTCCTAAAGCACGGGAAAGTAAATGAATATTCAAAACGCAGGATCTCTTTTCTAACAAAAAGAAAACGCACACGTACACGTACACGTACACAAAGATTTGATAATTAATATGAAATGAAGGGATTTCGAGAATAAAAAAGAAAAGAAAATTCAAGAAAATTAAAGCAAACTCGCTCACCTGTGGCTGTGATTGTAAATTGATTTTCTAGGCAGAATTGGGAATTGGAGGGGTGAGAATGAGATGTGTGATAGCCGAACGAAAATGAGGTAATAAATAAGGGAGAAAAAGGTGGGCTTTAACGATACCACGGCCTTTCTTGCTTTCCTCCTCTTCGGTTTCGGTCCTTTTTGTGCCGTTGGATGGTGACATTTGGACGGCTTCAGATTGGGGCAGGATTTTGAATTTTTTTTAACAATGATGATCTGTTCAATAAGAGCGCCTTCCCAATTTGTTAACGTGTCACATCACGGCTGCATATTGAGTGAGTGAGTGTGTGAAAAAGTGTAAAAGCAAATTGTCACGGCTGCATATTAACTTTATTAAATTTAAACTTTATATGTTAAAGGAAAATTATCGTAATTATCTTTAACAAGACATAATATTAGATATATTTAGTTTTAAAAATAAGTATTAGTATTCAACGGTTAAAAAAAAATTTGTTAAAATTAATGTAAAATGGGTAATAAAGTAAAATGATATTTATATAATTAACTTAATTCAATTTTAATTAAATAAATATTTTAAAAACCCAAATTTTTTTCTCTTGTGTCTCCATCTTATATTATAAACTCTAATCTCTCTCATCTCATATTTCTTTAAACCCTAAGTGAACCAACAACTAAGCACATCATTGTCACCAATAAAAAATTCGTCATTGTTGCCACAAGTGAATCAATCGCCACCATGATTGCTTGCCACGAAACATCCTTGCTTGGCTACTATAACAACCTAACTTGGTCGCAAGGGAGAAATTTTGATGAATTGTAATGGTTGTGCATTGCAATAGCCTGGAATTTTTTAAATAAATTGCAATGATCCGAATTCTTTTATTTACAGTGTTGGGTGGTGAATTGTAGTGCCAATAGTTTTCTATTTGATATTGTTAGATTAATTTTGAGATTAAAGATTAATTTAAATAAAATATTAATACGATGTTATGGGGTTAATCTTGAATGTTTGATGCTAAAAATTTTGAATTGCTTAATGCTACAATAAATTTTGGGATGAAATAAAGTGATTAATTTGGAGAAAATATTTTGAATTTTGGAGATTAATGAATAATGAATTATTGATTTTGTAATAATATTTTTTAAAATTAGTTATATATTATTGATTTAAGGAGAAAATTATTTTAAAAAAAAATTAAATTATCATGTAAAGAGAATGATTGTTAAGTCAACTTTATTATTAGGGCAATTTCATCTTTTTACAAGTTCTGACATATTTATAATTAATTTTAACGAATTCTATAAGTGCTTTTTTGATTACTTGGATCTCAAATATTTTTATTGTACTTTCTTGTGTAATGTTAGGGTCGGTGCTTACATGTCATCTCTGAATGTATATATACTTGTATATTTATACAAGTGTATATTCTCATTAAATCGTCAATACCTATTTATATGGTACTATGCATGTAACATTACACACATTATACGATCTGAAGAAGTTCACATCAGATCTAAAGGAGTTTAGTAAGAGCTATTAGTCAACTACGCTGAGAGATATAAATGCTAAATATTAGCACAGTTAAGTATTATCTGGTTATAATACTCAGTAGATACAAGAGTTGGAGCCTTACTTTAATGGGACATAGACCTGGGAATATACTAGTAACTACATAGTGGCAAGAGTTGCAAACAGGTGCCAGGAAATGCAAGTTGCGCAAGTATGTTCTTGAATAATTATCCCTAATCTATTTCTGCCGATGCGGGTCTGTCGGTGGATATCTTTATATATAGATCAGCATATGTCATACTTATAGGGTATAGATGGTCGTTCCTAGCCGACTGTGAGCTTGGAGCTCGTATTGATATATGGATATCTAGTTAGGACTGGATATGGGACAGACTCACGAAGGTCTCCGATAGACACCCAATGTAAGTGGTCAACGGAGGGTCCTCTCGAGTTGAGTAGTATACGTGGTCCTTTGACCTGAGTGCCACAGTGGGCTTATAAGTAATTCACTATACTTTGGTTCCACGCATGTCACAGACCTTTCATAGTGTGACCGCTAGGTGTCGCCGATTATGGTCCGATGCTTATGAAGTCTGATATGTACAGATATGGGATCCGTCAGCTTCCATATGGAGTTAGATATCCAGATGTTTCGAGATGGTATCTTAGAAATTCTTGTGGCCACAAGCAATCATCCTAGAAAAGAGTTCCACCAGGGTGGAATAATATGGCAAAGGAGTTTGTGCATATTATTTAGTGAGATACAAGTCTGGAGATAAGATATGGATAAGCACTAAGAAATTTGACGGTAATAATCTATATCCCCAGTACATCCAGGATATCATGACGGAAGGACTATACATATGCATTCTAACCTCTGCTTGTATGGTTCAACGCGCTGATTTGTATATTTGTGACGTGTGCGTGAGGCATTGCTCACAAACTCATGGAATAATTCCATTTGACGAATCGAGCGTAGGACCTAAAGAGTCCTGCGATATGGAGTGTACTCATTGTGCACTAGGACAGCGTACCGGATTAAATTGTTTAATCTAGTAATATTCAGAAATATCACGGAAATGCGTACGTGTCAGCATTTAAGTGTTAAATACAACAATTAGTCAATATTTGTTATTTACTAATTGTATAATGACACATAGCTCATTATGGACCCTCAGTTGAGTTTACCCAAGTATGAGTTTGGTGAGACCCACTAGAGGGTAAACTTGGTAACTATTCATGAGGGGTAAAATAGTCATTTCACACTTTAATTATTTAATAATTAAATAATCAAAATATCTCTCTTATTTTATTATATAATATATTATTATATTATATTTATAATAATATTATATTTTGTGTGTCAAATAGTTGGCACCCATTAGTATTATTTTATTATTATTATATAATATATTATATTATATTATTATTTTAATATATATTAGATATATATAAAGAGAAAGAGAAAGAGAAGTGCGTTTAATGTGTGTGTTTTGGTGGTGAACTAAGAGAAGAAATGGAGAAAAAAGAAAGAAGAAAAAATGGAGCCGAAGGAAAGAAGAAGAAAAAAATAAAATTATTTTATTTTTTTATGGTTTCAATTGAAGTAATAGTAGATTGCTTTAAACTTTCTATTTTTTATCTTTTTTTCAAAAAGGATAAAAACACACACCCGTCATTTTGAGATTTAAGAGTTAAACCCAATGTTAAGTATAAGGCTACTGTTTTAGCTCACCAAACCCACCGTGTTGGTGACTAAAACTGTCTGTGAGTTGGTCTTTATGCGGACTTCGAAAAAAATACGTGTATAACGTTACACGTTGAGGTGAGTTCTCTATACTACTAATATATTATTGTGATTAATATATTTTATTTATTGTGTTTATTGTAATTTACACGCTTCCGCTGAGTAGAATATGTATAAGATACGTATTTTAGGCAATAGACACAATTGCATATGCATACACCCACATATATTAGATCCGAAGACAACACTTACAACTCAAAAGCTTTGTAGCCATCTATTTTCTCTCTTATAGTTTTTTCTAATGCTTGATTATTTCTAAAGGGTTGCAAATGTTTGTATAATATTTAAAAGATCCATAGAAACCTTATTTTTAGTTGGAATAAGAGTCCATGCATTATAAGATTCCAAAAACTGACTTTGGGACACATTCTTTCACGAAACATGAAATTCTACGTATGTTGGCGCCTAGGCACCAACTTTTTTGCCAAGATTGGTGCCTAAGTGTCAAAGCCTGTATTTTATGCAGTCCTTTAGTATTGGCGGATCTAAGGTACATATGGATGTATGCATGTGTAATTATGTCTATTGCCTAACACAGCGAAAACGTGTAAATTTTGCAATAAACACAATTAATATAATATATTAATCACATTAATATTTTTATAGATTAGAAAACTCACCAAAACGTGTAACGTTATGCACGTGTTGTTTTTGGAGTCCGCATGACGACCAACTCGTGTGTAGTTTTAGTCACCAATACGGTGGGCTTGGTGAGCTAAAACAGCAGCTCCATATTCAGCCCAGGATTAATTCTTAATCCAAAAATAGGCGGGAGTGTGTTTATATCATTTTTTCCAAAATGATAAGAAATAGAGAGTTTGAAGTAATCGAACATTACTTCAATTGGATCCATAAAGAAAAATAAAATAATTTTATTTTTCCTTTTTTTTTTCTTCTTCTTCTTCTTTCTTTCTTTCTTCTTTCTCTCCGTTTTGGCTTCCCTTCTTCTCTCGGCCAATTTGGCCAAATTTAATATCTTTCTCTCTTTCTTTTTCTTTATATATATATATATAATATAATATAAAAATAATAATATATTATATAATATAAAAAGAAAGATATTTGATTATTTAATAATTAAATAATTAAAATGAGAAATGACCATTTTGCCCATCATAAATAGTTTCTAAGTTCACCCCTTAGTGGGTCTCACCAAATTCCATACTTTGGTAAACTCAACTGAGGGTCCACAATACGCTACGTGTCATAATACAATTAGTAAATAACAATTATTGACTAATTGTTGTATTTAACACTTAAATACTGACACGCACGCATTCCTGTGATATTGCTGAATATTATTGGATTAAATAATTTAATCTGGCACGCTGCCCTAGTGGACAACGAATACACTCTATATCGCGAGACTCTCTAGGTCCTACATCCGATTCGTCAAATAAAACTATTCCATAAGTCCGTGAGTAATGCCTCACGCACACGTTACAGATATACAAACCAGCGTATTGAACCATGCAAGTTAAGGTTATAACGCATACATATAGTCATTCCGTCAGATATCCTGAATGTGCTGGGATATAGATTATCATCGTCAAATCCCCTAGTGCTCATCCATATCTTATCTCCAGACTTGTATCTCACGAAACAATATGCGCAAACTCCTTTGTCATATTGTTCTACCCTGACGGAACTCTTTCCCAGGATTGATACTTGTGGCCACAAGATTTTTTAAGATACAGTCTCAAATCATCTAGATAATGAACTCCCTATACAAGCTGACAGATCCCGTATCTGTATACACCGAACTCCATAAGTATCGGACCATACCCAGCGACACCCAATGGTCACACCATGAAAGGTCTGTGATATGCGTGGAACCAAAGTATGGTGGATCGCTTACAAGCTCACAGTGGCACTCAGGTCAAAGGAACACGTATACAACTCAACTCGAGAAGACCCTTCGTTGACGGCTTATATAGGATGTCTATCGGAGGCCCTCGTGAGTCTGTCCAATATCTAGTCATAACTGGATATCCATATGTCAATACGAGCTTCAAGCTCACGGTCAGTTAGGAATGACCATCTATATCCTATAGGTACGACATATGCTAATCTATATAAAGGTATCCACCGACAGATCCGCATCGGTAGAAATAGATCAGGAATAATTATTCGAGAACATACTTATGCAACTTGTATTTCGTAACACCTAATTGCAACTTTTGTAACTATGCAGTTATTAGTATATTCCCAGGTCTATGTCTCATTACAAACAAGGCTCCAACTCTTGGATCTACTGAGTATTATAACTAGCTAACACTTAACTGTGCTAACATTTAGTATTTATATCTCTCAGCGTAGCTAACTATGAGCCCTTATCTAAACTTCTTTAGATCTGATCTGAACTCCTTCAGATCTACAATGTCTGTAACGTTACATACATAATACCATATAAATGGATATTAGCGATTTAATGGGAATGTACACTTGTATAAATACACAAGTATATGTACATTCAGGGATAGCACATACGCACTGACCCTAACATTTAGCTCATCTTGTGCTCTCCTCCTTGCTTATAACTTTTGTTTTTAATCATTTCTTGTCTGTCTAACATGTACTTGATCTCGTTTCTATTGGGGTCGGTGCTTACGTGTCATCCCTAAATGTATATATACTTGTATATTTATACAAGTGTACATTCTCATTAAATCGCTAATATCCATTTATATGGTATTATGCATGTAACGTTACAGACATTTTAGATCTGAAAGAGTTCGGATCAGATCTAAAAGAGTTTAGATAAGGGTTCATAGTCAGCCATGCTGAGAGATATAAATACTGAATGTTAGCACAGTTAAGTGTTAGCTGGTTATAATACTTAGCAGATCCAAGAGTTGGAGTCTTGTCTGTAATGGGACATAGGCATGAGAATATACTAATAACTACATAGTTGCAAGAGTTACAATTAGGTGCCAGGAAATGCAAGTTGCATAAGTATGTTCTCGAATAATTATCTGTGATCTATTTCTACGGATGCGGGTCTATCGGTGGATATCTTTATTGTCACGCCCTAGATCCAAAAAATCTAACATACGACATAACTTACACTCATTCAATAACGTGCACTTATAATTAATATTGTATAAATTTTGAAACTTGAATTCTACATAGGAATCCTTAATAAGTTCAACACAAAGTTCTACTTATGACCATAATTGGTGAAATATAAACCAAATACAATCACACCTAATAAAATAATACACAAGAATTTATTTAATAGGGACAAATCAATATCTTAAATCACGAGTTCACAAATGAAACACTCAGCAACCTAGCAACTTAGGAAACCCAAGAGACAACAGAAGCCTTACCAAATCCGCTAAGCACACATATATCTTATTTACCTGATTTCACTATAAACTATAATGAGTATAAAACTCAGTAAGCATACTAATTTTTCATATATCAAAATACAAATACATATATATACACAATATATATGTATGATATGTCGTAATAAATTAAAATTATAATCTTATCAAATCACATGTCAGGTAGGTGCTTACACATTCTTTCAAAATATATAAGAGGAATACCATCACTCAACTACTACTTAATAGAATTTTCATATCACATATCACATAATGAGCCAAATGTCATCCGTTGATGACATACCGTATGAGAGGAATAGCACAAGTGAGGTTTAAATTACACATATATAATGCTCATGCCTGAATGTAAGAGCCAAACCCTCATATTGATCATCAGTGAGTCATCTCACATGCACCAATACGCCACCACACGAATGTGATGACTCACTCTTTAGGTATCAATAGGATCCTCCCTATATACGGAATATCTAACATATACCAATCTAGAAAGAAAGGCTACACATAAAGGCTCCACAAATTACATAAGGTGCCTATTAAGTAAATAGTGAGTTCAAACATCCTTAAAACACAAAATGTATCTTGTGGACATTTTCCACTTCAAAAATTTTCTTTGTTAAACATATTTCATTTTGAAAGCTCACTTTCATAAACACGTGTATGTCTATGCTCAAAGTTAATGTTCACATTCATAAACATATGTCTTTCACATTTAATATCAAATATACTTTGGCATAACATCAATATAAACATATTTCTAAGCACATTTACAAAATCATACATAAACAATTACTATATTTATTATAATTTCAGTAAAAGTCTAGTATACTTACCTCTTAACACTTTCAAGTACAAGGCTTAATTCTCCTTAACCTATCAATGGAGATTAATCCTTTCATAAGTCTCACCATTAATACAAAATACTTTAAATAGCTTACAAAATTATACATATTGTACTTATCACATCGAACTGGTCGAATTACTTGGTTTCTCAAAACCTGTCATTTTGACCAATTACACTTATCAAAATTTTCTTATACATCAAATGATATCCAATTGCTCCAAAATCAAAATATATCTTTCTTGACTCATATATCCTTCTTATATATGAATATTATATCATAATTTTTACACAATCTATTTCATAAACATCATCAAATCTAAATTATTATCCTAACAGAATTAAGATATTTACTTAATAGCATTCAATCTCCCAATTTTATAAAATCACATACTAACAAAAATTATAAAACTACCATATAATTACTCTTAACATATATCTCAATCCATGATAAATATTTTACTTCAAAATTCCTGCCAAAAGTATTTTAGAACTATTTTATTTTATAGCTTTAAAAATCTGTTCATCAAACAGTATAGTGAGCTGATACACTTTAGAAAATCATAACAATTTTATCACATTGATCTAAATTTTCAATTTTTAATATATCATATTAGATACATAAATTTATCATATTCCCTAAATTCGTAATTTTTAAAGATCATTCAGCAGATCAACTATTATTTGTCACTGTAGTATACTGTTAATACAAGAAATTTCTAGAATTACAAGGTCATTTTTATAAATTCACTAAAAATTTAATTTTTGGAATTTTCAATCGATTCAAAGTTTCAAATGATTCTAGACATGTCTAGTTTCATATTCTCAAAATCCAAAACTAGAATCAAAGCACAACAATTTATAAAATTTTTGGATCAAGAGACTATCAAGTAGAAATTCTGCAATTCATCATGATTTATCAAGTTATCTACATAATTCATCATGATTTATCAATTCATCATGATTTATCAAGTTATCATCAATTCTCAATATATCTTACAAAATCCACATCAAATTCCCAATTTGTCATTTTTCAGAAATCAAAACTTAAAGAAATTAACTTAATTAACACCAATAAATTGAGAAAGAGTTATGATGTACCTCTTAAAGCCTAAAATTTTAATTTCTTTTTCTTTTTCTTCTTCTTCTATTTCTCTCCCTTCTATTTCTCTCTTGTCTCTCTCTAAAAGGGGTAGCTCGATAAAAAAATGAGTGAATTAGGGTTTAAAATGTGTATTTTTATACTAAGAGGCTAACTTTTAGTATTTATGAATTAACTCCTAAAACTTTTAAAGTATTATAATTTGGTCCCTAAAATAAATCTAAAGTCTTGCAAATAAACCCAATACTAATAGTAGGTCCTTAATCTATACAAACATTACTAATAATAATACATAAATTAAGTATCATCCACATACAAATAAAAAATGAATATTATATATATATGTAAATACTTATTCTTATCGGTTGTGGATAAGCGGTTATTACAATTCTCCCCTTCTTATAAGAATTTCGTCCTCGAAATTCATGACTTAAGTAACCAGATGAGGATACTTAGATCTCATTTCCTCTTTTCATTCCTAAGTTGCCTTTTCAACTGTATAGTTTCTTCATAAAACCTTTACAAAGTAATCTTCTTGGTATATAGGATTTGCTCATTTTGGTCAAAAATCTTAATAAATACTCATTAATGTGTTAGATTATCTCTAAGTTTAAGTGATTTATAGCTTAGTATATGAGAGGAGTGTTAGGGTATGTGCTTACGCGCCATCCCAGTTTGTATGAATATTTAGTTTGTAATATTTATACAATGCATATTTTATTAAATCGCTGATAACTTTTATTAAATGGTAGTGAAGCTTGTAACATTATAAACATGATATGATCTAAATGAGTTCATATCTGGTTTAAAGAAGTTTAGACCATGGCTAAGAGTTAGCAAAGCTGATAGTTATAAATGCTAAGTGTTAGCAGGTTATAATAGCCAGCGGGATCTAAAAAGTTAGAACCTAATCTATAATGTAACAAAGACCTGAGAATCTACTAGTAATGACAAAGTTGCAATAAGTTGTAATACACACTAAGAAATGTCATTATGGAAGTATCTTCTCAAATAAAGAGTTCCTGATCTACGTTCACCAATGTGGGTCTATCGGTGATACACATAGATTAGTGTATGTCTATAGCTGTATCGTTCACGGACTTGTGGAATAATTCCATTTGACGAATCGGGCGTGGACCTAGGGAGTCCCAATATGAAATGCACTCTTTGAGCACTTGGGCAGCGTACCGTATTGAATAGTTCAATACAGTAAAATCCAGCAATTTACTAAGGTTACGTTAACTAAAGTGAATAGTCAAATGGTGGGACCCACTTTAGGTTAACTTAGTAACCGAGTAAGGACATAATTGTAATTTCACTTGATAATTATTTAATTGTTAAATAATTCTAATAAATATTTATTTATTTAATTGTTGAATAAATAATTTATGTTTAACTAAGGTTAAGAGTTAACCATTTAGTTAAATTAGATTAACAATACTTAATGGTTAAGTAAAAGTTAACATAACCATGATTAAGTTAGTTAATTATAGTTAAAATATTTAAATGTTCTTTAACTTAACTAAAGTTAAGTGTTAACTATAGTTAGAATATTTAAATGTTAATTTAACCTAACTAAAGTTAAGAGTTAACTAAGATTAGGTTAGGTTAAATACAAATTGAAATTAAGTGAAATTAATTGTAATGAAATGAAATTAATTTTATTTGTATAAATAAGACAAATGAAAATTAAATTCATAAGTCTTTTTTGTTAATTTGATTTTGAAAATTTTGGTCAGCCAATTCAAAGAGAAAAAAGAGAAATTGTTTTCTAAATTATGGATTCAAGAGTTGAATTCATTATTTTCTTTTAAGGCATAAAACCAATTTAGCAAAATAGGTTTTGATTAATTGTTAATCAAAAAGGAAAAATTAATATCATGAGTTTAAGTGGTTAAACTTCTACTGGATCAAAGGCTGTCATTCTAGATAATCAAACCCACCATTGTTGATTACTAGAATTGATCAAAGACAACATTTTGGTGGACTTCAACAATCTCCATCCAAAGGCTTCAAAGGTTATTCCTCAATTTCGTTTCTGTTAATTCAATTAATATATTTTGATTGTGTTTACTGCAATGTTTTAAGCTTCCGCTGCTTCATTATATGTATGAGATATGTATATATTGTTGTTAAACACAAAACCCACATGCATACACCCATGAATGGACAACTCCCAACAAGGAGTACGAAACATATATCCGTAAAATAAACACATGGCATACATTATGAACTTATAATAATAATGTGAAAGGAAAAGTTGATCAACCACATCATCTGTGTCTTCAAGGATCTCAATTGGACCAATAAATATTGAGTTTAATTATAATATTTATACACACATATTTTTATTCTTTTCACCCATTCATTCAATATTTAATAGGCATCTATACACTTTACCTTTTATTCATAAAAAAATGACATAGATGTAAAATACCCATACTAATATCTTAAATATAATTCTTAACTCCGATGAAAATTTAATCCCTTCAACATGTACTCCTGTGTCATAATATCATTCATTATCTTGATATCATTCTCAAAATGAAAATAATTTAGCATCTACACAACTAAGTTGTCATTCAAATCTAAAGTTTCAAATCAGAATGTTGAAGGCATTATCTTAAATGATTAAAAATCAACTTCAATAGATAGACCTTTAGTTCAATTAATTCTTAAACCATAGATCTCAGCATTATATCACTTACTTTAACTCGTTAAAATATAGTCCATCTTATTGGACATCATTTTCTCTTTGAGTTTGACATGTCTGCTTTTCTTAATATGCTCAGTTTCAAACAGAAAAATATTCCTCTAGCACAATTACTGCAATGGCAAAGATGATTTTTCAACTATTCCTTTAATGTCATCCACATAAAAAGAAAGGATAAAATGTCACGCCTCAGACTCAAAAGATCTGACACACGATATAACTTACACTCATTCAATAATGTGCACTCATAATTAATATTTTATAAAATTTCAAACTTGAATTCTACATGGGGATCCTTAGTAAGTTGCTAATAGGTTCATCACAAAAATTAACCTATGACCATACTTGGTGAAACATAAACCACATATAACCACACTTAATAAAATAATACATAAGTATTTATTCAAATACAACCACATAGAACCTAAGGAGTCCCGTGATATGGAGTGTACTCGTTATGCATTGGGACAGCGTACCAGATTAAAGTGTTTAATCCAGCAATATTTAGCAATACCACGAAAATGCGTACATATCTATATTTAAGTGTTAAATACAACAATTAGTCAATAATTATTATTTACTAATTGTATAATGATACGTGGCACATTGTGGACCCTTGGTTAAGTTTATCCAAGTGTGAAATTTGATGGAACCCACTATGGGGTATACTTGGTAACTATTTATGAGGGGCAAAATGGTCATTTTATACTTTAATTATTTAATTGTTAAATAATCAAAATATCTCTCATTATTTTATTATATTATATATTATTAGATTATATATTATTATTATATTAGATAATGTGTGTGAGAGAAAGAAAGAAGAAATGGAGAAGAAAAGAAGAAGAAGGGAACCAAAAAAGAAAGGAACAAAAAAAGGGAAAAATGAAATTGTTTCATTTTTCTTTATGGTTCTAATTGAAGTAATGGTGAATTGATTCAAATTCTCAAATTCTTATCCTTTTAGAGAATAGGATATAAACACACACCCGGCCATTTTTGGAATTAAGAGTTAATCCCATGCTGAATATCAGACTGCTATTTTAGCTCACCAAGCCACTGTGTTGGTGATTGAAACTGCACGCGAGTTGGTCTTCATGCAGACTCCAAGAAAATACGTGTATAATGTTACTTGTTGAGGTGAGTTCTCAACCTTACTAATATATTAATGCGATTAATATATTATATTTATTGTGTTTATTGTTTAATTTAATGCTTTCGCCGCATAGAATATGTATATGATACGTATTTTAGGCAATAAACACAATAGTACATGCATACACCCACATATATTAGATCTCCGACAATAGTTTCAACTCTTCATTTGTCTTTAACTTAAAATTATACTCAAATAAAACCTTGAATCACTAAATTTCAACAAACCCCTTCTTTGAAAATTTCTTCAAAAAGCTTTCTAAGATTCACCTACACCAACACTTAATTTACTTAGTGTTAACTTTAATTAAATCTTTACACAGACTTAACTCCTCTTGTACATGTGACTTCGATCTCCAAAGATACGAATGCATATTCCCTCGAATAAATCTTTGTATTGTGATTTTTCATGTCACTCTTGACATCATAATCATAATCTCTTAATGGCTTAAACTTATTCTTGCCATTAACACTCTTACCATGTATTCTCTTTTGACCCATATTACCTTAGAATAAAATTCTCCAATGCTGCCTCTTGATCTACCTTCCCTCAAAAATCCATATTGAGCCAACTATAGTATTTCTATTAAACTTATATAGCCCATTGTGCTTCTTACCATTCATCATCACTATAGATACTTTCACCACTTTCAGTATTCCATTTTTTACTTTGAATGAACACCCATCTTAATGTAGCAATCCTAGGGATATCGAGTTCCTTTTAACTTTAAGAATATGTCATACACTAAGTAACTCCCTAATGTTTTCATTATGCATTCTCATCCTATATTACCAATCCCTATGACTTTGCAAGCTATATTATTACTAATTAGTACTTTTTATCCCTAATAAATTTATAATTGGTAAACAAAGATCTATCAGAGCACATATAAAAACAACAACTATAATGAATTATCTATTTTATAGCATACTTCCCATCAGAAGCTACAAAGAATTCTACAATCTCATAGTTTTCCTTACAAACTATTACGGCATCTCTAACTTTCTTTCTTTCTAGACAATCCCTTATTAAGTTCCCTTCTCTCTTATAATGATAGTACTTCTTAGACTACCCCTAATTGATTATTTTTTTCATTTCTTCCTTTTGTAACCAAACTTGTTACGCTACCAGACTCAGATTATTTATCCAATTCTTTTGATTTTAACAAGGCTTTAAGATCACTCATCGTTAAAGTCTCTCTACCATATATATATATATATATATATATATATCCATAGAGTACTCATAACTAAAAAATAAAGAATATAACAAGATAATTACCTTATCTTCATGTTCAATTTTGATGTCAACAGTCTCAAGATCTATGATTATCTTGTTGAAGGCATCAATGTGGTCTTTAATTAAAGCTCCTTTAGCTATGGACAATACGTATAAATTCTTCTTTATATACAAATGATTCGCCAAAGAATTCGTCATGTAGAAGGTGTCAAGCTTCTTTTAAAGGTCAATTATCATCTTCTCTTCAGCCATGTACCTCAGAACTACATCACTCACTAATAGAATTATACTATTGTGGGCTTTCTTTTGAATATCTCTATTAACCTCAAATCTAAATGTCGTAATTTCTTCTTTTTGCTGGTTGTTGTTTAAGTTTTTTCAAGAGTTGAATCTAATCCTTGACTCACTAGTAAAGCCATAACTTTCATCTTCTATAAATTAAAATCATTCTACCCATTGAAATTTTCAACTCCATACTTGTAAGTTACCATGATTGAACAACTTATATTCTGCTATATCACTTAGGTATTGACCTTGGCTCTAATACCACTTGTTAGGGGTTTTTAGCGTACACTCTAAAAATCTTATAAGCACTTTGTGAAAAACTTCAATCATAAGTAACTAAGAATAAGAAAAGATCAAAATAAAGAAGTAAGCAATCATACAAGAAAGTTTACATGGTTTAACAATAAACTCCTATGTCCATGATTGATCACAAGATCCTAGGTTGTTTTATTAGTTCATAAAGAACTTAGATTACAAAGATCTCTCTCAAGAGATAATTAAGGAATATAATTAATAGACAAGCTCTTATATAATTTATCAGTGCTTTCTTGATCACTCAGATCCTAAGCACTTCTATAACATTCTCTTGCTCACTTAGCACTCAAGGCTTTCTATCTCTTTATTTTCTCAGAGTTACTTTCTAATAATTGATTTAATTCTAAAGGGTTACAAGATTTTATATATTTTTTAAAAGATCTCTAGAAATCATATTTCTAGTTGGAATAAGAGTTCACATATTATAGGAGTCCAAAAACTAACTTTGGGATGCGTTATTTCACAAAATAGGAAATTTTGCGTATGTTTGCACCAAGGCGCCAACTTCACAATCTAATTAATTAAAGCATTTACATTAACATAAAATTTCTTAATTCTCCCACATCCTACTCATCTTCTAATTTTCATATGACTCTATTTGCATTATCTTTCTTAGTGAGGACATGATAATTTTTTTAAATAAGTTTTCAAGATTCATAATCATTGGCTTGTAAATATGTGATCATTTTATTTTTCCACTGGTTATATAAAAGTATGGTGGCTTAATTATAGATTGTCCTTCTACGTGTGCCATTCTAGGATCTCTCTAAAGACAATTAAGTCCTTAAATAGAGAACGGACTTTGATATCAAATGAAAGTCTAAAGATGGGTTTTAGAATTACAATTCAAGATGAGGTTGAACTGGATCTCTATACTTATAAATAAGCAATTAATCTATAACTTAAACTATAGCAAAGTAAAAGATATTTAAACGAATAGGTAGAATATACTAGAAAGAACTATAGAAACTCACAAAAAGAGCATAGGAGAAAGTTAATACAAGATGTTTATATGGTTTGACCCTTAACCTTACTTATATCCACACCTTGAAGCAAACTATACTTGAGGATTCTATTAGTTTGGTTTATTTTCGAAAACTTTTTGATTAACTTTCCAAGTGTTAATCAAACTATTACAACCAATCGGTTTACCAAATACCAAGTAAACCTTCACAAAGTTATGAATAAAATGACAAAAGCTCTTTTAAAGAGTAGATACAAAACTTTCATACAAAGATGAGTGTTTTTATTATTTAAAAATGATATGAATATTATATAGTACTTCTCTTGTGTCTTAAGTTTAAATGAGGTTTGTATTTATAGAGAATATAAAAAAATAACCATTTACAACAATTACAAAAAATTTAAAAATTTATGAAAAAACAAACCATTTACAACAATTAGAAAAAAATTCAAAAAATTTCCCTAATTGCATAACCAGTTTTGTAAAACAGGATAGCCACTTTGCAATATTGGACAACCGTTGTTGTAAACTGCACATCAGCTTTGGTCCAAGTTAAAAAATATGATCATTAAGGTCCAAACCACATGGTTGGTCGATTCTCAAATCTCACAATCGGTTTCAATTTGGTTGTATCCAATTTATGCCTATTTTTAACTAATTTGATTTTGTTTAAACCAATTGAGAAACTAGTTCGCAAACTACCGTAGTCATTTTATACTGGTTCTCAAACTGTACAACCGCTTTGGCACTTTTTCACTTTGTGTATGCTTGGTTCATTTTGTCATAACTTATCTAAGAAAACTTTAAATTGACTTTCATAAAATTTATTGGAAAGCTGACAAAATTATATTGTGCATAGAGTCAGTCTCACATAGTACTAGTATAATTTTCAATTTACTTTTTTGTTTTCTTAAAATAATTGTTTTGCTTTTATTATTATCAAAATCTTCAAGGTCTTAGTCCAACAATTATTTTATTTGTATTTGGAACAAAATTGTGACAATGTAACATTAAGTTATGTCTTTTGTTACTTCTTTTAAATATAAATAAAGGAGAAAATAAAATTTAATATGTTATTAAAGAACGTAACATAGCAAGATAAACTAGATTTGTATTTTGTTAAAAAGAAAAAGAAATATACAATTAATTTAGCACGAATGACTTGTTAGGATTTGTAAAGCATAACCAACGTTGCTAATATTACTAATTATAACGTCTACTATTTTTCTTAACTTAAAATTATCACACAAATTTGTATCTATTAATTTTATGCAATTCAATAGCAAAAAATTAGCAACATTAAACTTTAAACTATACCATTGGATTATTTAAAATCAATAAATAAAATTAGACCCTACCTTTATATGTAAGGGTGGGTATTATTCTCGAACCCGACCTGTCCCGAAATTTCGGGTCGGGAGGGGAACCGGAATGGGTTCGCGACAGAAAAATTCTATCTCGAACGGGACGGGTCGGGTTTGGGAATTTCTTTAACCCGAACGGGAATTCTTGACCCGTCCCAAACCCGATCCGAACCAGAACCGTCCTGACTCGAACCGCCCGAATTATCCCGAACCCGTCCCGACCCGAATCAAAACTATGTCTTTTCAAAATAATTTTTTTTCAAAAAAGAATCGAGATTTTTCGACCCTACCCGTCCCGACCCGAAATGTGTCCCGATCGGGACACATTTCGGCGTCCCAATCGGGTTTGGGTAGGGGTCGGGAATTCCCGAACTCGAAATTACCCACCCCTATATATATATATATATATATTTATATTATTGGAAGTGGTGATCCAACAATCTTGTATGGGTAATAATTAAGATAAAAACCAAGAGAAAAGTTATTTTGAAATCAAGCACGCGTTAAACACACAAAGGAGAAGCAAGATGGAACTTGCACAGTGAGGGCGGGTGAAGAAAACGAGAGGGCCAAGTGCAGGCCTCAGTGCTATGGTGCTGGAGGCAGAAACACCAGTGCTGCGGTGCTGGTACTAGTTTATATTGGCGCCACGGTGTTGGTGCGAGTTCATATTGGCACCATAGCTCTCGGTTTTAGAAAGTCCATTTTTAGCTCGTTTTTAACTTTTTCAAGGGGTTTTGGACTCCTAACACTTGAACTCTTATTTTAACTAGATTTAGAGTCTCTAAGATATTTTACTCACTATATAAACCCTTTACATTAAGAATTAAGCATTAAGAGAGAGACTCTAAGAGATTAAAGAACTAGGTAGACACTAACTACTTATAAGAATTAGAGTGGAACAGTTGTTGGGTGTTCATTATTCTTGGAAGAATGAAGGTACTCCATCATAGATACCTTTGAGAGTTCTTTACATTGTTTTTCTTGTAAAGTTCTCTAGAAGAATTAATAAGAGAAGCTAGAATCTTTTGATCCACAGTGGACGTAGGGGTTTTCTAAACCATGTATATTGATTGTGTTGTGTTCTTATTATTGGCTATTATATTTTTGATATAATATTTGCTTTACAATCACATATTTCTGCTACGTAAGAATATTAGGGTTTAAAGTTGATCTCAATTAGGGTTCATCACTTAACCTAGTTTTTAAAGGAGAAGGGCATTTCTTTCAACAAACTAGTATCAGAGCACAATTTAATAATATACTCAAGTGTTATTTAAACCATGGCTGCTGTCAAGCAATATATAAAGATATTCAATGGGTTGAATGACTTCAATCTTTAGAAGAAAAAGGTGAAGGTTCTACTTGTTAAGGAAGGGTCAGACTCAGCTTTGGAAGAAGCCTGTAAAGATAAACTAGGACAGAATTAAAAAGATAGCTCATAACATCATAATACTAGCATTGAGTGAAGAAGTGTAGATGGAGAGGAGATAACTTTGGGTATATGGAAGAAGCTAGAAATCTTGTATATGAGAAAATTTTTGCCTAAACGTCTACTTGTAAAGAAGAAGTTGCATCAACTATCTATGTTCGAGGGATCTTCATTAAGAGATCACATTGACGCCTTCAATAAAGTTATCATAAGTCTTGAGACTTTAGACATCAAGATGGATGATGAATATAAAGCTATCATTCTGTTAAGTTTGTTACCATCGAGCTATGAGAGCTTTTATTAATATGCTATTGTATGGGAAGGGGATTCTTACAATGAATGATGTCAAGGCATTATTGAATTCGAAAGAATTAACAAAGAGTTTTAAAACCGACAGTGCAACAACTTTGGTTAGAAAAGGAAAGAAGAATAACTAATCGAATAGGAGATCTAGGAAGTGCTTCATTTGTCACAAGGAATGGCACTATGTAAGGGAATTTTCTAAAGCAAAAGAAAAGGATGGGTGTATTACAATCGGTAGTCTTGAGGATGACATCGAAGTTGTGGAGTCATTGGTCACCTCAAAGGAAAAGTACGCTGGCAAGTGGATACTAAATTCTAGGTGTAGTGTCCATATATGTTTGGACAGATCGTTGTTTACCAACTATAAATCCATTAGGGGTAAAGCCCTAATAGGAAATAACATGGCTTGTGAAGTTATGAGGTTGGTGACATAAAGTTGGGGATACAAAGTGAAGAACTTAGGGACTTACATGGGGTAAGACTATGTTTAACTAGTATAGTCCAAGCCCAATCGATCAAATTTTTCACGCTGTAGCAATATTGGGGAATGGTTGACGTGACTCGTCTAACACCGTATTGACAAGATGGATCAAAATAAAACATTATCTCACAATGTAATATTTTTCAATCTGATTAAGAGAGATTTTTTAGTTCTAGGTGGTCTCCATTCTCATAGGAAGTAATGCAAACTAGGTTGCCAAAAAACATCACAAGGGTCCATTGAACATCCATGTGAGATGGAGAACAACAGCACAATAGCCCATATGATATGAAGTCTCAATATCGGTAGTTGTTAGTAGTTATAAGTTACTATTAATTGTTGTAATAAGTGCTAGCATTCTAAATGCCTAGTTTATTGGTAGTAGTTGGTAGTTAATAGTTGTAAGTTTTCATTAAAGTGGTATTTTTGATAGCGTAGCAATCAACACACATCTTCCACAATCTATCATTCTTAGGTAAAAGCAATACTGAAATTACAGGATGATTCATGCTCTTATACACGTACCTCTTTTCTATGAGCTCACAAATTTGTATTTGAAGTTCCTTTGTCTCATTGGAATTACTTCTATAGGCTGTAATATTTAGAATTAATGCTCCAGGTATAAAATTGATTTGATGCTCGATTCCCCTTATTAGTGGTAAAGCATTAGGTATCTCTTTGGGAAACACATCAACAAATTCCTTTTCATCTTCTTCAATTTTCAAACGCTTAGTAACCATTAGCTTACCATATACTGCGTACTCCATTCCATCACTTGCATCTTTCAACGGTGGCATAAGTTTGTCACTTGACTTGCTTTTCTATGCGTCAGGTCTCACTTTTCTTTGTGAGGTTCACATCAGGAAGGGTGATTCTAAATTAATTAATTTTTCTATACAAGCACAACTAACCCTCATCAGTAGGGCTCCTATTGTGGTTACTAGCATAGAAAAATTAATCCTGGTTTATAATGTAGACCGATAACTTTTATCACTGCATCTTATAAACCCCGGTTTATAATGTAGACTGATAACTTTTATTTCTATATCGCATAAACCCACACATGCAAATTTAATTTTGAAACACTGTTTAAAAATACTATTCAAAATTACCATAGCTGCGAACAGTAAAAAATACTATTTATGTGCTACTGTTTAAGTGAATAGTACCCTAGTGGCGCCAACTCACATTGCTGCAGTGCTAGGAGGTCGAACCTCCAACATTGCACCGTCAGTCCTCTGGCGCTGTAGCACTCAGTGCACACCCTATAGGCATGCCCGTTTCAACACTTGAAACGCGCCATTTACACTAGGTCTTTTGCATCCATTCACTCAAACAACACCCAAATATATTCTAAATGGCTCTGATACCATTGTTGTGTGGGATCTAATACATGTGGGTGTATATATGTGCTATTGTGTCTATTGCCTAAAATACGTATCATATACGAATTTAAACGCGGTAGAAGCATAAATTATACAATAAACACAATAAATAAATATATTAATCACATTAATATATTAGTAGGTTTAACATTTCACCTCAACGCATAACATTATACATGTATTTCTTCAGAGTCCACATGGAGACCAACTCGTAGGCAGTTCTAGTCACCAATTCGGTGAGCTTGGTGAGCTAAAACAACAGTCTTATATCCAGCACGGGATTAACATTTAATCCCTAAAATGGCCGGGTGTATGTTTTCATCATTTTCTCTAAAAGAAAATAAAATAGATATTAAAGTAATTCATAATTGCTTCACTTAGCCTCAAAGAAGGAAAAATGAAACAAAACCATTTTGCTTCCATTTTCTCCCTCACGGTTTCACAAGAAGAAAAATGAAACTATTTAATTCTTCTTCTCATTTTTCCATTCTGCACACTAAGAAAAATGAAACAATTTCCATTTTCCTTCTTCCAATCTATCTCACAGTATTAAAGAAAAAAAATGAAACAAACATTCATTCTTTCTTCTTTCTCTATTTCTCTTTCTCGGCAACTAAAGAAAATTGAAACAATTTCAATTTCCTTGCCTGTCGGTTACAAAACACACATCCACCTCAAATTGCACACACCTCTTTTACATATATATATAATAAAATAATAATATATTATATAATAAAATAATAATAATAATAATGGGTGTCAACTATTTGTCATCCAAAATATAATATTATTATATATAAAATATCATATAATAAAATATTATTATATATAAAATATCATATAATAAATATTATTATATATAAAATATCATATAATAAAATATTATTATATATAAAATATCATATAATAAAATATTATATAATAATATATTATAATGAGATATTTTTATTATTTAACATTTAAATAATTAAAGTGTGAAATGACCATTTATCCTTCATAAATAGTTACAAAGTTTACCCCTTAGTGGGTCCCACCAAACCCGCACTTAGGTAAACTCAACTGAGGGTCCACAATGCGCTATGTGTCATTATACAATTAGTAAATAACAATTATTGACTAATTATTATATTTAACACTTAAATACAAATACGCACGTATTTCTATGGTAGTGCTGAATATTGCTCGATTAAACACTTTAATCCAGCACACTGCCTCAATGCACAACGAGTACACTCCATAACACGGGACTCCCTAGGTCCTATGCTCGATTCGTCAAATGAAACTATTTCATGAGTCTGTGAGCAATGCCCTACGCACATGTCACAGATATACAAATTAGCGCGTTGAACTATGCAAGTTGAGGTTACAACGCATGCATATAGTCCTTCTATCTCGATATCCAGGATATGCGGGGATATAGATTATTATCGTCAAATCCTCTAGTGTTCATCCATGTCTTATCTCTAGACTTGTATCTCACTGAACAATATGTGCAAACTCTTTTGCCATATTGTTCCACCCTAACGGAACTCTTTCCCGAGATGATTGCTAGTGGCCACAAGACTTTTTGAGATACAGTCTTGAATCATTTGGATATCTAACTTCATATGGGAACTGAAAGATCCTATCTCTGTACACGCTAGATTCCACAAGCATCGGACCACACTCAGTGAACTCCAGCGGTCACACCACAAAATGTCTGTGACATGCGTGGAACCAAAGTATAATGGATCACTTACAAGCCCACTATGGCATTTAGGTCAAAAGACCACGTATACTAATCAACTCGATAGGACCCTCTGTTGACGGTTTACATTGGGTGTCTATCGGAGGCCTTCGTGAGTCTGTTTTATATCAAATCCTAATTTGATACCTATATGTTAGTACGAGCTCCAAGGTCACAGTCGGCTAGGAACGACCATCTATACCCTATAGGTACGACATATGCTGATCTATATAGAAAGGTATCCACCGATAGACCCATATCGGCAGAAAAAGATCAGGGACAATAATTTGAGAACATACTTGTGCAACTTGCATTTCTTGGCACTCGATTGCAACTCTTATAACTATGCAATTACTGGTATATTTCCAGGTCTATGTTCCATTATAGACAAGGCTCCAACTCTTGGATATGCTGAGTATTTTAACTAGCTAACACTTAGCTGTGCTAAAATTTAGCATTTATATCTCTCAGCATGGCTAACTGTAGGCCCTTATCTAAACTCCTTTAAATCTGATCTGAACACCTTCAGATCATACAATGTCTGTAACATTATATTGAATGGTACCATATTAATGGGTATTAGCAATTTAATAGGAATGTACACTTGTATAAATACACAAGTTTATGTACATTCAGGAATGACACTTAAGCACCAACCTTAACATCTATATCCTCGCACATCTGGGATATCATAACAGAAGGACTATACGTATGCGTTGTAACCTCAGCTTGCATGGTTCAACGCGCTAATTTGTAATATCCATAACGTGTGCGTAGGGCATTACTCACAGACTCATAGAATAGTTTCATTTGATGAATTGGGCATATAATTTAGGGAGTCCCGCGACATAGAGTGTACTCGTTGTGCCCTGGGGCAACGTGGCGGATTAAAATATTTAATCCAGCAATATTCAGCAATACTACGAGAATGCGTATGTGTCTGTATTTAAGTGTTAAATACAACAATTAGTTAATAATTGTTATTTACTAATTGTATATTGACACGTGACGTATTGTGGACCCTCGGTTGAGTTTACTTAAGTACGGGTTTGGTGGGATCCACTAGGGGTTAGACTTGGTAATTATTTATGAGAGACAAAATGGTCATTTCATAATTTAATTATTTAATTGTTAAATAATCAAAATATCTCATTATTATATAATATTATTTTATTTAATGGTGCCATATAGTTTGCATCCATTAATAATATTTTATATTATATTATTATTATTATATAATATATTATATTATTATTTTATTATATATATATATATAAGAGATGTGTTTGATAAAAATTGAAATGTGGTGTGTGTGTTTTGTGAGTTTACGGGAAATGGAGGAGAAGAAATGAAATGTTTTCATTTCTTCACCGAGAAGAAGAAGAAGAAAAAGAAAAAGAAAATAGAAAAAAATGAAATTGTTTCATTTTTCTCTATGGTGTCATAAGAAGCAATTAAGAATTGCTTCAATCTCTATTTTTTATCATTTTAGAGAAAATGATAAATACACTCACCCAATAATTTTGGGGATTAAGAGTTAATCCCGTGTTAGATATCGGACTGTTGTTTTAGCTCACCAAGCCCATCATGTTAGTGACTAGAATTGCCCACGAGTTGGTCTCTATGCGGACTCTGAGAAAATACGTGTATAACGTTACATGTTGAGGTAAGTTCTCTAGCCTACTAATATATTAATGTGATTAATATATTTTATTTATTGTGTTTATTGTATATTTTATGCTTCCGCAACGCTTAATATGTATATGATGTGTATTTTAGGCAATAGACACAATTGCACATGCATACACCCACATATATTAGATCTTCTGACAACAATGGTATCAGAGCCATTTATGGTATATTTGAGTATAGTTTGAGTGAATGGATACAAAAGACCCAGTGTGAATGACGTGTTTCAAGTGTTGAAACGGGTATGCCAAAGGGGAAGCACTGGGCCCTACAATGCTAGAGGATATGTGGCACTGGGGATTTGACCTCCCAGTACTGTAGCGATGACATCTGGCTCCATGGCGGTGTACTGTTCACTTGAACAATATTTATTACTGTTTACAGCTATAATAATTTTGAAGTGTTTCAAAATTAATTTTGCATGTGTAGGTTTATGATATGTAGTGATAAAAGTTATTAGTCTACATTATAAATAAGGGTTTATGAGATGCAGTGATAAGTGTAATCGGCCTACATTATAAACTAGGATTAATTTTTGTGTTGGTAACCACAATGGGAGCCCTACTGGTGGGGGTTAATTGTGCTTACATAGAAAAATTAATTAATTTAGAATTACCCTTCCTATAAGAATGAAGACCTTGGGTATACAAAAATCTCTCTTAATCAGATTAAAGAATATTACATTATGAGATGATGTTTTATTTTGATCCGTATTTCTAATACGGTGTTAGATGAGTCACGTCGGCCTTTTTCCAATATTGTTACAGCGTGAGGGATTTGGTCGGTTAGGCTTGGACTATACCAGTTAAATATGAGATGAGGCAAATATATGCGAAAGTATTTCCCAATATTGCTACAACGTGAGGGTAGTATCGGAAGCATATATTTGATTATTGATAAGTTAATCTTGAATACACTTACCCAATATTGCTACAGCGTGAGGATAAGGTGTATTCAGGATCAAGTGATAAGAGTTGCATGAGATGCAATTGACAAATGTTGCCTACCTGTTGAGTTTATAAAGACCAATATTACTACAACGTAAGGCCCGAGTAAATTTCAATGGGATCTACTTCCCGCTGTATAGTTTAAAAGATTTTAAACTATCTTCTTCCCGTTTGAGAGATTATCGGGATTATGTAAAGCAGTAGGAGGGCGTTTTAAATCAAAAATGTATAATTAGTATACTTATGATTTAAAAAGTTCCATTAGCAATTTAATAATCATTCCTCTTACATCTCTCACTATCTTGGCCTGTCAAGTTTAATGGCCACTACGAACCAGTTGGTGTGCATAGTTAATGCAATCCAACTCTAGAGTGCTAAGAATTACTCTGACCGGTGGATGAATCTCAGAAATGTTCTAGATTCAGAAACTTTTTGAATTTATTGATGATCACTGTTTGTTGTAAGGTATTTCTGATAACACCTCTCTAGAGGATAAATAAATGGGGTGTGACCCTCTTTATTCAGGGTGCGTTATCTTTTACTTCAAATATATCTGGTGAGACTAGATGTGTGAAGAGAAGAAGATGAGATAGATACCCAACATCAATCTTCAGAGGCAACATTTATCTAAATATCAACAAAAGAGTGTGTAGATAGAAAGTGTTTCCAATACTGTAAGGTTGGGTATTGGAAATCCCTCTACCTTAGAAACCTTATTATTGTCAGAAAGACTCCCCACATATTTATGTTTGACAAACATAGACATTTCTAGGGCATATTGTGCTAGTTCAAGCTAGGTATGAGATACTGTATGTCCTTCTTATGTCTATAATATGTTGCAGGAATTAAGAGAGACTTCAATACAACAGCTTGTAGATGTAAAGTTAAGAGTAAGAAATGGAGATTTCTCGCAGGTCCAATTTGTTAGGTAGCTTGACTTACTTCTCGTATGCAATATAATAGTCACATTGCATAATTAGTATAAAATTCTTTATTAGCTAAATGTCGGTTAATAAATGGACATTATATATAATTAGAAATTTCTGTAGATCAGAATCCTTAAATCATACAAAGCTGTGGTATATAAGTTTAGGTCATATAGGCGTGAGACGCTTATCTGTCTAGTTAAGGTTAGTTGGATTCTGAATTTGATCATAATGACTTAACCAGTTTATGAATAATAAATTCACAGAGATGACCAAATTTTCCAAAATGTACATCACATCCCTTCGATTAGATCGAGGTAATGAGTACATTAACGGCAAGTTTCCATTTATTTAAGGAGAATAAGATTCTCACTCACTATAGTTCTCCGGGTAATCCATAACATAATGATATTTCGGTAAGGAGGAATCGAGCTTTATTAGATATGGTTCGATTGATGGTGAGTGTTATCGATCTATATCTATGAGTATTTACTCTAAAAATAACTGTTTATTAAGTAGAGTTCCATCAGAAGCTGTTCCTTATATTCCGTATGAGATACAAAAAGGAAGGAAGCCATATCTTAAATGAGTTAAGACTTGAGGTTGTCTTGCTTATATAAGAGTTACGCAACTGGGTATCTTGTTTTGTAAGAGTTACTTAGCAGGATAGACAACACCCAAAAGGTACCAGTATAGGTTCACTGTGTATGAATTCAATAAGATACTAGTTTTATGATTTAGAGACGCAAAGTATGTTCATTTCTCGGTTTACCATTATCTTTGAGGAAGACTTTCTCATAGATCGTGGGAATCATAGAAAAATTGAACTTGGTGAAGTCAATCTACTAATCAATGAACCAAGGATGGGAACTCAGGCTCAATTAAACAGTGACCTTTTAATACCCCTTCAAATGGATCGGAAAGGATGTCTAGGTCACCTTTTAGGTATGATTGATGCTTGAAGGTGAACTTGGAGTTTTTTTGGTAGAAGAAAATCATCCTTGACCTATATAGAGTCGAGGTTAGACATCAATTTGAGAATTGACAAAAAGCCATGAAAATAAAATTGACTATATGCATTAGGAACAAATCTGGGACTTGGTAAAGCTACCTGTGTGAATTATTCTCATTGGTTATAAAGCTACCCGTGTGAATTGTTCTTATTGGTTATAAAGAGTTTACAAAGGGGTAGTGGGAGCCAAATAGAAGGTAGAGACCTTCTAGGCCCTGTATTGATTCTAGAAAGGTAATTCTTAATGATCTGGGATCAAATAAGAGAAAACCTTTGGACCAATATTGATGCTAAAGTCGATTAGTATTTTATTGGTTCTTGTAGCATATTATGAATTTGAAGTTTGGCAGATGGATGTAAGGACGGAATTCCAGAATGGATACCTTGAGTAAGAGATATTCATGGAACAGCCTGAAGATTTTATGTCCAACCAGACTTCTGGTCTAATGTACATGAAAAGTCAATGAGAGTATGATAGTCTTCTTGATGCTATTTGTTGATCATATACTGGTCATTGAGAATAATGCCAGTATATTTTAATCGGTCAGAAGTAACTCGTAAGTATTTCTCCATAAAGGATTTGGGAGAGGCTTTCTTTATACTAGGTATAAAATTTTATAGAGATCGAGCTAGGAAGCTAATAGGACTCTCTCAAATCATTTCACATCAATAGACCTGGTATTCATCTTTCGAGGACAGTGTCTCTTCAAATGAAAGATGTAAGAGTTAGAGTGTCTAACACACCAGATACATCAACTCTTCTGAGATTGATGTATGCTATGATGTATTTGAAATCTAAGATCAATTTGGCTGTAAAAGTTACAAGCCGAGACTAGTTTGATTCAGGTGATTGCCACTAGATGGTAGTCAAATATATCTTAAGGTACTTTGAAGGTACGAAGGATAAGTTTCTCAAATATAGAGTAAGTAACTTACAAATGAGAAGACACACGAAGTAAGACTTCTAGTTTGAATTAGATGATAGAGAGTCTACATTTGAGAATGTGCTAATTCTCATTAGTACTAAAGGAGTTAAAATTACACCAAACTGGGATTCACTGCTAATTTATTATGGGTGCAGCGGAAGCGACAGTGAGGATTCGTAGGTTTATCGCTGGCCTTGGAAGAGTTCTAAGGCAGATGGATCCTATCCCATAATTATGTGATACAATAAGGCCATTGTACAAGCTGTTGTGTGATATGGTGTGTGATGTGTATAATTTCAAAAATTAAATACGCAACGGAAGTATTCATACATATTAAACAATATGTAACATATTCAAGCATGTTTGATCATTCAAGTATATATATATATATCTCATATATATATTTCATGCATGATATAAAATGAATAACAAATAAATAACCTACCCGGATATGAAGGTAGCTTTACAAATCTTCAAGAACTCCAAGCTTCAATTTGTTGAGCTCACATTGAAGTGTTCCCTTGCACAATTCTAGTTCACAACTAAATCCGGTGGGATTGTGAAGCTAGAATGGCAGCCTTGAATTTCCAGCAAATGATTGTTTTAACACTTAAAACAATTTGTCCTTATGATTACTACCAAGAGATGAGAAGAATTGGGTGTTTTCTATAGTTCTTTACAACTCTATATGTTGTAGCTTGGTAAGCCTTTGCATTTTCTCTCAACACTTTGAGAAAAACACTTAGGAAAAGCTCTCAATTCTCTCTCTTTTCTCCTAGAACGAATTTCACTCTATCTTGCACACATTGAACTCTTTCAATTCTTTCTTAAGTGCAAAGAATGATTTCTCTTAGTGCTCCACCACCACTTAACCATGTTTGCCATTACAAACATTAATCTATCATATTTTTCACTCACCAATTTGATTCAACCAATTGAATCAATTTCTAGAGAGTAAATGGCATTTAATCAATGTTAAGTGGTTTTACCACTTCCTTAGTGCATCATTTAAGAATTACAAAGTGGTAAACATTCCTTATTATTAATAACAAGTGCATTCTCCATTAGTAAATGGTGTTTGCCACTTATTCCAATTAATAATTATAATTTGATTAATATATAAAATATTAATAATTCAAAACTATTTTGAATATTTACATTTACCATATATGTATTTACCAAGTAAGGTAAATAGGTAAATACATGGTAAATAATTTATAGAGCAAGATTATGTCACTTGTCAAATTTTTTATTGGTTAACAACTCTTGTAAACCAATAATGTGTTTTACCTTCAATTAATGACAAGTGAATAATAAAAGGAACCTAGAAACATTTTTTATTTTGCTGAAAATTGTTGGATTAATTATTCAATCCAATTCGCCGCCCCAATGCACAACGAGTACACTTCATATTGTGAGACTCTCTAGGTCCATGCCCGATTTGTCATATGAAACTATTTCACACGTCCGTGAACAATGTCCCACACACATGTTACAGATATTACAAAACGGCGCATTAGACCATACAAGTTGAGGTTATAACATATTCGTATAATCCTTCCATCATAAATATCCTAGAAGAGCGGAGATATAGATCAACACCGTCAAGTCTCCATGTGCTCAACCATAAACTTATCTCTAGATTTGTATTTCAATAAATAATATCCGTAAACACTTTCACGATATTATTTTCCCAAGAAATTCTTGGATGTCTGCTTATGGCCATAAGACTTTCTGAAATACAATCTTAGAGTTACATGATATTTTACTCACCCAATTGAGTTGATGGATCCCATATCTGTACACACCGGACTCCATGAGCATCGGACCATACCCAGCGACACCCAACGGTCAGACCATGAAAGGTATCTGACATGTGTGGAACCAAAGTATGATGGATCACTCACAAGTCCACCGTGGCACTCAGGTCTAAGGACCACGAATACTACTCAACTCGAAAGATCCTCCATTGACAGCTTTATGGGATGTCTATTAGAGATCTTTGTGAGTCTGTTCAATATTCAGTCCTTACTGAATACTTGTATCTCTATACAAGTTTCCACTAAACTCATGGTCTGCTAAGACTAACCATCTGGACTATCTAGATATAGACATACACTGATCTATATATATATTAAGATCTTCACTAGCAGACCCGCATTAGTGAAGGTAGATCAGGAACATTAAATGTAAGAACATATTTGCATAACAACATTTCTTAGCACCATTTGCAACCCATTGCAACTATGTCATTATTAATATATTCTTAGGTCTTTGTCCCATTTCAGACAAGGCTCTAACTCTTTAGATTTTACTAACTCTTAGTTCTGATCTAAACTCCTTTAGATCAGATCTGAACTCGTTCAGATCATACAATGTCTAAAACGTTACAACCATCTTACCATATTTATAAATAAAATAATTAGTGATATATTGAAATCATAAATGTATAAACATAAAGCAAATATTTATACATAAAAGGGATGGCACGTAAGCACAAATCCCAACAACTCCCACTTGCTTTAGTGCCATTCACGATGGTATCTTATACCCATTGACTCCACATGTCTTTCAAATATTTTTGGAGTTAAAGCCTTAGTAAGTGGGTCCGCTACATTATTCATAGAGTCTACTCTACGAACTATTACATCTCCTCTAGCCAAGATTTCTCTTATGATATGGTATTTTCTTTCCACATGCTTAGACTTTTGGTGTGCTCTTGGCTCTTTTGCTTGTGCAATGGCTTCGTTGTTATCGCAGAACAATGGTATAGGATCCATTGAACTCGAAACTATTACAAGTTCAGCGATAAACTTGCGTATCCAAACCGCTTCTTTTGCTGCTTCTGATGCTGCAATATATTCTGCCTCTGTTGTGGAATCAGCGGTTGATGACTGTTTGTTACTCTTCCAACTGACTGCAGCACCATTGAGAATGAATATATATCCAGATGTAGACTTTCTATCATCTAGATCAGATTGAAAATCTGAATCTGTGTATCCTCTTAACACTAGGTCATTTTCTCCATAAATCAAAAACTTGTCCTTAGTACCCTTAAGATATTTTAAGACATGTTTCACTGCCATCCAATGGCCTTCGCCTGAATCAGACTGATAGCGGCTTGTAACACTTACAGCTATACTGATATCAGGTCTCGTACACATCATGGCATATATCAGACTTCCCACAGCTGATGCATAAGGTATACTAGACATTCTAACCTTTTCATCTTCACTCTGAGGACACATTTTCCTCGAAAGATGAATGCCATGTCTAAAAGGTATGTTAACTGTCTTACAGTTACTGAAACTATACCTTTCCAAGACATTATCTATGTACGATGATTGGGAGAGTCCTATAAGCCTTCTAGCTCTATCTCTATAAAGCTTTATACCTAGTATATAGGAAGCCTCTCCCAAATCCTTCATGGAGAAATTCTTACTTAGGTAACTTTTGACTGATTGCAACATACCAATATCGTTTTCGATAATGAGTATGTCATCCACATATAGAACCAAGAAGACTACCATACTCCCACTGCTCTTTTTATACACACATGATTCTTCTTCGTTCTTGATGAAACCAGACCCTCTGATTACCTCATCAAAACGAAGATTCCAGCTTCGGGAAGCTTGCTTAAGTCTATAGATAGACTTCTTCAGTTTACATATTAGACCATACGTTTGGCTGGATGTAAAACCTTCGGGTTGTTCCATATAGATTTCTTCCTCAAGATATCCATTTAAGAACGCTGTTTTCACATCCATTTGCCAAATTTCATAGTCATAATACGCAGTAATTGCTAGTAAAATCCGAATTGACTTAAGCATCGCTACTGGTGAGAAGGTTTTCTCATAGTCGATCCCAGATCGTTGAGTATAACCTTTCGCCACCAATCAGGCTTTGAAAGTCTCCACTTTTCCATCGAGCCCACGCTTCCGCTTGTAGATCCATTTACAACCGATAGGAACAATTCCTTCAGGAAGCTCAACCAAGTCCCAGACTTGATTGTGATGCATAGAGTCAATTTCAGATTTCATGGCCTCTTGCCATTTTCCCGAATCGATGTCCTACATCGCCTCTTTGTAAGTTAAAGGATCATTTTCTTCAATCAAGAAAACATCAAGAGCACCTTTAGATAGGGAACCATACCTTTCAGGTGGCCTTGATATCCTTTCTGACTTACGTGGAGGGTGTGTCAAAGGTATTCTGCTTGATTGAGCCTGAAGTTCCATTGTTGGTTCATTTTCATTCTGATTGAGTTCATCTAACTCAATCTTTCTACAATCTCCACGATTCAGGAGAAACTCTTTCTCTAGAAAAGTGGCATAACGAGATACAAACACGTTTCGCTCTTCTGGATCATAGAATTGATATCCCATTGAATTCTTGGGATATCCAATGAACCTGTACTTGTAACCTTTAGGTGCAAGTTTATCCTGTTGCGTAACTTTTACGTAAGCAGGACAACCCCAAATCTTAACATATTTAAGACTTGGTTTCCTTCCAGTCCATATCTCATGTGGAGTGGATGGAATGGCTTTTAATGGAACTCTATTCAATAAATGAGCAGCAGTTTCTAGTGCATATCCCCACAGATATTCAGGGAGATCAGTGAAGCTCATCATCGATCGAACCATATCCAATAAAGTCCGATTCCTCCTCTCCGAAACACCATTGTGTTGTGGAGTACCTGGAGGACTATACTGAGCGAGAATCTCATTCTCCTTTAAATAATCTGAAAATTCACTGCTCATGTATTCACCCCCTCGATCTGATCTAAGGCATTTGATATACATTCCAGTTTGTTTCTCTACTTCATTTCGAAACTCTTTGAACTTTTCAAAAGTTTCTGACTTGTGTTTGATAAGAAACACATATCCATATCGTGACAGATCATCGATAAAGATAACAAAGTATCGAAAACCACCCATAGCAGTGTGATACATTGGACCATATACATCACTATGTATTAGTTCCAATAAATTAGTGGCACGGTGTCCAACACCAATAAATAGAGCCTTGGTCATTTTCCCTTGAATACAAGATTCACAAACTGGATATGATTCTATGGTCAGATCAGGTATCCGACCATCCTTAACCAGACGGGATATGCGTCTTACCCCTATATGACCTAATCTCATATGCCACAATTCTGTATCATTTAAAGTTTCCGCACTATTTTTAGCATTCACTTGTACATTCATGACATTTCCTGTTGTATCTAATATGTAATGCCCATTTATCAACTGACATTCAGCTAACAAAACATTATTCAAATCATACAAGCATAAGGAACGATTCCTAACACGCATATGATATCCTTCATTGTCTAATACAGGAATTGAAATAATTTGCCGGATAATGTTTGGCACATAATAACAATTATTCAATACAACAATTTTATTACATGGAAGCATCAAATTGAAACATCCAATAGCCTCGACCTGTAGGAAATCTTCATTTCCAACACGAAGCTGTACTTCTCCTGGTTGTAACTTTTTAACTTCCTTTAGACCCTGCAACACATTGCAGATGTGAAAAGGACAAGCGGTATCTAATACCCAACCAAAGCTAGCATCAAATGCTAAGGAAATATCAATAAAAGGCAAGTGTATACCTGATGGTGTCTTCTTAATCATGGCAAGGTACTTTGGGCAGTTTCGCTTCCAATGCCCATCCTCACTGCAATGGAAACACTTTCCACTTGCTTTGTTCTTTCGTGGGTGCTTGGATATGTATTGCTTTCGAGGACCCATTCTAGGTGCATGCATTACTTTCCGTTTATTCTTTCCTTTGGACTTCTTAGAAGTCCTTCGGGTAGATGATGAAGCACCCTGAACATAGAGGACCGAGCTCCCTTTGTTCATGTCCTCCTGAGCAGTTATTAGCATGTTATGCAGTTCAGCATAAGTAGGAGTCAATCCTTGCATATTGTAATTCATTATGAACGGTGCAAATGACCCTGGAAGTGATTGGAGAATCAAGCTATTCCCCAATCCATTGCTCAGTATGAGATCCATGGTCTTCAGCCTCTCAATGTATGAAATCATTTTGAGGACATGAGGACTTACTGGACTGCCCTCGGGTAGTTTAGCTTGAAAAAGCGATTTGGCAACCCTATACATTTCAAATTGGGGTCGGTCACCAAATAACTCTTTCAGGTGGAGCATGATACTCCCAGCATTGTCCATGTGGACATGCTCCCTTTGGAGCTCCGTAGACATAGACCCGAGAATGTACGATTTGACTTTCAAATCGTCATCCAACCATTTCTGATATGTCTCCTTTTCTTCTGGGGAAGCATTATCATAAATAGCTTGTGGCATGCGCTGATCAATAACATATCCAAGCTTTTCAGAATCTAGAACTATTCTGCGATTCATAAGCCAATTAGCATAATTTTCTGCACCTTTTAGTTGGTGCGCATCAAGGATGCGAGCTAAAGTGTTGTTTGAAGCCATTTGATCTTCACAAGACAAAAGAAAAAAGATGTTAGCGGAATATTTCAATCACTAATAAATAACGTTTTAGATCATGGGTATAACAGTTATACAATTTTTAATCTAAAAACGCCCTCCCACTATTTTACGTAATCCCTTTAACCTTTCAAACGGGAAAACGATAGTTTAAGAATTCTTTAAACTATATAGTGAAAAGTGGATCCCTTTGGCATTTACTTCAGCCGTACACTATAGCGATCTAGGCCTTAGTAAACCCAAAAGGTAGACAACTCTTATCAATTGCATCTCATGCAACTCTTAACACTTGATCCTAAACACATCTTATCCGCACACTTTAGCGATCTAGGATAAGTGTATTCCAGATTTACTTATCAATCATTAAATATATGTTATTGTTATTAACCGCACACTTTAGCGATCTAGGGTAATACTTTAACATATATTTATCACATCTAATGTTTAAACGATATAGCCCAAGTCACACCAATCAATCCCTCACATTTTAGCGATCTTGGAAAAGAATCGAAGTGACTTGTCTAATACCGTATTGATAAGACAGATCATATTTAACATTATCTCATAATGAAAATATTACAATCTGATTAAGAGAGATTTTATTACATACTCATTTCATCCAAATGAATAATATAGATCATTTATACATAAAGAAATACGCAATCACAACTAACCCCCACCAATAGGGCTCCCATTGTGATTATCAGCGTATTTTAATGATCACATCATGTTATGAAAACTATTGAAGTACAATACAGCAATAAAATAAGTCAAAACATGATAAATAAATTAAACAAAATTTCCAGAAAGTGATGAACGCTGCGACGCTGAAACACGGTCGCTGCAGCGTTCATAAAATTAATCCGGGCGCGGGGGCGCCCAGAAGTAAGCGCCGCGGCGCTGGCCAAATAGCGGGCTGGCGCTGCAGCGCCATATATCTAGCGCCTCGGCACTGTCCATAATATCAGCCGGCGCTGTAGCGCCCATATCCCAGCGCCTCAGCGCTCAATTCCAGTATGTGGGCGCCGCAGCGCTCATAGCCTATCGCCGGGGCGCTGGCCAAAATTAGGCTGGCGCCGCAGCGACCTTAAGCTAGCGCCTCAGTGCTGAATTCTAGTATGTGGGCGCCGCAGTGATCATATATTGTCGTCGGGGCGCTGGCCAAAATTAGGCTGGCGCCGCAGCGACCGTCAGATGGCGCCTCAGCGCTGGACACTGCTACTGTGTCCGGTGCACTAAAATCAATTTTCTTCTGTTCTGACACCCAAATCAATCGATTTAAAACATGATCAAATATCATATAAACAATTTTAAATACCAGCACATCCAAGAATTCATAAAATATCAACATATTCAATCTTAAACATCAACATGCTTGAAATCAAACATCATCATGTTGTCATCAATATAACATCAACATGTTAACTACAACAACATCAAACAGCAAACACCATATCAGCATGCTCTGATACCACTTGTTGTGTGATATGGTGTGTGATGTGTATAATTTCAAAAATTAAATACGCAACGGAAGTATTCATACATATTAAACAATATGTAACATATTCAAGCATGTTTGATCATTCAAGTATATATATATATCTCATATATATATTTCATGCATGATATAAAATGAATAACAAATAAATAACCTACCCGGATATGAAGGTAGCTTTACAAATCTTCAAGAACTCCAAGCTTCAATTTGTTGAGCTCACCTTAAAGTGTTCCCTTGCACAATTCTAGTTCACAACTAAATCCGGTGGGATTGTGAAGCTAGAATGGCAGCCTTGAATTTCCAGCAAATGATTGTTTTAACACTTAAAACAATTTGTCCTTATGATTACTACCAAGAGATGAGAAGAATTGGGTGTTTTCTATAGTTCTTTACAACTCTATATGTTGTAGCTTGGTAAGCCTTTGCATTTTCTCTCAACACTTTGAGAAAAACACTTAGGAAAAGCTCTCAATTCTCTCTCTTTTCTCCTAGAACGAATTTCACTCTATCTTGCACACATTGAACTCTTTCAATTCTTTCTTAAGTGCAAAGAATAATTTCTCTTAGTGCTCCACCACCACTTAACCATGTTTGCCATTACAAATATTAATCTATCATATTTTTCACTCACCAATTTGATTCAACCAATTGAATCAATTTCTAGAGAGTAAATGGCATTTAATCAATGTTAAGTGGTTTTACCACTTCCTTAGTGCATCATTTAAGAATTACAAAGTGGTAAACATTCCTTATTATTAATAACAAGTGCATTCTCCATTAGTAAATGGTGTTTGCCACTTATTCCAATTAATAATTATAATTTGATTAATATATAAAATATTAATAATTCAAAACTATTTTGAATATTTACATTTACCATATATGTATTTACCAAGTAAGGTAAATAGGTAAATACATGGTAAATAATTTATGGAGCAAGATTATGTCACTTGTCAAATTTCTTATTGGTTAACAACTCTTGTAAACCAATAATGTGTTTTACCTTCAATTAATGACAAGTGAATAATAAAAGGAACCTAGAAACATTTTTTATTTTGCTGAAAATTGTTGGATTAATTATTCAATCCAATTCGCCGCCCCAGTGCACAACGAGTACACTTCATATTGTGAGACTCTCTAGGTCCATGCCCGATTTGTCATATGAAACTATTTCACACGTCCGTGAACAATGTCCCACACACATGTTACAGATATTACAAAACGGCGCATTAGACCATACAAGTTGAGGTTATAACATATTCGTATAATCCTTCCATCATAAATATCCTAGAAGAGCGGAGATTTAGATCAACACCGTCAAGTCTCCATGTGCTCAACCATAAACTTATCTCTAGATTTGTATTTCAATAAATAATATCCGTAAACACTTTCACGATATTATTTTCCCAAGAAATTCTTGGATGTCTGCTTATGGCCATAAGACTTTCTGAAATACAATCTTAGAGTTACATGATATTTTACTCACCCAATTGAGTTGATGGATCTCATATCTGTACACACCGGACTCCATGAGCATCGGACCATACCCAGCGACACCCAGCGGTCAGACCATGAAAGGTATCTGACATGTGTGGAACCAAAGTATGATGGATCACTCACAAGTCCACCGTGGCACTCAGGTCTAAGGACCACGAATACTACTCAACTCGAAAGATCCTCCATTGACAGCTTTATGGGATGTCTATTAGAGATCTTTGTGAGTCTGTTCAATATTCAGTCCTTACTGAATACTTGTATCTCTATACGAGTTTCCACTAAACTCATGGTCTGCTAAGACTAACCATCTGGACTATCTAGATATAGACATATACTGATCTATATATATATTAAGATCTTCACTAGCAGACCCGCATTAGTGAAGGTAGATCAGGAACATTAAATTTAAGAACATATTTGCATAACAACATTTCTTAGCACCATTTGTAACCCATTGCAACTATGTCATTATTAATATATTCTTAGGTCTTTGTCCCATTTCAGACAAGGCTCTAACTCTTTAGATTTTACTAACTCTTAGTTCTGATCTAAACTCCTTTAGATCAGATCTGAACTCGTTCAGATCATACAATGTCTAAAACGTTACAACCATCTTACCATATTTATAAATAAAATAATTAGTGATATATTGAAATCATAAATGTATAAACATAAAGCAAATATTTATACATAAAAGGGATGGCACGTAAGCACAAATCCCAACACAAGCCGAGGTGCCAAGAGGACATCAGTACTCTAATCATATTGAAAGGAGTCTCACATAATTAGAGGGATCTTAGCTTAAAAAAATGTGATTATTTGTAAAAGTGTTTTATAAATAATTTAGCGGACCCATATTCTAAGGCCATGACTCTAAAAGTGTTTGTGAAACACGTAAAGTCGATGTGTATGAGATGCTATCAAGAATAGCACTAGAGTAAGTGGGAGATTGTTAGGGTTAGTGCTTATGTGCCATCCCTGAATGTACATATACTTGTGTATTTATACAAATGTACATTCCTATTAAATCGCTAATACCTATTAATATGGTACCATGCAATGTAACGTTACAGATATTGTATAATCTGAAAGAGTTCAGATCAAATCTAAAAGAGTTTAGATAAGGGCCCACAGTTAGCCATACTGAGAGATATAAATGCTAAATGTTAGCACAGTTAAGTGTTAGCTGGATATAATACTCAACGAAGATCTAAGAGTTGGAGCCTTGTTTGTAATGGGACATAGACCTGAAAATATACTAGTAACTGCATAGTTGCAAGAGTTGTAATCGGGTGCCAAGAAATACTAGTTGTGCAAGTATGTTCTCGAATTATTGTCCCTGATCTATTATTACCGATGCGAATTTATCGGTAGATACCTTTATATATAGATCAACATATGTCAAACCTATATGGTATAAATGGTCGTTCCTAGTCGATTGTGAGCTTAGAGCTCGTATTGACATATGGGTATCCAGTTAGGATTGGATATGAGACAGACTCACGAGGGCCTTCGATAGACACTCTATGTATACGTGGTCCTTTGACCTGAGTGCTGTGGTGGGCCTGTAAGTGATCCACCATACTTTGGTTCCACGCATATCACAGACATTTCATAGTGTGATCGTTGGGTGTCGCTAGGTATGGTCTGATGCTTATTGAGTCCGGTGCGTACAGATTTGGGATCCGTCAACTCGAATAGAGAGTTAGATATCCAGATGCTTCGAGACTGTATTTCAGAAAGTCTTGTGGCCACAAGCATTAATCCTAGAAAGAGTTCCATCAGGGTGGAACAATATGGCAAAAGAGTTTGCACATATTATTTATTGAGATACAAGTTTGGTGATAAGACATGGATGAGCACTGGAAGATTTGATGGTGATAATCTATATCTTTGCACATCTAGGATATCATGACGAAAGGACTATACGTATACGTTGTAACCTCAACTTGCATGGTTCAACGCACTGATTTGTAATATCCGTGACGTGTGCGTGGGGCTTTGCTCACGGACTCATGAAATAGTTCCATTTGATGAATTGGGCATAGGACCTAGAGAGTCCCACGATATGGTGTGTAATCGTTGTGCACTGAGTCAGCATGCCAGATTAAAGTGTTTAATTTAGTAATATTCAACAATACCACGGGAATACGCGCGTATTTTTATTTAAGTATTAAATACAATAATTAATCTATAATTATTATTTATTAATTGTATAATGATACGTGGTACATTGTGGACCCTCAGTTTAGTTTACTTAAGTGCGAGTTTGGTTGGACCCATAAAGAGTAGACTTGGTAATTATTTATGAGGGATAAAATGGTTATTTCACACTTTAATTATTTAATTATTAAATAATTAAAATATCTCATTATTATATATTATTTTGTTTAATAGTGCCATATAGTTGGCATCCATTAATAATATTTTATATTATATTATTATTATTATATAATATATTATATTATTATTTTATTATATATATAAGAGATGTGTCTGATAAAAATTGAAATATGGTGTGTGTGTTTTGAGAGCTTACGAGAAATAGAGGAGAATAAATAAAATGTTTTCATTTCTTCACCAAGAAGAAGAAGAAGAAAAAGAAAAAGAAAATAGAAAAAAAATCTATGGTATTATAAGAAGCAATTGAGAATTGCTTAAATATCAATTTCTTATTCTTTTAGAGAAAATGATAAATACACATACTTGGCTATTTTTAGGATTAAGAGTTAATTTTGTGTTGGATATTGAGCTGCTGTTCTAACTCACCAAACCCACCGTATTGGTGACTAGAATTGCCCGCGAGTTGGTCTCCATGCGGACTCCGATGAAATACGTGTATAACGTTACACGTTGAAGTGAGTTCTTTACTCTATTAATATATTAATGTGATTAATATATTTTATTTATTGTGTTTATTGTGTATTTTATGCTTTCGCAGTGTTTAATATGTATATAAAACGTATTTTAGGTAATAGACACAATTGCACATGCATACACCTACATTTATTAAATCCCTCGACAACACATTGTTTATGGAAGAACAGAGGTACGCCATACATAAATTCCTTTGAGAGATTTTTAAATTATTTTTCTTATAAAATTCTCTAGAAGAGTTAATAAGAGAGGTTAAGATCCTTTGATCCATCGTAAACGCAGGTATTTGTCAAATCAAGTATATTAATTGTGTTGTATTCTTATTATCTACTTTTATATTCTTTATATAATATTTATTTGGTAATTACATATTTTTACTACGTAAAGATATTAAAATTTAAAATTGATCTTAATTAGAATTTATTGCTTAACCTAATTTTCAAAGGAGAATGTCGTTTCTTTCAAAAAACAAAAAAACAAAAAATATATATATATATAAAATATGTGTCTGTATATTGTACTTATAAGTTATAATGTAATGTTAATAAAAAACATTGAACCTTCTATTTTATTAACGATTGATGTTTAAAATTAAGACACAGAACTTCTGATTTAAATTTTGAATAACATTAGAAATACAAAATTAATTATATAAACTCATTCATACAAGCTAACCTGCATAATATTTTAACCGAGTAATAATAAAAATGAGAACCGGTGATATTATATTAACTTTAATTTAAAAAAAAAAAAATCAATCATCAAATTGTACAATACCATTTCAACTCAGCTAAAAAAAAAATTTCATCCCCTAACCATCTGAAACTCAATTGTCATTTTGGTTTCTATAATGATCGCATTATATTTTGAAAAGCGTCCCGTTGATAATTTTTCCTGATAAGAACTTTGACAAAGCCGGCAAACAATGCTTGTTCACACTGTTATTGTACGAATCCTTCTTCCACCCCTAGGATCTCTTTATTTTGCGAATTGCTTATACAAAAAGATTGCCATAATGATTTAACTTCATCCATGGCAAAAGCTAGAAAAACTGAAACTGAATTAAGAGCCCATGAATGAGCGAGAGAACGATCACTGGGCTGTTCTCGGAAGTCGGAATTTGGTGCGAGGAGGGTGATGAGTCCAGAATTATTTTAGAATTTTTTACAAAACTCTTTGAATCTCCACATTAGCATAATAACTTCGTGCTTGAAGGTTTTGAATAATTATAGCCACATATCTCACCTGAAGATGCTGATTTGCTTGATGTAGATTTCACGGAAGAAGAAATATGTATTGCTATTTTTTCAATGGGTTCTTTTAAGGCTTCGGGACTTGATAGGTACAATACAATATTTTTTCAAAAAATTTTGGGGAGTGATCAAAGAGGATACTGTTAGGTTTTATCTGAAGGTTCTTAATAAAGGATTTTCTTTACTGGGTTATAATGATACGAATGTGGCTTTGATACCAAAAATCCATTCGCCAACTAAAATTTCATAATTTCGCAATTAGCCTGTGCGATGTTTAAAAATTATGGCTAAATGCATGGCTAATAGGTTAAAGCGTGTCCTCCAAAATATTATATCAACATCACAAAGGGCCTTTGTACCTAATAGATTGATAACAAATAATGTCGTTTAAGCTTTTGAATTGATGTATTCCCTGAAGACGAGGAAAATGGAAATTGGGGTTTTTGGCTATTAAGTTGGATATGAGCAAGGCATATGACAGGGTGGAATGAGGTTTTGTGCTGGGTTTAATAGAAAATTTTGGGTTTAGCCAATGGTGGAGTAACCTTGTTGGCAATTATTTATTCACCGCTAGGTTGGTTTCTATGGTTAATGGTAATGTGAAAGGCAAAGTTACACCATCTAGTGGATTGAGAGAGGAGTGCCCATTATCCTCCTATTTGTGTTTGCTATGTATAGAAGGCTTGTCTTTTATGCTACAACAAGCTGAAATGAAAGGATTGTTGTGGATTTGAGTGTGCACATAATGCTCTAAGGGTTTCTCAGATGTTCTTCGTAGATGATAGCCTGATATTCCACAAAGCCACCTCTCAAAACTGTTCAACCATAAAGGAAATCCTATCTAGGTATGAATTTCAATCTAGCCAAAAAATAAATTATCAAAGTCATTCATCACTTTTAGCCCATGTGTTTCATCTTCCGTTCAAAGACAGATTTTAGAACTCTTTGGATTGGAGGACAATGGTATGGACCGGGTCTTCCTTCATATATTGGGATGAACAAAAAGGTTGTGATCCAAGCCATTCTTACCTATGCAACACACTTTTTAAGCTGGCAAGTTCTATTTTAGCTAGGATCTCTCAGCTAATAAGGCAATTTTGGTAGGGATTGAACAGAGGAAAAGATAGATTGCATTGGGTGACTTAGGATAATCCTTGTGAGCCTGTAGCTGATTGAGGGTTAAATTTTAAGTACATGGAAGACTCAATAAAGCTTTAGTGGCCAAGTAGGGGTGGAGGATACTTACTCAAGCTCCTTCCTTGGCAAGCTGCATCCTAAAAGCCAAGTATTTTCTAACTACAAACTTTTATGTGGCTTCAACTACTAAGGGGTGCTCATATCTCTAGAGGAGTTTGATGTGGGGGAATGAGTTGCTGTGGTTAGGAGTTAGATGGTGTGTGGTTGATGGCTCATCAATTTCTGTTTACACTGATCCTTGGCTTTTTAGCTCGTTATTATATCGTTCGACATCGCCTGGTTTTGGTAGAGAGATGTATATGGTTTCAAGCTATTGGAAGAGAATGAAGGGTGGAATTTTCATCTGTTAAATACTCTTTTATGGCCGATGGATGTGGTATTAGTGGCTTTAATTCTTGTGTGTAACCTACAAGCTCAAGATTAATTACTATGGCATTATTTTTCTGATGGGGAGTATTTGGTTAAATCATGTTACAAGGTGGCAAGAATGGCAGCTAAACAGACAAATTTGAATCAATGCTATTCGGAGTCTCCTTTGTGGCATGGAAGAGACTATGGTCCCATAAATTCCTCCAAAAGTAAAAGTCTTTCTTTGGTGAGTTCTTCACAACATCCCGCCAACTTTGTTGAATTTATATAGCTGGCATGTGGAAGTACATCTAACATATTTTTGGTGTGGAGAAAATCCAAAGACAAGCCTTCATGTGTTAACCAATTGTCATTTGATCTCAACAGTATAGGAAACCACCTGTTTTTCTTAGATGGTCATGGATTTTGCTGGACAAGATCTGGGGTTGTCAATCTTGCATGTGTTTCAAACTTCTCCTATCCATGACCTTGAATTATTCAGTGTGTTATTATGGGGCTGCTGGAATGTCCGAAATGGTCGATTGTATGGAGTGCATAGTGGGTTTTTTAGAATCGGTACTTAAGAAGGTAGGGACACTGCTATTTGAATTTCAGGAGTTGTAGGTTCTTCTGTTTTCAGACCATGGCAGGAAAGATAATGGCCATGTGAGAGGTTGTGATACAATAAATTTGAGATGGAGGCCGTCGCTAGCAGGTGTGTGTAAGTTGAATGGGGATGCAGCTTTAAAATCAGAATGGAACTTGAATGGTATTTGTTGGATTCTCTGAGACTCGAGGGCATTAGTGCTGTGGAACGCCTTGCATTATTGGTTGCTTTACAAGATATTTGGGATTTGAAGTGTCAAGGGATATTTACGGATCCTTTGGAGATTGAGATGAATTGTAAGTAATTGGTTGATGCCATTTCTTTGCAGCAGTTTAATGGAGTTGAGGGTAACTTGTTGCGGTTGATTGCGTCGTTCTTACGCAAACATGAGAATGCATCTTTTTTTTTTTTTCAATTAAGTGTGAAATAAATACTATCACACACATTTTAGCGAAATGGCATCCGTTTCCTTCATATTGAAAGTATGGTGGATTCTGTGCCCCTTAACTTGTGTACTTGTATTCATAAGGATGTATTTTGTTCTTATTAATAATACTTAGCATTCTCATTAAAAAAAAAAAAAAAGTTCTCACTGTCTGAATTGCATACAATCGGTGGGTCAAGAATTTTTGTCATTATTATAAAGTTAAATTAAGGGATTCACATCCAAACATAAAAAGAAATGAAAGGGATTCCTACTCTTAATTTTATTACTTAAAATGACAAAAGGACAAAAAAAACTCTTAAAATTTGAGTTAAAAGATAAATAAACTTATTTTTATCTAAAACATTCTTGTTTGTTAGTTAATGAATCTAGAATTTTCAAAACAAGAGCATCTATTTGTCCTTCAGCCCAAACGTTGGGAGTCTGGGCCATTTTCCTTTGGAAGATTGTATTTGCTTACTAAAATATGTTACTGAATTAACGTAGCGATTCCTAGAGTTGAATTACCACAAAACAACAGATTTCTTTGCAGAGGGTGTCTGCCACTACCACCAACCCTTATGAAAAAGCCTATGTGACCCGCCAACAACTGCAATCTACCACTAACGCCTAATAAGCTTCATAGATGACAAATTGGACCTTCTCTGAAGTAATCCCTTTCAATTTTATATTTTGCTTAGATTTTAAATCAAACATGTGGTTGTAAAGAAAAATAAACCGGTTTAAAATATTTTTTAATTAAACAATAACCAAACTTAGATGGTCTAGCTAATATATATATATATATATGGTTAAAGAATTTTCAGTTTGGTTGAAAATATTTTTTATTGTTTTTTAATTTTCAAATTTTATTATCCTCAAATTTTAAATTCATTCTTGCATTGAGCACGTAAATCTCTCCAAGTGATGCCATATATTGAGAGAATAAAAGTAACTTAAAATTCTTTAATTTTCTTTTTTCTTAATGTAATACCTAAAAGGAATACAATTTACTATTCCATTCTTGTCTTATATATATATATATATGTATTATCTCTTAAAAATTTAAGTTTGATTAGGAATAAATTAGTAAAGATTGTCAGATTCAAGCTTCTTAACTTCAACTTAATAGTTTCATTTCTAATCATCTCATGATCCATTAGTTCATTTAAGTTAATTTCAAATTATTCTATTAAAAGTCAAAAGTTGCATACTAATAGCTTATGTAATTAAATAAAACTTATTTTAATAAAAATTATTCTAATTAAATTAAACTTAGTCTTAGGTTCATAATATCTACTTAATTGACCTTTTATTTTATGTTCATAATTAAAATTAGGCCATAAAATAATATTTTTATTTATTTAATTACTTATTTATCCCTAAACTACTAAATATAGAAATAAAATTAATTTTCAATAAATAGTTTATTGAATAAATTGCGGTTAAATTTAAGTGATCAAATCCTGCAAATATCTTAGGTGAACATAATTAAATATAGATTTCTTTTTATAAGTATATGTTGTTATGACTTATGAATTATTTTTCCAAGTCATTGAAATTTAATCATTAAGTCGATATCACTCCGTGATGAACTATTAATATATAATACATGAATACAAGTTCATTATTTACTTAAGACTAAGATCAATTAAATTTATGTGAATTAAAATCATATATTTGTTTAACTAAATTAAAATTTATATTAGTCTAATTAAGTATATATTATATACACTAGTTTTTCTACTCAAAGTCTTTTACTTAAATAATCTAGAGAAATTATTCATTATAAAAGCAGAAAAAACTATAGTTTTTATAATGAAATACTTTTTCTATTAATAACTACGAACATTTCATTTATTAATATCCAATTTTATCACAATAAAATAATCAATTAGGCTATGCCAATTTAATTAACTATGATATTAATCTTATCATAATCTTATTAGAATATTGATATCAAATTGTATATTTGTGCATGAACATGTGAATGAGACACTCTTTATCTATATGACATATTATGCAAAAAAAATTAAATAACTAAATAAATAAACAACCATAACTCATAGCTTCCTAAGAATAAAATATTAATACTAAGCCTAAATTTTCATAAGTATTCTTTGAAGTCAATTTCAGCCTATGTCCATAATGTCTATCTTTATTTGTTTGCATTTTTTATGGGCTTAGATTGTTTTTTTCTTTGGTTTGTTTGAATTTAAAATGAATTAGGCATCTTTTTTTGGGTTAAAAATCTTATGGGATTTCTTTTTAAAATGAAAATATTTTAAGCCCAACCATGTTATTTAAATAGCCTAAATAAATAAATTTTATGAAATATGGACCAAAATTAAATAACTTTGGGTCAACTTTTTATTCTCCAAAGTTGGAAAAAGACTAAAATCACTTTGGATAAGGTTCGGAGCCTATAAGTAAAATAACTCATTTTTCTAGCCAAGATAAATAACCAAAATTATAAGCGTCGGCACTTAGTTGATAAAAAAAAAGAACAATACAAAAATTGTGTCCAAGAATTTAAGAAAATATAGGGGCGTAATTGTAAACCCTAATTTCACATTATTTCTCTCGTAAACACCATATCTTAACAACCATTGCGACTACCAAACCCTGATAGCAATGACAAGCTTCATTGACGTCACAAATGATACCATGCCCTATGTTGTTATCCATTGTGACCCTTGCTAAAGTTAACATGCAGAGTATCAAATTGAGAAATATCAAATTAGAAATTGTTGGTTATGGGAAAATGTTTTAGATTTCTTACTTATGGTCATATTTTGCTTTAGGATATGCCTATAATATGCCATCTCTGAGTATGAGCTTTAACATTCCCTTTGATAGGTTCCTCGGACGGTTATGCCACTCCTTAATTATATGGTTTTTTTGAGTATCTATATATAGTGATCTTGGTGCTTTGTATGTCCTTGTTTATAATATCAGGGATGTTGGGTAGTACATTTTCCCTTGACACTTTGGTGTAGCAGGCCCGAATTCTCTTGATGTGTCCTTTAAATATACTTAAGAAAATTTTTAACTCCTTATCTTCTTGATGCTGGGTGGTTTACCAAGCACAAGGTCAATTTTGCTACTCAGGAAAGAATCAACTAGGCTATAAAATTTACTAATTTTAAAAAAGAGTTATTTTGGGAGTTAAAAAAGAACGTTGCTTGATTAATTTTAAAGACTTTGGAAGAAAATGCCCAAAAAAAAGAGAGAGAAAAAGAAGTAAAGAGTTGTCCCCTCTTGTTAAACTCCTTTCTCCTTTTTTTTATCTGACTTATGAACTCTAACTTGTGTTTGCAAAGATGTCAGACCAAAAAGGTGTCAGCAGAAAAAAGCCTCAACAATCCAAAGTGCCATAAGCCTTAATTTTGAACTAGAGGAACTTATAATTGCCAATGTGTTGCCTAGGAAAGTTAGGGAAAGCTATTTATATATTGAAAAAGCCTTTATTATCCAAAACTAAGGTCCTTAGAGATCCTAAGAGAAAAGGGGTGGTTGGGTCTCCTCCACCTTCCTCCAAGAAATAATCCCCGAGTTCTATCTTTTATAGGTATAATTATGATTATTATTTTTATTTCCACGGACTTTGTAATTGTTCATTTAAATACAAATATTTATCTTTTTTATGCATATTATAGTTATTTATATTGGGATTTGTGCTTACGTGCCATCCTATTTTGTATAAATATTTTATTTATACAATAAATATTTCATTAAATTATTAATTAATTTTTTATATGATAAGATGCTTGAAACGTTTCAGACACTATATGATTTGAAAGGGTGGGTTCAAATCTGGTCTAAAAGAGTTTAGACCAGTACTAAGAGTTAGCTAAGCTGAGAGTTATAATTGCTAAGAGTTAGCACTGTTAAGAGCTAGCAGATTATAAAACTCAGCGAAATCTAAAGAGTTAAAGTATTATCTAAAATGGGACAAAGACTTCAGGCTATATCAGCAATGACATTATTGCAAAGAGTTGTAAATAGTGCTAGAAAATGTTATTGTACAAATATATTCTCAATATTTATGTTCTTGATTATTTTTATTAATGCGGGTCTATCGGTGAAAACTTTATTTAATATAGATTGGTATATGTGTATACCTGGATAGTCTTGATGGTTAGTCTTAGTAGACCATGATCTTAGTAGAAACTCGTATAGATATATAGGTATTCGATGATGATTAGGTACTAAACAGACTTAATAAAGACCTCCAATATAAATTTTATAAAATCGTCAATGAAAGATCTTCTCAAGTTGAATAGTATTCATGGTTCCTTGACCTAAGCACCACTTTAGGCTTGTGAGTGATCTATTATACTTAGGTTCATCACATATTAAAGACCTTTTATAGTCTGACCATTAGGTGTTATTGGGTATGGTCTGATGCTAATGGAGTTTGGTGTGTGTAGAATTTGGAAGCATGTTAAAGACATATGGGAACCAATTGGCTAACCATGGAAGCCATTTGCCCACTTTAATTTACAAGCTACAAATTGAATGAATTTAGAAGCATGAGGTGTTTAATAGATATTTGAGGGACAATTAGCAACAAAGCCATTTATCATTGTCATGCTTTCACCCATATCCATTTATCTTGTCATGCTTTTGAACAAGCAAGAGGTGGCTTTCATTAATAGTTTTTGAAATTGCAAATGGCAATCAATTTTCCTTCAATTCGACTACCTAAAGCACCATGGCACCAAGGTCAATTTTAAGGCATGAAGTGGCAAAATTAAAAGTATTGTCATGCTTAACATCTTTTAGCTACTAATTGAAATTTGATTAGCTAAGTGGGTGGCAAAAATGGCTATATATAAGGGTAGCTTCTTCATTTGATCATTGTCAGTTAGAATGCAAGCTATAAGTTAGATAGTAAATTTAGTAAGAGTTACTAATATACATTAATAATTAGTGAATTAGCTGAGAGATATAGGAAGTAAAAGTTGCGTCAACAACAAATTCCTTTTGAGGGAAGAAGCTACTATTCTAACTTAAGAAATCCTACTACGTTCTCAACTAGAATTGTTTAAAGCACGCTTTAAAGGTGAGCTCTATTTTATCTCATTAACGTAGTAAGATACGTATTTTATACTATGTTGTATACATTTTGCATGTGAGTGTAAAATTAAAATTAAAATGTACATACTTACCATACACATAGCACACATATAATTTTGTAGGTTTAAAGACATTTGGTGCAAACGGATTGAAATTGGATGAAAAATGGACAAAAAGATTAATTAGATTCCATCAGTTAACTATTAGAAGAGTTGAGGGAATATAGGGGCAAGGCCACCAAAGTCACCTTTAGTTAACTATCAGAAGAATATAAAGGATATAGGGGCAAGGCCATCAAAAACCTCAACGGATAACTATTAAAAGAGCCAGAGGGATATAGGGGCAATGCCACCAAACACCTTATTGGTTAACTATCAAAAGAACGAATAGGATAAAAGTAAGGCCACCGATGATTTCCTTGTTTAATTTTTCTAAAGAGGCAAGGGGATACTAGAAAAGACCATCAATAACTTTTTTAGTTAAGTTGTCAGAAGATACGAGGAGTGTGGATTAAAGGCTAACAATCACCCATTGAATAAGTTGGTAGAAGAGCTAGGGGATATGGGACTCTATTAGTTAACTATTAGAAGAGCCTAAGGAATATAGGGGTAAGGCCACTAAAGAGCCCTCAATTAACTATAAGAAGGTTATGGCCATTAAAGTCCCCCTCGATTAACAATCAAAAGAACATAGGGGATACAAGGGAAAGGCCATTAAAGTTTTTTGATAAACTATCAAAAGATTTAAGAGGATACGTAGGCAAAGCCACCGAAAACTAATTGGTTAAGTATTAAAAGAACTAACGAGATATGAGGCAATTCCACTAAGGACCCATTTGGTTAAGTTATTAGAAGAGTCAAGGGTATACGGGGACAGGGCTATCAAAGACTCCCTCGTTTAACTACTAGAAGAATTAAATGGATATAGTGTCAAAGCCACCAATAATTCCCTTAGTTAAGTTTTCAGAAGAGATAGGAGGATATAAGGGTAAGACCATGAAAGAACACCAAGGTTAACTATTAGAAGAGCCACCAAAGACCCCTTGGTTAAGTTATTAAAAAAGTTTACTGATATGGGGTCAGACCACCAAAGAATCCCTTAGTTAACTATGAGACGAATTGAAAGGATATAAGGAAAGACAACTGATGACCCCCTTGGTTAAGTTGTTAGAAAGGTCGAGGAGATATAGGGATAAGCCATTAGTGACTCCTATAGTTAAGTTGTTAGAATAGACAAGAGAATACAGGGTAAAGCCACCAATGACCCCTTTAGTTAACCATTAAAAGAATCAAGAGGATATAGGGGCAAAAAAACTAATGACCCATATGGTTAAGTTGTCAGAATAGCCAAAAGAGTACAAGGTCAAGGCCATCAAAGACTTTCTAGGTTAATTATCAAAAGAGCTAAAGGGATACAAGGGCAATGCCATTAAAGACTTCTATGATTAACTATTAAAAGAACTAAGAGGATACGAGGTAAGGCCACTGATGACCCCTTAGTATAGTTGTTAAAAGTGTTAATGGAATACAGGGAAAGCCACCAATAACCCTTTTGGTTAATTTGTTAGAAGAGCTGAGGGGATACGAGGCGAGGCCTTCAAGATCCCCTCAGTTAACTAGTAGAAGAACTAAGGGGATACAGGGTAAGGTTACCAATGACCTCAGCGGATAAATTGTCAAAAGAGCTAAAGAGATACAATGGTAAGGCATCTAAAAACCTTATCGGTTAACTATCAGAATATTCGTGGTGATATGGGAGAGGCCATCGAAGACCTCATTTGTTAACTATTAGAAGAATTGAGGGATATGAGGCAAATCTACTAAAGTCCCTCACAATTAACTCTCATAAGTGCTAAGAGGATATAGGGTAAAAGACACTAAAGACCCATTAAGTTAACCATCAGAAAAACTAAGGGGATATAAGGCAAGGCCATAATGACTCATTGGTGGAGTTATTAAAAGAGATGAGAGGATGTAAGGGCAAGTCCACCAAAGACTCCCATGATTAACAACTAAAATAACCGAAAAGATATGAAGCAAGGCCACTATTGACTCAATCAGTTAAGTTTTCAAAAGACATAAGAGGAGACAGAGCAAGGTCACTAATAATCATTTCAGTTAAATTGCTAGAAGAACCAAAAGAATATTAGGAAAACCACCAAATATACCATCAGTTAACTATTAAAAGAATTGAGGTGATATAAGGGCAAGACCACTAATGGCCCAGTTGGTTAAGTTGTCAAAGGTGATGGTACAGCCACTAAAGATTCCCTTGGTTAACTATCAGAAGAGCCAATAAGATATAGAGCAAGGATATCAAAAACCTATTCGGTTAACTATCAAAACAACCAAAAGGGTAGGTGGAAAAGGCTACCAAAGATCCCATCAGTTAATTATTACAAGACTTGAGTAAATATGGGGAAAGGCCAAAAAAGACCGCTTCAATTAAGTATTAGAACTGAAAGTCTAAAAAGGTTTAATAATAGCACTCCAAGAGGGGTGTTGAATTTGTGATTGATGCTATACTAGCTAAGCATAAGTGCACGCTATCGTATCAAGTAATATAGTATTTTAAGTCCAAGTATCAATCCCACATGGACTATGTGATCTAATTCTATAAATCAAGTACTAAATTTGTACCTACTTAATTTTTAATTAACTAATCTAACTCTATCAATTAAAGTAAATAAAAGTAAAAGGTAGAATTCACAAATAAAGATAATATAGGGTTCTGACTCATCCCCTAGTATTTCATTGAATTTATTAACCTTTTAATTAATCTCTTAATTCCAATTATTAGTTTAGACACTAATCTCATCACAAGCCTCTATAAATGGTTAAGTAACTATATTATGCATTCTGACAATCATTTATATGTCTATGATAATCAAATCAGAATGTAATTCATTAAGATCAAGTCTAAATTATACCATACATGCCACCTACGTATATGTTTCTCTAAGATAATAGTTGTTACCCTATAATCATGCATTAAACTATCCAAAGCTAAACACATGAATTAAACCGTCGAGTTCATCATGGTTCTTCAATCATTCAAAATATTGATCAGGTATAATGAGAGCATTAAACTTAGACAGAATGAATCAACCTATTATATTAAGATTATAAACTAAGAATTAGCAAAATCCAATTCTATACTAAGTACACATAGTCTAACCCTGGATAAAAAATTTAGCCCATCACAAAATCAAAAATATCAAACCAATTCATAAAGATCAACAAGAATAAGAATATAATAATAAACAAAGAGTAGAAAACTAATCAAAATGATTCCTTGATGTGCTTCTTGCTCAATCTTAACTCGAAGCTTGAATTCTTAATCTTGGTTATTCAATCTTTAGCTTTGATATTTGATTTTGTGTTGTGAATTCTTTCTCTAAGTTTTTGCCTCTCTAAAGTCTCTATTTTTGCTCTTAAAATAGTTCTGTTATAGCAATGAGAAACTCTATGGGTGAGGGCCTTCGAATCCCAGTCAAAAAGGAGAGTTGAGATTTATATGTCACACGAGTACTGCAGCACTAGGGATTGGTGCCACGATACCAAGACCTAGAAACATGACTTTATGGATCATCACTAGGTGCCACGGTGCCCAGCTACTAACTTAGGTGCACCTAATCAGGTATTCTTGTATTTTGAGCGCAACTTCTTCGTTTCCCATCCGATTTGCCTCAAGTTTGTTCATATGCGTCACATTTTTGGTTGCACACTTATTTGTGATTAGAAATACAATTAAATAGCCAAATATTTATGATTTGGAGAAAAATATAAAAGTTGGCTACAATCATACTAGTGCTTTTACACCCCTATTCAATACCCTAAACTTAAGACTTTGCTCGTCCTCGAGCAAAACAAAGATAAAATTTTACAACTTATTCTTGAATCAAAAATAAAAACTAAAAACTAAATATAAGCTCTAGTTGATTAAATGATCATTGTTACAGTCGTATCGACTATTCAATGGCACAAGTCTTTTTAAAAATTGATAAACAACTTTTAACAATCCTCACACCATTCATCAAGTATTTTATTCTCCCTTATAAATGATCACTTGTGCATATGTGTAATAAGCAAGTAATTATTCAAATAAAATATAGATGTACTTAATACTTTTAAAAAGTACATAAAGATGATGTCTCAGCATATTTCAATCTGTTACACTACCAAACCTTGCTGTTTATACTCTTCTCCACTAATGTAGAAATACACATGTCTAGGGATTTATTTAGGATTTTAATTAGCTTATAACATAAGGTTAAAGTCAAGGTGAGATATAAATATATATATGAAGTTCAAATCCTACCATTAACAAAATTCAATTCCATACTAGGTTGACATAGTCTAACCCTAGATGAACAATTTAGTCCATCATAAAATGAAAAGTATCAAACCAATTCATAGAGATCAATAAGAACAAGAATATAATGATAAAGAAAGATTAGAAAAACTAATCAAAGTGACTTCCTGATGTGCTTCTCGCTCAATCTTAACTTGAAGCTTGAATTCTTGATCTTGGCTCCTCAATTTATGAATTTGATATTCGATTTTGTTTTGTGAATTATTTCTTTAAGTTTTTTCCTCTCTAAAACTCTATTTTGTTTTTCTCTTAAAAGAGTACTTTTATAGCTATGAGAAACCATAGGGGCAAAGGCCTTTAAATTCAAGTCAAAATAGGAGAGTTGAGATTTATACGTCGCACGGGCACTGTGGCGTTAAGGGTTTGATGCCGCAGCACCAAGACCTGGAAACAAGACTTTGGGGAGCATCATTGGGTGCTATGGCTCTGGTTTATGGGTTTCACTGTGCCCAGCTACTAACCTGGGCGCTGCAGCGCCCAGCCATGGGCGCCGTGTGTTGTGTGATTTCTATAACACAAACTAACGCAAGTGCACGTATCGCAACAAGTAATATATGATGAGAAAAGTGTCGATCCCACAGAGAATGATTTATCTTTTCTAGTTTAAGTACTGAAATGGTGTCTTTCTACTATTATCCAGAAAATGATTTAATGTATGATATTAAACTACTCAAGTAAAAGAACAACTTAATTATGCTAAGTGATAAACTAAATTATGAACAAGTTAAATTCAATAAGAGAAATCCTAGGATTACAAACTATCCCTCATTATGCAAATAAATTCAGCAGAATCTCTTTGATGTTTATTAGTTCTCAACTTGATATATTGACCAAAACACTTAACACATCACAAGCCTCTTTTGCAGGTCAAGTGAATCTATTCCATCCAATCAAATATCTATATGTCTATGATAAATAAATTGAACAAAATTCATTAAGCACAAGTTTTATGAGCCATACATGCCTTATGAGTATATGTCTATCTCATATGAAACTCAAGTGTACTACACTATGATCATGCATCAATATGCTTAAGACTAAATACCTAAATGCCTTTGTCAAGTTTATTTAAGCATTTCTAGATCAATTTAACCACTGGCCAAGTAATCAAATAGCATTAAGCACAAGCACAATGAATATATCAAAAGCTGAATTAATACCATAAAAGAGAGAACTAAAATCAATCACATAATGAGTTCAAGGATGTAATCCTAGATGAACGAAATTAGCTCATCATTAAAGTACACAATCTTGAAGCTAATTCCATCAATACATGTAAACTAAACATCTTACAACAAGTAAAGAATCAAAGCAAAGAAGACATCCCTGTCAAATGCCTTTGTTGTTGAAGCTTGCTTCCCTCCTCTTTGATTTCTCCAAACTTAGAAGTTAGGTGTTTCTTTGTGTTTCCAGCTGCTGTCCCAGCTGGAGTCCTCCTCAAAATGTAAGTTTTGAGCAAATAAATAGGTAAGAGCACGGAATTAGGGCGCATTTTGGGTTGCTTTTGGGTTTTCTGATTTTCAGGAACCTGTCATAATTTGTTGTCCAGGTCCCGGCGCCGCGTCGCTGTGATTTGGCGCTGTGGCGCTGCACTGTAGCAACAGTGCCTCCATTCGTATTTTTATCTCTAATGCTCCCATTTGCGTCCGTTTTCTGGTATTTTTGCTCCGATAATGCTTTAACCTATAAAACAACATTAATACACATAAATAGCCCAATTATTGAGATAAATTGAACAAATATCAAGTTAGGAAGATAAAATAGTTTATACAATTACGCCTTATCACCGTGGCTTTAGGCCTGATTAGGCACTCTCGTATATTAAGCGTAACTTTTTTGTTTCTCGTCTAATTTTTTTTTCGTTTGTTCCTATGCATCACATTTTTTATCGTATACATATTTATGGTTAGAAACACTATTAAATATTTAAATATTCATGATTTAGAGCAAAATACAAAAGTTAGGTACAAAGCATACTAGTGCTTTTACGCTCCTATCAATTGGTATTTAAAAAAAAATGCACTTACTAATAATATAAACGAATTAAAGCATAAGTAAATGTAGTAAATTAAAAAGTAGGGAAAGAGAGAACTAACACCCGGATGTTTACATGCTTTGGCTATTATTCCAGCTTACGTCCACGCCTCAAAGCTAGTTGTACTTGAGAATTTCATTAGTTCGGTCTATCTTCCAAGACCATTTAATTAACTTTCCAAGTGTTAATGAAACCTTTATAAACTGTCTTTTTCAAGTACCAATCACACCCTGATTAGTATCTCAGGTACTAATCAAACCCTCACAGTATGTTGGCTTTACCAGAGACTTACAAAGATTGATTTTGGGTTTAATCAAACCCTTATACATTAAACTCTCTTAAAAAGTAGATATAATAATTCTAACATAAATATCGATGTTTATTTTCTTTTCAAATGATATGAAGATTAGAAAGTTATTTCTTCTTATTGTTGAGATTGAATGAGGAAACTAGCCATTGCTATAGTATTTTTTCGGTCGTTAAAGTATTCTACCCGTTGATATAGCTCGGCTATATGGATTTGACCATTACAACCATTAACACAATAACTAACCATTACACAGTGATTTAAATGTTAAGGAACAATGCCGTTGCTACAAGATTGTGCTATAGTATGCATTATAGTGACCAAAGTTTTGAACTTTTGTATTTTGTTCTATTTCTTTTAACTTTCAAACGTTTATGTTTTAGTCCATAAATACAATTTTTATCTGTTGTTTGGAATCATCAAAATCTTTAAAGACATCTAGGCTAACAAGAATAACTAAGGTGATACAAGACAAAGCTACCAAAGTCCGCTAGTTAACTATCAAAAAAGCCTAAAGGGTATGGAGGCCATGTATAACCGTCATTAGTTAACTATCAAAAGAAATAAGAGAATACAAGGGCAAGCCTACCAAAGAATCCTTTGATTAACTATAAGATAAACCTATAAGAAATGAAGCAATGCCACCAATAACTTATTCAGTTAAGTTTTTAGAGGAGCTAAAAGATATAAGGCAAGGCCACCAATGAACCTCTCAGTTAAGTTGGAAGAGCTGAGGTTCTACAGGGGCAAGGCCACTAAAGACTGTTGTGTGTATTCTAAACATAAAACTAAGCACAAGTATACGTTATCGTAACAAGGAATAAATGGACTTTTAAGTCGGATGTTGAACACATAGAGATAATTTTTATTTTCTACCAAGTACTAAAATTGTATCTTTCAAGTAATTATCCAAAAAATAAAATCTTAAATTGTAATTAATTAAATAAACTAAATAAAAGTGTAGAAAAGTAAATAACACAACTTAAATAAATTAAGAAGATATTAAGATAGGGAAAGCCTAGGGTTAATTACGATCCTTTTATACATTTTTTAGAGATTAATCCTTTAACTTAATATCCCTTAATTCTTATTATTAGTCAAGATAAAAATGTATTCACAAGCCTCACAAGCCTCTCTCAAGGTCAAGTAAGTATATCCCAATTTATCAACTACATATATCTCTATGGTAATTGTAATAAATCAAGATTCATTAAAAACAAATCTTATTGGCCATATATGCCAATTAGGTATATCTTCACCCTAAATTGGAAGTTGTAAATGTTACTCTATAATCATGCATCAAATTATCCAGGTCTAAATATAATGATTCCTCTCTCAAGTTTATCAAAGTATTACCAATTCAATCACAATATTGGTCAGATATTATAAAGCATTACGAACAAATAATTTGAATAATAAAGAATTGAGTTCAAATAAATATTAAAAAGATCTAACAATTAAGCGTGCATTTTGAGTTCAAGTAATAACACTAGAAAATAAATTTAGTTCATGGTGAAATAAAGAGTTATAGAGCTTATCAAGAATAACATTACAAAAATCATTAAAAACTAGAAAGAATAAAAGTTGAAGAGATAAAACTAATTTTGCTGCAGTCTTCAGCCTTCTAGTTTTTTTTATCCTAAAAAAAGTATTCTTTCTCCTATTTCTGTTCTTTTCTCTCTTCTACACCTAAGAGCATTAATATTCTTCTTCTTTGATCTCCATAGCTCCATGAGAAAATATTTTAGATGTTGCCCCATCATCATTGATTTGAGCCTATTTGGAAAGATTTTAATCTTAGACCAAAAAATGCACCTCATTGACCACTATCAATCTGCCTCTCCATTATCTTACTGTGATCCTTCATTTTCTTTAACTTGCATAGTTTTGTATGAGTTTATAGTTGAAGTGCTTTTATCACTTTCAATTTAGGAAGTGGTGATGGATCTTCTGAAATTATCATGTCAACCTTGAAACAGTAGGAGATATTATTGGAAAATTGTTGATGTTCAAAGTTCTTTTCTTGGAGTCTTTGTGGGAAAGGTGGCGGTAAAATGTATAGACGTCTTCACTTTAAAGTGCTACTGATTCCTTTTTTTTTGTAGTTGACTCCTCTCTTGTTGTATTAGTTGTTATATCATAAATCTATTTACATTGAGATATTTCAATAAATGTTGGTAGTTCTTGTTCACTCTTCAAGGTGATTTCTTGGCATTGCTTCTTGTTTCCTCTTAAATTTACCTTTATGTTGCTGGTCAATGGCCTTCGTGGATGATTGGTTAATGATGTGGCTAGTTGGCCTAATTGAATCTCTAACGTCCTTAAAGAGGGTGCATGGTTATGGATGAGATTTGTTTGGCTTTGAAGGATGGCATCTGTTTACTTTATATATTGTATAAACATATCTAGGCTTGGTTTCTCTTCAATCCGCTGTTGAGGTTATATTAGTATACTAGGAAGGTCCATTCAATTTGAATTATAGAAGTTGTTTTAGGGATTGTGCTGTTGTTCTTGATAGTTATCCATGTAGTCCGTAGCCTCAATGCATTGGCCACTTGAATAATTGTCACCAAAGAAATCATAGGTGACGGGTTATCTTTTCATAGCATGAGCTCTAATGGCATCTAATTTTTTGGATAACAGATTAACTTATGCATCTAGTGAGATGAGTGCTCGTTCAGTATATAAGCCCATGATTCCTATTAGGGTTATTCTTTCTACTGGCCATTAGTAATTGTTGGATGACATCTCCTCTAGTAGGTCATAGGATTTTTTAGCTGACTTATTCATTAGTGCTCCACCAATTATGACATTTTTATGCCCTATTAAGCCATTATAGAACATCTGCACAAGTAACCACTTTATAATCCAATAATGTGGACATCTTAACATATCTTTATACCGTTTCGATGCTTCATAAAGTGTTTTTGAGTTATACTGCATGAAAGAAGTGATGTCATTCCTTATCTTTACTGTCTTGGCTGGTGGAAAGAATTTTGATAAGAATTTCTAGGCCAAGTCATCCTATGTTGAAATTGATCTTGATGGTAGTGACATCAACCAACTCTTTGCCTTGTCTTAAATTGAAAAAGCTGTAACCTTACTGCATCATCTGAGACTCATCGCATTTGATCAAATCACAAATTTCTAGAAAATTTATGATATGTTCATTCGGATCATTGCATGGATATCTACTAAATTGAACTGAGTCTTTCAACATCTAAATTACTCCTGGCTGAATTTTAAAATACTTAGCGCTTATTATTGGTCGGCATATGCTAGGTTGAATACTACTAATCTCTTAAAGATCTATATTTTGACTTTTGTTGCTGAAATTAAAGTTGATAGGCCACGATATAACTTTGAAAGGTATCTTAGAAAAACTATAAAAAAAAAGAATTGAAAAGTAACTAAAAAAAATAAAAATAAAATAAAAAGGACTAATATAAAATAAAATTTTAAAATATTTTGAAGTAAAAACAAGAAAGAATGGTATTAATATTGGCAAAAATAAAATATTATTTTTGACAACGGTGCCAAAACCTTGTTGTGTGTATTCTCAACACAAAACTAAGTACAAATATACGCTATCGTAACAATGAATAAATAGACTTTTAAATTAGATGTTGAATACATAGAGATAATTTTTATTTTCTACCAAGTACTAAAATTGTATCTTTCAAATAATTATCCAAAAAATAAAACTTAAATTGTAATTAATTAAATAAATTAAATAAAAGTGTAGAAAATTAAATAACACAACTCAAATAAATTAAGATAGAGAAAGCCTAGGGTTAATTATGATCCTTCTATAAATTTTTCAAAGATTAATCCTTTAACATTAATATCCCTTAATTCTTATTATTGGTCAAGATAAAAATGTATTCACAAGCCTCTCTCAAGGTCAAGTAAGTATATCCCAATTTACCAACTATATATATCTCTATGGTAATTGTAATAAATCAAGATTCATTAAGAACAAATCTTATTAACTATATATGCCAATTAGGTATATCTTCACCCTAAATTGAAAGTTGTAAATGTTACTCTACAATCATGCATCAAATTATCCAAGTCTAAATATAATGATGTCTCTCTCAAGTTTATCAAAACATTACCAATTCAATCACAATATTGGTCAGATATTATAAAGCATTAAAAATAAATAATTTGAATAATAAAGAATTGAGTTCAAATAAATATTAAAAAGATCTAACAATTAAGCGCACATTTTGAGTTCAAGTAATAACCCTAGAAAATAAATTTAGCTCATGGTGAAATAAAGAGTTATAGAGCTTACCAAGAATAACATTACAAAAATCATTAAAAACTAGAAAGAATAAAAGTTGAAGAGATAAAACTAATTTTGTTGCAGTCTTCAGCCTTCTAGTTTTTTTTATCCTAAAAAAATTACTCTTTCTCTCTCTTTTTTCTCTTGTTTCTCTTATTTTCTCTTTTATTCTTCTCTTTTTAATAGTTGAAATAGGATTTTTGATCTTCTATTTACAGGTTTATGTCTTCAAATTATTGTAAAATATCAAATATATGTTCATCGCTACAACAATGTTACTGTAGCAAATCAATATTCACATGTACTGTTCACAATCATTATAATAATTTTGATGGTTTGCCTTGTTTTCTTTATATTTTCATCGCTGTTTGCTCTATTGACTCCAAACCTACAAAATAACAACTAAACGTATAAAAAGCATAATTTATACTTATCTGGCCCCCTAGTTAAGTTGATAGAACAACAATGAGATATAAGGGATAAGCCACAATGATCTTATTAGTTAACTATTAAATGAATTATGAGGATATGGGGTAAAGGGCATCGTTGACCATTTTAATTAACTATTTGATGAGTTGAGTGGATATGGGTGCAAGGCTACCAAAGACCTCCTTAGTCCATTATTATAAAAATTGAGGCGATACGTGGACGAGGTCACCAAACACACCCTCGGTTAACCATCAGAAAAGCTAAAGGGATATTAGGGCTACGGCCACCAAAGAACTCTTTGGGTGACTATCAAAAAAACTGAGGGGATATAGGGGGCAAGGCTACCAAATACCTCTTAGTTAACTATCTAAAAAGCCAAGGAATATTCATAAAGGTATGGCCACCAAAGACCTTATTGGTTAACTATTTAAAGAACCATTGGGATATAGGGTAAGGCCACTAATGACCCTCTTGGTTAAGTTATTAGAAGATCGAGGAGATATGAGAGAAAGGCTACAAAAGACCCATTTGTTAACTATTTAAGGAATTGAGGGGATATACGATAAGGCTAGCAATGACCCATTAGTTAAGTTGTCAGAAAAGTAGAAAGGATACAAAGTAATTTGAATACCTGAGGGGATACAGGACAAGGTCACCAACGACATCCTTTATTAAAGTTGAAGAGATACAGGTTAAGGTCACTAAAGGCTTTCTTGGTTAATTACTAAAAGATTTATAAGGATATAAGGGTAAGGCCACCAAAGACCTCATTGGTTTATTATCAGAAGAGCTAAGGGGATACAAGAGCAAAGCCACCAATGACCTCCATGGTTAACTTGTTGAATGTAATTGATGAGTGCATACATGTGATAGTATTCTTCGAATAATTAATGCATGTCAAACATAAATATACGTAATAGAATGGAAATCTAATTTCCTATTCAACAAATACATCCTGAATATAATTATATTACATTAACAGAATAATAAATACTTACCTTTGAAGACTTTCGATGAGGTTTCAAACTTGGAGCTAACCTTGATGTGTCACTTGAACAATTCTAGTCTTCAACTTTTGGTTTGATTGAAGAGGTATAATAATAGCATTTCAAATTTCTAGTAACTAAAATTTTGAGCAACTCTTTGCTTTTATCTCTCAAGTGGCCATAAATGCACTTAGGGACTAAATTAAAACATTTTCAAAGTACTTCCCCATTTTGTCCGAATTCATTCTCATGCGCAATATGAAAATCTTTCACTTGATTTATATAGCTTGAATTCGGTAAGGACCACAATGCAACATTTTAAAAATATATAACACTTGTCCAATGATAACTTGACACTTGTCTTTCAATCATCTCATGCATGAAGACAAGTGTCACATTGAATCTATGCATAAAGGGCACTTGTTACACAAATGCTATGCATAAAGAACACTTGTCCATTAAAGTGGCCATGTATTACAATTTAATTCGTTGATAACTCTTGTTAACTTATTAAATAATAATAAGCTTAACACTTAAGCTTTCACATCCCACAAGACCCTAAAACAAATAATGCTTTTCAAAATTTTTCTGAATCAAACTATTTGACCCGGTCATTACCCTAGTTTCTAATGAGTACACTTCATATTGTAAGACTCTCTAGGTTTACACTCATTTGTATTACAAAACTATTCATAAGTCTGTGAACGATGCCTTATACACATGTTGCAAATATTATAAAATAATTTGTTGAGTTATATAAGTTGAGGTCGACTATAAACTTATAATCTATCCATCACTTATATCCTAAAAGAGTAAAAATATAGATCATCACTGTGAAATCTCTATATGTTCAATTGTAAACTTATCTTCAAATTTGTATTTCCATAAACAATATCCATAAAACTCATTTGCGATATTGTTTAACTCTATTGAAAATGCTTTTTTGAGTTAATGTTTGTAGCCATAAGCCTTCCTAAAATACAATATTGGAGTATTGGGATATACAACTTACCCAGATGAGTTGACGGATCTCATATCTACGCATATCAGATACCATGAGCATCGGACCATACCCAATGACACCGAGAGTTCAGATCATGATAAGTCTTTGAAATGCATGGATAGATCACCCAAGATAAGAGGTCTTTATGTGTTTGTTCAGTATCTAGTCCTTACTAAATACCTATATGCTTATAGGTGCTTTCACTAAGCCCATGTCTACTAAGATTAACCATCTAGGCAATCTAGATATAAACATATATTGATCCGAAAGCCAATTAACTTGTGTCAGCAACTATAGATCAAGAACGATGTTTTCGAGAACATACTACTTAATGATATTTCTTAGTGCCATTTGCAACTATGTCATTACTAATATATTCTCAGGTCATTGTCCCTATTTTAGACAAGGTTTTAACTTTTAGAATGCTAACTCTTAGTATAGATATAAACTCCTTTAGAGCATATCTAATTTCTTTTAGATCTACAATGTCTGAAAATTAATAGGTTTGGTACCATATAAATAATATTAATAATTTTATTTGAAACGTTTATTATATAAATATTAAATAAATAAATATTCATACATCATTCGAGTGGCATGTAAGCACCAACTTTGATAACTTCCATATACTCTAGTGCATTTTGCGATGATATCTAATACCCATCCGCAAGACTCGTTTCTCAAACACCCTAGGAGTTAAAGCCTTTAGTGAGTGGGTCTGTTATATCATCCATAGATACTTTTAGACTTCTGGTGTGCCCTTGGCTTCTTGTTTAAGTAATTATCTCGTTGTTGTTAGAAAATATGGAATATTGTTGTCATATTTTAAGGTGTATGCATGTGATTGTGTACATATTGAACAAATTAAACACATGTATCATATACATAAATTTGGCAGCGGAATTTATCATGTCATCAACATATAACACTATAACAACACAGAAATACAATAAACATGCTTTAATATCACATTTTTTATAAGACTATGTACGGCCCACCAACTCTTTTGTCCACCGGCTGGATGACACCTCAGAGCCACCGGCGCACCCACATAATCCTCTCAAGTTACCTGCGCCCCTAAGGATTTGAACCCCTACCCTATCTCCATGGTGGCCATATAAGCCTTTAGAGGTTCGTCCTTGTACCCATCTAGTTGGCCGATAGACCAAGGAGTTGGTAGGCTCGACATAGTCTTATAAAAGGTCGGCCTTTTTGTAAGATTGTGTAGGTCCTACCAACACCTTGGTCCACTAGCTGGGTGTTACCTCAGAGCCACTAGCGTCCTTGTACCCATCGGGTTAAAGTGCTCGAACCCGGGTTCTCATCCACTTATGACTTACGAGTTTGCGAATGGTACCTATCGGGCTGGCTTTTTTGTTAGAGTGTGTAGGACCCACTAACCTCTTAGTCTACCAGCTGGATGACACCTCAGAGCCACTGGCATCCCAGCACACAATTCTCAAGTTACCTGCGCCCCCAAGGATTTGAACCCCCACCCCCATCTCTATGGAGGCCTTATAGGCCTTTAGAGGTTTGTCTTTATACCTATCAGGTTGGTAGACTAAGGGGTTGGTAGGTCTCACACACTCTGACAAAAAATAAAAAGGTTGGCTTTTTGGATAAACTGTGGCTGGAGCGCCAATTCAGCCCCTTAGTGGACCCAAGGAGTTGGGTGAGCCTCACCACAGTTTATCAAAGCCTGATGGGTATAAGGACGAACCGCTAAAGGCCTATAAGGCCTCCATAGAGATGAAGGTCGATTCTTTAGGGGCAGAGGTAACCTGAGCTGGTTGTGTGGGTGTGCCGATGGCTTTGAGGTGTCATCCAGCCGGTGGACCAAGGAGTTGGTGGGCCTCACACAGTCTGACAAAAAGGCTAGCCTTTTTGTAAAAGTATATGGGACCCATCACCATCTTTGTCCACCAGTTGGATGACACCTCAGAGCCAGTGGCGTTCCAATACATAATTTCTCAGGTTACCTACGCCCTTTAAGGAATCGAACCCCCGCCCCCATCTCATGGAGGCCTATCCAATAAACTTGGGACTATCTCAAGCACTGCAACAAACTTGCATATCCACACTACTTCCTTTGCAGCTTTCGAAACTGTAATGTATTCTACCTCTAAGGTAGAATCAGTTGTGGATGCCTGTTTTTCACTTTTCCAATTAACTGTGGCAATTTTGTGAAGAAACACATACTAGATGTAAACTTTCTATCATTCGGATCACATTAGAAGTTTAAGTTAGTGTATCCTCTTACTTGTGAGTCATTTTCTCCATAAATTCAAAACTTATTCTTTATACCCTTAAGATATTTCAAGATATGTTCCATGGCCATTCAATGGTCACTACTTAGATTAGGCTAATATCAGCTTGTAACACTTACAACTATATTAATGTTAGGTATCATATATAACATAACGTACATCAAGCTACCAATAGTTGATACATATGGTATGTTAGACATTCTAACTCTTTCATTTTTCTCATAAAGACACATCCTTCTTGAAAGATGAATACAATGTCTGAAAGGTTTATTAACTATCTTACAATTACTAAAGTTATACCTTTTAAGAACACTTTTATGTTTGAGGATTGAGAGAGTCCTATTAGCCCCCTAGCTCCATCTTTACAAAGCTTTATACCCAAAATACAATAAGCTTCTCCAAAATCCTTTATGAAGAAGTTCTTACTTAAATAATTCTTGACGGACTGTAATATACTAATATCATTTTTGTTAATTAGTATATCATCCATGTAAAGAACAAGAAAGCAAATCATGCTCTTATTGACCTTTCTATACATACATGCTTCATCTTCATTTTTGTATGAAATCAGACCCTTTGATTATTTCATCAAATCAAAGATTCTAGCTCCGAGAAGCCTGTATAAGTCCATAAATAGATCTTTTCAGTCTGCACACTAAATTAGAAGTCAGGTTGCTCTATGAATATCTCTTTCTCGAGATATCCATTTAGGAAATCCCAAATTTACATCCATATACCAGATCTTAAAGTCATAACATGTTACAATGGTCAATAGAATTTGAATTGACTTTAACATGGCTACTAGTGTAAAAGGGTTTCCTCATAATCAATCTTAAATCTCTGAGTATAACCTTTTACCATTAATTGGGCTTTGAATGTCTCTACCTTTTCATCAAACCCACGCTTATTCTTATAAACCCATTTACAACCAATAGTAATAATTCTTTGCAATACTCAACTAAGTCCTAGATTTGATGCACAGAGTCAGTTTTGGATTTCATAGCTTCTTGCCATTGTTTTGAATTAATGTCTGACATCGCCTTTCTAAAAGTCAAAGGATCATTTTCTTCAACTAAGAAAACCTCAAAGACATCTTTATGTATCATACAATATCTATTAAGTGCCTTGAGATCCTTTTCGACTGACATTGAGGGTATATCAAAGGTATCTCACTCGATTTAGCCTAGGTTCCACCATCGGTTCTAAAATTGCAAGATTGATTTTATCAAGTTCAATCCTTCTATAATCTCTATATCCATGAGAAACTGTTTCTCCAAAAAAGTGGCATTACAAGCAATAAACATATTTATTCTTCAAGATCATAAAACTGATATCCTATAGAATGTTTAGGAAATCCAATGAACTGATGCTTGCACCCCATTGGATGCAAGTTTATAATATTGTGTAATTTTTATGTAAGCAGAACAACCTCAAATCTTAACATATTTAAGACTCGATTTCCTTCCAATTCATATTTCATAAGAAATAGTGGGAATGACCTTTAATGAAACTCTATTCAACAAGTGAACAATAATTTCTAAAGCATAACCTCATTGATATTATATAAGATCGGTGATGCTCATCATCAATCGAATCATATCTAACAAAGTTTGATTCTAAAGAGTGCCTAGAGGAGTACACAGAGCAAGAAAGTTTCACATCCCAAACAAGAAAGTTTCAATTCTTATAACTCAATTGAAAGTTTCACATCCCAAACAATCAATTGGAAGATAGGTAAAATACAGCACATTTGATAACACATGTATTTGTTGTAATTAAACTCTTTGCAAGCATTAATACACATCATGTTCATTTATACAAGTTATCTAAGATCGACAATATATCACTTTGACAATATTGTAGTAAAAGATCAACTTAAATATCAAACATTTATTACCCTTATATGTTATCCAAGATCGACAATATATCAATTTGACAATACTACAGTAAAATATTAACATATAAAACAATGTCACCAGTAACAATTATAGTTCACTAAGAATCACATAAGAAAAGCATGACTGAACTTATATGAGACATAAGAATTATAATTTCTGGATTATAGAAAATAGAATAGATAATATTTTAATCAAAACCAAACTTACAAACATTTGTAGCTCTTTGCAATGAATCAAAGCATAGAAGTAGATTTATTACACATAAAAGTTCATCTCTTAGCCTTGCCAAGAACTCTAGCCTAAATTACAATACATGTTAATGAGAAAAAAAGAAGAGAGAATTATCTAATATTAAAAACATCCTAAGAGTCTCCTTATATAGGCAATAAATGGACATATGTTATGGATGACATCAATCTTCAATAATTTTAAGCCAATAACTCGTTTATTCACTTGCAGCATATTTTTGATAATATAAATGACCGATTTACCTTCTGTAGCCGACATGAAAGTGTATAATTTTGACTCTTCTTTCCATAGGCACCAATTTCATGTAAATTGGATGAGTATCCAATGAGATATGAGCAAACTTCCAAAGATACATCAGAATTCGGCCAACAACCATTTTTACCCACTTGCAATGGGATTTGGTCCATGATAACGGCTGATTTGAACTTTACCATCAACATACAAGTTGTTGATAGTTAAATCAGCATTTTACATCATCAAGAATTATACCAATTGAGTACATATTTTGTGAGATACGGTCCAAATACGTGAGTTGGGTCAAGCTGGGCAGGAGTTGTAGCCCGATTCTATTGTATTTCAATTTTGGCCCATAACATGTTGGATTTGAATTTTCCACTATTCTTCACATTTGTGTAAGATTGAGTCATGTTGCACCAGTTTCAAGAATTTCTTCATTTTTATTTCTACATTGAGAGTTATGTCTGATGCGATATTTCTATATCATAAATTAAGTGCAAGTATACACTATCGTATGCAAGTAATAAAGAGACTAAATAAGTCGGATGTCGAACCCACAGGGATAATTCTTTCTTTTTAACCAATTACTAAAATTATATCTTCCTAATAATTATTCAGAAAAATAAAAATCTAAGAATGAATGTAAGAAATATAACACAAAAATACAATGCAATGAGATTTAAAGATATAGCAACGTAGAGAGAACCTAGGATTAATATTATCCCTCAATATGTTTCTAATGATTAATCCTCTAATATTTAACTCACTTAGTCTTTATTATTGATCAAGACACTAATGTATTCACAAGCCTCTTCCAAGGTCATGCAAGTATACCCTAATTTACCAAATACCTATATTCCTATGGTACTTGTAATAAATTAAGATTCATTAAGATTAGGTCTTATTGATCATACATGCCAATTAGGTATATTCCTATCCTAAGTTGAAACTTGCATATGCAACATTAAATGTTACTCTACAATCATGCATTAAATTACCTAGGTCTAAATATTATGATTCCTCTTCCGAGTTTATCAATAATATTACCAATTCATTCACCATATATTGGCCAGATATATTGAAGCATTAAACACAAATAATTTAAATAATAAATGACTAAGTTTATTAAATATTAAAAGATATGGCAATTAAGCACACATATTGAGTTCAAATATTAACCCTAGAAAACAAGTTAGCTCATGGCTACAAGAGAACAGCAGTCAAAATAAAAATAAAACATGATACAATTATTAGCAAACCGATATAGACGTCGAATTGCTCTTAATTACGCTGCCTAGGAACTCTTGATGCCGAAGAACGTCTTGTATCTCTCTCTAAAGTTGCTTCAATTAAGCTCCTATTGCTCTCCAAGACTCGTGCTCTGTATTCTTGGTGCTCTTAGGTCGTCTTGGATTCATCCTTGAAGGCTGGGAACGAGTGGCTTTTTATAGGGATTGATTTGAGCTTGAAAATCTCAATTCTCGTCGGATTAGGACTCGTACTACCGCTGGGGCGATATGCTTCTGTCGCTGGGGCGACGCGTGAAAAAGCTATCACCGCTGGAGCGGTGGGATCTTGGCGCTGGGGCGCTGCATGAAAACGGCTTCACCGCTGGCGCGGTGAATTTCTGGCGCTGGGGCGCTATACGCGACTTAAGCAAGTCGTTTTTCTAATTTTGATCACTATTTCAGCGCTGGGGCTAAAATCCTTGTGGCGCTGGGGCGATGGACACATACTTTGAAATCTTTACATTTTAGTCCCTGTTTTTGCTCCTTTTGCGTTCTTTCTTTAAATTTCGTTCAAGTCCCTATAAATAACAATAATGCACATAAATAGCCATCTATTCTCATAAAATCATAAAATATCAATAATAAAAACATGAAAAAATATATGACAAATTTGCCCTTATCAATGTCCATTTTACCTAAACCTGTCCAAATAACATTCATTAATCACAATTTAAGGAGAACACTTTATTTCAAGCTAAAAATACAGAAAATACTAAAATTAGTGACATTAAATGGCGACTAAATCTCTTAAAAAATATGCATTTTTATGTGTTCATTATGTGTTGTTGTGTGATTTCTATAACACAAACTAACGCAAGTGCACGTATCGCAACAAGTAATAAAGTGATAAGTAGAGTGTCGATCCCACGGGGAATTGTTATTACTTGCTAAGTACTAAAATTATGTTCTCCTATTCTTATTAAAGCTATTGGCAATTTAATGGTTTTAATATCTAAACTAACTAAACAAGAAATAATAATAATTACAAGAATTGAGCAAGGAGAACAATTGTGATAGCACAAATACTCAGATGCCTAGGATTACAATAATCCCTCAATACTTCACTTGAATCCAACTACTCCCCTTAGAACTATCAATATGAATGTCAACCAAGAACTCTAATATCCTCACAAGCCTCTTTTGCAGGTCAAGTGAGTATATCTCATTCAATTAACTATCTATATGTCTATGATAATCAAATTGAAATACGATTCATTAAGTTCAAATTCTCTAAATGGTCATATATGCCTATGAGTATATGTCTATCTCATATGAAACTCATGCTTTTACACCATGATCATACATCAATTTATCCATGGCCAACACAAAATTTCCTTTGTCAAGTTCATTAAGGTTCCCTAATCAATCTAATACATTTTCATGTAATTAGAAGCATTTAGCATAGAACAAATTGAACAATTCCATACCAATATGATAAATAAGGGAAAATAATCAATCCAAGCTACATATTGAGTTCACATTGTAATCCTAGCAATAAAACTTAGTTCATAATTGAAAATATAAGTTTAGAGCATCTAACAACATCATTATACATGTTGGAATCAACAACAAATACGAATTTGAAGAGAAGAAGAAATTTCCCTTGATGCAATGGTGATGTTCTTCCTCCAAAATGCAGAAATTCTTCTTCTTCCCCTTGATTTTTGCCTCTTGTTGTTGATTCTTGCTTCCAAGACCCAAATGAAGTGTTTATTTTCGTGCTCTCAACTGCCCCTTTTTTCTTTTTTTTTCCTTTGGCTAAACAATGGGTGTTTATATAGGTAGGGTTGCAAAAAGAGGACAAAAAAGCCCTTAAGGAGTGCCCAGAATTCAGCGCCGCGGCGCTGCGATTCAATGCCGCGGCGCTCACTTTCTGCAATTGGCGCCGCGGCGCTGAAATCCAGCGCTGCGGCGCTGCACTGTTGCTACAGTACACTGTAGCAGTGTACTGTAGCTACAGTGTACTGTAGCTACAGTGCCTCCATTCGTATTTTTATCTCTAATGCTCCGATTTGCGTCCGTTTTCTGGTATTTTTGCTCCGATAATGCTTCAACCTATAAAACAACATTAATATGCATAAATAGCCCAATTATTGAGATAAATTGAACAAATATCAAGTTAGGAAGATAAAATAGTTTATACAATTACGCCTTATCATGTGTCCATGTAAATTTTGCAACTTTTAGCAAAAGGTTACACAATGGTCTAGATATGGCAGAAAATTTTTGTATAAACCTTCTATAAAAGTCAGCGTGTCCAAGAAAAGATCGGTGCATTACATAACAACTTCCATGCATTTTTCAACCATATCAAAGAAAATACTCAACATAGAACGCTTAAAAGAGGCTGGTGCATTACATAATCCAAATTACATTTAACAAAAAGCATAAGTACCAAAAGGGCATGTAAAAGTGGTTTTTTTCTTGATCTTCTATAGCTATCTCAATCTGGTAATATCCTGAATACCCATCAAGAAAGAAATAAAAAGGATGTCCAGCTACACGTTCTAAAATTTGGTCGATAAAAGGCAATGAAAAATAGTCTTTCCTAGTTGCTGTGTTTAATTTTCTATAATCAATGTACATTCGCCAATCACTTACCACTTTAGTTGGAACATGTATCCCATTCTCATTTTCCACAATAGTAACCCCAGATTTCTTAGGAACTACTTTAGTTAGACTTACCTATTGTCTATCAGAAATTGGGTAGATTATACCCGTATCTAATAGTTTCAAAACCTATTTCTTCACTACTTCTTTTATTGTTGGGTTAAGTCTTCTTTGTGGGTCCCTACGAGCTTGGGCACCTTCCTCTAAATGAATTCTATGGGAGCATATCGATGAAGAAATATCTTTAATATCAGCTATAGTCCAACCTAGTGTAGACTTATGTTCTTTTAACAATTTTATCAATTTTTTCTCTTGTTCAGCGCTAAGTTCAGAAGAAATGATGATAGGAAAGGTATCACCTGGTCCCAAGAATACTTGTTTCAAACCTTTGGGTAGTGGAGAAAGCTCAACTTATGGTGTCTCAAGGTTTGATGATTTTGGTCTCTCCCTCTTTTGTGGCAACTCTTCAAAGCATGGCTTTCAAAATCGAGTCCCTTTATCCTGTGAGTAAAAACTACTAAACACATTAGTTGTTACATCAGGATAATACAATCCTTCAAAATCAAGATTAAAAAAGTTTTTCAAAGAATCAGAGCCATGATTTTTATAAGCTTCCTCCGCTACAAGTGTATCTATCATATATGAATGATAGCATTCGTCTTCTTCTCGTGGTTGTTTGCCAATATTGAAAATGTTCACCTCAAGAGTCATATTCCCAAAAGATAATTTTATTAGACTATTTTTGAAAATTAATAAGAGCGTTAGCAGTGGCAAGGAAAGGTCTCTTTAAAATAGGAGGGATATTTTACTCTATGTTAACAATAGAATAAGTATCTAAAACAATAAAATCAACAGAGTAGTAAAATTTATCAATTTACAACAAAACATCTTTTACTATTCCCTGTGGTTTCTTGATTGCTCGGTCAGCTAATTGTAGGACTATATATATATAGGTTTAATCTCACCAAATCCAAATTATAAGTAAATAGAATAAGGCATTAAATTTACACTTGCTCTTAAGTTCAACAAAGCTTGACCAAACTCATGTGTCCCAATTTGGTAGGAGATTATGGGTCTTTATACTTGGGTGGTGTCTTTTGTTCAATTGCTGCACTTACCTATTTTGCCAAAAATGCAATTTTCTTTACATGGTATTTTCTTTTGATAGTGCATAGATCCTTGATGACTTTGGCATAAGTTGGAACCTGCTTAATCAAATGCAACAAGGGAAGATTAATCTTAACTTGTTCCAAATGTTCCAAAATCTCACCTAAAATTTCTGAATTTTTCCCAATCGGTCAAAGAGCTTGAGGAAAAGGCACTGGATTAAAAATTTATTTTCGGGCTCTTTTTCCACTATGGCTTCAACGGGGGTGTCTTTACTACTTATTGATCTGTTAATTGGAGAAGTAGGCTCACTTGTAATCTTACCACTTCGAGTAGTAATGACATTGACTTCTTTGAGATTTTATGTATCAGAAGTAGAAGTTTGTGCCATGAATTGTCCTTTTGGATTAGATTGAGGTTGAGATGGAAACGTACCTCGCTCTTATATAGTTAAGGCACTAGTCAACTTTGTGATTTGACTCTTGATTTCTTTGTTTTCGTCTATCACCTATGCAAGAATTGTTTTAGATTTTTTATTAGTCTTACTTTGTGCCTCCATAAATGATTGTAATGTATCCTTTAAAGGACTCCTAGCTATTCGTGCATTATATTGAAGTGTAACATAAGACTTGGGTGCTTGTTGTTCTTGTTTCCAATGGCTATTGGCTTATTAGTCAGATTTTCAATTGGAGTTTGGGTGATTTCTCCAGTTAGGATTATAGGTTTCAAAGTAGGGAATAAGGCTTCTTGTACATCCCTAAGGTATTAAATTATTCCTTATATATCCTTCTTATCTCACTATAAGTAGGGCGATCTTAAACTAAGTGTTCCACTTCTCCACAGATAAAACAGGCATTGTGTGACTCAACCTTAGCAACCGTGTGGATGACCCTTTTATCTTTAGTTTTCAAGGCCTCTAACTCCCTAGTTAAGACCTTTAATTGGGCTTTGAGGTTATCCTCTTCCCTAAGATGGAAAACTCCATTGGCTCGTGACCTATTTGGGCTTTCAGTAATGCTAGGTCCAGTCCATGTATGGACTTTTTTGGCTAAGTCATTAAAGAATTCTATGGCTTCCTCTAGATCTTTATAAAGGAACTCCCCTTACACATCATCTTAACAAATTGACACTCTCTGATTGTGAGTCCCTCATAAAAATAGCTTACCAAGCGCCAATTTTCATACCCATGGTGAGGGCACAGATTTAGCAACTCTTTAAACCTTCCCCATACTTGATATAAGGTTTCAATATCGTTTTGGGAGAAGGAAGAAATTTATCTTTTCAGGCCATTAATTTTGTGTTGTGAGAAGTATTTATTGAAAAATGCTTGGGTCATTTTTGCCTAAGTTCCTATAGACCTCGGCCTCAAAGAGTATAGCCAACTCTTTACTTTGTCTTTCAAAGAAAAAGGGAAAAATTTAAGTAACAGTGTCATGGCTTCAGGTTGGCTATGGAAGGTGGCAATTACCTCTTCAAATTCCCTAACATGTACATAAGGATTTTCACTATCTAAACCATGAAAAGTGGGCAGAAGTTGTATCATTCTAGGTTTAAAATCCAAATGTGGTGTGTTAGGTGAAAATATAATGCATGATGGTGTGGCTGTGCAAGTGGGATGCAAGTAATCTTTTAGAGTTCTAACGAGATTTTCTTCGTGTTGGCTCATTGTGTTAAAATTACAAGATGAACTAGATGGTGAATTCTCTTCCCTTACAAATTGTGGTGATGGTTCTAGTTCTACTTCTCTCACAAATCTTCCTCGTTTGTCTCTAAGTCGATGCATACATCTTAACATTTTTTTTTTTGTTTTTAATCTTTTTGTTATGTAAGAAATGCTCAAGGAAAATTAAGAAGTGAAATAAAACACGACAAAAAATAGAAATGAGTTAGGTGGTAAGACAAACCATGAAATATAAATACAATAAATGAACAAAAGATAATAAACTGTAAAGTACGATAAAAAAATACAATAAGTAAATAAAAGAAAAGAAAGTGCAATAAATAAAGAAAAATAAAATGCAGAGTACAATAAATAAATAAAAGGAAAAGAATAAAATAAAGTACAATAAAAAAGGTATAATAAGTAAATAAATAAAAAGTTAGGCGGTAAAACCAGTCATTGAAATAAAATAAAAATACAACATTAACTAAATAAAATAAAGTACAATAATTAAATAAAAGAAAATAAAAATAAAGCACAATAAAAAAAATGCAATAAATAAATAAAGTAAAATAAATAACCTAAAGTGCAATAAATAAAAAAATAAATTAAGTTAGGCTGTAGAACCAGCCATTAAAATAAAATAAAATATGATAAATTAAAAAAAGTAAAGTGTAGTAATAAATAAAAGAAAATAAAGTGCAAAGCACAATAAATAATTTTAAAAAAATGAACTAAGTTAGGCAGTAAAATCAGCTATTAAAATAATATAAAATATAACAAATTAACTAAAAAAATAAAATAAATTAGGTGGTAGAACCAATCATGAACAATAAAATAAATTACAACAAAGAAAATAAAACTAAGATTTTAGAAAGAAAATAAAATATACAAAGTTACCGATTTAGTATTAATAAATGCAACCGATTTTCGCTTAGTGTGCCTCCTCGGCAACGATACCAAATTTTGTTTACGCTCAAAATGTAATACGACTATCACAATATAGATTGAGGTATCATCCCACGAGGAAGCTTTTAGAAAAATAGGTTGATGAAATAAAATATTAAAGTAGTTACAAATGAGAAAATTTATTAATTAGTTTAAGTGGATGAGATAGAATTATCTATGAATTGAGAAAAATGTCTTATGATTATTTAAGCAAGGCTTCGAGAATCACAATTATGCTTTATAAATATACTCTACACTTTGATTCAATGTTTATAACTCAATTGACAGTTTTACATCCTAAACAATCAATCGGAAGATATGTAAAATATAACACATTTGATAACACATGCATTTGATATGACTAAACTCTTTTGCAAACATTAACACAAATCATGTTCATTTATGCAAGTTATCTAAGATCGACAACATATCATTTTGATAATATTACAATAAAATATCAACTTGAATATCAAACATTTATTGCCTTTACATGTTATCGAAGATCGATAATATATCGATTGACAATATTTCAGTAAAAGATTAACATATAAAACAATGTAACCAATAACAATTATAATTCAACAAGATCACATAAAGAAAGCATGACTGAAAATATATAAAACATGAGAATTATAACCTCTGGATTATAAAATATAAAATATATAAGAGTTTAAGCACAACCAAACTTACAAACATTTGTAGCTTTTGACAAAGAATCAAAGCATAGAAGTAGTTAATTAAACATAAAAGTTAATCTCTTAGCCTTGCCAAGAACTCTAGCTTAAATTACAATACATGTTAATGAGAAAAAAAAAGTGAGAATTATTCTAATGTTGAAAATGTCCTAAGAGTGTCCTTATATAGGCAATGAATGAAAATATTTTAAGTGTGATATCAATCTTTAATAATTTAGGCCAACAACTCATTCACCTATTTGCAGCCCCTTTTTGATTATGTAAATGACTGATGTAGCTTTTGTGGCCAACATGAAAGTTGTAGCATGTTTTCACTTCTTTCCATAGGCACTATGTTCATGTAAATTGGATGCGTATCCAATGAGATATGGGCATAAATCCAAAGATACACCATATTTAGGCCAACAACCCTTTTACCCACTTGCAAGACAATTTGGTCCATGATAGCGGCTGATTTGGATTTACCATCTGCATAAGCGTTATTGATAATTAAGTCAGTATTTCACAACTTCAAGAATTATACCAATTGGGTACGTATTTTGTGAGATACGGTCCAAATACGTGAGTTGGGTTAAGCTGAACGGAAGTTATAGTCCGATTCTATTGTATCTCAATTTTTGGCCCATAACATGTTGGATTTGGCTTTTGAACTACCTTAAAGTTTGTGTAAGATTGAGTCATGTTACTTTAGGTTCAAGAAATTTTTCATTTCGATTTCTACATTGAGAGCTATGTCCATTTTACCTAAACCTGTGCAAATAATATTCATTAATCACAATTTTGGGAGAACACTTATTTCAAGCTAAAAGTACAAAAATTCTAAATTAGTGACTTTAAATGGTGATTGAATCTCTTAATAAATATGTATTTTCATGTGTTCACCATCAGCATAAACAAATATTTATAACATTTAATACAATAATATAACAATTATAATTGTATTAAATGAACCTCACATGCAAACTTTTAAAATTGAAGTGTATTGTTCAGAATGATCAGCGTTAAAAGTTGAATGTTATAGCATTATACAATATGATACTAAAAAAACTTGTTTTAAAGCATTTTTTGGTCTATGAACGCTCCGTTGTTCAACACTTGAACTCCTACTGTTCTGTCCAATGAATGTTGCTACGTTAAGCATCTTAACACCCCCATGTTGTCATAATTAACACCCTAGTGTTATACAACAATTGCTCCAGTGTTCACTGTCGAATGCCTCTGCATTCACCAATGAACACCGCAGTGTTTATGTTAACACACGAATACCTCAGCGTTCGGTTCCTAGTGCTGCGGCTTTTGTTTTGACATAAATAATTTTTATACACTTTAAAATGCAACTTTTTCTATTTTCAGGCCTTCTAAACACTTCATATAATACTCCAATAACCCAGAAACACAATAAACATGCTTTAATGGCACTTGTGAACATGTTTTAAGGTGTATGTATATGATTATGTACATGTTGAAAACACTAAATACATGTATCATATACACGATTTTACAGTGGAATTAAGTATATAATCAACATATTCACATGTAAATCTTATCATTAACAACTTAAGATTACAGAAACATATCTTTGAAGAACTTCAGTAAAGATTTTAATTTTTTTGAATTATTCCAAGCTCTAAACCTTGAGCTCACCTTGAAGTGAATTCTTGTACAATTCTAGTCTATAATAATCAATGGGGATTGTGAAGTTAGAATAACAATAACCAAATTTTTAGTAACAAGATTTTGTTTCTTGAAAGAAAATAAGAAAAATTGGTTGTTATTTATCTCTAGTTCTTCTCATAACCCTTTGTTCAAAGAAACTTTTTCCAAAATAAAAAATCTATTCTCAATCTCTCTCTCCCACATTTATGCCTCCCCACTGTTAATAAAAAATGAATTCCATCCATTTTTTGTACTTTAAGCACTTCACAAGTGCTCCACCAAATTTAAGTTAAGTTGTCATTACCAAAAATAATTTTTGGTGGCAATGTTTGATGGTCTAAAACAAATGGACCATTAATCTTATAAATGGCGCTTTACCAAATTTAATTTATATTTTTCAAGTTAGGTATGTCTTCCATTTAATAACTAAATAACAAAAAAATAAAAAATTATATGTTATTTATTCAGTTATTCAAAAAGACTATTTGAATAATAAATTTTACCTTATTTGATTTTACTAACAAGGTTAATGGGTAAATTCATGGTGAAACAGTTCATGGACCAAAATTATGCCAGTTGTTTATATTTAATTAGTTAACAACTCTTGTCAACTAATTAAGTGATGTATTTAACATTTAAGTCTAGACAAATGCACAACTTGAGGAACTCTGAAAAATATTTTCAGTTTGCTAGAATTTCTAGGATGGAACTGTTCAATCCAAAACGCTGCCCTTATGCACAATGAGTATACTTCATATTGTGAGACTCTCTAGGTCCACGCCTGATTTATTATATAGAACTCCTCTATACGTCCATGAACGATACCTCTCACACATGTTATGGATATTACAAAGTAGTGTGTTAGACTATACAAGTTAAGATTATAACATATCTATATAATCCCTCTATCATTTATATCCAGGTATAGTAGAGATATAGATTAGGATCATCAAATCCCTATATGCTCGACCGTAAGCTTATCTCCAAATTTTGTTTTCAATAAATAATATCCACAAACACTTTTGTTATATTATTTAGTGTTTGTAGATATTATTTATCCCTATGGTAAAACTCTTTTCCCTAGAATTACTATTTATAGCTATAAGACTTTCTGAAACACAATCTTAGAGCATTAGGATATATTGCTCACCAAAATGAGTTGATGGATGCCATATCTATACACAGGGGATAGACCATAAAAGATTTTTGACATATGTGGAAATAAAGTATGGTGGATCACTCACAAACCCACTGTGGCATTCAGGTCAAAGGATCAGGAATACTACTTAACTCGAAAGACCCTTTATTGACGGCTTTATGGGATATCTATTGAAGGTCTTCTTGAGTCTGCTAAGTACATAGTCCTTAGTGAATACCTGTATCTCTATATAAGCCTCCACTAAACTCATAGTTTGCTAGGACTAACCATTTGAACCATCTAGATATAGACATACACTATTCTATATATTATAAAGTCTTTACTGACAGACCTGCATCGGTAAAGATAGATTAGGAATATAGTATTTGAGAACATATTTGTATAATGACATTTTTCTAGCATCAGTTATAACTCTTTTCAACTATATCATTATTAATATATTCTCAAGGTTTTGTCCCATTTCAACAAGGCTCTAACTCTTTAGATTTTATTGACTTTTATAGCTTGATAACTCTTATAGTGGTAACTCTTAACATTTATAACTCTCAGTGTTGCTAATTTTTAGCACTGATCTAAAGTCCTTTCGACCAAATTAGAACTCTTTCAGGTCATACAATGTTTGAAATGCTACAAGCATTTTATCATATATAAAATATATAATTAGCCATTTAATGAAATGCTAAAATTAGTATAAATATTAAAAATATATTCATACATAAAGGGATAGCACGTAAGCATAAGTCCCAATACTTAGCGCCATAACACATAAAAGTAAAGCAATTTAAGAGAGAGAAGTATAAGGAATTTAAGGAAGTAAGAGATTATTGGTAAATATTTAGCGTATCAACCAACTGCGAATTCACATCTATATTAGTCTGCTTTTGGTTGTATCATGTTTATTTTGTTTTATAGTCATAATTATCTTGTTATTATAAGATAAATTTATTTTATAGGGTTATTACTTGAACTCAATATGTGTGCTTAATTGTTGGATCTTTTTAATATTTATTCGAGTTTAATTCTCTATTATTAAAATTATTTATCCTTAATGCTTCATAATATCTAATTAATATTGTGATTAATTTTGTAATACTTTGATAAACTCGGAAGAGGTATCATTGTATTTAGACTTAGATAATTTGATGCATGATTATAGAGTAACATTCAATATTGAATAACATTAAACATTGTATATGCAATTTTCAAATTAGGATAGGAATATACCTACTTAGCATGTATGATCAATAAGACTTGTTATTAATAAATCTTATTTTATTACAAGTACCATAGTAATATAGGTATTTGATAAATTAAGACATACTTACCTAACCTTATAAGAGGCTTTGTGAATACATTAGTGTCTTGACCAATAATAAGAATTGAGAGATGTAAATATTAAAAGGATTAATCTTTAGAAAGCATATTGAAGGATAATAATTAATCTAGGCTTTCTCTATCTTGCTATCTTCTTGATTAATTTAAGTTGTGTCATTTATCTTTTACACTTTTATTTAGTTTATTTAATTAATTACAATTAAAGATTTGATTTTGTAGATAATTACTTGAAAGATAAAATTTTAGTACTTGTAGAAAATAAAAATTATCCCTTTAGGTTCGACATTCAACTTAAAAGTCCCTTTATTACTTGTTATGGTAACATATATTTACACTTAATTTTGTGCTTATAATGCACACAACAATGACACATAAAAACAATAATTACTTAAACTGCTAAGAAAGTACAATAACGAATTAGGGTGGTCTATTATGGACATAAGAGGTATTCGTCCATCTTATTGCATGTAGAAGATTCTATTGAAAGATAATAATAAATCCATAATAGAGCATCAATAATGTCTTAATCCCATCATGAAGGACATGGTTAAAAAAGAGACCATCAAGTGTTTAGATGCTAGAATTATTTACCTAATGTCAAACAATTCATAGTTGAGTTTGGGTCAATGTGTTCCAAAGAAAGAATGAATCAAACCAAAAACTCTAAATCAAGCACTTTTTTTAGTAGGCAACTAATAAGGGCATAAAAGCACTAGTAGGATTTGTACTTAACTTTTGTATTTTGCTCCAAATCATAAGCACTTGAATATTTAATTGTGTTTTCTGATTATAAACAGATGCACGATGGAAAATGTGACGCATAGGAATATACGGGAGGCAAATCGGACGTCAAACGAAGAAGTTACGCTCAAAATACGAAAGTAGCGCAGCAGTAGGTAGCTGGGCGCCGCAGCGCCCAGAACAGTGTGTGAGTGCCGCGGCGCTCATTGACGTCTTGACAGACCTGTACACGTACCCAGCGCCGTGGCGCTGAGCCCCCAGCGCCGCGGCGCCTGTGCGGATGTTTAAATACCCTTATAAACTCGCCTATTGAAGGGGGATTTGAAGCTCCTCGTGCCTAGGGTTTCTCATAGCAACAAAAACACTCTTTTGAGGCACAAATAAAGAGACCTAGCAAGGAGAATTACACAAGCAACAAACATACATTCAAGCCAAGAGATCAAGGTGAAGTTATTGAAGATTGAAGATTAGAGAATTAACTCTTGAGCAATCAAGACAAGAAGAAGAAGAACAACTCAAGGTATCACTTATTTTGTTTTATTTCGTACTTTTAAGAGATGATTTCATTCATTATATTTTCATACTTTTGCTTTGATATTCTTGTTTTGAACATGAGCTAATTTCTTTTGATCTAGGGTTAGACGTCATTGAACCTAGTATGTAATTGATTCTTTTAATGTCCTAGTTATGAACTTTTATCCCTTAATTGATTCAATCTATCTATGCTTAATGCTTTCATTATACTTGATAACTATTTTGATTGTTTAGGAACCATGATAACGTTGACGAAAGGAATCATATGTTTAGCCTATTGTAGATTGATACATGATCACAGGGTAATATCTATGAGTTTCATCTAGGATAGACATATACCTAGGTGGCATGTATGGTTTGATTAGACTTAATCTTAATGAGTTGCATCTCATTCTGATTACCATAGACATATAGGTAATTGTTAGGGTGTGATATTATCATTCGACTGTCGACAGAAGCTTATGATGAAATCAGTGTCTAGCCAATCAATTGATAAAAAGGAAAATAACTAAGGGGTTAAAGGGTTCAGTGAACTACTAGGGGATGCGTCGATACCCTAGATTACTTATCAATTGAGTGAATTCTATCTCTAAGTAATTGCAATATTTTAATAGGTTCAGTTCAATAGCAATAATATAGTTAGTTAAACTTCATCCTTGAAGCTAGTCTGGATAAAGGTAAAGTAGAGTCATTTTAGTATTCAATTGAAGAAAATAAAAACAATAGTCTCTGTGGGATCGATAATCTGGACTTAGTCCTATATTACTTGATACAAAAAGCGTGCACTTGCGCTAGGTCATTAAAATAGACATCAGCAACCTAAGTGTTTATTTTATATATAGTATTTTTTTTAATATTTTGCTTTGAAGTGTAGGGTTTCAAAACATCGAGCACTGCTCACCTATTTGGGTATAAAACCATTGTTACAATGCACATTTTGACAAAAATTTAGCATTATGGCCTTACTATCTAGAGCTGTGTGCTAGGGCAGCAAAGGTTATTAAACAACTCATGTTTTGGTGCTACAATGTTGAGTCGTAAAAGCTTATTGAAGATGAGGGTTAAGGAGGGATGACTAAGCTAGATGCTCTACTGTCGAAAAGTGTTCCTTTTCTTATTTCCTTCCTTGCATTAAGGACAACGTTTATTTTAAGTTTGGGGGAGGTAACACTTTCTTTTATTAATTTACTTGTCATTTGTTTGTCTTTCATTTAGTTTTTACTTTATAGTTTTATTTAGTTGTTAGTTTTAGGTTTAGTTTTTTGTGTTGATGGTTAAAAGTCAATGATAAGATTTTAATTGTGGTTGATATAACTTTTGGGAAGTGATAGATATTGTCATTATTTGTATGCTTGATTCTTGTGTTGGTTTGCCGTATGTTTGATTCTTTGAACTCATTTAACACACAATAATGATCATTTAGTACTGCTACATAAAGAAAGTTCAAGTTTGTTTATGGTCTTAATTTATTCTAAAACTTGTTTGATAACCACTTGAGACATATGGAATGCGAATAATTTTGTCTCAATATATTTTAGAGAGTTTAGAGAGAAGAATAATATCAAGAATAGTTAAGAGAAGAAGAAAAGATTAAAGATTGAAAATGGAACACCTAGGTTTTTTACTTGTATTCTTTTTATCTTTTCTTAGTTATATGTTTTCTTTCATGATGTTGAATTGTTTATGAAACTAACCCATGTGAATATTAACCGTAAGTGCGCGGGTTGTGAGCAATTAAAGAAGTGATGAATGAGTATTATTCTCACGAGGATTGATGCTTTAAATTAATACTAAGTACTATGGTGTTAACAGCCTAACTTTATCTAGGCTAATTTAAAAACAAAGTGGCTCAAGAAAATCAAAGATACTAAAACTAACAATTAAACAATCAAGGGGATGAGATTACTATAGTAAAAAGATCTTAAGGTCTTGATTTCAGTATAATTTTCCTATATTCTTCATAATTAGTGATTAACAACTATTGTTGTAATTTCATTAATTAAGAAATAAAGAAGGCTTGCAAGGTATGGTAACCCAATTCAGCAAGATTGGTATCTAAGCTAAGAATTGCTCCACAAACTAAGGGGTTAGCCAAATCTTCCAGGATGTGGTTTCTAAATTAGAATGGCGAACATTAAGGTTTGAGGGCAATCAATTTACTTGAAAAAAACAGAGAAGTAAAGGTAGAATTATCCTTGAGATGCTGGATAAATGATTTGTTAATGAACAATTGGGTTCTTTGTTTCCTTTTATCAAGTTGTTCCATTTGAATTTCTTCTCATCTGACCATAGAGCAATCCAAGTGGTTGTGCATCCAAAATCTATGTTGGTAGATAGAAACAGCACTGATTCCCTTAAATGTGTGTTCAACATAAAAATTAATTGGTACTATGAGTTACTGGGAATAGATGATGATGAGCATTAAGAAATTTGTGAAGATCAAATTGTGATGTTGTCATTCAACGACTATGCATATTGTGTATGCTGTAGAAGTATTTTGGAGAAAAACGAGCCTCCTTTCTGTCTAAGGCTAGGGATAGAGACAAAATTTTTTTGTTCTACTTCATAGGTGCCAAACTTATATTGTTCACTAACTTTAGCGACATAACCACAGATAGAGCACTCATACGCTTTATTACCATGAATGGGCAGAGCATTAATGTTGGAAAAGTGATTTCACAAACCTTAATCCATAATTTTCATAGCAAAAAACCAGTCAGTTATACCCTTCTCTTCTCACTGCCTTATATGCATAAGCAGATGTCCAGTGAGATTTAGTAGAAAAGCTACTTTATCCTTCTAGAGCACTTAACCTCGGCATGTGTGTTTTCTAAGAGATCTTGGAATAAATTTTGCTTTCTAAAATTTTTTTGAATTGAAAGTTGAAGCTGGTCTGCTATCACCATACTCAACGAGCACACTTTATATTGTAAGACTCCCTGGGTTCACACCCATTTGTCTTACAAAACTCTTTCGTAAATTTGTGAACGATGCCCCTTACATAGGGCATTGAACTATACAAACTGAGGCTAACCATATTCGTATAATCTCTCTGTCATCTATATCCTGAAAAAGCGTAAATATAGATTATCATCGTAAAATCTCTACGTGCTTGACTGTGAACTTATCTCTAAATTTTTATTTCCAGAAATAATATCCACAAACTCATTCACGATATTGTTTAACCTACATAAAACTCTTTTCCTGAATTTAATTCTTATTGCCATAAGACTTCATAAAATGTAACCTCAGAGCATTAGGATATACAACTCACCAATATGAGGTGACAATCTCATATCTATACACACCAAACTCTATGAGCATTGAACCATACCTAACAATACCCATAGGTCATGTCATGAAAGGTCTCAGACATGCGTAGAATCAAAGTATGGTGGATCACTTACAAGTCCACTGTGGTACTGATAAAGGTTAACTAGGTCTAATTTTTCCATCTTTCAAGCTTAATATTTGTTTGTTGAAATAAAGATTATTTGGATTTTTTATATGCTTTATTTTATTTTATAAGTTTGGAGTCAATTGAGCAAATAAGGATGAAAAGCTAATAAAAATATGCCAAAAACATTAACTTGCTACAGTACTCACATCGCAGTGCTCAGAAATACCACTCAAAATAATGCGTGCAACAACTTAATGCCTGGAATCTAGTGTTATGGCACTACATGAACAGTAACTCAAACAATACTCATGAACAGGGGCGCGCAAACAGTAACCTTATGAACAGTAATTATAATCTAACTTATATTTTATGTTTTACCATAATTTAAAGAAAAAAACCTATAAATAGAAGATCAAAACACCTAATTCAAGAATAAAAAAAGAAGATTCAAGAGGAGAGAGAATTTAAAAGAAAGAGAGAGAAGAAGAAAGAGAGAGAGAAGAAAGAAAAAGAGTAGTTTTTAGATGATCAAGAATACAAGAAGAATAAAGACTGCAAAAACATTAATTTTATCTCTTCAACTCTTTATCTTTCTAGTTTTGTATAATTTTCATGATGTTGTTCTTGATAAAGTCTAGAACTCTTTATTTCACTATAACCTAATTTGTATTTTCAAGGTTAGACTTTTGAACCTAATATGTTGTTGAATTTTGTTAATTCTTAGTTTATGAACTTAATACATATAATTGATTCATTCTATTTGAGTTTATTGCTTTTATTATATCTAGCCAATATTTTGAATGATTGATGAACCATGATGAACTTGATAAAAGGATTCATGTGTTTAGCCTAGGATAGTTTGATGCATGATCATAGAGTAACAATTATGAGTTTCATGTAGGATAAACATATACCTAGATGATATGTATGGTATTATTTAGACTTGATCATAATAATTTACATTCTATTTTGATTGGCATAAATATATAGGTGATTGTTAGAATGTGTAATATAGTTACTTGACCATCGACAGAGGTTTGTGATGAGATTAGTGTCTAAGCCAATAATTGGTAGTAAGTGATTAACTAAGAATTTAATAAGTTCAATAAAATATTAGAGGATGGGTCTATACCTTCGATTATTATCAATTTGCCATTTGTTTTTGTTTTTTTGCTATTTAGGTTAAGTTTTAGGTTAATTAGGTCAATTACAAATTATAGTTTTTTTGGATAAAAGTAAAGTATGTATAATTTTAGTAATTTGTTGATAAAAGCAGATCGAATAGTCATTTTAGGAGCGATATCTAGACTTAAAATCCTATATTGCTTGATACGATAATGTGTGCTTGCGTTTAGCTACTATAGTACCAATCAAGCAATTAAGTTAAATGACCATAAATATTGCTAAACTCGAGATGACCCTCAATTAACAGTTCTATGGAATATTTATTGGAGGTCCCCATGAGTTTATTAAGTACCCAATTCTCACTAAATACCTATATGCTTATATGAACTTCTACTAAGTCCACGGTCTACTAAGTCTAACTGTCTGGACAATCCATATATACACATACACTAATCTAGAAGGAATACCAATCGATCTGTGTTTGCAACCATAGACTAGGAATAAGATTTTTGAGAATATACTGCATAATGACATTTCTTAGCATCATTTGCAATTCATTATAAATATGTCATTACTAATGAATTGTTGGGATTTATACTTATGTGCCTGACGAGCACAACAAAATGCATATTTGATAAGAGATTCAGTCACCATTTAATGTCTCTAATTTTAGCATTTTTGTATTTTAAAACTTAAAATAAAATGTTGTCCTTAAATTGTGATTAATGAATGTTATTTGCACAGGTTTAGTAAAATGGATGTAACTCTCAATGTAGAAATCAAAATGAATAAATTCTTAAACATAAAGTAACATGATTCAATCTTACACAAACTTAAAGAACAGAAAAAGCCAAATCTAATATTTTATGGGTCAAAATTAGGATACAACAGAACTGGATTACAACTTTCGTTCAGCTTAACCCACCTCATATATTTTGACGTATTTTATAAAATATGTACCCAATTAGTATGATTCTTAAAGGTAGGAAATATTGACTCAATATTAATAACTCTTATATTGATAGCAAAATCAAAGAAGTCGTTATCGTACACCAAATTTATTACAAATTAGTAAAAGGTTGTTGGCTAAAATATGACATATCTTTGGTATTTTATCCATATCTCATTGGTTACTCATCCAAATTAAATGAACCTTATGACTATGGAAAAAAGAGAAAAAAATACTACAATATTTATGTAAACCAAAATGGCTACATCAATCATTTTCATTGTCAAAAAGGTGCAGCAATTAGGTGAAGGAGTCAGTGGCCTAAATTATTAAAGATTGAAGTTACACTAAACATGTTTCCATTCATTGCTTATATAAGGACACCCGTAGGAGGCTAATGGATGTTTTTTCGATGCTTTAAATTTCTCTCATATACTTTTTCTTTAACATTTATTGTAAGCTAGGCTAAAGTTCTTGGCAATACTAAAGGTGAACTTTTGTGTGTAGTAAATTTACTTCTAGACTTTGATTCTTTGTCAAGAGCTATAAATGTTTGTAAGTTTACTTGTGTTGTGTCTAAACTCTTATCTATTATTTTTTTATAATCCAGAGGTTATAATTCTCATGCTTCATATATATTTTTAGTAATGCTTTCTTTATTTAGTTCTTGTTGAACTATAATTGTTACTGGTTATATTGTTTTACAAGTTAATCTTTTACTATAATATAGTCAATCAATATAGTGTCGATCTTAGATAACATGTAAAAAAATAATTGTTTAATATTCAAGTTGATCTTTTATTGCAATATTGTCAAAATGATTTATTGTTGATATTAGATAACTTGTATAGATGAATATCGTTCATGATAATGTTTACAAAGAGTTTAGTTATATCAAATACATATATTATGAAGTGTGCCATATCTTACATATCTTCTGATTGATTGTTTGGGATGTAAAGCTTTCAATTGAGTCATAAATATTGAATTAAAATATAGAATAGATTTATGAAGCATAATTGTAATTCTCAAAGCCTTGCTTACATCATCATAGGACTTCTCTTTTAATTTATATATAATTCTATCTCATCCACATAAACTAATTAGTTAATTTTCTTATTTATTATAGTTTTAAATATTTTTATTTCACTGACTTATTTTGCCAAAGTTTCCCTATGGGACTAAGACCTTAATCTATACTATGATAGTCGTATTACATTTTGAGCATAAACAAAATTTGGTGCCATTGCCATTAAGGCATACTAAGGGAAAGTAGGTTGTGTTTATCAATACTAAAGCGGTAACTTTGTACATTTACTTTATTTTGTAAAATTTTAGTTTATTAAATTTATTTTCTTTGTTGTAATTTATTTTATTGTTCATGGTTGATTCTACCACCTAACTCATTTTGTTATTTTCTTGTATTTTTATTTAGTCTTACATGGTTAGTTCTACCACCTAACTTAGTTTATTTTCTTTTATTTATTTATTGTACTTTATAGTTTATCTCCCTTTATTAGTTTGTTGTATTTTCTTTCTCTCATTTATTTATTATGGTTGGTTCTACCACTTAACTCAGTTTATTTACTTTTATTTATTTGTTGTATTTTAAAGTATTTTTTCTTTTATTTACTTATTGTATTTTTCAATTCATTATCTTTTATTCTTTTATTATATTTTATTTTATTTTTCATTATTGGTCTTACCATCTAGCTCATTTTATTTCTTGTTGTATTTTATTTTACTTCTTGTATTTCATTATATAATCCCGTTCATTTTATTTTCTTCTTTTATTTATTATGGTTTGTTCTACCACCTAATTTATTTTATTATCCTTTATTTATTTATTATATTATAGTTTTTATGGTTGGTCTTACCGCCTAACTCTTTTTATATCTTATTGTATTTTATTTCACTTTTTGTATTTTATTTTATTTTTATGGTTAGTTTTACCACTTAACTCTTTTTTTTTGTTATCTTTTTAATTTTTCTTTGAGAATTTTCTTGATTAAAAAAATATTTAAAAAAGTAAAAAAAGAAAAAAGAGAAAAAATGTTAGGATGTATGTATTGACTTAGAGACAAACGAGAAAGATTTGTGAGAGAAGTAGAACTAGAACAACCACCATAATTTTTAAAGAAAGAGAATTCACCATCTAGTTCATCTTGTAATTCCTACACAATGAGCTACGAGGATAACTTCATTAGGACTCTAAAACATTACTTGCATCTTACTCACACAGTCATACCATCATGCATTATATTTTCACCTAACACACCATATTTGGACTTTAAACCTGGAATGATATAACTTCTGCCCACTTTTCATGGTGTAGATAGTGAAAATCCTTATGTACATATTAGGGAATTTGAAAAGGTAGTGGCCACCTTCCATAGTTAACTCAAAGCCATAGACACTGTTAGACTTAAATGTTTTCCTTTTTCTTTGAAAGGCAAAGCAAAGAGTTGGCTATACTCTTTGAGGTCGAGGTCTATAGGAACTTGGGCAGAAATTTCCTAATCATTTTTCAATAAATACTTTCTACACACAAAGCTAATGGCCTGAAAAGAAAAATTTCTTCGTTCTCCCAAAAAGACAATGAAACATTGTATCAAGCTTGGGAAAGGTTCAAGAGTTGTTAAACCTGTACCCTTACTATGGGTATAAAATATGGTGCTTAGTTAGCTATTTTTATAAGGGACTCACAATTAGAGAGCACAAATTTATTGAGATGATGTGTAATGGGGAGGTCCTTCACAAAGATCTTGAGGAAGCCATAGAATTTCTTAATGACTTAACCGAAAAAGCCCATATATGGACTGACCCTAACCCTATTGAAAGAACAAATAAGCTATGACTTAGTGGAGTTTTTCATCTTAGGGAAAATGATAATCTTAAAGCCCAGAGGTATTAACTAAGGAATTAGAGGCCTTGAAATTAAATATAGAAAGGTCAACCACATAATTTCTAGGGTTCAGTCACATGATATTTATTTTGTTTGTGGAGAAGCAAAATACTTTACTCAGGATTGCCCCACTTATAGTGGGATGAGAGGATATATGAGGAGTAATGCAATGCCTTAGGGATGTACAAGACGTCTTATTTACCATACTCTGAAACCTATAATCTTGACTGGAGGAACCATCTAAACTTCAATTGAAAATCTAACCAACAAGCAAACAATCATTGGAAAAAAGAACAACAAGCACCCAAGTTTTATAGTACACCTCAATATAATACATGACCAATTAGGAATCCTTTAGAGGATACATTACAAGCATTTATGGATGCACAAAGTTTGATTAATCAAAAATTTAAAACAGATTTTGCATAGGTGGTAGATGAAAATAAAAAAATCAAGAGTCAAGTCACTAAGCTGACCAGTGCCTTAACTATACAAGAGCGAGATAAGTTTCTATCCAACCTCAATCCAATCCAAAAAGATAATTCATGGCACAAGCTTATACTTTTAATGCATAAAATCTCAAAGAAAGTCAATGTCATTACTACTCGAAGTGTAATATCCAATCCCTATTAGTAGTATTAATGCCTAGATTTGGTATAGAGCAATAAAGACACGGTAGGGTTACTCGATATTAAATATTTCTTTGATGGTGCACATGAGAGATATTAGACCTAATTTGGTAATATTGTTGGAGCTGGTGCTCACGTGCCATTCCAATATTGTATGAATATTAATTGTTAATATTTATACAATAAACATTTCGAATAAAGATTGTTAATATCATATTAATATGGTATAATGCTTGTAACATTACAGACATTGTTTGATCTGAAAGAGTTCAGATCTGGTCTAAAGGAGTTTAGATCAGAACTAATAGTTAGCAAAGCTGAGAGTTATAAATGCTAAAAGTTAGCACTGTTAAGAGTTAGCAGGTTATAAGAGTCAGCGAGGTCTAAAGAGTTAGAACCTTGTCTATAATGGGACAAAGACCTGAGAGTATACTTGTAATGATATAGTTGCAAAGAGTTGCAATAGGTGTTAAGAAATATCATTATGTAAGTATGTCTCAAAGATAATGTTCCTGATCTATAATCACCAATGCGGGTCTATCGGTGATTCACTTTATATAGATTAGTGTATGTCTATATCTGACTGGTTCAGATAGTTGTTCTTAGCTGACCATGAGCTTAGAGCTTGTATAGGCATGCGGGTATCCAGTCAGGACTGGATACTGAACAGACTTATGAGGACCCCAATAGATATCCTATGACACCGTCAAAGGAAGGTCCTCTCGAGTTGAGTAGTATTCGTGGTCCTTTGACCTGAGCGCCACGGTGGTCTTGTGAGTGATCCATCATGCTTTGGTTCCACATATGTCAGAGACCTTTCATGGTCTGACCGCTATGTGTCGCTGGGTATGGTCCGATGCTCATGGAGTCCGGTGTGCGTAGATACGGGATCCGTCAGCTTACGTAGGTAAGTTGTATATCCGATGCTCCGAGATTGTATTTCATAAAGTCTTGTGGCCACAAGCATAAACCCGGGAAAAGAGTTTCCCATAGGGTTAAACAATATAGCAAAAGTGTTTGCGTATATTGTTTATAGAGATACGAATCTGGAGATAAGTTTATGGATGAGCAAATGGGGATTTGACGGTGCTGATCTATATCCCCGCACATCTAGGATATAAATGATGGAAGGATTATACGTGTACGTTATGACCTCAACTTGTATGGTCTGACACGCTGATTTGTAATATTCGTAACGTGTGCGTGGGGCATCGATTACGGATTAATGGAACAGTTTCATTTGACAGATCGGGTGTAGACCTAGAGAGTCCCAATATGAAATGTACTCTTTGAGCACTTGGGCAGTGTACCGTATTGAATTGTTCAATACAGTATAATTCAGCAATTACTAAGGTTACGTTAACTAAAGTATGTGGTTAAATTGGTGGGACCCACTTTAGGTTAACTTGGTAACCGAGTAAGGATATAATAGTAATTTCACTTTATGATTATTTAATTGTTAAATAATTAAAATAAATATTTATTTATTTAATTGTTAAATAAATTAATTTAACATAACTAAGGTTAAAAGTTAACCAAGTGGTTAAGTTAAGTTAACCTTACTTAAAGGTTAAGTAAAGGTTAACCTAACCATGGTTAAGTTAGTTAACTATGGTTAAATTAATTAAATATTTATTAACTTAAAGGTTAAGTTAAAATAATCTAACTAAGGTTAAATGTTAACTAAGGTTAGGTTAAGCCAAATGAAATGCAAATGAAATTCAAATTAGTTTGGAATTAATTCATTTGTATATAAAGTGAAATGAAATTGAAATTCAAAATGGATTTAGTTTTTTAGGTTTTGCATTTTGGGAGCCAATTCAATTTGAGAAATTGAAATTGTTTGTTTTGTGTTTTAAGTGTTAGAACAACAAAACAAATTGAATTAATGGTTACTAAATGTAATAACTAAAAACAAGATTTGTTTTATTTATTCAAGAGTTGAATAAAAGGAAAAACAAATTTAATTAAGTTAAATGGTTTAACTTTGAAAAATGTTTAAGAGTTAAACACATATGCTGGATTAAGATGCTGCCATTCTAGACAATCAAACCCACCCTTGTTGATTGCTAGAATTGATCAAAGATTCATTTCATGGTGGACTTCAAAGAAAATTAATCCAAAGGCTTCATTGGTGATATTTCTCAATCTCGAATTTCAGATTAAATAAAATGTTATTTTCTGTGTTCATTGTATTCAATCTTCCGCTGTGCACATGTATGTATGAGATATGTATATTGTTTGTATGATGAACACAAACCCACATGCAAGAACCCTAAGAAAATTCGCCCAACAATATAACCCAACAATTGGTATCAGAGCAATTTGTGTTGTTATGGGTGATTTTTTAGTGTTAGCTAAGTGTTGGCTAAATTGTAGGACAAGTTCCGGGGCTGTTGGGGTGCATTTTAAGTGTTAAAAATGCAAACCAGTGAAAAACAGCACCTGGAACGCTGCAGCGCTAAGGTCCAGCGCGGCAGCGTTCATATGAACGCGGGAGCGCTAAGCGTTTGGCGCCCCAGCGCTGGACAAGGGCAAGGGCGCTGGTTTTCTGGCGCCCCAGCGCGGGAAGCACTGCTTCCAGCGCGCCCGCGCTAGTAAGTCATCGCCGCAGCGCTGAGGCTTGTGAAGCCCTAGCGCGGCAGCGCTATAAGACCAGCGCCGCGGCGTTCTTACACTAAAAAAAAAAAAAAAAAAAAAAAAAAAAAAGAGTAAAATCTTTTTATTTTTCCGCATGTGGGGGTTTATGAGATGTAATGATAAGGGTTATTAGTTTACATGATAAACCAAGAAAATAATATTTTTATTATTTTATTTATTTTTGTAACCACAATGGGGGCCCCACTAGTGGGGGTTAGTTGTGCTTGTGCAAAAATGAATAATTGATTGAGAATAACCTCTCATGTGATGAGAGTACATAATATAAAAGCCTGTAATTAAAATCTCTCTTAATTAGATTGAAATTTATTATATTATGTGATAATATTTTAAATGGTCCGTCTTGTCAATACGGTGTGAGATGGGTCACTATGGTCTTTCCCAATATTGCTTTAGCGTGAGGGATTTGGTCGGTGTGACTTGGTCTAATGCCGGTAAAACATGAGATGAATCAAATATATGCGAACATATTATCCAATATTGCTTTAGCGTGAGGATAGTGTCAGTAACATATATTTGAGCATTGATGAGTTAATCTGAAATACAGTTACCCAATATTGCTTTAGCGTGAGGGTAATGTGTATTTAGGATCAGTAGTAAGAGTTGTATGAGATACAATTGACAAGAGTTGTCTACCTGTTGGATTTATAAAGGCCAATATTGCTTTAGCGTGAGGCTGGAGTAAAACCCCAATGGGATCCACTTCCCGCTGTATAGTTTAAAATATTATACTATCTTATCCCGTTTGAGAGATTAAAGGGATTAAGTAAAGCAGTGGGAGGGCGTTTTTTAGATTAAAAAATGTATAACAGTTATACCCATGATCTAAAACGTAATTTATTAACGATAAAGAAATGTTCTGCTACGCATCTCCTATTTTGTCTTATAGAGATAAGATGATTATCTTATAGAGATAAGATACTTGTCTTATAGAGATAAGATTGTCTTATAGAGATAAGATGAGTACGAGCAATCCGTTACTAATCTTGAACAAATACCAATAACTATAGGGTACTGAATAAAATATGTAAGACTTGCTTATGAATCTAAGAATAGTTCTAGATTCAATAATATTTGATATTACTAAACCACAGATAGAGAAAAGTCATAATGGAAAGTGTTTCCACTGTTATAAGGTTTGAAATAGTAAATGTTACTATTCATCGCACCTTCACTTAAGAAAGATTGACTCATTAGATATCTGTTTGACCAAAAATTAACATTTCATTAGCATTTGATGTTAACTCTGCAAGGGTATGAGATACCGCTTGTTATTATCATATCTGCAAGATGTTGCATGATTTGAGAAATGCTTGATTACTAAGAAATGAGAAGTTCAGCTTCACGTAGGTAATAGAGATTTCCTGAACGTGGTAGCCGTTAAGACTTCACAGTTACTTCTTATTTCTAGTAACAGCATTAATGTTGTATAATTACTATTACGTGCCAAACATTATTAGGTAAATCATATCACTCCCTGTAGTTGACAGAGAGGGTTATCATAAAAATACGGAAATAGTTCCTTGTGATAATGATAATGATTTACTAACTGAATGTCAGTTAATGAATGGCCGTTATATCTTATATACAATAGCAAATGTTATAAGTGTAGAGGTGAACAGAATATATAGTATTTCAGCAACTTAAATAATAATGAATAGTGGTATATATAAGATTAGATCATGTAGCCGTGAGACGACTATAATAACTGGTTAAGGATGGTCAGATATTTGATCTGACTATAGTACATTGACTAGTTTATGAATTATGAATTCAAAAGAATATGACCGAATCTTTATGTAGGTGTAAGACGCCAAGCCACTGGTTTATTAGATCTGGTACATATAGATGTATTTAGTCCAATAAATCTTACTGTTATAAATGATTTCGATACTTCATTGTCTTTATAGTGATTGTCACTATATGGACATGTGTTTCTAGGAAACGTAGGTCAGAATAATTTCGAAGTGTTCAAAATGTTCTGACAATGAAAGTAAAGAAACAAACCCTTATGTATATTGAGTACTTGCGATTAGATCGAAGTAGTTTATACATAATCAGTAAATTCATAAATTATTTAAAGAGAATATGATTCTCTCTCAGCATAGTCCTCCAAATACTCCTCAACATAAAGATGCTTAGGAAATGAGGAATCGGACTATATTAGATACAGTCTGATTGATATTGAGAATCGCTGATCTTCTAAAATATCTATGAGGTTATACTTTAGCATCTGCTACTCACTTATTAAATAATTCCATAATCGTTCCTACTACTTTATATGAGATATAGACTAAATAGGAAATGAGTCTTAAGTATGTTAAGAATTAGTGTTATTCTGTTTTCATAAGAGTTATGCAACAGAATAAACTTGTATCCAACGGTACAAGTATCGGTTCATTTAGTATCTCAAGTGTATAATGGGATACCACTTCTATAATACAGATGAACGAAATATGTTCGTTTCTCATAATGTCACATTCCTAGAGAAAGAGTTTCTCATGGATTGTGGAGATTATAGAAAGATTGAACTTGATGAAGTCAATCCAAAAATTAGATGAACCAACGATGGAGTTTTAATTTCAATGAGTGAAATACCTTTAACACACTAAGTTCATAAGTCCAAAAGGATATCAAGGCCATCATTTAGGTATGTTTGATACTTGAATGTACCCTTGATATTTTCTTAGTTGAAGAAATGGATCCTTTAACTTATGGAGAGACGATGTTTGACATTGTTCGGGAAAATGACAAGATACTATAAAATTCCGAATTTGACTCTAAGTATGACAATTAAGTCTAGGACTTAGTTGAGCTTCCTGTAGAAATTGTTTTTATTGGCGGTAAATCAGTTTACGCAGCGGAAGCAGTGTGGGCCCTATCTGAAGGAATGGTCCTTCATGGCCTGACTAATGTTGAAAGGTTACACTCAGAGATCTAGGATCAATAATGAGGAAACCTTTTTCATCAGTAACCATGCTAAAGTCAATTTAGATTTTGTTGATGACAAGATACCATGAAATTCGAATTTGACTCTAAGTATGACAATTAAGTCTAGGACTTAGTTGTGCTTCCTATAGAAATTGTTTCTATCAGCAGTAAATCAGTTTACGCAGCGGAAGCAATGTGGGCCCTATCTGAAGGAATGGTCCTTCATGGCCTGACTAATGTTGAAAGGTTACACTCAGAGATCTAGGATCAATAATGAGGAAACCTTTTTCATCAGTAACCATACTAAAGTCAATTTGGATTTTGTTGGCTATTGTTGCATATTATGATTATGAGGACTGGCTTATAAATGTAAATAAGGTGTTCTGGGAAGTATATCTCCAACAAGAGATATGCAGAGAACAACTTAATGTTTTTGCATCCAAGCCTAACTTCTAATATAATGTGCAAATTGAGGAAGTCCATTTATGGACTTAAGTAGATTTTTCCAAAGGTGGAATCTTTGTTTATATGATGAAATCAGAAAGTCTGGTTTTATCAGGAATAAAGAGGAAGCGTGTGTGTTCAGAAAGGGCAGTGGGAGTATAATTATCTTTTTAGTTCTCTAAAGTGGAAAGTATATACTCAATATTGGAAACGATGATTGGAGTATAGCAAGTAAATCAGATAAGTGTTATCTGTGTAAAGAACTTCTTCATAAAAGATTTGAGAGAGACTTCCTATATACTAGGTATAAAGCTTTATGGAGATATAGCTAGGAAGCTAATAAGACTCTCTCAAACTTCGTATATAGAATAAGTCCACGAAAAGGTACAACTTCATTGACTGTAAGACAGTTAAAGTCCCTTTTAGAAGTGGCATTCATCTTTCTTAGAGGAAGTGTCCTCGGGAAGAAGATGAGAGAGTTAGAGTGTCTAACATCTCAGATGCATTAGCTAGAAATAGATTAATGCATACCGTCTAATGTACGAAATCTGGATTTAGATGGTTGTAAGTGTTACAAGCTGGTATCTGTTAAATCTAGATCATGACCATTAAATGGTTGTGAAACATATCAAAATACTTGAGAAGTATAGAGGATAAGTTTATAAAATATGGAGAAAGTTTCTTACAAAAGAAGGGATACACGTATTCAGACTTACATCTGATCTGAATGGTAGAAAGTCTACATCTAGTTATGTATTTCTCTTTATCAGTACCGGAGCTAGTTAAATTGAGTGTTAGTAAATGTCCACAGGTAATTCTGTCTTGGAGGTAGAATATGTTGCGGCTTGAGAAGTCAGCAAAGAAAATACTATGGATATTCAAAATTAATTGCAGAGCTTTGAATAGTTCCAAGCTCAGTGGATCCTATCTCACTATATTGCAAAATAACGGTAATTGCTCGAGCCGAGAAGCCATCAGGCACACCAGTATTCTAATCATGTGAACTCTGAAAATCACATAATTAGAAAGTTCTTGGCAATAAGAGTTGTAATAAAAATCTAGGGAACAATCCTTAGATGTAGCGAACCCCCCTAAGCCTAAACTCCTATAGTGTTTGAGAAACACGTGGAGTGTATTGGTATGAGATACCAGTACGTATGGCACTGTAGCAAGTGGGAGTTTGTTGGAGCTGGTGCTCACGTGCCATTCCAATATTGTATGAATATTAATTGTTAATATTTATACAATAAACATTTCGAATAAAGATTGTTAATATCATATTAATATGGTATAATGCTTGTAACATTACAGACATTGTTTGATCTGAAAGAGTTCAGATCTGGTCTAAAGGAGTTTAGATCAGAACTAATAGTTAGCAAAGCTGAGAGTTATAAATGCTAAAAGTTAGCACTGTTAAGAGTTAGCAGGTTATAAGAGTCAGCGAGGTCTAAAGAGTTAGAACCTTGTCTATAATGGGACAAAGACCTGAGAGTATACTTGTAATGATATAGTTGCAAAGAGTTGCAATAGGTGTTAAGAAATATCATTATGTAAGTATGTCTCAAAGATAATGTTCCTGATCTATAATCACCAATGCGGGTCTATCGGTGATTCACTTTATATAGATTAGTGTATGTCTATATCTGACTGGTTCAGATAGTTGTTCTTAGCTGACCATGAGCTTAGAGCTTGTATAGGCATGCGGGTATCCAGTCAGGACTGGATACTGAACAGACTTATGAGGACCCCAATAGATATCCTATGACACCGTCAAAGGAAGGTCCTCTCGAGTTGAGTAGTATTCGTGGTCCTTTGACCTGAGCGCCACGGTGGTCTTGTGAGTGATCCATCATGCTTTGGTTCCACATATGTCAGAGACCTTTCATGGTCTGACCGCTATGTGTCGCTGGGTATGGTCCGATGCTCATGGAGTCCGGTGTGCGTAGATACGGGATCCGTCAGCTTACGTAGGTAAGTTGTATATCCGATGCTTCGAGATTGTATTTCATAAAGTCTTGTGGCCACAAGCTGATAAGGGCAAATTTGTCATATATTTTCTCATGTTTTTATTATTGATATTTTATGATTTTATGAGAATAGATGGCTATTTATGTGCATTATTGTTATTTATAGGGACTTGAACGAAATTTAAAGAAAGAACGCAAAAGGAGCGAAAACAGGGACTAAAATGCAAAGTTTTCAAAGTATGTGTCCATCGCCCCAGCGCCACAAGGATTTTCGCCCCAGCGCTGAAATAGTGATCGAAATAGAAAAACGAATTGCTTAAGTCGCGTATAGCGCCCCAGCGCCGAAGAGTCACCGCGCCAGCGGTGAAGCCGTTTTCATGTAGCGCCCCAGCGCCAAGATCCCACCGCTCCAGCGGTAATAGCTTTTTCACGCGTCGCCCCAGCGACAGATGCATAGCGCGCCAGCGGTAGTGCGAGTCCTAATCCGACGAGAATTGAGATTTTCAAGCTCAAATCAATCCCTATATAAAGCCACTCGTCCCCAGCCTTCAAGAAGGAATCCAAGACGACCCAAGAGCACCAAGAATACAGAGCACGAGTCTTGGAGAGCAATAGGAGCTTAATTGAAGCATCTTTAGAGAGAGATACAAGACGTTCTTCGGCATCAAGAGTTCCTAGGCAGCGCAATTAAGAGCAATTCGACGTCTATATCGGTTTGCTAATAATTGTATCATGATTTATAATTATTTTTACTGCTGTTCTCTTGTAGCCATGAGCTAAACTTATTTTTTAGGGTTAATATTTGAACTCAATATGTGTGCTTAATTGCCATATCTTTTAGTATTTAATAAACTTAGTCATTTATTATTTAAATTACTTGTGTTTAATGCTTCAATATATCTGGCCAATATATGGTGAATGAATTGGTAATATTATTGATAAACTCGGAAGAGGAATCATAATATTTAGACCTAGGTAATTTGATGCATGATTGTAGAGTAACATTCAATGTTGCATATGCAAGTTTCAACTTAGGATAGGAATATACCTAATTGGCATGTATGATCAATAAGACCTAATCTTAATGAATCTTAATTTAGTACAAGTACCATAGGAATATAGGTATTTGGTAAATTAAGGTATACTTGCATGACCTTGGAAGAGGCTTGTGAATACATTAGTGTCTTGATCAATAATAAAGACTAAGTGAGTTAAATATTAGAGGATTAATCATTAGAAACATATTGAGGGATAATATTAATCCTAGGTTCTCTCTACGTTGCTATATCTTTAAATCTCATTGCATTGTGTTTTTACTTTTATATTTCTAACATTCATTTTTCTGAATAATTATTAGGAAGATATAATTTTAGTAATTGGTTAAAAAGAAAGAATTATCCCTGTGGGTTCGACATCCGACTTATTTAGTCTCTTTATTACTTGCATACGATAGTGTATACTTGCACTTAATTTATGATATAGAAATATAGCCATCAAGTTTTTGGCGCCGTTGCCGGGGATAATTATCTACTTTTTCACTAATATTAATATCAATCTTTCTAGTTTTTACTTCAGAATTTTTTTTTTTATTTTTCTTAATTTAGTTTTACTTACTTTCTTACGAGGTACATGCAAAGATCGAAAAGTGAAGACTTGATTTCTTTTGATCCAGAAATTGAAAGAACCTTACAAAGAATTAGAAGAGAGCAAAATCAAGTCAACACCATGGAAGATCAAGTACCAATTGCACCTGACAATGAAGCAAGACCACTAAGGGAGTATGCTGTTCCCTTAGTCAATGGAATCCATTCAAGCATCCAAAGACCAACTGTTCAAGCTAACAACTTTGAGATCAAGCCAAGCACGATTCAAATGCTCAAGGATTTGGTACAATTTAGTGGACTACCCAATGATGATCCAAACATGCACATCATCAACTTCTTAGAGATATGTGATACTTTCAAGTACAATGGGGTATCCGATGATGCAATCCGACTAAGGTTGTTTCCCTTTTCCTTGAGAGACAAAGCAAAAAGCTGGTTGTTATCACTTCCATCTGGATCTATAGCTACATGGGATGATCTTGCACAAAAGTTCCTCGCCAAATTCTTTCCACCTGCTAAAACTGCCAAGATGAGGAACGACATCACATCATTCCTACAACTAGATGGAGAATCTCTTTACGAGGCATGGGAGAGATACAAGGATATGCAAAGAAAATGTCCTCATCATGGAGTTCCGAAGTGGTTGCTTGTACAAACATTTTACAATGGATTAGCCGGTCAATTCAGAACGATAGTAGATGCTGCAGCTGGAGGAGCACTCATGAACAAATCCACCGATGAAGCATATGATCTACTAGATGAGATGGCGTCCAATGCCTATCAATGGCCCACCGAAAGGTCCACCACAAGAAAGATCGCTGGACTACACGAAGTAGACACCTTGACCACATTATCTGCTCAAGTTAACCTTTTGACCAAACAATTAAACAACTTGGGAGTTAATGCTATCAAGAGTCAACCCATCACTTGCGATTTCTGTGGAAGCAATCATGCTAATGGACAATGCATGGAGACTGCTCAATATGTAGGGGACTTCAACCGCAACAACCCCAACTCAAATTTTTACAATCCTGGATGGAGAAATCACCCCAACTTCTCATGGAGCAACAATAATCAAGGACAACATTCCAAAGCTCCTCCTGGCTTCCAACCACAAATCCAGCAAGAGAGAAAATCAGACATTGAAGACATGCTCTTACAATTTATGAAGAAAACAGATGCACTCTTCCAAAGTCAAACAGCTTCACTTAGAGCCTTGGAGAATCAAGTAGGGCAGCTCGCAACAGCAATAAACAATCGCCCTCAAGGAACTCTACCAAGCAACACTGAAGTCAATCCAAAAGGAAGTGTAGAACAATGCCAAGCCATCTCCCTAAGAAGTGGTAAAGTCTTACATGACAACACTCCTCAACCACAGCTTTCAGAGATGATTGAGAAGGAAAAAGAACCAGTGGTCCAGCAAGATGACGTGCAACCATATAGACCACCTATACCATTTCCTCAAAGATTACAACAGTTCATAAACCAAGAGAAAAGTGCTGAAACGCAGAAAAGCATAGAATCTGGTATTCAAGTACAAGAACAGAAAAGTGAAAATGCAGCAGAAGATACCAATAGCAACCTGCAGAAGCAACCTACACAGTCATTCACTCCACCACCTCCATTTCCTCAGAGACTGCAAACGAAGAAACTAGATAAGCAATTTTCAAAATTTCTTGATGTTTTTAAGAAATTACATATTAATCTTCCTTTTGCAGATACACTGGAGCAAATGCCGAGCTATGTGAAATTTATGAAGGAAATCCTATCAAAGAAGAGAAGAATAGATGACTTCGAGACTGTGGCCCTGACGGAAGAGTGTAGCGCCATTCTTCTAAAGAAGCTACCTCCAAAGCTCAAAGATCCTGGGAGCTTCACCATACCATGCTCAATTGGAAATTATGATTTTGGAAAAGCACTTTGTGATCTGGGAGCTAGCATCAATCTTATGCCACTGTCCGTGTATAAAAAGTTGGGACTGAAAGAAGCCAAACCAACAAATATCACACTTCAGTTAGCAGATCGTTCTCTCACCTATCCTAAGGGATTAATTGAAGATGTGTTGGTTAAGGTCGATAAATTCATCTTCCCTGCCGATTTCATTGTTTTGGATATGGAAGAAGACAAGGAAATCCCAATCATCCTTGGAAGACCCTTCCTAGCCACTGGAAGAACAATTATTGATGTGCAAAAAGGAGAGTTGACCATGAGAGTACAAGAGGATACAGTCACTTTTAAGGTCTTCAAGGAGATCAAATTACCAGCTGAAAATGAAGACTGTTTCTGCATTAATGTGGTGCATCCAAGCGTTAACCAAATTAAAGATATGGAGACATTGGATCCTCACATCCGAAAAAGAGCATTGAAGCATAGAAAGGCAAGAGAGAAGAAGAAAAAGCAGCATCACGACGAAGCAAGCAAAGAGAAAGAAAAGGAAGAACCATCTCCCAGGTCTAAGATTAAAGTCTTTCCGGAGAGACATAAGGAGAATGCAGCAAAAGATAGTGCCCGAGATTTAATTACAAGAATATGGAAGCCGAAAAAGAAGAAAGCCAGCAAGATCACTTACACAAATGCTTCCATCAGCATCTTCAACCCACCATAAAAGAAAAGGAAGCCCCGTCAAGCCGATGACGTTAAATCAAGTGCTACTTGGGAGGCAACCCAAGGAAAGTATTATTATTATTATTATAATTTTTTTTATTTTTTTTCAGCATCTTAAAAAAAAAAAAAAAAAAAAAAAAAAAAACCAAGAATTTCAGCGCTCCAGCAGCATAACATGGCGCGGCAGCGACAGAAAAATCGAGACACCACCGCCCCCGCGGTACACGCAACATCGCGCCAGCGCAAATTCCAGTAACTGTGCAGAAATCAGCCTTCAGCGCTGCAGCGATAAACTATTACCGCGGCAGCGCCAGAACATCGCCCCAGCGATGGAGAGTCAGCGCGGCAGCGAAAATTGACCAGGGAAGTCTCTTACTTTCACTTTTTTATTTTTTGACATTGGGGACAATGTCTAAATTAAGTTTGGGGGTGGGAAACACTTTCTTGTGTTCATTTTTCTGCATGATTTGAGTGATCATTCTTGTGGATTAAAAGTTTTTTTTTAGTTACTTAGTTTTTTTTTTAGTTAATTCATTTTTATTAGGTTTTGATAAGATGATCATTTGTCTATGATAAGAAAAAGAATACATGGTTGAATTTATTTTTACACATCCATAGGGAATGATAGATACTTGAGACAATTTTGATTACTTAAGTTTAGAAACAAATTTGACCTTATTTATAATCACCATTTTTTGAGCACCTTATAAGCATGAATAGTTATAACTATTACTTAGAGATACTTATGTTTTAGGGAGTACACCACAGTCTAGAAGACCGACACTCTAGAACTTGTTTTTAGTTACTACTTGAGGCGAAATTCTAGAAAACACATGAATAGGGAAATGACATTAGGCCATCTTTGGACCGATTGAGCCTTTCTAGCCTGCCTTTTAAAGTATATTTTATCCCTAGTACCCTATTTTGAGCCTAATTACCCATTTTTTGGTTTAACCACATTACAAGCCCAAGACTTAAAGTTTACTTATCTAAAAACATTACCCGTAACACCATAAACCTTGCATTTACTTAGAAATACTCTTGAAAAGAAAAAAGTTGTGGTGATATGAGAAAAATAAGTTTGGGTGGTATTTGTCAATCTAAGTTTGGGGGTATTTCATAAAAAAAATAAAAAAAAGTAAAAAAAAAGTAAAGAAAAATACCCCCAGCTTAAGAAAAAGAAGAAAGTTTTTGAAAAATAAAAGGTTGAAAAGAAGGATGGGAACACAATAAGTTTGGGGGAAGAGATAATACAAGGAAAAGAAGATCAAGAGGTTTTTAGGTAAAATCTAAATGTTCATGGTGTGAATTGAACTTCATATATTTATCCTTTTATCCCACCTTGACCTTAGCCTTACATTACAAGCTAAGTAAAGTCCTAAATAGATCCCTAGACATGTGATTTTCTACATTAGTGGAGAGTGGTAATAAAGACAAGCTTATGGAAGTGTCATTATACAAATAAAATGCCGAGACACCATCTTTTCTGTACAACCTAAAGTATAAAGTAAATCAAAGTATGGTTTAGCTATTTACTTGCTGCCTGCACACACACACACATGGTGATTGTTTATGAGGAAGAATAAGGGACTAAATAAAGATAGTTGAGAATTGTTAATAGCTATTTATCGATCTTATGGATTTGTATCATTTCGTCAGCCTTTGAGACAATGATTTTGATCATCTTACTAGTTTATTATATTTTGTTTTATGAGTCAAGTATAAACCTTTGTCTCTCTCTTAGTTTTATTTTATTGCTTGAGGACAAGCAAGTATTTAAGTTTGGGGGAATTTGATAAGGGCAAATTTGTCATATATTTTCTCATGTTTTTATTATTGATATTTTATGATTTTATGAGAATAGATGGCTATTTATGTGCATTATTGTTATTTATAGGGACTTGAACGAAATTTAAAGAAAGAACGCAAAAGGAGCGAAAACAGGGACTAAAATGCAAAGTTTTCAAAGTATGTGTCCATCGCCCCAGCGCCACAAGGATTTTCGCCCCAGCGCTGAAATAGTGATCGAAATAGAAAAACGAATTGCTTAAGTCGCGTATAGCGCCCCAGCGCCGAAGAGTCACCGCGCCAGCGGTGAAGCCGTTTTCATGTAGCGCCCCAGCGCCAAGATCCCACCGCTCCAGCGGTAATAGCTTTTTCACGCGTCGCCCCAGCGACAGATGCATAGCGCGCCAGCGGTAGTGCGAGTCCTAATCCGACGAGAATTGAGATTTTCAAGCTCAAATCAATCCCTATATAAAGCCACTCGTCCCCAGCCTTCAAGAAGGAATCCAAGACGACCCAAGAGCACCAAGAATACAGAGCACGAGTCTTGGAGAGCAATAGGAGCTTAATTGAAGCATCTTTAGAGAGAGATACAAGACGTTCTTCGGCATCAAGAGTTCCTAGGCAGCGCAATTAAGAGCAATTCGACGTCTATATCGGTTTGCTAATAATTGTATCATGATTTATAATTATTTTTACTGCTGTTCTCTTGTAGCCATGAGCTAAACTTATTTTTTAGGGTTAATATTTGAACTCAATATGTGTGCTTAATTGCCATATCTTTTAGTATTTAATAAACTTAGTCATTTATTATTTAAATTACTTGTGTTTAATGCTTCAATATATCTGGCCAATATATGGTGAATGAATTGGTAATATTATTGATAAACTCGGAAGAGGAATCATAATATTTAGACCTAGGTAATTTGATGCATGATTGTAGAGTAACATTCAATGTTGCATATGCAAGTTTCAACTTAGGATAGGAATATACCTAATTGGCATGTATGATCAATAAGACCTAATCTTAATGAATCTTAATTTAGTACAAGTACCATAGGAATATAGGTATTTGGTAAATTAAGGTATACTTGCATGACCTTGGAAGAGGCTTGTGAATACATTAGTGTCTTGATCAATAATAAAGACTAAGTGAGTTAAATATTAGAGGATTAATCATTAGAAACATATTGAGGGATAATATTAATCCTAGGTTCTCTCTACGTTGCTATATCTTTAAATCTCATTGCATTGTGTTTTTACTTTTATATTTCTAACATTCATTTTTCTGAATAATTATTAGGAAGATATAATTTTAGTAATTGGTTAAAAAGAAAGAATTATCCCTGTGGGTTCGACATCCGACTTATTTAGTCTCTTTATTACTTGCATACGATAGTGTATACTTGCACTTAATTTATGATATAGAAATATAGCCATCACAAGCATAAACCCGGGAAAAGAGTTTCCCATAGGGTTAAACAATATAGCAAAAGTGTTTGCGTATATTGTTTATAGAGATACGAATCTGGAGATAAGTTTATGGATGAGCAAATGGGGATTTGACGGTGCTGATCTATATCCCCGCACATCTAGGATATAAATGATGGAAGGATTATACGTGTACGTTATGACCTCAACTTGTATGGTCTGACACGCTGATTTGTAATATTCGTAACGTGTGCGTGGGGCATCGATTACGGATTAATGGAACAGTTTCATTTGACAGATCGGGTGTAGACCTAGAGAGTCCCAATATGAAATGTACTCTTTGAGCACTTGGGCAGTGTACCGTATTGAATTGTTCAATACAGTATAATTCAGCAATTACTAAGGTTACGTTAACTAAAGTATGTGGTTAAATTGGTGGGACCCACTTTAGGTTAACTTGGTAACCGAGTAAGGATATAATAGTAATTTCACTTTATGATTATTTAATTGTTAAATAATTAAAATAAATATTTATTTATTTAATTGTTAAATAAATTAATTTAACATAACTAAGGTTAAAAGTTAACCAAGTGGTTAAGTTAAGTTAACCTTACTTAAAGGTTAAGTAAAGGTTAACCTAACCATGGTTAAGTTAGTTAACTATGGTTAAATTAATTAAATATTTATTAACTTAAAGGTTAAGTTAAAATAATCTAACTAAGGTTAAATGTTAACTAAGGTTAGGTTAAGCCAAATGAAATGCAAATGAAATTCAAATTAGTTTGGAATTAATTCATTTGTATATAAAGTGAAATGAAATTGAAATTCAAAATGGATTTAGTTTTTTAGGTTTTGCATTTTGGGAGCCAATTCAATTTGAGAAATTGAAATTGTTTGTTTTGTGTTTTAAGTGTTAGAACAACAAAACAAATTGAATTAATGGTTACTAAATGTAATAACTAAAAACAAGATTTGTTTTATTTATTCAAGAGTTGAATAAAAGGAAAAACAAATTTAATTAAGTTAAATGGTTTAACTTTGAAAAATGTTTAAGAGTTAAACACATATGCTGGATTAAGATGCTGCCATTCTAGACAATCAAACCCACCCTTGTTGATTGCTAGAATTGATCAAAGATTCATTTCATGGTGGACTTCAAAGAAAATTAATCCAAAGGCTTCATTGGTGATATTTCTCAATCTCGAATTTCAGATTAAATAAAATGTTATTTTCTGTGTTCATTGTATTCAATCTTCCGCTGTGCACATGTATGTATGAGATATGTATATTGTTTGTATGATGAACACAAACCCACATGCAAGAACCCTAGTTAATGCCCCCCATAACCCAACAAATATCACACTCGATCAGAGTGTCGAACGACCCTAGAATATTTTTGAAAATTTTCTCTACTAGCTTGAAAAAGGAAATTCTAATTTACTACATGAATTTTTATTTAAGGGTTATGTATGGAACAAGCCTTTGTTGAGAAATACAATCCATATATTAGAGAATGGACCAATTAGAAGAAATCTTATAGATTGCCAAGTTGAAAATTCTAGTTAGTTCTTTGGACTATTCTAACTAGATAGTTACAAATGAACCAATTACATACTTAGTTTCTAACTAATGGCAAATTAGTAATTTAGAGCAAGTTGAGGGATAAAATGGTCAATTGAGGGAGCACTATATATATATATATATATGTTAGAAGTGTGTAGATTTTTCAAGAGAACAAAAAGCAAATACTTCGAGCAAAAGAGAGAGCAAATTCGTGCAAGGTTAAGGGGGTGCTACTACGGTGAAATTTCAGTTTTTGTTTTTATGATTTTTCATGCTTAATCAAGCCAAAATAAGGATACATACCAATTCCTAAGTTCAATTGAAGCTTCTATTAGTGAAAATTCAAGAAAAAAAGGTCAGAAAAGCATTGTTTTGTGAGATTTATAAGTGAGCTTTTAAGATTGCTTCAATAGATGTTCTTGTGTGTATTCTTGATTTAGATTGAGTTGAATTCTAGTGTGGAGCCTGAAGGAGTCATCAATTTTAAGAAATTGGCAAAGTAAGAATTCGGATTTTGTGTGATTTGAATGTAGAGACTTCACTTGGTTGTAATTAGGGCATTATAATGAAATTGGCTTGATTTTTATGTAATTGGAACAAGAAATTGAGAAAAGAAATGTGTTGAAATATAGGATAAAATTCTGCCACTTTAGGGAAGTTAGGGATTGAGTGGTGTTTTGATTGAGTTGTTGTGTGTAAATGGTGCCTTATGTATGTTGAATGTATATGGTTGATGAAAAAATAAAAAATGAAGAAAATGAGACATAATAGTCCATTTTGGAAAGGTGAAGGGCAATTATGTCCGACTAAGTTATAAGGCGTTTAATAATTTTCAGGGCGCTGGGTGATAAGTTAGATTAGATTAAATGACTCTGTAAATGAAAAGTAAAAAATAGTATACATCCAGGCTTTGTATGCCAATTAAGGCGTTTAGTAGTTAAATGAGATTCTAGCATTCGACTTGGTTGTAAATGTCATTTATGGTGCGTAGGTGAAGAAAACGGAGAGCGGTAACAGGAGCAAAAATTCGGAACGAAATTGAGCGTGGAGCGGTTGTAAGTAAAAATCTGTCATTTCTTTTATCTTTTGTTTATTATATTTCCGCATAATGAAAATGTATATTTTATGAGCTTTCAATGCATGAACATGATTTATGATCTTGATATATATCCATAGATATACATTTACATGTTCGGTTTAAGAAACAGTTTTAAAATTACTGTATTCATTTTAAAGGCCATTGGTGACAGGACCCGACCCGAGACCCTCTACTATAGATCCAGCGGCCCTGCCGGGCATCCCGACGAAAGTTCCTCCGAACCTAACTGGGTATGTTGAGAAATTTTGCAAGGCGAGCCCCTTTTTAATTTTTGTTACTACTAAGAAGGTCTAGTAACATACACGAAAATGACATCTTAATTTTAAAAACAAACGGACAGAGTTTCCCATGTTTTTTGGAAAATCCATATAAAACCTGCAAATAAATTTCACTTCTATTTCCAATACATCTCAATTGTACCAATTCGGACCTCCGGTTCTTTCCAAATCAAATCCAATACAACTCAATTATTCATTTGAATCACCAATAAGCGTAATCATGGAAGTAAAAAGAACGATCATCATAAAATTGAAATCTCTTCTTCTCAGTCTAAAACATATATCCAAATATACATGCCTACAATTATTATACATAAAGTAAAGGGTGCTATTTAGCACATTTACATGTACAAAAAATGATATTCGGATTCGGCCCACTACTTGGCAATAGGAGAATCAGCAGCTTGCGTACCGAGACTTGCACCTGGGAAAGGGGTTCAGAAAACATAAAACACAAAATGAGTAAGCTAAAGGAGCTCAGTGGGTGTAATTAAGATTTCAAATAAAATAACATTATGCATAGATAGTAAATTCTAAAGTACATGCATAAATCATGCTTCTAAAACTGATGTAAAGCTATAAAACGGTTTCTAATATCATATACTGATGAAATCTTACCGAGCGGGTTTTATCTACATCTTTGAAAAATAATATCAAAATCTGTATAACATAATAACTGCCGTGTGCATATAAATGCATAAATGTTATCGGTAAATCGAAAACTAGTAAAATCCTCGCTCGGCCATTTTCTTTCTAAATTGTACCAATGGTAACCCTAAAGCTCTATACCCACACAGTGACTCAACTAGCACCGCATACATAAATAGGTCACGGGGCACCTCAACTAGTAGCACCCACAGTGACATCTCAAGACATCTCACTGGCTATACAGCGGAATCCTACATCGCATGCATATAGCAAGACAATATCCCGTACACATAGAGCGACTCACATGACTCAACTTCTCGACTTCCCGGAGTTAGTGACACACCTCCAAGACCTGCCCATGAGCACGGGATATACCGGCCGGGTCTAATACAATCATCACCACTATAATCTGAGGGTACCAATGGCCCTAAAAACGAATGCAGAAATTTTAAAATTGTTTCTCAATTCGAACATGTAAAGGCATGTCTATCAATATGTATCAAGATCATAAATCATGGTTATGCATCGAAAGCTCATAAAACATGCATATTCATTACGCGAAAACATAATAAACGCAAAGTAAAAGAAATGGCAGATTTCCACTCACAACCGCTCCACGGTCAATTTTGCTCCCGATTTCTGCTCCCGTTAACGCTCTCGGTTATCTTCACCTACGCGCCACAAATGACATTTAGAACTAAATCGAATGCTAGAATCTCATTTAACTACTAAACGCCTTAATCGGCATACAAAACCTGGATGCATACTACTTACCGATTTTAGTTACGGAGCCATAATCGAAACTAACTCACCATCCGGCGCCCTGAAAATTATTGAACACCTTATAACTTGGTTGGACATAATTGCCCTTCACCTTTCCAACATGGACAATTATGTCCCATTTTCTTCATTTTTGGTTTTTCCATCAACTGAATACATTCAATTTACAATATGCACCATTTATATACAACAATTCAATCAAAACACCACTCAATTTCTAACTTCCCTAAAGTGGCAGAATTTCACCATAGGTTCCAACACATTCCTTTTCTCAATTTCTTGTTCCAAATTACAACAAAATCATGCCAATTTCATTCTAAAGCCCTAATTACAACCAATTGAAATCTCTACAACAAAATCACCAAAAACCCTAATTCTCACCTTGCCAATTTCTTCAAATTGATGACTCCTTCAAGCTCCAAACTAGAATTCAACTCAATCTAAGCCAAGAATACACATAAGAATGTCAATTGGAGCATTCTTGAAAGTTCACTTATCAAACTCATAAAATAATGCTTTTCTTACCTTTTTTTCTTGAATTTCCACTAATTGAGGCTTCAATTGAGCTTAAGGATTCATATGTAACCTCATTTTAGCTTGATTACACATGAAACATCATGAAAAAAAAACTTAAAAAGTCACTGTAGCAGCACCCCCCTTTGAAGCTCGAATTTCTCTCTTTTTTTGGCTAAGTGTTGGTTTTGATCTCTTTTTAAATTTCTACACACTTCTAACATATATATAGTGCTCCCTCAATTGACCATTTTGCCCTTCAACTTACTTAAAACTTCTAATTTGCCATTAATTAAAAACTAATTATGTAATTAGTTCATTTGTAACTATCTAGGTAGAATAGTTCAAAGAACTAACTAGAACTTCCAACTTGGCAATCCATGAGATTTCTTCTAATTGATCTATTCTCTAATATATGGATTATGTTTCTCAACAAAGGCTTGTTCCATTCATAACCCTTAAATGAAAATTCATATAGTAAATTAGGATTTCCTTTTCTAAGCCAATAGAGAAAAATTCCAAAAATATTCTAGGGTCGTCCGGCGCACCGATCAAGTGTGAAATTATCAAATTAGGTCTAATATCTCTCACGTGCACTATAAAAGGAATATTTCTAATAGGGTTAAAATCGAGTAACCCTACGGTGTCTTATTTGCTCTATATCGAAATTTAGGCGCCAATACTACTAATAGGGATTGGATATTACAATTGGTACCCTTGGATTATAGTGGTGGTGATTGTATTAAACCCGGTCAATATATCCCGTGCACATGCGTAGGTCATGGAGGTGTGTCACTAACTCCGGAAAGTCGGGATGTCGAGTTATGTGAGTCGCTCTATGTGTATGAGGTATTCTCTCGCTATATGTATACGATGTAGGATTCTGCTGCATAGCTAGTGAGATGTCTTGAGATATCACTGTGGGTGCTGCTAGTTGAGGTGCCCTGTGACCTACTCACGTGTGCGGTGCTAGTTGAGTTGCTGCGTGAGTATAGAGCTTTAGGGTTACCATTGGTACAGTTTAGAAAGAAAATGGTCAAACCAACAAGATATTTTTGTATATGTAAATGTGCTAAATAGTACTCTTTGCTTTTTGTATAGTAGTTGTTAGCATGTATATTTGTATGTATGTTTTGAACCAACAAGAAGAGATTTCGTTATTATGATGATCGTTTTTACTTTTTATAAGCATGCTCATTTTGTGATTTAAATGAAACTATTGAGTTGTGTTGGATTTGATTTGGAAAGGACCGGAGGTACAAATTGATAGTATTGGGAAGTGTTTGAAATAGAAGTGAAATTGCTTTGCAGGTTTTGTATGGATTTTGAAGAAAAATAGGGGAAACTCTGCCCCTTTTTTAAAAAACATTAAATTGTCATTTTCATGTATATTATAAGATTTTTTCAATAATAGTAAGAACTAAAAAAGGGTTCGCCTCGTGGAAATTTCTCAACTTACCCAGTTATATTTTGAGAAACTTCTGTCTGGGTGCCCGGCAGGGCCACTGGGACCTATAGTAGAGGGTCTCGGAGCGAGTCCTGTCACAAAGTGGTAAGATTATGAGTGAGCCTATTTCTCCAACCAACACATCTACAAGTAATAAAGACACCCTCCTTGAAAAATGCTATAGTTGAAACAGAGTCCCAAAATAAGTTTTCAATCCCAGTGTCTTTTCTCCAAGCTCTTTAATCTGTTAGGAAAAATTCAAAAATTTAAGGTGAGATTTTAAAACATTTGAAACAAGTTAAGATTAATCTTCCTTTGTTGCATGTGATTAAACAGGTTTTAACTTATGCCAAAGTCATCAAGGATATATGCAGTATCAAAAGAAAATACCATGTAAAGAAAATTGTATTTTTGGCAAATCAGGTAAGTACAGTTATTGAACAAAAGACACTACCTAATATAAAGATCTAGGATGTCCCACAATCACTTGCCAAATTAGGACACATGAGTTTATGTCAAACTTTGTTGGACTTAGGAGTAAGTGTAAATTTGATGCCCTATTCTATATATTTGCATTTAGGACTTGGTGAGATTAAACCTACACATGTAGTCTTACAATTAGCTGACCGATCAATCAAGAAATCACGGGAGAATAGTAGAAGATATTTTGTTACAAAATGATAAATTTACTACCTTGTTGATTTTTTTGTTCTAGATACACATTCTTTGGTTAATATGGAGTCTAAAATTCCTCTTATTTTATAGAGCTATTTCTTGCCACAGCTAATTCTCTTATTAATTGTAGAAATGGTCTAATGAAATTATCTATTGGGAATATGATTCTTGAGGCGAACAATTTTCATATTGGCAAGCAACCACGAGAAGAAGATGAATGCTATCATTCATATATGACAGACACACTTGTAGCAGAGAAAGCTTATAAAAACCATGACTCTAATTCTTTAGAAAAACCTATTTAATTTTGATTTTAAAGAATTGCATTATCCTGATAAAACAGCAGACATATTTATTATTTTTGACTTACAGGATAAAGGGACTCGATTTTAGCAGCCACGCTTTGAAGAGTTACCATAAGAGAGGGAGAGACTGAAACCATCGAACATTGAGACACCACAAGTTGAGCTTTCTCCACTGCCCAAATATTTGAAACATGCATTCTTGGGACTAGGGGATACCTTTCCTATTATCATTTCTTCTAAACTTAGTGCTGATCAAGAGAAAAAATTAATAAAATTGTTAAAATAACATAAGTTTGCACTAAGTTAAACTATAGTTAATATTAAAGGTATTTTTCCATTAATATGCTCTCATAAAATTCATTTAGAGGAAGGTGCCTAACCCCGTAGAGACCTTCAAAGAAGACTTAACCTTATAGTGAAAGAAGTAGTAAAGAAAGACGTGTTGAAACTATTAGATGCAGGTATAATCTACCTAATTTCTGATAGTCGATGGGTAAGTCCAACTTAAGTAGTTCCTAAGGAATTTAGGGTTACTATTATGGAAAATGAGAATGGGATGCCTATTCAACTAGGGTAGTAAGTGGTTGACAAATGTGCATTGATTATAGAAATTAAACACGGCCACTAGGAAAAACTATTTTTCATTTCCTTTTATCGACCAAATTTTAGAATGTGTAGCTAGACATCCTTTTTACTGCTTTCTTGATGGGTATTTAAATTGTTAGCAGATTGAGATAGCTATAGAAGATGAATAAAAAATCAATTTTACATGCCATTTTGGTACTTATGCTTTTTGTAGAATGCCATTTAGATTATGTAATGCACTAGCTACTTTTCAACGTTGTATGCTGAGTATTTTCTCTGATATGGCTGAAAAATGGATGGAAGTTTTTTATGGATGATTTGCCTATTTTTGGTGATTATTTTGATTCATGTCTACTTAACTTAAAAGCTGTTTTGAGTAGGTGTAAAAACAAGGACTTGTGCTAAATTGGGAGAAATGTCACTTTATGGTATCTTCAAGGATCATTTTAGGGCATATTGTATCTGAAAGAGGGATAGAGGTTGACAAAGCCAAAATTGAATTAATTAATAAATTACCTATACCCAAAATGGTAAAATATGTTCAATTTTTTCTTAGACACATTAGCTTTTACAAGAGGTTTATACAAAACAATTTTGCCATATATCTAGACCATTGTGTAACCTTATACTAAAAGATGCTAAATTCACATGGATATAAGAGTGTGAGGGGGCATTCTGAACACTCATTGCTAAACTTATCACCATTGCTATCATGCAATCACCAGATTGGAATCTCCCATTTGAGATTATGTGTAATGCAAGTAATTATACTGTAGGAGCAGTTCTTAGGCAATAAAGGGAGGGGAAACTCTTTATTGTCTATTATGCTAGTAGGACTTTAAATGATGCTCAAATGAATTACTCTACTACTAAAAAAGAACTATTAGTTATTATTTTTATCTTAGATAAATTTCATTCTTATTTGATTGGTTCACTTATTATTATTTTTACTGACTACGCAGCCCTTAAGTTCTTTCTTTCTAAGAAGGATGCTAAAACCCATTTAATTAGGTGGATTTTTCTTTTGCAGGAATTTGATCTAACCATTAAAGATAAGAAAGGTATTAAAAATGTCATTACTGATCATTTATCTCGCCATAGGTTTACTGACTCCACTGATGTTTTACCCATTCGAGATGATTTCTCTGATGAACATCTTTTCAATGTAAGCCAAGTGACTTAGTAGGCACATATTGTAAATTATTTAGTTTGTGGAGAAGTTTTATCTAACTTAAGTGTATAAGATAAGCGTAAGTTCTTGGTTGAGGTATATAATTTTTATTAGGATGATCTATATCTTTTAAAATATTGCTCTGATCAAATTATAAGATGTTGCATTCTTGAAAGTGAAGTTTTTAGTGTCTTAAATTTTTACCATTGTGCTACTTGTGGAGGTTATTTTTCTATAAAGAATACAGTCGCAAAAATTTTACAGTGTAGTCTTTACTGGCCGACTTTGTTCAAAGACACTAATAATTTTTGTTTTCTTGTGAAAGATGTCAAACGTTAGGTACTATATCTCGAAGACATATGATGCCTCTTAACCTATTCTTGCTATCGAGATATTTGATTGTTGGGGTATCGATTTTATGGGTCATTTTCACTCATTGTTTTGGCTACCTTTACATCATTCTAGCTGTTGACTATATATCAAAATGGGTGAAGGTTATAGCTTGTCGTGCTAATGATAACATAACTATGGTAAACTTCTTAAAAGAAAATATGTTATCTAGGTATAGTACACCACATATCATTATTAGTGACCAAGGAACACATTTCTGTAATCGTTCTTTTGAAGCTTTGATATATAGGTATAGTATTCTTCATAAGGTTTCCACTGCATACCATCCATAGATAAATGGAAAAGCCGAGCTAACAAATAGAGAGGTTAAACAGATTTTAGAAAAGACGGTTAACCTAAATTGCAAAGATTGGTCTCTATGCCTTTCTGATGCATTATGGGCTTATCACACTTAATACAAAACCGTCTTAGGAATGTCTTCATACTGACTTGTCTATGGGAAGCTTGTCATTTATCTGTTGAGCTAGAGTATAAAACTTAATGGGCTATCAAATCTCTTAACTTTAATTTGAGCACTGTAGGTCTTCAAAGAAAGTTACAATTGTCAGAAATAAAAGAGCTACAAAATGATGCATATGACAACTTTAATATTTACAAAACCAAGATAAAAGCAGCTCATGACAAACAGATCTCAAGAAAAGACTTCGAGTTAAATCAACGAATTTATCTTTATGATTCTCGATTGCATTTATACCCTAGAAAGTTGAGATCTTGATATACTAGTCCATTTGTGGTAAGGTTTTTTCTAATGATGTTGTCAAAATTGCTGACCTCAGTGATGGACGAATTTTTAAAGTGAATGGACAGTAGTTAAAAAGCTATATGAAAGATGAGATCCCTCTTATAGATCTTGTCTATCATGCTTGATCAAGTTCAATCTCTCTGTACCATATTTTAGATTTTGTCTATATTTTATATTTTGAATTTTTATTTTTGCTTTTATCTTCTTTTGTATTTTATTTTATTTTCTTCTTTTTCTTATTTTTAATGTGATTTTATTTCCCGGTTAAATGGTGGATACGGTACTCTGTGACTATTAAAGTCGATTTCTAAGTTCCCTAAAAACTGTCCCCCAAACCGTGCATTCATCTCATCTCTTTTTTCCTTTCTTTTAAAATGGATATCATTCTTGCCAACCTTTAAAAAATGATTTCCTTCATTGCCTCAAAATGTTCTACTTAAGATTTAAAAAGCATGGTGTGAAAGACTAAGGTTATTAATGTTGAAGAATATCCCTGCGAATATTCGTTGGTTAATCGAAATCGAAGCCATTGTTCGATTATCTGGTGAGTTTATAAATGATTTTACTTCTTTTATGCCTAGTTTTGGAATAAGCTCTTATGCCAAAGGGTGAAGAGCAAAACGGTTACAAGTCTGTCATAAATGTGCTCGATGAAATTGTAACTGGAGTTGTCATTCTTTAGGGTTTCCATCTAGAAATTGATAAGATAAAACTCACTTCATTAAGGATGGACTGAGTAAAGAGTCTTTGGATGATATTCTATTGACTTTTGTGATGCATCCTTAAGGGCTTTTGCAACTTCAACTTCTCGATTTATGGAATAAATTAAAAAATGAACATCAACAATATAATCTTAGGAATCTAACTTTAAAAAACCTTGTTTGCCAATTTATAAGAAAATTGGATGAGAAGGCTATCCCCGACCCATAAAGGGCGTTTAAGCCTTTACTAGACATAAAACCAGAGGAAAATGTGAGCCACAATCATAACTACCTATACATGCATGCGTCTTAATTTCAACCTTTTTTTAATTTATGTACAATAAGACTACTCATGTAGAGGTCTTAAATTCAAATCATTTGGTTAAATAATCCATTGGGGTCATTTGCTTTGAATTTTTATGTTTTATTTTCAAATCTCTTCTGGCAAACTGCAAGGGTTACCAAAATCAATGTTATCATTTGGTACTTTATAAATACAATACCTCATTTTCTTCATTTTCATACATTGAGATAAAGGTGAGTGTAGATATAGAGGAACCTTAGTTCAATGATTCTGAAATATATGTGTATTTTATGGATCTAGTCCTAGGAAAAATAAAGTGTTTGTAAAGGCAGCAAACAATCTAGGAAAAGTATTAGCTGCAAGAAAAATTCATTTGAAGTATGGAGAAGGTAGCCTTGGGTTAATGGGGTGTGTGTCAATAGTTGCACATTTAGGAGGAAGTCAAGTTTTAGGTATTATTCATATAGTTTTAGCTGTGGAAAAGCTGATTGGGAAAATAATAGGAGAAGAATTACGAGTCTCATCTATGCATAAATGTATAGCTAGAATATTTTACTATACAGAAGCTTTTATTGCTTTACTAGGTGGTTTTAGTACACTGGAAGAAATTTTTTCAAATTGCCTCTTAGACCCAGCTGAATATCCACTAGAAACTCATATGTCCTACAAACTTGACCCATAAATAACTTAGATGGATTGGTCAGTAGGCCATAACAAGCAAAAACTGGATCTGACACTTCATGTGTAAATTTTTCTTACTATTTTTTATTAGCATCATCATTTTAGTTTATATCTGCTTTAATGTCTCTTAGGTTTGTGTCTTTTGAATAACTAGCATTTCAAATAATGTCTCTTATACTTTATCTCTTTTTATTTAAACATTAAGGACAATGTTTCATCTGGTTTGGGGGGAGAATAGTAGACATAAGTTGTATTTTGCATTCAAAAAATAAAATAAATTAAAAAAAAGATGGTAGGGTAAAGAGTTCATTTTTTAACTCTTAAGACATATTGTAGCTCAAATGAGATTAAGAATGGCAGAATAAAGAGTATTGTTTTTTTCTAACTTTCAAAATGCATTTTAACTAACTTCTTGTTATTTTGTTTTATATTTCATTCATTATTATTTATTGCATATAGTCTTGGTAATTCTTATATAAAGGAATTTGCTTTTCTACTTAGGTATTATTTTAAAATTGTTTAGTTTGAGTCACTGTTCTATTTAGGTTACTAAAGAGTCATTTCCAAAATATATTTTAACACAAGTTAAGTCTTGTGTCAAGATGAATGATTCAATTTATATAGTCAAGAGAATTTTTATTTTTAAGTATATATTTTTCTAAGGTTGAGAAAATAGCTTACAAATTTTTATGGATCTTTTAAATTGGTTAATTTTTATTTAGATTGATATTATTCTAATTAAGGAATAAGTTAGTTGTACAGCAAGAGTACGATTTAAAGTGAAATTTTAAATTATGTGTAATATATTTTGGTGTGAAACTATTTTTTATTTTATAATGCTTCCTTGTATTCTTCAAAAACAAAAAAAGCAAAATATATATATAAATAGAAGAATCAATTCAATTTAATAAAGTCTTCATTCAATTTTAGAAGACATATTTTGTATAGCAGTTTTCTCACCAAATTATATTTGTATTATTCGCACAAGACAATTTAAGTCCTAAAATTGGTGCGTGTCAAGAATGATTGATTTCTAAGCAACTGATTTTCTTATTTTATATCAATGTTAGTTTGTATGTCAGTCCTTAAAATTGACTTTTTTCTTGAGTGTTTAACTGTTTTCCAACTTTATAAGAGAAATCCTAACTTTTTAAACAGTCATACATTAGGATATGGAGTTGAGGCTTTTAGTTTGAGAATTTCTCAAAGCTATATATGTTGTGTTTTGTAGTAAGAAGGTTACGGCTTAGTTCACACACAATTTAAAAAGTTATAATTGAAAAAACCATAATAGCAATAGTGATCTTAAATTGCTTTTTGTTTGAAATGCTTAGGTAGTTTTGCATATTCTATCTATGTTTGAATTGCTAAAGACTAGCAATAAGCTAGTTGGAAGCTGTGATGAGCACAATAAAATTCATATTTGTTAAGAGATTCAATCACAATTTAATGTTACTAATTTTAGCATTTTTATATTTTTAAACTTGAAATAAAGTGTTGTCATTAAATTGTGATTAATGAATGTTATTTGCACAGATTTAGTAAAATAGATGTAAATCTTAATGTAAAAATCGAAATGAAGTAATTCTTGAACTTGTAGTAACATAACTCAATCTTACACAAATTTAAAGAATAGTTGAAAATAAAATATAATATTTTATAGGCCAAATTTGGGATACAACAGAACAAGATTACAACTTCGACTCAGCTTAACCCACCTCATGTATTTGGACCATATTTCATAAAATACGTACTCAATTAGTATGATTCTTAAAGCTGAAAAATACTAACTCAATGTCAACAACTCTTATATTGATATCAAAATCTAAAGAATTCGTTATCATGGATCAAATTGTATTGCAAATTGGTAAAAGGGTTGTTGGCTGAAATCTAACATATCTTTGGTATTTTGTCCATATCTCATTAGATACTCATGCAAATTGAATAAATCCCGTGGCTATGGAAAGAAGAGACAAAATAATATAATTTTCATGGCGATCACAATGGCTACGTTGATCATTTCCATTGTAAAATGGGTACAACAATTAGGTAAAGGAGTAGGTGACCTAAATTATTGAAGATTGAAGTCACACTAAACATGTTTCCATTCATTACCATATAAGGACACCCTTATGAGGCTAACGGAAGTTTTTTTATGCTTTACAATTCTTGCATATACTTTCTCTTTAACATACGTTGTAAATTAGGCTAGAGTTCTTGGCACAACTAGAGATGAACTTTTATGTGTAATAAATTTACTTCTATACAATGATTTTTTGTTAAGAGCTACAAATGTTTATAAGTTTGCTTGGTTCTAAACTCTTATATATCATTTTTTTATAATTCAGAGGTTATAATTCTCATGATTCTTGTTGAACTATAGTTTTTACTGGTTATATTATTTTACAAGTTAATATTTTGCTGCAATATTGTCAATCAATATATTGTCGATCTTAGATAACATGTAAAGACAATAATTGTTTAATATTCAAGTTGATCTTTTACTGTAATGTTATCAGAATGATATATTATCAATCTTAGATAACTTATATAGGTGAACCTAGTTTATAATAATGTTTGCAAAGAGTTCAGTCATATCAAATACATGTATTATCAAATGTGTCATATCTTACATATCTTCTGATTGATTGTTTGGGATGTAAAACTTTCAATTGAGTCATAAACATTGAATCAAAGTATAGAATAGATTTATGAAGCCTAATTGTGATTCTCGAAGCCTTGCTTACATCATCATAAGACTTCTCCCTTAATTCATATACAATTCTATCCCATCCACATAAACCAATTAGTTTATTTTCCCCTTTGTTACTGATTTAAAAATTTTTACTTCGCTAACCTATTTTGCCAAAAGCTTCCTTGTGAGGTCGACACCTTAATCTATATTGCAATAGCCATATTACATCTTAAGCATAAACAGTGTCATCCTATTTTTTATGAATATTTTATATTTATGCAATAAATACTTTACTAAATTGCTAATTACATATAATATAGTAAGTTACTTATAACGTTCTAGACATTGAATAATTTGAAGAAGTTTGATTCAGTCTAAAAGAGTTTAGACTATAGCTAAGAGTTTGCAATGCTGAGAGTTATAATTGCTAAGAGTTAGCACTACAAAGAGTTAACAGTTTATAAATATTAATGAAATCTAAAGAATTAGAACCTTGTCTGAAATGGAATAAATACCTGGGATATATTAGCAATGACATAATTGTAAAAAGTTATAAATAGTGCTAAAAAATGTCATTGTGCAAGTATGTTCATAAATGTTATGTTCTTGATCTATCTTTACTATTGTGGATATATTGTTGAAGACCTTATTATAGATAGATTAGTGTATGTCTATATTTGGATGGTCCAGATAGTTAATCTTAGAGACAATAAGCTTAGTGGAAGCTTGTATAGGTAAGCCGGTAATCAGAAAGGACTAGGTAATGAACAGACTCAATGAAGACTTCCAATAGACGTCTTATATAGCCATCAATGGAATTTTTTCTTCAGTTGAGTAGTATTCGTGGTCTTTTAACCTGAGCACCATGATGGCTTGTGAGTGATCCATCATACTTAGGTTACACATATGTCAGAGACCTTTCATAGTCTGATCGCTTAGTATCCTTGGGTATAGTCTAATGCTCATGGAGTCCTATGTCTGGATATAGAATTTGTCAACTCATATGAGTGAGTAGTATATCTTGATGCTCAAAGATTGTATTTTAAAAAGTCTTATGGCTATAAGCAATAAATCTGGGAAAAGAGTTTCCTGTGATATAAAAAATATCGTTAAAGTATATGCATATATTGTTTATAGGAATATGATTATAGAGATAAGTTCAAGGTTAAGTATATGGAGACTTGAGGTGATGATCGATGTCTCCACTCTTTTAGGATATAATTGATGAAGAAAATATATGAATGCGTATTAACCTCGACTTGTATGGTTCAACGCATCATTTTATAATTTCTGTAACATGCGAGTAGAGCATTATTTACGGACTTATGAGAGAGTTCTGTAAGACAAATAAGTGTGACCCTAAGAAGTCTCAAAATATGAAGTGTACTCGTTGAGCACTAGGGAGTGCACTGGATTGAATGGTTCAATTTGAGAAGATCTCAAAAAACAAGATTTATTTTAGGGCTTCTTGGAAAGTTGATAAGCCTTAATTGTTAGGCTAAGTGGGACTTGCCACCTAATATGCTTAATAGTTTTCACATGTCATGCCAAGGTATAAAAATGCCTTGTAATGGCATGACACTTGGCAAGTCATTACATCATTTGAAAGAATGAAAGCATGAAGCTTTGTCAAGTAAAATGGCCACCATTTAAGCTACTATTCAGCCAAATCAAAAGCTAATTGCCACCAAGAAAAATTGCAAGCATGAAGTGTAAAAAATTAAAGCATTGCCATGCTTAAATAAATTAGCTGCTAAAATTGTTATTATTGGCTATATGGGAAGCAACTTTCCCTATAATTAGAAGTGTCTTGTGCAATTCAAATGTAATTATGTGAGAAGAATTACAAAGTTTATTTTAAGACTAAAAGTTAGTCACTAGCCCGAGATAAATGTTTTAGAAGCAAGGGTTGCTTCTATAAATCCTGCTAATATAGAAAGTTACCATTATAGATCCAATTATCTTACCACGTCTTGAACTAGAATTGTTATAAGTACACTTGAAGGGTGAGTTCCCTTTATCTCATTAGTGTAATAAGATATATATATTTTATATTCTGCTACACATATTTTGCAGGTGAGATATGTAAAATTAAAAAAATTAAATGCACACATTCACCCTACGCACAACACACTTACATATTCCCAAGTTTTTGTCTTTATTTTAAACAAGGTTCTAACTCTTAGAACTGCTAACTCTTAACCGTTGACCTAAATTTCTTTAAATCAAATCTAAGCTTTATTAGATCTACAATGTCCGAAAAGTAAAAAGCTTGGTTCCATATATATAATATTAACTATTATATATGAAGTGTTTAATGTATAATTATTAAACAATTAATATTCATACAAAATTAAAGTGTCATGTAAGCACTAACTGCAACAACTCTCACTAGCTTTAGTACTATTTTCGATAATATCTAATACCCATTGAATCCTCGTGTTTCTCGAAAACCTTAAAAGTTAAGGCCTTAATGAGTAGGTCCGCTATATTTTCTATAAAATTTATTATACATATTATAAAATCTCCTCTAGTCAATATTTCTCTAATTATATGGTATTTCATATCCACATACTTAGACTTCTGGTGTGCCTTTAGCTCCCTACCTTAAGTAATTTTCTACTACTGTTGCAATATAGTGGGATAGGATTCATTGAACTTAGGACTATCCCAAGCTTCGTGACAAACTTGCATAACTACATTACTTTCTTTGCAGCTTTTGAAGTTGTAATGTATTTCTTCTTCTAAGGTAGAATTAGTTGTGGATGCCTATTTTACACTCTTCTAACCGATTGTGGTATAGTTGAGAAGAAACACATATCCATATATGGACTTTCTGTCATCTGAATCAGATTGGAAGTCTGAATTAGTGTATTCTCTCATTTGTAAGTCACTTTTTTCATAAATTAAAAACTTATCCCTTGTACCCTTAAGTTATTTCAGGATATATTTCATGGCTATACAATGGTCGATGCCTAGATTAGATTGATACTGGCTCATAACACTTACAGCCATTCTGATGTCAAGCCTCTACATAATATGGAGTACATCAGGCTATCAATAGTTAATGCATATGATATGTTAGACATTCTAACCCTTTCTTCTTTCTTCTGAAGAGCCATCCTCCTAAAAAAATGAATGTCATCTTTAAAAAGTGCATAAACTATCTCACAGTTATTGAAGCTATACCTTTTAAGAAAATATTCTCTGTACGAGGATTAGGAGAGTCCTATCAACGTCCTAACTCTATCTCTATTAAGCTTTAAAACTAGTATACAAGAAGCCTCTCTCAAATCTTTTATAGAGAAGTTCATACTCAAATAACTCGTAACTGACTGTAACATACTAATATTATATATGATAATAAGTATGTCATCTACATAAAGAAAAAGAAAGATAATCATGATCCCACTGACTTTTCTATACACGTACGCTTCTTCTTCATTTTGATAAAACTAGACTCTCTAATTACTTCATCAAAATGAAGATTTTAGCTTCGAGAGGCCTATTTAAGTTTATAAATAGACTTCTTCAGTCTGTACACTAGATTAAATGTCAGGTTGGATGTAAAACTTTCAGGTTGCTCTATAAATATCTCTTCCTCGAGATATCTATCCAGGAAAGGCTTTCTTATAATCAATCTCAGATTGCTGAGTATAAACTTTTGTAACCTGTCAATCTTTGAAGATCTCTACTTTTTTATTGAGCCTATGCTTTTATTTGTAAACCCATTTACAACTAATAAGAGCAATTCTTTTGAAAATCTCAACCAAGTCTTAGACTTGATCGTCATGTATAGAGTCAATTTTGTATTTCAAGGCTTCTTCCCATTTTTTTGAATTGATGTCCAATATCCTCTCTTTCTAAGTTAAATGATCTTTTCTTCATTTAAAAACCTTCTAGGGCATCGTTAGGTATCATTCCATACCTTACTGGTCGCATTGACATTCTTTTCAACCTAAGTAGAGGGTGTGTCAAAGGTATCTCACTCGATAGAGCTAGAGGTTTCATCATCGATTCATAAATCATTTTCTATCACTTTTACAATCCCTATGATTCATGAGAAACTATTTATCTTAAAAAATGGCATTACGAGTAACAAACATATTTTATTCCTCTAGATTATATAACCTATTAGAAATGGTGTTTACGCACCATTTTAATTTTGTATGAATATTCATTGTTCAATATTTATATAATAAGCATTTTGATTAAGTCATTGTTATTAGATATATATGGTAAGATACTTGTAACATTTTAGACAATATATGATATAAAAGAGTTCGGATCTGATCTAAATAAGCTTAGTCTAGGGCTAAGAGTTAGTAATGCTGAGAGTTATAATTGCAAAGAGTTAGCAAGTTATAAGAGTCACTGAAATCTAAAGAATTAGAACCTTGTCTGAAATGGGACAAAGACTCGAAGGTATATTAATAGTGACATAGTTGCAAAGAGTTATAAATAGTGTTAAGAAATTTCATTGTGAAAGTATGTTCTTAAATGTCATATTCGTAATCTATTTTCACTGATGCAAATTTATCGGTGAAAACCTTATTTAAAATAAATCGGAATATGTTTATATCTGGATAGTTTTAGTAAACCATGAGCTTAATGGAAGTTGGTATAGATATGTAGGTATTTAGTAAGGACTGCATACTGAACAGACTCAATTAGGATCTCCAATAGCATCCCATAAAATCATCAATGGATGATCCTTTCGAGTTAAGTAGTACTCAATTAGGATCTCTCATCTCATATTTCTTTAAACCCTAAGTGAACCAACAACTAAGCACATCATTGTCACCAATAAAAAATTCGTCATTGTTGCCACAAGTGAATCAATCGCCACCATGATTGCTTGCCACGAAACATCCTTGCTTGGCTACTATAACAACCTAACTTGGTCGCAAGGGAGAAATTTTGATGAATTGTAATGGTTGTGCATTGCAATAGCCTGGAATTTTTTAAATAAATTGCAATGATCCGAATTCTTTTATTTACAGTGTTGGGTGGTGAATTGTAGTGCCAATAGTTTTCTATTTGATATTGTTAGATTAATTTTGAGATTAAAGATTAATTTAAATAAAATATTAATACGATGTTATGGGGTTAATCTTGAATGTTTGATGCTAAAAATTTTGAATTGCTTAATGCTACAATAAATTTTGGGATGAAATAAAGTGATTAATTTGGAGAAAATATTTTGAATTTTGGAGATTAATGAATAATGAATTATTGATTTTGTAATAATATTTTTTAAAATTAGTTATATATTATTGATTTAAGGAGAAAATTATTTTAAAAAAAAATTAAATTATCATGTAAAGAGAATGATTGTTAAGTCAACTTTATTATTAGGGCAATTTCATCTTTTTACAAGTTCTGACATATTTATAATTAATTTTAACGAATTCTATAAGTGCTTTTTTGATTACTTGGATCTCAAATATTTTTATTGTACTTTCTTGTGTAATGTTAGGGTCGGTGCTTACATGTCATCTCTGAATGTATATATACTTGTATATTTATACAAGTGTATATTCTCATTAAATCGTCAATACCTATTTATATGGTACTATGCATGTAACATTACACACATTATACGATCTGAAGAAGTTCACATCAGATCTAAAGGAGTTTAGTAAGAGCTATTAGTCAACTACGCTGAGAGATATAAATGCTAAATATTAGCACAGTTAAGTATTATCTGGTTATAATACTCAGTAGATACAAGAGTTGGAGCCTTACTTTAATGGGACATAGACCTGGGAATATACTAGTAACTACATAGTGGCAAGAGTTGCAAACAGGTGCCAGGAAATGCAAGTTGCGCAAGTATGTTCTTGAATAATTATCCCTAATCTATTTCTGCCGATGCGGGTCTGTCGGTGGATATCTTTATATATAGATCAGCATATGTCATACTTATAGGGTATAGATGGTCGTTCCTAGCCGACTGTGAGCTTGGAGCTCGTATTGATATATGGATATCTAGTTAGGACTGGATATGGGACAGACTCACGAAGGTCTCCGATAGACACCCAATGTAAGTGGTCAACGGAGGGTCCTCTCGAGTTGAGTAGTATACGTGGTCCTTTGACCTGAGTGCCACAGTGGGCTTATAAGTAATTCACTATACTTTGGTTCCACGCATGTCACAGACCTTTCATAGTGTGACCGCTAGGTGTCGCCGATTATGGTCCGATGCTTATGAAGTCTGATATGTACAGATATGGGATCCGTCAGCTTCCATATGGAGTTAGATATCCAGATGTTTCGAGATGGTATCTTAGAAATTCTTGTGGCCACAAGCAATCATCCTAGAAAAGAGTTCCACCAGGGTGGAATAATATGGCAAAGGAGTTTGTGCATATTATTTAGTGAGATACAAGTCTGGAGATAAGATATGGATAAGCACTAAGAAATTTGACGGTAATAATCTATATCCCCAGTACATCCAGGATATCATGACGGAAGGACTATACATATGCATTCTAACCTCTGCTTGTATGGTTCAACGCGCTGATTTGTATATTTGTGACGTGTGCGTGAGGCATTGCTCACAAACTCATGGAATAATTCCATTTGACGAATCGAGCGTAGGACCTAAAGAGTCCTGCGATATGGAGTGTACTCATTGTGCACTAGGACAGCGTACCGGATTAAATTGTTTAATCTAGTAATATTCAGAAATATCACGGAAATGCGTACGTGTCAGCATTTAAGTGTTAAATACAACAATTAGTCAATATTTGTTATTTACTAATTGTATAATGACACATAGCTCATTATGGACCCTCAGTTGAGTTTACCCAAGTATGAGTTTGGTGAGACCCACTAGAGGGTAAACTTGGTAACTATTCATGAGGGGTAAAATAGTCATTTCACACTTTAATTATTTAATAATTAAATAATCAAAATATCTCTCTTATTTTATTATATAATATATTATTATATTATATTTATAATAATATTATATTTTGTGTGTCAAATAGTTGGCACCCATTAGTATTATTTTATTATTATTATATAATATATTATATTATATTATTATTTTAATATATATTAGATATATATAAAGAGAAAGAGAAAGAGAAGTGCGTTTAATGTGTGTGTTTTGGTGGTGAACTAAGAGAAGAAATGGAGAAAAAAGAAAGAAGAAAAAATGGAGCCGAAGGAAAGAAGAAGAAAAAAATAAAATTATTTTATTTTTTTATGGTTTCAATTGAAGTAATAGTAGATTGCTTTAAACTTTCTATTTTTTATCTTTTTTTCAAAAAGGATAAAAACACACACCCGTCATTTTGAGATTTAAGAGTTAAACCCAATGTTAAGTATAAGGCTACTGTTTTAGCTCACCAAACCCACCGTGTTGGTGACTAAAACTGTCTGTGAGTTGGTCTTTATGCGGACTTCGAAAAAAATACGTGTATAACGTTACACGTTGAGGTGAGTTCTCTATACTACTAATATATTATTGTGATTAATATATTTTATTTATTGTGTTTATTGTAATTTACACGCTTCCGCTGAGTAGAATATGTATAAGATACGTATTTTAGGCAATAGACACAATTGCATATGCATACACCCACATATATTAGATCCGAAGACAACACTTACAACTCAAAAGCTTTGTAGCCATCTATTTTCTCTCTTATAGTTTTTTCTAATGCTTGATTATTTCTAAAGGGTTGCAAATGTTTGTATAATATTTAAAAGATCCATAGAAACCTTATTTTTAGTTGGAATAAGAGTCCATGCATTATAAGATTCCAAAAACTGACTTTGGGACACATTCTTTCACGAAACATGAAATTCTACGTATGTTGGCGCCTAGGCACCAACTTTTTTGCCAAGATTGGTGCCTAAGTGTCAAAGCCTGTATTTTATGCAGTCCTTTAGTATTGGCGGATCTAAGGTACATATGGATGTATGCATGTGTAATTATGTCTATTGCCTAACACAGCGAAAACGTGTAAATTTTGCAATAAACACAATTAATATAATATATTAATCACATTAATATTTTTATAGATTAGAAAACTCACCAAAACGTGTAACGTTATGCACGTGTTGTTTTTGGAGTCCGCATGACGACCAACTCGTGTGTAGTTTTAGTCACCAATACGGTGGGCTTGGTGAGCTAAAACAGCAGCTCCATATTCAGCCCAGGATTAATTCTTAATCCAAAAATAGGCGGGAGTGTGTTTATATCATTTTTTCCAAAATGATAAGAAATAGAGAGTTTGAAGTAATCGAACATTACTTCAATTGGATCCATAAAGAAAAATAAAATAATTTTATTTTTCCTTTTTTTTTTCTTCTTCTTCTTCTTTCTTTCTTTCTTCTTTCTCTCCGTTTTGGCTTCCCTTCTTCTCTCGGCCAATTTGGCCAAATTTAATATCTTTCTCTCTTTCTTTTTCTTTATATATATATATATAATATAATATAAAAATAATAATATATTATATAATATAAAAAGAAAGATATTTGATTATTTAATAATTAAATAATTAAAATGAGAAATGACCATTTTGCCCATCATAAATAGTTTCTAAGTTCACCCCTTAGTGGGTCTCACCAAATTCCATACTTTGGTAAACTCAACTGAGGGTCCACAATACGCTACGTGTCATAATACAATTAGTAAATAACAATTATTGACTAATTGTTGTATTTAACACTTAAATACTGACACGCACGCATTCCTGTGATATTGCTGAATATTATTGGATTAAATAATTTAATCTGGCACGCTGCCCTAGTGGACAACGAATACACTCTATATCGCGAGACTCTCTAGGTCCTACATCCGATTCGTCAAATAAAACTATTCCATAAGTCCGTGAGTAATGCCTCACGCACACGTTACAGATATACAAACCAGCGTATTGAACCATGCAAGTTAAGGTTATAACGCATACATATAGTCATTCCGTCAGATATCCTGAATGTGCTGGGATATAGATTATCATCGTCAAATCCCCTAGTGCTCATCCATATCTTATCTCCAGACTTGTATCTCACGAAACAATATGCGCAAACTTCTTTGTCATATTGTTCTACCCTGACGGAACTCTTTCCCAGGATTGATACTTGTGGCCACAAGATTTTTTAAGATACAGTCTCAAATCATCTAGATAATGAACTCCCTATACAAGCTGACAGATCCCGTATCTGTATACACCGAACTCCATAAGTATCGGACCATACCCAGCGACACCCAATGGTCACACCATGAAAGGTCTGTGATATGCGTGGAACCAAAGTATGGTGGATCGCTTACAAGCTCACAGTGGCACTCAGGTCAAAGGAACACGTATACAACTCAACTCGAGAAGACCCTTCGTTGACGGCTTATATAGGATGTCTATCGGAGGCCCTCGTGAGTCTGTCCAATATCTAGTCATAACTGGATATCCATATGTCAATACGAGCTTCAAGCTCACGGTCAGTTAGGAATGACCATCTATATCCTATAGGTACGACATATGCTAATCTATATAAAGGTATCCACCGACAGATCCGCATCGGTAGAAATAGATCAGGAATAATTATTCGAGAACATACTTATGCAACTTGTATTTCGTAACACCTAATTGCAACTTTTGTAACTATGCAGTTATTAGTATATTCCCAGGTCTATGTCTCATTACAAACAAGGCTCCAACTCTTGGATCTACTGAGTATTATAACTAGCTAACACTTAACTGTGCTAACATTTAGTATTTATATCTCTCAGCGTAGCTAACTATGAGCCCTTATCTAAACTTCTTTAGATCTGATCTGAACTCCTTCAGATCTACAATGTCTGTAACGTTACATACATAATACCATATAAATGGATATTAGCGATTTAATGGGAATGTACACTTGTATAAATACACAAGTATATGTACATTCAGGGATAGCACATACGCACTGACCCTAACATTTAGCTCATCTTGTGCTCTCCTCCTTGCTTATAACTTTTGTTTTTAATCATTTCTTGTCTGTCTAACATGTACTTGATCTCGTTTCTATTGGGGTCGGTGCTTACGTGTCATCCCTAAATGTATATATACTTGTATATTTATACAAGTGTACATTCTCATTAAATCGCTAATATCCATTTATATGGTATTATGCATGTAACGTTACAGACATTTTAGATCTGAAAGAGTTCGGATCAGATCTAAAAGAGTTTAGATAAGGGTTCATAGTCAGCCATGCTGAGAGATATAAATACTGAATGTTAGCACAGTTAAGTGTTAGCTGGTTATAATACTTAGCAGATCCAAGAGTTGGAGTCTTGTCTGTAATGGGACATAGGCATGAGAATATACTAATAACTACATAGTTGCAAGAGTTACAATTAGGTGCCAGGAAATGCAAGTTGCATAAGTATGTTCTCGAATAATTATCTGTGATCTATTTCTACGGATGCGGGTCTATCGGTGGATATCTTTATTGTCACGCCCTAGATCCAAAAAATCTAACATACGACATAACTTACACTCATTCAATAACGTGCACTTATAATTAATATTGTATAAATTTTGAAACTTGAATTCTACATAGGAATCCTTAATAAGTTCAACACAAAGTTCTACTTATGACCATAATTGGTGAAATATAAACCAAATACAATCACACCTAATAAAATAATACACAAGAATTTATTTAATAGGGACAAATCAATATCTTAAATCACGAGTTCACAAATGAAACACTCAGCAACCTAGCAACTTAGGAAACCCAAGAGACAACAGAAGCCTTACCAAATCCGCTAAGCACACATATATCTTATTTACCTGATTTCACTATAAACTATAATGAGTATAAAACTCAGTAAGCATACTAATTTTTCATATATCAAAATACAAATACATATATATACACAATATATATGTATGATATGTCGTAATAAATTAAAATTATAATCTTATCAAATCACATGTCAGGTAGGTGCTTACACATTCTTTCAAAATATATAAGAGGAATACCATCACTCAACTACTACTTAATAGAATTTTCATATCACATATCACATAATGAGCCAAATGTCATCCGTTGATGACATACCGTATGAGAGGAATAGCACAAGTGAGGTTTAAATTACACATATATAATGCTCATGCCTGAATGTAAGAGCCAAACCCTCATATTGATCATCAGTGAGTCATCTCACATGCACCAATACGCCACCACACGAATGTGATGACTCACTCTTTAGGTATCAATAGGATCCTCCCTATATACGGAATATCTAACATATACCAATCTAGAAAGAAAGGCTACACATAAAGGCTCCACAAATTACATAAGGTGCCTATTAAGTAAATAGTGAGTTCAAACATCCTTAAAACACAAAATGTATCTTGTGGACATTTTCCACTTCAAAAATTTTCTTTGTTAAACATATTTCATTTTGAAAGCTCACTTTCATAAACACGTGTATGTCTATGCTCAAAGTTAATGTTCACATTCATAAACATATGTCTTTCACATTTAATATCAAATATACTTTGGCATAACATCAATATAAACATATTTCTAAGCACATTTACAAAATCATACATAAACAATTACTATATTTATTATAATTTCAGTAAAAGTCTAGTATACTTACCTCTTAACACTTTCAAGTACAAGGCTTAATTCTCCTTAACCTATCAATGGAGATTAATCCTTTCATAAGTCTCACCATTAATACAAAATACTTTAAATAGCTTACAAAATTATACATATTGTACTTATCACATCGAACTGGTCGAATTACTTGGTTTCTCAAAACCTGTCATTTTGACCAATTACACTTATCAAAATTTTCTTATACATCAAATGATATCCAATTGCTCCAAAATCAAAATATATCTTTCTTGACTCATATATCCTTCTTATATATGAATATTATATCATAATTTTTACACAATCTATTTCATAAACATCATCAAATCTAAATTATTATCCTAACAGAATTAAGATATTTACTTAATAGCATTCAATCTCCCAATTTTATAAAATCACATACTAACAAAAATTATAAAACTACCATATAATTACTCTTAACATATATCTCAATCCATGATAAATATTTTACTTCAAAATTCCTGCCAAAAGTATTTTAGAACTATTTTATTTTATAGCTTTAAAAATCTGTTCATCAAACAGTATAGTGAGCTGATACACTTTAGAAAATCATAACAATTTTATCACATTGATCTAAATTTTCAATTTTTAATATATCATATTAGATACATAAATTTATCATATTCCCTAAATTCGTAATTTTTAAAGATCATTCAGCAGATCAACTATTATTTGTCACTGTAGTATACTGTTAATACAAGAAATTTCTAGAATTACAAGGTCATTTTTATAAATTCACTAAAAATTTAATTTTTGGAATTTTCAATCGATTCAAAGTTTCAAATGATTCTAGACATGTCTAGTTTCATATTCTCAAAATCCAAAACTAGAATCAAAGCACAACAATTTATAAAATTTTTGGATCAAGAGACTATCAAGTAGAAATTCTGCAATTCATCATGATTTATCAAGTTATCTACATAATTCATCATGATTTATCAATTCATCATGATTTATCAAGTTATCATCAATTCTCAATATATCTTACAAAATCCACATCAAATTCCCAATTTGTCATTTTTCAGAAATCAAAACTTAAAGAAATTAACTTAATTAACACCAATAAATTGAGAAAGAGTTATGATGTACCTCTTAAAGCCTAAAATTTCAATTTCTTTTTCTTTTTCTTCTTCTTCTATTTCTCTCCCTTCTATTTCTCTCTTGTCTCTCTCTAAAAGGGGTAGCTCGATAAAAAAATGAGTGAATTAGGGTTTAAAATGTGTATTTTTATACTAAGAGGCTAACTTTTAGTATTTATGAATTAACTCCTAAAACTTTTAAAGTATTATAATTTGGTCCCTAAAATAAATCTAAAGTCTTGCAAATAAACCCAATACTAATAGTAGGTCCTTAATCTATACAAACATTACTAATAATAATACATAAATTAAGTATCATCCACATACAAATAAAAAATGAATATTATATATATATGTAAATACTTATTCTTATCGGTTGTGGATAAGCGGTTATTACAATTCTCCCCTTCTTATAAGAATTTCGTCCTCGAAATTCATGACTTAAGTAACCAGATGAGGATACTTAGATCTCATTTCCTCTTTTCATTCCTAAGTTGCCTTTTCAACTGTATAGTTTCTTCATAAAACCTTTACAAAGTAATCTTCTTGGTATATAGGATTTGCTCATTTTGGTCAAAAATCTTAATAAATACTCATTAATGTGTTAGATTATCTCTAAGTTTAAGTGATTTATAGCTTAGTATATGAGAGGAGTGTTAGGGTATGTGCTTACGCGCCATCCCAGTTTGTATGAATATTTAGTTTGTAATATTTATACAATGCATATTTTATTAAATCGCTGATAACTTTTATTAAATGGTAGTGAAGCTTGTAACATTATAAACATGATATGATCTAAATGAGTTCATATCTGGTTTAAAGAAGTTTAGACCATGGCTAAGAGTTAGCAAAGCTGATAGTTATAAATGCTAAGTGTTAGCAGGTTATAATAGCCAGCGGGATCTAAAAAGTTAGAACCTAATCTATAATGTAACAAAGACCTGAGAATCTACTAGTAATGACAAAGTTGCAATAAGTTGTAATACACACTAAGAAATGTCATTATGGAAGTATCTTCTCAAATAAAGAGTTCCTGATCTACGTTCACCAATGTGGGTCTATCGGTGATACACATAGATTAGTGTATGTCTATAGCTGTATCGTTCACGGACTTGTGGAATAATTCCATTTGACGAATCGGGCGTGGACCTAGGGAGTCCCAATATGAAATGCACTCTTTGAGCACTTGGGCAGCGTACCGTATTGAATAGTTCAATACAGTAAAATCCAGCAATTTACTAAGGTTACGTTAACTAAAGTGAATAGTCAAATGGTGGGACCCACTTTAGGTTAACTTAGTAACCGAGTAAGGACATAATTGTAATTTCACTTGATAATTATTTAATTGTTAAATAATTCTAATAAATATTTATTTATTTAATTGTTGAATAAATAATTTATGTTTAACTAAGGTTAAGAGTTAACCATTTAGTTAAATTAGATTAACAATACTTAATGGTTAAGTAAAAGTTAACATAACCATGATTAAGTTAGTTAATTATAGTTAAAATATTTAAATGTTCTTTAACTTAACTAAAGTTAAGTGTTAACTATAGTTAGAATATTTAAATGTTAATTTAACCTAACTAAAGTTAAGAGTTAACTAAGATTAGGTTAGGTTAAATACAAATTGAAATTAAGTGAAATTAATTGTAATGAAATGAAATTAATTTTATTTGTATAAATAAGACAAATGAAAATTAAATTCATAAGTCTTTTTTGTTAATTTGATTTTGAAAATTTTGGTCAGCCAATTCAAAGAGAAAAAAGAGAAATTGTTTTCTAAATTATGGATTCAAGAGTTGAATTCATTATTTTCTTTTAAGGCATAAAACCAATTTAGCAAAATAGGTTTTGATTAATTGTTAATCAAAAAGGAAAAATTAATATCATGAGTTTAAGTGGTTAAACTTCTACTGGATCAAAGGCTGTCATTCTAGATAATCAAACCCACCATTGTTGATTACTAGAATTGATCAAAGACAACATTTTGGTGGACTTCAACAATCTCCATCCAAAGGCTTCAAAGGTTATTCCTCAATTTCGTTTCTGTTAATTCAATTAATATATTTTGATTGTGTTTACTGCAATGTTTTAAGCTTCCGCTGCTTCATTATATGTATGAGATATGTATATATTGTTGTTAAACACAAAACCCACATGCATACACCCATGAATGGACAACTCCCAACAAGGAGTACGAAACATATATCCGTAAAATAAACACATGGCATACATTATGAACTTATAATAATAATGTGAAAGGAAAAGTTGATCAACCACATCATCTGTGTCTTCAAGGATCTCAATTGGACCAATAAATATTGAGTTTAATTATAATATTTATACACACATATTTTTATTCTTTTCACCCATTCATTCAATATTTAATAGGCATCTATACACTTTACCTTTTATTCATAAAAAAATGACATAGATGTAAAATACCCATACTAATATCTTAAATATAATTCTTAACTCCGATGAAAATTTAATCCCTTCAACATGTACTCCTGTGTCATAATATCATTCATTATCTTGATATCATTCTCAAAATGAAAATAATTTAGCATCTACACAACTAAGTTGTCATTCAAATCTAAAGTTTCAAATCAGAATGTTGAAGGCATTATCTTAAATGATTAAAAATCAACTTCAATAGATAGACCTTTAGTTCAATTAATTCTTAAACCATAGATCTCAGCATTATATCACTTACTTTAACTCGTTAAAATATAGTCCATCTTATTGGACATCATTTTCTCTTTGAGTTTGACATGTCTGCTTTTCTTAATATGCTCAGTTTCAAACAGAAAAATATTCCTCTAGCACAATTACTGCAATGGCAAAGATGATTTTTCAACTATTCCTTTAATGTCATCCACATAAAAAGAAAGGATAAAATGTCACGCCTCAGACTCAAAAGATCTGACACACGATATAACTTACACTCATTCAATAATGTGCACTCATAATTAATATTTTATAAAATTTCAAACTTGAATTCTACATGGGGATCCTTAGTAAGTTGCTAATAGGTTCATCACAAAAATTAACCTATGACCATACTTGGTGAAACATAAACCACATATAACCACACTTAATAAAATAATACATAAGTATTTATTCAAATACAACCACATAGAACCTAAGGAGTCCCGTGATATGGAGTGTACTCGTTATGCATTGGGACAGCGTACCAGATTAAAGTGTTTAATCCAGCAATATTTAGCAATACCACGAAAATGCGTACATATCTATATTTAAGTGTTAAATACAACAATTAGTCAATAATTATTATTTACTAATTGTATAATGATACGTGGCACATTGTGGACCCTTGGTTAAGTTTATCCAAGTGTGAAATTTGATGGAACCCACTATGGGGTATACTTGGTAACTATTTATGAGGGGCAAAATGGTCATTTTATACTTTAATTATTTAATTGTTAAATAATCAAAATATCTCTCATTATTTTATTATATTATATATTATTAGATTATATATTATTATTATATTAGATAATGTGTGTGAGAGAAAGAAAGAAGAAATGGAGAAGAAAAGAAGAAGAAGGGAACCAAAAAAGAAAGGAACAAAAAAAGGGAAAAATGAAATTGTTTCATTTTTCTTTATGGTTCTAATTGAAGTAATGGTGAATTGATTCAAATTCTCAAATTCTTATCCTTTTAGAGAATAGGATATAAACACACACCCGGCCATTTTTGGAATTAAGAGTTAATCCCATGCTGAATATCAGACTGCTATTTTAGCTCACCAAGCCACTGTGTTGGTGATTGAAACTGCACGCGAGTTGGTCTTCATGCAGACTCCAAGAAAATACGTGTATAATGTTACTTGTTGAGGTGAGTTCTCAACCTTACTAATATATTAATGCGATTAATATATTATATTTATTGTGTTTATTGTTTAATTTAATGCTTTCGCCGCATAGAATATGTATATGATACGTATTTTAGGCAATAAACACAATAGTACATGCATACACCCACATATATTAGATCTCCGACAATAGTTTCAACTCTTCATTTGTCTTTAACTTAAAATTATACTCAAATAAAACCTTGAATCACTAAATTTCAACAAACCCCTTCTTTGAAAATTTCTTCAAAAAGCTTTCTAAGATTCACCTACACCAACACTTAATTTACTTAGTGTTAACTTTAATTAAATCTTTACACAGACTTAACTCCTCTTGTACATGTGACTTCGATCTCCAAAGATACGAATGCATATTCCCTCGAATAAATCTTTGTATTGTGATTTTTCATGTCACTCTTGACATCATAATCATAATCTCTTAATGGCTTAAACTTATTCTTGCCATTAACACTCTTACCATGTATTCTCTTTTGACCCATATTACCTTAGAATAAAATTCTCCAATGCTGCCTCTTGATCTACCTTCCCTCAAAAATCCATATTGAGCCAACTATAGTATTTCTATTAAACTTATATAGCCCATTGTGCTTCTTACCATTCATCATCACTATAGATACTTTCACCACTTTCAGTATTCCATTTTTTACTTTGAATGAACACCCATCTTAATGTAGCAATCCTAGGGATATCGAGTTCCTTTTAACTTTAAGAATATGTCATACACTAAGTAACTCCCTAATGTTTTCATTATGCATTCTCATCCTATATTACCAATCCCTATGACTTTGCAAGCTATATTATTACTAATTAGTACTTTTTATCCCTAATAAATTTATAATTGGTAAACAAAGATCTATCAGAGCACATATAAAAACAACAACTATAATGAATTATCTATTTTATAGCATACTTCCCATCAGAAGCTACAAAGAATTCTACAATCTCATAGTTTTCCTTACAAACTATTACGGCATCTCTAACTTTCTTTCTTTCTAGACAATCCCTTATTAAGTTCCCTTCTCTCTTATAATGATAGTACTTCTTAGACTACCCCTAATTGATTATTTTTTTCATTTCTTCCTTTTGTAACCAAACTTGTTACGCTACCAGACTCAGATTATTTATCCAATTCTTTTGATTTTAACAAGGCTTTAAGATCACTCATCGTTAAAGTCTCTCTACCATATATATATATATATATATATCCATAGAGTACTCATAACTAAAAAATAAAGAATATAACAAGATAATTACCTTATCTTCATGTTCAATTTTGATGTCAACAGTCTCAAGATCTATGATTATCTTGTTGAAGGCATCAATGTGGTCTTTAATTAAAGCTCCTTTAGCTATGGACAATACGTATAAATTCTTCTTTATATACAAATGATTCGCCAAAGAATTCGTCATGTAGAAGGTGTCAAGCTTCTTTTAAAGGTCAATTATCATCTTCTCTTCAGCCATGTACCTCAGAACTACATCACTCACTAATAGAATTATACTATTGTGGGCTTTCTTTTGAATATCTCTATTAACCTCAAATCTAAATGTCGTAATTTCTTCTTTTTGCTGGTTGTTGTTTAAGTTTTTTCAAGAGTTGAATCTAATCCTTGACTCACTAGTAAAGCCATAACTTTCATCTTCTATAAATTAAAATCATTCTACCCATTGAAATTTTCAACTCCATACTTGTAAGTTACCATGATTGAACAACTTATATTCTGCTATATCACTTAGGTATTGACCTTGGCTCTAATACCACTTGTTAGGGGTTTTTAGCGTACACTCTAAAAATCTTATAAGCACTTTGTGAAAAACTTCAATCATAAGTAACTAAGAATAAGAAAAGATCAAAATAAAGAAGTAAGCAATCATACAAGAAAGTTTACATGGTTTAACAATAAACTCCTATGTCCATGATTGATCACAAGATCCTAGGTTGTTTTATTAGTTCATAAAGAACTTAGATTACAAAGATCTCTCTCAAGAGATAATTAAGGAATATAATTAATAGACAAGCTCTTATATAATTTATCAGTGCTTTCTTGATCACTCAGATCCTAAGCACTTCTATAACATTCTCTTGCTCACTTAGCACTCAAGGCTTTCTATCTCTTTATTTTCTCAGAGTTACTTTCTAATAATTGATTTAATTCTAAAGGGTTACAAGATTTTATATATTTTTTAAAAGATCTCTAGAAATCATATTTCTAGTTGGAATAAGAGTTCACATATTATAGGAGTCCAAAAACTAACTTTGGGATGCGTTATTTCACAAAATAGGAAATTTTGCGTATGTTTGCACCAAGGCGCCAACTTCACAATCTAATTAATTAAAGCATTTACATTAACATAAAATTTCTTAATTCTCCCACATCCTACTCATCTTCTAATTTTCATATGACTCTATTTGCATTATCTTTCTTAGTGAGGACATGATAATTTTTTTAAATAAGTTTTCAAGATTCATAATCATTGGCTTGTAAATATGTGATCATTTTATTTTTCCACTGGTTATATAAAAGTATGGTGGCTTAATTATAGATTGTCCTTCTACGTGTGCCATTCTAGGATCTCTCTAAAGACAATTAAGTCCTTAAATAGAGAACGGACTTTGATATCAAATGAAAGTCTAAAGATGGGTTTTAGAATTACAATTCAAGATGAGGTTGAACTGGATCTCTATACTTATAAATAAGCAATTAATCTATAACTTAAACTATAGCAAAGTAAAAGATATTTAAACGAATAGGTAGAATATACTAGAAAGAACTATAGAAACTCACAAAAAGAGCATAGGAGAAAGTTAATACAAGATGTTTATATGGTTTGACCCTTAACCTTACTTATATCCACACCTTGAAGCAAACTATACTTGAGGATTCTATTAGTTTGGTTTATTTTCGAAAACTTTTTGATTAACTTTCCAAGTGTTAATCAAACTATTACAACCAATCGGTTTACCAAATACCAAGTAAACCTTCACAAAGTTATGAATAAAATGACAAAAGCTCTTTTAAAGAGTAGATACAAAACTTTCATACAAAGATGAGTGTTTTTATTATTTAAAAATGATATGAATATTATATAGTACTTCTCTTGTGTCTTAAGTTTAAATGAGGTTTGTATTTATAGAGAATATAAAAAAATAACCATTTACAACAATTACAAAAAATTTAAAAATTTATGAAAAAACAAACCATTTACAACAATTAGAAAAAAATTCAAAAAATTTCCCTAATTGCATAACCAGTTTTGTAAAACAGGATAGCCACTTTGCAATATTGGACAACCGTTGTTGTAAACTGCACATCAGCTTTGGTCCAAGTTAAAAAATATGATCATTAAGGTCCAAACCACATGGTTGGTCGATTCTCAAATCTCACAATCGGTTTCAATTTGGTTGTATCCAATTTATGCCTATTTTTAACTAATTTGATTTTGTTTAAACCAATTGAGAAACTAGTTCGCAAACTACCGTAGTCATTTTATACTGGTTCTCAAACTGTACAACCGCTTTGGCACTTTTTCACTTTGTGTATGCTTGGTTCATTTTGTCATAACTTATCTAAGAAAACTTTAAATTGACTTTCATAAAATTTATTGGAAAGCTGACAAAATTATATTGTGCATAGAGTCAGTCTCACATAGTACTAGTATAATTTTCAATTTACTTTTTTGTTTTCTTAAAATAATTGTTTTGCTTTTATTATTATCAAAATCTTCAAGGTCTTAGTCCAACAATTATTTTATTTGTATTTGGAACAAAATTGTGACAATGTAACATTAAGTTATGTCTTTTGTTACTTCTTTTAAATATAAATAAAGGAGAAAATAAAATTTAATATGTTATTAAAGAACGTAACATAGCAAGATAAACTAGATTTGTATTTTGTTAAAAAGAAAAAGAAATATACAATTAATTTAGCACGAATGACTTGTTAGGATTTGTAAAGCATAACCAACGTTGCTAATATTACTAATTATAACGTCTACTATTTTTCTTAACTTAAAATTATCACACAAATTTGTATCTATTAATTTTATGCAATTCAATAGCAAAAAATTAGCAACATTAAACTTTAAACTATACCATTGGATTATTTAAAATCAATAAATAAAATTAGACCCTACCTTTATATGTAAGGGTGGGTATTATTCTCGAACCCGACCTGTCCCGAAATTTCGGGTCGGGAGGGGAACCGGAATGGGTTCGCGACAGAAAAATTCTATCTCGAACGGGACGGGTCGGGTTTGGGAATTTCTTTAACCCGAACGGGAATTCTTGACCCGTCCCAAACCCGATCCGAACCAGAACCGTCCTGACTCGAACCGCCCGAATTATCCCGAACCCGTCCCGACCCGAATCAAAACTATGTCTTTTCAAAATAATTTTTTTTCAAAAAAGAATCGAGATTTTTTGACCCTACCCGTCCCGACCCGAAATGTGTCCCGATCGGGACACATTTCGGCGTCCCAATCGGGTTTGGGTAGGGGTCGGGAATTCCCGAACTCGAAATTACCCACCCCTATATATATATATATATATTTATATTATTGGAAGTGGTGATCCAACAATCTTGTATGGGTAATAATTAAGATAAAAACCAAGAGAAAAGTTATTTTGAAATCAAGCACGCGTTAAACACACAAAGGAGAAGCAAGATGGAACTTGCACAGTGAGGGCGGGTGAAGAAAACGAGAGGGCCAAGTGCAGGCCTCAGTGCTATGGTGCTGGAGGCAGAAACACCAGTGCTGCGGTGCTGGTACTAGTTTATATTGGCGCCACGGTGTTGGTGCGAGTTCATATTGGCACCATAGCTCTCGGTTTTAGAAAGTCCATTTTTAGCTCGTTTTTAACTTTTTCAAGGGGTTTTGGACTCCTAACACTTGAACTCTTATTTTAACTAGATTTAGAGTCTCTAAGATATTTTACTCACTATATAAACCCTTTACATTAAGAATTAAGCATTAAGAGAGAGACTCTAAGAGATTAAAGAACTAGGTAGACACTAACTACTTATAAGAATTAGAGTGGAACAGTTGTTGGGTGTTCATTATTCTTGGAAGAATGAAGGTACTCCATCATAGATACCTTTGAGAGTTCTTTACATTGTTTTTCTTGTAAAGTTCTCTAGAAGAATTAATAAGAGAAGCTAGAATCTTTTGATCCACAGTGGACGTAGGGGTTTTCTAAACCATGTATATTGATTGTGTTGTGTTCTTATTATTGGCTATTATATTTTTGATATAATATTTGCTTTACAATCACATATTTCTGCTACGCAAGAATATTAGGGTTTAAAGTTGATCTCAATTAGGGTTCATCACTTAACCTAGTTTTTAAAGGAGAAGGGCATTTCTTTCAACAAACTAGTATCAGAGCACAATTTAATAATATACTCAAGTGTTATTTAAACCATGGCTGCTGTCAAGCAATATATAAAGATATTCAATGGGTTGAATGACTTCAATCTTTAGAAGAAAAAGGTGAAGGTTCTACTTGTTAAGGAAGGGTCAGACTCAGCTTTGGAAGAAGCCTGTAAAGATAAACTAGGACAGAATTAAAAAGATAGCTCATAACATCATAATACTAGCATTGAGTGAAGAAGTGTAGATGGAGAGGAGATAACTTTGGGTATATGGAAGAAGCTAGAAATCTTGTATATGAGAAAATTTTTGCCTAAACGTCTACTTGTAAAGAAGAAGTTGCATCAACTATCTATGTTCGAGGGATCTTCATTAAGAGATCACATTGACGCCTTCAATAAAGTTATCATAAGTCTTGAGACTTTAGACATCAAGATGGATGATGAATATAAAGCTATCATTCTGTTAAGTTTGTTACCATCGAGCTATGAGAGCTTTTATTAATATGCTATTGTATGGGAAGGGGATTCTTACAATGAATGATGTCAAGGCATTATTGAATTCGAAAGAATTAACAAAGAGTTTTAAAACCGACAGTGCAACAACTTTGGTTAGAAAAGGAAAGAAGAATAACTAATCGAATAGGAGATCTAGGAAGTGCTTCATTTGTCACAAGGAATGGCACTATGTAAGGGAATTTTCTAAAGCAAAAGAAAAGGATGGGTGTATTACAATCGGTAGTCTTGAGGATGACATCGAAGTTGTGGAGTCATTGGTCACCTCAAAGGAAAAGTACGCTGGCAAGTGGATACTAAATTCTAGGTGTAGTGTCCATATATGTTTGGACAGATCGTTGTTTACCAACTATAAATCCATTAGGGGTAAAGCCCTAATAGGAAATAACATGGCTTGTGAAGTTATGAGGTTGGTGACATAAAGTTGGGGATACAAAGTGAAGAACTTAGGGACTTACATGGGGTAAGACTATGTTTAACTAGTATAGTCCAAGCCCAATCGATCAAATTTTTCACGCTGTAGCAATATTGGGGAATGGTTGACGTGACTCGTCTAACACCGTATTGACAAGATGGATCAAAATAAAACATTATCTCACAATGTAATATTTTTCAATCTGATTAAGAGAGATTTTTTAGTTCTAGGTGGTCTCCATTCTCATAGGAAGTAATGCAAACTAGGTTGCCAAAAAACATCACAAGGGTCCATTGAACATCCATGTGAGATGGAGAACAACAGCACAATAGCCCATATGATATGAAGTCTCAATATCGGTAGTTGTTAGTAGTTATAAGTTACTATTAATTGTTGTAATAAGTGCTAGCATTCTAAATGCCTAGTTTATTGGTAGTAGTTGGTAGTTAATAGTTGTAAGTTTTCATTAAAGTGGTATTTTTGATAGCGTAGCAATCAACACACATCTTCCACAATCTATCATTCTTAGGTAAAAGCAATACTGAAATTACAGGATGATTCATGCTCTTATACACGTACCTCTTTTCTATGAGCTCACAAATTTGTATTTGAAGTTCCTTTGTCTCATTGGAATTACTTCTATAGGCTGTAATATTTAGAATTAATGCTCCAGGTATAAAATTGATTTGATGCTCGATTCCCCTTATTAGTGGTAAAGCATTAGGTATCTCTTTGGGAAACACATCAACAAATTCCTTTTCATCTTCTTCAATTTTCAAACGCTTAGTAACCATTAGCTTACCATATACTGCGTACTCCATTCCATCACTTGCATCTTTCAACGGTGGCATAAGTTTGTCACTTGACTTGCTTTTCTATGCGTCAGGTCTCACTTTTCTTTGTGAGGTTCACATCAGGAAGGGTGATTCTAAATTAATTAATTTTTCTATACAAGCACAACTAACCCTCATCAGTAGGGCTCCTATTGTGGTTACTAGCATAGAAAAATTAATCCTGGTTTATAATGTAGACCGATAACTTTTATCACTGCATCTTATAAACCCCGGTTTATAATGTAGACTGATAACTTTTATTTCTATATCGCATAAACCCACACATGCAAATTTAATTTTGAAACACTGTTTAAAAATACTATTCAAAATTACCATAGCTGCGAACAGTAAAAAATACTATTTATGTGCTACTGTTTAAGTGAATAGTACCCTAGTGGCGCCAACTCACATTGCTGCAGTGCTAGGAGGTCGAACCTCCAACATTGCACCGTCAGTCCTCTGGCGCTGTAGCACTCAGTGCACACCCTATAGGCATGCCCGTTTCAACACTTGAAATGCGCCATTTACACTAGGTCTTTTGCATCCATTCACTCAAACAACACCCAAATATATTCTAAATGGCTCTGATACCATTGTTGTGTGGGATCTAATACATGTGGGTGTATATATGTGCTATTGTGTCTATTGCCTAAAATACGTATCATATACGAATTTAAACGCGGTAGAAGCATAAATTATACAATAAACACAATAAATAAATATATTAATCACATTAATATATTAGTAGGTTTAACATTTCACCTCAACGCATAACATTATACATGTATTTCTTCAGAGTCCACATGGAGACCAACTCGTAGGCAGTTCTAGTCACCAATTCGGTGAGCTTGGTGAGCTAAAACAACAGTCTTATATCCAGCACGGGATTAACATTTAATCCCTAAAATGGCCGGGTGTATGTTTTCATCATTTTCTCTAAAAGAAAATAAAATAGATATTAAAGTAATTCATAATTGCTTCACTTAGCCTCAAAGAAGGAAAAATGAAACAAAACCATTTTGCTTCCATTTTCTCCCTCACGGTTTCACAAGAAGAAAAATGAAACTATTTAATTCTTCTTCTCATTTTTCCATTCTGCACACTAAGAAAAATGAAACAATTTCCATTTTCCTTCTTCCAATCTATCTCACAGTATTAAAGAAAAAAAATGAAACAAACATTCATTCTTTCTTCTTTCTCTATTTCTCTTTCTCGGCAACTAAAGAAAATTGAAACAATTTCAATTTCCTTGCCTGTCGGTTACAAAACACACATCCACCTCAAATTGCACACACCTCTTTTACATATATATATAATAAAATAATAATATATTATATAATAAAATAATAATAATAATAATGGGTGTCAACTATTTGTCATCCAAAATATAATATTATTATATATAAAATATCATATAATAAAATATTATTATATATAAAATATCATATAATAAATATTATTATATATAAAATATCATATAATAAAATATTATTATATATAAAATATCATATAATAAAATATTATATAATAATATATTATAATGAGATATTTTTATTATTTAACATTTAAATAATTAAAGTGTGAAATGACCATTTATCCTTCATAAATAGTTACAAAGTTTACCCCTTAGTGGGTCCCACCAAACCCGCACTTAGGTAAACTCAACTGAGGGTCCACAATGCGCTATGTGTCATTATACAATTAGTAAATAACAATTATTGACTAATTATTATATTTAACACTTAAATACAAATACGCACGTATTTCTATGGTAGTGCTGAATATTGCTCGATTAAACACTTTAATCCAGCACACTGCCTCAATGCACAACGAGTACACTCCATAACACGGGACTCCCTAGGTCCTATGCTCGATTCGTCAAATGAAACTATTTCATGAGTCTGTGAGCAATGCCCCACGCACATGTCACAGATATACAAATTAGCGCGTTGAACTATGCAAGTTGAGGTTACAACGCATGCATATAGTCCTTCTATCTCGATATCCAGGATATGCGGGGATATAGATTATTATCGTCAAATCCTCTAGTGTTCATCCATGTCTTATCTCTAGACTTGTATCTCACTGAACAATATGTGCAAACTCTTTTGCCATATTGTTCCACCCTAACGGAACTCTTTCCCGAGATGATTGCTAGTGGCCACAAGACTTTTTGAGATACAGTCTTGAATCATTTGGATATCTAACTTCATATGGGAACTGAAAGATCCTATCTCTGTACACGCTAGATTCCACAAGCATCGGACCACACTCAGTGAACTCCAGCGGTCACACCACAAAATGTCTGTGACATGCGTGGAACCAAAGTATAATGGATCACTTACAAGCCCACTATGGCATTTAGGTCAAAAGACCACGTATACTAATCAACTCGATAGGACCCTCTGTTGACGGTTTACATTGGGTGTCTATCGGAGGCCTTCGTGAGTCTGTTTTATATCAAATCCTAATTTGATACCTATATGTTAGTACGAGCTCCAAGGTCACAGTCGGCTAGGAACGACCATCTATACCCTATAGGTACGACATATGCTGATCTATATAGAAAGGTATCCACCGATAGACCCATATCGGCAGAAAAAGATCAGGGACAATAATTTGAGAACATACTTGTGCAACTTGCATTTCTTGGCACTCGATTGCAACTCTTATAACTATGCAATTACTGGTATATTTCCAGGTCTATGTTCCATTATAGACAAGGCTCCAACTCTTGGATATGCTGAGTATTTTAACTAGCTAACACTTAGCTGTGCTAAAATTTAGCATTTATATCTCTCAGCATGGCTAACTGTAGGCCCTTATCTAAACTCCTTTAAATCTGATCTGAACACCTTCAGATCATACAATGTCTGTAACATTATATTGAATGGTACCATATTAATGGGTATTAGCAATTTAATAGGAATGTACACTTGTATAAATACACAAGTTTATGTACATTCAGGAATGACACTTAAGCACCAACCTTAACATCTATATCCTCGCACATCTGGGATATCATAACAGAAGGACTATACGTATGCGTTGTAACCTCAGCTTGCATGGTTCAACGCGCTAATTTGTAATATCCATAACGTGTGCGTAGGGCATTACTCACAGACTCATAGAATAGTTTCATTTGATGAATTGGGCATATAATTTAGGGAGTCCCGCGACATAGAGTGTACTCGTTGTGCCCTGGGGCAACGTGGCGGATTAAAATATTTAATCCAGCAATATTCAGCAATACTACGAGAATGCGTATGTGTCTGTATTTAAGTGTTAAATACAACAATTAGTTAATAATTGTTATTTACTAATTGTATATTGACACGTGACGTATTGTGGACCCTCGGTTGAGTTTACTTAAGTACGGGTTTGGTGGGATCCACTAGGGGTTAGACTTGGTAATTATTTATGAGAGACAAAATGGTCATTTCATAATTTAATTATTTAATTGTTAAATAATCAAAATATCTCATTATTATATAATATTATTTTATTTAATGGTGCCATATAGTTTGCATCCATTAATAATATTTTATATTATATTATTATTATTATATAATATATTATATTATTATTTTATTATATATATATATATAAGAGATGTGTTTGATAAAAATTGAAATGTGGTGTGTGTGTTTTGTGAGTTTACGGGAAATGGAGGAGAAGAAATGAAATGTTTTCATTTCTTCACCGAGAAGAAGAAGAAGAAAAAGAAAAAGAAAATAGAAAAAAAATGAAATTGTTTCATTTTTCTCTATGGTGTCATAAGAAGCAATTAAGAATTGCTTCAATCTCTATTTTTTATCATTTTAGAGAAAATGATAAATACACTCACCCAATAATTTTGGGGATTAAGAGTTAATCCCGTGTTAGATATCGGACTGTTGTTTTAGCTCACCAAGCCCATCATGTTAGTGACTAGAATTGCCCACGAGTTGGTCTCTATGCGGACTCTGAGAAAATACGTGTATAACGTTACATGTTGAGGTAAGTTCTCTAGCCTACTAATATATTAATGTGATTAATATATTTTATTTATTGTGTTTATTGTATATTTTATGCTTCCGCAACGCTTAATATGTATATGATGTGTATTTTAGGCAATAGACACAATTGCACATGCATACACCCACATATATTAGATCTTCTGACAACAATGGTATCAGAGCCATTTATGGTATATTTGAGTATAGTTTGAGTGAATGGATACAAAAGACCCAGTGTGAATGACGTGTTTCAAGTGTTGAAACGGGTATGCCAAAGGGGAAGCACTGGGCCCTACAATGCTAGAGGATATGTGGCACTGGGGATTTGACCTCCCAGTACTGTAGCGATGACATCTGGCTCCATGGCGGTGTACTGTTCACTTGAACAATATTTATTACTGTTTACAGCTATAATAATTTTGAAGTGTTTCAAAATTAATTTTGCATGTGTAGGTTTATGATATGTAGTGATAAAAGTTATTAGTCTACATTATAAATAAGGGTTTATGAGATGCAGTGATAAGTGTAATCGGCCTACATTATAAACTAGGATTAATTTTTGTGTTGGTAACCACAATGGGAGCCCTACTGGTGGGGGTTAATTGTGCTTACATAGAAAAATTAATTAATTTAGAATTACCCTTCCTATAAGAATGAAGACCTTGGGTATACAAAAATCTCTCTTAATCAGATTAAAGAATATTACATTATGAGATGATGTTTTATTTTGATCCGTATTTCTAATACGGTGTTAGATGAGTCACGTCGGCCTTTTTCCAATATTGTTACAGCGTGAGGGATTTGGTCGGTTAGGCTTGGACTATACCAGTTAAATATGAGATGAGGCAAATATATGCGAAAGTATTTCCCAATATTGCTACAACGTGAGGGTAGTATCGGAAGCATATATTTGATTATTGATAAGTTAATCTTGAATACACTTACCCAATATTGCTACAGCGTGAGGATAAGGTGTATTCAGGATCAAGTGATAAGAGTTGCATGAGATGCAATTGACAAATGTTGCCTACCTGTTGAGTTTATAAAGACCAATATTACTACAACGTAAGGCCCGAGTAAATTTCAATGGGATCTACTTCCCGCTGTATAGTTTAAAAGATTTTAAACTATCTTCTTCCCGTTTGAGAGATTATCGGGATTATGTAAAGCAGTAGGAGGGCGTTTTAAATCAAAAATGTATAATTAGTATACTTATGATTTAAAAAGTTCCATTAGCAATTTAATAATCATTCCTCTTACATCTCTCACTATCTTGGCCTGTCAAGTTTAATGGCCACTACGAACCAGTTGGTGTGCATAGTTAATGCAATCCAACTCTAGAGTGCTAAGAATTACTCTGACCGGTGGATGAATCTCAGAAATGTTCTAGATTCAGAAACTTTTTGAATTTATTGATGATCACTGTTTGTTGTAAGGTATTTCTGATAACACCTCTCTAGAGGATAAATAAATGGGGTGTGACCCTCTTTATTCAGGGTGCGTTATCTTTTACTTCAAATATATCTGGTGAGACTAGATGTGTGAAGAGAAGAAGATGAGATAGATACCCAACATCAATCTTCAGAGGCAACATTTATCTAAATATCAACAAAAGAGTGTGTAGATAGAAAGTGTTTCCAATACTGTAAGGTTGGGTATTGGAAATCCCTCTACCTTAGAAACCTTATTATTGTCAGAAAGACTCCCCACATATTTATGTTTGACAAACATAGACATTTCTAGGGCATATTGTGCTAGTTCAAGCTAGGTATGAGATACTGTATGTCCTTCTTATGTCTATAATATGTTGCAGGAATTAAGAGAGACTTCAATACAACAGCTTGTAGATGTAAAGTTAAGAGTAAGAAATGGAGATTTCTCGCAGGTCCAATTTGTTAGGTAGCTTGACTTACTTCTCGTATGCAATATAATAGTCACATTGCATAATTAGTATAAAATTCTTTATTAGCTAAATGTCGGTTAATAAATGGACATTATATATAATTAGAAATTTCTGTAGATCAGAATCCTTAAATCATACAAAGCTGTGGTATATAAGTTTAGGTCATATAGGCGTGAGACGCTTATCTGTCTAGTTAAGGTTAGTTGGATTCTGAATTTGATCATAATGACTTAACCAGTTTATGAATAATAAATTCACAGAGATGACCAAATTTTCCAAAATGTACATCACATCCCTTCGATTAGATCGAGGTAATGAGTACATTAACGGCAAGTTTCCATTTATTTAAGGAGAATAAGATTCTCACTCACTATAGTTCTCCGGGTAATCCATAACATAATGATATTTCGGTAAGGAGGAATCGAGCTTTATTAGATATGGTTCGATTGATGGTGAGTGTTATCGATCTATATCTATGAGTATTTACTCTAAAAATAACTGTTTATTAAGTAGAGTTCCATCAGAAGCTGTTCCTTATATTCCGTATGAGATACAAAAAGGAAGGAAGCCATATCTTAAATGAGTTAAGACTTGAGGTTGTCTTGCTTATATAAGAGTTACGCAACTGGGTATCTTGTTTTGTAAGAGTTACTTAGCAGGATAGACAACACCCAAAAGGTACCAGTATAGGTTCACTGTGTATGAATTCAATAAGATACTAGTTTTATGATTTAGAGACGCAAAGTATGTTCATTTCTCGGTTTACCATTATCTTTGAGGAAGATTTTCTCATAGATCGTGGGAATCATAGAAAAATTGAACTTGGTGAAGTCAATCTACTAATCAATGAACCAAGGATGGGAACTCAGGCTCAATTAAACAGTGACCTTTTAATACCCCTTCAAATGGATCGGAAAGGATGTCTAGGTCACCTTTTAGGTATGATTGATGCTTGAAGGTGAACTTGGAGTTTTTTTGGTAGAAGAAAATCATCCTTGACCTATATAGAGTCGAGGTTAGACATCAATTTGAGAATTGACAAAAAGCCATGAAAATAAAATTGACTATATGCATTAGGAACAAATCTGGGACTTGGTAAAGCTACCTGTGTGAATTATTCTCATTGGTTATAAAGCTACCCGTGTGAATTGTTCTTATTGGTTATAAAGAGTTTACAAAGGGGTAGTGGGAGCCAAATAGAAGGTAGAGACCTTCTAGGCCCTGTATTGATTCTAGAAAGGTAATTCTTAATGATCTGGGATCAAATAAGAGAAAACCTTTGGACCAATATTGATGCTAAAGTCGATTAGTATTTTATTGGTTCTTGTAGCATATTATGAATTTGAAGTTTGGCAGATGGATGTAAGGACGGAATTCCAGAATGGATACCTTGAGTAAGAGATATTCATGGAACAGCCTGAAGATTTTATGTCCAACCAGACTTCTGGTCTAATGTACATGAAAAGTCAATGAGAGTATGATAGTCTTCTTGATGCTATTTGTTGATCATATACTGGTCATTGAGAATAATGCCAGTATATTTTAATCGGTCAGAAGTAACTCGTAAGTATTTCTCCATAAAGGATTTGGGAGAGGCTTTCTTTATACTAGGTATAAAATTTTATAGAGATCGAGCTAGGAAGCTAATAGGACTCTCTCAAATCATTTCACATCAATAGACCTGGTATTCATCTTTCGAGGACAGTGTCTCTTCAAATGAAAGATGTAAGAGTTAGAGTGTCTAACACACCAGATACATCAACTCTTCTGAGATTGATGTATGCTATGATGTATTTGAAATCTAAGATCAATTTGGCTGTAAAAGTTACAAGCCGAGACTAGTTTGATTCAGGTGATTGCCACTAGATGGTAGTCAAATATATCTTAAGGTACTTTGAAGGTACGAAGGATAAGTTTCTCAAATATAGAGTAAGTAACTTACAAATGAGAAGACACACGAAGTAAGACTTCTAGTTTGAATTAGATGATAGAGAGTCTACATTTGAGAATGTGCTAATTCTCATTAGTACTAAAGGAGTTAAAATTACACCAAACTGGGATTCACTGCTAATTTATTATGGGTGCAGCGGAAGCGACAGTGAGGATTCGTAGGTTTATCGCTGGCCTTGGAAGAGTTCTAAGGCAGATGGATCCTATCCCATAATTATGTGATACAATAAGGCCATTGTACAAGCTGTTGTGTGATATGGTGTGTGATGTGTATAATTTCAAAAATTAAATACGCAACGGAAGTATTCATACATATTAAACAATATGTAACATATTCAAGCATGTTTGATCATTCAAGTATATATATATATCTCATATATATATTTCATGCATGATATAAAATGAATAACAAATAAATAACCTACCCGGATATGAAGGTAGCTTTACAAATCTTCAAGAACTCCAAGCTTCAATTTGTTGAGCTCACATTGAAGTGTTCCCTTGCACAATTCTAGTTCACAACTAAATCCGGTGGGATTGTGAAGCTAGAATGGCAGCCTTGAATTTCCAGCAAATGATTGTTTTAACACTTAAAACAATTTGTCCTTATGATTACTACCAAGAGATGAGAAGAATTGGGTGTTTTCTATAGTTCTTTACAACTCTATATGTTGTAGCTTGGTAAGCCTTTGCATTTTCTCTCAACACTTTGAGAAAAACACTTAGGAAAAGCTCTCAATTCTCTCTCTTTTCTCCTAGAACGAATTTCACTCTATCTTGCACACATTGAACTCTTTCAATTCTTTCTTAAGTGCAAAGAATGATTTCTCTTAGTGCTCCACCACCACTTAACCATGTTTGCCATTACAAACATTAATCTATCATATTTTTCACTCACCAATTTGATTCAACCAATTGAATCAATTTCTAGAGAGTAAATGGCATTTAATCAATGTTAAGTGGTTTTACCACTTCCTTAGTGCATCATTTAAGAATTACAAAGTGGTAAACATTCCTTATTATTAATAACAAGTGCATTCTCCATTAGTAAATGGTGTTTGCCACTTATTCCAATTAATAATTATAATTTGATTAATATATAAAATATTAATAATTCAAAACTATTTTGAATATTTACATTTACCATATATGTATTTACCAAGTAAGGTAAATAGGTAAATACATGGTAAATAATTTATAGAGCAAGATTATGTCACTTGTCAAATTTTTTATTGGTTAACAACTCTTGTAAACCAATAATGTGTTTTACCTTCAATTAATGACAAGTGAATAATAAAAGGAACCTAGAAACATTTTTTATTTTGCTGAAAATTGTTGGATTAATTATTCAATCCAATTCGCCGCCCCAATGCACAACGAGTACACTTCATATTGTGAGACTCTCTAGGTCCATGCCCGATTTGTCATATGAAACTATTTCACACGTCCGTGAACAATGTCCCACACACATGTTACAGATATTACAAAACGGCGCATTAGACCATACAAGTTGAGGTTATAACATATTCGTATAATCCTTCCATCATAAATATCCTAGAAGAGCGGAGATATAGATCAACACCGTCAAGTCTCCATGTGCTCAACCATAAACTTATCTCTAGATTTGTATTTCAATAAATAATATCCGTAAACACTTTCACGATATTATTTTCCCAAGAAATTCTTGGATGTCTGCTTATGGCCATAAGACTTTCTGAAATACAATCTTAGAGTTACATGATATTTTACTCACCCAATTGAGTTGATGGATCCCATATCTGTACACACCGGACTCCATGAGCATCGGACCATACCCAGCGACACCCAACGGTCAGACCATGAAAGGTATCTGACATGTGTGGAACCAAAGTATGATGGATCACTCACAAGTCCACCGTGGCACTCAGGTCTAAGGACCACGAATACTACTCAACTCGAAAGATCCTCCATTGACAGCTTTATGGGATGTCTATTAGAGATCTTTGTGAGTCTGTTCAATATTCAGTCCTTACTGAATACTTGTATCTCTATACAAGTTTCCACTAAACTCATGGTCTGCTAAGACTAACCATCTGGACTATCTAGATATAGACATACACTGATCTATATATATATTAAGATCTTCACTAGCAGACCCGCATTAGTGAAGGTAGATCAGGAACATTAAATGTAAGAACATATTTGCATAACAACATTTCTTAGCACCATTTGCAACCCATTGCAACTATGTCATTATTAATATATTCTTAGGTCTTTGTCCCATTTCAGACAAGGCTCTAACTCTTTAGATTTTACTAACTCTTAGTTCTGATCTAAACTCCTTTAGATCAGATCTGAACTCGTTCAGATCATACAATGTCTAAAACGTTACAACCATCTTACCATATTTATAAATAAAATAATTAGTGATATATTGAAATCATAAATGTATAAACATAAAGCAAATATTTATACATAAAAGGGATGGCACGTAAGCACAAATCCCAACAACTCCCACTTGCTTTAGTGCCATTCACGATGGTATCTTATACCCATTGACTCCACATGTCTTTCAAATATTTTTGGAGTTAAAGCCTTAGTAAGTGGGTCCGCTACATTATTCATAGAGTCTACTCTACGAACTATTACATCTCCTCTAGCCAAGATTTCTCTTATGATATGGTATTTTCTTTCCACATGCTTAGACTTTTGGTGTGCTCTTGGCTCTTTTGCTTGTGCAATGGCTTCGTTGTTATCGCAGAACAATGGTATAGGATCCATTGAACTCGAAACTATTACAAGTTCAGCGATAAACTTGCGTATCCAAACCGCTTCTTTTGCTGCTTCTGATGCTGCAATATATTCTGCCTCTGTTGTGGAATCAGCGGTTGATGACTGTTTGTTACTCTTCCAACTGACTGCAGCACCATTGAGAATGAATATATATCCAGATGTAGACTTTCTATCATCTAGATCAGATTGAAAATCTGAATCTGTGTATCCTCTTAACACTAGGTCATTTTCTCCATAAATCAAAAACTTGTCCTTAGTACCCTTAAGATATTTTAAGACATGTTTCACTGCCATCCAATGGCCTTCGCCTGAATCAGACTGATAGCGGCTTGTAACACTTACAGCTATACTGATATCAGGTCTCGTACACATCATGGCATATATCAGACTTCCCACAGCTGATGCATAAGGTATACTAGACATTCTAACCTTTTCATCTTCACTCTGAGGACACATTTTCCTCGAAAGATGAATGCCATGTCTAAAAGGTATGTTAACTGTCTTACAGTTACTGAAACTATACCTTTCCAAGACATTATCTATGTACGATGATTGGGAGAGTCCTATAAGCCTTCTAGCTCTATCTCTATAAAGCTTTATACCTAGTATATAGGAAGCCTCTCCCAAATCCTTCATGGAGAAATTCTTACTTAGGTAACTTTTGACTGATTGCAACATACCAATATCGTTTTCGATAATGAGTATGTCATCCACATATAGAACCAAGAAGACTACCATACTCCCACTGCTCTTTTTATACACACATGATTCTTCTTCGTTCTTGATGAAACCAGACCCTCTGATTACCTCATCAAAACGAAGATTCCAGCTTCGGGAAGCTTGCTTAAGTCTATAGATAGACTTCTTCAGTTTACATATTAGACCATACGTTTGGCTGGATGTAAAACCTTCGGGTTGTTCCATATAGATTTCTTCCTCAAGATATCCATTTAAGAACGCTGTTTTCACATCCATTTGCCAAATTTCATAGTCATAATACGCAGTAATTGCTAGTAAAATCCGAATTGACTTAAGCATCGCTACTGGTGAGAAGGTTTTCTCATAGTCGATCCCAGATCGTTGAGTATAACCTTTCGCCACCAATCAGGCTTTGAAAGTCTCCACTTTTCCATCGAGCCCACGCTTCCGCTTGTAGATCCATTTACAACCGATAGGAACAATTCCTTCAGGAAGCTCAACCAAGTCCCAGACTTGATTGTGATGCATAGAGTCAATTTCAGATTTCATGGCCTCTTGCCATTTTCCCGAATCGATGTCCTACATCGCCTCTTTGTAAGTTAAAGGATCATTTTCTTCAATCAAGAAAACATCAAGAGCACCTTTAGATAGGGAACCATACCTTTCAGGTGGCCTTGATATCCTTTCTGACTTACGTGGAGGGTGTGTCAAAGGTATTCTGCTTGATTGAGCCTGAAGTTCCATTGTTGGTTCATTTTCATTCTGATTGAGTTCATCTAACTCAATCTTTCTACAATCTCCACGATTCAGGAGAAACTCTTTCTCTAGAAAAGTGGCATAACGAGATACAAACACGTTTCGCTCTTCTGGATCATAGAATTGATATCCCATTGAATTCTTGGGATATCCAATGAACCTGTACTTGTAACCTTTAGGTGCAAGTTTATCCTGTTGCGTAACTTTTACGTAAGCAGGACAACCCCAAATCTTAACATATTTAAGACTTGGTTTCCTTCCAGTCCATATCTCATGTGGAGTGGATGGAATGGCTTTTAATGGAACTCTATTCAATAAATGAGCAGCAGTTTCTAGTGCATATCCCCACAGATATTCAGGGAGATCAGTGAAGCTCATCATCGATCGAACCATATCCAATAAAGTCCGATTCCTCCTCTCCGAAACACCATTGTGTTGTGGAGTACCTGGAGGACTATACTGAGCGAGAATCTCATTCTCCTTTAAATAATCTGAAAATTCACTGCTCATGTATTCACCCCCTCGATCTGATCTAAGGCATTTGATATACATTCCAGTTTGTTTCTCTACTTCATTTCGAAACTCTTTGAACTTTTCAAAAGTTTCTGACTTGTGTTTGATAAGAAACACATATCCATATCGTGACAGATCATCGATAAAGATAACAAAGTATCGAAAACCACCCATAGCAGTGTGATACATTGGACCATATACATCACTATGTATTAGTTCCAATAAATTAGTGGCACGGTGTCCAACACCAATAAATAGAGCCTTGGTCATTTTCCCTTGAATACAAGATTCACAAACTGGATATGATTCTATGGTCAGATCAGGTATCCGACCATCCTTAACCAGACGGGATATGCGTCTTACCCCTATATGACCTAATCTCATATGCCACAATTCTGTATCATTTAAAGTTTCCGCACTATTTTTAGCATTCACTTGTACATTCATGACATTTCCTGTTGTATCTAATATGTAATGCCCATTTATCAACTGACATTCAGCTAACAAAACATTATTCAAATCATACAAGCATAAGGAACGATTCCTAACACGCATATGATATCCTTCATTGTCTAATACAGGAATTGAAATAATTTGCCGGATAATGTTTGGCACATAATAACAATTATTCAATACAACAATTTTATTACATGGAAGCATCAAATTGAAACATCCAATAGCCTCGACCTGTAGGAAATCTTCATTTCCAACACGAAGCTGTACTTCTCCTGGTTGTAACTTTTTAACTTCCTTTAGACCCTGCAACACATTGCAGATGTGAAAAGGACAAGCGGTATCTAATACCCAACCAAAGCTAGCATCAAATGCTAAGGAAATATCAATAAAAGGCAAGTGTATACCTGATGGTGTCTTCTTAATCATGGCAAGGTACTTTGGGCAGTTTCGCTTCCAATGCCCATCCTCACTGCAATGGAAACACTTTCCACTTGCTTTGTTCTTTCGTGGGTGCTTGGATATGTATTGCTTTCGAGGACCCATTCTAGGTGCATGCATTACTTTCCGTTTATTCTTTCCTTTGGACTTCTTAGAAGTCCTTCGGGTAGATGATGAAGCACCCTGAACATAGAGGACCGAGCTCCCTTTGTTCATGTCCTCCTGAGCAGTTATTAGCATGTTATGCAGTTCAGCATAAGTAGGAGTCAATCCTTGCATATTGTAATTCATTATGAACGGTGCAAATGACCCTGGAAGTGATTGGAGAATCAAGCTATTCCCCAATCCATTGCTCAGTATGAGATCCATGGTCTTCAGCCTCTCAATGTATGAAATCATTTTGAGGACATGAGGACTTACTGGACTGCCCTCGGGTAGTTTAGCTTGAAAAAGCGATTTGGCAACCCTATACATTTCAAATTGGGGTCGGTCACCAAATAACTCTTTCAGGTGGAGCATGATACTCCCAGCATTGTCCATGTGGACATGCTCCCTTTGGAGCTCCGTAGACATAGACCCGAGAATGTACGATTTGACTTTCAAATCGTCATCCAACCATTTCTGATATGTCTCCTTTTCTTCTGGGGAAGCATTATCATAAATAGCTTGTGGCATGCGCTGATCAATAACATATCCAAGCTTTTCAGAATCTAGAACTATTCTGAGATTCATAAGCCAATTAGCATAATTTTCTGCACCTTTTAGTTGGTGCGCATCAAGGATGCGAGCTAAAGTGTTGTTTGAAGCCATTTGATCTTCACAAGACAAAAGAAAAAAGATGTTAGCGGAATATTTCAATCACTAATAAATAACGTTTTAGATCATGGGTATAACAGTTATACAATTTTTAATCTAAAAACGCCCTCCCACTATTTTACGTAATCCCTTTAACCTTTCAAACGGGAAAACGATAGTTTAAGAATTCTTTAAACTATATAGTGAAAAGTGGATCCCTTTGGCATTTACTTCAGCCGTACACTATAGCGATCTAGGCCTTAGTAAACCCAAAAGGTAGACAACTCTTATCAATTGCATCTCATGCAACTCTTAACACTTGATCCTAAACACATCTTATCCGCACACTTTAGCGATCTAGGATAAGTGTATTCCAGATTTACTTATCAATCATTAAATATATGTTATTGTTATTAACCGCACACTTTAGCGATCTAGGGTAATACTTTAACATATATTTATCACATCTAATGTTTAAACGATATAGCCCAAGTCACACCAATCAATCCCTCACATTTTAGCGATCTTGGAAAAGAATCGAAGTGACTTGTCTAATACCGTATTGATAAGACAGATCATATTTAACATTATCTCATAATGAAAATATTACAATCTGATTAAGAGAGATTTTATTACATACTCATTTCATCCAAATGAATAATATAGATCATTTATACATAAAGAAATACGCAATCACAACTAACCCCCACCAATAGGGCTCCCATTGTGATTATCAGCGTATTTTAATGATCACATCATGTTATGAAAACTATTGAAGTACAATACAGCAATAAAATAAGTCAAAACATGATAAATAAATTAAACAAAATTTCCAGAAAGTGATGAACGCTGCGACGCTGAAACACGGTCGCTGCAGCGTTCATAAAATTAATCCGGGCGCGGGGGCGCCCAGAAGTAAGCGCCGCGGCGCTGGCCAAATAGCGGGCTGGCGCTGCAGCGCCATATATCTAGCGCCTCGGCACTGTCCATAATATCAGCCGGCGCTGTAGCGCCCATATCCCAGCGCCTCAGCGCTCAATTCCAGTATGTGGGCGCCGCAGCGCTCATAGCCTATCGCCGGGGCGCTGGCCAAAATTAGGCTGGCGCCGCAGCGACCTTAAGCTAGCGCCTCAGTGCTGAATTCTAGTATGTGGGCGCCGCAGTGATCATATATTGTCGTCGGGGCGCTGGCCAAAATTAGGCTGGCGCCGCAGCGACCGTCAGATGGCGCCTCAGCGCTGGACACTGCTACTGTGTCCGGTGCACTAAAATCAATTTTCTTCTGTTCTGACACCCAAATCAATCGATTTAAAACATGATCAAATATCATATAAACAATTTTAAATACCAGCACATCCAAGAATTCATAAAATATCAACATATTCAATCTTAAACATCAACATGCTTGAAATCAAACATCATCATGTTGTCATCAATATAACATCAACATGTTAACTACAACAACATCAAACAGCAAACACCATATCAGCATGCTCTGATACCACTTGTTGTGTGATATGGTGTGTGATGTGTATAATTTCAAAAATTAAATACGCAACGGAAGTATTCATACATATTAAACAATATGTAACATATTCAAGCATGTTTGATCATTCAAGTATATATATATATCTCATATATATATTTCATGCATGATATAAAATGAATAACAAATAAATAACCTACCCGGATATGAAGGTAGCTTTACAAATCTTCAAGAACTCCAAGCTTCAATTTGTTGAGCTCACCTTAAAGTGTTCCCTTGCACAATTCTAGTTCACAACTAAATCCGGTGGGATTGTGAAGCTAGAATGGCAGCCTTGAATTTCCAGCAAATGATTGTTTTAACACTTAAAACAATTTGTCCTTATGATTACTACCAAGAGATGAGAAGAATTGGGTGTTTTCTATAGTTCTTTACAACTCTATATGTTGTAGCTTGGTAAGCCTTTGCATTTTCTCTCAACACTTTGAGAAAAACACTTAGGAAAAGCTCTCAATTCTCTCTCTTTTCTCCTAGAACGAATTTCACTCTATCTTGCACACATTGAACTCTTTCAATTCTTTCTTAAGTGCAAAGAATAATTTCTCTTAGTGCTCCACCACCACTTAACCATGTTTGCCATTACAAATATTAATCTATCATATTTTTCACTCACCAATTTGATTCAACCAATTGAATCAATTTCTAGAGAGTAAATGGCATTTAATCAATGTTAAGTGGTTTTACCACTTCCTTAGTGCATCATTTAAGAATTACAAAGTGGTAAACATTCCTTATTATTAATAACAAGTGCATTCTCCATTAGTAAATGGTGTTTGCCACTTATTCCAATTAATAATTATAATTTGATTAATATATAAAATATTAATAATTCAAAACTATTTTGAATATTTACATTTACCATATATGTATTTACCAAGTAAGGTAAATAGGTAAATACATGGTAAATAATTTATGGAGCAAGATTATGTCACTTGTCAAATTTCTTATTGGTTAACAACTCTTGTAAACCAATAATGTGTTTTACCTTCAATTAATGACAAGTGAATAATAAAAGGAACCTAGAAACATTTTTTATTTTGCTGAAAATTGTTGGATTAATTATTCAATCCAATTCGCCGCCCCAGTGCACAACGAGTACACTTCATATTGTGAGACTCTCTAGGTCCATGCCCGATTTGTCATATGAAACTATTTCACACGTCCGTGAACAATGTCCCACACACATGTTACAGATATTACAAAACGGCGCATTAGACCATACAAGTTGAGGTTATAACATATTCGTATAATCCTTCCATCATAAATATCCTAGAAGAGCGGAGATTTAGATCAACACCGTCAAGTCTCCATGTGCTCAACCATAAACTTATCTCTAGATTTGTATTTCAATAAATAATATCCGTAAACACTTTCACGATATTATTTTCCCAAGAAATTCTTGGATGTCTGCTTATGGCCATAAGACTTTCTGAAATACAATCTTAGAGTTACATGATATTTTACTCACCCAATTGAGTTGATGGATCTCATATCTGTACACACCGGACTCCATGAGCATCGGACCATACCCAGCGACACCCAGCGGTCAGACCATGAAAGGTATCTGACATGTGTGGAACCAAAGTATGATGGATCACTCACAAGTCCACCGTGGCACTCAGGTCTAAGGACCACGAATACTACTCAACTCGAAAGATCCTCCATTGACAGCTTTATGGGATGTCTATTAGAGATCTTTGTGAGTCTGTTCAATATTCAGTCCTTACTGAATACTTGTATCTCTATACGAGTTTCCACTAAACTCATGGTCTGCTAAGACTAACCATCTGGACTATCTAGATATAGACATATACTGATCTATATATATATTAAGATCTTCACTAGCAGACCCGCATTAGTGAAGGTAGATCAGGAACATTAAATTTAAGAACATATTTGCATAACAACATTTCTTAGCACCATTTGTAACCCATTGCAACTATGTCATTATTAATATATTCTTAGGTCTTTGTCCCATTTCAGACAAGGCTCTAACTCTTTAGATTTTACTAACTCTTAGTTCTGATCTAAACTCCTTTAGATCAGATCTGAACTCGTTCAGATCATACAATGTCTAAAACGTTACAACCATCTTACCATATTTATAAATAAAATAATTAGTGATATATTGAAATCATAAATGTATAAACATAAAGCAAATATTTATACATAAAAGGGATGGCACGTAAGCACAAATCCCAACACAAGCCGAGGTGCCAAGAGGACATCAGTACTCTAATCATATTGAAAGGAGTCTCACATAATTAGAGGGATCTTAGCTTAAAAAAATGTGATTATTTGTAAAAGTGTTTTATAAATAATTTAGCGGACCCATATTCTAAGGCCATGACTCTAAAAGTGTTTGTGAAACACGTAAAGTCGATGTGTATGAGATGCTATCAAGAATAGCACTAGAGTAAGTGGGAGATTGTTAGGGTTAGTGCTTATGTGCCATCCCTGAATGTACATATACTTGTGTATTTATACAAATGTACATTCCTATTAAATCGCTAATACCTATTAATATGGTACCATGCAATGTAACGTTACAGATATTGTATAATCTGAAAGAGTTCAGATCAAATCTAAAAGAGTTTAGATAAGGGCCCACAGTTAGCCATACTGAGAGATATAAATGCTAAATGTTAGCACAGTTAAGTGTTAGCTGGATATAATACTCAACGAAGATCTAAGAGTTGGAGCCTTGTTTGTAATGGGACATAGACCTGAAAATATACTAGTAACTGCATAGTTGCAAGAGTTGTAATCGGGTGCCAAGAAATACTAGTTGTGCAAGTATGTTCTCGAATTATTGTCCCTGATCTATTATTACCGATGCGAATTTATCGGTAGATACCTTTATATATAGATCAACATATGTCAAACCTATATGGTATAAATGGTCGTTCCTAGTCGATTGTGAGCTTAGAGCTCGTATTGACATATGGGTATCCAGTTAGGATTGGATATGAGACAGACTCACGAGGGCCTTCGATAGACACTCTATGTATACGTGGTCCTTTGACCTGAGTGCTGTGGTGGGCCTGTAAGTGATCCACCATACTTTGGTTCCACGCATATCACAGACATTTCATAGTGTGATCGTTGGGTGTCGCTAGGTATGGTCTGATGCTTATTGAGTCCGGTGCGTACAGATTTGGGATCCGTCAACTCGAATAGAGAGTTAGATATCCAGATGCTTCGAGACTGTATTTCAGAAAGTCTTGTGGCCACAAGCATTAATCCTAGAAAGAGTTCCATCAGGGTGGAACAATATGGCAAAAGAGTTTGCACATATTATTTATTGAGATACAAGTTTGGTGATAAGACATGGATGAGCACTGGAAGATTTGATGGTGATAATCTATATCTTTGCACATCTAGGATATCATGACGAAAGGACTATACGTATACGTTGTAACCTCAACTTGCATGGTTCAACGCACTGATTTGTAATATCCGTGACGTGTGCGTGGGGCTTTGCTCACGGACTCATGAAATAGTTCCATTTGATGAATTGGGCATAGGACCTAGAGAGTCCCACGATATGGTGTGTAATCGTTGTGCACTGAGTCAGCATGCCAGATTAAAGTGTTTAATTTAGTAATATTCAACAATACCACGGGAATACGCGCGTATTTTTATTTAAGTATTAAATACAATAATTAATCTATAATTATTATTTATTAATTGTATAATGATACGTGGTACATTGTGGACCCTCAGTTTAGTTTACTTAAGTGCGAGTTTGGTTGGACCCATAAAGAGTAGACTTGGTAATTATTTATGAGGGATAAAATGGTTATTTCACACTTTAATTATTTAATTATTAAATAATTAAAATATCTCATTATTATATATTATTTTGTTTAATAGTGCCATATAGTTGGCATCCATTAATAATATTTTATATTATATTATTATTATTATATAATATATTATATTATTATTTTATTATATATATAAGAGATGTGTCTGATAAAAATTGAAATATGGTGTGTGTGTTTTGAGAGCTTACGAGAAATAGAGGAGAATAAATAAAATGTTTTCATTTCTTCACCAAGAAGAAGAAGAAGAAAAAGAAAAAGAAAATAGAAAAAAAATCTATGGTATTATAAGAAGCAATTGAGAATTGCTTAAATATCAATTTCTTATTCTTTTAGAGAAAATGATAAATACACATACTTGGCTATTTTTAGGATTAAGAGTTAATTTTGTGTTGGATATTGAGCTGCTGTTCTAACTCACCAAACCCACCGTATTGGTGACTAGAATTGCCCGCGAGTTGGTCTCCATGCGGACTCCGATGAAATACGTGTATAACGTTACACGTTGAAGTGAGTTCTTTACTCTATTAATATATTAATGTGATTAATATATTTTATTTATTGTGTTTATTGTGTATTTTATGCTTTCGCAGTGTTTAATATGTATATAAAACGTATTTTAGGTAATAGACACAATTGCACATGCATACACCTACATTTATTAAATCCCTCGACAACACATTGTTTATGGAAGAACAGAGGTACGCCATACATAAATTCCTTTGAGAGATTTTTAAATTATTTTTCTTATAAAATTCTCTAGAAGAGTTAATAAGAGAGGTTAAGATCCTTTGATCCATCGTAAACGCAGGTATTTGTCAAATCAAGTATATTAATTGTGTTGTATTCTTATTATCTACTTTTATATTCTTTATATAATATTTATTTGGTAATTACATATTTTTACTACGTAAAGATATTAAAATTTAAAATTGATCTTAATTAGAATTTATTGCTTAACCTAATTTTCAAAGGAGAATGTCGTTTCTTTCAAAAAACAAAAAAACAAAAAATATATATATATATAAAATATGTGTCTGTATATTGTACTTATAAGTTATAATGTAATGTTAATAAAAAACATTGAACCTTCTATTTTATTAACGATTGATGTTTAAAATTAAGACACAGAACTTCTGATTTAAATTTTGAATAACATTAGAAATACAAAATTAATTATATAAACTCATTCATACAAGCTAACCTGCATAATATTTTAACCGAGTAATAATAAAAATGAGAACCGGTGATATTATATTAACTTTAATTTAAAAAAAAAAAAATCAATCATCAAATTGTACAATACCATTTCAACTCAGCTAAAAAAAAAATTTCATCCCCTAACCATCTGAAACTCAATTGTCATTTTGGTTTCTATAATGATCGCATTATATTTTGAAAAGCGTCCCGTTGATAATTTTTCCTGATAAGAACTTTGACAAAGCCGGCAAACAATGCTTGTTCACACTGTTATTGTACGAATCCTTCTTCCACCCCTAGGATCTCTTTATTTTGCGAATTGCTTATACAAAAAGATTGCCATAATGATTTAACTTCATCCATGGCAAAAGCTAGAAAAACTGAAACTGAATTAAGAGCCCATGAATGAGCGAGAGAACGATCACTGGGCTGTTCTCGGAAGTCGGAATTTGGTGCGAGGAGGGTGATGAGTCCAGAATTATTTTAGAATTTTTTACAAAACTCTTTGAATCTCCACATTAGCATAATAACTTCGTGCTTGAAGGTTTTGAATAATTATAGCCACATATCTCACCTGAAGATGCTGATTTGCTTGATGTAGATTTCACGGAAGAAGAAATATGTATTGCTATTTTTTCAATGGGTTCTTTTAAGGCTTCGGGACTTGATAGGTACAATACAATATTTTTTCAAAAAATTTTGGGGAGTGATCAAAGAGGATACTGTTAGGTTTTATCTGAAGGTTCTTAATAAAGGATTTTCTTTACTGGGTTATAATGATACGAATGTGGCTTTGATACCAAAAATCCATTCGCCAACTAAAATTTCATAATTTCGCAATTAGCCTGTGCGATGTTTAAAAATTATGGCTAAATGCATGGCTAATAGGTTAAAGCGTGTCCTCCAAAATATTATATCAACATCACAAAGGGCCTTTGTACCTAATAGATTGATAACAAATAATGTCGTTTAAGCTTTTGAATTGATGTATTCCCTGAAGACGAGGAAAATGGAAATTGGGGTTTTTGGCTATTAAGTTGGATATGAGCAAGGCATATGACAGGGTGGAATGAGGTTTTGTGCTGGGTTTAATAGAAAATTTTGGGTTTAGCCAATGGTGGAGTAACCTTGTTGGCAATTATTTATTCACCGCTAGGTTGGTTTCTATGGTTAATGGTAATGTGAAAGGCAAAGTTACACCATCTAGTGGATTGAGAGAGGAGTGCCCATTATCCTCCTATTTGTGTTTGCTATGTATAGAAGGCTTGTCTTTTATGCTACAACAAGCTGAAATGAAAGGATTGTTGTGGATTTGAGTGTGCACATAATGCTCTAAGGGTTTCTCAGATGTTCTTCGTAGATGATAGCCTGATATTCCACAAAGCCACCTCTCAAAACTGTTCAACCATAAAGGAAATCCTATCTAGGTATGAATTTCAATCTAGCCAAAAAATAAATTATCAAAGTCATTCATCACTTTTAGCCCATGTGTTTCATCTTCCGTTCAAAGACAGATTTTAGAACTCTTTGGATTGGAGGACAATGGTATGGACCGGGTCTTCCTTCATATATTGGGATGAACAAAAAGGTTGTGATCCAAGCCATTCTTACCTATGCAACACACTTTTTAAGCTGGCAAGTTCTATTTTAGCTAGGATCTCTCAGCTAATAAGGCAATTTTGGTAGGGATTGAACAGAGGAAAAGATAGATTGCATTGGGTGACTTAGGATAATCCTTGTGAGCCTGTAGCTGATTGAGGGTTAAATTTTAAGTACATGGAAGACTCAATAAAGCTTTAGTGGCCAAGTAGGGGTGGAGGATACTTACTCAAGCTCCTTCCTTGGCAAGCTGCATCCTAAAAGCCAAGTATTTTCTAACTACAAACTTTTATGTGGCTTCAACTACTAAGGGGTGCTCATATCTCTAGAGGAGTTTGATGTGGGGGAATGAGTTGCTGTGGTTAGGAGTTAGATGGTGTGTGGTTGATGGCTCATCAATTTCTGTTTACACTGATCCTTGGCTTTTTAGCTCGTTATTATATCGTTCGACATCGCCTGGTTTTGGTAGAGAGATGTATATGGTTTCAAGCTATTGGAAGAGAATGAAGGGTGGAATTTTCATCTGTTAAATACTCTTTTATGGCCGATGGATGTGGTATTAGTGGCTTTAATTCTTGTGTGTAACCTACAAGCTCAAGATTAATTACTATGGCATTATTTTTCTGATGGGGAGTATTTGGTTAAATCATGTTACAAGGTGGCAAGAATGGCAGCTAAACAGACAAATTTGAATCAATGCTATTCGGAGTCTCCTTTGTGGCATGGAAGAGACTATGGTCCCATAAATTCCTCCAAAAGTAAAAGTCTTTCTTTGGTGAGTTCTTCACAACATCCCGCCAACTTTGTTGAATTTATATAGCTGGCATGTGGAAGTACATCTAACATATTTTTGGTGTGGAGAAAATCCAAAGACAAGCCTTCATGTGTTAACCAATTGTCATTTGATCTCAACAGTATAGGAAACCACCTGTTTTTCTTAGATGGTCATGGATTTTGCTGGACAAGATCTGGGGTTGTCAATCTTGCATGTGTTTCAAACTTCTCCTATCCATGACCTTGAATTATTCAGTGTGTTATTATGGGGCTGCTGGAATGTCCGAAATGGTCGATTGTATGGAGTGCATAGTGGGTTTTTTAGAATCGGTACTTAAGAAGGTAGGGACACTGCTATTTGAATTTCAGGAGTTGTAGGTTCTTCTGTTTTCAGACCATGGCAGGAAAGATAATGGCCATGTGAGAGGTTGTGATACAATAAATTTGAGATGGAGGCCGTCGCTAGCAGGTGTGTGTAAGTTGAATGGGGATGCAGCTTTAAAATCAGAATGGAACTTGAATGGTATTTGTTGGATTCTCTGAGACTCGAGGGCATTAGTGCTGTGGAACGCCTTGCATTATTGGTTGCTTTACAAGATATTTGGGATTTGAAGTGTCAAGGGATATTTACGGATCCTTTGGAGATTGAGATGAATTGTAAGTAATTGGTTGATGCCATTTCTTTGCAGCAGTTTAATGGAGTTGAGGGTAACTTGTTGCGGTTGATTGCGTCGTTCTTACGCAAACATGAGAATGCATCTTTTTTTTTTTTTCAATTAAGTGTGAAATAAATACTATCACACACATTTTAGCGAAATGGCATCCGTTTCCTTCATATTGAAAGTATGGTGGATTCTGTGCCCCTTAACTTGTGTACTTGTATTCATAAGGATGTATTTTGTTCTTATTAATAATACTTAGCATTCTCATTAAAAAAAAAAAAAAAGTTCTCACTGTCTGAATTGCATACAATCGGTGGGTCAAGAATTTTTGTCATTATTATAAAGTTAAATTAAGGGATTCACATCCAAACATAAAAAGAAATGAAAGGGATTCCTACTCTTAATTTTATTACTTAAAATGACAAAAGGACAAAAAAAACTCTTAAAATTTGAGTTAAAAGATAAATAAACTTATTTTTATCTAAAACATTCTTGTTTGTTAGTTAATGAATCTAGAATTTTCAAAACAAGAGCATCTATTTGTCCTTCAGCCCAAACGTTGGGAGTCTGGGCCATTTTCCTTTGGAAGATTGTATTTGCTTACTAAAATATGTTACTGAATTAACGTAGCGATTCCTAGAGTTGAATTACCACAAAACAACAGATTTCTTTGCAGAGGGTGTCTGCCACTACCACCAACCCTTATGAAAAAGCCTATGTGACCCGCCAACAACTGCAATCTACCACTAACGCCTAATAAGCTTCATAGATGACAAATTGGACCTTCTCTGAAGTAATCCCTTTCAATTTTATATTTTGCTTAGATTTTAAATCAAACATGTGGTTGTAAAGAAAAATAAACCGGTTTAAAATATTTTTTAATTAAACAATAACCAAACTTAGATGGTCTAGCTAATATATATATATATATATGGTTAAAGAATTTTCAGTTTGGTTGAAAATATTTTTTATTGTTTTTTAATTTTCAAATTTTATTATCCTCAAATTTTAAATTCATTCTTGCATTGAGCACGTAAATCTCTCCAAGTGATGCCATATATTGAGAGAATAAAAGTAACTTAAAATTCTTTAATTTTCTTTTTTCTTAATGTAATACCTAAAAGGAATACAATTTACTATTCCATTCTTGTCTTATATATATATATATATGTATTATCTCTTAAAAATTTAAGTTTGATTAGGAATAAATTAGTAAAGATTGTCAGATTCAAGCTTCTTAACTTCAACTTAATAGTTTCATTTCTAATCATCTCATGATCCATTAGTTCATTTAAGTTAATTTCAAATTATTCTATTAAAAGTCAAAAGTTGCATACTAATAGCTTATGTAATTAAATAAAACTTATTTTAATAAAAATTATTCTAATTAAATTAAACTTAGTCTTAGGTTCATAATATCTACTTAATTGACCTTTTATTTTATGTTCATAATTAAAATTAGGCCATAAAATAATATTTTTATTTATTTAATTACTTATTTATCCCTAAACTACTAAATATAGAAATAAAATTAATTTTCAATAAATAGTTTATTGAATAAATTGCGGTTAAATTTAAGTGATCAAATCCTGCAAATATCTTAGGTGAACATAATTAAATATAGATTTCTTTTTATAAGTATATGTTGTTATGACTTATGAATTATTTTTCCAAGTCATTGAAATTTAATCATTAAGTCGATATCACTCCGTGATGAACTATTAATATATAATACATGAATACAAGTTCATTATTTACTTAAGACTAAGATCAATTAAATTTATGTGAATTAAAATCATATATTTGTTTAACTAAATTAAAATTTATATTAGTCTAATTAAGTATATATTATATACACTAGTTTTTCTACTCAAAGTCTTTTACTTAAATAATCTAGAGAAATTATTCATTATAAAAGCAGAAAAAACTATAGTTTTTATAATGAAATACTTTTTCTATTAATAACTACGAACATTTCATTTATTAATATCCAATTTTATCACAATAAAATAATCAATTAGGCTATGCCAATTTAATTAACTATGATATTAATCTTATCATAATCTTATTAGAATATTGATATCAAATTGTATATTTGTGCATGAACATGTGAATGAGACACTCTTTATCTATATGACATATTATGCAAAAAAAATTAAATAACTAAATAAATAAACAACCATAACTCATAGCTTCCTAAGAATAAAATATTAATACTAAGCCTAAATTTTCATAAGTATTCTTTGAAGTCAATTTCAGCCTATGTCCATAATGTCTATCTTTATTTGTTTGCATTTTTTATGGGCTTAGATTGTTTTTTTCTTTGGTTTGTTTGAATTTAAAATGAATTAGGCATCTTTTTTTGGGTTAAAAATCTTATGGGATTTCTTTTTAAAATGAAAATATTTTAAGCCCAACCATGTTATTTAAATAGCCTAAATAAATAAATTTTATGAAATATGGACCAAAATTAAATAACTTTGGGTCAACTTTTTATTCTCCAAAGTTGGAAAAAGACTAAAATCACTTTGGATAAGGTTCGGAGCCTATAAGTAAAATAACTCATTTTTCTAGCCAAGATAAATAACCAAAATTATAAGCGTCGGCACTTAGTTGATAAAAAAAAAGAACAATACAAAAATTGTGTCCAAGAATTTAAGAAAATATAGGGGCGTAATTGTAAACCCTAATTTCACATTATTTCTCTCGTAAACACCATATCTTAACAACCATTGCGACTACCAAACCCTGATAGCAATGACAAGCTTCATTGACGTCACAAATGATACCATGCCCTATGTTGTTATCCATTGTGACCCTTGCTAAAGTTAACATGCAGAGTATCAAATTGAGAAATATCAAATTAGAAATTGTTGGTTATGGGAAAATGTTTTAGATTTCTTACTTATGGTCATATTTTGCTTTAGGATATGCCTATAATATGCCATCTCTGAGTATGAGCTTTAACATTCCCTTTGATAGGTTCCTCGGACGGTTATGCCACTCCTTAATTATATGGTTTTTTTGAGTATCTATATATAGTGATCTTGGTGCTTTGTATGTCCTTGTTTATAATATCAGGGATGTTGGGTAGTACATTTTCCCTTGACACTTTGGTGTAGCAGGCCCGAATTCTCTTGATGTGTCCTTTAAATATACTTAAGAAAATTTTTAACTCCTTATCTTCTTGATGCTGGGTGGTTTACCAAGCACAAGGTCAATTTTGCTACTCAGGAAAGAATCAACTAGGCTATAAAATTTACTAATTTTAAAAAAGAGTTATTTTGGGAGTTAAAAAAGAACGTTGCTTGATTAATTTTAAAGACTTTGGAAGAAAATGCCCAAAAAAAAGAGAGAGAAAAAGAAGTAAAGAGTTGTCCCCTCTTGTTAAACTCCTTTCTCCTTTTTTTTATCTGACTTATGAACTCTAACTTGTGTTTGCAAAGATGTCAGACCAAAAAGGTGTCAGCAGAAAAAAGCCTCAACAATCCAAAGTGCCATAAGCCTTAATTTTGAACTAGAGGAACTTATAATTGCCAATGTGTTGCCTAGGAAAGTTAGGGAAAGCTATTTATATATTGAAAAAGCCTTTATTATCCAAAACTAAGGTCCTTAGAGATCCTAAGAGAAAAGGGGTGGTTGGGTCTCCTCCACCTTCCTCCAAGAAATAATCCCCGAGTTCTATCTTTTATAGGTATAATTATGATTATTATTTTTATTTCCACGGACTTTGTAATTGTTCATTTAAATACAAATATTTATCTTTTTTATGCATATTATAGTTATTTATATTGGGATTTGTGCTTACGTGCCATCCTATTTTGTATAAATATTTTATTTATACAATAAATATTTCATTAAATTATTAATTAATTTTTTATATGATAAGATGCTTGAAACGTTTCAGACACTATATGATTTGAAAGGGTGGGTTCAAATCTGGTCTAAAAGAGTTTAGACCAGTACTAAGAGTTAGCTAAGCTGAGAGTTATAATTGCTAAGAGTTAGCACTGTTAAGAGCTAGCAGATTATAAAACTCAGCGAAATCTAAAGAGTTAAAGTATTATCTAAAATGGGACAAAGACTTCAGGCTATATCAGCAATGACATTATTGCAAAGAGTTGTAAATAGTGCTAGAAAATGTTATTGTACAAATATATTCTCAATATTTATGTTCTTGATTATTTTTATTAATGCGGGTCTATCGGTGAAAACTTTATTTAATATAGATTGGTATATGTGTATACCTGGATAGTCTTGATGGTTAGTCTTAGTAGACCATGATCTTAGTAGAAACTCGTATAGATATATAGGTATTCGATGATGATTAGGTACTAAACAGACTTAATAAAGACCTCCAATATAAATTTTATAAAATCGTCAATGAAAGATCTTCTCAAGTTGAATAGTATTCATGGTTCCTTGACCTAAGCACCACTTTAGGCTTGTGAGTGATCTATTATACTTAGGTTCATCACATATTAAAGACCTTTTATAGTCTGACCATTAGGTGTTATTGGGTATGGTTGATAAGGGCAAATTTGTCATATATTTTCTCATGTTTTTATTATTGATATTTTATGATTTTATGAGAATAGATGGCTATTTATGTGCATTATTGTTATTTATAGGGACTTGAACGAAATTTAAAGAAAGAACGCAAAAGGAGCGAAAACAGGGACTAAAATGCAAAGTTTTCAAAATATGAGTCCAGCGCCCCCGCGCCATAAGGATTTTAGCCCCAGCGCTGAAATAGTGATCAAAATTAGAAAAACGACCTGTTTAAGTCGCGTCTAGCGCCCCAGCGCCGAAGAGTCACCGCGCCAGCGGTGAAGCCGTTTTCATGGAGCGCCCCAGCGCCAAGATCCCACCGCTCCAGCGGTGATAGCTTTTTCACGCGTCGCCCCAGCGACAGATGCATAGCGCGCCAGCGGTAGTGCGAGTCCTAGTCCGACGAGAATTGAGATTTTCAAGCTCATATCAATCCCTATATAAAGCCACTCGTTCCCAGCCTTCAAGAATCAATCCAAGACGACCCAAGAGCACCAAGAATACAGAGCACGAGTCTTGGAGAGCAATAGGAGCTTAATTGAAGCAACTTTAGAGAGAGATACAAGACGCTCTTTGGCATCAAGAGTTCCTAGGCAGCGCAATTAAGAGCAATTCGACGTCTATATCGGTTTGCGATTAATTGTATCATGTTTTATAATTATTTTAACTGCTGTTCTCTTGTAGCCATGAGCTAAACTTATTTTCTAGGGTTAATATTTGAACTCAATATGTGTGCTTAATTGCCATATCTTTTAGTATTTAATAAACTTAGTCATTTATTATTTAAATTACTTGTGTTTAATGCTTCAATATATCTGGCCAATATATGGTGAATGAGTTGGTAATATTATTGATAAACTCGGAAGAGGAATCATAATATTTAGACCTAGGTAATTTGATGCATGATTGTAGAGTAACATTCAATGTTGCATATGCAAGTTTCAACTTAGGATAGGAATATACCTAATTGGCATGTATGATCAATAAGACCTAATCTTAATGAATCTTAGTTTATTACAAGTACCATAGGAATATAGGTATTTGGTAAACTAAGATATACTTGCATGACCTTGGAAGAGGCTTGTGAATACATTAGTGTCTTGATCAATAATAAAGACTAAGTGAGTTAAATATTAGAGGATTAATCATTAGAAACATATTGAGGGATAATATTAATCCTAGGTTCTCTCTACGTTGCTATATCTTTAAATCTCATTGCATTGTGTTTTTACTTTTATATTTTCTACATACATTCTTGGATTTTTATTTTTCTGAATAATTATTAGGAAGATATAATTTTAGTAATTGGTTAAAAAGAAAGAATTATCCCTGTGGGTTCGACATCCGACTAATTAGTCTCTTTATTACTTGCATACGATAGTGTATACTTGCACTTAATTTATGATATAGAAATATCGCATCAATGGTCTGATGCTAATGGAGTTTGGTGTGTGTAGAATTTGGAAGCATGTTAAAGACATATGGGAACCAATTGGCTAACCATGGAAGCCATTTGCCCACTTTAATTTACAAGCTACAAATTGAATGAATTTAGAAGCATGAGGTGTTTAATAGATATTTGAGGGACAATTAGCAACAAAGCCATTTATCATTGTCATGCTTTCACCCATATCCATTTATCTTGTCATGCTTTTGAACAAGCAAGAGGTGGCTTTCATTAATAGTTTTTGAAATTGCAAATGGCAATCAATTTTCCTTCAATTCGACTACCTAAAGCACCATGGCACCAAGGTCAATTTTAAGGCATGAAGTGGCAAAATTAAAAGTATTGTCATGCTTAACATCTTTTAGCTACTAATTGAAATTTGATTAGCTAAGTGGGTGGCAAAAATGGCTATATATAAGGGTAGCTTCTTCATTTGATCATTGTCAGTTAGAATGCAAGCTATAAGTTAGATAGTAAATTTAGTAAGAGTTACTAATATACATTAATAATTAGTGAATTAGCTGAGAGATATAGGAAGTAAAAGTTGCGTCAACAACAAATTCCTTTTGAGGGAAGAAGCTACTATTCTAACTTAAGAAATCCTACTACGTTCTCAACTAGAATTGTTTAAAGCACGCTTTAAAGGTGAGCTCTATTTTATCTCATTAACGTAGTAAGATACGTATTTTATACTATGTTGTATACATTTTGCATGTGAGTGTAAAATTAAAATTAAAATGTACATACTTACCATACACATAGCACACATATAATTTTGTAGGTTTAAAGACATTTGGTGCAAACGGATTGAAATTGGATGAAAAATGGACAAAAAGATTAATTAGATTCCATCAGTTAACTATTAGAAGAGTTGAGGGAATATAGGGGCAAGGCCACCAAAGTCACCTTTAGTTAACTATCAGAAGAATATAAAGGATATAGGGGCAAGGCCATCAAAAACCTCAACGGATAACTATTAAAAGAGCCAGAGGGATATAGGGGCAATGCCACCAAACACCTTATTGGTTAACTATCAAAAGAACGAATAGGATAAAAGTAAGGCCACCGATGATTTCCTTGTTTAATTTTTCTAAAGAGGCAAGGGGATACTAGAAAAGACCATCAATAACTTTTTTAGTTAAGTTGTCAGAAGATACGAGGAGTGTGGATTAAAGGCTAACAATCACCCATTGAATAAGTTGGTAGAAGAGCTAGGGGATATGGGACTCTATTAGTTAACTATTAGAAGAGCCTAAGGAATATAGGGGTAAGGCCACTAAAGAGCCCTCAATTAACTATAAGAAGGTTATGGCCATTAAAGTCCCCCTCGATTAACAATCAAAAGAACATAGGGGATACAAGGGAAAGGCCATTAAAGTTTTTTGATAAACTATCAAAAGATTTAAGAGGATACGTAGGCAAAGCCACCGAAAACTAATTGGTTAAGTATTAAAAGAACTAACGAGATATGAGGCAATTCCACTAAGGACCCATTTGGTTAAGTTATTAGAAGAGTCAAGGGTATACGGGGACAGGGCTATCAAAGACTCCCTCGTTTAACTACTAGAAGAATTAAATGGATATAGTGTCAAAGCCACCAATAATTCCCTTAGTTAAGTTTTCAGAAGAGATAGGAGGATATAAGGGTAAGACCATGAAAGAACACCAAGGTTAACTATTAGAAGAGCCACCAAAGACCCCTTGGTTAAGTTATTAAAAAAGTTTACTGATATGGGGTCAGACCACCAAAGAATCCCTTAGTTAACTATGAGACGAATTGAAAGGATATAAGGAAAGACAACTGATGACCCCCTTGGTTAAGTTGTTAGAAAGGTCGAGGAGATATAGGGATAAGCCATTAGTGACTCCTATAGTTAAGTTGTTAGAATAGACAAGAGAATACAGGGTAAAGCCACCAATGACCCCTTTAGTTAACCATTAAAAGAATCAAGAGGATATAGGGGCAAAAAAACTAATGACCCATATGGTTAAGTTGTCAGAATAGCCAAAAGAGTACAAGGTCAAGGCCATCAAAGACTTTCTAGGTTAATTATCAAAAGAGCTAAAGGGATACAAGGGCAATGCCATTAAAGACTTCTATGATTAACTATTAAAAGAACTAAGAGGATACGAGGTAAGGCCACTGATGACCCCTTAGTATAGTTGTTAAAAGTGTTAATGGAATACAGGGAAAGCCACCAATAACCCTTTTGGTTAATTTGTTAGAAGAGCTGAGGGGATACGAGGCGAGGCCTTCAAGATCCCCTCAGTTAACTAGTAGAAGAACTAAGGGGATACAGGGTAAGGTTACCAATGACCTCAGCGGATAAATTGTCAAAAGAGCTAAAGAGATACAATGGTAAGGCATCTAAAAACCTTATCGGTTAACTATCAGAATATTCGTGGTGATATGGGAGAGGCCATCGAAGACCTCATTTGTTAACTATTAGAAGAATTGAGGGATATGAGGCAAATCTACTAAAGTCCCTCACAATTAACTCTCATAAGTGCTAAGAGGATATAGGGTAAAAGACACTAAAGACCCATTAAGTTAACCATCAGAAAAACTAAGGGGATATAAGGCAAGGCCATAATGACTCATTGGTGGAGTTATTAAAAGAGATGAGAGGATGTAAGGGCAAGTCCACCAAAGACTCCCATGATTAACAACTAAAATAACCGAAAAGATATGAAGCAAGGCCACTATTGACTCAATCAGTTAAGTTTTCAAAAGACATAAGAGGAGACAGAGCAAGGTCACTAATAATCATTTCAGTTAAATTGCTAGAAGAACCAAAAGAATATTAGGAAAACCACCAAATATACCATCAGTTAACTATTAAAAGAATTGAGGTGATATAAGGGCAAGACCACTAATGGCCCAGTTGGTTAAGTTGTCAAAGGTGATGGTACAGCCACTAAAGATTCCCTTGGTTAACTATCAGAAGAGCCAATAAGATATAGAGCAAGGATATCAAAAACCTATTCGGTTAACTATCAAAACAACCAAAAGGGTAGGTGGAAAAGGCTACCAAAGATCCCATCAGTTAATTATTACAAGACTTGAGTAAATATGGGGAAAGGCCAAAAAAGACCGCTTCAATTAAGTATTAGAACTGAAAGTCTAAAAAGGTTTAATAATAGCACTCCAAGAGGGGTGTTGAATTTGTGATTGATGCTATACTAGCTAAGCATAAGTGCACGCTATCGTATCAAGTAATATAGTATTTTAAGTCCAAGTATCAATCCCACATGGACTATGTGATCTAATTCTATAAATCAAGTACTAAATTTGTACCTACTTAATTTTTAATTAACTAATCTAACTCTATCAATTAAAGTAAATAAAAGTAAAAGGTAGAATTCACAAATAAAGATAATATAGGGTTCTGACTCATCCCCTAGTATTTCATTGAATTTATTAACCTTTTAATTAATCTCTTAATTCCAATTATTAGTTTAGACACTAATCTCATCACAAGCCTCTATAAATGGTTAAGTAACTATATTATGCATTCTGACAATCATTTATATGTCTATGATAATCAAATCAGAATGTAATTCATTAAGATCAAGTCTAAATTATACCATACATGCCACCTACGTATATGTTTCTCTAAGATAATAGTTGTTACCCTATAATCATGCATTAAACTATCCAAAGCTAAACACATGAATTAAACCGTCGAGTTCATCATGGTTCTTCAATCATTCAAAATATTGATCAGGTATAATGAGAGCATTAAACTTAGACAGAATGAATCAACCTATTATATTAAGATTATAAACTAAGAATTAGCAAAATCCAATTCTATACTAAGTACACATAGTCTAACCCTGGATAAAAAATTTAGCCCATCACAAAATCAAAAATATCAAACCAATTCATAAAGATCAACAAGAATAAGAATATAATAATAAACAAAGAGTAGAAAACTAATCAAAATGATTCCTTGATGTGCTTCTTGCTCAATCTTAACTCGAAGCTTGAATTCTTAATCTTGGTTATTCAATCTTTAGCTTTGATATTTGATTTTGTGTTGTGAATTCTTTCTCTAAGTTTTTGCCTCTCTAAAGTCTCTATTTTTGCTCTTAAAATAGTTCTGTTATAGCAATGAGAAACTCTATGGGTGAGGGCCTTCGAATCCCAGTCAAAAAGGAGAGTTGAGATTTATATGTCACACGAGTACTGCAGCACTAGGGATTGGTGCCACGATACCAAGACCTAGAAACATGACTTTATGGATCATCACTAGGTGCCACGGTGCCCAGCTACTAACTTAGGTGCACCTAATCAGGTATTCTTGTATTTTGAGCGCAACTTCTTCGTTTCCCATCCGATTTGCCTCAAGTTTGTTCATATGCGTCACATTTTTGGTTGCACACTTATTTGTGATTAGAAATACAATTAAATAGCCAAATATTTATGATTTGGAGAAAAATATAAAAGTTGGCTACAATCATACTAGTGCTTTTACACCCCTATTCAATACCCTAAACTTAAGACTTTGCTCGTCCTCGAGCAAAACAAAGATAAAATTTTACAACTTATTCTTGAATCAAAAATAAAAACTAAAAACTAAATATAAGCTCTAGTTGATTAAATGATCATTGTTACAGTCGTATCGACTATTCAATGGCACAAGTCTTTTTAAAAATTGATAAACAACTTTTAACAATCCTCACACCATTCATCAAGTATTTTATTCTCCCTTATAAATGATCACTTGTGCATATGTGTAATAAGCAAGTAATTATTCAAATAAAATATAGATGTACTTAATACTTTTAAAAAGTACATAAAGATGATGTCTCAGCATATTTCAATCTGTTACACTACCAAACCTTGCTGTTTATACTCTTCTCCACTAATGTAGAAATACACATGTCTAGGGATTTATTTAGGATTTTAATTAGCTTATAACATAAGGTTAAAGTCAAGGTGAGATATAAATATATATATGAAGTTCAAATCCTACCATTAACAAAATTCAATTCCATACTAGGTTGACATAGTCTAACCCTAGATGAACAATTTAGTCCATCATAAAATGAAAAGTATCAAACCAATTCATAGAGATCAATAAGAACAAGAATATAATGATAAAGAAAGATTAGAAAAACTAATCAAAGTGACTTCCTGATGTGCTTCTCGCTCAATCTTAACTTGAAGCTTGAATTCTTGATCTTGGCTCCTCAATTTATGAATTTGATATTCGATTTTGTTTTGTGAATTATTTCTTTAAGTTTTTTCCTCTCTAAAACTCTATTTTGTTTTTCTCTTAAAAGAGTACTTTTATAGCTATGAGAAACCATAGGGGCAAAGGCCTTTAAATTCAAGTCAAAATAGGAGAGTTGAGATTTATACGTCGCACGGGCACTGTGGCGTTAAGGGTTTGATGCCGCAGCACCAAGACCTGGAAACAAGACTTTGGGGAGCATCATTGGGTGCTATGGCTCTGGTTTATGGGTTTCACTGTGCCCAGCTACTAACCTGGGCGCTGCAGCGCCCAGCCATGGGCGCCGTGTGTTGTGTGATTTCTATAACACAAACTAACGCAAGTGCACGTATCGCAACAAGTAATATATGATGAGAAAAGTGTCGATCCCACAGAGAATGATTTATCTTTTCTAGTTTAAGTACTGAAATGGTGTCTTTCTACTATTATCCAGAAAATGATTTAATGTATGATATTAAACTACTCAAGTAAAAGAACAACTTAATTATGCTAAGTGATAAACTAAATTATGAACAAGTTAAATTCAATAAGAGAAATCCTAGGATTACAAACTATCCCTCATTATGCAAATAAATTCAGCAGAATCTCTTTGATGTTTATTAGTTCTCAACTTGATATATTGACCAAAACACTTAACACATCACAAGCCTCTTTTGCAGGTCAAGTGAATCTATTCCATCCAATCAAATATCTATATGTCTATGATAAATAAATTGAACAAAATTCATTAAGCACAAGTTTTATGAGCCATACATGCCTTATGAGTATATGTCTATCTCATATGAAACTCAAGTGTACTACACTATGATCATGCATCAATATGCTTAAGACTAAATACCTAAATGCCTTTGTCAAGTTTATTTAAGCATTTCTAGATCAATTTAACCACTGGCCAAGTAATCAAATAGCATTAAGCACAAGCACAATGAATATATCAAAAGCTGAATTAATACCATAAAAGAGAGAACTAAAATCAATCACATAATGAGTTCAAGGATGTAATCCTAGATGAACGAAATTAGCTCATCATTAAAGTACACAATCTTGAAGCTAATTCCATCAATACATGTAAACTAAACATCTTACAACAAGTAAAGAATCAAAGCAAAGAAGACATCCCTGTCAAATGCCTTTGTTGTTGAAGCTTGCTTCCCTCCTCTTTGATTTCTCCAAACTTAGAAGTTAGGTGTTTCTTTGTGTTTCCAGCTGCTGTCCCAGCTGGAGTCCTCCTCAAAATGTAAGTTTTGAGCAAATAAATAGGTAAGAGCACGGAATTAGGGCGCATTTTGGGTTGCTTTTGGGTTTTCTGATTTTCAGGAACCTGTCATAATTTGTTGTCCAGGTCCCGGCGCCGCGTCGCTGTGATTTGGCGCTGTGGCGCTGCACTGTAGCAACAGTGCCTCCATTCGTATTTTTATCTCTAATGCTCCCATTTGCGTCCGTTTTCTGGTATTTTTGCTCCGATAATGCTTTAACCTATAAAACAACATTAATACACATAAATAGCCCAATTATTGAGATAAATTGAACAAATATCAAGTTAGGAAGATAAAATAGTTTATACAATTACGCCTTATCACCGTGGCTTTAGGCCTGATTAGGCACTCTCGTATATTAAGCGTAACTTTTTTGTTTCTCGTCTAATTTTTTTTTCGTTTGTTCCTATGCATCACATTTTTTATCGTATACATATTTATGGTTAGAAACACTATTAAATATTTAAATATTCATGATTTAGAGCAAAATACAAAAGTTAGGTACAAAGCATACTAGTGCTTTTACGCTCCTATCAATTGGTATTTAAAAAAAAAATGCACTTACTAATAATATAAACGAATTAAAGCATAAGTAAATGTAGTAAATTAAAAAGTAGGGAAAGAGAGAACTAACACCCGGATGTTTACATGCTTTGGCTATTATTCCAGCTTACGTCCACGCCTCAAAGCTAGTTGTACTTGAGAATTTCATTAGTTCGGTCTATCTTCCAAGACCATTTAATTAACTTTCCAAGTGTTAATGAAACCTTTATAAACTGTCTTTTTCAAGTACCAATCACACCCTGATTAGTATCTCAGGTACTAATCAAACCCTCACAGTATGTTGGCTTTACCAGAGACTTACAAAGATTGATTTTGGGTTTAATCAAACCCTTATACATTAAACTCTCTTAAAAAGTAGATATAATAATTCTAACATAAATATCGATGTTTATTTTCTTTTCAAATGATATGAAGATTAGAAAGTTATTTCTTCTTATTGTTGAGATTGAATGAGGAAACTAGCCATTGCTATAGTATTTTTTCGGTCGTTAAAGTATTCTACCCGTTGATATAGCTCGGCTATATGGATTTGACCATTACAACCATTAACACAATAACTAACCATTACACAGTGATTTAAATGTTAAGGAACAATGCCGTTGCTACAAGATTGTGCTATAGTATGCATTATAGTGACCAAAGTTTTGAACTTTTGTATTTTGTTCTATTTCTTTTAACTTTCAAACGTTTATGTTTTAGTCCATAAATACAATTTTTATCTGTTGTTTGGAATCATCAAAATCTTTAAAGACATCTAGGCTAACAAGAATAACTAAGGTGATACAAGACAAAGCTACCAAAGTCCGCTAGTTAACTATCAAAAAAGCCTAAAGGGTATGGAGGCCATGTATAACCGTCATTAGTTAACTATCAAAAGAAATAAGAGAATACAAGGGCAAGCCTACCAAAGAATCCTTTGATTAACTATAAGATAAACCTATAAGAAATGAAGCAATGCCACCAATAACTTATTCAGTTAAGTTTTTAGAGGAGCTAAAAGATATAAGGCAAGGCCACCAATGAACCTCTCAGTTAAGTTGGAAGAGCTGAGGTTCTACAGGGGCAAGGCCACTAAAGACTGTTGTGTGTATTCTAAACATAAAACTAAGCACAAGTATACGTTATCGTAACAAGGAATAAATGGACTTTTAAGTCGGATGTTGAACACATAGAGATAATTTTTATTTTCTACCAAGTACTAAAATTGTATCTTTCAAGTAATTATCCAAAAAATAAAATCTTAAATTGTAATTAATTAAATAAACTAAATAAAAGTGTAGAAAAGTAAATAACACAACTTAAATAAATTAAGAAGATATTAAGATAGGGAAAGCCTAGGGTTAATTACGATCCTTTTATACATTTTTTAGAGATTAATCCTTTAACTTAATATCCCTTAATTCTTATTATTAGTCAAGATAAAAATGTATTCACAAGCCTCACAAGCCTCTCTCAAGGTCAAGTAAGTATATCCCAATTTATCAACTACATATATCTCTATGGTAATTGTAATAAATCAAGATTCATTAAAAACAAATCTTATTGGCCATATATGCCAATTAGGTATATCTTCACCCTAAATTGGAAGTTGTAAATGTTACTCTATAATCATGCATCAAATTATCCAGGTCTAAATATAATGATTCCTCTCTCAAGTTTATCAAAGTATTACCAATTCAATCACAATATTGGTCAGATATTATAAAGCATTACGAACAAATAATTTGAATAATAAAGAATTGAGTTCAAATAAATATTAAAAAGATCTAACAATTAAGCGTGCATTTTGAGTTCAAGTAATAACACTAGAAAATAAATTTAGTTCATGGTGAAATAAAGAGTTATAGAGCTTATCAAGAATAACATTACAAAAATCATTAAAAACTAGAAAGAATAAAAGTTGAAGAGATAAAACTAATTTTGCTGCAGTCTTCAGCCTTCTAGTTTTTTTTATCCTAAAAAAAGTATTCTTTCTCCTATTTCTGTTCTTTTCTCTCTTCTACACCTAAGAGCATTAATATTCTTCTTCTTTGATCTCCATAGCTCCATGAGAAAATATTTTAGATGTTGCCCCATCATCATTGATTTGAGCCTATTTGGAAAGATTTTAATCTTAGACCAAAAAATGCACCTCATTGACCACTATCAATCTGCCTCTCCATTATCTTACTGTGATCCTTCATTTTCTTTAACTTGCATAGTTTTGTATGAGTTTATAGTTGAAGTGCTTTTATCACTTTCAATTTAGGAAGTGGTGATGGATCTTCTGAAATTATCATGTCAACCTTGAAACAGTAGGAGATATTATTGGAAAATTGTTGATGTTCAAAGTTCTTTTCTTGGAGTCTTTGTGGGAAAGGTGGCGGTAAAATGTATAGACGTCTTCACTTTAAAGTGCTACTGATTCCTTTTTTTTTGTAGTTGACTCCTCTCTTGTTGTATTAGTTGTTATATCATAAATCTATTTACATTGAGATATTTCAATAAATGTTGGTAGTTCTTGTTCACTCTTCAAGGTGATTTCTTGGCATTGCTTCTTGTTTCCTCTTAAATTTACCTTTATGTTGCTGGTCAATGGCCTTCGTGGATGATTGGTTAATGATGTGGCTAGTTGGCCTAATTGAATCTCTAACGTCCTTAAAGAGGGTGCATGGTTATGGATGAGATTTGTTTGGCTTTGAAGGATGGCATCTGTTTACTTTATATATTGTATAAACATATCTAGGCTTGGTTTCTCTTCAATCCGCTGTTGAGGTTATATTAGTATACTAGGAAGGTCCATTCAATTTGAATTATAGAAGTTGTTTTAGGGATTGTGCTGTTGTTCTTGATAGTTATCCATGTAGTCCGTAGCCTCAATGCATTGGCCACTTGAATAATTGTCACCAAAGAAATCATAGGTGACGGGTTATCTTTTCATAGCATGAGCTCTAATGGCATCTAATTTTTTGGATAACAGATTAACTTATGCATCTAGTGAGATGAGTGCTCGTTCAGTATATAAGCCCATGATTCCTATTAGGGTTATTCTTTCTACTGGCCATTAGTAATTGTTGGATGACATCTCCTCTAGTAGGTCATAGGATTTTTTAGCTGACTTATTCATTAGTGCTCCACCAATTATGACATTTTTATGCCCTATTAAGCCATTATAGAACATCTGCACAAGTAACCACTTTATAATCCAATAATGTGGACATCTTAACATATCTTTATACCGTTTCGATGCTTCATAAAGTGTTTTTGAGTTATACTGCATGAAAGAAGTGATGTCATTCCTTATCTTTACTGTCTTGGCTGGTGGAAAGAATTTTGATAAGAATTTCTAGGCCAAGTCATCCTATGTTGAAATTGATCTTGATGGTAGTGACATCAACCAACTCTTTGCCTTGTCTTAAATTGAAAAAGCTGTAACCTTACTGCATCATCTGAGACTCATCGCATTTGATCAAATCACAAATTTCTAGAAAATTTATGATATGTTCATTCGGATCATTGCATGGATATCTACTAAATTGAACTGAGTCTTTCAACATCTAAATTACTCCTGGCTGAATTTTAAAATACTTAGCGCTTATTATTGGTCGGCATATGCTAGGTTGAATACTACTAATCTCTTAAAGATCTATATTTTGACTTTTGTTGCTGAAATTAAAGTTGATAGGCCACGATATAACTTTGAAAGGTATCTTAGAAAAACTATAAAAAAAAAGAATTGAAAAGTAACTAAAAAAAATAAAAATAAAATAAAAAGGACTAATATAAAATAAAATTTTAAAATATTTTGAAGTAAAAACAAGAAAGAATGGTATTAATATTGGCAAAAATAAAATATTATTTTTGACAACGGTGCCAAAACCTTGTTGTGTGTATTCTCAACACAAAACTAAGTACAAATATACGCTATCGTAACAATGAATAAATAGACTTTTAAATTAGATGTTGAATACATAGAGATAATTTTTATTTTCTACCAAGTACTAAAATTGTATCTTTCAAATAATTATCCAAAAAATAAAACTTAAATTGTAATTAATTAAATAAATTAAATAAAAGTGTAGAAAATTAAATAACACAACTCAAATAAATTAAGATAGAGAAAGCCTAGGGTTAATTATGATCCTTCTATAAATTTTTCAAAGATTAATCCTTTAACATTAATATCCCTTAATTCTTATTATTGGTTAAGATAAAAATGTATTCACAAGCCTCTCTCAAGGTCAAGTAAGTATATCCCAATTTACCAACTATATATATCTCTATGGTAATTGTAATAAATCAAGATTCATTAAGAACAAATCTTATTAACTATATATGCCAATTAGGTATATCTTCACCCTAAATTGAAAGTTGTAAATGTTACTCTACAATCATGCATCAAATTATCCAAGTCTAAATATAATGATGTCTCTCTCAAGTTTATCAAAACATTACCAATTCAATCACAATATTGGTCAGATATTATAAAGCATTAAAAATAAATAATTTGAATAATAAAGAATTGAGTTCAAATAAATATTAAAAAGATCTAACAATTAAGCGCACATTTTGAGTTCAAGTAATAACCCTAGAAAATAAATTTAGCTCATGGTGAAATAAAGAGTTATAGAGCTTACCAAGAATAACATTACAAAAATCATTAAAAACTAGAAAGAATAAAAGTTGAAGAGATAAAACTAATTTTGTTGCAGTCTTCAGCCTTCTAGTTTTTTTTATCCTAAAAAAATTACTCTTTCTCTCTCTTTTTTCTCTTGTTTCTCTTATTTTCTCTTTTATTCTTCTCTTTTTAATAGTTGAAATAGGATTTTTGATCTTCTATTTACAGGTTTATGTCTTCAAATTATTGTAAAATATCAAATATATGTTCATCGCTACAACAATGTTACTGTAGCAAATCAATATTCACATGTACTGTTCACAATCATTATAATAATTTTGATGGTTTGCCTTGTTTTCTTTATATTTTCATCGCTGTTTGCTCTATTGACTCCAAACCTACAAAATAACAACCAAACGTATAAAAAGCATAATTTATACTTATCTGGCCCCCTAGTTAAGTTGATAGAACAACAATGAGATATAAGGGATAAGCCACAATGATCTTATTAGTTAACTATTAAATGAATTATGAGGATATGGGGTAAAGGGCATCGTTGACCATTTTAATTAACTATTTGATGAGTTGAGTGGATATGGGTGCAAGGCTACCAAAGACCTCCTTAGTCCATTATTATAAAAATTGAGGCGATACGTGGACGAGGTCACCAAACACACCCTCGGTTAACCATCAGAAAAGCTAAAGGGATATTAGGGCTACGGCCACCAAAGAACTCTTTGGGTGACTATCAAAAAAACTGAGGGGATATAGGGGGCAAGGCTACCAAATACCTCTTAGTTAACTATCTAAAAAGCCAAGGAATATTCATAAAGGTATGGCCACCAAAGACCTTATTGGTTAACTATTTAAAGAACCATTGGGATATAGGGTAAGGCCACTAATGACCCTCTTGGTTAAGTTATTAGAAGATCGAGGAGATATGAGAGAAAGGCTACAAAAGACCCATTTGTTAACTATTTAAGGAATTGAGGGGATATACGATAAGGCTAGCAATGACCCATTAGTTAAGTTGTCAGAAAAGTAGAAAGGATACAAAGTAATTTGAATACCTGAGGGGATACAGGACAAGGTCACCAACGACATCCTTTATTAAAGTTGAAGAGATACAGGTTAAGGTCACTAAAGGCTTTCTTGGTTAATTACTAAAAGATTTATAAGGATATAAGGGTAAGGCCACCAAAGACCTCATTGGTTTATTATCAGAAGAGCTAAGGGGATACAAGAGCAAAGCCACCAATGACCTCCATGGTTAACTTGTTGAATGTAATTGATGAGTGCATACATGTGATAGTATTCTTCGAATAATTAATGCATGTCAAACATAAATATACGTAATAGAATGGAAATCTAATTTCCTATTCAACAAATACATCCTGAATATAATTATATTACATTAACAGAATAATAAATACTTACCTTTGAAGACTTTCGATGAGGTTTCAAACTTGGAGCTAACCTTGATGTGTCACTTGAACAATTCTAGTCTTCAACTTTTGGTTTGATTGAAGAGGTATAATAATAGCATTTCAAATTTCTAGTAACTAAAATTTTGAGCAACTCTTTGCTTTTATCTCTCAAGTGGCCATAAATGCACTTAGGGACTAAATTAAAACATTTTCAAAGTACTTCCCCATTTTGTCCGAATTCATTCTCATGCGCAATATGAAAATCTTTCACTTGATTTATATAGCTTGAATTCGGTAAGGACCACAATGCAACATTTTAAAAATATATAACACTTGTCCAATGATAACTTGACACTTGTCTTTCAATCATCTCATGCATGAAGACAAGTGTCACATTGAATCTATGCATAAAGGGCACTTGTTACACAAATGCTATGCATAAAGAACACTTGTCCATTAAAGTGGCCATGTATTACAATTTAATTCGTTGATAACTCTTGTTAACTTATTAAATAATAATAAGCTTAACACTTAAGCTTTCACATCCCACAAGACCCTAAAACAAATAATGCTTTTCAAAATTTTTCTGAATCAAACTATTTGACCCGGTCATTACCCTAGTTTCTAATGAGTACACTTCATATTGTAAGACTCTCTAGGTTTACACTCATTTGTATTACAAAACTATTCATAAGTCTGTGAACGATGCCTTATACACATGTTGCAAATATTATAAAATAATTTGTTGAGTTATATAAGTTGAGGTCAACTATAAACTTATAATCTATCCATCACTTATATCCTAAAAGAGTAAAAATATAGATCATCACTGTGAAATCTCTATATGTTCAATTGTAAACTTATCTTCAAATTTGTATTTCCATAAACAATATCCATAAAACTCATTTGCGATATTGTTTAACTCTATTGAAAATGCTTTTTTGAGTTAATGTTTGTAGCCATAAGCCTTCCTAAAATACAATATTGGAGTATTGGGATATACAACTTACCCAGATGAGTTGACGGATCTCATATCTACGCATATCAGATACCATGAGCATCGGACCATACCCAATGACACCGAGAGTTCAGATCATGATAAGTCTTTGAAATGCATGGATAGATCACCCAAGATAAGAGGTCTTTATGTGTTTGTTCAGTATCTAGTCCTTACTAAATACCTATATGCTTATAGGTGCTTTCACTAAGCCCATGTCTACTAAGATTAACCATCTAGGCAATCTAGATATAAACATATATTGATCCGAAAGCCAATTAACTTGTGTCAGCAACTATAGATCAAGAACGATGTTTTCGAGAACATACTACTTAATGATATTTCTTAGTGCCATTTGCAACTATGTCATTACTAATATATTCTCAGGTCATTGTCCCTATTTTAGACAAGGTTTTAACTTTTAGAATGCTAACTCTTAGTATAGATATAAACTCCTTTAGAGCATATCTAATTTCTTTTAGATCTACAATGTCTGAAAATTAATAGGTTTGGTACCATATAAATAATATTAATAATTTTATTTGAAACGTTTATTATATAAATATTAAATAAATAAATATTCATACATCATTCGAGTGGCATGTAAGCACCAACTTTGATAACTTCCATATACTCTAGTGCATTTTGCGATGATATCTAATACCCATCCGCAAGACTCGTTTCTCAAACACCCTAGGAGTTAAAGCCTTTAGTGAGTGGGTCTGTTATATCATCCATAGATACTTTTAGACTTCTGGTGTGCCCTTGGCTTCTTGTTTAAGTAATTATCTCGTTGTTGTTAGAAAATATGGAATATTGTTGTCATATTTTAAGGTGTATGCATGTGATTGTGTACATATTGAACAAATTAAACACATGTATCATATACATAAATTTGGCAGCGGAATTTATCATGTCATCAACATATAACACTATAACAACACAGAAATACAATAAACATGCTTTAATATCACATTTTTTATAAGACTATGTACGGCCCACCAACTCTTTTGTCCACCGGCTGGATGACACCTCAGAGCCACCGGCGCACCCACATAATCCTCTCAAGTTACCTGCGCCCCTAAGGATTTGAACCCCTACCCTATCTCCATGGTGGCCATATAAGCCTTTAGAGGTTCGTCCTTGTACCCATCTAGTTGGCCGATAGACCAAGGAGTTGGTAGGCTCGACATAGTCTTATAAAAGGTCGGCCTTTTTGTAAGATTGTGTAGGTCCTACCAACACCTTGGTCCACTAGCTGGGTGTTACCTCAGAGCCACTAGCGTCCTTGTACCCATCGGGTTAAAGTGCTCGAACCCGGGTTCTCATCCACTTATGACTTACGAGTTTGCGAATGGTACCTATCGGGCTGGCTTTTTTGTTAGAGTGTGTAGGACCCACTAACCTCTTAGTCTACCAGCTGGATGACACCTCAGAGCCACTGGCATCCCAGCACACAATTCTCAAGTTACCTGCGCCCCCAAGGATTTGAACCCCCACCCCCATCTCTATGGAGGCCTTATAGGCCTTTAGAGGTTTGTCTTTATACCTATCAGGTTGGTAGACTAAGGGGTTGGTAGGTCTCACACACTCTGACAAAAAATAAAAAGGTTGGCTTTTTGGATAAACTGTGGCTGGAGCGCCAATTCAGCCCCTTAGTGGACCCAAGGAGTTGGGTGAGCCTCACCACAGTTTATCAAAGCCTGATGGGTATAAGGACGAACCGCTAAAGGCCTATAAGGCCTCCATAGAGATGAAGGTCGATTCTTTAGGGGCAGAGGTAACCTGAGCTGGTTGTGTGGGTGTGCCGATGGCTTTGAGGTGTCATCCAGCCGGTGGACCAAGGAGTTGGTGGGCCTCACACAGTCTGACAAAAAGGCTAGCCTTTTTGTAAAAGTATATGGGACCCATCACCATCTTTGTCCACCAGTTGGATGACACCTCAGAGCCAGTGGCGTTCCAATACATAATTTCTCAGGTTACCTACGCCCTTTAAGGAATCGAACCCCCGCCCCCATCTCATGGAGGCCTATCCAATAAACTTGGGACTATCTCAAGCACTGCAACAAACTTGCATATCCACACTACTTCCTTTGCAGCTTTCGAAACTGTAATGTATTCTACCTCTAAGGTAGAATCAGTTGTGGATGCCTGTTTTTCACTTTTCCAATTAACTGTGGCAATTTTGTGAAGAAACACATACTAGATGTAAACTTTCTATCATTCGGATCACATTAGAAGTTTAAGTTAGTGTATCCTCTTACTTGTGAGTCATTTTCTCCATAAATTCAAAACTTATTCTTTATACCCTTAAGATATTTCAAGATATGTTCCATGGCCATTCAATGGTCACTACTTAGATTAGGCTAATATCAGCTTGTAACACTTACAACTATATTAATGTTAGGTATCATATATAACATAACGTACATCAAGCTACCAATAGTTGATACATATGGTATGTTAGACATTCTAACTCTTTCATTTTTCTCATAAAGACACATCCTTCTTGAAAGATGAATACAATGTCTGAAAGGTTTATTAACTATCTTACAATTACTAAAGTTATACCTTTTAAGAACACTTTTATGTTTGAGGATTGAGAGAGTCCTATTAGCCCCCTAGCTCCATCTTTACAAAGCTTTATACCCAAAATACAATAAGCTTCTCCAAAATCCTTTATGAAGAAGTTCTTACTTAAATAATTCTTGACGGACTGTAATATACTAATATCATTTTTGTTAATTAGTATATCATCCATGTAAAGAACAAGAAAGCAAATCATGCTCTTATTGACCTTTCTATACATACATGCTTCATCTTCATTTTTGTATGAAATCAGACCCTTTGATTATTTCATCAAATCAAAGATTCTAGCTCCGAGAAGCCTGTATAAGTCCATAAATAGATCTTTTCAGTCTGCACACTAAATTAGAAGTCAGGTTGCTCTATGAATATCTCTTTCTCGAGATATCCATTTAGGAAATCCCAAATTTACATCCATATACCAGATCTTAAAGTCATAACATGTTACAATGGTCAATAGAATTTGAATTGACTTTAACATGGCTACTAGTGTAAAAGGGTTTCCTCATAATCAATCTTAAATCTCTGAGTATAACCTTTTACCATTAATTGGGCTTTGAATGTCTCTACCTTTTCATCAAACCCACGCTTATTCTTATAAACCCATTTACAACCAATAGTAATAATTCTTTGCAATACTCAACTAAGTCCTAGATTTGATGCACAGAGTCAGTTTTGGATTTCATAGCTTCTTGCCATTGTTTTGAATTAATGTCTGACATCGCCTTTCTAAAAGTCAAAGGATCATTTTCTTCAACTAAGAAAACCTCAAAGACATCTTTATGTATCATACAATATCTATTAAGTGCCTTGAGATCCTTTTCGACTGACATTGAGGGTATATCAAAGGTATCTCACTCGATTTAGCCTAGGTTCCACCATCGGTTCTAAAATTGCAAGATTGATTTTATCAAGTTCAATCCTTCTATAATCTCTATATCCATGAGAAACTGTTTCTCCAAAAAAGTGGCATTACAAGCAATAAACATATTTATTCTTCAAGATCATAAAACTGATATCCTATAGAATGTTTAGGAAATCCAATGAACTGATGCTTGCACCCCATTGGATGCAAGTTTATAATATTGTGTAATTTTTATGTAAGCAGAACAACCTCAAATCTTAACATATTTAAGACTCGATTTCCTTCCAATTCATATTTCATAAGAAATAGTGGGAATGACCTTTAATGAAACTCTATTCAACAAGTGAACAATAATTTCTAAAGCATAACCTCATTGATATTATATAAGATCGGTGATGCTCATCATCAATCGAATCATATCTAACAAAGTTTGATTCTAAAGAGTGCCTAGAGGAGTACACAGAGCAAGAAAGTTTCACATCCCAAACAAGAAAGTTTCAATTCTTATAACTCAATTGAAAGTTTCACATCCCAAACAATCAATTGGAAGATAGGTAAAATACAGCACATTTGATAACACATGTATTTGTTGTAATTAAACTCTTTGCAAGCATTAATACACATCATGTTCATTTATACAAGTTATCTAAGATCGACAATATATCACTTTGACAATATTGTAGTAAAAGATCAACTTAAATATCAAACATTTATTACCCTTATATGTTATCCAAGATCGACAATATATCAATTTGACAATACTACAGTAAAATATTAACATATAAAACAATGTCACCAGTAACAATTATAGTTCACTAAGAATCACATAAGAAAAGCATGACTGAACTTATATGAGACATAAGAATTATAATTTCTGGATTATAGAAAATAGAATAGATAATATTTTAATCAAAACCAAACTTACAAACATTTGTAGCTCTTTGCAATGAATCAAAGCATAGAAGTAGATTTATTACACATAAAAGTTCATCTCTTAGCCTTGCCAAGAACTCTAGCCTAAATTACAATACATGTTAATGAGAAAAAAAGAAGAGAGAATTATCTAATATTAAAAACATCCTAAGAGTCTCCTTATATAGGCAATAAATGGACATATGTTATGGATGACATCAATCTTCAATAATTTTAAGCCAATAACTCGTTTATTCACTTGCAGCATATTTTTGATAATATAAATGACCGATTTACCTTCTGTAGCCGACATGAAAGTGTATAATTTTGACTCTTCTTTCCATAGGCACCAATTTCATGTAAATTGGATGAGTATCCAATGAGATATGAGCAAACTTCCAAAGATACATCAGAATTCGGCCAACAACCATTTTTACCCACTTGCAATGGGATTTGGTCCATGATAACGGCTGATTTGAACTTTACCATCAACATACAAGTTGTTGATAGTTAAATCAGCATTTTACATCATCAAGAATTATACCAATTGAGTACATATTTTGTGAGATACGGTCCAAATACGTGAGTTGGGTCAAGCTGGGCAGGAGTTGTAGCCCGATTCTATTGTATTTCAATTTTGGCCCATAACATGTTGGATTTGAATTTTCCACTATTCTTCACATTTGTGTAAGATTGAGTCATGTTGCACCAGTTTCAAGAATTTCTTCATTTTTATTTCTACATTGAGAGTTATGTCTGATGCGATATTTCTATATCATAAATTAAGTGCAAGTATACACTATCGTATGCAAGTAATAAAGAGACTAAATAAGTCGGATGTCGAACCCACAGGGATAATTCTTTCTTTTTAACCAATTACTAAAATTATATCTTCCTAATAATTATTCAGAAAAATAAAAATCTAAGAATGAATGTAAGAAATATAACACAAAAATACAATGCAATGAGATTTAAAGATATAGCAACGTAGAGAGAACCTAGGATTAATATTATCCCTCAATATGTTTCTAATGATTAATCCTCTAATATTTAACTCACTTAGTCTTTATTATTGATCAAGACACTAATGTATTCACAAGCCTCTTCCAAGGTCATGCAAGTATACCCTAATTTACCAAATACCTATATTCCTATGGTACTTGTAATAAATTAAGATTCATTAAGATTAGGTCTTATTGATCATACATGCCAATTAGGTATATTCCTATCCTAAGTTGAAACTTGCATATGCAACATTAAATGTTACTCTACAATCATGCATTAAATTACCTAGGTCTAAATATTATGATTCCTCTTCCGAGTTTATCAATAATATTACCAATTCATTCACCATATATTGGCCAGATATATTGAAGCATTAAACACAAATAATTTAAATAATAAATGACTAAGTTTATTAAATATTAAAAGATATGGCAATTAAGCACACATATTGAGTTCAAATATTAACCCTAGAAAACAAGTTAGCTCATGGCTACAAGAGAACAGCAGTCAAAATAAAAATAAAACATGATACAATTATTAGCAAACCGATATAGACGTCGAATTGCTCTTAATTACGCTGCCTAGGAACTCTTGATGCCGAAGAACGTCTTGTATCTCTCTCTAAAGTTGCTTCAATTAAGCTCCTATTGCTCTCCAAGACTCGTGCTCTGTATTCTTGGTGCTCTTAGGTCGTCTTGGATTCATCCTTGAAGGCTGGGAACGAGTGGCTTTTTATAGGGATTGATTTGAGCTTGAAAATCTCAATTCTCGTCGGATTAGGACTCGTACTACCGCTGGGGCGATATGCTTCTGTCGCTGGGGCGACGCGTGAAAAAGCTATCACCGCTGGAGCGGTGGGATCTTGGCGCTGGGGCGCTGCATGAAAACGGCTTCACCGCTGGCGCGGTGAATTTCTGGCGCTGGGGCGCTATACGCGACTTAAGCAAGTCGTTTTTCTAATTTTGATCACTATTTCAGCGCTGGGGCTAAAATCCTTGTGGCGCTGGGGCGATGGACACATACTTTGAAATCTTTACATTTTAGTCCCTGTTTTTGCTCCTTTTGCGTTCTTTCTTTAAATTTCGTTCAAGTCCCTATAAATAACAATAATGCACATAAATAGCCATCTATTCTCATAAAATCATAAAATATCAATAATAAAAACATGAAAAAATATATGACAAATTTGCCCTTATCAATGTCCATTTTACCTAAACCTGTCCAAATAACATTCATTAATCACAATTTAAGGAGAACACTTTATTTCAAGCTAAAAATACAGAAAATACTAAAATTAGTGACATTAAATGGCGACTAAATCTCTTAAAAAATATGCATTTTTATGTGTTCATTATGTGTTGTTGTGTGATTTCTATAACACAAACTAACGCAAGTGCACGTATCGCAACAAGTAATAAAGTGATAAGTAGAGTGTCGATCCCACGGGGAATTGTTATTACTTGCTAAGTACTAAAATTATGTTCTCCTATTCTTATTAAAGCTATTGGCAATTTAATGGTTTTAATATCTAAACTAACTAAACAAGAAATAATAATAATTACAAGAATTGAGCAAGGAGAACAATTGTGATAGCACAAATACTCAGATGCCTAGGATTACAATAATCCCTCAATACTTCACTTGAATCCAACTACTCCCCTTAGAACTATCAATATGAATGTCAACCAAGAACTCTAATATCCTCACAAGCCTCTTTTGCAGGTCAAGTGAGTATATCTCATTCAATTAACTATCTATATGTCTATGATAATCAAATTGAAATACGATTCATTAAGTTCAAATTCTCTAAATGGTCATATATGCCTATGAGTATATGTCTATCTCATATGAAACTCATGCTTTTACACCATGATCATACATCAATTTATCCATGGCCAACACAAAATTTCCTTTGTCAAGTTCATTAAGGTTCCCTAATCAATCTAATACATTTTCATGTAATTAGAAGCATTTAGCATAGAACAAATTGAACAATTCCATACCAATATGATAAATAAGGGAAAATAATCAATCCAAGCTACATATTGAGTTCACATTGTAATCCTAGCAATAAAACTTAGTTCATAATTGAAAATATAAGTTTAGAGCATCTAACAACATCATTATACATGTTGGAATCAACAACAAATACGAATTTGAAGAGAAGAAGAAATTTCCCTTGATGCAATGGTGATGTTCTTCCTCCAAAATGCAGAAATTCTTCTTCTTCCCCTTGATTTTTGCCTCTTGTTGTTGATTCTTGCTTCCAAGACCCAAATGAAGTGTTTATTTTCGTGCTCTCAACTGCCCCTTTTTTCTTTTTTTTTCCTTTGGCTAAACAATGGGTGTTTATATAGGTAGGGTTGCAAAAAGAGGACAAAAAAGCCCTTAAGGAGTGCCCAGAATTCAGCGCCGCGGCGCTGCGATTCAATGCCGCGGCGCTCACTTTCTGCAATTGGCGCCGCGGCGCTGAAATCCAGCGCTGCGGCGCTGCACTGTTGCTACAGTACACTGTAGCAGTGTACTGTAGCTACAGTGTACTGTAGCTACAGTGCCTCCATTCGTATTTTTATCTCTAATGCTCCGATTTGCGTCCGTTTTCTGGTATTTTTGCTCCGATAATGCTTCAACCTATAAAACAACATTAATATGCATAAATAGCCCAATTATTGAGATAAATTGAACAAATATCAAGTTAGGAAGATAAAATAGTTTATACAATTACGCCTTATCATGTGTCCATGTAAATTTTGCAACTTTTAGCAAAAGGTTACACAATGGTCTAGATATGGCAGAAAATTTTTGTATAAACCTTCTATAAAAGTCAGCGTGTCCAAGAAAAGATCGGTGCATTACATAACAACTTCCATGCATTTTTCAACCATATCAAAGAAAATACTCAACATAGAACGCTTAAAAGAGGCTGGTGCATTACATAATCCAAATTACATTTAACAAAAAGCATAAGTACCAAAAGGGCATGTAAAAGTGGTTTTTTTCTTGATCTTCTATAGCTATCTCAATCTGGTAATATCCTGAATACCCATCAAGAAAGAAATAAAAAGGATGTCCAGCTACACGTTCTAAAATTTGGTCGATAAAAGGCAATGAAAAATAGTCTTTCCTAGTTGCTGTGTTTAATTTTCTATAATCAATGTACATTCGCCAATCACTTACCACTTTAGTTGGAACATGTATCCCATTCTCATTTTCCACAATAGTAACCCCAGATTTCTTAGGAACTACTTTAGTTAGACTTACCTATTGTCTATCAGAAATTGGGTAGATTATACCCGTATCTAATAGTTTCAAAACCTATTTCTTCACTACTTCTTTTATTGTTGGGTTAAGTCTTCTTTGTGGGTCCCTACGAGCTTGGGCACCTTCCTCTAAATGAATTCTATGGGAGCATATCGATGAAGAAATATCTTTAATATCAGCTATAGTCCAACCTAGTGTAGACTTATGTTCTTTTAACAATTTTATCAATTTTTTCTCTTGTTCAGCGCTAAGTTCAGAAGAAATGATGATAGGAAAGGTATCACCTGGTCCCAAGAATACTTGTTTCAAACCTTTGGGTAGTGGAGAAAGCTCAACTTATGGTGTCTCAAGGTTTGATGATTTTGGTCTCTCCCTCTTTTGTGGCAACTCTTCAAAGCATGGCTTTCAAAATCGAGTCCCTTTATCCTGTGAGTAAAAACTACTAAACACATTAGTTGTTACATCAGGATAATACAATCCTTCAAAATCAAGATTAAAAAAGTTTTTCAAAGAATCAGAGCCATGATTTTTATAAGCTTCCTCCGCTACAAGTGTATCTATCATATATGAATGATAGCATTCGTCTTCTTCTCGTGGTTGTTTGCCAATATTGAAAATGTTCACCTCAAGAGTCATATTCCCAAAAGATAATTTTATTAGACTATTTTTGAAAATTAATAAGAGCGTTAGCAGTGGCAAGGAAAGGTCTCTTTAAAATAGGAGGGATATTTTACTCTATGTTAACAATAGAATAAGTATCTAAAACAATAAAATCAACAGAGTAGTAAAATTTATCAATTTACAACAAAACATCTTTTACTATTCCCTGTGGTTTCTTGATTGCTCGGTCAGCTAATTGTAGGACTATATATATATAGGTTTAATCTCACCAAATCCAAATTATAAGTAAATAGAATAAGGCATTAAATTTACACTTGCTCTTAAGTTCAACAAAGCTTGACCAAACTCATGTGTCCCAATTTGGTAGGAGATTATGGGTCTTTATACTTGGGTGGTGTCTTTTGTTCAATTGCTGCACTTACCTATTTTGCCAAAAATGCAATTTTCTTTACATGGTATTTTCTTTTGATAGTGCATAGATCCTTGATGACTTTGGCATAAGTTGGAACCTGCTTAATCAAATGCAACAAGGGAAGATTAATCTTAACTTGTTCCAAATGTTCCAAAATCTCACCTAAAATTTCTGAATTTTTCCCAATCGGTCAAAGAGCTTGAGGAAAAGGCACTGGATTAAAAATTTATTTTCGGGCTCTTTTTCCACTATGGCTTCAACGGGGGTGTCTTTACTACTTATTGATCTGTTAATTGGAGAAGTAGGCTCACTTGTAATCTTACCACTTCGAGTAGTAATGACATTGACTTCTTTGAGATTTTATGTATCAGAAGTAGAAGTTTGTGCCATGAATTGTCCTTTTGGATTAGATTGAGGTTGAGATGGAAACGTACCTCGCTCTTATATAGTTAAGGCACTAGTCAACTTTGTGATTTGACTCTTGATTTCTTTGTTTTCGTCTATCACCTATGCAAGAATTGTTTTAGATTTTTTATTAGTCTTACTTTGTGCCTCCATAAATGATTGTAATGTATCCTTTAAAGGACTCCTAGCTATTCGTGCATTATATTGAAGTGTAACATAAGACTTGGGTGCTTGTTGTTCTTGTTTCCAATGGCTATTGGCTTATTAGTCAGATTTTCAATTGGAGTTTGGGTGATTTCTCCAGTTAGGATTATAGGTTTCAAAGTAGGGAATAAGGCTTCTTGTACATCCCTAAGGTATTAAATTATTCCTTATATATCCTTCTTATCTCACTATAAGTAGGGCGATCTTAAACTAAGTGTTCCACTTCTCCACAGATAAAACAGGCATTGTGTGACTCAACCTTAGCAACCGTGTGGATGACCCTTTTATCTTTAGTTTTCAAGGCCTCTAACTCCCTAGTTAAGACCTTTAATTGGGCTTTGAGGTTATCCTCTTCCCTAAGATGGAAAACTCCATTGGCTCGTGACCTATTTGGGCTTTCAGTAATGCTAGGTCCAGTCCATGTATGGACTTTTTTGGCTAAGTCATTAAAGAATTCTATGGCTTCCTCTAGATCTTTATAAAGGAACTCCCCTTACACATCATCTTAACAAATTGACACTCTCTGATTGTGAGTCCCTCATAAAAATAGCTTACCAAGCGCCAATTTTCATACCCATGGTGAGGGCACAGATTTAGCAACTCTTTAAACCTTCCCCATACTTGATATAAGGTTTCAATATCGTTTTGGGAGAAGGAAGAAATTTATCTTTTCAGGCCATTAATTTTGTGTTGTGAGAAGTATTTATTGAAAAATGCTTGGGTCATTTTTGCCTAAGTTCCTATAGACCTCGGCCTCAAAGAGTATAGCCAACTCTTTACTTTGTCTTTCAAAGAAAAAGGGAAAAATTTAAGTAACAGTGTCATGGCTTCAGGTTGGCTATGGAAGGTGGCAATTACCTCTTCAAATTCCCTAACATGTACATAAGGATTTTCACTATCTAAACCATGAAAAGTGGGCAGAAGTTGTATCATTCTAGGTTTAAAATCCAAATGTGGTGTGTTAGGTGAAAATATAATGCATGATGGTGTGGCTGTGCAAGTGGGATGCAAGTAATCTTTTAGAGTTCTAACGAGATTTTCTTCGTGTTGGCTCATTGTGTTAAAATTACAAGATGAACTAGATGGTGAATTCTCTTCCCTTACAAATTGTGGTGATGGTTCTAGTTCTACTTCTCTCACAAATCTTCCTCGTTTGTCTCTAAGTCGATGCATACATCTTAACATTTTTTTTTTTGTTTTTAATCTTTTTGTTATGTAAGAAATGCTCAAGGAAAATTAAGAAGTGAAATAAAACACGACAAAAAATAGAAATGAGTTAGGTGGTAAGACAAACCATGAAATATAAATACAATAAATGAACAAAAGATAATAAACTGTAAAGTACGATAAAAAAATACAATAAGTAAATAAAAGAAAAGAAAGTGCAATAAATAAAGAAAAATAAAATGCAGAGTACAATAAATAAATAAAAGGAAAAGAATAAAATAAAGTACAATAAAAAAGGTATAATAAGTAAATAAATAAAAAGTTAGGCGGTAAAACCAGTCATTGAAATAAAATAAAAATACAACATTAACTAAATAAAATAAAGTACAATAATTAAATAAAAGAAAATAAAAATAAAGCACAATAAAAAAAAATGCAATAAATAAATAAAGTAAAATAAATAACCTAAAGTGCAATAAATAAAAAAATAAATTAAGTTAGGCTGTAGAACCAGCCATTAAAATAAAATAAAATATGATAAATTAAAAAAAGTAAAGTGTAGTAATAAATAAAAGAAAATAAAGTGCAAAGCACAATAAATAATTTTAAAAAAATGAACTAAGTTAGGCAGTAAAATCAGCTATTAAAATAATATAAAATATAACAAATTAACTAAAAAAATAAAATAAATTAGGTGGTAGAACCAATCATGAACAATAAAATAAATTACAACAAAGAAAATAAAACTAAGATTTTAGAAAGAAAATAAAATATACAAAGTTACCGATTTAGTATTAATAAATGCAACCGATTTTCGCTTAGTGTGCCTCCTCGGCAACGATACCAAATTTTGTTTACGCTCAAAATGTAATACGACTATCACAATATAGATTGAGGTATCATCCCACGAGGAAGCTTTTAGAAAAATAGGTTGATGAAATAAAATATTAAAGTAGTTACAAATGAGAAAATTTATTAATTAGTTTAAGTGGATGAGATAGAATTATCTATGAATTGAGAAAAATGTCTTATGATTATTTAAGCAAGGCTTCGAGAATCACAATTATGCTTTATAAATATACTCTACACTTTGATTCAATGTTTATAACTCAATTGACAGTTTTACATCCTAAACAATCAATCGGAAGATATGTAAAATATAACACATTTGATAACACATGCATTTGATATGACTAAACTCTTTTGCAAACATTAACACAAATCATGTTCATTTATGCAAGTTATCTAAGATCGACAACATATCATTTTGATAATATTACAATAAAATATCAACTTGAATATCAAACATTTATTGCCTTTACATGTTATCGAAGATCGATAATATATCGATTGACAATATTTCAGTAAAAGATTAACATATAAAACAATGTAACCAATAACAATTATAATTCAACAAGATCACATAAAGAAAGCATGACTGAAAATATATAAAACATGAGAATTATAACCTCTGGATTATAAAATATAAAATATATAAGAGTTTAAGCACAACCAAACTTACAAACATTTGTAGCTTTTGACAAAGAATCAAAGCATAGAAGTAGTTAATTAAACATAAAAGTTAATCTCTTAGCCTTGCCAAGAACTCTAGCTTAAATTACAATACATGTTAATGAGAAAAAAAAAGTGAGAATTATTCTAATGTTGAAAATGTCCTAAGAGTGTCCTTATATAGGCAATGAATGAAAATATTTTAAGTGTGATATCAATCTTTAATAATTTAGGCCAACAACTCATTCACCTATTTGCAGCCCCTTTTTGATTATGTAAATGACTGATGTAGCTTTTGTGGCCAACATGAAAGTTGTAGCATGTTTTCACTTCTTTCCATAGGCACTATGTTCATGTAAATTGGATGCGTATCCAATGAGATATGGGCATAAATCCAAAGATACACCATATTTAGGCCAACAACCCTTTTACCCACTTGCAAGACAATTTGGTCCATGATAGCGGCTGATTTGGATTTACCATCTGCATAAGCGTTATTGATAATTAAGTCAGTATTTCACAACTTCAAGAATTATACCAATTGGGTACGTATTTTGTGAGATACGGTCCAAATACGTGAGTTGGGTTAAGCTGAACGGAAGTTATAGTCCGATTCTATTGTATCTCAATTTTTGGCCCATAACATGTTGGATTTGGCTTTTGAACTACCTTAAAGTTTGTGTAAGATTGAGTCATGTTACTTTAGGTTCAAGAAATTTTTCATTTCGATTTCTACATTGAGAGCTATGTCCATTTTACCTAAACCTGTGCAAATAATATTCATTAATCACAATTTTGGGAGAACACTTATTTCAAGCTAAAAGTACAAAAATTCTAAATTAGTGACTTTAAATGGTGATTGAATCTCTTAATAAATATGTATTTTCATGTGTTCACCATCAGCATAAACAAATATTTATAACATTTAATACAATAATATAACAATTATAATTGTATTAAATGAACCTCACATGCAAACTTTTAAAATTGAAGTGTATTGTTCAGAATGATCAGCGTTAAAAGTTGAATGTTATAGCATTATACAATATGATACTAAAAAAACTTGTTTTAAAGCATTTTTTGGTCTATGAACGCTCCGTTGTTCAACACTTGAACTCCTACTGTTCTGTCCAATGAATGTTGCTACGTTAAGCATCTTAACACCCCCATGTTGTCATAATTAACACCCTAGTGTTATACAACAATTGCTCCAGTGTTCACTGTCGAATGCCTCTGCATTCACCAATGAACACCGCAGTGTTTATGTTAACACACGAATACCTCAGCGTTCGGTTCCTAGTGCTGCGGCTTTTGTTTTGACATAAATAATTTTTATACACTTTAAAATGCAACTTTTTCTATTTTCAGGCCTTCTAAACACTTCATATAATACTCCAATAACCCAGAAACACAATAAACATGCTTTAATGGCACTTGTGAACATGTTTTAAGGTGTATGTATATGATTATGTACATGTTGAAAACACTAAATACATGTATCATATACACGATTTTACAGTGGAATTAAGTATATAATCAACATATTCACATGTAAATCTTATCATTAACAACTTAAGATTACAGAAACATATCTTTGAAGAACTTCAGTAAAGATTTTAATTTTTTTGAATTATTCCAAGCTCTAAACCTTGAGCTCACCTTGAAGTGAATTCTTGTACAATTCTAGTCTATAATAATCAATGGGGATTGTGAAGTTAGAATAACAATAACCAAATTTTTAGTAACAAGATTTTGTTTCTTGAAAGAAAATAAGAAAAATTGGTTGTTATTTATCTCTAGTTCTTCTCATAACCCTTTGTTCAAAGAAACTTTTTCCAAAATAAAAAATCTATTCTCAATCTCTCTCTCCCACATTTATGCCTCCCCACTGTTAATAAAAAATGAATTCCATCCATTTTTTGTACTTTAAGCACTTCACAAGTGCTCCACCAAATTTAAGTTAAGTTGTCATTACCAAAAATAATTTTTGGTGGCAATGTTTGATGGTCTAAAACAAATGGACCATTAATCTTATAAATGGCGCTTTACCAAATTTAATTTATATTTTTCAAGTTAGGTATGTCTTCCATTTAATAACTAAATAACAAAAAAATAAAAAATTATATGTTATTTATTCAGTTATTCAAAAAGACTATTTGAATAATAAATTTTACCTTATTTGATTTTACTAACAAGGTTAATGGGTAAATTCATGGTGAAACAGTTCATGGACCAAAATTATGCCAGTTGTTTATATTTAATTAGTTAACAACTCTTGTCAACTAATTAAGTGATGTATTTAACATTTAAGTCTAGACAAATGCACAACTTGAGGAACTCTGAAAAATATTTTCAGTTTGCTAGAATTTCTAGGATGGAACTGTTCAATCCAAAACGCTGCCCTTATGCACAATGAGTATACTTCATATTGTGAGACTCTCTAGGTCCACGCCTGATTTATTATATAGAACTCCTCTATACGTCCATGAACGATACCTCTCACACATGTTATGGATATTACAAAGTAGTGTGTTAGACTATACAAGTTAAGATTATAACATATCTATATAATCCCTCTATCATTTATATCCAGGTATAGTAGAGATATAGATTAGGATCATCAAATCCCTATATGCTCGACCGTAAGCTTATCTCCAAATTTTGTTTTCAATAAATAATATCCACAAACACTTTTGTTATATTATTTAGTGTTTGTAGATATTATTTATCCCTATGGTAAAACTCTTTTCCCTAGAATTACTATTTATAGCTATAAGACTTTCTGAAACACAATCTTAGAGCATTAGGATATATTGCTCACCAAAATGAGTTGATGGATGCCATATCTATACACAGGGGATAGACCATAAAAGATTTTTGACATATGTGGAAATAAAGTATGGTGGATCACTCACAAACCCACTGTGGCATTCAGGTCAAAGGATCAGGAATACTACTTAACTCGAAAGACCCTTTATTGACGGCTTTATGGGATATCTATTGAAGGTCTTCTTGAGTCTGCTAAGTACATAGTCCTTAGTGAATACCTGTATCTCTATATAAGCCTCCACTAAACTCATAGTTTGCTAGGACTAACCATTTGAACCATCTAGATATAGACATACACTATTCTATATATTATAAAGTCTTTACTGACAGACCTGCATCGGTAAAGATAGATTAGGAATATAGTATTTGAGAACATATTTGTATAATGACATTTTTCTAGCACCAGTTATAACTCTTTTCAACTATATCATTATTAATATATTCTCAAGGTTTTGTCCCATTTCAACAAGGCTCTAACTCTTTAGATTTTATTGACTTTTATAGCTTGATAACTCTTATAGTGGTAACTCTTAACATTTATAACTCTCAGTGTTGCTAATTTTTAGCACTGATCTAAAGTCCTTTCGACCAAATTAGAACTCTTTCAGGTCATACAATGTTTGAAATGCTACAAGCATTTTATCATATATAAAATATATAATTAGCCATTTAATGAAATGCTAAAATTAGTATAAATATTAAAAATATATTCATACATAAAGGGATAGCACGTAAGCATAAGTCCCAATACTTAGCGCCATAACACATAAAAGTAAAGCAATTTAAGAGAGAGAAGTATAAGGAATTTAAGGAAGTAAGAGATTATTGGTAAATATTTAGCGTATCAACCAACTGCGAATTCACATCTATATTAGTCTGCTTTTGGTTGTATCATGTTTATTTTGTTTTATAGTCATAATTATCTTGTTATTATAAGATAAATTTATTTTATAGGGTTATTACTTGAACTCAATATGTGTGCTTAATTGTTGGATCTTTTTAATATTTATTCGAGTTTAATTCTCTATTATTAAAATTATTTATCCTTAATGCTTCATAATATCTAATTAATATTGTGATTAATTTTGTAATACTTTGATAAACTCGGAAGAGGTATCATTGTATTTAGACTTAGATAATTTGATGCATGATTATAGAGTAACATTCAATATTGAATAACATTAAACATTGTATATGCAATTTTCAAATTAGGATAGGAATATACCTACTTAGCATGTATGATCAATAAGACTTGTTATTAATAAATCTTATTTTATTACAAGTACCATAGTAATATAGGTATTTGATAAATTAAGACATACTTACCTAACCTTATAAGAGGCTTTGTGAATACATTAGTGTCTTGACCAATAATAAGAATTGAGAGATGTAAATATTAAAAGGATTAATCTTTAGAAAGCATATTGAAGGATAATAATTAATCTAGGCTTTCTCTATCTTGCTATCTTCTTGATTAATTTAAGTTGTGTCATTTATCTTTTACACTTTTATTTAGTTTATTTAATTAATTACAATTAAAGATTTGATTTTGTAGATAATTACTTGAAAGATAAAATTTTAGTACTTGTAGAAAATAAAAATTATCCCTTTAGGTTCGACATTCAACTTAAAAGTCCCTTTATTACTTGTTATGGTAACATATATTTACACTTAATTTTGTGCTTATAATGCACACAACAATGACACATAAAAACAATAATTACTTAAACTGCTAAGAAAGTACAATAACGAATTAGGGTGGTCTATTATGGACATAAGAGGTATTCGTCCATCTTATTGCATGTAGAAGATTCTATTGAAAGATAATAATAAATCCATAATAGAGCATCAATAATGTCTTAATCCCATCATGAAGGACATGGTTAAAAAAGAGACCATCAAGTGTTTAGATGCTAGAATTATTTACCTAATGTCAAACAATTCATAGTTGAGTTTGGGTCAATGTGTTCCAAAGAAAGAATGAATCAAACCAAAAACTCTAAATCAAGCACTTTTTTTAGTAGGCAACTAATAAGGGCATAAAAGCACTAGTAGGATTTGTACTTAACTTTTGTATTTTGCTCCAAATCATAAGCACTTGAATATTTAATTGTGTTTTCTGATTATAAACAGATGCACGATGGAAAATGTGACGCATAGGAATATACGGGAGGCAAATCGGACGTCAAACGAAGAAGTTACGCTCAAAATACGAAAGTAGCGCAGCAGTAGGTAGCTGGGCGCCGCAGCGCCCAGAACAGTGTGTGAGTGCCGCGGCGCTCATTGACGTCTTGACAGACCTGTACACGTACCCAGCGCCGTGGCGCTGAGCCCCCAGCGCCGCGGCGCCTGTGCGGATGTTTAAATACCCTTATAAACTCGCCTATTGAAGGGGGATTTGAAGCTCCTCGTGCCTAGGGTTTCTCATAGCAACAAAAACACTCTTTTGAGGCACAAATAAAGAGACCTAGCAAGGAGAATTACACAAGCAACAAACATACATTCAAGCCAAGAGATCAAGGTGAAGTTATTGAAGATTGAAGATTAGAGAATTAACTCTTGAGCAATCAAGACAAGAAGAAGAAGAACAACTCAAGGTATCACTTATTTTGTTTTATTTCGTACTTTTAAGAGATGATTTCATTCATTATATTTTCATACTTTTGCTTTGATATTCTTGTTTTGAACATGAGCTAATTTCTTTTGATCTAGGGTTAGACGTCATTGAACCTAGTATGTAATTGATTCTTTTAATGTCCTAGTTATGAACTTTTATCCCTTAATTGATTCAATCTATCTATGCTTAATGCTTTCATTATACTTGATAACTATTTTGATTGTTTAGGAACCATGATAACGTTGACGAAAGGAATCATATGTTTAGCCTATTGTAGATTGATACATGATCACAGGGTAATATCTATGAGTTTCATCTAGGATAGACATATACCTAGGTGGCATGTATGGTTTGATTAGACTTAATCTTAATGAGTTGCATCTCATTCTGATTACCATAGACATATAGGTAATTGTTAGGGTGTGATATTATCATTCGACTGTCGACAGAAGCTTATGATGAAATCAGTGTCTAGCCAATCAATTGATAAAAAGGAAAATAACTAAGGGGTTAAAGGGTTCAGTGAACTACTAGGGGATGCGTCGATACCCTAGATTACTTATCAATTGAGTGAATTCTATCTCTAAGTAATTGCAATATTTTAATAGGTTCAGTTCAATAGCAATAATATAGTTAGTTAAACTTCATCCTTGAAGCTAGTCTGGATAAAGGTAAAGTAGAGTCATTTTAGTATTCAATTGAAGAAAATAAAAACAATAGTCTCTGTGGGATCGATAATCTGGACTTAGTCCTATATTACTTGATACAAAAAGCGTGCACTTGCGCTAGGTCATTAAAATAGACATCAGCAACCTAAGTGTTTATTTTATATATAGTATTTTTTTTAATATTTTGCTTTGAAGTGTAGGGTTTCAAAACATCGAGCACTGCTCACCTATTTGGGTATAAAACCATTGTTACAATGCACATTTTGACAAAAATTTAGCATTATGGCCTTACTATCTAGAGCTGTGTGCTAGGGCAGCAAAGGTTATTAAACAACTCATGTTTTGGTGCTACAATGTTGAGTCGTAAAAGCTTATTGAAGATGAGGGTTAAGGAGGGATGACTAAGCTAGATGCTCTACTGTCGAAAAGTGTTCCTTTTCTTATTTCCTTCCTTGCATTAAGGACAACGTTTATTTTAAGTTTGGGGGAGGTAACACTTTCTTTTATTAATTTACTTGTCATTTGTTTGTCTTTCATTTAGTTTTTACTTTATAGTTTTATTTAGTTGTTAGTTTTAGGTTTAGTTTTTTGTGTTGATGGTTAAAAGTCAATGATAAGATTTTAATTGTGGTTGATATAACTTTTGGGAAGTGATAGATATTGTCATTATTTGTATGCTTGATTCTTGTGTTGGTTTGCCGTATGTTTGATTCTTTGAACTCATTTAACACACAATAATGATCATTTAGTACTGCTACATAAAGAAAGTTCAAGTTTGTTTATGGTCTTAATTTATTCTAAAACTTGTTTGATAACCACTTGAGACATATGGAATGCGAATAATTTTGTCTCAATATATTTTAGAGAGTTTAGAGAGAAGAATAATATCAAGAATAGTTAAGAGAAGAAGAAAAGATTAAAGATTGAAAATGGAACACCTAGGTTTTTTACTTGTATTCTTTTTATCTTTTCTTAGTTATATGTTTTCTTTCATGATGTTGAATTGTTTATGAAACTAACCCATGTGAATATTAACCGTAAGTGCGCGGGTTGTGAGCAATTAAAGAAGTGATGAATGAGTATTATTCTCACGAGGATTGATGCTTTAAATTAATACTAAGTACTATGGTGTTAACAGCCTAACTTTATCTAGGCTAATTTAAAAACAAAGTGGCTCAAGAAAATCAAAGATACTAAAACTAACAATTAAACAATCAAGGGGATGAGATTACTATAGTAAAAAGATCTTAAGGTCTTGATTTCAGTATAATTTTCCTATATTCTTCATAATTAGTGATTAACAACTATTGTTGTAATTTCATTAATTAAGAAATAAAGAAGGCTTGCAAGGTATGGTAACCCAATTCAGCAAGATTGGTATCTAAGCTAAGAATTGCTCCACAAACTAAGGGGTTAGCCAAATCTTCCAGGATGTGGTTTCTAAATTAGAATGGCGAACATTAAGGTTTGAGGGCAATCAATTTACTTGAAAAAAACAGAGAAGTAAAGGTAGAATTATCCTTGAGATGCTGGATAAATGATTTGTTAATGAACAATTGGGTTCTTTGTTTCCTTTTATCAAGTTGTTCCATTTGAATTTCTTCTCATCTGACCATAGAGCAATCCAAGTGGTTGTGCATCCAAAATCTATGTTGGTAGATAGAAACAGCACTGATTCCCTTAAATGTGTGTTCAACATAAAAATTAATTGGTACTATGAGTTACTGGGAATAGATGATGATGAGCATTAAGAAATTTGTGAAGATCAAATTGTGATGTTGTCATTCAACGACTATGCATATTGTGTATGCTGTAGAAGTATTTTGGAGAAAAACGAGCCTCCTTTCTGTCTAAGGCTAGGGATAGAGACAAAATTTTTTTGTTCTACTTCATAGGTGCCAAACTTATATTGTTCACTAACTTTAGCGACATAACCACAGATAGAGCACTCATACGCTTTATTACCATGAATGGGCAGAGCATTAATGTTGGAAAAGTGATTTCACAAACCTTAATCCATAATTTTCATAGCAAAAAACCAGTCAGTTATACCCTTCTCTTCTCACTGCCTTATATGCATAAGCAGATGTCCAGTGAGATTTAGTAGAAAAGCTACTTTATCCTTCTAGAGCACTTAACCTCGGCATGTGTGTTTTCTAAGAGATCTTGGAATAAATTTTGCTTTCTAAAATTTTTTTGAATTGAAAGTTGAAGCTGGTCTGCTATCACCATACTCAACGAGCACACTTTATATTGTAAGACTCCCTGGGTTCACACCCATTTGTCTTACAAAACTCTTTCGTAAATTTGTGAACGATGCCCCTTACATAGGGCATTGAACTATACAAACTGAGGCTAACCATATTCGTATAATCTCTCTGTCATCTATATCCTGAAAAAGCGTAAATATAGATTATCATCGTAAAATCTCTACGTGCTTGACTGTGAACTTATCTCTAAATTTTTATTTCCAGAAATAATATCCACAAACTCATTCACGATATTGTTTAACCTACATAAAACTCTTTTCCTGAATTTAATTCTTATTGCCATAAGACTTCATAAAATGTAACCTCAGAGCATTAGGATATACAACTCACCAATATGAGGTGACAATCTCATATCTATACACACCAAACTCTATGAGCATTGAACCATACCTAACAATACCCATAGGTCATGTCATGAAAGGTCTCAGACATGCGTAGAATCAAAGTATGGTGGATCACTTACAAGTCCACTGTGGTACTGATAAAGGTTAACTAGGTCTAATTTTTCCATCTTTCAAGCTTAATATTTGTTTGTTGAAATAAAGATTATTTGGATTTTTTATATGCTTTATTTTATTTTATAAGTTTGGAGTCAATTGAGCAAATAAGGATGAAAAGCTAATAAAAATATGCCAAAAACATTAACTTGCTACAGTACTCACATCGCAGTGCTCAGAAATACCACTCAAAATAATGCGTGCAACAACTTAATGCCTGGAATCTAGTGTTATGGCACTACATGAACAGTAACTCAAACAATACTCATGAACAGGGCGCGCAAACAGTAACCTTATGAACAGTAATTATAATCTAACTTATATTTTATGTTTTACCATAATTTAAAGAAAAAAACCTATAAATAGAAGATCAAAACACCTAATTCAAGAATAAAAAAAGAAGATTCAAGAGGAGAGAGAATTTAAAAGAAAGAGAGAGAAGAAGAAAGAGAGAGAGAAGAAAGAAAAAGAGTAGTTTTTAGATGATCAAGAATACAAGAAGAATAAAGACTGCAAAAACATTAATTTTATCTCTTCAACTCTTTATCTTTCTAGTTTTGTATAATTTTCATGATGTTGTTCTTGATAAAGTCTAGAACTCTTTATTTCACTATAACCTAATTTGTATTTTCAAGGTTAGACTTTTGAACCTAATATGTTGTTGAATTTTGTTAATTCTTAGTTTATGAACTTAATACATATAATTGATTCATTCTATTTGAGTTTATTGCTTTTATTATATCTAGCCAATATTTTGAATGATTGATGAACCATGATGAACTTGATAAAAGGATTCATGTGTTTAGCCTAGGATAGTTTGATGCATGATCATAGAGTAACAATTATGAGTTTCATGTAGGATAAACATATACCTAGATGATATGTATGGTATTATTTAGACTTGATCATAATAATTTACATTCTATTTTGATTGGCATAAATATATAGGTGATTGTTAGAATGTGTAATATAGTTACTTGACCATCGACAGAGGTTTGTGATGAGATTAGTGTCTAAGCCAATAATTGGTAGTAAGTGATTAACTAAGAATTTAATAAGTTCAATAAAATATTAGAGGATGGGTCTATACCTTCGATTATTATCAATTTGCCATTTGTTTTTGTTTTTTTGCTATTTAGGTTAAGTTTTAGGTTAATTAGGTCAATTACAAATTATAGTTTTTTTGGATAAAAGTAAAGTATGTATAATTTTAGTAATTTGTTGATAAAAGCAGATCGAATAGTCATTTTAGGAGCGATATCTAGACTTAAAATCCTATATTGCTTGATACGATAATGTGTGCTTGCGTTTAGCTACTATAGTACCAATCAAGCAATTAAGTTAAATGACCATAAATATTGCTAAACTCGAGATGACCCTCAATTAACAGTTCTATGGAATATTTATTGGAGGTCCCCATGAGTTTATTAAGTACCCAATTCTCACTAAATACCTATATGCTTATATGAACTTCTACTAAGTCCACGGTCTACTAAGTCTAACTGTCTGGACAATCCATATATACACATACACTAATCTAGAAGGAATACCAATCGATCTGTGTTTGCAACCATAGACTAGGAATAAGATTTTTGAGAATATACTGCATAATGACATTTCTTAGCATCATTTGCAATTCATTATAAATATGTCATTACTAATGAATTGTTGGGATTTATACTTATGTGCCTGACGAGCACAACAAAATGCATATTTGATAAGAGATTCAGTCACCATTTAATGTCTCTAATTTTAGCATTTTTGTATTTTAAAACTTAAAATAAAATGTTGTCCTTAAATTGTGATTAATGAATGTTATTTGCACAGGTTTAGTAAAATGGATGTAACTCTCAATGTAGAAGTCAAAATGAATAAATTCTTAAACATAAAGTAACATGATTCAATCTTACACAAACTTAAAGAACAGAAAAAGCCAAATCTAATATTTTATGGGTCAAAATTAGGATACAACAGAACTGGATTACAACTTTCGTTCAGCTTAACCCACCTCATATATTTTGACGTATTTTATAAAATATGTACCCAATTAGTATGATTCTTAAAGGTAGGAAATATTGACTCAATATTAATAACTCTTATATTGATAGCAAAATCAAAGAAGTCGTTATCGTACACCAAATTTATTACAAATTAGTAAAAGGTTGTTGGCTAAAATATGACATATCTTTGGTATTTTATCCATATCTCATTGGTTACTCATCCAAATTAAATGAACCTTATGACTATGGAAAAAAGAGAAAAAAATACTACAATATTTATGTAAACCAAAATGGCTACATCAATCATTTTCATTGTCAAAAAGGTGCAGCAATTAGGTGAAGGAGTCAGTGGCCTAAATTATTAAAGATTGAAGTTACACTAAACATGTTTCCATTCATTGCTTATATAAGGACACCCGTAGGAGGCTAATGGATGTTTTTTCGATGCTTTAAATTTCTCTCATATACTTTTTCTTTAACATTTATTGTAAGCTAGGCTAAAGTTCTTGGCAATACTAAAGGTGAACTTTTGTGTGTAGTAAATTTACTTCTAGACTTTGATTCTTTGTCAAGAGCTACAAATGTTTGTAAGTTTACTTGTGTTGTGTCTAAACTCTTATCTATTATTTTTTTATAATCCAGAGGTTATAATTCTCATGCTTCATATATATTTTTAGTAATGCTTTCTTTATTTAGTTCTTGTTGAACTATAATTGTTACTGGTTATATTGTTTTACAAGTTAATCTTTTACTATAATATAGTCAATCAATATAGTGTCGATCTTAGATAACATGTAAAAAAATAATTGTTTAATATTCAAGTTGATCTTTTATTGCAATATTGTCAAAATGATTTATTGTTGATATTAGATAACTTGTATAGATGAATATCGTTCATGATAATGTTTACAAAGAGTTTAGTTATATCAAATACATATATTATGAAGTGTGCCATATCTTACATATCTTCTGATTGATTGTTTGGGATGTAAAGCTTTCAATTGAGTCATAAATATTGAATTAAAATATAGAATAGATTTATGAAGCATAATTGTAATTCTCAAAGCCTTGCTTACATCATCATAGGACTTCTCTTTTAATTTATATATAATTCTATCTCATCCACATAAACTAATTAGTTAATTTTCTTATTTATTATAGTTTTAAATATTTTTATTTCACTGACTTATTTTGCCAAAGTTTCCCTATGGGACTAAGACCTTAATCTATACTATGATAGTCGTATTACATTTTGAGCATAAACAAAATTTGGTGCCATTGCCATTAAGGCATACTAAGGGAAAGTAGGTTGTGTTTATCAATACTAAAGCGGTAACTTTGTACATTTACTTTATTTTGTAAAATTTTAGTTTATTAAATTTATTTTCTTTGTTGTAATTTATTTTATTGTTCATGGTTGATTCTACCACCTAACTCATTTTGTTATTTTCTTGTATTTTTATTTAGTCTTACATGGTTAGTTCTACCACCTAACTTAGTTTATTTTCTTTTATTTATTTATTGTACTTTATAGTTTATCTCCCTTTATTAGTTTGTTGTATTTTCTTTCTCTCATTTATTTATTATGGTTGGTTCTACCACTTAACTCAGTTTATTTACTTTTATTTATTTGTTGTATTTTAAAGTATTTTTTCTTTTATTTACTTATTGTATTTTTCAATTCATTATCTTTTATTCTTTTATTATATTTTATTTTATTTTTCATTATTGGTCTTACCATCTAGCTCATTTTATTTCTTGTTGTATTTTATTTTACTTCTTGTATTTCATTATATAATCCCGTTCATTTTATTTTCTTCTTTTATTTATTATGGTTTGTTCTACCACCTAATTTATTTTATTATCCTTTATTTATTTATTATATTATAGTTTTTATGGTTGGTCTTACCGCCTAACTCTTTTTATATCTTATTGTATTTTATTTCACTTTTTGTATTTTATTTTATTTTTATGGTTAGTTTTACCACTTAACTCTTTTTTTTTGTTATCTTTTTAATTTTTCTTTGAGAATTTTCTTGATTAAAAAAATATTTAAAAAAGTAAAAAAAGAAAAAAGAGAAAAAATGTTAGGATGTATGTATTGACTTAGAGACAAACGAGAAAGATTTGTGAGAGAAGTAGAACTAGAACAACCACCATAATTTTTAAAGAAAGAGAATTCACCATCTAGTTCATCTTGTAATTCCTACACAATGAGCTACGAGGATAACTTCATTAGGACTCTAAAACATTACTTGCATCTTACTCACACAGTCATACCATCATGCATTATATTTTCACCTAACACACCATATTTGGACTTTAAACCTGGAATGATATAACTTCTGCCCACTTTTCATGGTGTAGATAGTGAAAATCCTTATGTACATATTAGGGAATTTGAAAAGGTAGTGGCCACCTTCCATAGTTAACTCAAAGCCATAGACACTGTTAGACTTAAATGTTTTCCTTTTTCTTTGAAAGGCAAAGCAAAGAGTTGGCTATACTCTTTGAGGTCGAGGTCTATAGGAACTTGGGCAGAAATTTCCTAATCATTTTTCAATAAATACTTTCTACACACAAAGCTAATGGCCTGAAAAGAAAAATTTCTTCGTTCTCCCAAAAAGACAATGAAACATTGTATCAAGCTTGGGAAAGGTTCAAGAGTTGTTAAACCTGTACCCTTACTATGGGTATAAAATATGGTGCTTAGTTAGCTATTTTTATAAGGGACTCACAATTAGAGAGCACAAATTTATTGAGATGATGTGTAATGGGGAGGTCCTTCACAAAGATCTTGAGGAAGCCATAGAATTTCTTAATGACTTAACCGAAAAAGCCCATATATGGACTGACCCTAACCCTATTGAAAGAACAAATAAGCTATGACTTAGTGGAGTTTTTCATCTTAGGGAAAATGATAATCTTAAAGCCCAGAGGTATTAACTAAGGAATTAGAGGCCTTGAAATTAAATATAGAAAGGTCAACCACATAATTTCTAGGGTTCAGTCACATGATATTTATTTTGTTTGTGGAGAAGCAAAATACTTTACTCAGGATTGCCCCACTTATAGTGGGATGAGAGGATATATGAGGAGTAATGCAATGCCTTAGGGATGTACAAGACGTCTTATTTACCATACTCTGAAACCTATAATCTTGACTGGAGGAACCATCTAAACTTCAATTGAAAATCTAACCAACAAGCAAACAATCATTGGAAACAAGAACAACAAGCACCCAAGTTTTATAGTACACCTCAATATAATACATGACCAATTAGGAATCCTTTAGAGGATACATTACAAGCATTTATGGATGCACAAAGTTTGATTAATCAAAAATTTAAAACAGATTTTGCATAGGTGGTAGATGAAAATAAAAAAATCAAGAGTCAAGTCACTAAGCTGACCAGTGCCTTAACTATACAAGAGCGAGATAAGTTTCTATCCAACCTCAATCCAATCCAAAAAGATAATTCATGGCACAAGCTTATACTTTTAATGCATAAAATCTCAAAGAAAGTCAATGTCATTACTACTCGAAGTGTAATATCCAATCCCTATTAGTAGTATTAATGCCTAGATTTGGTATAGAGCAATAAAGACACGGTAGGGTTACTCGATATTAAATATTTCTTTGATGGTGCACATGAGAGATATTAGACCTAATTTGGTAATATTGTTGGAGCTGGTGCTCACGTGCCATTCCAATATTGTATGAATATTAATTGTTAATATTTATACAATAAACATTTCGAATAAAGATTGTTAATATCATATTAATATGGTATAATGCTTGTAACATTACAGACATTGTTTGATCTGAAAGAGTTCAGATCTGGTCTAAAGGAGTTTAGATCAGAACTAATAGTTAGCAAAGCTGAGAGTTATAAATGCTAAAAGTTAGCACTGTTAAGAGTTAGCAGGTTATAAGAGTCAGCGAGGTCTAAAGAGTTAGAACCTTGTCTATAATGGGACAAAGACCTGAGAGTATACTTGTAATGATATAGTTGCAAAGAGTTGCAATAGGTGTTAAGAAATATCATTATGTAAGTATGTCTCAAAGATAATGTTCCTGATCTATAATCACCAATGCGGGTCTATCGGTGATTCACTTTATATAGATTAGTGTATGTCTATATCTGACTGGTTCAGATAGTTGTTCTTAGCTGACCATGAGCTTAGAGCTTGTATAGGCATGCGGGTATCCAGTCAGGACTGGATACTGAACAGACTTATGAGGACCCCAATAGATATCCTATGACACCGTCAAAGGAAGGTCCTCTCGAGTTGAGTAGTATTCGTGGTCCTTTGACCTGAGCGCCACGGTGGTCTTGTGAGTGATCCATCATGCTTTGGTTCCACATATGTCAGAGACCTTTCATGGTCTGACCGCTATGTGTCGCTGGGTATGGTCCGATGCTCATGGAGTCCGGTGTGCGTAGATACGGGATCCGTCAGCTTACGTAGGTAAGTTGTATATCCGATGCTCCGAGATTGTATTTCATAAAGTCTTGTGGCCACAAGCATAAACCCGGGAAAAGAGTTTCCCATAGGGTTAAACAATATAGCAAAAGTGTTTGCGTATATTGTTTATAGAGATACGAATCTGGAGATAAGTTTATGGATGAGCAAATGGGGATTTGACGGTGCTGATCTATATCCCCGCACATCTAGGATATAAATGATGGAAGGATTATACGTGTACGTTATGACCTCAACTTGTATGGTCTGACACGCTGATTTGTAATATTCGTAACGTGTGCGTGGGGCATCGATTACGGATTAATGGAACAGTTTCATTTGACAGATCGGGTGTAGACCTAGAGAGTCCCAATATGAAATGTACTCTTTGAGCACTTGGGCAGTGTACCGTATTGAATTGTTCAATACAGTATAATTCAGCAATTACTAAGGTTACGTTAACTAAAGTATGTGGTTAAATTGGTGGGACCCACTTTAGGTTAACTTGGTAACCGAGTAAGGATATAATAGTAATTTCACTTTATGATTATTTAATTGTTAAATAATTAAAATAAATATTTATTTATTTAATTGTTAAATAAATTAATTTAACATAACTAAGGTTAAAAGTTAACCAAGTGGTTAAGTTAAGTTAACCTTACTTAAAGGTTAAGTAAAGGTTAACCTAACCATGGTTAAGTTAGTTAACTATGGTTAAATTAATTAAATATTTATTAACTTAAAGGTTAAGTTAAAATAATCTAACTAAGGTTAAATGTTAACTAAGGTTAGGTTAAGCCAAATGAAATGCAAATGAAATTCAAATTAGTTTGGAATTAATTCATTTGTATATAAAGTGAAATGAAATTGAAATTCAAAATGGATTTAGTTTTTTAGGTTTTGCATTTTGGGAGCCAATTCAATTTGAGAAATTGAAATTGTTTGTTTTGTGTTTTAAGTGTTAGAACAACAAAACAAATTGAATTAATGGTTACTAAATGTAATAACTAAAAACAAGATTTGTTTTATTTATTCAAGAGTTGAATAAAAGGAAAAACAAATTTAATTAAGTTAAATGGTTTAACTTTGAAAAATGTTTAAGAGTTAAACACATATGCTGGATTAAGATGCTGCCATTCTAGACAATCAAACCCACCCTTGTTGATTGCTAGAATTGATCAAAGATTCATTTCATGGTGGACTTCAAAGAAAATTAATCCAAAGGCTTCATTGGTGATATTTCTCAATCTCGAATTTCAGATTAAATAAAATGTTATTTTCTGTGTTCATTGTATTCAATCTTCCGCTGTGCACATGTATGTATGAGATATGTATATTGTTTGTATGATGAACACAAACCCACATGCAAGAACCCTAAGAAAATTCGCCCAACAATATAACCCAACAATTGGTATCAGAGCAATTTGTGTTGTTATGGGTGATTTTTTAGTGTTAGCTAAGTGTTGGCTAAATTGTAGGACAAGTTCCGGGGCTGTTGGGGTGCATTTTAAGTGTTAAAAATGCAAACCAGTGAAAAACAGCACCTGGAACGCTGCAGCGCTAAGGTCCAGCGCGGCAGCGTTCATATGAACGCGGGAGCGCTAAGCGTTTGGCGCCCCAGCGCTGGACAAGGGCAAGGGCGCTGGTTTTCTGGCGCCCCAGCGCGGGAAGCACTGCTTCCAGCGCGCCCGCGCTAGTAAGTCATCGCCGCAGCGCTGAGGCTTGTGAAGCCCTAGCGCGGCAGCGCTATAAGACCAGCGCCGCGGCGTTCTTACACTAAAAAAAAAAAAAAAAAAAAAAAAAAAAAAAGAGTAAAATCTTTTTATTTTTCCGCATGTGGGGGTTTATGAGATGTAATGATAAGGGTTATTAGTTTACATGATAAACCAAGAAAATAATATTTTTATTATTTTATTTATTTTTGTAACCACAATGGGGGCCCCACTAGTGGGGGTTAGTTGTGCTTGTGCAAAAATGAATAATTGATTGAGAATAACCTCTCATGTGATGAGAGTACATAATATAAAAGCCTGTAATTAAAATCTCTCTTAATTAGATTGAAATTTATTATATTATGTGATAATATTTTAAATGGTCCGTCTTGTCAATACGGTGTGAGATGGGTCACTATGGTATTTCCCAATATTGCTTTAGCGTGAGGGATTTGGTCGGTGTGACTTGGTCTAATGCCGGTAAAACATGAGATGAATCAAATATATGCGAACATATTATCCAATATTGCTTTAGCGTGAGGATAGTGTCAGTAACATATATTTGAGCATTGATGAGTTAATCTGAAATACAGTTACCCAATATTGCTTTAGCGTGAGGGTAATGTGTATTTAGGATCAGTAGTAAGAGTTGTATGAGATACAATTGACAAGAGTTGTCTACCTGTTGGATTTATAAAGGCCAATATTGCTTTAGCGTGAGGCTGGAGTAAAACCCCAATGGGATCCACTTCCCGCTGTATAGTTTAAAATATTATACTATCTTATCCCGTTTGAGAGATTAAAGGGATTAAGTAAAGCAGTGGGAGGGCGTTTTTTAGATTAAAAAATGTATAACAGTTATACCCATGATCTAAAACGTAATTTATTAACGATAAAGAAATGTTCTGCTACGCATCTCCTATTTTGTCTTATAGAGATAAGATGATTATCTTATAGAGATAAGATACTTGTCTTATAGAGATAAGATTGTCTTATAGAGATAAGATGAGTACGAGCAATCCGTTACTAATCTTGAACAAATACCAATAACTATAGGGTACTGAATAAAATATGTAAGACTTGCTTATGAATCTAAGAATAGTTCTAGATTCAATAATATTTGATATTACTAAACCACAGATAGAGAAAAGTCATAATGGAAAGTGTTTCCACTGTTATAAGGTTTGAAATAGTAAATGTTACTATTCATCGCACCTTCACTTAAGAAAGATTGACTCATTAGATATCTGTTTGACCAAAAATTAACATTTCATTAGCATTTGATGTTAACTCTGCAAGGGTATGAGATACCGCTTGTTATTATCATATCTGCAAGATGTTGCATGATTTGAGAAATGCTTGATTACTAAGAAATGAGAAGTTCAGCTTCACGTAGGTAATAGAGATTTCCTGAACGTGGTAGCCGTTAAGACTTCACAGTTACTTCTTATTTCTAGTAACAGCATTAATGTTGTATAATTACTATTACGTGCCAAACATTATTAGGTAAATCATATCACTCCCTGTAGTTGACAGAGAGGGTTATCATAAAAATACGGAAATAGTTCCTTGTGATAATGATAATGATTTACTAACTGAATGTCAGTTAATGAATGGCCGTTATATCTTATATACAATAGCAAATGTTATAAGTGTAGAGGTGAACAGAATATATAGTATTTCAGCAACTTAAATAATAATGAATAGTGGTATATATAAGATTAGATCATGTAGCCGTGAGACGACTATAATAACTGGTTAAGGATGGTCAGATATTTGATCTGACTATAGTACATTGACTAGTTTATGAATTATGAATTCAAAAGAATATGACCGAATCTTTATGTAGGTGTAAGACGCCAAGCCACTGGTTTATTAGATCTGGTACATATAGATGTATTTAGTCCAATAAATCTTACTGTTATAAATGATTTCGATACTTCATTGTCTTTATAGTGATTGTCACTATATGGACATGTGTTTCTAGGAAACGTAGGTCAGAATAATTTCGAAGTGTTCAAAATGTTCTGACAATGAAAGTAAAGAAACAAACCCTTATGTATATTGAGTACTTGCGATTAGATCGAAGTAGTTTATACATAATCAGTAAATTCATAAATTATTTAAAGAGAATATGATTCTCTCTCAGCATAGTCCTCCAAATACTCCTCAACATAAAGATGCTTAGGAAATGAGGAATCGGACTATATTAGATACAGTCTGATTGATATTGAGAATCGCTGATCTTCTAAAATATCTATGAGGTTATACTTTAGCATCTGCTACTCACTTATTAAATAATTCCATAATCGTTCCTACTACTTTATATGAGATATAGACTAAATAGGAAATGAGTCTTAAGTATGTTAAGAATTAGTGTTATTCTGTTTTCATAAGAGTTATGCAACAGAATAAACTTGTATCCAACGGTACAAGTATCGGTTCATTTAGTATCTCAAGTGTATAATGGGATACCACTTCTATAATACAGATGAACGAAATATGTTCGTTTCTCATAATGTCACATTCCTAGAGAAAGAGTTTCTCATGGATTGTGGAGATTATAGAAAGATTGAACTTGATGAAGTCAATCCAAAAATTAGATGAACCAACGATGGAGTTTTAATTTCAATGAGTGAAATACCTTTAACACACTAAGTTCATAAGTCCAAAAGGATATCAAGGCCATCATTTAGGTATGTTTGATACTTGAATGTACCCTTGATATTTTCTTAGTTGAAGAAATGGATCCTTTAACTTATGGAGAGACGATGTTTGACATTGTTCGGGAAAATGACAAGATACTATAAAATTCCGAATTTGACTCTAAGTATGACAATTAAGTCTAGGACTTAGTTGAGCTTCCTGTAGAAATTGTTTTTATTGGCGGTAAATCAGTTTACGCAGCGGAAGCAGTGTGGGCCCTATCTGAAGGAATGGTCCTTCATGGCCTGACTAATGTTGAAAGGTTACACTCAGAGATCTAGGATCAATAATGAGGAAACCTTTTTCATCAGTAACCATGCTAAAGTCAATTTAGATTTTGTTGATGACAAGATACCATGAAATTCGAATTTGACTCTAAGTATGACAATTAAGTCTAGGACTTAGTTGTGCTTCCTATAGAAATTGTTTCTATCAGCAGTAAATCAGTTTACGCAGCGGAAGCAATGTGGGCCCTATCTGAAGGAATGGTCCTTCATGGCCTGACTAATGTTGAAAGGTTACACTCAGAGATCTAGGATCAATAATGAGGAAACCTTTTTCATCAGTAACCATACTAAAGTCAATTTGGATTTTGTTGGCTATTGTTGCATATTATGATTATGAGGACTGGCTTATAAATGTAAATAAGGTGTTCTGGGAAGTATATCTCCAACAAGAGATATGCAGAGAACAACTTAATGTTTTTGCATCCAAGCCTAACTTCTAATATAATGTGCAAATTGAGGAAGTCCATTTATGGACTTAAGTAGATTTTTCCAAAGGTGGAATCTTTGTTTATATGATGAAATCAGAAAGTCTGGTTTTATCAGGAATAAAGAGGAAGCGTGTGTGTTCAGAAAGGGCAGTGGGAGTATAATTATCTTTTTAGTTCTCTAAAGTGGAAAGTATATACTCAATATTGGAAACGATGATTGGAGTATAGCAAGTAAATCAGATAAGTGTTATCTGTGTAAAGAACTTCTTCATAAAAGATTTGAGAGAGACTTCCTATATACTAGGTATAAAGCTTTATGGAGATATAGCTAGGAAGCTAATAAGACTCTCTCAAACTTCGTATATAGAATAAGTCCACGAAAAGGTACAACTTCATTGACTGTAAGACAGTTAAAGTCCCTTTTAGAAGTGGCATTCATCTTTCTTAGAGGAAGTGTCCTCGGGAAGAAGATGAGAGAGTTAGAGTGTCTAACATCTCAGATGCATTAGCTAGAAATAGATTAATGCATACCGTCTAATGTACGAAATCTGGATTTAGATGGTTGTAAGTGTTACAAGCTGGTATCTGTTAAATCTAGATCATGACCATTAAATGGTTGTGAAACATATCAAAATACTTGAGAAGTATAGAGGATAAGTTTATAAAATATGGAGAAAGTTTCTTACAAAAGAAGGGATACACGTATTCAGACTTACATCTGATCTGAATGGTAGAAAGTCTACATCTAGTTATGTATTTCTCTTTATCAGTACCGGAGCTAGTTAAATTGAGTGTTAGTAAATGTCCACAGGTAATTCTGTCTTGGAGGTAGAATATGTTGCGGCTTGAGAAGTCAGCAAAGAAAATACTATGGATATTCAAAATTAATTGCAGAGCTTTGAATAGTTCCAAGCTCAGTGGATCCTATCTCACTATATTGCAAAATAACGGTAATTGCTCGAGCCGAGAAGCCATCAGGCACACCAGTATTCTAATCATGTGAACTCTGAAAATCACATAATTAGAAAGTTCTTGGCAACAAGAGTTGTAATAAAAATCTAGGGAACAATCCTTAGATGTAGCGAACCCCCCTAAGCCTAAACTCCTATAGTGTTTGAGAAACACGTGGAGTGTATTGGTATGAGATACCAGTACGTATGGCACTGTAGCAAGTGGGAGTTTGTTGGAGCTGGTGCTCACGTGCCATTCCAATATTGTATGAATATTAATTGTTAATATTTATACAATAAACATTTCGAATAAAGATTGTTAATATCATATTAATATGGTATAATGCTTGTAACATTACAGACATTGTTTGATCTGAAAGAGTTCAGATCTGGTCTAAAGGAGTTTAGATCAGAACTAATAGTTAGCAAAGCTGAGAGTTATAAATGCTAAAAGTTAGCACTGTTAAGAGTTAGCAGGTTATAAGAGTCAGCGAGGTCTAAAGAGTTAGAACCTTGTCTATAATGGGACAAAGACCTGAGAGTATACTTGTAATGATATAGTTGCAAAGAGTTGCAATAGGTGTTAAGAAATATCATTATGTAAGTATGTCTCAAAGATAATGTTCCTGATCTATAATCACCAATGCGGGTCTATCGGTGATTCACTTTATATAGATTAGTGTATGTCTATATCTGACTGGTTCAGATAGTTGTTCTTAGCTGACCATGAGCTTAGAGCTTGTATAGGCATGCGGGTATCCAGTCAGGACTGGATACTGAACAGACTTATGAGGACCCCAATAGATATCCTATGACACCGTCAAAGGAAGGTCCTCTCGAGTTGAGTAGTATTCGTGGTCCTTTGACCTGAGCGCCACGGTGGTCTTGTGAGTGATCCATCATGCTTTGGTTCCACATATGTCAGAGACCTTTCATGGTCTGACCGCTATGTGTCGCTGGGTATGGTCCGATGCTCATGGAGTCCGGTGTGCGTAGATACGGGATCCGTCAGCTTACGTAGGTAAGTTGTATATCCGATGCTCCGAGATTGTATTTCATAAAGTCTTGTGGCCACAAGCATAAACCCGGGAAAAGAGTTTCCCATAGGGTTAAACAATATAGCAAAAGTGTTTGCGTATATTGTTTATAGAGATACGAATCTGGAGATAAGTTTATGGATGAGCAAATGGGGATTTGACGGTGCTGATCTATATCCCCGCACATCTAGGATATAAATGATGGAAGGATTATACGTGTACGTTATGACCTCAACTTGTATGGTCTGACACGCTGATTTGTAATATTCGTAACGTGTGCGTGGGGCATCGATTACGGATTAATGGAACAGTTTCATTTGACAGATCGGGTGTAGACCTAGAGAGTCCCAATATGAAATGTACTCTTTGAGCACTTGGGCAGTGTACCGTATTGAATTGTTCAATACAGTATAATTCAGCAATTACTAAGGTTACGTTAACTAAAGTATGTGGTTAAATTGGTGGGACCCACTTTAGGTTAACTTGGTAACCGAGTAAGGATATAATAGTAATTTCACTTTATGATTATTTAATTGTTAAATAATTAAAATAAATATTTATTTATTTAATTGTTAAATAAATTAATTTAACATAACTAAGGTTAAAAGTTAACCAAGTGGTTAAGTTAAGTTAACCTTACTTAAAGGTTAAGTAAAGGTTAACCTAACCATGGTTAAGTTAGTTAACTATGGTTAAATTAATTAAATATTTATTAACTTAAAGGTTAAGTTAAAATAATCTAACTAAGGTTAAATGTTAACTAAGGTTAGGTTAAGCCAAATGAAATGCAAATGAAATTCAAATTAGTTTGGAATTAATTCATTTGTATATAAAGTGAAATGAAATTGAAATTCAAAATGGATTTAGTTTTTTAGGTTTTGCATTTTGGGAGCCAATTCAATTTGAGAAATTGAAATTGTTTGTTTTGTGTTTTAAGTGTTAGAACAACAAAACAAATTGAATTAATGGTTACTAAATGTAATAACTAAAAACAAGATTTGTTTTATTTATTCAAGAGTTGAATAAAAGGAAAAACAAATTTAATTAAGTTAAATGGTTTAACTTTGAAAAATGTTTAAGAGTTAAACACATATGCTGGATTAAGATGCTGCCATTCTAGACAATCAAACCCACCCTTGTTGATTGCTAGAATTGATCAAAGATTCATTTCATGGTGGACTTCAAAGAAAATTAATCCAAAGGCTTCATTGGTGATATTTCTCAATCTCGAATTTCAGATTAAATAAAATGTTATTTTCTGTGTTCATTGTATTCAATCTTCCGCTGTGCACATGTATGTATGAGATATGTATATTGTTTGTATGATGAACACAAACCCACATGCAAGAACCCTAGTTAATGCCCCCCATAACCCAACAAATATCACACTCGATCAGAGTGTCGAACGACCCTAGAATATTTTTGAAAATTTTCTCTACTAGCTTGAAAAAGGAAATTCTAATTTACTACATGAATTTTTATTTAAGGGTTATGTATGGAACAAGCCTTTGTTGAGAAATACAATCCATATATTAGAGAATGGACCAATTAGAAGAAATCTTATAGATTGCCAAGTTGAAAATTCTAGTTAGTTCTTTGGACTATTCTAACTAGATAGTTACAAATGAACCAATTACATACTTAGTTTCTAACTAATGGCAAATTAGTAATTTAGAGCAAGTTGAGGGATAAAATGGTCAATTGAGGGAGCACTATATATATATATATATATGTTAGAAGTGTGTAGATTTTTCAAGAGAACAAAAAGCAAATACTTCGAGCAAAAGAGAGAGCAAATTCGTGCAAGGTTAAGGGGGTGCTACTACGGTGAAATTTCAGTTTTTGTTTTTATGATTTTTCATGCTTAATCAAGCCAAAATAAGGATACATACCAATTCCTAAGTTCAATTGAAGCTTCTATTAGTGAAAATTCAAGAAAAAAAGGTCAGAAAAGCATTGTTTTGTGAGATTTATAAGTGAGCTTTTAAGATTGCTTCAATAGATGTTCTTGTGTGTATTCTTGATTTAGATTGAGTTGAATTCTAGTGTGGAGCCTGAAGGAGTCATCAATTTTAAGAAATTGGCAAAGTAAGAATTCGGATTTTGTGTGATTTGAATGTAGAGACTTCACTTGGTTGTAATTAGGGCATTATAATGAAATTGGCTTGATTTTTATGTAATTGGAACAAGAAATTGAGAAAAGAAATGTGTTGAAATATAGGATAAAATTCTGCCACTTTAGGGAAGTTAGGGATTGAGTGGTGTTTTGATTGAGTTGTTGTGTGTAAATGGTGCCTTATGTATGTTGAATGTATATGGTTGATGAAAAAATAAAAAATGAAGAAAATGAGACATAATAGTCCATTTTGGAAAGGTGAAGGGCAATTATGTCCGACTAAGTTATAAGGCGTTTAATAATTTTCAGGGCGCTGGGTGATAAGTTAGATTAGATTAAATGACTCTGTAAATGAAAAGTAAAAAATAGTATACATCCAGGCTTTGTATGCCAATTAAGGCGTTTAGTAGTTAAATGAGATTCTAGCATTCGACTTGGTTGTAAATGTCATTTATGGTGCGTAGGTGAAGAAAACGGAGAGCGGTAACAGGAGCAAAAATTCGGAACGAAATTGAGCGTGGAGCGGTTGTAAGTAAAAATCTGTCATTTCTTTTATCTTTTGTTTATTATATTTCCGCATAATGAAAATGTATATTTTATGAGCTTTCAATGCATGAACATGATTTATGATCTTGATATATATCCATAGATATACATTTACATGTTCGGTTTAAGAAACAGTTTTAAAATTACTGTATTCATTTTAAAGGCCATTGGTGACAGGACCCGACCCGAGACCCTCTACTATAGATCCAGCGGCCCTGCCGGGCATCCCGACGAAAGTTCCTCCGAACCTAACTGGGTATGTTGAGAAATTTTGCAAGGCGAGCCCCTTTTTAATTTTTGTTACTACTAAGAAGGTCTAGTAACATACACGAAAATGACATCTTAATTTTAAAAACAAACGGACAGAGTTTCCCATGTTTTTTGGAAAATCCATATAAAACCTGCAAATAAATTTCACTTCTATTTCCAATACATCTCAATTGTACCAATTCGGACCTCCGGTTCTTTCCAAATCAAATCCAATACAACTCAATTATTCATTTGAATCACCAATAAGCGTAATCATGGAAGTAAAAAGAACGATCATCATAAAATTGAAATCTCTTCTTCTCAGTCTAAAACATATATCCAAATATACATGCCTACAATTATTATACATAAAGTAAAGGGTGCTATTTAGCACATTTACATGTACAAAAAATGATATTCGGATTCGGCCCACTACTTGGCAATAGGAGAATCAGCAGCTTGCGTACCGAGACTTGCACCTGGGAAAGGGGTTCAGAAAACATAAAACACAAAATGAGTAAGCTAAAGGAGCTCAGTGGGTGTAATTAAGATTTCAAATAAAATAACATTATGCATAGATAGTAAATTCTAAAGTACATGCATAAATCATGCTTCTAAAACTGATGTAAAGCTATAAAACGGTTTCTAATATCATATACTGATGAAATCTTACCGAGCGGGTTTTATCTACATCTTTGAAAAATAATATCAAAATCTGTATAACATAATAACTGCCGTGTGCATATAAATGCATAAATGTTATCGGTAAATCGAAAACTAGTAAAATCCTCGCTCGGCCATTTTCTTTCTAAATTGTACCAATGGTAACCCTAAAGCTCTATACCCACACAGTGACTCAACTAGCACCGCATACATAAATAGGTCACGGGGCACCTCAACTAGTAGCACCCACAGTGACATCTCAAGACATCTCACTGGCTATACAGCGGAATCCTACATCGCATGCATATAGCAAGACAATATCCCGTACACATAGAGCGACTCACATGACTCAACTTCTCGACTTCCCGGAGTTAGTGACACACCTCCAAGACCTGCCCATGAGCACGGGATATACCGGCCGGGTCTAATACAATCATCACCACTATAATCTGAGGGTACCAATGGCCCTAAAAACGAATGCAGAAATTTTAAAATTGTTTCTCAATTCGAACATGTAAAGGCATGTCTATCAATATGTATCAAGATCATAAATCATGGTTATGCATCGAAAGCTCATAAAACATGCATATTCATTACGCGAAAACATAATAAACGCAAAGTAAAAGAAATGGCAGATTTCCACTCACAACCGCTCCACGGTCAATTTTGCTCCCGATTTCTGCTCCCGTTAACGCTCTCGGTTATCTTCACCTACGCGCCACAAATGACATTTAGAACTAAATCGAATGCTAGAATCTCATTTAACTACTAAACGCCTTAATCGGCATACAAAACCTGGATGCATACTACTTACCGATTTTAGTTACGGAGCCATAATCGAAACTAACTCACCATCCGGCGCCCTGAAAATTATTGAACACCTTATAACTTGGTTGGACATAATTGCCCTTCACCTTTCCAACATGGACAATTATGTCCCATTTTCTTCATTTTTGGTTTTTCCATCAACTGAATACATTCAATTTACAATATGCACCATTTATATACAACAATTCAATCAAAACACCACTCAATTTCTAACTTCCCTAAAGTGGCAGAATTTCACCATAGGTTCCAACACATTCCTTTTCTCAATTTCTTGTTCCAAATTACAACAAAATCATGCCAATTTCATTCTAAAGCCCTAATTACAACCAATTGAAATCTCTACAACAAAATCACCAAAAACCCTAATTCTCACCTTGCCAATTTCTTCAAATTGATGACTCCTTCAAGCTCCAAACTAGAATTCAACTCAATCTAAGCCAAGAATACACATAAGAATGTCAATTGGAGCATTCTTGAAAGTTCACTTATCAAACTCATAAAATAATGCTTTTCTTACCTTTTTTTCTTGAATTTCCACTAATTGAGGCTTCAATTGAGCTTAAGGATTCATATGTAACCTCATTTTAGCTTGATTACACATGAAACATCATGAAAAAAAAACTTAAAAAGTCACTGTAGCAGCACCCCCCTTTGAAGCTCGAATTTCTCTCTTTTTTTGGCTAAGTGTTGGTTTTGATCTCTTTTTAAATTTCTACACACTTCTAACATATATATAGTGCTCCCTCAATTGACCATTTTGCCCTTCAACTTACTTAAAACTTCTAATTTGCCATTAATTAAAAACTAATTATGTAATTAGTTCATTTGTAACTATCTAGGTAGAATAGTTCAAAGAACTAACTAGAACTTCCAACTTGGCAATCCATGAGATTTCTTCTAATTGATCTATTCTCTAATATATGGATTATGTTTCTCAACAAAGGCTTGTTCCATTCATAACCCTTAAATGAAAATTCATATAGTAAATTAGGATTTCCTTTTCTAAGCCAATAGAGAAAAATTCCAAAAATATTCTAGGGTCGTCCGGCGCACCGATCAAGTGTGAAATTATCAAATTAGGTCTAATATCTCTCACGTGCACTATAAAAGGAATATTTCTAATAGGGTTAAAATCGAGTAACCCTACGGTGTCTTATTTGCTCTATATCGAAATTTAGGCGCCAATACTACTAATAGGGATTGGATATTACAATTGGTACCCTTGGATTATAGTGGTGGTGATTGTATTAAACCCGGTCAATATATCCCGTGCACATGCGTAGGTCATGGAGGTGTGTCACTAACTCCGGAAAGTCGGGATGTCGAGTTATGTGAGTCGCTCTATGTGTATGAGGTATTCTCTCGCTATATGTATACGATGTAGGATTCTGCTGCATAGCTAGTGAGATGTCTTGAGATATCACTGTGGGTGCTGCTAGTTGAGGTGCCCTGTGACCTACTCACGTGTGCGGTGCTAGTTGAGTTGCTGCGTGAGTATAGAGCTTTAGGGTTACCATTGGTACAGTTTAGAAAGAAAATGGTCAAACCAACAAGATATTTTTGTATATGTAAATGTGCTAAATAGTACTCTTTGCTTTTTGTATAGTAGTTGTTAGCATGTATATTTGTATGTATGTTTTGAACCAACAAGAAGAGATTTCGTTATTATGATGATCGTTTTTACTTTTTATAAGCATGCTCATTTTGTGATTTAAATGAAACTATTGAGTTGTGTTGGATTTGATTTGGAAAGGACCGGAGGTACAAATTGATAGTATTGGGAAGTGTTTGAAATAGAAGTGAAATTGCTTTGCAGGTTTTGTATGGATTTTGAAGAAAAATAGGGGAAACTCTGCCCCTTTTTTAAAAAACATTAAATTGTCATTTTCATGTATATTATAAGATTTTTTCAATAATAGTAAGAACTAAAAAAGGGTTCGCCTCGTGGAAATTTCTCAACTTACCCAGTTATATTTTGAGAAACTTCTGTCTGGGTGCCCGGCAGGGCCACTGGGACCTATAGTAGAGGGTCTCGGAGCGAGTCCTGTCACAAAGTGGTAAGATTATGAGTGAGCCTATTTCTCCAACCAACACATCTACAAGTAATAAAGACACCCTCCTTGAAAAATGCTATAGTTGAAACAGAGTCCCAAAATAAGTTTTCAATCCCAGTGTCTTTTCTCCAAGCTCTTTAATCTGTTAGGAAAAATTCAAAAATTTAAGGTGAGATTTTAAAACATTTGAAACAAGTTAAGATTAATCTTCCTTTGTTGCATGTGATTAAACAGGTTTTAACTTATGCCAAAGTCATCAAGGATATATGCAGTATCAAAAGAAAATACCATGTAAAGAAAATTGTATTTTTGGCAAATCAGGTAAGTACAGTTATTGAACAAAAGACACTACCTAATATAAAGATCTAGGATGTCCCACAATCACTTGCCAAATTAGGACACATGAGTTTATGTCAAACTTTGTTGGACTTAGGAGTAAGTGTAAATTTGATGCCCTATTCTATATATTTGCATTTAGGACTTGGTGAGATTAAACCTACACATGTAGTCTTACAATTAGCTGACCGATCAATCAAGAAATCACGGGAGAATAGTAGAAGATATTTTGTTACAAAATGATAAATTTACTACCTTGTTGATTTTTTTGTTCTAGATACACATTCTTTGGTTAATATGGAGTCTAAAATTCCTCTTATTTTATAGAGCTATTTCTTGCCACAGCTAATTCTCTTATTAATTGTAGAAATGGTCTAATGAAATTATCTATTGGGAATATGATTCTTGAGGCGAACAATTTTCATATTGGCAAGCAACCACGAGAAGAAGATGAATGCTATCATTCATATATGACAGACACACTTGTAGCAGAGAAAGCTTATAAAAACCATGACTCTAATTCTTTAGAAAAACCTATTTAATTTTGATTTTAAAGAATTGCATTATCCTGATAAAACAGCAGACATATTTATTATTTTTGACTTACAGGATAAAGGGACTCGATTTTAGCAGCCACGCTTTGAAGAGTTACCATAAGAGAGGGAGAGACTGAAACCATCGAACATTGAGACACCACAAGTTGAGCTTTCTCCACTGCCCAAATATTTGAAACATGCATTCTTGGGACTAGGGGATACCTTTCCTATTATCATTTCTTCTAAACTTAGTGCTGATCAAGAGAAAAAATTAATAAAATTGTTAAAATAACATAAGTTTGCACTAAGTTAAACTATAGTTAATATTAAAGGTATTTTTCCATTAATATGCTCTCATAAAATTCATTTAGAGGAAGGTGCCTAACCCCGTAGAGACCTTCAAAGAAGACTTAACCTTATAGTGAAAGAAGTAGTAAAGAAAGACGTGTTGAAACTATTAGATGCAGGTATAATCTACCTAATTTCTGATAGTCGATGGGTAAGTCCAACTTAAGTAGTTCCTAAGGAATTTAGGGTTACTATTATGGAAAATGAGAATGGGATGCCTATTCAACTAGGGTAGTAAGTGGTTGACAAATGTGCATTGATTATAGAAATTAAACACGGCCACTAGGAAAAACTATTTTTCATTTCCTTTTATCGACCAAATTTTAGAATGTGTAGCTAGACATCCTTTTTACTGCTTTCTTGATGGGTATTTAAATTGTTAGCAGATTGAGATAGCTATAGAAGATGAATAAAAAATCAATTTTACATGCCATTTTGGTACTTATGCTTTTTGTAGAATGCCATTTAGATTATGTAATGCACTAGCTACTTTTCAACGTTGTATGCTGAGTATTTTCTCTGATATGGCTGAAAAATGGATGGAAGTTTTTTATGGATGATTTGCCTATTTTTGGTGATTATTTTGATTCATGTCTACTTAACTTAAAAGCTGTTTTGAGTAGGTGTAAAAACAAGGACTTGTGCTAAATTGGGAGAAATGTCACTTTATGGTATCTTCAAGGATCATTTTAGGGCATATTGTATCTGAAAGAGGGATAGAGGTTGACAAAGCCAAAATTGAATTAATTAATAAATTACCTATACCCAAAATGGTAAAATATGTTCAATTTTTTCTTAGACACATTAGCTTTTACAAGAGGTTTATACAAAACAATTTTGCCATATATCTAGACCATTGTGTAACCTTATACTAAAAGATGCTAAATTCACATGGATATAAGAGTGTGAGGGGGCATTCTGAACACTCATTGCTAAACTTATCACCATTGCTATCATGCAATCACCAGATTGGAATCTCCCATTTGAGATTATGTGTAATGCAAGTAATTATACTGTAGGAGCAGTTCTTAGGCAATAAAGGGAGGGGAAACTCTTTATTGTCTATTATGCTAGTAGGACTTTAAATGATGCTCAAATGAATTACTCTACTACTAAAAAAGAACTATTAGTTATTATTTTTATCTTAGATAAATTTCATTCTTATTTGATTGGTTCACTTATTATTATTTTTACTGACTACGCAGCCCTTAAGTTCTTTCTTTCTAAGAAGGATGCTAAAACCCATTTAATTAGGTGGATTTTTCTTTTGCAGGAATTTGATCTAACCATTAAAGATAAGAAAGGTATTAAAAATGTCATTACTGATCATTTATCTCGCCATAGGTTTACTGACTCCACTGATGTTTTACCCATTCGAGATGATTTCTCTGATGAACATCTTTTCAATGTAAGCCAAGTGACTTAGTAGGCACATATTGTAAATTATTTAGTTTGTGGAGAAGTTTTATCTAACTTAAGTGTATAAGATAAGCGTAAGTTCTTGGTTGAGGTATATAATTTTTATTAGGATGATCTATATCTTTTAAAATATTGCTCTGATCAAATTATAAGATGTTGCATTCTTGAAAGTGAAGTTTTTAGTGTCTTAAATTTTTACCATTGTGCTACTTGTGGAGGTTATTTTTCTATAAAGAATACAGTCGCAAAAATTTTACAGTGTAGTCTTTACTGGCCGACTTTGTTCAAAGACACTAATAATTTTTGTTTTCTTGTGAAAGATGTCAAACGTTAGGTACTATATCTCGAAGACATATGATGCCTCTTAACCTATTCTTGCTATCGAGATATTTGATTGTTGGGGTATCGATTTTATGGGTCATTTTCACTCATTGTTTTGGCTACCTTTACATCATTCTAGCTGTTGACTATATATCAAAATGGGTGAAGGTTATAGCTTGTCGTGCTAATGATAACATAACTATGGTAAACTTCTTAAAAGAAAATATGTTATCTAGGTATAGTACACCACATATCATTATTAGTGACCAAGGAACACATTTCTGTAATCGTTCTTTTGAAGCTTTGATATATAGGTATAGTATTCTTCATAAGGTTTCCACTGCATACCATCCATAGATAAATGGAAAAGCCGAGCTAACAAATAGAGAGGTTAAACAGATTTTAGAAAAGACGGTTAACCTAAATTGCAAAGATTGGTCTCTATGCCTTTCTGATGCATTATGGGCTTATCACACTTAATACAAAACCGTCTTAGGAATGTCTTCATACTGACTTGTCTATGGGAAGCTTGTCATTTATCTGTTGAGCTAGAGTATAAAACTTAATGGGCTATCAAATCTCTTAACTTTAATTTGAGCACTGTAGGTCTTCAAAGAAAGTTACAATTGTCAGAAATAAAAGAGCTACAAAATGATGCATATGACAACTTTAATATTTACAAAACCAAGATAAAAGCAGCTCATGACAAACAGATCTCAAGAAAAGACTTCGAGTTAAATCAACGAATTTATCTTTATGATTCTCGATTGCATTTATACCCTAGAAAGTTGAGATCTTGATATACTAGTCCATTTGTGGTAAGGTTTTTTCTAATGATGTTGTCAAAATTGCTGACCTCAGTGATGGACGAATTTTTAAAGTGAATGGACAGTAGTTAAAAAGCTATATGAAAGATGAGATCCCTCTTATAGATCTTGTCTATCATGCTTGATCAAGTTCAATCTCTCTGTACCATATTTTAGATTTTGTCTATATTTTATATTTTGAATTTTTATTTTTGCTTTTATCTTCTTTTGTATTTTATTTTATTTTCTTCTTTTTCTTATTTTTAATGTGATTTTATTTCCCGGTTAAATGGTGGATACGGTACTCTGTGACTATTAAAGTCGATTTCTAAGTTCCCTAAAAACTGTCCCCCAAACCGTGCATTCATCTCATCTCTTTTTTCCTTTCTTTTAAAATGGATATCATTCTTGCCAACCTTTAAAAAATGATTTCCTTCATTGCCTCAAAATGTTCTACTTAAGATTTAAAAAGCATGGTGTGAAAGACTAAGGTTATTAATGTTGAAGAATATCCCTGCGAATATTCGTTGGTTAATCGAAATCGAAGCCATTGTTCGATTATCTGGTGAGTTTATAAATGATTTTACTTCTTTTATGCCTAGTTTTGGAATAAGCTCTTATGCCAAAGGGTGAAGAGCAAAACGGTTACAAGTCTGTCATAAATGTGCTCGATGAAATTGTAACTGGAGTTGTCATTCTTTAGGGTTTCCATCTAGAAATTGATAAGATAAAACTCACTTCATTAAGGATGGACTGAGTAAAGAGTCTTTGGATGATATTCTATTGACTTTTGTGATGCATCCTTAAGGGCTTTTGCAACTTCAACTTCTCGATTTATGGAATAAATTAAAAAATGAACATCAACAATATAATCTTAGGAATCTAACTTTAAAAAACCTTGTTTGCCAATTTATAAGAAAATTGGATGAGAAGGCTATCCCCGACCCATAAAGGGCGTTTAAGCCTTTACTAGACATAAAACCAGAGGAAAATGTGAGCCACAATCATAACTACCTATACATGCATGCGTCTTAATTTCAACCTTTTTTTAATTTATGTACAATAAGACTACTCATGTAGAGGTCTTAAATTCAAATCATTTGGTTAAATAATCCATTGGGGTCATTTGCTTTGAATTTTTATGTTTTATTTTCAAATCTCTTCTGGCAAACTGCAAGGGTTACCAAAATCAATGTTATCATTTGGTACTTTATAAATACAATACCTCATTTTCTTCATTTTCATACATTGAGATAAAGGTGAGTGTAGATATAGAGGAACCTTAGTTCAATGATTCTGAAATATATGTGTATTTTATGGATCTAGTCCTAGGAAAAATAAAGTGTTTGTAAAGGCAGCAAACAATCTAGGAAAAGTATTAGCTGCAAGAAAAATTCATTTGAAGTATGGAGAAGGTAGCCTTGGGTTAATGGGGTGTGTGTCAATAGTTGCACATTTAGGAGGAAGTCAAGTTTTAGGTATTATTCATATAGTTTTAGCTGTGGAAAAGCTGATTGGGAAAATAATAGGAGAAGAATTACGAGTCTCATCCATGCATAAATGTATAGCTAGAATATTTTACTATACAGAAGCTTTTATTGCTTTACTAGGTGGTTTTAGTACACTGGAAGAAATTTTTTCAAATTGCCTCTTAGACCCAGCTGAATATCCACTAGAAACTCATATGTCCTACAAACTTGACCCATAAATAACTTAGATGGATTGGTCAGTAGGCCATAACAAGCAAAAACTGGATCTGACACTTCATGTGTAAATTTTTCTTACTATTTTTTATTAGCATCATCATTTTAGTTTATATCTGCTTTAATGTCTCTTAGGTTTGTGTCTTTTGAATAACTAGCATTTCAAATAATGTCTCTTATACTTTATCTCTTTTTATTTAAACATTAAGGACAATGTTTCATCTGGTTTGGGGGGAGAATAGTAGACATAAGTTGTATTTTGCATTCAAAAAATAAAATAAATTAAAAAAAAGATGGTAGGGTAAAGAGTTCATTTTTTAACTCTTAAGACATATTGTAGCTCAAATGAGATTAAGAATGGCAGAATAAAGAGTATTGTTTTTTTCTAACTTTCAAAATGCATTTTAACTAACTTCTTGTTATTTTGTTTTATATTTCATTCATTATTATTTATTGCATATAGTCTTGGTAATTCTTATATAAAGGAATTTGCTTTTCTACTTAGGTATTATTTTAAAATTGTTTAGTTTGAGTCACTGTTCTATTTAGGTTACTAAAGAGTCATTTCCAAAATATATTTTAACACAAGTTAAGTCTTGTGTCAAGATGAATGATTCAATTTATATAGTCAAGAGAATTTTTATTTTTAAGTATATATTTTTCTAAGGTTGAGAAAATAGCTTACAAATTTTTATGGATCTTTTAAATTGGTTAATTTTTATTTAGATTGATATTATTCTAATTAAGGAATAAGTTAGTTGTACAGCAAGAGTACGATTTAAAGTGAAATTTTAAATTATGTGTAATATATTTTGGTGTGAAACTATTTTTTATTTTATAATGCTTCCTTGTATTCTTCAAAAACAAAAAAAGCAAAATATATATATAAATAGAAGAATCAATTCAATTTAATAAAGTCTTCATTCAATTTTAGAAGACATATTTTGTATAGCAGTTTTCTCACCAAATTATATTTGTATTATTCGCACAAGACAATTTAAGTCCTAAAATTGGTGCGTGTCAAGAATGATTGATTTCTAAGCAACTGATTTTCTTATTTTATATCAATGTTAGTTTGTATGTCAGTCCTTAAAATTGACTTTTTTCTTGAGTGTTTAACTGTTTTCCAACTTTATAAGAGAAATCCTAACTTTTTAAACAGTCATACATTAGGATATGGAGTTGAGGCTTTTAGTTTGAGAATTTCTCAAAGCTATATATGTTGTGTTTTGTAGTAAGAAGGTTACGGCTTAGTTCACACACAATTTAAAAAGTTATAATTGAAAAAACCATAATAGCAATAGTGATCTTAAATTGCTTTTTGTTTGAAATGCTTAGGTAGTTTTGCATATTCTATCTATGTTTGAATTGCTAAAGACTAGCAATAAGCTAGTTGGAAGCTGTGATGAGCACAATAAAATTCATATTTGTTAAGAGATTCAATCACAATTTAATGTTACTAATTTTAGCATTTTTATATTTTTAAACTTGAAATAAAGTGTTGTCATTAAATTGTGATTAATGAATGTTATTTGCACAGATTTAGTAAAATAGATGTAAATCTTAATGTAAAAATCGAAATGAAGTAATTCTTGAACTTGTAGTAACATAACTCAATCTTACACAAATTTAAAGAATAGTTGAAAATAAAATATAATATTTTATAGGCCAAATTTGGGATACAACAGAACAAGATTACAACTTCGACTCAGCTTAACCCACCTCATGTATTTGGACCATATTTCATAAAATACGTACTCAATTAGTATGATTCTTAAAGCTGAAAAATACTAACTCAATGTCAACAACTCTTATATTGATATCAAAATCTAAAGAATTCGTTATCATGGATCAAATTGTATTGCAAATTGGTAAAAGGGTTGTTGGCTGAAATCTAACATATCTTTGGTATTTTGTCCATATCTCATTAGATACTCATGCAAATTGAATAAATCCCGTGGCTATGGAAAGAAGAGACAAAATAATATAATTTTCATGGCGATCACAATGGCTACGTTGATCATTTCCATTGTAAAATGGGTACAACAATTAGGTAAAGGAGTAGGTGACCTAAATTATTGAAGATTGAAGTCACACTAAACATGTTTCCATTCATTACCATATAAGGACACCCTTATGAGGCTAACGGAAGTTTTTTTATGCTTTACAATTCTTGCATATACTTTCTCTTTAACATACGTTGTAAATTAGGCTAGAGTTCTTGGCACAACTAGAGATGAACTTTTATGTGTAATAAATTTACTTCTATACAATGATTTTTTGTTAAGAGCTACAAATGTTTATAAGTTTGCTTGGTTCTAAACTCTTATATATCATTTTTTTATAATTCAGAGGTTATAATTCTCATGATTCTTGTTGAACTATAGTTTTTACTGGTTATATTATTTTACAAGTTAATATTTTGCTGCAATATTGTCAATCAATATATTGTCGATCTTAGATAACATGTAAAGACAATAATTGTTTAATATTCAAGTTGATCTTTTACTGTAATGTTATCAGAATGATATATTATCAATCTTAGATAACTTATATAGGTGAACCTAGTTTATAATAATGTTTGCAAAGAGTTCAGTCATATCAAATACATGTATTATCAAATGTGTCATATCTTACATATCTTCTGATTGATTGTTTGGGATGTAAAACTTTCAATTGAGTCATAAACATTGAATCAAAGTATAGAATAGATTTATGAAGCCTAATTGTGATTCTCGAAGCCTTGCTTACATCATCATAAGACTTCTCCCTTAATTCATATACAATTCTATCCCATCCACATAAACCAATTAGTTTATTTTCCCCTTTGTTACTGATTTAAAAATTTTTACTTCGCTAACCTATTTTGCCAAAAGCTTCCTTGTGAGGTCGACACCTTAATCTATATTGCAATAGCCATATTACATCTTAAGCATAAACAGTGTCATCCTATTTTTTATGAATATTTTATATTTATGCAATAAATACTTTACTAAATTGCTAATTACATATAATATAGTAAGTTACTTATAACGTTCTAGACATTGAATAATTTGAAGAAGTTTGATTCAGTCTAAAAGAGTTTAGACTATAGCTAAGAGTTTGCAATGCTGAGAGTTATAATTGCTAAGAGTTAGCACTACAAAGAGTTAACAGTTTATAAATATTAATGAAATCTAAAGAATTAGAACCTTGTCTGAAATGGAATAAATACCTGGGATATATTAGCAATGACATAATTGTAAAAAGTTATAAATAGTGCTAAAAAATGTCATTGTGCAAGTATGTTCATAAATGTTATGTTCTTGATCTATCTTTACTATTGTGGATATATTGTTGAAGACCTTATTATAGATAGATTAGTGTATGTCTATATTTGGATGGTCCAGATAGTTAATCTTAGAGACAATAAGCTTAGTGGAAGCTTGTATAGGTAAGCCGGTAATCAGAAAGGACTAGGTAATGAACAGACTCAATGAAGACTTCCAATAGACGTCTTATATAGCCATCAATGGAATTTTTTCTTCAGTTGAGTAGTATTCGTGGTCTTTTAACCTGAGCACCATGATGGCTTGTGAGTGATCCATCATACTTAGGTTACACATATGTCAGAGACCTTTCATAGTCTGATCGCTTAGTATCCTTGGGTATAGTCTAATGCTCATGGAGTCCTATGTCTGGATATAGAATTTGTCAACTCATATGAGTGAGTAGTATATCTTGATGCTCAAAGATTGTATTTTAAAAAGTCTTATGGCTATAAGCAATAAATCTGGGAAAAGAGTTTCCTGTGATATAAAAAATATCGTTAAAGTATATGCATATATTGTTTATAGGAATATGATTATAGAGATAAGTTCAAGGTTAAGTATATGGAGACTTGAGGTGATGATCGATGTCTCCACTCTTTTAGGATATAATTGATGAAGAAAATATATGAATGCGTATTAACCTCGACTTGTATGGTTCAACGCATCATTTTATAATTTCTGTAACATGCGAGTAGAGCATTATTTACGGACTTATGAGAGAGTTCTGTAAGACAAATAAGTGTGACCCTAAGAAGTCTCAAAATATGAAGTGTACTCGTTGAGCACTAGGGAGTGCACTGGATTGAATGGTTCAATTTGAGAAGATCTCAAAAAACAAGATTTATTTTAGGGCTTCTTGGAAAGTTGATAAGCCTTAATTGTTAGGCTAAGTGGGACTTGCCACCTAATATGCTTAATAGTTTTCACATGTCATGCCAAGGTATAAAAATGCCTTGTAATGGCATGACACTTGGCAAGTCATTACATCATTTGAAAGAATGAAAGCATGAAGCTTTGTCAAGTAAAATGGCCACCATTTAAGCTACTATTCAGCCAAATCAAAAGCTAATTGCCACCAAGAAAAATTGCAAGCATAAAGTGTAAAAAATTAAAGCATTGCCATGCTTAAATAAATTAGCTGCTAAAATTGTTATTATTGGCTATATGGGAAGCAACTTTCCCTATAATTAGAAGTGTCTTGTGCAATTCAAATGTAATTATGTGAGAAGAATTACAAAGTTTATTTTAAGACTAAAAGTTAGTCACTAGCCCGAGATAAATGTTTTAGAAGCAAGGGTTGCTTCTATAAATCCTGCTAATATAGAAAGTTACCATTATAGATCCAATTATCTTACCACGTCTTGAACTAGAATTGTTATAAGTACACTTGAAGGGTGAGTTCCCTTTATCTCATTAGTGTAATAAGATATATATATTTTATATTCTGCTACACATATTTTGCAGGTGAGATATGTAAAATTAAAAAAATTAAATGCACACATTCACCCTACGCACAACACACTTACATATTCCCAAGTTTTTGTCTTTATTTTAAACAAGGTTCTAACTCTTAGAACTGCTAACTCTTAACCGTTGACCTAAATTTCTTTAAATCAAATCTAAGCTTTATTAGATCTACAATGTCCGAAAAGTAAAAAGCTTGGTTCCATATATATAATATTAACTATTATATATGAAGTGTTTAATGTATAATTATTAAACAATTAATATTCATACAAAATTAAAGTGTCATGTAAGCACTAACTGCAACAACTCTCACTAGCTTTAGTACTATTTTCGATAATATCTAATACCCATTGAATCCTCGTGTTTCTCGAAAACCTTAAAAGTTAAGGCCTTAATGAGTAGGTCCGCTATATTTTCTATAAAATTTATTATACATATTATAAAATCTCCTCTAGTCAATATTTCTCTAATTATATGGTATTTCATATCCACATACTTAGACTTCTGGTGTGCCTTTAGCTCCCTACCTTAAGTAATTTTCTACTACTGTTGCAATATAGTGGGATAGGATTCATTGAACTTAGGACTATCCCAAGCTTCGTGACAAACTTGCATAACTACATTACTTTCTTTGCAGCTTTTGAAGTTGTAATGTATTTCTTCTTCTAAGGTAGAATTAGTTGTGGATGCCTATTTTACACTCTTCTAACCGATTGTGGTATAGTTGAGAAGAAACACATATCCATATATGGACTTTCTGTCATCTGAATCAGATTGGAAGTCTGAATTAGTGTATTCTCTCATTTGTAAGTCACTTTTTTCATAAATTAAAAACTTATCCCTTGTACCCTTAAGTTATTTCAGGATATATTTCATGGCTATACAATGGTCGATGCCTAGATTAGATTGATACTGGCTCATAACACTTACAGCCATTCTGATGTCAAGCCTCTACATAATATGGAGTACATCAGGCTATCAATAGTTAATGCATATGATATGTTAGACATTCTAACCCTTTCTTCTTTCTTCTGAAGAGCCATCCTCCTAAAAAAATGAATGTCATCTTTAAAAAGTGCATAAACTATCTCACAGTTATTGAAGCTATACCTTTTAAGAAAATATTCTCTGTACGAGGATTAGGAGAGTCCTATCAACGTCCTAACTCTATCTCTATTAAGCTTTAAAACTAGTATACAAGAAGCCTCTCTCAAATCTTTTATAGAGAAGTTCATACTCAAATAACTCGTAACTGACTGTAACATACTAATATTATATATGATAATAAGTATGTCATCTACATAAAGAAAAAGAAAGATAATCATGATCCCACTGACTTTTCTATACACGTACGCTTCTTCTTCATTTTGATAAAACTAGACTCTCTAATTACTTCATCAAAATGAAGATTTTAGCTTCGAGAGGCCTATTTAAGTTTATAAATAGACTTCTTCAGTCTGTACACTAGATTAAATGTCAGGTTGGATGTAAAACTTTCAGGTTGCTCTATAAATATCTCTTCCTCGAGATATCTATCCAGGAAAGGCTTTCTTATAATCAATCTCAGATTGCTGAGTATAAACTTTTGTAACCTGTCAATCTTTGAAGATCTCTACTTTTTTATTGAGCCTATGCTTTTATTTGTAAACCCATTTACAACTAATAAGAGCAATTCTTTTGAAAATCTCAACCAAGTCTTAGACTTGATCGTCATGTATAGAGTCAATTTTGTATTTCAAGGCTTCTTCCCATTTTTTTGAATTGATGTCCAATATCCTCTCTTTCTAAGTTAAATGATCTTTTCTTCATTTAAAAACCTTCTAGGGCATCGTTAGGTATCATTCCATACCTTACTGGTCGCATTGACATTCTTTTCAACCTAAGTAGAGGGTGTGTCAAAGGTATCTCACTCGATAGAGCTAGAGGTTTCATCATCGATTCATAAATCAGTTTCTATCACTTTTACAATCCCTATGATTCATGAGAAACTATTTATCTTAAAAAATGGCATTACGAGTAACAAACATATTTTATTCCTCTAGATTATATAACCTATTAGAAATGGTGTTTACGCACCATTTTAATTTTGTATGAATATTCATTGTTCAATATTTATATAATAAGCATTTTGATTAAGTCATTGTTATTAGATATATATGGTAAGATACTTGTAACATTTTAGACAATATATGATATAAAAGAGTTCGGATCTGATCTAAATAAGCTTAGTCTAGGGCTAAGAGTTAGTAATGCTGAGAGTTATAATTGCAAAGAGTTAGCAAGTTATAAGAGTCACTGAAATCTAAAGAATTAGAACCTTGTCTGAAATGGGACAAAGACTCGAAGGTATATTAATAGTGACATAGTTGCAAAGAGTTATAAATAGTGTTAAGAAATTTCATTGTGAAAGTATGTTCTTAAATGTCATATTCGTAATCTATTTTCACTGATGCAAATTTATCGGTGAAAACCTTATTTAAAATAAATCGGAATATGTTTATATCTGGATAGTTTTAGTAAACCATGAGCTTAATGGAAGTTGGTATAGATATGTAGGTATTTAGTAAGGACTGCATACTGAACAGACTCAATTAGGATCTCCAATAGCATCCCATAAAATCATCAATGGATGATCCTTTCGAGTTAAGTAGTACTCATGGTCAATTAACCTGAGCACCACAGTGGGCTTGTGAGTGATCCACTATACTTAGGTTCCACACATGTCAAAGACCTTTTATAGTCTAACCATTAAGGGTCGCTGGATATGATCTAATGCTCATAGAGTTTGGTGTGTATAGATATGGAATTTGTGAGCACATATGGGTGAGTTGTATATCCAGATGCTCTAAGATTATGTTCTTGAAAATCTTATAGCCATAAGTAATTAATCTAGGAAAAGTGTTTCTCGTGTGAGAAGCAATATCGCAAAAGTATTTGAGGATATTGTTTATCGGAATAAGAATTTAGAGATTAGTTCTAGAGTTGAGCATATAGAGATTTAACAGTGATGATCTATGTCTCCGCACTTTCAGCATATAAAAGATGGAAGGATTATACGAATATGTATTATCCTCAACTTATATAGTTCAACATATTATTTTTTATTTCTATAATGTCTGTATGGGGCAACGTTTATGGATTTATAGAAGAGTTTTGTAAGACAAAATAGGTGTAAACTTAAGGAGTCTCGCTATTTGAAGTGTACTCGTTGGACACTAAGGTAGCATACCCGATTGAAAAGTTCAATCCGAAAAGTTCTCGATAAAGTAAGAATTATTTCAAGGTTTCTCGTAGAGATGATAAGGTTTAAGTGTTAAATTTGAGATCATGGCAAGTGAGACTTACCACTTTATCCTTTTTATTGAATGATACATGTCATACCTGTAATTGGTAATAGCATGGCACCTGGCATGATTTCATTGGCTCATTTAGTTGTTAAAAGTTAATAATTATTTTGGATAAATGAAATTAATTTAATATAAGGCCTTAGAATCCAAATTTAGCCAAATCAAAAGCTTAGCATTAGATGGTTGCATTTGGATTGCAAATGTAAAGAAATTAAGCCATTCTTTCAAAGTTTCATTTTGGCCAAATAAAGTGCATAGCCATGTCATGCTTTTATACAAGCATGAGGCGACCATTAATAAGTGCATTAAGAATCATTTTGGCCAATAATTATCTTTGCATTCTACCAGCCTATTACCAATGCCACTAAGCTACTTTTAAATAGCATGAAGTGAAAAATTACATTACCTTGTCATGCTTCTTTTTAAAGGCCACCAATATGAATATGATTGTTGGAAATGGTGGAAATATGCTATATATAGGGGTGACATTTGACAATTCAAGGTAGGCAATGAATAATGCAAATTATTTGCAATATAAAGAAGGCTTTTGAAGCCTTCGATAATTAAAGGCAATAGAGATTGCTAAAACTGAGAGACATAAAATTGTAAGCAAGTGTTGCTTCAATTAAATTCCAATGAAGAATAGAAAGCTATTATTCTAGCTCAAAGGATCCCACTGCATCTTAGACTAAATCTGTATAATGCATGCTTCAAGGGTAAGTTCTTTAATATCTCATTTATGTAATAAGATATTTTTTTTATATTTCACTGCGCTTAATTATGTATGTGTAGTGTGTAACTAATTCAAAATTAAAATATACATACTCACCCTACATATAGTGCACTTTTATAACTAATATCCAATAGAATATTTGAGATATCCAATGAACTAACACTTGTATCCTTTGGGTACAAGTTTATCTTGTTGTATAATTTTTACATAAGCAGCATAACCCCAAATCTTAACATACTTAAGACTTTGTATCCTCCCAGTCCATATCTCATATGGAGTAGTTGGAATAACATTTGACGAAACTCTATTCAACAAGTAAGTATGGATTTCTAGAGCATAACCCCATAGATATTTTAGAAGATTGGTGAAACTCATCATCGATTAGACCATATCTAATAAAGTTCAATTCATTCTCTCTGAAACACCATTGTGTTAAGGAGTACCTAAAAAACTATATGGAGCAAGAATCTCATTCTCCTTCAAATAATCCGTGAATTAACTACTCAGGTATTCACCACTTTGATTTGATTAAAGACATTTAATATATTTATCAATTTGTTTCTTTACCTCATTTTGAAATTATTTAAACATTGCAAAGATTTTGGACTTGTGTCTCATCAGAAACACATGTTCATATCATGAAAAATCGTTGATAAAAATAACGAATTATCAAAACCCACCTATAGTAGTGTGATTCATTGGGCATAAATCACTATATACTAGTTCTAATAAATTAGTGGCACGATTTCCAACACTTACAAAAGGAGATTTGGTCATCTTTGCTTGAATACAAAATTCATAAACTGGATAGGGTTCTATATTAAGATTTGACCATCCTTTACCATATGGGCTAGGTGTCTCACGCCAATATGACCTAGTCTCATATGCCAAAATTTCATATTATTCAAAGTTCCTAACTATTACCTATATTTACATATGCATTCAAAATATTTTCTATTATATCCAAAGTATAATGACAATTTATCAACTGACAGTTAGCTAACAAAATATTATTTGCGTTATATAAGTACATGGAACGATTCTAAATAAATAGATGATATCCTTTAGTGTTTAACTCTGATAATTTGTTTTTCTAAGAAATGATATATTTTTCTTGATAATGTTTGACAAAAAATAACAATTGTACAACATGATTATTCTACTATAAGGGATAAATAATTTAAAGTTCTCAACAACTTCAACATATTGAAAATCTCCATTTCATATTTCATACACGAAACTATATTTCTCCTCTCCTTGTAGTAATCTACTTCCTTCAAACCCCGTTACATATTACAGATGTAAGAAAGACAGGCAGTAACTAATATCCAACCTGTTGCTAGGATCAAATGCTAATTAAATTTCAATGATTAGTATACATATACCTAAGGGTTTATCTTTTCTATAGTAAGGTACTTTGGATAGTAATGTTTACTATGTCCATCTTCACTATAATGGAAACACTTTCCTTTCTATTTTTCTCTTTCTATGTTCTAGAAATATCAAATAACTCTTTCAGATGGAGTATAATACTACTTACACTATCAATGTGCATATGCTCCCGCTAAAGATCAGTAGACATCAAGGTTAGAATATATGATTTGACTCTTAAATTATTACTTATCCATTTCTAATAAGTTTCAACCTCATCCAAAGAAGCATTATCAGAAACACCCCTTATTTTTTTTATCAATGATATATCCAAGCTATTCTAAATCTTGAACAATTCCTAGATTCTTAAGCCAGTCAAAATTATTTTTGGTACCCTATAATTAGTGGGCATCCAATATGTGTAACTAAAGATTGCTCGTAATCATCTTATCTCCATAAAATGAGAAGATGTCTAGCAAAACATTTGTAATCATTAAAGTTAACACTTTAGATCATCGATATAGCTATATATTTTCAATCTGAAAACGCCATTCCACTGCTTTACATATGCCCTTTAATTCTCAAATGAAAAAATAAAATTTTAAAAACTTTAAACTTTACAGTGAGAAGTAGATCCAATCGATAATCTGCTTCAGTCTCAACTTTTAGCAATATTGGCTTTTGTAAAACTTAAAATTTAGACAACTCTTGTCGATTGCTTCTCATGTAACTATTTCTATTGATTCTAAACACACCTTATCCCTATGCTTCAGCAATATTGGGTAATTGTGTTCCAGATTAACTGGTCAATGATCAAATTTAAGTTACTGATACTATCCTCATACTTTTACAATATTAAACAGTACATTCACTTATATTTGCCTTATCTTATGTTTAACTGGCATAGTTCAAATCACACCGACCAATCCCTTACACTTTAGCAATATTAAGAATGACTGAGGTGACTTGTTTAATAGCATATTAACAAGACATACAATGTATAACATTATCTCATAATGAAATAAAATTTTAATTTGTTCAAAAGAGATTTTGTAAAATTTATCCATATTTTAAGAGGATCTGATTCATAATTACCCATATGTTTTATACAAGCGTAACTAACCCTCATTAGTTTGGCTCTCACTGTGGTTAACAATGCAAAAAAGTGATTTACAATTTATAAAGTAATTATATTGCTTAAAGAAAAATCACATGCATTTTAAAAGTTAAATATAGTGAAATAGATCTACTGTAGCAGTCCTAGACATACACTGCTATAGCTCTAAGGTTAGTACCTTCAGTGCGGTGCTAAGGTATTACAGCTGCAGCCCCATTAATGCTTTGAGTACAACGGTGCTATATTCCTACCTCTGCAGCACTTCAACACTGTAGTACTATGCAGCCACCACCACAGTGCTCTAGTTGACACGCACCAATGTTAGACCATGTATCGCCATAATGTTCATCTAGTTTTTTATAAATGCTGTAGTAAAATAAATGCATCGCCCCCAATGCTCGTTTGAACAGTGACCTCATTTTACACTTCCAATACTTGAAAATGTATTATCCATTATTCCTCAGCATTCCAATAAACTCAAAATAATCCATTAAACCTAGAACAATACACATACATGCTCTTATACCATTGTTAAAGTGTGATTAATGGTACAGGCATGTGAAAGTGTAACTATTGAATTTTAAATTGCATGCTATACATACAATGCACAGCGCAATGAAAGCTAATTTTGTATTCAATAATTACACACTGAAATTAAGTTTGTTACACAAACAGAATTAGAAAACATACCTTAAAGTTATACGGTAAAGACATATAGTTTGCTAGTGGGCTTGATAAATTAGAATGACGGCATAAATTTTCAATAGGGTGATTTTGTTCAACCTAGAATATAAATTCTCTCAATTTCTCTTAATTTTCCAAAATATGAAATAAGGACTAATTTGAACATTTTCAAACTTTAGCTTATATATAGCCAAAAATGGGGATCTCTTTATAACATTTGCAAAGTTTAAAATACTTGGCAAATAATTACTTGACTTTTATCCTTTATGCATCCCATGTATAAATTCAAGTATACCTTTTCATTTGCCATTTGTAACCCATTAAATCCATGTATATGCCATGTGTCATATATGCATTACATGCATTTGCCATGTGGCACATTCTATTAGTTAACTACTTTAACTAATAAAATATAGGTTTAATACTTAAACCTTGATAGATGTGTTTCGTGAGAGATCCTAGAACAAAAATTACTTTCCAAATTTTTTCTATATCAAAGTGTTGGACCCGGTCCACTGCCTTAATGCTCAACGAGTATACTTTATATTATGAGGCTTCTTAGATTCACACCTATTTGTTTCATAGAAATCTTTCATAAATCTGTGAATGATGCCTTACACACACATTATGAATATTACAAAATGACGCATTGAATCATATAACATGAGGTTAACTATATCATTATAATACCTCTGTCACCTACATCATAGAAGAGCAAAGATATAGATCATCAATGTCAAATTGTTGTATGCTCGACTATGAACTTGTCTGTAGATTTATATTTTCGTAAATAATATAAACAATATCTGCAACTCTTTTGCGATATTATTTAACTTTACGAAAAAAAATTTCTAGGGTTTAATAGTTGTGGCCATAATACTTCTTGAAATATAATCTCAGAGCATCAGAATATACAACTTACCTATATGAGCTATGCATACTGGACCTTGTGAGCATTGAACCCTACACAATGACATCTAGAGGTTAGACCATGAAAGGTCTCTTACATGCATGGAATCAAAATATGTCGGATTACTCACAAGTCTACTATGATGCTCAAGTTAAAAGGCCACAAATACTACTCAACTCGAGAAGACCCTTCATTGATGGCTCTATGCGATGTCTATTAGAGGTTCTTGTGGGTTTGTTTAGCACTTAATCCCCACTGAATACCTATATGCTTATATGATCTTCTACTAAGTCCACGGTTTACCAAGACTAATCGTCACAAAAATCTAAATATAGGCATACATTGATCTGGAGGAAATACCAATCAATTCGTGTTAACAACTATAGATTAGGTACAATATTTTTAAGAATATACTGTATAATTACATTTCTTAAAACTATTTGCAACTCCTTGTAAATATATTATTACTAATATATTCTTAGGTCTTTGTTCCTATTTTATAAAAAGTTCTAACTGTTAGACTTGCTAAATCTTAATGCTAACCTAAGCTCATTTAGATTAGATTTAAACTCTTTTTATATATAATTTCGAAAAAGTAATAAGTTAGGTACCATTTCAATAATATTAACCATTTTATACAAAATATTCATTGTATAAATATTAAAGAATTAATATTAATACAAAATTAGAATGGCATATAAGCCCCAACTCCAACATATAAGTTTCCATTGGGCAGGCTTTAGCACCTTAGAGACATGCATTTGCACTAGCATCTATATTACCCTATCTTTTGAATATAATTACAAGAGTAGATGGAGAGCTTTAAACGCTATATAGAGAGATAGGAGCATACCATCAATGGTGTGCCCAATAAGTAGATTACCTAATATATTGTATACAAACGATGGCAACATGTCTAAGTATGGATATAAGTAAGCATCCACCTCTCATGCCTTACTTAGCTCTAATATTAGCAACTGATGAAGACACCAGTAATGATGAGGAGCCACCAATATACATGAAGGGCAATTAATGACCTCTAGTCATAACCGATATAGACGTCGAATTACTATTGATTACGCTGTCTAAGAAACTCTTAATGCCAAAGAACGCCTTGAATCTCTCTCTATAGCTGCTTCAATTAAGCTCTAATTGCTCTCTAAGACTTGTGTTGTGTGTTCTTGGATGATCTCTAAAAGCTGAGGACGAGTGGACTTTTTATAGGAATTGATATGAGCTTGAAATCTCTAATTCTTGTTGAGTCAAGAATGGCGATGTCGCTAAGGTGATATCATGTTGTCGCTGGGGCGCTACGTGTAAAAAGTCGTATTACTGGAGCGGTGAAGGTCTAGTACTGGAGTGCTAAGTCCTCACTGGTGCAATAGTAAGCTAGTTCTGGGGTTCTGAACTACGACTTAAACAGGTCGTTATTTTATATTTTCTTATTTTGATTACTGTTCCAGTGCTGGGGCAAAAATCCTTGTGGTGTTGGGGTGATAAGTCTATACTTTAGATTTTGTTCATATCCCTATAAATAAATAATAAGGTACATAAATAGCCATTTATTCCCATAAAATAATAAAATATCAAGATAAAAATAAGAGAAAATATATGACAAATATGCCCTTATCAGTATGTTCTCATATTTTATGTTCCTGATCTATCTTCACTAATGTAGGTCTGTTGGTGAAGACCTTATCATATATAGATAAATGTATATCAATATTTGGATGGTTCAAATGACTTGTCTTAGTAGACCATGAGTTTAAGGGAAGCTTGAATAGGCATACAGGTATTTAGTGAGGATTAGATATTCAATAGACTTAGTGAAGACCTCTAATAGACATTTTATAAAGCTGTCAATAAATGGTCTTCTCGAAATGAGTAATATTGTGATTTTTTTACCTAAGCACCATGGTGGGCTTATGAGTGATCCATCTTACTTAGGTTCCACACATGTCAGAGATCTTTCATGGCCTGACTGTTAGGTGTCGCTTGGTATGTGTGATGCTCATAGAGTTCAATATGTGTAGATATGGGTGAGTTGTATATCCTGATGCTCCAAGATTATATTTCAAGAAGCCTTGTGGCCATAAACATAATACCCAAGAAAAAGTTTCCTATAGTATAAATAATATTAGAAAAGTATTTGCAGATATTGTTTATGGAAATACGAATTTGGAGATAAGTTCAGGGTTAAGCATATGGAGACTTAACAAAGGGATTATACAAATATGAATTAACCTCAACTTGTATGGTTCAACACACCTTTCCATAATTTTGTAACATAAATGTAGGCCATCATTTATGGACTTACGGAAGAGTTTTTGTAAGATAAACATGTGTAAACCTAGGGAGTCACACTGGGTAGCGTTCATGGTCGAATAGTTCGATTTGAAAAAACATCAAAGTGCAAGAATTATTTTTAGATCTCTCAGAAAGCACATGTGTCAAAGTTTAAGTATTAAACCTATTAAATTAATTGGCTAACAATTGTTGTAAACCAATTAAAATTTTACATATGGCATTTGCATGATATGATTGTGTCCAACATGGCAAAGCCTTGCCATTATTTCTTGTATAAAGGATACATTTCCTTTTTAATTAAAAAAAAATTTATATTGAAATTTAAAAGCTTGTGTCTTGTAAGATTCGGCTACCATCTTATGGTAAATGAATTGCCACAATTTTATGTTAACAAATAGACAAGAGTCAAGTGCATGAGGTGGATTAATTCTTTATGGCCACCACCTTATTCATCCACCACCAAGCATATTACCACCTCTTTATATTTTACCACCACTGAAACAAATAAGCCACCATTTTCTTGTTAAATGACACTTGTTCTTGAATGAAAGTTGGTCAATATATATATATATATATATAACTTATTGCAAAGATTTCCAATATAAATAAGGCTTTTTAAGTGGTGGCATTTGGTTTCTCTTATGTATATATATTAAAAATTGTTTTTAATATAAGATTATATAGAATAAGACAATTTGTTAAGGTGGCAATTCAGTTAACATGAAAAAAAATGACTTAGTAGTCTTACACTATTCTTACATTTGGATGAAACTTAGACTAAGAGTTAGCTTAATGAGGAAAAGTTAGTTCTATCAAAATGCTTGGCCAAGAGTAAGAAATAGTTGCTTAATAAATCTTCTTGAAATAGAAGGCTACCATTCTAGCTCTACAATCTCATCGAATGTTGCGAACTAGAATTGATCAATGGTAATGCTTCCGTGTGAGCTCCAGTATAAATTCTACATCGAATGGCCCAAGTTGAGTAATATTCATGATTCTTTTACCTAAGCACTATGTTAGGCTTGTGAGTGATCTACCATACTTAGGTTTCACACATATTAGAGACCTTTCATGGTCTGACCGCTATATGTTGCTGGGTATAGTCTGATGCTCATGGAATCTGATGTGTGTAGTTATGGGATCCATCAGCTCATATAGGTGAGTTATATATACTGATACTCCAAGATTATATTTTATGAAGTCTTGTGGCCACAATCATAATACCCAAAAAATGTTTCTAATGGGATAAACAATATCATAAAAGTGTTTGCGGATATTATTTTTAGAAATATGAATCTAGAGATAAGTATATGGTTGAGCATATGGAGACTTGATGGTGATAATCTATGTCTATTGGAATTCTACATTAAGTCTGTTCAATACACAATCCTCACTGAATACCCATATGCCTATATAAGCTTCTACTAAACTCTTGGTCTGCTAAGACTAACCATCTAAACCATCTAGATATATACATACACTGATCTATATATGATAGGGTCTTCACTAATATACCTGCATCAGTGAAGATAGATTAGAAACATAAATTTTGAGAACAAACTTACACAATGACATTTTTTAACACTATTTGTGACTCCTCCAACTATGACATGCTAATATATTCTTAGGTCTTTGTCCTATTTCAGATAAGTCTAACTTTTTAGATTTTGCTGACTCCTATAATCTTCTAACTCTTATCAGTGTTAACTTTTATCATTTATAACTCTTAGCATTACCAACTCTTAGCACTAGTTTTAACTCTTTTAGACAAGATTCGAACTCTTTGAGATCATACCATATCTGAAATCTTACAAGCATCTTACCATATATTATTTAATATTAACGATTTTATTCAAAATATAAATTGTATAAATATTAAATAAATAATATTAATACAATATTAAAATGACAAGTAAGCACCATTTTCAATAACTCCCACTTGCTTTAGTCCCATTCTCGATGATATCTAATACTTTATCATCTCCATGTATTTTTCTAATACTTTAGGAGTTAAGGTCTGAGTAGGTCTGCTACATAATCCATAGATTATATCATAGATACTATTATATCTCTAATAGTCAAGAACTTTCTAATTATGTTATATTCAAAGTTCTCATTATCAGAATTCTGGTGAACCTTATGGCTTCTTGGATTGAACAATTATTCTATTATTATTGCATTATAGTGGGATAGGATCTACAGAGCTTAGAACAATTTTAAGCTTTGTAACTGACTTGAATATCCACAGAACTTCTTTTGCAGGCTTCTCAAACTACAATATATTTTATAGATATTCAAGTTAATTGTAGATCTTAAAATAGTTCCAAGCTTAGTAAATCCTAGCCCACTATAATGCAGTAATAGCAGGATAATTGCTTAAGCCAAGAAGCTACAAGGGCACTAGAATTTTGATTATGTGGACTTTGAATACTATATAATTAGAAATTTCTTGGCTATTAGAGATGTAATTGTTGGGATTTGTGCTTACGTGCCATCCCATTATGTATGAATATTTGTTTAATATTTATACTAGTATTATTGTTTCAATAAATTAATAATTATATCTATATATGGTAAGATGCTTGTAACGTTTCAGACACTGTACAATCTGAAAGAGTTCAGATCTGGTCTAAATGAATTTAGATCAGTGCTAAGAATTAGCAACGCTGAGAATTGGCACTGATAAGAGTTATCAGGTTATAAGAGTCAGCAATATCTAAAGAGTTAGAGCCTTGTCTAAGATGGAACAAAGACCTAAGAATATATTAGTAATGACGTAATTGCAAAAAGTTGCAAATAGTGCTAGGAAATGTTATTATACAAATATGTTCTCAAATATTATGTTCCTGATCTATCTTCACTGATGCTGGTTTGTCAGTGAATACATTAATAACTATATAGATTGATGCATGTCTATATCTGGATAGTTCAAATGGTTAGTCTTAGCAAACCATGAGTTTAGTGGAAGCTCGTATAGAGATACAGGTAATCAGTAAGGACTGAATACTGAACTGACTCACAAAAATCTCTAATAGACATCCCATAAAGCAGTCAATGAAGGGTCTTTCGAGTTGAGTAGTATTCGTGATCCTTTGACCTGAGTGCCAGGTGAAATTGTGAGTGATCCACCATACTTTGGTTTCACACATGTCAGAAACCTTTCATGGTTTGACTGCTGGGTGTCGTCAGGTACAGTCCGATGCTCATGAAGTCTGGTGTGCATAGATATGGGATCCATCAGCTCATTTTGGTGAGTATTATATCCTAATGCTCTATAGATTGTATTTCAGAAAGTCTTATGGCTATAAGTAGTAATTCCCGGGAAAAGAGTTTAATCCTAGGGATAAATAATATTACAAAAGTGTTTGAGAATATTATTTATTGAAATACAATTCTAGAGATAAGCTTTCGGTCTGGCATATGGAGATTTGACGGTGTTGATCTATATCTCTGCTCTACTCAGATATAAATGATGGAGGGATTATTGAATATGTTATAACCTCAACTTGTATGGTCTAACACGTCGCTTTGTAATATCTGTAACGTGTGTGTGGGGCATCGTTCACGGACGTATGGAGGAGTTTCATATGACAATTCGGGTGTGGACCTAGAGAGTCTCACAATATGAAGTGTACTCATTGTGCACTGGGGCAGCATAATGGATTGAACAGTTCTATCCTAGAAATTTCAGCAAATCGAAAATATGTATCGGGGTTCCTCGGGTTTTGCACTTGTTTAGACTTAAATGTTAAGTATATTATTTAATTAGTTGACAAGAGTTATTAACTAATTAGATATTAACAAGTGGCACAATTCTATTCCATGAATTGTTTTACCATGAATTCAACCATTTACCATGTTGGTAAAATCAAATGAGATAAATATAAATTATTCAAATAGTTTTTGAATAATTAAATAAATATTATTTAAATAAAGAAAATATGATTTTATTTAGTTGTTATTTTATTCCTAAATAGAAGACATACCTAATTTGAGAAATATAAATTAAATTAAGTGGAGCACCATTTTGTGATTAATAGTTAATTTTATTAAACTATTAAAATGGCCACAAAAAATTATTTTGGTAGTTGGCCACTTAATCTAATTTTGGTGGAGCACTTGTAAAGTGTTGAGAGAACTAAAAATGGATGAGTTTCATTTGAATTAACAAGAGTGTGAATCAAAATTTGTGCAAGTATTGAGAGGAAAAAGAAAAGTTGGTTTTGAGAGAGTTTTTCTTTGAAAGAAGACTTGTGAGAAAAACCAAAAGAGAAAGAAAAATAAATCCTTCTTATTTTTCTTTCAAGTAATTAAAACCTTATTGCTGGAGATTACATTGTTGCTATTCTAGCTTCATAATCCTACCGAATTGTTGTGAACTAGAATTGAACAAAAGTGCACTTCAAGGTAAGCTCAAAGTTGGAGCAAAGAAATTCAAAATTTGAAATCTTCATCGGAGGTCTTCGAAGGTATGTTTTCTGTATTCTTAAGTTGTTAAGAATTGAAGTACATGTGTATATGTTGATTATATGATAAATTCCGCTGCCAAATTCGTGTATATGATACATGTGTTTAATTTTTTCAGTATGTACACAATCACATGCATATACCCTAAAATAAGTCAACAAGTGGTATCAGAGCATGTTTATTGTGTTTCTGGGTTGTTGGAGTGTTATATGAAATGTTTAGAATGCCTAAAAATAGTGCAAATTGCATTTTGAAGTGTTTAAAATGTAGAAAAAAATAGTTTCTATTAAAAACTATCGCGGCGTCAGGAACCCAATGCTGGGGCTTTCATGTAGTGACATGAACACCGAGGCATTATGTACTAAACGCAGGAGCGTTCACAGCTTAATGCGGGAGCATTGGCTATATAACACCATGGCATTGAGGTTCTTGATATAAGGGCGTTGAAAACACAGAAAGTTTGGGTGTTCATGTGTTGAACGCTGGGGCGTTGATGTGTTGAATGCCGGGGCATTATTAATAAAGAATTCAGGGGCATTCAGGTGATGAACGTCTGGGCATTCATAAGTCAAATCGTACATCCTTGGGTCAATGTCTACAGAGTTTCAAAGGGAGTATGTCCACATAGATAGTGTTGGGAGTATCATGCTCCACCTGAAAGAGTTATTTGGTGACCGACTTCAATTTGAAATATACAGGGTTGCCAAATCTCTCTTTCAAGCTAGACTACCCGAGGACAGTCCAGTAAGTCCTTATGTCCTCAAGATGATATCACATATTGAGAGGTTGGAAACCATGGATCTTTTACTGAGCAAAGATTTGGGGAATAATTTGATTCTTCAGTCACTTTCAGGGTCATTTGCACAATTCATTATGAACTACAATATACAAGGATTAACTCCTACTTATGCTAATCTGCATAACATACTAAAAATGGCTCAAGAGGATATGAACAAAGGGGGCACGGTCCTCTATGTGTTTAGGGTGCTTCATCATCTACCAGAAGACTTTTAAGAAGTCCAAAGGGAAGAATAAACGGAAAGTAATGTATGCACCCAGAATAGGTCCTCAAAAGTAACACATGTCCAAGCCCCAACATAAGAACAAAAGCAAAAGGAAAATGTTTTCATTGCAACGAGGATGGGCATTGGAAGCGAAACTACCCTAAATACCTTGCCACCATTAAGGAGAAACCATCAGGTATACACTTGCCTATTATAGACATTTCTTTAGCATTTGATGCTAATACTAGTTGGGTATTAGATTTTGTTTGTCCTTCTCATATCTGCAATATCAGGGTCTGAAGGAAGTTAGATTGTTATAGCCTGGAAAAGTACAATTTCGTGTTGAAAATGAAGATTTCCTGCAGGTCGAGGTTATTGGACGATTTAATTTACTTTTTCCATGTAATAAATTTGTTGTGTTGAATAATTGTTATTATGTTCTAAACATTATCCGACAGTGAATGATATCATATGTTTGTACGGAACCGTTTCTTATGTTTGTATGATTTGGATAATGTTTTATTAGCTGAATGTCAGTTGATTAATGGGCATTATATATTGGATACAGTAGGAAATATCATGAATGTACAGGTAAATGCTAATAATAAATTAGGAACTTTAAATGATACAGAATTGTGGCATATGAGATTAGGTCACATAGGTGTGAGACGCCTAACCCGTCTGGTTAAGGATGGTTAGATACCTGATCTGACTATAGAGCCTTATCCAGTTTGTGAATCTTGTATTTAAAGGAAAATGACCAAAGCTCCATTTATTGGTGTTCGACACTGCGCCACTGATTTATTGAAACTAATACATAATGATGTATGTGGTCCAGTGAATCGTATTGTACTTGATGGCTTTCGATACTTCGTAATCTTTATCGATGATCTATCACGATTTCGATACATGTTTCTTATAAAACATAAGTCAGAAACTTTTGAAAAGTTCAAAGATTTTTGAATCGAAGTAGAAAAATAAACTGAATATATATCAAATGCCTTTGATCAGATCGAGATGGTGAATACATGAGCAGTGAATTTTTGGATTATTTTAAGGAGAATGGGATTCTCACTCAATATATCCTCCAGGTACTCAACAACTCAATGATGTTTGGGAGAGAAGGAATCGAACTTTATTAGATATGATCCGATCAATGATGAGCTTCACTAATCTCCCTGAATATCTATGGGGCTATGCTCTAGAAACTGTTGCTCATATATTGAACAGAGTTCCATTGAAATTTGTTTCTTCTACTCCTTATGAGATTTAGAATGGAAGAAAATCGAGTCTTAAATATGTTAAGATTTTGGGTTATCCTATTTACGTAAAATTTACGCAACAAGATAAACTTGCACCTAAAGAATACAAGTATCGATTCATTGGGTATTCTAAGAATTCAATGGAATACCAGTTCTATGATCCTGAGGAACGAAATGCGTTCGTTGCTCAAAATGCCACTTTTCTAGAGAAACAGTTTCTCATAGATTGTGGACATTATAGACAAATTAAGTTAGATAAACTCAATCAGGATGTACATGAACCAATGATGAAACTTCAAGCTCAATTAAGCAGAATACCTTTAACATACCCTCCACGTAGGTCAGAAAGGATATCAAGGCCACCTGAAAGGTATGGTGCAATACCTAAAAGTGCTCTTAGTGTTTTCTTGATTGAAGAAAATGATCCTTTAACTTATAGAGAGGCGATGTTGGATATTGATTCGAGAAAATGTCAAAAGGCCATGAAATCTGAGATTGACAATTGTGCTTTCAATTAAGTATTGTATCATTGAGAAGAAATACAAAACTAGATGTAGACTTTTTATCATCCAGATCAGACTAGAAGTTCAGTTTGCGTATTTTCGCATATATAAGAAAATTTCTCTATAATTTAGAAACTTATCCTTAATCCTCCCAAAGATTTCAGATAAGTTTCATGGCCATTCAATGGTCGTTACTTTGATTAGACCGATATTGGCTCGTAACACTTATAACCATACAGATCTAGATTTTATACATAACATGGCATACATCAAGCTACCTTTAGATGATGTGTATAGTATGTTAGACACTTTAGTAATTTCATCTTTTTTCCAAGGACATTTTCTTCTAGAATGATGAATGTCATGCTTGAAAGGCACATTAACTGTCTCACAATTATTAAAGTTATACCTTTCCAGGACATAGTATAGATACAAAGATTGAGATAGTCCTATTAGCCTCTTATCTCTATCTCTTTAAAGCTTTATAGTTAGTATATAGAGCCTTTCCCAAATCTTTCATGGAGAAGTTATTACTCAAATAACTCTTAACTGACTGACTTACAACATACCAACATTGTTTTTAACATTGAGTATGTAATCCACATAGAGAACAAGAAAGATAATTATGCTCACACTGTTATTTTAACCAAACAAGCTTTCTCTTTGTTCTTGATGAAACCAGGCTCTCTAATTTCCTTATTAAAACAAAAATTCCAACATGTCATAATAGCCAACAAAATTTAAATTAACGTAAGCATGATTGTTGGTGAAAAGATTTTCTCATTAATTGATCCCAAATATCTGAGTTTGACCTTTTATCACCAATCAGACTTTGAAGGTCTTTACCTTCATTTCGAGCCCACACTTCTACTACATAAACTCATTTATAATAAATAGGAACTATTCCTATAGGAAACACAACTAAATCCAACACTTGATTGTCATGAGTAGAATCAATTTTGAATTTTATAGAATCTTTAGATTTTCTTGAATCTATGTTTAACGTCATCTCTTTATAAGTCAAAGGATTATTTTCTTCAACTAAGAAAAGACCAAGGACATCTTCAAGCATCTAGCATACCTGGTAGATGACCCTTTATATCCTTTGTGACTTATGGAAAAGAGTGTGTTAAAGGTGTCCCACTCAATTGAATTTAAAGTTCCATTGTCGGTCGATAAACGCATTTTATATATGATATTATACCCCTCTTAATTAGATAATTGCTTATTTTGAATGTGAATTTATGGCTTTTTATGTATATCAATTTCATTTTGTAGGTTTCAAGTTAATGGAGTTATTAGGGACGAAAATTCAAAGAAAACAAGTAAAAACACCAAATATACTACAGTGCCGTGAACAGTGGCAGAGCTATAGTGCATAACAGTCACTTGCTACAGTACCACACCCAGGCTTTGGCGCCCTAACACCTAAAAATGTCACCCAGGCATCAAATTTTGGTGCCGAAATGCTGAAAAACCCAAGTTTCAGCACCCAAGCGCAGAATTTTGGCGCCCAGGCGCCAAAATGGGCGCCATTGGCAGAATGTTCAGCGGCCAAGCACTGCCATTTGTTTCATTACCCCTTTTCTTGCCCTAATTTGCCCTAATTTGAAACCTATAATACTACCCTTTGGCCATTTTCTCAAAGAAAGAAAAGAGAGCACGAAATAGAGAGCGAAACTCTGGTTTTTAGTGAGAGAAACACCATTGAAGCTTGGATTAAAGAAGATTATTGAAGATTGAAGACTCAAAAGGCTTCTTTAACTAGTTCCTTCTTCTCTCTCTACTGCATTTACATTTATTTATGGTTTATAATTGTATTTTGTGTTAATTTGAATATGAGTACTTTTATGAATATTTGGATGAATGTAATTGAATATTTCACTATGGATTGCTAGATTATATGTTCTAGGGCTTGATGGAACTCTATGTATTGATGTGATTTTATGATTAATGACTATTTGATGCTTATTCATTTATGCGTTTTATGTGCTTAATGCTTCTAATTGCATTGGAAAATGAATTAGATGAATTAAACATTTGGGTTATATGCTTGGGAAATTTTAATCCATATGTTGGTTGTAAAAGGCATGACTTTGAGTTTGTTGAGTTATGAGACTAATGAACTTAGGGTAGTCGCATAAGGGTAGCTTAATGCGTGTATATATAATGGGTTAGATAGGGATATCAACTTGTTTATTTATGCATAGAGTCTCATTCGGTACTCGGGAGAGGGAATGAGATTATTCTTAACCCCTTGATTAATGAATATATTAGATTAGTTGTTGATCACTAATGACAAAGAGCATAGAAACAATAGAGGAAAATCAAATCCCTAGAACCCTCATTGCCATAGAACTATCATTTCTCTAATTTATCGATTTACTTAGTTTAAAGCATTTTTAATTTCACAATTCAACTTATCCTTTAAAATCACTTAGATAAAGTTAGGTTTCCAACATTATAGTACTTAGCATTAATTTAGGACACAATCTTATTGGGAACGATACTCACTCATCACTTTATTACTTGCTGACGACCCGTGCACTTACGGTTACAAATTTGTGTGTGTATATTTTTATGAAAATCGATACATATATTTCCTAACTGAGTTCATTAAGTTTAGTCTTTCTACAATCCCTTGGATCCATAAGAAACCCTTTCTCTATAAAGGTAGCGTAACGAGAAATGAACACATTTTATTTCTATAGATTATAGAACTAGTATCTCATTGAATTCTTAGGATACCTAATTAACCAATACTTGTACCTTTTGGGTGAGAGTTTATCCTGTTGAGTAAATCTTATACAAGCAGAACAACCCTAAATTTTAACATACTTAAGACCTGGTTTCCTTCTAGTCTATATCTCATACAGAGTAATAGAAATGACTTTTGATGGAACTTTATTTAATAAGTGAACAACAATTTTTAAAACACAACTCACAGATTTTCTATAAGATCAGTGAAGCTCAACATCAATCAAACAATATCTAATAAAGTCAAATTTCTTATCTCTAAAATACATTTGTGTTGAGGGGAACCAGAAGGACTATATTGAGTGAGAAAAAACTTTTCCAAAAATATATGCCTATATCGTAACAAATCACGATAAAGATAATAAAGAATCAAAATTCACTCAGTAGCAGCATAATTCAGTTGACCATATACATCACTATATATTAGTTTCAATAAATCAGTAGGTCGGTATTTAATACCTATATATGTATTTGGTCATTTTCACTTGAATGCAAGATTTATAAATTAACCAAGGTTCTATAGTTAGATCACGTATCTGCCTATTTTTAACTAGGTGGGATAGTCGTCTCACGTCTATATGACAAAATCTCTTATCTCACAATTCATTATTATTCAAAGTTCTCAAACCACTATTTATAGTCCACCTAGACATATCCTATTGTACTTAAGATCTAATGACCATTCATTAACTAACACTCAGTTAGCAAAACATTATCATGATCATATAAATATAATGAACTATTCCCAATGCATTTATAATAACCCTTTTTGTCTAATACAGGAAGTGATATGATTCGCTTGATAATGTTTGGTACAAAATAGAAATTATACAACATTATACTTCTGCCAAAATGAAAAAGTGACTCAAAGATCCTAATAGCTACCACATATAAGAAATCTCTATTTCCTATATGAAGTTGTATTTCTCTTCTCTAGTTTTCTAGCATTTCTCAAATCATGCAACACCTTACCGATATAAGAAGAATAGATTGTATTTTGTGTTAGGGTCGATGCTTACGTGCCATCCCTAAATGTACATATACTTGTATATTTATACAAGTGTACATTCCTATTAAATCGCTAATACCCATTTATATGGTATTATGCAATGTAAGGTGTATGCCCATTTAATCGCTAACAAGTATTATGCCATCTCTGTTACAGACATTATAGATCTGAAGAAGTTTGGATCAGATCTAAAGGAGTTTAGATAAGGGCTCACAGCTAGCCACGCTGAGAGATATAAATGCTAAATGTTAGCATAACTAAAGGTTAGCTAGTTATAATACTCAGCAAATTCAAGAGTTGGAGCCTTATCTATAATGGGACATAGACCTGGGAATATACTAGTAACTGCATAGTTGCAAGAGTTGTAATCGGGTGCTAGAAAATGCAAGTTACGAAAGTATGTTCTTGAATAATTATCCCTGATCTATTTCTACCGATGCGAATCTGTCGGTGGATACCTTTATATATAGATCAGCATATGTCGTATCTATAGGGTATAGATGGTCGGTCCTAGCCGACTGTGAGCTTGAAGCTTGTATTGACATATGGGTATCTAGTTAGGACTGGATATGGGACAGATTCACGAAGGCCTCTGATAGACACCTTATGTAAGCCATCAACGGAGGGTCCTCTTGAGTTGAGTAATAAACGTGGTCCTTTGACCTGAGTGACATGGTAGGCTTGTAAGTGATCCACTATACTTTAGTTTCACATATATCATAGACCTTTCATGGTGTAACCGCTGGGTGTCGCTGGGTATGGTCCGATGCTTATGGAGTCCGATGTGTACAGATATGGGATCCGTCAGCTCGCATAGGGAGTTGAATATCCAGATGCTTCGAGACTGTATATCAGAAAGTCTTGTGGCCACAAGCAATCATCTAGGGAAAAAGTTCCACCAGGGTAGAACAATATGGCAAAAGAGTTTGCACATATTGTCCAGTGAGATACGAGTCTGGAGATTGGATATTGATGAGCACTAGGGGATTTGAAGGTGATAATCTATATCCCCGCACATCCAGGATATCATGGCGGAAGGACTATACGTATGCGTTGTAAACTTAGCTTGTATGGTTCAACGCGCCGATTTGTATATCCGTGACGTGTGCGTGGGGCATTACTCACAGACTCATAGAATAGTTCCATTTGACAAATCGGGCGTAGGACGTAAGGAGTCCCGCGATATGGAGTGTACTTGTTGTGCACTGGGGCAGTATACCGGATTAAATTGTTTAATCTAGCAATATTCAATAATACCACAAAAATACGTGCATGTTCGTATTTAAGTGTTAAATACAACAGTTAGTTAATAATTGTTATTTACTAATTGTATTATGACACGTGGCGTATTGTGGACCCTCGATTAAGTTTACCTAAGTGTGGAATTTGGTAGGATCCACTGAGGGGGCTAAATTTGGTAACTGAATATTATATAATATAAAAAGAGAGATATTTTGATTATTTAACAATTAATAACTAATATGTGAAATGACCATTTTGCCCTTCATAAATAGTTACCAAATTTACCCCCTTAGTGGGTTCCACCAAATCCCACACTTGGGTAAACTTAACTAAGGGTTCACAATACGCCACGTTTCATAATACAATTAGTAAATAATAATTATTAACTAATTGTTATATTTAACACTTAAATACAGACATGCACGCATTCCTGTGGTCTTGTTGAATATTGTTGGACTAAATACCAACATTTTGTACCCCTACAATCCTAGCATAAAATGTAATGAAATGCTTATGATTGGTAAACAAATATCTAATAAGTCTATCTTTCCTAAGGTAAGGTGTCTTAAATAGTAACAATTACTATATCCAACCTTACCACAGTGGAAACACTTTCTATTGAGATTATTCTTTATGTGTGGTTTAGATATATCAAATAAATTTCAGACTGAGCATAATACTAATTGCACTTTGGATATATCAAATAAATTTTAGACTGAGCATAATACTACTTGTACATCTCATATGTTCATACTCCTACTGAAGATCATAAGATATCGATGCCAAAATATAAGATTTGACTCTTAAATCAATCTTAATCCATTTCTAATAAATTTCCACCTCTTCTATAGATAAATTATTAGAAACACCTCTTGATTATCTTATAATTAATAATATATCTAAGTTTTTCTAAATTTAGAACTATTCTTAGATTCATTAACAAGTCAAAATATTTCTCAGTACCCTAATTCAAGTATACTAATGGATTTCTTATACTAATCTTATCCTTAAAAGATACCCATCTTATCTCTATAAGATTAAATAGAAGATGTGTATGGAACATTTCTAATTATTAATAAATAATGCTTTAGATCATAGGTATAACTTTATACATATTTTAATCTAAAGATGCCGTCCCACTACTTTACATAATCTCTTAAATCTCTCAAATGAGAAAAATGAGAATTTAAACCTTTTAAACTGTACAGCGGGAAATAGACCCAATTTGTATTTTACTCTAACCTCACGCTCTAACAATATTGGCTTTTGTAAACCCAAAAAGTAGAAAACGCTTGTCAATTTTATCTCAAGTAATTCTTACCCCTATTCCTAAATACACCTTATTCTCACGCTTTAGCAAAATTTGATAAGTGCGTTCTAAATTAACTTGTCAATTATCAAATATATATTACAGATACCACCCTCACGCTTTAGTAATATTAGGTAATATGTTCACATATATTTACCTCATCTTATGTTTCATTTATATAATCTAAATCACACCGACCAATCCTTAACACTTTTGCAATATTAAAAAAGGCTGAAGTGACCTGTCTAACAATGTATTGACAAGATAGACTAATGTGTAATATTATTTCATAATGAAATATAAATCAACCTGAGAAAGAGAGATTTTTGTACTCTTATCCCAATCTCATAAGGATGTGATTCTCAATCACACATTTGTTTTATGCAAGCACAATTAACCCTATCAGCAGGGCTCCCATTATGATTACTAGTACAAAACAAATATTTTATAGTTTATATTGTAATTTAATAAGATTTATTATTGCATAAATAAACATCACATGCATTTTTCCATAATTTAAAAATTAGAATGAACAATGTAAGTAGAATCGCAGTGTCGGGCTCCTAGTACTGTGGCACTGGAGGCTTTGTATCCAGTACAGTGGAGCCTGCCTTGCAGTGTTGTGGCACTGAAGGCAGAACCTCAAGCACTGTGGCACTAAGTCTTGAGTGCTATGGCGCTAGGGCTTAGAAACCCCAATGCCGCGACACTTCTCATCTAACACTGTGGCATTGAGGCCTTGAAAGCCCTAGCATCGCGGTGCCAAATGCCAGTGCCACAGCATCTAGCTTGCTATCTATAAAATTTTAAAGTTTCAACACTTGAACTGCATCATTGCTTGATGTATACTATAGTAGCTATATGTAAGCGCACGCTATTATATCAAGTAATATTAGATTTAAGTTTATATATCATTCCCACAGGGACTATGTGATCTAATTCTTTCAATGAAGTACTAAAATTATAACTCCTTAACTTTTATTCAGAAATACTAAAATCTAAAATTCAATTAATTAACCTAGTTCTATCAAATTAAACTAAATCTAATTAACAAATAAAAAAATAGTTGAATTCACAAATCGATAGGAATCTAGGGTTTAGATTTATCTCATAGTATTTTATTTGATTCATTAATCTCTTAGTTAATCCCTTAATATAAATTGATTAGCTAGACTTTAATTTCATCACAAACTCCATCGATGGTCAAGTGACTATATTATGCATCCTAACAACTACTTTTATGTCTACGGTAATCAAAATAAAATGTAATTTATTAAGTCTAGGTCTAAATCAAACCATACATGCCATCTAGGTATATGTCTATCTTACATAGAACTTATAACTATTACCCTATGATCATATGTCAAACTATTATAGGCTAAACACATGAATCCATTTGTCAAGTTCATTATGATTCCTCAAACATTCATAATAGTGGCAAAATATAATGAAAGTAATAAACATAAGATAGAATGAATCAATTGTATATATTAAGTTCATAAACTAAAAGTCAATAAAATCAACTACATACTAGGTTCAAAAGTCTAACTCTAGAAATAACACTTAGGTCATGGAAAAATAAAGCATTCTAGAGGTTATCAAGAATAACAATACGAAAATCATAGAAAACTAGAAAGATAAAGAGTTGAAGAGATAAAACTAATTTTTCTGCAGTCTTTAATATTTTATTCTTTTTTATCCTCCAAAAATTGCTCTTTCTCTCTGTTCTTGATTCTTGATTTATACTTTTTGATCTTTTATTTATAGGTTTATGTCTTCAAATTAGGCTAAAACATAAAATACAAGTTAGATTAATAATAAGCTCTAGAACTAATTTTTCTACAGTCTTCAATATTGTAATAATTTTTATGTTTTTGGCTTTTCTCTTTTAATTTTTATCCCCATTTCTTCCATTGACTACAAACCTACAAAATAATAGTAAAGCATATAAAAAAACCAAATAATCTTGATTTCAACGAACAAAAATTAAGCTTGGAAGATGGAAATATTAAACTTAATTAACCCCATCAAATACTCCTAAACTTAAGACTTTGCTCGAGGACGAGCAAAACAAAAATAAGCACTCACAATTATTATTGATCATACCATTCATCAGGTCCTTTATTCTCCCTTATAATTGATCACTTGTGTGTGTATGCAATAAGTAAGTAATTAGTCAAATGAAACTTAAATTTACTCAATAACTTAAAAATGCACATAAAGATTACGTCTCGACATAATTCAATTTATAACATTGCCATAAGCTTATTATTTATATAACTTTACACTGATGTAGAAATACACATTACCAAGGATTTATTTAAGACTCTAATTAGCTTGTAATGTAAATCAATGATCAAGGTGGGATATAAAGATAAATAAAGTTAAAATCACACCATGAACACTTACCTTTACCTAGAAACCTCTTGATTCTTTCTCATTTCATCTCCTTCCCTAAACTTATGATATTTCCATCTTTCTTTTACAAAGAATTTCTTCTTTTTCTTAAGCTGAGGGTATTACAAATTTAAAGCTTTTTTTTTTCATATATACCCCTAACCTTAGATTGCTAAGTAACTTGAAGACTTATTATTTTCTATTTCAGCATCATTTTCTCATACATCTACAATCTCATTTCTTTGTAAGAATATTTCTAAGTAAACTCAAGGTTTATGATATTACGGGTATATTTAGGATGAATAAACTTAATAGTAAGAAGCTTGTAATATAGTTAAATAGAAAAATTAGGTAATTAAGCTCAAATGGGGTAAGTAGGGATAAATTTATATCTAAGGTAGGTTAGAAAAGGCTTAATCAGTCCAAAGATTGCCTTTGTCATTTTTCTATTCACGTATTTCCAATGATTTTGCCTCAAGTAGTAATCAAACAAGTTCTAAAGTGTTGGTCCTTGAGATTGTAGTGTACTACTTAAGTAAGAGTATTTCTAAGTAAAAAAATTCAAATAATACATGTTTATTTCGATGTGCTAAAAAATAAGTGATTAAAAATAAAGTTGAATTCTATTCAAGATTCATGATATAAGAATTGTTTCAAGCCTCTATTGTTTCCTAGAGGCTTGTGAAAATAAATTCAACCAATATTCTATTTATTATCATGGACTAATGATTATTTTCTCAATCAAAACTAGCAACTAAAAAATAAATTAAACCACGTGATAACCAATCAATTTATGTAGCAAAATAAACACAATAAAATATTTTCTACCCCTAAATTTACATTAGACATTGTCTCAAAATATTAAAAATAAACTTAAAAGTAAGAAAAACTTCCCTCGTAGATGAAGTTGAAACATTGCAACGTTGTTTCTGATAAATATGATTGCGATTTTCTTTGCTCCCAACGTTCGCAAATGCTTATAAAGCTTCCTTGAATATTTACTTGCTTTTTTATTCCTACAAAGAAAAGAAACTAAAATATATAAAATCTGAAACTAAAAAAAACAAAATAAAAATTACTTAGGTTGTCTTTAAAGAAGCGCTTGATTTAATGTCGTTGGCTTGGCGGGGTTCTTTCAATTCTTATAGTGGATCAAAGTTCATGGTAAAAGCATCTTTGTATGTGAGCTTCTTGGCTTTCCTCTCTTTTAGCTTCCACATCTTCTTGATTAAGCCTAGGAGAGTAGCTTTTGCCTCATTTTCTTCGCTCTTTTTCAGAAAAACTTTGATCATAGACAAGGAAAATAATTTTATTGTGCCATTTTCTTTAATCTTCTCATCCCACTGCTACTTTTTCTTCTATTTTCATTTCATTCTATGCCTTAACACCTTTTTTTATGTGAGGATTTAACATCTCTATGTTTTTTAGCTCTTTGGAGTTTTAGTGCACTATATCAATGCTACAATAGTCTTTACCTTTAAATGGCAACTTAATCTCATTGAAGACTTTGAATGTCACTATATCATCTTGCATCCTCATAAGCATCTCAATTTTTTTGCACATCTATGATCATACGTCATGTGGCTAAGAAAATTCTTCCAAGGATAATGGAGATCTCCTTGTCTTCTTTTATGTTTAGGATGATAAAATCGACAGAAAAGATGAACTTATCCACCTTTAGTAGCACGTCTTCTAGCAATCCCTTCAAATAGGCAAGAAAATGATCAGCAAGTTAAAGTATGACATTTATGGAATTTGCTTCTCTTAAACCTAGCTTGTTGCAGATGAAGAGAGGTATGAGATTAATGCTCGCTCCTAGATCGTATAAAGCTTTACCAAGGTTATGATTGCCAATAAAGTAAGATATGGTAATTCTTCTAGGATATTTGAGCTTAAGAGGTAACTTCTTCTGCAGAATAGTGCTATACTTCTCTATTAATGCTACAGTCTCATCATCCTCTAATCTTGTCTTATTTGAAAGGATACTCTTCATGAACTTGATATAGCTAGACATTTGTTCCAGCGCATCTGCAAAATAAATATTAATACATAATTTCTTTAAAACTTCAATAAATTTAGAAAATTGCTTATCTAATTTCTTCTTTTACAGCCTTTAAAAGAATGATGGAGGTGGAGTGCTTGAGTGCATAGGCTATTTTTGCATATTGGTACTAGTATTGTTTATTGATTTGTCCATTTCTACACCTTGGAATGTTGCTACACTTTAATACTAATTTATGCACTTTTATTTGCTAAAAATTATGCATTTACTAGATTATCTTACTATAATTTTCTAGTTTTTGTATTTGTTTGACTCTTCTTTAGCCCTTGAGGAAAAGGAATATGTGGTTTACATGGATCCACATCATCTTTTTGTACTTTCTTCTCTTTCATACTTAATGATGGTGGTTTGGATATGTTATTTTGTAGGATCTTATCACTTTCAAGTTGATGGCTTAGCATTGCTCTACATTTCCTCTTGAATTTACTTCGGTGTTACTAGGTAGAGTGCCTTGAGGTCTTTTATTAATGGTAGCAACAATTTATCCTATTTGGACCTTCGAATTCTTCAAGATTGCAGGATGATTCTATAGGATAACATCATTAGACTTCATATATTGTGTAAAGATATCTTCCAATGCAGGCTTTTTCTTTTATAGTGGCAAAAATCCTAGGGGATTCAATGGTCTAGATGACTCCCATTGGTTATTATGCCAAGATAAATTTAGATGTTCTCTCTACCTCAGATTATAGGAATTTGATTATAGGTTAGGTTATTGTTAATTAATATTGCCCATATAATTTACTGCTTCCATGCACCGCCCATTCATGCCGTTATCACCACAAAAGTCATATGTTACTTGCAAGGTTTTGACAGCATTCAATGCATTAAAATTCTTGAATAATGTATTGATTTGCATTGCCAATACATTAAATGCATCAATTTCATGTATACTAGTGACTCTTCTAGGTGTAACTCTCTCAACTAGCCATTGGTAAAATTCTTGAATAATGTATTAATACACTAATTCAAACTTCTAATCTAATTCAGATAATCAAAAGCCTGTATTTGGTTATGTGTTTCTTCTCAATAGCATTGCTGTTAGCTGGAAGAGTGCAAAATAATGATTCACAACTGATTCTTTCACGAAGGAAGATTAAGTTGCGGCTTCAGAAGCTGCAAATAAAGTAGTGTGGATATGAAAAATTGCTACATAGCTAGAAGTGATTCCAAACATAGTGGATTATATCCCACTATATTGTGGCAATAATAGGGCAATTACTTAAGCCAAGGAGCCAATGGCACATTAGAAAGTCTAAGCATGTAGAGAGAAAATACCATATAATTAAAGATATCTTTGCTAAAGGAGATGTAATCATTTTTACAATAGATTCTATTTATAATGTAGCAAACTAACTCACTAATGTCTCAACTACTTGGGTATTTAAGAAATACGTGGACTCGATGGGTATTAGATATTATTATGAATGACAATAGAACAAGTGAGAGATGCTGAAGATGGTACTTATGTGTCATTCTATTTTTTAAGAATATTTATTTGTTATTTATACAAGGTACATTTTGAAAAATTGTTAACATTTATTATACAGTATGAAGCTTGTTACTTTTTAGACATTTTAGATTTAAAGAAGTTTAGACCTGGTCTAAAGGTATGTAGATCAGTACTAAGAGTTCGAACTCTATCTAAAATGGGATAAAGACCCGAGAATATTAAAGTAATGGCATAGTTATAAGGAGTTACAAATGGTGCTAAGAAAAGTCATTATGCAATATGTTCTTAAATATATCATTCCTGATCTATGTTTACTGACATGAGTGGATTGGTGAACCTTCTAGATCACTATATGTTTATTTCTAGATTGTCCAAACGGTTAGTTTTAACAGACCAAGAGCTTAGTGAAAGCTCGTATAGGTATGCAAATACTCAATAAAGACTAGATACTGAACAGACTCACGAGGACCCTCAGCCATCCATTATAACAGAGCCTTTTCATGAGCTGTGGGGCTAAAATAAACCACCCGCCTCCCGTCTTCCTCTAGAATCATCTTATTCCCTACCCAATCCAGCAACAACACCTCTTCTGCCAATCGAGCTAACATCTCAATAATCCAACTTTCTTTGGTTTACCTACTAATCTGTTTGGTTTCACTTTCTATAATTTACCACCCTCATCTACCTTGTCATCTTTATTAGCGAGTACTTTCCCTAATAAGATTAATGAAATAAACCTACTTCAAAATTTTCTTTTTTGCTTATATTTTCTATCTTCAGTTCGATCTAGGATACTTTCGGATATGTAATCATTTTCAGGAACTCTCGGGATGCATGCATGTCAAATTTGAAGTATTGAAATTTGACATCTGTCAATGCTTGATAAGCCATCATATTAATATAGTAATGCTTAATTGTTAAGCTTATTTTTAAATTGTTAACAAGTATTGTTAACTTTTTTAAATGTTGACAAGTGGCTCATTAGTAGACAAATATCCATTAGCAAAAGTCAAAGAAGCATGAAAATGGTTTGCATTTTTAGCTTAAGGAGTTCGACTATGCATATTGCCTTAGGGGGCAATTTTTATGAGATAGGCTTTATGGCTTAAAAGAAAAACCTTAAAGCGAGAGTGAGAGAAAGCTTAAGTGTTAAGCAGCACCAAAACTAATTCTATAGAAATCAAGGTTGGCATTTTAGAGTCTTAAACCCACCAAAGTCAAGGCTTAGAATTATTTGCGGCAGTACTTCAAGTTAAGAGTTTGGGCTTATCAAATAGTCTAACTATAGCAACAGTCTTCGAGGGTATTTATTCTATTATTATAATAGAATTTAGTTTAAAGCGTATGGTTATTTAAATGCTTGTAATTTTCCATTTTCACTGCATATTGTGTATGACACACATTTTTACTTTATTAACTACACACACATTCTCACATACGTAAAAATAAAAAAATATGGTATCAAAGTATACTATATGTTGAGTGTGGAACACAAGAGTTGTGTTTTATTGGACATGAAGTGAATTTGTAAAGTTTGGCATCAAAGCCCAAAACAATGAGTGTTGCAGCTTCGGTATTGACACTTCGACACCATTTCATTGTTGTATGAACGTTGGGATGTTGTATGTTTAAGGCTGGAGCAATCATAGGATTGAAATAAATGTAGTGGCATTGTGTATATGATGCTAAGGCATTTATGGCATTGGAATAAGCATTGGGGAAATATGTGTCTAGTGCTAGGGCATTGAAGACACTAGAATTATCACAAGGGTGATACATGTCTGGTGCTGCAGAATTTAAAATACTAGAATTTTTGTTAGGGCAGTGAAATCTATGATGCTAGGGTGTTAGAGGCATTGGAATTATAGCTGAGGTGATGGAATTCCTAACACTACATCATGTTGGCATAAAAACAATTCACTTTAATAAATTAAACACAATGGATGCTAGATCATCCTATTCACAATTACATATATAGGGTTAGAAGATTACCTCAATTCCTTACTTTGAGTAAAATTGAATTCGATGACTACAATATTCTTTACTATCCTTAACCTTCAAACTCAAACATAAGGGCACGTGAAAGTTTCTCAATATTTAAATATTTAAACTCACACATACCCAAATATGAGAGAAGAGTAATAACCAAAATCTTTTTTCATGTAAGAATATGTAAAAAGAATTGTTCTTATGGTTATTATTGTTGTATTTTACTACTTCCTACCTCCCTTTTATGTAGAAATCTCTTTTGGGAGTTTGGAGTTTTGATTAGGATTAGAAATTTTTTATTAAAATTTGAGCTAGTAGAAGAACTGCAAGACCCACGGATTTCCTAGTTCTAACTTAAAAGACCCAGTCCTAGTCATCTCATGACCCACCAATTCTTTTAAGTTAACCTCGGGCTATCCACTAAAAGCCAAGGGTTGTACTTAGTAACCTATGTTAATAAATAAAAGCCCATTTAATTAAATTATGCTTGATCTTTAGACTAATAATAACCACTTAATTAACCTTTAACAACCACAATATAACCACAACTCAAGAAGAACAACAAGAAAATAAAATGCCTAAATTAAAATCAAGCTGCATACTTACAATGTTAGCAACAATTCAAAATTCATAATCCCTAGCAACGACATCGAAACTTATTCGAGAAATTATATACATATGAATTTTAATTGCAAGTACATGAGTCATGATCAAGTAATAAAGTGATGAATGTTTATCATTCTCACAAGAATTTGTGTCCTAAATTAATGCTAAGTACTATAGTGTTAACAACCAAACTTTATCTAGGCTAATTAAAAACTAAGTTGAATTAATAGATTAAAGGTGCTTAAAACAAACAATTTAGAAAACCAAGGAGGTGAGAATTTTATGGTAAAGAGTTCTATGGTCTTGATTTCACTATACCATTCTTATGCTTCTTAACTAATCTAGTAAATTCAATAATTAAGGGTTTAGAACTAATCTCATCACCTCTCTCAAGTGTCAATAAGATCCTATGCATACACAACTAAGTTGATATTCATATCTAACTTGTTACTATACATGCATTAAATGACCCTTAAGTGATTACCCTAATTCTATTAATCTCCAACTCAATAAAATCAAGGCTATTGTTTCTAATTCCAACATATGCATTAAACTTTTTCAAGCACATAACCTATAAGTTTTAATCCAATTAGAAGCATTAAACTCATAAAAAGCATAAATAATAAATAGCAAATAGTCATTAATCAACATAACACATCAAAACATAGTACTTAGTAGAGTTATATCAAGCCGTAGAATGTGAAATTTAGCTATCCTTAGTTAAATGCACAAAAACAATAGTCCCAGAGTTCATAAAAGTAACTATGTTCAACACAAAACAAACTAAAGTAAATGAAATAAGATGAGGGTGATAAACTAGTTAGAGAAGCTTTCAGGGCCTTCAATCTTTATGGGTCTTTAAGATTCCAAACTCCAAGTATATTTCTCTCACTAGAAACTCTTAGTTTTCTCCGAACTCTAAGTATGAAAAATGTGGCTTTTAATCACCTATTATCAGTTCCAAGAATGGGCTTCAAAATTGTAGTACAAAGTAAAAAATAAAAAAAAAGGGTTCTGATAGTGTCTGGGTGCCACTTTTTGGCACTTAAGTGCCAAGCTTTCTGCCCATGGTAACCTGATTTAGTACTTAGGTGCCACTTTTCGATGCTTAGGTGCAAAACCTAGGTTTTTTTGTGCTTGGGTGCCATTTTTTGATGCTCAAGCGTAGAACACTATAGTAATAACATTGTTCACTTAGTGTAGCAGATTATTGTTTACTAGCATTGTAGTATATATATATTTTTTTTTTTTGCCTTTTTCTCTTTAAAATTTCATTCCAAATAGTTCCATTAACTTAAAACCAACAAAATAATATTAATACACATAAAAAGTCACATATTCACATTTAAAATGAGCAATTATCAAATTAAAAGGGATATAACATCATATATAATATGCACTTATCAACATCTAATAGTCTTCCCACTATGAGATAATACTGATGATTGTTGCTCTGCAACTGGCTTTGATTGGCTATTATGATTTGGAATTAAAACTAACTCATTGATTTTCTTAGGCATAATATTGGAGTTCCCAGATAATTCATCAAGAACTATCTTACTCTTAGGCTTGATATCTTTTATATAGTCTTCTTCATGAAAGAATACATTTATGCTAACAAATGCTTTCTTATCTTGAGAACTATAGAAAGGACTCCCTCTTATGCCTTTGGAATAAACCTCAAATATGTATATAAGGTAAATATAGTTTATGCCCTATTCACATTTTTAGAGGTGTTTTAAGGACTAACTTAAATGAAATTAAGTTAAAAAAATATAAGGTTGTTTCCAAGGCATAACCCCAGGACGAGATTGGTAAAGTTAAATAACTCATCATTGACCTTACCATTTTAAGAAGAGTTCTATTTTTACTTTCTACTGCACTATTTCACTAGGATGACCCTAGTGTAGTCAACTGGGATAATGTCCCATTGTCTAACAAATAGGTCTTGAACTCACTATAGAGGTATTAGTTACCTCAATTAGATTGAAGTCCTTTTATGTATTTTCTTTAATTGTCTTTTCAATTCTACCTTAAAATATTTGAATTTACCAAATACTTCAGACATATGGCGCATTAGGTACACATAACCAAATCTAGTATAAACATTAATAAAAGTGATGAAATATTCAAAACCCTCTCTAGCTTGTATGGTTATAGGCCTAAACACGTCAGAGTGCACTAATTCTAAAGCTTTAGTGGCTTTATTACCTTTAGCATTAAAGGGTCTTTTGGTTATTTTACCTTCTATAGAGAATTCGTAGACTGGTACTAGTTCAGTCTCAATAAATGCAAAGATTAATGTTTGAATAGTCTTTGGATCCTATCTAGACTAATGTGACCAAAACATAGGTAAAATGATACGATTGATTAGTAAGCGTCACTTTAACCCTTTTTTGGGGATTAAAAGTGTAGATTGTTAACTAGTGTACTAGAACATATAAACAACTTATCTTTTTATCACCACAGTTGAGTCAACAATAACAGAGTAACTGTATTTACTCAAACAACTAATTAAAATCAAATTGTGTTTGAGTTCTAGTACTAACAAACAATCCTTGACAGAACTCGACCCGAGACCCTCTACTATAGATTCCAGCGGCCCTGCCGGGCACCCCGACGGAAGTTCCTCCGAACCTAACTAGGTAAGTTAAGAAATTCTGCGAGGCGAACCCTTTTTTAATTCTTGTTACTACTAAGAAGATCTAGTAATATACATGAAAACGACATCTTAGTTTTAAAAACAAACGGACAGAGTTTCCCCTGTTTTTCGAAAAATCCACATAAACCTGCAAAGAAATTTCACTTCTAATTCAAGCACATCTCAATTCTACCAATTCGGACCTCCGGTCCTTTTCAAATCAAATCCAACACAACTCAATTATTTCGTTAAATCACAAAATAAGCATAATCATAAAAAGTAAAAACGATCATCATAAACTGGAAATCTCTTCTTCTTGATTCAACACATACTTACAAATATACATGCCTACAACTATTATGCATAAAGTAAAGAGTGCTATTAGCACATTTACATGTACAAAAATTATCTTTGGATTCGGCCCACTACTCGGTAATAGGAGAATCAACAGCTTGCGTTTCGAGACCTGCACCTGGGAAAGGGGTTTAAAACATAAAACATAAAACGAATGAGCTAAAGGAGCTCAGTGAGTGTAAATGAGAATTCAATTACAAGAATATTATACAAAGATAGCAATTTCTAAAGTACATGCAGAAATTATGTTTCTAAAACGGATATAAAATTGTAAAACGGTTTCTAATATCATATACTAATGAAATCTTGCCGAGCGGGTTTTATCTACATCTTTGGAAAACTATATTCAGAATCTGTATAACATAATAACTACTGTGTGCATATAAATGCATGAATGCTATCGATAAATCGAAAACTAGTAAAATCCTCGCTCGGACATTTTCTTTCTAAACTGTACCAATGATAACCCTAAAGCTCTATACCCACGCAGCGACTCAACTAGCACTGCATACGTGAGTAGGTCACGGGGCACCTCAACTAGCAGCACCCACAGTGACATCTCAAGACATCTCACTGGCTACGCAGCGGAATCCTACATCGCATGCATATAGCGAGACAATATCCCGTACACATAGAGCGACTCACATGACTCGACATCCCGATTTCCCGGAGTTAGTGACACACCCCCAAGACCTGCCCATGTACACGGGATATACCGGCCGGGTCTAATACAATCATCACCACTATAATCTGAGGGTACCAATGGCCTTAAAACGAATGCAGAAATTTTAAAACTGTTTCACAAATCGATCATGTAAAAACATGTCTATGATTATATCAAGATCATAAATCATGTTTATGCATCGAAAGCTCATAAAACATACATAGTCATTGTGCGAAAACATAATAAAAGAAAATTAAAAAAAATGACAGATTTCCACTCACAACCGCTCCGCGCTCAATTTCGCTCCAGATTCCTGCTCCCGTTAATGCTCTCGGTTATCCTCCCCTACGCGCCATAAATGACATTTAGAACCAAATCGAACACTAGAATCTCATTTAACTACTAAATGCCCTAATCGGCATACAAAGCCCGAATGTAAACTACTTCCCGATTTTAGTTACGGAGCCATAATCGAAACTAACTCACCATCCGGGGCTCTGAAAATTATTGAACATCTTATAATTTGATTGGACATACTTGCCCTTCACCTTTTCAACATGGACAATTATGTCCCATTTTCTTCATTTTTGAGTTTTTTCATCAACCATATACATTCAATTCACAATATGCATCATTTACACACAACAATTCAATCAAAACACCACTCAATTCCTAACTTCCCTAAAGTGGCAGAATTTCACCCTAGGTTCCAACACATTCATTTTCTCAATTTCTTGTTCTAATTACAACAAAATCATGCCAATTTCATTCTAAAGCCCTAATTACAATCAATTGAAATCTCTACAACAAAATCACCAAAAACCCTAATTCTCACCTTGCCAATATTTTCAAATTGATGAGTCTTTCAACCTCCAAACTAGAATCCAACTCAATCTAAGCCAAGAATACACATAAGAACATCAATTAACACATTCTTGAATTCTCACTTATCAAACTCATAAAAGATGCTTTTCTTACCTCTTTTTCTTGAATTTCCACTAATAGAGACTTTAATTGAACTTAGGGATTGGTTTGTAACCTTAATTTGGCTTGATTACATATGAAAAAGCATGAAAAAAAACTTGAATAGTCACTGTAGCAGCACCCCCCTTTGAAGCTCGAATTTCTCTCTTTGTTTTGGCTAAGTGTTGGTTTTGATCTCTCTTCAAATTTCTACACACTTCTAACATATATATGGTGCTCCCTCAATTTACCATTTTTCCCTTCAACTTACTTAAAACTTCTAATTTGCTATTAGTTAAAAACTAATTATGTAATTAGTTCATTTGTAACTATTTAGTTAGAATAGTTCAAAGAACTAACTAGAACTTCCAACTTGGCAATCCATGAGATTTCTTCTAATTGGTCCATTCTCTAATATATGGACTATGTTTCTCAACAAAGGCTTATTCCATTCATAACCCTTAAATGGAAATTCATGTAGTAAATTAGAATTTTCTTTTCCAAGCCAATAGAGAAAAATTCTAAAAATATTCTAGGGTCGTCCGGCGCACCGATCAAGTATGAAATTACTAAATTAGGTCTGATATCTCTCACGTGCACTATTAAGAAAATATTTCTAATAGGGTTAAAATCGAGTAACCCTACGGTGTCTTATTTGTTCTATACCGAAATCTAGGCGCCAATACTACTAGTAGGGATTGGATGTTACAATTTCACCCCTCCTTAAAAAATTTCATCCTCGAAATTTAAATCATACCTGTCTCAAAGAGGTGAGGATGTTGGACTCGCATCTGATCTTTACATTCCCACGTAGCTTCTTCTACCCCATGGTTCATCCATAACACATTAACTAAGGGAATGCTTTTGTTACGAAAGACTTGCTCTTTCCGGTCTAAGATTTGCACAGGCTTCTCTTTGTAGGTCAAGTTCTCGTTTAATTCTACCAGTTGTTCCCTTAGGATGTGTGAAGGATATGCTATATACTTGCGAAGCATAGAAACATGAAATACATCATGGATTCTAGCCAGATCTTCAGGTAACCGTAGACGATATGCCACTTTTCCAACTCTTTCAACTATCTCGTACGGTCCAATATATCGGGGACTCAGCTTTCCTCGCTTCTCGAATCTTAGTACTCCTTTCCATGGTGATATCTTTAGAAAGACCTTATCACCGATCTCAAACTCCAAGTCTCTTCTTCTGTTATCTGCATAACTTTTCTGTCTATCATTAGCTGTTTTCAATCTCTGCCTGATAAGTTGAATCTTTTCCGAAGTAATCTGGACAATTTCTGTGCCAATCAGCTTCCTTTCACCTACCTCATCCCAACAAACTGGAGTTCTGTACTTTCTTCCATACAATGCTTCATATGGTGCCATTCCGATGCTAGCCTGGTAGCTATTATTGTAGGTGAACTCCATTAGCGGTAGATGAGTATCCCAACTTCCCTTAAACTCCATAACACACGCTCTAAGCATATCATCAAGTGTCTGAATTGTCCGTTCCGACTGATCATCCGTCTGAGAATGAAAGGCCGTACTAAAACTCAATTTTGTACCTAGAGCTTTCTGTAAACTGGGCCAAAATCGAGAAGTGAACCGTGGATCCCTGTCTGACACAATGGATACGGGAACTCCATGGAGTCGTACCACCTCATCTACGTACAACTGGGCTAATTTATCTAAAGAACAACTGCTTCTAATGGGTAGGAAGTGAGCAGATTTTGTCAGTCTATCAACAATCACCCATATTGCGTCATTGCCTCTCTGGCTACGCAGAAGTCCTACCACGAAGTCCATCGTTATTCTTTCCCATTTCCACTCTGGAATCGGAAGGGGTTGCAAAAGCCCTGCAGCTGATGCTCCGCTTTTACTTGTTGGCAAGTTAGGCATCTCGAGACAAATTCAGCTATATCTTTCTTCATGCCCTTCCACCAGTAGTGCTCTTTTAGGGTACGGTACATCTTTGTGCTCCCGGGATGCATAGCATACGCAGAAGAATGAGCTTCTTCCATAATCTCTCTTCTTAACTCATTTACATCCGGAACACATAACCTCCGACCCAAGGTTACTACACCATCCTCGGTCACTGAAAGATCCTTCCGCTGCCCGGACCCGATTTCACCCTTTAATTTAACTACTTGTGGATCTTGAGTCTGTAGTTCTTTGATCCGATCAACAAGTATAGGACGGACCTGAAATGTGGCTAATAATGCTCCCGAATCTGATAATTCTAATTTTACACCTAAAGACCTCAATTCTATTAACATCGATAGATATGCGACCTTCAAGTGAGCTATTGAACTGACAAGCTTCCTGCTGAGAGCATCTGCTACCACGTTAGCTTTTCCTGGATGGTACTCCAAGGTGCACTCATAATCTTTAATAAGCTCCAGCCACCTTCTCTGCCTCATATTCAATTCTTTCTGAGTGAACAAGTACTGCAGGCTCTTATGATCCGTAAAGATCTTACAAGGAACCCCATACAAATAATGCCTCCAAATTCTTAAAGCAAAAACTACCGCAGCTAGTTCTAGGTCATGTGTAGGATAATTCTGTTCATGCTTCTTTAATTGTCTGGAAGCATAGGCTATTACTTTCTTCTTCTGCATTAGCACACAACCTAGACCTTGCCTGGAAGCATCACAATATATGGTAAAACCGTCATTCCCTGACGGAAGTGTAAGCACAAGGGCCGACGTCAACCTTCTCTTTAGCTCTTCGAAGCTCTGCTGGCACGCTTCCGACCATACAAACTTCTCTTCTTTCCAGGTTAACTTAGTCAGAGGAGCGGCTATCCTTGAGAATCCCTCTACAAACTTCCTATAATATCTGGCCAAACCCAAGAAACTACGGATCTCCGTCATATTCGTAGGTTGTCTCCAATTCACTATTGCTTCGATCTTCTGGGGATCTACTGCTACCCCTTCTGCAGAGATTACATGCCCCAAAAATGCAACTCTATCTAGCCAAAATTGACATTTACTAAGTTTGGCATACAGTCGATGCTCCCTTAAGGTCTGCAAAACTATCCTCAAATGTTCTGTATGCTCTTTCTCACTGCTTGAATAAACCAATATATCATCAATAAATACTATCACAAACCGATCTAAATAGGATCTAAAAACTCTGTTCATAAGATCTATAAAAGCTGCTGGGGCATTAGTCAGCCCAAAAGGCATAATCAAAAATTCATAATGCCCATATCGGGTCCTAAAGGCCGTCTTAGGAACATCTTCCTCCCGGATCTTCAGTTGATGATAGCCGGACCTCAGATCTATCTTGGAAAATACTCTGGCTCCTTGCAGCTGATCAAACAAATCATCAATTCTCGGAAGTGGATATTGATTACGCACCGTTACTTTATTCAGCTCCCGGTAATCAATGCATAATCTCATGCTTCCGTCTTTCTTCTTCACAAACAAAACCGGTGCACCCCAAGGAGAAATACTCGGTCTAATGAAACCCTTATTCACCAACTCTTCCAACTGAACCTTCAGTTCTTTCAATTTTGAAGGAGCCATTCTGTATGGTGCTTTAGAAATTGGTTGTGTTTCAGGGGCTACTTCTATTTTAAACTCTATCTCTCTATCCGGAGGCAATCCCGGAAGATCCTCGGGGAATACATCCGGAAACTCTCTCACCACCAGAATATCCTCCAATTTCGTTCCACCATCTCTTACGTCTATGGCATAGACTAAGTAACCCTGACATGACTTCCGAAGCATCTTTCTTGCCTTCATTACCGACACCATGCTGGCGGAAAGTGATTTCCGCACCCCACGGAAAATAACTTCCGTTCCGTTAGGGCTACATAATCTAACTTCTTTCTGGAAGCAATCCACTGAGGCTGGATATTTAAACAACCAATCCATCCCTAAAATCACATCAAACTCACTGATGGCCAACACAATCAAATCCGCCATAAACTCTTGGCTTTCAATACTGATTTTACTACTCCTATACACCGTTTCTGCTACAATGGAGTCTCCGGTATAAAGAGACACTACTACCGCGCCATCTAATAACTGAGGCGCTATACTAGCATTTGCAGTAAACTCCACGGAAATAAAAGAATGGGTCACTCTAGATCTATCAGTACATAAGCATTTCGATCAAAAACTGACATGGTACCTGTCACAACTTCTAGGGCCGCATCCGCCTTCTATTGGGTCACCGCAAATACCCTAGCCTGGGAATGCGGTTTCACTTACGATCCACCGGATGATCCTCCTCGACCGGCGTCCCTACTAGGCTGGCTCGCGCCGCTTGATCTTCTAAATTGGGGACCTCCTCGAATCTGCCCTCGACCGCCGCTGGTTTGTCTTGGAGCTGGTGGTCTATCTTCTGGCTGGCTGCTAGCTCTATCATTCGGGCAATCTCTCATGTAGTGACCCTCTTGCCCGCACTTAAAACACCTGGTAGTCCCCTTCCTACAATCCCCCGGATGCGCCTTGCCACATCTATTACACACCGGGAAATTCTTCCAACTCTCCTTAGTGCTTCGGAATCCGGCGGATGGTTGCCGAACGGAAGCTTGGCTGGATTGAGCTCCTTGGCTTGGCTTTCGACTGCTGGACCATGATGATCTCTCCTCTGTTCGGGGGAATTTACTCGGTCTTCCTCGAGAACTACTTGACCAGCCTCTTTTCTGACCCTGCTGTTTCGGTTTAGGGATGGCCGCCATGCTTCTTTCAACCCGTGTTGCAGCTTCCACCAATGATCCATACTGAGTGTGGGCTGCCGATACTACGTACGCCCTGATTCGTGGATTGAGACCCATTGCAAAACGGTTAGCCTTCTGCTCTTCATTATCGGCTATAAATGGAACGGCACGAAGGAGCTCCGAAAACTTTTTCTCGTACTCAGCCACCGAGAGGGAACCCTGTTCGAGCTTGAAGAATTCTTCTATCTTCGCATCTTTATAACTTTTGGGGTAGAACTTATTCAGAAATTCTTCTTTGAAAAGAACCCAAAACACCCCATCGGCGTTCCTCCTTTGCAAGGCCTTCCACCAATCTTTCGCTCCTTCTTTCAGTAGAAATGCGGAGTACACCACCATCTGCTCTTCCGTACATCCCATAACCTGAAAATTTTCTTCATTGTCCTCTAACCAAGATAGAGCTCTCTCGGGATCTCCGGTTCCATCATAAGCCTTAGCACCCAATTTCTTGGCGCGTTCAATGGACACTCCGATCTCTCGCGGCTGTTGGATCGCCGTTGCTAGTATCTGGGCTATTTGAGCTATATTCACATTTCCACCATCTGGCTCAGTGGGTTGAGATGATTCGGGAGGGGTCTGAGGCGTAGGAACATTTACTGACTCATTTCCCTGCTCCTCTTCAGGTGCAAAAGCCTCCGCAGCTGCTCTCCTAGTACATGGGCCTCCACGACGATGCATATTTTCTGAAAATTTAGTGATGCAAATGTTTATCAAATGCAAAGAATTCAACTTTCTAAACTTACAAAAATATGCAAGCAATTTCAATAATCTCATTCTAAAAATGAACTTTTAACTAAAACTTCAAAAACTGTGCTCTGATACCACTCCGACAGGACCCGACCCGAGACCCTCTACTATAGATCCCAGCGGCTCTACCGGGCACCCCGACGGAAGTTTCTCTGAACCTAACTGGGTAATTTAAGAAATTCCGCGAGGCGAACCCCTTTTTAATTCTTGTTACTACTAAGAAGATCTAGTAATATACATGAAAATGACATCTTAGTTTTAAAAACAAACGAACAGAGTTTCCCCTGTTTTTCAGAAAATCCATATAAACCTACAAAGAAATTTCACTTCTAATTCCAACACATCTCAATTCTACCAATTCGGACCTCCGGTCCTTTTCAAATCAAATCCAACACAACTCAATTATTTCGTTAAATCACAAAATAAGTATAATCATAAAAAGTAAAAACGATCATCATAAACTGAAAATCTCTTCTTCTTGATTCAACACATACTTACAAATATACATGCCTACAATTATTATACATAAAGTAAAGAGTGCTATTAGCACATTTACATGTACAAAAATTCTCTTTGGATTCGACCCACTACTCGGTAATAGGAGAATCAACAGCTTGCGTTTCGAGACCTGCACCTGGGAAAGGGGTTTAAAACATAAAACATAAAACGAGTGAGCTAAAGGAGCTCAGTGAGTGTAAATGAGAATTCAATTACAAGAATATTATACAAAGATAGCAATTTCTTAAGTACATGCAGAAATTATGTTTCTAAAACGGATGTAAAATTGTAAAACGGTTTCTAATATCATATACTAATGAAATCTTGCCGAGTGGGTTTTATCTACATCTTTGGAAAACTATATTCAGAATCTGTATAACATAATAACTACTGTGTGCATATAAATGCATGAATGCTATCGGTAAATCGAAAACTAGTAAAATCCTCGCTCGGCCATTTTCTTTCTAAACTGTACCAATGGTAACCCTAAAGCTCTATACCCACGCAGCGACTCAACTAGCACCGCATACGTGAGTAGGTCACGGGGCACCTCAACTAGCAGCACCAACAGTGACATCTCAAGACATCTCACTGGCTACGCAGCGGAATCCTACATCGCATGCATATAGCGAGACAGTATCCCGTACATATAGAGCAACTCACATGACTCGACATCCCGATTTCCTAGAGTTAGTGACACACCCCCAAGACCTGCCCATGTACACGGGATATACCGGTCGGGTCTAATACAATCATCACCACTATAATCTGAGGGTACCAATGGCCTTAAAACGAATACAGAAATTTTAAAACTGTTTCACAAATCGATCATGTAAAAACATGTCTATGAATATATCAAGATCATAAATCATGTTTATGCATCGAAAGCTCATAAAACATACATAGTCATTGTGCAAAAACATAATAAAAGAAAATTAAAAAAAATGACAGATTTCCACTCACAACCGCTCCGCGCTCAATTTCGCTCCAGATTCCTGCTCCCGTTAATGCTCTCGGTTATCCTCCCCTACGCGCCATAAATGACATTTAGAACCAAATCGAACACTAGAATCTCATTTAACTACTAAATGCCCTAATCGGCATACAAAGCCCGAATGTAAACTACTTCCCGATTTTAGTTACGGAGCCATAATCGAAACTAACTCACCATCCGGGGCTCTGAAAATTATTGAACATCTTATAATTTGATTGGACATACTTGCCCTTCACCTTTTCAACATGGACAATTATGTCCCATTTTCTTCATTTTTGAGTTTTTTCATCAACCATATACATTCAATTCACAATATGCATCATTTACACACAACAATTCAATCAAAACACCACTCAATTCCTAACTTCCCTAAAGTGGCAGAATTTCACCCTAGGTTCCAACACATTCATTTTCTCAATTTCTTGTTCTAATTACAACAAAATCATGCCAATTTCATTCTAAAGCCCTAATTACAATCAATTGAAATCTCTACAACAAAATCATGCCAATTTCATTCTAAAGCCCTAATTACAATCAATTGAAATCTCTACAACAAAATCACCAAAAACCCTAATTCTCACCTTGCCAATTTCTTCAAATTAATGACTCCTTCTAGCTCCAAACTAGAATCCAACTCAATCTAAGCCAAGAATACACATAAGAACATCAATTAACACATTCTTGAATTCTCACTTATCAAACTCATAAAAGATGCTTTTCTTACCTCTTTTTCTTGAATTTCCACTAAAAGAGACTTCAATTGAACTTAGGGATTGGTTTGTAACCTTAATTTGGCTTGATTACACATGAAAAATCATGAAAAAAATCTTGAATAGTCACTGTAGCAGCACCCCCCTTTGAAGCTCGAATTTCTCTCTTTTTTTTGGCTAAGTGTTGGTTTTGATCTCTCTTCAAATTTCTACACACTTCTAACATATATATAGTGCTCCCTCAATTTACCATTTTTCCCTTCAACTTACTTAAAATTTCTAATTTGCCATTAGTTAAAAACTAATTATGTAATTAGTTCATTTGTAACTATTTAGTTAGAATAGTTCAAAGAACTAACTAGAACTTCCAACTTGGCAATCCATGAGATTTCTTCTAATTGGTTCATTCTCTAATATATGGATTATGCTTCTCAACAAAGGCTTATTCCATTCATAACCCTTAAATGGAAATTCATGTAGTAAATTAGAATTTTCTTTTCCAAGCCAATAGAGAAAAATTCTAAAAATATTCTAGGGTCGTCCGGCGCACCGATCAAGTATGAAATTACCAAATTAGGTCTGATATCTCTCACGTGCACCATAAAGAAAATATTTCTAATAGGGTTAAAATCGTGTAACCCTACGGTGTCTTATTTGTTCTATACCGAAATCTAGGCGCCAATACTACTAATAGGGATTGGATGTTACAATCTTTCAATACTAAAGTCCTAAAGTCATCAAAATAAAGATGAAACACTCCCATTTCCTTGGCTGTAAAAGTTACACCATTTCCTAGTCCAAGACCGATCTCTCTTTTATAGAGTAATTTGATTTCTTGGAACCCTTACAACGAATTACTAATATGATTAGTGGCTTTATAACCTACTAACCAGGAATTTGTAGAATCAACTGCTAAACATATCTCATTTAAAAGAATATTACTAGAAGCTGAAGCTATCTTTTTAGCTATTGCTAAAAGGCAGTTCCTCTTCCAATGCCCTTTAATGCCATATTGTAAACACTTTCCTTGACCCTTACTTTATTTTTATGAATTTACATAGATTCTGAATTAGATGCATCTTTTATTTGTTCTTCATATTCTTATTAATCTTTCATTTTGGATTAAGACCAAAATAGGAAAATATGCTATTAGTCAAGTAACTATTGTCAGCATCTATTTCATCTTAGGGTACACTTTCATTAGGTTTTAAAGGGTATTTACTAGTCAAGACATATCTGTACTTTTTCAACTGTGAGTACAATTTCTAAGTTCCATTTCTAATCCTATAACTATTCACAATTAACTTAGTTTTGTTAAGGATGGATGATAGTGGGTTGAATGAAGACATGACTCTAAAAAGTAATTTCATACATATGCATACATTATCTGATAGCATGTAAACATTTGCATGAATGCATGAATATATATATATATATATATATATATATAGAACTCTTTAATTACATTATGCATCAGTAATCCAATTTTCATTCATAATGCACCTTCGTTTAGTAGTCGCATCTGTCATGAATCAGACTAGCACCACAGTACTTTATTACTATTATCTACATATCTCATATCAAATAATAATAAACTACCAATTCTTTAGTTCTTAAATTTAATTAACAAGAACTCCATAATAAGAATTATCAATTAATCTAAGTTGAGTGTATAACTACTATTTGAATCCTCTAAGTTTTCCAATTAAAAGCCATCATAAGATAATAAATTTCGCATGAATCCTATATTGGATTTATCCTTTAGGGAAGTCCTATCTAACAACTAGTTCTAATTAATACCCTCTATAAAGAGCTTACAAGGTTTGAGGTAAGGCATTAATTTAACTTACTATATGATTAATAATGGAGGCCATGAACTTTATGTCTGAAGCCCTCTCTCACTGAATATTTATAATTCATAGAGTTTTAATTTTAATATACTAATTAATTTATAAAATAGCATTCCACTCATTAATATTTAATTTTGTCTCATAAAATAATTAATTAGGCCATGTCAAATTAATGAATTAATAAAATATTAAAACTATAATAATAATCTTATCCTAATCTTATTAAACTATTAATGTCACTCAAAATTATATATTTTATGCATAGATATATGAATATGACACCCTTAAACTATATGACATGTTATTCATCCAATCCATTAATTAGATAAACAAATAACCAACAATTCATGCTTTTTAGGAAGCAAAATATTAAAACTAAGCCTAAATTCTTTAAAGTCTTCTTTAAAGTCAACTTGGGCTCTTCTATAATTTCTATCTTGTCTTGGTTGTCTCCTTTTATAGGTTAGTATTTGAGGCCTTTTAATTTTTCTTTGGCCCATTTATTTAAAAAGTAATTTGGGCATTTTTAGGTTTAATATTCTTATTAGACCTCCTTAAAATTAAAAAGAAATATATTTTTGGACCCAATAATTTTATTTCAATTTTCAATTTTTTTTCTAAAATTAGACCAAAATTAACAGGAGTTTAGGCGAGCTTCAAGTTTGCAAATACCAAAAATAAAGTTCATAAAACAATTTAGGTCAAAATTGGGACCTATTTATAAATATCTCAAAGTTTTTTAGTCAAACTTTAATTACCTAAAAACTAAAGAGCGCTGAGTGAGAATAACCACTTCTGTTAAAGTCTATTTACAAAATTGACAAAATTTTAAAGTTTAATTTGTCAAATTTGCAAACTATCTAGGCTAAAATAACATCATCGTAAACTAGCAATGGTCTATTTGAGAATTTCCAAATGGAACACTAATTCTGTCTCATTCTCCCTCGCACTGCTCAACCCTTTTTGTTTGCCCACGATTTTAATTGTCGTTCGATGTTGAGAGAAGAACGTTGTTGTCACTGCGATTTTCCATCGGCCAATGCTGGTCGACTCTTTATTGCTGTGAAAACTAAAAGCAATGCTCGTTAAAGTTGTTCTTAGCTGCCATTCCTCAAGTAAAATCAAAGAAACGGGCGCCACTGCTAATGTTCTTCATTGGTTATTCTCTTGCATTGTATTGCCAACATTTGTTCTGCCCAGAATGATTGCTACCGCAGTTACTTGCCGCTTGATGGCAATGGTTGTCGTTGCTAGTAAGATGCTGCAGTCGTGATTTTGCTTGTTCTTTTTTTAAAAATATTTTTTAATAATAAAAAATAAAAAAGAAATCTTATTTAATTCTTTAAAATTTCAAATAAGTATCCTAAACCAATTAATTGGCATACAAAAAAAAATCTAAAATAAAGAATTACTAAGAATTAACCAAGAGGGAAAATTGTAAAACTATTCCATCACCCTCTCTTGTTACAATTTTCAAGAAAAAAACATTAGTAGATATCTAACCATGAATTTTTATTATAGGAATAACTATTTATCACATAATTAATAAAAATAACATATATATTAATTATATTGGTGCCACAATAAACCATTATTGTCATACATAAAACTATGTTATACATGTAATATGAAACAATCCTAGCTCTGATACAATTTGTTGGTTGAAAAAAATTCAGTTTAATAAAATAAACGTAGTAGATGTCAAATCAACTTGTTCATAATTATATGTATAAGAATAGAAGATTACCTCAATTCCTCGCTTTGAATAAAATTAAATTAGATGGTTACAATCTTCTTTACTATTCCTCGCTTATGAGTACATGGATTTTCCTTAATCTTTAAACTCATGCGTATCCAAATCTGATAGAAGAGTAGTAACCAAATTCTTTTTTCACGTAAGTATATGTAAACGGAATTGTTCTTATGGTTATTATATTGTGTTTTACTACTCCCTACCTTCTTTATATATAGGAATCTCTTTTGGGTATTTAGAGTTTGATTAGAATTAGGAATTTAGAGTTTGATTAGAATTAGGAATTTAAAGTTTGATTTGGATTTGAGCTAGTAGATGAACTACAAGACCTATGAGCTTTCTAGCTCTAACTTAAAATGTCCAGTTTCAATCATCTCATAACCCACCAAATCTTCTAAGTTAACTACAAGCTATTCCATTGAAAGCCAAAGGCAATACTCTAGTAACCTATGTCACATGTTAATAAATCAAAGCCCATTTAATTAAAACCCTATTTTTAATTAAATTAAACTTGGTCTTTAAACTAATAATAACCACTTAATTGATCTTCTAATTAATATTTATAAATTTTAAAAAAAATAAATATTATTATTCAAAATAATTAAATAAATTATGGCCACAGATTCTAGTGATCAAATACTGTAAGAAGCTTAGGTGAACACTATTTATTAGATTCCATCTTGTAAATATATGTTTCTACAACCCATGAAATTATATCTCTAAGTTATCAATTTTTTTTTTTACTATTTATATGGATCTCACTCCATGACAACTCAAAAGATACAATACAAGAATATAAGTTCATTACTTTCCCGGGAGTAAAATCAATCAAGCTTATAAAAGATTTTGTGAATTGAGATTAATAATATTTAGTTAACCTGTTCGAAATTCACAGTTGTTCTATTCAATGTAACATATTGATGCGATATTTCTATATCATAAATTAAGTGCAAGTATACACTATCGTATGCAAGTAATAAAGAGACTAAATAAGTCGGATGTCGAACCCACAGGGATAATTTCTTCTTATTAACCAATTACTAAAATTATGTCTTCCTAATAGTTATTCAGAAAAATAAAAATCTAAGAATGAATGTAGAAAATATAAAAATAAAAACACAATGCAATGAGATTTAAAGATAGCAACGTAGAGAAAACCTAGGATTAATATTATCCCTCAATATGTTTCTAATGATTAATCCTCTAATATTTAACTCACTTAGTCTTTATTATTGATCAAGACACTAATGTATTCACAAGCCTCTTCCAAGGTCATGCAAGTATATCTTAATTTACCAAATACCTATATTCCTATGGTACTTGTAATAAATTAAGATTCATTAAGATTAGGTCTTATTGATCATACATGCCAATTAGGTATATTCCTATCCTAAGTTGAAACTTGCATATGCAACATTAAATGTTACTCTACAATCATGCATCAAATTACCTAGGTCTAAATATTATGATTCCTCTTCCGAGTTTATCAATAATATTACCATATATTGGCCAGATATATTGAAGCATTAAACACAAGTAATTTAAATAATAAAAGACTAAGTTTATTAAATATTAAAAAGATATGGCAATTAAGCACACATATTGAGTTCAAGTATTAACCCTAGAAAATAAGTTTAGCTCATGGCTACAGGAGAATAGCAGTAAAAATAAAAATAAAACATGATACAATTATTACCAAACCGATATAGACGTCGAATTGCTCTTAATTGCGCTGCCTAGGAACTCTTGATGCCGAAGAACGTCTTGTATCTCTCTCCAAAGTTGCTTCAATTAAGCTCCTATTGCTCTCCAAGACTTGTGCTCTATATTCTTGGTGCTCTTGGGTCATCTTGGATTCCTTCTTGAAGGCTGGGAACGAGTGGCTTTATATAGGGATTGATATGAGCTTGAAAATCTCAATTCTCGTCAGACTAGGACTCGCACTACCGCTGGCGCGCTATGCATCTGTCGCTGGGGCGACGCGTAAAAAAGCTATTACCGCTGGAGCGGTGGGATCTTGGCGCTGGGGCGCTGCATGAAAACGGCTTCACCGCTGGCGCGCTGACTCTTCGGCGCTGGGGCGCTAGACGAGACTTAAGCAGGTCGTTTTTCTTATTTCGATCACTATTTCAGCGTTGGGGCGACAATACTTGTGACGCGGGGGCGCTGGACTCATAATCTTGAAAACTTTGCATTTTAGTCCCTGTTTTTGCTCCTTTTGCATTCTTTCTTTAAATTTCATTCAAGTCCCTATAAATAACAATAATGCACATAAATAGCCATCTATTCTCATAAAATCATAAAATATCAATAATAAAAACATGAGAAAATATATGACAAATTTGCCCTTATCACATATACACTAATTTTTCTACTCGAAGTCTCTACTTCAATGATAAAGGTAAATCATCAATATAAGAAGTATAAAAACTATAACATTACATAACGAAATGCTATTTTTCATTAATGGTTTTGAACATGATGTAGTTTAGAAAGAACTTGTGATCTATACCTTCTGTATTAGCATCATATGCTTAATACGTAGATCGCATATTTTTATAAATATGGCTCATTAATGTATGCTTAATCATATGTACAAAAAAAATTTATTAATCAAATAAAATATTATTACACATGTTTAAAAGGAATAAAATAACATTACATATCTAACACAACGTTGATGGCTTTCACACTCTTTTAATTTTAAATGTAATTGATGTTTATATTATGAAATTTATATTCTGCTATATAAACTATGGTAATTTATTTACGTTATTAACCATAATAGAAGTCTTACTAGTAGGGGTTAGTTGTGCTTATGCAAAACAAATGAGTCTATGAGAATTTTATCCTCATAAGACACGGATAGTTTGAAAAATCTCTTACAATTAGATTTTTATATATTTCATTCTTGGAGAATGGTATGCATGGTCTATCTTGTCACTACAGTGTTAGACAGACCACCTCAGTCTTTTTCAATATTACTAAAGCATGAAGATATTATTAATAACTTATATTAAATAATTAACAAGTTGATTTATAACACACTTATCCAATATCGCTAAAGCTTGAGGATAAGATGTGTTTAGCACCATTGTTCAGAGTTGCATAAGATGTAACTGATAAAAGTTGTCTACTTTTTGGGTTTACAATGGCCAATATTACTAAAGCGTGAGGTTAGAGTAAATGCTGATTGGGTTTACTTTCCACTGTAAAGTTTAAAAAGTTGAACTTTTTCATTTTTTCATTTAAGAGATTAAAACCAAAATGTAAAGCACTGAAGGGGGTGTCTTTAGATTAAAAATATATAAATTGTTATATCAATGATCTAAAGCATTTTGACGATTTAAAAACATTCCGCTAGCATCTCTTCTTTTGTCTTTTGAAGATAAAATGAATACAGGCAACTCGTTGGGGCACATACTAGATACACATTAACTGAAAGGTGCCAAAGATTATTCAAATAGTCTGAGCATCCGAAACTCTACTGTATTTATATAGATCACAAATTCCAAGAAATTTATAATACCCTCATGCAGATCGATCGATTAGTAATCCACTAAATTGTATTAAAGCTTTCAATAATTGAATTACCTCTAGCTAGATTTCAAAGTAGTCAATATCTATAGAAGGTTTCTAAATGCGAAATTATATGCCCCTTCTTGTAGGACAACAAAATCTAATAGTAAACTTTGTATTCTAGCTTAGTTTTTTGTTCAACCATCAAGAATGAGTAAAAAAACTAAAAAATTAAAAACAAAACAAATGAAAAGTAATTGTACAAAAGAATATCTGAATTAAAAGCAAAATAGATTAGTATTAGCATTGGCATGAATAAGTTAAATTCAGTAAAGATGTAAAAAACTTATTTTTGTGCGATGCAACGATTACTGAGCAAAGTATATGGTATCATGAACAAGTAATACAGATTGAGTAAAGTATTGTTCCCACAAGAAAATGAAATGTTATCATTCTTAACCAATTACGAAAATTGTATCCTCTTGCCTTTATCTAGATAAATGATGATTAGATTTGTTAATACTTAAACTAAATAATAATAATGGTAGATAAGCACTATCTTCAACAACTCTTACTTGCTCTAGTGTCATTCATAATGATATCTAATAATTAATGTCTTAGTGAGTTGATCTGCTACATTAGAGTAGATTACTATCACATTTCCTCTTGCCAAGATATCTTTAATTATATAGTATTTTCTCTCCATATACTTAGACCTCTAGTATGCTCTTAGCTCCTTGTTTAGAGAAACTGTGCTATTGTTGTCGCAATATAATGGGATAGGATCTACTAAACTTTGGACTATTTCAAGTTCTGTGACAAACTTGTATATCCACATCGCTTTTCTTACAACTTCTAAAACCGCAATGTATTCTGCCTCCAAAGTAGAGTCAGCTATAGATGCTTACTTTGCACTCTTTCATCTGACTGTGGCACTATTAAGAAAAAACACAATTGATTCCATGCATAGAGTCAATCTCAAATTTCATAGCTTATTACTATTTTCTCAAATCAATGTCTAATATCACCTCTCTATAAGTCAAAGGATTTTTTTTTCAGCTAAGAAAATATCAAAGACACTAATAAGGGCAAATTTGTCATATATCTTCTCATTGTTTTTATTTTGATATTTTATTGTTTTATGAGAATAGATGACTCTTTGTGTGCATTATTATTATTTATAGGGATTTGAACGAAATTTAAAAAAAATCAATCCATTGCCCTAGCGCCACAAGAAGTTTTGTCCCAGCGTTGGACAGTGATTGAAATAAGAAAATAAAAAAAGATGACCTGTTTAAGTCGGGACTAGAGCCCCAGCGCCAGACCTTCATCACGCTAGCGACAGGCCAGCGTCCTAACGCTATATCGTCATTGCGCTAATAGAAGACCAGTGCGCTAGTGCCAACATTCCACCACTTCAGCGGTGTGGCCTTCTACACGCAGCACACCACCGATAGTATCTAGTGACCCAGTGGTAGTGCGAGTTCTAGTCCGACGAGAATTGAGATTGTTAAGCTCATATCAGTCCCTATAAAAGGTTACTCAACTCTAGACTTTAAAAAAAAATCTAGAGTAACCAAAGGCAATGCAAGAACACGAAGAATACAAAGCACAAGTGTTAGAGAGTAATAGGAGTTTAATTGAACCAACCGTGGAGAGAGGTATAAGGTGTTCTTCGGCATCAAGAGTTTCTTAGGCAGTGCAATTAAGAGCAATTCGACGTCTATCGATTTGCTATTGATTGTATCATGATTTATTATTATTTTTATTGCTGTTCTCTTATAGTCATGAGCTGAATTTATTTTTTAGGGTTAATACTTGAACTCAATATGTGTGCTTAATTGCCATATCTTTTTAATATTTAATAAACTTAGTCCTTTGTTATTTAAATTACTTGTTTTTAATGCTTCAATATATCTATATAGTGAATGAGTTGGTAATATTATTGATAGACTCAGAAGAGGAACCATAACATTCAAACCTAGGTAATTTGATGCATGATTGTAGAGTTACATTTAATGTTGCATATACAAGTTTTAATTTAAGATAGAAATATACCTAATTGGCATGTATGATCAATAAGACCTAATCTTAATGAATTTTAATTGGGATATTTAAGCAATGTACTATACCTAACAGGTGGCCTTGAGATCCTTTTCAATTTTCATAGAGGGTGTAACAAAGGTATCTCACTCGATTGAGCCTGCGGTTCCATCATTGGTAAATAAACTTCTGTATTGACTTCATCAAGTTCAATCTTTCTATAATCCCAACGATCTATGAGAAACAATTTCTCAAGAAAAGTAGAACTACAAGCAATGAATATATTTCATTCCACTAGATCATAGAACTGATATACTATAGAATATTTGGGATATTTAATGAACTGATACTTGTACATTTTAGGTGCAGGTTTATCGTGTTGTGTAACCTTTACATAAGCAGGACAACCTCAAATCTTAACATACTTAACACTTAAATTTCTCTCAATTCATGTCTCATACAGAGTATTAGGAATGGCCTTCAATGAAACTATGTTCAGTAAGCGAGCAGTAATTTCTAGAGCTCTATAGATATTCTAGAAGGTCGGTAAACTCAACATTAATTGAACCATATCTAATAAAATCTGATTACTCTTTTTCAAAAATCATTGTATTTAGGAGTACCTGGAAGACTATTGAGTAAGAATCCCATTTCTTTTCAAATAATTTATGAATTCACTGCTAACGTATTCACTGCCTCAATTTGATCAAAGGCATTTAATATGCATACTAGTTTTTTTCTCTACCTCTAGCCAAAAATCTTTGATCATTTCAAAAAAATTTCAACTTATATTTCATTAAAATGAATGTTCATACTATGATAAATCATCTATAAAGACAAAAAAGTATCAAAACCCACCTATAGCAGGGTGATTCATTGGAATGCATACACTACTATTTATTAATTCAAATAAATCAGTTACTCAGTTTCCAATACCAATAAAAGGAGATTTGGCAATCTTTCTTTGAGTATAAAAATCACTAATTGAATAAGATTTTATGGAAAGATCAGGTATCTAACCATCTTCAACTAGACGAGCTAAGTGTTTTACGCTAATATACCTAATTACATATGCCACAATTCTATGTTATTTAAAGTTTTCAATCTATTAGTGGTATTATTTACCTGTACATTCAAGATATTACCTGTTGTATCTAAATATAATGACCATTCATCAACTGACACTCAGCTAATAAAACATTATCAACATCATACAAATACATGGAACGATTCCTAATAAATTATTTTCTCTTACACCACAAACTATTTCCCTGTTCCCATTTCTTACGACCATCCATTTTTCCTTAATGTTTTACCTTAATTAATTTAATTAAGATTAAAGTTAATTACATGTTGTTAATCATGCCAATTTAGGCAATCCATTTACAATTTATCTCACCTAATAGACTTTAAGTAATCTCTAACTATTTTTCTTTACTGTGAGCAAATATTAATGGTAATTGTAAACGGTAAATGGTAATGGATTTATATGAGACTTACTCAATATGCTTACTATATGTCGTGCTTCACTATTAGCTTTAGACACCTACTTCTCTCTTGTCTCTTATACCTACTTTCTAGTTACTCTATCCCATGCTATTACTTACACTCAATGATTATTTTTCATATCTACTTTTTGGTTATACTAATAAGATAATGCATTCCTTTATAACCTATAAATCATGATCTTTGGTAGACTATTATAACTACATTATCCTTTTCTTTAAGTAATAAATTGTGGCCCTAAAATTAATTATTATTGTCAATTACACATGGCAATTCACGTTTGCTACGTACGTGTCATGCTCCCCTATTAGCTTTTGGACACCTACTTCTTTATTACCTTTTACACCTACTTTCTCATTACTCTATTACACAACACTACTTATACTCAACAATTACTTTTTGAGATCTACCTTTTGGTTATACTACCAAGAATGATGTGTTCCTATATAACTTACAAGTCATGATCATTTGTTAACTATTGTAACCACATTACTCCATTTATATGACTAATAAGTTGTGACCCTAAAATTAATTATTATTGTCAGTTGCAAACGAAAATATGAGTTAGTCATTATAAACCAGCTATACTAGTTGCCTTTGCAGACATGTTGCTCTCTCATTCCCTCAATTTCTACTAATAATGATGTTTTTGGTATTAACAAAACTGTGCCAACATATTAGCTCCAATGTTTATTATATTAAATTAATTTCCACTTTAATTATATTATGTTATATTATTTTATACAAAAAATTATATCATTAGTTTGTCTAAAAAAATTATTAACACTTTAGACAAATTCATACAGACAATTAAGAATAATAACAACAAATATAACAAGTCTTTGAATCTTTGATAAGTCAATTTAAGGAACATCTAATCCTCTAATAAAGAGAGAAAATCTTAAGTAAAAAAGAAAGTAATAGATATTATATGGATAAAGGCATAAACAAATTAATAGGTAAGCATTCTTTTGAGCAATAAAGAGAAAAAAAAAAAGTAAGAGAGTCGTTCAAACTTTTATAATTTTTTTATAAAAGGAGAAAAACATTTTTTTTATCAAATGACTTGAATATTCAAAGTAAAAGAAATGAAAACCTAAAATATCTTAGTGGCTTATTAAATACATATATCAAATTTATTTAGATTTCAAATCAATTCAAATTTTAAATGAAAAAATAAACACTACCTTAAGATTGCCAAAACAAAAATCTCTTAAAGGTTCTTTGCTTTTTTATTTGAAATTTGAATAAAATCTAGGTGTCAATATATTGACAATTTAGTCCTTTTATTTTTATTGAATAACCCATTAGGTCTTTATCTTTTAAAAAGTATCTCAATAATCTTTACCATTAAAAAGAATTCGTTAAATACCTTTTTTTTGTTCTTTCATCATTTTACCGTCAACTAATATGAGTGTGATATTAATATAATACTCTTAATGATGATTAAAAATTAAAATTAGTAATAACAAATTTCAATTAATTGGTTACTAAATAATGATTAGATTGATAATATTACATCTTGATTGGTCCAATATTATAAATTAAAGAAATTAAGAACATCCATGAATAGTTGTCTCAAGGATCTTTGCCAACAAACATAGAAATTAATCTGAAAGGAGATAAAGAACATTGAAAGACAATCACCTTAAGGAGTGGGAAAGAGCTACCAAATGCTACAGAAAAATCCCAACCAAATGAGAGCTTTCTTGATATTAATGAGCAAATTGAAGAAGAGGGAGATAAGAAAAGAATAAAGAAGCAGTGCAGAAAAGCAACCTAAGCCCTTACAACCCATCCACACCACCATTTCTCTAATGTTTTCATAAGCATAATTGTTTGCGAAATTATTATAAGTGTATTGTACATAGGGTGAAAGTGTGCAATTTAAGTTTTTAAAATTTTACTCGTTTCACATGCAAAATATATATAGCAGAATAAATACAGACAATTAAATATAAATCTTATTACACTAATAAGGTAAAGGAGAGCTCACTTTTGAAGCGTGCTTTAAGCAATTCTAGTTGAGGACTTGGTAAAATTCCTTGAGCTAGAATGGTAGCCTTCTTTTCTCAGTGGGAATATGCTACTTGAAGGAACTTTTATTTCAATTTGATATTTGACCTAAACTATATATTTTGCCTATCTTCACTTCACATCTCATGTAAAAGAATAAGGTCTCATTGACATAGTAAAACATGGTGCCCATTAGTCCAATAAAAGGCATTTGAGTGGCCAAAAATAATAAGCATTATAAGGCTTTATTTTAATTTGGATTGATTACTACTATTGATTTTATAGAGAGTTCATAATGAACTAAAGATTATTGTGTATATCAAATTCAAGTAACTAGCATTATTATTACTAATCAGTAAAATTCAAATTCATGCTATGAAATAAGCTTGGTGGAAATTAATATGCTAGCCGAATCTTATCAAGCTTAGTGGCCAAATGCATTTTCTAAGGCTTATAAATGAAAGCCACCTTATGCGTTCATTAAAGCATGATAAGACTTGCCTTAGCCATGAAATGCTTAATGACAAAGCTTAACATTAATATAGCCACCTTATGCTAATTATTTCATATGGCCGAATGCATTTCTTCATGAAAATTTTCCACTATTTGCAAATTAAATTGGCCATTATAAACATACCATGTGTCATGCCATTACAAATTAATGGCATGACATATGGCAACCAATTAAGGGATGAAGTGGTATGTCTCACTTGCCAACATCCTAGGCTTAATAGTTAAAAACTCCCTAAAAGACCCTAAAATAATTTTTACTTTCTAAGAACTTTCCAAATTGAACCATTCGATCACTGTCAAGTCACCACATGCTCATCTCCAAATTTTTATTTCAATAAACAATATTCTCAAATACTTTTACGATATTATTTATCCCATGGGAAACTCTTTTCTAATTATATTAATTATAGCCAGAAGACTTTCTGAAATACAATCTTAGAACGTCAGGATATATGACTCACCCATATGAACTGACGGATCCTATATTTACACACACTAAACTCTATGAGCATCAAACCATACCAAGTGACTCCCAGCAATTAAGCTATGAAAGATCTGTGACATGTGTGAAACATAAGTATGGTGGATCACTCACAAGCCCACCATGGTGCTTATGTCAAAGGACCATAAATACTACTCAACTGAGAGGACTCTCTATTAACGGCTTTATGGGATGTTTATTGGCGGTCCTCATTGAATCTGTGTAGTACCCATCCTCATTGAATACCTGTACACCTATACGAGCTTCCACTAAGCTCATAGTCTGTTAAAATTAACTATTTGGACCATTCAAATATAGACATACACTGATCTATATATGATAAAGTCTTCACTAACAGACCCGCATTACTGAAGATAGATCATGAATATTAAATTTTGAGAAGATATGTTTGCACATTGATAATTCCTAGCATTATTGGCAACTCCTTGAAACTATGTCATTACTAATATATCCCCAGGTCTTTGTCCCATTTTAAACAAGGCTCTAACTCTTTAGATTTCGCTAACTTTTATAACCGGCTAACTCTTAGTAGTGCTAACTCTTAGCAATTATAATTCTCAGCAATGCTAACTCTTATCCCTAATCAAAACTCATTTAGACTAAATCTGAACTCCTTCAAATCATATAATGTTTGAAATGTTGCACGCAACTTACAATATATATTTAATACTAACAATTTTATTTGAAATGTTTATTGTATAAATATTAAACAATTAATATTTATACACTATTTGAATGGCACATATGCACAATTTTTAATAATTATACACATATGAATTATAACCGCAAGAGCATGGGTCATGATCAAGTAATAAAGTGATGAGTGAGTATCATTGCCATGAGAATTGGTGTTCTAATTTAATGCTAAGTACTATAGTGTTGACAACCTAACGTTATCTAGGCTAATCTAAGGGCTGAATTATGAAATAAAAAATGCTTAAAATGAACGATTTAGTAAATTAAAGAGGTAAGAGGTCTATGGTAATGGGTTCTGGAGGCTTGATTTCACTCTACCATTCCTAACTTCTTTATCATTAGTGATTAACAACCAATCTTATGGATTTATTAATCAAGAGTTTAAGTCTAATCTCATTACCTCGCCCAAGTGTCGAATGCAAGCCTATGTATATACAAATAAGTTGATATTCCTATCTAACTCATTATATATACATGCATTAAGCTACCCTTAAATGATTAGTCTAAGTCTATTAGCCTCCCAACTCAATTAACTCAAAGTTATGCTTTTTAAACCCAACAACTAGATTAAACTCTCCAAAGTACATAACCCAAGTGTTTAAAACATCTTATTAATGTTTTCATCAAATTAGAAGTATTACACACATAAAAAGTATAAATGAATAAGCACAAATAGTCGTTAATCAAATAACAACATCAAAATATATTATTCAATAGAGTTCCATCAAGCTTTAGGATATATGATCTAGCTATCCATGGTGAAAAACTCAATTATATTAATCGAAATAGTCATAAAAGCAATCATGTTCAAGCAACACAAATTATAAATAAAAACTTGAAATAATATAAATGAGATAAAGGGAAAGAAGGAACTAGTTGGACAAGCTTCAATTATGTTTCTCTCCTTAAAAATTATAGTTTGTCTCTATTTCGTGCTCTTTTCTCCTCAAAGTAAAGCCTTTGATCTTTTATTTATAGATCCTTCCAAAGACACTTTTAGAAAATTAGGACAAAATGGGGTAAAAGTAATAAAATTCAAAGTCTAGGTGGCAGCATTACAGCACCAAAAAGATAGTGCCGTGGTGCCATATTTTTCTCAACTTAGGGCCACAGCCTCAAGGTTTTACAAAAGTAAGCGCATGACCTTAGAAACTTAGGGTCGCAGGCCCAAAGCCTGGTAATGTTCTTTTTACATTTCTTCTGAGCTACGGCTTGGATTTTGGGTGTTGTGACTTGGACTCTTTGTGAAATGACTACTTTGCCATTGTTTTATCGAAATTGATTTCCTCTATGCTCTGGTTAGTTGGAATCTACAAAATAACAATATAGGCATAAGTGGCCACATTTTAATACTTAAAACGAGAAAATATCGGATTAAGAAGAGTGCATAAACAAAGTATAGAATCCGTTTATCAAATTCCTTCAAACTTAAGTAGTTGCTTGTACTCGAGCAAAGAAAGACAATTAAAAGGTAAAATGATAAATAAAAAAAAACTTAAAAGAACACACTAAACACTAGGTCGACAAATGATTAGCAAATTGTCTCATAAAAAACATTTCTCATGACTATCAATCTCAAGGAAAGCTTAAACGTCATAATCGTTCAACATGTTAATCCAAAACTTATTCTAGCCTACAAGTGACCTACGTAGTATGTATATATGTGTGTATGAATAACTAAAGTCATTAATGACATACACTCAGGATTAGTTTATGCTCACAAGACAATGAAATGGTCTCTTATGAGTTTTTATTTAAGTAAAACTCCACATGCTTGTTTTTCGCATCTAATGAGGCACACACATAATCAATAATCAAATAAGACTTTATCTAACTTGTAATGAATAGTTAGGATGAAATGTATTGAATTTGGCTCAACTCACACCATAAACACACATTCCTCTAGAGATGACTTTAAACCAAACGAATTGCTTTTCACCAAATTTCTCCCAAGCTTATTTCTTTGATTCCCATGCTATTTTGTTGTTTTTATTCTTTTTTTCTTTTAAGCAAAGGATATAGCAAACTTAAACTATACAATATTATCGAATGGATTTTATTTTATTTTATATATAAGTTACTATTCCCCTAAACTTAAGTTTTTTTTATAGTAAAACTGTAATATCCAATCTCTATTAGTAGTATTGGCGCCTAGATTTCGGTATAGAATAAATAAAACACCGTAGGGTTACTTGATTTTAACCCTATTAGAAATATTTCCTTTACAATGCACGTGAGAGATATTAGACCTAATTTGATAATTTCACACTCGATCGGTGCGCCGGACGACCCTAGAATATTTTTAGAATCTTTCTCTATTGGCTTGGAAAAGAAAATTCTAATTTACTACATACATTTCCATTTAAGGGTGATGTATGGAACAAGCCTTTGTTGAGAAACATAATCCATATATTAGAGAATGGACCAATTAGAAGAAATCTCATGGATTGCCAAGTTGGAAGTTCTAGTTAGTTCTTTGAACTATTCTAACTAGATAGTTACAAATGAACTAATTACATAATTAGTTTTTAACTAATGGCAAATTAGTAATTTTAAGAAAGTTGAAGGGCAAAATGGTAAATTGAGGGAGGACTATAAATATGTTGGAAGTGTGTAGAATTTTGAAGAAGATCAAAAGCAAACACTTAGAGCAAAAGAGAGAAAATTCGAGCTTGGAAAGGGAGGCTGCTACAGTGACCTTTCAAGTTTTGTTTTCATGATTTTTCATGTGTAATCAAGCCAAAATAAGATTACAAACCAATCCCTAAGCTCAATTGAAGTCTCTATTAGTGGAAATTCAAGAAAAAGATATAAGAAAAGCATCTTTTATGAGTTTGATAAGTGAGATTTTAAGAATACTTTAATTGATGTTCTTATGTGTATTCTTGGCTTAGATTGAGTTGAATTCTAGTGTGGAGCTTAAAGGAGTCATCAATTTGAAGAAATTGGCAAGGTGAGAATTAGGGTTTTTGGTGATTTTGTTATAGAGATTTCAATTGGTTGTAATTAGGGCTTTAGAATAAAATTGGCATGATTTTGTTGTAATTGGAACAAGAAATTGAGAAAAGGAATGAGTTGGAACCTAGGGTGAAATTCTGCCACTTTAGGGAAGTTAGGAATTGAGTGGTATTTTGATTGAATTGTTATGTGTAAATGGTGCATATTGTGAATTGAATGTATATGGTTGATGGAAAAACCAAAAATGAAGAAAATGGGACATAATTATCCATGTTGGAAAGGTGAAGGGCAATTATGTCCAACCAAGTTACAAGGTGTTCAATAATGTTCAGGGCGCCGGATGGTGATTAGGGCATTTAGTAGTTAAATGAGATTCTAGTATTCGATTTGGATCTAAATGTCATTTATGGCACGTAGGTGAAGATAACCGAGAGCATTAACGGGAGCAGAAATCCGGAGCGAAATTGAGCGCGGAGCGGTTGTGAGTGGAAATTTGCCATTTCTTTTACTTTTCGGTTATTATGTTTTCGCACAATGACTATGTATGTTTTATAAGCTTTCGATGCATAAACATGATTTATGATATTGATATATTCATAGACATGCTTTTACATGATCGATTTGCGAAACAGTTTTAAAATTCTGTATTTGTTTTAAAGGTCATTGGTACCCTCAGATTGTAGTGGTGATGATTCTATTAGACCCGACCGGTATATCCCATGCACATGGGCAGGTCTTAGGCGTGTGTCACTAACTCCGGGAAATCGGGATGTCGAGTCATGTGAGTCGCTCTATATGTACGGGATATTGTCTCGCTATATGCATGCGATGTAGGATTCCGCTGCGTAGCCAATGAGATATCTTGAGATGTCACTGTGGGTGCTGCTAGTTGAGGTGCCCCATGACCTACTCACGTATGCGGTGCTAGTTGAGTCGCTGCGTGGGTATAGAGCTTTAGGGTTACCATTGGTACAGTTTAGAAAGAAAATGTCTGAGCGAGGATTTTACTAGTTTTCGATTTACCGATAGCATTCATGCATTTATATGCACACAGCAGTTATTATGTTATACAGATTCTGAATATAGTTTTCCAAAGATGTAGATAAAACCCGCTCGGCAAGATTTCATTAGCATATGATATTAGAAATCGTTTTACAATTTTACATCCGTTTTAGAAGCATAATTTCTGCATGTACTTTAGAAATTGCTATCTTTGTATAATGTTCTTGTAATTGAAATCTCATTTATACTCACAGAGCTCCTTTAGCTCACCCGTTTTATGTTTTATATTTTTAAACCCCTTTTCCAGGTGCAGGTCTCGGTACGCAAGCTGCTGATTCTCCTGTTGCCGAGTAATGGGCCGAATCCGAAGATCATTTTTGTACATGTAAATGTGCTAAATAGTACTCTTTACTTTATGCATAGTAGTAGTAGGCATGTATATTTGTATGTATGTTTCGAACCAACAAGAAAATGTTTTGAGATTTTGATGATCATCTTTACTTTTCATTAGTATGCTCATTTTGTGATTTAAATGAAACTTTTGAGTTGTGTTGGATTTGATTTGGAAAGGACCAAAGGTTCGAATTGGTAGTATCGAGATGTGTTGGAATTAGAAGTGAAATTTCTTTGCAGGTTTATATAGATTTTCTGAAAAATAGGGGAAACTCTGTCCGTTTGTTTTTAAAATTAAGATGTCGTTTTCTTGTATATTACTAGACCTTCTTAGTAGTAACAAGAATTGAAAAAGGGTTTGCCTCACGAAATTTCTCAACATACCCAGTTAGGTTTAGAGGAACTTCTGTCGGGGTGCCCGGCAGGGCCGCTGGGATCTATAGTAGAGGGTCTTGGGTCGGGTCCTATAAAAAACAACCAACATTTATTACCAAACCCATAACCCTTCTTTAATTCACCCCTTATTTTCAAAAGTTCATATAACTCTCTAAAATGAGTGTTATTGCTATGGCATGATGGGTGAAAGTGTACTGTGCGTAAGGTGAGTATGTATATTTAATTCAATTTTCACATCATATATGCATAATGTATACAGCAGAATATAAATCATACATCTCATTACAATAATAAGATAATAGAGAACTCACCCTTGAAGCATACGTTTTGCGATTCTGGTAGAGGATAGGATAGGATTCCTTAAGCTAGTACAGTAGCCTTTTTTTCTTGGCGAGAATTAATTACTTGAAGCAACTCTTGCTTCTAAAATTTTTTCGGCCTTAAACTTATCATTTCTACTTGCCATTCACTTGTTTTACAAATTGACTAAAGCTGACTACTTATAGCAATGGTTGCCAACAATTCAACTAATTAAACTTAAGTTAGTGGCCAACATAAGGAAGTAGGATAAGGATATAAATATTAACACTTCATGCTTAGGAAAGTATTAGTGGCAAGGTGCTTATATAGGTGGCCGAATATGATTATGATTAGTGGCTTAGTAAATTGCTTAGTACCCTTCAGTATAATAGCTCATTACTAAATTGAAAGCATGATTTGTCATGCTTTCAATTAATAAATCATAAAAGGGTAGCACATGCTTAGCTTAAAAAGGATAAGCATTTTAATTTGTAATTGGTCTAAAGTATTAACAAGTAATGCCATCACATGCTTTTATTCAAAAATGACAAAATCATTAAGATTTAGCCGAAATGATTATCAAGTAATGCTACCTCATGCTAACTTTTAAGTATGTTTAATACATTTGTAAATGTAAATACTATTGGTCGAATATTTTACTTAATATAATGCCATTTATTTATATATTAAAAAGGCCATTAAAATCATGTCATATGTCATTCCATTACAAATTAATGGCATGACATGTGGCATCCTTTAAATATGATGATGTGGCAAGTCCTACTGGCCAACATCCTGGGTTTAACTCTTAAACCCTATCAATTCCCCAAGATATCTTAAAATAATTCTGACTTACCGAGAACTTCTTAGATTGAACCATTTGACCTAATGCACTACCTTAGTACACAAAGAGTGCACTTCATATAGTCAGACTCCCTAGGTTCACACCCGTTTAATCTTATAGAACTCTTTTGTAAGTCCATAATCAATGTCCACACATACATCATAGGAAAAAAATGGCTTGTTCAAGTTAATACATATTAGCATAATCCCTCAATCATTTATATCCTAGAAGAGATGAGACATAGATTAACACCGATATATCTCTATATACTTAATCATGAACTTATCTCTAGATTCATATTCCTATAAATAATATCTGCAAACACTTTTACGATATTGTTTATCCTATAAGAAACTCTTTCCTGGGTATATTACTTATCGCCATAAGATATCTTGGAATATATTATTAGAGCATTAAGATATACAACTAACCCATATGAGCTGACGGATGTCATATTTACACCCACTAAACTCCATGAGCATCGGACCATACCCAGCAGTCAGACAATAAAATGGCTCTAACATGTGTGGACTTAAGTATGGTGGATCACTCACAAGCACACCTTTGTACTTAGGTCAAGGGACTATAGATACTACTCAATTCAAAAAGACTCTCCATTTATGACTTTATGGGATGTCTATTATGTTGAAGATGGTGCTTATGTGCCATTCCAATATTATATGAATAGTAAGTGTTAATTTTTATACAATAAGCATTTCAAATATAATCGTTAGTATTAAATATGTATATGGTACAATGCTTGTAACGTTACAGATATTGTATGATCTGAATGAGTTTAGCTTTGGTTTAAAGGAGTTTAGAATAGTGTTCAAAATTAGCAACGCTAAGAGTTATAAATACTAAGAGTTAGCATGTTATAAGAGTCAGCCATATCTAAGGAGTTAGAACCTTGTCTGAAACGGGACAAAAACCTGAGAGTATACTATTAATGATATAGTTGCAAGGAGTTGAAATAGATACTAAGAAATGTCAATATGTAATTATGTTCTCAAACATTATGTTTTTGATCTATTTTTACCAATATGGGTCTGTTGGTGAATCCTTTTTATATAGATCAGTGTATGTCTATATCTATAGGGTACAGATTGTTGTTCTTAGTTGACCATAAGCTTAGAGCTCATATAGGCATACAGGTTCAGTAAGGATTGGATACAGAACAGACTTACAAGGATGCCAATAGATATCCTATGAAGTCGTCAATGGTAAGTCCTCTCGAGTTAAGTAGTATTCGTGGTCTTTAGACTTGAGCGCCACGGTAGGCTTGTAAGTGATCCACCATCCTTTGGTTCCACAGATGTCAGAGACCTTTTATGGTCTAAATGCTATATTTCGTTGGGTATTGTCCGATGCTCATATAGAGGAGTTATGTATCTGGATGCTCTGAGATTGTATTTTAAGAATTTTGTGGCTACAAGTATATAACCCTAGAAAAGAGCTTTCATAGGGTTAAATTATATCGCAAAGGAGTTTGCGGATATTGTTTTATAAAATACAAATCTAGAGAAAAGTTCATAGATGAGCATATGAGGATTTAACGGTGTTGATCTATATCTCCGCTCTTTCATGATATAGGTGATGGAAGGATTATACATAAGCTCTATAATGTTAAATTATATGGTCTAACGCACTGATTTGTAATATCTGTGACTTGCATGGGTATCGATCACAAACTCATAGAATAGTAATTAGGGCATTAGAATAAAATTGGCTTGATTTTAATGTAATTGGAACAAGAAATTTGGAAAAGAAATATGTTAGAACATAGGGTGAAATCCTACCAATTTAGGGAAGTTAGGGATTGAGTGGTGTTTTGGTTGAGTTGTTGTGTATAAATGGTGCCTTGTGTATGTTGAATGTATATGGTTGATGAAAAAACCAAAAATAAGGAAAATGGGACATAATTGTCTATTTTGAAAAGGTGAAGGGCAATTATGTCCAACCAAGTTATAAGGCGTTCAATAATTTTTAGGGCGCCGAATGGTGAGTTAGATTAGATTAAATAGCTCTGTAAATAAAAATTGAAAAGCATATCCATCCGGGCTTTGTGTGCCGATTAGGGCGTTTAGTAGTTAAATAAGATTCTAGCATTCAATTTGGTTTTAAATGTCATTTATGGCGCGTAGGTGAAGATAACCGAGAGTAGTAATGGGAGCAAAAATCGGGAGCGAAATTGAGCGCGAAGCGGTTGTGAGTGGAAATCTACCATTTCTTTTACTTTTCGTTTATTATGTTTTCGCATAATGAATATGTATATTTTATGAGCTTTCGATGCATAAACATAATTTATGATCTTGATATATATATATTCATAGACATGCTTTTACATGTTCGGGTTGAGAAACAGTTTTAAAATTTTTGCATCTGTTTTAAAGGCCATTGGTACCCTCAGATTATAGTGATGGTGATTGTATTAGACCCGGTCGGTATATCCCGTACACATGGGCAGGTCATGGGGGGTGTGTCACTAACTCTGGAAAGTCGGGGTGTCAAGTCATGTGAGTCGCTCTATGTGTACGGGGTATTGTCTTTCTATATGTATTCGATGTAGGATTCTGCTGCATAGCCAATGAGATGTTTTGAGATGTCACTATGGGTGCTGCTAGTTGAGGTGCCCCGTGACCTACTCACGTGTACGATGCTAGTTGAGTCGCTGCGTGAGTATAGAGCTTTAGAGTTACCATTGGTAGAGTTTAGAAAGAAAATGGCCGAGCGAGGACTTTACTAGTTTTCGATCTACCGATAGCATTTTATGCATTTATATGCACATGGTAGTTATTGTGTTACATAGATTTTGGATATTATTTTCCAAAGATGTAGATAAAACCCGCTCGGCAAGATTTCATCAGCACATGATGTTAGAAACTGTTTTACAGCTTTACATCGGGTTTAGAAGCACGATTTATGCATGAACTTAGAATTTACTATCTATGCATAATGTTATTTTATTTGAAATCGTAATTGAACTCACTGAGCTCCTTTAGCTCACTCGTTTTGTGTTTTTTGTTTTCTAAACCCTTCCCAGGTACAGATCTCGGTACGCAAGCTGCTGATTCTCCTATTACCAAGCAGTGGGCCAAATCCGAAGATTATTTTTGTATATGTAAATGTACTAAATAGCACCCTTTGCTTTCTGCATAGTAGTTGTAGGCATGTATATTTGTGTATATGTTTTGAACCAACCAGAAGAGATTTCGATATTATGATGATCGTTTTTGCTTTTTATGAGTATGTTTATTTTGTGATTTAAATGAAACTATTGAGTTGTGTTGGATTTGATTTGGAAATGACCAGAGGTCCGAATTGGTAGTATTGAGAAGTGTTTGAAATAGAAGTGAAATGTCTTTGCAGATTTTATATGGATTTTTTGGAAAACAGGAGAAACTCTATCCATTTCTTTTTTGAAAAATTAATATGTAGTTTTCATGTATATTACAAGATTTTCTCAGTAATAGCAAGAACTAAAAAGGGGTTCGCCTCGCAAAAATTTCTCATCTTGCCCAGTTATATCCTGAGAAACTTCTGTCATGGTACCCGGCAGGGCTGTTGGGATCTGCTGTAGAGGGTCTCGGGTCGAGTCCTGTCAACTATTAGCTTCCTAACTCTATATCTATAACGTTTTATAGCTAATATATAGGAAGTTGTTTTCCAAATCTTTTATGGAGAAGTTCTTACTCAGATAACTCATATCTAACTAACTTACAATATATCAATGTTATTTTCGATATTGAATATGTTATTAATACAGAGAACTGGTAATATAATTTGGCTCCCACTGCCCTTTCTAAACACACTTACTTTCTATTCGTTCTTGATGAAATGAAACTCTTTAATTTCCTTTAAAACAAAGATTTCAGCTTAAAAAAAATTGCTTAAGTCCTCATAGACTTCTTCAGTTTGTACATCAGATTAGAAGTCAAGCAGAATACAAAAACTTTAGGTTGTTCTATACATATCTCTTAGTTAAAATATACATTTCATAATGTCATATTATATATCCATCTGACAAACCTCAAAATATTAATATACTGCAATAACAAATAAACTTTGAATTGAGTCAAACATAACTACTGGTGAAAGAAGTTTTCTCATAACTAATCCTAGATATCTGAATGTAACCTTTTATCACAAATCAGGCTTTGGGGGTCTCTACCTTCATATCAGGCTCACACTTTTACTGAGTAACTTATTTACAATAAAACATGGGAACAATTCTTATAAAAAGCACAACCAATTCTCAGACTTAATTGTCATGCGTAGAGTCAATTTTGGATTTTATAGCATCTTGTCATATTCTTGAATCGATGTCTAACTTCACCTCTTTATATGTCAAAGGATCTTTTCTTCAACTAAGAAAACACCAAGGACACATACAGATATCAAGCATACCTATTATGTGACCCTAGATATTCTTTTTGACTTATAAAGAGAATGTGTTAAAGGTATTTCACTCATTTAAACCTGAGATTCCATCGTTGGTTCATGTACATCTTGATTGACTTCATTAAGTTTAATCTTTCAATAGTCTCCGTGACCGTATGAGAAACTATTTCTCAAGGATGATGGCAAACATATTTCGCTTCTCTGGATTATAGAACTGGTATCCCATAGAATGCTTAGAGATATCTATTGAACCAATACTTATACCAATTGGGTGCAAGTTTATCCTATTGCGTAACTCTTATGCATATAGAATAACCAATAATCTTAACTTACTTAATACTTGGTTTCTTTAAGCCCATATCTTGTACAGAATAAAAGGAATGGCTTTTGATGGAATTCTGTTTAATAAGTGAACTGTAGTTTCTAGAGCACATTACTATAGATATTCTAGAAGATTGGTGAAACTCAATATTGATCGGATCATATCTAATAAAGTCCAATTTCTCATCTCTAAAACACCTTTGTATTGAGGAGTACTTGGAGGACTATATTAACTGAGAATTCCATTCTCATTTAAATAATCTGTGCATCTACTATTTATGTATAAATAGCCTCAATCTAATCAAAGGTATTGAATATATATAATGGTATATTTCTCTACTTCTAGTCAGAACTTTTTTAACGCTTCAAAGGTTTTTCGACCTATATTTCCCAAAAATACATGTTTGTATTATGATAAATCATGATAAAGACAATGAAGTATCAAAATCTACCCTGTGAAAATATGATTCATTAGACCATATACATCATTATATATAGTTTTATTAAATCAATGGGTCGATATCTAATACCTACATAAGTATTTGGTCATTATCCCTTAAATGTAAGATTTATAAACTTGTTAAGATTTCATAGTCAGATCAATTATTTGCCCATCCTTAATTAGACGGGATAAACGTCTCACGCTTATATGACATAATCTTATGTCCCACAAATCATTATTATTCAAATTTCTCGAACTACAATTTATTCTATTCACCTAGGCATTTCCTATTATATTTAAGATAACAGATACATAGTCAAGAAAACATTATCGTTATTATATATACATAAAGAACTATTCCTAATGTATTCATGAAAACCTTCTCTATCTAGTACAAAGAGTAGATATGATTCGTCTAATAATATTTGGCATGAAATATCAATTATACAATGTAATAATTCTACTAGAATGGAGAAGTAACTTAAAAGTCCTAATAGCTACCATATATAGGAAATCTCCATTTCCTATGTGAAGCTGTACTTCTGTTTTCATAACTTTTAGGCATTCATTAAATTATGCAATGCTTTGAAAATATAAGAATGACAGGCGGTATCTTATAGCCTATAATTCTTAGCAATACATGTTAATGGAATGTCTATGATCAATAAACAGATATATAAGAGGTCTATCTTTCTAAAGGTAAGGTATATTTAAATAGTAATATTTACTATTTCAAAACTTACCAAAGTGGAAACACTTTCCATTTTTATAATTCTCAATTTGTGGTTTGGATATAATTTTTTAGACGAAGCATAATACCACTTGCATATGCTCCCTAAAAGATCATTAGATATCAAGGCCAACATATATGATTTGACTCTCAAATCATTATTAATCCATTCCTAATAAATTTTAACTTCTTTCAAAGAGATATTATCAAAAATACATCTTTATTATCTTTTGATCAATAATATATCCAAGTTTTTCTAAATCTAGAACTATTCTTAGATTCATTGGCAAGTCAAAATATTTCTCAGTACCCTATAGTTGGTGTGTCCATATTAAGTACACTAATGGATTGCTTATACTGATCTTATCTTATATAAGATATCTAGGAGATGTTTAGCATAACATTTCTATTCGTTAATTAATAATATTTTAAATCATGGGTATAACTTTATATATTTTTTAATCTAAAGACATCCTCTTACTGCTTTAGATAGTCTCTTTAATCTCTCAAAGGGAAAAATAACTATTTAAATCTTTTTAAACTGTACAACAGGAAGTAGACCCCATTAACAATCTTAGCATTTGTAAACCCAAAAGGTAAAAAAAATTTATCAATTACATCTCATGCAACTCTTACTACTGATCCTAAATACACCTTATTCATACACTTTAGCAATCTAGGGTAAGTGTATTCTAGATTAACTTGTCAATTATCAAATATATACTACCGATACTACTCATACACTTTAGCGATCTAGGGCAATACTTTTGCATATATTTGTGTCATCTCATGTTTTACTGGCATAGCTAAATTATATCAACCAATTTCCTTACGCTTTAGCGATCTTGGGAAAGACCAATATGACCCATCTAAAATTATATTGACAAGATGGATCAACGTGTAATATTATCTCATAAAAAATACTATTTATTCTGATTAAGAGAGATATTTGCATTATTGTCCCCATCTCATGAGGATGTGATTCTCAATCACACATTGATTTTGTGCAAGTACAACTAATCCCCATCAATAAGGTTTCCATTATAGTTACCAACACAAACAAATGGGCCAAACATTATAATGCAATAATTATAATAACTTATAAATTGTATTAAACAAACAATAAAAAATTTTAAACACCTTAAAATAAATAACTGGAGTGATTGGCATAATTACAACTTTATTAGGTTATTGGTGCTGGGTCACTGCAGGTCCAGCCTTCGGTGTTGCAATGCCACCCTTTTACAGTGTTGTAGCACTGAGGTCTAACCTGATTCTACCTCTAGTGCCACAACGTTGCTTATTGGTGCTGCAGAGCTAAAGCCTGGACAGGCCAGTGCCATGGCGCTGTATAACACCGCTGCAGTACCCTTTTAGATGCGTCCCGATTATGCATTTTTCATTATTTGAATCATATAATCAAAATCCTCAAGACATCCTAATTACGTTACAAAAACTTCAATTAAGCACAAATAGCACACAAATATGTGCTCTGATATCAATTTGAAAGTGTGTTGTGCGTAAGGTGAGCGTGTACATTTAATTCAATTTTTCCATCAAACATGTATAATGTATGCATCAGAATATAAATCATACATCTCATTATACTAGTAAGATAATAAGAAACTCACCCTTAAAGCATGCTTTTAGCAATTCTAGTCGAAGATATTGTGGGATTTCTTAAGCTAAAATGGTAGCCTCATTTTCTCTACAAGAATTAATTACTTGAAATAACTTTTGCTTCTAAAATGCTTTTCGCCTTAAACTTATAATTTTTACTTGTCATTCACTTGTTTTGCAAATGGACTATAACTAACTATTTATAGCAATGGTCGCCAATAATTCGGCCAATTAAACTCAAGTCATTGGCCAACATAATAAAGCATAATAAGGATATAAATATTAACACTTCTTGCTTAGGAAAATATTAGTGGAAAACTGCTTATATACGTGGCCGAAAATGACTATGATTAGTGGTTGATAAGCGTAAATTATATATATTATTTTAACTCCTTTAACGTAATTAATTGTTCATTTTAATAAAAATATTATGTTTTTTATATGTTTAATTGTTATTTTGTAGGTTTGGAGTCAATGGACCAATTGGAGATGAAAATCTAAGAAACATAAGACAAAATATAAAATGCTACAGTAATCGCTACAGTAGTCTGAGAACATTAATTTTCTATAGTACCCATACTACAGCTTATCACCCGAGTGATGAACAGTGTTTGCTGTAGTAGTAAATAGTGCAATTTTTCCTAAACCTAAAAGAAATACAACTTTAAAACTCCAATCAATCCATATATAGAGCACTTTTAGAGAGAGAAGCAAGAGATTATTGGCAAATATTTGGCATATCAACCAACTGCAAATTGACGTCTATATGGGGTTGCTTTTGGTTGTATCATGTTTATTTTATTTTCAGCCATAATTCTCTTGTTATCGTGAGGTAAATTTATTTTTCAAGGTTAATTCTTGAACTCAATATATGAGCTTAATTATTGGATCTTTTTAATATTTATTTGAATTCAATTCTTCATTATTCAAATTATTTGTTCTTAATGTTTCATTATATTTGATCAATATTATGATTGATTTGGCAATACTTTGATAAACTCGAAAGATGCATCATTGTATTTTGACCTAGATAATTTGATGCATGATTGTAAAGTAACATTCAATGTTGCATATGCAAGTTTCAAATTAGGATAGGAATATACCTAATCAGTATGTATAGTCAATAAGACTTATTCTTAATAAATCTTAATTTATTACAAGTACTATAGGAATATAGGTATTTGGTAAATTAAGGTATACTTGCATGACCTTAGGAGAGGCTTGTGAATACATTAATGTCTTGACCAATACTAAGAATTGAGAGAAATAAATATTAAAATGATTCATCTTTAAAAAACATATTTAAAGATAGTAATTAACCCTAAACTTTCTCTATATTGTTATCTTCTTATTTTATTTAAGTTATGTCATTTATTTTTTTTACTTTTATTTTATTTAAATCTATTACAAAATTAAGATTTGATTTTTATGAATAATTATAAGAAAGATATAATTTTAGTACTTGGTAGAAAATAAATATTATCTCTGTGAGTTCGACATCTGACTTTATAAGTCCCTTTATTACTTGTTACGATAGTGTATACTTATATTTAATTTTAAGATATAGAAATATCGCATCAAATTTTTGGCGCCGTTGTCAGAGATATAATATTTTATTTTTTCCAATATTAATACCAATTTTCTTGTTTTTAATTTTGAAAAATTTATTTTATTTTTCATATAAGTCCTTTTTTAGTTTTTTGTGCAGTTGCTTTTCAATTCTTTTTGTTTTTATTTTTTTAGGGTACCTTTCAGAGCTATATCATGGCCTATCGATTTTAGTTTCAGCAACAAGTGGGAGGACATATATGTTTGAGAGATTATTCAATCCCTACGATTAGCATCATTCAACCTATTATATGCTGACCAATATTAAATGCTAATTACTTTGAAATTCAGTCGAAAATAATTTGAATGTTGAAAGACTCGGTTTAGTTTAGCGGACATCTATGTGATGATTCGAATGAACATATCATAAATTGTTTAGAGATCTGTGATTTGTTTAGATACGATGGAGTCTCAGATGATGCACTACGATTACGACTATTTCTTTTTTCACTTCAAGACAAGGAGAAGAGTTGGTTGATGTCACTATCATCAGGATTAATTACAACATGGGATGACTTGGCCCAGAAATTTCTATCTAAATTCTTTCCACTGGCCAAAACAGCAAGGATGAGAAATGACATCACTTATTTCATGTAGTATGACTCAAACACTTTATGAAGCATGAGAATGGTATAAAGATATACTGAGGAGATGTCCACATCATGGGATTCCAAAGTGGTTACTTATGCAAACATTCTATAATGGCTTAATACAACAATTGAGGATCATAATAGATGCTGCAGTAGGTGGAGTATTAATGAACAAGTCAACTGACGAAGCATATAACCTGCTTGAGGAGATGGCATTTAATAGTTATTAATAGCCAGAAAGAGAATAACCCTAAGAAGAATTATAAACACATATAATGAAGGGGCACTTATCTCATTACCTGCACAATCAACCTATTGACCAAATATTTAGATGCCATTAGAGCTAATGTTATTAAGAGACAACCCATCACTTGTGATTTTTGTGGTGAGAACCATCCAAATAGCCAATGCATGGAGCCTATGCACTACATGAAGAACTATCAAGTACAGCAGCATAATCCCTACACTAACTTCTACAATTTATATTGGGTGGACCCTTATAGCATGCCAACACAACCTTAACAGCAGATTAAAGATAAACTAGGCCTAGATGAGATGTTTATATAATACATGAAGCAGAAAGATGCCCTCATTCAAAGCCAAGAAGCTTCTTTAAGGACCTTAGAGATGCAAGTTGGCCAATTAGACACATCATTAAACAATCATCCACAAGCCTCATTGACCAATAACACTAAGGTGAATCTTAGAGGAAACAAATAGCAATGCTAGGCAATCAATTTAAGGGCTGAACAAGAATTGCCAATAGCTAAAACTTCTCAAATTAAGGTGAGCTATGATAGAGCGACAAAGAAAAAAGAAGAGGAGTCAACTACAAAAGAAAATGAATTAGTGGCACTTCAAAGCAAAGACAATCCACATATTCCACAGCCACATTTTCTACAAAGACTCCAAATGAAGAGCCGTGAACATCAATAATTTTTTCGCAATATCTCTTAATGTTTCAAGGTTGACATGGTAATTCTTAAAGATCCACCACTACCTCCTAAAGTAAAATTAATAGAAGCCCTTCAACTATAAACGCGTACAAAATTATGTAAGTTAAAGAAGAAGAAGGGACAAGACAAGATAATAGAGAGGCAGATTGATAATGGCCAACGAGGTGCAATATTTCGATCTAAGATTAAAATCTTTCCGATAAGGCTCAATTCAAAGAGGGTGGGACCGAGTCTACAAACTTTTGTCATGGAGCTATGGAAGTCAAAAAAGAGGAATACCAATGTTTTTAGACATAGATTAAAATTTCATAGGCGCGATACTACTGACATGCTGTTTAATCCTCTATTAGTCAAGAAAGAAGACGTCAATTCAATGACATTAAATTAAGCGCTTCTTAAGAGGCAACCCAAGTAAATTTTATTTTTATTTGCTTATTTTCAGTTTTATTTATGCTTTTTATTTTTTATTTTTTTTGGGAATAAAATAGCAAGTCAAACACTCAAAGAAAGTAGCACGAGCATTTGTAAGCATCTAGAGCAAAGGACACCGCATTTATATCATTATACAACAACGATGCATTGCTTAAATTTCTTTTACTATGAGAGTTTCTCTTATTCTTAAGTTTATTTTTCAACATTAGGGACAATGTTTAATTTAAGTTTGGGGGTAAAAAATACTTTCTTGTGTTTTTTGCTGCATGATTTGATTGGTTATCTTATAGGGTTTGTTTTTTAACTTTTAGTTATTAGTTGTTAAGATGATCATTAGTCTATGATAAGAGAAATAATACATGGCTGAATTTATTTTTTTACAAATCTATAGGGAATGATAGATACTTGAGACAATTTTGGTTATCTAAGTTTAAGAATAAGTTCGACCTTATTTATAATCACCATTCTTTTTTAGCACTTTCTAAGCATAAATAGTTATAACTATTACTTATATCTACCTATGCTTTAGAGAGTACACTCAAGTCTCGAAGAACGATACTCTAGAACTTGTCTTTAGTTACTACTCAATGTGAAATCCTAAGAAACATATGAATAGAAAAATGACATTAGGCCATCTTTGGACCGATTGAGCCTTTCTAGCCTACCTTTTATTATATATTTATTCCTAGTACCCTGCTTTAAGACTAATTATCCATTCTTTGGTGTAATCACATTACAAGCCCAAGACTTAAAGTTTACTTATCCAAAAATTTACCCGTAACACCATAAACCTTGCATTTGCTTAGAAATACTCTTGAAAGAAAAATGTTGTGGTGATATAAGAAAATTAAGTTTTAGTGATATTTGTCAATCTAAGTTTGGGGGTATTAAAAAAAAGAAGAAAAAAATTCAAAGAAAAAAAAAGAGAAATATACCCCCAGCTTAAGAAAAAAGAAGAAATTCTTTGAAAAATAAAGGTTGAAAAGAAAGATAGGAAACACAATAAGTTTGGGGGAAAAGATAAAACAAAAAAAAAGTTCAATAGATTTTTAGGTAAAGTCTAAGTGTTCATGGTGTGACTTAACCTAAATTGTTTATCCTTTTTTTCTACCTTGACCCTAAGCTTACATTACATGCTAAGTAAAGTCCTAAATAGATCACTAGATATATGATTTTCTACATTAGTGGAGAGTGGTAGTAAAGACAAGCCTATGGAAGTATCATTATATAAATTAAATGCCGAGACATCATCTTTTCTGTATAAACTAAAGTATAAAGTAAATTAAAGTATGATTTTAGCTATTGCTTGCTGCTTGTACACACACACACATGATGATTATCTTTGAGGATGAATGAGGGGACTAAATAAAGATAATTAAGATTGTTAATAGTTATGTATCTATTTTAAGGATTTGTGCCGCCATTTAAACAGCTTTTAAGACAATCATTTTGATCATCTTACTAACCTAGCATGTTATTTTTATTTTATTTTTAAATTTTCATTTCATTTTGAGTCAAGTATAATATCTTTAAATTATCTCTTTGAATTTATTTTTCATTGCTCAAGGACGAGCAAATGGTTAAGTTTGGGAGAGTTTCATAAACGTAAATTATATCTATTATTTGAACTCCCTTAACCTAATTAATTGCTCATTTTAATAAAAATATTAGGCTTTTTATATATTTAATTGTTATTTTACAGTTTTGGAGTCATTGGAACAATTGAGGATGAAAATCTAAAAAAAATAAAACAAAACATAAAATGCTACAATATTTTGCTACAGTATATTGTTGAAGTGATGAACAGTATTTCGCTCTAGCGCTCAAGGTGACAAGACCCGACCCGAAACCCTCTACTATAGATCCCAGCGGCCCTGCCGGGCACCCCGACGGAAGTTCCTCTGAACCTAACTGGGTAAGTTGAGAAATTCCGCGAGGCAAACCCCTTTTTAATTCTTGTTACTACTAAGAAGGTTTAGTAATATACATGAAAACGACATCTTAATTTTAAAAACAAATGGACAGAGTTTCCCCTGTTTTGCAAAAAATCCATATAAAACCTGCAAAGAAATTTCACTTTTATTTCTAATACATCTCAATTCTACCAATTCGGACCTTCGGTCCTATCCAAATCAAATCCAACACAACTCAATTATTCATTTGAATTACAAATAAGCGTAATCATAGAAGTAAAAAGAACGATCATCATAAAATTGAAATATCTTCTTCTCGGTTCAAAACATACATCTAAATATACATGCCTACAACTATTATGCATAAAATACAGGGTGTTATTTAGCACATTTACATGTACAAAAAATGATCTTCGGATTCGACCCACTACTCGGCAATAGGAGAATCAGCAGCTTGCGTACCGAGACCTGCACCTGGGAAAGGGGTTCAGAAAACATAAAACACAAAACGGGTGAGCTAAAGAAGCTCAGTGAGTGCAAATAAAATTTCAATAAAATAACATCATGTATAGATAGCAAATTCTAAAGTTCATGCAGAAATCATGCTTCTAAAACTGATGTAAAATTGTAAAACGGTTTCTAACATCATATGCTATTGAAATCTTGCCGAGCGAGTTTTATCTACATCTTTGGAAAACTATATTCAGAATCTGTATAACATAATAACTGCTGTGTGCATATAAATGCATAAATGCTATCGGTAAATCAAAAACTAGTAAAATCCTTGCTCGGCCATTTTCTTTCTAAACTGTACCAATGGTAACCCTAAAGCTCTATACCTACACAACGACTCAACTAGCACCGCACACATGAGTAGGTCACGGGGCACCTCAACTAGCAGGACCCACAATGACATCTCAAGACATCTCACTGGCTATGCAGCAGAATCCTACATCGCATGCATATAGCGAGACAATATCCCGTACACATAGAGCGACTCACATGACTCGACATCCCGACTTCCCGGAGTTAGTGACACACCCCCAAGACCTGCCCATGTGCACGGGATATACCGGCCGGGTCTAATAAACTCATCACCACTATAATCTGAGGGTACCAATGGCCTTAAAAACGAATGCAGAAATTTTAAAACTGTTTCTCAATTCGAACATGTAACGGCATGTCTATGAATATATATCAAGATCATAAATCATGGTTATTCATCGAAAGCTCATAAAACATGCATATTCATTATGCGAAAACATAATAAACGTAAAGTAAAAGAAATGGCAGATTTCCACTCACAACCGTTCTGCGCTCAATTTCGCTCCCGATTTTTGCTCCCGTTAACGCTCTCGGTTATCTTCACCTACGGGCCACAAATGACATTTAGAACTAAATCGAATGCTAGAATCTCATTTAACTACTAAATGCCCTAATCGTCATACAAAGCCCGGATGCATACTACTTGCCGATTTTAGTTACGGAGCCATAATCGAAACTAACTCACCATCCGGCGCCCTGAACATTATTGAACACCTTATAACTTGGTTGGACATAATTGCCCTTCACCTTTCCAACATGGACAATTATGTCCCATTTTCTTCATTTTTGGTTTTTCCATCAACCATATACATTCAATTTATAATATGCACCATTTACACACAACAATTCAATCAAAACACCACTCAATTCTTAACTTCCCTAAAGTGGCAGAATTTCACCATAGGTTCCAACACATTCCTTTTCTCAATTTCTTGTTCCAATTACAACAAAATCATGCCAATTTCATTCTAAAGCCCTAATTACAACCAATTGAAATCTCTACAACAAAATTACCAAAAACCCTAATTCTCACCTTGCCAATTTCTTCAAATTGATGACTCCTTCAAGCTCCAAACTAGAATTCAACTCAATCTAAGCCAAGAATACACATAAGAATGTCAATTGAAGCATTCTTGAAAGTTCACTTATCAAACTCATAAAACAATGCTTTTCTTACCTCTTTTTCTTGAATTTCCACTAATTGAGGCTTCAATTGAGCTTAAGGATTCATATGTAACCTTATTTTAGCTTGATTACACATGAAAAATCATGAAAAAAAACTTGAATAGTCACTGTAGCAGCACCCCCCTTTGAAGCTCGAATTTCTCTCTTTTTTTGGCTAAGTGTTGGTTTTGATCTCTCTTCAAATTTCTACACACTTCTAACATATATATAGTGCTCCCTCAATTGACCATTTTGCCCTTCAACTTACTTAAAACTTCTAATTTGCCATTAGTTAAAAACTAATTATATAATTAGTTCATTTGTAACTATCTAGTTAGAATAGTTCAAAGAACTAACTAGAACTTCCAACTTGGCAATCCATGAGATTTCTTTTAATTGGTCCATTCTCTAATATATGGATTATGTTTCTCAAAAAAGGCTTGTTCCATTCATAACCCTTAAATGAAAATTCATGTAGTAAATTAGGATTTCCTTTTTCTAAGCCAATAGAGAAAAATTCCAAAAATATTTTAGGGTCATCCGGCGCACCGATCAAGTTTGAAATTATCAAATTAGGTCTAATATCTCTCACGTGCACTATAAAGGGAATATTTCTAATAGGATTAAAATTGAATAACCCTACGGTGTCTTATTTGCTCTATACCGAAATTTAGGCGCCAATACTACTAATAGGGATTGGATATTACATAAGGCAAGATCCCTACAAGCACCAAATAAACAGTATTTTGTGAACAGTACCCTATTCTATAGTTTTGTTGCCCCAGTGATGAATAGTCTTTACTGTAGGGTAAACAATACGATTTTTCCTAAATTCAAAAGAAATACAACTCTAAGACTCTAATCAATCCCTATATAAAGGCTACTCATTTCAGACTTTAAGGGATATACATCTTAGGGCTCTTAGAGCCACAACACATAGAAGAAGAGCAATTTTAGAGAGAGAAGCAAGGGAAATTCAAGGAAGTAAGAGATTATTAACAAATCTTTGGCGTATCAACCAACTGCGAATTAACATCTATATTAGTTACTTTTGGTTGTATCATGTTTATCTTATTTTTCAAACATAATTCTATTGTTATCATAAGCTAAATTTATTTTTTAAGGTTAATTCTTGAACTCAATATGTACGCTTAATTGTTGGATCTTTTTAATATTTATTTGAATTCAATTCTTCATTATTCAAATTATTTATTCTTAATGCTTCATTATATCTGATCAATATTATAATTGATTTGGTAATACTTTGGTAAACTCGAAAGATGCATTATTGTATTTAGACCTAGATAATTTGATGCATGATTGTAGAGTAACATTCAATATTGCATATACCAGTTCGAATTAAGATATGAATATACCTAATTGGCATGTATGATCAATAAGACTTGTTCTTAATGAATCTTAATTTATTACAAGTACCATAAGAATATAGGCATTTGGTAAATTAGGATATACTTGCATGACCTTGGGAGAGACTTGTGAATACATTAGTGTTTTGACTAATAATAAGAATTGAGGGATATAAATATTAAAAGAATTCATCTTTAGAAAACACATTGAAGGATAGTAATTAACCCTAGGCTTTCCCTATATTGTTATCTTCTTATTTTATTTAAGCGTGTCATTTATTTTGTGCACTTTTATTTTACATAAATCTATTATAAAATTAAGAATTAATTTTTCTGAATAATTACAAGAAAGATATAATTTTAGTACTTAGTAGAAAATAAAAATTATCTCTATGGGTTTGACATCCGATTTTATAAGTCTCTTTACGATAATATATACTTGCACTTAATTTTAAGATATAAAAATATCCCATTAGTGGCTTAATAGATTGCTTAATACCCTTTAGCATAATAGCTCATTCTTATCTTGAAAGCATGACAAATCATGTTTTCAATTAATAATTAATAAAAAAATAGCACACGCTTAGCTTGAAAATGATAAGCATTTCAATTTGAAATTGGCCGAATGTGTTAATAAGTAATGCCGCCACATGCTTTTTGTTAAAAATGACAAAAGCATTAAGATTTGGCTAAAATGATTATCAAGTAATGCCACCTCATGCTAACTCTTAAGCATGATTAATTCATTTAAATGTAAATACAATTAGCCAAATATGTTACTTAATATAATGCCATTCATTTATATTAAAACGGTCATTCAAATCATGCCATGTGTTATGTCATTTCAAATTAATGGCATGACATATAGTAGCCTTTGAAAAAGATGAAGTAAAAAGTCTCACTTGCCAACATCCCGGCTTTAACACTTCAATCCTATTAATTTTTCAAGAGACCATAAAATAATTTTGGCTTACTGAGACTTCTCGAATCGAACCATTTGACTCGGTGCGCTATCCTAGTGTACAGCGAGTACACTTCATATAGTGAAACCCTTTAGTAGGTCATATATGTTTTTTCTTAGAGAACTCTTCTGTAAATCCATAATCGATACTTCACACACACGTTATGGAAATAATAAAAAAATAGCATGTTGAACAATACAAGTTGAGGTTAACATATTTATATAATCCCTCCATCATTTATGTCATGGAAGAGCGAAGACATAGATTAACACCATCAAATCTCTATATGCTCGACCATGAACTAATCTCTAAATTCGTATTCCCCTAAAAGAAATCCGTAAACACTTTTGGGATATTATTTATCCAATAGAAAACTCTTTCCTGAGTATATTATTTATGACCATAAGATTTTTGGAATACAATATTGGAGCATGAGGATATACAAACCCTACCAAATAGTTAGACTATGAAAGATCTCTGACATGTATGGAACTTAAATATGTTGGATCACTCTCAAGCCCACCATAGTGCTCAAGTCAATGGACTATAAATACTACTCAATTAGAAAGGACCCTCAATTGACGACTTTATAAGATGTTTATTGGACGTTATAATTGAGTCTGTTCAGTACCCAGTCCTTACTGAATACCCACATGTCTTTATGAGCTTCCACTAAACTCATGGTTTACTAAGACTAACCATCTGGACCATCCAGATGTAAGCATATACTGATTTATATTGAATAAGATTTTCACTGACAGACCTACATCAGTGAAAATAGATTAAGAATATAACGTTCGAGAATATACTTGCACAATGGCTTAAGTACTTTATCCATTCTTTCTTGAAATACTTGAGGTACATTTTTTAATCCAAAAGGCATTACTAACCATTCAAAATGTCCTTCTGAACAACTAAAAGTTGTCAAAGGAATAGATTATTCATGTAGCCAAAATTGCCAAAAACCACTCTTACAATCGAATTTTGAAAAATATGTAGCTTTTTGTACGTAATTTATTAATTCATCTTTGTTAGGAATTTTATAACCATTATCTAACGTATTATCATTTAATATTTTATAAATTATTACTATTCTACTTTTTTCTCTTTTTTGTTCACTATAATTATTAACAATAAATGTTGGATTTCTATGTCTACTTATGCCTTTTCTTATTACTCCTAATTCTAGTAGTTCATTTATATGCATTTTGAATTCTTTTCTGTCTTCTAGACTATATGCTAAATCTTGTGTCTTTATTGTTATGTTTGGGTTTATGATTTTTATTTTGTATTCTTTTTTACTATCTTTTCTTATTGGATTATTACCTATTATTTCTAATTTTTCTAATTCTTTAATTTTTTGTTTTATTTCTTTAGGCCAACTTTCACATTTTATATCTTTTCTATATTTAATATTTCTTCTAGATATTGATCTATTTCTTCTTCATCTAATGTTTCTAAGTCTTCATCCATTTTATTATCTCCATCTATTAGTGAATCAAAAAAATTTATATCTATATTCTTTTCTATAGTAGTTATTTTTTTTTAAAAGGAGCTATATTTGTTTCATATTTTAGCTGTACAAAAGTTGATTTCTTAAAGAAATTAACTCCATTAGGAGTAATCATAATGTTTCTATTGTTTCCTAAAATAAAATTTATCCTAGAATGAATTTGTATCCACTAGTTTTACTAGTAATAAAGGTTTGTGGCAAAGTATTTACTTCTCCATTAATTCTAATTAGTCTATTGTTGACTCATTCTATTATTTGTATTAGATCACCATTAAATTGTCTAATATCTATAGGTATTTTTAATTTATTCCTATATCACTTATGTATGACACATTTATTAGCTCCTGTATCCATTATTGCTTTTGTTTGTGCAATTTGTTCTTTAAACAGTAGTTCTACATCTATATTTGATATTGTTAGAAACAATGATATACCAATTAGAATTAATGAACAAAAAAGAGAAAAAAGTAGAATGGTAATAGATTATAAAAGATTAAATGACAATACCTTAGATAATAGTTATAAAATTCCTAACAAAGATGAATTAATAAATTGTATACAAAATGTTATATGTTTTACAAAATTTGATTGTAAGAGTGGATTTTGGCAAATTCAGCTACACGAAAAATCTGTTTCTTGGACAGCTTTTAATTGTTTATAAGGACATTTTGAATGGTTATTAATGCCTCTTGGATTAAAAAATGCACCTCAAGTATTTCAGAAAGAATGGATAGAGTACTTAAGCCATTTTCAAAATTTTGTATAGTTTATATTGATGATGTTCTTGTATATAGTTAGAATAAATTCATGCATACATTACATATTGATAAAATATTAGACTATTTTAAGCAAAAATAGAATAGTAATTTCTAAAAAGAAAGTAGAATTATTTAAGCAAAAAATAAAAATTTTAGGATTAATAATAGATAAAAGAAAAATAGAATTACAGCATCATATTGTAATAAAAGTCTTAGAATTTCCTGATAAAATAGAAGATACAAAAGAACTTCAAAATGTTTTAAGATTATTCAATTATAGTAGAAATTTTATATCTAATTTAAGTGTATTAGTTACACCATTATATAATAAAATAAGTAAAAGTGGACAAAAATATTCTAATAGTGAAGACATAAAACTTATATAAATGCTAAAATAAATAGTTAAAAATCTAAATCTTTTAGCTTTACTTGTAGATAATTATTATAAAGTCATACAAACAGATGCAAGAAGTGAAGGATGAGCCCGAATCTTATTGCAAAAGCCTTAGAAAGATAGCCCAAAAGAAGATGAAAAAATAGCTATATATACTTGTAGAAAGTTTATTGAAACAAAAGGAAGAAAATATAACATAGAATTACAAATTTTAGGTATTATAAATTCCTTAAATTCTTTCCATTTGTATATACAAAATAATTCTTTTACAATCAAAACAAATTGCAATAACATAATTGAATTATACAAAAAACAGTCAGAAGAAATTTTTTGAAAAGAAGTGTTCATTTATAAGTAAAAAAATGAATATATTTCTTAGAAGTAATAACAAGAAGATGATTTAAAGCAAATTTTGAGCTTATTTCTGGAAAAGATAATAATTTTGCTGATATTCTTTCTAGACTAATAACTTTTTGATGTTCTTTTATAGAAATGAAAAGTACTACCATACAAAAGTTTAAGTTCGTACATTTAAGTTTAAATAGTTGTCTCGGTATCCCATTTAAACTCTTAATACAAGTAAAGCATGGCCTTACTAAGAACAGAAAACCTTATTAAATAATATCTAATTTTTTAGAAATGATAAAAAGGATTTGATATTCATTAAATGCTTTAAGTTACTTTTCTCAGAAAATAATAGATTTTCTTATTATGTAGTTTTTAGAGGAAAAAAAAATTGGAATCTATTCAACTTGGCAAGAGACATTTTGTCAAATTAAAGGATTTCAAGACCCTCTATATAAAGGTTTTTATAATTATGAAGAAACAGAAAAATCTTTAAAGTAAATTTTAAATAATAAAGCAGGAGAATGATCAATTTTAGTTTTTAATAATCTTTTATATAGTAAAAGTTAAATTTTAGCCTTCTTAAATAATTTTAGAAGTCTTAATGTAGTCAATTCTCTTTTAGAACAAAAAATTTCTTACCTTCAAAAAAGTTTGAAAAATTAAAAGAACAACTATCTACTCTACAAGTAGAAAAAGCTGAGTTAGAACAAAAGCTACAACTTACAATGCATGAAGAAAAACAAGTAGAAGATAAAACCTATAGTAGCATAGAAAATATAGAAACAGAAAAGCAATTTTATAGATTAAAAGAATCTAGACCCTCTGTAGAAATTGCGCCAAAAATTGTAGAAAAGACTAATGTAACTTTGATGCAGAAAAAGCTAGAGAAATTTAAAATCGATTAGAAAACAACCCCACCAGATATTTAGTAGAATATTCTAGGATTAGTTGAAGAAAAAACCCATAAAGAGATTTATAAAAATACAAGAATTTGTTTGCTTAACTCATGAACTGCTAGAAGGGATGATAATATTAACTGTCAAAAAGACCATTTCTAATAATAAGATATGGTTTAAATTCACGACAATTCAAATTCATCTTGATAAATTCCCTATGGAGTTCAACATTCTCGACATTGCAGATGCTATAAGCATTGTAGAATTATTTGATTATGGACTCATAGATAACCTTAGTGCTTCTAGCATTATAAAAATTGGATTCCTTCTGAACAAACTTCAGCAAGCTATAAGATTATATGGAGGAAGGCATGGATTTGTTCTTGATATTGATACAATACCTTATGAATGGACGGCCAGGTATAATAGATAACCTATGATCATTCCTGCTTACCATTACATTGCTATTATACCATATGACCAAAGGGTGGAGTTTGTAACTAAAAGATCAAGCCCTGAGCCTGGAGGCTTCTCATTTCAATATCTACAGAGATATAGAGCTCATAAGTATTATGATTGCATTAACTTTAGCAGACCAAGCCTTGTTGGACAGACACCTCATATGTCTATTTTCCTATGAACCACAAATGAGCAATACATGTAATATCCAATACCTTGGATCTACCTCAGTGCAGACACAGATAGTTATCTTTCAGATATTCAAGAACGAGAAAAGTTGAAGCAACAATGCATTAAAAACTATGATGATGATTACGAAATGGATGACGAAACATACTATAATCTCAATAAAACATAGAAAAAGACAAAAGAAGTTAGAAGAAGACAAGAAGTTAGTAGAAGACAGAAGAAGCTAGTAGAAGCCAGAATAAGATATAGAAAGAGTGAAAAGTAAAAAAGGCAAAGAAATTAACAAAGTTAGGAAGTAGTTGGAAAGTAAAAATATTTAAGAGTGCTAGTTGCAAAAGTAAAAGTATTAATGAGTTCTTAGTTGTAATTAAGAAGTTTAGTTGGAATAGAAAAAAGGCTTAGCTATAAAAACCCTTGTAAGCCTTATTCGTAATGTATGCTTGTGACAAACCTGAAAAAGCATAATAAAAGAAAGTTTGTTCTCAAAAAATCTCTCTCGACATCTTATAGGTAAAAAGACAATAAGAAGAAAGATCTTGTTTTCAAGTAAGTTTTCCTTACTCTACTCAATTTTTATTTATATTTCAGGCTAAAAGAAGTCTTGCTTATGCAATGAAAGTATAAGTTTTTGTTTAAAAACCATTTACAAAAGGCTATCCTTGGTATTAAAAGTCAAGGAAGGATATTTTTTAATTAATTATAAGAATTAAGTAAAACTTTGGTTATTCTTAAAAATATTTATTATTTTACAAAATAGAGATTTTTCTTTGGCCTAATTTGCTAAAAATGTGTTTAATATAAGGCTTTAAGGCGTGATCAAGAAAGATTTTGTAAAGTCCATACTTTTTAGAATAACAGAATAAATTTGAAAGTCTATTTTAATTACAAAACTTACTCCTTCTCTTCAAAGTGGATATTAAGCTTAACAGTGGTGACTAGGGGTAAAAATATACAAAATTTGGTTTGAAAGGCTCAATTTGTCCAGAGATTGCCTAAAACATATCCTTGATTACATATGCCCTAGGATTTCTTATTGAGTAATGCTCAATCAAGTTCTAGCATATTTTTGAGACCCTACTTAGTTTTGTTATAAATAAAAGTATTCTAAGAAAGCATAAAAACTAAATGATTATAACTACGTGATTAAAAGATCAAATGGTCACAAAGTGAGGCTGAACTTATCTTAGATGACCGAGCAAACAATCATAATATTCTTTGTTTTCAAAAGAAAGTAGTATGTGAAATCATATTTCGATTTCATATCGTTAACTAATAATTATTCGACCAATTAGCAACTAAAGATAAAATAAATAAAAATAATAAAAAACTAAAACCAATAATCGTAATGAATATGCATGATCAACATGAAAAATGAACACTAAATAGTGTTTTCCTCCCTCAAACTTCAAGTTGACATTGTTCACAATAAAAAATAAAAGTGAGTAAAAGAAACTTCCTTCGTAAACAATGGCTTGGTGCTAAAATTGCAAGGAGGAAATTTTTGCTTAAGTTGGTGTCCGAAGTCTTTGAGTGATGCTTTTCAAGACATAAAGTTTAATCAGCCTTATTGTTTGATGATGTGTTAAGGTGGAATTTGGTGATAATTTTATGTTCGGATGTGTGAAGATGATTGGAGAAAATAGAGGGGGGGGAGGGGTGTTTAAGGTGTCTTAAAGGGTGGATGGGGAGTTATTTGGAAAGGGAAAATAAATGGTGCCGTAACGCCACAACCTAGGTTCTTAATTTTAAGATTTCTAGGTTTTGGGGCTACAACCATAAAAGATTAAGGCTGCAGCCGTAACTTACTGCCTCCCTTTATATTACTTTGGTTTTTGAACTTTCTTTTAATGCACCTTGTTTGCTTTGCTTCCGATTCTTTTTTCATGCTTTATGATGTTCTGGCTTGTTGTTTTATCACACTACAAGAAAGAAAAACACACATTAAAACCTAAAATTGAAATTCAATTAGGTTGCCTTCCAAGAAGTGCTTGATTTAATGTCTTCAGCTTGATGTCTTCTAGATTCATAGGAGATTAAAATAGATGTTAGAAGCATTTTGAGGTACATGGCTGTCGGTACTTATAGACTCTAACCATTTTAACTTATACTTTTTCAACAAGGATTCAAAATGAGAATGAATTAAAGAGCTTTCTTGACTAGTGTCTCCAAGCTTCTTTTTGAAATATGAGCCACGCCTATTTTTGTTTTTACCTTATGCCTCATTACCTTCCCTTTTATTCGAGGATGAACATCATCAATCTTCTTAACTTGTGGAAGTTGTTGCTTTTTACCTAGGTGTTCCTCAATTCTAAAATATTCATCCTTATCCATTAGCAATTTGATTTTTTTAAAGATCTTGAAGGTGATTGTATCCTTTTGCACTCTCATTTTTATCTCTCCCCTCTCTATATCAATTACAACCCTTTCGGTAGCTAATAATAGCAGATCAAGAACTATTGGAACTTCATGGCTAACCTCTATATCTAACACAACAAAGTTTACCAGTAGGATTAATTTACTCACTTTGACCAATACATCTTCAAGAATACCCATGGATAGGTAAGAGATCTATAAGCCATTTATAAGGAAATCGTTATGGGCTTTACCTCTCCAAGACCTAACATTTTAAAGACGAATAGAGGTATAAGATTTATACGAGTACCTAGATCATATAACGCTTTCTCAAAGGTTAAATTCCTAATAGTGCAAGGGATAGTTAAGCTACCCAAATCTTTCATCTTTTGAGGAAAATTTCTTTGAAGAATTGTACTACATTCCTTTGTTAGTCTCATCATCTCATAGTCCCCCAACTTGTTATTCTTTGAAATCATTTCCATAAATTTTTTATAGTTCGGCATTTGCTCCAAGGCATCTATAAAGGGAATGTTGATATGAATCTTTTTAAAGTTTCCAAGAAAATTGGAGAATTGAGCATTTAATGTCTTCTTTTAGAAGCATTGAAGGTATGGCAATAATGGGGTAATGATACGAGGGTTATCTGGGAAAGAAATTGAATTGGGTTTGTGATTCACCTTAGATGGTTTAGCAACAACTTTTTTCACATTACTCTCACTCTTATTTTGCTCTAGAGTTTCGAATTTCTTACTACTCTAAAGATTGATGGCATTGCAATACTCTCTTGGGTTTGCCTCCTTATCACTTAGAACCTAGTCGGAAGATTATTCTTTGATTGCATGGGCAAGTTGGCCAATTTGCACCTCTAGTGACTTTAATGTATTATTTATATGGGTACAATCTATCTCAATATTATCAAGACGGGCTTCATCTTTGTTGAACGTGATAAAAATGCCCAAAAGGTTCTCCAAAGAAGGCTCTTTCTCAATTACTTTAATTAAATCCTGATGGAGGCTATAAAGCATTTCTTATATTACCATAAGAGAGCTTCTTATGATTTCAGAGCTCGAGATAATAATGTATAGGCAAGTTGTTACTCTAGTAGTTAAAGTTTTGATTGTTAACATATTGCATTTGTTCTAGATCACTCCCTTCACTAGTGTAAGACACATTTATTACCATTATTAAATCTTTGCTTGTTAAAGTTTCTCTAGCATTTAATCTAGAAATTTGATTCACCAAAGTTGAAACTTAAGCAGAAAGGGAAACAATGGGGTCAACTTTATGTATTTCGATGGCTTTCCTCAAAATAGATCTCTCATTAGGCCATTGATAATTGTTGCACGCCATTTCTTCCAACAACACTTAGGCTTCTACTGCGGTTTTTGACAATAATGTACCATCCACTGCTATATCTATAATGGTTCTTGTTTGTCTATTTAGTCCATTATAGAAGATTTGTTTTTGGAACCAATCTTGGTAGCAATGTTGGGGGCACCTCCGAATAATGTCCTTGAACCGCTCTCAAGCTTCATAGAAAGGCTCAAAATCTAATTGCCTAAATTATGTTATCTCTCATCGAAGTTATGATGTCTAAGATGGTGGAAAAAATTTGTGAGGAATCTTTGGGCAAGCTCCTCCCATAATGTAATAATACTTCCCGGTTGCAAAGATTAAAGCCATCCCATTGCCTTATACCTAAGAGAGAATGGGAATAAGCATAGACGAATACCATCCTCTATGACTCCATTCATCTTAATAGTATTATAAACCTCTAAGAACATAGAAAGATGAACATTCGGGTATTCGCTTAGTAATCCATCATATTGATTTTATTGAACTATATTAATAAAGGTCGGCTTCAATTTAAAGTTATTGGCTTGAACCACTTGACGCCAAATCTTTAAATAATTCTCATTAACCATAGGCTTAAAATAGTCCCTTAATACCCATGGTTGTTGATTATTTTTTACTTCTTTTTCCATAACTTGAGCTTGATCTACTCTTTCTCTCCTAAGCCTCCAAAAAGTGTGTTCAACTTTTCAATCAAAGGGCAAAAGTTCAAAGCCACGGGTGTTTCTCATAAACCTTCAAACAACCAAAATAAAACCACAAATGAAAATGAAAATAAAAATAAAATGCCTAAAGTAAAGTTGCTTATCCATAATATTAGCACCAATTTAAAATTCACAATCCCCCACAGTGACACCAAAAACTTGTTCGCAACATTCTACACTCGTGAATTATAACCACAAGTGCATAAGTTGTGATTAAGTAATAAAGTGATGAGTAAGTATTGTTACCACGGGAATTTGTATTCGAATTTAATGCTAAGTACTCTAGTGTTGACAACTTAACATTATCTAGGCTAATCTAAATGATAAGTTGACTTATGAAACTAAAAATGCCTAAAATGAACAATTTAGTAAATTAAAGAGGTTAGAGTTCTATAGTAATGGGTTTTAAGGGATTAATTTCATTCTACCATTCATATGTTCTTTATCATTAGTGATAAAAAACTAATTTTATACATTCATTAATCAAGAGTTTAAATCGAATCTCATTACCTCTCTCAAGTGTCGAATGAGACCTTATATACATATAACTAAGTTGATATCCCTATCTAACTCATTATACACACATGCATTAAGCTACCCTTAAATGATTAGTCTAAATCTATTAGCCTCCCAACTTAATATACTAAAAGTTATGCTTTGTAAACCCAACACATGGATTAAACTCTCCCATGTACATACCCTAAGTGTTTAAAACATCTAATCGATTTCTTAATTAAATTATAAGCATTAAGCACATAAAAAGCATAAATGAATAAACACAAAATAATTATTAATCATATAATAACATCAAAATATAGTATTCAATATAGTTTCATCAAGCCCTAGAATATATAATCTAGCTATCCATGATGAAACACTCAATTACATTAATCAAAATGTTCACAAAAGTAATCATGTTCAAACAACACAAATTATAAATAAAAACATGAAATAAATGTAAATGAGATAAAGAGAAAGAGGGAACTAGTTAAAGAAGTCCTTGGAAGCCTTTAATCTTTAATAATCTCCCACAATCTAAACTTAATTTGTGTTTCTCTCATTAAAAACCCTAATTTCTCTCTCTATTCCATGTTCTCCTCCCCTCAAAATAAGGCATTTGATCTTTTATTTATAGGTCTTCCCAAAAATAACCTTAGGAAAATAGGGTAAAATTGATCAAATCCAAAGTCCAGATGGTGGCACCGATACCGAAAAATTGGCGTAGTGGTGCCACATTTTTTCTAACTTCGGGCCGTGGCCCCAATGTTCTACCAAAGTGAGGCTGCGGTCCCAAAGCCTAGTGATGTTCTTTTTCATTTCTTTGGGGTTGCGGCTTGGACTTCTAGGGTTACAACCTGGACTCTTTATGAAATAACGTTTTTACCCTTTTTCTTCATCAAATTTAACTTTCTTAATGCTCTAGTTGGTTGGAACCTACTATTAGGATTTGTGCTTACGTGCCATCCCTTTATGTATAAATATTTGTTTAATATTTATACTAGTATGATTATTTCATTAAATCACTAATTATATTTTATATGTAGTAAGATGCTTGTAGAGTTTTAGATATTGTATGATCTGAAAGAATTCATATCAGGTCTAAAGGAGTTTAGATCAATACTAAGAATTAGCAATACTGAGAGTTATAAATGCTAAGAGTTAACACTAATAAGAGTTATCAAGTTTTAAGAATCAATGATATCTAAAGAGTTAGAGCCTTGTCTGAAATGGAATAAATATCTTAGAATATATTATTAATGGCGTAGTTGCAAAGAGTTGCAAAAAGTGTTAGGAAATGTCATTATGTAAATATGTTCTCAAATATTATATTTCTGATATATCTTCATTGATATAGGTCTGTCAGTGAAGACTTTATAATATATAGATCAATGAATGTCTATATTTGAATGGTCCAGATAGTTAGTCTTAGCAAATCATAAGTTTATTGGAAGCTCATATAGAGATACAAGTATTCAGTAAGGACTGAATACTGAACAGACTCACGAAGACCTCTAATAAACATCTTATAAAGCCCTCAATTGAGGATCTTTTGAGTTGAGTAGTATTTGTAGTCCTTTGACCTGAGTTCCATGGTGGACTTGTGACTGATCCACCATACTTTGGTTCCACACATATCAGAAACCTTTCATGGTCTGATTACTAGGTGTCACTGGTTATGGTCCGATGCTCATAGAGTTCAGTGTGCACAGATATGAGATTCATCAGCTCATTTGGGTGAGTAATATATCCTAATGCTTTAAGATTGTATTTTAGAAAGTCTTATGGTCATAAGCAGCAATTTTCAAGAAAGAGCTTAACCTTAGAGATAAATAATATCACAAAATCACAAAAGTGTTTACGAATATTATTTATTGAAATAAAATTCTAGAGATAAGCTTACGGTTAGTTATATGGAGATTTGACAGTGTTGATCTATATCTCCACTCTACTTGGATATAAATGATAGAGGGATTATACAGATATATTATAATTGCAACTTGTATGGTTTAACGCACCACTTTGTAATATCTATAATGTGTGTGGGGCATCGCTCACAGACGTATGGAAGAGTTCCATACGACAATTCGGGCATGGATCTAGAGAGTTTCACAATACAAAGTATACTCGTTGTGCACTGGGGTAGCATTATGGATTGAATAGTTCCATTCTAGAAATTCTAGCAAACTAAAAATATATTTCAGGATTTATTAGGTTGTGCACTTGACTAGACTTAAATGTTTAAGTACATCACTTAATTAGTTGACAAGAGTTGTTAACTAATTAAATGTTAGCAAGTGGTACAATTTTGTTCAATGAATTGTTTCACCATGAATTTACCCATTAACTATGTTAGTAAAATCAAATAAAGTACAAATTAATTATTCAAATAGTTTTTGAATAATTAAATAAATAAAATATAATTTTTATTTACTTGTTATTTTATTGTTAAATTAAAAATGTACCTAATTTAAAAAGCATAAATTAAATAGTAGAGCACTATTTGTAAAAAATAATGGTCCATTTATTTTAGACCATTGAAAATGGCGACCAAAAATAATTTTTAGTAGTTGGCCATTTAACCTAATTTTGGTACAGCACTTGTGAAGTGTTTAGAGCACCAAAAATGGTATAAATTCATTTTCATTAATAAGGGTGAAGCAAAAAAATGTGGGAGTGAGAGGATTTGAGAGAAAGTTTTAATTTTGAGAGTTTTTCTTTGAATAAAGGATTGTAAGAAAAACTTGAGAGAAAGAAAAATAAACTTTTCTTATTTTCTTTTCAAGAAACAAAAATTTGTTGCTCGAAACTCAATTAATACTATTCTAGCTTCGCAATCCCACCAAATTGTTATGAACTAGAATTGTACAATAGTTCACTTCAAAGTGAGCTTAAGGTTGGAGTTAGAAAGAATCTATAATTGAAATCTTCACCGTAGTTCTTCAAAGGTATATTTTCTATAATCTTAAGTTGTTAAAGATTTAATTTACATGTGTACATGTTGATTGTATGCTTAATTCCGCTGCAAAACGCATTTAGTTTTTTCAATATGTACACAATCATCTACATGCACCCTAATATATGTTAACACCTACAAAATAACAATATGTGCATAAATGGCCACATTTTAATACTCAAAATGAGCAAATATCAGATTAAGAGTGGTATTTAAACAAAGTATGGAATATACTTATCAAGAACCTTCATAATCATTTTTTCAAGTTTTTAGGAGTATTTAAGAAGATGCATATCAATATATTTCACTAATGCCTTGGAGTAGATGCCTAGTTTCATCAAGTTTATACTTATCAAAGAAAATAAGATGCGAGATTTTGAGACAATGGCTTTGATAGAAGAATATAGTGCTATTTTATAGAAATATTTCCTCCAAAGCTTAAGGTTTAAGGAGCTTCACTATTCTATACGCTATTGGAAACCAATTCTTTAAGAAAGCTCTATGTGACCTAGGAGTCAGTATATATTTAATGTCATTATCTATATCAAGAAACTATATTTGAGGGAAGTAAAGCCCACTAATGTCTAGTTGCAACTAATAGATTGATCACTCACCTATTTAAGGGATGTATTTGAATATCTATTGGAAAAAGTTGACAAGTTCATCTTCTTAATAGATTTTTTTGTATTTTATATAGAGGAGGATCATGAAATTCCTATTATCTTAAGGACACCATTCTTAACCATAAGGAAGACATTAATTGATATAAAGAAGGGGAGCACACAATAAGGGTTCAAGACCAAGAGGTGACATTAAATGTTTTCAAATTAATGAAACTTCTAAACGAAGTGGAAGAATAGTATGTGCCCAATGTTTTCACTCTAGCAGTGAACAATGCGCAAGAATAGTAATCTCTTGAACGGTGATCGTGCTATAGTCAAAAAAGAAATACAACTTCAATACTCTAATCAATCTATATATAAAAGCCTCTTATTTCAGACCCAAAGAACACACAAGTTAGGGTTCTTAGAGCTACAACATATAAAAGAAGAGCAATTTTATAAACAAAAGCAAGAAAACTAAAGGAAGCAAGAGATTATTGGCAAATCTTTGGTGTATCAACCAACTTTGAATTGACGTATATATTGGTTTGCTTTTGGTTTTATCATGTTTATTTAATTTTTTAGCCATAATTCTCTTGTTACCATAAGCTAAATTTATTTTCTAGTATTAGTACTTGAACTCAATATGTGAGCTTAATTGTTATGTCTTTTTAATATTTATTTGAACTCAACTCTCTATTATTCAAATTATATATTCTTAATACTTTATAATATTTGATCAATATTATGATTGATTTGGTAATACTTTGATAAACTTGGAAGAGGCATCACTGTATTTAGACCTAGATAATTTGATGCATGATTGTAGAGTAACATTCAATATTGCCTATGCAAGTTTCAAATTAGGATAGGAATATACCTAATCAGCATGTATGGTCAATAAGACTTATTCTTAATAAATCTTAATTCATTACAAGTACTATAGGAATATAGGTATTTGGTAAATTAAGGTATACTTGCATGACCTTATGAGAGACATATAAATACATTAGTGTCTTGACCAATAATAATAATTGAGGGATATAAATATTAAAAGATTAATTTTTAGAAAATATATTGAACGATAATAATTAACCCTAGGCTTTTTCTATCTTACTATCTTTTTATTTTATTTGAGTTGTATCACTTATTTTCTGCACTTTTATTATTTGTAATTTGAATAGTTGATTTTCTGGATAATTACTTGAAAGATACAATTTTAGTACTTGGTAGAAAATAAAAATATCACTTTGTATTCGACATTTGACTTAAAAGTCTATTTATTACTTGTTACGATAGCGTATACTTGCACTTAATTGTGTGTTATAGAAATATTGCATCAAGTTTTTCGCGCCATTGCTGAGGATAATATTTTATTTTCTCAAATATTAATACTAATATTTCTTATTCTTACTTTAGTTTCAAATTTTATATATAGTACCTTTTCTTTTATTTTTATTTTTTTTACAGTTGCTTTTTAACTTTTTTAATTTCTATTTTTTTTAGGATACTTTTCAAAGTTATATCATGGTCTATTAATTTCAATTTCAACAGCAAGTGAGAGAACATAGATCTTTAAGAGATTATTCAATCCCTATGATTAGTAACATTGAACCTAGCATATACCAATCGACAATAAACGCCAACTACTTTGAAATTAAGCTATGAATAGTCCAAATATGAAAGTCTTAGTTCAACTCAATGGACATCCATGCGATGATCAAATTGAATATATCATAAATTTTCTAGAGGTTTATGATTGTTCAAATACAATCGAGCCTCAGATGATCCAGTAAGGTTGCGGCTATTTCCTTTTTCACTCAAAGATAAGGTCAAGAGTTAGTTGATGTCACTACCATCAAGATCAATTTCAATATGGGATGACTTGGCATAGAATTATATCACTTATTCCATATAGTATGACTGAGAAACACTTTATGAAGCATGAGAGCGATACAAAGATATGCTAAGGAGACATCCACATCATGGGATTCCAAAGTGGTTACTTATGTATACATTCTACAATGGCTTAATGAGACAGTTGAGAATTGATGAGCACATGAAAATACATATTTATTGAGAGATTTAATCACCATTTAATATCACTAATTTTAGCATATTCTTGTATTTTAGCTTGAAATAAAATGTTCTCCTTCAATTGTGGTTAATGAATGTTATTTGCACAGGTTTAGGTAAAATGGACATAACTCTCAATGTAGAAATTGAAATGAAGCAATTCTTGAACCTGATGCAACATAACTCAATCTTACACAAACTTAAAGAATTATTGAAAAGCCAAATCTAACATGTTATGAGCCAAAAATTGAGATACAATAGAATTGGTCTACAACTTCAGCTCAACTTGACCCAACTCATGTATTTGGACCGTTTCTCACAAAATACATACTCAATTGATATAATTCTTGCATTTTTGAAATACTGACTTAATTATCAATAACTCTTATGTTGATGGTAAAGTCTAAATTAGCCGTTATCATGGACCAAAATGCATTCCAAATGGGTAAAAGGGTTGTTAGCCGAATTCTGATGTATCTTTGAAATTTTAATCATATCTCATTGGATAATCATCCAATTTGCATGAAATTGGTGCCTATGGAAAGAAAAGACAACATTATACAACTTTCATGTCGAGCATAGAGGCTACATTAGTCATTTACATTATCAAAAATGTACTGCAAGTGGGTGAATGTTGTTGGCCTAAAATTATTAAAGATTGATGTCACACATGACATATTTCCATTCATTGCCTATATAAGGAAACTCTTAGGACGTTTTCAACATTAGATAATTCTCCCTTATTTTTTTCCCATTAATATGTATTGTAATCTAGGCTAGAGTTCTTGACAAGGTTAAGAGATGAACTTTTATGTGTAATAAATCTACTTTTATGCTTTGATTCGTTGTCAAGAGCTACAAATGTTATAAGTTTGGTTTTGATTAAAATCTTATCTATTTTATTTTCTATAATTCAGAAGTTATATTTCTCATATCTTATATATGTTCAGTTATGCTTTTCTTATGTAATTATTGTTGAATTATAATTGTTATTGGTGACATTATTTTATATGTTAATCTTTTACTGCAATATTGTCGATTGATATATTGTCGATCTTAGATAACATGTAAATGCAATAAATGTTTGATATTCAAGTTGATATTTTCTGCAATATTGTCAAAATGATATATTGTTGATCTTTGATAACTTGTATAAATGAACACGAGTTGTGTTAATATTTGTAAAATAGTTTAGTCATATCAAATGCATGTGTTATCAAATGTGCTATATTTTAAATATCTTCCGATTGATTTTTAGATGTAAAACTATCAATTGAGTTATAAACATTGAATCAAAGTGTAGAGTAGATTTATAAAGTATAATTGTGATTCTTGAAGCCTTGTTTAAATCATCATAAGACATTTTTCTCAATTCATAGATAATACTATCTCATCTACTTAAACCAATTAGTTAAATTTTCCCTTGCTATTGATTTAATATTTTTACTTCACCAACCTATTTTGCTAAAAGCTTCCTCGTGGGATCGACACTTTAATCTATAATGCGATAGTCGCGTTATATTTTGAGCATAAACAAAATTTGGCGCTGTTGCCGAGGAGGTACACTAAGCGAAAGTCGGTTACGATTATAAATACTAAAGTGGTAACTTTGTACATTTTCTTTTCTTTGTAAAAGATTGGTTTTATTTTCTTATAATTCATTTTATTGTTCATGGTTGGTTCTACCACCTAATTTATTTTATTTTCTTTAGTTAATTTATTATAATTTAAATTGTTTTAATGACTGGTTTTACCGTCTAACTTTGTTCACTTTCCTTTATTTATTTATTGTACTTCGCACTTTATTTTCTTTTATTTATTTATTGTACTTTATTTCTTTAGTTAATTTGTTTTTTTTTTTTTGTGACTGGTTCTACCGCCTAACTTAGTTTATTTTTTTTATTGTACTTTAATTATTTATTGCACTTTTTTAATTGTACTTTATTTTTATTTTCTTTTACTTATTTATTGCACTTTATTTTCTTTAGTTAATATGTTGTATTTTCTTTTTATTTTAATGGCCAGTTCTACCGCCTAACTTTTTATTTTTTACTTATCGTACCTTTTTTTATTGTACTTTATTTTATTTTTTTCTTTTATTTATTTGTTCTACTTTGCATTTTATTTTTCTTTATTTATTGCACTTTCTTTTCTTTTATTTACTTATTGTACTTTTTTTTAATTTATTTATTGTACTTTGTTATCGTACTTTACAGTTTATTATCTTTTGTTCATTTATTGTATTTATATTTCATGGTTGGTCTTACCACCTAACTCATTTCTATTTCTTGTTGTGTTTTATTCCACTTCTTAATTTTCGTTAAGCATTTCCTTCTTTAAAAAAAAAAATTGTTAGGATATATGCATTGACTTAGAGACAAACGAGGAAGATTTGTGAGAGAACTAGAACTAGAACCACCCCCACAATTTATAAAGGAAGAGAATTCATCATCTAGTTCATCTTGTAATTCTAACACAATGAGCCAACACGAAGAAAACTCCGTTATGACTGTAAAAAATTACTTGCATCCTACTCGCATAGCCACACCATCTTGCATTATATTTTTACCTAACACACCACATTCAGATTTTAAACCTAGAATGATACAACTTCTGCCCACTTTTCATGGTTTAGATAGTGAAAATCCTTATGTACATGTTAGGAAATTTGAAGAGGTAATTGCTACCTTCTATAGCCAACCTAAAGCCATAGACACTGTTAGGCTTAAATTTTTCTCTTTTTCTTTGAAAGACAAAGCAAAGAGTTGGCTATACTCTTTGAAGCCGAGGTCTATAGGAACTTGGGCAGAAATGACCTAAGCATTTTTCAATAAATACTTTCCACAGCACAAAACTAATGGCCTGAAAAGACAAATTTCTTCCTTCTCCCAAGAAGACAGTGAAACCATATATCAAGCATGGGAAAGGTTTAAAGAGTTGCTAAATCTGTGCCCTCACCATGGGTATGAAAATTGGCGCTTGGTTAGTTATTTCTATGAGGGACACACAATTAGAGAGTGCCAATTTGTTGAGATGATGTGTAATGGGGAGTTCTTTCACAAAGATCCTGAGAAAGCCATAGAATTCCTTAATGACTTAACCGAAAATGCCCATACATGGACTGGACCTAGCATTACTGAAAGCACAAAACCTATAGAGTTTTCCATCTTGGGGAAGAGGATAACCTCAAAGCCCAATTAAAGGTCATAATTAGAGAGTTAGAGGCCTTAAAAATCAAAGATAGAAGGGTCACCCACGCGGTTGCTAAGGTTGAGTCACACGATGTTTATTTTATCTGTGGAGGAGCGGAACACTTAGCTCAGGATTACTCCACCTATAGTGAGATAAGAGGGATATATGAGAAATAATGTAATGCCTTAGGGATGTACAAGAAGCCTTATTCACCCTACTCTGAAACATATAATCCTAGCTGGAGAAACCACCCAAATTTCAGTTGAAAATCTGACCAACAAGCCAACAGCCATTGGAAACAAGAACAACAAGCACCCAAGTCTTATGTTGCACTTCAATATAATGCATGATCAATTAGGAGTTCTTTAGAGGATACATTACAAGCATTTATGGAGGCACAAAGTAAGACTAACCAAAAATTTGAAACAGTTCTTGCGCAAGTGATAGACGAAAATAAGAAAATCAAGAGTCAAATCACAAAGCTGACCAGTGCTTTAACTGTACAAGAGCGAGGTAAGTTTCCATCTCAACCTCAATTCAATCCAAAAGGATAATTCATGGCATAAGCTTCTACTTCTGATGCTCAAAATCTCAAAGAAGTTAATGTCATTACTACTCGAAATGGTAAGATTGCAAGTGAGCCTACTTCTGAAACTAACACATCTATGAATAGTAAAGATGCCCCCATTGAAAAAGAGGCCACAATGGAAAAAGAGCCCGAAAATACGTTTTCAATCCCAGTGCCTTTTCCTCAAGCTCTTCGACTGGTTGGAAAAAATTTAAAAATGCAAGGTGAGATTTTGGAACATTTAAAACAAGTTAAGATTAATCTTTCCTTGTTGCATTTGATTAAGCAGGTTCCAATTTATGCCAAAGTCATCAAGGATCTATGCAATATCAAAAGAAAACACAATGTCAAGAAAACTGCATTTTTGGCAGAACAGGTAAGTGCAATGATTGAACAAAAGACACCACCCAAGTATAAAGACCCAGGATGTCCCACAATCTCCTGTCAAATTAGGACACATGAGTTTAGTCAAGCTTTGTTGGACTTAGGAGCAAGTGTAAATTTAATGCCATATTCTATTTACTTACAATTGAGACTTGGTGAGATTAAACCTACATCTGTAGTCCTACAATTAGTTGACCGATCAGTCAAGAAACCACGGTGAATAGTAGAAGATGTTTTATTGTAAATTGATAAATTTTACTACCCTGTTGATTTTCTTGTTTTAGATACTCATTCTGTTGTTAACATAGAGTCAAAAATCCCTCTTAGTTTGGGGAGACCTTTTCTAGCCACTACTAACGCTCTAATTAATTGTAGAAATAGTCTAATGAAATTATCTTTTGGGAATATGACTCTTGAGGTGAACATTTTCAATATTGGCAAATAACCATGAAAAGAAGACGAGTGCTATCATTCATATATGATAGACACACTTGTAGCAGAAAAAGCTTATATAAATCATGGCTCTGATTCTTTGAAAAACCTTTTCAATTTTGATTTTGAAGAATTGTATTATCCTGATGTTACAACTGATGTGTTTAGTATTTTTAACTCATAGGATAAAGGGACTCGATTTTGGTAGCCACGCTTTGAAGAGTTGCCACGAGAGATGGAGAAACCAAAACCATTAAACATCGAGACACCACAAGTTGAGCTTTCTCCACTGCCTAAAGGTTTGAAACACGCATTCTTCAGACCAAGTGATACCTTTCCTATCATCATTTCTTCTTAACTTAGTGCTGAACAAGAGAAAAAATTGATAAAATTGTTAAAAGAACATAAGTCTGCACTAGGTTGGACCATAACTGATAATAAAGGTATTTCTTTATTGATATGATCCCATAGAATTCATTTAGAGGAAGGTGCCCAACCTCGTAGGGACTCAAAAAGAAGACTTAACCCAATAATGAAAGAAGTAGTGAAGAAATAGGTCTTGAAAACTATTAGATGCGGGTATAATCTACCCAATTTCTGATAGTCAATGGGTAAATCCAACTCAAGTAGTTCCTAAGAAATCTGGGGTTACTATTGAAAATGAGAATGGGATACCTGTTCCAACTAGGGTAGTAAGTGGTTGGAGAATGTGCATTGATTATAGAAAGTTAAACACAACCACTAGGAAAGACTATTTTCCATTGCCTTTTATCGACCAAATTTTAGAACGTGTAGCTGGACATCGTTTTTATTTCTTTCTCGATGGGTATTCAGGATATTACCAGATTGAGATAGCTATAGAAGATCAAGAAAAAACTACTTTTACGTGCCTTTTTTGTACTTATGCTTTTCGTAGAATGCCATTTGAATTATGTAATGCATCAGCTACTTTTCAACGTTGTATGTTGAGTATTTTCTCTGATATGGTTGAAAAATGCATGGAAGTATTTATGGATGATTGACTGTTTTTGGTAATTCTTTTGATTTATGCCTACTTTAACTTGAAATCTATTTTAAGTAGGTGTGAAGAAAAAGAACTTGTGCTAAATTGAGAGAAATGTTATTTCATGGTATCTTTAAGAATCGTTTTGGGGCACATTGTATCTGAAAGAGGGATAGAGGTTGACAAGGCAAAAATTGAATTAATCTCTAAATTACCTACACCTAAAATGGTAAAAGATGTCTGATCTTTTCTTGGACACGCTGGCTTTTACAGAAGGTTTATACAAAACATTTCAGCCATATCTAGACCATTGTGTAACCTTTTGCTAAAAGATGCAGAATTTACATGGACATAAGAGTGTGAGGAGGTATTCCGAACACTCATTGCCAACCTCACCACCGTTCCTATCATGCAATCATTAGATTAGAACCTCTTATTTGAAATTATGTGTGATGCAAGTAATTATGCTATAGGAGCAGTTCTTGGGCAATGAAGAGAGGGAAAACCCTTTGTTGTGTTTATTATGCTAGTAGGACTTTGAATGATGCTCAAATGAATTACACTACTACTGAAAAAGAACTACTAGATGTTGTTTTTGCCTTAGACAAATTCCGTTCTTATTTGATTGGCTCACCTATTGTTATGTTTACTGATCACACAGCCTTTAAGTACCTTGTTTCTAAGAAGGATGCTAAAGCCCATTTAATTAGGTGGATTCTTCTTTTGTAAGAATTTGATCTAACCATCAAAGATAAGAAAGGAATTAAAAATGTTGTTGCTGATCATCTATCCCGCCTTGAGTTCACTGACTCTACTGATTTGCCACCCATTCGAGATGATTTTTTTGATGAACATCTTTTTACTATAAGCTAAATACCTTGCTATGCACATATCGTAAATTATTTGGTTTGTGGTGAACTTTCATCTGACTGGAGTGCACAAGATAAGCGTAAGTTCTTGGTTAAGGTACTTAATTTTTATTGGCTGATCCATATCTTTTCAAATACTGTCCTAACCAAATCATGAAACGTTGCATTCTTGAAAGTGAAGTTTCTAGTGTCTTAAATTTTTACCATAGTGCTGATTGTGGTGGTCATTTTTCTATGAAGAAGACAGTTGTGAAAATTTTACAATGTGGTCTTTACTGGCCCACTTTGTTCAAAGACACTAATAATTTTTGTCATTCCTGTGAAAGATGTCAAAAGTTAGGTGTTTTATCTCGAAGAAATATGATGCCTCTTAACCCTATTCTTGTTATCAAGATATTTGACTGTTAGGGTATCGATTTTATAGGTTATTTTCCCTCATTTTTTGGCTATCTTTACATCCTTTTAGCTGTTGATTATGTATCAAAATGGGTGGAGGCTGTAGCTTGTCGTACTAATGATAATACAACTGTGGTAAAATTCTTAAAAGCAAATGTATTATCTAGGTACGGTACGCCATGTGTCATCATTAGTGACCAAGGAACACATTTTTGTAATCGTTCTTTTGAAGCTTTGATGTACAGGTATGGTGTTATTTACAAAGTTTCTACTGCATACCATCCACAGAAAAATGGACAAGCCGAGCTAGCAAATAGAGAGGTTAAACATATTTTAGAAAAGACAGTTAACCCGATAGCAAAGATTGATCTCTACGCCTTTCTGATGCATTATGGGCATATTGCACTGCATACAAAACCATCTGAGGAATGTCTCCATATCGGCTTGTTTATGGGAAAGCTTGCCATTTACCTGTTGAGCTAGAGCATAAAGCTTATTGGGCTATCAAAGCCCTTAACTTTGATTTGAATGCTGCACGTCTCCAGAGAAAGTTACAATTGTCAGAAATAGAAGAGCTACAAAATGACGCATATAACAACTCCGGAATTTACAAAGTTAAAATGAAAGTAACTTATTATAAACATATCTCAAGGAAACACTTTGAGCCAAATCAACGGGTCTATCTTATGATTCTCGATTGCATTTACACCTTAGAAAGTTGAGATCTCGATGGACTGGTCCATTTATGGTAAGGCACGTTTTTCCTAATAGTGCTGTCGAAATAAAGGACTCCACTGATGGATGAACTTTCAAAGTGAATGGACAACGGTTGAAAAGTTATATGAAAAAGGTAGACCACTCTATGTACCTAGGCGAGATCCCTCTTGTGTATCCTGTCTATCATGCTTGATCAGGTTCAATTTATCTGTACCATATTTTATATTTTATCTTTTGACTTTTTATTTTTTATTTTATTTTCTTTCACATTTTATTTTACTTTATTTTCTTCTTTTTATTTTTTCTTCAGTGTGATTTTATTTCCCAGTCAAGTGGCGGATACGGTACTCTGTGACTATTAAAGTCGATTTCTCAGTTCCCTAAAAATTGTCCCTTAAACTGTGAATTCATCTCTTTTCTTTCTTTCAAAATGGATCACATTCTTGCCAACCTTAAAAAACGTTTTCCTTTATTGCCTCAAAATGCTCTACTTAAGATTTACAAAGCACAGTGTGAAAGATTAAGGTTATTAATGTTGGGTAATATACGTGTAGATCTTCGTTGGTTAATTGAAGCCAAGGTTCGATTATCAGGTGAATCTGTAAATGATTTTGTTTCTCATATGCCTGGTCTTGGAAAAAGCTTTTATGCTAAAAGGCGACGAGCAAAGAGGTTACAAGTCTATCATAAATGTGCTCGATGGAATTGTAATCGGAGTTGTCGTTCTTTAGAATTTATATCTAAAAATTGAGAAGACAAAATTCAGTTCATTAAGGATGGACTGAGTAAGGAGTCTTTAGATGATATCCTATTGACTCTTGAGACGCATCCCTATGGGCTCGTGCAACGTTAACTTCTCGATTTATGGAATAAATTCAAAAATGAACATCAACGGTATAGTCTCGGGAATCTGACTCTAAAAGACCCTGTTTGCCAATTTATAAGAAAATTAGATGGAAAGCCTATCCCCGACCCATAGAGGGCGTTTGAGCCATTACTAGACGTAAAATCAGAGGAAAATGTGAGCCATAATCACAACTACTTGTAAATACATGTGTTTTAATTTCAAACTTTATTTTATAAATAGTAAAGCTACTCATGTAGATGTCTTAAATTCAAATATTTTTGTTCAATAATGCATGTGGGTCATTATGTTTAAATTTTTGTGTTTTATTTTTAACTCTCTTCTGACAAACTATCGGGTTACCATAATCATAGTTATCATTTGGTACCCTATAAATACAGCACCTCATTTTTTTCATTTTCATATACTGAGATAAAGATAAGTGTAGATATGGAGAAAACCCCAGTTCAACAATTTCGAAATATATGTGTATTTTGTGGGTCTACCCTGGGGAAAATAAAGTGCTTGTAGAAGCAGCAAACAATCTAAGAAAATCATTAGCTGTAAGAAAAATTCATTTGATTTATGAAGGGGGTAGCCTTGGGTTAATGGGGTATATGTTAACAGCTGCACATTTAGGAGAAAGTCAAGTTTTAGGTATTATTCTTACAGCTTTAGCCGTGGAAAACTTGACTGGGAAAACAATAGGGGAAGCATTACGAGTCTCATCCATGCATGAACGTATAGTTAGAATGTTTTACAATACACACGTCTTTATTACTTTATCAGGTGATTTTGATACCTTGGAAGAAATTTTTCAAATTGCCTCTTGGGCCCAGCTGAATATCCACTGAAATCCCATAGGTTTGTTGAATGTTAATAACAATTTTTATCGCTTACTCTGTTTTCTTGATCAAGCTATGGAACAGAATTTTATTTCACATTCGGCGCGACAGATCCTAGTTTCTGCTATCAATGCGAATGAATTGATTGACAAATTATAGGCAGTTACCTACGAACCTGACCCAGCAATATCTCGAATCGATTGGTCAGTGGGCCTTAAAAAGCAAAAATTGGATCTGACACTTCGTTTGTAAATTTTTCTTTGTTTTATTTATCAGCATCGTCATTTTAGTTCATATTTGCTTAAGTTTCTCTCAGGTTTATTTATTTCGAATAAATTGACGTTTCAAGTAATGTTTCATATACTTTATCTCTTTCTATTTAAACATTGAGGACAATATTTCATCTGGTTTGGGGGGAGGATAGTAGACATATGTTGCATTTTGCATTTAAAAAAAAAAAAATTTGTGATCTGACATTTGATTAAATTGGCAAAGTAAAGTGTTTATTCTTGAACTTTTGAGACGCATTTTATGTCAAATTAGAATGGCAGAGTAAGGAGTTTTATTTCTAACTTTTGAAATGCATTTTAACTAACGTTTTGTTATTTTATTTTATATTTCATGCATTGTTGTTTATTGCTTGTAGTCTCGGTAATTCCTGTACAAAGGAATTTGCTTTTCTGCCTGGGTATAATTTCAAAATTGTTTAGGTTGAGTCACTGTTTCTATTTAGGTTACTAAAGAAAGACTTCTAAAATATTTTTGAGCACAATACTAAGTCTTGTGGTAAGACGGATGATTCAATTTATATAGCCAAGAGAATTCTTATGTTTAAGTATATATTTTTTCTAATCTCACATATCTTTTGTGAGTAAGTGGAAAGGTTGAGAAAATAGCTTATGAACCTTCATTGGTCCTTTGAATTGGTTAGTTTTTGTTTAGATTGATATTATTTGAATTACAAAATAAGTTGGTTGTATTTGTGTATAATATAATTTGGTGAGAAACCTTTGTAATGCTTCCTTATATTCTTAAAAACAAATAATTAAAAAAATACGAAAAAAGAAAAAAAAAGAAAGCAAAATACAAAAATATATATATATATATATATACAAAAAAAGAATAAATTAGTTTAATAAAGTCTTCATTCAATTTTAGAAGACAAAAAAAAAAATTTTTTGTAAGGCAATTTTTCTCACTAAGCAATATTGGTATTATTCTTATAAGACAATTGAAGTCCTAAAGCTGGTGCATGTTAAGAATAATTGATTTCTAAACAAATGATTTTCCTATCTTTGGATCAATGTTAGTTTATATATCTGTCCTTAAAATTGACTTTTTCTTGAGTGCTTAACTGTTTTTCAACTCTATAAGAGAAGTCCTAACCTTTTAAACAGTCATACACTTGTGAGTATATGGAGTTGAGGCTTTTACATGGAGAAATTCTCAAGGCTATATCTATTGTGGTTTGTGATAAGATGGTTATGGTTTAGTTCACACACACACAAATTTTAGAAGTTGTAATTGGAAAAACCATAATAGCAACAGTGATCTTGAACTGACGTTTTATTTGAAATGCTTAGATAGTTTTGCATATTCTACTTATGCTTGAATTGGTAGAGACTAGCAATAAGTTGGTTGGGGGTTGTGATGAGCACATGAAAATATATATTTATTAAGAGATTCAGTCACCATTTAGTGTTACTAATTTTAGCATTTTCTTGTATTTTAGCTTGAAATAAAGTGTTCTCCTTAAATTGTGGTTAATGAATATTATTTGTTTAGGGTTTAGGTAAAATGGACATAACTCTCAATGTAAAAATTGAAATGAAGAAATCCTTGAACCTCGTGCAACATGACTCAATATTACACAAACTTAAAGAATTGTTGAAAAGCCAAAGCCAACATGTTATAGGCCAAAAATTGAGATACAATAGAATCAGGCTACAACTTCAGCTCAGCTTGACCCAACTCACGTATTTGAACAGTATCTCACAAAATACATACTCAATTGGTATAATTCTTAAATTTTTTAAATAATGACTTAATTATCAACAACTCTTATGTTGATGGTAAAGTCCAAATCAGCCGTTATCATGGACCAAATTGCATTACAAGTGGGTAAAAAGGTTGTTAGTCGAATACTAATGTATCTTTGCAATTTTGCTCATATCTCATTGGATACTCATCAAATTTTCATGAAATTGGTGGCTATGAAAAGAAAAGACAAAATTCTACAACTTTCATGTCGGACAAAGAGGCTACATCGATCATTTATATTATTAAAAATGTATTGTAAGTGGGTAAAAGTTGTTAGCCTAAAATTATAGAAGATTGATGTCACACATGACATATTTCTATTCATTACCTATATAAGGACACTCTTAGGATGTTTTCAACATTAAATAATTCTCCCTTATTTTCTTCCTATTAACATGTATTGTAATCTAGGCTAGAGTTCTTGGCAAGGCTAAGAGATGAACTTTTATGTGTAATAAATCTACTTATATGCTTTGATTCGTTGTCAAAAGCTACAAATGTTGTAAGTTTGGTTTTGATTAAAATCTTATCTATTTTATTTTCTATAATCCAAAGGTTATATTTCTCATATCTCATATATGTTCAGTCATACTTTTCTTATGTGATTCTTGTTGAATTATAATTGTTATTGGTGACATTGTTTTATATGTTAATCTTTTACTGCAATATTGTCGATTGATATATTGTCGATCTTAGATAACTTGGATAAATGAACATGAGTTGTGTTAATATTTGTAAAAAAGTTTAGTCATATCAAATGCATGTGTTATCAAATGTGCTATATTTTAAATATTTTCAATTGATTGTGTAGATGTAAAAATGTCAATTGAGTTATAAACATTGAATCAAAGTGTAGAGTAGATTTATAAAGCATAATTTTGATTCTCGAAGCCTTATTTAAATCATCATAAGACATTCTCCTCAGTTCATAGACAATTCTATCTCATCTACTTAAACCAATTAGTTAATTTTTCCCTTGCTACTGATTTAATATTTTTACTTCACCAACCTATTTTGCTAAAAGCTTTCTCGTGGGATCGACACCTTAATCTATACTGCGATAGCCGCATTATATTTTGAGCGTAAACAACGGTTATAATAGATGTCGCAGTAGGTAGAGCACTAATGAGCAAGTCAATTGATAAAGCATATGACCTGCTTGAAGAGATGGCATCCAATAGTTATTAATAACCAGCAGAGAGAATAACCCCAAGAAGAATTACAAGCACACATAATGAAAAGGCACTCATCTCACTAGCTGCAGAAATTAACCTATTAACCAAGAAAATTAATGCCATTAAAATAATGCTATGAAGAGAGAACTGGTTATTTGTAATTTCTATAGTGACAACCATCCAAGTGACTAATGCATGGAGCCTATGCACTATATAGAGAACTATTTAGTACAGCAGTACAATCCTTATACCAACTTTTATAATTCAGATTGGATAGACCCTCATAGCATGCCAACACGAACTCAATAGCATATTTAAGAGAAACCAGGCCCAGAGGAAATGTTTAAGCAGTACATAAAGCAGATAGATGCCTTTCTTCAAAGCCAAGCAACCTCTATAAGGACATTAGAGATAAAAGTGGGCCAATTACCCACGTCATTAAACAATCATCCAAAAGACCCATTGACTAGCATTATAAAGGCAAATTTAAGGGGAAATAATAAGTAATTCCAGAAAATCACTTTGAGGACTACACAAGAACTGCCAACAACTGCTAAAACATTTCAACCTAAGGAGAGCCATGATATAGTAATAATAACAAAAGAAGATGAGTCAACTATAGAACAAAGGGAATTAGTGGCACTTCAAAGCAAAGACAATCCATATATTCCACTGCCATCTTTCCCATAAAGACTCTAAGAAAAGAACCTTGAACATCAGTTTTGTTTCAATAATATCTCTTAATGTTTTAAGGTTGACATGATAAGTCTTGAAAATCCACCATCACCTTCTAAAGTAAAACTAATGGAAGCCCTTCAACTGTAAGGTCATACAAATTGTGTAAGTTAAAAAAAAAAAGAAGGGGCATGACAAGATATTCCAGTCTAAGATTAAAATCTTTTCGATAAGGCTCAAATCACAGTGGTTGGGACCGTGTCTACAATATTTTTTCATGGAGCTATAGAAGTTGAAGAAAATAAATATAAAAGCTCCTAGACATCGATTGAAGTACCATAGGTGCGACACTACTGACATATAGTTTGATCCTCCATGAGTACTAGGAGACGTCAAGCTAATGACATTAAATCAAACGCTTCTTGAGAGACAACCCAAGCAATTTTTTATTTTTTTATGCTGCTTATTTTTATTTTTACTTTCCTTTCTTTTATTTTAGTATTAAATTAATAAGACGAGGATTTAAAGAGCAGCACAAGTAATTTGAAGCATTAGAAAATAGGAAAATTCAACACCGTCACATCAAGGTACAACGCTACAATGCTAAGCCTTCATATACTATGGAAGTATAGGGAAGTTTCTTATTCTCATTTTTATTTTTGACATTGGGAAAAATGTCTAATTTAAGTTTAGGGGTAGGAAACACTTTCTTGTATTTATTTTTACTACATGATTTGATTGATTGTCTTGTAGGTTTTGTTTTAGTATTTGTTAGATTGTTAAGATGATCATTAGTCTATGATAAAAAAAAAAATACATGGCTGAATTTATTTTCACAAATCCCTATGATATGATAGATACTTAAGATAATTTAGGTTATCTAAGTTTTGGAACAAGTTCGACCTTATTTATAATAACCATTTTTTAGCACTTTATAAGCATAAGTAGCTATAACTATTACTTAGAGATACCATGCTTTAGAGAGTACACTCAAGTCTCAAAGACCAACACTTTAGAATTTGTCTTTAGTTACCACTTGAGGCGAAATCTTAGGAAACACATGAATAAGAAATTACATTAAGCCATCTTTGGATCGATTGAGCCTTTCTAACCTACCTTAATTGTATATTTATCCCAAGTACCCTATTTTGAGCCTAATAACCTCCCCTCCTTTTTTTTTTTGTTTAACCACATTACAAGCCCAAGACTTAAAGTTTATTTATCTAAATATTTACCCAAAACACTATATACCTTGTATTTACTTAGAAATACTGTTGAAAGGAAAAGGTTGTGGTGATATGAGAAAAAAAAGATTGTGTGGTATTTGTTAATCTATGTTTGGGGGTATTCCAAAAAAAAAAGAAAAAAAAAGAAAGAAAAATTCCCATAGCTGAAGAAAAAGAAGGAATTCTTTGAAAAATAAAGGTTGAAAAGAAAGATGGAAAACAAAAGTTTGGGGGAAGAGATTTCTACATAAACTTTAAGTGTTTATGTTGTGATTTAACCTAAATTCTTTATTCTTTTATCCCACCTTGACCCTAGCTTTACGTTATAAGTTAAGTCCTAGATAGATCCTTAGACATATGATTTCCTACATTAGTGGAGAGTGATTGAAAAGACAAGCCTATGGAAGTGTCCTTGTACAAATTAAATGTCGAGACATCATCTTTCATATACAAACTTAAGTATATAGTAAATCAAAGTATAATTTTAGCCATTGCTTGCACCTTGCACACATACACACGGTGATTATCTATGAGAAAGAATTAAGGACTAACTGAAGATAATTAGAATGGTTAATAGTTATTTATCTACCTTAGGACTTGTTCTATATCAACAGCCTTTGAGACAATAATTATGATCATCGAATCAACCTAGCATGTTATGTTTTAATTTATTTTTTTTACGTTTTCATTTTATTTAGAGTAAAGTATAATATCTTTAAATTCTCTCTTTGATTTTATTTTTCATTACTTGAGGGTGAGCAAATGGTTAAGTTTGAAAGAGTTTGATAAGTGTAAAATGTATCTATTATTTCTACTCCCTTAACTTGATTAATTGCTCATTTTCATAATAATATTATGCTTTTTATATGTTTTATTGTTATTTTGTAGGTTTGGAGTCAATGAAGTAAATAGAGATGAAAATCTAAAGAAAATAAGGCAAAACATCAAATTGCTATAGTACCTTGGTACAATGAATCGCTACAGTATCATATTAACAGTGATTTACTACAATAAAATCTCTGAAATGGTAATTAGTGCTTCGCTCCAGTGAAATTTCAGCATCCAAAGCTTTTGCTTCAATAGTGAACATTGCGTAAGAACAGTACATGGAACAGTATTCCGTTGAACGATGATCGCGCTATAATAAAAAAAGAAAAACAACTGCAATACTCTAACCAATCCTTTTATAAAGCCTCTTATTTTAGACCTAAAGAACACACAACTTAGGGCTCTTAGTGTTAGGGTCAGTGCTTATGTGTCATCCCTGAATGTACATATACTTTTGTATTTATACAAGTATATATTCCCATCAAATCGCTAATACCCATTTATACGGTATCATGCAATGTAACATTACAGACATTGTATGATCTGAAAGAGTTCAGATAAGATCTAAAAGAGTTTAGATAAGGGCTCATAGTTAGTCACGCTGAGAGATATAAATGCTAAATGTTAGCACAACTAATTGTTAGTTAGTTATAATACTCAGCAGATCCAAGAGTTGGAGCCTTGTCTGTAATGGGACATAGACCTGAGAATATACCAGTAACTGTATAGTTGCAAGAGTTACAATCGGGTGCCAGGAAATGCTAGTTACGTAAGTATGTTCTCGAATTATTGTCCTTGATCTATGTCTATCGATGCGGGTCTGTCGGTGGATACTTTTAATATATAGATCAGCATATGTTGTACTTATAGAGTATAGATGGTCATTCTAGCCGACCGTGAGCTTGGAGCTCGTATTGACCAATAGGTATCCAGTTAGGACTGGATAAGGGAAAGACTCACGAGGGCCTTTGATAGACATCCTATGCAAGTCATCAACAAAGAGTCCTCTCGAGTTGAGTAGTATACGTGGTCCTTTGACCTGAGTGCCACAGTGGGCTTGTAAGTGATCCACTATACTTTGGTTCCACGCATGTCACTGACCTTTCATAGTGTATCCACTGGGTGTCGCTGGGTATGGTCTGATGCTTATAGAGTTCGATGTGTGCAGATATGAGATCCGTCAGCTCGCATAGGGAGTTTGATATCCAAATACTTCGAGATTGTATCTTAGAAAGTCTTATGGTCACAAGCATTAACCCAGGAAAGAATTTTCGCCTGGGTAGAACAATATGGTAAAAGAGTTTGAACATATTATTCTATGAGATGCTAGTGTAGAGATAATACATGGATGAGCACTAGAGATTTGACGGTGAAAATCTATATCCCCGCACATCCAGGATATCATGACGGAAGGACTATACCTATGCATTGTAACCTCAACTTGCATGGTTTAACGCACTAATTTATAATATCCATGACGTATGCGTGGGACATTGTTTACAGACTCATAGAATAGTTTTATTTGACAAATCGAGCGTAGAACCTAGTGTTTAATCCAACAATATTCAGCACTACCATGAGAATTCATGCGTGTCTGTATTTAAATGTTAAATACAACAATTAGTTAATAATTGTTATTTACTAATTGTATAAGGACACGTGGTGTATTATAGATCCTCAGTTGAGTTTATCAAAGTGTAAAATTTAGTGGGATCCACTAAGGGTAGACTTGGTAACTATTTATGAGGGGCAAAATAGTCATTTCATACTTTAATTATTTAATGGTTAAATAATTAAAATATCTCTCTTATTATATTATATTATTATTATTTATAATATATAATAAATTATATTAATATTAATATTATATATATAAAGAAAGAGAAAGAGGTGAAGAAGTGTGTTTTTTAGGGGTGTATGTGCATTTGGCCGAGAGAAAGAGAAGAGAAATGGAGAAGAAGAAGAAAGAAAAAAAAAATAAGAAAAAAAATAGAAAAAAAATAAAATTGCTTCATTTTTCTCTATGGTTCCAATTGGAGCAATTGTGAATTGCTTCCAATTCTCCATTTCTTATCCTTTTAGAGAAAATGATGAAAACACACACCAGGGCATTTTGGAGTTTAAGAGTTAAACCCAGTGTTGGATATAGGGCTGCTGTTCTAGCTCATCAAGCCCACCGAGTTGGTGACTAGAACTGCTTGCGAGTTGGTTTCCATGCAGACTTCGAAAAAATAGGTGTATAATATTACATGTTGAGGTGAAACGTATAATATGTCATACGTATTTTATTGTGTTTATTGCTACCCTACTTGTATATTAATATATGTTATGTATTGTGTTTATTGCTATTTTTATGCTTCTGCCATGTATAATATGTATATGAAACGTATTTTAGACAATATACACAATAGCATATGCATACACCTACATGTATTAGATCCCCGACAACAATGACCAGCCTAATGGGTAAAGGAAGAACCTCTGAAGGCCTATAAGGTCTTTATAGAGATGGGGGCAGGGGTTTGAATCCTTGGGGGCGCAGGTAACCTGAGTTGGTTGTGTAGGTGCGCCAGTGCCTGACTAGTGGTGACTAATGGGGATGGTAATCCCGGTGCTGGTTAAAATAAAAGGTTAGTAAGCCCCACACAGCCTGACAAAAAGGTCGACCCTTTTATAAAATTATATGGGGCCTACCAACACCTTGGTCCACCAGCTGGGTGATACCTCAGAGCCACTGGCGCCTCGCTCACAGAATCCTCAGGTTACCTGCACCCCCAACCATGTCAAACTTGAGATCTCATCCCTTATAAGCCTTTAAGGTTCGATGGTTACCTGCACTAACACCTTGGTACCTGATGGGTATAACCATCGAACCTTAAAGACTTATAAGGGATGAGATCCCACATTCGACACAGTTGGGGACGCAGGTAACCTGAGGATTCTGTAAGTGGGGCGCTAGTGGCTCTGAGGTGTCACCCAACTAGTAGACCAAGGTGTTGGTGGGCTTTACACAGTCTTGTAAGTTATTTTAGAGTATATGAGATCCACCAACTCCTTGGTCCACCGACTGAATGACACCTCATAGCCATCGACGTCCCAGCAAATAATACCTATGCGCGAAACCTCAAGAAATCAAACCCGAGAACTCTTCCATATTATGCCTTACGAGTTCGTCCTAGCACACAATAGTGATGGGTACAAAGACGAACTAGTAAGGCACAATATAGAAGAGTTTTAGGGTTTGATTCCTTAAAGGTTCACGCATGAGTATTATGTGCTGAGATGCCGGTGGCTCAAAGGTGACATCCAGTGGTGGACCAAGGAGTTAGTGGGTCCCACACACTCTTACAAAAAGGTCGGTCTTTTTGTCAGAGTGTGTGGGCCTCACACAGTCTTACACTTAGAGCCACAACATAGAAGAAAAACAACTTTAGAGAGAGAAACAAGAAAAATTAAATAAAACAAAAGATTATTGACGAATCTTTGGCGCATCAACCAACTACGAATTGACATCTATATTGGTTTGCTTTTGATTGTATCATGTTTATTTTATTTTTCAGCCATAATTCTCTTATTACCATAAGCTAAATTTATTTTCTAAGGCTATTACTTAAACTCAATATGTGAACTTAATTGTTATATCTTTTTAATATTTATTTGAACTCAACTCTCTATTATTCAAATTATATGTTCTTAATGCTTCATAATATCTAATCAATATTATGATTGATTTGATAAACTCAAAAAGGCATCATTGTATTTAGACCTAAATAATTTGATGTATGATTGCAGAGTAACATTCAATGTTACATATGCAAGTTTCAAATTAGGATAAGAATATACTTAATTGACATATATAGTTAATAACACTTGTTCTTAATGAATCTTAATTTATTACAAGTACCATAGGAATATAGGTATTTAGTAAATTAAGATATACTTTCATGACCTTGAGAGAGATTTGTGAATACATTAGTATTTTGATCGATAATAATTATTAAGAGATATAAATATTAAAGGATTAATCTTTAGAAAATATATCGAAGGATGGTAATTAACTTATGTTTTTTCTATCTTGCTATATTCTTATTTTATTTGAGTTGTGTCATTTATTTTATGCACTTATATTATTTACAATTTGAAGATTTGATTTTTCGAGATAATTACTTGAAAGATATAATTTTAGTACTTGATAGAAAATAAAAATTATCTCTGTGAGTTCGACATCTGACTTAAAAGCTCATTTATTACTTGTTACGATAGCATATACTTGCATTAATTGTGTGTTATAAAAATATTGCATCACCACCTACAGCTGCCGCTCGCCGCATGCCTCCAGTGATCATTGCCGTCAATCAATGTCTGTCATTTCTATTGGTCATTGCCTAGCTGTCACTACTCACCTTCGTCAGATAATGACCCGTAGACAGTGGTTAGAGTCCTATCATTTCACATTTTTGTATTTTCTATTTTAATACTGTATAAATAAAATTTGTTATAACTTAATGGTGAGAACTCTTACTTCTTATGTGTTTGACCAAAGTTCAAGTTCTGTCAATAGTGTTTTTAAAATTATTAACTTATAATTTTAAGGACAATATATTAATAGAGTTACAAACTCATACAAAAATATAAATTTGGAATATCTTACTCGGTTAAAGTGCGTAGTCCTTAATTTTGAGATTAAAAGATCAATTGTTAGTACCCAACGCTTTCGTATAATATGCATAAATACCCAACTATTAAGAACATTCCATTAAAATTAATAGATTCAATGTCGATTAGCATCAAATAATCATTTTGCCCTTTACATGTTAAATAAGGCTGAAATGACTGACACTTGCACAAATTTCAAAGTTTTGACTTTAAATATAATAAATAATAAAAATTTAAATTAAATTAGAAAAATAGCAAAAAAAATATTAAAAAAAAAAGTAAATTTGATCAACCACGTGATCGCTTAGTTCAACAGCCAGTTTAGGTGGCCATTTGGCCACTCGTTCAAGTGGCCATTTTGGCTGTCGATCTAACCAATCATTTAAGCCGACTGTATTTTTTTTCTTAATTTTATATTTTTAATTGTTTATCATTTTATTGTATTATATTATTTTACTTATCATATTATATTATTATTTTTTTGAATTTAAATGTTTAAAGTGTGAAAATATATTATTACCCTTGGATTTGTTAATTTTAACGACAAATGAATGGCAATTGGACATTCGTACATATTTTACAAAAATAATTGAATATTAGCATTTATTTTTCAAATTTATATGTATTAATTGTAATTAAGAAATACCTTAAAGGTATTAATGATAACATCCCAGTGAAATTTTATTTTAACCCTTTTAGTGAATTTTTTTAATTTCTACTATTAAAATTAATGAAAATCAGATGAAAGCCTTCTTTATAAGTTTTAATTTAATTTATACTTTTTTCTAATTAAAACGAGATGATTTTTTATTTTTATTCTTTTTTAGCGTTAAAATTAACAAAAATTATTATTTAATAATAAATATAGATAAAATTTTAAAAAATATTAAAATTTATATATCCTTTTCTTAAAATTTTAAAAATTCAAAAGTTCTTTTTTTAAAAAATAAAATATAAAAATTTTATATTATTTTACTCATCCAATTAAATGATGTCAAGTCTATTAATATAAATGTGTTTATATATATATAAATAATCTATATTGTAGTACTTTATTCAAAAATAAAAAATATATGGTAGGATACTATTTTCTTAGTCAATCGATGCAAAGACGTATACACGCTCCATGGACTGAAAGGGACGTTTAAACTAAATTATTCGTGTAATCATGTTACCTTTTGCGTAGATCTGTTACTGACCAAAAATTATTATGGTTATTGGAGGAAAACATTTTGATTATTTTATAAAAATACTTTTTTTCTTTCTGTTTTTTAAGAAAACAGAGGGAAAAAACGCGCACACAAAGTTCCCTTAACTCGTTCACATTTTCTTGTGCTCTTTTTTCTTCTTCATTAATTCTAAATAGGTTTTGATAGACGTGGGAACGTTTGTTTTCAACTTTGAAATCATTGCAGCGAGGAAAAGGGGCTCCCTGCCATAAAATCATGCAAGATTGACGATGTGAAATTACATGAAGGCTCTTCAAATGGTTGAAGAACTAGCTTGGGGACAAATTATTCCTTCCAGGAATCCCTTTCCTGGTTGCTTTCTAGCACTTCAGTCTATTTCATTAGTCTATATGCTATGTATGATATTAGCTTGGTATATAATTTACCCCTGAAATTTGCCAAATTTCATCCGTCTCTAGCTACTGAACCTGTAAGTCAACATTGCAAGCGCGTAAGCACTCTATTGGATGCTTGCTAATGATTATGCAACTATCACCAAACCTTTAGCATTTGATTCCATCCAGTTATTACTGTCAAATTACAGCCATCACCACTCCTGAAACACCAACATCTTGTGAAGAGTATGGAAGAGAAAAGCTAAATGAAACCCAAGAAAGCACAACAAACTAATTATGCATAAGAGATATATACTCGAAGAGAAAGAGGCCCCATTTACCTAAAGCCAGTCACTGTGGCTTCTTCGTGCTTTTTCATTTCCGGTTCAAGCAAAAGCATCGTCAATGGGCCCTAACAAGAATAATTCAAATTAAATTTGCATATCTGACCCGCCGGAATTAGCCATAATAAAGTCTTAAATCGGATTGTTAATAAACGAAGGAAGTGTGAATATGGGATTAAAATCATAAAAAAATTCATAACAAATATATTCAATCTCACCCAGAACAAATAATTTACAAATGCATTGACAATCTAATTATAGAATTTGTTTCTTTTAAAAAAAAAAATTAATTCTAGTCTTTAAATCAGTTAATGTTTATTCTACGAATTTATCATTTCCCAACAAAAAGTAAGGCTTTAATTGTGTGGGGGGATAGTTATGAGTTACGTGTTTTGCCTCTGAATTCAGATGTGAAGGCAATTTCTGTCTGCAAGGTACAAGCAAGAGAAGCTAAGGAAGAAAATTTAGAGAGAGAAAGAGAAAGTCTGGGTCAGCAAAATGGGCACCGATCAAAGGTCAGCAAAATGGGCACCGACCAAAGGACAAAACAATTGAGTAGTAACAGTTGAGAAAAGTGATACGGGATTTTGGATTGAAATTAGTTTTCACTTTTGTTGTCTCTGAAAGTCACACGTAAAGAGAAATTTCCTTTTTTATCCTTTGTTTAAAGAAAATAGTTATATATGTTAATAGTTTGAATGTGGGATTTGGATATTCTCTCTTGATCTGGCAATGGACCAAAGAAATCTACGTTCCTCCGATAAGTATATACAATTCATCTAATCATAAGTTGTGAATATTTTAAAAAGACATATATATTATTTAATAAATATTATTTATGATGTATTGTAAATTATATCATGTATCACAATTTTATAATATATTATAAATAATATAAAACTCATAAATTCACATAATAATATTATTCGTTATATAATAAATTATATAATTTATTATAATAATTTCATATATATCTAAAATATATTGCAGTTAAAGGTATTCTCAATTTCGTAGTAAAGGAGTTGGGTGATAATCACTTTCCTTGGGTCAAAGAAAGAAAAATCATTTCTTAAATGCTTTAATTATTATTGTATTAGTGTTGACCATTTCTTTAATATTAGAACTCTGAATATGTCATTTTTGGGAATAGATCATCTAAGATGATTGATAAGTATTATATATATATAATATTATATTTTTTAAATTTTGATAATTAATTATTTTAAATATAAATATGTAGTTTTTTTTTAAGTGTATTAATATTATTTTATAAATTTTAAATTAATAAAGTTATTTAAAATAAAAATTCAAAGAAAATAAGATAAAAAAATCAATATGCTACTAAGAATTACTATAGTATATGCTATAATTCCTCTTTTCACTTTATGCCTTTATATTGAAACCCATTTTTGAAACTTATAAAAAAGAAATTAAAAGCCTCGTTTAGAAGTGAGAATGAAAGCATGAAATTGAGAGAGAAACAAAGGATTTTAGTGAGAGAAACACATTGAAGCTTAGATTTGGACAAAATTATTGAAGATTGAAGGCTTCTTAAGATTTCTCCAACTAGTTCTTTTTTCTCTCTCTACTTTATTTATATTTATTTCAAGTTTGCAATATGTTTTGTGTTTGGATGGATGTAATTGAATATTTCCTTATAGATTGCTAGATTATATGTTCTATAGATTGATAGAACTCTATTGAACACTATGTGTTGATGTTATTTTGTAATTAATGACTATTTAATGTTTATTCATTTATATTTTTTATGTGCTTCGTGCTTCTAATTTTATTAGAAAATTGATTAGATATTTAAACAAATTAGGTTATGTACTTGAGAGAGTAATCCATATGTTGGTTGTAAAAAGTATAACTTTAAGTTGCTTGAGTTAGGAGACTAATAAATTTAGGATAGTTATATAAGAGTAACTTAATACATGTTTGTATAATGGGGTAGATAAGGATATCAACTTAGTTATATATGCATAGGGTCTTATTCAACACTCGAGAGAGTTAATAAGATTAATTATACACCATTGATTAATGAATATATAAAACTAATTGTTAATCACTAATGATAAAGACCATATGAACAATGAGGGAAATCAAGTCCCTAGAACCAATTGCCACAGAACTCTCATATCTTTAATTTGCCAAGTTATTTAGTTTTAAGCATTTTTAATTCTATAATTCAACTTAACCTTAGATTGGCTTAGATAAACATAGGTTGCCATACCATAGTATTTAGCATTGATTTAGGATGCAATTCTCGTAGAACGATACTCACTCATCATTGTGCTATTTGATCACAACCCATGCATTTACAATTTTATTTCACTCGTGTATAATTTCGTAAACAACCTCCCCTTAAAAAAAATCTTAAATGTTACTACAAAATTGATATGTAATTACTTTTCAAACATTGGCTCTTATACCATTTTTATTGACGGATCTAAGGCACGTGTGGGTGTATACATGTGCATTTATGTGTATTGCCTAACGCTGCAGAAGCGTATAAATTTTACAATAAACATAATAAATACAATATATTAATAACATTAATATATTTGAAAGGTTAAAGAACTCACCATAATGTGTAACGTTATACACGTATTTTTCTAGAGTCTGCATGGAGACCAACTCGTGTGCAGTTCTAGTCACTAACTTTATAGGCTTGGTGAGCTAGAACAGCAGCCCGATATTCAGCCCAGGATTAACTCTTAATCTCCAAAATGGCCGAGAGTGTGTTTCTATCCTTTTTTCCAAAATGATAAGAAATGAAGAATTTGAAACAATCTACCATTACTTCAATTGAAATGATAGAGAAAAATGAAACAATTTCATTTTTTCTCTTTTTTCTTCTTCTCCTTTTCTCCTTCTCCATTTCCTCTCTTTTCTCTCTGGCAACAATTGCCCACTCACTCTCCCTATCTCTTTCTCTTTCTCTTTATATATATATATATATATATATATATTATAAATAATAAGGTAATAATAATATAATATTATATTATATAATATAAAAATAGAGATATTTGATTATTTAATAATTAAATAATTAAAATGAGAAATGACCATTTTGCCCCTCATAAATAATTACCAAGTTCACCCCCTAGTGGGTCCCACTAAATCTCACACTTAGGTAAACTCAACTGAAGGTCCACAATGCGCTACGTGTCCTTATATAATTAGTAAATAATAATTATTAACTAATTATTGTATTTAACACTTAAATACTGACACGCATGCATTCTTGTGGTATTGCTGAATATTACTAAATTAAACAATTTAATCTGGCACGCTGCCTCAGTGCACAACGAGTATACTCCATATCGCGAGACTCCCTAGGTCCTACGCTCGATTCGTCAGATGGAACTATTCTATAATTCTATGAGTAATGCCCCACGCACACATCATGGATATTACAAATCAGCGCATTAAACCATGCAAGCTAAGATTATAACACATATGTATAGTCCTTCCGTTATGATATTTTGGATGTGTGGTGATATAGATTATCACCGTCATATCCCCTAGTACTTATCCATATCTTATCTCTATACTCGTATCTCACTGAACAATATATGTAAACTCTTTTGTCATATTGTTCTACCCTGGCGGAACTCTTTACCGGGATTGATACTTGTGGCCACATAATTTTCTGAGATACAGTCTCGAAGTATTTAGATATCGAACTCCCTATACGAGCTGACGAATTTCATATCTGTACACACTGGACTCCATAAGCATCGGACCATACCCAGCGATACCCAACGGTCACACCATAAAAGGTCTGTGACATGCGTGGAACCAAAGTATGGTGGATCACTTACAAGCCCACCGTGACACTAATGTCAAAGGATCACGTATATTACTCAACTCGAGAGGACCCTCCGTTGACGGCTTGTATAGGATGTTTATCAGATGCCATCGTGAGTCTATCTCATATCCAGTCTTAACTGGATACTCATATGTCAATACAAGCTCTAAGCTCACAATCGACTAGAAACGACCATCTATACCCTATAGGTATGACATATGCTGATCTATATTAAAAGTATCTGCCGACAGACCTGCATCGACAAAAATAGATCAGGGACAATTATTCGAGAACATACTTACACAACTTGCATTTTCTGGCATCCGATTACAACTCTTGTAACTCTGCAGTTACTAGTATATTCCAAGGTCTATGTCCTATTATAGGCAAGGCTCCAACTCTTAGATCTACTAAGTATTATAACCAACTAACACTTAACTGTGCTAACATTTAGCATTTATATCTCTCAACGTGGCTAACTATGAGCCCTTATCTAAACTCTTTAGATCTGATCCGAACTCCTTCAGATCTACAATGTCCGTAACGTTATATACATAATACCATATATATGGATATTAGCAATTTAATGAGAATGTACACTTGTATAAATACACAAGTATATGTACATTTAGGAATGACACGTAAGCACTGATCTTAACACTTTTATATCTCAACCAATAAAAAAAATGATAGCTTAATATCATCATTAATTGTACTACATATTCTTAGCTAATTATATATATATATATAAAATTAATATATATATAATAATAGAAAATGCATATAAATAGTCCACTTGAAAAATTCATAACCATTTTTAGTTAACTATTTGGCTATACTTTATTAGCTAAGAAGACAATAAATAAATGAAATTGCCCTTGTTAATAACACAATCTAAATAATTTGTTAATTTAGTTAAATCAACCAAAAAGGTTGTCGTTGTCTAAATAGATCTTAAAAAGTCTTTATAGATTGAGAATAAGAAATTTTGTGAATCAATTTACAAAAACAAATTATGATTTATATGATTATTTTTTATATTTATTGTTGTTTTGTATGTATAATAAGAGTAAATAATGTATTTTAATTTTTTTTTTTGTGGTTAGTTTATAAAAATAAAAATATAAAATATAATAATAGTGTATTATAATGAATTAGAGAAGAAATATAATGTGTCGGTGAGAAAATATGGTGAATCCAAAAAACGAATGAAATTAGGGTACAAAAAGAAAAAAAGGAAACCTAGAATAGCTCGTACCTCAGCAAGGTGCAAAAAGAGCTGCGTGCCATTTCTTGCACTATACGATGAGGCATGCAGCCTCTCCTCGTGCCACACGCAAGATGCAAGTAGGGGTCAAACACCATTTCTTGTATGAGCTGCCCTTCCTAGCACCTTGTGCAAAGTGTAGGGTATTCTGTATATTTATTTTGTCATTGATTTCATTCTTTTTGTCCACTTTTGAATTTTTACTTCCCAATTCGTCTTTTTCGCTTCCAATTATCAAAATGTCAGTGCATAAGCAATTGATTTACTTGTTTAAGTTTAGATGTTGAGGGAGAATAACCTTACCGCTAATCTCTCTATAAGATTAGCCTTTGCGTTGATACTCTTTAATGTGGTTTTATGTGCCCTAATACCACCATGAATTTGTATTTAACACCTTAAGATCCTCATGCGCGTGTAGAAGACATAACTCACAAATAATTAAGAAACACACAAGATTAACACACCAATAAAGATTAAAAAAATAATAAAACACAAGATATGTGTTGTTCGATCAAAATTCCTACGTTCATGGAGGATCTATGATCCAACTTTTTTTATTAAACAAATCACAAAGTATCTCCTTACATCACCATGATCTTACAAGACTTCTCAGTATCTCTCATTGTAGACCTCTAAGTATCTCTCTAGATGATTATGATCTTTAAAATACTTCTCAGTATCTCCCACCCTATAAGAGTTTTTTACCTGAAGAATATAATAATAACTTGAGCCTTTTTCAAAAAGATTTATGGTGTTCCTTTTGTTCACTCAAGAACAAAGACACCTTCAAAGGTTACACTCTAGTGCGCCGGACATTTAATGAGAACCTAGCTCCTATGTTTTCTCTTATGCTTACATCTTGAAACTTTGAGTGCTTTGGCTATCTCTAAGGGTTTATATTGTTAACATGTTTTATGGTCTATGCATATGATTGTGCATATGTTAAAAATTTTCAAATGCATATCTAACATACATTATACAATGGAATAAAATAATATAATCAACATATACACACTAAAACTGAATCAAAAATAGTACGAGAATAAAAAATATACCCTTGTAGACTATTTGCTAAAGATTGTTGTACTTTGAAACTTTTTGAGCTCAAATGAAGTCCTTTCTTGAATAATTCTAGACTTTAATATTTGGTGAGATTAAAGTAACTAGAATGGTAGCCTTTGATGTATATTTTATGTAAGAATAAAAAAAATTCAACACATGACCTAGTTGAAGCATTAAATGCTTCAAATAGTATTTTAGGACCTAAATGTAACTTTTTTAAAAGTTTGTATTTTCTCTCTTCTCATTGCACGAATTTTTCATTCAAAATGAATTCTATAACAAATGAACTCATTCATTTATTTTTATTTAGTTTGACACTTTTATTTTGAACACATGTTCATCATAGAGTTAAACTTTGACCATGCAAGGCCATGTAAGCTTATTCATGGGTGACAACTGTCACTTATGTTTTCTATGCAAACACTTTACATAGATGATATTTGTCACATGCATGTCCATGCATGCCTCTATTTGTCACACAAATGGTCATGCATGGATGCCATGCGTGCAGTTGCACTTTTTCATGCAATAGAGACCTAATTGCAACATTTGCCAACTATGTTTCCCACTTTTTAAATAGGTCTTAAAACATATTTTGCTTTTTGAAACCTTCCCGGATTGATCCATACAATTCGTACTGCTCCCTCAGTGTTTAACGAGTACACTATATATTATGAGACTCTCTAGGTTCACCTCCGTTTGTCTTATGAAATATTTCTACAAATGCGTGAATAATGTCTCACACATACGTTACGGATATTAGAAAATAGAGTGTTGAACCATACAAGTTAAGGTTAACAATATTCGTATAATCCTTCCATCATTATATCTTAAAGGATTACAAATATAGATTATGATCGTCAAATCTCTATATGCTCAACTGTGAACTTATCTCTAGATTCGTATTTTCATAAATAATATTCACAAACGCTTTTGTGATATTGTTTAACCCTATGGAAAATCTTTTTTTTGGAGTTTCCGTTTATGGCCATAAGACTTCCTAAAATACGTTCTTAGAGCACCTGAATATACAACTCACCCATATGAGCTGATAGATCCCATATCTATGCATACCAGACTCCATGAGCATCAGACCATACTCAACGACACCTAGCGTTTAGGCCATGAAAGGTCTTTGACATGCGTGGAACCAAAATATGGTAAATCACTCATAAGTCCACCATAGCGCTCAGGTCAAAGAATCACGAATATTATTTAACTCAAGAAGACCCTCCATTGAAGGCTTCATGGGATGTCTATTAGAGGTCTTTGTGAGTTTATTCAGTATTTAGTTCTTACTGAATACTTGCATGCCTACATGGACTTTCACTAAGCCCATGGTCTACTAAGACTAGCCCACTGATCCGAAAGGAATACTGATCAACCTATGTTGATAACCATGGTTCAGGAATGTAATTTTCGAAAACATATTGTGCAATAACATTTCTTAGCACCATTTTGCAACTCTTTGCAACTATATAATTATTATAATATTCTCAGGTTTTTGTCCCTATTTCAAACAAGGTTCCAACTATTTAGAATTGCTAACTTTTAGAGTTGGCATAAACTCTTTTAAATCAAATCTAAACTCTTTTAGATCTAAAATGTACAAAATGTTACAAGCTTCTTACCATATAAATAATAATAATTGATGAATAAAAAAATATTTATTGTATAAATATTAAATAAATAAATATTTATACAATAATTTGAATGGCACGTAAGCACCATTCCTAACATATATGTTGCTTATAAACCTAAATATCCTAAACCTAGTTGAAATAAGAGTCCTTACTTGTAAAGTCCTAATCCTACTTAAAGAAGTCAATTGAGCCAAAACATGAAATATCAATAGGTTGCCGCATGAACATAACTATATAAATAGTGCCACATCGTGAACAGTACCTATTATTTTAGCTTTTTTATTTTACTCCTCCCTTGTACACCTAGAGCCTAGTTGATTTTATAATGACTCTACTCTTAGTATCCATCTCAATTCATGCCCATACATAACTGTTGAATCACCAATTCTAACAAACCCTTTATTGGTTGAAAATCTCTCTTTGTGAAGCTAACCAATATCATCCCCTTATTGACCAATGGTTTCTAGTTAAATCCCATACTTAACTATGGTCTCTAAAGATTCTTGATTGCTAATGTCTAGAGTAGCCTTAATGTTGCGATCTCCCATATCCTTTTGATACCATGTCACTCCCTTACCTTTCCACCATGCCATCTTAATCTTATTCTACCAACCTTTATGACTTATTAAAAGCCATATCTCAACCCTTAATAGATCTACATTGGTAAATAATGATTCTCCATGACTTATAGAAAAATAATACCTTAGAACCAAATAGTTCATTCATCAGACACAATTCCTCAAGAATAAGCTTTCATGCTATCAAGGTATTTACCTAATCATTCTACATACTTGTAAATTTGCCTTCCTTTTATCTTGATCTTTTTTTTAGATTATCCATTATTAAGTGTTATATACACCTTTCAGATCTGCCCTTCAATCTTGATTGTTTTTTTTTATTTTTTTTTATTTTATGTCTAATCTGAATGATTCTTTTTACTTGGATCTAGATGATGTCATCTTTCTGCTAGTCTTTTCAAGAGTGGTCTCTAATAGAAAACTCTTTAATAAGGCCATCTTCTTTTCTTTCTTTTAGATAATCATTTTCTTATTGTCTTTCTTTTATATTTATGCATCCCCATTATTGATAACCTTTGTTTTACAATCTGACTCTCCACCTATACTATGCAATCTAGAAATCAACCTAACTCTTATACTAGTTTCTTGAGGGAGAACAACCTCAGAACTAATCTCTCCATAAGATTAGCTTTGCGTTGATACTTTTTGATGCGGTTCTATGTGCATAATACTATAATGATTTGATATTTAACATTTTAAGAATCGCATGCATATGCGGAAGACATAAATAAAAATAATAGTTAAGAAACACAAGAGAACACACCAATAAAGATAAATAAACAAATCACAAAATACAAGATATACATAATTCGAGCAAAATGCCTACCTCTAAGGGGGATTTATGATCCAGCTTCTTTTATTAAACAAATCACTAAGTATCTCCTTACATCACTATGATCTTACAAGACCTCTCAGTATATCACATTGTAGACCTCTAAATATCTGTCTAGATCATCATGATCTTTATAAGACATTTTAGTATCTCTTATTGTATACCTCTAAATACCTCCCTAGATCATTATAATCTTTACAATACCTCTCAAAATCTCCTACCCATAAGAGATATTTTACCTAAGGAATACAAGAATAGCCCGAGTCTCTCTCAAAATAATTTATAGTGCTCATTTTATTCACTCAAGAACAAAGGTACCCTTAAAGGTTACACCCTAGTGCGCCGAGCACTTAATGCTAACCTAACTCTTTTGTTCTCTCTTATGTTTATATCTTTAAACTTTAGATATTTTAACTATCTTTAAGGGTTTACAAAGGGTTATATAGTGTTTATAAACCTAAAAAATCTAAACTTAGTTGAAATACGAGTTTTTGCTTATAAGAGTCTTAATTCTATTTAAAAAAGTCAATGGAGTCAAAACAGAATATACCCATAGATTGCTGCATGAACAGTGCCCATTCTTTTAATTTTTTATTTTACTCTTCTTTTGTACACTCAACACCTACTTTACTTTATAATAACTGCTCTTTTGATATCCATCTTAATTTATTTTATACATAATTATTGAATCAGCAATTCTAACATTAAAATTTTTTAAGTATTATTTAAGTGAATTTAAAAAACAAATTATGAGAGAGAAAAATTATATGCTTTAAATAAATTGTTTAAATTTAAATTTTGTAACTATTAAAGATTATATTTAAATTATGTAACTATTAAAGATTATATTTTAATTTTGTAATTATAAAAATATATAAGATTTGAATTAAGAGCTGATATTTACAATTCCCTATAGTAATTTGACGAAAGTGGTGCAATACAGTGAATGTAGCCAACTCTTTCAACCGATAGCTGTCACAATCTGCTCGAAGCTAGTCATGTCTTTGGATTTCCATAACACCACCAAAAACAATCAATCAAATAACCTCTCTCCCTTATAAATGTCCAAACAAACTAGTGTTTTTCACACACCCAGCAAAAGATAACATTGTGTATTGATAGGCTGATAGCTACTACTCATCTTGTTACATATATGATCGAAAAATTCTATCTTTTTTTTTTCGTTTTCTTTCTGAAGAGAAGATAATAACCAAACAAATACTTTCTATAAAGCATTAGCTTTGATTTAGTTCGAGTTTCCTGTTACAATTCTTTGCTTCTGTGTTTTAGGGAACATATAGGGTCGACGAAGATATAGAAACTATGGTCAGAGGCAGTGGCTCAGTTAGAGTTCAGAGAAATATTAAAGAGAAAAATCGAAGAATGCACATGAAACTTCTCCTTCAAAGGCTTGCTTCACTCCTTCGTCCTCAGCCCTCCAAGGTTTTTTGTCTTTCTCCATTGTGTCTATCTATGGAAACATTAGGCTCGTTATATATACCAAGCTAGCTTAAAAAATCATTAGTAGGTTATCGATATCCTTTTCTTGTTTCTTATGTTTTTTTTTTTAAAAAACAATTTGGGAGGGTGGGGGTTAATTTTATGATTTTTGACAAAATAAATTTACTTTGAGATGATTTTTCAACCAAATCAAAGCTCATAGAGTTGAGGTTTGCATAAATACAGAATTAGATAGATGAAATATCGTTTCTTTTATTTATTTATCTTCTCTGTATGTGTTGTGTTTGTACACGCGCACATTTTTTTTTTTCATTCTCTATCTAACATGAAAGACATGTATCGATGCGTTCTATACATTCAGTTGTCGACGCCTGAGATACTAGATCAAGCTACCAGTTACATCATGGAGATGCAAATGAATGAAGAACGTCTTAAGAGAGGTAGAGCACTTCTGAGAGGAGAGGAGATAACAGAAAGCAGCTCAAGTATATTGCCAATAATGGATATAAGAACTTTAGATTCTACTTTGGAGGTGAATTTGATTTGTGGGTTGAACAGAAACTTCATGTTTTATGAAATTATTAGTGTTCTTGACCAAGAAGGAGCTGAAGTTGTAGATGCTACACAGTTAAATGCTGGTGATAGGATCATCTACGTAATCAAGTGTAAGGTATATCGTTTTTCTTTTTCCAATTTCACCGTAAATTTAACATGTCATAAAATGCTCAAATATTTCCATCAATATATCTGAACCCTATACTTTTTGAGTGAATCCCTGTTAGATTCGTATCAAGTCCAACTATGCTCTTTTATATATGACATATTCAGTTCTCTTCGTTAATTATTGTATTTCAATAAACTGGAAATATCTACTCGTATGAATTCTACTTGCTTCCAATTTTCAGATGGCTGAAAAAGTTAAATAAGGTTTAGAGCTCGTCATGTACAATATATTCAACACGAGAAACCGAGTCTTCGCTGTTAACATTTGAAACCCTTTTTATTTATTTGTTTAAGTATTAATTTATTTATGATATATAAGTCAAATCGTATAATTTGATGCATATTGAAAGAGAAGCTACGAAGTGATTCCTTTACAAAGTAGTTCATGTTGATTATCACCATGTTAATTATCTCACGTAAGGAGTATCAAAGTATATTGAAAAATATTATATTTAAGTTTTTTAAAATATAAATAGCGACTTTTCTTATACATATGATCATTCGACCTTGGCCTTAATTTGTTTGGAAAAGTGCCCAGTAGTCAAGCTTTTATCTTAATCAATTTGCAAACTTGCAGGTCATTAGTTCCAGAATTGGTATGGAAATTTCAAGGGTTGAAGACCGACTGAAAGAACTCGTCCTCTGAATTTTGATTGTTTAGATTTACTTTGCCACACAATTAAGAATCCGACACACATGGTGTTAGACATTGAATTATTTTAAGTGCCTTCAGAATATCATTTTGTAATGACATTGTTTTTTATTAAATAAATTTTATTTATTCATATATTATTTCAGCATACATTATTTGCCTATATTATTAATAAATTATGTAGTTTACATGTTGAGCATGATATGCTAATATAGGAAAATATCAATATATTAATAAAATATTTACAATAAAAAATAAGCGTTTCATTATATAAAATTATAATTTTTTATTTTTATAGTGAATGATTAATCTTGATTGATGAAGTAGAAATTTCAATTAGAAAAATTAATATATATATATAATATTAAACTAGATTTATGTAATTTTTTATTTAATTGAAATATAATAGATTTTAATTTATATAAACTTTAATAAGCTTAATTGGATTTGTGGTAACTCTGCAGCATGAAACCCTAAAGTAAAATTTTTTTCTCTCAAACCCAATAGCTCTCTGTGAAAAATTCTCACCTTCCTCGCCCAAGAGGGGCCTTTTTTGGCCCCTCTTCCACCGATCTATGCCTCACTACTCTTTTCTTTACTTGTAGTCTATAGCTTTCTCTTCTTCTTCCTCAATTACTTTTCATTTTTTTTATGGTTTTTCTTTATTTTTGTCTTTCTGGTTTATGCATGGTTTTTGCCGCCTGGTGACTAGCAGTTCTCTGTCCAAAAGTGTCCTCTGCCACCGACGGTGTCCTTGACCCTCGCCGAGCCTCTCAGCCCGTGACGAGCTCCCTGGGCCAGTGATTTCTCTGTCCAACCACCGGTTGCTTTTTGGCCTTTTTCTAGTTGGACTCTGTCGGATCAGCTTCTGAACTGCTATGTTCAACCATCATTAGAGCCTACTAAGCACCTCCAGCCACTTATCTAAACTGGTTGCCAAGCTTCTCACATTCGGACACTCAGCCCTTCCACATGAACAACTATTGCTCTTTTAAATGGGCTTCTGTCCGACCCAGTGTGAAGCAAATTTTGACGGAATCAAACTCTTTTTCACCACCATAAAAATCAACCTACTTATAGTTTTATTATCTTGTTGTTTTTGTGGCTGTATTATTGGTGAAATGGGTATTTGAAATGGTTTGATCTATTTGGATGAAGGACATATTTGTTAATGGAGGATTATATGTACTCCTCTTTTTAGAATTGTTTTGTGTAATTATCCTCTTGTGTGAGGTAGATATCCTCCATAGTGAGGTAAAATTTCTCTTGTTTGAGGTAGGATGTCCCCATCCTCAATCGGGATAAAAATTCATATGTGGATGGTCCCCATTCACAAGGTTTATTTTTATTTCTTCTATAGGGAAAGTGTCAAGTCCGGGCAATTGTCAGTATGTCTATATCTATGTTGTTTCGATAATTCTCTACTTTATTGCAGTAGACCTTGTAATATATTTGATTTTTTAGTGGTGTTAAAATTGCTTAAAAAATGCTTAATCAATATTAATTTTAAGTACGTAATGAACTTACATTCTTGTATTATAACTTTGAAGTTATCACAAGTTGAAATTGACTTATTGGTCAATACCTTAGTGATTTGGAAATACAATTTCATAGGTCATAGGAATATATATTTGTAAGATATAGTATATACTTAATGATGTTCAACTAAGTTATTTACAATTTATTTTATCATTTAGATCTAAGACTAAGCTTATTTAATAAGATGTTTCTTAAATTAAAATATTTTGTTTGTAAATTTTATTTACAAATTTAGAAATATTGAAAAATAGTCATTAGAGCATTCAATGATATATGGGTAAATAAGAAATTAAAAAGGAAAGACAAATAACTATATTTGTTGCTACATGTTGATGACATGCTCATTGCATGCCATGACATGACTAAGATCAACAAATTAAAGAATATCCTAAATGATGAGTTAGAAAAGAAGAATCTTAAAGCCGTTAGAAAGATCTTTGGCATAGAATTGAAAAAGAGGCAACAAACATTTTTTTTTATCTCAAAAGGGGTTTATTCAGAAGGAGCTAGCTTGACGAGTTTTGAATGATAAGTGCTAAGCTTGTAAATACTCCTTTAGTCATACACTTCAAATTATTAGCAGCACAATCGCCAACCACTAAAGAAAAAAAAATAAAAAAGACTAAAAACTCCTTACGCAAGTGTACTTGGATGCATCATGTATGCCATGATATGTTCAAGTCCTGATATTGCTCATCCTATTAGTTTAGTGATCAGATATATGGATAACCTACTTAAGCATCTAAAAGACACATTTAGTTGTGGTCAGTTGTTCAAAAAGACTAAATCTGATGTTGAATTGATAAAGGATACATGGATGTTAATATGTTGAGGATTTGGACAAAATAATATCACTAATAGGTTACTTATTCATTATGGTTGCAATTGTTGTTGCTGCTGAATATGTTGTAGTTGTACAAGTCAATAAGAAGGTAATATGGTTAAATAGATTGATAGCAGAGTTAGAAATACAAGATTAAATGGTTAGTGTGCTTTATAACAACCAAAGTTTTATATACTTAATTAGAAATAAATTATTTCATGAGAGAACGAAATACATTGACATCAAAATGCACTTCATCAAGGATCAGATAGCAAAAAGGATAATAAATCTTATCAAGATATATACTTCCATCAATCCAATTGATATGATGACCAAAGCTTTGCCTTCAGTTAACCTCAAGCTGGATTGTTGTCAGCAACAAATGAGCAACTGATGTTTGTAGTGAAATAGAACAAATTAATGTTATTGATTTAGAACCAAAGTGGATATTGTGAAAATAGTTATTAAAAATCAATTTTGGATCATGTGTTGATGTGGAATTTCAATTCCACTTGGACCTATCAAGTGCTCATGTGGCAAGGAGTTAGTTAAATTCTATTATTACTATTCTAGGCTATTAAGTTTGTGAAGATTTTTGGGTTTTAACTAATAAATACTAGAACTTCAGAAGCTTGTAACTAACTATATTTTCAATCACTTCTTTTGATTCTTGAAGCTCTGTAAACCTTGTAACATCGTGATTATTGAATCTCGATTGAAATAATAGCATTAATTTACTTGTTTTGGCTGTAGAAATAGACTCCATTGAATCCTGTCTGATTTTTGTCTACATTGCTTTGATTTTCAATTCTTATTTTTTTATTCTCAAATCCAATTTGTTCTGAACTTTATAGTTAGGACTCGGTTACTCCAACAATGACGATATAGAACTTTTTATGGAAAAGGATAATTCAATGGGCTTTATGGAAGTTTATGAATAATGGCCTTATTTTATGGTTTAGTATTTAATTAGGAAAACCAAACTATTGTTTATATAAAGGCCCAATTATATATAGTAATTAAAATGGGATAACGATTTATTAATTTGGGATTCAAAAGATTAGAATACTTTGAGCCATAAGGAAACTTACTCCATAAATAGACGATTATTTGAGGAGGGTTTATTTGTATTCTTTTTAAGATAAGAAAGCTTAGGAAGGTTTCTACAAAGAGAGAGAGATCAAAAAGGAAGTCTATCTATTTGCTTATGATATTGATATTAAAAAGGATAATTAGGTTAGAGATATTAAGAATATTAAGAATCCACAAAAAGTTATGCTGATAGAAGGCTATTATGAAAATTGTATTAAATTCAATAAAAGAATTTGAAGTTGAATTTTTTATATACTAAACTAGAGATCTAAAGGTGCTCCTAGAATTTTTTTTTTTGGGTGAAAAAGACTAAGAACATAACTCCTAATGTATTTCCGAAGTTGATTCATATATGTAAAAAAAACATTTGATTAGTGCGTGTTTTCACGATTACAAAAAGGTATATTTGATTCAAAAATTAAAAAATTCATATCTTTGAGATTTAATTTCTGTCTAGTTTAATTTGGGATAAGGCTTATAATTAGGGCTATGTCCCGAACTGACTCAATCTGTCGCAAAATTTTGGGTCTCAAAAAATTAATTGAGACCCATTCAAGATAAAATTCACCATCGCAAATGAGTTAATTCGAGTTTAAAAAATTTCAAGAAATCTATTTTTTAACTAAGGACATAAAACAATGTCATTTTACCAACGCCAAAACACGTCGTTTTGTGTCGTTAATTTTTTCTTAATTAGTTCAATTCACGCCATTTTAATAAGGCCATAAAGGGTGCCATTCTGAACTGATATAAGGGATGAGGTAGAAACTTCACCACCCACACCCAGCGCACAGGCCAGCTACTTAGCCGTTTATAACTTTCTTCTCGTCTCGTCCTCTCTGTTTCTTCTCTGTTTGCTGTGCTGCCGTCGACCAAGTTCTACCTATTGTGTTCATTGCCTACCCTCTTACATGCCAACACGTCACACACCTTTGACTTGCAAGTTGTAACGACGCTATACCAACCACTCATCCAGCTGCCACAACCAGCAATCCGCCGTCTACCCACAGGTCCGTTTGCCATTTGTGTTGTGTTGCCGACGATATGCTTCAATTATTTGAATCTTTGCTGAATTATCAATTTCAATTATTTTCTTTTATAATTCGAATTTTAATAATAAAAGTAAAAACATATATATATATATATATATGTATATATATTATCATGATTCATGATCTAGTTGCTTGCAAATTGAATCGTATCAACTTTGAATTCCAAGTTCAAGCTGCAAAATCAATTTATTCTTGCCATGTTTAGGTCATAAAAGTCTCTTTAAAAGCTGCCTTTGTGTAATTGGATCTAATTTATATCTCTTGTAAAGGTTTATGTAAATTACAAAGGTGTTATATCAAGCAAACTTTTTTTTTTATAAGAATCATACATGATGTTTATTAAAAAACATACGTTCTAAGTTAACCCTAGTTCAAGTTGGAACAAAATAGTGTGTTTGAGATAGCTTAGAAATCTTAAATAGGGTTTTAATTATAGTAGTGCTACGACACTAGCTCTTAGGCGTTGCGATCTCTGCTTTTAGTGTTGCGACACTATCATCTAGGTGTTGTGGTTCTGGGACCTTGAATTAGGCACTACGGCACTATACAGAGAGCACAGTAGCACCCCAAGTTCTGTCTCGGGCGCTATGCTGGTGAACCCCTAGCACCAAAGTGCCTAGCCTGTTCTTCGTACTTCCGAGCTCTTCTCGCTCTACACCTTCTCTGTATATCCCCTACTTATTGGCTTAACTCTAACTTTTTTCAAAGGTGATTTTAATCTTCTTCTCACAAATCCCCTCATTGTTTTAAAGTCATTCACAAAACTTCTGAGATCTTTTATTTCTGTATCATCATCACTTCCACATAGTAGTGACTTCGATTAAGTCCTTACATAAGACAAACTTAGCTGAGGGCAGTGGTTTAGTCAATATATTAGTGAGATTTTCAAATGACGCAATATTTGTTAGACCAATACTGCTACTTTGAAATGACATTGTACATCAATGTGATTTGACATCTCATAAAACACTTGATACTTGTTTAAGTATATGACATTTTGGCTATCACAATATACACTAATGTCAATGTTCTTAATAGCCATTATCTCTGTGCAGATATTTTTTAACCACACATCCTATTTAATAGCTTCACCTACAGCTATATACTCCGTCTTCTTGGTTGATAGAGCCACCACGTGCTATAAAATCAACCTCTAGCACATACTACTCCCAAACACCATGAATATGTACCAAGTCAACTACCTTTTTTTGTTAAGGTCACCCGCATAATTTAATTTGAAGTATCATCTTAGCATTTGACCTTTATTCTCTGCCCTTTTATACAACAATTCTCGTTTTAACGTTCTCTTAAGATATCTCAAAATCTACTTAACTGTGAGCCACTGATCTTTCCAAGGATTTTCTATGTATCTACTTACAACATTTATTGTGTGTGCTACATCTGGTCTTGTATAAACCATCACATACATACTGCTTTCAACAGCACTAATATATGGTACTTTACTCATTTACAGTTTACCCTCTTTAGATTTTAATAACTATACTAAAGTTTGAAATGCACCACTAAAGGAGTGGAAACAACCTTCTCATTGGACATACCAAATTTCTCAAATATCTTGAATATATATTTCTATTGTGACAAGAAGATAACATCTCATCTTTCTCTTATAATATTCATATCTAAAATTTTCTTTGCTACTCCCTAATCCTTCATCTTAAACTTATTATTCCACTTCATTTTTAATTTATGTATTTCTTCAATATTTTTACATTCAATCAAAATATCATCCATATACAAAAGTAAATACATACTTACCCTACTATTTAGGTTCTTAAAGTACACATAACCGTTATACTTACTTTTATTAAACTCACAAGTCATCATAAAGCCATCAAATCTCCTCTAATATTGCCTAGGAGATTGCTTTAATCTATACAATGATTTCTTCAATAAATAAGCATGCTCCTCTATGTCAGATTCTTCAAACTCTTATAACTGTAACATGTATTTTCTCTTCTAGCTCTCAATGTAGAAAATTTACCTTTACATCCATCTTCTGTAGATGTAAATCAAGGTTCACGCATATGATTAATAAAATTATATTAGATGTGTGCTTTACTATTGGTGAGAATATCTCATGAAAGTTTATCCCCTCATGTTGAGTGAAATCTTGTGCCATTAGTCTATCATCTCCTTAACCTTATACACCCACTTGCACCCCACTAGTTTCTTGTTAATGAGGTATCTCCACCAAATCTCAGGTATTATTTTTAAGAATAGAACTAATCTCTTTCTCCATAGTCTGCTATCATTTCTTACTATTCTCACTCTTCATAGCCTCACCATACATCTTAAGCTCATTAAACTCAAGAGTAAACATATAATTGGAGGCACAAGCAGTTAAGTTTGCTTGAGCATATCTTATTGGTGAATTTATCATTCTCCTTAGCTTATCTTTGACTAGCTGGTACTCTTTAAGTTCTATCTTAAGAATCTTAGTCTGACATTGGGTGGACGTCGAGGAACTAATTGGTGTTTTTCGTTCGACTTCAAAGGTTGACTTGCTGAAGTTTTAATTTGGGGGCTTTAAGATCTTCTCTTAAACTCTACTTTAACTTCAACTATTTCTGGTGCTGAAACTCCCTTAGGCACAAGCTCATTTTTCACTTCTTCTTAAAGAACTTTTAACATTATCATCTCATCAAACGTCTAGTCTCACTTATAATACTCCTTGGTTGCCAACTTATTGCATTATACCTTGTATCATTTAACACCTTCAGTATATCTTATGAATATCCCCTTCAATAGTCTAGATTCTAACTTGCCTTGCTTCACATGTACGAAAGTTGCACAACCAAATATCCAGAGATGATAATACTTAGAAGGGCTACTTGACTGTTGTATTAGATTTTTGTGTTTGGGTTTGCTAAGCTACTTATGCTTAAATGTATAATTCACTGTGTGTACAGTGATATAAAATGATAAGCAACTTTAACCATCGCAGTGCACGGGATCTCTAACAATTAATAAAGAGTGCAGGGTGTCGAACCCATTATGACTAGGTGCTATGTTTTATTCAAGTACTAAAATTGATTCTTCTATTTTTATCTAGACAATTTGATTCAATTGAAGATAAAAATAACTAAATTAACAACTAAGTATGTAAATTACAAATTTCAACATTATTAATGATAAATAATATCTAGGATGTGTAGGTTGTTAGGATTTGTACTTACATCCAATCCAATTATTGTATGAATATTTTATTTTATAATATTTATAGAGTGCATCTTTTGTTAAATCACTAACTACACTTATTAAATGGTACAATTGTTGGGTGTTGATAATTCTAGGGTGCTTACATGTGGAATGTGTTCATCATACAAAATTATACATATCTCATACGTATATATGCACAACGGAAGTATAAAAATTTACAATGAACACAAATAATACATATTAATCAAATTAAAAATGAGATTGAGAAATTAACCCATGAAGCCTTTGGATTAATTGTTTGAAGTCCACTTGAAAAGCAAATTTTGATCAATCTTAACAATCAATAAGGGTGAGTTTGATTGTCTAGTATAGTAGTATGTTAATCCAGCAATTAGTTTAACTCTTAAACTCAATTTAAAGTTAAACTCTTTAACTTAATTAAATTTATTATTTATTTATTTATTCAACTCTTGAACAAAAAATAACTTTAATTCATGTTTTAATGGCTAAATTAATTGGAGAAGATGATGAATAGAATATATTTTCGACTCTTGAAAACATTTTTTTTTTATTTTCTAATTCTCTCTTAATTTTTCAGCCAACCAAAAACACTTAACTTATGAAAATTAATTCATTTTACTTATAAAAACCAAATACATTTAATTAACCTTTAATTTAACATGTATTTGATTTTAATTTCACTGCAATTTAAATTTGCATTTAATTTAATCTAATCATAGTTAACATTTAACCTTAGCTAGGTTAGTTTAACTTAATCCTTAAGTTAAATAAATAATTAAATAATCTAACCCTAGTTAACTAACTTAACCATGGTTAGATTAACCATTACTTAGCCATTAAGTAAGGTTAGCTTAACTTAACCATATGTTAACCTTTAACCATAGTTAAGTTAAATCTTTTATTTAACAATTAAATAAATAAATATTTATTTTAATTATTTAACAATTAAATAATTATTAAGTGAAATTACTTTTATGTTCTTACTAGGTTACCAAGTTAACCTAAAGTGAGTCCCACTATTTAACCATATACTTTAGTTAACTTAACATTTGTAAATTGCTGAATTTTACTATATTGAACAATTCAAGGCGGTACATTGCCCAAGTGCATAAAAAGTAAATTTCATATTGGGACTCCCTAGGTCTATACCCGATTTGTCAAATGGAACTATTCTATGAGTCTGTAATCGATGCCCTACGCATACGTTACGAATATTACAAATCGGTGTGCTAAACCATACAGGTTGAGGTTACATCGTATACATATAATCCTTCCATCATTTATACCCTAGATGTACGGGGATATAGATCAATACCATCAAATCTCCATTTGCTCATCTATGAACTTATCTCAAAATTCATATCTCGATAAACAATATACGCAAACACTTTTACTATATTGTTCAACCCTATAAAATAATATTTTTCCAGGTTTATGCTTATGGCCACAAGACTTCATAAAATACAATCTCGAAGTATCAGATATACAACTTACCTATGTAAATTGATAGATTTCGTATCTGTGCACACCGGACTCCATGAGCATCGTACCATACCCAGCAACACATAGCGGTCAGACCATGAAAGCTCTCTGACATATATGAAACCAAAGTATGGTAGATTACTCACAAGCCCACCGTGGCGCTCAGGTCAAAGGACCACGAATACTACTCAACTCGAGAGGACCTTCCTCTAATGGCTTCATAGGAAATCTATTGGGGTCCTCATGAGTCTATTCAATATCAAGTCTTAACTGGATACCCGCATGCCTATACAAGCTCTAAGCTTATGGTCAACTAAAAACAACCATCTGAACCAGTCAGATATAAAATACACTGATCTATTTAATAATGATTCATCGATAGACCCTCATTGGTGAACATAGATCAGGAATGTTGTGTTTGAGACATAATTACATAATGACATTTCTTAGTACCTATTGCAACTCTTTGCAACTATGTCATTACTAGTATACTCTCAGTTCTTTGTCCCATTATAGATAAGGTTCTAACTCTTTAGACCTCATTGACTCTTATGACCTGCTAACTCTTAACATTTAAAACTCTCAGCATTGCTAGCTTTTAGCCCTGGTCTAAACTCATTTAGAGTAGATCTGAACTCTTTCCAATCATACAATATCTGTAATGTTACAAGCATTATACCATATAAATATAATATTAACAAATTTTATTTGAAATATTTATTGTATAAATATTAAACAATTAATATTCATACAATATTAGAATGGCACGTAAGCACCAGCTCCAACAAACTCCCACTTTCTTTAGTGCCATTTGTATTGGCATCTTATACTAATACACTCCATGTATTTCTCAAACATTATCAGAGTTTAGGTTTGAGTGGGTTCGTTACGTTATATATGGATTATTTCTTAGATATTATTACAACTTCTATAGCCAAGAACTTTCTAATTATGTGGTATTCAGAGTTCACATGATCAGAATACTAGTGTGCCTTATGGCTTCTTGGCTTGAGCAATTACCATTATTTTACAATATAATGGGATAGGATCCACTGAGCTTGAAACTATTTAAAGCTCTGTAATTAACTCTAATATTTATAGTACATCATTTACAGCTTCTCAAGCCGTAATATATTCTACCTCTAAGGTAGAATTAGCTATGGACTTTTAATTACATACTTTTATCTAGCTCCGGTACAGATAAAGAGAAGCACATAACTAGATGTAGATTTTCTACCTTCCGGATAAAAAAAAAGTCTGAATATGTGCCTCCCTTCTTTTATAAGAAACGTATCTTCATATAAGATAAACTTATTCTCTATACCTCTCAAGTATTTCAAATATGTTTCACAGCCATTTGATTGTCGTGATCTAGATTAGATCGATATTAGCTAGCAACACTTACAGCCATTCAAATTCAGGTCTCGTACATAAAATGATATGCTTCAAGCTACTTCTAGCTTATGTATAAGAGATATTAGACACGCTAACTCTCTCATCTTTTTTTCGATGTCATTTCCTTTGAGATAGATGAATGCCTTGTCTAAAAGGAATATTAACTATCTCACAGTCAATCAAGTTGTACCTTTCCTAGACTTAGTCTGCATATGAAGATTGAGAGAGTTCTATTAGCTTTCTAGCTATATCTCCATAAAGCTTTACACCTAGTATACAATAAGTCTCTCTAAAATCTTTTATAAAGAAGTTCTTTACTCAGATAACACTTATTTGATTTACTTGCAATATACCAACATCGTCTCCGATATTGAGTATTTTTTCCACTTTAGATCAGAGCTAAAAGTCTTGTCTGTAAGAGCTAAGAGCTAGCATCTCTGAGAACTATAAATACTAAAGAGTTAGCATGTTATAATAATCAATGAAATTTAAGAGTTAGAACCTTGTGTGTAAAAGTACAAAGACTTGAGAGTACACCAATAATAACATAGTTTCAAGAGTTACGATTGATGCTAAGAAATATTATTATACGTGCCAATTCTCAAAATTATATGTTTCTGGTCTTATTCACCGATGCGGGTCTATCGGTGGTGTTGGAATTTGTACTTATGTGCCATCCCTTTATGTATAAATATTTGTTTAATATTTATACTAATATTATCATTTCATTAAATTACTAATTATATTTTGTATATGGTAAGATGCTTGTAATGTTTCAGACATTGTATGATCTGATAAAGGTCAAATCTGGTCTAAAGGAGTTTAGATCAGTGCTGAAAATTAGCAACGTTGAGAGTTATAAATGCTAAAAGTTGGCACTGATAAGAGTTATCAGGTTATAAGAGTCAGCAATATCTAAAGAGTTAGAGCCTTATCTAAAATAGGATAAAGACCTGAGAATATATTAGTAATGATGTAGTTGTAAAGAGTTGTAAATAGTGCTAGAAAATATCATTATGCAAATATCTTCTTAATTATTATGTTCCTAATCTATCTTCACTAATACTGGCCTGTCAGTTTATACCTTAATAAATATATAGATCAATGTATGTTCATATCTGGATAGCAGACCATGAGTTTCGTGGAAGTTTATATAGAGATATAGGTATTTAGTAAGGACTGAATACTGAATAGTCATAAAGACCTCTAATAGACATCCTATAAACTGTCAATTGAGGGTATTTCAAGTTAAGTAGTATTTGTGGTCCTTTGACTTGAGTGTCATGGTAGGCTTGTAAGTGATTTACCATACTTTAGTTCCACATATATTAGAAACCTTTTATGGTCTGACCACTGGGTGTCGCTGGGTATAGTCTAATACTCATAGAGTCTAGTGTGTATAGATATGCGATCCATCAGCTAATTTGGGTGAGTAATAGATCATAATGCTCTAAGATTATATTTCAGAAAGTCTTATGGCCATAAACAGTAATTCCTGGGAAAAACGTTTAACCCTAGAGATAAATAATATCTCAAAAATGTTTGGGAATATTATTTATTGAAAAATAATTCTAAAGATAAGCTTTCGGTCGGCTATATAGAGATTTGACAGTGTTGATCTATATCTTTGCTCTACCTGGATATAAATGATGGATGGATTATATGAATATTTTATAACCTCAACTTGTATGATCTAACGAGCTACTTTATAATATCCGTAATATGTGTGGGGCACTATTCATGAACGTATGAAGGAGTTCTATATGACAATTTGGGCATAGACCTAGAGAGTCTCATAATATAAAGTGTACTTGTTGTGAACTGGTGCAGCATTATAGATTACAGAGTTCCATCCTAGAAATTCTAGCAAACCGAAAATATATTTCAGGGTTCCTCGAGTTATACACTTATCTAGACTTAAATTTTAAATATATCATTTAATTAGTTGGCAAGAGTTATTAACTAATTAAATGTTGACATGTGGTACAATTTTGTTTCATGAATTGTTTCACCATGAATTCACCTAGTAACTATGTTAGTAAAATCAAATAAGGGTAAAATTAATTATTCAAATAGTTTTTGAATAATTGAATAAATATATTTTTAAATAAATAATAATATTTATTTAATTATTTATTATTTTGGTTTAGGTGAGAGACATATACCTAATTATGTATAATTGTTATAAAATATTATTTTTTAGTTTTTTGGCCACTTAATCATTTTGGGGAGCACTTGTAAAGTGCTTGACACACCTAAACATTATTTTCAATAAATATATTAACAAAGTGTGAAACAAAAATCGTGTAAGGTAGAGGGATTGGAAGAGAATTTTGTTTTTGAGAGTTTTTCTTTAAACAAAGGATTGTGAGAAAAACTAGAGAGAAAAAAAAGTAAATTCCTCTTATTTTTCTATCAAGAAACAAAACCTTGTTACTGAAAATTTAATTGCTACTAACCTCACAATCCCACCGAATTGTTGTGAACTAGAATTGAACAATAGTGCAATTCAAGGTGAGCATAAGGTTAGAGAGCTAGGAAGAATTCAGAATTAAAATCTTTACAAAAGTTCTTCAAAGGTATGTTTTCTGTAATCTTATATTATTGATGATATAAGTTACATGTGTATATGTTGATTACATGCTTAAGTTCACTACAAAATTCGTGTATATACATGCATTTAGTTTTTTCAACATGTACACAATCACATGCATACACCCTAAAACACATTAACAGGTGAAACCCTTTCTTATATACTAGTGTATACTATACCTAAATGGTCTAGATGGTTGTTCTTAGTTGACCATGGGCTTACCAGAAGTTCATATAGCTTACAGGTATCAGTAAGGATTGAATATTGAACAGGCTCAATGAGAACCTCAATGGACATCCCATGAAGCTGTCAATGGAAAGTCTTCTCGAGTTGAGTAGTATACGTAGTCCTTTGACCTGAGTGCCACGGTGGGCTTGTGAGTGATCCACTATGGTGCTTTCACATATATCACAGACCTTTCATAATGTAACCGTTAGGTGTCGTTGGGTATGGTATGATGCTTATGGAGTCTAGTGTGTACAGATATGGGATTTGTTAGCTCACATGGGTGAGTTGTATATCTAGATGCTCTGAGGTTGTATCTTAAAAAGTCTTATGGCCATAAGCAACAAACCCAAGAAAAGAGTTTCTCACAGGGTTAAACAATATCACAAAAGTATTTGCGTATATTTTGTTTTTATCAAGATACGTATCTGGAGATAAGTTTACAAATGAATACATGGGGATTTGATGGTGGTGATCTATATCCCCGCTCTTCTAGGATAGAATTGGTAGAAGGATTATATGTATGCAGTTTAACCTCAACTTATATGGTCTACTGTGCTGATTTATAATATATGTGCCGTGTGCATAGGGCATCAATCTCGGACTCACAGAATAGTTCTATTTGACAAATTGTGTGTGAACCTTGAGAGTTTTGCAATGTGAAGTGTACTCGTTGTGCATTAGGGCAGCGTACCGGATTGAATACTTCGATCTAGTAAATTCCAGCAGATTGGACATTTGCTTCAGTTTTCGTTGGGCCATGCATGTATTAAGACTTAAGAGTTAAGTACATCAATTAGTTAACAATTATTCTTGACCGATGGGATGTTGACACGTGGTGCAATGTGGGCCAATTATTGTTTAACTTAGAAATTACAAAAATGAACTTATTTGTTGGACAAACAAGATCATTATTTTATTTATTAAAATATTTATTGAATAATATAATAATAATAATATATGATATTATTATTTAATAGAAGTCAAACAATTATTATTATAATCAAATTGGCATGTATTTCTACCATGATCTAATATGATTAAATTAATTATTTAATATAGATTAAATAAATTATTAATAAGACAAAGAGACGGGTTTGTAAGGTGGTGGGACAAAAATATTGTGTATAACAAGAAAGGAAATTATCTCCCTTTGATTGCACAAACCAACCAAAAGCATCCCCTTTTGTTTTTGTTTTCATTTTGTTTATTACAAATAATTATAAATAAAACACTAATGGAAAGCATTGACCATATAAGTGGGACCATCATGTGACTAAATGGAGGAAAAGCGAAAATAAATAAAAGATCAATATGTTGCTCATTTTGTGAGAGTGTTTTTTCGGCCAAGACAAAGGGAAGTGAGAGAGAAGTGTTTTTCTTTTCTCTTCATTAGTTAAAGAGATTGTTTAAGTGTAAAACCACATCCAAATTTTTTTCTCCTTTTCTTAGTACATGGTCGAATTTACTATAAGCATTTGAAAACATGTTTTTGTTGCTTAAAGAGTTAAATTAGAAAAAATCAAACATACCTTATACTAGTCCATATGTTTAAAAGTTAAATAAAGGATTTAAGGGTTATATCCTAGCTGGAATCAAGCTGCTATTCTAGCTTTCCTAAGTCCACCATGTTGAGGAACTAGAATTGTGAACGGGTTGCTTCAAGGTAGAGACTTTGGCAACACAAAAAAACCAAAGGCTTTTTAAGGTAATAAATTCTCAATCGTTATGTTATTTACATTTATGAGATACATGTAAAAATTATTGTGTTTATTATTAGAAAATTAGATTTTTGTTCTTCTATTGCACACTATGATGTATGAGATACATATGTGATGCATTTTAAAATGATAGATACAATACCCACGTGTATGCTCCCTAAGTTTTAAATCACTCACAAAATGGTATTAGAGTAATTTTGAATTGATATTGCATGTTATTTGAGTGTGAAATTGTTATTGGTGATGTTCTGGTGCTCAGATGTAGCATTTGAAGTTAAAATGGGTATACCAAGGTAGGGAGCATCGGAGCGCTGTGGCCATAGAAGTTGGGCATTTCGACAATAGGGATTTTTCCCCAGCGCTGAAGAGCTAGCGTTGCGGCCATCGAAGTTGGCATCATGACTTTGCCCCTCAGCAATACAGCCCCAAAAGCCCAGTGCAGCAGCGCTAACACTGTTCACTCAAATAGTGATTTGAACAGTAATTTTTAAAAGTTATCAAAAAATTAAAATTAACATATAGGAGTTTATAAGATGCAGTGATAAAAGGTTATCAGTTCGCTTTATAAATCAGGACCATTTTTTGTGTTGTTAACCACAATGGAAGGCCTACAGGTGGGGGTTAGTTGCATTTGTAAAGAAATAGATGTCTGATTGAGAATTATCTCCTCATAAGATGAGGACCAAGTCTTTGAAAAATCTCTCTTAATCAGATTGAATAATATTATATTATAAGATAGTATTTTATTGATGACCTGTCTTGTCAATATGTTGTTACCTGGGTCATGTCGGTCTTTTTCCAATATCGATACAGTATGAGAGATTTGGTTGGTATGTTTTAGACTATGCTGGTTAAACATGAGATGAGACAAATATATTCAAAAGTATTGCCTCAAATCGCTACAATGTGTGGGTAGTACTGGTAGCATATATTTTATTATTGACAAGTTAATCTGGAATACACTTATAATTGATTTTAAACCTAGGGTGTATTCATGTGGGTATTGTATCTATCATTTAAAACATGCATCACATACGTATCTCATACATTAAAGTGTGTAGCAGAAGAGCTGAAAATCTAATTTCCTAATGATAAACACAATTAAATTTTACATGTATCTCATAAATGTAAATTAGAAAAGGATTGAGAATTTATTACCTTAACAAGCCTTTAGTTTTTTGTTGAACCAAAGAACCACGATAAAGTAATCCATTCACAATTCTAGTTTCCCAACAGGGTAGGCTTGGAAAGTCTACAATGACGGCCTCTTTTCCAGCAAAGAATTCAATACTTGAACCCTATTTTAACTCTTAAACTTATATGCTTAACTCTTAAGTACTTAGATTGCTACAAGTTATAATTTGATTTTTGTTCAAGTTTAACATTTAAACAACAAGAATATATTATTATTGCTTGTATTGAATCTGGCCACTAAGAAGAATTAGATGAATAAGATGAGAGAATGAAGTGTTTGTTTACCTTTAACACTAGAAGAATAAAAGAATTCTCTCTCTCTCTTTCACTTTGAGTGGCTGTGTAACTATTTCAAAATGAGCCAAAAAATTTGCATTTTTTGCTTCATTATGCTTGCAATCATTAATAATAGGCCCACCATGCATGTCCATACATGCCACCTCATTTGTTTTTGCCAAAACTCAATTGTTTACAATAAAAAATTAATAAATAAAACAAAAGCCATGTGTTGGAATGGATTATGGGTGTTTGGCTGAGACAACAAGAAAAAAAGAAAAATTTTCAATTTCTTGTTCAACATATTTTGGCTTAACCACACATCTTAAGCCATGTTTTTCATTTTCATTTGTTTTTTATTTTATTCAAAATAAAATAAAGAACAAATGAATTAAAGTATTATTGTTTGACTTGTATTAAATAATAATATCATATATTATTATTATTATTTTATACACTAAATAATTTAATGAATAAAATAATGATCTTGCTTGTCCAACAAGCAAGATTATTTAGGTAATTTCAAAGTCAAACAATGATAGACCTACAATGTACCACATGTCAACATTCAATTAGTCAATAATTATTGTTAACTAATTGATGTACTTAACTCTTAAATCTTAACACGTGTATGGCCTACAAAAAACTAAAGCAAATATCCGTCTGTTGGAATTTACTAGATTGAACTATTTAATATGGTATGTTGCCTTAGTGCATAACGAGTACACTTTATATTGCGAGACTTCCTAGGTTCACGCTCGATTTGTTAAACGTAACTGTTCCGTGAGTCCGAGATTGATGCCCTATGTACACATCACGAATATTACAAATAAGTGCAATAAACCATATAAATTAAGGTAATCGCGTATACATATAATTCTTTCGTCATCCATATCCTGAAGGAGCGGGGATATAGATCATCACCATCAAATCCCCACGTGCTCATCCATAAACTTATCTTTAGACACATATCTCAATAAATAATTTAAGCAAACACCTTTGCGATATTGTTTGACCCTATTGGAACACTAATTTCCCAGGTTTGTTGCTTATGGGCATAAGTCTTTCTGAGATACATGCTCAGAGCATTCGGATATACAACTGACCCATGTAAGTTAACGAATTTCATATCTATACACACTAGACTCCATAAGCATCTAACCACACCCAACAACATATAACGGTCAGACCATGAAAGATCTCTAATATATGTGGAACCAAAGTACGGTGGATCACTTATAAGTCCACTGTGGCGCTTAGGTCAAAGGACCACGTACACTATTCAACTTGAGAGGTCCTACCATTGACAGCTTTATGGGATGTATAATAGGTTCTTTAATAAGCCTGTTCAGTAATCAGTCCTTACTGGATACCTGTATGCTATAAAAATTTTCGATAAGCCCATAGTTAGCTAAGAACAATTATCTAGACCATTTAGGTATAGTATACACTGGTCTATTAGAAAGGGTTCTACCGACAAACCCGCATCGGTTAATAAGACCAGGGATATATAATTTGATAATAGACTTGTATAATAACATTTCTTAGCACTTATTACAACTCCTTTCAACTATGTTATTACTAATGTACTCTCGGGTCTTTATCCCGTTACAAACAAGGTTCTAACTCTTAGATTTTGTTGACTTTTATAACCTACTAACTCTTAGTAGTGCTAACTGTTAGTAATTATAATTCTCAGCGTTGCTAATCTTTAGCGCTGGTCTAAACTCCTTCAGATTATATAATGTCTGTAGCATAATAAGCACTGTACCGTTTAATTAATAGAATTAGCGATTTAATAAAAATGTACTGTATAAATATTATAAAATAAAATATTTATACAATAATTAGATGGCACGTAAGCACAAATCCCAATAAACTCACACTTTCTCTAGTGCCATTCATAATGGTATCTAATACCTATAGACTTCACATGTTTCTTAAATACCTTTGGAGTTAAGACCTTAGTCAATGGGTCCGCTATATTATTTATAGAGTCAACTTTATAAATTATTACATCTCCATTACATCTCCCCTAGCCAAGATCTCTCTAATTATGTGATATTTTCTCTTCACATGTTTAGATCTCTGGTGTGCTCTTGGCTCTTTAGCTTGTGCTATGGCCCTATTATTATCATAAAATAATGGGATAGGATTCATCGAGGTAGGGATAATTCTTAACTCAACGACAAACTTGCCTAGCCTCACTGCTTTCTTTACTGCTTCAAAGGCTGCAATATAATCCACTTCTGTTGTCAAATCAGCTGTAGATCCCTGTTTGGTGCTCTTCTAACTCACTATAGCACTGTTGAGGATAAACACATATTCGGATGTAGACTTTCTATTAACTGGATCATACTGAAAGTCTGAGTTTATGTATCCTTTGATTTACAGGTCACTATTTCTATAAATTAGAAACTTGTCATTTGTACCTTTAAAGTATTTAAGAACATATTTGACTGTCATCCAATGGCTGTCACCTGGATCATATTGATACCAACTAGTAACACTTACAGCCATACTGATGTCAAGTCTAATACACATCATAGTATACATCAAGCTACCAATAGCTGATGCATATGACATCTTAGATATTTTAACTCTTTTATCTTTTGTTTGAGAAGACATTCTCCTCGAAAGATGAATGCCATGTCTAGAAGTTACATTTACTATCTTATAGTTAATAAAATTGTACCTTTATAAGACACTATCGATGTATGATGATTAGGAGAATTCTATCAGCTTCCTAGCTCTATCTTTATAAAGCTTTATACCTAGTATATAGGAAGCCTCTCCCAAATCATTCATGGAGAAATTCTTGTTAAAATAACTCTTCACTAATTATAACATACCTATATCATTCTCAATTATTAGTATGTCATTCACATAAAGAACTAAGAAAACAACCATGCTCCTACTGACCTTTTTATACGCACAAGGTTCTTTTTAATTTTTGATGAAAATAGACCCTCTGATTACCTCATCAAAATGAAGATTCAAACTTCAGGAAGCCTGTTTTAGCCCATAAATTGACTTTTTCAACTTGCATACTAGACCTGTAGTTAGGTTAGCTGCAAAACCTTTAGGCTATTCTATGTATATCTCTTCCTCAAGATATCTATTTACAAATGTTGTCTTTACATCCATCTACTATATCTTAAAGTCATAATACACAACAATTACCAATAAAATCCGTATTGACTTTAATATTGCTATTGGTGCAAAGGTTTCCTCATAATCAATCATAGATTATTGAGTATAACTTTTAGTAACCAGTTAGGCTTTGAAGGTATCTACCTTTCCATCAAGCCTACGCTTTCGCTTATAAATCCATTTACAAGAAATAAGAACTTTTCCCTCGGGAAGCTTAACCAAGTCTCAGACTTGATTTTGATGTATTTAGTCAATTTTGAATTTCATGGCCTTTTGCCAATTTCCCAAATCAATGTCCAACATCGCCTCTCTATAGGTTAAAGGATCATTTTCTTCAATTAAGAAAACTTCAAGTACACCTTCAAGCATCTGACCATACCTAGTAGGTGGTCTGGACATCCTCTCCGACCTATGTAGAGGATGTGTTAAAGGTATTCCACTGGATTAAACTTGAGGTTCTATCTTTGGTTCATTTTGGTTTTGGTTAGGTTCATCAAGTTCAATCCTTTTGCAACCCTCTTAATCCATGAGAAACTCTTTCTTAAGGAAAGTGGCATATCGAGAAACAATCATATTTCATTCCTCATGATTATAGAATTGGTATCCCATGGAATTCTTGGGATACCCAACGAACCAATACTTGTACCTCCTACGTGCAAGTTTATCCTATTGCGTAACCTTTACATAAGCAAGACAGCCCTAAATCTTAAAGTATTTAAGATTTGGTCTCCTTCCATTTAATATCTTATGTGGAGTAGTAGGAATAGCATTAGATGGAACCGTGTTCAATATATGAGCAATAGTATCAAGAACAAATTCCCACAGATATTTTGACATATCAGTGAAGCTCATCATCAATCAGACTATATCCAATAAAGACAGATTCCTCCTTTTTAAAACACCAGAGGATTATACTGAGCGAGAATCTCATTCTCTTTTAAATAACCAAAAATTTTACTACTTATGTAGTCACCGCCCTTATCTGATTGAAGACATTTGACGTACAAGTCGATTTATTTCTCTACTTCAAGTCTGAACTCTTTGAACTTTTTAAAGGTTTTTGACTTATGTTTCATAAGAAACACGTATCCATATTGTAAAAAAGCATCGATAAAGGATACAAAGTATTAAAAATCACCTATTGCAATATAATTCATTGGACTGCATACATATGCACCAGCTCCAATAAATCAGTAGCACAGTGTCCAACATCTGTAAATGGAGATTTAGTTATTTTTCATTAAATACAAGATTCACAAACTGGGTAAGGTTTTATGGTCAAATCAGGTATCCGACCATCCTTAACCAGACGGATTAGGCATCTCACACCTATGTGGCCCAATCTTATATGCCACAATTTTGTATTATTTAAAGTTTCTGAACTACTACTAGTGTTATTTTGTACATTTATGGCATTTTCAGTTGTATTCAAAATAATGCGTATTAATTAACTAACATTTAGCTAATAAAAAATAAAACATATCATACAAACATAAAGAACTATTCCTAATATACATATTATACCCTTCACTGTCAAGTAGGAGTGGGCGTTTATCTTGGTCCCAACCCGACACTACCCGAACCGTTCGACCTGAAAATATTTGGTTGGGTTGGGTTGGGACAGGACCCGTAATCGGGACAGAGCCGGGGTGGAAAATGTAAGTCCTGATTGTCCTGGTTCAGAAGGGATAGGACCCGGTACGGTTCGGGTCGGGTTATTCTCAAACAGAACCTTTGTTTTTAAAAGAAAGCAAAACGGTGCCGTTTCTAAAAGTTAAAACGGCGCTGTTTAATAAGCAAAAAAAAAATAAAAAATTTAGGTTTGAAATGTAAAAACAATTTCATTCTCTCATTCGAATTTTAGTTCTAACTAAACCTAAAAGATTAAACATTTAGAAATCAAATTTATTGAATCTTGGTTGTTCTTGCACTATTCCGCCATTGCTACCGTGAGGACCATGACTGCCATCTGCCACTTCTCATCTTTGATGCCGCTATTCTGCCGCTGTATGACCTGCACTGCTGCTATTGTCGCCTATCATTGCCTGACCTGCGTTGTTACATGCTGCTATTCTGTCGCTGCTATTGCACGTTCGCCATTCTACAACTGCCATCTGCCCTTCTCGTTATTTGTACCGCTGTTCTGCACTGCCTCCTGCCACCTTCTGCCGTTGTTGCCGTCATCCACACACGCCACCGACTGTATATTCTGTAAGTATTTTGTTACTTGAAATTTTGTAAATATTTATAATATATTTAGTAATATATTAGCAAAATTAATTATAGGGTAATTCAAGACTTCAATTAATATTAATTATTATTTTGGTATGAAAACAATTGTTATTAATTGTTACCTTGATTAATATTTACAGATTGTATGTTATATGAATTGTTATCTGATTAATATTTACATGCTACATTAATTTATATTATGGTATTAAAAAAAATTGGTTGTATAAGTTTTTGAGTGTTTATAAAAAAATACATATGAAATATTAAAAAATAAGTGAAAGATTCAAATTAATCTTGGTTGATTGTTGTGTATTATTATACTATTATATTACAGACAAGTCGTGATTCAACTTTAGAAAATATTATGAATATTTAGGGATCTCGTGAGGATACGCAATACACATCGACGATGCAAATGCATTTTTGCCTCTACATCCTAATACTAAGAAGAGAACAAGATCAATGGTGTGGAGTCACTTTACCCCGTGCAAGGACATAATGGATAAGTCGCAGTGCCATTACTGTAGAAAATTATACACGTGTAATTCAACAAAAGATGGAACAAATGGTATGAGAAAGCACTTACAGGTATATAAGAAGGTTCCACGTTCATTGTTGGATGATAGACAAACAATATTTGATAGAGAACCCACAGGAGGAGAAGAGGGAAATAGTAAGAATGTTGTGCCTAAAGGATAGAGTCAAGAAGCATGTCGAGATGCAGCTGTAAAAATGGTGATTATAGATGAATTACTATTAAGTTTTGTAGAGAATGATGGGTACTGATATTTTTACAGTGTAGCATGTCCTCTATTTGATGTTCTATCACGTAGAACTATAACCAGCGACATAGTAGAACTATTTGCTGAGGAGAAAGCCATGTTAAAGAGTCTATTTAGTGTAACTGAGCAATGAGTGAGCTTGATAACTGATCTTTGGACTTTTGTTTATAATCAAAGTTATATGGTTGTTACTGTCCACTTTATAGATCCGGATTAGAAGTTTCATAGAAAAATTTTGAGTTTCTCTCCGATGTCATCCCATAAAGGGGATGACATGGGCAAGTAACAGTCGATAACGCAATTGCCAATGACGTAACCATTTTTGTGGAGAAAGAGAGAGAGAGGGAGAAAGAGTTTAAAATTTTAAATTTTTTGTGGAGAAAGAGAGAGAGAGAGAGAAAGAGAATTGATTATAAAGTGAGTATGGTATTAGATGTGCCAATGAGGTAGAATTTCACTTATTTGATATTGGCGACTGCATTAAAATTTGCAAAGGTGTTTGATTGAATGACAGAAGAGAAAGAGTCATATGAGAGTTATTTTCTGGAGGATGAAAATAGAAAGAAGAGATATGGGCCACCAATTATTGTAGATTGGGAAAATGCTGAACGGTTTGTGAAGTTTCTAAAAACTTTTTATGATGTCATGTTAAAAGTTAGTGCTTCATTGTCTATGACATCTAACATTTATTTTAGCGAGATTTGTAAGATTAATTCAAATTTAGCTAAATTAAGTCGGAGTGAAGATGTCTCTTTATGCGTCATGGCTAGCAAGATGCAGGCAAAATATGATAAATAAGTAAATTATTGATACTTGCTACAGTGCTTGATCCAAGACGCAAGATGCAATTTGATGAATTTTGTTTTGGGCTTTTATATGGTGATGATAGCGCCAGAGTTAAAGACATGAAGAGAATAAGTAAATAATTATTATATAGGCTTTACGAAGCCTATAATACATCGTTGTAGAGTAGTTGGTGGGCCAAGTAATAGTGCTGGTAGTGTTGGTGGGTCTAGAAGTGGAGTTGGGAGTAGCACTAGCATGTATGGGTCACAGTTACAGTGATCTGGTCCATCAAGTTTATATTCAAATGTAATATAGTTTACTGTGGGGGATGATGACCCTTGGAAAAAATTCATGGTGTGTGTAGATGACGAAATGGATTTGGCTGAATCCAATGAAGTGGATAGATACCTGATGGAGAAAGTTAAGAATCCCAAAAATCAACGTTTTGATATTTTGAGTTGGTGGAAGGTGAATTCTTCAAGGTATCTAGTGTTGGCACAGATAGCTAGGGATATACTTGCTATTCCTGTATCTACTGTGGCCTCTAAGTCGGCTTTTAATACCGGGGGACATATTCTAGATTCATTGCGTAGCTCATTGACTTCAAAAATAGTTGAGAGTTTGATATGCACACAAAATTAGATAAGAGCTTTACTTTTGCTAAATAGGCCGAAGAAAGAAGAATTTTTATAAGATATTGAATTTTATGATAAAGTCGAAGCAAGTAAAAAAATATTATTCTACTATTTTATTATTTCTCCTTTTGATTTTTTACTATTATTTCTTAATGTTTTATGTTTTTATAATGCGAAAATTATTTTTTTATTTCTTTCATGTAAAATTTGCACATGTTATGCAACCGCCACCTCCACATCATTAAATTTACCAAGAGGTTACTTACATTACTTGTGGGTAATTAGATTTTAAGGTAATTATTCAATAGTTCAATTAAATCAATAAATATGAGTAATTAAGTTTTATATTATAATATTTTATGTTTGCTATACTTTTTTTTTATAGATTAATGAAGAATACAAATTTTGATTACATTTTTGTATTGCAATGTTTAATGTTTGTTATACTTATGGACTTAATGTATTTATTACCTAAATATTGCACTTTGTTTTTATTTTATGAATATATTGGCTACTTGGCTTGGTTTATTAATATCTACTAGCCATTGAAATTATTTTGGACCTATTGGTTGGCAATAAGGCCATTGCGAAAGACATTATGGATGAATTGATTTGATGTGGTGAATATTGAAGTGTCACTATTGTGCACGTATATGTTTATGCGAATGTCCAATTTTTAGGGGATGTTCTGCCAAAATTTTTTATTCGGATAATAAAATTTAACATAATTAAAATTGAAATTGGACTTAAATTTGAATTTGAAATTATAACATTTAAACAATTGATGTCATTGTTACGTTAGGATTTGCTACATCGAAATTACAATATTTGTGATTTAACGTAATAGACGTTAAAATTAGAATTAAACATAATAGACGTTAAAATCTATGAGAATTAAAATTAATAATTATATTAATGATAGGAAATTAAGTTAATAAAAAAAATTATGAAAGTCTAAAAAAATACAAAACTTGTAGCAATTAGGATCATAGACTACAAATTAACCCAAAATATTTAAGCAAATTTATAAAATTTAAATAAATGAGGGACATGGACGAAAATTTCCCATATCCCGATTTGGACCCGTGTCCTAACCCAACCCGAACCGGTTCGGGTCAGGACATGGCCTGTCCAGACAAAAAACAAGTTCGGGATAGATAAACCAGTCAGGTTAGTCCCGAGCCTGACCTAATCCCGGGATGCCCACCCCTACTGTCAAGTACAGGAAATGAGATAATCTATCTGATACAAGCGGGAACAAAATAACAGTTATGCAATACAACAGTTTTATTATAAAGGAGAATCAAGTTAAAATATTCAACAGTCTCGATTTATAGGAGATCACCATTTCCTACTCGAAGATATACATCTCCCAGCTACAATAATCTAATGTCCTTCAGACCCTGTAACACATTGCAGATGTGAGAAAGAAGACCTACCATTGACGGCTTCATGTGATATCCGTCAAAGTGATTTGAGGAGGTGTCAACAAAGATTTTCTTTGTAAATTGCTATGATATTATTATAAAGTAAAAAATATCCCACATGACAGGGAGCTTTTTTCTGAGAGTCAAATAAATTCTAAACATCGATAGCCCTACTGTAAAAGTTATATTTGGTCTGGTGCATTAGGCTAGATATAATAAAGTACTAATTACGTTAAGACATGGTACTTCTGGACCAAGTATTTTCTTATCATCATCATCATTGAATGACATGGATCCTTTTTAGGATCAAGAGACCAAATAATTATGTGTGTACTTAATGGATTGACTTTATCTATATTTATTTTTCTTAGAATATTTTCAGTATTAATAGATTGATGGATAAGGATTCTATTTAATTTGTGCTTGATCTGCAGACCGAGATAATATTTAATTTTTCCTAAGTTTTTCATTTCAAATTCTCTTTTACGTGTTCTATAATCTTTAGGAGCTCTTCAAAAATCTTAATCAGATTCACGTCATTCATATATACAGTCGCAATAACAAACTCATATCTAACTTCTTTATAAATACACATGAGCATATTGGGTCAAATCTTCTTAAGTATTCATTTAGGTAGTTGTACCATATAAGCACTAATTATTTTGATAAATACAAAGATCTTTGTAGCTTGATTGAATATAGATTGTAATTACATGATTCAAACATGTTGAATCCTTCAGGGATTTTCAAGTTAATATATGTGTCAAGTGACCCATACAAGTAAGTTGTCACTACATCTATAAAAAACATATCAAGTTTTTTTTAAGACTACCTAGCTTTATCAAAAATCAAAATATAATTATGTCAATCATAAGGGAATATGTTTGTCTCTACGAGGACTTATATTTCTTCAAGGACTTATGTCTTTTCGGGGACTTATATCTCTTCATGGGCTATTAACTCTTATAATGTTAGTGATTTAGAAATGTGGATTTATTGGCTCGAGAATAATTTTTAACAGGATCCTAATTTTTTTATTTCTTCTTCTATGGAATAAAATCTTTTGAACCAAGTGGTATTCCACGATTCTGGTGTGCAACAGATGATTCATTAGCTACCTTTTGATTACTATTCTATAAGGACAGTCACTTGGGCTTATGTATTAGTAGCTGGTATATATAAATACATCTAGTAATTTATTTGCAATTCTTTAAAAATGAATAATTCTTCACACCTCATTTTCACATTGATTTGTGCGAGGATCCAAATAAGACATAGTGGTTGTTTTCCAAGAAACCTTATGCCTTACTTTAGGAGGAAACTTTCTTTCCTCTAATGATGGGAATATTGTCTCATCAAAATGGCAATCCACAAATCGAGCGGTAAATAGATTACCCATCAAGGGTTCAAGATACCTTATAATTAATGGTGAGTTAAAATCAACATAAATCCCCAAGCGACATTAAAGTCCCATCTTCGTGCATTGTGGGGGTGCTATAGGTCATACACAGCACAACCAAAGGTACGTAAATGGGAAACATCAAGTTAATGACCAAGTACAAGTTGTAATGGATCATATTGATGATGTTTAATTAAGAATTCTATTAATCCATTTTTTGTGTGAACATATGGCACATGATGTTTTATATCTATTTCCACTAATGTACAATAGCCATCAAATATTTAAGATATAAACTCATCAGCATTATCTAAACATATAGTCTTAATAGGGTATTCTAAAAATTATGCCCTCAATTTAATGATTTATGCTAGTAATATAGATAATGCAATATTTCATGTAGACAGTAAACAAACATGTGACCACTGTGTAGATACATCAATCAAAACCATAAAATAATAGAAAGGTCCACTTTAGATCTTTTGTAAAAAAGATGGAGATTCTAGATCAATCTTGGAACAGGATGGTCTAATTACAAGTTTTTCTTGCGAGCAAGCAGTACAAATATTCTCATTAGGTAATAAAATCTTCAAGTTCTTTATGAAAAAGGTTTATTATCCTAGGGTGCATACATGTGGGTTTGTGTTCATCATAACAAAACATGTATCTTATACAATATTTGTGTGTAGCGAAAGTTAGAAATCTAATTTTCTAGGTTGATAAACACAATAAATTTTTCATATTACCACACAAATGAAATTACAAGGATTGATAAAGAAATCACCTTAACAAGCCTTTTGAATTATGTAACCGAAATACCAGCCTTTAAATGTATTTATTGTCAATTTTAATACCTAACTTGGTGGCCTTAGGTAGGCTAGAATAGCAGATTAATCCAACAAGGATTAACATTTTAAACCCTAGTTTAACACTTAAACTAATTTTAATTAACTTTTAATCTATAACTCAACACTTGAGCTATTTATTGTAACAACACAACAATGAATAATTTTGTTCTAGTTTAACACTTTAACTAAAAAAATTAACTCATTGTTACATGTGTTATTGCCAACCACTTAGAAAGAAAAGAATAAGAAGAAGTTCAACTCTTTGAAAAATGCCCAACACTTTGGAAAAATTAGAGCTTCTCTCTCTTTAATGCAATGGTCGTGTCTCTCCTTAAAAAATGAGCAAAATTGCTATTTTATTTTGCATCAATAATTTCCTTCTTTGAAGACAATTATGGCCCACAAGTATAGCAATACTTGCCTTGCCATTTGCTTTTGTTTTGTAACAATTGTTTACAATAAACAATTGATAAAAATCATGTGTTATATTAGATGAATGTATTTAGCCGAGAAACATGCCAAAATAGAAACAATTTCCATTTTAATCAAATAACAATTGGTCCCACCAAGTATAGCATACAATCATTTTTGTTTAATTAATTTAAAACAAACTAAAACACATGCTCTAGTTAATAATAATATCATATTATTATTACTTTATTCAAAAAACAATTTTATGAATAAAATAATAATTTTAATTGTCCAACAATAAAGTTATTTTGGTAATTTTTGAGTCAAACAATAAATGACCTAAAATATACCACGTGTCATTATTTTATTGGTCAACAACTATTGTTAACTAATTGATGTACTTAACACTTAAGTTTCTAAACGTGCACATCCCAAGGGATATTGAAGCAAATATTCAATCTGCTAAAATTTATTGGATTGAATTATTCAATTTGGTACGCTGCCTAGTGCACAACGAGTACACTTCATATTGCAAAATTCTCTAGGTCTACATTCAATTTGTCAAACAAAATTGTTTTGTGAGTTCGTGATTGATGTCCCATATACACGTCACAGATGTTACAAATCAGCACATTAGACCATACAAGTTGAGATCATAGTGCATATGTATATCCTTCCGCCATTTATATCTTGGAAGAGCGGGGATAAGATAATCATTGTCAAATCCTCATGCACTTATTTGTGAATTTATCACCAAACATGTGTCTCGATAAATAATATACACAAACTCTTTTACAATATTATTTAACCCTGTGGGTAACTCTTTTCCTAGGTTAATTGCTTATAGCCATAAGACTTTCTGAGATACAGTCTCAGAGCATTCGAATATACAACTCACCCATGTGAGTTGATGAATGTCATATTTGCGCACACTAGACTCCATAAGCATCAGACTATACCCAGTAATACATAGTGGTTAGACCATGCAAGGTCTCTGACATTCATAGAACCAAAGTATGGTGGATCATACACAAGCCTACCGTGGCACTTAAGGCAACGGATCAAAAATACTACTCAACTCAAGAGGACTTGCCATTAACAGATTCATGGGATGTCTGTTGGGGTCATCGTTAAGTCTGTTTAATATTTAGTCTTCACTAAATATCCGTATAGCATACGAGCTTCCATTAAGCCCATGATCAACCATTCATTAAGTTTGTTTAGTATTCAGTCCTTACAACCATCTGGACCATCTAGATATAGCCATACACTGATCTATGAAAAAGGATTCCACCAATAGACCCCTATTTGTGATTTAGACCAAGAATATTACATTTGAGAATAGGCTTGCATAATAATATTTCTTAACACCTATTGCAACTTTTTACGACTATGTTATTACTAGTGTACTCTCAGGTCTTTGTCCAATTACAGACAAGGTTCTAACTATTTAGATTTTGTTGATTATTATAACTTGCTAACTCTTTAGCATTGATAAGTATCATGAATGCTAACTCTTAGCACTAATCTAAATGCCATTAGACTAGATCTGAACTTCTTCAGATCATACAATGTCTGTAGCATTATAAGAATTGTACCATTTAATTAATGTAATTAGCTATTTAACAAAATATGCATTGTATAAATATAATAAAATTAAATATTCATACAATAATGGGATGGCACATAAGCGCAAATTCCAACACTTTAATGGATGCTCATGAGAATTTTAAATAATTCTATGCATAATTGTTGATCTTGGATGACATGTTGATCATGCCATAGTATAAACATTTTTGGATCACTATATTTCTTGTTCATTACTGCATAACTTTTAATTGAATTTATAACTGTATAATATAAAATAAATGATAAGGCAAGAAGCTTTTTAAGTATTCATTTCTTGTTTGAGACATTAAAAGTATTATAGAGATATCTACATTTGTTTTCATTTAAAATCTTAATGTGATATCTATTTCAATGAATATCTTTAAAATTGAGCAGATTTCTTCTAAATCTATCTGCATATAAAGCTTATCTTATAAATAACTTTGTTTCACTTGCTAACAATATTATTGCTCTTCCAGAGACTTCAATTAGATCTGTAGGACCTGTTATAATATTGACTTTTTCTTCAATCATTGTTAGTTTTGAGAAATATTTTTTTATCTCGAAAGATAGTGTGCATAGTTACACTGTCAGCTAAATAGACATCCCCAATATTTCTCTCCAAAGTGGACAATTTATTCTTAAAAGTCATTCCTTATATTAAATAAGAGTTCATATTAGACATTAGGACAATACATTACAAAAAGTTACATTTCATACAAAAAGATATAAGATGAAAATATTATTTAAAGCTTGATAATTGGTGTTCCCTTCTTTATCCTCAAAGATATTAGAGATATCTATATAAGTAAGATATTAGAGATATCTATATAAGTAAGATATTAGAGATATCTATATAAGTAAGATATTAGAGATATCTATATAAGTAAGATATTAGAGATCTTTAGGATCTTGAGTCATCAATAAAATTTTTCTCCATATTTTATTCCCATGCCTTGATAGATGCCTCAGAGGGCACCATATTAATAACAAGTATTTTTCATGATACTTGGTGTTTATTCTTTTATCTTGGTGTTTATTTCTACTTTTTGTGTTCCTTCATTCCTGGAACTTACAGCCACCATGAGGGTGATAATTGTGCTCTCTTTTTCTCCCACAACCATGTTCAACTTGTTATAAGTATTTGCATTCACTTTTGGGAATGACTGAGAACTAGTTGGATGTGATTCGTAATTTTTTAATAAGAGCTTATTATTTTGTTCAACAAGTAGAAGACATGATATTAAATATGAGTACTTTTAAATCACCATGTGCAATATTGTTGTTGTAAAACAACATTAGTGACATGAAAAGTAGATAATCACTTCTCTTAGATATCTTGTTATGTAACTTTCTCACCACACAATTGTTGGAGTTAGTGCTTAAGCGCCATTTTAATTTTGTATAAACTTTATTTATATTTATACAATATACATTTTCATATATCATTATTTATTTATTATATGATATTAGTTTTGTTCTTTTTCATATATTGCAGATCTAAAGAAGTTTAAATCAAATTTAAAGAAGTTTAGATCAAAACTAAGAGTTAATATTTCTAAGAGTTAGAACCTTGTATGAATTAGGACAAAGACTTGAGAATATTTATTATAGTAATATAGTTACAAGGAATAGTAAATGGTGCTAGAAAATATTACTATACAATAAATTCTCAAAATTAGTTCTTGGTTGTAGGTTTACTGACACAGGTCAGTTGGTAAAACTAGAAAGACTGGTGTATGTTTGTATATGAATTGTTCAAACTGTTAGTCTTAACAAACCATGAGATTAGCGGGAGCTTATATAGACATACAAGCATTAAGTTAGGACTTGACACTGAATGGACTCATGAAAACATTCAATAGACATTTTATAAAGCCGTTAATAGATAGTCTTTTTGAGTTGAGTAGTTTTTGTGGTCTTTAGACTTGAGCGCCACGATGGTCTTATGAGTGATCCACTATACTAATATTTCACCTATGTTAGAGACCTTTCATGGTCTGACCTCTGGGTGTCATTGGGTATAGTCTAATGCTCATGGAGGCTGGTGTGTGTAGATATGAGATATGTCAGCTCATATGGTTGGGCGTATATCTTGATGCTTCTAGATTGTATTTTAAAAAGTTTTTTTAGCTAAAAGTAATAATCTGGAAAGAGTTTTTATTAGGTAAAATAATATTGTAAAGGAATTTACGGATATTATTTTTCGAAATACAAGTTTGAAGATAAGTTCATGATTGAGCGAATAGAGATTTGGCGATATAGATCTATGTCTCTACTCTTCTGGGATATAAGTGACGGAAGGGACTATACGAATATGGTTAACATCAACTTGTATAGTTCAACACTTCATTTTACCGTATCTGTGACATGTAGGTAGGGCAATGTTTATAAGCTTATGAAAAAGTTTTATATGACAAATTAGTGTGAACTTAAAGAGTCTCACAATATAAAGTGTACTCGTTGAGCACTAGGGTAACACAAAAGATCAAAAGTTCGATCTGAGAAAATTTTTGGACAAGCAGGATTTTAGTTTTAGCATGTAATATCCAATCCCTATTAGTAGTATTGGTGCCTAGATTTCAGTAGAGAGTAATAAAGACACCGTAGGGTTACCCGATTCTAACCCTGTTAGAATTTTTTTTTATAGTGTGCATGGGAGATATAGACCTAATTTGGTAATTTAACACTCGGTCGGAGCGTCAGACAACCCTAGAATGTTTTTGAAAATTTTCTCTATTGGCTTGGAAAAGAAAATTTTAATTTACTTCATGAATTTTCATTTAAGGGTTATGTATGGAACAAACCATTGTTGAGAAACATAATCCATATATTAGAGAATGGACCAATTAGAGACAAGTTCATGGATTGCCAAGTTAAGAATTCTAGTTAGTTCCTTTAACTATTCTAACTAAATAGTTACAAAGGAACCAATTACATACCTAGCTTCCAACCAATGGCAAATTAGAAATTTAGAGTAAGTTGAGGGGCAAATTGGTCAATTAAGGGAGCACTATATATATAGTAGAAGCGTGTGGAAATTTCAAGAGATTAAAACATAATATGTTAGAGCTAAAGAGAAGCAAATTCGTCTAAGTGAATAGGGGCTGCTACAGTGAAGTTTCAAGTTTTTTTTTCATGCTTAATCAAGCTATAATAAGGTCAAGTATAAATTCCTAAGCTTAATTGAAGTCTCCATTAGTGAAAATCCAAGAAAAAGAGGTAAGAAAAGCATTGTTTTGTGAGGTTGATATGTGAACTTTCAAGATTACTTCAATTGATGTTCTTGTGTGTATTCTTGGTTTAGATTGAGTTGAATACTAGTGTGGAGCTTGAAGGAGTCATCATATTGAAGAAATTGGCAAGGTAAGAATTAAGGTTTTGGGTGACTTTGATGTAGAGACTTCAATTGGTTGTAATTAGGGCATTAGAATGGAATTGGCTTGATTTTAATGCAATTGGAACAAGAAATTGAGAAAAGAAATTTGTTGGAACATAGGGTGAGCCACTTTAGGGAAGTTAGGGTTGAGTTGTGTTGTGGTCGAATTGTGGTGTATAAATGGTGCCTTATGTAAATTGAATAGATATGGTTGATGGAAAAATAAAAAATGAAGAAAGGGGGCATAATTGTCCATTTTGGTAAGGTGAAGGGCAATTATGTCCAACCAAAGTTATAGGGTGTTAAACAATTTTTCAGGGCGTCGGATGATGAGTTAGATTAGATTAAATGAGTCCATAAATGAAAATAAAAAAGTAGTATATTTTGTATGCCGATTAGGGCGTTTAGTAGTTAAATGAGATTCTAATATTTGAATTAGTTCTAAATGTCATTTATGGCGTATAGGTGAAGAAAACTGAGACCGGTAACAGGAGCAGAAATCTAGAGTGAAATTGAGTTCAGAGCGATTGTGAGTGAAAATCTGTCATTTTTTATCTTTCGTTTATTATATTCCCACATAATGAAAATGTATGTTTTATGTGCTTTTAATGCATAAATATGATTTATGATTTTGATATATATATATATATATATATCCATAGATATGCTTTTACATGTTCAGTTTAAGAAATAGCTTTAAAAATTACTACATTTGTTTCAAAGGCCATTGGTACCCTTAGATTATAGTGGTGGTGATGGTATTAGACCTGGCCGGTATATCCTGTACAAGTGGGTAGGTATTGGGGGTGTGTCACTAACTCCGGGAAGTTGGGTTATCGAGTCATGTAGGTCACTCTATGTGTATGGGATATTGTCTCGCTATATGTAGGCGATGTAGGATTTCACTACATAGCCAGTGAGATGTCATTGTGGGTGCTGCTAGTTGAAGCGCCTCGTGACCTACTCACATGTGTGGTGCTAGTTGAGTCACTACGTGAGTATAGAGCTTTAGGGTTACTATTGGTACAGTTTAGAAAGAAAATGGCCGAGCGAGGGCTTAACTAGTTTTTGATCTACCGATTGCATATTATGCATTTATATGCACATGCTAGTTATTATGTTGTACATATTTTGGATATTGTTTTCCGAAGATGTAAATAAAACCTACTCAGCAAGATTTCATTAGCATATGATATTAGAAACCATTTTATAGCTATATATAAGTTTTAGAAACATGAATTATGCATGTCTTTTAGAATTTAATATTTATGCAGAATTTTATTTTAATTCGAAATCTTAAATGAACTCACTGAGCTCCTTTAGTTCACTTGTTTTATGTTTTATATTTTCTAAACCCCCTTCCCAGGTGCAGGTCTCAGTACATAAACTGCTGATTCTCTTACTGTTAATTAGTGGGCCAAATCAGAAGATCATTTTGTATATATAAATGTGCTAAATAGCACTCTTTTTGCTTTCTGCATCGTAGTTATAGGCATGTGTATTTGTATATATGTTTTGGACAAACACAAAGAGGTTTCGATATTACGATGATCGTTTTTACTTTTTATGAGTGTGCTAGTTTTGTGATTTTAATGAAATTATTGAGTTGAGTTGGATTGATTTTGGAATGGACCAGAGGTGTTATTTGGTAGTATTGAGAAGAGTTTGAAATACAAGTGCAATTTCTTTGTAGGTTTTGTATTGGATTTTGAAGAAAAATAGGGGAAACTCTACACCTTTTTTTTACAAATTGATATGTTATTTTCATGTATATTTAAAGATTTTTTCAGTAATAGTAAGAACTAAAAAGGGGTTCGCCTCGTAGAATTTTTTAACTTACCTAGTTAAATTCTAAGGAACTTCCTTCGAGGTGCCGACAGGGCCGCTGAGATCTACAGTAAAGGGTCTCGAGGCGGGTCTTGTCATAGCACCTCTTAGGAATAACACGTGTCAAATTCTAAATATTAGAATCTAACATATGTCAAAATATAATTGGACACCAAGTTAATTAGCGTTCCATAATTCTCCATTATTATTTTATATTACTAAATTATTATTGGAGTATTTGTTTAATTGATTATTTGATAATTATTTGAATAGATGCACATTTATCTTAGTGAATTTTTTGTTCAATGGACATGTATCCATTTAAAAAAGAAATAAAAAATTGTAAGACATTTTTTATATGAGATTATGCATCTATGTTAGAATAAAACAAGAGTTTGCAATTTTCTACCTTAAATGTTTACGAAAAACAAATAAAAGTTAATATTTTTTAAAAGGTTAGGTAAATGACTCTTAAATATTTTTATCAAATATGGTTGCTATGTCTTTAGAAAATTTAAAAAGACGAAAAAGGTTACAAGACTTAATTTTTGGTTATAAAACATGGCTATTGCATCTTCAGAAAATAAATAAAATGGCAAGAGTTTGGTTTAATTATCAAATATGGCTGCTACATCTTTTGAAAATAAAAATAAAATATTAAAAGTTGATTTGGTGATCATCCAAGGCTGCTATGCCTCTTAGGTAATAAGAGAAGAAAAAAAATGTTTTGTTTTGTTTTTCTTTTGAAGGAAATAGAAGCAAGTGAGACTTGTAGAAAACATATACAAAAAGAAATTAAAAGAGATTAGCTTAAAGAGTTTAGCCTTAAACAAAAACTTTCTTGCAAAAATTCATGCTACCATTCTAGAGTTTTGATCCCACCATAATGAAGGCCTAAAATTGTTCAATAATACACTTTAAGGTGATCTTTATACTTGAATTGGAACAAATACAACAAATTGTAAAGCTACTTTCATCTTAGTAAGTACTTTCCAATTTGTTAATTTTTATATAATTGTTATACATGTATATGTACGATATATATGAGTTTAAATATATTGTTTGAGTGTAATTTATTCAATAAGCTTTTTCTGCTTATTATAATTTTTTAAAATCGTATTTACACTTATATAATCACACATTCACTATCAACAACAATTTCGGCCATAAGATGGTTGTGATCAAAGTAGAATTGTATTTAACAACAATTTCAAGATCATACAATCTCAAATTTATCCACTCTTATCTTGCTCTTAGGAGGAATACATCATATCTTTCTTTTAAATTTTTTTGAGGATCTGCAGGACCTCAAATATTGAGCTTTCAATCTCCTCACAAACTCTAGTCTTACCACCCCAAATTCTAGCAGCTGCTTAACAATTCCATGTCGTAAATGAATATTTCTACTCTTCCCATTGTATATTTTACTCTTTGCTCAAGCTATAGCAGCTAGATAATCATAATTGATTGCAATAGAGTTAGAAGAGTGAGAATTAAAGGAAGATCATATATGAGTGTCCTTAACCACTCAACTTTGGAATAAGCCTTTTTTAAATCTATTAATTTTGATTTTATGGTAGATCGTGCAATGCAAGTCTGCTTAGTAGAGTTCCAACATAAAACACCCCCACCTAAGGTGAACACATATCTAGTGGTTAATTTTACTTCTATTAAATACTAAGATCTAATTGCATCACTATAACCTTCTACTACAAGTTGTGATTTACCATATACTAGAACATAATTCTTTAGTGCCCTCTAAATATCTAGCAACTATATCCAAATCACTCTAATATTCTCTACTAAGGTTATGAGTCTATCTACTCAGCCTCTATATAGCATATATTTTATCAGGCCTTGTATAATTCATTAAATACATTAGACTACCAATTATTTAAGCGTAACGAGCTTGATTTTCACTATGTTTATCATTCTTGCAAAGTTTAGTACTAGTATCATAAGGTGCTACCATCGGTTTATATCTCAAGTATCCAAACTTCTCTAAGAATTTTTCAACATAGTATGCTTGAGATAAAGATAAACAACTATAAGATCTCATTATCTTAATCTCAAGAATAACATTAGCCTCTCCTATACCTTTCATATTAAATTTAGTTGATAGAAATTTCTTATTCTTATTGATTACTTCCATACTAGGACTGAATATTAGCTTGTCATCCATATAAAGGCATATGATGACATAACTCTTTGCATCAAAGGTTTTATAATACACACATTTATCAGAATCATTAAATATAAAACTATTTGATAACAGAGCTTTGTCAAATTTTTCATGCCCCTGTTTTGGTGCTTATTTTAAACTATATAATTGTTTTACTAACTTACATACTTTATGCTCTGAACGAATACTAATTCAACCTTCTAGTTGTTCCATATAAATCTCCTCTTTTAAATCACCATTTAGAAATATAGTATTTACATCCATTTGATGTATATACCAATCATAGATTGCAACTAAGGCAACCAAAACTCTAATAGATGTGATTTTAGTTACAGAAACATAAGTATCAAAGTAATTTAAGTCTTTATTTTAAGTTAACCCTTTGGCAACTAATACTTTATGCTCCGAACCAATATTAATACAACCTTCTAATTGTTCTATATAAATCTCATCTTCTAAATCACCATTTAGAAAGACAGTCTTTACATTCATTTGATGTATATACCAATCATAGATTGCAGCTAAGGCAACCAAAATTCTAATGGATGTGATTTTAGTTATAGGAGCATAAGTATCAAAATAATATAAGTCTTTCTTTTAAGTAAACCCTTTGGCAACTAATCTTGTCTTAAACTTTTCAATTATTCCATCAGCCCTCATCTTTTTTCTAAAGATTCATTTACAACCGATTAGCTTAGAACTAGGAGGCAAATCAACTATTTTTTATACATGATTACTCGTTATAGAGTTGATTTAATCATTAATGGCTTCACTTCCTAAAGGATAATCAAGAGAAGACATTGCCTTACTATATATCTTAGGGTCATCTTCTATAAGAAAGATATAGAAGTCATCGCCAAAGTTAATGGCTATTCTCTTTCTCATATTTCTTTTAAGTTCATTGTTAGAGCTTTCAAGAGGATCATCATTTATATTCTTAGGAAAAATAGTTTCAAAGAACTCTTTGTTTTTAGATTCTATGATATTATTTGCATCAAACAAATTAATGGTATTTTTTAATACTAAAAATCTATATGCAGTACTGTTCTGGATATATCCTATGAACATACAATCAACCGTCTTACGTCTCATTCTTTTTTTTTGAGGGTATGAAATTAAGACTTTAGCAAGACACCTTCATACTTTGAGATATGAAAGATTAGCTATATAACCTTTTGATAACTTATAGGGTGTTATTCAAGTTTTCTTATATAGAACACGATTTTGTATATGGCAGGCAATCAAATGCTTTCCCCCACAAGTTCATAGGTGCTTTAAAATTTAATAACATACAATTCATCATATCCTTTAAAGTTCTATTTTTCCTTTCAACAACCCCATTAGTTTCAAAAAAATATGGAGGCGTCACTTCATGTATAATTTCATTGTTCTCACTTCATATATTCTCGACCTTTATCTGTTCTTAATCTCTTGATTTTCTTTCCAAGTTGATTCTCAACTAATTGTTTATAGATTAAGAACTTTTCATATGACTCATATTTATTTCTCAATAGATAATTTAGTATACCTTGAAAAATCATCTATAAAGATAATGTAGTACTTTTTTCCTCCTCTAGTCATGACATCTTTTATTTTACCTAGGTCACTATATATTAAACTAAGTAATTCATTTTCTCTAAAAGTAATTGATTTACAACTCTTCTTTATAGACTTTTATGCAACACATATATCACATTTATTTATGTCTTTTAAGCCAAGATTTGAGAGCAAATCAATTCTTTCCATTTTTCTTATATACAAATAATTTAAGTGACTTAGTATCTCATGCCATAAATCATAGGGCTCAACAATGTAAACAGAAGTAAAACATTTATTTATAGAGGTTTCTATTACATTGAGTTTGAGCAAATCATTTGGTGAATATCCTTTCCTACCCAATGTTCCATTTTTGGTCAATACTGATGGGAGTTGATTATTCAAGGGTGTTTGCATGTGGGTTTTATGTTTAACAACAATATATACATATCTCATACATATAATAAGGCAACGGAAGCTTAAAACATTGCAGTAAACACAATCATTACATATTAAATGAATTAACAGAAACGAAATTGAGAAATAACCCTTGAAGCCTTTGGATAGAAATTGTTGAAGTCCACCGAAATATAATCTTTGATCAATTCTAGTAATCAACAATGGTGGATTTGATTATCTAGAATGACAACCTTTGATCCAGCAGAAGTTTAACAACTTAAACTTATGTTCTTTATTTTTTCTTTTGATTAACACTTAATCAATTAATCAAAACCTATTTTGCTAATTTGGTTTTATGCCTTATAAAAAAAATAATGAATTCAACTCTTGAATCCAATAATTAGAAAACAATTTCTATTTTCTCTCTTTGTAATGGTTGGCCAAATTTTTAGCAAAATGAAAATTAACAAACTTAATGAATTTAATTACATTTGTCGTATTTATACAAATGAATTTAATTTCAATTTATTACACTTAATTTCAATTTGAATTTAACCTAACCTAATCATAGTTAACTCTTAACTCTAGTTAGGTTAAATGAACATTTAAATATTCTAACTATAGTTAACACTTAACTCTAGTTAGGTAAAAGAACATTTAAATATTTTAACTATAGTTAACTAACTTAACCATAGTTAGGTTAACTTTTACTTAACCATTAAGTATAGTTAATCTAACTTAACCAAGTAGTTAACTCTTAACCGTAGTTAAACTAAAATTATTTATTTAACAATTAAATAAATAAATATTTATTTGAATTATTTAACAGTTAAATAATCATTAAGTAAAATTACATTTATGTCCTTAATAGGTTACCAAGTTAACCTAAAGTAGGTCCCATTATCTGACAATATACTTTAGTTAACTTAACCTTAGTAAATTACTGGATTTTACTGTATTGAACTATTCAATACAGTACGCTGCCCAACTGCTCAAAGAGTACATTTCATATTGGGACTCCCTAGGTCCACGCCTGATTCATCAAATGGAACTATTTCATAAGTCCGTGATCGATGCCCCACGCACATATTATGGATATTACAAATTAGTGCATTAGACCATACATGTTGAGGTTACTACATATTCGTATAATCCTTCCGTCATTATATCCTGGATGAGCGGGATATAGATCATTACCATCAAATCCTGATAATTTTATCCATTACTTTATCTCCAGATTCGTATCTTAATGAACAATATACGCAAACACTTTTGCTATAATGTTCAAACCTCTAGGAAACTCTTTTCCCAAGTTGATTGCTTATGGCCATAAAACTTTACAAGATAGAATCTTGAAGTTTCGGATATACTACCCATCTATGTGGGCTGGCGAATTTCATATCTACGCAAACCGAACTCCATGAGCATCGAACCATACTCAGCGACACGTAACGGTCAGACCATGAAAGGTCTCTGACATACGTGGAACCAAAGTATGGTGGATCTCCCACAAGCCCACTGTGGCGCTCAGGTCGAAGGACCACAAATACTACTCAACTCGAGAGGATATTCCTTTGACAGTTTCATAGGATATCTATTAAGGGTCCTCGTGAGTCTGTTCAGTATCCATTCCTAACTGAATACCTGTATATCTATATGAGCTTCTACTAAGCTCATGGTTAACTAAGAATAATCATCTATACAATACAGATATAGACATATACTAATCTATATTATTGTGTTTCACCGATAGACCCTCATTGGTGAACGTAGATCAGGAACTCTTTATTTGAGAAGATACTTACATAATGATATTTCTTAGTATCTATTGTAACTCTTTGCAACTATGTCATTACTAGTAGATTCTCAAGTCTTTGTAATATTATAGATAAGGTTCGAACTATTTAGATCTCCCTGGCTATTATAACCTGCTAACTCTTAGCATTTATAACTATCAGCTTTACTAACTCTTAACCCCGGTCTAAACTTCTTTAAACTAGATATGAACTTATTTAGATCATATCATGTCTATAATGTTACAAGCTTAATTACCATTTAATAAAGGTTATTTGTGATTTAATAAAATATTCATTGTATAAATTTTACAAAATAAATATTCATATAAACAGGGATGGCACGTAAGTACAAACCCTAACAAATACAACTTTATCTCCTTCAAAGAAGGCTTTTACATTAGCTTTACCAAGCATAAATACAGAAATTAAATTATATCTAATGTTTGAAACATGTAATACATTATTCAGTACAAGAGATCTTTTAGAAGTTAATTTGAGAAGAACCTTTCTTTTCTTATCATCGGTGTAGAATGAGAATCTCTAAGATATATATGTTCTTTCCCTTCTCTTGTCTGAATATAGTCATGAAAGGCACTCTTGTCACCAAAAAGGTATCTTGTTGCTCTAGAGTTTATGACCCACTCTTTGTTGTTATTTGCAACCATGTTACTTGAGAAACATTTATTGCAGCAATAACATCTTCTTCCTCAACCAAGTTGGCTTTGGGAGTTTTATTGCTTCTCATTTTATCTTTCCTGTATTTGCATTAGTAGGCTAAGTGACCACCTTCTACTTTTTAATCCCGGCCTAGAAAAGTGACTGACCAGGGCCTATTGATGAATAAAAGAAAGGCTTTCTTTTAAATGAGGGCTTTGTGTACTTAAGGTAAGTGTTGTTTGTGGTCTTACCACTCTTCTCATTATCACAATTTTCATTCTCCACCAAATTAGCTTTAGAAACAAGTTCCTTGGCCTTTTTAATGTTCTCCCACTGACGATTCTTTTCTTTCAATTCTAATACAAACAATAAAATCCTCCAATTTTAAATGCTTTCTTTTATATTTGTTATTTTTCTTCTAATCATTCCAAGAATTTTATAATTTCTAAACCAAACAACCAACCATAAAAGGCTCAGGGAAAACAATGCCCTCATTTTTCAAATTATTAATTAACAAATATAAATTATGAATTTGAGAAGTAACCTCTTTATCTTTAGACATCTTAAAATCTAAGAAATTTGTAATTACATATTTTTAAGCACCTGCGGCTTTTATAAGATATTTCTTTTTGAATTGTGCCCAAATTTTATGTGTATCTTTGTAGGAAGAATATAAATCATATCGTTCATTAGACAATGTGTGTAAGATTGTGTTACAGCTTACCCTATTTGCCATATTCTATTTAGAGATCTCCTCATTGTAGTTTTCAGTATTTGTATTTGGTGGAGGTTTTATGAGATATTCTGCTATACCCATCATATCCAGAATGTCATACACTCAATCTTGCCACCACTTAAAGTATTTTTCATCAAATGGTAGAATTTTTGTAGCCTTTGAGAGAGACTTGGCTACAGCGAGAATAGATGAACGACCATTAGTACCTATTAGAAATAGTTTAAGATTGTTGGAAATATGGTTGTTAGGATTGTATAGATGGATATTAATAGATTATATAGTCAAGGCGTACAAGGCACTGTCTTTAAACTATTTCTACCTCTACAATAATGATGATCAAGGTGCAAGTAGGTTGTGTGGTAGTATAGCTCCAGGATTCAATGACTATTGAATTTGTAATTGTGCACACTAATTACAAATTCTGTATGACTACAAGATAACTTTGATGAGAGTTGATAGATGTAGATAATAAAAAAGAGAAGGATGAATTATTCATGTTTCTGTTAAAAGTGAGGTGTGCTTATTTATTTATAGAGGTATTTATGCCTCTATAGAAGAACATAATACCTTTTCAGATCAACACATCCTTGGGAGTAGACACATGCCTTTTCAAAGAGTTATGACTTTAGAAAAAGTTGTGTATCTTTTCATAAGGTCATAACCTGTTATTCAAATTAGTGTCTTTCCAAAGGAACACAACGTATTGAAGAGTTAAATGACTCTTTCAATAAGTCACACTTCAACTATAATACCATGGCCCTTATATTAGATGCCATGGGTATCAACAAAAAGAATGAGTGGCAGCCCGTCTGGGCACTGTAGTGCCCATGTTTTGGCTGAGGAACCGCGGCGCCCATGCTGGGTGCCGCAGTGCCTTCTAAAGAATCATGATCTTAGAAAGAGTTGTATATCTTTCTATAAGGTCATAACCTTTTATTCAAGTTGGTGTATTTTCAAAGGAATACAACTTATTAAAGAGTTAAATAACTATTCCAATAAGTCACACATTTAACTCTAATACCATGATCTTTATATTAGGTGCCATGGGTATCAACAAAAGAGAGGGATGGCAGCCTATTTGGGCACTACAATGCCCACGTTCTGTCTGGGGCGCAGTGGTGCCTAGCCATGGGCATCACAGCATCCACACATTATACTACGACGCCTAGCCCTGGGCTTTTTTTCTTTCTTTCCCCTCATTTTCACTTTATCCTCTCTCTCCATCAAGTTTATATATATATATATATATATATGATTAATTTGAAATACTCTTGCAATATACAATATATCTTTCTCAAAATTCTTTACTCTTATAATGTTTATAAATTAAATAGCATATAAATGCTTTTATGTTTCTGTCTGTATCAAAATTAATTTATACTAGATTCTTTTTGTTTAGGATAATATTAGGTTGCATATTTCTTACTTCACCAAAAAGAAATGAATCAAAAGCTTATTCTTCTTTTTTTTAATGTTTTACGAAAAAGTCTTATCCAAATACCAGAATACTTCTCTATTCATCTTCATCACACAGTCTTCACTACAAGCTATAAATATATATCTGGCAAGATGGCTACTTGATCTAATTTATAAATCATGTTGCATATCATAGAACATGCATTTTTCTATATGGTAATGATCCCCTTGTTGCTTTGTTTTATTGATCAGTTTCTATTTATTATGTTTTAACACATAAAATTAAATATATATCATATATATTATCCAGCTTAGCTTACTATGGAACCATGTTTACTACTCATTAGGAGAATGATTTGGGTCATTCAGCCTGTTTGCTTGAAATATCAAACTTAAACGGGGAAAAAAGTTGCCTTAGATTTCAGTTAATTAATTAGCTTACTTGAATCATTGGAATTAAGTACATAGGCTATATATATATATATATATATATATATATATTGTTAGAAAATAATAGCCTTACCCTAATGCCACTTAGAAATTAGTTTTTACTCTAATATCCCTTGTTGGAAAATCAAGCCTAGACTCTTTACCTATGACATCATTTAAGCATCAATCTCAGTCTTGACTTAATTCCATAATTAGGGTCTTTATGTACTCTAATATTTCCATAGCCAGTATTTATCACTCTAAAACTGTAAGCATAGTGTATAGGAGTGTGTGTGTGGTTTGTGTAATACAAATACGTGTCATACACAATATGCAACGTAAGCGTAAAACACATTTTGAAACACATACTTCAATTATAATTATATTACAATAACAAAATTATATCTTTGAAGTACCCTTATGTAGTTGGACAATTCTAGAATGCAGAGTATCACATTGAAGCATTCTAGTGAATAATTCTAGTATTTGACTTCGATAGGATCAAAAATTCCAAACTCGTAGCTTTATATTCAGGATACGTTTTGGTGTATAGAAAGCTTAACACTTAAATTTTTTATTTTCACTCTATTGATATTTTTTGCCTTCTCAAAGCAAAAAAATAATTTCTCTTCCCTTAAGCAAATGTAATATGTCCGAACTACCTTTTTTATAAGTGATAAAAGAAAAAAACAATTTTCGTTTATCTTCTTATTCTTTTCACCTCTTGGTCAATCATATATATTGCAAAATGCAAAACCATTTTGCATTTTTCTTAATGATTTTTTTTTATTGCTTTTAATGGACAAATGCCCTTTTAATTATCACAAGTTTTTGTCAACCATTATCTTTTACTTGGCCACCAATTCATCTTTTGAAAACCATTCATTAAAAATAATTAATAAAACTATTTTAGGGACATATCATGAGTATAAGAAAACTTAACAATTAAGAACATATAAAATAATAAAAAAAAAACAAATATTATTAAGACAAATGTCCAACACTTGTCCGATTATAAGCAAAGCACATCTTTTTAAAGCTCAACAATGCTTTGACACATATCGTATTCTAACATATAGAATTCAACATGTGTCTTTCCCAAGAGGTGATGTTAATGGATCTTGCTTATTTGAAATATTCTCGGATTAAACTCTTTGACTTTAACTGCTACTCTAATGCTCAACGAGTACACTTTATATTGTGATGCTTATTAGGTTCATACTCATTTAGCTTATGAAATATTTTCATAAGTCTATAGACACTGCCCCACTCACTTTTCACAGATACAATAAAAATGATAAGTTGAACCATATAAGTTGAGGTTAACCATATTTGTATAGTCCCTTCGTCACTTATATCCCAAAAAAGCAGAGATATAAATCTTCATCATTAAATCTCTACTTATCCATAAAATTATCTCCCAGATTTGTATTTTGATAAACAATATCTTCAAACTCTTTTGTGATATTGTTTTACTTTACAAAAACTCTTTTTTGGAGTTGATGCTTATGGCTATGATGTTAAACGTGTTTTAGGGTGCATACATGTAATTGTGTACATGTTGAAAATTTTAAAAATATATATCCAACATATATTATGCAACGGAATAACTTGTAATCATGAAAAATATACACACTAATACTGAACAAAAATAGTATAAGAATTGTATACATACCCTTGTGATGATTTGGTAAAGATCTTTGAACTTTCAAGCTTTTAAGCTTATTATGAAGTCCTCCCTTGAACAAGTCTTGACTTCAATATTTGGTGGGATTGGAGTAGATAGAATGGTAGCCTTTGATGTCTATCTTGTGCAGGAATCAAAATAAGTTCAACTCTTGAACTAGTTCTAGCATCAAATGCTTAGAAAATGTGTTAAGGAACCAAAATGCAACTTTCTGAAAGTTCCATTTCCTCTCAACTCTTTTGCAAGAATTTTTCACTTCTAATTTAAATTATATAACAAATAAAACTATTTCATTTGTTTTATGTTGCAAAGACTTTCACATGTGAACACATAATCTTGCATGGTCATGTTTGCAACATTTACAAACTATGTTTTTCACTTTTCAAATAGGTCCTAAAACGTATCCTGCTTTTTGAAACCTTCTCGAATCGACTGTACAATCCGTACAACTACCTGGTGCTCAACGATTACACTTCATATTGTAAGACTATTTAAGTTTACACCCGTTTGTCTTATGGAACACTTCTGTAAGTTCATAAATGATGTCTCACATACAAGTTACAAATATTATAAAATTGTGAGTTGAACGATGCAAGTTGAGGTTAAATATATCAATATAATCCCTTGTCATCTATATCCTGAAAGAAGAGAGATATAGATTATGACCATTAAATCTCTACATGTTCAATCGTGAACTTATCTCCAAATTCGTATTTTGGTAAACAATATTCGCAAACTCTTTTATGATATTGTTAACTCTACAAAAACTCTTTTTCAGGTTTACACTTATGGCAATAAGATTTTTTAAATACAATCTCAGAGTATCAGGAAATACAACTCATCCATATAAGCTGACGGATTCTATATCTACTTACACTAGACTCTATAAACATCGGACCATACGCAACAACACCAAGCGATCAGACCATAAAAGATCTCTTACATGCATAGAACCAAAGTATGGTGGATCATATACAAGACCACTGTGGCGCTCAGGTCAAACAATCATGAATACTACTCAACTTGAGAAGACCTTTCTTTGATGGTTTCATGGGATGTCTATTAAGATTCCTCATGAGTCTTTCTAGTATCCAGTCTTTACTGAATACTTGCATACTTATAAACACTTCTACTAAGCCTATAGTCTACTTAGACTAACTATCTAGATAATTCAAATATGGATATACACTGAACTGAAAGGAATACTGATCGACCTATGTTGGTAACTATAGATTAAGAGAGATGTTTTTAGAACATATTGCGAAATGATATTTCTTAGTACCATTTGCAACTTTTTACAACTATATCATTACTATAGTATTCTCAGGTCTTTATCCTTGTTTCAGACAAGATGCTAACTCTTTAGAATTATTAACTCTTAGTATTAACCTAAACTCTTTTAGATCAAATCTAAACTATTTTAGACCTACAACGTCCAAAAAGGTGCAAGCTTTTTACCATATAAATAATAATAATTGACAAATAAAAAAAATGTTCATTGTATAAATATTAAATAAATAAATATTCATACAACAATTTGAATGGCATATAAGCATCATTTTCAGCACATAAGACTTCTTGAAATGTAATCTTAGAGGATTAGGATATACAGCCTATCCAATAAGCTGATTGATCACATATCTACATACACTAAACTCCATGAGCATCAGATTATACCCAATGACACCCAAAGGTCAGACCATGTAAGGCCTCTGACATATATAAAATCTAAGCAAAATGGCCTACTCACAAGCCTACCGTGGTGCTCATGTCAAAAGACCACAAATACTACTTAACACGAGAAGACCAACCATTAACGGCTTTATAGCATGTTTATTGGAGGTCCTCGTGAATTTGTTCAGTATTTAGTCCTCACTGAATGCATACATACCTATACAAGCTTTCACTAAAATCATGATATGGTAAGACTAATTGTTTGGGCAATCTAGATATAGATAGACACTGATCTGTAAGGATTATCAATCAATCCGTATTGGTAAACATTGATCAAGAAAGGTATTTTTTTAAAAATAAACTATATAATGACATTTGTTAACACCAAATTCATCTTCTTACAACTATGTTATTACAATAAATATTCCTGGGTCTTTGTCTTTTTTCAGATAAGGTCCTAACTCTTAGAATTACTAACTTTTAGTCTTGATTTAAATAATTTTACATCAAATTTAAACTCTTTTAAATTTACAATGTCTGAAAAGTAATAAGATTATTATCATATAATAAATTAATGGGTTACTAAAATGCATATCGTATAAATATCAATAAATATTCATACACAAAATGAAATGGTACGTAAGCATCATTTCTAATATCTCTTATTTGCTCTAATGCCATTGACTATGGTATCTAATACCCCGTTGACTCCATGTGTTTCTCAAACACCTTAGGAGTTAATGTATACATCTCCTTAATAACCTGCGTTGAGCCCCTATAATATTCTCATCATGTACATAGCCTTAATTGTGCTTCTCATCCATAGATCCTTTAAATACCTTTCATATTCCTTCTTTAAGAATTCTGTAACTTCAAGTCTAACTCATAGACAATTGTAGTATCTTCATCTTTCTTTGCCTTATTCTCTGATTACTCTTTAATCTCTATTCTTAGCCATTCCTTTGCAGTCCACAGTCTTTCCTCTAAGATTGCTGCACATCAAGCTTTTATCTTTTCTCGGATACTTTCGCTATCATACTTGTGAGTCACCATAATTGAACAACCTATACTTTGCATCCTGGTACTTCAACTTATGCTTTACAATTTGGTTTATAGACCCCAACCTTCACTCTGATATCACTTATTAAAAAATATCAGCCTTAGCACTAATCTCACTTAAAAATTATTCTTTACTCTAATACCCCTTGCTTATGCTCTTTAACTATGACATCACTTAGGCTTCAACCTCAGCCTTAACTTGATTCTACTAGTTGAGATTCTTATATGTCTTAATACTTTTATGGCTAATATTTAGCACCTTAAAACCACCTAGCCATTTTGCAAAAGACTTAACTTATAAATAACCAAGAATATAAAAAGATTAAATATATAATAGAAATAACAATTAATCAAACAAGGCACAAGAATATATATGGTTTGGTAACAAATTCCTACATCCACGATGGAACACAGATCCTTGCTTCTTTTATTCAGTTCACATAGAACTTTAGATCACAAAGACCTTACACAAGAGATTCTCAAGGAATACATTAATAGACGAGCTCCTAAAGGATCTACTCAGTATTAACTTGCACACTCAGTACACAAGCATTTCTATGGCTCTCTCTCTTGCCCACTCAGTGCTCTAAGGTTGCCCTTAGCCCTCCATTCCCTCTCTTGTTGATACATTGTTTATTCTGATAAATTACAAAGGTTTATAAAGGCTTAAAATCGCCCATAAAAATCCTATTTCTTGTTGGAATAAAAATTCACACAAAAAAGAATTCCATACCTAACCAAAGCATGCAATCCAAGCCAAAACATGACTTTTCCTGTAAGTCAGCACTACCGCAAGACAATATCTTGCTGCAGATCTAGTGTGTTTCCATATGGTGCTGCAGTGAGACAAAGCCCTCGCCATTCACTGGTGTGACCTCGTTACAACGCAAGAGAGGACCTTGCTGTGGCACTAGTGTGACCCTATCACAGTGTCTTCTCACCTCTTCTTGCTTTTAACTCTTCGTTTTCATCCCTTTCTTGTATATCTAATGCATATTTGAATTCATGTTCGACTCTTCATTAATTCTCAACTCAAAATTATGCTCAAACATAATTTAAAATCATTATATATTTGTATTATTTAGGTAAGTATTTTTCAACTAATAATTACTACTTAGGGAGCATGTCATGTGGTGCTTTTCCAGTTTCCTACAATAACAGCACCGCCCAAGTAAAGTTATTAGGTATATGCTATGACTACTAGTTGGTGCATCAATTTTGCATTAACCTTGCAAGTAGCAAGAAGGAAACTAGTGTTTATTATTATTATCATCATACTACACAAGGAAAACAAGGGGGTCGAACAAGAATTCTCAACTATACATTTAAAGAAAATTTATATAAAAAATTATGCGTACATAACTTACTGAAAGACTCAGAAAAAGACAAAAAAAAAAAACTTCTGTACTTATATATTCCATTAACCATGTTTTTCCATCATCTACTTTGAAATCCTCCTAGAGTTTTTAAAATAGCAAAAAATATTTATTTATTAGTATAATAAGTGACATGGTTATTCTATGGAAATGAATGGTACAAGAGATGTTAACATTCTAACTCCTATGTGCATTTGGCGCGGGAACAATGTATATTGACCGATAAAATCAACTGTTAAATTCGTGACACCTTGCACCTTATCATTGGTTTGGTCGGCAAACCGATTAGTGAGATTGCAGCCTCGGTGGTTAAGATATGTTGCCAGTTGTGCTTAATTGTAATAATAATACACAAGGCATAAGCAGTAGCCTCACACCAAAGGCATGTGCACAGGACAGTGCATTTCTATCATTTCCATGTTCTGGGCCCTCGTATCGTATATAAGATTTTTTTTTCAGAATTTTCATCGAGTAAACCTAACTAGCTAACTACTGTTGGATTTAGATTCTGAAACCCCCACCTCATTACGATGAGTTCGGTAAATTCGAACTTAATTTTTCCCAGCTTTCCTTTTTCCATATTTTCTAAAATAAATTTCTCTTAAATTAATTTATTATATGAATGTAGTTTTCAACACTGATAGCAACCATTCAGTGGTCCAAACATACAATATTACAACACACACGTTGTGCGATTACGACGATTCCCTAGACAGTGACACCAAAATATGGTCAGAAAACAGATCCATCAAATACTGTAATAGTTTGAGTAACACTGGCAGTTCCTTTACTCAAAGAAGGAGCTGTTGGTTGGTAAAATAATAATTTTTTGTTTAATAAAATAAACGTAGCGAAAGCTAGATTGTCTTGTTTATAATTACATGTATAGTGATAAAAGATTACCTCAATTCCTTGTTATGGTAGATCTTGAATTGACTGGTTACAATCTTCTCTGCTATCTTCAATCTTCAAACTCAACGCGTATGGGTGCGTAGATCTTTCTTAATCTCTAAAATCACTAATATGCAAATCTGAGAGAATGGTATTAACTAAATTCTTTTCTCACGTAAGAATACATAAAAGAATTTTTCTCTGTATGGTTGTGGTCACTGTTGTTATTACATACCTCCCATATATATAGGGATCTCCCTTGGGTATTTAGAATTTGATTAGGATTAGAAATTTAAAGTTTAATTATAATTTGAGCTAGTAGAGGGATTGCAAGACCCATGGCCTTCCTAACTTCAACTTAAAAGGGCTAGTCCTTATTATTTTATAATACATCAATTCTTTTAAGTTAACCCCAGGCTATTCCACTAAAAGTCAAGGGCTGTACTCTAACAACCCATGTTATAAAATAAAAGCTCATTTAATTAAATTGGGTTTGGTCTTTAGACCAATAATAACCACTTAATTGACCCTCTAATTAATGTCCATAATTAAAGCTAGGCCAAAAACAATGTCTTGCCTCTTTAATTACGTATTTGCCCCTAAGTCCTTGAAAGCTTTAATGATCATTTTTAATATATCTATATTAGTAAATAAATTTACAAATAAATATTATTATTTAATAAATAATTTATTGAATAAACTGTGGCCACATATTCTAATGATCATGTACTGCAAACATCTTATGTGAATATTAATTATTAGATTCCATCTTGTAAATATATGTTCCTACGACTCATAAAATTATATCTCCAAGCTATCAGGGTTTTAACCGTTTATATGGATCTCACTCCGTGATAGCTCAAAAGATACAACGCATGAATGTAAGTTCATTACCTACTTAGAATTAAGATCAATCAAGCTTATTAAAGCTTTTGTGAATTAAGATCTACGATATTTAGTTAATCAGATCAAAATTCATAATAGTCCTGTTCAATGTATCATATACATTAGTTTCTCTATTTGAAGTCTCTACTTCGATGATCAAAGTAAATCATCCACTATAAGAAGCAGAAAAAACTACAACCTTACATAATGAAATGCCCTTTTCATTAATGGTTGTGAACATGATTTAATTTATAAAGAACTTGTAATCTATATCCTCTATATTAGCATCATATGCCTAATACATAGATCACATAATTTATAAATATGGCATCATCAATGTATGCTTAATTATATGTATGAATAAACTTTTATTAATCAAATAAAATATTATTTCACATGCTTTAAGGGCATAAATAACATTATATGTCTAACAATCCCCCACTTGCCCTAAAGCTTGTCGAGTAACTATTGAACCTCAATATTATTCATATGAGTTTCCAAACGCTTTGCTGGCGTTAACTTAGGTGAATGGATCCACTAGATTATCTACTTACATAATCTTAAATACCATGACCTCACCATTTTGCACAAAACGCCCTTACTAAACATGATTTTCTCTCAATGTGTTTTCTTCTCTTATGGTATTCGATTCCTTAGACTATGCTACTGCCCTTGCTATTATCTTAATAAAGAACAATAGGCATCTAAGCACTAGGTACCATCTTAAGCTCCATAACGAACTTCCGGAGCTATATAGCCTATTTTGTAGCTTCAGATGCAACTACATATTCAGCTTCCATGGTAAAGTCTGCAATACATGATTGTTTTGTACTCCTCCAACTTATAGCTCCACCACTTAAAGTGAACACATATCCTGAGAAAGATCCGGGTATCCTATGATATTAGAATTCTGAATCTATATACCCAATAGGTATAAAATTCTCACTGAAATATACAAGCATATAATCTTTCGTCTCTGAAGGTACTTGAATATATGCTTTACTATAGTCCAGTGTTCTAGTCCTGGATTAAATTGATATCCACTGATCATTCAAACTTACATAACAAACATCTGGTCTAGTACATGACATTGTATATATGAGACTTTTCACTGCTAATGCATAAAAAATACTTCTCATATAATCTATCTCTTCAGTTGTCTTAGGAAACTGATACTTGGATAGATCAATTCTATATCTAAAGGAAAACAATCCTTTTTGGAATTATGCATGGCAAACTTGATTAACATTTTATTAATATACTCAGTTTGGGATAAGCCTGATATCTTTAACTTGAGATCCCTTAATACTTTAATCCCAAGGATGTTATTGGCTTCTTCTAGATCATTCATATCAAAATAATTTGATAACTATATTTTATCTGATGATAATATTGCTACTTCATTTACAATGAATAGTATATCATCTAAAATACAAGACTAGAAAAACCACCAACCGTCTATCTATCTTTTTGTAAACACAAAGTTCATCAGGATTTTAATCAAAACCAAATGATTTGATTGCCTGGTCAAATCTGATGATCTGTGATCTAGATGCTTATTTAAGCCCATAGATAGATTTTTGCTATTTATAAACCATATGCTCTTAGCCTATAGCTATAAAACCATCTGGTTGTATCATATAGATACTTTCTTCAAGATTGCCATTAAGAAAATCAGTCTTGACATCCATTTGCCAAATCTTATAATCAAGATTTGTTGTAATGGATAAGAGAATTCTAATAAACTTAAGTATTGCTACTGGCAAAAAGGTCTCCTCATAATCAATACTTTCTTTCTGAGTGTACCATTTAGCAACAAGCCTAGCTTTGAAGGTTTTCACCTTCCCATCTACCCCTCTCTTTCTCTTGTAGACCCATTTACACCCTATGAGTTTTATCCCTTCAAGTTTCTCTACAAGTTTCCAGACTTTATTGGAATACATAAAATCCATTTCTGATTTCATAGCTTTATGCCAATGGTTTGCATCTTTTTCAGCCACTGCTTCATCATAACTAGTGAGATCTAGTTCATGCTCATTAGAGACTTCTTAAAATGACTCTCTAATTAACATGTACCTAGTTGGACAACTAATAATCCTCTCACTATGACAAAGTACCTATGGTTATTGTTCTGCATCTGGCTCTGGTTGGTTATTATGATATAGATTGGGAATTAACGTATTGACTCTATCAAGCACAATATTAGAGTTTCCAGATAACTCATCAAAAATTATCTTACTCCTAGGCTTGAAGTCTTTCATATAGTCTTCTTCAAGAAAGATTGCATTAGTGCTAACTAATACTTTCTTATCTTGAGAACTATAGAAAATACTTCCTCTTATTCCTTTAGGATAGCCAACAAACAGACAAACTTCTGACTTAAATTTCAACTTGTCTGTCTTCTCTATTAGCACATGTACTGGATAACCCCATATATGTATATGACGTAAACTTGGTTTACGTCCTATCCATATTTCTAGAGGTGTTTTAGGGACTAACTTAGATGGAATTAAATTAAAAAGATACATGGCTATTTCTAAGGCATAACCCTAAAACAAGATGGGTAAATTTGAATAATTCATCATTAACCTCACCATTTTTAGAAGAGTTCTATTTCTCCTTTTTATTACACCATTTTGCTGAGGTAATCATGGTGCAATCAACTGGGATAATATCCCATTGTCTAACAAATACGTCCTAGACTCACTATACAGGTATTCGCCACCTCGATCAGATCGAAGTACCTTTATGTATTTTTCTAATTGCCTTTTCACTTTTACCTAAAACTCTTTGAATTTATTAAATGCCTCAAACTTGTGGCGCATTAGGTACATATAACCGAATCTAGAATAATCATCAATGAAAGTAATGAAATATTCATAACCTCCTTTAGCTTGTGTGCTCATAGGACCACATACGTCAGAGTGCACTAATTCTAACGTTTCAATGACTCTATTACCTTTAGTATTAAAGGTCTTCTAGTCATTTTGCATTCTATACAGGATTCGCAGATTGGTAATGGTTCAACATCTAATGAACTCAAAGATCCATCTTTTACCAGTCTTTAGATCCTATCTAGACTAATATGACCAAGACGTAGATGCCATAACTACATTTGATTAGTGGGAAACACTTTAATCCTCTTATGGTGATTAGATTCATTATTCAATTATATGTCATGCAGTGAGTTAATTTTAGGATATATGTAGTATAGATTGTTAACTAGTGTACCGGAACATATAAACTACTTATTTCTTTTGATCACCACAGTTGAGTCAAATATAACAGAATAACCAAATTTATTCAAATAACTAACTGAAATCAAATTACGTTTGAGTTTCGATACTAATAAACAATCATCTAATACTAATGTCCTAAAATCATTAAAATAAAGTTGAATAACTCCTACTGCCTTGGCTGCAACAGTTGTGCCAATTTCTAGCCTTAGATTGGTCTCTCTTTCATTGAGTTGTCTAGTTTTCTTTAACCCTTGCAATGAATTACAAATATTATTAGTGGCTCCAGAATCTACCATCTAGGAATCAGTAGAATCAACCACTAAGCATGTCTCAATGAAAAGAATTTTACCAGAAGACGAAACAGTCCTTTTAGTAATTTAAAACTTAACTAAATGACAGTTTGTCTTCCAATGCCCTTTAATGCCATATTGGAAACAATTTCCTTTGGGCTTTACTACCTTTTTATGAATTTGCACAAACTCTAAATTAGATGCTCCATTTGGCTTACTCTTCTTCTTCTTACTACTCTTTCCTCTGGGATTGAGACCAAGAGATGAAAATGGGCCCTTAGTCAATTAACTATTATAAGCATCTATTTCATCTTGGGGTACATTTTTATTAGGTATTTGAGTGAATTTATTAGTCAGGACATATTTATACTTTTCAACTGTAAGTTCAATATCTAAGTTCCTTTCCCTATCCAGTTAATAATTCTCGGTTAACTTGTCTTGATTAAGGATGGATGCTAATGGGCTGAATGAAGACATGATTCTGAAAAATAAATTCATACATGAGCATACATTATCTAAAAGCATGTGTAACTTTTTCATGAATGCATGAAATGAATTTATATAGAACTCTTTAACTACAATATGCATTGGTAATCTAATTTCCATTCAGAATACGCCTCCATAGGGTGGTTGTATTTGTTATAAATCAGACTAGTACCATACTAATTTATTATTATTATCTCGATATCTCATATCAAATAATAATAAACTACCGATTCTTTAGCCCTTAGATTTAATTGGCAAGAACTTCATATAGAGGATATTAACCAACCTAAGTTGAGTGCATAACCATTATTTCAATCCTTTTATATTTTCCAATTAGAAAAGCCACCGTAGGGTAATCAGTTTCGCATGAGTCATATATTGAATCTTATCCTTTAGAGAAGTCCTATCTAGTAACCAGCTCTAATTAATACCCTCCATAGAGAGCTCACAAGATTTGAGGTAAGGCATTAATCTACCTTACTATGGGACTAATAACGGAGGCCATGGGCTTTATGCCTAAAGCCCTCTCTCACTCAATATTTTAATTCTTAGAGTTTTTAATTAATTTATAAAATGACGTTCTACTCATTAATATCTAATTTTATAAAATAATTAATAAAGCCACGTCAAATAATAAATTAATATAATATTAAAATTATGATAATAACTTTATCTTAATCTCATTAGAACATTAATGTCATACAACATGATATATTTTATGCATGGAGATGTGAATATGGCACCCTTAATCTATATGACATGTTATTCATCCAATCAATTAACTAGATAAATAAATAACTCATAATTCATGGCTTTTCCTATGAAGAAAAATATTAAAAACTAAGCCTAAATTCTTTAAAGTCTTCCTTAAAGTCAACTTGAGCTCTTAATGTTATATTTTCTTACTTGTCTCCTTTTATGGGCTTGGATTTTGGTCCTCTTAATTTTCTTTACTCCACTTATTTTAAAAATAAATTGGGCTTATTTTAGGCTTTAAAATTTCTTTGGGCCTTCAAAAAAAATTTAAATGAAAATATTTTTAGACCAACTAATTTTAATAAAATAGTCCAAATAAAATTTTATAAAATTGGACCAAGATTAAAAGGATTTTTGGCTAATTTTGAATTTGTAAATACCCAAAATTAGTCCAAAAATAAATTTTGGTCAAATTTAGGGACCTATTAACAAATATCTCAAAGTTTTCTAGCGAAACTATGATTACCCAAGTCTTGGAGGGGCTGAGTGAAATAAAATAATTCTGTTATGGCCTATTTGCATGACAAACTTTTAGGGGTCTGTTTGTGCATAATACAAATTTCTTGACCAATAATATAAATTTTTATAACGAGGGGCCTATATGATATTTGCCAATAGAAACCTTATTTTCACATTATTCATACAGCACAGCCGCCACCTACTCTTTCTTTTTTCTTTTTACATTTTTCTTCTTTTTTTTTAATCATTACATCTAAAATAATAAAATATATATTCTTTAGATTACAAATAAAAACCCTAAGCCATTTATTAGGCTTACAAAGAAATCTAAAGAATCTCCAAGAATTAACATAACCAAGAGAGACAATTGTGATACAATTTCATCACCCTTTCTTATTATAATTCTAAGAAAAAGATACAAACAAATATCTAACCATGAATTATTGGGCATAACCATTCATCACATAATTAATAAAAATAACAATATAGATTAGTATGCAGTTGGTGCCACAATAAACAATTACTACCATACACAAAATAAATTATACATATAATATGAAATAAGATGACTCTGATACTAGTTGTTGGTTGGTAAAATAATAATTTATATTTAATAAAATAAACGCAGCGGAAGCCAGATCGTCTTGTTCATAATTGATAGAAGATTACCTCAATTTCTTGCTATGACATATTTTGAATTGATTGGTTGCAATCTTCTCTACTATCCTCAATCTTCAAACTCAACGCATGTAGGTGCGTGGATCTTTCTTAATCTCTAAAACCACTAATACCCAAATCTGAGATAATGCTATTAACTAAATTCTTTTCCCACATAAGAATACATAAATGAATTTTTCTCTGTATGGTTGTGGTCACTTTTCTTCTTACATACCTCTCATATATATAGGGATCTCTCATGGGAATCTAGAATTTGATTAGGATTAGGAAATTAGAGTTTGATTAGGATTTGACCTAGTAGAGGGACTGCAAGACCCATGGGCTTCCTAGCTCCAACCTAAAAGGCCTAGTCCTTATTATCTCATAATACACCAATTCTTCTAAGTTAATCCCAGACTATTCCACTAAAAGTTAAGGGCTGTACTCTAGTAACTCATATTATAAAATAAAAGCTCATTTAATTAAAACTCCTTTTAATTAAATTGGGTTTGGTCTTTAGACTAATAATAACCACTTAATTGACCCTCTAATTGATGTCCATAATTAAAGCTAGGCCAAAAAAAATGTCTTACCCCTTTAATTACATATTTGCCCCTAAGTCCTTAAATGCTCTAATGATCATTTTTAATATATCTATAATTGTAAATAAATTTACAAATAAATAATTTATTGAATAAATTATGGCCACAGATTCTAATGATCAAGTACTGCAAACATCATAGGTGAACATTAATTATTAGATTCTATCTTGCAAATATATGTTTCTACGACTCATAAAATTATATCTCCAAGCTATCAAGGTTTTGACCGTTTATATGGATCTCACTCCATGATAGCTCAAAAGATACAACGCATGAATTTAAGTTTATTACCTGCTCAGGATTAAGATCAATCAAGATTATTAAAACTTTTGTGAATTAAGATCTACGACATTTAGTTAACCAGATCAAAATTCACAGTAGTCTTGTTCAATGTATCATATACATTAGTTTCTCTACTAGAAGTCTCTACTTCGATGATCAAGGTAAATCATCCACTATAAGAAGCAGAAAAAATTACAACCTTACATAATGAAATGCCCTTTTCATTAATGGTTGTGAACATGATTTAATTTATAAAGAACTTGTGATCTATACCCTCTATATTAGTGTCATATGCCTATTAGATAGATCACATACTTTATAAATATAAGCTCATCAATGTATGCTTAATTATATGTATGAATAAACTTTTATTAATCAAATAAAATATTATTTCACATGATTTAAAGGCATAAATAATATTATATGTCTAACAGGAGCAACCTATTTCTTTTCTAGTGACTACGATAGAGAGCAATACGAGAATGGTCAACGCTTTAAAATTACAGTGAGTCATGGAAAAGACTTGACAGAAAGTCTCAAAAGTCCCTTGGACAATTGCCTACTCCAAATAGTATTGATTTCAATAATGATGAATCGGTCCCAAATATTGTTGTAACCTCCAATTTCAATAAGCCTTGTCAAAATCAATATGATGATAATGGCGATGATGATAATGTTAAGAAGGAATCTGGGTCAATTTCTTTACTTGTCAACTTCTTGGATACAAAATTTAATGGTTTTCTTATTTTCTTTGGATATCTAAGCATATTTTGATGAGTTAGGGTCCTTTTTTTCTATTTTTATACGGCTTCATTATTTGTTTTAAAAACAAAATCTTTATGACATGGTTTGTATTGTATCTTTAGATATTAAGCCTTTTCTTGTATACTTAGAAAAAAAAGGCTTAAGAGCTATAATATTTTATTGTTTATTATGGCTGCTTATCTTTTGAGTGATAAAGTAATAATTATAATATTTAAGGTTTGTTATAAGTCAGTGTATTAAAGCAGTAGAGGAGGGTATGTTGGTGAATTCAACCCTTGTCATTCGCCTATAAATATGTTTACAGTTTTATTTGTAATTCATTCACTTCTAATATTTTTATAAATGATATAATATTTTTCAGAGCTTTCAGTATTTGAGTTATCTTTAGGTTTTGCCTTTTATTTTATATTTACGACACTTTATCAGCATGATTTTCAATTATTAAGTTCTATTTGTAATATGAAAGTTCAATACTTAATTTTCATATTAAGTTTTTGACTTACTTATTTTACGTGTTCTTATTTATATTTAATTATTATTTTTATTGTATTTATATTATTGTGTACAATACAATCCTTATGAGTATGCACTGTGATTACCATTTATTTGAATCTTCCACATCAGAAAATAAAGATAATATTCTACATCGGTTATCTCATATTTATATTATGTTGGAGCTAGTGCTTACGTGCCATTTCAATATTGTATGAATATTAATTGTTTAATATTTATACAATAAATATTTCAAATAAAAATTGTTAATATTCATATTTATATGGTATAATGCTTGTAATATTACAGACATTGTTTGATCTAAAAGAGTTTAGATCTGGTCTAAAGGAGTTTAGACCAGAACTAATAGTTAGCAAAGCTGAGAGTTTTGAATGCTAAGAGTTAGCACTGTTAAAATTTAGTAGGTTATAACAGTTAGCGAGGTTTAAAGAGTTAGAACCTTATCTATAATGGGACAATGACTTAAGAGTATACTTGTAATGACATAGTTGCAAAGAGTTGCAATTGGTGCTAAGAAATATCGTTATGTAAGTATGTCTCAAACATAATGTTCCTGATCTATATTCACCAATGTGGATCTATCAGTGAATTCACTTTATATAGATTAGTGTATGTCTATATCTGACTAGTTTAGATGGTTATTCTTAGTTAACCATGAGCTTAGAGCTTGTATAAGCATGCGGGTATCCAGTTAGGATTGGATACTAAATAGACTTACGAGGACCCCAATAGATATCCTATGAAGCCGTCAATGGAAGGTTCTCTCGAGTTGAGTAGTATTCGTAGTCCTTTGACCTGAGCGTCACGGTGGTCTTGTGAGTGATCTATCATGCTTTGATTCCATATATGTCAGAGACCTTTCATGGTCTGACCGCTATGTATCGTTGGGTATGATCCGATGCTCATGGAGTCCCATGTGCATAGATACAGGATCTGTCAGCTTACTTAGGTAAGCTGTATATCCAATGCTTCGAGATTGTATTTCATAAAGTCTTGTGGCTACAACCATAAACCTGGGAAAGAAGTTTTCTACAAGGTTAAACAATATAGCAAAAGTGTTTGCATATATTGTTTATTGAGATACGAATCTGGAGATAAGTTTAAGGATGTGCATATGGGGATTTGACTGTGCTAATCTATATCCCCACACATCCAGGGCATAAATGATGGAAGGATTATACGTATACGTTATGACCTCAACTTGTATAGTCAAACACGCTGATTTGTAATATTCGTAACGTGTGCGTTGGGCATTGATTACGGATTCATAAAATAGTTCCATTTGACAAATCGGGTGTAGACCTAGAGAGTCCTAATATGAAATGTACTCTTTGAGCACTTGGGCAGTTTACCGTATTGAATGGTTCAATACAGTATAATTCAGCAATTTACTAAGGTTAAGTTAACTAAAGTATATGGTTAAATAGTGGGACCCACTTTAGGTTAACTTGGTAACCTAGTAATGATATAAATATAATTTCACTTTATGATTATTTAATTGTTAAATAATTAAAATAAATATTTAGTTATTCAATTGTTAAATAAATGATTTAACTTAACGATGGTTAAAGGTTAGCCATATGGTTAAGTTAAGTTAACTTTACTTAATGGTTTAGTAAAAGTTAACCTAACCATGGTTAAGTTAGTTAACTATGGTTAGAATATTTAAATATTTATTAACTTAAGGGTTAAGTTAAACTAACATAACTAAGGTTAAATGTTAACTAAGATTAGGTTAAGTTAAATTCAATGCAAATAAAATTCAAATTAGTTTGAAATTTATGCATTAGTATATAAAGTGAACTGAAATTCAAAATTGATAAGTTTTATGTTTTTAGATTTTGCATTTTGGTGGCCTTTCAATTTGAGAAATTGGAATTTTTTGTTTTGTGTTTTAAGTGTTAGAACAACAAAACAAATTAAAAAATAGTTACTGAATGTAATAACTAAAATAGATTTGTTTTAATTGTTCAAGAGTTGAACAAAAGATAAAATAAATAAATTAAATTTGTTTTTATTCAAGAGTTGAATAAAAGGAAAAACAAATTTAACTAAGTTAAAGAGTTTAACTTTGAATCAATTTTAAGAGTTAAACTAAATACTGGATTAACATACTGTTATTCTAGACAATCAAACTCACCTTTGTTGATTGCTAGGATTGATTAAAGTTTCATTTCATAGTGGACTTCAAGCAAATTAATCCAAAGGCTTCATAGGTTAAATTTCTCAATCTCGTTTTTTATTTGATAAATATGTATAACATGTGTTCATTGTATTAATTTTAATCTTCTGTTGTGCACATATATGTATGAGATATGTATATTTTTTGTATGATGAACACATCTCATATGCAAACACCCTAGAATAATCAACACCCAACATATTATATCTATTATTTTGAATTCAAATATTGTCTGCAACTTAAAGCCTGTAGAATAAATCAATAAGTCAGCACATGAAGTTTTAATAGTTAATATCATTGATTTAGAACTTGAAGTTCTATATTAGAATCGAAAGTTTTATATCATAATTTTTGAATTTGTTTATTTTAATTATTATCAATATATGAAAAGTTATGCCTCTTTATTACTATCAATTTATGAAAGACTATGCTTCATTGTTACTATCAATCTATGAAAGGTTTTACCTCCTTATTACTATCAATCTTTGGAAGGTTGTGCCTATTCGTTATTATCAATACCTGGAAGGCTTTGCCTTCTAATTGTGGTTATTTTATATATATGGAAGGCTATGCCTCCTAAATATTATTTTTTTATATTTATGTTTTGCATTATGAATTTGTAAAATAATATTTATATTTTTACATTCTAAATTTAATCCCCTTATTTATATCAAAAGCCCTTGAAAATCTCTCTTATAAATTTACTAATTCCAGCACTTAATGCCTCTGAAAAATTACCTATTATGGGTAACGGATGCTAAAATGCACTTCCAAACCAATAATTTGGAAAAGAGAATTAAAAAATAAATAATGTATCTTTATAGAACAAGTCAAGAGTTATAATTTTCCTCTGTCACCATTTATATTAGAGTTTCAAAGCTCAATATTTAATGGTAGAGGATTTGCAGATCCTATGAAAAACTTTAAAAAGAAAAAAATATATAAAATCATAAAAAAGATGTAATCCTTCTAAGAAGAAGACATGAATAGATAAATTTGAGATTGTATGATCTTAGAATTATTACTAAATACAATTTTGCTTTATTCACAGCCACCTCATAGTTGAAATTATGTAGTGAGAAAATTACAGGAAAATATATGTTAGAGAAGACATTCTCTACTTTTTATGACTCTAATGTTGTTCTGAAAAAATAGTTTCATAAACATTAATATTAAGAATTAGTCTTATGTCTTCTACTTGCTAAATAAAATAATGAGCTCTTATTAAACAAATCTTAAATTATGTCCAACTGGTTCTCAGTCATTCTAAGAAATGAATGTAAATACTCATAATAAAATTAAATGTGATCATGGAAAAGGAAAAAGGTGCAATTATATCCCTTAAAGTAGCTATAAAATACCAAAGAACGAGAGAACTTATGTATGATATACTAGCTAAGATCAAGCGCACACTATCGTATCAAGTAATATAGGATTTTAAGTCTAAGTATCAATCCCACAGGGACTATATAATCTAATTCTATTAATTAAGTACTAAAATTATAGCTATTTAACTTTTATCCAGAAAAACTAAAATTTAAAACTTAATGAATTAACCTAATTCTATCAAATTAAACTGAACCTAATTAACAAATAAACCTAAAGTTGAACTCATAAATTAAGAATAATCTAGGATTTTGACTTATCCCCTAGTATTTCATTGGATTCTTTAACCTCTTAGTTAATCTCTTAATATTAATTGATTGGCTAGGCTTTAATCTCATCACAAGCCTCCATCGATGGTCGGGTGACTATATTATGCATTTTAAAAACTACCTAGATGTCTATGGTAATCAAACAATAATGAAATTCATTAAGACTAAATCTAAATCACACCATAGACGTCATCTAGATATATGTCTATCCTACATGAAACTCATAACTATTACCGTACGAACATGCATCAAACTATCCTAGGCTAAACACATGAATCCCTTTGTAAGTTCATTAGGGTTCCTCAACTATTCAATATATTAACCAGATATAATGAAAGCATTAAACTTAGATAGAATGAATTAATTTTAATGCAAAACTATTTAAGAAGACGCTCTGATGTGCTTCTCTCTCTTATTTGACTTGAATCTTCAATCTTGAACTTAAGCCTTGATTTCTTGGCTTTGATATCTTAATTTGTGTTGTGAATTATTTTTCTATGTTTTTACGCCTCTAAAGTATTTTTGGCTCTTAAAAGAGTGCGTTTACATATATGAGAAACCTTAAGGTTGAGAGCCTTCAAATTTAAGTTGAAATAGGACTAAAAAATGAGGGTTTTATATATCGTATGAGCGTCGTTGCACTAGGGGCTCAGTACTGCAGCGTTGAGACCTAGAAATACGAGGGACGTGAAGGTCGGTTTGGTGCCATGGTGCCCAACTCTCTAGCTTAGGCACTGCGGCGCCTAGGCTTAGGTTCAGGAGCTCTTGTATTTTGAGCATAACTTGCTCATTTATCATTCAAATCGCCTCTTGTTTGTCCTGAATCATCACATTTTCTGTCATGCACCTATTTATAATAAAAAGGCACAATTAAATAGCCAAAATCTCCTAAATTAGAGTAAAACTCTTGTTTAGGATGCTAAATATAATTGTGCATTTACGCCCTATCAAATATCCTCAAAATTAAGACTTTACTCATCCTTAAGGGAAAAAACAAAAATCAATCACAACTTATTCTTGACTCTAAATAAAAACTCAAAACTAAACATAAGCTTTTGTTAATTTAGATGATCGTATTTAAAGTCTCAAAGACTGTTAAATGGCACAAGTCTTTTTAGAATGCAATAGACAACTTTCAATAATTCATTCTACCATTCATCAAGTCCTTCATTCTCCCTTATAAATTATCATTTATGCGTGTGTGCAGTAAGCAAGTAATTAGTCAAATGAAACATAGATTTACTTAATAACTTAAAAAAGTACATAAAGATTATATCTTAGTAGAATTTCAATAACACTAGCATAAGTTTGTTGTTCATACAACTCTCCACTAATGTAAAAAATACATATATCTATGGATCTATTTATGACTTTATTTAGCTTGTAATGTAAGGCTAAAGTCAAGGTGGTATATAAGGATAAATATGAAGCTCAAATCATACCATTAACACTTAACTTTACTTAGAAACTTCTTGATTCCCTTCTCATTTATGATATTTCTATTTTTTTTTTAATCACTATTTTTTAAAAAGAATTCTTCTTTTTCTTAAGCTAGGGAAATATATGCATGCAAAGCTTTTTTTTCCTTTTTTTGTATATATGTTTTTACATATACCCCGAAACTTAGATTGATATACACCTTCAAGTAGGGGTCGGCAAACCCAATTCGGTTCGATTTTTAGGGTGAACTAAAAATAGAATTGAGCCAGTTGGTTTTTAAAAAATAAAATTAAAAATTGAACCAAAAAATTGTGAACTGAACCGAACCAATTTGGTTCGGTGTGATTTTTAAGGCCAATTCTTCGGTTCAATTTTTTAGTTCGAATTTTCAGTTTAGCTTCAAATAGACTTAATTTATGCTTATTTTTTGATTGGTTCGGTTCAGTTCTAAGTTTAGATGGCTGAAATCAAGAATCGAACTAAACCAAATTTTCAATTTTTTTTAAACTATAAAATCGAGAACCGAACTGGCTAAAGAAAACAAATCCAACCAAACCAAGTGGTTCAATCGATTTTTCAGGTTCAGTTTGATTCACTGGTTTTTTGTCCACCCCTACCTTCAAGACATATTGCTTTCCACTTCAGCACCTTTTTTTCACAACCACAACCTTTTTTCTTTTAAGAAATTTCTAAGTAAACTCAAGGTTTATGGTGTTACGGGTCATTTTAGGATAAATAAGCTTAAAGTCTTAAGGCTTTTGATGTGTTTAAATAGAAAAAAATGAAATTTAAGCTCAAACAGGGTAATTAGGGATAAACATACATTAAGGTTGGCTAGAAAATGCTCAGTCGATCCAAAGATAGCCTAATGTCCTTTTTCTATTCACATGTTTCCTAGGATTTCACCTCAAGTAGTAATCAAGTAAGTTTTAGAGTATTGATCTTCGAAACTGTGTGTGTACTACTTAAGCAAAAAGTATCTCTAAGCAAAAAAATTCAAATAATACATGCTTATTTCAATGTGCTAAAAAATAGGTAATCAAAAATAAAGTTGAATTCAATCCAAGATTCATGATATAAGATTTACCTAATCATCTATCATTTCCTAGGGATTAGTGAAAATAAATTCAGCCAATGTTCAAATTCTTATCATAGACTAATGATCATTTTCTCAACCAAAACTAATAATTAAAAAAAAATTTAACACCAAAGACAATCAATCAATAAAAGCAGTAAAATAAACACAGGTTATGTGTTTCTTACCCCCTAACCTAAATTAGACATTATCTTCAATGTAAAAAGATAAACTTAAAAGTAAAAAAAAAAAAAAAAACTCTTCTGGTAAATTAAGTTGAAGTATTACCATATTGTGTTCTAATGAATATGACTGCGGTCTTCTTTGCTCCCAACACTTGCAAATACTCATGCTACTTCTTTGAATTTGGACTTGCTATTTTATTCCTAAAAGAAAAGAAACTATTGTAAATAAAACTATAAAAAAAGAAAATCTAAAATAAAAATTACTTGGGTTGCCTCCTAAGAAGCATTTGATTTCACGTTATAGGCTTGACATGGCTCTTTCTACTCTTATGGTGGATCAAAGGTAATGGTAGAATCGCCCTTGTTCATGAGATTGCTAGGCTTTCTCTCTACTCCTAGGGCAATAGATTTTTCCTCATTCTCCTTGCACATTTTTTTAAAAACTTTTACGTTTGCCCTTCTCTTTAATTCTCTTATCCCTTGTTGCTTTTTATTCTTTTTCCTTTTCTTTCTATGCATTAACACTTTCTTTTTTATGTGAGAATTCAAAATCTCCATATCTTTGAGCTCTATGGCATTTGAGTGCACTACATCAACACTACAATATTCTTGACCTTCAGGTGGCAACTTAATCTCCTTGAAGACTTTAAATATTGCTATGTCATCTTGCACTCTCATGGTTATCTACCATTTTTTAACATCAATGATCTTACATCCTGTGGCTAAAAAGAGTCTTCCAAGGATAATAGGGATCTCTTTGTCTTCTTCAATGTCTAGGATGATAAAATCTGCAGGAAAGATGAACTTATTCACCTTTACTAGAATGACCTCTATGATTCCTTTCGAGTAGGCAAGAGATCAGTCAGCAAGAATGAGTGTGACATTAGCAGGCTTTACTTCTCTCAAACCTAACTTGTTGTAGATGGAGAGGGCATGAGATTAATTCTGACTCTTAGATTGCATAAAGCTTTACCAAGGTGATGATTGCCAATGTAGTACGGTATGGTAAATCTCCTGGGATCCTTGAGCTTAGGAGGTAGCTTCTTCTGAAGAATGGTGCTATACTTCTCTGCCAATGCTATAGTCTCATTATCCTCTAGTCTTGTCTTCTTTGAAAGGATACTTTTCATGAACTTGATGTAGTTAGACATTTGTTCCAGCGCATCTGCAAAAGATTAGTATGTAAATTCTTAAAAACTTCAAGATATTTAAAAAACTACTTATCTAATTTTTCTTTTGTAGCCTCTGTGGGAATAGAGAAGATGGAGTGCTTGAGTGCATGGGCTGTTTCTACATATTAGTATTGGTATTTTCTATTGATTTATCACTTTTCTGTACCTCAAAATGTAGCTACACTTTAATACCAGTTTCTGCATTTTTCTTTGTTGAAAATTTTGTACTTTGCTGCTGCCCATCTTTCTTTTCTACACTTGCTAGACTGCTGATAAACACATGAAAATGCATATTTATTAAGAGATTCAGTCACCATTTAATGTCACTAATTTTAGCAATTTTATATTTTTAGCTTGAAATAAAGTGTTTTCCTTAAATTGTGATTAATGAATGTTATTTGCATTTGAAAAGTCAAATTCAGCATGTTATGGGCCAAAAATCGAGATACAATAGAATTGGGTTACATCTTCTGCTCAGCTTGACCTAACTCACGTATTTGGACTGTATTTCACTAAACCCAATTGGTATAATTATTGAAGCTAAAAATAACATTCATTAATCATAATTTAAGGAGAACACTTTATTTCAAGCTAAAAATCCAAAAATGCTAAAATTAGTGACATTAAATGGTGACTGAATCTCTTGATAAATATGCATTTTCATGTGTTCATCATAGCCCCCAACCAACTTATTGCTAATCTCTAACAATTCAAGCATAAATAAAATATGCAAAACTACCTAAACATTTCAAACAAAAAGTCAGCTCAATATCACTATTGCTATTATGGTTTTTTCAATTATAACTTCCAAAAATTTTGTGTGTGTGTGTACTAAGCCCTAACCATTTACCATAAACCACAACAGATATAGCCTTGAGAATTTCTCCAAGTAAAAGCCTCAACTCCATATCCTCACAAGTGTATAACTGTTTAAAAGGTTAGAATTTCTCTCATAGAGTTAGAAAACAATTAAGCACTCAAGACAAAGTCAATTTTAAAGACAGACATACAAACTAACATTGATTCAAATATAGCAAAATTAATCATTTTAAAAATCAATCAATCATTCTTGACATGCCCCAGCTTTAGGACTTCAATTGTCTTGTCAAAATAATACAAATATAGCTTGGTGAGAAAACTGCCTTACAAAATATTTGTCTTCCAAAATTGAATGAAAACTTTATTAAACTGAATTGATTCTTCTTTTTTTGTTTTTTGGTATTTTGCTTTCATTTTTTTTTTTTTTTGAATTTTTTTTTTCTGATTTATTTTTAAGAATACAAGGAAGCATTACAAAAGTTTCTCACCAAAATATATTATACTCAAATGCAGCCAACTTATTCTTTAATTCAAATAATATCAATTTAAACAATAAATAACCAATACAAATGATCAATGAAAGTTAATAAATTATTTTCTCAACCTTTTCACTTACTCACAAACGATATATGAGATTAGAAAAATATATATTTAAACATGAGAATTCTTTTGGCTATATAAATTGAATCATCCATCTTACCACAAGGCTTAACATTGTGCTTAAAAATATTTTGGAAGTCATTCTTTAGTAACCTAAATAGAAATGGTGACTCAACCTAAACAATTTTAAAATCATACTTAGGTAGAAAAACAAATTCCTTTATACAAGAATTACCAAGACCATAAGCAATAAACAACAAAGCATAAAATCTTAAACAAAATAACAAGAAGTTAGTTAAAATGTGTTTTAAAAGTTAGAAATAAAACTCTTTACTTTGTCATTCTAATTTGACCTAGAATGCGTCTCAAGAGTTCAAGAATGAACTCTTTACTCTGCGATTTTAATCAACTATCGGACCCCATTATCTCTTTTTTTATTTTTTTATTTTTATTTTTTGGAATGCAAAATTCAACTTATGCCTATTATCCTTTCCCCCAAATCAGATGAAATATTGTCCTTAATGTTTAAATAGAAAGAGATAAAGTATATGAGATATTACTTGAGATGCTAGTTATTCAAAAAAAACAAACCTGAGAGATACTTAAGCAAATATAAACTAAAATGATTATACTAATAAATAAATAAAACAAAAAAAATTTACAAACGAAGTGTCAAATCTAATTTTTGCTTATTATGGCCCACTGACCAATCGATCCGAGTTATTGTTGGGTCAGGTTCATAGGTAACTACTTGTAATTTGTCAATCAATTCATCCGCATTGGTAGTAGAAACGAGGATTTATCGCGCCGAATGTGAAATAAAATTCTGTTCCACAGCTTGATCAAGAAAACAAAGTAAGCAATCAAAATAGTTATTAACATTCAACAAACCTATGGGTTTTGAGTGGATATTCAGCTAAGTCCAAGAGGTAATTTGAAAATTTTCTTCCAATGTACCAAAACCACCTAGTAAAGCCATAAAAGCAGATGTATAGTAAAGCATTCTAGCTATACGTTCATGCATGGATGAGACTCGTAATTCTTTCCCTATTATTTTCCCAGTCAGGTTTCCCACGACTATAGTTGTAAAAATAATACCTAAAACTTGACTTCCTCCTAAATGTGCAGCTGTTGACACACACCCGTTTAACCCAAGGCTACCCCTTCCATAAATCAAATGGATTTTTGTTACAGCTAATATTTTCTTAGATTATTTGCTGCCTCTACAAACACTTTATTTTCTCTAGAACTAGATCAACAAAATACATATATATTTCAGAATTGTTGAACTGAGGCTTCCTCTATATCAACACTTACCTTTATCTCAATATATGAAAATGAATAAAATGAGGTGTTGTATTTATAGAGTACCAAATGATAACAACAATTTTGGTAACATGATAGTTTATCAGAAAAGATTTAAAAATAAAACACAAAAATTTAAACATAATGACCCACATGCATTATTTAACCAAAAGATTTAAATTTAAGACATCTATATGAGTAGTCCTACTATTTATAAAATAAAGTAAGCTTGCAATTAAAACACATGTATTTACAGGTAGTTGTGATTGTAGCTCACATCTTCCTCTAGTTTTACATTCAATAATGGCTTAAACACCCTCAATGGGTCGAGGATAGACTTTCCATCCAATTTTGTTAAAAATTAATAAAGAGGGTCTTTTAGAGTCAGATTCTTGAGACTATACCATTGATGTTCATTTTTGAATTTGTTATATAAATTGATAAGTTCACGTTGTACAAACTCACAGGGATGCATCCAAGAGCCAATAGGATATCATCCAAAGACTCCGTACTCAGTCCATCCTTAATGAACCGAATTTTATCTTCTTAATTTCTAGATACAAATCCTAAAGAACAATAACTTCGGTTACAATTCCAACGAGCACATTTATGATAGACTTGTAACCTTTTTACTCTTCGCCTTTTGGCATAAGAGCTTTTTCCAAAATCAGGCATTAAAAAAATAAAATCATTTGCAAACTCACCAGATAAATCGAACCTTAACTTTGGTTAACCAATGAATATTCGTATGGATATTCCTCAACATCAATAGCCTTTGTCTTTCACGCTGTGCATTTTAAAATCTTAAGTAGAGCATTTTGAGGCAATGAGGGAAATCATTTTTTAAGGTTGGCAAGAATGCGATCCATTTTGAATGAAAGAAAATAGATGAATGCACGATTTGAGGGACAATTTTTAGGGAACTAAGAAACTAACTTTAATAGTCACGGAGTATCGTATCCGCCATTTGACCAGAAAATAAAATCACACTGTAGAAAATAAAAGAAAAAATATGAAAGAAAATAAAAGCAAAAATAAAAAGTCAAACGATAAAATATAGTACAAATAGATTGAAGCTGATCAAGCATGATAGACAGGATTTACAAGAGTGATCTCATCTAAGTACATAGAGTGGTCTACCTTTTTCACATAGTTTTTAAGCCACTATCCATTCACTTTGAAATTTTGCCCATTAGTGGGGTCTTTGATTTCGACAGCACCATTAGAAAAAATGCGTCTTACCATAAATGGACCAGTCTATCGAGATCTCAACTTTTCAAGGTGTAAATGCAATCAAGAATCATAAAGATAAACCCATTGATTTGGCTCGAAGTGTTTCCTTGAGATCTGTTTGTCATGAGCTACTTTCATTTTAGCTTTATAAATCTTGGAATTTTCATATGCATCATTTCGTAGCTCTTCTATTTCTGACAATTGTAACTTTCTCTAAAGATCGACAGCACTCAAATCAAAGTTAAGGGCTTAGGCTAGTAAGCTTTATGCTCTAGCTCAACAAGTAAATGGAAAGCTTTCCCATAGACAAGCCAGTATAGAGACATTCTTAAGATGGTTTTGTATACAGTGTAATATGCGCATAATGCATCAGAAAGGCATAGAGACCAATCTTTGCGATTTCGGTTAACCGTCTTTTCTAAAATCTGTTTAACCTCTCTATTTGCTAGCTCGGCTTGTCCATTTTTCTGTGGATGGTATATAGTGGAAACTTTATGAAGAACACAATACCTAAAATTAAAGCTTCAAAAGAACGGTTACAGAAATGTGTTTCTTGGTCACTAATGATGACACATGGGTACCATACCTAGAAAACACATTTTCTTTTAAAACTTTTACCATAATTGTGTTATCATTAGTACGACAAGCTACAGCCTCCACCCATTTTGATACATAGTCAATAGCTAGGAAGATGTAACGGTAGCCAAAAGATGAGGGAAAAAGACCTATTAAATCAATACCCTGACAATCTAATATCTTAATAACAAGAATAGGGTTAAGAGGAATCATATATCTTCGAGATAGAGTACCTAACTTTTGACATCTTTCACAGGAACGACAAAAATTATTAGTGTCTTTGCAAAAAATGGGCCAGTAAAGATCACACAATAAAAGTTTTGCGACTATCTTTTTCATAGAAAAATGACTACCACAAGCAGTACTATAGAAAAAATGTAAAACACTCGAAACTTCACTTTCAGGAATGCAACGTCTCATAATTTGGTCAGGGCAGTATTTGAAAAGATATGGATCATTCCAATAAAAATTACATATCTCAACCAAGAACTTACACTTATCTTGTGTACTCCAGTTAGATGAAAGTTCACCACAAACCAAATAATTTACGATATGTGCATACCAAGGTATTTGGCTTATAGTGAAAAGATGTTCATCAAGGAAATCATCTCGAATGGGTGGCAAATCAGTGGAGTCAGTGAACTCAAGGTGGGATAAATGATCAGCAACAATATTTTCAACGCCCTTCTTATCTTTAATGGTTAGATCAAATTTTTGCAAAAGAAGAACCCACCTAATTAAATGGGCTTTAGCATCCTTCTTATAAATAAGGTACTTAAGGGTCGCATGGTCAGTAAAAACAATAATAGGTGAACCAATCAAATAAGAACAGAATTTGTCTAAGGCAAAAATAACAGCTAGTAGTTCCTTTTCAGTAGTATTGTAATTCATCTAAGCATCATTCAAAGTCCTATTAGCATAATAAACAACAAATAATTTTTCCTCCCTTCGTTGCCCAAGAACTGCTCCTACAGCATAATTACTTGCATCACACATAATTTCAAATGAGAGGTTCCAATCTGGTGATTACATGATAGAAGCGGTGGTGAGTTTGGCAATGAGTGTTCGGAATGCCTCCTCACACTCTTGTGTCCATATAAATTCAGTATCTTTTAGCAAAATGTTACACAATGGTCTAGATATGGCAGAAAAATTTTGTATAAACCTCCTGTAAAAGCCAATGTGTCCAAGAAAAGATCAGACATCTTTTACTGTTTTGGGTTTAGGTAATTTAGAGATTAATTCAATTTTAGCCTTATCAACCTCTATCCCCTTTTTAGATACAATGTGCCCTAAAATGATTCCTGAAGATACCATGAAATGACACTTCTCCCAATTTAGTACAAGTCTTTTTTCTTCACACCTACTCAAAATAGCTTTCAAGTTAAGTAGACATAAATTAAAAGAATTACCAAAAACAGTCAAATCATCCATAAAACTTCCATGCATTTTTCAATCATATTAGAGAAAATACTTAGCATACAACGTTGAAAAGTAGCTGGTGCATTACATAATCCAAATGGCATTTTATGAAAAGTATAAGTACCAAAAGGGTATTACCAAAAGAAATGATGAAAGGAAAGGTATCACCTGGTCCCAAGAATACGTGTTTTAAACCTTTGGGCAGTGAAGAAATCTCAACTTATGGTGTCTCGAAGTTTGATGGTTTCGATCTCTCCCTCTCTCGTGGCAACTCTTCAAAGCGTGGCTGCCAAAATCGAGTCTCTTTATCCTGCGAGTCAAAAATACTAAATACATCAGTTGTTTCATCAAGATAACACAATTCTTCAAAATCAAAATTAAGAAGGTTTTTCAAAGAATTAAGCAATGATTTTTATATGCTTCCTCCATTATAAGTGTGTCTATCATATATGAATGATAGCATTCATTTTCTTCTCGTGGTTGCTTACCAATATGGAAAATGTTCACCTCAAGAGTCATATTCCCAAAAGATAATTTTATTAGACCATTTCTGCAATTAATAAGAGCATTAACAGTGGCAATAAAAGGTCTCCCCAAAATAAAAGGGATTTTAAACTCCATGTTAACTATAGAATAAGTATCTAAAACAAGAAAATCAATAGGGTAGTAAGATTTATCAATTTGCAACAAAACATCTTCTACTATTTTTCATAATTTCATGATTGATCTCTCAGCTAATTGTAGGACTATAGATATAGGTTTAATCTCACCAAGTCCCAAATGCAAGTAAATAACAATGCTTGACCAAACTCATGTGTCCCAACTTGGCAGGAGATTGTAGGACATCCTGGTCTTTATACTTGGATAGTGTCTTTTATTCAATTACTGCACTTACTTGTTCTACCAACAATGTAGTTTTCTTTACATGGTGTTTTCTTTTGATAATGCATAGATCCTTGATGACTTTGGCATAAGTTGGAACCTGTTTAATCAAATACAATAAGGGAAGATTAATCTTAACATGTTTCAAATGTTCTAAAATCTCACCTTGAATTTCTGAATTTTTCCAACAATCAAAGAGCTTGAGAAAAAGGCACTAGGGTTGAAAACTTATTTTCGGGCTCTTTTTTTACTGTGACCTCTTTTTCAAAGGGGGCGTCATTACTAATCGTAGATGTGTTAGTTGCAGAAGTAGGCTCACTCATAATCTTACCACTTCTAGTAGTAATGACATTGACTTCTTTGAGATTTTATGCATTAGAAGTAGACGCTTGTGCCATGAATTGTCTTTTTGGATTGGATTGAGGTTGAAATGGAAACTTACCTCACTCTTGTACAGTTAAGACACTGGTCAGCTTTGTGATTTGACTCTTGATTTTTTTATTTTCGTCTACCACCTATCCAAGAATTATTTTAAATTTTTTATTAGTTTTACTTTGTGCCTCTATAAATGCTTGTAATGTATCCTCTAAAAGACTCCTGACTAGTCATGCATTATATTAAACTGCACCATGAGACTTAGGTGCTTGTTGTTCTTGCTTCTAATGGTTATTGGCTTGTTGGTTAGACTTTCAACTAAGTTTTAGGTGGTTTCTCCAGCTATAATTATAGATTTCAGAGTAAGGTGAATAAGGCTTCTTGTACATCCCTAGGGCATTACATTGTTCCTCATATATCCTTCTCATCTTATTATAATTAGAGTAATCCTGAGCTAAGTGTTTCGCTCCTTCACAGACATTATATGACTCAACCATATGGGTGACCCTTCTATCTTTTATTTTTAAGGCATCTAACTCTCTAGTTAAGACTTCTAACTGGGCTTTAAGGCTATCCTCTTCCCTAAGATGAAAAATGCCACTAGGTCGTAACCTATTTATGCTTTCACCAGCGCTAGGTCCAGTCCATGTATGGGCTTTTTCGGTTAAGTCATTAAGGAATTCTATGGCTTCCTCAGGATCTTTGTGAAGAAACTCCCTATTACACATCATCTCAACAAATTGGAACTCTCTAATTGTGAGTCCCTCATAAAAATAACTAACCAAGCGCCAATTTTCATGCCCATGGTGAGGGCACAGATTTAGCAACTCTTTAAACTTTTCCCGAGCTTGATATAAGGTTTCACTGTCTTTTTGGGAGAAGGAAGAAATTTATCTTTTCAAGCCATTAATTTTGTGTTGTGAAAAGTATTTATTAAAAAATGATTGGGTCAGTTCTATCCAAGTTCTTATAGACCTCGGCCTCAAAGAGTATAGCCAACTCTTTGCTTTGTCTTTCAAAGAAAAGGAAAAACTTTATGCCTAACAATGTCTATGGCTTCAGGTTAGCTATGGAAGGTGACAGTTATCTCTTCAAATTCTCTAACATGTACATAAGGAATTTCATTATCTAGACCATGAAAAGTGGGCAGAAATTGTATCATTCAGGTTTAAAATCTGAATGTGGTGTGTTAGGTGAAAATATAATGCATAATGGTGTGCGAGTAGGATACAAGTAATCTTTTAGAGTTCTAACGGGGTTATCATCGTGTTGGCTCATTGTGTTAGAATTACAAGATGAACGAGATAGTGAATTCTCTTCCCTTACAAATTGTGGTGGTGATTCTGGTTCTACTTCTCTCACAAATCTTCTTTGTTTGTCTCTAAATCGATGCATACATCCTAACAAAAAAAGAATTTCATGAAGGAAATTCTCAAGGAAAAATTAAAAAGTCAAATAAAACACAACAAGAAATAAAAATGAGCTAAGTGGTAAGACCAACCATGAAACATAAATATATAATACAATAAATGAACAAAAGATAATAAATTGTAAAGTACAATAATAAATAAAATGTACAATAAAAAATAAATAAAAAATAAAGTGCAAAGTACAATAAATAAATAAAAAGAAACACAAAGTGTAATAAATAAATAAAAGAAAAATAAAGTGCAAAGTACAATAAATAAATAACAAAAAATAAAGTGCAATAAATAAATAATATAAAATAAATTACAAAGTACAATAAATAAATAAAAGAAAATAAAGTACAATAAATAAATAAAATAAATTGTAATGTACAATAAATAAATAAAACAAAGTAAAATAAGTTAGGCGGTCGAACCAGCCATTAAAAAAATAACAAATTAACTAAACAATAAAGTGCAATAAATAAATAAAGAAAATAAAGTTCAATAAATAAATAAAATAAAATAAAGTACAAGGTACAATAAATAAATAAAAGAAAATAAAGTGTGATAAATAAATTTTTAAAAAAATAAAATACGAAGTATAATAAATAAATAAAAGAAAATAAATTAAGTTAGGCGGTAGAACCAGCCATTAAAATAAAATAAAATAAATTAAATAAATAAATAAAATAATTTAGGTGATAAACCAACCATAAATAATAAAATAAATTATAACAAAGCAAATAAATTTAAAAACTAAAATTTTACAAAGAAAAGAAAATGTACACAGTTACGCTTTAGTATTGATAAACGCAACCTACTTTTGCCTAGTGTGCCTCCTCAGTAACGGTGCCAAATTTTGTTTAGCTCAAAAGTTAATACGGCTATCGCAGTATAGATTGCGGTGTCGATCTTATGAGGAAGATTTTGGCAAAATATGTTGGTGAAGTAAAATATTAAAGCAGTAGCAAATGAGAAAATTAATTAATTGGTTTAAGTGGATGAGATAGAATTGTCTATGAATTGAGAAAAATATCTTATGATTATTTATGCAAGGCTTTGAGAATCACAATTATACTTTATAAATCTCCTCTACACTTTGATTCAATGTTTATAACTCAATTGAAAGTTTAACATCCCAAACAATTAATCCGAAGATATATAAAATATAACACATTTGATAACACATGTATTTGATATGACTAAACTCTTTGCAAACATTAACACAAACCATGTTCATTTATACAAGTTATCTAAGATCGACAATATATAATTTTGACAATATTGTAGTAAACGATCAACTTGAATATCAAACAATTATTGTCTTTACATATTATCCAAGATCGACAATATATCGATTGACAATATTGCAGTAAAAGATCAACTTGAATATCAAACAATTATTGTCTTTACATATTATCCAAGATCGACAATATATCGATTGACAATATTGTAGTAAAAGATTAACATGTAAAACAATGTAACCAATAATAATTATAATTCAACAAGAATCACATAAAGAAAGCATGATTGAAAATATGTGAAACATAAGAATTATAATCTCTGGATTATAGAAAATAAAATAGATAAGAGTTTAGGCACAACCAAACTTACAAACATTTGTAGCTCTTGATAAAGAATCAAAGCATAGAATTAATTTTATAAAACATAAAATTTTATCTCTTAGCCTTGCCAAGAACTCTAGCCTAGATTATAATGCTTGTTAATGAGAAGAAAATAAAAGAGAATTATCTAATGTTGAAAACGTCCTAAGAGTGTCCTTATAAAGGCAATGAATGGAAATATGTTTAGTGTGACTTCAATCTTCAATAATTTAGGCCAACCATTCATTCACCCACTTGTAGCACCTTTTTTATAATGGGAATGATCGATGTACCCTTTGTGGCTGACATAAAAGTTGTATCATTTTGTCTTTCTTTCCATAGCCACCAAGCTCATACAAATTGGATGAGTATCCAATGAGATATGGGAAAAATACCAAAGATATGTCAAACTTCAGCCAACAACTATTTTACCTATTTGTAATACAATATGGTCCATGATAGCGGCTGATTTGAACTTTACCATCAACATAAGAGTTGTTGATAATTAAGTCAGTATTTCACAGCTTCAATAATTATACCAATTAGGTACATATTTTGTAAAATACGGTCCAAATACATGAGTTTGGTCAAGCTGAGCAAAAGTTGTAACCTAATTCTATTGTATCTCAATTTTTGGCCCATAACATATTGGATTTAGCTTTTTAACTATTCTTCAAGTTTGTGTAAGATTGAGTCATGTTACTCCAAGTTTAATAATTTTTTCATTTTGATTTCTACATTGAGAGTTACGTCCATTTTACCTAAACCTATGCAAATAACATTCATTAATCACAATTTAAGGAGAACGCTTTATTTCAAGTTAAAAATAAAAAAATACTAAAATTAGTGACATTAAATGGTGACTGAATCTCTTAATAAATATGAATTTTCATATGTTCATCAACACCATATATGCCATCTAGATATATGTCTATCCTATATGAAACTCATAGTTGTTACTTTATGATCATGCATCAAACTATCCTAGGCTAAACACATGAATCTCTTTGTCTAGTTCATTATGGTTCTTCATTTATTCAATATATTGGCCAGATATAATGAAAGAATTAAACTCAGATAGAATAAATCATTTATAATGCATTAAGTTCATACTCTAAGCATCAATGATATCCAACTACAAACTAGGTTCACATAGTATCACCCCAGATAGAACAAGTTCAGCTCATCACTAAACCAAGAGTATCAAACCAATCTATGAATAATAGTAAGAACAAGAACATAATAATAAAGAAAGATTAAAACAAAACTATTCAAGAAGATGCCTTGATGTACTTCTCTCTCTTCTTGGACTTGAATCCTCAATCTTGAACTTGAATCTTGATTTCTTGGCTTTGATCTCCTAATTTATGTTATGAATTAGTTTTCTATGTTTTTGCCTCTCTAAAGTCTGTGTTTTGGCTTTTTAAAGAGTGCTTTTATGTGTATGAGAAACCCTAGGGTCAAGGGCCTTTGAATCCAAGTCAAAATAGGACTAAAAATAGGGGGGTTTATATATCGAACAGGCGTTGTTGCACTAGGAGCTTAGCGCTGCAATGCTAAGACTTGGAAACGCAAGAGGTGTAGAGGCTGGTTGGCACAGCGGCACCCAACCAGCGCTGAGGTTGGGTGCCACAGTGCCTAACTTTCTGCCTTAGGCCTTATAGCGCCCTAGCCTTGGTTCAGGCGCTCTCATATTTTGAGCACAACTTGTTCATTTCTCTTCTGATTTGCCTCTCGTTTATCCCAAATCATCAAAAATTTCATCATGCACTTATTTATGATTAAAAAAAACATAATTAAATAGCCAAAATCCCTAAAATTAGAGAAAAACTCTCATTCAATATGCTAAATATACTAGTGCATTTAGTGTTTATGTTTGTATTTTTATAAAAAAAGAAGGGCTAGTGCCGCGACATCAGAGCCTGCAAGTGTAGTCCTGCAACACTGGCAAGCCAGTGCAACAGTGTTGGCACCTGGGAATCTTCCAGGCTCTAATGCCTTGGAATCTCACAGGCTCTAGCACCACGACACTACAAGACCAGTGTAGTGGCACTAGTACCAGTGAACTGTTGGGATTTAAGCTCATGTGACATCCCAATTTTGTATGAATATTGTAATTTTATAATTGTGCAATAAATAAATATTTTATTAAATAGCTAATTATTTTATTAAGGTAAGATGTTTGCAATTTTCAGACATTGTATAGATCTGAAGGTGTTCAGATCAGGTCTAAAAAGTTAGAACTATGTCTGAAATAAGATAAAGACCTATAAATATATTTGTAATGACATAGTTACAAAAGGTTGTAAGAGTTGCTAAGAAATGTCATTGTGTAAGTATATTCTTGAACTGTATGTTCTTGATCTATTTTCATCGATGCAAGGTCTGTCGAGTGGAATTGATTAATATAAATCAGTGTATATTTATATCTGGATTGTGCAGATGGTTAATCTTAGCAGACCATAAGCTTAGTGGAAGTTCATATAGATATACAGGTATTCAGTAAAGATTGGATACTGAACTAGACTTAATGAAGACCTCTAATAAATATCCCATAAATTCATCAGTTGAGGGTTTTCTCGAGTTGAGTAGTATTCGTGGTCCCTTAACCTGACCACCATGAGGGTCTTCTTGAGTTGAGTAGTGACTTTTCATGGTCTAATCGCTAGGTATCACTAGGTATGGTATAATACTTATGGAGTCCAATGTGTTTAGATATGGGATTTATCAACTCATATGGGTGAGTTAAATATCTAGATGCTCTAAGGTTGTATTCCAGGAAGTATTATGGCCATAAAAATTCTACTTGGGAAATAATTCCTATGGTATAAATAATATCACAAAGAAGTTTGCAAATATTGTTTATCAGAATACGAATAGAAGAGATAAGTTTATGGTTGAGGAATAAAGGACTTGACGATATTGATCTATGTTTCTCTTCTAGTATATATATATATATATATATATGACAGAAGGATTGTATGAATATGGATTAACCTTAACTTGTATGGTTCAATGCACCGTTTTGTATTATCCATAATGTGTATGTGTGGGGCATCGGTTATGGCTTATGAAAATATTTCATAAGACAAAATGAGTGTGAACTTAAGGAGTCTCACTATATGAAGTGTACTCGTTGAGCACGTGGGTAGCGCACCGAATCAAATTGTTTAATCTGGGAAGTTTTCAAAAAAATATAAATTTATTTCAAGGTCTTTCGAGAAGTAATTAAGGTTTGAGTGCTAAACCTAAGATTGTGCCAAGTAAGACATGACATTTTAATATACCTATTGTATACTGGAAATTATACTAATAATTTGTATGGGTACTAAATTGGACATTGGTAGACAAGAAAATATAACAATTGTATTTTAAATTTCACAATCAACAATTCATTATATCAAATGAATCAAATTCATTTAATTAAGCTTAACTCTTGTTCAATTCTCATTAGATGGAATTAATGGCAAGTGCTATATGTTAGTTTTCCATTGGTAAAATACAATTAAACATATATTGAATTGAATATGATTCAATTCATTAGCAAAAGGTGGCAATGTGATTTGCCACCAATTGTTTTTTAAGAAGAACAACAAGGCTAATAGTTTACTAATACTTATGTTTACCTTGTAAGCATGTTACAGGTTTCAAATTAAATTCATTTAATTGGTTGAATGAAAGGCAAAGTTTGCCTATATATATGTTAGTGTATGGTCGAGTCTTATGAAGATAAAAAAAAAAAAGTAAAGTGAATTACTTCTGCTTTATCCTTAGGTTAAGTGTTAACCTTAATAATATCCTAGAGAAAAATTTAATAGAAGCAAAGAGTTGCTTCAACAATTTTCGAAAAGCAAGGCTATCAGTCTAGCTTAAGGAAACCCACCGAGTTCGCAACTAAACTTATTCACAAGCACGCTTCGATGGTGAGAATGCTAGCTCATTAGTGTAATGAGATATATTGTATATTTTTCGTTGCGTAGCATGTATGACATGTTATTATTAAATTGTTTAATAATGTACACATACACCCAAAGCGCACGGTACATGCACATTACAACCAACACGAACACAAAATGGGGCTTTGCCCCTATTTTCCTCCATTTTTTTTAATTTCAAACTCTAAACCCTCTTAACCCTATCTCTTCAATTCACCAAATTCGACTTTCTCAATTTAAATTCACCATACAACAACTACCAAAACACATCAAAAACACATATTCATTCCATGTTAACTTTGATTTTCACCCAAAAAAGAATTAAGGATTTCATTATCCAATGTACTCATTTTTGTGTCTTACAATTAATTATTGATGAAATACTTATAGGGTAGTATATGAACTATAATGTGGAATAATAGTTGTGGATTTCTTTGTGTAGTAAATTATTGGTTGTGGATAGTATTTGCAAATTGATGAGAAAGTGTATGAATTGATCTTTATTTGATTTATAATGTATTATGGTTGTTTGAGAGATTAGTATTATTGTCATTGTGAGAAATACAAAATTTAGAGATTTGAACTTAGTGGAAGGGTTATTATTTCATTGAAATATAAATATAATGAAATGAAGAATAACCATGGTACTTTATCAAGCTCCGACAATAGTTGAAAATAACAATTTGAGGGATGATAAAAAAGAAAATAGAGGATGCAAGTGAGGCTTTAGCACATCATTCAGAGAAGTGTTTCATTTTTCTAATTTTATTGATACCATGAGGACATATCATGAATTAAGTTTCGAGGAGTAAAACACTTCCACATTTTTAATGGTTTTATTTATTTATCTGTATTTTTTTTCAAATTTACTTATTTATCTAAATTTGTAATTGTTTTTAGTTTTCATGTTATTTTTTATGTGTTTTATGTTATGTTTTATAGGTTTAAGATGATTATTAGGTCATGATAAAATCAAGTGCAAAAACCAATTGTAAGTTTATCTTATTTATGATTACTTGAAATACATTGAGCACATAGTTATATTGTTAAGTTAGTTGATGACCTAGAGAAAGTTTATACACAACAAGAACAAAAAAGGTCTCAACACACTTTCGAACCTATTTGATTATCACTCAAGGCAAAATCCTAGGACATACATGATTATGAACATGATTTTAGGTCATGTTCGGATCATTTGAGCTTTTCAAGCCTAATAGCCATCTTTTTTTATTAACCACAATAATACCTAATAACCTTTATATATTGCTCCATCATTATCATCCCTCACACTATAAGCATAATGGTTATGATAATTGTTTGTTCAAAAGGGTTGAAAATTTCTAAGTTTGGAGGTAAAGTAATTTGAAATATCATTGTGAAAAAAATAAAAAGGAAATTGAAAATAAAGTGCAACAAAGAATGTTTCAAATCTGGGGGAATTTATTGGAAAAAAGATTGATGATCAAGAACAAATGTATATTTATGGTGTGATTTAAGCCAAAAATTTATCTATTTTATCTCACCTTCACCCTAGCAATACATTACAACTTTATTAAAGTCATATTTGATCCTTAATCATGTTTGTTCCTATATTAGTGAAGAGTGATATGAAAAGCCAGCCTATGAAGTGTAAGTTCAATAAAACAAATCATAAAGACCATATCTCCTTGTAGACATAAATCATTCAAAGCGTATTTATTTGACAATATCAACTATGCACACATACACTGAGTAATCACTTGTAGGGTAAAATACGTATGAAGGTTAGGCATAAAGGATGCCTATGGTGTTTAAAGATGCTAGTAAGCTATATATATAATGCAACATTTTGAGACTGTCTAGTAACCATCAATTAACCTATCAATTTCTTTTTGAATTTTATTTTATTTATTTTTATCTTGTCTTTGCTCGAGAACGAGCAAACTCGTAAGTTTAATGATATTTGATGACGCGTAATTATTTCTAATATATTATCTTCTTAAACTTAACATTTATTTAATTTATCTCAATAATTAGGATTTTTCTACACATTAATGATCAATTATAGGTTTGGAAGCTAACATAGTGAAAGCGTTGGATGCCAAATGAATCATGAGCAAAATGGAGAAAGTGACCCAAAACAAAAGGATCCGAGGTCGCGGCATCCATCTTCGAGAGCCCAAGATCTAAGTGTTTAGGCCCGAGCTCAGTTTCGAGAGCCCAAAAGGATCCGAGGCCGCGGCATCCATCTTCGAGAGCCCAAGATCTAAGTGTTTAGGCCTGAGCTCAGTTTCACTAACAGGACCCGGCCTGAGACCCTCTACAATAGATCCCAACGACCCTGCCGAGCACCCCGACGAAAGTTCCTCATAATATAATTAGGTAAGTTGAGAAATTACGAGAGGCGAACCTCTTTTTTTTACTTCTTGCTATTATTAAGAAAAATCTTGGCATATACATGAAAATGACATCTTAATTTTTAAAAGAAAAACGAGCAGAGTTTCTCCTCTTTTTCGAAAAATTCATATAAAACCTACAAAGAAATTTCACTTCTATTTCAAACACTTCTCAATACTACAAATTCGGACCTCCGGTCCTTTTCAAATCAAATCCAACACAACACAATAGTTTCATTTAAATCACAAAATGAACATACTCATAAAAAGTAAAAACAATCATCATCATATCGAAATCTCTTCTTGTTGGTTCAAAACATACATACAAATATACATACCTACAACTACTATGCAGAAAGCAAAGGGTGCTATTTAGCACATTTACATATACAAAAATAATTTTCAGATTTGGCCCACTACTCAGCAATAGGAGAATCAGCAGCTTGCGTACCGAGACCTGCACCTGGGAAGGGGGTTTAGAAAACATAAAATATAAAACGAGTGAGCTAAAAGAGCTCAGTGAGTGCAATTAAGATTTCAAATAAAATAACATTATGCATAGATAGTAAATTTTAAAGTACATGCATAAATCATGCTTCTAAAACTGATGTAAAGTTGTAAAACGGTTTCTAACATTATATGCTGATGAAATCTTACTGAGCGAATTTTATCTATATCTTTGGAAAAAAATATCCAAAATCTATATAACACAATAACTGTCATGTGCATATAAATGCATAAAATGCTATCGGTAGATCGAAAATTAGTAAAGTCCTCGCTCAGCCATTTTTTTTCTAAACTGTACCAATGGTAACCCTAAAGCTCTATACTCACGCAACAACTCAACTAGCACCGTACACATGAGTAGGTCACGGGACACCTCAACTAGCAGCACCCACAGTGACATCTCAAGACATCTAACTGGCTATGCAGCGAAATCCTACATCGCATACATATAGTGAGACAATACCCCGTACACATAGAGCGACTCACATGACTCAACACCCCGACTTCCCAGAGTTAGTGACACACCCCCAATAACCTGCCCATGTATACGGGATATACCGGCTGGGTCAAATACAATCACCACCACTAGCATCTGAGGGTACCAATGGTCTTTAAAACGAATGCAGAAATTTTAAAACTGTTTCTTAACCCGAACATGTAAAACCATATCTATTAATATATATCAAGATCATAAATCATGTTTATGCATTGAAAGCTCATAAAACATACATTTTCATTATGCGGAACATAATAAACGAAAGATAAAAGAATTGACAAATTTTCACTCACAGCCGCTTCGCGCTCAATTTTGCTCCCGATTTCTGCTCCCGTTACCGCTCTCGGTTATCTTTACCTACGCGCCATAAATGACATTTAGAACTAATTCAAACACTAGAATCTCATTTAACTACTAAACGCCCTAATCAGCATACAAAGGCCGGATGGATACTACTTTTTAATTTTCATTTACGGAGTTATTTAATCTAATCTAACTCACCATCCGACACCCTGAAAATTATTAAACGTCTTATAACTCAGTTGTACATAATTTCCCTTCACCTTTCCAAAATGGACAATTAAGTCTCATTTTCTTCTTTTTTGGTTTTTCCATCAACCATATACATTCAATATACATAAGGCACTATTTACACATAACAACTCAATCAAAACACCACTCAATCCCTAACTTTCCTAAAGTGGCAGAATTTCACCTTAGGTTCTAACACATTTCTTTTCTCAATTTCTTGTTCCAATTACATCAAAATCAAGCCAATTCTAATGCCCTAACTACAACCAATTGAAGTCTCTACGTTCAAATAACCCAAAACCCTAATTCTTACCTTGCCAATTTCTTCAATTTGATGACTCCTTCAAGCTCCACACAAGAATTCAACTCAATCTAAACCAAGAATACACACAAGAACATCAATTGAAGCAATCTTGAAAGTTTACTTATCAATCCTATAAAATAATACTTTTCTTACCTCTTTTTCTTGAATTTGCACTAATGGAGGCTTCAATTGAGCTTAGGAATTGGTATGTAATCTTATTTTAGCTTGATTACACATGAAAAATCATAAAAAAAAACATGGAAGGTCATTGTAGCAGCACCACTCTTCTAGCTCGAATTTGCTCTTTTTTTGCTTTAAGTGTTTGCTTTTTGATCACTTGAAATTTCTACACACTTCTACCATATATATAGGGCTCCATCAATTAACCAATTTTCCCCTCAACTTACTCTAAATTTCTAAATTGTCATTAGTTAGAAACTAAGTATATAATTGGTTCCTTTGCAATTATCTAGTTAGAATAGTCCAATGAACTAACTATAATTTCCAACATGGCAATCCATGAGATTGCTTCTAATTGGTCCATTCTTTAATATATAGATTGTATTTCTCAACAAATGCTTGTTCCATACATAACCCTTAAATAGAAATTCGTGCAGTAAGTTAGAATTTCCTTTTCCAAGCCAGTAGAGAAAAATTTTAAAAATATTCTAGGATCATCCGATACTCCAACCGCATGTGAAATTACTAAATTAGGTCTAATATCTCTCACGTACATCATAAAAAAATATTTCTAATAGCGTTAAAAATCGGGTAACCCTATGGTGTCTTCATTACTCTATACTGAAATTTAGGCTCCGATACTAATAATAAAGATTGGATATTATATCCACTAAGGTAGTTCATTTTAGACCGAGCTGCTCAAGAGGTCTAGGTCTGAGTGTTGAACTGAATTCCCCTAAATTAAACTGAGTATCACTAATCTTTACACTTAGTAATTTATTTATTTTTTACCATCCCTCCAATAAGTAAATGACACATACTTGAAATTGAAAAACTTGGAACAACACTTTAGTGTAGCATTCCTAAAAAAATGGCAACAATGACGAACTTCTTGCCTATAAAAATGAATGATCAGTTTGAACAAAAAATAAAACAGATTACCATTTAATAGTAAGCAGTGGCACAACAATATCCACTCTATAAATTATCGGTTCCAAAAAAATAAAAATAAAGGGTTTATAGTATCTAAATCTCAAGTTTTTGTGAAATTAATTGAAAAGGCTTCATAGTTTTAAAAAAGCTTTAAACACCTTCATTTGTTAGTATTTATCGTATATTTAAATGAATACAAAGATTTTTAGTACATTAATTATGTAGAACACGTGGCATAATTTTAATAGAATACGTAGCACACAAAAAAATGTTAAAAAAATTAAAAACTTGTCGTGTCCTCTTTTTCCTTTTCGAGTATTTAGTGAAAGATTTATGTAGGAAAAAAAACAGAATTTGTGTTCTTTTAATTCTACACTATAAATTGTTCAATCTTTTAAATTCATCAATTATTCCCTCTCTATTTCTCTCGCTTTTAGTTATTATTGCAGGAACGATTTTTAAAATTTTTATGTCTATTTAATTTATCAACAAGATGGTATAAGAAAAAAATATATTAATTGCGAATTTTCATGAATATTTTCTATTAACACCAGCAAATCTTTCACGCTGTATCTCTCACTAATTGACTACTTGTATGGGCGAGTTGATAAATTACAGAATATCTAATTCTATGTTCTTAATTTTTCTCTCTAAAAAAATTCAGTCCAAAAGAAGCACTAATGAAGAATATGTAAAAATGGTTCTTAAACCCCTTTTATAGTATAAGCATCCTTATGTTATCTAAACTCTTAATCCTAATAGAATTAGGATAAAATAATATCTTTATAGTATTTTAATTTAGATAATTAAAAGGATAAATATAATATCTAATATTATCTTTGATTAAATAATTCATAATTATTTAATTTAATTAAATAATCTAATTATTTTAATTTAAATAAATAATCTAATTATTTAATTAATTCCATAACTATTATGAATTGGGCCAGTAATTGATTGAGCCCAACAAGTTTAATCAAATTAAACATGGGTCAATCAAATTAATTAATTAATTATAATAAGTTTAATCAAACTAAACTTGAGCCAATTAATATTTTAGATCTAACAATTAATTCAATAGTCAATTTCAGTATTTTTGGAGCCAGCATAAGAGCCTGATAGACCTATAAAATTAAACTCCAATAAATTAAATTATTTTATTAAACTCTTTAATTAATATATTTTATTTATTAACTTTATAATACTCCACTAAAATACAAAGTTGAACTCTTAATTTTGTAGATAAATTATAAAACAGAAAACTGTCTTTGCTCATTTAATAATCATTTCATATAGATCAATCATCCACAAGCGTTCATAATTAGAGTTAGGTCGAGTGTCCGTTAACCTCTCTAATTACATCTTTATCCTTAATCCACATTGATCCTCTTTTGAATATTTAATTTGTGAAATTCATAAATTTATTATTATTTTCTTTAACTCTTAAAGAAAACTGAATGCTCATAATGTTCAAGACCAGAATCAATTATCAAGGGAATAACTTATCTAACTTCCGTTCGGAGGGAGTGGATTCTATATCTGTGAAAAATGTTCTCAACTATCCATTTTGTTACATTTATAAAATACTTAGTAATTAACTGAAATGTTTTAGTCTTTTCCTTGTAAATTAATAAACATAACTCAATGAATAGGAGTTCATTAATCACTCAGGATTTAGATTAATCTATATATGATTACATTGTGATAAAATAAATTCTCTTTATTAACAGAGATTAATAGATAATTAATTTTATCGTGGTCCAGTCCTATATAATCAATATTATATAAAATACCTTCATTTTCTATGTCAACACATAAAATGATCCGAATAAGACCATTGTATACAATATGCCAAATGGACCGCATTTATAGTCTATCAAAATGAAGTTTCCGTCTTTATTCAGACTAAGGACAAGTTTAGATTATTGCGCTTAAACTAAATCCTCTTGTATATAATTATTATATACTAAATTTAAGGTTACATATAATAATCAAAAAATTTCATAATATTTGAATAAAACAATCATAATTATAAATATAATATTGAATGAATAATCTCTATTAATTATTTTTAACAGTATCTAAATACAAATAATTATACTTTTAGGATACACTTCTAACAATTACCTGGCCAAAATCAACCAACTTGAAAATACCATCATCTCCGATCAACAAATTTTTAGCTAGCGATTGGATGCAGCGCGGAGGAGGAGATGGGGGGTTACAAATTTTTTGATTGGAGATGAAGCACCCACTTGAACCCATAACCCAGGGGAAAAAGACGATTGGAGGCTGCTGAAAGAGAAGAAAAGAAAAGGTGGTGCTAAAAAAGGCCTTTCTTAAACAAATGGCTACAAAGAAGACAGCAACCGCCTACCTAAGAAAAGGACTTACTTGAATAGGGAGTTATCCTATAACACGGGGACAGAAAAGGATAACCATCTGCCTTTACGATATTTACTATATTTCGTATGTTTCGGATAACCACTGTCACTAAATCTGTCCTAGCAACTTCTTGGATGGACTTACAATCGGACTTCTCCGAGAATTTATTCGACAATAGTGCAGGCAAGATTCAATTTCATCTGTTAGATGCTGTTGGGGCCAGGATTGGGTGCCACTTTGAGGGAGAGGGCTTTGGAGGGTAATATAAAGGAAATGATTGATAATTTAAGGAGCTCAGTATAGAGAAATGGATAGTTGTTATGGGTGGGTTATTAAGGAGTGGAGAAACGGATGACTATGAGTCTAATTTAGATGATTATGTGCAGATTGCTTAGCAAATGATTTTTTTGGAAGAAAATTACTTTTGGTGCATGAACATTCCTATTCTTCTTATCTTACTCCCATTCTATTTTTGTCATTTAAATTGATCTATTTTGAACAAAGCAAGATCATTGTTGAATGTTTGGAGAATTTTGTCATTTAAATTGATCTATTTTGAACAAAGCAAGATCATTGTTGAATGTTTGGAGAATTATGAGACAAAATTCATTTAGGACAGGGAAGAATGTGGGTTTAAAATTGTGGGAGAATGTGCAATTTGATTTATAGGTTTTATTTGTTTCTCTTTGAATTGAGATTTGTTTCTTGCAAATTCGGTTTGAATAGATAATTTTTTTTTTCTTTTTTGTTGTGCTCTTTTGCCTTTCATTTTTCTAAAAATTTTGTTTAAGCTGAGATTTTTATTTTTTAGAGTGGTGTTTTGCAAGAAATTGAAAAAATATATATATATGTGAAAGTGAATAGAAAGTGATTAAATGAAAAAAAAACTTGTTAACAGTAAATCTTATTTCGATCAAAAAAGCAACTTGAAATTAACATCAACTTATAAATAAAAAAATTATTGAAAACAAACGGCAAATACTAACTAACAGCTGTTTTAGACTTTTTTAAAGAGTCTTTCAATCAGTAAAACAAAAACAAAAATTATCATTTAGTAGCAAGTGGTCACGCACAAATTATGCGCTCTACAAATTTATAGGTACTAATTGGTTTAAAACTTGAGAATCCAAAACCCGGTCACACCAAGCTGGGTGATTTCATTTACGCTTACATAGTATTTAGAAAATAAAAATAAAAATTCGAGACTTACCCAACATTACATGTAATATGTAAACGTATATTGCAATTGACGTTTTCTATAACACCCTAGCATTTATCTTTTAAGCCATTTTCCTTAATCAGATTTACATTCAAATACTAAGTTAAGCTTATATTCTGTCAAGGATATTCAGGCTGCTTGGGCTTTCTCTAGTTCCAGCTTTTCAAGGATATCAATACATTCCTTTAGCAATGATTTTGCCTCCGCATTCTTTTCCACCTCATACTGATGAAGAAGCTCATCCTTGAAGCCAACATCTATGGAACAAACAGGTGAAATTTGTGTGTACAGCTTCGAGATTTCCAGAAGGCACTCTGAAGCAGTGATGTGAACCTGGATATGGAGAGTAATGTAATCAGAATAAAAGTAAAAGAGATGGTAGCTGAAACAAATTGAATTAATTCTTGTCTCTTCAGTAAAAAAACCAAAAATGGCTTAAGTAGTTTGGCAAGGAGAATCCCAAAAACACTAGACCTTTTCCAGTTCTCACTTTAAATTTCAAGGGAGATCAATGGTAGAATCAACATGAAAATGGAAAAGAAATTATGCCAAACATTCTCATTTTATTACATGATGTGAAGGGAAAATATTAATAGAGATTTCACAAGTCTACCTTGGCACCTTTCCATCTTTATGACATTGGCTAGTTTTCTTAATGCCAGAATGATCATTCAGGCTGGAGAAAATGCGAGTGGACAGATTAACTAAGCTAAGAGTCAAGAAATATAAAATGTCATACCTGGGCTATCTTTACAGTGCTGATACATTCTACTGCTTTAGGTGACACACAGTAGAACAGCTAAAACAAAACATGATTACAAGGTAAGACTAAGTTAACACTAGATGTGCCCAAATAATATATTAAGTGAATGATAAGACTATGATTACCTCCTGAATTAGAGAACTCATTCCAGCATGTGGAGATGTTTGACCTGAGTCATTCAACGTTTTCCAAAGCCTCGAACAAAGTTCTTTGATTGATGAAAAAGAGGCCATTTTGACTGCCCATGAAATGTGACATTGAAAAAGGTTGAGAGTTGCAAAAATGAAATGAGAAGGAAATAGACTTAAAGTAACTACCTGTCCATGGAAAACCAGGCGAGAAGGAAACCAAGAACACCTGCACCAAATTCTTTTCCTGCTGAAGAATATCATTTACATGTGCCACATGAATGCACGATGTCACACAATCCAGAACTTTGTCAAGTGGAGTAGAAAAGCTGCCATCATCTGATTCTGTGTAAAAGTGCACAATCAGAATACTGATACATCTTGTACAGCCTTGAAGTATGTGCTAACTAGTTTAATTAGTAAAAGCAAATACTAATACATCTGATTCTGTGTAAAAGTAAGTGCACCATCAGAATACCAATATATCATGTAAAGCCTTGAAGTCCAACACAAATGTTGCAGAATAATTCAAAGGAAACAGTGGTGCTAGTTAGTAAAATCTGTTCGGATGGTACAAGAGGTCTAGGGTTCAAATTCCACTCACACTAGAGATCTGCGGGGTTTAGTTTATATACATGTCCAAAAAGAGGAGGATCATGGTTATCCCTTTTCTTCTGTCATCAATGGAGTTATAAAAGTCAACATGGATTCACTGTCAGCTCCTCTTGATTGATGCCATTCCATACTAGTAAAACAATGGTGCTTTAAGTGGGCAACAGACAGCATAATCCAGAGAAACCACATTGAATTTGGACCACAAAAGAAGATTTGAGGTGCTGTTACAGACAATTCAATTACCCAAAGCTTCAAGAGGTATATAACAACTTAAACAACACAAACAGAATACATATGTTCATTTATTGCAACAGTAAACAGCATGTGAGACTGTTATGCTGTCTACATGACTCAGCAGCCTTATGGTTTATAAATGTATCACTACAACGATTAGAAGAGAGGATATGTGCTTAGCAAATATAATTTGATGTTTTGCACGAATAGATTAGCAATATTTCAGAAGCCAAATATCAACCCCTTCTTTGAAAATATACATAGAATGTTTAGACATACATCCAGTACATGTTTGTTTGCTCATTTTTTAAGGCACCCCTGGCCACTCTTGAGAGCCATGACTCTTAAGAATATGCCAGCCAGTCACTGAAATAATAACACAGCCAGATTGATTATAAACGGAGTAATTGATGTAGAGGATCCCCGAACGGGCAACTACAAAGCATACTTTTCTGATTATTGAAATACCTTTTTTTTAAGTATTACTATTCCATCTTGGCTTACTTAAGAGATTAGAGAGAAGGGATTTAGAGAGACAACATAGTTGAAAACTCTCTCTAGGTTTTTCTATTCTCTACCCAGATCTTTATTTCTTTCATTCTTTTATATATCGAGAATTCATAACTATCCTCATATTACTGCAGCAATAATTACAAAAGTCTTTACATCCAGTACAGTAGTTTAATAATACAAAGCATCTAAAAAACTTATCATATGGGTACAATAATTTAATAATACAAAGCATCTAAAGGCTTATCACATGGGTGCAAAACTTAATACAAAGCATTTAATTATTTTACAAAAGCATTTCACAAGAGAATAGTAACTTGTCAACAACGAGCATCATGTCGGCAGCATCTCACATGAGAATAGTAACTTGTCGGCAATCGACATCTTTCATGGGTTCACGAACAAAACAATAAGCACTATTTTTCAAAAGTTTTTTTATGTAGAGCGAATCTTTCAAAACGCGATAGTCCGTTGAATCATTATTTAATGAGAGGTCTGAATGCAGATAAGACTTCCATGTGTCATCCTGCGTGGGGTCGTTTTCTTGGTAATCTAGCATGACTAGTGGTGGGAAGAATTGGTGATAGGTTTGTGGGCTTGATTGAGTATAGTTTGGGCTGGAGTCTTCAGGTTGTGTTTGTATGAGGAGGTTTATAGTGTCTGGTCCAAGATTATAAGGATCTTAAGCATCTTGGAAGAAAGAGAGATTTTGTAGTGAAAGGTCTAGGTTCATACTGTTGTCTTGGGTTTTGGGCATTGTTTTACTGGATGATGGTTCTGTTGAGGCCTTTTCTTTGTCTTTGAAAGCTTTGGAGTCACATTCCATGGTCTTCTGGTATTTTGAGGGGAATTGTTCCCAAGAAGCTTCTTCATCAAGGGCTGGCCATATTCAGGGGGAATTACTCCATTAATCTCTACAAGTTGTCTTTGAAGGTTTCTGAACTCCTTTGGATATTTGTACAGCCATTCATATAGGGAGAAAGGGTATATAGCAACATCTGATACTGTGGGGTAGTATTGTACTGCTCCCGAGATTGTGAAGATTCCTTTTCTTTAAAATATAAGAATTGTTTTGAGATAAGGAACCTACAAATCATTAAAACTTTGGAGTATGGTTTCAAAGTTATGTTTCCACTATTCCAAAGGGTAGAAATATTCTAAAAAGACTTTGCAATACTCCTGACCCGATTGAACTGATATATCACTGCACCAATTTACCATTTCGGCTGCATGAAATTCTATAGCAATCGAATAGAGTTGAAGGTACCACAAGAAATGCAAAACTTCAATAGACCAAGGTTTTAAAGGTTCTATATTGAACAGGGTCATGAAAAGGTATTTAGGATGAATTCCTATTCTGGCTAGGGTGAATGGACTTGTGGATCTTATTATTCTGGATTGGTATTCAAACATCAAACTAGCAGCTTTTTGGTGAAGTGTTTGGTTTAGGTTAAGGTTTGGTAACTCAAGTGGGTAAATGGGAACGTGAGGGCTGATGATGGGGTTCATCATGAAGAGGTGGGAGATTGTGTTGGCTGGTTTGTTAGGATGTTTAGGTGGTCTTGAGAAGAAATCTGCAAGAGTGTTGTCTGCCCCTTTTAAATGCTTGACATCGAATGAGTATGTGGTGAACCATTGTTGTCACCGAAGAAGTTGACTGTGAGGGATCCTTTTTTGTTTGAATTCCAACATATGAAGAAGGGCTGACATGTCTATTTCAACAAGGAAATGGTGGCCCACTAAATGGAATTTGAATTTTTCAATTCCTCTTTTTACCGCCAAAATCTCTTTGAAGGTAGAATGATAGTGGACTTCAGATTCCTTGAAGCTTCCGCTTTTGTAGCTGCAAATATTTCTGATCCCATTCTGTTCTTTAAGAAAGATGGCTCCCCAATGAAAATCACTTGCATCAATTTGCAAGATCCACGCTGAGTGGGGGGAGGTGAAGTGATTTAGCTTTGAGGGATCTGATGACTTCTGTGTGAATTGTTTTCTAGATTGGTAGGTTTTTCTTTAGCATTTGCTAAAGGGTTGTATACTAGGACAAGTTTTGGATGAATTCAGACATGTAGTTAACAATTCCAAGGAATTGTTGAACTTCTCTTTTTTGAAGGTTTTCATTTGAGAATTTGGTTAATTCACTGGCTATGTGAGGCTGTAGGGAATATTTTCCATCTTGAATATGCATCCCTAGGAAATCAATTTCTGTTACACCAACTTGCATTTTTCTAGGGGATAACATATTGCCATATTGAGTCATGGCTCTCGAGAGTGGCCAAGGGTGCCTTAAAAAATGAGCCGAGAATACCTTAGGGTATGCCTGTTGTTCGGCTGATTTGGTATCAGAGCCAAGTTCAAAGTTATTTTTCAAGCATGTATATTATTAAAATATCAATTATAGATATTAATCAGAGAAGCAGATGAAGGTAAATTGGGAGTTCTCAGCTACTCTTGATCTTGAATGGCTCAACAAAGATTCGCTCTACATAAAAAACTTTTGGAAGATAGTGCTTATTGTTCTACTCGTGAACCCATGAAAGACACCGATTGCTAACAAGTTACTATTCTCATGTGAGATGCTACCAACATGATGCTCGTTGCCGAAAAGTTACTATACCCTTGTGAGATGCTTTTGTAAAACAATTAAGTGCTTTGTATTATTAAGTTACAGCACTCATGTGATAAGCCTTTCGATGCTTTGTTTTATTAAGCTACTATACCCATGTGATAAGCTTTTTAGATGCTTTGTATTATTAAGCTACTATACCAGATGTAAAGACTTTTGTAATTATAGCTGCAGTACTACGAGAATAGTTATTAATCCTCAATGTATAAGAGAATAATTGAAATAAAGATCTAGGCAAAGAATTGAAAAACCCAGAGAGAGTTTTCAAATATGCTATCTCTCTAAATTCCTCTCTCTAGTCTCTTAAGTAAGCCAAGATGGAATAGTAATACTAAAAAAAAAAGACAACCCACAGTATTACCCCCAAAGCCAATAGTCACAAAAGAACCCCTTTGACCCCTCAAGTTCTCAACATATGGTCCTAAACTAGCACAAGGATAACGAGTCACAAGACTCTGGAGATGCTAAGTCAAGTGACACCAAGAGTTCAGAAGAAGAAACAACCATGTCTAAAAATTCTACAAGCTCCTCTGATGAGCCAATGATCTTTATGAATAACCCACAGACACATACTTCACCTTTTACAACTGAAGAAGGATCCACGTCAGTTGACAAACCTTCAAACCTTCCGAGACAAACCATTACCAAAACCTCCAAGTCGGAAAACAAACACTGGTTCACCCTGATGATCTCCCACCATCAAAGTGGCAGGATAGGATCTATGAGTTTCAAGCATAGTGCTTAACTGAATTACAATTGCGGGAGATGACACCACAAGAAGTAATTGCAAGTGCCATTGCAAGATTCCAGAGAATCCTCAAACAATGGTATCAACAATTAGGGGGTTATAGGCAGATTCAACTCCAGAATTCTCCGGATGTCAACAGCTTCTTAAATGTGATTTTGCAAAATTCGTAGGAGAAGCAAGTCTCATTTAACAAACCAAGCCAGAGAAGAGTTTTTCAAACTCAAATGTTGTTGGTCACTTCATTCTAAGGCTTCACTGCCAGTAATTACACCTCTGCATATATATGTATCAAATGAAAAAATTCACTCATGCTCCTAATCAAGTGAATCAATAAAAATTTTCAGAGTTTAGTCGCTTCACTTCACTCTCAGCTCGTAATTTTCCTGTTTGTTTTTTCATTGTCAAGGAAATGACAGAACTTTTATGCACCAACTAAAGTTGTCATTTAAACTTTGCTCTTTTAACACTAAAATGAATGGCATGTTCTCAATATACACTCATTGTGGTCAAGTTGTTTTAAACTACAAAATTGGACTAAACTATCTATTGCAGGCCTTTCGTATCTGTCTCCACCATCCTCTCTCTCTTTCTACACACACAACCCTCCAAGGGAAATGACAAACCTTGACGGAAGAACTATTGCCAAAACTAGAATAGAATATATTTTAGACCCATCAAAATGCCCAAAGTTACCTCTCTCTCTCTCTCTCTCTCTCATGCGCATTCATCATTAAAGAAATTACAGAACTTTGATGGCGCAAATAATACAGAAATTCAACTGGAATATGTTCAAAAACAAAAATTCTAGCATCTTAGTTGAAAAGTAGGATATGTAATGACCTTTAGATGAATCACTTGCCAAAGGTGATTGCCCAGATCTACTAAGAACTGCCGAAGTACTACTAAGAACGGCTGAAGTACATGTCTCGAATAACAGCGGAAAAATGATATTGAAGAACTTTTGATCACCGAAGGCTTTTATAACCTGAAAACATGTTTTAAATAAGCAAACATCTAACTCTAACAAACAATAAATAAGAAGCGCTAACATTAAACTGAACATTAATATGGACCTAAAAACATGTAGAAGATCAGCAGTCACTCGGATACAATATTCTGACATCCCAAACTAAGACAAACATAGGAGTTAAAGCAACTGACAAATCAGAAACTCATTCACAGTGTATAAAGGCAAACTAGACTTCCAAGAACTGAAAGAAAGCAAGTAGAACTTCTGTGGACTTTCTCTAATGCATAACATGGTTAGACAAGTGAAATTCAAGAATGTATTACAGGTAAAAGATGCTCATGCTCATGTATGTAACAGCTCAATATGTTCAGACTGAAGAAAGAACCATCAATTAAAATTTTACCTGTTCAAGACAGGAGAAAGCTGCTTCACGATACCTCTTGACTTTTTTTGTGCATGCAGAAGATACAACGTCCAAAATGGTGAAGGGAGTGGCAGGATCTTCAGCGGAGATAGCTTTATGGCAAGAAGTAGCAATAGAACATATTGCATATAGAAGGGCATCCTTTCCCTGTTACATTTGATGCTATTACAAGAGGTATCCCATGCAATAACACCAACTACAATAATCCTATCATATTAACAGATTATCAAGAGATTGATGCATTTTCAACAATGAAATGACTATCATGAAATGTTATGTCATATGCTGAAAGTATGAGGCATAATTGATATAGAAGCATAAAATCAAATATCTTCGAATATATTTTCTCTTATCAAAGCTCACAAAGAGATCTTCCTACCTCCCATAAATGACCTGGAATTTCCTTCATAATTGGCTCGAGGAGAACATGATGATAAGAAGACAGGGATTCGCCCAATATTTCCCCAAGCTTGCAAATTGCCTTAGCTGACTGTCAGTGAAGACAGAAATAAACAATCATATATACAAACACAAAAGAACCAAATAATTTAACCATAGGAAAATAAGAATGAAGGCCCAAGTAAATATTATTCTCACCTTTCTTTTACTAGCCCATGATGATAATGTGATGGACTCCGAAATCAGAGAAACAATTTCTCCCAAATACAATTGAAGGGTGACTGTGTCACCACTGGTATTTTCTTCCCACAACTCCTCAAAGAGATCAGAAACATTCTCATCATCCTCAAATCTGTGAAGGAATTAAATTTTCATTGAACTGGAAAGTCATAAAATAATATGTAAATGCATGATGGAGTTTTATTATACAAATGAACTTTTCTGATCAAGAAAGATATACGAGTGCCAATCACTTATTTGATGAGACATGATATGGGAATCATTTGCCAAGAATTGGAGCTCTTTTAATACAATATGAATTCAGGAAAAAAACCATTTAAATGATTTTTAAGAAGTGCTGATGGTATATTAGATGAAACCCAATGAAGGGGTATAACAAGAAATTGGAGCTGTTAAAAATTTAGGATAAACTGAAAAGGTGCAGGATAATTCCTGTCATTTAAGAATTCAAAAATGCAGAACTTCTTATGGATTTAGGGAAAATGCTATAATCATGAAAAGTCTTGAACTTTATATTATCAGAAATCTATATATTCTCTTGTCAATGTATTCTCACTTGTTTAGATTATGGCTCCAAGTAGAAGTTCATTCTACTGGATATGATTTTCTTAGAAACACATAGTACGCATCAGGTCGAGATTAGAGGAGATTACTATAATAAATCATAGGGCACATAACCGTCAATAACATAAACAAAATATTGACTTCATTGAAGGATAAAATCCAGACCTTGAAATAAATATAACTGGAACAATCACTGCATGATATCCGCCCAAAACATCTGAGGCTGTGGATGAATAGCTCTTCAGTAGAATTGCACATGAAATTTGAGAGTTCTTATCATCATTGTGCAAAGCAGCAGTTTCTTCAATCAGCTTTTGGGCCTGAGAGGGAGCTGCATACTTCAGAACTGCAGCACATGCACTTGCAAAAGCTCGTTTAGTGGCAGCACTTTTCTCCTCTTTCACAACAGGAAAGAGCAGCCTCAATAGCATGCTTGTATATGGCTTTATATCCATACCAACCTTTTGGACTAACAAACTGATAAAGCTGGCAACGCCAACCCTGCAACAGTAAACATCAACCCTTAAAGACAGCTCAATATGGTTCGCTACATTTACTATTGTTCACATAAGGACACATTATCGAACTTGGGGAAAGAACGGCTGGAACCCCAGAATTTCACTGAAGGGATTGAAACAACCTTGAAGTTCCAAAAAAGGCATAAAACACAAACTTGATGACGGATTCCGTCCATTATAAACCAAAAAGGTATTTGACATTGCCTAGTACAATAGCACTCATTTAACACCTAATTTATGCTGCGTGTCACATTTTGAGAGGTTATTTTTTATTTTTAATTTAAAAAACCAAAAAAAACAATTGCAGCCCGTCATTGCCAGAAGTCGGCGACTTTTGGCTGCCATCGATTCGGCAATGGCAAATCAACTTACCAGAGATATCATTGAACTCCAAATTTCCGGATTTATGCGATGGTAGGGTTATTTTCGACAAGATAACACCAAAAAAGTGCCAACCGAGGAAAGAAGAGTGGCAGCCACCATGAGACCACCGCCTCTATTTGATAGATCGGTGGTCGGCAACTCTAACAAAGGTGGAAGTGCACCCCCAATCGACTGCATTTTATAGGGGCATTATGATGGCCACCAATCTTCTCTCCTCGTTGACACTTCTCTAGTATTTCATTATCGAAAATAACTCCATTACATAAATAATAAATTTTGAAGTCCAATAATGGCTCTAGCTAATGGCCACTGTTTTTGATTTTGGATTTTTCTTTTTTTCTTTTTTAATTTAAAATAAAAAAAAAACCCTATTAAAAATCCACGTGTCATGTTATGTTTTTTAATTATTGAAATTTCATTTAATTATTTTTGGAATTTTTAATTAAAAAAGTAAATAATTGGACGATATTGTACCACGTATCATATAGTGTGTGGCATTACATTTATTGAGAAGGGTAAATCAGTCATTTAAAAATTAAAGGGTATTTACCATCAAAGTTAACAAATTATGGTCTTAACGTTTTTTTTTTTTAAATCTTAGGGATGTTCAGAAACCTTAGGAGTACAGCCCCTTTTTTTCAAAACATTTTTTAAATTTTATTTTATTAAAATATAAGAAAAGCATTATAACTGTATAGTGAATCTCAGAGTCCACCAGAAAAGCAAAAACTATTAGGTAGGACAAAGTTATATAAAAACAGTAAAAGCATGCAAAAATCATTTTTATAGCTGCAACTTTTATGCATTAACTTTAATAGGTGAAAGAATTTAGAACCAAAAATCCCAAAACAAATTGCATTTTAACGAACTAACGTACTAGTCTAAGACCTTAAACTATAGCAATATATTTCTCACAATACACAGTTTTTAGTTTTTGATAAATAACAAGCAATTTAAATGATAAAGCAATGAGATAGAATCAAATTAGTGTGTTTGTGTCTGTGAGTGAAAGAGAGGGGGGTCCAAGAGAACTTTTCCCTTTTAAGAAAAATCTCATAAAAGTCTAAAGTTTGAGGTAAATACTATAAATAAAATTATAGGAGGGAAAGGTAAACATCCTAAAGACTTTGCCAAAATATCTAGGAAGATTTACTGTGTCTACATGCCCTTGCTAAACCCACCCATGATTGTGATTAAGCTTGGGCATGAGATCGCACTGTCCAGTGTTCCAAAAATGCACTCTTAAGTGTGTGCCAAATTAGTCAACAGATCAGTCTAATTTGACGCATAACAATAGGTTAAAAGGGCTGCATGGATCTTCCTTTGAAACATATTTTTTTAATCTCTTAGCATCAGAGGAAAGAAGATAACTGAAGTTACAATTTTCTCTTATTCCCCTTAAAATGTAAATTATAATAAAATACAAATATTTACCCACCTTGTATTGAGGCCAACGCCAGAACGAACCAAGCGAGCAAGACGAGGAGCTAATTGATCTAATGACTCAGTGTCTACAACATTTATGCAGAAATCAAGAGTATCCCACATAGGAGAGCCTTTTGCAATTGAGACTCTCAAATTTTCAAACTTCTCTGTTTGTATTCCAGCATTTGCTGCATGCAACTAGAATTTAAGAAGAAAAGGTAAATAGGCAGACAAATGAAGATGATAGGTAAGGTGCCAATTTTAAGACAGTTAATTGCCAAAAAATTGCTCTTAAACCTCAAATAATTCTTAAGATGCAATAATGGAAGAAAATATTATATCAAACCTCAACATAATTGAGTGCTTGGTCTTCAAGGCTTGACAAACTTTCCAGCATGCAAGAAACTAAATCAGATAAGTGTGGGCGAATTGCAATGCCTGCACCCTATAAAGAAGATATAAAATCCCTAAGTGATACAATCAATTAAAAACAATAAAAAGCCCACTTTCCACTTAAACCTATAAATAAGTAATCTAACATTTTCCATGATCAGAAAACATTAACAAATGACTGACATCCTACAACCCAATTACATGTATCCTGACAGATATGAACCTTTCACTATGTCTCAAAATGTTCACAACATACATGAATGCTTAAGCAGTGCAAAAGAAGTTAAACTGTGTATTGCTTAACCCAAAAAGTCAAAAGAGGGTCTGGTGGTGAATACACTAAGAAATTAACATGCTAGAAACAAATTTTTGAAATCCAACAAAACAACAATACAAGATGTAGCTAACCTTTACAAGCTTCATAACAACTCCAATTGAAGCCTTACAAATGCTGTCAACTTTACTCAATATTCCTTCTGCAAGCAGGAAAGGCAGAACAATATCCATTGTTTGATTGGCGTATGATATTTCAGTAAGTGTGACATCACAGAGCCGTATTGTTAATGAAGTTACAGCACGGCATAACTTATCACCAGCAATTCGAACAGTCTCCTTTATATCATCCATGGCACGAAATGCTGCTGTCCATATTCTTCTCAAATGCTTCCCCACCTATGTAACAAGAATACAATAAATAAGTACCAGAAAACAGTGTATGCATGAATTCCAACTTCAACTAGGCATCTGATCAATTGGCATTGGAATTAATTACTTACATCCCGTAATGCAAAACACAATCTGAAACACTGAAAATTAGCAAAACAATAAGGTGTAACCAGGTTTAACTATGGAAGCAGCAAAGTCAATCATTATGCAAAACACACAATGCTGAAATACTGAAAATTAGCAAAACATTAAGATGTAACCTGGTTTAGCTATGGCAAGAAGCAAACTCAATCATTGCCCCAATCACAAAAATCATTTACGCATCTAATCTTCCCAGAAAGGATTAAACATGAAAGCATATTATTTAAACCTGAATACACATCTAAAACAAAAGCTTGAAGGATTCCCTTAAATAAAAACTTGAAAGATCTGCATGAGATCTAGAATCAAACTTCCCATCTCTAGAGTAAATTCAAACTGACAGACTGATGAAAGATACAGTCTCAATGGTTTTTCTTAGTTTTTTAAACAGTTATCAGAGACACAGCAAGGATTGTTGGTATTTGGTGCTGTTGAAGCCTTAAGAGGCATGGACTGATGCATGAATGACAGTTACTGGTTGACAATAGTAACATTTTTGGCATTTTCTTTTTGAATTAAATGGAACAATAGCAATTACAGCAATTAGGCTGATCAAGATGTTAGATCCACTTGTGCAGGCAGAATATGTATACTACCTTGTATGAGAATCATTTCATTAACAATTGTAGAGAAAATGATGGAAGACTTTACGTGCATTTTTTACCATGAAGTTTTATTTTCCATCTTCACACAAGATAACCTTAAACTTTGAAACAACTAGAGAAAGAATAATATGAAGAGAAGAGGGAATAGACAGAGATAGAGAAAACACAGGAACAAAAAGAGAAAGAAGAGGGAGCGCATAGAAAGAAGAACTAGCTCTTTTCGAGAAATATTTTGTATTTGTCAATTTTTATAAAACCAATACAATAACCTTGAACCATTAACATTAACAAGAAGCTGTTGACTCAGGGTCAGGTATTGGATAATTTATCAAACCAGACAGGTGTCTGATGTTTGGCCAAATCACTGGGGAAGTGGAAGTTATTTGCTCAACGACAAAATTTTGATAAAAGAAAAACTAGTGCCACACAACCTGATCAAATCTTCGTCCTTGAACAATATCAGCAAGAGCAAGACAGGAAGCCTCACGAGAACGCCAAAGCCTAGATCCACTTTGTACCAACAAATCATCAAAAATAAGGTCCAAGTGCTCATCTATAGTTCTCTTAGGATCTGCCACTAGTGACTTCCATATGTGTGCCATTGCATCCTATAAACATCACAGAAAGTGCAATGAGCATATTTCAAAAGCTAACAGCCACAGGTGCAAAACAACACATGAAGTGAAATCTCATAATTTTCACAACATAAGAAAGACATTAAATTTGTTAAAAAGAATTACTTGTAGATAATGGTAGCTGAATTTAAAAAATGTTTCCAGCTATACAGTTCAGGAGCCAAACAATTTTTTTTCTCTCTTACCTGCACATTTTTGTCAGGATCATATTGATACCGAACAAGCCTCGGAATCAATGAACATAGGTGTGGTTGAAGAGCATCCCCTGCTTGCTTGGCTATCCTAGAAAACCCAAAAGCAGCACCCCTTTTAGAATTTAGAGAAGCTTGATAATTAGCCAGGTCCATGAATTTGTAAATCAAGTCAGGTTGCCCCATCTCATTTGCCAGACTACAAAGCTCCTTATAAGTGCTAAGTTTCTCTCCACCAAGGCTTTTACCAATAGCACCCTCTTGGAACACTTCAGAGTCTTCAACCAGCTATAATGAAATTCACATGAATAAAAATTGTAATGTCAGTAAAGTAAAAAAGGGGAAAAAAATAAACAATGAAACAACAAAGGAACAATTTTACCTTGACAGCTCTTTTCCTCTTCCCTGAACCAGTCAAAGTAGTTACAAGTGCCTCCACCAAGTTTTTCTTCATTGGTGCATCACCAAGTTCATAAACAATACTCATGCCTTGGGATGCCAGCTCCTGTGTAAGTTCATTCTGTTCACCAAGTAAGTGAGAAAAAGCCTCCTGCACTCAGTTGAAAATTATTTTCAATTAATACCAAGTCCATACCAAGAGTGTTTTCAAGGAATAGGAGAAAGTAGCAATACAAAGTTTTGATAACATAAAAAGTTCCTCTAAGAATTGTTGAGCATTCACAAAATATTCAACATTTATAGAAATGCACTAACCGAAATGGCAACTCAGTTACCACAATGTAATGGTTAAAAAAAACTGTTGCAGAAAAGGTACACCAAAATAGAGTATTACATAATATTTAGGCACAACTCTATCTATTTGTTTTCTTTCTATTTATTTTCTGTATAAATTTAAAAGGTTTTCAAATGGATTATCAAAAGAGCAACAGCTCTCCGTGACACTGTTAAGAGAAAATGATTGAAAAAGAAAAATGATTAAAAGAAATAAAAATAGAAGGGCAACAACAAAAATGTAGAGCTTATTTCTCAGCAGACTGATGATGAATTCAAGCAACTTGAAATTATTAACTCTTCCATTCCTAGAATGGTTCCTAACATCAATCAACTTCATTACATATCCAAAAACAGATAAAGAAGCATTCAATATTGTATTTTGAAAGAGTGATTGGAAAAAAACAATTTTGATTGACAAAATCTAACCTTAAACTCGAAATTGACTAAAAGATTTTTCATCCTAAAGAAAAGGATTTTTGCAAAACATAGAAAATTCATCTGTCATTTTTCCTGAAATTCTTAGATACAAGTACCAGATGCATTTCATTATTTTTATTACCAGAATGATTTTCCCAATGCACAACTAAAAAAGATCCTCGATCTTGAAAAGACAAATTTAATAGATTTCAATCTGCAGAAGAATTTTTCAAAAACAATTTTGTAAAAGCATATGAATGGGACCAATGGTTAATATCAATAAATGATCTGTAATTGAATCTCTTATTAAGAGATCCCTTTTATGAAAAGATTAAGCTCCTACATAGGGTATCTAGATATGTTTCCCGCATTTCATCTCTGAGCATTTCTAATTTATATTTATTAGTGAGTCACTGAGCAAGATAACAAGTAGGTTGTCAGGAGGAAAGAATTCTATTAGCCAGAGCCGCTACCCAAATCCAAAATAACCAAAACCAGCACACTTTTGCATTGGATAAATTAAAAACCCTTACGTCTAAATCTATTTATCACAATCTCAGAATTGCAACCTGCTTTGTTTTCCTCTTTTGGATTGCTAAAAGCATAAAACAGAAGCTTTTCTTACAACAACCAAAACCCTAAAATTCCCATAATTTTGCAAAACCTTTGGTACCTTTAGCACCGCATGGCCTTAATTATAAGCCTTAAATTTCCAGTTAGCCATTATCACTGACTTTCTACAACAGAGATCTCAACGTACACTTGAAGTTTGAAGCAATCAAACTTGCAACTTTTCGACCTATTTCAAAACCATTGCCATAATATCTCTACGCCATCCTTATGAAATCCCAAAAACACAATTTTCCTAGATCTAGACCACCAGATAGCATATTATAGGTAGTATTACAATTACGCCAGGGCAATTCTACAATTCTTATTCAATGCACCATCAGAAATATGTTGAATTTGACTTTGATCAGATTTATCTAACAGAGGAAAGAAGCTAATTTGAAACACATTGATACCGAATATATAAATTTTTTGCCTTCATTTTTAAGATCACTTCTGGCTGAGTTCATCATGTCTCAACTTCTGCATTACATTTAGGTCAATTCAAAAAGGTATTAAGCAAGCACAAAACAAAAGGTAGGTATTTAGCCTCGTGAACTAATAGCAAACCTGAATTTCTGGAAGCATTTTTTGGATGGTTAAATGATGACCACAGTATATTGTTAGTGACAGTAGCCAAACAGCCCCAGCACAACGCTCTTCTTTTCTACTACTGTATAATAGATCATCAAAAAGCTTTCTAGAAATTGCATCTCTGACAATGACATGGCAATCTTCATTGGCTTCACTTTTCCCATTGGAGCTATAATTTGACCATGATGAGTTTATATCTCGCATAAGAAAGTTCGAAGACATGGAAAGTGAAGTATAGTTAGTTTTGAGAATCACATCAGCAGTCACTGGTACAGCACCCCAAAGAAATGCTAAAGCTTCCCCAGCGGCAAAAAGGATATCCTCAACCTGTGAAAGTCCGAAGTTGCAGAAATTAGAAGCATGTGCCACTCTGACCAAATGAACAACCTTGCTAATTATTTGCTTTATTAATTACAAGTAGTCTCATAAAAGTTCTAGTACATTAGACCATAATATGAGATAACAGTTAGTCCTACCCACCCACCTTTGATCGGCAAAGGCTGAAGATCAAATTGAGAGCAATATTTAGGTATGATGATGATTTTTCCTTTGCACAGATATGTCCAAGAGAGATAACAATTTTCTGAATTCCTTTACTGTCATCACCAGATAGTAATTTGCCCAACTTTTCATGTACAATTTCCAGAATGCCAACTGCAGTTTCAGCTGTGTTGATGTGACTCAACCATTCTAGGTGCACATATATTAAAAAGAGCATTCAGGAAATATGACACTAGCATACATATAAAAATTTCACCTGTATCAGAACTATTAACTAAAGGAGGTAACGGCACACGCAGCCCGATATGACCTAATGCTTGCATGGCAACAGAGGCTAAAGTTGCAGCCTCAGAGTTAACCACGTCGGTAAGGCATATAAGTGTACTCTGAAACAATGTTTCTGGGATCTGGACAGAATAATTTCATAATTATTATTAAAAAAAATGAATACGCACTGCCATAGATTTGATGGAAAAAGTTCTCATAAACAGTATCAAATAAGCAGTCAAACATTTAAATAAACAGCCAGAATCAATGGAGGACAAAAGACAAGCCAAAGAACAAAGAGAAGTTCTGGGGGGCCAATATATCACTACCACAAAGATGATAGGTTAATCGGAAATCATTTAATACCTGACCTATCATTTGCCAAATTATAAAGGAAAAAGAGAAAACCAAATTATTAGACTTAGCAACAAACTAGTGGAATCTTTTGTGACAATTCTCTTCAACCTTTTCTTCAATCCCTGGTGCTTTTCTTTTGGTTGAACGTCCTCGTGCCGAACCAGAGATAAAGACGTAAACTTCTTAGAGCTACTCGAAGCTATACTCAAAGAAGGCCTACGCTTGACTTGTTCCTCCATTTGTTTGATAGTTCCGTTCCAGCTAGCGAGGCGAGAGTTGATGCCGCAAACGGGAAATGTTGACCTCGCCCTCTATGTTGAAAGCAGTCAGCACCAATTCCCCCCAGGGAAATGCTCTTCATTGGTTTTCCAAGTCAGGTCAAATATTCTCGATTTCCAGTCCTGGGTGCTTCAAATTAGTCTTTCTAGTTGCCGTCTAGTGACTCAATGAAGGAATTCATGGATGACCAATCTTCTGACATGTATCTATTACTTAATTCCCTTGGTTCTCAGTTTGGTTTTTGGTTTTAATAGACCAAATTGAAAACCGAAATGAATTTTCAGTTTCTCATTTGATAAACCAAGAATTGAACTGAATAAGAATGAAACTGAGCTGAACTTGTCAGTCGGTTTGGTTCACTGGTTTTTTGCCCACCCCTCATTTGAGAACTATATTAACATGAGATGTAATGAGGTGAGCATAGGAATATAACAATGATAGGTGATTATTTTCAGTTTCTCATTGTCTTATACTCTCATGCACACAAAATGAAAAAAAAAAAACCAGTGCGTATCAAATCATCTTGCCCTCACATGTTGTTTATTCTTTTTTCTTATATATAAATCATTCTTTTTTTTTGTATGTGTGTGTGTAAAAGGGTACGAAATTTGAACTTTGGCTTCTTTGCATGTTATTGTTTTTCACTGTATACTTTTTGATTTCTCCAGATTTAATATTGTTACATGCTTGGATTAAAAGAGTATTTGTTGTGGGTAATAAAGTCTTTTGTTGTGAGTAATGGCTTAATGTTCTACACATTCTTCATTGACATTGAAGAGAAATCTGGATTTAATATCAATTGAATGATGTTTTTTATTTGATTATTTGATTATCTAATTAATTTGTGAGTATTAATTTTGATGTTTATATTAATGGATTTGTTTTTTGAATTATAATTTGGGAAATAAATTATTTATTTTTCTAGAAATTTTAACAATAGCAAGTTATTTACTTTTGCTAACAACATTTTTTTATTTTTTCTGTAATTTTTTTTAACAGTAGCAATTTGTTTATTTTTTCTGGAATTTTTTAACAGTACCAATTTTTTTAACATTAACAGTAGCATTTTTCTTTATTTTTTTTCTGAAAATTAGCAATAACAATATTTTTTATTTTTTCTAGAAATTAACTGTAGAAATTTTTTTTTTTCTAGAAATTAACAGTTGCAATATGAGCACCAATTCAAAGAAGAATAGTTAAGATTATATCTAATAAAAATTAAGTTAAAATGGGCTATCATTAATTTGTGTTGTTAAAATGGTCCTATTAGTAATTCATTAAGCTAAAATTGGTACTATTAGGAATTAATTAAGTTGAAATTGGGCGGGCTAATTGAACTTAATGTAAAGGCTTTAATTATAATGGGCTCAAAAAAAATATGTTTTTGGGCGTAGGCCCAAAACCAAGAACAAAACCGAACCGGCCCAAAACCAAGAACTAAACCGAACCGGCCCAAACCAGGACAGTTTCACTCCCTTGCAATTTGGCTCTCGGTTACAATTTTAAAAACTGAACCGAACTAGTTTTGCCCACCCCTATGCATAGGTTTCAAAAATTCTCTCATCAAAATGCAACTAACAATACATTTGTGGTTTTGTGGTACTTGGTCCAAAACAATTAGAAACAAGATTGCAGTTTAGATGTTCTAATCATCCAAAGCATTATGGCTGCAGGCATAACTCATGACACCTTTGTGGTCAAAGTGGTTGTATACCAATTGCCAGAAGAGCATAATTTCTAGAATTATACATCATATATTGACTTGTATTAGAAGTGGGTATCACAAATTTAGGCATGTCAAGAACTATCTCAAATGTAAGAAGTTGACAACCCGGAAATAAATCTGACAAGTTAAAGAATTTCAACCCATCACAAGAAAGAGTGCAACTATTATGTTAGGATAATGACATAATTGCAAGTAAGCTAAAAACAAAATTTTGCGACATGCATCAAGCAGTTACAAAATTGCATGATTTAAAGCTGAGTAACTAACATGCATAGACAAAAGAAACAAATAAATGACAGTAACTACGGAATTATAAAACTTACAATAGACATTCTAGACATAGAATCGGCAGTGACATATCCTATGGCACATAGTATTCCATGCTGTGCCTCAAACCTGAATTACATTTAAAGACAAGCCTCGATCAGAAAACATTCAATTATGGCACACAATTGAAAAGAAATTGAATTCAAACTCACTATTGCATATTTTGAATTCCTTTGAAGAAAAGCCACAAACCTTAACTTTTGTGTTTCCTGAATTGTGGAAACTAGTTCACATATAAGAACAGTAGATGCAGATGAGGGAAGAGCAGATGAAGCTATGCCAAGTAAGCGTGCTACAGCTTCACGAGTATCCCAGTCCACATGACTCAATAACTGCTTTAGCCATGAAACTCTTTGGGAATAGTGTGATGAAATCATCTATATTGAACAAAAATTTGTCAGAACTATCTGACAGGAAAAGACAAATCAAGAAAGCAATTAAGCATGCAACATTAGTGGAAACCAACCTGTGGAAGATGAGATCCAATCGTAATCAATGCCTTTGAAGCAGTGGCATGCAACTCAGCAGAACCTTCAATTGCCATAGAATGCTCTAGCAGTAGACACAGTGTTTCCACCGAAGATAGAAATTCAAGTGATTTTTCTAAAGTTTTATTTTGCTCCAACTCCAATTCAAAGCACTTCAATAAAAATTTGATCATTGCCACGTACATTTTTGATGGAAATAGAAGCTTATGCTCCCTCATTTCAGTTGAATCAATGAACTTGGGCTGCTGCTTAAAAATATATTGTAACATGCTACCAAGCTTTGGGTATTTAATATCAAGATTTTGACTGATTATTTGCCTTTCATCTTTGACAGGAAAAAGGCCTTCAAGTGCTATTTCCCTTAACAAAAAGAGATAAGGGAACATTAGATTCTAACAATGTTTGAGAGGAAAAAATAAAAGGTGGACAAGCCCCAGATGTGGAGCACTTTTTGAAGTTGCATCCAAATAGAGAGCTTGAAAAATAAGCTGCAGTAATGTGACCAAGAAAGTTAATCTTTTCTTTTCAATAAATTATTCTATTACAAGTAAACACTACAAGGAAAATGGCAACATGAAAAAAATGAATCGAACACTACTAGGAAAGTGGCTTTAGAAATATCCTTTAGAATAACTCTCCATAGCATGCAATCATAGAAAGCAAATACAAACTTTGGGGCCTGTTTGGTATATAAGATATGACTTGAGATTGGATGATTTTGCTACAATTTTGTCTAATGTTTTGTTTGCACCTAACAAAACGAGTTTGGGTAACTTGTCCTAGACCCAACACAAGTTATTGAGTAAAACTAAAGAATTTTTACCCCACAGGTTCCATTAGGATAATAGAGTATAAGCTATTTAAAGCTAAACAATAATATTTATAAATAGAAAATTGTTATTTTTAAATAAAGTATTTGTAAAAAAAAAGAATTTATTTTTGTTTATCTAATGATAATAATATAAATATTATTATTTTACTAATTTTATTACATTAAAATTAATTACATAAATTTATAATAATCTATATTAAAATAAATAACATATATTATTTTTTTTAATACTAACAATATGATAATAGAAATATGACTATTTATCTAGTATGTTTTCATTATATTATTTATCAAATTATATAAATATGTATAAGTATTTAATTAATTACTCATAAATTAACTAATTTATTAATATTCAATTATGTAGAATAACACCAAGCTTAGATTTAATTAGATTCAATTAAAATTGTTGTAATTAGTAAATAATATATTATACTTATATATATTCATTTATGAATTAAATATTTATATTACTAACTTTTTATTATAAATAAATAATGTTTTTCAAAAAAAGGTTTGAATGGGGTGAGAAAAGTCACCCACGAAACACCAACCCTTGCATCCATATAACACCAAATATAAACTCATTACCTCAATTATGTAGTCAATGATTTTAATACTTGCTTTGTTTATATATAGATAAAAAGTACCTAAAATTCCAAAAATATGCCTCTTGTTTGCTTATTTTCACATATATGAAAAAAGACTCATGTAAAGACGAAAATACCCCTCATCCATGCAACAAAACATTCCCAACTCACAAACAATCATTTCCCACCCATCTTCTAAACTCGTTACATTGTACACAATACACTAATCAAATTGAAAACACTCTAAATCATCTCCTTACAACTCCTAGGATCATACATTACGTGAATCTAGCTCCAATAAAGATGAATTTTCATGCAAAAGCTTTGAAAAAACATTTTTCATGTGCTAGAAATTGCTGCTGAAAATTATTCGACCTTGGTTGGGTACGAACGGGGTAATGATTGAATAAGGTTTTAGTTGTTTAAGGGTGCGGGTAAATGTTAAGGAAAGACTATCAGTTAGGTAATACTCAGAGAAGTGGTCAAGTACAACTTTATCATAGATTGCATAACTGAGCAAAATGGTGCAAGGGGGGACAAGTAAAGAATAGATAGAGGGACAGGTATAAAAACAACAGAGGCTGGTTAATTCACTTTTAAGGGTATTTCAAACTTTTCCTTGAACATTCGTCATGTTTATGGAGTTTGGGATATGGTGTCATGTTTTCAGGATTTAGGTATTTGCCATATCCCTTATCGTTTCTTTAATTTCGCCAAGGTCAATGGCCCATCAACTTCTCATGAAACATACAACAAATGCAAACATGAGAATCACATTGCTTACAAAAGCATATAGTCATCCACCATGATGCAAAATAAAGTTTTGTTACCTTATATCCAGCTTAGGATCTGCAGCTCCAAGCATACAAATAAACCGACTAGGGCAATGTTGCATATCAAATAACTTTGTCGCCCATCTAATGGCAGAAAAGCGTACTTCACTTTGTTCCTGGTTAGCAGCAAACAATTTAATTTGCATCATGAGGCGGATTATTATTATTAAATAAGAAATGAAATAGGAAATGCTATTCACATTTTTAAGGAGAGAAGGGATTAAGAAACAGTTAATGTTTACAAAGAAGACAAGTTAAATACCTGATGAAAATTGTCCAACAGAAGTCTCTCCAAATCTAACAAAACAGTCTGTTGTGCTCCCTGATGCTCAAATAGTGTACCAGTATCAAGAATAATACACAAGGACAAACAGCAAAAATAATTGAAGTAATTAGTTACATTGCAGAAGCATCACTCAAATAGGCATTGGGACACCTTCAGTCTCATAACTTTGAGGGTACCAGTCTTAAGCCAAAACAAGGATTCCACATAAACAAAGGTGCAATCAAGAAACTACATTTTACATATAAAAAAACCCCTTTCTTTTGCTAATAAGGAACAATAAATTCTTCAATAATCTTTTCACCTTGATCATTGTGTTTTCAAAGTATTCCCATTTTTTATGTAACTGTAAAGAATTAAAAGATAGATATATATATATATATAAATGAGGAATATTTTGATCTTTGTCAGTGGTGTGGTAGGGGTGCATAGTTATAAATTTGTAAGTATGGCTATCATTCGTTTAATCAAGTCATTGAGTAAGCAAATTTTATAAAAAACAAGGAAATAGGGAGAACAAAAATGTATGCCCAATCCATACATCTTCCCTAAAAGAAAATTATTTCTTGATTAACCACCCCTTACCTAACACATGAGAAGAAAACAGTGCATCTTGTCAAATGGCTTTTCATTTCAAAGTGTAATTAATTGCACGGGATGAAGAATATGAATTGAGTTTAGAGTTAGTGAAGTAATAGGCTTTGAGAGATTCTCCAAGAAAGAAAATGTCGTGGTTTGAGCTTTTCTAGCAAAGGTTACATAAACCGAATTTAAACTATTTCAGAGTCCGTTTGGTTAGGCTTTTCAAGTAAAGCTTTTAATAGTGGGGTTTTTAAAATAGAGCTTTTACGTGTTCAACTTTTGGCAAAAAGTTAATGATTATTTGGTTGTTAATTAGAGAAGCTCTTTTGATCTAATAGATTGTTTGGTTGTACAATTTAAAAAGAGTTTTTCTATAATTAAATTACTAAAAAAGACGATCCAAAAAGACATGGATAAATTAAAATCTAACACTAGCATTGGAATTTCTTTAAAGAAAATACATCAAATAATATATTTAACTTAAAGTCACACAATATAAAACAGAGAGCATAAAGTTCATAAATTATATTACCAATAAATAGCAAACAACTCAAATAATTCACTATCTTCGACAAAGAAATTGAGGAAAAAAATTAAATAAAATATAATAATATTTAGTGGTAATATATTAGTTTTAGGAGTACATTCTATATTGTAGAGATAACAACTTCAACTATTATATTGAATAAAGCTGAATAGAGTTCTATTTTTATTAACGGTACATTATGGAAAAATAGAAAATAATGTTAGGGTATATTCGACATTACAAAAGTTTTGAAAAACCTCAAAAAACTCTATTCTCAAAAGCCCAAATTTTAAGCTTTTGCCACAAAATAGTTTTTGTAATCACCAAACGCTCTTCTACAAATGCAATCGAACATCATTTTGGTTTGTAAAAAAGCCCAATCAAACAAGCTTTTAGAGCTCTTATAAGTAGAGCTTTTAACAAAATCTGTTGGTTGTTTGATTTTCAATCACAACTTCTAATAAAAAATTGTATCATTACTTCAAAGACTAAGTTTTCTAGGGTTATTTATGTAAGAATCAAAATTAAAAATTAAATATGGATATTTTGGATAATTTAACCTTTCAAAAAAGCTCTTTTTAGAAAAACCTAAAATTTGAGCTTCTCCAAATAAATATATCTATCTTGACTGCCTTCTCGATAGTAGAAAAGTCATACCAAACAGGCAATTAAAAGAAGAATTTGACACGATACAATAGGGTTCAAAATTAAAAGCATGGATTTTTATGCTTGAAGCTGGGAGCTTAAAAAATATAATTATCATAAAAGATGTTAAAAAAGAGAAATTAACAGAATCTGCAATGGGGAAGTTTTTGGTTCTATAAGAATTATGAAGAATAATGAGGTAGATTGGTGCCTTACAGGTGTCTATAGGCCCAATAATCATAAGGAAAGGAAAAGCTTATGGTAAGAACAAGTTGGTTAGTTTGGACTATGTTCCTGAGATGGTATTTGGAAGAGGATTTTGACATCATAAGATTTCTTTCTAAAAATCTACAAAGGAAAAGAGCATTTAGTATTTCAACACTTTTTCTTAGGGAACAAATTTGATGGATCTCGCTCTACATAATGAATCCTTACATGGTCTGACATGAGCTATTATTATATCTTGCAAGCTAAGTTTTATTTTTTCCTAGTTTGGAAGTTTTAAAATATGTTAATCTTTGATTCTGGGATCATAACATTTACTGACCCTTAACTATACCCTAGTTATATGTCATTGTAATCAACCCTTGAGTCTAAGCTAACAACGTGGTCACCAAACCTTCCTCTATACTTTCTTTTATATGATGATATGCACTTGTGTAATTGATTGCTTGTCTCTCTCTTTCTTTTCTCTGTCTTCCCTCTACTCAATTTAATCAAGCCTACATGGTACCAAAGCTATATTTCCTTGGATTTATACACTGGATCTATTGATGGTTTGTGGTTGATAATTATTTGGAAGCACCACCCACCAGTAGTGGAGCCTCCTCAGACCCACGGGGATTAAAACCTTGATGGCAAGATATTTTTTCTTCAAAACACCTGAAAATTTACGTTAAAGTCCCTTGTAAATTCAAAATAAGCCCCAGTAAAATTACAAATTTAGTCTTCAACTAAAATGAGCTCAGATTATCTAAATTAGCCCCCTGTAACTCTAAATCCTCCCTCTGCCACTGCCACTCACAGATAACCAATATCATTCCATCGTCACGCTAACTTAAACAATAATTCACTCTGTACATCCACCAAATGCCTTATCAATGTCTCCTTCCATAGGTTCGTCTATGTTAACTCCATCAGGCATGTCTTAATATATGTGTTTTTCATGAAAATATAAACAAACTAAACCAGTAACAGTTAAAGAAAAATTCAAACTTGACCCAAGCTAATTGGGTTCTGAAGTTTCTATTTCTCGATTGTGTCAATAACAATTGATAACTTCTTAGATGAAGTTTTCTACAGTATTATGAGCAGCCAGAACCATAAATTTCTACCACAGAAAACTGCAGAACACATCTTCTAAAATATGAGTTATGCAGCAATACCTTGTATGCAGCAGCAAGGGAATTAGTTGCCTCTTGGATAACAAGACGAAGAGATGGAGTCTCCACTTTCAATGCCTCAAAAAGCCGAACCACCATTTCAATCTTGTCTCTAAGATGAGAGGAAATGCCATTACATTATTCAATTAGACAAAAGGTGACAGAAACCACAAAGTAAAAGGGAGAGGTAAAACACCTGAAAAGCTGAGGCAGGCGCTGTGCAACAAGTCCTATTGCCTGAAAAGAAAAACTTTTGGTCTCCCTAGCAATGGCATCTAGAGGAACAAAATAAAATTTTAGAGTGAATTGGAAGCAGAAAATAGTTTAACTTAATCAAACAGAGAAGTACACAAGAAGCTCAAAGAAATTAAACTGCATTGCCAACCTGAGTCTGAATATGAATAGCCATCAAGCAATTTCAGAATCCCATTCAGTATCACAGGCCCCATAAGCTTCAGCTGATCAAGTTTAGCCTGAATATAGTAAAACATGAAGATGTAGAATACTTCACATAAAAGTGATATTTCTATTGAAAATTTGTTTATAGAATAAAATGATAAATTAGAAATAACAACATTAAAACGAATTCACATTTTGAGAAAAAAATTGAGGGAAAATAAATAATATTAACCAGACTTTAAAACTTCCGTATTAGAAAGAAATGAAATAATATTAACCATACTTTAAAACTTCATTAAAACCAATTCACAAATTTGTACAGTTTCTACAGGACTGAGAGCAAGCTCTTGGTGGTCAAATCAACTGATGCTACTTCTTAAAACTCTAGCTGGAAGGTTGCTAACTGTTTGATAAAAAATAAAAACAATTGTATGCAAAAATGAAAATAAATAAATAAAAAGAATCTAATGACAACAATTTTTGTCCCTGTATAAAGTTTACACCAAACATGAGACAGTATTAGAAAGAAACCCCCCCACCCCCCCCAAAAAAAATACAAACTTAACCCAAAATGACATCTCAATCAAGCTGGATAAGAAAGAACAATCTTGAAAATCCTTTCAGAGCATTATCAAAAAGGCTTTCTTTCTTTCCTTTTCCTCAACTGGTTTGTTGTAGGACAGCCAAAGAAAATCTTTATACTTAAACTAGTGTCTTTTAACCCATCTCCCACCCCCCATTTCTAAATAAAACCACTTAAAATATAAAAAGTAGTGCAACTCCTAAACATAACCTACTTGAATCTACTATTGCCGACACTATTATCCATATCAAGTTGGCCTTATCAGTTTACTTCACAAGTAGTTTCAAGATGAAAATGGCAAATATTTAGAAATTAAAAGGGCTTGAAAGCTCAAGGAGCAGAAATCTTGGGTAGAAGAAAGTGCAATGGTGGAATGAGTAAAAGCCCCTCAGAAAAAAATAATAACCAAAGTTATCAATAGTAAAATGAAGAAGACAGGTGAATAGGCAGACAGATCTCTATTTGTGTGCTTCTGCATATAGAAAGACAGAAGCATAGGACAAAGTAGGCATTGCAAGTATTTTATTAGGAGTGTTATCAGCCATTACCATTTGAAACATTTTTGGACAGACTCTTCATGTAGAATTCATAAAAAGAAATTTAGCTGCACTCTCAGAGGGATAACTTAATAAAGGTTTCAAAGATGCCAAGCAAAGACTGATTGGCATGGAGCAATCTTACTTCAAGATAAAACAAAAAATTAATGTTGCAGTAGATGTAAATAACATCCAAAACCAAGGGAATATGGCCTTACATGTTTAAAAACCCAGACAGTGAATTCCATTCCCAGTTGCTTCAACCTTAATGTGGTACCAGTTCCTATCACATTCCAGAGTTTAAACAGACAAGAAAATAGATTATCACAGGTAACCTATTTCACAAACTCAGCATGATTGATATTGATAATATAAGTATAAATATGTTAACAAAAAAAATTCAAATTCACATGTTGTTATGGAGATACAATATAGTTATGGGGACAGCATAAAGGTATCATTAACAAAGTATCATTTCATCGCTATAAACCATCTAAACATTCACCAAACAGAACAAGAAAATGCTATCCTTGTCAATATCCCAAGTGCCAGAAGCACATCAACCTGTTTAGGCTCTTTTCTTTCTTTTCCTTTTTTAATTCCTTATCCACTTGTTCCAGAAATTTGCAATAAACTAGCCAGCTAACAATTTTCGCTATTATTCTCTGAGAAGAAAGCAAGTTCAATTAAATAATCATAAAGAAAAATCTACTTTACAACTTAAATTATGCATATCACAGGCGAAAAAAAAATGTAAGAATTATTGAAAAAACCTTAAGGCATCAAAGGACCATTCAGTACGTGGGTTGGATCTCGAGAAACTTCTAGCACTTTTTTAATCTTATGGTTCTTCTCTTACTCTTCTATTTTTCAGTTTTTTTATTTCTTTATTTTTGGGCTTTCTGGAATGCTTCACATGTAAACAAGTCAGACCCCCTTGAACATTTTTTAAGAACTTGACACTTGCCATTTTAAATTAACTTATAGCTAACCAAAATTTTAAACAAATAAAATAAAAGGACAAGTTTTATGTATTAGTAATGGAAACAAATCTTTACTAAGGACCAGAAAACTAATTATCTGTAGTACAATTTGCTTGCACCTGGAATAACCCAACTTCTGAGAGGAGTAATACTGGATTTGCTATTGAAAGAGCATCTATTAGAGCACCGAAAAACAAAAACTCTGCATACCATATATACAACCAAATATGCACTGCAAAGTTGCTGGGAAACTGTTTGCCGCCTTAATAGATCTGCAGAAAATAGACATCAATTTGGTCTTCAGAGCGGCATTTCCAGGACTGACTTTGGATTCTTGAGGAATACTTTCAGCAGCCAAAGTTCCTGCATACAGGGCATGACAATTTATACGTTATGCAACAATTTCTTATTTTAAGTGTACGTCTGACCAATGTATTCAATAGATATCAAAAGCAATTTTTTTTCAAAGTCTAAGCCGAAGATAATCACTAATGTCAAGGAGGAAGTTATTCTTAATTGTCATCATGTTGAGTTTACAAACTTTATTAAAGTAGGCTCTCTTGTTTTAAGTTCCCTAATACAAAATCTATATCTTCTTTTATTTTTCTTTGCTCTCTATCATTTGCTTTCACAAAAGGGTGTCATATGTCTTATAAGAAGAAGGAAAAATATAAAAAAGGACAATAAGGTTCAAATTTTAGCCAGGAAATTTAACATAATATATGGATATTTCAAAATTCCAACATGCACTCTACTTATTTATGGCCATAGAGAAACAATCTGTGGCTCGCCCAACCAAACAAAGAAGAATTTAAATTTAAGTTAAAAGAAAAGGTAATACATTCTATAGACTAGCCTTCCCAAAATCCTATGTAATGACATCTCAAACAATTTGAAAGAACAAGGTGAAGCAGGTGGTCTCCATCCATTTGTTCGATTCAAGTCTTATAAAGTTTCTACTCCAATCAATCATTGTCAACAACATATTTTTAGTAGATAGTCAAAAATGTATAAAGTATACTATTAAAAGTATACAATTCAGTAGTTTGACTTTTGTTGTTTCAAAAATATTTGTATTCACTTCATAAAGGGAGAAAGTACTATAAATCTGCATTACATACCATTAAAGAGTAAAAACAATCCGTTTATCAAGTTTGGATCATCTAAATTAGCACCAGAAGCCTTCTTCTTCAGAAGCTCTTCCCCTCTCTTCATAACAGGTTCTTGACTTGATTGAACAATCATAAAACAAAATATCTTAGATTCTCTTTTCTTTTCTTTTTCTTTTATCAGTAACAAAAAATTATTGTTTCACTTCTCAAAGAAAAGAAAGTACATTAAAATGTGAAAGAATACAAACTTATTTGTAAGTAATATGAAAAGAAAATAAAAGCGCACCAATCTACACAAGCAGACACATATAAAGCATAAACGACCTCAGGATCAAGCTCCATAGCTTCAATGACATTCAAGATTCCCAACTGCTTAGGAGAAAATAGAAAACATATCAGACCATGAAATAGTTTAGGAGTTTCTGCTAAGAAAATATTGAACTAAAACTAGTTTTACCTTCATTGTCAAAAGCACATCACTTTTTAATGGGTGTTTTCCAGTAACACGATTGGCTTGTGCAATTGACAGCCCAGGTGGGCTGCCCCCGCTGCTGAAGTAAAGCATGAATTCTCAGTAAATTTGGGAACAAAAAAATATATTTAAAGACAATAACGCACTAATAATAGAGAAAATCCAGACCCTTGAGATGGCGTTTGGTACAATATTGTATGAAAGCAAAATTCAATAAACAGCTCCTTGTCCTGTGAATCACTTATTGATCTATACTTCACAGCAACTTCATTATCAATTCCAGTTGCATGACATTCACCTATCACCTGTAGCAAAGCAAAAATTAACAAACACAAATAACCAAAGTCACACATAAAAATCCTAACCGTTTCCTCCCTTTATATTGCCATAGCAGTCAACCTGAAAGCAACTAATTCAATTATCTCAACCCGTATTGTTTGGCAAAGTGTACAAATTTCCTCCATTGAACACATTGAATATCCAAGATAAGCAGTTGGGCAAAGTAGATAAAACAGGAGAGTACCCTAGCAGCGATTCTGAGGATAATCTCTTGGTGTTGTGGAGGAAGCTTTGAAACATTTGCTACAACCGTAGGTCCCATATCTTCCTTTTCCTATAAACAGAACAGAACAGAACAGAACCAAGGATTAATTGCACAAATACTCAAATAGCTATCAAACAAAAGTTATTGAACTGCAGAGAAAGAAACACAGACAGACCTTTAGAAGTGCCCGCTCAAATGCCATCTCAATATACACAATACAGAAGTTCTTAACCATTGAATTAGCATTAGGTTCTGTATACATTTTCCATAACTCTGTCAATGGCAAACGAATGTCCAACTGGTGCTTTACTCTCTTGTTCACGTGACTCAATATCTCAACAACCTGAGCGCCAATATAATAAATATATATATATATATTTCAAAAACCTAAATAAAAATTCCAAGTCCACTTAATGAACCGCAACCACATTAAATATTTGCTAAATCATATTAAGAGAAATCAATTAAGTCGTTTATTGAGTAATAGAATTGCAAAGAGAGAGAGAGGGGGTGACTTGCCTTATTGCGAACAGGAATTGAGTGAGAGGAGAGAGAAGAGATAGTGAGAGGGAGGAGCTGGGACAGTAAGGCTTCGAGTTTAGAGTCATCACAGAGAGCCAATCTTGTGAGCACTCGATCCAGCAATTCTTCTTTCTCAGAGTCCGACGACAGAGAAGTTGAAGATGATTCCGCCATTTCTATTCTTTGCTTTTCTGCCAAGATAAAGAGACAAATCACTTTTGAGTTGAGTTTAGTTTAGTTTAGAGAACTCCTTCAACCTGTCTTTCGGTTTTTATAGAAGACTTGCAAGGATAAAATTACATCCGCGTCCGTAAGTTGACAAATTTCCCAGATGTTGCCACTATAATCCCAAAATATCACAAAATACGCCTCATAATTAAAAATATCCCAAGTATCCTGAAAAAGTTGAAAAATGAATTAATGAGATTTCTTCTTCTTATACAAATCACGACTCATTCATTACCCTAGTCATGTAAAAATAAATAAAAAATAAAAAAACATTACAACTTTTGATTACTCGACTCTTATACTACAGTAATCATGTGCTATTACAATAATTTCAATCTTGATTGTTCTCATTAAATAATAATCTAATAAGAAAACAATGGATTTTATATGGTATAGAGGTTAATATATTTAATAAAAAAAAATTTAAATTTTATATTCATATAAAAGTTTAAAAAATTACAATTATTTTATTACTCAAAGGACATCATAAAAACACTCTCTAATGAAAAACAAATTTAATGTTGTTAATCAAGGATAATGGCCACTAATAGACACCATAAATTTGTTGACTTCGAATTTTGGATAATTTTATATTAATGAGTCAGAATTTATATTTTGATGAGAATAACCTTTGAGTTTGTAATTGGGACTCGATCAAGATTATCATTTACTAGTGTTTAACAAGCTTGAAACTTATGTTGGTTTGAATCTTGGTTGAACTCTACGAGAGTTTACATATATTTCATCAAGCTTTAACTCATTTTTAATGCACTAATAAACTATGGTTTTTATAACAGAGTACAAGGAAGCATAACTTTTACAAACAATAATTTACAATATAGTCTTCCCCAAGAATATGATGGATTTAAGGACTATAAGAACCTTCACCAATTATGTTGGAGTTTTAATAAGAGCATTGACTAGTTTGTTTAATAAGAGTTTTTAAGAGAGAACTTCTAGGAAAAAAGATCTCCCTTTCTATTATTAAGCCCTTTATTTGTTGGTTTTATTGTGCTTTAATGGTTGAATCTTTATAGGACAGGGCAAGCTATTCCTTTTCTATTGTAATTATATTTTAAGATTGTAGGATGATTTGCTCTAAAAAATTTTAGATTCTAATATTTTCGAAGATATGTGTGGCTCGAGTCTTCATATTAATTAGTCGTCTTTAGTTCTCAAATTGGTGGTTAATGAGAACAAATAGATGTTCTTACTTGCTTAGGAGAAAGAAGTGTTTGGTCTTGCTAGGAGTACTCACGTGAACTGCTTAACTAATGTTAGCTAGCGAGAATGCCTCACTTTAATACCAAGAGCCTCTAAGGTTTAAAAGTCATGATCATGTCTTGAGATCATCTTTTTGTACAATTTTGGGCCTTTTGACGATAAAAAGCAATAGCCTCTGTAATATCCTCCGTCATGGGTCAGAGTCTCCTTGGCTGAAAACCTCAACATATATCGATCAAAGCTTATGGGCCGAGCCGAGACTATAAAAAGAAAAGTGCTTTGAACTAAAATTTCAAGTAAATAAATTTTCTATTATTTTTTATTTGTTTAGCTATTATATTGAAAATATAAACTTTGTTATATTTAAGTTGAATTTTTATGTGAGCATCGAATAATTCTATTGATAAAATATCTTTGGAAGATATAAAAATTTTGAGATTAAAAACCCACCACACAACAAATTAATTAGGCAAGAGTTTAGTTTATCTTTTATTTAATTAAATTTGTTAATATCTATATATTATATTGATAATGATAATAAAATTATCAAGAAACATAACTTATTATGAACAAAAGTTAGTAAAAAAAAGTGTCATTTTAATGTTCTCAATGTTGAAATTGATATATCAAAAGATATTTTGCGATTATGTTTTCAATGATATTTGTTTGATGTTTAAAACCGTTAGGATTGTAAGATTAGCTACGGGCTTTATTTTTCTCTTAAAAATAACTTCTAATTACGTTATTCGCCTCATTTTCTTCTTCTTTTTCGTCTCCAACAAAACTTGCTTTTTTCTATGCCATCGGTTAAAATTCTTCAAGTCAAACAGGGAATGATAAACAAAATGATTTATTTAAATATACATATATAGACTTTGCAATCATAATCTCAAACGTTTAGTTTGTATCATGCTACAAATTTTTTAAATAGTTATCATTTTTTTACAAACTATTATTCATCTCTTAGGATTTTAATTTTTTTTAAAGAAAATACATTTTTTTTTACAGTTAATTTTAAGGTTATTCGTTGGATTGAATTTAGCAGATTTGATCGATAATCTATACAATCCATCATTAAATGGATCAATGATTTTTCAATCAAGTCCAATTTATCAAAATATGAAATTCAATATAACCCAATTCACTAAAAAAAAACTTGCAAATTCATATTCAATCAATCTAATCCAAAATTGTAATATAAAAAAAATACTGATTTCATTTAAAAGTGCCAACTGGATGAAGTAGCTTAAACTAGAATGGGTTAAACAAATTCTGTTAAAGTCCAATTCTCCCAATTTATTTTATGAGTGGTGTGGTGGGTGTGTTAGAGTTAAGTTTTAAGTTCACCAATCTTATTAAAAAGATTAAAAAAATTGATATCAAAATATTTCAGTAATAAAAAAGTAAATTAAATTCATTAAAAATAATTAATTATCTCATACAAATTTGTACGGACTTTAATTTTTTTAACTTTTGATACAATGAACCAAAAGATAATGACACTTTTTTAATTATTTTACTTTTTAATATTATTATTTACTTTCTTTGAAATGAATCAAAACTTTAGTGGGTTTATCAAAATAAATCCACAAACTGATACATTAAGGGTGAATTTCAAATTTTTTGATCCAACCAATCCAATCAAATTCAATCTATCAATTTATTAAATCAGAAAAAAAACATATTAACTTGAATTAGATCAGACAAATTACATAAATTAGATTGAATTATAAACACCTCCAATTAATTTTTATAAAAATATATCTTGCTAGAAATATGTTGAATATGAAAAACTTCAATAAAAGATTAAAAAAAATAGTTAAAATTAAAAATAAAAAAAAGCTTCCGTAAACTTGTCCCAAGCATTGAAAAAAAGTGAGACTACTAGCATTTTGCTAACCTAAAATTTTCTCCGACATAGATATCCATTTGTCAAATTTTAAAAATGTATTTTTTACTCAACAAACCCTCAAAAATATCAAAACTAGCCATAATTAAATGCTTTCATTATATATTTTTATTCTTCTTTAAACACTTGGGAATTTTTTTATATCTAATAATTTGTTCTTAATTAATGTCATTTTATTTTCATCTAAAGAAAACAAATTGAAGAATATCGCCAAAATAACATAAATCTACAAGACCAAAAAAGAAGTGTCGGCCCACAAAAGATCTTGGATTCAAGGGTATTCTTTTCGAGTTTGTCTAAATAATAGTCGAAACTCAATTACTCTATTTGATCAAACTCCTAGAGAAAAAAAAACAAATTTACACCCTCTGAGCTAGTTAGAACAATGGTTGAGATTCGACTACCATATTCGGTCAAACTTCTAAATGAGAACTATGCTCTCTTCAAACTTATCAAAGCAATGATCGAAACTCGGCTACCCTACTTTATCAGGCTCACCACTCTCAGAATTAGTCAGAACAATAGTCGAACACTAACTACCTTATTCAACCAGGTTCCCAATAATGGATAAACAACCTTTACCTACATCAAACAAGGAAAGGTCCATATATGACCACTTTGAGAGATCAAAAGAAGTTATTATAAAGTACTCAACTCACTAAAGACGTAGAGATTTGTAATTAAGTCAAGTTTATCAAAGAAAAATATCTAAAAGTAAGGGACAGTCCTAAAAGAATGATATAAATTCTACTAAAGCAAATAAAATTTAATGTAATTTCAGGAAAACTTCAATAACAAAATCCTAAAAAGAAATGTCCATATTAAAAAATATTTTAAAAACTACTGGTAAAACTTATATTCTCACCATATAAATAAAAGAGAAAATTATCACTAAGGATTATAACATTATCACATAATCAGACTCGTAGCAAAAAAACTATCTTATTCCTTTTTATTTTTCTTGCCTTGCTTATAACTCTTTTTATGGATCTTTACTAACTTAAGCATTAAAGTACCTATGCTAAAAAAAAAACTTCTGGCACAACCTCACATCTTCTCTAGTTGTAGGATTTTTGTCAGATGCAATATTTGTCTAGTTTTTTTTATCAAATCCTTGCCGCCAAGCCAAGCTTCCCAAGAGAAATAAATTTAAATCATTGACTTTTGAGTTACCAATTCTAAGGTCAACACCTACAACAACAATTTATTAGACATATAATGTTATTTATACCCTTAAAGTATATGAAATAATATTTTATTTGATTAATAAAATTTTATTCATACATATAATTAAGTATACATTGATGAGCCTATATTTATAAAAGTATGTGATCTATGTATTAGACATATGATGCTAATACAGATGGTATAGATCATAAGTTCTTTATAAATTAAATTTAGATCACATCCATTAATGAAATGGGCATTTCATTATTAAAGGTTGTAGTTTTTTGCTTCTTATAGTGGATGATTTACCTTAATCATCAAAGAAGAGACTTCGAGTAGAAAAACTAATGTATATGTTACATTGAATGAGACTACTTTAAATTTCGATTAGGTTAAATAAATGTCATAGATCTTAATTCGTAAAAACTTTAATAATTTGATTGATTATATTCATGTATTATATTTTTTGAGTTATCACAAATAAGATCTATATACATGGTCAAAATTTTGATATATTAGAGATATAATTTCATGGGTAGTAGGAACATATATTTGCAAGATGGAATCTAATAAACAATGTTCACCTAAGCTATTTGAAGTATTTAATTATTTGAATCTGTGGTCGCAGTTTATTCAATAAATTATTTATTGAATAATAATATTTATTTGTAAATTTATTTACAAATATAAATATATTAAAAGTGATCATTAGAGCATTCAGTGACTTATGAGCAAATAAGTAATTAAAAAAGTAAGATATTTTTTTCAGGACCTAACTTTAATTATTAAAATTATTTAGATGGTCAATTAAGTGGTGATTATTGGTCTAAGGACCAAACTTAATTTAATTAAAATAAATTTTAATTAAATAGGCTTTTACTTAATAACATAGGTTACTAGGAGTATAGCTATTAGCTTTTAGTAGAATAATTAGGGTTAATTTAGAAGAACTGATGTATCATGAGATGATTAAGACTGGGCCTTTTAAGTTAGAGTTAGGAAGCCCATGAGTCTTACAGTCCTTCTATTAACTCAAATTCTAATCAAACTATAATTTTCTAATCCTAATCTAATTTTAAATACCTAATGGATATTCTTATATATATATATATATATGAGAGATATGAAATAGTAAATTATTACAATAATCATAATAAAAAAAAAAATTTATATATTTTTACGTGAAAAAAAATTTGATTATTACTATTATTTCAGATTTTGGTATTAGTGATTTTAGAAATTAAGAAAAAATTCACGTGCCAACACGCATTGAGTTTGAAGGTTGAGGATAGTAAAGAAGATTGCAGCCAGTCAGTTCAAGATTTACCATAACGAGGAATTGCAGTAATCTTCTATCCCTATACATATAATTATAAACAAGAGAATCTAACTTTCGCTATATTTATTTTATTAAACATGAATTTTTTTTTATTACCAACACAATTTTTAACAAAATAGATGTCCCCTCTTAAGATTATCTAGATCTATGAGCTACAAAACTATGAAGAAGACAAAAATAAATGCAACAAGAAAAAAACAAAAAAAAAAGGACATAAAAGCAAAATATCTTAATAGTAAAAAAGCATCCCAATACAAAAGCTATTTATATGGTTCTTTTGTAAAATAGTATTTTGTTAAAATATGGTGTTCATTAAACTTTTTAAGTTATAAATAGCGCCATAAAAAATTAAGTTAATATATAGTTTTTGAACGATTAAATTTAAGTAAAGTAAAAGACGAAGAAAATTTACCTCTAAAAAAAAAAGATGAAGAAGATTTAGATTGTCACTGGAATTAAAATCTTCGAAAATAGCTTTTCAAAAGTGAAACAAGTAATGCATTTGTTATACTTTAGCTAAATAAAATAATAAATATTTTTTCAAAAACATATATGAAAGTTAATTTTGCGAAATTTTTTCATAATTAAAGTTAATAAAGTCTTTATCAACAATAGCAATTAGTGTGTTATTGATTGGAGAAAAAAATTTAAATTAAGTTAATAAGAAAAGAAAATGTAAATGAATAATAATTTTTTATGATATAATAATAAATATAAACATTAAATTAATATGTAAGAAAAAATTTCAAAATGTTAATAAAATCTTATTAAAGTACCAAAAATATTTGTATGCTAATAAAAGCTTTTAACTTTTGTTTAGAAATATTAGTATGTTAATAGACCAAAACAATTTTGACCAAAAAAAATTTTAGTATATAATTTTTAAATTATTAGTCTCGGTTCATAGTGGAAGGCTTCGCACCTAAGCCTCATTAGACTCAATGGAAGTGTAAAGTGTAAGTGAAGAGAATAGAAGAGATGAAGTTCGTCCCTTACCTTAACCTAATCTATCTACAACTGACACGCATATACTTTTAATCATTTTCATAACAAAAAAAGAACATGTTGATTATATCAAAATTCAGAAGGATCAAATTTTAATTTATAAATATTTTAGTATAATATTATTAACTCAGATTTTTGGGAACTCTTGAGCCAATGAGTTGAATTTATTTCTCTAGGAACAATTGTTGGACCTTTTGATACACTAGGCCGAAAAATATGCTAGCATGATCACTCTAAATATATGCTTGATTATATGATTTTTCTGTAACTGCAAATAACATTAAACTACGTTGATGTTTTTTTCAGTAGTGACTCTCCGATCTTAAGTTAGTAAAGAGTATTATGGAAAGAAAGGGAAGGCAAGAAAGTAAATCAAAGGAGGCTTTAGAGGGGTTTATGCACAAATGCAGCTTTTATGGTTGTATTTATTCTTGGTGAGAGAGAATATAATTCGACCAACGGAAGAGAGTTAAGTTCTAGGGGTTCAAAGGTTTTAAGAGGAATTCAATCCATTTCATAATGATTTAGCTTCCTTTTTATAGGCTCATGGATGATAGTGATTTTTCAGTCCATGATCGATGAATGTCTTCCTTGGCCTTATGGTCGTTGGTCTGTTGAATTGCTTACATAGTTGGCCTAAGGCTTATGTGGTTATTTTAACACTTCTACTTATTTCTTCCACTTGAAAAAAAAGAGAGTTCATTTGCACTCTAAAGAGAGAAAGCATTTAAATTCAATGTAACAACTATACTCTTATTCTGGCTACTAATTCTAATTAACGTCTGTTTACCCTTGCATATTTCTCAACAAAATATGGCGAGTTCTCTTAATCCATTGTACTTTTTTTTCTATAAAAATCCTATTTATTTATGCCAAATACCCTTTACTTAGTTTGAATACTATTATTTGAATGTATTTTGATTTCTTGAATCAATTTTACATTTCTAGTGTTGTGCTTCAATTTATGGCTTAAAGTAGCATTTTTTTAATTATAGGTTGTGCTTTGCAATTTTTCTAGAATTTGTTTTTGACTGTTATCTATTCTCAAGTCAAATGTCAGACCTTACCTAAAATATACTTAGTCCTTTGCTTTAAGATATCAACCCATAGCTAAATAAGATCCCATAACATAGGGAATTAGAGCCATTATAGATGTTATGCTCGACCTTAGCAATGTAGAAGAAGAAGAGGTCATTTAGTAAGAAAAAATAGCCAAACTAGCTGGTCTGGGACATATTCAACTTCTAAAGGCGAAAGCTTAAAATCCATTCAAAGAGAAGAGCCTAAGGCCATTATGGCTAAGGTAAGGGATGAGGGGAAAGAGAATGCCCACATTAAAGTGAGTCTGAGGACTCAGGCTACTCAAAGGGAAGAAAAAAACCTTGATGGTGAAGAAGAAGAACTTGAGAGCAAATAAAAGGAAAATCTTTAGCCCTCTACAAATGGCAAATAGGTAAAATTTGAGTTAGATTTTCTTTAACAGGAGCCTACTGTAATAAGTAAGGATCTAGAGTGCCTGAGGGTACAGTTCAATATTCCCTCTTTAATAACTTTGAGGGTCTTTTTTGCTGATAATTTTCCTAACCGACCAGAGCTTGGGGAGGTGACCCTTTACCTTGATTTCTTTAACTTGGGTCTGTAGTTGCTCATGTAGTTGTACTTTGTTAAAATGTTCGCTCAAATGGGGATGACCTCTTTCCAATTGGGCTTGAATTTTTAAAGGGTTGTATCGGCCTTTTTGTTTTGTAGGCTAGAGCTAGTCAGACTAAGCATGCCTTTCAAGAGTTACAATATTTACAAAAATTAAAGGCAAACTCAACCAAGAATATAGGCTCTACTACTTGGCCTCTTATAAAGGTCTAGGCTATGTTAAGTGGTTAACCTCCAATAATAAGGGGTGAAAGCCATAATGATTTTACTTAGTCTGTTCTCATCAGGTTCACGTTGGATGCATGTGTTTCTCGTTCATTATGTCAGTTTTTTTATTTTTCGAGGACTTCTTAATTAACCTTTTCATTTTGTAGTTACTTGGTCTATGAGGTTGGAGACTTCTAACTTAAACAAGGAGAGAGTCAAAGTTGTTAACGTGTTTTAGGGTGTATACATGTGATTGTGTACATATTGAAAAAATTAAACACATATATCATATACACAAATTTCGCAGCGAAATTAAGCATGTAATCAACATATACACATGTAACCTAAATTATTAACAACTTAAGATTATAGAAACATACCTTTGATGACTTTCGGTGAAGATTTCAATTTCGAATTTTTCCTAACTCTAACTTTTGAACTCACCTTGAAGTGCACTATTATTCAATTTTAGTTCACAACAATTCGGAGGAATTGTAAAGTTAGAATAACAGCAATTAAATTTTCTGCAACAAGATTTTATTTCTTGAAAGAAAAAAAAGAGAAATTTAATTTTTTTTCTCTCTAGGTTTTTCTCATAACTCTTTGTTCAAAGAAAACTCTCCAAAAACCAAACTCTCTTCAATGCCCTTTCTCATTGCACGAATCTTTTGCTTCACCCTTGTTAATCAAAATGAATTCACACCATTTTTGGTGCTCTAACCACTTTACAAGTGCTCCACCAAAATTAGGTTAAGTGACCAACAACTAAAAATAATTTTTGGTGGCCATTTTTAATGCCCTAATAAAATTGACCATTAATTCTACAAAATGGTGCTCCACTTAATTTAATTTATATTTCTCAAATTAGGTGTGTCTTTCACTTAGGAATAAAATAACAAATAAATAAAAATTATATTTTATTTATTTAAATAATATTTATTTAATAATTCAAAAACTATTTGAATAATTAATATTTACCTTATTTGATTTTACTAACATGGTTAATGGATGAATTCATGGTGAAACAATTCATGAAACAAAATTATGCTATTTGTTAACATCTAATTAGTTAACAACTCTTTAATTAAGTGATGTACTTAACATTTAAGTTTAGACAAGTTCACAACCCGAGGAACCTTGAAATATATTTTCAGTTTATTGGAATTTCTAGGATGGAATTGTTCAATCCATAATGGTGCTCTAGTGTACAATGAGTATACTTTATATTGTGAGACTCTTTAGGTCCACGCCTGAATTGTCATATGGAACTCCTCCATACGTTCATGAATAGTACCCTACATATATGTTACGGATGTTGCAAAGCATCACGTTAGACCATACAAGTTGAGGTTATAACATATTCGTATAATCCCTTCATCATTTATATCTAGGTAGAGAGACGATATAGATCAACATCGCCAAATCTCCATATGCTCGATCGAAAGCTTATCTTTAAAATTGCATTTCAATAAATAATATTTCAAACACATTTATGATATTATTTATCCCTAGGGTTAAACTCTTTTCCCAGAAATTACTACTTATTGCCATAAAACTTTTTGAAATACAATCTTACAGCATTATGATATATTATTCACCCAAAAAAGCTGATGGATCCTATATTTATGTACACCGGACTCCATGAGCATTGGACTATACCTAGCGACACCCAGTGGTCAGACTATGAAAGGTTTCTGACATGTATGGAACTAAAGTATGGTAGATCACTTATAAACCACCATAGCACTGAGGCAAAAGGACCATGAATACTACTAAATGTCAAGAATTCTCTATTGACGGCATTATGGTATGTTTATTGAAGATTTTTGTAAGTTTATTCAGTATTCAGTCCTTACTAAATACTTGTATCTCTATGTGAGCTTCCACTAAACTCATGGTCTGCTAAGATTAACTATCTGGACTATTCAGATATAGACATACACCGATCTATATATTTATTAAGATATTCACTGATAGACCAACATTAGTGAAGATAGATCAGGAACATAATATTTGAGAACATTTTTGCATAATGACATTTTCTAATACTATTTGCAACTCTTTACAACTACGTCATTATTAATATATTCTCAGGTCTTTGTCCTATTTCAGACAAAGCTCTAACTCTTAAGATATCGCTGACTCTTATAACTTAATAACTCTTATCAGTGCCAACTCATAGTATTTATAACTCTCAGCATTGCTAATTCTTAACACTGGTCTAAACTCATCTAGACCGGATTTGAACTATTTCAGATCATATAATGTCTGAAATGTTATAAACATCTTACCATATATAAAACATAATTAACGATTTAATGAAATGATACTAGTATAAAGATTAAACAAATATTCATGCATAAAAGAATGGCACGTAAGTACAAATTCTAATAAAAGTTGCATTAAAATACACAATAAGTTGGAAGGATATTTTGTTTGTGATGTCTTTTAGGCCTTAACTTTTATTATAGAGTTTGCCAAGAAGCAGAGGAAGAAAAATAAGTCCCTTAACCTTTTTGTTTATAGTGCTTGTTATTTTTTTATACTTTGGTTTGACTTATTTCTTTTTAAACTTAAAGAAATGTAAGGCTAAGGGGAGAGCAAAAGGTAGAGGGCCTACAAAAAGGGGTCGGGCCAAGGGGCTTAGACTTCATAAAGTTGTGTTTTGGTCGATTACCTATTGGAGGGTGAGGAAGAGGTAGAAATGCAAGAGGTAGTGCTTGGCATCACTGAGGAAGGCCTCGATAAGAGGGATATAAGGTACTCCCAGAGAGTAGTAGCTAAGGGAACAACAATTAAGGACTCATTCAAAGGTGGATAAAAGGCAGGATATAATAGGCTCTTTATTGCCTTACTTAATGGGTCTTCTCTAGTGGTACTCCATTTCATCTTCTTTGGGGATTGTTTTGCTCAAAATGTAATGCGACTATTACAGTATAAATTAAGATGTCGATCCCATGAGGAAGGTTTTGGCAAACTAGGTTAGTGAAATAAAAATATTAAAACAGTAACAAAAGAGAAAATTAACTAATTGATTTATATGAGATTAGATAGAATTGTATATGAATTAAGGGAGAAGTCTTATGATGATGTAAGAGAGGCTTCGAGAGTCACAATTATACTTTATAAATATATTCTACACTTTGATTCAATGTTTATAACTCAATAAAAAATTTCACATCCCAAACAATCAATTAGAAGATATGTAAAATATAGTATATTTGATAATACATGTATTTGAAATGACTTAACTCTTTGTAAACATGATCATAAACTATGTTCATCTATACAAGTTATCTAAGATCAACAATATATCATTTTGACAATATTGCAGTAAAAGATCAACTTGTAAAATAATGTAACCAGTAACAATTATAATTCAACAAGAAGTACATAAAGAAAGCATAACTGAAAATATATGAAACATGAGAATTATAACTTGTAGATTATAGAAAAATAATAGATAAGAGTTTAGATACAAGCAAACTTACAAACATTTATAGATCTTGACAAAAACTCAAAGTCTAGAAGTAAATTTATTAAACATAAAAGTTCATCTCTAGGCTTGCCAAGAACTCTAGCCTAACTTACAGTGCATGTTAAAGAGAAAGTATATGAGAGAATTATAAGGCATTGAAAAACATCCATTAGCCTTCTAAGGTCTCCTTATATAGGCAATGAATAGAAACATGTTTAGTGAGACTTCAATCTTCAATAATTTAGGCCACCCACTCCTTCACCTAATTACTGTACCTTTTTAATAGTATAAATGATCAATGTAGCTTACTTAGTCGACATAAAAGTTTTAGCATTTTGTCTTTTCTTTCCATAGCCATAAAGTTCAAGCAATTTGGATGAATATCTAATGAGATATGCACAAAATACCCAAGATACGTCAGATTTCGGCCAACAACCTTTTTATCAATTTGAAATACAATTTGGTCTATAATAATGCCTGATTTTGACTTTGCTATCAATATAAGAGTTGTTGATAATTGAGTCAGTATTTCTCAGCTTTAATAATCATACTAATTGGGTACGTATTTTGTAAAATACGGTTTAAATATATGAGGTGGGTCAAGCTAAACAGAAGTTGTAATCCAAATATGTTGTATCCCAATTTTGGCCTACAAAATGTTAGATTTGGCTTTTTAACTGTTCTTCAAGTTTAAGTAAGATTAAGTTATGTTGCTCTAGGTTCAAGAATTTTTTTATTTTAATTTCTACATTGAGAGTTAATTCTATTTTACTAAGCCTGTGCAAATAACATTAATTAATAACAATTTAAGGATAACACTTTATTTTAAGTTTAAAAATACAAAATTACGAAAATTAGTGACATTAAATGATGATTGAATCTTTTAAAAAATATGTATTTTATTATGTGCATCATAGCCCCCAACCAGCTATTGCTTCCTAGCAATTCAAGTGTAAATAGAATATGCAAAACTACCTAAGCATTTCAAACAAAAGCCAGTTTAAGATCACTATTGCTATTATGGTCTTTTTCAATTATAACTTCTAAAATTGTGTATGTGTGAACTAAGCTGTAACCTTCTTACCACAAAGTATAACATATATAGCCTTAAGAATTTCTCCAAATAAAAGTCTTAACTCCATATTCTCATAAGTGTATGACTGTTTAAAAGGTTAGAATTTCTCTCATAGAGTTGGAAAACAGTTAAGCATTCACAAAAAAGTCAACTTTAAGGATAAACATACAAACTAACAATGATCCAAAAATAGGAAAATCAATCATTTAGAAATCAATCATTCTTGATATGCACAATCATTTTCACAAAATAATTGAAATTCTAAAGCTGCCTTACAAAGTATTTGTCTTCTAAAATTTAATGAAGGCTTTATTAAATTGAATTAATTCTTTTTTTTTTGTATTTTGTTTTGGAAAATATAAGAAGCACTACAAAAAAAAAAAAAAAACAGTTTCTCACTAAAATCTATTACACACAATTTTGAAATTCACTTTAAATCGTCCTTTAGCTTTGCAACCAACTTATTCCTAAATTTGAATAATATCATTCTAAATAAAAATTAAATAATTCAAAAGATCAATGAAAGTTCATAAGCTATTTTTTCTACCTTTTACTTACTCACAAAAGATATGTGAGATTATAAAAATATATACTTAAACATAAAAATTCCCTTGGCTATATACGTTGAATCATCCATCTTACCACAAATCTTAGCATTGTGCTCAAAAATACTTCAGAAGTCATTCTTTAGTAACCTAAATAAAAACAATGACTTAAACCAAACAATTTTGAAATCATACCTAAGTAGAAAAATAAATTCTTTTATACAAAAATTACCAAGACTACATGCAATAACAATAATGCATGAAATATAAAATAAAATAATAACATGTTAGTTAAAATGCGTTTCAAAAGTAAGAAAAAAAATTATTACTCTGCCATTTTAATCAAATAGGTATATTGGACCCCATCTTTTTTATTTTTGAATTTTTTTTTGGAATGCAAAATATAACTTATGTCTACTATCCTCCTGCCTCCTCCCCTAAAAATCAGATTGAAACATTGTTCTCAATGAATAAATAGAAAGAAATAAAGTATATGAGAAATTACCTGAAATGTCGGTTATTCAAAAGAAACAAACTTGGAAGACATTTAAGCAAATATAAACAAAATAATGACACTAATAAACCAAAAAGTAAGAAAAAATTTACAAACGAAGTGTCAGATCTAGTTTTCGCTTATTATGACACATTGCCTAATCGATCTGAATTGCTATTGGTCAGGTTCGTAGGTAAACTGCCTATAATTTGTCAATTAGTTCTTTTTTATTGGTAGTAGTATATATTGAGGTGTCAATCCCACGAGGAAACTTTTAGTAAAATAAGTTAATGAGATAATAATATTAAAACAGTAACAAATGAGAAAATTAACTAATTGGTTTATGTAGATAAGAAAGAATTATATATAAATTAAGGGAGAAGTCTTATAATGATGTAAGCAAGGATTCAAGAATCACAATTATGCTTCATAAATCATTTCTATACTTTGATTCAATGTTTATAACTTAATTGAAAGTTTTACATCCCAAACAATCAATTGGAAGATATGTAAAATATGACACATTTGATAATATATGTATTTAACATGACTAAACTCTTTGCAAACATGATTACAAACCATGTTCATCTATACAAAGTTATCTAATATCGATAATATATTATTTTGATAATATTGTAGTAAAAGATCAACTTGAATATCAAATAATTATTGCCTTTACATGTTATCTAAGATCGATAATATATCAATTGACAATATTACAGTAAAAGATTAACTTATAAAACAATGTAACCAGTAATAATTATAATTCAACAAGAATCACATAAAGAAAGCATGACTGAAAATATATGAAACATGAGAATTATAACCTTTGAATTATAAAAAAATAATAGATAAGAGTTTAGACACAAGCAAACTTACAAACATTTGTAGCTTTTGACAAAGAATCAAAGTCTAGAAGTAAATTTATTACACATAAAAAGTTCATCTCTAGCCTTACCAATAACTTTAACTTAGCTTATATTGCATGTTAAAGATAACGTATATAAGAGAATTGTAAATCATTGAAAAAATATCCATTAGCCTTATAAGAGTGTCCTTATATAGCCATGAATGGAAACATATTTAGTGTAACTTCAATCTTCAATAATTTAGGCCACTCACTCCTTCAACTAATTGCCACACCTTTTTGATAATAAAAATGATTGATGTAGACTTTTTGGTCTACGTAAAAGTTATAGCATTTTGTCTCTTTTTTTCATAGCCTCCAAGTTCATGCAATGTGGATGAGTATCCAATGAGATATCGAGAAAATACCAAAGATACATCAGATTTTGACCAAAAACCCTTTTATCAATTTGTAATATAATTTGGTATATGATAACAACTGCTTTTGTAGTAACCAGTATCCATAACCGGTAAGAATATGTATATTTATATATATAAATATACGTATTTTATTTGTATGTGGGTGATCCTTGATTTATATATTTTTATTAGTAGTGTTTTTATAGGTTAAGGATATATTATTAGTATTGGGTTTATTTGCAAGACTTTGGAATTATTTTAGGGACCAAATTGTTATACTTTGAAAGTTTTGGGGGCGAATTCATAAATACCAAAAATTAGCCACTTAGTATAAAAATACACTTTTAAAACCCTAATTCTCTCATTTAGGTCGAGCTACCCCTTTTAAGAGAGAGAAGAGAGAAATAGAGGAGAGAGAAAGAGAAGAAGAAGAAGAAGAAGAAGAAGAAGAAGAAGAAGAAGAAGAAGAAGAAATTGGAATTTTTGGATCTTAAGAGGTATATCACAATTATTTCTTAATTTATTGGTGTTAATTAAGTTAATTCCTTTAAGTTTTGATTTCTGAAAATATGTATAATTGAGGATTTGTTGTGTATTTCGTAAGATCATATGAGAATTGATGATGATCTATAAGATAGTTTGATAAATCATGATGAATTGTGGAATTTCTGCTGGATAACTTCTTGATCTAGGAATTCTATAAATTGTTGTGATTCGATTCTGGTTTTTAATTTTGAGTATATTAAATTAGACATGTTAAGGATCATCTGAGACTTTGAATCGATTGAAAATTCTGGAAATTGAATTTATAGTGAATTTACCAAAATGACCCTGAAATTCTGGAAATTTCCTGTGTAAACAGTATGATACAGTGGAAAATAATTTTTGACCTACTGAATGATCTTTAAAAATTACGAATTTATGGAATATGATAATTTTATATGTCTAATATGATATACACGGAATTGAGAATTTGGATCAATGTGGTTGAAGTGTTATGAATTTCTAAAGTGTATCAGTTCATTGTAGTATTTGATTAATAGATATTTAAAGTTATGAAATAAAATAGTTTTAAAATACTTTTGGAAGTTATTTGGAAGCAAAATATTTATCATGGAATTAGATATGTGTCAAGAGTAATTATGTGGTAGTTTTATAATTTTTGAGTTAGTATATGATTTTATAAAATTGGGAGATTGAATACTGTTCAGTAAGTATCTTGATCCTGTCAGGTTAGTAGTTTGGATTCAATGGTGTGTATGGAATGGCTTGTGTAGGAATTTTGATATAATATTCATATATAAGAAGGATATATGAGTCAAGGATAGTATATTCTAATTTTGGAGTAATTGGACATCATTTGATGTATTAGAAAATTTTATTAAGTGTAAGTGGTCAGAATGACAGGTTTTGAGAAACCAAGTTTTTAGACCAATTAGATGTGATAAATGCATTGTGTATAATTTTGTAAGCTATTTAAAGTATTTTGTGTGAATTGTGAGGCTTATGAAAGGATTAATCTCCATTGATAGGTTAAGGAGATTTAAGCCTTGTAGCTGAAAGTGTTAAGAGGTAAGTATACTAGACTTTTTACTGGAATCACAATAAACAAAGTAAATGTTATGAATGATTTTGTAAATGTGGTTAAGAATATGTTTATGTTATGTCAAAGTATATTTTGATATGAAATGTGAATATATGTTTATGAATATGAGCATTGACATTGAGCATGGACATACATGTGTTTTTTGAAAGTGAGCTTTCAAAATAAGATATGTTTTACAAAGAAAGCTTTTGAAGTGTAATATGTCCATGAGAAATATTTTGTGTTTTGAGGGTACTTGAACTCACTGTTGACTTAGTAGGCATTTTATGTGATTTGTGGAGCCTTTATGTGTGGCCTTTCCTTCGGGATTGGTATATGTTATGTGTTCCGTATGTAGGGAGGATCCTATTGGTACCTAAAGGAAGAGTGAGTCATCACATTCGTGTGGTGGCGTATTGGTACATGTGAGAGGACTCACCGATGATCAGGGTGAGGGTTTGGCTTTTACCTTCGGGCATGAGCATTATATATATGTTATTCAAGACCTCACTTGTACTATTCCTCTCATACGGTATGTCACCTACGAGTGACATTTGGCTCATTATGTGATATGTGATGTGTAAGTCCTACTAAGTAGTAGTTGAGTGATGGTATTCCTGTAATATGTTTTGAAAGAATGTGTAAGCGCTTACATGATATGTGATTTGATAAGATTATAATTTTGATTGATCACAGCATATCATACATATGCATTGTGTACATATATGTATTTGTATTTGATATATGAAAAACTAGTATGCTTACTGAGTTTTATACTCATTATAGTTTATGGTGATTTCAGATAAATAAGGTACATGTGTGCTTAGCGGATTTGGCAAGGCTTCTGCTGTTCCTTGGGTTCCCTAAGTTGTTAGGTTGTTAAGTGTTTCATTTGGGGACACGTGGGATAAGATATTTGATTTGTCCCTATTGAATAAATACTTATGTATTATTTTATTGTGTGTGGTTGGATTTAGTTTAAGTTTCATCAAGTGTAGTAATGGATTGATTTTAAGTAAGAATTTGCAATGAATATATTCTGGGCTTCCGGTAACAAAGTTGCTACTGGTGACGTAGTAGAGTGTTAATCTCTGAGAAAACTCTGCGTATCTCCGGTTTACTAATTGTCCCAGTCATAATTCAATTGCTATAATTCTGAAAGAAATTAAAATGAATGTTTAAGTATTATTGAATGAATGTAAGTGATGTCGTGTGTCAGATCTTTTGGGTCTGGGGCGTGACAGCTTTTATTGGTATCAGAGCTAAGATATGATTCTGTAGACTTTTAAGTGTCGAGTCAAGGGAACCGAGCAGATGCCAAATCCTTAGGATTGTATTTGTAGCTTTGTTGTGTAAAAGTTTGACATATTCCTTAAATGTTGTATGATTTTGTGAAGATGAAACAGTATCCAAGAGCTGCTAAGATTGTTGTTATTGTGGATAATGGTACCTTGTGGATCTTAATGTTACCATTTAGATTTTCTTTTAAGTTATGACTGATATGCTTAGTAAGAGTGATGTTGAATATCTTATAATGATAATTTGCATGTGATAGAGCAAATTGAGATAATTTTCTCAATGACAAAATATAGAGAAGTAGAGTATTGAAGACATCAATTGAAACAACTTTTATTGAAAAACAAAACAACAACACAACAACAATAGCAGCAACAAAAATACAATAGAGGCTACGGAGTGAGATTTAAGTCTATTTTGCGCTTCTTCTGACTGTCATGAGTAGACCAATCTAACTGATGCAATGTTGAATTAGACAGAGGAATAAAAGACTGCAATTAATCAATCAGTTGATCAACAGTTGGAGCTGAAATAAGAATCCGTCGTGCTAGAAGTGGGATGAATTGTGTTCCCGCTGCATAGTCAAGAAAAGATATCAACCCGTCGTAAAAACCATTAACATTTAACAAACCAATGGGTTTTTGGTGGATTTGTAATTGTGCCCATGAGACAATTTGAAAAATTTCCTCCAAGGTCCCGAAACCTCCTGGTAGAGCTATGAAAGCATCCGCATGCCTAAGCATTTGAGCCATTCGCTCGTGCATAGATGAGACTTGTAACTCATCCCCAACTGTTTTTCCTACAATATTTTCAATAGCTAGAGGTTTTGGAATGATACCCAAAACTCGACTACCTTTAGTGTATGCAGCTTTTGCCACAGACCCCATTAACCCTCGGTTACCTCCTCCATATACTAAATGTATATTTCGCTCAGCTAATACCTTACCAAGATTTTCTGCAACTTTTGTAAACTCTTCAGTATTCCCAGGGTTGGATCCACAAAAGACACAAATTTTTGTGAATCGACGAGTTGAGGTTTCCTCCATTGTTACGCTCACCCTAATCTTTAAATATTTTCGAGTTTATATAAGGATGCAAAACAATGTATTTATAGAGAAACAAATTTATAATAGCTGTGGAGCATATGTGTAAGTATGCTCAAGTATATATTTTTCTCGATTTTTGTGAGGCAAAAAAAAAGAAAAGAATGAGTTTTACTTTATCATTTTATAAGGGACAATAGGCCGCAAAATTTGAATAAATATTTTTGATATGTAGGTGTGATAAAATTGTATCGGAAGCGTGATGAGTTAGGTAAGATGATTAAGAAAAGTCAAATAAAGGCATACTTTATGGGCTTAGGGACTTTGCCGTTTTAGCACTAATGGCCGACAATGCATCTATGACTTGAAGACTTTTTGAGCTAACAATTGGACTTTGGACATGAGGCCAAATTAACTTTATTAATTACAAGGATTTTGTGGTCTTAACATTGATCTTTGGCTGATAGATTAAAAATGGACATGAAGAAAGATAAATGACACTTGACATAAAGATAAAGCAGTAGTCAGTCTCTCTTTAATGTGATAAAGCGGCACGGATCTAGTTTTTGTGAAAAATAGAAAGAGCAAGGTAGATCAAAATGAGTCTCCCTGGTCGCTTTCATCTGTGTCGTATCCGTGAGAGAGGAACTTATGGAGTTGTTGTTCCCATATATTGAATGAGGGCTCTGGCTGAGTGGAAGGTGGGTCTACCATATCTTGATCGAAGCATGTGAACTGGTCTGGATGAGGGATGTGCTGGCTTCCTCTTGGATTTGGCTGTCGGTTGGATAAGGTTGGGAGTCTTGAAAGAGGGATAAGTCAAGATTGGGTTGGTGTTGGTCAGGTTCTGTCGGGACAACTGGCTAAGATTGGATAGGTTCTGTCGGGACAGCTAGCTGAGGCCATTGGTGAAGGTTATCCATTTCTTGTCTGTATCTGGCATAATAAGTCATGTTTGGGATATGGTGATGGTGGGTAGAGTATTCTGGGCTTCCGGTAACAAAGTTGCTACTGGTGACGTAGTAGAGTGTTAATCTCTGAGAAAACTCTGCGTATCTCCGGTTTACTAATTGTCCCAGTCATAATTCAATTGCTATAATTCTGAAAGAAATTAAAATGAATGTTTAAGTATTATTGAATGAATGTAAGTGATGTCGTGTGTCAGATCTTTTGGGTCTGGGGCGTGACAGCTTTGGACTTTGCTATCAATATAAGAGTTATAGATAATTGATAAGTATTTCCCAAATTCAAGAATTATACTAATTGGGTATGTATTTTGAGAAATATGATCCAAATACGTGAGATGGGTCAAACTAAGTGAAAGTTATAATCCAGTTCTGTTGTATCTCACTTTGGCCCATACAATGTTGGATTTGGATTCTTTACCGTTCTTAAAGTTTATGTAAGATTGAGTCATGTTGCTTAAAGTTCATGAATTTCTTCATTTGAATATCTACGTCGAGAGTTATGTCCATTTTACTAAACCTATACAACTCATTAATCATAATTTAAAGACAACATTTTATTTCAATCTTAAAAGTACAAAAATGTTAACATTAGTGACATTAAATGGTGACTAAACCTCTTAAAAAATATGCAATTTATTGTGTTTATCACAGCCCCCAATCAGCTTATTGCTAGTCCCTAACAATTCAAGCGTAAATAGAATATGCAAAACTACCTAAGTATTTCAAACAAAAAGTTAGTTTAAGGTCACTATTGCTATTATGGTTTTTTCAATCATAACTTCTAAAATTGTATGTATCCGAACTAAGTCGTAACATTCTTACCAAAAATTGCAACATATATAGCCATGAGAATTTCTCTAAGTAAAAGCCCCAACTCTATATCCTCATAAGTGTATGACTGTTTAAAAGGTTAGACTTTTTCTCATGGAGCTGAAAAACAGTTAAGTACTAAAGAAAAAGTCAATTTAAATGACAGACATACAAACTAACATTGATCCAAACATAGAAAAATTAATCGTTTAGAAATCAATCATTCTTGACACGCACAAGCTTTAGGACTTTAATTGTTTTATAATAATAATACAAATACAGCTTGGTGAGAAAATTGCCTTACAAAATATTTGTCTTCTAAAATTGAATGAAGACTTTATTAAACAGAATTGATTCTTCTTTTTTTTTGAAGAATACAAGGAAGCATTACAAAATAAAAAAAATAGTTTCTCACCAAAATATATTACACATAATTTGGAAATTTACTTTAAATCGTTCTTTAGCTATGCAACCAACTTATTCATTGATTTGAATAATAACATTCTAAACAAAAATTAACAAATTTAAAAGATCAATGAAAGTTAATAAACTTTCTCAACCTTTTCACTTACTCATAAAAGATATGTGAGAATATAAAAATATATACTTAAACCTGGAAATTCTCTGGCTATATACGTTGAATCATCCATTTAGTCACAAAGCTTAGCATTGTGCTCAAAAATATTTCGGAAGTCATTCTTTAGTAACCTAAATAGAAACAATGACTCAAACCAAACAATTTTGAAATCATACCTAGATAGAAAGCAAATTCCTTTATACAAGAATTATCAAAACTATATGCAATAACAACAATGCATGAAATGTAAAACAAAATAACACAAGTTAGTTAAAATGAGTTTTAAAAGTTAGAAAAAAACTCATTACTATGCCATTTTTAATCTAATTTGACTTGGAATGCGTCTCAAGAGTTTAAAAATAAACTCTTTACTCTGCCATTTTAATCAAATAGGTATATTGGACCTCATTATCTTTTTTGTTTTTAAAATTTTTTGGAATGGAAAATACAACTTATGTCTACTATCCTCCCCCCAAACCAGATGAAATATTGTCCTCAATGTTTAAATAGACAGAGATAAAGTGTAAGAGACATTACCTGAAATGCCAATTATTCAAAAGAGACAAACCTAAGAGACACGTAAGCAAATATAAATTAAAATGATTATGCTAATAAACAAAAAAAAAGAAAAATTGAAAAACGAAGTGTCAGATCCAGTTTTTGCTTGTTTTAGCCCTCTGATAAATCAATCTGAGTTATTACTGGCTTAGTTTCGTAGGTAACTAACTGCTTATAATTTTTCAATAAATTCATCCGCATTGGTAGCAGAAACAAGAATCTATTGCGCCTAATGTGAAATGAAATTCTATTCCATAACTTGATCAAGAAAACAGAGAAAACAGTCAAAATAGTTATTGATATTCAACAAACCTATGAGTTTTTGGTAAATATTCAGCTGGGTCCAAGAGGTAATTTGAAAAATATCTTCCAAAGTACCAAAACCATATGTTTGTATAGTAAAGTATTCTAGCTATACGTTTATACATGGATGAGACGTAATTCTTCTCCTATTATTTTCCCAGTTAGGTTTTCCATGGCTAAAGCTATAGGAACAATACATAAAACTTGACTTCCTCTTAAATGTGTAGCTGTTGACATACACCCTATTAACCTAAGGTTACCTCCTCCATATATTAAATAGATTTTTCTTGTAGCTAATACTTTTCTTAAATTATTTGCTGCTTCTACAAACACTTTATTTTTTCCAAGACTGGATCCATAAAATATACATATATTTTGAAATCATTGAACTGTGGTGTCCTCTATATCTACACTCACCTTTATCTTAATATATGAAAAAGAAAAAAATGAGATGCTATGTTTATAGAGTACCAAATGATAACATTAATTTTGGTAACCCGACAGTTTGTCAACAGAGGTTTGAAAATAGAGCACAAAAATTCAAAGATAACGACCTACATGCATTATTTAACAAAAAGATTTGAATTTAAGATATTTATACGAGTAACTCTACTTTTTATTAAAAAAAAGTTTGAAATTAAGACGCATGCATATGTATAGGTAGTTGTGATTGTGACTTACATCTTCCACTAATTTTACATTCAATAAGGACTTAAACGCATTTTATGGGTCAGGGATAAGCTTTCCGTCAAAGTTTTTTATAAATTGGCAAACAGGGTCTTTTAGAGTCAATTTCTCAAGACTATATTGTTGATGTTCATTTTTGAATTTATTCTATAAATTGAGAAGTTCACTTTGCACGAGCACATAAGGATGCATCTCAAGAGTCAATAAGATTTCATTCAAAGACTCCTTACTCAGTCCATCCTTAATGAATTAAATTTTATCTTCTTGATTTCTAGATGCAAATCTTAAAGAACGACAACTCTGGTTAGAATTCCATTGAGTACATTTTTGACAAACTTGTAACCTTTTTCTCTTCATCATTTGGTATAAGAGCTTCTTCCAAGATCAGGCATAAAAGAAACAAAATCATTTGCAAACTCACTAAATAATAAAACCTTGACTTCGATTAACTAACGAATTGTCGCATGAATATTCCTCAACATTAATAATCTTAGTCTTTCACACCATGCTTTGTAAATGTTAAGTAAAGCATTTTGAGGCAATGAAGGAAAGCATTTTTGAAGGTTGGCAAGAATGCTATCCATTTTGAAAGAAAGGGAAAAATTGAAGAGATGAATGCACTGTTTGAGTGACAGTTTTTAGAAAACTAAGAAACTGACTTTCATAGTCACGGAGCACAGTATTCGCCACTTGACTGGGAATAAAATCACACTGAAGAGAAAAGAAAAAAAAGACAAAGAAATAAAATAAAGTAAAATACGAAAGAAAATAAAAGCATAAATAAAAAGTCAAAATATAAAATCTAGACAAAATATAAAATATGGTATAGAAAGATTGAATCCGATCAAGCATGATAGAGTGATCTACTTTTTCACATAACTTTTTAATCGCTGTTCATTCACTTTGAAAATTTGCTCATCAGTAGGGTCCTCAATTTTGATAGCTTCATTAGAAAAACGTTCCTCACCACAAATAGACCAGTCCATTGAGATCTTAACTTTTCATAGTGTAAATAGAATTGATAATCATAAAGATAAACTCGTTGATTTAGATCAAAATGTTTCTTTGAGATTTGTTTGTCATAAGTCATTTTTATCTTGACTTTATAAATCCTAGAGTTGTCATATACATCATTTTGTAGCTCTTCTATTTTTGACAACTATAGCTTTCTCTCAAGACTTGCAGCGCTCAAATCAAAGTTAAGGGCTTTGACATTCCTTTAAGCTTCATGCTCTAGGTCAATAGGTAAATGGAAAGCTTTCCCATAGACAAGTTAGTATGGAGACCAATCTTTATAATTCGGGTTAATCGCCTTTTCTAAAATTTGTTTAACCTCTCTATTTACTAGTTTGGCTTAACCATTTATCTGAGGATAATATGCAGTGGAAACTTTGTGAAGAACACCATACCTACGCATTAAAGCTTCAAAAGAACGGTTATAGAAATGTGTTACAAAAAGCTCAAGTTCATCATTAGTCTTTGATCACTAATGATGACACGTGGTATACCATACCTAGATAACACATTTTCTTTTAAGATATTTACCACAATTGTATTATCATTAGTACAACAAGTTATAGCCTCCATTCATTTTGATACATAGTCAACAACTAAAAGGATGTAAATGTAGCCAAAAGATAAGTGAAAAGGACCCATAAAATCGATACCCTAACAATCAAATATCTCAATAGTAAGAATAAGGTTAAAAGGCATCATATGTCTTTGAGATACAATATTTAACTTTTGACATCTTTCACAAGAAGGACAAAAATTATTTGTGGCGGTCATTTCTATAAAAATGACAGCTGTGAAAATTTAATAAAAATTTAAGATATTACCAACTTCACTTTTAGGAATGCAACATCTTATAATTTGATTAGGGCAGTATTTGAAAAGATATGGATTATCCTACTAAAAATTACGTACTTTAACAAAAAATTTACACTTATCTTGTGCAATTTAGTTAGATGAAACTTCTCTACAAATTAAATAATTTACGATATATGCATACCAAGGTACTTGGCTTACAATGAAAAGATATTCATCCAAGAAATCATCTCGAATGAGTGGAACATCAGTTGAATCATTAAACTCAAGGTGGAATAAATGATCAGCAATGACACTTTCAACACCCTTCTTATTTTTAATGGTTATATCAAATTCATGAAAAAGAAGAATCTACCTAATTAAATGGGCTTTAGTATCCTTCTTAGAAAGAAGGTACTTAAGGGCCGCGTGGTCAGTAAAAATAATAATAGGTGAACCAATCAAATAAGAACATAATTTGTCTAAGGCCAAAACAACAACTAATAGTTCTTTTTTAGTAATAAAGTAATTCATTTAAGCATCATTCAAAGTCCTACCAGCATAATAGACAATAAAGGGTTTCCCCTCCCTTCGTTGCCCAAGAACTGCTCCTACAGCATAATTACTTGCATCACATATAACCTTAAATGAGAGGTTTCAATCCGGTGATTGCATGATAAGAACGATGGTGAGTTTGGCAATGAGTATTCGGAATGCCTCCTTACACTCTTATGTCTATGTGAATTCAGCATCTTTTAGCAGAAGGTAGGTGTAATATTCAATCATTATTAGTAGTATTGGCGCCTAGATTTCGGTATAAAGCAAATAAGACACCGTAGGGTTACTCAATTTTAACCCTATTAGAAATATTCCCTTTATTGTGCACGTAGAGATATTAGACCTAATTTGATAATTTCACACTCGATCGGTGCGCCGGACGACTCTAGAATATTTTTGGAATTTTTCTCTATTGGCTTAGAAAAGGAAATCCTAATTTACTACATGAATTTCCATTTAAGGGTTATGTATGGAACAAGCATTTGTTGAGAAATACAATCCATATATTAAGAAATGGACCAATTAGAAGCAATCTCATAGATTGCCAAGTTGGAAACTCTAGTTAGTTCTTTTGACTATTCTAATTAGATAGTTACAAAGAAACTAATTAAATCTTTTCATTTGAACTAATGGCAAATTAGAAGTTTTGAGTAAGTTGAAGGGCAAAATGGTCAATTGAGGAAGCACTATATATATGTTGGAAGGTTGCAGAATTTTCAAGAGATGAAAAGCAAACACTTAGAGCAAAAGAGAGCAAATTCATGCAAGGGGGGAAGGTGCTGCTACAGTGAAATTTCAGTTTTTTTTTCATGATTTTTCATGTGTAATCAAGCTAAAATAAGGTTACATATGAATCCCTAAGCTCAATTGAAGCCTCAATTAGTGAAAATTCAAGAAACAGAGGTAAGAAAAACATTGCTTTATGAGTTTGATAGGTAAGCTTTCAAGAATGCTTCAATTGATGTTCTTGTGTGTATTCTTGGCTTAGATTGAGTTGAATTCTAGTGTCGAGCTTGAAGGAGTCATCAATTTACAAAAATTGGCAAGGTAAGAATTAGGGTTTTTGGTGATTTTGTTGTAGAGATTTCAATTGGTTGTAATTAGGGCTTTAGAATGAAATTGGCTTGATTTTGTTGTAATTGGAACAAGAAATTGAGAAAAGGAATGTGTTGGAACCTAGGGTGAAATTCTGCCACTTTAGGGAAGTTAGGGATTGAGTGGTGTTTTGATTGAGTTGTTGTGTGTAAATGGTGCATATTGTAAATTGAATGTATATGGTTGATGGAAAAATCAAAAATGAAGAAAATGGGACATAATTGTCCATTTTGGAAAGGTGAAGGGCATGTATGTCCAACCAAGTTATAGGGCGTGCAATAATTTTCAGGGCGCCGGATGGTGAGTTAGATTAGATTAAATGACTCCGTAAATAAAAATCGGGAAGTAGTATGCATTCAGGCTTTGTATGCCGATTAGGGCATTTAGTAGTTAAATGAGATTCTAGCATTCGATTTGGTTCTAAATGTCATTTATGGTGTGTAGGTGAAGATAACCGAGAGCGATAATAGGAGCAGAAATCGGGAGCGAAATTGAGCGTGGAGCAGTTGTGAGTGAAAATCTGCCATTTCTTTTACTTTTCATTTATTATGTTTTCGCATAATGAATATGTATATTTTATGAGCTTTCGATGCATAAACACGATTTATGATCTTGATATATATTCATAGACATGCTTTTACTTGTTCGATTTGAGAAACAGTTTTAACTTCTGCATTTGTTTTAAAGGCCATTGGTACCCTCAGATTATAGTGGTGATGATTGTATTAGACCCGGCTGGTATATCCTGTGCACATGGGCAGGTCTTGGGGGTGTGTCACTAACTCCTGGAAGTCGGGATATCGAGTCATGTGAGTAGCCCTATGTGTACGGGGTATTGTCTCGCTATATGTATGCGATGTAAGATTCCGTTGTATAGCCAATGAGATGTCTTGAGATGTCACTGTGGGTGCTGCTAGTTGAGGTGCCCCGTGACCTACTCACGTGTGCGGTACTAGTTGAGTCGCTGTGTGAGTATAGAGCTTTAGGGTTACCATTGGTACAGTTTAGAAAGAAAATGGCCGAGCGAGGATTTTACTAGTTTTTGATTTATCGATAGCATTTATGCATTTATATGCACATATCAGTAATTATGTTATACAGATTCTGAATGTGGTTTTCCAAAGATGTAGATAAAACCCGCTCGGCAAGATTTTAATAGCATATGATGTTAAAAATTGTTTTACAGTTTTACATCAGTTTTAGAAGTATGATTTCTGCATGAACTTTAGAATTTGCTATCTATATATGATGTTATTTTATTAAAAAAAATTTTGCACTCACTGAGCTTCTTTAGCTCACCCGTTCTGTGTTTTATGTTTTCTAAACCCCTTTCCCAAGTACAGGTCTCGGTACGTAAGTTGCTGATTCTCTTATTGTCGAGTAGTGGGCCGAATCCGAAGATCATTTTTGTACATGTAAATGTGCTACATAGCACTCTTTATTTTATGCATCGTAGTTGTAGGTATGTATATTTGTATGTATGTTTTGAACCAACAAGAAAAGAATTCGAGATTATGATGATCATTTTTGCTTTTCATGAGTATGCTCATTTTGTGGTTTAAATGAATAATTGAGTTGTGTTAGATTTGATTTGGAAAGGACCGGAGGTCCGAATTGGTAGTATTGAGATGTATTAGAAATAGAAGTGAAATTTCTTTGCAGGTTTTATATGGATTTTCCGAAAAACAGGGTAAACTCTGTCCGTTTTTTTTAAAATTAAGATGTCATTTTCATGTATATTACAAGACCTTCTCAATAGTAGCAAAAATTAAAAAGGGGTTCGCCTCGCGGAATTTCTCAAATTACCCAGTTAAATCAGAGGAACTTCCGTCGGGGTGCCCGGCAGGGCCACTGGGATCTATAGTAAAGGGTCTCGGGTCGGGTTCTATCAGTAGGCATGAATCAATAGAATCACCAAAAATAGTCAAATCTTCCTTAAAACTTCAATGTATTTTTCAACCATATCAGAGAAAATACTCAGCATACAACGTTGAAAAGTAGTTGATGCATTACATAATCCAAATGGCATTTTACGGAAAGCATAAATACCAAAGGGGCATGTAAAAATGGTTTTTTTTCTTAATCTTCTATACCTATCTCAATCTGGTAGTATTTTGAATACCCATCAAGAAAGAAATAAAAGAGATGTCCAGTTATATGTTCTAAAGTTTTGTCGATAAAAGGCAATGCCATTAGCTTTCCTAGTGGCCGTGTTTAATTTTCTATAATCAATGCACATTCACTAACTACTTACTACCCTAGTTAGAATAGATATCCCATTCTCATTTTTCACAACAGTAACCCCAGATTTCTTAGGAACAACTTGAGCTGAACTTACCCATTGACTATCATAAATTTGGTAGATTATACCTGCATCCAATAGTTTCACGACCTTTTTCTTAACTGCTTCTTTCATTGTTGAATTAAGTCTTTTTTTAGGGTCTCTACTGGGTCAGGTACCTTCCTCTAAATGAATTTTATGGGTGCATATTAATGAAAAAATACATTTAATGTTAGCTATAGTCCAACCCAGTGCAGACTTATGTTCTTTTAACAATTTTATCAAATTTTCCTATTGTTTAGTACTATGTTTAGAAGAAATGATGATAAAAAAGGTATCACCTAATCTCAAGAATACGTGTTTCAAACTTTTGGGCAGTTGAGAAAGCTCAACTTGTGGTGTCTCGAGGTTTGATGGTTTCGCTCTCTCTCTCTTTCTCTCTGGTGGCAACTATTCAAAGCGTGGTTACCAAAATCGAGTCCCTTTAACTTGTATGTTAAAAATACTAAATACATCAGTTGTTTCATCAGGATAACGTAATTCTTCAAAATCAAAATTAAGGAAGTTTTCTAAAGAATCAGAGTTATAGTTTTTATAAGCTTCTTCTGCTACTAGTGTGTCATCATATATAAATAATAACATTAATCTTCCTCTCGTAGTTGCTTGCCAATATGAAAAATGTTCACCTTGAGAGATATATTACCAAAATATAATTTCATTAGATTATTTCTACAATTAATAAAAATGTTAACAGTGGCAAGAAAAAGGCCTCTTTAAAATAATAGGGATTTTAGACTCCATGTTAACCGCAGAATGGGTATTTAAAACAAGAAAATTAACAGATAGTAAAATTTATCAATTTGTAATAAAATATTTTCTACTATTCTCTATGGTTTCTTGATTAATTGGTCAGCTAATTATAGAACTACAGATTTAGGTTTAATTTCACAAAGTACCAATTGCAAATAAATAGAATAAGGCATCAAATTTACACTTACTCCTAAGTCTAACAAAGCTAGACCAAGCTCATATGTCCCAATTTGACAGGAGATTATGGGACATCCTGGCTCTTTATACATGGGTGATGTCTTTTATTCAATCACTCATTTACCTATTATACCAAAAATACAGTTTGCTTTACATGGTATTTTTTTTTATACTGTACCTATCCTTGATTACGTTGGCATAATTTAGAACATGTTTAATCAAATGCATCATGGAAATATTAATCTTAACTTATTTCAAATATTTTAAAATCTTATTGCGAATATTTGATTTTTTGCTAATAAGTCGAAGAGCTTAGAAAAACAGCACTGGTATTGAAACTTTATTTTTGGGCTCTTTTTCAACTTTGCCCTCTTTTTCAAGGGGTAAGTTTGGGTGCTTGTTGTTCTTGTTTCCAATGGTTGTTGGCTTGTTAGTCAGATTTCTAACTGAAGTTTGAGTTGTTTCTCCAACCAAGATTATAGGATTCCGAGTAGAGTGAATAAGGTTTCTTATACATCCATAGGGCATTAAATTATCCCTAATATATCCCTCTCATCTCACACTATAAATAGGATAATCTTGAGTTAAGTGTTCCCTCCCTACACAGACAAAACAGACATCGTGTGACTCAACTTTAGCTACCGTGTGTGTGACCTTTTTATCTTTGGTTTTTAGAGAATCTATTTCCATAGTTAAAACCTTTAATTGGATTTCAAGGTTATGCTCTTCTCTAAAATAAAAAACTTCATTAGGTCGTGACCTATTTACACTTAAAGTAGTGCAGGTCCAGTCTATGTATAGGCTTTTTTGGCTAAGTCATTAAAAAATTATATGGCTTCCTTAGGATCTTTGTATAGGAACTCCCCATTACATATTATCTCAACAAATTAGTGCTATCTAATTGTGAGTCCTTCATAAAAATAGCTAATGAAGCGCCAATTTTTATACCTATAGTGAGGGAAGAGATTTAACAACTAGTTAAACCTTTCCCAAGCTTGATACAAGGTTTCACTGTCTTTTTGGAAGAAAGAAGAAATTTATCTTTTTAGGCCATTAGTTTTGTGTTGTGGAAAATATTTATTAAAAACTGCTCGGGTCATTTCTACCCAAGTTCTTAAGACCTCGGCCTTAAAGAATATAGCTAGGATTAATACTATCCCTCAATATGCTTTCTAATAATTAATCTTCTAATATTTAACTCCCTTAGTTTTTGTTATTGATCAAGACACTAATGTATTCACAAGCCTCTTCCAAGGTCATGCAAGTATATCTTAATTTACCAAATACATATATTTCTATAGTACTTGTAATAAATTAAGATTCATTAAGATTAGGTCTTATTGATCATACATGCCAATTAGGTATATTCTTATCCTAAATTGAAACTTGCATATGCAACATTGAATGTTACTCTACAATCATGCATCAAATTACCTAAGTCTAAATATTTTGATTCCTCTTCCGAGTTTATCAACAATATTACCATCTCATTCACCATATATTGGCCAGATATATTGAAGCATTAAGATCAAGTAATTTGAATATCAAAGAATTAAGTTTATTAAATATTCAAAAGATATGGTAATTAAGCACACATATTGAGTTCAAGTATTAATCATAGAAAATAAGTTTAGCTCTTAGCTACAAGAGAACAGTAGTAAAAATAATAATAAATCATGATACAATCAATAGCAAACTGATATAGACGGTGAATGCTCTTGATTGCATTGCCTAAGATACTCTTGATGCCGAAGAATGCCTTGAATCTCTCTCTAAAGTTGCTTCAATTAAACTCCTATTACTCTCAAAGACTCGTGCTCTGTATTCTTGGTGTTCTTGAATGTGTCTTGGGTTCTCTTGGTTTATTCTTAAAGGCTGGGAACGAGTGGCTTTTTATAGGGATTGATATCAGCTTGAAAATCTCAATTCTCGTCGGACTAGGACTGACGTTACCGCTGGGGCGCTATGCAGTTATCGCTAGGGCGCCGTGTGTAAAAGGCTTCATTGCTGGAGCAGTGGGACGATGGCACTGGGGCGCTGGCCTATCGCTGACGCGGTGACTATTTGGCGCTGGGGTGCCAGATGCGACTTAAATAGGTTATTTATATTATTTCGATCACTGTTACAGCGCTGGGGCGATAATCCTCGTAGAGCCTAGGCACTGGACACATACTTTTGCGTCCTTTCTTTAAATTTCGTTCAAGTCCCTATAAATAACAATAATACACATAAATAGCTATCTATTCTCATAAAACAATTAAATATCAAAATAAAAATATGAGAAAATATATGACAATTTTGCCCTTATCACCTGTATTTGATATGACTAAGCTCTTTGAAAACATTATCACAAACCATGTTCATCTATACAAGTTATCTAAGATCGATAATATATCATTTTGACAATATTACAGTAAAGATCAACTTGTAAAATAATATAACCAATAACAATTATAATTTAACAAGAATCGCATAAAGAAACCTTTATTAAAAATATATGAAACATGAGAATTATAACCTCTGAATTATAAAAAAATAATCGATAAGAGTTTAGACACAAGTAAACTTACAAACATTTGTAAGTCTTGATAAAGACTCAAATTCTAGAAGTAAATAGATTACACATAAAAGTTCATCTCTATCCTTGCCAAGAGCTTTAGCCTAATTTATAATGCAAGTTAATGAAAAAGTATATGAGAGAATTGTAAAGAATTGAAAAATAACCATCAGCATCCTAAGGGTGTCCTTATATAGACAATAAATGAAAACATGTTTAGTAAAACTTTAATTTTAATAATTTAGGTCACCCACTCATTTACTTAGTTGCTATACCTTTTTGATAATAGAAATGATCGACATACCCTTTTTAGTCAACATGAAAGTTGTCTTATTTTGTCTCTTTTTTCCATAGCCATAAGATTCATGCAATTTGGATGAATATCCAATGAGATATAGACAAAATACCAAAGACACATCAGATTTTGACCAACTCTTTTACCAATTTGCAATACAATTTGGTCTATGATAACGATTGTTTTGGACTTTGCTATCAGCATAAGAGTTATTGAAAGTTGAGTTATTTTTTCCTAACTTCAAGAATTATACTGATTGAGTGCGTATTTTGTGAAATACAGTCCAAATACATGAGGTGAGTTAAGAAAAGCGAATTTAATCCAGTTTTGTTGTATCCCAATTTTTGGCCTATAAAATGTTAAATTTGGCTTTTTAATTATTCTTTAAGTTTATGTAAGATTTAGTCATATTACTCGAGGTTCAAGAATTTCTTCATTTCAATTTCTACATTAAGAGTTATGTTCATTTTACTAAACTTGTGCAAATAACATTCATTAATCACAATTTAAGGACAACACTTTATTTCAAATTTAAAAATACAAAAATACTAAAATTAGTGACATTATATATGGTGACTAAATCTCTTAACAAATATACATTTTATTGTGTTCATCACAGTCCCTAACTAGCTTATTGCTAGTCTATAGTAATTAAAGCATAAATTGAATATGCAAAACTACCTAAATATTTCAAGCAAAAAGCTAATTTAAGATCACTATTACTATTATGGTTTTTTTTTCCAATCATAACTTCTAAAATTATGTATATGCGAACTAAGTTGCAACTTTTTTACCTAAACTGTGACATATATAGCATTGAGAATTTCTCCAAGTAAAAGTCTCAACTCCATATCATCACAAGTGTATGACTGTTTAAAAGGTTAGAATTTCTCTCATAGAGTTGAAAAACAGTTAAGCACTCACGAAAGAGTCAACTTTAAGGACAAACATACAAACTAACATTGATCCAAAGATAGGTAAATCAATCGTTTAGAAATCAATCATTCTTGACATGCATCAGCTTTAGGACTTCAATTGTTTTGTGAGAATAATATAAATATAGTTTGGTGAGAAAACTGCCTTATAAAGTATTTATTTTATAAAATTGAATTAAGACTTTATAATTGAATGAAGATTTTATTAAACTGAATTGATTTTTTTTTTTGTATTTTTTTTTGGAGAATACAAGGAAGCACTACAAAAAAAAAAATAGTTTCTCACCAAAATATATTACACATAATTTCAAAATTCTCTTTAAATCGTCCTTTAGCTTTGTAACCAACTTATTACTTAATTTAAATAATATAATTCTAAACAAAAATTAATCAATTCAAAAGATCAATAAAAGTTCATAAGTTATTTTCTCAACCTTTCCACTTACTCGCAAAAGATAAGTGAGATTATAAAAATATATACTTAAACATAGAAATTTTTTGGTTATATACGTTGAATCATCCATTTTACCACAAAACTTAGTATTGTATTCAAAAATATTTTGAAAGTAATTCTTTAGTAACTTAAATAGAAACAATGACTCAAACCAAAAAAATTTTAAATCATACCTAGGTAGAAAAATAAATTTCTTTATACAAGAATTACCAAGACTATATGCCACAAACAACAATGCATGAAATATAAAATAAAATAATAACAAGTTAGTTAAAATACATTTCAAAAATTAGAAAACAAAACTCCTTACTCTGTTATTCTTAATCTAATTTGACCTGGAATGTGTCTTAAAAGTTTAAAAATGAACTCCTTACTTTGCCATTTTAATCAAATAAGTATATTGGACCTATCATTTTTTTTTATTGCAAAATACAACTTATGTCTACTATCATTTCCCTAAACTAGATTGAAACATTGTTCTCAATTTTTAAATAGAAAGAGATAAAGTATAAGAGACATTACCTGAAACGCCAGTTATTCAAAAGAAACAAACTTGAAAGATAATTAAGTAAATAAAAACTAAAATAATGACACTAATAAACCAAAAAGCAAGAAAATTTACAAACAAAGTGTCAGATCCAATTTTTACTTGTTATGGCTCATTGATTAATCAATCTGAGTTATTGTTGGGTTAGGTTTGTCCGTAACTGCCTGTAATTTGTCAATTGATTCTTCCGTATTGGTTGCAGATACAAAAGAATTTTGTGAGAGAAACACATTAAAGTTTAGATTTGGACAAGATTATTGAAGATTGAAGGCTTCCTAAGATTTCTTCATCTATTTCTTTCTTCTTTTTCTACTTCATTTACATTCGTTTCAAGTTTGTAATTGTGTTTTGTGTTGATTTGAACGTGAATACTTTTATGAATATTTGGATGGATGTATCAAGACAAAAACAAATAAAATGAAATTAAAAAAAAAAATTTATGAGTTAATAGATGATTACTAGTTGTTCTCAAAGATTGTATTGTCTATAATTTTAGAAAATCTTTAAATACTATGAATATTCAATATTCCTAATCATTATGCTTATTTCACCCTACAAGTGATTACTTGGTGTGTGTGTGTGTATGTATAATCGCTATTATCATTTAAATGCACATGGAATGGTTTATGCCTACAAGAAGAGATATGATTTTTACACAATTTCTTTTTAAACTTACACTCCAAAGGCTAGCTTTTCATATCATTCTCCACTAATGTAAGAACAAACATGATTAGGGATCAAATAGGACTTTAATAAGCTTATAATGTATGATTAGAGTGAAGGTAGGATTATATGGATTCATTTTCAATTCAAATCACATCATAAACGTACATTGCTTTTGATCATCAAACTTTTTGTCTCATTTCCAAAGAATACCTCCAAACTTAATTTTAAACTTTCTTTGTTGCTCTTTATTATCAATTTTTTAAAATAAGAGCATATACATTTTTCTTTTCTTGCTTTTCTTACCTTTTTTTATACCAACATGATATTTCAAATCACTAAACCCCTAAACTTAGAATTTTTCAACAGTTTTGAATAAATAATAACCATAACTATTATGCTTATGGTGTGAGGGGTGATAATAATAGAACAATATATAAAGGTTATTAGGTTATTGTGGTTAACAAAGAAATATTGTCATTAGGGTCAAAATGGGTGACTATGGATAGAATTATATTTCAGTAGGCTCGAAAGGCTCAAACGATCCAAAAATATCCTAAAATCACTTCTTTAATCATATATGTCTAGGATTTCACCTCAAGGGATAATCAAACAAGTTCTAGAGTGTTCTTGAGACCTTTTGTGTTCTTGTTGTGTATAAACTTCTTCTAGGTCAACAACTAACTTAGTAATTCAACTATGTGCTCAATGTGTTTAAAGTAATCATAAATAAGATAAAACATGTAATTTAGATCAAACATATGAACAAACATAGCATCTATTGATTCATAAAAATTATAGTTTCTACGCTCAGTTTTATCATGGATTAATAATCATCTTAAACCCCCAAACAGACCACAAAACATATAACTTACAAAAAAACATTTACACTAAAAATAATTGTAGTAAATAAGTAAATCTAAAAAAAAGCATATAATTAAGTGAAGCAATTTAAAAATGTGAAAGTGTTTCCCTCCCCTAAATCTAATTCATGACATCTCCTCATGGTATCAACAAAATTAAAAAAATGAACTACTTCCCTGACTGATTGTTGAGACTTCACCTACATCGTCATAATGTTCGTATCATCCTCTAAGCATAGGTTGTTTTTCATCTTATTGCATTTATATTTCAATGTAGCAGTAACTCTTTCACCAAATTCAAATGTCCAACAAATTTTGTTTTTTATTTCTTACCATGACAGTAATATTAATCACCTTAAACAACTACAATGTATTGTAATTCAAGTGTAAATAAATTCAAACACTTCCTAATCATTTACAAATATAAAACTCAACCAACAATTCACTCTACAACTCAATTTACTATTAGTACTCCACACTATAGTTCACACACTACCACAATAAGTATTTCATCATAATTAAATGTAAGGATACAAAAATATGTACATTGGATAATAAATCCATTAATCTCAAATTGAGAATGCCCTTTGAATTTTTGATGAAATCTTCATTTTTTTTTGTAAAAATTAGAGTTAATAGTAGATGTAATTATATTTTTGATGTGTTTTTGGTGGTTGTTTTATAGTGAATTTGAATTGAGAATGTTGAATTTAGGTGAATTGAAGAGTTAGGGTTGAAAGGGCTTAGGGTTTTGAAATGTGGGAGGGGGGAAATGAGAAACAATTGCAAAATATGGGGAAAATGAAAAAAAAAAGTTCATGTGCTTAGGAAATTCCCAAGCACCAACCCTGCGGCACTAACTTTCTAGAATGGGTACCAAAGACCCCTATCTCTCATATATATATATATATATATATTTTCTTGCTTTTGTTTATTTATTATTTATTTTTTTTTGGTTGTTTTTCTAATAGCCACACATGTTTTTTTTCTCCTTTTTTCAACAAAACAAAAACACAAAATTTAAAGAAAATACAATTACCTTGGGTTGCCTCTCAAGTAGTGCTTAATTTAATGTCGTCAGTATGACGTTTTCCTTTTTTGACTTGTAGTGGATCATACCACATAACTGAATCAATTTCAATTGGCGCCTATTAATAATGTTATTCATTTTCTTTGATTTCTATAGTTCGATAAAAAAGTTTTTAAAGAACTATTCCAATCACCTTACTTTGAGTCTCATCGGAAAGATTTTAATCTTAAATTAGATGGTTAAATCTCATTGGCTAATATTTATTGGCTGCTCATTGATGAGCTTGTTTCACCACTTTTTGGTATTTAATTTATGCAACATTATTTCTTTATGCGCATGATTCATGATGGCTTCCATTATTGCAGTTTTTGAGGTGGTTATGCTTCATTTAGAATTACTATATCAATTTTAAAGCAATTGGAAAATTTCTTGGAAATATATAGATCACGGTTCTTTATTTCAAACTTCTTGGACAATGGAACTGGTGAAGTGTAATAGCTCAAAAAACTATATTGTTGTAATTCTTCTTCAGGTGCTCTTTCTTCTACTTCTAAATATACCTTATCTATGTGATAAACCTCCTCTGATTTAGTCAATACACTGGTTGTATGTTGCTCTATCCAATTCTCCATAATGATTGCCTTATAGTGTTCAACATTTTTTATTAGACAAATTTTAGAGTTGCTCGATAATGCATCTCGAGGATGATCATAGCCAACATTTACAATTTGCTCTACCCGCTTCTTTAACATCTGCAGAGAAGTAGATTGGCTATGTAACAATTCATTTGTCCTCTATACATGTTGGAACATATCATCTAATGAGGATTCATTCTCAAGTTACTGCTACTAAGTTTCAGTTAGGATTACAAGAAGATTCAATTGAATTAGAGTTTCCTCTTGATTGTTATTCCAATATGCTATTCCCACATTTCGGATAATTGGCATCAAAATTTGGGTTATGCTATTACTGGTAATAAATTTCAGGATAATGTGTAGGTTTTGTGCATTGTCCATTTAGATCGTTACCACCATAAAAATTATAGTAATTTGTGCTACTTTCTCAATAATGTTATTTAGAGCAACACTATCAATTGTCCATTGAGAATCATTGAAGTCCATCACCTCTAATAAGTTATAAGCTTCATCAACAAACTTATTCATAAATGAACCCCTTGCAGTAGCATCAATTATGATCCTTCAATGTCTAACTACACCATTGTAAAAATTTACACAAGTAGCCATTTTAAGATGCCATGGTGTGGACATTTTCTTAGCAATTCTTGAAACATTTCCCAAGCTTCATATAATGATTCAACATCATTCTATACAAATGAAGTTATGGCTCTTATCATCTCGTGGTTTTTATCGGTGGAAAGAATTTGGGAAGAAATTTCTACATTAACTCATCCCACGTTGTTAAGACCTCGGTAATAATGATCTTAACAAGTTCTTTGCTCTATGCCAAAGTAAAAAAGTAAACAAATGGAGCAGTATTGCATTGTTTGGTACTCTATTGTATTTGTACAAATAATAAATTTTTAAGAAATTGATGATGTGCTCAATCGGATCCTTATTTGGCAGTCCACTAAACTACACTGAAGCTTTCAATAATTGTATCATCTCCAGTTGGCTTTTAAGGTGTTCGACATCAATAATAGGTTTTTGAATGCTAGAATGGATGTCGCTTATTCATGGTACTGCAAAATTCCATAATAAACTTGGTGTTTAAGCTATCATAAATCATTAAAAAAATACTAAAAAAATAGAAATGAAATGAATTAAATGCAATTGTACAATAACAGAAAAAATATGCTTGAATTAAGAATCAGATAGATTAATATTAGTATCAACAAGAATAATAGACAATTCTCCAACAACAATGGTAAAACATTGTTGTGTATTTTGTATGTATATGCTTTAAATGCAAGTGCGCGATATTGCAACAAGTAATATATGATGAGAGAGTATCATTCTCATGAAAAATTGTATTATTACTTGCTAAGTACTAAAATCGTGTCCTCCCACTTTTATTCAAACTAGTGATATTTCAATGTGTTGATAATTAAATAAACTAAATAATTAAACTAATGATAGAGATAAAAGGGAAATGATTATAAACACTCTAAATGATTAAACATCTATGATTATAATTATCTCTCACTATAATACACTTGAATTCAATTGTTACCCTTAATCTATCAATATGATTTGTTAACTGAAAACTCTAATGTATTCATAAGCCTCTTTCGACGATCAAGTGATTATACCTCAATTAATCAATTATTTATATTCCTGTAATAATTATATTGAATTGAGATTCATTAAGAGTAGGTTCCATAAGTGGTTAAATATGTCATATGAGTATATTCCTATCTTATACAGAACTCATGCTTTTATATAATGATCATACATTGATCTATCATGACTAATACAAAATTTCCTTTTCCAAGTTCATTAAGGTTCTCAAATCAATTTAATACATTGTTATGTACTTAGAAGCATTAAGCATATAATAGATTGAACAAATTAATAATGACATTATGAAAATGGTAAACAATCAATTCAAGCTACATATTGAGTTCAAATCATAATTCTAGTTATATGAAATTGAGTCAAGATAATAAACAAAGTTTTGGAATAATAATCAACAAGCATGATGAAGAAAAACATTTGAATAAATAAAACAATAAGATGAAGAAATCCCTTGTTCTAAAGTTTTATTCTTGATTGATGCAGAAATCTTTCATTCAAGCTCTTGAATCTTAATCCAAACTATGAAAGGCAGTGTTAATCTTGTCCCCAAGTTGTTCTCTTTTGAAATGGTTGAATAGTGGTCATTTTATAAGCTTAGGACGACAAAAAATAAGGCTAATTTTTACTTTTAAAAAATCAGCATTTTTTACCTTTCAAAGACTCACATTTTGGATGAATAATGACCCCAAGCACTGTTTATGATACTATTGAAATATATTGTTTATAGTCACTATTCATATATATTATTTATACATATTGTTCAATAATATTCAAACTGGAAATTTTTTAAGATTTGGCACTGCGGCATTGGATTCTAATGCTGCAGCGCTGGAACCTGGGTTTCTGGATGAATAGTGCCTAAAGTATTATTCACGTGTAATGTACACTGGGCACTATTCATAAATCACTAATTATATTTTGAGCATTTTGATCCATTCTCAGATTTTTGTCCCAAACAGCTCCGTTTGCATCTGGTTTTTAGTATTCTCGTGCCGATAGTCTTTAAACCTATAAAATAATATTAACATGCATAAATTGCCAAATTATTTAGATAAATTGAGCAAACGTTAAATTTAGGAGGATAAAATATCTCAACAAGAATATTTTAAGAATATTACAGAAGGACCCTCATAAGAAATAAGCCTTCCACAATTTTGAGAACCTCATCATTTAGATTGAGGTAGCTTAACTCCTCTTAAAGGCTAACTAAAATTTGATCAATTACCACAACTCAACACTAAATGACTTCATCACCGAAATTTTTCACTTTTAATTCTGCATATCTTTGAAATTTTTTAAAAAGTTCCACCTATACTTGAATTGAGATTACTGTGAACTTGAATCATAGAACCTATCCGATTTAAACTATGAAAAGGAACTAACCATGCGTCATGCAAAACATTCTATGATTAAAATGCTTTCTAATTTTTATATATTTTAAAGGCTAACAGTTTCTATTTCCAAATCTATGAACATACCAGAAATTTTCTATGGGGGTAATTAAACCCTAAACATGGAAACTATGGTTCTCAGATTATAGTAACAGGCAAAAGCATCCACATCCTTGTTACAAAGAGACAGCAAAAAATAATCCTTACTATCGTTACATAAAGATAGCCAAAAGTAATCCACATTATCATTATGAGGAGATGGCTAAAAGCAATCTTCATTGTCGTTACACAGAGACGGCAAAAAATAATCTACATCGCCGTTACAAAGAGAGGACATAAAGCAATCTTCACTGTCATTATGAGGAGATAACCAAAAGCAATCTTCATTGTCGTTATGAGGAGACGGCCAAAAGTAATCCTTACCGCTGTTATGTGGAGACAATCAAAAGCAATCCATGATACCATTACTGATGTATGCAACAAGAGCTAAACACAAGTGCACACTATCGTATTAAGTAATATATGATTGAGGTCCAGATATTGTTCCTATAAGAACTATCTAATCTACTTCTTACAATCAAGTACTAAAATTAATTCTACTTAACTTTCATTCAGATGATTCAAAAGACAATTTTTTTTCTTCTAATTATCCATAATTCTATCAAATTAAACCTAATATTAATCAAAAGCTACAAAGGATGAATTTAATAATCAAAAGGAATTTAGAGTTTCGACTTATCGCTTAATATTTCATTGGACTTATTAATCTCTTAATTAATTATTGAATAGCAATTGTTGGCTAGACTCTAATCTTATCATAAGCCTATGTCGAAGGTCGAGTGATTATATTGTATCCTAACAATTACTTATATATCTTTGGTAATCTGAATAAGATATAACTTGTTAAAAACAAGTCTAAATAATATCATACATACCATGTTGGTATATTTATATTCTATATGAAACTTAGCTGTCATATAACCTATGATCATGCTTTAAACTATCATAGGCTAAACCTATAAATTATTCTTTCGAGTTCATTATGGTTCCTCAATCATTCAAAATATTGGCTAGATATAATGCAAGCATTAAACACAAGATAAAATGAATGAATGAATTATATACATTAAGTTCATAAACTAAAAGTCAATAAAAATCAACTACATATTAGGTTCAATAGTTTAACCCTAGATAAAAATAATTTAGCTCATAAAAAATTCAAGAGTATCAAAGTAATGTATCAAAGACATCATGAGTAAGATCATAAAAACAAGAGTAGATAAGAAATAATATAAAGATATAACCAGGATCGTTTCTCTCTTGCTCTTGACTTGATTGCACAATTCTTGATCTTGAATCTTCAATTTCTTACATTGATCTCTTGTAATTGTGATGTGTATTGTTTACCCTAGGTTTGCCTATGATATTCTCTGTGATTTAGCTCAGAAAAGAGTGCTTTTATAAGCCTTCGTAACCCTAGGGTAGTGACAATTTCTTTTGTCATATGGGCACTATAATGCCCAGACCTAGAAAATGTTGAATGTTGGAAACCTCATGGGTGTCGTGGCACTAAGGTTAGCTTAAACATCACAGCGCCTAAGCAATGTAGCTGGTTTCATCGATTTTTCACTATTTTGTCTCGAATCTTCACGCCTTAGTTTGTAAACCTATATATGATCAAACACAACAAATAAATAGCCAAATATTCTTTATTTGGAGCAAAAATAAAGTCCAAAATGATACATGCTTTTCTCAATGTGCTAAAAAATAAGTGATAAAAAATAAAGTCAAATTCAGTTCAAAATTTTTTATATGTGAGTAATCTCAAGTGTTTATTGTTTTTTAGGGACTTGTAAAATAAAATTCAGCCAATATTCTATTTGTTATCATGAACTAATGATTATCAACTCAACCAAGAACTAACTATTAAAAAAAAATTAACACACAAGATAACTAATCAATTAATGCAACAAAATAAACATAAGTTATGTGTTTTTCACCCCTAAACCTAAATTAAACATTATCCCCAATGTCAAAAAATTAAGAATTGAGAGTAAGAAACTTCTCTAATACATGAAATTGAAGCAATGTAGTGTTGTTGTCTTGATATGACTGTGTTTCTCCTTGGCTCCTAATGTTTGCAATTACTTATGCTACTTCCTTGAATGCTCGACTTGCTATTGTATTCTTAAGAAGAAAAGAAAATAAAGTAACTAAAACTAAAATTAAGTAAACATAAAATAAAAATTGCTTAGGTTGCCTCTCAAGAAGCGCTTGACATCATTTGCTTGATGGGGCTCTTCTTCTTCTTATGATGAATCAAAGATAATGAAGGAAGTATCTTTGTATGTATTCTTGTCTTTAGCTCTCATCTCTTTAAGCTTTTACAGCCTAGCAATTAATCATTGGGCGGTTTCTTTGGTTTCATTCTCCTTGTGTCTCTTTAGAAAGACTTTAATCTTAGACCAGAGAAGTGATTCTTTTAAGCCCTTCTCTCTAATTCTTTATTCATAGTTTTTCTCCTCCTTCTTCTTTCTTTTCCTCCTATGTTTCAAAGCCTTTTTTTTATGTGAGGATTCAATGTATCCAAGTCTTTGAGCTGTCGAAATTTTTGCTTAGGGTGCTTTACATCTATGATGAAACAGTCTTCATTCTCATTTGGCAAATTGATCTTCGTGAATACTTTGAATGTGTAGTGTCATCTTACACCTTCATGGTCAACTCTATTTTTTGTACATCAATAACCATTCGTCCTGTGGCTAAGAAAGGTTTTCCAAGAATGTTAGGGATCTCTTTGTCTTTCTTCATGTCTAGAACGACAAAATTAGTAGGGAAGATAAACTTATCCACCTTTACTAGTACATCCTCTATGACTCCTTTAAGATAGGCGAGAGATCTATCAACAAGTTGTAGTGTGACATTAATAGGTTTTACTTCTCGTAAGCCTAATTTCTTGTAGATAAAGAGAGGTATGAGATTAATATTAGCTCCTAGATAATATAGTGCTTTTTCTAAAATCATGATTTCCAATTGAGTACGGTATGGTAAAACTCAAGGGATCTTTAAGCTTAGGAGGTAGCTTCTTTTGAAGGATGTCGCTACACTTCTTTGTTAAGACTATAGTCTTATAATCCTCCAATTTCTTTTTCTTCTAAAGGACACTCTTTATGAACTTGATGTAACTAGACATTTGTTCAAGCACATCTACAAAAGGAAGATTAATATGTAATTCTTTAAAAAATTTAAGAAAATTGGAAAACTGCTTATCTAGTTTCTTCTTCTACAGCATCTGAGGAAAGAGTGGTGTTGAGGTGAATGACGGAACTAGGCTGTTCTACATATTGCTACTAGTATTTTCTGCTGTGTTTTCACTTTTCTCCATTTCAAGATTTTGCTACATTTGTATGCCAGTTTCTATACTTTTTGCATTTTTTTGCTGCCTATATTTTATTTTTGCACTTTTTAGACTAGTTTGTTGTAGAGTTTTAGTTTTTGTACTTGATTTATACCTCTGTATCCTTTGAGGAAAAGGTACAGATGGTCTATATGATTACACTTCATCTTGCTGCACTACATTCTCCTTTTTTTTTTTATATTTATAAGTAATGGTTTAGAGGTGTTGTCTTGTAAGACCTTACCACATCTCAAAGAGACGGCTTGGCATTGCTCTATATTTCTTCATGGGTTGGCTATAGTGACACTTGATAGAGCTCTTTGAGGTCACTTGTTAATTGTAACAGCAAGTTATATCACTTAAACCTCTAAATTCTTCAAAGTTGTTGAATAATTTGTATGATGACGTTATTTGACTTCATGTAATGTATAAGAATATCTTCCAATGATGGCTTCTTCTTTTACGATGGTTGGAATCATCAGGGATTCATTGGTCTAGATAACTTTCTTTGGTTATTGCACCAAGAGAAGTTTAGATGATCTCTTTGCTCATGATTATAAAAATTTGATTGTGGGTTATATTGTTGTCAGTTGAAGTTTCCCACATAATTCACTGATTCCATGCACCATTCATTCATGTGGTTGTCACAAAAAAAAGTCATAAGTCACTTATTGAATCTTAACGATGTTCAATGTATCAAACTTCTTAGATAGCATGTTGATTTGCAGTACCAATGCATTGAATGCATCTATCTCATGCACACCAGTGACTTTCTTAGGGTTAATGCTCTTAGTTGGCCATTGGTAACTGTTGGACACCATATCCTCTAGTAGATCATAAGCCTTATCTATAGACTTATTCATTAAAGCTGCTCTAGTAGTGGTATCTATAATAGTCCTTAAATAGCCCACTAGTCCATTATAGAACGTTTAGACTAATAGCCATTTAGGGACTTTATAATGAAGACACTTCTTCAACATGTCTTTGAAGTGCTCCTATGCCCCATATAATGACTTACCATTAATTTAGGCAAATAAGGTGATGTCATTTCTCATCTTTGTTATTTTTTCTGGTGGGAAAAACTTTGCTAGAAACTTCTGTATTAAGTCATCCTATATTGATAGATTCAGATGGCAATGATATTAACCAATTTTTGCCCTTGTCCCTTAAGGAGAAAAGGAACAATCTAAGTCGAATGACATCGTTTTAGACTCTATTGTACTTGAATGTATTACAAATCTTTAAGAAATTCACGATGTGCATGTTGGGATCATCATTGGGAGCACTACTGAACTGTACAGACTCTTTCAACATCTGAATTGTACTTGACTTTATCTTAAAATTGTTTGCATTGACGGTTGGTCGTTAAATACTAGATTGAACATCATCTGCAATAGGGAATGTATAATCTTTTAATTCTATTTGTGATAACATAGGCTCAAACATAGGATTATTGATGTGATCATTGTTTTTCTTTATGTTTAAATATCGATTTCGTTTACGTCGAAGCCTATGCAATGTTCTTTTGATCTCATATCAAAAGAAGTCAATTTTGCACTTTTGTTCTTCGCATGAACTGTCAAAATACAAAATAAAAAACAAATCAAAGTAAAAAGAAAAAAAAAATCTGCATTAAAAGTAAAGTATTTTGGTATTAGTATTGATGTATGCAATAATAGCTAAGTCTAAGTGCACGTTATCGTATCAAGTAATATAGGATTGAAGTCTATATATCGTTCCCATATGGACTATTTAATCTATTTCTTACAATCAAGTACTAAAATTAATTATACTTAACATTTATTCAGATGAATCAAAAGAAAAAAATTATCTAATTACCCTAATTATATCAAATTAAACCTAATATTAATCAAAAGCAACAAAGGTTGAATTCACTAATCAAAAGGAATATAGGGTTTCAATTTATCCCCTAATATTTTATTAGACTTATTAATCTCTTAGTTAATTCCTTAATAATAATTATTGGCTAGACTATATTATCTCATCACATACCTCTGTTGATGGTCGAGGAATTATATTAAACTTTAACAATTATCTATATATCTATGGTACTCCGAATAGGATATAACTCATTAAGAATGGGTCTAAATAATACTACACATGTCATCTAGGTATATTTCTATCATACATGGAACTCATAGTTATCACTCTATAATCATGCATCAAATTATCATAGGCTACACATATAAATTCCTCTTTTGGATTCATTATGGTTCCTCAATCATTAAAAATATTGGCCAGATATAATGAAAGCATTAAACACAAGATAGAATGAATGAATTGTATATATTAAGTTCATAAACTAAGAGTCAATAAAATCCAACTATATATTAGATTCAATAGTCTAACCCTAGATAAAAAGAATTTAGCTCATAACAAATTCAAGAGTATCAAAGTAATGAATCAAAGACAACATAAGCAAGATCATAATAACAAAAGTAGATAAGAAATAACATAAGGAGAAGCCCTAGATTGCTTCTCTCTAGCTATTGACTTGATTGTACAATTCTTGATCTTGAATTTTTAATTTCTTGCTTTGATCTCTTGTAATTGTGATGTGTATTGTTTGCCTTAGATTTGCCTATGATATTCTCTATGTTTTGGCTCAGGAAAGAATGCTTTTATAGGCCTCTTTAACCCTAGAGTAGTGGGGCTTTGAATCTAAGTTGCAATAGGACATTTTAGAGGGGTTTAGGCGCCGCGGCGCATAGACCTAGAAATGGTCGAATGTTGGAAACCTCCTAGGCACCGTGGCACTGAGGTTAGATGACACGATGTCCAACTTTCAACCCATGACGTTGTGGCGTCCAGCTATTGGCGCCTATGCAATGTTACTGGTTCCATCAATATTTTTTAGTTTTAAGTCTGTTTCGTGTCCGTTTCACGTCTGTTTTATCTTGAATCTTCACGCTTGGTTTATAAACTTATATATAATCAGACACAATAAATAAATAGCCAAATACTCTTAATTGTGAGCAAAACGTATGTCTGGAATGATAGATATATTAGCCTATATAAACCCTTATCAATTATGAAGAGATGATCAAAAGTAATCCACATTGTCATTATATAGAGATGACCAAAATCAATCATCTCAACTGTTATATGGAGACCAAAAGAAATCCACACTGTTGTTATAAGGAGATGGCAAAAAAAATTCATCATCGTTGTTATGTAGAGATGGCCAAAAGCAATCCACGCTACTATTATATAGAGATGACCAAAAAACAGTTGGATATTGAGTGTGTGACATACGAGTGTATACATAATTTTAAAAATTACTATATGCAGCGCATGTTAATAAATACACCCAATTTAACAATTAATTACATATATCACATATATGGCCAAGTTTAACTATTATACAAAATACACATGATGAACAGTTGTATTTAAAAATATTATGTAAAAACATTTACCTAATAAAGGTAGCTTTACAAATTCTTCAAGTCCTCCAACAATCCATGTGAAGAGCTCACCTTGAAGGATATGTTGAACAATTCTAGTCCATAATGGTTTGGTGGGATTAAGGAGCTAGAATGGTAGCTTAGTTTTAGAATTTCCAACAATATGTGTTCAAACTCTTTGAACACAATTTTGTTTATTAAATGGAGATAATAAATACATTACATACAACTCTTGTATTAATTATAAATATTGTACATACAACTCTTGTATTGTTCTTAGAAATAATTTTCATATGATAATTATTTTACACAACTCTTGTTTAATATAATTATCTTTTTCTCCATTTTCCTTTTATTCATTATAAACCATCCATTAAAGAAGGAGATGAAGTGAAGTTTGTTTATTTTCCAACACTTGAAAGAACAAAAACCAAAACTCTTTTTTTTCTCTCTTACCTTGTCATTGTCGAATTTTTCTCCAAATTGAATGAATCAATTCAATTATTTTGCCAAATTTTGTTTTTGTTATTCAACATTTTGATTAAACAAAAACAAGTGCTCCACTAATTTTATTGTTGGTCTCCCACTTAAGATTAATTTAACCAAGCAATAGATTAATGACCACCTAAATTAATATTTACCTAACAAATATAATTACTTTAATTATAATGAATAAATAAATGGCCAACATCTAGGCCGCTCATTGTATTAAAATACAATGCGATGATAAACTTATTTTAATATTATCTAATAATATAAAATTAAATATAAAATTTAATTATTCAAAACAATTTTGAATAATTACTTTTTACCTTACGAGATTTTACTACCAAGGTTAAATGGTAAAACTAAGGTAAAATTAAATCATGGACCAAATTGTGCCACTTGTTAATATCCTATTAATTAACAATGGTTGTTAATTAATTGAGTGATTTACTTAACAATTAAGTCTTGACAAATATATATCCCGAGGGATCCTGAAATAATTATCTTATTTTGCTGAAATTTATTAAATCAAATTATTCAATCCAATCTGCAACTCTAGTGCTCAACGAGTACACTTCATATTGTGAGACTCTCTAGGTCCACACCTGATTTGTCATATGAAGCTCCTCTATACGTCCGTGAATGATGCCCTATACACACGTTACGGATATTACAAATCAACGTGTTAGACAATGCAAATTGAGGTTATTGCATATTCGTATAATCCCTCAATTAATTATATCCTTGAAGAGCAGAGATATAGATCACCACCATCAAATCTCTATTTGCTCAACCATGAACTTATCTCCAGATTTATATTTCATTAAATAATCTCCACAAACACTTTTGTGATATTGTTTATTCCTTCGGAATATATTTTTTGAGGTTTATGCTTGTGGTTATAAGACTTTTTGAAATACAATCTCGGAGCATCAGGATATACAAGCCACTCATATAAGCTGATGGATCCCATATCTATGCACACCGGACTATATCCAGCGATACCCAGCGGTCAGACCATGAAAGGTTTGACATATATAGAACCAAAGCATAGTGGATCACTCACAAGCCCACCGTGGTGCTTAGGTCAAAGGATCACAAATACTACTCAACTCGAAAGACCTTCTATTGACGGCTTCATGAGATGTCTATTGGAGGTTCTCGTGATTTGTTCAATACTCAGTTCTCAATGAATACCTGCATCTCTATACAAGCTTCCACTAAGCTCATGGTTTGCTAAGACTAACCATCTGGACCATCCAAATATAAACATACACTAATCTATATTAATGGGTTTCACTGATAGACCTGTATCGATGAAATTAGATTAGGAACATTGTATTTGAGAACATACTTGCATAATGACATTTTCTAGCACCATCTGTAACTCTTTGCAGCTATGTCATTACTAATATATTCTCAAGTCATTGTCCTATTTCAGACAAGGCTCTAACTCCTTAGATTTTGCTAACTATATGAACATGCTAACTCTTAACATCACTAACTCTTAGCACTATTAACTCTTAGTACTTCTAACTATTAGCGCTGCTAACTTTTAGTACTGATCTAAACTTCTTTAAACCAGATCTGAACTCTTTCAGATCATACAATGTCTGAAACGTTACAAGCATCTTACCATTTAATAATAAATAATATTAACAATTTTATTAGAAATGATAATTGTATAAATAATATATACATATATTTATACAAAATCAGATGGCACATAAGCATAAATCCCAACAAAAACATCTACGATCATTTATAAAAAGTCTTCCCAAGAAGGATTTCGTACCTTTATGAGGAAGCACCATGATCAAAAGGTCTTCACAGGGAGAGCTCCGTGCCTCTGATCTCAAAATTATTGGCATTAACGGTTAGTCGCTGAATACTAGACTTAACACTATCTATGCTAGGGATTACATACTATTTCAATGCTTTCTGTGGTATCATAAGCTCAAAGATAGGATTGTTGATGTTATCGTGGTTGTTCTTTATGTTTAAAGATCGCTGGTGTTTATGTTGAAGTCTATGCAATGTTTATTCGATCTTAGGATCAAAAGAAGTCAAGTCAATACTTTTTACTCTTTTCATGAACTATCAAAGCAAAGTAAAAAGAAGAAGAAAATGAAACAATATAAAAAAATTAGAATTAAAAGCAAATATTTTGGTATTAATACTGATCTAAGAATAGATATAAATATTCTCTGACAACAGTGCTAAAAACTTATATACTACAATAATTAAGTGCTAGTGCACAATATCGTATCAAGTAATATAGAATTTTTAAGTCCAAGTATCATTCCTACAAGAACTATACAATTTAATTCTATTAATCAATTACTAAAATTATATATACTTAACTTTTATCCAGAAAAACCAAAATATAAATTCAATTAATTAACTTAGTTCTATCAATTTAAATCGAATCTAATTTTTAACCAAAGACAAACAAAGTGATGAATTCACTAATTAATAACAATCTAGGGTTTCAACTTATCCCTCTAATATTTTATTAGATTCATTAACCTTTTAATTAATTCATTAATACAAATTGATTAGTTAGACTCTAATCTTATCAAAAGCATTTGTCGATGGCTGAGTGACTATATTACACATTTTAACAACTACTTATATGTATATGGTAATTAGAATATAATGTAAATTATTAAGATCAAGCCTAAATCATACCATACATTCTATCTATGTATATATTTATCTTATATAGAACTCATAGTTGTTACCCTACGATATACATCAAGCTATCGTAGGCTAAACACATGAATCCTTCCATCAAGTTCATCATGGTTCCTCAATCATTCAAGATATTGGTAAGGTATCATAAAAGCATTAAACACAAGATAGAATGAATCAATTATATGTATTACGTTTATAAACTAAATATTAACAAAATCTAATTACATACTAGGTTTAATTGTCTGACCCTAAATTAAAAGAGTTTAGTTCATCGTTAAACCAAGAGTATCAAATCAATCAAACAAAGACATCATAATTAAAATATATTGATCAGAAATGAGAAAAAAAACTAATCAATAAGACGCCTCAAGTTGCTTCTCTCTTGTTTAACTTGATTAAATATTGAATTTTTAGATTTGATCTTTTGATTTGTGTTGTGAATTGTTTGTTTAAGTTTTTCTTATCTCAAAGTCTATGTTTTGGCTTTGAAAAGAGTTCTTTTATAGGTTTAATAAACCTTAGGGTTGAGGGCCTTCGAATCCAAGTCAAAATAGAACTAAAAATAGGGTCTTTTACTTATCGCACAAGCACCGCACGCTTAGATCAAGAAAATGCAAATGAGGGAGACATGATTAAACATTGTGGCACATGCTTTTTGCTAGGAACACCATGGCGTCTAGCCTTGGGGATCGTGGTGCCCAGGCCTAGATTCCTGGCTCTCAAAATTTCAGTGTAACTTCGTCATTTCTTGTCCGTTTTGCCTCTCATTTGTCTCGAATCCTCACATTTTACCTCGTGCACTTATTTATAGTAGAATATATAATTAAATAGCCAAATATTCATAAATTAGAGAAAAACCTAAGTCTTAGGTGTTAAATATAATAGTTCTTTTATGCCCATATCCGCCTCCACAGGGAAGCATCATTATCATAAGTCTTCCCATGGAGAGCTCTATGCCTTCATGAGGAAGCTGTGTGTGTTGATTATCCTAGAATGCATACATGTGCGATTGTATCCATCATTACAAAGCATACATTATATACATATTTATGCGTATACAGAAGTCCGAAAATCTAATTTCCTAAGCAATAAACATAATAAATTTTTTATGTTATCTCATAAATGAATTATAATGGTTTAATGAGCATTGCCTTGGTAAGCCTTTAGTATTTGTTTCAACAGAGTTAACTCATTGTTTCATGTGTTATCTCAACAGGTTAGAAAGAAACTAATGAGAAGAAGTTCAACTCTTTAATTAATGCTCAACCCTTGAAAAAATTAGAGCTTCTCTCTCTTTCACTCAATGGTCATGTGTCTCCACAAAAAAGAGAAAAATTCTTCTTTTTATTTGTTTCATTTGTTTTTCCTCCAATTATCAAGCTTAGGCCACACATGGTATGACAACATTTGCCACACCCATTTTTCTTTGTTTACAATAAATAAATGAAATAAAAGCATATGCATTTTAAATGGTGGGAATGAATATGGTCGGATTGTGCAACCAAAGGGAAACAATTTCCATTCCTTGCATTTCATTATTTGGCCCCAGCACTTACATTAGCCATGCTTTCATGTTTCATCTTGAATTAATTTAATATTAATTTAATCAATATTAAATCAATTAAAAACACATGCACTTATTGAAATAAATAATAATTGTTTGACTTGATTAAAATAATATCAAATATTATAATAATTATTTTATTTAATTAATAATTTAATGAATAAAATAATAATCTTGTTTGTCCAACAAATAAGGTAATTTTACTATTTTTAAGTCAAATAATAATTGACCTACAATGTGTCACGTGTCATCATCATATTAGTCAACACTATTATTAACTAATTGATATACTTAACACTTAAGTCTAGACATGTGCACATCCCCAAAGAAACAGAAACAAACATTCGGTCTGCTAAAATTTACTGGATTGAACTATTCAATCCATTATGTTGCATCAATGCACAATAAATACACTTCATATTTTAGGACTCCCTAGGTCCACACCTGATTTATCAAATGAAACTATTTCGTGAGTTCGAGCTCGATGCCCCACACATACGTTATGAATATAACAAATCAGCGCAATAGACCATACAAGTTAAGGTCATCACGCATACATATAATCCTTTCACCATCTATATCCTAAAAGAGCGGGGATATAGATCATCACTGTTAAATCCCATGCGCTCATCAGTGAACTTATCTCCAGACACATATCTTGATAAAAATTACACACAAATACCTTTGCGATATTGTTTGACCCTATGGGAAACTCTTTTCCCGAGTTAATTGTTTATGGTCATAAGTCTTTCTGAGATACAATCTCGGAGCATTCGGATATGAAACTCACCTATGTAAGCTGACGAATTCCATATTTGCACACACCGAACTCCATGAGCATCGGATCATACCCAGCTACATATAGCAGTCAAACCATAAAAGGTCTATGACATATGTGAAACCAAAGTATAGTGAATTATTTATAAATCTACCGTGATGCTGAGGTCAAAGGAAAACGTATACTACTCAACTTAAGAGGACCTACCGTTTCGGCTTTATAGGATGTCTATTGGGGTTCTCGTTGAGCCTGTTCAGTTTCAATCCTCACTAAATACCCATATGCCATACGACCTTTTGGTAAGCCCATGGTTAGCTAAGAACAACCATCTAGACCATTTAGATATCATTATACACTGATCTATAATTAAGAGTTTTACCGACAGATCTGCATCGGTGAATGAGATTAGGAACATCGTGTTTGAAAATACACGTGCATAATAATATTTCTTAGCACTTATTGCAATTTCGTACAATTATGCTATTACTGATGTACTCTCGGGTCTATATCCCATTACATACAAGATCCTAACTCTTAGATTTTGCTGACTTTTATAACCTACTAACTCTTTGTATTGCTAACTATTGACAATTATAATTCTCAGCATTACTAACTTTTAGCGCTGGTCTAAATTTCTTTAGGCCAAATCTGAACTCCTTCAGATCATACAATATTTATAACATAACAAGCACCGTGCCATTTAATTAATGAAATTAGCAATTTAATAAAATGTACTGCATAAATATTATAAAATAAAATATTTATACAAAATGGGATGGCATGTAAGCACAAATTCTAATAAACTCTCACTTGCTCTAGTGCCATTCAAAGTGGTATCTAATACCTATAGCTTTCACGTGTTTCTCAAACACCTTTAGAGTTAAGGCCTTGGTTAGTGGGTTCGCTACATTATTTACAAAGTTAACTCTATAAATTATTATATCTCCCCTAGCAAAGATCTCTATGATTATGTGGTATTTCCTCTCTACATGTTTAGATCTCTAGTGTGCTCTTGGCTCTAAGCCTTGTGCTATAGCTATATTATTGCGATAGAATAATGGGATATGATCCATCGAACTAGGTATAATTCTTAGCTTAATGATAAATTTGCGTATCCACACAGCTTCTTTCGCTACTCAGCGGCCGTAATATATTTTACTTCCGTTGTTGAATCAGTTGTAGATCTTTGTTTGGTGTTCTTCCAACTCACTGCAGCACTATTGAGGATAAATAAATATCCAAATATAGACTTTCTATCATCCGGATCAAACTAGAAGTTTGGATCTGTGTATCTCTGACTTGCAAGTCAATATCTTTATAAATTAAAATTTTGTCATTTGTACCATTAAGGTATTTAAGAACATATTTGATTGTCATCCAATGGTTGTCATCTGGATCAGATTGATACCTGCTAGTAACACATATAACCATGTTGATGTTAGGTCTAGTACACATTATAACATACATCAGGTTATGTATAGCTGATGTATATGACATGTTAGATATTCTAACTCTTTCATCTTTCGTTTGAGGTGACATTCTCCTTGAAAGATGAATACTATGTCTAGAAGGTATATTAGCCATCATATAGTTAGTAAAATTATACCTTTCTAAGATACTATCGATGTATGATGATTGAAAGAGTCCTATAAGCTTCATAGCACTATCTCTATAAAGGAAGTCTCTCACAAATCCTTCATGGAGAAGTTCTTGTTTAGATAACTCTTAACTGATTGTAACTAAGAAGACAATCATGCTCATACTGACCTTTCTATACACACAAGGTTTCTCTTCATTTTTTATAAAACCAGACCTTCTGATCATTTTATCAAAATAAAGATTCCAACTTCGAGATGCATGTTTAAGTCCATAAATAGACTTCTTCAGCTTGCATACTAGACCCACAGTTAGGCTGGATGCAAAACTTTCAGGTTATTCCATGTATATCTCTTCCTTGAGATATCCATTCAAGAATGCCATCTTTACATCCATCTGCCATATCTCAAAGTCATAATATGCAACAATCGTCAATAAAAATTTGTATTGACTTTAACATTGCTACTCGTGCAAAGGTTTTCTCATAATCAATCCCAGATAATTGAGCATAACCTTTTGCAATCAATCGAATTTTAAAGGTGTCTACCTTTCCATCGTGCCCATACTTCCGCTTGTAAATCTATTTATTACTAATATAGACTATTCATTTGAGAAGCTCAACTAAGTTCTAAACTTGATTTTGATGTTTTGAGTCAAATTCAAATTTTATGGCTTCTTATTATTTTTCTGAGTTGATGTCCAACTTCGCCTCTCAATAGGTTAAAAGATCATTTTTTTTAACTGAGAAAACTCCAAACACACATTCGGGCATCTAACTATATCTGGTAGGTGGTCTGACATCCTCTCTGACCTACGTGGTGGGTGTGTTAAATGTATTCTACTCGATTGAACTTGAGGTTCCATTTCTGGTTCATTTTGGTTTTGATTGGCTTCATCAAGCTCAATCTTTCTACAAACTCCACGATCTATGAGAAACTCGTTATCAAAGAAAGTGACATATTGATAGACGAACATGTTTCATTCTTCTAGATCATAAAATTGGTATCCCATTAAATTCTTGGGATACTTAACGAACTGGTACTTGTACCCCTAGGGTGCAAGCTTATTATGTTGCGTAACGTTTACATAAGCAGGACAACCCTAAATCTTAAAATATTTAAAACTTGGTTTCTTTCCTCTCAGCATCTCATGTGGAATGGTTAGAACAGCTTTAGATAGAACTCTGTTTAATATATAAGCAGTAGTATCAAGAGCATATCCTTATAGATATTTTGAAAGATCGGTAAAGCTCATTATTGATTGGACTATATCCAATAAAGTTTGACTCCTCATTTTCGAAACATCATTGTGTTATGGATTACCTAGAGGAATATATTGAGCAAGAATCCCATTCTCCTTTAAATAATCAATAAAATCACTACTCATGTACTCACTATCTCGATCTGATCGAAGATATTTGACGTACATGCCAGTTTATTTCTCTACCTCAAGTCTAAACTCTTTGAACTTTTCAAAGGTTTCTGACTTGTGTTTCATAAGAAATATGTACCCGTATTGTGTATTGTGATAAATGATCAATAAAGGTTACAAAGTATTGAAATTCACCCATTGTAGTATAATTCATTAGACCGCATACATCACTATGCACTAGTTCTAATAAATTAGTGGCACAGTGCCCAACACCAGTAAATGGAGATTTGATCATTTTCCTTTGAATACAAGATTCACAAACTAGGTAAGGTTCTTTAATCAGATAATGTATCCGACCATCCTAAATCAGACGGGTTAAATATCTCATGCCTACGTGACCTAATCTCATACGCCATAGTTCTATATCATTTAAAGTTTTCGAATTGTTACTTGTGTTACCCTATAGATTCATGACATTTTTAGTTAAATCTAAAATATATTTTCCATTAATTAATTGACATTGAGCTAACAAAACATCAAACATATCACATAAATATAAGGAATGGTTCCTAATATACACATGGTGCCCTTCACTGTCAAGTACAAGAAGGGAGATAATTTGTTTGATACATGAGGGTACAAATCATAGTTATGCAATACAACTATTTTATTATTAGGGAGAATCAAGTTAAAATGTCCAACAGCCTTAATCCGTAAGAGATCACCATTTCCTACTCAAAGCTATACCTCTTCCGGTTGCAACCATTTAATTTCTTTCAGACCCTGCAACGCATTCCAGATGTGAGAAGGAGATGCAATATCAATACCTAGCTTGTACTAGCATCAAATGCTAAAAAAATGTAAATAATGAGTAAGCATATACTTGTGGGAGTCTTCTTTGCTATGGTAAGGTATTTGGGGCAGTTCTTTTTCCTGTGCCCATCCTCGCTGCAGTGAAAATATTTTTCTTTTACTTTTGCCTTCTCTTATGGCTTAAATATCTATCACTATTGAGGACTAATCTTGGGTGTTTGCTTTACTTTCTTTTTCTTCTTCCTTTTGGACTTCTTAGAAGCTATTAGGATAGAAGATGAAGAACCTTAGGTATAGAGGACCGTGCCCTATTTGCTCATGTCCTCCTGAGCTGTCTTAAGCATATTATACAAATTAATGTAGGTAGGGGTCAAACCTTGCATGTTGAAGTTCATGATAAACTACGCAAATGACCCAGGCAGCGACTAGAGAATTAAGTTGTTCCCCAAATTATTATTCAGAGAAATATCTATGCTTTTAAGCCTCTATTAATCATATCATCTTAAGGACATAAGGGCTCACTGGGCTCCTATAAGAAAGTTTGGCCTGAAAGAAAGTATTGGCAATACTATAAATCTTGACCTGAGGTCAATCACCAAAGAGCTCCTTCAGATGGAATATAATTCTGCTAGTGTTAGAATTTGTGCTTATGTGTCATTCTTGTTTGTATGAATATTTATTTTGTAATCTTTATACAATGAATATTTTATTAAATCGCTAATAACCTTTATTAAATGGTACTAAAGCTTGTAACATTATAGACATTATATGATCTGAAGGAGTTCAGATCTGGTTTAAAGGAGTTTAGACCAGTGCTAAGAGTTAGTAATGTTGAGAGTTATAAATGCTAAAAGTTACCACTATTAAGAGTTAGCAAGTTATAAGAGTAAATGAGTCTAAAGAGTTAGAACACTGTCTATAATAGGATAAAGACCTAAGATTATACTTAAAATGACATAGTTGCAAAGAGTTACAAAAAGTGCTAAGAAATGTCATTATGTAAGTATGTTCTCAAACATAGTATTTCTGATCTAAGTTCACCAATTCTAGTCTATCGACGAATCACTATTATATAGATCAGTATATGTCTATGTCTGTATTGTACAGATGATTGTTCTTAATTGACCATGAGTTTAGTGGAAGCTTGTATAGACTTATAGGTATTTAGTCAGGACTAGATATTGATCAGACTCACGAGGACCTTAATAGATATCCTATGAATCTGTCTAATAAAGGTCCTCCCGAGTTAAGTAGTATTAGTGGTTCTTCGACCCGAGCCCCATGGTGAACTTATGGGTAATCCACCATACTTTGGTTCCATATATGTCAGAGACCTTTCATGGTCTGACCGCTACGTGTCGTTGGGTATAGTTTGATGCTCATAGAGTTTGGTGTGAGTAAAGATCTGTCAGCTCACATAGATGGGTTGTATATCTGATGCTTCAAGATTATATCTTACAAAGTCTTATGGCCATAAACAATAAACTTGGAAAAAGAGTTTCCTACATGGTTGAACAATATAGAAAAAATGTTTGCGTATATTGTTCACTAAAATATGAATCTAGAGATAAGTTCACGAATGAGTTTATAGGGATTTGACGGCGATGATCTATATCCATTCCATCTAGGTTATAATGACAGAAGGATTATATGAATATGTAGTAAACTCAACATGTATGGTCTAATGCGTTGATTTGTAATATCTATGACGTATGCGTGGGGCATTGATCACAGACTTATGGAATAGTTCCATTTGACGAATCAAGCGTTGACCTAGGGATTCCCAATATAAAATGTACTCTTTGTGTACTTGGGTACCATACCATATTGAATAGTTTAATACAGTAAAATATGACAATTTACTATGGTTAAGTTAACTAAAGTATATTGTTAAATGGTAGAACCCACTTTAGGTTAACTTGGTAATCTAGTAAGGACATAAACGTAATTTTATTTAATAATTATTTAATTGTTAACTAATTAAATTAAATATTTATTTATTTAATTGTTAAATAAATAATTTAACTTAACTATGGTTAAAAGTTAACTATATGATTAAGTAAAGTTAACTTTACTTAATGATTAAGTAAAGGTTAATCTAACCATAGTTAAATTAGTTAACTAAAGTTAGATTATTTAAATATTTATTTAACTTAAGGATTAAGTTAAACTAACCTAACTAGAGTTAAATATTAACTATGATTAGGTTAGGTTAAATGTAAATTTAAATTAAGTGAAATTAAATTCATTTATATATATTTGCAAAATGAAACAAAATTCCATAAGTTAAGATTATTTTTGCTAAGTGTTTGGCTAGTCAAAATAAAAGAGAAAGAGAAAGAAAAATTGTTTTTTTATTTTAAATTCAATTGTTGAATTTAAAATCAAGTTTTCTTTTTATTAGGCTAAAAACCAATTAACCAAAAATAATTGTTTCATTTAATTGATTAAGTGTTAATCAAAGGAAAATACAAAAAACTTAAGTTTAATTTATTAAACAATTTGCTGGATTAACATGCTGCCATTCTAGATAATTAATCCCACCCTTGTTGATTACTAGGATTGACAAAGTTTGCATTTCAGGTGGACTTCAAGCAATTTTGATCCAAAGGCTTCAAGGGTTAATTCTCAATTTCATTATTCATTTGATTAATATGTAATAGTTGTGTTTACTGTCATTTTTTATGCTTTCGCTATGTATATATACATATGAGATATGTATATTTTGTTGATAAACGCATAATACCACATGCATGCACCATATATAAATCAACACTCAACAGTTAGCACTATCTATACCGACATGCTTCCATTGCAGCTTAGTGGTCATAGAGGCGAGGATGTAAGATTTAACTTTTAAATCGTCATCCTTCTATTTTTGATATGTCACATTTTCCTCCTCAGTGGCATACTCAGAAATACTCATAGACATTTTCTGGTCAATGATATATCTTAATTTTTTTTAATCCAAAACGATTCTGAGATTCATGTACTAATTAAAAAAGTTATCAGCACACTTGAGCTGGTGTGCATCTAGTATATGTGCTAAGGGATTATTGGAGGCTATTATTGTTTCACAAGACAAATAAAGAAATAGAAGATGTCAATGGATATAAAATATTAAATTGATAATAAAATGTTTTAAATCATGGGTATATAATATACATACATTTTTTAATTTAACAAGCCCTCCCACTATTTTACATAGTCCATTTAATCTCTCAAATGGGATAACGATAGTTTAGACTCATTTAAACTATACAGTAAAAAGTGAACCCCATTAACATTTTACTCGGGCCATATACTGTAGCAATCTAGACCTTTGTAAACCTAACGAGAAGACAACTCTTATTAATTGCATCTCATGCAACTCTTACTCATTATCTTAAATACATCTTATCAGCACATTGTAGTGATCTAGGGTAAGTGTATTCTAGATTAACTTGTCAATTATCAAATATATGCTATCGGTACTACCCTTACACTGTAGTGATCTAAGTCAATACTTTCATATATATTTATCTCATCTTATGTTTAACTGGCATAGTCCAAATCATACAGACTAAATCCCTCACACTATAGCGATCTTGAAAAAAGACTAACATGACCCAGCTAACACCGTATTGACAAGACGAATCATTATACAACATTATCTTATAATGTGATATTATTCAATCTGATTAAGAGAGATTTTTAATTTAAAGACTTAATCCCCATCTCATGAGGAGGTAATTCTCAATTAGTCATTAATTTTTATGGAAGTACTCTACTAGTAGGGCTCCTATTGTGGTTACTAACACAAAAAATGATCATGGTTTATAATACAAACTAATAACTCTTATCATTGTATCTCATAAACCTCACATGTTAAAAATTATTGTGGTTACTAACACAAAAAATGATCATGGTTTATAATACAAACTAATAACTCTTATCATTGTTTTTTATATAAACCTTACATGTTAAAAATTAATGTTTTAAATAATTTAAAAAATATTGAGTGAGTGTAGTTGGCGTCGCAGTGCTGGGTTCACGGTATTACAGCACCAGGGCAAGCGGAAGTCCAAAAATCTAATTTCCTATGCGATAAACATAATAAATTTTTTATGTTATCTCATAAATGAAATTACAATGGTTTAATGAGAATTACATTGGCAAGCCTTTAAGATTTGTTTCAATTGGAGTCTCCGCCTTGAAGTAAAGACGTTTTCAATTCTAGTACCCAACTAGGTAGGCTTGGGTAGTTTAGAATAATAGCCTCTTCTAGCAAGAGATTTAACACTTAAATCCTTTGTTTAACACTTAAACTAATTTTGATTAACTCTTAATCCATGACTCAACACTTGAGCTATTTATGGTAAAAACTCAATAATGAATAATTTTGTTCTAGTTTAAAACTTTAAAACCAACAAAGCTAACTCATTGTTTCATGTGTTATCATCAACCATTTAGAAAGAAACGAATGAGAAGAAGTTCAACTCTTAGATTAATGCTTAACCCTTGAAAAAATTAGAGCTTCTCTCTCTTTCACTCAATGGTCCTGTGTCTCCACCAAAAGGAGTAAAATTCTTCTTTTTTATTTGTTTCATTTGTTTTTCCTCCAATTATCAAGCTGGCCCCACATAGTACGGCAATATTTGCCACACCCATTTTTTTTTCATTTGTTTTCAATAAATAAATGAAATAAAAACACATTTATTTCAAATGGTGGGAATAAATATGGCTGGATTGGGCAACCAAAGGGAAACAATTTCCATTCCTTGCATTTCATTATTTGGCCCTACCACTTACATTAGCCATGCTTTTATGTTTCATCTTGAATTAATTTAATCAATTAGAAACACATGCACTTATTAAAATAAATAATAATTGTTTGACTTGATTAAAATAATATTAAATATTATAATAATTATTTTATTTAATAAATAATTTAATGAATAAAATAATAATCTTACTTGTCTAATAAGTAATTTATTAAATAAAATAATAATCTTGCTTGTCTAACAAGTAAGGTCATTTTGGTAATTTTTAAGTCAAACAATAATTAACCTATAATGTGCTACGTGTCATCATTTTATTGGTTAATAACTATTGTTAATTAATTGATGTACTTAAAACTTAAGTCTAGACATGTGCACATCCTGAGGAAAACTAAAAAAAAACGTTCGGTCTGCTAGAATTTATTGGATTAAACTATTCAATTCATTATGCTGTCCCAGTGCACAAAGAGTACACTTCATACTATAGGACTCCCTAAGTCTATGCCCAATTTGTCAAACGAAATTATTTCGTGAGTTCGAGATCGATGCCCTATGCACACGTCACAAATATAATAAATCAACGCAGTAGACCATACAAGTTGAGGTCATCGTGCATACGTATAATCCTTCCACCATTTATATCCTAGGGGAGCGAGGATATAGATCATCACTGTCAAATCCCCACACGTTCATCAGTGAACTTATCTTTAGACACGTATCTCGATAAACAAAACACGCAAATACCTTTACGATATTGTTTGACCTTGTGTGAAACTCTTTTCCTAAGTTAATTGCTTATTACCATAAGTCTTTTTGAGATATAGTTTCGGAGCATCCGGATATACAACTCATTCTTGTGAGTTGACAGATTCCATACATGCACACATCGAACTCTATGAGCATCGGACCATACCCAACGACACATATCGGTTAGACCATAAAAGGTCTCTGACATATGTGGAACCAAAGCATGGTGGATCACTTATAAGTCCACAGTTGCGCTCAAGTCAAATGATCACGTGCGCTACTCAACTTGAGAGAACCTACAATTGATGGCTTCATAGGATGTCTATTGGGTTCATTGTTAAGCTTGTTCAGTTCTTACTGAATACCCGTATGTCATATGACCTTCAGGTAAGCTCATGGTCAGCTAAGAACAACCATTTAGACCATCTAGATATGGTTATACACTTATTTATAATTAAGGGTTTCACCGACAGACCCACATCAGTGAATGAGATTAGGAACATCGTGTTTGAGAATACACGTGCATAATAACATTGCTTAGCACCTATTGCAACTCCTTATAACTATGCTATTACTAATGTACTTTCGAGTCTATGTCCCGTTATAGACAAGATCCTAACTCATATATTTTGATGACTTTTATATCTTACTAACTCTTAGTATTACTAAATATTAGCAATTATTATTCTTAATGTTGCTAACGTTCAGCACTGGCCTAAACTTCTTTAAACTAGATTTAAACTTCTTCAAATCATACAATGTCTGTAGCGTAACAAGTGCTGTACCATTTAATTAATGAAATTAGCAATTTAATAAAATGTACTGCATAAATATTATAAAATAAAATATTCATACAAAATGAGATGGCATGTAAGCACAAATTCTAACAAAAGCATCATTATCAGAAGTATTCCCTGGAGAGACTCTGTGTCTTTGACAAGAAGCATTATTATCAAAAGCCTCCACAGAGAGAGTTTCATGCCTCCACAAGGAAGCATTACCATTAAAAGCCTTCCCATGGAGAACTTCGTGGCTCTACAAGGAAGCATCCTTATCAAGAGTCTTCCTAAGAAGAGCTTTGTGCCTCTACAAGAAAACATTATTATCAAAAGTCTTCCCAGGGAGAGCTCTGTGCCTCTACATGAAAGCATAATTATCAGAAGTCTTCTATGGAAAGACTTAATGTCTTTGCAATGAAGCATCTCTATTAAAAGCCTTCCCAAAAAGGACTTCGTGCCTTCACTAGAAATGAGAGCTTTGTGCCTCCATAAGGAAGCATCATTATCAGAAGGATTCCCTAGAAGGACTCCGTGTCCTTGCTAGAAAGCATCATTATCAAAAGCCTTCACAAGGAGAGTTTTATGCCTCCACAAGGAAGTATTATCATCAAAAGCCTTTCTATGGAGAACTTTGTGCCTTTACAAGGAAGCATCATTATCAAGAGTCTTCACAAAAAGAGTTTTGTGCCTCTATAAGAATGTATTATTACCAAAAGTCTTCCTAGGGAGAGCTTCGTGCCTCCACAAGGAAGCATCATTATCAAAAGTCTAACACGGAAGGGCTCTATGTCTTTTCAAAGAAGCATCACTATTTAGAGTCTTCATAGAAAGAACTTCGTACCTTCGTAAGGAAGTACATTTACTAATGGTCTTCTTAGGAAGAGCTTCGTGCCTTCACAAGGAAGCATATTTATCAAAACTCTTTATTGGAAAGACCTCGTACCTTTGCTAAGGATTGCCTTTGCTAAAAGAATTCCTGGAATGACTCATGTCCTTACCAGGAAGAACCAACACCAAAAGACTACTTTGGAAGAACTTTATGTCCTCAACAGGAAGCACCACTATCAAAACTCTTCCTTAGAAAAGGTCTCATACCTTTGTCTTAAAAGTAAAAATGTAATTTTTGGAAGGGTCTCGTACCTTTACCTAAGAAACAAACAAGTAAGACTTCCCTAAAAGGGTCCCACACTTTTTCCCTAGAAGCAAATACATAAAAACTTCATTGGAAGGGTCTCACACTCTTGTTTTAGAAGCAGAACTTCCTGGAAAAGGTTATATACCCACTAACCACCTTTTTAGGAAGCACCAGATACTTTCAAAGGTTTGTGCGCACAGACTGCCCTTGAAACCTCAAAACTTCTTTAAAAGGTCGTATGCCCACTAGCTGTCTTTCTAGAAGCACCAAGTACATCATCCTTTGACTCTCTCCTCAATTTGAGCCTACACCAAGCCATCCTCTCATTTCCTTTTTTCGGTTCTACTTTAGGAGGGGGATAAACCCTTGGATCAATTATCATGACAGGATCCCCAGTAAGAGTATAACTTAAGAAAGTTGGTCCTTGAACAAACCGAGGAAGTATTAATTATGTTATCTAGTCAATTTACTTAATCTTGGTCTTTTTTTAAAATTTTTTGCAAACAAAAAAATATTTCTTTAGAAGGGTTATAAACCTAACAACAACCACCATCTATTGGAAACACCATATCAAAAAACTTATGTGGAAGGGTCTAGTACCTTTGCCTTTAAAGCAAACATATCAAAGCTTTCCGTCATAGGAAGCATTATATCAACTCTCTCAAAACGCAAGCAAAAGCCTTCCTTCACAAGAAGCACAATATTATAAAATACTTATATGATCAGAAGTATAACACTTTTTCATAAAAAGTAGATTATCAGAATTACTTCCAAAGGTGTGAACAGCACTCCTCTGAAGAATGATTCAAAATAGCATCCCAAAGACAAAAATATAAAGTATTATTTATCTTTTGATTTATTCAATTACCACTTTCAAACTAACATTTTCTGGGAAACGACACTTGTCAAAGTTTCTATTGCATATCTATTTAGTATATTGTAGGAAGTAACAAAATTTAAAGTTATTTTCTAGAATCGTGAAGTATCCAACAAAGAACTTCATCAGATACATCTAATAAACAATATAAACATATATAATGTTTAGGAAGTATTACTTAATCTAATTTTCAATCATTTAATAATCATATTCTGATTATCACTTTTTTTTGAAAGTGATACTTGCTCAGTTTTTTATATTTTACCATATGTATATTGAAGAACATCACATGAAGCATGACTTACCATTTTTTCTTTATTGTACGACAACAAAATTATTATAATACATGCATGGAAGCATAATACATAAGGCACTCGCTAGTTGAAAAATGAAGAAGTTCATCTAGAATGATTCTACTCCTTTACTTGTGCGGGGCATTTGTTGGTCTCATTATTAATAGGCCTAACTAGCTCGTGTATAGTCTAAGCCCATAACACAAAGCCTATTTATGTTTTGATTATTTAATTAGTATTCTACATGAAGAAAGATTTCTCACAAGTAAAAATATTGCACTTAAATCTTTTACCCTTAATTAAAACATATTAGAACTCTTATTAATTAAGGGATAATTAAATTTACTTTGATTTGGATTTATGTATTCATAATGCAATATGAATTATGATTTATGCAATATAAATAAACATGCTACCTTGTTCATGATGGACGAATTCACAATCTAAACAATTAATTCATCATACTCTTATTTATTTTTGAAACACTCTCTTACACTAGCATCCTTATTTTTTTTTATCAAGTGCTAACTTGAGTGTCAGAATTTTTTTCTTATAAGAGAACAATATTTTTGTTTTTTCTCAAATTCAAAGAACAATCAAAGGTAAGAAAGTAATTATTTTAAAATTTCAAATTGAGAAATTTCATTAATAATTATATTATTAATGTATTTTTTATTTAAATATAAATAATAAAATAATTTTTTTTTATAAAATTATTTAATATATAAATAGATATTAAAAATTATATAATATCAAAATTTCTTGATTTAAAATAATTACTTTATTTTTTAAAATAATATGATCAACAATAATAAAATAAAGATATAATAAAAAGTCTTAAATTCTTCTCCGCCCATTAATAATTTAAAAAGTAAATTTTTACAGGTATTTCACTTTTATAAAAATCACCTTATCTTTATTTTATTTAAAGTGGCATTTCGACGGGACAGTTTACCATCCCTTGATCAACCTTCCTATCAACATACAATTCATTTAAAACAAAAGCAGGATAAGAGAGTTAAAGTTTGATTAATTAGAAATATTTAACTACCCACCAAACTTTCTTTTTTAAAAGAAAAAAAAAACAAGTTGTCAATGCCTCAATGGAAACAAAAAAAGACACTCGGTAGAACAAAGAGAGGTCTAACGGCCAAAGTCCTCTGGGCATTTCTAAAGCTTGGAGGTCATCGTCAAAATTCCATAGCCCACTTGCTAGTTTCGATTCGAAATGGAAAACAAACATATTCTTGCTAGCACTAGCCGAATCAAAGAAAAACCCTTTGAAGTCTGTGCCAAAGACTACTGATACTAAACTACCTGCCCTAAGCACCGAAAGAGGAACTTAAGAGAAAACTCAGAGAGGATTAGTTGAGTTTCTGTTGTTTCTAGCTATAATATTTGTTAACACCCCAGTCTACTATTATCATTCTGCGCGCCTAGATTTCTTTTCTTCTTGTTTATGATCCTAAAAAATCGACAATATAATAATACTTGGTTGAACATAACCTCCTTGCCCGCAGCCTATATCGTCATCTCAAAATAGGATCTTTAATTCGATTAGCGGAAGGCGCATTCAAACACGTAAAGGACTTTGCCATCTTTCCATGTTATTACAGAACAATGCACGTACAGCTCTTCATCTTCATCATCACGTAGCCTCGCAAAGTTTGTATAAAACTAAACCTAAACCTAAACCAAAACCACCTCACTCTCTCTCCACAAAATCTCACTGCACTTATCTCTCACCAGCAAGAACAAGCAACACCCATATAAATCTACTTGAAATTTCCTCGTATTCCCAATCACTACACCAAATCAAACAAGCCCACGCCTTGGCTCTCGTCAATGTCTTTCTTCCTAGAAGTGTATCTCTGGCCGCCTCCTTGATTCTCCGCTACGCAGCCTTTCAAGAACCCCATGCCTCTCTTTTTCTTTTTGAACAAACTGTTTCTTACTGCCGCACTGCATTTTTATGGAACACCCTCATTCGGGCTCTATCGATTGCCCGAGTTTACGATGGTTTTGCTACGTACAATCGAATGGTTCGGACCGGAGTTCGGCCTGATGATCATACTTTCCCTTTTGTTCTCAAGGCTTGTGCCAATAATTTGGACCTTCAAAAGGGCATGGAGGTTCATGGGTGTTTATTTAAGCTTGGTTTTGATACTGATGTTTTTGTGGGTAATACTCTTTTGTTGGTATACGGTAACTGCGGGTTTTTAGGAGATGCCAAGAGAGTGTTCGATGAAATGCGTGAAAGAGATGTTGTGTCGTGGAATACGGCTGTGGGGATGTTTTCGGTTGGTGGATTTTACGTTGAAGCCCATGATTTATATTGTGAAATGTACTCAATTGCTGGGCTTAAACCTAATTTTGTTAGTGTTGTTAGTGTTTTGCCTACTTGTGGGGGCCTTGCGGATGAGTTCATGGCGAGGCGGATTCATTGTTATGTTGTGAAGGTTGGGTTGGATTTGCAGGTGACTATTAGCAATGCATTGGTTGATGTGTATGGGAAATGTGGGAATGTGCAGGCCTCGATGCAAGTTTTTGATGAAATGGTAGAAAGAAACGAGGTTTCATGGAATGCCATTATTGCCGGTCTTGCTTACAATGGGAATAATAAGGAGGCCCTGAATATGTTTAGGTTGATGATTGTTGCGGGATTGACCCCTAACTCCATTGCCATCTCTACCATTTTACCTGTTTTGGTTGAATTAGAATATTTCAGTTTAGCAAAGGAAATTCATGGGTTTAGTTTAAGGATGGGCGTTGAATCTGATGTTTTCATTGCCAATTCATTGATTGATATGTATGCAAAAACAGGCCATCCAGCGGAAGCGTCCTATGTGTTTCACAATATGGTAGGGAGGAATGTGGTTTCCTGGAATGCGATGGTTGCAAATTTTGCTCAAAACGGCCTTGAGTTAGCAGCTTTGGATTTAGTAAGAGAAATGTATGCTTATGATGAGATTCCGAACTCTGTCACTTTAACAAATGTTCTTCCGGCTTGTGCACGAGGTCATTTCCTTCGCCCCGGTAAAGAAATCCATGCAAGGACCATTCGCATGGGATTAAACCATGATCTTTTTCTCACAAATGCTCTGACAGATATGTATGCAAAATGTGGCAGCCTTAAGCTAGCTCAAAATCATTTTAAAATGTCACATAAGGATGAAATATCTTACAACATACTAGTGGTGGGCTATTCTCAAACTAGTGATTGCTCCGAATCTCTGCGTTTATTCTATGAAATGGGGCCCATGGGTATGAAGCATGATGCAGTTTCTTTTGTGGGTGTCATATCAGCTTGTGCAAATCTTGCTGCAAGCAAGCAAGGAAAAGAGATTCATGGTGTAATAGTGAGAAAACATTTTCATACTCATCTCTTCATTGCAAACTCGCTTTTGGACTTTTATTCCAGATGTGGACGAATAGATCTAGCAAACAAGATATTTGATCGTATTGCTAATAAGGATACAGCTTCCTGGAATACTATGATTTTAGGATATGGAATGCTTGGTGATTTGGACACTGCAATCAATTTCTTCGAAGCTATGAGGGAAGATTATGTGGAATATGATTCAGTTTCGTATATTGCAGTTTTGTCAGCTTGTAGCCATGGAGGACTAGTTGAAAGGGGCAAGAAGTACTTCGAGGAAATGCAAGCTCAGAAAATTAAACCAACACAAATTCACTATTCTTGTATGGTTGATCTCCTAGGCCGAGCTGGCCTTATGGAAGATGCAGTGAAACTTATCAAGAATCTGCCTGTCATACCAAATGCCGATATTTGGGGCGCTTTGCTCGGGGCATGCCGTATTCATGGTAATATAGAGATAGGGACTTGGGCAGCCGAGCATCTGTTTAAGTTAAAGCCCCTACACAGCGGGTACTATATGCTTCTGTCAAATATGTATGCAGAAGCAGGAAAATGGGATGAAGCAAACAGGGTGAGGGAATTGATGAAATCTAGAGGGGCAAGGAAGATTCCTGGTTTCAGTTGGATCTAAACAGGAGATCAGGTGCATAAATTAGTGGTTGGAGAGAAAATGAAGAACTTCACTCTCACTCTGTGACATGCTTAATCCACTTAAAATTTGTGAAAGAGAGATGCCTGCCAGAGTTTGAGAGAGTTGGGCATCAACTCTATATCTTATACGCTTTTGGTAGCATCCTTGGAGACGCTTTCAGTAAAAAAAAAAGCCTGTAGTCATTGTGATTAGAAATTTTGAATTTTCATCAGATAATTTGAAGGTTCTCTAAGAAAACAAATTAAAAAAATATAATAATAAAACTTTTTGAAAAGAATAATCACAATTGATCCGTATCAGTATTGCTTATTATAGCATTCTAAATTAGCTTAAATAAACAACAATAAAAAACTTGCAGTAGCAGAAGCACCACTACACAAAATTTCTGGCAATTTTGGTGTACCAAGAAACATTATAAGTCTTTGTATTACTATTGCTGACTGATGCACGTAAAGAGGAATCTCAAACGTCTTTTTAAATTACTGGTCCAAATGCCAATGTCCCCAATCTCCATCGTTACTCAATACCTATTAGCCAGCAACTGGCAATATATCTCCACCAGGAAAAGGATAAACTTGACATTCACATCACCATTTTGATTTTGGCAACTGGATTGTACAAGGAGCAGCACAAAGTGCAGTTTCCAACCATTTTCCAGGGCATGTAGCTCCCACGACATTGAGGGAAGCAAAGAATATGAAACATGAATAAATGAAATTATTAACCTTAGGGGGTTCAACTTTCTATAACTGTCAGCAGATGCTACGGCTGATGACAAATGACAGCCTTGCAAGATGAGTCACCATCTATGATCCACATACCCAGTTCTTCAAGCCGCTTATGAACTAAATCCAATCCCAGTTCAGCAGACCAATAAACAATCTTCTTTCTGAGCCCAGAAGAGGATTCATGAGCATTCCTGGTACTAATTTCCATGCCAATGATTGATTCATCAATCCTCTTCATCCTCACACCACCCTTCTGCTCCATTAATTTTGCCACAATATTTGGAAAGTTTTTGCTTTCTATAGGTAAAGAAACTCTATCCACCATAGTTGCAACTTCATGTAAAAAATCATCTGTCCATATTTTCTGAACAGAAGATGAACTCCTGACAGAGAACAGTTGTGAACTCTTCCCAGCATAGAAGTCAGAGGTGGCATCAATGAACTCAAGAAACAAATCATTATTGACAAAAAGAAAGCTTTCATCCAATACCCAAGAACTGTACCTATATTCTAAACACTTCTTAATTACATAAGCCTTCACCAAGACCTCCTTTGTCAACCTGGCATTGGAACCTTGAAATTTTATAGATTTGTATGCTCTGGTATTGTCAAGAAAGTGGTCAGCCTCAACCACTGGATGTCCCCTTCTTGCAAGATCCAAAAGAAAGTCAGAATGCAGGCCCACAAGTATGTAGTTCCGAATATTTAGTTTCTCAAAGTGGCAGAGAAGGTTCCTTGTTACTGCTTCCAATGCCCTAAATAGGCTCACAATCAGGATAGTTTCTTGTTTCTGCACCGAGGGAAGAACAGCACCAAGTTCATCCATACTTTTCATGATTCGTCCTGGAAACACTTCTCTAAAACAGAAATCATACCATTTGAGAGTAGACAAAGGTTGCACTTTCAGAGAATTGAAATCAAGAGAACTTTCATCCAGCAGTTGGGAGTCTGGCCCAGCTGATTTCCCATAGTTAACACCAGCATCGCGATGAGACACACTAAGTGCCCTCTCATTTGGAAAATTGGTGTAGAAATTGAAATAGCCACGAAAATGAATAAATTTAATGAACCAAGGAGTCCAAATTCTTTCTCCTATCTTATTGTACCAGCCTGTTGTCACCTGCAAATGCATTTCAGATTTTTGAGTAACAAGCCAAAACTATATTTATGAGAGAAAAATTCAAGGAAAGGAATGAAACATATAAAATTACCATCCCATCAAGAAATGGCTTGATGCCCTTGGCTTTGTGATCATCATACCACAACCTGAACTCTTTCCAAGGTCTTGGAAAGAGAAGCTGACCCCAAGTACCAACCAACTGGTATAAGAAAAGTTGTGTTCCATTATCGAGGTGCATTTTGTTTCCATGCTTACCTGTATTGTGCAACCAAATAAATCAAGAAAAAAAAAGGGAATAATCTTATTAAAATGAAAATTCTAGCAGTCTAGATAGGACCAATGAAATGTACATTATAGGATTGTCAAATAACAAGGACAAAAAGAAGAAAAACACATAAAATATAGTCAACCAGTATAGTTAATCAGAATTACCATTATGCTAACATCAATATGTCAACTGATTAACTTTCGTGTTTCTTTTTCCAACCAAATGCAATCAATTCGGTAAAAGAACAGGTCATATTACTTGCAGAGATCTTCAACCTAAAAGAGAAAACGTATAGTGCCATCTTTGGTAGTAAGGAATTAAAGCTTTGGATGTGAAATTAGTGGACAGAAGCTGTAAATTCTTGTGAATTCAATGGTTGAATTCTGTGCTACTGAACGCCATCAACCTCATAAAACCAGTATTTTCCGCTGAATCAATTGGCCACTGTGTACATAATACTATATTTAATCAAGAAAGAGCTGCCAAAAGGCCAAAATGAACTTCCTCAAACTTGTGTGCTGAAACTTGAGTATTGCCATACTGTCGCTTGAAAAATTATCCTCCAGGGACATTTGGCAGCTGATGTTAAAAAGCTTTAAAGATTCAAGTTATCTACACGGGTAAACAGAAATGAAGGATCCCACAGACCACTTTCGTGACAGTTAATTTTAAGATGTGATATCTTAATTGTGAATTGCCTTTATTTTACTAACTAGTTTTTGTAAACAATAGCAATCATAAATGGCAGTGGTTTGTACAACAGCTGGATTAGGTCTTTCCAAATCTTTGCAACAATATTGGCATTGATCATCCTTCCTAATTACACTGCTCAATTTATCGTTGAATCCACAGTTCTATACATACTTTTGATGAATTAAAAGAAATGGTACCTGGGACAAACCTTGGGCGCTGAAGCGAGGCCCCGTAGATAGAATGAGAAGGAGTTGAATTGGAAGGAGTGTAGTAGTAATTGAGGATCAAAGCCCTAAGAAATTTATAAAAAAGAGGAGAAACTTGCAGATCATCCTCCACAACAAAAGCAAACTCCTGATCTGAAGTTGGCCACCAAGCCTCCAGTCACTGAGCCTGCAGCCCCATATTTGCCGTCCGGTAATGCACAAATTTTTCCCCGAATTTCCACTCGAACCCATCAACCAATCGCAAAATTCGACGCGACTCCTCCAGATAAGAATCGGACTCGTCGGGCGACGGATTGGCGAGGGAGGCAAAATGGTCGATGTAGATATGGAGATGGACTTTGTCGGTTAAGTAATCGGCAGCGGCTAGAGAGTGAAGGCAACGGGAGAGTGAGTTGAGGCGGTTGAAAGTGAGGACTTTGATGATCAAAGTGAAATTGGGGACAACATGATTGGGAATTACGTTAAAGGATTGGGTTTGGGTATAAGTGAGACTTTCAGGAGCGGAGGGGAGAGATAAATGGTAATAACAGTGGAAGAAGACGGCGAAGAGGGAAAAGATCAGCAAGTGTTTCTTTTGATCAGCCAGTGTCACCATTTTATTTCCTAAATCTCTGTAACTATAACCTGTAAGCCTGTAATCACTAAGCAGAGCGAAAGAGAGAGCTTGTCTCTGGAGTCTGCTGCGCTGCAGGTGCAGGCTGTGCACGCCTTGTTCCGCTCCCTGGATCTCTCAAGTCACACGCCAAGGAACCTTTTTATTTTTCCCAAGGACTATAGATTTTATTTTAAATTATATTATAAAAAATAAAAAATTAAATAATTATTAAATATAATAAATAATTTTAAAAATTTATATTAATTAATATATTAATTTTTAAAATATAATTTAATATGTCCCATTTTTTTTTTATCATGTTAAGTGTAGTCCATCCACAGCCCAAAATGCACCAAGTGGGTTTTTTAAACTTCAAATTACTTTCGGGTGGAGGAACGCTAACACTTTTGGATTAAGTAAGTATTTTTCATTATATAATATTTATTTAACAGGTAAAATTACAATTTTACCTTTATTTCGATGCATGTATGTTTAATGAAATATTTAATTAATTAAAAATTTTAAATTATCCTTATTTGATTACAAAAAAAAATAAAAAATGTTCCTACTTTTTTACTTATCAACAGATTAAAAAATAATTCTTTGATAAAAATAATGAAAGAAGAATTTGATCTCTTTCTCTCTCCTACAAATCGCTCTAGATTTACAAATTTATCACATTATTTCACATTTTTTTTTATATTTTAAATTGATAACTCTCGAGTTTAAATTTGTTATTAAAACATGAAAGCAATAGCTTTTTCTCTTTTTTTTTTTTTTTTTCATTTTTTGGTTGATTATTTCACAAGTTTCTTTTTCATTTTCTTCTCAAAACCCTAAGACCCACAAAGGCTTAGATCTTAATCCAGCTTTTCAAATTATGCACAAGAGTCATCATGATCATATGCCTCAATATGTTAACATGCCCAAAACTGAAAGCAACAATAACAAAAACAATCAACAAAACTCTTTTGGCAAACAGGCAAGCTCTTTAGGCAAAGGATACATAAATTTCCTGCTTAGAAAAAAACATTCTGTTGTTAATGCTTTTGATGATGTGCATAAGGCTGAGGTTGTTGCATTGAAGGCATGGCTAGTTGGTATAAAACTAGAAAATGCTTAACTACAGACCTTAAATACCAATAAATTTATTTGCAAGGAAATTGAGTGTTGCATTGCAGAAGGTGGGAAGGACAATACGCTTATGGAAGAGTTGAGCGGAGCAATTGAAATTTTGCTCGGATAGAGGAAAGGGCTTGAAACCATGCTTAAGAACCAAGAAAACCTAAACGTCTTACTGGAGAAGGAACTTGATTCCATAAAAGCTAAGAAGGATGCAGCTGACTAACGCCTTGTAAAGCAAGACCAGCATATTTCCGCATCGAATGTGGAATTGAGGAAGAAGAAGATGAAATTTAAAATGACTATTTGTAGGGCACAAACCGGCATTGATATAGTCTCATAGCAAATCCATATGTCTAAGTTAATCAAGATGTGTTAGCCTGGCACTTGAGAAATCCAACAAAAGCTTGGAAGAAATAAGAGATCTTTCCGAATGATCTTAACAGTCCTGCCAATAGCTGGCAAAGAAATTAGAGATAGCTTAATGGCATTACAATCATAATATTGCATTTTCTTTTGCTCATGCTTTTTGAGAGCCGTTTTCGAATAAGAATGGACTTAGCCACTCATAGGCTCCTTCACAAAGATTTTAAGTGTGGCTAGTATCGAGGTTGATCAAACACATTAATTATGATTTAAAGGCAATAGATTGGTATTCAACTTGTGAGGATGCTTTAAATAATAATCTAAATATTATTGACCTTTGGCTCTTTCTAGTATAAAGAATGATCTTTTTGTTTTGCTCTTCCTTCTATCTTTTCAGTTGCGACTTTTTCTTGAGCCAATTTTGTTGTTTTTGCTTTTCTTGATCTTACGAACTCTAGTTTTTTATAATCCAAAAAATTTGATGCTAGAGTTTTACAAACTAACAGTTTAATGCTTGATAGAGGTCTAAATAGACTAATATTTCTATCATCTTAGACATAGGTTTTACTCAAATTCAAGATTATTTGGTTATTTATTTGTGATTTTTGATCATATTTAGATTAACTAACCAAGGTGTTAAGATACTGGAAGAAACGACAAAAATCAAACGAACCGAAAAAACCAGGCCAGTGTTACGACACCTAGTCATGCTTCACTAGTAATCATTTTTCAGGCTTTAGCGTTGTAGCGCCCAACCCTCAGCACTATAGCACCTGTGCAACAAGTAAAACTCATACTTTTAAGTCCTATTTCGATTTAGATTCGAAGTCCCATGTCCCTAGAATTAGGAACACTTATAAAAGCACTCTTGTGAGAGCCAAAATACACACAATATCAAAAGAAAACTTGGGCAAAAACAAACGCATCAATTACAAGAGATCAAAATAAGAATTTGAATATTCAATATCAAGATGTGAGCATCAATCAAGAGATAGAGAAGCGATATATAACGTCTCCTTGTTTAGTTTCCTTTCTTCTCTTATCGTTATGATAATTGTTCAAGATGTTTTTTATTCATTACCTTGATACTCTTGGATTCCTAATGAACTAAATGCTTTTTATTTAGCATTAGACTTTTGAACTTAATATATAGTTGACTTTTATTGACACTTAGTTTATGAGCTTAATAGATTAAATTGATTTATTCTATCTTACGTTTAAAGCTTTCATTATATCTAACCAATATTTTGAATGATTAAGGAACTATAATGAATTCAAAAGAGGAATTTATATGTTTAGCCTAGGATAGTTTGATGCATGATCATAGGGTGACAGTTATGAGTTCCATATAGGATAGAAATATACCTAGATAACGTGTATGATATTATTTAGACATGTTCTTAATGAATTGTATTCTATTCGGATTACCATAAATATATAGGTAATTGTTATGGTGTAATATAGTCACTCAACCATTGACAGAGACTTGTGATGAGATTAGAGTCTAGCTAAAAATAGTTATTAAAGAATTACTAAGTGATTAATAAGTCTAATAAAATATTAAGGAATAAGTTAAAACCCGAGATTCCTTTTGATTAGTGAATTCAATCATTTCTTGCTTTTGATTAAAAATTGGGTTTAATTTGATAGAAGTAGATTAAGTAGATAAATTTTCTCTTTTGATTCATCTGGATAAAAGTTAAATAGGATTAATTGTTGGAATTTGTGCTTACGTGCCATCCTATTTTATATGAATATTTTATTTTATAATATTTATACACTACAATTTTATTAAATCGCTAATTTTATTATTTAAATGGTACATCGCTTGTTATATTATAGACATTGTAGATTTGAAAGAGTTCATATCTGGCCTAAAGGAGTCAGACCAGCACTAAAGGTTAGTAGTGCTGAGAATTATAATCGCTAACAGTTAGCACTACTAAGTTAAACCCTTTTCTATAACTGGATATAGACCTGAGAGTACATCAGTAATACACATAGTTGCAAAGAGTTGCAATATGTGCTAAGAAATATTATTATGCACATGTATTCTCAAACACGATGTTCCTGAAGTAATTTACCAATGTGGGTATGTCGATGAAATATTTTATTATAGATCAGCATATGATCATATCTAGATAGTCTATATAGTTGTTCTTAGTTGAACATGAGCTTATCAGAAGCTTGTATAGCATACGATAGGATTGAATACTGAATAGGCTCAACGAGGACCCCAATAGACGTCCCATGAAGCGGTCAATAATTGGTCCTCTCGAATTGAGTAGTATACGTGAATCTTTGACTTGAGCACCACGGTGGGCTTGTAAGTGATTCACTATGCTTTGGTTCCATATATGTCAGAGACCTTTCATGGTCTGACCGCTATGTGTCATTGGGTATGGTTTAATGCTCATAGAGTCCTATGGTCCGATGCTCACGGAGTCTAGTATACGCAGATATGAGATTCGTCAACTCACGTGGGTGAGTTGTATATCTAGATGCTTCGAGATTGTATCTCAGAAAGACTTATGGTCATAAGCAATAAACCCAAAAAAAAGAGTTTCCTACAAGGTCAAACACTATCACAAAGATATTTGCGTATATTATTTATGAAGATATGTGTCTGAAGATAAGTTGATGGATGAGCGAGTGGAGATTTGAAGGTGATGATCTATATCCCCACTCCTCCATGATATAGATGGCGAAAGGATTATACGTATACGCGATGACCTTAACTTGTATAGTCTACTACGCTAATTTGTAATATCCATGACATATGCGTGAGGCATTGATCACGAACGCACAGAACAATTTTATTTAACAAATTGAGCGTGGACCTAGAGAGTACTGTAATATAAAGTATACTTGTTGTGCACTAGAGCAGCGTACCAGATTAAATAGTTCAATCCAGTGAATTCCAATAGACCAAATATTTATTTTAGTTTCTCTCGAGCGTACACATGTCAAGACTCAAGCATTAAGTATATCAATTAGCTAACAATAGTTGTTGACAAATGGGATATTGACATGTGGCACATTGTAAGCCTATCATTGTTTGAATTAAAAATTACCAAAATAACCTTACTTATTGGACAAGCAAGATCATTATTTTATTCATTAAATTATTTATTGAATAAAATAAAATTATTAATAATATATGATATTATTTTTTAATAAAGTCAAACAAGTATTATTTATTACAATAATGTATATGTTTTATTGTATTTAATATTGATTAAATAAAACAATAAAGCATGGCTTGTAAGAAGTGAGGCCTAAAGGTGTTATACAAGAAAAGGAAATTATTTCCTTTTCTTTTTGTGCATTTTCAGCAAACACACACTCTAAGCCTTCATATGTCTTTTGCTTTGAATTATTTAATGTAAATAATTCTATCACAAGCAAAGAAACACTTGAGCATAGGCACGAGTGATTGGTGGGGCCAATTAGTGTTGAACAAAAGAAGAAAGGGTCTTTTTTATTTGCTTCAAATACCGGTTACATTCAAACCAATCATTCATGTGTTTTGCTTTATCAAATTGTTTAATGTAAATAATTCATGAAGTAAGACCAAATTTACAAGTTATAAGCCATACTTGTGGGACCTTAGTTGTGTCATTTGTTGAAGGAAAAATGAAACAACAAATAAAAATAGAAATTTTGTTCATTTGTGAAAGTGATCACACGGCCAAGAAAAAGAAGGAAAGAGTGAAGCTTTAGTTTTTTCAAGGGTTGGACAAAAAGTTCAAGAGTTGAACTTCTTCTATTTTTTCTTTCTAACTAGTCCAAATGCTTAAGAGTTAAGCATCTAGGTTTAAGAGTTAAACTAGGGTTTAACTTTGCTAGAATCAGGCTACTATTCTAGCCTCCCTAAGCCCACCATATTGATGAACTATAATTGTGATCGGGTTACTTCATCATGGTTCTCCAGTTTGACAAAAAATCAAAGGCTTGTTAAAGTAATAAATTCTCAATCCCTATGTAATTTACATTTATAAGATACATATAAGACTTATTTGTACTTATCATTAGGAATTTTGATTTTCGGCTTTTCCGCTACGCATTATAATTTATGAAATTTGTATGTGATGCATGTTTTAAAATGATAGACACAAACCCATACTCATGCATCCTAGGTTTAAAATCATTCACATTAATTTTAGTACTAGATTTAAAGAAGTAGATTAAATAAGTCCCTATAGAAATGATATCTAGACTTCAATCTAATATTACTTGATACGATAGCATGCACTTGTGCTTAGCTACCTTGTTTTTAATTCAAATTTTTTTCTTTTCTTTTTACTTTGATTTATTTTTTATTTGTGTTTTGACAATTCATGTGAAGGATAAAAATTATAGATTTGACTTCTTTTGATCCTGGTATTAGAAGAACATTGAAAAGGTTTAGAAGTAAATGGCACTAATTAATATACAAGGAGGAGAACAACAATAACATCAATAATCTAGTATTTGAGCCTATGATACCACAAAGATCTTTGAACGATTATGCAATACCTACTACGGATGGTATTCAATCTAGTATTCTGTGACCAACAGTCAATGCGAACAACTTTAAGATTAAGTCGAGTACTATTCAAATGCTGAAAAAGTTTGTACTGTTCAGCAACGCTCACAATAATGATCCCAACAATGCCATCAGACTTAGATTATTCCCTTTCTCCTTAAGGGACAAAACTAAGAGTTAGTTATGTCATTGCTGTCCAGATCTATACCGATATGAGATGACTGATAAGGGCAAAATTGTCATATATTTTCTCATGATTTTATTTTGATATTTTATTATTTTATGAGAATAGATGGCTATTTATGTGCTTTATTGTTATTTATAGGGACTTGAACGAAATTTAAAGAAAGAATGCAAAAGGAGCAAAAACAAGGACAAAAATGCAAAGTTTTCATAATATGAGTCCAGCGCCCCCGCGCCACCAGTATTGTCACTCCAGCGCTGGAATAGTGATTGAAATAGGAAAAAGACCTATTTAAGTTATATCTGGCGCTCCAGTGACAAATAGTCATCGCGTCAGCGTCGATACAGAGCCCCAACGCTATCAGCTCACCGCGCCAGCGATGAAGCCATTTTCACGCAGCGCCCCAGCGACAACTGCATAGCGTGCCAGCAGTAGCGCGAATCCTAGTGCGACCAGAATTGAGTTTTTCAAGTTCAAATCAAACCCTATAAAAGGCCACTCGACCCCAGACGTAAAGAGGGGACCGGAGAAGAACCTAGGGAAAGAAAAAAAGAACTTAAAGCAGTTCAAGAGCACCAAGAATCCAGAGCAACATCAATCAAAAGTAATTCGACGTCTACATTGGTTTGCGATTGATTGTATCAAGTTTTATTTTTATTTTTATTGCTGTGATTCTCTTATAGCTATGAACTAATTTATTTTCTAGGGTTAATATTTGAACTCAATATGTGCGCTTAAATTGCCATATCTTTTAGTATTTAATAAACTTAGTCCTTTATTATTTAAATTACTTATGTTTAATGCTTCAATATATCTGGCCAATATATGGTGAATGAGTTGGTAATATGTTGATAAACTCGGAAGAGGAATCAATATATTTAGACCTAGGTAATTTGATGCATGATTGTAAAGTAACATTCAATGCTACATATGCAAGTTTCAACTTAGGATAGGAATATACCTAGTTGGCATGCATGATCAATAAGACCTAATCTTAATGAATCTTAGTTTATTGCAAGTACCATAGGAATATAGGTATTTGGTAAATTAGGGTATACTTGCATAACCTTGGAAGAGGCTTGTGAATACATTAACGTCTTGATCAATAATAAAGACTAAGTGAGTTAAATATTAGAAGATTAATCATTAAAAAGCATATTGAGGGATAATATTAATCCTAGGTTTTCTCTACATTACTATCACCTAAGTTTCTTTGCATTATGTTTTGCTTTTACATTTCTTACATTCATTCTTAGATTTTTATTTTTCTGAATAATTATTAGGAAAACATAATTTTAGTAATTGGTTAAAAAGAAGAAATTATCCCTGTGGGTTCGACATCCGACTAATTAGTCCCTTTATTACTTACATACGATAGTGTATACTTGCACTTAATTTTATGATATAGAAATATCGCATCAATGACCTAGCATAGAAGTTTCTAGCAAATGTTTTTCCCATCAACAAAGACAACAAAGATAAGGAATGACATCACCTTATTTGTTCAGATCAATTGTGAGTCGTTATATGAGGCATAAGAGTGCTTCAAGGATATGTTGAGGAAATATCCTTATTTGGGGTCCTTAAATGGCTATTAGTCAAAACGTTCTACAATGGGCTAGTACGGTATTTGAGGACCATTGTAGATGTCACTACTAGAAGAGTTTTAGTGAATAAGTCTATAGATGAGGCTTCTGATCTATTGATGAGATGACATCAAATAGCTACCAATGGCTAGCTGAAAAGGTTACACCTAAAAAAGTCACTAGTATGCATAATATTGATGCATTTAATACATTGGCTGCACAAATTAATATGTTATCTAAGGAGTTTGATGCATTTAATACTGTCAAAACTCAACATGTAACTTATGACTTCTGTGGTGATAATCATATGAATGGGCAATGCATAGAATTAACAAGTTATTTGGGAAACTTCAACTGACAGCAATGTAACCTAGATTAAATTTCTATAATTCGGGGTAGAGAGATCATCCAAACTTCTATTTGAGTAACAACAGGGCAGTCATCTAGACCAATAAATCTCTCAGAATTTCACTCACCGCAAGAGAAGAAGCTATCTTTGGAAGACATGCTCATGCATTACATGAAGTCTAATAACGCCATTATGCATAACCATTCAGCAACCTTGAAGAATTTAGAGATTCAAATGGGACAACTAATGTATGTTTTAGTAGCTAAGCGCAAACGCACGCTATCGTATCAAGTAATATACGCTTTTAAGTTCAAGTATCATTCTCATAGGAAATATACGATCTAATTCTATCAATCAAGTACTAAAATTATATCTACTTTACTTTTATCCAGAAAAACTAAAATCTAAAATTCAATTAATTAACCTAATTTTATCAAATTAAAATAAATCTAATTAACAAACAAACGAAGAGTTGAATTCATTAATTGATAAGAATCTAGGGTTTTGACTTATCCTTTAGTATTTCATTGGATTCATTACTCTCTTAGTTAATCTCTTAATACAAATTGATTAGCTAAACTTTAATTTCATCACAAGCCTCTGTCGATGATCAAGTGACTATATTACACATTCTAACAAGTACTTATATATCTATGGTAATCCGATTAGAATGTAATTCATTAAGACTAGGTCTAAATCAAACCATACATGCCATTTAGGTATATGTCTATCCTACATAGAATCCATAGTTGTTACCCTATGATCATGCATCAAATTATCATAGGCGAAACACATGAATCCTTTCATCGAGTTTATCATGATTCCTCAATCATTCAAAATATTGGCCAGATATAATGAAAGAAATAAACTCAAGATAGAATAAATCAATTATACGTATTAATTTCATAAACTAAAAATCAATGAAATCTATTACATACTAGGTTCAATAGTCTAACCCTAGATAAAAAAAGGTTTAACTCTTCACTAAACCAAGAGTATCAAACAAATACATGAACAACAATAAGAACAAAAATAAAATGATAAGAAAAGAGAAGAAAAACTAAACAAGAAGACATCTTAGGTTGCTTCTCTCTCTTCCTTTGACTTGAAGCTTGAATTTTCAACCTTGGCTTTAATCTCTTGATTTTGTATTATGAATTGTTTTTTTAAGTTTTGCCTTTAGAAAAGTTCTTTTTTTTTCTCATAAAAGGGTGCTTTATAGCTATGAGAAACTCTAGAGTCGAGGGCCTTCGAATCCAAGTTGAAATAGGAGTAAAAATAGGAGGTTTTATATGTCACATGGGCTTCGTGGCATTGGGGGCTTAGCTCTATGGTCCTAAGACCTAGAAATGCGAGGCGAGTGATATAGCACCCAACTCTCTGCCCCGGGCACTGCAGTACCAGCCTTGGGCGTTGCAGCACTTAGGTTTGGGTTTAGGCACTCTCATATTTTAAGCGTAACTTACTCATTTCTTATCTATTTCGCCTTCCATTTGTCCCAAATTGTTACATTTTCTGTCGTGCACTTATTTATGATAAACAAACATAATTATATAGAAACAAAATGCATAAATTAGAGTAAAACTTCCATTTTGAGTACTAATCATACTAGTGCTTTTACGCCTCTGTCAAATACCCCAAAGTTACGACTTTACTCGTCCTCGAGAAAAAAGGAGAACAAACAATCACAACTTATTGTTGACTCTATAAAAGCTAAAAACTAAAATAAGCATTGGTTAATTTAGAAGATTATATTCAAAGTCTCAAAGGCTGTCAAATGATACAAATCTTTTTAGAATGCAATAGATAACTTTCAATAATTTATTTTACCATTCATCAAGTCCTTCATTCTCCCTTATAAATGATCACTTTTGCGTATATGCAATAAGCAAGTAATTAGTCAAATGAAACTTATATTTTCTCAATAACTTAAGATAGCATATAAAGATGATATCTCGATAGATTTCAATTCATAATACAACCATAAACTTGCTTTTCATACTTATTCACCACTAATGTAGAAATACACATGTCTAGGGATCTATTTAGGATTTTATTTAACTTATAATGTAAAGCTAAGGTTAAGATGGGATATAATGATATACATGTAATGCCAATCACACAATTAACACTTTACTTTACTTAGAACTTCTTGATTCCTTTCTCCTTCATGATTTATCTCCTCCCCCAAACTTATTACATTCACATATTTCTTTTAATCACTCTTTTGTAAAGAATTTCTTCTTTCTTATCTTTTTTTTTTATAATTTATGTATGTACCCCCAAGCTTTCTACTTTAGTACCATTTTTTTATATAGCCACAACTTTTTCTCTTAAAAATATTTCTAAGTAAACTCAAGGTTTATGGCGCTACATATCATTTTAGGATAAATAAGCTTTAAATGCATGAGGCTTTGTAATGTGGTTAAATGAAAAAAAAATAGATATTAAGCTTAAAATGGGTGACTAGGGATAAATATACTCTAAGGTAGGCTACAAAGGCTCAGGCGATCTGAAGATAGCCTAATGTCATTTTACTATTCATATATTTTCTAGGATTTGGCTCAAGTAGTAATTAAGCAAGTTCTAGAGTGTTGGTCCTTAAGATTGTGGTGTACTACTTAAGCATGAGTAATTCTAAACAAAATAATTCAACCAATACATACTTATTATCAATGTGCTCAATAATAAGTGATAAAAAATAATATTGAATTCAATCCAAGATACATGATATAAGAGTTATCTTGAGCATCTATTGTTTCCTAGCGACTTGTTGATAAGGGTATATTTTTTATATATTTTTTCATATTTTTATTTTGATATTTTGTGGTTTTATGAGAATAGATGGTTATTTATGAGCTTTATTGTTATTTATAAGGACTTGAACAAAATTTTAAAAAAGGATACAAATAGAGCAAAAATGGGGACTAAAATGTAAAGTTTTCAAAATATGAGTCCATCGCCCTAGCGCTAAAGGATTTTCGCACCAGCACTGGAACAGTAATCGAAATAGAAAAATTAGACCTATTTAAGTCGCAACTAGTGCCCCAGCACCAGACAATTATCGTGCTAGCGACATTTCAGCGCCTCAGCACCATCACTCCACAACTCCAACAGTGAGCCCTTTTACATGCAGCGCCCCAGCAATAGCAGCATAGTGCCCCAGCAGTAGTGCGACTCCTAATCCTATGAGAATTGAGATTTTAAAGCTCATATCAATCCCTATAAAAGGTCACTCATCCTCAGCCTTTAAAAATCAACCAAGATCACCTTAGAGCAATTCAAGAACCCCAAGAATAAAGAGCACAAGTCTTAGAGAGCAATAAGAGTTTAATTGAAGCAACCTTAGAGAGAATCATAATATTTCTTAGGCAGCGCAATTAAGAGCAATTCAACATCTATATCGGTTTACTATTGATTGTATCCTGATTTATTATTATTTTTACTGTTGTTCTCTTGTAGCCATGAAATAAATTTATTTTTTAGGGTTAATTGAACTCAATATGTGTGCTTAATTATCATATCTTTTTAATATTTAATAAACTTAGTCCTTTGTTATTTAAATTACTTGATCTTAATGCTTCGATATATCTGGCCAATATACGGTGAATGAGTTGGTAATATTGTTGATAAACTCAGAAGAGGAATCATAATATTTAGACCTAGGTAATTTGATGCATGATTGTAGAGTAATATTCAATGTTGCATATGCAAGTTTTAATTTAGGATAGAAATATACCTAATTGGCATGTATGATCAATAAGACCTAATCTTAATTTATCACAAGTACCATAAGAATATAGGTATTTGGTAAATTAAGGTATATTTGCATGACCTTGAAAGAGATTTGTGAATACATTAATGTCTTGATCAATAACAAAGACTAAGGGAGTTAAATATTAGAGATTAATCATTAAAAATCATATTGAGGGATAATATTAATCCTAGGTTTTCTTTATATTGCTATCACCTAATTCTCTTTGCATTGTGTTATTGCTTTTATATTTTCTACATTCATTCTTAGATTTTTATTTTTATTGAATAATTATTAGAAAGACATAATTTTAGTATTTGGTTAGAAAGTAAAAATTATCCCCGTGAGTTCGACATCTGACTTATTGAGTCCCTTTATTACTTGTTATGATATCGTATACTTGCGCTTAATTATAAGATATAGAAATATCGCATCACTTGTAAAAATAAATTCAGCCAATATTTTATTTCTTATTATAGACTAATGATCATGTTTTCAACCAAAACTTATCTGCTAAAATAAAGTTTACCCCACAAGACAACTAATCAATATAAGCAGCTAAATAAACAAAAGAAAGTATTATCCACACCCAAATTTTAAGTAGACATTGTTCTTAATATTGAAAAATAAACTTAAAAGTAAGAAAAATCCTCTGGTAGATAAAGTTGAAACATTATAACGTTATTTTCTATTGATGGAACTGCAGTGTTCCTTTGCTCCTAACACTTGTAAATGTTTGTGCTGCTTCTGTAAATGCTTGACTTTATTTATTCTTAACAAAAAAAAAAAAGAAACTAACATAACAAAAATTGAAAATAAGCAAATAAAAGTAAAATTACTTGGGTTGCCTCCAAAGAAGCGTTTGATTTAGCGTCATTGGCTTGATAGGGTTTTATTCCATTCTTATGGTAGATCAAAGTTGATAGTGGAAGCATATTTGAATGTGAGCTTCTTGGCTTCCTTTCTTTAGGCTTTCATATCTTTGTTATTAGACATTGGGCAGCAACTTTCACCTCATTCTCCTCGCGTTCCTCTGAAAAGACTTAAAACTTAGATCGAGGAAGTAATTCTCTTTTGCCTTTCTCTTTAATCCTTTATTCCAGTTGCTTCTCTTTCTTGTTCTTTCTTTTCTTTCTATACTTCAACGTATTCTTTTTAGTCTGAGGATTCCACATCTCTATGTCTTTAAGCTCTTTAGCATTTTGATGCACCACTTTAATGCTGCAACAGTCTTCACATTTAGATGGCAACTTGATCTCTTTAAAGACTTTGAAAGTAATAATGTCCTCTTGCACTCATGGTCAAATCCCTTTTTGAACATCTTTATCGTTCATCTAGTGACTAAGAAGAATTTTCTAAGGATTATGGGTATCTTCTTGTCTTCAGCAGAGAAGATGAACTTATCTACCTTTTAATGTGAAATTTCTTAAAGATATCCAGAAACCTTGAGAATTTATTGTCTAGCTTCTATTTTTATAGCCTCTAAGGGAATGGTGGAGGTGGATGAAGAGGCTGAGCTGTATGTTTTTGCTGGTTTTTACTGTTATGTGCTGCTGCATCTAAACTTTTCTGCAATTCTACATTGTTTTCTGCACTTTCTAGACTATTTTGTTGTAATTTTTCAATTTATGCACTTGTTTGACACCTCTATAGCCTCTGAGAAAAAGGAATATGTGGTCTACATGGTTGTACTTTGTTTTGTTGTGCCACATTCTTCTTCTCTTTCACACTTGATGGTGGTGATTTGGATGTGTTATCTCGTAAGATCTTACCACTCCTCAATTTAATGGCTTGGCATTGCTCTATATTTCTTGGATTTGCTTCGGTATGGCTTGGTAGAGCTCTTTGAGGTTGCTTATTAATGGCTGCAACAAGTTGTCCTATTTAGACTACTAAGTTCTTTAAAGTTGTTGAATGGTTCTGCATAATGGTGTCATATAACCTTATGTAATGCATGAGAATATCTTCCAATGACGGTTTCTTTTCTTGCGGTGGTTGAAATCCTAAGAGATTCATTGATCTAGATGACTCCCCGTGGTTGTTATACTAAGAAGAGTTTGGATGATCTCTCCACCTCAGATTATAGAAGATAGATTGTGGGTTAGGTTACTGTCGATTAAAATTGCCCACATAATTTATCGCTTCCATGCACCGCCCATTCATATAGTTATCAGTACAAAAGTCACATGTCACTTATTGGGTTACAATATTTAATGCGTCAAACTTCTTGGATAAGGTATTGATTTACACTGCCAATGCATTGAATATGTCAATCTCATGTATACCAGTGATTCTCCTAGGTATAACTATCTCTGCTGATCATTAGTAACTGTTTGACGCCATTTCCTTTAATAGATCATATGTATCATCTGTGGATTTATTCATCAAAGCCTCTTCAGTAACGGTATCTACAATGTTCCTCAAATGGCCTAGTAATCCATTATAAAATATTTGGACTACTAGCCATTTAGGGACTCCATAGCGAGGACACTTCCTCAACATGTCCTTGAAGCGCTCCCATACTTTATACAACGACTCGTTATCAATCTGACTGAATGAGGTGATGTCATTCCTAATATTTGTTGTCTTTGTTGGTGGGAAACACTTGGCTAAGAATTTCTATGCTAAATCTGTAGGAGATCATCTGTGTACAAATGTATGCATGTGGTAGTGAGTTAATTACAAAATACGCATCTAATACATATTTTAACGCAACGGAATTATAAAACATACAATTAACACACTAATCATATATTAATCAAATTAATATATAAATGATAAAATTAAAAAATTACCAATACGTATAATGTTTTACACGTTCTCTTCCGGAGTCCACATGGATACACGTTGTCAGTTCTAGTTATCAACTTTGGTGGGCTTGATAATCTAGAATAGCAGCTCTTAAATTCAACGTAGGATTAACGCTTAATCCTAAATGGCCGGTTCAACCTTTTGCTCTTTCTTTCTCACGGTGATGAAGATGAAAATAGAAACAACAATTGTTTCTCTTTTTCTCAAGAGCCAAACGAAAATAAGAATAGAAATAACCCTTTTATTTCAATTCATTTCTCACCAATTTCCGTTTATAATTTCACGCATATATATCTCTTAGCATTAAAATATTACTATTACAATATAATATTAATAAAATATGCATTATTGGTAAATAATAATAATAAAAAAAGAAAATAATAATATTATATATATAATGCATGACAACTATCATGTATTATATATATATTATATTATTATTAATAAAATAATATATTTTATCAAAGATATTTGATTATTTAACATTTAAATAATCAAAGTATGAAATTACAATTTTACCTTTTATAAATAATTACCAAGTATACCCTTTAACGGGTCCTACCAAATTTTACACTTTAGTAAACTCAACCGAGGGTTTATAATGCGTCATGTGTCACTTTACAATTAGTGAATAACAATTATTGACTAATTGTTGTATTTAACACTTAAATACTGACACGCACGCATTTTGTGGTTACGTTGGATATTACTAGATTAAATAATTTAATCCAGTACTCTGCCCCAGTACACAACGAGTACACTGCATATCGCGGGACTCCTTAGCTCCATGCTCGATTCGTTAAATGGAACTATTCCATAAGTCCGTGAGTCATGTCCCACGCACACGTCACGAATATTACAAATTGACACGTTGAACCATACAAGTTGAGGTTATAATGCATACATATAGTCCTTCCATCATATATATCTTAGATGTGCGGGGATATAGATCCACACTGTCAAATTCCTATATGCTCATCCATAAACCTATCTCTAGAATAATATCTCAATTGAACAATATGAGTAAAACTCTTTGCCATATTGTTTAACCCATGGAAACACCTTTCCGGGTTAACTGTTTATGGCCATAAGACTTTCCTAAGATACTATCTTGGAGCATCTAAATATATCACTTCCTATGAGAGCTGATGGATTCCATATCTGGACGCATCGGACTCCATGAGCATCGAACCATACCCAGCGACACCCAGCGGTCAGACCATGAAATGTCTCTAACATACGTAGAACCAAGCATGGTGGATCACTCACAAGCCCACCGTAGTGCTCAAGTCAGAGGACCACGTATACTACTTAACTCGAGAAGACCTTTCATTGACGGCAACATAGGATGTCTATTGGGGTCTTTATGAGTCTGTTCAGTACTCAGTCCTAACTGAATACCTATATGCCTATACAATCTCCAAGATCTTGGTCAGCTAGGAACAACTAACTCTACCCTACAGATATAGACATATACTAATCTATATAAATTGATAGGATCTACTAATAAACCTGTATTAGTAGAAATAGATCAGGAACTATGTATTTGAGAACATTTTGCATAATAGCACATCTTAGCAACCTATTGGAACTTTTGCAATTATATCATTATTAGCATATTCTGAGGTTTTTGTCCTGTTACAGACAATGTTCCAACTCTTGGATTATTTGTTATTTCTTAGCACCAGTTTAAACTCCTTTAGACTTTATCCGAACTTCTTCAGATAGTACAATGTCTATAGCGTAACAATATTCATACAAAACTGGGATGGCACGTAGGCACAATCCTAACAAAATCTTCCCACCTTGATATAGATTCTGAAGGCAATGACATCAACCAGCTCTTTACTTTATCCCTCAAGCAAAAAGAGGACAATCCAAGTCGTATGGCATCGTCTAAGACTTTGTTATACTTGAAAGTATCACAAATCTCCAAGAAATTTATGATATGCATATTAGGATCATCATTAGGAGATTTACTAAACTATACAGATTCATTCAGCATTTGAATCATACTCGGCTTGATCTCAAAGTTATTAATGTTGATAGTTGATTGTTGAATACTAAAATTGAACACTATCTGTAGTAGGGACTATATACTCTTTCAACGTTCTTTGTCTTTGGTATCATTGTTGGAGCCGGTGCTTACGTGCTATTCTAATATTGTATGAATATTAATTATTTAATATTTATACAATAAACATCTTATATTAAATCGTTAATACTATAATATCTGGTACTATACTTGTAACGCTATAGACATTGTATAATTTGAAAGAATTCAGATCATGTCGAAAGGAGTTTAGATCAATGCTAAGAGTTAGCATCGTTGAGAATTATAAATGCTAAAGAGTTGGCATGTTATAATACTCAGTGAAATTCAAGGAGTTAGAACCTTGTCTATAATGGTATAAAGACCTGAGAATATATTAGTAATGACATAGTTGTAAAGAGTTGTAATGGGTGCTAGGAAATATTATTATGTAAGTATGTTCTCAAACACTATGTTCTTGATCTATTTTCACCGATGCATGTCTATCAGTGAATCTCTTTTATATAGATGAGTGTATGCTATATCTGCATAGTATAAATGGTTGTTCTTAGCTAATTATGAGCTTAATAGAAGCTCGTATAAGCATACGAGTATTTAGTTAGGACTGGATACTAAACAGATTCATGATGACCTCTAATAGACATCTCATAAAGTCGTCAATGATAAATCTTCTCGAGTTGAGTAGTATTCGCGGTCCTTTGATCTGAGTGCCATGATAGGCTTGTAAGTGATCAACAATTCTTTGGTTCCACGCATGTCAAAGACCTTTCATAGTCTAACCGTTGGGTGCCACTGGGTATAGTCCGATGCTCATGGAGTCCTAATGCTCCGAGATTATATTTCATAAAATCTTATGGCCACAAGTATTTAACGCCGAAAAAAAGTTTTTCATAGGGTTAAACAATATCGTAAAAGTGTTTGCATTTATTATTTATTGAAATACGAATCTGGAGATAAGTTCACTAATAAGCATGTAGAGATTTAACGATAATGATTTATGTCTCTGCTCTTCCAGGATATAAGTGACGAAAGATTATACGAATATGTTATAACCTCAACTTGTATGGCCTAACACACTAATTTGTAATACCAACGATGTGTGCATAAGGGATCGATCATAGACTTATAGAATAGTTTCATTTGAAAAATCGAGCATGGACCTAGGGAGTCCCACAATATGAAGTGTACTTGTTATGCACTGGGGCAGTATATCAAATTAATAGTTCAATTTAGTAAATTCTAACAAACTGAGATATTTGTTTCAGATTCCCTCAGGATGTACATGTATCAAGACTTAAGAGTTAAGTTTATTAATTGGTTAAAAATAGTTGTTGACCAATGGGATGATGACACATGACACATTGTAGGCCATTTATTGTTTAACTTTAAAATTACCAAAATACCCTTGCTTGTTGGATAAGCAATTTATATTAAATAAAAAAAATTATTTTTGTTTTATTTAATTTTAATTAATTCAAACAAACATTTTATTAATGAATGACATATGTTCTTTTGTTATTAAACAAATAAAAGAAAAACACAAATGCATGCATGGTAGGGGTATGATGTCTTTTACTAATAAAAATAGGAAATTGAAGCATTAATAATAAGAAGTCAATTGGCTTAATACTTGGTGTATGGCCAGCCAACTATGAATGAAAGAGTCAAAGAAAAATTGATACAAAGTGTTTGTATTATTTTAGACAAACATGTATGGCAAGTAGGGGCCACATTTTGACATTTGAAACATTTAAATGCAAGTGTCTTTAGCATTGTTGTTGTATGTGTCTGATGAAGAGAAAAAGTTTCTCTTTAATTTTGAAGCAAAAAGTTGCTTCAGCCATGAGTGAGTGAGTGGAGAGAGAAAGCTATTTCAATTGTTGAAATACGTTTTCATCATTTTCGTTTTCTATCAAGATGGCTGGGCCACCACAAAAGTAATAGTTAACCTAAATTGAGTAGACGACAAGTGAGAAAAATGGAGAAAGTAAAAATTTCTTTTTGTTCTTGATTTCATATAATGAAATCTTATTCATCTTCTTCTCATCAAGTTGTCCACCCATTTTGAAGCAATGAGAAAGTTGTATTTATTTATTCCAAGTGTTGAATAAATAAAAATAATTTAATTGCTATGAAACAATCAAGGTAGTTAAAGTGTTTAGCTATCATTTAGCTTAAAGAGTTTAAGCAATGGTTAAAGACTTAATCATTTTGTGTTTAAGAGTTAAACACCATTACTGAAAATTGGAGCTATTATTCTAGCAATCTAAGCTCACCCCAATTGAATCCTAGAATTGCTAATAAGTGCGCTTTATGATGGACTCTAGTTTGGAAATTTCCAAAGGCTTACAATATGATTCTCAATCTTTATTTTCATTAGAGTAATGAAACTTAATTTTTAAACGTGTTTGTGCACTAGGAAATTAGATTTTCGATTCTCCTGTGCTTAATTTATGTATGACATGCATAAATTGTATTGTGATGAACACATTCTACATGCATGCACCTTAGTAATTTAGCACACTTTCAATTATAGGCTTAAACACAGGGTTGTTTATGTGATCATTGTTTTCCTTCATGTTAAAAGATCATTGGCATTGCTCACGTCGAAGTCTATGTAATGTTTTTTCGATCTTAGGATTAAAAGAAATCAAGTCAGCACTTTTCGCCCTTCGCATAAACTATCAAAGCAAAAGAAAAAGAAAATAAAAGTAATAAGAAGAAAATAAAATAAAATAGAAATAAAAATTTGAATTAAAAGCAAGTAGTTTGATATTAGTATTAATCTAAGCATAGATAGAAATAGTCCTCGGTAACGGCCACAAAAACTTGATGTATGCTTTAATAGCTAAACGCAAGTGTACGCTACTGTATTAAGTAATATTGGATTTTAAGTCCAAGTATCGTTTTCATAGGGACTATACGATCTAATTTTATCAATCAACTACTAAAATTATATCTACTTTACTTTTATTCAGAAAAACTAAAATCTAAAATTCAATTAAATAACCTAATTCTATCAAATTAAACTAAACCTAATTAACAAAGAAACAAAGAGTTGAATTCACTAATTAATAAGAATCTAGGGTTTTGACTTATCCCCTAGTATTTCATCGAATTCATTACCCTCTTAGTTAACCTTTTAATACATATTGATTGACTAGACTTTAATTTCATCACAAGCCTCTGCCAATGATTAAATGACTATATTACACATTTTAACAACTACTTATATGTCTATGGTAATCCGATTAGAATGTACACACCATTTAGATATATGTTTATCCTGCATGGAACTCATAGTTATTACACTATAATTATGCATCGAACTATTATAGGCTAACCATATGAATCTTTCCATCGATTTCATCATGGTTTCTCAATCAATCAAAATATTGGGTAGGTGTAATAAAATTAATAAACTTAAGATAGAATGAATCAATTATATATATATTAACTTTATAAACTAATAGTCAATTAAATCCAATTACATACTAGATTCAATAGTCTAACCCTAGATAAAATGAGTTTAGCTTATCACCAAACAAAGAGTATAAAACCAATACATAAATAATAGCAAGAACAAGAACATAATGATAAGAAAAAAGAAGAAAAATTAATCAAGAAGACATTTTAGGCTGTTTCTCTCTCTTCCTTGACTTAAAGCTTAAACTTAAACTTGAATCTTCAATCTTCAATCTTGGCTTTGATCTCTTAATTTTGTGTTGTGAATTATTTTTCTAAGTTTTACCTCTCAAAAACTCTGTGTTTTGGCTCATAAAAAAGTTCTTTTATAGCTACGAGAAACCATAAGGTTGAGGGCCTTCGAATCCAAGTTTGAATAAGAACAAAAATAAGGGATTTTATATGTCACACAGGCGTTGCAGCATTGGGGGCTCAATGTCATGGCACTTAGACCTGGAAATGCGAGAGGCATGGAGGCCGGCTGAGTGCCGCGGTGCCTAACTCTCTGTCTTGGGTACTACAATACCCAGGCATGGGTTCAGGCACCCTTGTATTTTGAACACAACTTGCTTATTTCTCATCCATTTTTCCTCTTGTGTTTCCCAAGTCATCACATTTCCTGTCATGCACCTATTTATGATCAAAAACATAATTAAATAGCAAAATATTCATAAATTAGAGTAGAACTCCCATTCTGAATACCAATCATACTAGTGCTTTTATACCCCTATCAACAACTTGTTGTAGCAATTAACAAGCAACCTTAAGGAGCTCTAGCATATGATATCAAAACCAATCTATGAAGAAATGTAAAGCAATGTTAAACTGTCTTCTTGAGAAGTAATAAGGTCTTACATGACAACACATCCAAACTACTACCATCAAGCATAAAGGAGAAGGAAAATATAGTACAACAAGATGAAGTGTAGCCCTATAAATCACAAATACCTTTTTTTCAAAGGCTACAAAGGTGTAAACTAAGTAAAGAAATAGAAAATCAATAACAAGAAAGTGCAAAAGCAAAATTTGGGTAGCAGAAAAGTGCAGCAACTAGTATTCTTGCCAAGAAAAATTATAAAGTGCAGAAAATACAAATGGCAACATGTAGAAAAGTCCAGATCAGTCATTCACTCCACCTCCACCATTCCCCTAGAGGCTGCAAAAGAAGAAGCTATATAAGCAATTATTAAATTTTCTTGAAGTTTTTAAGAAATTACATATTAATATTCCTTTTGTAGATGTACGTAAACAAATGCTTAGCTACGACAAATTTATAAATATCATACTTTTGAAAAAGAAGAAATTGAAGGATTATGAAATCGTAGTATTGACAGAGAAACATAGCATCCTCCTTTAGAAGAAGATAGCTCCTAAGCTCAAATATCTTGGGAACTTCACTATACCATGCTTTATTAGAAATCATGACCTTGGAAAAGTACTTTACAATTTAGGATTGAGTATTAATCTTATGTTCTTCTCCATCTACAAGAAGTTAAGTTTGAGAGAAGTAAAGCTAATCAATGTCACACTCCTAGTTGTTAATTGATCTCTCGCCTATCATAAGGGAATCATAGAAGACGTGCTAGTAAAGGTGGACAAGTTCATTTTTCCTGCTGATTTCATCATTCTGGATATAAAAGAAGATAAGGAATCCTCATCAACTTTGGAAGACTTTTCCAAACCACTAGATGAATGATCATAGATATATAAAAAGAAGAGTTAACCATAAGGGTGCAAGATGACGTCGTCATATTTAAAATCTTCAAAGAGATAACATTTCCATTAGAGAATAAAGACTGTTTAAGCATTGATGTGGTGCATCCCAAGCAATAAATTCTATAGCTCAAAGATATGGATACCATAAATCCTCATATCTAAAAGAAAGTGTTAAAGCATAGAAAGAAAAGAAAGAAGAAGGAGTAGCAGTGTGATAAAAGGATCAAAGATAAGTGCAAAAGAGATTCGCTTCTTTGATCTAAGATTAAAGTCTTTTCGGAGAATCATACAGAGAATGAAGCAAAAGCTAATGCCCAAAGCTTAATTGCAAGGATATGAAAGCCAAAAGAGATGAGTGCCAACATAATCACATACAAAGATGTCTTTACCATCACTTTTGATCCACTATACGAATAAAACGAGCCCCGTTAAGATGACGATGTTAAATTAAGAGCTTCTCAAGAGGCGACTCAGTAATTTGTATTTTCATGTTTTCTAAGTTTCCGTTTTAGTTACTTTATTTTCTTTTCTTATAGGAATAGAATAGTAATTCAAACATTTAAAGAGCAACTCAAGCAATTGCAAGCATTAGGAGATAAGGAAATCACATTTATAGTAAGAGACAATAATGCTACAATACTTGAATTTCACTTACCAGGGAAGGTTTTTACTCTCAAGTTTTATTTTTTGACATTAAAAATAGTGTCAAATTTAAGTTTGTGGGTTGGATACACTTAACTTGTGTTTATATTTGCTGCATAAATTGATTAAGTTATCTTGCACGTTAAATTTTTTTAATTGATTTAGTTTTTTATTGAGATGATGATCATTAATCTATGATAAAAAATAGAATATTGGTTGAATTTATCTTTATAGGTTTATAAGAAACAATAAACGCTTGAGCTAACTCGTATATCAAGAATCTTGAACTGATTTCAACTTTATTTTTTATTACTTATTATTAGAGAACATTGACAATAAGCATGTATTAGTTGAATTATTTGCTTAGTGATACTTATGCTTAAGTAGTACACCACAGTCTTGAGGACCAACACTCTAGAACTTACTTGATTACTATTTAAAGTGAAATCCTAGAAAATACAAGAATACAAAAGTGACATTAGGCCATCTTTGGACAGATTGAGCTTTTGTCTACCCTACCTTATATGTATATTTGTCCCTAGTTACCCCTTTTGAGTTTAAATATCCATTTTTTTTATTTAACCATATTACAAGCCTTAAGACTTTAAGCTTATATATCCTAAAATTACTCATAACACTATCAACCTTGAATTTACATAGAAATATTCTTAAAAGGAAAAAAGTTGTGGTTATGTGAGAAAAGGGTACTGAAATAGAAAGCAATTAAGTCTTGAACGTACTTATCAATTTAAGTTTAGGGGTATTCATTCAAAAAAATGTTTTTAAATTCACAATACCCCCAGCTTAAAAAAAAAGAAGAAATTCTTTGAACAATAGTGATTAAAAGAATGATGAAAATATCGTAAGTTTAGGGGATGAGATAAATCAATAAGAAAAAAATCAAGAGGTTCTAGGTAAAGTCTAAGTGTTAATGGTGTAATTTGAACTTCATATATATCTTTATATCCCACATTAACCCTAGCCTTATGTTACAAGCTAATTAAAGTCCTAAATAGATCCCTAGACATGTTTATTTCTACATTAGTGGAGAGTAGTATGAAAAGCAAGCTTATAGTAGTGTTATTATAAATTGAAATAAGTCAAGATATCATCTTTATGTACTATCTTAAGCTATTGAGTAAATCTAAGTTTCATTTGATTATTTACTTGCTTATTACACAAATACACTAGTGATCAATTATAAGGGATAATGAAGAACTTGATGAATGATATCATGAATTATTAAAAGTTGTTTATTGAATTCTGAAAAAGACTTGTACCATTTTAACAGCCTTTAAGACAAAGAATATGATCTTCTAATTAATCTAGCTTGTTTTATTTTTGAGTAAGAGTTAATAACTTTTGTGATTGTTTGTTTTTGTTTGCTCGAGGACGAGCAAAATTTTAAGTTTGAGAGTATTTGATAGGGGTTTAAATAGACTAATATTTTTATCATCCCAAACTTAGGTTTTACACTAATTCAAGAGTATTTAGCTATTTTTTGTCGTTTTTGATCATATATAGGTTAATTAACCAAGGTGTGAAGATATTGGAAGAAATGGATGCAAAACGACAAAAATCAGACAAATTGACAAAACCAGGCTAGAGCCGTGACGCCTATGGGTGGATGTTGTGACATCTAATCTAGAAAGTTGAGAACCATAATACCCATCACCAGCACCGCGGTGCCTAGTCATGCTTTACTAGCGATCATTTTTTAGGCTTCAGTGCCGTAGTGCCCGTGCGACAAGTAAAACCCCCTCTTTTGAGTCATATTTCAACTTGGATTCGAAGCCTTACATCCCTAGAGTTATAATGACCTATAATAGCACTTTTTATAAAATCCAAAACATACAAAATATCATAGGCAAGCCTAAGGCAAACACAAACACATCAATTACAAGAGATCAAAAAAGGGATTTGGATATTTAAGATCAAGATTTGAGTATCACTCAAGAGAAAGAGAAGTGATCCAAGGCGTCTCCTAGTTTAGTTTCTTTTCTTCTCTTATCATTATTATCTTGTTCATGATGTTTTCCATTCATTACTTTGATACTTTTAGATTCGTGATGAACTAAACATTTTTTATCTAGGGTTTGGCTTTTAAACCTAATATGTAGTTGGATTTTATTGACTCTTAGTTTATAAACTTAATAGATTAAATTGATTCATTCTATCTTGCATTTAAAGATTTCATTATATCTGGATAACAAATGATCAAGGAACCATAATGAACTCAAAAGAGGAATTTATGTGTTTAGTCTAGAATAGTTTAATGCATGATCATATGTGACAGCTATAAGTTCCATGTAGGATAAAAGTATACCTAGATGAAATGTATGGTATTATTTAAACCTATTCTTTATAAATTGCATTATATTCGGATTACTATAGACATATAGTTAATTGTTATTGTGTAATATAGTCACTCGACCATCGACAAAGGCTTGTGATGAGATTAAAGTTTACCCAACAATTTTTATTAAGGAATTAACTAAGAGATTAATAAGTCCAATGAAATATTAAGGAATAAGTCAAAACTCTAGATTCCTTTTAATTAGTGAATTCAACCCTTACTTGCTTTTGATTAAAAATTAGGTTTAATTTGATAGAAGTAGATTAATTACATAAATTTTCTCTTTTGATTAATCAGGATAAAAGTTAAGTAGGATTAATTTTAGTATTTGATTGAAAGAAGTAGATTAAATAAGTCCTTGTGGGAATGATATTTGGACTTCAATCGTATATTACTTGATACGATAGCTTGCACTTGCAGTTAGCTATTTTTGCATACATTAATGCTTGTTTGAATATTTTCTTGTATATTTTGATGTCATGAATATTATTTAGATGAATTAATGCTTATTGATGTATCATAATCATCATATGTTTAAACTTTTCTTGTCATTTTGATGTCATGAATATTATTTAGATGAATTAATGCTTATTGATGTATCATAATCATCATATGTTTAAAATTTTCTTGTCCTTTTATTTTATCTTTTACTAGTAAAGATCGAATGAAGGACTTATTATAAGGGAGTTCACTATCCCTTGCACTATAGAAGACAAATTCATTGGTAAGGCTTTGTGTGACTTGAGAACTCCTATTGGTATGATGCCTTTGTCTATTTAGAGAAAGCTGGGTTTGGAGAGGGGGGTGAATCTCCAGGTGGATGACTTCCCCAACATTCACAATATAATTAGTGTAAGACATTAAGAGATGTTTTGTGAGACACCAGTATTATGGGGTTATGCCTGTTGTGAGGGAGTTCAATGCAAATGCCTAGGAGCATGAGGGCTTGTGTTAGAGTTCAGGGAAGGATAATGCCATTTGACCAGTTCTTTGGGCTGTCAGTTAATGGGGCAGATGAATATGGTGAGATTAAGAGAGAGGCAGATTATGATTTGATTATTTAGACGTTATGCCAGCACGGTACGGAGTGGACCCGAATGCATGACCTTTCTATTCATTTCTACTTTAGTTCTGTGACTAAGGATGCTAAAGCATGGAATTTATTCATCTACTCGTATCTTATGCTAGTTAGACATATAAACGACTTTACCAAGCCACAAGTAATACTACGTTTTGCAATCATGACAAGATGGCTCCTGGTCATTAAGTATATCCTTTGGGAGGAAATTGTGGCCTATTCTAAACTAGCTAAGAATATTCGTTGCCTTCCATTATTAATTACAACACTATGTGGGCAAGCTGGAGTTCACTAGGGGCGTACAAGAACAACATCCACCCAACTAAACCTATTAATTTTGGCACGATCTAGTAGTTGTGAACCACAAAGAGTCAAAGATAGCCGCAATAGCAGAGGGTGTAGCAGCCACCATCATCAAATCCTATTAATATGGCTAAGCCCTCAGCCGCAGCTTAGTAGGGAGTCAGCTCTTCCCAAAGCATGTCAGTTTTAGCTTGAAACGCATGTTTAGAAGCTCATTTTGAGGCCTAAAGGCTAGGCCTGGCAATACTACCACAGGAGATAAGAGACTTCAAAACTTGCCAGACTTAGTGGATGCAATTGTATGCAGTATAGTTGGGATTTGATATCTCTCATATTATGCAGTCTACTTCATCAATTCTAGCTCCAGCTCCAGTACGGTTCCTGTTGGAATTTATGCTTACGTGTCATCCCTTTTATGCATGAATATTTGTTTTATATTTATACTATTATCATTTCATTAAATTGCTAATTATATTTTATATATGGTAAGAGTTTATAATGTTTCAGACATTGTATGATTTGAAGGAGTTTAAATCTGATCTAAAGGAGTTTAGATCAGTGTTAAAAATTAGCAATGCTGAGCGTTATAAATGCTAAGAGTTAGCACTGATAAGAGTTAGTAAGTTATAAGAGTCGGCAAAATCTAAAAAGTTAGAGATCGTCTAAAATAGGACAAAGACCTGAGAACATATTAATAATGATATAGTTACAAAGAGTTGCAAATAGTGCTAAGAATTGTCATTATACAAATATATTCTCAAATACTATGTTTCAAATCTATCTTCACTGATGTAGGTCTATCGATGAAGATTTTATCATATATAAATCACTGCATATCTATATCTGGATGGTCCAGATTGTTAGTCTTAATAGATCATGAGTTCAGTGGAAGCTCATATAGAAATACAGATATTCAATAAAGACAGGGTATTGAACAGGCTCACGATGATCTCCAATAGACATCCCATAAAACCGTCAATGGAGAGTCTTCTCAAGTTGAGTAGTATTCGTGATCCTTTGACTTGAGCGCCACGGCAGGCTTGTGAGTGATCCATTATACTTTGGTTTGACACATATCAAAAACCTTTTATGGTCTAACCGTTGGGTATTGTTGGGTATGATTCGATGCTCATAGAGTCCGGTGTGCATAGATATGGGATCTATCAGCTCATTTAGGTGAATAATATATCCTGATACTCCAAGATTGTGTTTTAGAAAGTCTTATGGCTATAAGCAGTAATACCCTTGAAAAGGTTTTACCCCTCGGGATAAATAATATCGTAAAAGTGTTTGCGGATATTATTTATTGAAATATAAATCTAGAGATAAATTCACAGTCGAGCATATGGAGATTTGATGGTGTTGATCTATATCTCCGTTCTTTCAAGATATAATTGATGGAAGAATTATACAGATATGTTATAACCTCAACTTGTATGGTCTAACAGGCTACTTTTTAATATCCATAATTTATGTGTGGGACATTTTTCCCGGATGTATGGATGACAAACCGGGCATGGACTTAAAGAGTCTTACAATATGAAGTGTACTTGTTGTACACAAGGGCAACATATTGGATTGAACAGTTCAGTCTAAGAAATTCTAGCAAACAAAAAATATATTTCAGGGTTCTTGAGGATGTGCATTTGTCTAGACTTAAATGCTAAGTACATCACTTAATTAGTTGAGAAGAGTGTTAACCAATAAAATATTGACAAGTGGCAATATGTCCATAATTTTTTTAAACTTGAAATGACTTATTTACCTTGCTAGTAAAAACGAGGTAAAAGAAATTATTGAAAATTTATTTTTGAATAATTAATAAAATATTTATTTATTGTTATTATTATAAAAGAAAAAACATAATTATGGAAATTGTATTATTTATATAATTAAGGGCCTTGATGTTGGTTTTTTGATTACTTAAAATAATTAAAGATATCCTATTTGTTAGGTAAAAGAATATTTAGTGGCCATTAATCAAGTGTTTTGATAAATTAATTAAATGGAATAGCCAGCAATTATGAATGTGTGGGAGAGCACTTCCCTTAGTCATGATTTGGACAAAACCATTTTGGTGCTCTAATTCATTCGTTCCATTTAAGGCATGATACTTAAGTGAGAATTAAGAGAGAATTTGTTAAGTGAGTTTACAAGAAGTTCTAAGCAAAAGATTGTGAAAAACAAAACCAAAACATAAAGTAATCATCTTATCTCATAATAAACATAAACACTTATTGTTGGAACATTTTTGTGGCTACTATTCTAGATTCAAAATCCCACAATTCTTGTTGTGAACTAAAATTATGCAACAGCACACTTCAAGGTGAGCTCAAAATTTGGAGATTGGAACTTTTGAGAAATTGAATGCTACCTTTAATCTGAGTTAGTTTTCTCACTTTCAATTTATTTAATTAATACTTATAAATGTATATGAGGTATATGTGTATAATTATGTTAGATTATATGTGTTTTGTATGTGATACTTTCGTTGCGTGTAATAAAATTTTAAATTACATGTACACTTAATTAACCACACACTCAATCAACACCACCACACCCGAAGGATGAGGAAACCCTACTAAAAGATAAGTTAGGCATCATAGCAATAGACCTTGAGGACATAGCCTATGACTCTTAATCACTATGGGAGTTTTTATTTACTCTTATTGTTTTTTTTTTATGGGGACCATGCCTTAGTATAGGTAGGGGTGGGGAAACAAAAACTTATATTGCCTTGTTTTTGTTCTTGTGATTTTAGTTTATGTTTTTCATTTTTAGTATTTTAGTATTTTTGTCTTTTATTTATTGTCTTTACTTTTATGTGTTAGTTTTTGTTTTAGCTTATAGTAAAAGAAGCAAAAGTAATTTAGTACTTTTCATGAAAAATCTTGTGTATTGCCATGTTTTTGTTGTGTTGTGTTATTATGATAAAAACTTATCTATTATGAGTAAACTATTGAAACATTTAATTGTTAATTTCATAAGAAATTATTTAGACTTGAAACAATCCATACATCAATCACAAGATAGAATTCAACCTTATTAGTGATCACTGAATTTTGAGCACATTATAGGCTTGAATAAGTCGAGTGTACATAAAGAAGCTTATACTTAAGTAGTACACCTTAGTATTGATGATTAGATACACTGGAACTAATTTGATTGTAACTTGAAGCGAAACCCTATAAAGTGTGTGACAAAGGAAAGGAAATTATGCCATTTTTGGACCGTTTGATCCTTGTTAGCCTACCTTATTACAATTGAACCTTAATTACCCTATTTTGAGCCTAAAATACCATTTTTTGTTGGATAACTATATTACAAGCCTAAGCCATGAGTTAATTTTCCTAAATACCCTTAACACCATGAACATAGGGCTTATTGGAAAATATAGAACTTATATAGAATTAAGTGGGTGAAGATGAGAAAAGTACAAAAAGAATGGTGAATCAAAAGCCATATTAAGATAGAATAGTACTCTAAGTTTGGGGGAGTTATGTTGGTTATTATTAAAAAAAATAGTTTTATATAAATTCTTATGAATATATATAAATAAGGAATAAATGTTGTGCATACATATCTTAAAATAGCTAATGAGTGTAGTTTAGGCAAAAAGAGCTAAGTTTAGGGAAATTGTACTGGTGAAGTTGGAAAGATGCAAATAGAGAGCCAATTAGTTTTTGTGTTGATGGTGTATTGAGCTAAACAGTTTATCTAAGTATCGTACCTTACCTCTAACCTTACATACAAGCCTAAAAAGTCTTAATTGATCTTTACTCTCGCATACTACTACATTAGTAGAGAGTTATATAAAAAGCTAGCTTATGGATATATCTTAGATTTGAAATGTGCCAAGACAACATTTTACTATACAACTATAAGTTATTGAGCTAATGTAGGTTAGAATTGAATATTCTCGCCTAGTACACACACATGGGTGATCATTTGTATGGAAGCAGAAAAGTGCTTAATTATCGTGTTTGTGGATTATTGAATAGTTTTTATTATTTCTAAAGGAGTAATAGTTGAGTGGAGGAAGCCTCGAGGCCATTAAGTGATTATCATGACAATGCAACAACAATTTAGTTATTTTGCATTTGTATATCTTTATGTGTGTTTTAGCATTCACACTTTGAGTTTTTTTTTTAGTTTGTGTCAAGTTAGTTAGCCCTTAAGTGCGTTTAATTCTTTTTCATTGCCCGAGGATATGCAATTGTCTAAGTTTGGGTGAGTTTGATAAGCATAAAATGGATATAAAGCTATTATCTCATTTTAGCTTTAACTATTGTTATTTTTGGAAAATTTATGTCTATCTATGCATACTTATGTTGAAATTATAAATGTAAGCAAGCTAAAGAGACCAAAAGAGTAAAAAATCATAGGTTAATTACAAAAAAAAAAAAATGTAACTATATAAGTGAAGAAAATGCGCCAGCTTTCATCCATATATGATGAACGTTGCGACATTGAATGGTAAGCCCCCCCCAGTGTTTCTGAGAATTTGGACGTCATAACGTTAACATGGAGGATGAGTAGCAAAGAAGGCAAAGAAGATTCAAGATACCTAATGCTTTAGCTTTGAAAAGGAACACAACAGCGACAGAACACCCTAACATTACTAATCCTCAACGCCTCAGCATTCGTACGTGACAACTTGCTATGCCCTTGCATTATAAATGAAAACTCTACGATGTTACGGTTATTTTTTACACTATATGAAGAAACTCTTTTGAATTTTTATAGAGATGACGATTCACCTTCAACTCAGCATTGAGTGAACATGTTTTAGGCCTAAAAATCTCACATTTAGACTATAAGAAATCACATTTTAACACTTAGAAAGAATTTGGAGAAGGATCAACACAATCAAATGAGGTTATTGCTTGCAAGAGAAGCGTTGAAACCAAAGCTTGGGAACATCATCTAAACTTCATTTTTGTACTTTTGTAATCTAAACTTGGTCTCATTATTTTTTTATTTAGCAATCTATTTCCTGAACTTCATTATGTTGAACTAAATCCACTTATCTAGAATTGTAGACTTAAAGTTAACTATGTGTTTATAAATATTTCAACTTTAAATATATGAACTTGGTTGTTCTTTATTTTGTTACTACTTAATGCTTGCATTTAATCTGCTAATCTTATGTATGATGTAGTAACCAGTATCCACGACTGGTAAGAATAAGTATTTATATATGTATAAATATACATATTTTATTTGTATGTTGGTGATACTTGATTTATATATTGTTATTAGTAGTGTTTGTATAGGTTAAGGTCATAATATTAGCATTGGGTTTAATTGCAAGACTTTAGATTTATTTTAGGGACCAAATTGTAATACTTTAAAAGTTTTAGGGGTAAATTCGTAAATACCAAAAATTAACCACTTAGTATAAAAAAATACACTTTTAAAACCCTAATTCTCTCATTTTGATCGAGCTACCTCTTTTAGAGAGAGATAAGAGAGAATAAGAGGGGAGAGAAAGAGAAGAAGGAGAAGAAAAAGAAGAAGAAATTGGAATTTTAGATTTTAAGAGGTATATCACAACTATTTCTCAATTTATTGGTATTAATTATGTTAATTTCTTTAAGTTTTTATTTCTGGAAATATGTATAATTGAGGATTTGATATGTATTTCGTATGATATTTTGAGAATTGATGATGATCTATAAGATAGTTTGATAAATTATGATGGATTGTAGAATTTCTGCTTGATAGTCTCTTGATCCAAGACTTTTATAAATTGTTGTGATTCGATTCTGGTTTTTAATTTTGAGTATATAAAATTAGACATGTTTAGGATCATCTGAGACTTTGAATCGATTCAAAATTCCAGAAAATGAATTTTTTGTGAATTTACCAAAATGACCCTGAAATTCTGGAAATTTCCTATATGAACAGTATAATACAGTGAAAAATAATTTTTGTCCTATTGAATGATCTTCAAAAATTACGAATTTATGGAATATAATAAGTTTATATGTCTAATATGATATACTCGGAATTGAGAATTTAGATCAATGTGGTTGAAGTGTTATGATTTTCTAAAGTGTATCAGCTCATTGCAGTATTTGATTAACAGATTTTTAAAGCTATGGAATAAAATAGTTTTAAAATACTTTTGATAGTGATTTGAAAGTGAAATATTTATCATGGACTGAGATATGTGTTAAGAGTAAGGTCAAAGGGCTATTCTATTACAAAATAAGTTATGGACTCGGATATGATGCTGTTATGTGGTAGTTTTATAATTTTTGAGTTGGTATATGATTTTATAAAAGTAGGAGATTGAATACTGTTCAGTAAGTATCTTGATCTTGTCAGGTTAGTAGTTTAGATTTGATGGTATGTATGGAATGGATTGTGTAGGAATTTTGATATAATATTCATATATAAGAAGGATATATGAGTCAAGAATGATATATTCTGATTTTGAAGTAATTGGACATCATTTGATGTATTAGAAAATTTTGTTAAGTGTAAGTGGTCAGAATGACAGGTTTTGAGAAACCAAGTATTTAGACCAATTTGATGTGATAAATGAATTGTGTATAATTTTATAAGCTATTTAAAGTATTTTGTGTGAATTGTGAGGTTTATGAAAGGATGAATCTCCATTGATAGGTTAAGGAGATTTAAGCCTTGTAGCAGAAAGTGTTAAGAGGTAAGTATACTAGACTTTTTACTAAAATCACAATAAACATAGTAATTGTTTTGTATGATTTTGCAAATAGGGTTAAGAATATGTTTATGTTATGTCAAAGTATATTTTGATATGAAATGTGAATATATGTTTATGAATATGAGCATTGACATTGAGCATGGACATACATGTATTTTTGAAAGTGAGCTTTCAAAATAAGATGCGTTTAATAAAGAAAACTTTGAAGTGTAATATGTCCATGAGAAATATTTTGTATTTTGAGGGTACTTGAACTCACTGTTAACTTAGTAGGCATTTTATGTGATTTATGGAGCCTTTATGTGTGGCATTTCCTTCGGGATTGGTATATGTTATGTGTTCCGTATGTAGAGAGGATCCTATTGGTACCTAAAGGAAGAGTGAGTCATCACATTTGTGTGGTGGCGTATTGGTGCATGTGAGAGGACTCACTGATGATCAGGGTGAGAGTTTGGCTTTTACCTTCGGGTATAAGCATTATATATGTGTAATTTAAAGGCCTCACTTGTACTATTCCTCTCATACGGTATGTCACCTACGAGTGACATTTGGCTCATTATGTGATATGTGATATGTAAGTCTTACTAAGTAGTAGTTGAGTGATGGTATTCCTATTATGTGTTTTGAAAGAATGTGTAAGCGCTTACATGATATGTGATTTGATAAGATTATGATTTTGATTGATCACAGCATATCATACATATGCATTGTGTACATATATGTTTTTGTATTTGATATATGAAAAACTAGTATGCTTACTGAGTTTTATACTCATTATAGTTTATGGTGATTTCAGGTAAATAAGGTACATGTGTGCTTAGCGGATTTGGCAAGGCTTCTGCTGTTCCTTGGGTTTCCTAAGTTGTTAGGTTGCTAAGGGTTTCATTTGATGACACGTGGGATAAGATATTTGATTTGTTCCTATTGAATAAATACTTATGTATTATTTTATTGTGTGTGGTTGGATTTAGTTTAAGTTTCACCAAGTGTAGTAATGGATTGATTTTAAGTAAGAATTTAAAATGAATATATTCTGGGCTTCCGGTAACAAAGTTGCTACTGGTGACGTAGTAGAGTGTTAATCTTTGAGAAAACTCTGCGTATCTCCGGTTTACTAATTGTCCCAGTCATAATTCAATTGCTATAATTCTGACAGAAATTTAAAATGAATATGCTTAGAAATATTATTGAATGAATGTAAGTGATGTCGTGTGTCAGATCTTTTGGGTCTGGGGCGTGACATATGATCCTTGGATGCATTGAAATAAACTTGAAAAGGCATCTCATTGAATAACCTAGGACAAAGTGATGTATGATTGTAGAATAGTATCTATTAGTTCCAATTAGGATAGGAATAATGGTTAAGATAACTTAAACTTAATGAATTCCATTTAATCTCGATATCATAGGAATATAGATATTAGGTTGATTATGGTACAATCACTTGACCATCAGAAGAGGCTTGTGAAGAGCCTAGTGTTGTGACCAATAATTAACCAAGGGTTGTCATTTAAAGCATATCTATAACAAGCATGGGTTAAGAGATAACTACACGTCCTAAACTCTATTTATATTGAGTGTGCTGGAATTGGTATCTTGTCTAGTTAGTTGTCAATTTAGAGTTTAATTTCATTATTAATTGAATCAATTTGTTCGAATAAAAATAAGAGAATCAATTTTAGTACTTGAATAGAGAGAAGTACTAGTCATTGGGATCAATACCCCTCACACTTTATTACTTGTTATGATAGCTTGCACTTGTGCTTAAGTTAAACATACATATACACCAACATCAACAGTGGCTCTTTCGGGTACAACCAAATTGCAATTGCTATTGAGGACCAAAAGAAGACAACCTCTATATGCCCTTACAGTACGTTTGCTTTTAAAAGAATGCCTTTTGATTTGTGCAATATCTCTACCATTTTTCAAAGATGCATGATGGCTATTTTTTCTGATATGGTTAAGGAGATCATGGAGGTGTTTATGAATGATTTTAGAGTGTTTAAGTTATCTTTTGATCATTGCCTTCATAATTTTTCCTTTGTCTTACAATGTGTAAAGAGAAGAACCTTATGCTTAATTGAAAAAAATGTCACTTCATAGTTAGGGAGGGGATTGTTCTTGGCCAGAAGGTGTCATCCAAGAGTATTGAAGTAGATAGGACACAATTTTCAGTTAATGAAAAACTTCCTCCACTGGAAAATGTCTAGGGAGTTTGCAGTTTTTTAGGCCATATCTTTTTTATAGAAGATTTATAAAAGATTTTTCAAGAATTGTTAAGCCTTTCGTAGCCTAGTTGATAAAGATACTCTTCTTTTTATGCTTGTTTGATAGCTTTCAATGTGATTAAGAAGAAGTTTATTTCGGCTCCAATTATGGTTACACCCAATTGGAATGAACCATTTGAAATTATATGTGATGCTAATGACTATACAGTTGAAGCAATTCTTGTCCAAAAGAGAGACAAAATATTTTAGGCTATTTACTATGCAAGTAGAACTCTCAATGAAGCCCAAGAGAACTACACCACCACGAAAAAGAAGATGTTGGCGATAGTCTTTACATATGACAAGTTTTGGTCTTACATTATTAGGTCCTAGGTGATTGTATTGTTGAGATTTGTGCTTATGTGTCATCCTATTATGTATAAATATTTATTTTATAATATTTATATAGTATATTTTATTAAATTGCTAATTTTATTAATTAAATGGTATAGTGCTTATAACGCTACAAATATTGTATGATCTGAAGGAGTTCGAATTTGGCTTAAAGGAGTTTAGACTAGCGCTAAGAGTTAGCAACGCTGAAAATTATAGTTGCTAATAGTTAGCACTACTAAGAGTTAGTAGGTTATAAAAGTCAGTAAAATATCTAAGAGTTAGAACCTTGTTTGTAACAGGATATAAACTTATGAGTACATTAGTAATAACATAGTTGTAAGGAGTTATAATAGGTGCTAAGAAATATTCTTATGCACGTGTATTCTCAAACACAATGTTCTTGATCTAATTCACTTATCCGGGTCTGTCAGTGAAACCCTTTATTAAAGATTAGTGTATAACCATATCTAGATGGTCTAGATAGTTGTTCTTAGCTAACCATGAGCTTACCGAAAGTTCGTATTACATATGAGTATTCACTCAGAACTGAATACTAAACATACTCAACGAGGACCCCCAATAGACATCCCATGAAACCATCAATGGTTGGTCTTCTCGAGTTGAGTAGTGTATGTGGTTCTTTGATATGAGCGCTACGGTGGACGTGGACTTGTAAGTGATCCACCATGCTTTGGTTTTATATAAGTCAGAGTTCTTTCATGGTTTAACTACTATATGTTGTTGGGTATGATCCGTTGCTTATAGAGTATAGTGTGCATAGATATGGGATCTGTCAGCTCACGTGGGTGAGTTATATATCCGGATACTCCGAGATATATCTCAAAAAGACATATGGCCATAAGCAATATACCCAAGAAAAGAGTTTCCCAAAAGGTTAAACAATATCGCAAAGGTGTTTGCGTGTATTGTTTATCAAGATACATGTCTGAAGATAAGTTCACGGATGAGCACGTGGGCATTTAACGGTGTTGATCTATATTCCTGTTCCTCTAGGATATAAATGGTAGAAGGATTAGATGTATGTGTTATGACCTCAACTTGTATGGTCTACTGCGCTAATTTATAATATTCATGACGTGTATATGAGGCATCGATTACAGACTTATAGAACAGTTCTGTTTGACAAATCGGACATGGACCTAAGGAGTCCCGCAATATAAAGTGTACTCGTTGTGCACTGGGGTAGCATATTGGATTGAATAGTTCAATCCAGTAAATTCCAGCAGCCCAAACATTTGCTTCAAGATCCCTCGAGATGTGCATGTGTCAAGACTTAAGAGTTAAGTACATTAATTAGTTAAAAAAATATTGTTGAATAATAGGATAATGACACGTGGCATATTGTAGACCCATTATTGTTTGACTTAAAAATTACCATAATAACCTTACTTGTTGGACAAGCAGGATCATTATTTTATTCATTAAATTATTTATTGAATAAAATAAATAAAATAATATTTGATATTATTATTTTAATCAAGTCAAACAATTATTGTTTATTATATTATGCATATGTTTCATTTGTTTTAATATGATTAAAATAAAGAAATGAAACATTAATGCATGGCTAATGAAATTAGTGGGATCAAAATGTATTTAATAAGCAAATGAAGAAATTGTTTCTTCAAATTGCTTTATCTCTCTCGGACAACACTCCACTATTATTAGTTTTTTATTTAATATAAACAAATACAAAAAGCACTCAGGCATGGGCAAGTCAATGGTGGGACCTTGTGACTTCATAAAAGCAGAAAGAGTTTCTCTATTTGGTTACACAATATGGCTAAGTTCATCAAATAATACAGATGGTTATTGATTTTTTAATTGATTGTTTATTGTAAAAATTATATTTAGGCAAACCAAATATACAAGTAACATGCCATGTCTTGTGGGACAATGGTTGTCTTATTAGAGGGAAAATGAAGCAAAGGATAAAAGAGCAAAGTGTTGCTCATTTCATTAAGTGAAATTCGGCCAAGTGAAAGAGAGAGAGTGAAGTTCTTATTTGCAAGTGTTGAAAAGGGTTCAATAACAAGATCATCTTCTTCCTTTTCTCTCTAAGTGATTCGGCCCTAATACACATAAAGGGTATAATTGTTTTTTGGCTTCAAGTGTTAAAGTAAACAACATTGATACTTTTATAGTAACCACACAAGCTTAAGGGTTAAACTAGAGTTCAAATGTTCTAGACTTCTCAAGCCCATTAAGTTGGGAGCTAGAATTCCCAACAGGCATATTTCAAGGTGGGACTCTAACAACACAAAGACTAAAAGCTTGCCAAGCTAATTTTCATTAATCCCTTGTAATTTTAATTATGAGATATTATGAGAAATTTATGTGTTTATCATTTAGAAAATTAGATTTCTGGATTTTCGTTGAACACAAATATGTATATAATGCATGTTTTGTAATGATGAACATAATTCTACATGTATGCACTCTAAGTTAATCAACACGCACATGTATATATGGACAATGCTCTAAAACGTTGATGTGGGGGATACTCTTGCTCTAAAAAGTTGATGTGGGGGATACTCTTGCTCTAAAAGGTTGATGTGAGGGATACTCTTGCTCTAAAAAGTTGATGTGGGGGTTTAAAACAAGAAGGGAAGTGAAAATGTTGTTGTGATTATCTTTCAAGGCTAGAGATTGAAGAGGTGGGTACCAATTTTTGCATTAAGGAGGTTTTCCATAATGAGCAAAAATTTTGTGTTAAAGTGAAGCTTCCTCGGTTCGCCAACTTCATTAATGTTCTTGCTTGCAAGGCATTGTCCCTAGATTTTTCTAGCCACCAAAAAAAGAAGTTTCTTTATGATGTAAGAAGCTATTTATGGGATGAGCCAAAATTGTTGGGTGTTTATCATAGAGTGTGTGATTATACGAGTGTATGCGTAATTTCAAAAATTACCATATGCGCAGCGGAAACATGTTACAAAATACATCCATTTTAACAAATTCAACATATATCACATATATGCATAAGTATAACAATTATACAATTATGAACATGATGAACAACATATATCATATATATGAACAAGTATAACAATTATACAAATATAAACATGTTGAACAATATTGTATTATAACACATAATATAAAATACTCACCTAATGAAGGTAGCTTTACAAAATCTTCAAGTCTTTCACCAATCCATGTGAAGAGCTCACCTTGAAGTATATGTTGAACAATTCTAGTCCATAACTTTTGGTGGGATTAAGGAGCTAGAATGGTAGTTTAGTATTTAGAATTTTCAGCACTTGTATTCAAACTCTTTTGAATACAATTTTTGTTTCTTAAATGGAGATGGTAAATATTTTCTATACAACTCTTGTATTAATTAAAAATCTTTAACATACAACTCTTGTATATTAATCTTAGAAACAATTTCTACATGATAATTATTTTGAACAACTCTTCGCAAAATAATTATCTTTTTCTCCATTTACATATCATTCATTTTTGGCCATCTATTAAAGAAGGAGATGAAGAGAAGTTTGTTTATTTTTCAACACTTGAAAGAATAAAACTCAAAGAACTCTCTCTTACCTCTCTTCCTTGCCATTGCCAAATTCTTCTCCCAAAATTGAATGAATGAATTCAATTGTTTTGCCAAAATTCATTTTGTTTATTCAACACTTTGATTAAACAAAATAAACAAAATGAAGTGCTCCACCAATTTTATTGTTGGTCTCCCATTTAGAATTAATTAAACCAAGCACTAGAATAATGGCCACCAAAATTAATCTTTACCTAACAATTATAATTACTTTAATTATAATGGGTAATTAAATGGCCAACATCTAGGCCACTCATTGTATTAAAATACAATGCCATAATCTATATATATTATAATATTATCTAATAATATATGATTTAATTATTCAAAACAATTTTGAATAATTACTTTTTACCTTACTAATTTTTACTACCATGGTTAAATGGTAAAAAGGTAAAATCAAATCATGGAACAAATTTTGTCATTTGTCAATATTCTATTAATTAACGACCCTTATTAATTAATTAAGTGATGTACTTAACAATTAAGTCTTGACAAATGTACAATCCAAGGGATCCCTAAACAATCGTTCTCTTTTGCTGAAATTTATTGGATCAAACTATTCAATCCAATCCACTACCCCAGTGCACAACGAGTATACTTCATATTGTGAGACTCTCTAGGTCCACACCTAATTTGTCATATAGAGCTCCTCCATACGTCCGTGAACAATGTCCCACACACACGTTACGGATATTACAAATTAGCATGTTAGACCATACAAGTTGAGATTATTACATATTCGTATAATCCTTCCATCATTTATATCCTTGAAGAGCAGAGATATAGATCATCACCGTCAAATCTCTATTTACTCAACCACGAACTTATCTCCAGATTTATATTTCATAAAACAATATCCATAAACACTTTTGTGATATTGTTTATTCCTTCGGAATATCTTTTTCGAGGTTTATGCTTGCGGCCACAAGACTTTCTGAAATACAATCTCAGAGCATTAGGATATACAACCCACTCATATGAGCTGATGGATCCCATATCTACGCACACCGAACTCCATGAGCATCGGACCATACCCAGCGACACCCAGCGGTCAGACCATAAAAGGTTTCTGACATGTGTGGAACCAAAGCATGGTGGATCACTCACAAGCCCACCGTGGCGCTCAGGTCAAAGGACCACAAATACTACTCAACTCGGAAGACCTTCCATTGACGACTTTATGAGATGTCTATTGGATGTCTTCGTGAGTCTGTTCAATATCCAGTCCTTACTGAATACCTGTATCTCTATACGAGCTTCATACTAAGCTCATGGTTTGCTAAGACTAACCATCTGGACCATCTAAATATAGACATACACTAATCTATATTAATGGGTTCCACCGATAGACCCGCATCGATGAAATTAGATTAGGAACATTATATTTGAGAACATACTTGTATAATGACATTTCCTAGCACCATCTGCAACTCCTTGCAGCTATGTCATTACTAATATATTCTTAGGTCATTGTCCCATTTCAAACAAGGTTCTAACTCCTTAGATTTTGCTAACTCTTAGTACCACTAACTCTTAGTGTTTATAACTATTAGCGTTGCTAACTCTTAGCCCTGGTCTAAACTCTTTTAGACCAGATCTGAACTCCTTCAGATCATACAATGTCTAAAACGTTACAAGCATCTTACCATTTAATAAAAATAATATTAGCGATTTTATTAGAAATAATAATTGTATAAATACATTCACTATATATTTATACATTATGGGATGGCACGTAAGCACAAATCCCAACAAAAATTGCTCAAAGAGGTGTTCTGATCAAGTGATTTAAATGTGTGTTCCCAAAAAAGAAATCCAAGGTGTTCTTTATCATTGTCATGCATCACCATATAAGGGGCATTTGGAGTAACACGAACAACAGCAAAGGTCTTACAATTGAGTTATTATTGGCCTACTCGTTTATGAGATAGCTATATATTTGTCAAGATTTGTGATCGTTATTAGCATGTAGGAAACATCTCAAAGCATCATAAGTTTCCCTTAACAAATATTATAGAAATTGAGATCTTTGATGTGTGAGGTATTGATTTCATGAGGCATTGATTTCATGAGGCATTTTCCTCCTTCTTTTGGCCAAGAATATATTTTGTTGGCAATTGAGTATATCTCTAATTGGGTGGAAACTATAGCCATTCTAACTAATGATGCCACAGTGGTCTTAAAATTCTTACACTAGAATATCTTCATTAGTTCGGTACTCCTCGAGCCATAATTAATGATGAGAGAACTCACTTTTACAAAGAGATGTTTAACACTTTCTTAGCCAAGTATGAAGTAAGCACAAGGTGGCACTTACTTACCACCCTCAAATAAATAGCAAGATTGAAATATCTAATCAGGAAGTTAATCGCTTGGGCACCATAGCATTGGTTTTTTAGCACTGTGGCACTCAGTTTTCTACCTCGATGCTAGTGAATAGGCATCGCAATGGTCAAACTTGGTAAAACACTCAATTCATTTGTTTGAGTGCTCGGCACTGGGTGTGAGGCACTGCAGCGCTATAGTTAATGATTTAGGTGCTGTAGCGTTAGGCTATTTTCTTGGACTTCTTCATTTTTTCATCTGATTTTTTAGAATCTTCATGTCGTGGGTTGAAAACTTATATTTTATCAATAAACTCAATACATAGCCAAATATTCCACGATTTAAAGCAAAACCTAAGTTCGATAAGATAAAAATAATAGTTTATATAAGCCCTTATCAGATGCCAAGTAACATTTAGAGAAGATGGTGCAAACTAACTAAAGGGATTAGGCCTCAAAACTTGATGATGCTTTGTAGGCATATACAACAACTTTCAAGACACCAATTGACATGTTGCCGTATAGGTTGGTATTTAGGAAGGCTTGTCATTTATAGGTTGAGTTGGAACACTGGGCGTTTTAAGTTGCTAAGAAGTTAAACTTTAATTTGAAATCATTCGAGGAATAACACTTGTTAGAACACAATGAGTTAGACGATTTTCAAAATTAAGCTTATAAGAATGCCCAGATTTACAAGGGGGGACCAAGAAGTGGCATGATAGGCAAATCTTAATGTACGAGTTCCTCCCGAGTCAACAAGTGCTCCTTTTCAATTCTCGATTGAAGTTCTTTTCGAGGATGTTAAAATCAAGATGGTCAAGACCATTCAAGATTAAGCAAGTCTTTCCATATGGCATTTTGGAAGTCCAAAGTGATGGTGGGAGAGTGTTTTACATCAATAGATAGAGACTCAAGCTTTATTTTAGTGGAGAAGAGTGTAAGGTGGCAAAAATCTCGCTTGAGGAACCCAATTGAGCAAAATATGGCCAAGTCTAGCAAGAGATATTAAATCAAGAACTTCTTAGGAGGCAACCTAAACATTTAGGATACTTTTCTTTTATATGTATAGTGTTATTCAAAAAAATGAAAGAGATAAAAGGAAGAAAAAAAAATGCAAAATAGCACTTAGCGCTAACCAAAACTTCAATTTCACTACGCAAGGCAGAACTTTCGATGCTTATGCCTAGGAAAAATTTTCATTTTTTGTGCTTAGGAACTACTTCAAAACAAATCCCCTTCCACCCCCTCCCTCTATTCCCCCTCCTAAACACCCATTTTCACTCTTTCTCCACTTCTCCCCTTCATTTTTCCTAAACCTATGCAAACCCTAGCATTCTAAACACTACAAATCTCTTTAATTACACCAAATCCATACTAAAAACTTTAAATTGAACACTTTTCCAACACAAGAAAACATTCCCAACATCAAAATCATCCAACAACCCCACAAATCACACTTCATTCGGATTTTCCAACTCTTGAATGTGAAATTTAAAATTTTCATGAAGGCTATCCTTTGAGCTTTACAAAACTAAGGTATTAAGGTCGTAATCCCTTATGCAAGTTTATTGTTTCTTAATACCTAATTTCAATTATTAAAGTGTAAAGTATAATTATAGTTATGGTGATTGAATTTGTAATTAAGTGACTACTTGTTATGTTGAGTAATTTAGGAGCATGGTATAATAATTAAAGTTTTGCATGAACTATGGTGTAAATTTTGAAGATTTTTTTGGAAGTGTATACTTGTTTGGAAATTGAGGTTAGCATATGGTACAATGTAGAGTACAATGTAGTTGAGTGTTGAATTGAGATTGTAGAGATAAAACTTTTGTAAAAAGGTGAAGATTGTAATTTAGGGGTGTATATAGTGAATTGAGACTATTCTTTGGCCGAAGCCTAAACAACTAAAGGGGTATGTTTTGTGAGTTTGCTGGAGTTCATTTTGTTCACTTTATTGTGGAGGTGTGTTGTTAAAAGGTTAATTTTGTGAGCAGTTCATAATTGTAAATTTGAGCCATGGCTACAAAAAAAGCAAAAACTATAACACTCGTAACATCAAGCTATAATGCTGCCAAATTTGTGTCGTCTGCCGTAGCCAATCATTATACTACTTTAATGGTTAACATAGTTGCCATTCTCGAAACAGGGTTTAATTTACTAGAGGGACGACTTACACCTTTCACTTAAATAATCAATTCTAAATGATGGCAACAATTGTACAAGCAATCAGAAGCTGCCATCATTCCGATGATCCACAAGTTTTATGCTAAGGGCCAGGGTTCAAGGCAGGTAAGTTGCCTTGGAAAACAACTCCATCAACTAGCTCTTTAACACACTAACAATCGCCAGCAACTAGTATTATCAGCCATTTAAAGAGCTAAATTATGATGCCATCATTCAGTGACTTTGTGCACCCAACACTTCTTAAAGAATGTTTGGCAAGCACCATCACTTGTTCCTTACTAGAGCCATAGGTTAGGAGTATAAGATTTGGCATAGCTTCATCTGTGTCTGAATCATGCCATCTAGCCACGTTATTGACGTAACAGTTCATAGAGCAATTCTACTTTATACCATCTTGACAGGAAAGAGCATCGATATTGGCTTTGTCATCAAGTAAAGTATCATTCATAATATTCGACATAATAGAGCCAGCATGTTTTGTCCTTCTTTCATCATAGCTTTCTATAGACGAGCTGAAGTTCAATGGACCCTATCTAAGGAATTAGTGCATCCTGTAAAGCAATTGACTTTAGCATACTTCATCTGGTCCGAGAATTAAACGAAGGACGTAATCTAAGGCCTCAACCTTATAGACATACAGTAGCCTCTTTTTCTTGGCATGCTTATAGCCACGTCAGCCATACATCACTCGAGAAGGTGTTTGCAGAACACTAGCGAATATTCCAAGCACATCAACAGTAATGTCATCAGTAGGCCGAATACCAAGCACAAGTGACCTCATACTAAATGTAAATGTGGCAACTCACTGCAATCCTCTTGAAAATTTAAAATTTCAATAAAAGTGAAAATGATAAAAAAAAAAAAAGACATATGTATTTATTTTTTAATTTATAATTTAAAATTTGGGTGAAATTAAATATATAGGGAAAAAGTGAGAGAATAATAAAAATAGATGAAGAAAATATAAATTTCATATCAAGGGTAGAACCATCAACTTAAAATATATTTTTAGGGCCATTTTTGATATTTTTATTTCAGATGTTAATTTGAACAGAAAAATATCTAATAGTAAAATATTTATGATATTTGTTTTTAAAAAATGGGTATTGTTGCTTATTTTTAAATCTATGGGCAATTCTGATAAATGGTCAAGTCTCATGGATATTACTGATAATTTTCCTATTTAATATTATCAAAATAAAAATTTAATTAGGCTATGTCAATTTATAAAATTAATTAATAATCAATAATAAAACTGAGAGATTAAAATATTAAGAGTCATATCTTTAGAAACATATATTGTGGGATAGCTATAATCCTAGGCTTTCTCTATAGTGTGATTTTCATAAATTGGTTAGTTGTGATAATTTTAGATTTATTGCATTCATCAAATTAGTTTTATTTTAATTTCAATTGAGACGTTGATTTTGTTAAATAAAAATAAGAAATATATAATTTTAGTACTTGATCAAAAATACATATTAATTCCCTGTATGTTCAAAATCCAATTTGAACATGATATTAGTTGTTGCAATACGTATACATGCATTTAGATTATGCTTAGAAACAACACAATACTTTCGAAAAATGTGACTTTTGACAAATGCCTTTTCCCTATACTATTGTCAACATACGAGATTAAAGTAGAAGGGACTTTGTTCGGTTTAATACACATCTGAGTGCTTAGTTCGTGCTTATAACAAGTCAGTCCTTTTAGTTGACCATCCATCAAATTAGATAGTTCCAAACGAATTAAGAAATATTGATATCCAACATCCTATAACGCATTGATAATTTTAAATTGTATCTATTATTTTTACTCCCTTAACTTGATTATGCTCATCTTAATAAGAATATTACGCTTTTTATTTACTTTATTGCTCTTTTGTAGGTTTAAAGTCAATGGAGCTATTGGGGATGAAAATGTAAAGAAAATAAGGGAAAACATCAAATCTACTACAATAATTTACTATAGTATATTACTACAGTAATTTGTTACAGTAACCATAAATAGTGATTTTGTTACAGTGCCATCATCAGGTTATCCAAAACCAATGCTAAAGCAATAATTCCAGTGTCTTCAGTACCCTAGTGCCCAAAATACAGTGTCGTAGCTCCACATGAACGATAACCCTGTGAACAGTATACGTTAACAGTATTAGCACAGGAAAAAAAAGAAGAGAAAATCCTAGTCTGATTTATATTGGATATTTTACCCTAATTTAAAGACATAAGCATATAAATAAAAGACCAAAAAGTTTATTTTAACAATCAAGAAGAAAGGGGAAGAAGGAGCACGAGATAAAAATAACTTTAAAGAGAAAGAAAGATCAACTTTTAGAGGATCAAGAAGCCTAAAAGATTAAAGATTGCAATAAATTAGCTTTATCTCTTTAACTCTTATTCTTTCTAGTTTTCTATGATTTTCATAATATTTTTCTTGATAAACTTTAGAAATCTTTATTTCAACGTGAACTAAATTTGTTTTCTAGAGTTGTTACTTGAACTCAATATGTATGCATAATTGTTGGATCTTTTTAATATTAATTTAAACTCAATTCTTTATTATTCAAATTATTTGTTCTTAATGCTTCATTATATCTTGCCAAATTTATGATTGAATTGAAAATACTTTGATAAACAGGAGAGAGGCATCATTGTATTTAGATCTTGATAAATTTATGCATGATTGTAGAGAGATTTACAAGTTCCAACTTAGGATAGAGATATATCTAATTGGCATGTATAGTCAATAAGACTTGTTCTTAATGGATCTTTATTTATTGCAATTACCATAAAGATATAGGTATTTGATAAATTGAAATATACTTCCTTGACCTTGAAAGAGGCTTGTGAATACTTTAGTGTCTTGACCAATAATAAGAATTGAGGAATTAAATATTAAAAGAATAATCTTCGAAAAAATATATTCATGGATAATTATAATCTTAGTTTTTATCTATTATTGGTGCCTCTATCTTGTTATACTTAGTCTTTTCTCTCTTGTTAGTTATCTATTTATTTAGTTTTAATTATTATCTTTTGATTTTCACTCATCTGAATAAAAGTAAGAAGACATAATTTAGTACTTAGCATAATAATAACAACAATTCTTTATGAGAATAATATTGTACTACTCTTTATTAATTATTATTTGTTTACGGTAGCGTGCACTTTTACTTTAGTAAAATCTCAATAAGCAAGTAGGCATAGGATGAATCAGATTCCATCTCAAAGGGATAAACTATCAAAGAATGTTTGTAGTCACTTTAAACAACATGGACATAACCGACAGACATGTTAGAGCCGTATTACTTTACATAGCAATTGATGTATGATTGTTAATTTTAGCTTACATTGTTTCAATAGAGTTATATGTTTATTTGTAAAATCTAAATTGATATTTAATCTCCTTTCATTTGGTTTAGTTTAATATTTGTTATTTAATTGTTAAATATAGCTAATTATATTCATATACTAAAATTCTAGAGAAATTTCTCCTATTTTATAGACATTTTGAAACTTGTAGATCATTAATAATACTTTTATATATTTTGCACATCTATATATCATCTTTGTATACATTCACCAAACATAAAGACAATATACAACTATATAATACAATTGCACATCTATAAAAAAAATATCTATACACATCTACTAATTACAAAGACAACATACAATAATATAACACAATTGCACATCTATACATTATTTTGAGGTCTAGGTCCATAAATCTATGACTATTTTTTCTCTAAAAAAAGGTACCAGTCATAGGGCTAAAACCAAATGGTTGACCAAATATTAGGTACTCAATGAGCATATAAGTAAATATGCCATAGTCCCTACTCTAGACCTTCTATTAAGGAACACCTTTCTTTAAATATATGGGCTCGAATGACTATGTATCTTTAATTGCTTCTCATAAGGGCATAAAATTTGCATGACTAAAGATAATGTGGCATGAGAATACACAGAGGAGTGATAAAAACTTACATCACTTCGTTAGTATATGCATTAATCTTGGAATCATAGAGTGTAGTCCTCTTATAAAGCAAATTAACCTTTGCTATAATCCACAACTCCATTTTATAGTTCACTAAAATATATACTTACACTGACAATTGTAGTTTTATTATGAACTGGTTATATAATAAACAAAAAAAAATTATTATTTAATGTCCATTACCTTATCTACCTCAGCCACAATTTGGCACCAAGTAAATTCTTATTCACTCGTTATCTATTTGAAAACAACAACGAGTCCAATTTAATACCATCTAGCACAAGGGCATTTTATTAGTGCATACATCTAATGGACTCTTGAAATCAAACTTATGACATTAAATTACCAACAAATTTATAACATAATGTGAACAATAATCTGAGAAAAAAACTTACAAAAAATATGCATCTATAACTGTACAATCATGTGAGTACGCTTACTCATACTTGCACTGGCATTGATGAATTAACTTTTTATAACTCATTAATATATTGCAAAACCCCACATAATGTATATAATTATTGATACTATTAATTCATATTTTAAAAAAAAATTCATTACAAAATCATCAAGTTAGTCATTTAGAGCTCATTAAACCATTTCTAATTAGCATTGATGCCATGTAAGGTAAAATGCCCTTGACCATCCTAAATCCAAGCTTAAAACTCCACAAGCATGGCTAAGTCTTGTTAGGTGCCAATTAAAATTAGGGTGCGTGCATGTGGTGTGTGTCTATTATTACATATACATGCATCTCATACATAATATATGCAACAGAAGCTGGAAATCTAATTTTCTAAATAATGAACACAATAAATTTTTTTGTCTCATTACAATAATGAAATCAAATTAAAGATTAAAAATTCACCTCACAAACCTTTGGAACGGATTAAGCTGTTGTTCCGCCTAAAATGAACTCGTTGACAATTCTAGCAATCAACAGAGGTAGGCTTAATTGGTTAGAATAGCATCTTTTAATTCTAGCACCAGTTTAACACTTAAGCCATGTAGATTAACTCTTAATCTATAGTTTAACACTAAAACTTTATTTAAGCAATGAACTTAGCTTTGTTTTATTCAACACTTGAATTATAAAAGCAAATTCAAAGCTTTCATTGCTAGCTTAGTTGGAGAAGAAGATGAAATAGTATTTTCAACAATTGAAAACAAAGAAAAACAAGTTTCTCTCTACCATTTAGCTAAATGGCTAGCCATATTTTTGCACTCAAAAATGAACTTTTCATTTTCTCCACTTAATGGCCAAATTCATAAAAATTTCTTCTCTCTTTATTAAGCTAAATGGCCGGCCACTTATTGCACAAAAAGACTTGATTTTTTTTTTTAATTTCACATATATAACAAGTCAAATTAACTCTTTAATTTGACTTAACCATAGTAAGGTCAAATTAAAGGCTCACTAAGTCAAATTAATTAACCTAACCTTAGTTAACAATTAACCTAGGTTAAGTTCAGCATTGTTTAATTATTAAATAAATAAATATCTTGAATATTTATTAGTTAAATATGTAAAATTACCTTTAAGCCCTTACTTGGTTATCAAGTTAATCTAAAGTAAGCCCCACCTAACCACACACTTGAGTAAACTTAACCAAAGACTCATTATATGCCACATGTCATTATTTAATTGGTTGCCAATAATTGTTAACTAGTTAATGTACTTAACTCTTAAGTATTGGCACATATGCATCCCGAGGGTTCATGAAACAATTGTTTGATTTTGCTAGATTCTACTGGACTGAACTATTCAACCCAATACGTTGCCCCAATGCACAATGAATACACTTTATATTATAGGACTCTATAAGTCCACACCCGATTCATCAAATGGAACTATTTCATGAGTTCGTGATCAATGCCTCACACACATGTCACAGATATTACAAATCAACGCATTAGACCAAAAAAGTTGAGGTCATAGCGCATAATATAGTCCTTCCATTAGTTATATCCTAGATGTGCGAAAACATAGATCGGCAACGTCAAATTCTCATAAGAACATTTATGAACTTATTTTTATATTTGTATTTCTGTAAAATAATATCCGCAAACTCCTTTGCAATATTATTTAACCCTACAGAAAACTCTTTTTTAAGGTATCTGCTTTTGGCCAAAAGACATTCTAAAACAATATTCTTAGAGCATCAAGATATACAACTCACCCATATGAGTTGACGGATCCCATATCTACGCATACAAGACTTCATGAGTATCGGACTATATCTAGCGATACCCTAGTTGTCAAACCATGAAAGGTCTCTAACATGCGTGGAACCAAAGTATGGTAGATCACTCACAAGCCCACTGTGGTGCTTAGGTCAAAAGACTATGAATACTACTCAACTCGAGAAAACCCTATATTGATGGCTTTATAAGATGTCTATTGGAGGTTCTTATTAATCTGTTCAGTATCCAGTCCTAACTGAATACCTACATGCTTATACAAGCTTTAAGCTTATGGTCAGCTAAAAATAACCATCTATACCCTACAAATATAGATATAGACCGATCTATATAAAAGAGATTAAATGACAAACCTGCATCAATGAAAATAGATTAAGAACAGAGTGTTTGAGAACATACTTGCACGATAACGTTTCCTAGCACCTACTGCAACTCTTTGTAACTATATCATTACTAGTATACCCTCAGCTCTTTATCCAGTTACAAATAAGGTTTTAACTCTTTAGATATAGCTAACTCTCAGCCTTGGTCTAAATTCTTTTAGATTAGATTTGAACTCCTTCATATCATATAATATCTATAACATTACAAGAAATGTACAATATGTGTTTTAATATTAATGATTTTATTCGAAATATTTATTATATAAATATTAATCATTAATATTCATATAATATTGGAATGGCATGTAAGCATCAGTTCTAACAAGTCTATCGGCCATTATGGATCCATATCAACATGAGTATTATCTCGCAAAGCCTCTACTTAAAATTGAACCTTTCATGTTTTGATCTTCTTTCTAATGGGATTAGTATAAGGGATGTGCTTAACCCACACATCCTTGTATTGGAGCTCAAACATATTCATCCCATATGTAGTAGCATCAGGCATACTTTGTACACTTGTGGGGCTCTTAGTAGATACTATATGTTCAACTGTCATTGATGTTGATACTCAACTGCTGAAGTATGAGTCTGAATATTATCGATCATGCATTTTCTCTTCTAAAACAAAATAGCACCAATGAATATACTAAGTTGTAAAAATTGTACAAAATTAACTTTACATACAAAATGTACCATTATCTTATATATGTCCTCGAATATACTGCATGATTAATGTACTACATAATGAGTCTCATTTAATGTAAGAGCTTGCTATGTCCTTGTTCATCCTAGTCATCAGCTCTGTTTTCATAACTACCATATCATCCGCAGATCATCAATCTTCTTCTCAAGAACTCTATAGTGCAATGACGTGCTTGACTTAAAATATGCATAAGTAATTATATAATCAATCTTCATAATGTAATACTCATCATGATCAAATAATGAATAAAAGAAAAAAAGCATTAAATTATAATACCATTACTCTAGATGTTGGCAGAGCTTCAGAGGCGTAGTTACGCTGAAAATTCATATCATTCTCGAGATTTTATGAATTGGATGTTTGACTTTACAATATGGTTTAAATTAACAGCCCTTTCAAATATTCCTAATGGGAGATGTAACTTCATTTTTGTGGGACAGTCCTTATCCTTCTCATGTTGTCTCGACACCAACTTTTTATGTTCCTCTAAAATCTACTCAAAATTACAGAATTATTAACCAGTAATAGTATATATGTGTAAATTTGTGTGTGTGTGTGTGTGTGTGTGTGTGTGTGTGTGTGAAAGTGGTTATATAGTGTAAAAACATATCAAATCTTTATCCTTTTTTAAGAGAATTTGTTCAACATCTTTGAATAATAGGGTACCCCTATTATACAAATTCAAAAGGCGTGAAAAATAATCACTATTGTAATGTGCAAACATCAATCCATAATTTGAAATCGCCTCGTAGATCCAAATCTGAAATAATAAAAAAAAAATTACATCAACAAATAGTAGTTCGAATAATTTCTCTGCATTTTAATATTATAATGAATCAATAGAATTACTCACTAGGAATGCAAGAGCAAAACTATACAGGTTATATACTTCCTTCTTTTAACCATTCTCTTTTATGATCTTTTTTTTTTTTCTACATTATGTTTAAGGTGTTATAAAGTATGGACCATGCTATTGTATCCCATAGGTACCGATTGAACTCATCCAAGTAGCCCATAAGCCTAAGCACAAAATGTTAAACCTCTTCACAATCATCGCACACACAATGAAAAAAATAAAACAAACACAATTTGATTGCATTAGCGTCATCTTCTTCACTTAAGTCTATCACATTAAACCAAGCATCTAACTCCTTATAATTCAAAGTCCTTCTATTTTCAAAATATTTAACCCACAATTTATTTTTAAGTTTTCTATTCAACTCTCTGACTTGGGGTTAATCTCTCATTCTCAACCCAGTAATCAAATAAAAATACAAATTAAAGAATCTAATGCGCTTGTTGCATATAAAAAACCACAAATCTTCGAATAGATTTTTAATATTCACTTATCTTAACAATATCTCACGGACTAATATACCTAAGAATTAGATATCATACACATCTAGAAAATGACCTTAACATGTGGTCGTAAATAAATCTGGTTGTCTAGGTATCAACTTATGTCTAATAGCACATATAGCCCACAACTTTGAAAAAGTTGTCACTGACACTCGGTAGAACTCATTTTTCAATAACTATAAATGATTTGGACATGTTTTGATTCTTTTTAAAAAAATTATTAGTGCAAGAGAAGATAATTAAATAAATTAAACAAATTAATGAAATTAATAAAATTGATAACAAATTAAATAAAGCATTAAATATTAAATTAAATAATTAAAATGAAACAAAAAATAAATTTTTAGATAATAAATAAATATCAATTATTAATTTATTATATACACATTTAAATAACTAAATATTAAATAATTAAATATATTAATAACTATTTATTATTTAATAAATTCAACCAATTAAATAAATAACAACACCTATAATTAATATCAAATTAATAGAAAAACTAATTTGACAATTAAACAAGAAAATAAATTAATTAGATGACAAATAAATATATTAATAACAAAATATTAATTAATTTATTAACAATTTCACTAATTACTAACAAAAACACAAAAATACACTACAAAATTCAAAACTCACTCATTTTTAAATTTTTAACTCCACCTAATCTTTTTAACTACCAAATCTTTAAAATGTGAATGCTCAAACAATTAATTTACTTATTCAAATTTTTCTAAATATTTTTGGGAGTGCTATAGGAGCAAAATGGCCGATTCTAGTTTAATGGTGGAGGGAGAATATGGTTAGGAATAAAATAGTCCGAATTTATGTTATTTGATTATAACAATTAAAAATATATTAAAGGGCTAAAAAAAATTAATGGATTAAAATAGAGGCTATTTTAAAAAAAAAAATCTAAAAATATTTCGGGGGATTGGAGGGAAAAGCCATCGACATACTTCTTTTCTTTCCCTGAAAACAAACTTTCAGCATGTTCAAATAATTATGTATCTCAAATTCTTAATCAGTGTTTTATTTTGGCGCGTGGCGTTTCTTCATTTTGTAGTAATAGTAGAGATAATATAGTATGGGGCACATGACATCACACATGGAAATGCCCTGATACTGTATCTTTTATTATCTGTTATATTATTCTCTTGGGCGGCGCCTATCACTCGTCTCTAATATTTTTCATGGTCGGCCTGAATTAATTATATAGAATAAGATTATTTGAAAAAGTAAATATACAGACCATTTGTATTAAATGAATTATTTATTTCTCTCTGATTTGATCATTTTTCTATGGAGCTAAGTAAAGCATCAATGCCAATCACATCTTTCTGGAACCAACTTGAGTAATAATTTTACTATTAATTTCAACATTCATTTCAGTTTTAAAATATAATAAATATAAAGAATCCTAGAGAAAATGGGAAAGTCAATGCTTCTGTTTTTTTCTAAAAAAAGGATTTTGATGTGGCAGACCAAAAATCTTGATTTATAAAACATTTGGGAATTGTTTGTTTTTTTAATGCTAAATATAACTTAATTTCATTTATTCTGTAATTAAGTTTATTTATTTTCTAATTTAATAGTTGTTAGAACTTTGACAATTTAAAATTAAGATTGAATGTAATTTTGAATTAAAATTCAAGAGTCAATTTTAGCTGAATTTAAAAAAAAATGATTTTTTTAACTTTTTAGTTAAAAATAAAAAATCTGAATTATTTAATTAATTTTTTTTATAAAATATACCTACTTATAGATATATTTACATCTCTATCCATATAAAATTATTCTTTCTTTTATATCTATTATATAAGCACTTTTGTTTTGGACTATCTCTTTCTTACTCAACTCAACCAATGAAGATTTTAATTATTTTTTAGGTAAATAATCTTTTCTATATTAACTTTAAATTAATTAAACTCAACCTATCTATTATTTTTTTAATTACAAAAAGAATTATGATAAATTTAGGAGATGCATTTAATTTTTCAACATTAAAAGTTTATAAGAATACATATGTAAAAGTATTAGTTTTTAGCTTGTTTTTGATTGAAAAAAAATAACTTAATACTTATATTCAAATATTAAACAAAAAAATAAACAGATTATTCAAATTCAATACAACTATATTCAACATTCAGCCAAGAAAACAAAAGCTACCTCAATCTTTTTTTTTTTTTTTAAAAAGACTCGATCTATTTTTATAATAGATCAAAAACAAATTGAGCCAATTACAAGAGATTACTATATATTTATTTTGTATTCCTAATGTTACACTAATTAAAGAGCGTTATATATGAGTAATTATTAAGTTATATTTACTTTGTATTCTTATTATGATACCATTAAAGATCGTTACATTTAAGTACTTATTAATTTTTTTAATTACATATTAGTGTGATAAGTGCATTACTCATAATTTTTTAAGAACAGTGCTACACTTATAAAGTTTAAATATAAAATTTGTATATCAACTGATGTATCACCAATATATAACTACAACTTGTTAACCAAATATTGACTTTTTTTAACTTTCATTAATGTGTAATTATACAACACAACAATTTACTTTTTTACTTTGTATCATTATAAATGAATGCCATATCATAATTGGAACAAAAAAATAAGTAAATATAAAATAATATATAATTAATAATGAGATTTAAAACTATTTGTTGAGAGACGAGTTCCATTCCCCTATTAGGGGAAGATTATCTATTATTTAATAAATAATTTATTTCTAATATCACATTTTTTAAATATTATTACATTAAATATAAAAAAAATCTTTTTTCAAATTTAGTGTAAGTAGAATTTAAACTCCAAACTTTGAGTACTATTAGAAAAATTTATTGATTAAGTAAACTAATACCCAATTTAGTATCACCTTATACTTTTTCAAAGAAGGATTGTTTTTAGTAGACTTTTTTTTTTTGAAACATTGGTATTACATCATTTATGAACATCAAAGATATTACATCAGACAACTTTTAATACTACAAATAATTAATTATCATGACAAAATATTATATTTGTATATCAACACATACCCGAACACAGACTTTTACAAAGAAAAGTGACAATTATACCCCATACTGAAAAAAGACAACCTTAAGAAGGGAGTACAAACCCTTTTAGAAAAGAGAGACATAGACCTTTATGAAAAAGAGAAAGACAGACTTCACAAAAAAATAAAATACAAACCTTATAAATGGGGAGATTATTAAACCATAGATCAAAAAGATTTTGTTATAAAAATTGTAAAATAGCAACAACCCTTATATAAGAGGGAACCATAAAAACACCACAATACAAATTATACATCCTCCATATATTACATATAAACCTAATCAAAATCTCAACCAAAAATTAACATCAAAGTAAAAAAAAAGGTCAGACGACCATAATAGAGGCTTGGGCTATTACACCAGAGGAAAGATAATGGAGGTGGCAACTGGTGAGGCCTAACGGAGCCGGCAAATGATTGTTCAAGGCCAGGCTAGTCAGAAAAGATTAGAAACGGCCCCAAATATTTTTGGTTGGATTCTAGCAAAGTCAACAATCGGCAGAGTAATGGAAGAGATTTGGCAAAAAATTCTTTGGGTGGTAGCTTGCTCAAATCGGTTCATTAATAGTAAAAGCATAGCTATCAGCTAAGGGACAACAACATACAATAGTGCTTATTGGAGACAAGTGATCTTTGCGAGGGCTGGTGGAGATGGAATCAAAATCCGACATAACTCACTAAAAAACTAAAGAGATCAAAGAAAAAGAAGAAAAAAATAGAAGAAGAAAAAGAAAGTTAAGAGAGCAAAGAGAAGAAAACCCAAAAGAGAATGAGGAAAAAAGAGTGGGATGTTAGTATTTATAAATGTATTTCAAATAAATAAATGTAAATCAAAATATTATAGTAGGGAGAAACAGCCGAAAAGAGAAAACAAAGAGAATGAGACAAAAGGAGCACCTAAACCACTATGGGCCTGGGCACCACGATGTTCAAGGCAGTGGTTAGGGTACCATGGCACCCAGTCGAGACTTTTACAAATAGTCCCGATGAGCACTATGATGCTGGAGATGGACGTCACGGCATTAAGAGCTAGAAACATGACTTTTGAAAGAGTTATTTACTCCTTCCAATGGATGTGGCCTTTAAAAAGGTATTGTATCTCTTCAGAGAGACATTATCTCTATAAATACTGCAGGCACATTTTATTTGAAAAATATAACATCTCTTCTTCATCTTTGATTAAAAATCTCTCTATATATCAACTATATTAAAAGTCTTTCTTGTTATCTAAGAAATTTGCATTTATTGTGCACATTTATAAATTTTAATTGTCATTGAATCTTGAAACTATACAACAATTCAAACCCTACTACACCTTGATTATTATCATTGTGGGGGTAGGAATAATTTTAAAGACAGTACCTAGCACACCTTGATATCTTCTACAACTTGTTGTATCCATTTGTTTATATATATATGTTGACGTATTTTAGGGTGTATGCATATGATTGTGTACTTATTGAAAAACCTAAACACTTGTATCATATACACGAATTTGGCAGTAGAATTTATTATGTAATCAATATATACATATATACTTCAATTCTTAACAACTTAAGAATATATAAAACATACCTTTGAAGACCTCCGATAAAGATTTCAAATTTGAATTTCTTTGCTCCAACTTTGAGCTCACCTTGAAGTGAACTTTTGTTCCATTCTAGTTCACAACAATCCGATGGGATTATGAAGCTAGAATAGCAGCAGTATAATTTCCAGCAATAAGGTTTGTATTACTTGAAAGAAAAATAAGAAGGATTTATTTTCCTTTCTCCTTTGGTTTTTCTCACAAGTCTTTATTCAATGAAAAACTCTCTCAAAACCAACTCTTTTTTTTTCTCTCAATACTTGCACGAAAATTGGTTCACACACTTGTTAACACAAATGAATCTCAACCATTTTAGTGCTCTCAACACTTCACAAGTGCTCCACCAAAATTAGATTAAGTGGCCAACTACCAAAACAATTTTTTGTGGCCATTTTAATAGTTTAATAAAATTAACTATTAATCACAAAATGGTGCTCTACTTAATTTAATTTATGTTTCTCAAATTAGGTATGTCTTCCATTTAGGAATAAAATAACAAATAAATAAAATCATATTTTATTTATTTAAATAATATTTATTTAATTATTCAAAAACTATTTAAATAATTAATATTTACTTTGTTTGATTTTATTAACATGTTCAATGGGTGAATTCATGATAAACAATTCATGGAATAAAATTGTGTCACTTGTTTACATCTAATTAATTGATAACTCTTGTCAATTAATTAAATAATATACTTAACATTTAAGTCTAAATAAGTGCACAATCCAAGGAACCCCGAAACATATTTTCGGTTTGCTGGAATTTCTAGGATAAAACTGTTCAATCCATTATGCTATTGCAGTGCACCATGAGTACACTTCATATTGTGAGACTCTCTAGGTCCACGCCCGAATTGTCATATGAAACTCCTCCATACGTCCGTGAATGATGCCCTACACATACGTTATGGATATTACAAAGCAACGCATTATACCATACAAGTTAAGGTTATAACATATTCATATAATCCCTTAATCATTTATATCCGATAGAGTAGAGATATAGATCAATACCGTCAAATCTTCATATGCCCGACCGAAAGCTTATCTCTAGAATTGTATTTCAATAAATAATATTTCTAAATACTTTTGTAATATTATTTATCTCTAGGGTTAAACTCTTTTCTTGAAAATTACTACTTCTGGCCATAAGAGTTTCTGAGATACAATCTTTAGAGCATTAAGATATAATACTCACCCAAATAATCTGATGGATCCCATATCTATACACACCGGACTCCATGAGCATCGGACCATACTCAGCGACACCCAGCTGTCAGACCATGAAAAGTTTCTGACATGTGTGGAACTAAAGTATGGTGGATCACTCACAAGCCCACCATAGGACTCAGGTCAAAAGACCACGAATACTACTCAACTCGAAAGACCCTCCATTGACGGCTTTATGGGATGTCTATTGGAGATCTTTCTGAGTGTGTTCAATATTCAGTCCTTACTGAATACTTGCATCTCTATACGAGCTTTCACTAAACTCATAGTTTGCTAAGACTAACCATTTAGACCATCTAGATATAGACATACACCAATCTATATATTTATTAGGGTATTCACTGACAGACCAGCATCAGTGAAGATAGATCAGGAACATAATATTTGAGAACATATTTGCATAATGATATTTCCTAGCACTATTTACAACTATTTGCAACTATGTCATTACTAATATATTCTTAAGTCTTTATCCCATTTCAGACAATACTCTAACTCTTTAGATATCGCTGACTCTTATAACCTAATAACTCTTATCAATGCCAACTCTTAGCATTTATAACTCTCAGCGTTACTAATTCTTAGCACTGATCTAAACTCATTTAGACCAAATCTGAACTCTTTCAGATCGTACAATGTCTGAAACGTTACAAGCATCTTACTATATATAAATATAATTAATGATTTAATGAAATAATAATACTAGTATAAATATTAAACAAATATTCATACATAAAGGGATGGCACGTAAGCACAAATTCTAACAACATATCCCACATAACTCCAACAATCTTAAAGCTATTTCTACATGGATACTTCAAGTGACTCTTCATTATTGGCTATAGTCAAATCATTCTCTAAGACTACAAAGATACCACCATTTTATGAAAAATATTTCAAGAGATGGCAAAATCATGTCTTTGACACGTTTGACGTTATAAGCCTAGCAGAACATCTCATACTTCCTCATTCAGAAGTAACTATTGAAAATTACAAGAAGGAATTTTTAAAATGGAGAAAAGAAAATAAGGTATGCAGAAATACTATCTTACATACTTTATCTAATAAATTGTATGATGTGTACTCCACATATAAAAATACATATGAGATTTTAGCATAAATAAAAAAAAAAAAAGTAATTGAAGTGCTAATACCCAAAAGTAACAAAGCTTACAAGATAAAAGTTCAAGCTTTAAGATTCTTAATGATCGATGGCCAGTCATACAAGAAGTCACTAAATGGGCCTTATAAAAGGTTTGTAGGTCTAAGACAAACAAAAGCAATCCTAAAAGAAGCGCACAAAGGCATCTGTGGAAACCATGCAGGTGGAAGATCCATGGTTCACAGGATAATGTTGTAAGGATATTTCTAGCCATATATAATCGCATATTCGAAGACATTTGTCAAAAGATGTCACCAATGCTAGATATATGCATATAACTTACATTAGCCAGCAAAAGAACTCTATTCAATCATAAACTCTTGGCTTTTTGTGAAATAGGGATTAGATATCGTGGAGTGATAAGGGCATACATGCATTAGTATATCAGTACTCTACATTTTTGTAATTTTCTTTAAATCATAAATATTTGGCTATTTAATTATATTTCTGATCATAAATAAATGCATGACAAAAATTTTGACGAATAGGAACAAATGGGAGGCGAATCGAATTAGAAACGAAGAAGTTGCGCTCAAAATATAAGAGCGTCTGAACCTTGGGCTAGGCCCTGCAACACCTACAGCTGAGCACTGCAGCGCCCTGGGGCAGAACGGGAGTGCGATATGAAAGCGCTTGAACCTTGGGCTAAGCATTGCAACACCTAAAGCTGAGCACTGCAGCGCCCTAGGGCAGAACGTGGGGTGCAGCGGCAGCAACTGCCCAGCACCACAGTGCCTAGCTAGCCATGTACTAGAATGCTATTCCAAGTATTGGCATCGTGGCTCCAACACAACATATGAAAAATCCCCTCTCTAAAGTCTTATTTTGACTTGGATTCGAAGGTCCTTGACCCTAGGTTTCCTATACCTATAAAAGCATTCTTTTAAGAGTCAAAACATAAACTTTAGAGAAGCAAAAACTTAGATAAAGAATTCACAACACAAGTCAAGTTTGAGAGAGAAGCAACCAAATGAGTCGCCTTGATTAGTTTTTCTTCTCTATTCTTATCATTATTTTCTTGATTATGATGTTTTTATATTATTGATTTGATACTTTTGATTTTGTAATAAGCTAAAATTTGTTATTCTAAGATTAGACCATATGAACCTAGTATGTAGTTGAATTTTGTTAATTCTTAGTTTCTGAACTTAGTACATATAATTAATTTATTCTATCTTGTGTTTAATACTTTTATTATACATGATGAATATATTGAATAATTGAGAAACTACGATGAACTTGACAAAGGAATTCACGTGTTTAGCCTAAGATAGTTTGATGCATGATCATAAGATAAAAACTATGAGTTACATCTATGACAGACATATACCTAGGTGGTATGTATGGTATTATTTAGACTTGATCTTAATGAATTACATTCTAATTTGATTATTATAGACATATAAGTAATTGTTAGAATGAGTAATATAGTTACCTGACTATCGATAGAGGCTTATGATGAGATTAATATTTAAGTCAATCAATTCGTATTAAGTAATTAACTAAGATATTAATGAGTCATGTGAAATATTAGGGAATGAATCTATACCTTAAATTATTATCCTTTGGTGAATTTATTTCTTTGTTTATTTATTGTTAGGTTAAGATTTAAGTTAATCAATTAATTTTTAAATTTTAGATTTCTAAATAAAAGTAAAGTATGTATAATTTTAGTAATTGATTGACTTATATTAGTATCCACTTATACTGATTGAATTTCAAATTGGAGAGAAAGTAGTAGTAGGCTTTCAATTTGAAGAGAACATGGCATATGGCTTTCAAACCCCAGCTGCTGAGTATGATATATAGCTAACCGAAAATCTTGCAAGCATCCAAATCTTACTCAATCCACAAAAAGATGTGAACATATATAGGCGACCATATAGGCTTACATAGGTCTTGCACACCTTATACAAGAATCCCATACAGTAAAAGATAAAGAAGAGGAAGATTGAGCTTCAGGTACAACCTTAGGTGGATGTGAATCCATTCCAATAAATAGACTTGGCCATCCAATTTGAGTCTTAAGCCTAGTTCGACAAGGATAAGGGTGTAATCACCTTAACTGGCCTTGAAGCTAACCTAGAATGGTTTCAATCTTTTTTACAAAAATGGCTAGATGACTTTGTAAGTGAAAATTATTTTCATATTTATTGAATTTAATTATTTGTGTTCAAATAAATTAATTAGTTTATAACTTTATTTGTTATCTAACAAAACATACTAATGAGTACCTAAAGGTGGTTTGCCTTAGGTAATGTCACTGTACTAATGCATTGCCACAATTCTCCACTTTTGTGAATTTGTACTTTTTTGTAATTTTTTTATTTCAAAAATATTTTTAAATTAAATTTCTTATATACATTTATTAATTACTTATTTTGTTGAAATTTTAGAAGGCTTTTAGGATTATCCACGTGCAGCATGAAATAAACTTTTTGCCCATTGCCTGAAATGATAACGTGTTGTCATACGACTTAGGGCTTAAACAAGATTTACTCTTTGGTGAATAAATGTGAATTGAAGTTGACAAGGTAAGATTTTTTATATTAAAAGAGTTAATTTTTTCTATTATTCATATAATATTATTTACGAGACTGTCCAATTTCATGTAGGTTTATATTCTAGTTAACTACAAGCAGGAGCGTTTGATAGTGATTGAGGTGGATATCTTGCATTGGAAGATCATCATCTATGATTCCAGTCTAAAAAATTATATTGATGGCGTAATGGAGAATCATGTGATGTCATTTTTTATGTTGTTACCCCGCTACTTACATGATTATAGATTTTATGAGCAACGACACATTACACTTGACTTAACCCTTTTTATATAATTAGGTTAAAAGAGGGAGTGCCCATGTAAACAGTCAATAATGAGAATTGTAGGGTTTATATTTGTATATTTATAAAGTTTTTGATGTTGTGCTAGCCCTTAGATTTTGGCCCCAAGCACATGTAAGTTTTTAGGAACAAGATGGCAATCGATTTGTAGACTGGTGCCAAAAAGTAAATATCACATTAAATTAAATCAATTAACAATATTTTTGTTTATTCCAGACATTTTTAATCAATTTTATAAATTGGATAATTAGTTAATTTAAAATGTTTATGATACTAAGTATATTAAAAGTGGTAAATGTATTAAAACCAATCAATAGTAACAAAATATAAAATGTATTAAGCTTACCAATACAAAATGAGAAATACAAGATAAAAGACATATCAATGGCTATGCAATGCAATAGGATTTTGACATGTTTGGTGGTTGTCTATGTTGCTTACAGCGACTGCACATAATTTTTGTTGGTTCCTTAACTTGGGATGGAATCCACTTATTTCGACGTGTCCCTGAATGTTAGCATTTCCCAATTCTTTTGAAATAATCCAATTTGATGGTGGCTAATCAGATTAACTGGGTTGCTATATGCATACAATAAAGGCTCAATCGTATAATAGGATGAACAAAGAGTTTGAGACTGCAATCTGGTATGTCTGTATGATATAAGTGTATAGGCACACGGTAGCTGCCAAAAATCAAACTTTTGACAAGTGCATGACTTTGCTAGGAAGTCCACTATTATATTTCTATTTCACTTAATGACAAAGTGAGATTTAGCTACTATGTGCACTGTCATAAGGGTAGACACAACATTGTGCTTCCAAACCTTACGATGGGCCCAATTTATTAGAAAGTTTATCATAATTTGTTCAGCCTTCTGTCTCTAGGCAAACTACCTTTTCATATCGGCAAGTAGTAGCAACCAAGTAAGCCATATAGCTCTAACAATACCAACAATGGTTTCTTCAAACACAACGGATGACTATTATTATTTTTCTCCTGTAATGTTCAACAAAAACTCAGCTTATACACACTATAATAGTGGGACAGATGGGGATTGTAACAGTGTTGGAAATGTTGATAATGTGGATTGAATTGTGTCTCTAGGATCTACAATTTCAATATACTTATTTCAAATTCTGAATATTGAATTGTGTTCTTGGATATAGATTAACTCAAATTAAGTTTAAATTTTTTTAAAGTTAGTATTTAAATATATTATTTAATACTATATTATGCATACAAAGACAAATATGTTCATTTATAGTTTATTTGACTAATAAAGATTAGCTAATTAAAAAGTAGTTAATAAAGAATATTTGTAAAATTAAATGATTATTTTGAAAAAACCTTATAAAAAAAAATTCTTATAGCATTCAAAGTTCATTCATTTTTATTTCGTCTATTCCATAGATTAATTCTAAAGAAATAAATTGTTTAAAGGAGGATAAGTGTAGTAACAATTGTCACACGAATGGGATAAATTATTGCCTACCACTAATATATCCATTAAGAGTATAACAGTAATTTTAATAATACTCGTGAGCTATCTTTACCTACAAATCGAGGGGCAGATGGTGAAAGAGTATACATTCATTGTTTACAAGAAACTCTTAATAAAATTTCTAAGCATTTTATCCTATCTCTCTCTAGTAATCTTCGCGAGCTCATTAGCTATGGAGGTCAAGGTCCTCAACAATCTTGTAATTTTTTTTGTTATGCTTATATGTCTTTATTCATTAATATTTACTGCTGTGAATTTCTTTATGAACTTTTGACATTGCAATTAGAATTTGTGGTCATTATGCTCTGTAAATTAAGTTGTGGCATTGTGTAGAAAAGGTAATTATTTTATATGGTTTTGAGTTGCAAAATTTGATCTTTTGTTTCATTTCCGAAAAGTGTCTGTTGATTAAGGAATGATAAGGTGATAGGGAAAGTGGTTTTCTTCTGTTAAGAAAGCTTTTAGCCCAGAATCCAAGGGGAAGAAGACAAGATTTGAGGAATTTGGGATATTTATTTTTCAATTTTATGAAATATATGTTATTTTGGATAGGATTTTAGTAATTTTGCTCAGTGTGTTTCCAAAAATCGAAACACTTGGTTTATAGTTGTAAGTGGTTTTGGCTGAGAAGGCACTTGGTTATGGAGTCTGCGCTTAATATATGGAAATGATGCAATGATGTCATAGGTTTAAGAGTTTTTATTTATTTGATGGATTTTAGATATTTTAATGTTGATTCATGAATGATTGGTACTGGAATGTGGATGTGTGTGTATCTGTGTATATGTGTTTTTGCTCTCATATTCTCCTAAATCTGGTGCTTAATATAAATTGGGGCCCGTGGTTAGTTTCCCTTGGAATTTCCTCAACTTTGATCTGATTTGAAGTTGATCTGTTGAAATAAAATATGATGGAGAAGGTTGAACATAGATCTTGAATTGCACATGCATAGGCATATCACATGCAGATTCACAGCTCTTGAACTTTTGAGTGATTAACAACTTTTACATGATTCAAATGATCAAGTAGAGTAAATTTGCTTCAACTTTTGAGTGATTAATGACTTTTACCTGATTCAATTGATCATCTGGAATGACTTAGCTATCGATTTTTTGTTCCAATGTCATTACAATCAAACTATGCTGTACCACTGTCAATGTTACTACTGTTACTAATTATTGTAAAATTACATTGCAGATTTGATGGTAAAGATTTCCTATGGAGATTTAGGGGCAAGAAAATTATGTTTATAGGGGACTCAGTGAGCCTGAACCATATGCAATCACTCCTATGTTTATAGGTCAATTTCTCGTAGCTAGTCATTGTTTATTTCCCCTGTCAAGGGTCTCAAAAGCTATTCTGAACTCAACCCGTATTAAAAGGGTCTCAAAAGCTACCGTTGCTACTTGCTATAGTATCTCTCTTCTTTTTTGTATTTGCCTTGGAAATAATAGTTTCTAAAAAGCAAGAAACATGTATGAAGATACTTTTGCCCACAGCATATATCTTACCTTCTAAAAGAACTAAAGCCCAAAGAGAAAGCAACAGATTCAGAAAAAAAAAAAAAATTATATGCCTTTGTAGAGAAAATATATATATCACTTGATCATTATTCTCCAATATTGCGACATTATCCTGGGGAGAGTTTCTTTTTTCTTCTGTTGTTTCTACTACTTTCTTGTTTCTGACTTGCACTCCAGCAGTTGTAATTCCATTCTATAAACACAATTTATGGAAAGAAACCTTTGAGTTTTACCCAATTGAAAAGACTAGTTAAATTCCTTGTTGCCAAATGTATTTATTTGAACTTGTCAACTCAAACGTATATCCCAATTTTATTCTATGAGAGAGATATTTTTGAGCTTTGCTATAAGAAAGGATTTTAATGTCTACGTGAAATTTGTTTGGGTTTTTCTTCAAAATGAATAATTAGAGTCACAGTTCATCATCACTAATATCCCATGATTTTCATGGATTATACTGCTGAGATTTTTCTATGTTATGCAGAATAAGAATAAGATAAAAGATGTTGTGAAGAAGGTGATTGCTACCACGACTGTTGGGAAAGATGTTTAATCATTGTTCATAAATGTAGTAAATTGTATGCTTGGCAAAGATTTTGGTTAGCTATCTTGTCAGGTTGTGTTATTTATAAATATATCATGTTGGATGTAATTATATCAGTGAATTCATTTTGATCCCATAAATTTGTTTGACGTATTTATATTAATGATATATAGGTATTTATACTAATAAATTCAGTTTTTAAATGTCTTGTTTAGATTGTATGATATTATTATAAGTTATTGAACCAAATATATAAATATGTACAAGAAAAAAAAATTTACAATTAAAAAATATTAATGTCAAATGTTAAAATTTATATTATTTTTATCATAAATTTATAACATAAAATATCATAAATTTATATTGCTTTCTATCATAAATTTTTCACATAAAATGTCATAAAATTTTGATATAAATGTCATCAGCTTTTGGATGTTATGTAATAATTTATTACTTAAGATTTGTCACGTCATATGACAACAATGCTTTTATTTTATATGTAACATTGCCATATTATCGCTCAAGATCTATTACATCCTTCACAATAATGCTTTCATTATACACGTGATATTTCTACGTCATCCGACACGTTATATGATAACTTAATTTTCTTACTCATTTGGCACGTCAAATCAATTATTACGTTGGTTGGTTTGTGACAAATTTTTTGTTACAAATTAACTAAACATAGTTTATTATAATTATATGACAAATGCAGATATCCATTTAAATGAACATAAGATGACATAATAATTCGGTCACAAACCATAATTTGTTACGGATAATAACAATTGTCATAGATCTACTTTTCTAATAGTGAAACCGTTATTCACTCTTGAAGTTGATTTGTGACTTCAAAAACAAAAAAACATGTCAGAAATCTTATACTCAAAAGCATAAACATTGTTCCTCATAATAATTTTGAAGGAATGACTAGTTTCATATTCATATTTTACCACTCAATCAAGAACTAATATGTAGCAAATTATGCAACATAAGCAAAATGGCTTGTAATTTTTTATGAGACCTATATATAAAAGAGGATTTCTCAACCATTCATGAATTACCGAGTCTTTTTTTTTTTTTTTGGATTCTTAACTGAATTGTTTCTCATTTGTAATTTATCACATTACTCACTAAAGCATCAAAGTCCTTTTTTGCCAGTTAAACATAAATTGCTTTTACAAATAGCTTCTAAAAAGTCACCTAGATTGAGAGCTAATTCATAAAGATCGTGTTGATGTGAGATCCAAACTTCTAACCTTCACTCTTAATCTTTACACCAAGTAAGTCAAATGTATATACCCCCTAATATATTAGTCACGATACTAAAAAAATAAGAGTTAATCTATATTAAGCTTTGGAGTCCTAGCCTGATTGTTGAAATCAATAATCAAACCCTTAAATTTTGTTTATTTATTAGGCCATGTTGTTTCCACACCGACCACACAATTTTGTGTAAAATTTACACACCAAAATAAAATCAAGAATTCTGTTGTCTCAAAATTGTAACATAGCACCTCTCAAACTTTAGGTCTTCTAAATGTATACCTAATGTTGGGATCAAAGCCAATTACCATTAACTTAAGGTCAATAAACATTGACCAGGTCCACAAAGAAACCTCTGCTGAACTAAAAAATCGAACGGATGAGAATAAAGAAAATCGATTGATCAAGAAAGAATTTAGAAAAAAAAAAACACACTTTTTTTCAAAATTCTGCAAATTTTTTTTTTATCATTTTCAGCACTTAAAAATTGTTTAAACAAAAAACACACAATTCTTTAAATACAAATTAACTTTTTTTTTAACGCTTATTTAAACTTATCTTTGAATTTTTCTTAAATTATTTAATCATTAACTTAACTTAAGCGTTAGAACGTATTTGACCGATAATCAAAGTCGTGTTCTTGAAAATTGAAAGGTGTCAACATCGGAAAATTAGTGCAACTTCACCTAAGAAGTTAAAAAGCCGAAAATCCCAATTGTAAAATCTAAGTCGTAGATTTAAAAAAAAATCATCCGAATAAAATAAAGAGAGAATATTCTTGCAATCGAACGGTGATTATTCCACCCGGCCAAATCCACCGTTCAAACCAAATTCATTTTTCTCGCGTCGTGCTTTCCTCCAATAAAATCCCTAAATAAAACTAAATTAAATCAAGAAAACGCTTGAAAATTTTCCTGCTCCGTAGATCGCGTTCTTATTCTTATATTACTAATTGAGGTAACTTCAATACTTTAGATTTCCCCCATTATTTCTCTTTATTCTTTTTCTTTTTCTCTTATTTTTAATCTTTCCGTTCTTGTATTTCCTTTGATCCTTCACCGTCACTCTTACTTTCTATTAATAATTCTCGGAACCCTTAAAAATTACACATATTTTTGCATTTGATTTTAATCCGGTGTAATTCCAGGGTTTCGGTTCTGGTTTTTAGGAATTTAGGTTCATACTCTCGAATTTTCTAGTTTGGGGTAACGATTTTTTTATGGCATTTGAATGCCAACAAAGCACTCGAGTTTCGAAGGATTTGGCGAATTCAGTTGAAATTCCTTTTCAACAACAAACTGAATCAATTCACGTCAATTCTGAAACTGTATTTCAAAGTCTACAATTAAACAATTTTGATTTTATTTCTAAACCCAAATGCCGAAATTTTGAAGCAACAAAATCCACCTTAGAATGTGTTTCTAAGAGGGGGGTTTTATGCTCTCGTGGTGAGGAACAGTTGCCTTGTAATGTTGTTTTTTCGAATTTTCGTCGATCAATAACTGACCTTCCCCCAGCTTTGATCAGTGAAATTCTTAACTGCCTTGATCCTAAAGAATTAGGTTTAGTTTCATGTGTATCTAGAATTTTCCATAGGCTTGCATCAGAGCATCATGCTTGGAAAGAGTTCTATTGTCAGAGATGGGGACTTCCAATAATATCTGCTTCCTTGAGTTTGGGGTTCTCAGATGAGAAGTCATGGAAGGACCTGTTCATTGAAAGAGAGTTTAGAAGTAAGATTTTTCTGGGACGGTATAGCATTGATGTTTTGTATGGCCACACTGAAGCTGTTCTCACAGTTTTTGTTTTGGCTTCTGCAAAGCTTATATTTACTTCCAGTTATGATTCAATTGTACGTATGTGGCACTTGGAGGATGGCTTGTCAATTGCGTCTTCAAAGCCACTTGGTTGCACTATTAGAGCAGTTGCAGCTGATAGGAAACTCTTGGTTGCTGGGGGTACTGATGGATTCATTCATTGTTGGAGAGCAGCTGACAATCTCCCTTATTTCTTCGACCTTAGTGGTTCAGAGAAACAGAACACTCAGTTTCGTCTTTGGGAGCATGAAGGACCCGTAACATCCCTTGCCTTGGATCTCACAAAAATTTATAGTGGTTCATGGGACATGACTGTACGTGTATGGGATCAAGCTTTACTGAAGTGTTTACAGGTCTTGAGACATAGTGACTGGGTTTATGGTCTTGCACCACATGACACAACAGTCACTACTACCTCAGGTTCTGATGTGTATATATGGGACACAAGTAGTGGTTCTCTACTGACTGTTGTGAATGGTGCCCATGTTGGCAACACTTATTCATTGGCAAGAAGCCGTACTGGAGATTTTCTTTTCACAGGAGGGGAGGATGGGGCGATACACATGTATGAGATCATAAATGATTGTACTGAAGCTAGTGTTTTGAAGGTTGCTACATGGATTCCTCACTCAGGCCCTGTTAATTCCCTTGCATTTGAGTTTCCTTGGCTTGTCTCAGCTGCTGGTGACGGGAAACTTTCACTAATTGATGTTAGAAAGTTGTTAAGAACCAGCAGGCATTCTTCAGGGAAGAGGTTTTCAAGGGTTATTAATGTGGAGCCACCTCAGAGGATGTTACATGGCTTTGAGTGCAACTTATTTTCAGTGGACATTGGTGCTGATCGTATAGTATGTGGTGGTGAGGAAGGCATTGTTAGGATTTGGAATTTTTCACAAGCGTTAGAAATTGAGAACAGGGTCCGTGCTCTTAGAGGAATCCGATTAGAAAATAGAATGAGGAGGCGTAAACTTCAGATTGCGATGAGCAGTAAGAGTGGTCGAACGGACCAATGTTCAATTGCGGCCAAGAAGAGCCCAATGAATGGTGATAGGAATGGTGTTTGGCAAAACAAGCGTGGGATGAGTGGCAAGCTGAAGGCTTAGCAAGCAGATAATGGTAGCCATATGCTTCTAGCCACCACCAGGCAATGTCTTTTGGGTAATTAGTAGCAGATAATACTTTGAATATTTCAGTATGCATGTAGACACCACTAATGTGGCATTTTTTTCACGCATGTTTGGATATTAGACAGTTCATTTCACTGTAGTTCATAAACCAACTGATTATGGTGGTTGCTCTCTTATTATGCCATACAAAATGGTCTTTGTTTCCCCTGATACACAGGAGATTACCTTTTTTCTTTCATGTGGAACAGTGATTCTGAAAATAGATATAGCCTTCTGTATTTTTGGTTGGCATTCACTAGCATTTGTGCAGTCACATAATCAACACTATATATATTCTGTTACCTAGATTTTGTATATAAGCAGGCATACATTTCTCTTTTAGATATGTGCTTGTTAGACTCCTAGGGAAGAAATGTCTACTAGTCATCCTGCATCTTAAATATGTTGTCATATGTTACGATAATTTAGCAGGAAATTCTTTAGCTGCAATGATAAATTAGCTCTAGCTAAAGAGATCAAACTTCCGAGTAAATAATTTAACGTCAAATTTTTTAGAAAATTTTTCAGAAATGGCCAATATATTTAGGCAATATTTTTTTTAACCCCAAATGTAAAAGTTAATTTATTGGAGTTAGTACTTATATGTCATTGTAATATTATATGAATATTAGTTGTTAATATTTATATAATATACATTTAAAAAATAATCGTTAATATTATAATAAATAGTATCATGTTTGTTACGTTATAAACATTGTATGATCTTAAGGAGTTCAGATCTGGTCTAAAAGAGTTTAGACCAGAGTTAAAAGCTAGCAACACTGAGAGTCATAAATGTTAAGAGTTAGCACTGCTAAGAGTTAGCAGATTATAATAATCAGTAAAATTTAAGAAGTTAGAGTCTTGTCTGTAACGGGACAAAGACTTGAGTGCATACTAGTAATGACATAGTTGTAAAGAGTTATAATAAGTGTTAGAAAATATTATTATGCAAGTATGTTCTCAAATACAATGTTTTATTTATTTATTTTCATCGGTGCGAGTCTGTCGGTGAATTTCTTTTTTATATAGATCAGTGTATGTTATAACTGTATGGTACAGATGGTTGTTCTTAACTGACTGTGAGCTTATCGAAAGCTCATATATTGAACAGACTCACGAGAACCCCAATAGACATCCTATGAAACTGTTAATAGTATTTGTGTTGAGTAGTATTTGTGATTATTTGACCTGAGTGCCACGGTGGACTTGTAAGTAATCCACCATGTTTTAGTTTCACGTATATTAAAGACGTTTTATAGTCTAATCGTTATGTGTCGATGGGTATGGTTTGATTCTTATGGAGTTCGGTATGTGTAGATATGAGATCCGTCAGTTCACATAGATGAGTTGTATATTCTGATGCTCTAAGATTATATTTTAAAAAGTCTTGTGGCCATAAGCATAAATTCGAAAAAAAAGTTTTTCGTAGGGTTGAATAATATCGCAAAGGTATTAGCATATATTGTTTATTGAGATGCAAATCTGGAGATAGGTTCACGAATAAACACGTGAAAATTTAACGGCAGTGATCTATATCTCTGCTCATTTAGGATATAGGTGACGGAAAAATTAAACGAATATGTTATGACCTCAATTTGTATAATTTAACGCGTTAATTTGTAATATCCATGATGTGTGCATAGGGCATTGATCACGAACTCATAGAACAGTTCTATTTGACAAATTGGGTATGGACATAGAGAGTTTCATGATATAAAATGTATTCGTTGTGCATTAGGACAGCGTATTATATTAAATTATTTAATCTAGTAAATTGTAGTAAATTGGGATATTTATTTCAAGTTTTCTCAGGATGTACATGTGTTAAGACTTAAGAGTTAAATACATTAATTAGTTGGCAATAATTGTTGACCAATGAGATGATGACACGTAGTATATTGTAGGTAATTTATTGTTTGATTTTGTAATTACCAATATGACTTTACTTACGAGACAAGTAAAGTCATTTATTTGAATAAATAAATATATTAACAATTTTTATTAATATTATATTATTTAAAGTGAAACAATTGATTTAACTACAAATCAGATATTTTTATTTTTATTATTAATGTGATTAAAACAAAACATGTAGTAATGGCTTAAGATTATATGCCATGCTTAGTGGGCCAATTACTTTGAAAATCAAGAGTTGATTTTGTATTACAAAATAAACAAGAGACAAATTGTTATGGGGTGGAGTCGACCAACCTTGACAAGAGAGGGAAATGAGTAAAATTGAAAGTGTTTCAAATTCTTTCCAACTCTTAGATTCGGATACCTCATGAAAACCAAATGATATGTGTTTTATTTTGGTTTAATATGATTAAATAAATAAAACATTAAGTAATGGGCATAGAGTGTGTAGCCATACATGGTGGCCATTACTAGTCTTTTTGAAATCAAAAGGGAATGAAACAAATGAGCAAGATATAAAACATAAAAGGTATTTTTTTTATAAATTTTTTGGACAAGTTGTGTTCGTCCAAAGTGGTGAAAGGAAAGATAAGTTTTTACAAGTGTTGTCTTAAGCTTTTTTTTTTCTTCATCTTCTTGGTCATGTTTGGCCATTGAAGAAATAAAAGTTAAGGTTTTGTTTTAATGGTTGAAGCAAATTTTATTCTTCTTCTATTAATGGCTAACCTTTAGAGCAATGGTGAGATTGTTATATTTGTTCAAGAGTTGAATGGATAACAACAATCTCATTGCTTTAAAATAAACACAAATTAATTAAAGAGTTTAATTAATAATTTAAAGTTTAAAGAGTTTAATTAATAATTCAAAGTTTAAAGAGTTTAAATAACAGTTAAGAGTTAATCAAGGTGATTAAAAGTTTATCATTTTTGGAGTTTAAGAGTAGAACATCAATGCTAGCGATCCTTAATTTGGATCTTAGAATTGCTTATGAGTGCACTTCGTGGTGGACTTCAGTTCAGTAATTTTACAAAGTTTGATAGATGATTCTCGATCCTTAATTTCATTATAGTAATAAAACTTAAGTTTTAATTGTATTAAGAAATAGAGATTTTCAATTCCATTGTGTTAATTGATGGATAAAATGCGTAAATGTATGTAATGAATATGCACCATATGCATGCACTATAAAAAAATAGCACACATTTAATTGGTATCAGAGCATGATTGTTGTGTTGATTGGGTGATTTAGAGTTTTGATCATGTTGGTAAAGTTCTAGTGTTGAAATGGTGCATTTCAAGTGTTAAAATGGGTATACTAAGGCGAAAAACACTGGGACGCTACAGCCCAAAAGGCTTTACGCCACTGCGCGGGGTTACTAGCTCCGGTGTTGCAACGCCAAGGGGTAGGCGCCACTGCGCTAGGGGTAGTAACCTCCAGTGTTGTAGTTGGGATCCTAGCACCGCGGCGTCGACACTAATCACTATGGAACTTTTGTTATTGTTTAAAATTAATTTATGCATGCGGGGTTCATAAGATGTAGTAATAAGAGTTATTAGTCTGTATTATGAATCAAGATCATTTATTTGTATTGGTAGCTACAATAGGAGCCCTACTGATGGGGGTTAGTTGTGATTATATAAAATAAATATTTAATTAACCAAGTCCTCATGAGATAGGGATATGAATTTTAAATTTTTTTTTATAAAAATTTCTTTTAATCAAATTGAATTGTATTTTATTATGAGATAGTATTTTATATTAGCCTGTTTTGTCAATACGGTGTTAGATAGGTCACGTTAATATGGTGTTAGATAAGTCCCGTTAGTCTTTTTCCAAGATCACTACAGTGTGAGAGATTTGGTCAGTAAAATTTTAACTACGTCGGTTAAACATGAGATGAGATAAATATATGCAAAAGTATTGCCCTAAATTGCTATAGTGTGCAAGGAGTATCGGTAACATACATTTAATCATTGACAAGTTAATATGGAATACACTTACCCTAGATCGCTACAGTGTGCGAATAAGGTGTATTTAAGACAAAGAGTAAGAGTTGCATGAGATGTAATTGACAAGATTTGTCTACCTTTTGGGTTTACAAAGGCCAAGATCGCTACAGTGTGCGGCTAGAGTAAAATACCAATTGGGTCTACTTCTTGATGTACAGTTTGAAAAAGTTTAAACTGTCTTTATCCGGTTTGAGAGATTATAAGAATTATATAAAGCAGTGAGATGACGTCTTTAAATAAAAAATGTATAACTGTTATACCTATGATCTAAAGCGTTATTATTAACGATTAGAAATGTTTCGCTTCACATCTCCTGTTTTTGTTTTATAGAGATAGGACATTTGTCTTGTAGAGATAAAATACTTGCCTTATAAAGATAAGACAAATACCAGCCATCAATTAGTATTCTTGAATAATACACATTAATTATAGGGTACTGATAAACTTTTAGGACTTGCTTATGAATCATAAAATTGTTCTAGATTAAATGTTTTTGGATATATTGATTAGAAGATATTAATAGGTGTTTCTGATAATATCTTTTTTGAAGAGGAGGAAAAATTATTAGAAATGGATAAAAATATTTTGAAAGTCAAATTATATATCCAAGGCTCGATGTCTAATGATCATCAGCGGGGACATGTGCATATGAGATGTGCAAGTGGTGCTCATTCTGAAAATTTATCCAAATAACAGATAAAGAATTGTCACAATGAAAAAAGTTTCTACTGTGATAAGGTTTGAATAGCAATTGTTACTGTTTAAGTTACCTTGACTTAGAATAGATAGAACCCTTAGATATTTGTTTACTAAATATTAATATTTCAATGGTACATGATGCTAAATGTGCAGGGGTATAAGATACCATTTGTTCTTCTCATATTTAAAAGTTGTTGCATGATTTGAGGAATGCTATGAAACTAAGAAAAAATGAGTACAGTTTCGCGTGGGAAATAGAGATTTTCTACACATGGCAGCTGTTAGGACCTTTTAGGTCACTTTTCCATTCTGGCAATAACATTATGTTATATAATTAATATTTTGTGTCATGCATTATAAGGCGAATCATATCACTCCCTGTAGCAGACATAGAGGGTTATAAAAAATACATCAGGAATAGTTTCTTATGTTTATATGATAATGATAATGTTTTGCTAATTGAGTGTTAGTAAATGAATAGGCATTACATCTTTAATACAACAAGAAATGTCTTAAATGTTTAGGTGAATGGAATAAATAGTAGCTCGAGAACTTTGAATAATGAGAAATAGTGATGTATAAGATTAAGTCACATAGTCGTGAGACGGCTATCCCGTCTGGTTAATGATGCTCAGATACTTGCTCTAATTATGAAACCTTAGCCAGTTTATGAATTCATAATTCAAGGGATAATGACCAAATCTTAATATAGGTAGACAATAGATCACTGATTTATTGGAACTAGTATATAGTGATGTATTCAGTTTAATGAATCATATTGTAACGGTGAATTTTGATACTTTATTATCTTTATAGTGATTGTCACCATACGGACACATGTTTCTTGGAAACATAAGTTGAAAATTTTTGAAGTGTTCAAAGGTTCCGACTAAGAAGTAAAGAAACAAACCTTTGTGTACATTGAATGTCTTCGATTACATCAAGACAGATTCTACATAAGCAGTGTATTCATATCATTTAAAAGAGAATACAATTCTCGCACAATATAGTCTTCCGGATACTTCTCAACATAAAAGTGTCTTGGAGTAGAGGAATTAGACTTTATTAAATACAGTTTGATTGATGTTGAGTTTCACTAATCTTCTAAAATATCTTTGGGGTTTTGTCCAGAAACTGTCATTCACTTATTGGATAGGGTTTCATCAAAACCCGTTCCTTTTACTTCATATGAGATATAGACTAAAAAGAACAGAGTCTTAAGTATGTTAAGGCTTAGTGATGTCCCGTTTGCATAAACAGTTACGCAACATGATAAACTTGTGCCCAAATGTACAAGTATCGGTTCATTGGGTATCCCATACATTTCATAGGATACCAGTTCTATAATTTAGAGGAATAAAACATATTCATTTCTTGTAATTCCACTTTCCTAGAGAAAGTTTCTCATGGATCGTGGGGATTATAAAAGGATTAGACTTGATGAAGTTAATAAGAATATATATGAATTGACGGTGGAAATTTAAGTTCCAATGAGTGAAATACCTTTAGACACTCTCCTCATAGGTCAGAAAGGATATAAAGCCCATCAATGAGGTATCATATACCTGAAGGTGCCCTTGGTGTTTTCTTAGTCGAAGAAAATGATCCTATGACTTATAGAGAGACGATATTGGACATTGATTTGGGAATTTGACATAATGTCATGAAATTCAAAATTGACTCTATGCATGACAATCAAGTTTGGCACTTGGTTGTGCTTCCATGGGAATTGTTCCTATATCTTGTAAAGGGGTTTACGCAACAGAAGTATGGGCCCGAAGGTAGAAACCTTTAATGCCCCACTGATGGCAAAAGGCTATACTAAGAGATTTAGGATCGGGACAAAGGGAACCTTTTTTTTTTCGTCAGTAACCATGCTAAAGTCGATTCAAATTTCGTTGGTTATTACATCATATTAAGATTTTGAGGTCTGGCCGATGGATGTAAACACGATGTTCTAGTATATATATCTCAAGTAAGAGATATACATGAAATTGTCTTAAGATTTTGCATCCAGTCTAACTTCTGATTTAATGTGTAAACTAAGGATGTCCATTTATAGACTTAGACAGTTTTTCCAAAGTTGAAATATTCATTTTGATGAGATAATAAGAGGATCTGATTTCATCAAAAATGAAGAGGAAACATATGTGGTCAGAAAGGGCAGTAGAAGCAAAATTATCTTTCTAATTCTCTACGTGGTCTATACTCAATGTCGGAAACGACTTTGCAATGTTGCAAGTCAATCAATTAAGAGTTATCTGAGTGAGGATTTCTGAATAAAAGATTTGGTAGAGGCTTCCTATATAAGAGGTATAAAATTTTATGGAGATATAGTTAGGAAACTGATAAGGCCCTCCTAATCTTCGTACATAGATTAAATCTTGAAATGTACACTTTATTAATTTTGAGACAGTTAATGTACCTTTCAGACATGACATTCATCTTTTAAGAAGAAGTGTCCTCGAAAAAAGGATAAAAAAGTTAGAATGTCTAAACATAGTTCTGTACGAAACCTGGTTTTGGATGGCTGTAAGTGTTACGAGCCGATATCGGTGTAATACAAGTTATGAAACATATCCAAGATACATTAGAGGATAAGCTTCTGCATATGGAAAAAGATTCTCAAAAGCAAATAAAAGTGTATACTCAGACTTTTTGTCAGATTCGGATCATAGTTAGTCTACATCTGATTATGTACTTCTCTTTATCATTACCGGGGCTAGTTAAAATTGTGTTATATATAAATGTCCACAGCTAATTCTACCTTAGAGGTAGAATGTGTTGCAACTTGAGTAGCCTGTAGCAGAAGCATTATAGATATTTAAGTTAGTTGTAAAGCTTAGAATAATTCTAAGCTCAATGGATCCTATTTTACTATAATGCAATAATAACATAGTAATTGCTTAAACCGAGAAGTCATAAGGTACACAAGTATTCTGATAATGTGGACTTTGAATACTATGTAATTAGAAAGTTATTGGAGTTGGTTCTCAAACATACTATATAATAATACCAAGATTCAATCTATAGATGAAGTAGCGGACCCACTCTAGTATGTTTGAGAAACACGTAGAGTATATCGGTATAAAATATCAGTACGAATAGCACTAGAGTATTAAGGAGTTTGTTGGAGTTGGTGCTTACAAGTCATTCCAATATTGTATGAATATTAATTGTTAATATTTATACAATATACATTTTAAATATAATCGTCAATATTATAATAAATAGTATCATGCTTGTTATGCTATAGATATTGTATGATCTGAAGGAGTTTAGATTTGGTCTAAAAGAGTTTAGACCATGGCTAAAAGTTAGCAACGCTAAGAGTTTTAAATGCTATGAGTTAGCAGATTATAATAATCAGTAAAATCTAAGGAGTTGGAGTCTTGTCTATAATGGAACAAAGACCTGAGAGCATACCAATAGTAACATAGTTGAAAAAGTTGCAATAAATGCTAGAAAATGTCATTATGCAAGTATGTTCTCAAATATAATATTTTATTTATTTATTTTCATTGGTGCGAGTATATTGGTGAATCCTTTTTTTATATAGATCAGTGTATGTTATATCTGTATGATACAGATGGTTATTCTTAGTTAATTGTGAGCTTATTGGAACCTTATATAAGCATTAGATATTCAGTAAGGACTAAGTACTAAACAGACTCACGAGAACCCCAATAGACATTCTATGAAACCGTCAATGATGAGTCCTCTCGAGTTGAGTAGTATTCATGATCATTTGACTTGAGCACTATGGTGGACTTGTGAGTGATCCACCATGATTTGGTTCTATGTATATCAAAGACGATTCATAGTCTAACCGTTACGTGTCGCTAGGTATGGTTCGATGCTCATGAAGTTTGATGTGCGTAGATATGGGATCCGTCAGCTCACATAGATGAGTTGTATATTCTGATGCTCCAAAATTTTATTTTAGAAAGTCTTGTGGCCATAAGCATAAACTCGAAAAAAAAGTTTTTTGCAGAGCTAAATAATATCGCAAAGGTGTTTTGCATATATTGTTTACTGAGATACAAATCTGGAGATGGGTTCACGGATGAGCATATGGAGATTTGACGGCAATGATCTATATTTCCACTCATCCAGGATATAGGTGATAGAAGAATTATACAAATATGTTATGACCTCAGCTTGTATAGTTTAACTTACTAATTTGTAATATCCATGATGTGCGTAGGGTATCGATCACGAACTCATAGAATAGTTCTATTTGACAAATCGGGTGTGGACCTATGGAGATCCACGATATAAAGTGTACTCGTTGTGCACTGGGATAACGTATTGAATTGAATTGTTTAATCTAGTAAATTCTAGCAAATTGGTATATTTATTTCAAGTTCCCTAGGATGTGCACGTGTCAAGACTTAAGAGTTAAGTAAATTAATTGGTTAACAATAGTTGCTGACCAATAGGATGATGACATATGGCACATTGTAGGTAATGTATTATTTGACTTTATAATTACCAAAATAACCTTACTTATGAGACAAGTAAAGTCATTTATCTATTCAAATATATTTTAAAAATATAAATACATGATTAATTATTATTAATATTATATTATTTAAAGTTAAACAATTAATTTAATTATTAAATTATAAATCACATGTTTTATTTTTATTATTAATGTGATTAAAATAAAACATGTAGTAATGGCTTAAGACTATCTGCCATGGGGTGGGTGATTGGTGTGCTATAGTAGCTAAGCACAAGTGCACGCTATCATATCAAGTAATATAGAATTTTAAGTCTAAATATCGATCCTATAGGGACTATGCAATCTAATTCTATAAATCAAGTACTAAAATTATGCTTACTTAACTTTTATTTAGAAAACCAAAATCTGGAGTTTATGTAACTAATCTAGTTCTCTCAATTAACTAAACAAAAGCAAAGAGTAGAATTAACAAATAAAGATAATCTAGGGTTTTGACTCGTCCCCTAGTATTTCATTAGATTCATTAACCACTTAGTTAATCCCTTAATACCAATTGATTGGCCTAGACACTAATCTTATCACAAGCCTCTGTCGATGGTCAAGTGACTATAGTACGTATTCTAACAATCACCTATATGTCTATGGTAATCAAATCAGAATGTAATTCATTAAGATCAAGTCTAAATTATACCATACATGCCACCTAGGTACATGTCTATCCTAGATGGAACTCATAATAATTACCCTATGATTATGCATCAAACTATCATAGGCTAAACACATGAATCCATTCGTCGAGTTCATCATGGTTCCTCAATCATTCATAATATTAATCAAGTATAATGAAAACATTAAACACAAGATAGAATGAATCAATTGAATTTATCAAGTTCATAAACTAAAATTAACACAATCCAAATCCATACTAGGTTCACATAGTCTAACCTTAGATGAACAAATTAACCCATCACAAAACCAAAAGTATCAAACCAATTCATAAAGATCAACAAGAACAAGAGCATAACGATAAAGAAAGAGAAGAAAAACTAATCAAAGTGACTCCTTGATGTGCTTCTCCCTTAATCTTGACTTGAAGCTTAAATCTTGATCTTGGTTCTTCAATCTTTGGGTTTGATCTTTGATTTGTGTTGTGAATTCTCTCTCTAAGTTTTTGCCTCTTTTCTCTATTTTTCTCTTCTCTCCTCTCTCTTAGGGTTTTTTGGCTTTCTATTTATAGGTTTTTGTCTTCAAAATACTGTTCACGAGTTACTGCAGCAAAATACTGTTTCCTCCTGATACTGTTCATTACATTGAGCGCCGCGGCGCTAGGTTGTGGGCGCCACAGCGCTCAGTCGCTGGGAGTTGCGGCGCTCAGCCCTGGTGCCCCTTTCATATTTTGAGCATAACTTCTTCGTTTTACGTCCGATTCACCTCCCGTTTATTCCTATGCGTCACATTTTCCATCGTGCATCTATTTATGATCAAAAATCATAATTAAATAGCCAAATATTTATGATTTAAAGTAAAATATAAAAATTGAGTACAAATTATACTAGTGTTTTTACGCCCTTATCAATGGGCTGGCCAACCTTAACAAGAAATGGAAATTGTTTCAAATTTTTTCCAACTCAAGATTCGGATACCTCATGGAAACAAAAGGACATGTGTTTTATTTTGGTTTAATATGATTAAACAAATAAAACATTAAGTAATGGGCATAGAGTGTGTAGCCATACATGGTTGGCCATTGCTAGTATTTTTGAAATCAAAAGGGAATGAAACAAATGAGCAAGATATAAAACATAAAAGGTATTTTTTTTATAAATTTTTTGGACAAGTTGTGTTCGTCCAAAGTGGTGAAAGGAAAGATAAGTTTTTACAAGTGTTGTCTTAAGCTTTTTTCTTCATATTTTTGTCATGTTCCGCTATTGAAGAAATAAAAAGTAAGGTTTTGTTTTAATGGTTGAAACAAATTTTATTATTCTTCTATCAATGGCTAACCATAAGAGCAATTGTGAGGTTGTTATATTTGTTCAAGAGTTGAATGGATAACAACAATCTCATTGTTTTAAAATAAACCCAAATTAGTTAAAGAGTTTAACTAATAATTCAAAGCTTAAAGAGTTTAAGTAACGGTTAAGAGTTAACTAAGGTGATTAAGAGTTAATCATTTTTAGACTTTAAGAGTTAAACACTAATGCTAAAAATTAGGGCTGCTATTCTAGCGATCTAAGCCCACCCCAGCCAGATCCTAGAATTTCTTATGAGTGCGCTTCGTAGTGGACTCCGGTTTAATAATTTTTTTGCTACTAGAGAGCCTTCTGTAGTAGGACCATAAATTTGGAATAGAAGTTGGACATAGAAATAGAATACCAATTGTCGTCTTTCTTCCTTGTTATCACGTTTTTGTCACCCCTTACTATGGTTCTCTTACGTAATCATTATCATTTTGTATTGTTATGTTGGTTCTTGACGTGATCCTGACCTTTTATTTAGGTATTAGAATGTTTGGTGGTGAGTGAAGATTGAATTGGCATGTCATTATTGGTAGTAAATTAAAAAAATTATATTTAATAAAATAAATGCAGTGGATGCTAGATCATCTTGTTCATAATTATTTGTATAGGGATAGAAGATTATCTCAATTTCTTGCTTTGATAAATCTTAAATTGACCTGCTACAATCTTCTCTTATATCCTCAACCTTCAAACTCAATGCATGCAGGCATATAAATATTTTCTTAATATTTAAAATCACTAATACCCAAATTTTAGAGAAGAGTAATAACTACATTCTTTTTCCATATAAATTTTTTTTTTCTAGTTATGGTTAAGATTCTTATATAAAAGATTTACTATTTCATACCTCACATATATATAAAAATCTCCCTTGGGTATATAAATTTTAATTAGGATTAGAAAATTAGAATTTAATTAGGATTTGAGCTAATAAAGGGACTGTAAGACCCATGGGCTTCCTAACTTCAACTTAAAAGGCACAGTCCTAGTCGTCTCATGACCTACCAGTTTTTTAAGTTAACCTATGTTATGAAGTACTCTAGTAACCCGGTTTCATCATTAAAAAGGGTTTTAATTAAATTAAACTTAGTCTTTATTTCAATAATAACCACTTAATTAACTCTTTAATTAATGTCCATAATTAAAGTTAGGCTATGAAAGATTGTCTTGCCTCTTAATTACTTATTTGTCTTTAAGTCATTGAATGCTCTAATCATCACTTTTCATATGCTTATATTTGTAAATAAATTTACAAAAAAATATTATTATTCAATAAATAATTTATTGAATAAACTATGGCCACATATGCAAATGATCAAGTGCTAGAAACAACTTAGGTATATATTATTTATTAGATTCCATCTTACAAATATATATTCTTACGACCCATAAAATTATATCTTCAAGATATCAAGATTTTGACCATTTATATAGATCTCACTCCGTGATAACTTACAAGATATAACGCATAAATGTAAGTTCATTATTTGCTCAGGATTAAGATCAATCAAGCTTATCAAAGCTTTTGTGAATTAAGGTCTACAACATTTAGTTAACCATATCAAAATTCACGGTAGTCCCATATAATATAACATATACATTAGTTTTTCTACTCAAAGTTTATACTTCGATGATTAAGGTAAATCATCCACCATAAAAAGAAGAAAAACTATAACCTTACATAATAAAATACCATTTTCATTAATAGTTGTGAAATAGATTTAATTTATAAAGAACTTACGATCTATATCCTCTGTTTTAGCATCATATGCCTAATACATAAATCACATACTTTATAAATATGGGCTTATCAATGCGTGCTTAATTATATGTATGAATAAATTTTTATTAATAAAATAAAATCTTATTCATATACTTTAAGGGCATAAATAACATTATATGTCTAACAATCTCCCACTTACCTTAAAACATGTCGAGTAACTATTGAACCTCTATATTATTCATATGAGTTTTATAACTTTTTGCTGGTAATAACTTAGGTGAATGGATCCATTAGATTATCTGTTTATGCAATCTTGGATACTATGACCTTGCCATTTTGTACGAAACTCTTTTACCAAACATTATTTTCTCTTAATGTGTTTTCTTCTCTTATGGTATTTAGTTCCTTAGACTGTGCTACTACCCTACTATTGTCCTAATAAAGAACAATAGGCATCTAAGCACTAGGTACCACCTCAAGCTTCATAAGAAACTTTCGAAGTTATATAGCCTCTTTTGCAACTTCAGATGCAGCTACATATTCAGCTTCCATGGTGGAGTCTGCAATACATTTTTGCACTCTTCCAACTTATAACTTCATCATTTGAAGTGAACACATACCTTGAGCAAGATCTTGGCATCCTTGTGTTTTTGGAATTCGAATCTATATATTCGATAAATATAATATCCTCATTGGAATAAATAAGCATATAATCTTTTGTTCTCCGAATATACTTAAATAATGCTTTACTACAACCTAGTGTTTTAGACCTGAATTAAATTGATATTTACTAACCATTCTAGCTGCATAACAAATATCTGATCTAGTACATGGCACTGCAGGTGTGAGACTTTTTACTACTAATGCATAAGAAATTCCTCTCATGTGATCTGTCCTTTCACTTGTCTTAGGAAACTAATATTGGATAGATCAATTCCACATCTAAAAGGAAACAATCCCTTTTTAAATTATGCATAAGAATTTTATTAATATACTCAGCTTAGAATACGCCTAACATCCTTCACTTGAGATCCTTTAATACTTTGATCTCAAGGATGTTACTATCTTTTCCTAGATCATTCATATCAAAATGGTTAGATAACTATATTTTATTTGACGATAATGCTCCTACATCATTCTTAATTAGCAGTATTTCATCTAAATACAGGACTAGAAAAACCCTCGACCACCCATCTATCTTCTTGTAAAAACAAGATTCATCAAGTTTTTGATCAAAATCAAACAATTTGATTGCTTGATCAAATCTGATATTCTAAGATTTAGATTCTTGTTTTCTTAGAACAGGTGTTTACGTACAATTCCAAATTGTATGAATATTAATTGTTTAATATTTATACAATATCCATTTCAAACAAAAATGGTTAATATTAAATATATATGGTAAGATGTTTGTAATACTTCAGACACTGTATGATCTAAAAAAGTTCAAATCTGGTTCAAATGAGTTTGGATTGGCGTTAAGAGTTAACTACGCTAAGAATTATAATTGCTAAGAGTTAACAGGTTATAAGAGTCAGCAAAAACTAAGGAGTTAAAGCTTTATCTGAAATGGGATAAAGACCCGAGGGTATACTAGCAATGACATAGTTGCAAAACATTATAAATAGTGTTAAAAAATATCATTGTGCAAGTATATTTTCAAATATTATGTTCTTGATCTATTTTCACTGATGCGGGTCTGTCGGTGGAAACCTTATATAATATAGATTGGTGTATATCTATATTTGGATGGTCCAGATGGTTAGCCTTAGCAAACCATGAGTTTAGTTGAAGCTCGTATAGACATGTAGGTATTTAATGAGGACTAAGTACTAAACAAACTCAATTAGGATCTTCAATAAACATCCCATAAAGTTATCAATAGATGATCCTTTCGAGTTGAGTAGTATTCATGATCCCTAGACCTAAGAATCACGGTGGACTTGTGATTGATCTATTATACTTAGGTTTCACATATATCAGAGACCTTTTATGGTCTGACCTCTAGGTATCGCTAGGTATGGTCCGATGCTTATGGAGTATGGTATGTGTAGATATGAGATCCGTCAACTCATGTGGGTGAGTGGCATATTCAGATGCTCCAAGATTATATTCTTGAAAGTCTTATGGCTATAAGTAATTCACCCAAAAAACAAAATTTCCTGTGTAAGAAACAATATCACAAATATATATTAACCTCAACTTGTATGGTTCAACACGTTGTTTTGTTATTTTCATAATGTATGTGTAGGACATTGTTTATGGACTTACAAAAGAGTTTCGTAAGATAAAACATGTGTGAACCTAGGGAGTCTCATTATATGAAGTGTACTCGTTATGTACTGGGGTAGCACACTGGATTGAATAATTCAATCTGGAAAGTTCTCGCAAAACTCAGAATTATTTCAGAGTCTCTTAGGGAGATTACAAGGTTTAAGTGTTAAGCTCAGGATCTCGGCAAGTAAGACTTGCCACTTTAACCTTTTTATTGGATGCCACATATCATTCCATTAATTTATTATGGTATGACACATGGCATAGTTTCATTAACCTAATTTAATGTTAAGTGTTAATAATTGAATTAAATAAATATCAAATGAAATTAAGGCTTTGGCCAATTGCAAATGAATTGAAAATGAAACAATTGAATTGATTGCCAAAGTTAATTTCGGCCAATATAATAAAAGCAATAAGTGGAAAGTTTACATAAAATAAAATTCCACTAATTTACTTATCATTTGGCCACCATTTTGGCAAAACAAATGATAGTTTGTCATGCTTATTTTCAAGCATATGTTGGCTGTAAAAAAAAAGGTTATTATGCCATTAATTGCTCAACAATTTAGCCACCTAGCTTTTATTTTGATTCACCATTTTGCTAAGCATGACAAGGATTATATTAAGTCTTGTCATTCTTATAAATGGTTTACAAATATTGGCCTTCCATTGGCCAATAATGAGTTGGCTTTGGCTATAGATAACCAACCCCATTTCATTCCGATGGTAAGTGTTTTCAAAGGAAAAAAAATGGTAAGCAAATTAAATAGTAAAGATTCGAGAGAAATTTAGAGGCAAGTGTTGCTTCTGGTAAAATATTTCGCCAAGAATATGAAGTTACCATTTGAACTCAAAGTATCCAGCCGAATCCTAAACTAGAATTGCACAAATCACGCTTTAAGGGAGAATTCTTTAATATCTCATTAGCGTAATGAGATATTTGTTTATATTCTGTTGCACTCATTTATACATGTAATGTGTAAATTAAAAAAGTTAAAATGTACATGCTTACCCTATACACAGTACACTTTTATATTTAAGCCCGTAAATAGATTTTTGCAGGTTACAAACCATAAGCTCTTGACTTGTAGTTATAAAACCATCTAGTATCATATAGATACTTTCTTCAAGATTTCCATTAAAAAAGGCAATCTTGACATCTATTTGCCAAATCTTAAAATAAAGATTTATTGTTATGGATAAGAGAAGACTTAAGCATGGTTATAGGCGAAAAGGTTTCCTCATAATCAATATACTTTTTTTGAGTGTACCCTTTTACCATAAGCTTTACTTTGAAGGTTTCACCATTTCATCTACTATTTTATTTCTCTTATAGACCAATTTAAACCTTATAAGTTTTATCCCTTCAGATTTTTTGCAAGTTTCCAAACTTTATTGGAATACATGGAATTCATCTCTGATTTTGTAACTTTATGCCATGGTCTGTATGTTTATCAACAATTGCTTCATCATAGCTAGTGGGATTTAGTTCATGTTTATTAGAGAATACATATAAAGTGTCTCTAATTAATATGCACTTTGTTAGATGTCAAATAATCCTCCCACTACGACAAAGTACCAATGGTTGTTGTTTTTGTAATTAGCTTTATAAACTGTTGCTTTATCATAGCAAGTGGGTCTAGTTTATGTTTATTAAAAATTGCTTGTAAAGACTATCTAATTAACATGCATCTAGTTGGACGTCTAATTATTCTCCCACTATGATGAAGTACTAGTGGTTGTTGTTTTACAACTGGCTCTAGTTGGTTATTATGATCTGGATTAGGAATTAACTCATTGACTCCCTCAAGCACAATACTAGATTTTCAGATAATTTATCAAGAACTATCTTACTCATAGGCTTGAAATTTTTTATATAGTCTTTTTTAAGAAAGATTATATAGGTGCTAACTAATATTTTCTTATTTTGAGAACTATAGAAAATACTTCCTCTTGTTCCTTTAGGATAGCCAATAAATAGAAAAAAAACTTTTGACTTAGATTCCCACTTGTCTGTTTTTCCTTTTAGCACATGTGCTGGACAATCCCATATATTTATGTGACATAAACTTGGTTTACGCCTCATCTAAATTTTCAAAAGTGTTTAAGGACTGACTTAGATGGAATTAAGTTAAGAAGATACACAGTTGTTTCTAAGGAATAACTCTAAAACAAGATGGGTAAAGTTGAATAACTCATCATTGACCTCACCATTTCAAGAAGAGTTCTATCTCTCCTTTTTGCTCTACCATTTTGTTGGGGCGGCCTTGTTGTAGTCAACTAGATAATATCCCATTGTTTGACAAATAGGTCATGAACTCACTATAGAGGTATTTGCCACCTCAATAAGATAAAGTGCATTTATGTGTTTTTCTAATTGCCTTTCCACTTCTGCTGGAAACTCCTTGAATTTATCAAATGCCTCATACTTGTGATGCATTAGGTACACATAAATGAATCTAGAATAATTATCAACAAAAGTGATGAAATATTCATAACCTCATCTAACTTGTGTGCTCATGGGCTTACATACGTCAGAGTGCACTAATTCTAACATGTCAATGGCTCTATTACCTTTAGAATTATAGGGTCTTCTGGTTATTTTACCTTCTCTAAAAGATTCACAAACTAGTAATGTTTCAATCTCTAATGAACTCAAAGGTCCATCTTTGACTAGTTTTTGGATTCTATCTAGATTAATATGATCAAAACGTAGATGACATAGGTACGTTTGATTAGTATGAGTCACTTAGATCCTCTTATAGTGATTAGATTCATTATTCAATTTTGTACCAAGCAATGAGTTGATTTTAAAATTATACAGTATAAGCTGTTAACTTGTGTACTAGAAGATATAAATGACTTATTCATTTTGATTACCACAATTTAGTTAAAATTAACAGAATATACATAGTTATTTAAATAACTAACTGTATTTCTATCATCTTCTTAAGGTATTATTCTTGTTGTTGAACCACAGGTATCTTCTAGAAAGAACACTAGGATATTATGTAGGAACAATTTTTTAAAAAAAAATTATGTCTATTTTAATTTAGCAAGAAGATAGTATAAGAAAAATATCTTAATAGCAAATTTTCACAGATGTTTTTTTATTAATACTAGTAAATTTTCTATGTTGTATCTCCCACTAATGGACTACTCGTGTGGGTGAGTTAAAAAATTGCAGAAGAGCTAATTATGTGTTCTTAATTTTTCTCTCCAGAAAAATTTAGTCCAAAACAAGCACTAATGAAGAATATGTAAACGTGGTTCTAAAATCCATTTTTATAGTACAAGAATCTTTATGTTATCTAAACTCTTAATTCTAATAGGATTAGAATAAAATAATATGTTTATATTATTTTAATTTAGATAATGAAAAAGATAAATATAATATCTAATATTATCATTAATTAAATAATTTAGATAATTCATAATTATCTAATTATTTAATTTAATTAAATAATCTAATTATTTTAATTTAAATAATAATCTAATTATATATTTAATTCTATAACTATTATGAATTGAGTCAGTAATTGATTGAGCCCGTCAAATTTAATCAAATTAAATATGAGTCAATCAAATTAATTAATTAGTTTTAATAAGTTTGATCCTAGTTCTGTAACCTTAAGTTGCTGCCTGAATTGTTTTTTTTTTTTTTTGGTTGTCTTTCTAATGCTGCAGCTTTGATTCTAGGGCTAAGACATTGAGCTTTTAGTCTCAATTTGACAATTTTGCTTGTTTTTCTTGAATTTTCATTCTTATTTGCTTTATTTTGCTTCAAACTTATACAGTAACAATAAATACATAAAAAGCCTAAATATCACATTCAAAATGAACAAATACTAAGCCTAAGGAAGTGAAAATATAAGTGTAAATATGCCTATTAAACTCCCTTAAACTTAATAATATGCTTGTCCTCGAGCAAAGAACAAAATCTAAAAACCTAGAAAAATAATAACAATTTGGTTGATGTTTAACAACTTGTCTCAAAGATTGCATATAACTCCTAAGAAACTTCAGATACCACAAAAGTTAGAATGACAATCCATACACTAATTTTAACCCTACATTTAATTCACTTAGGGTGTGTATATAAGTCATTCGCACTTGAATTAGTTTATACACACAAAGATTCAAAAAAACAAATCTCTAAAAGATATTCACATTTTATATGCTTGCTTTCCATATCACTCTCCACTAATATTGATGCATACATAATCAAGGATCAAATAGGTCTTTATTCAACTTGTAATTTTTGGCTTAAGATGAAGGTAGGATAAAATGGATAAATTTTGCTCAATTCATACTATAAACACATATTCTTTTTCTTGGATCATTAAACTTTTCATTTATTCTCCAAAGATCCCCAAATTTAATTCCTAACTTTCCTTGTTGACTTTGTTTGTGCTTATTCTTTTCTCTCTTCTCTTTTTTTTCCTAAGCTATGAGTGAACTTTGTCCACAATTTTTTTCTTTTTCTTTTTCTTTTTCTTTTGAATAAGTCACTATATCCCCAGACTTAAGTTTTACAATCCTTTTTTAAGAAAGAAAGCTCAAAACTACTCTTTATTCTACTCATTTCCATAAATTCAACAATCCCCACAATTCTAATCAAGACCACTATGCTTATGGTATAAAGGGTTTTATGAAGGAAATTTATTTAAAGGCTAAGGTATAATTGTGGTTAACAAAGAAATAAAGTCATTAAGCTTAAAAGGGTAATTAGGGATGAATATATATATATATATATGTAGGATCAAAAGGCTTAAACGAACCAAACATGGTTTAAAATTATTTTCTTAATCATGTGCGACCTAGAATTTTGCTTCGAGAGGTAATCAAACAAGTTTTAGCATGTGTGAGATATTATGTGTACTTGTAATGCATAAAGATTTTCTAAGTAGCAAACAAACAACATGTTTATAACTTATGTGCTTAATATTCAAGGAATCACAAATAAGGCACACAATTGTAGCATCTATCATTTCCTATGAATTATAACAACTACAATCATGCTTTTAGTTCTTATCTGACTATTAATCATCATATCAAAGCCAAGACTAAGGATTAGCAAACAAATAATAGAAAAACATAAAATAAAATAAAATAAAACATGTAAAACATAAAATTCAAAAATAATACGAAAAGGTAACAAATATAACAAAAGGCAGTAAATAAATACAGAGAAGAGTTTCCCTCCCCTAAACTTAATATTGATATTTTTCATAATGGAAAGAGAAAAGAATGGATAAAACACTTTCTTGTCAACAGATGATTGTACTCACTCATTCTCTATATTGGCCATATCATTATCCTCACTGTCATTGACATATATTAATTAGATGAGTTAGCATGACTTTAACATTGCAACATTGGGATCTCAGTGCTACGATGCTGAGACCTGAAAATTAAAAACTCATTTTCTAGCCTTTACCATCATAATTGTGCTTCTTGGTGCTACAACGCCCACTTTTTGACTTTTAGCCTAATTTTTGGGCCGAGTTGGTAGTGCAACCCTAGTTTTGCAAACTACAATGCTACCTTTCTAACTTCTCGAGTGCTGTAGCCATAAGACTAGGTGCTACAACATTAACTTGCTACTTTTTTAATTACTAAATAACAATAGAAATAATAACAAGAAAAAAAAATATTTTCTTGGGTTGTCTCATAAGAAGCGTTTGATTTAACATTATTGGATTGACAATTTTCTTCTTTTTTACAGAGGTTTAAATAACAATTAAGGATTTTTATGATCGTATACTCCTTCCTCAATAATGCTTTAGTTGCTCCCTATTTGACCTTGAAAGTCCTCTTGGATCTCTTGTCCTCAAGTTCCATAAATCTATAAGAAAACACCAAAAAAGTGGCCTCGACCATCTTGATTTAAGTTTTGTTGAAAAAGGTTTCAACTTTGAACAGAAGAGTAAACCTCATTGGCCTGGGTCAAATTGTTGCTTTTTAATCTCATTTAATTGCCTCCTCTTAGTCTTCTCTTCTCACATTTCTATTGCTACAATTGATGTCTTAGTTCTATTAGTCGAGGGGAAGTATTCAATACGTTTAAACATTTCTTAACTTCCTGCGTATCCCAATTAGTGTAAGAGTATGTGGGATCCACCAACACTTTGGTCCATAAACTGGATGACACCTCAGAGCCACTAGCGTCCCACCACACAATAACTAGGTACCTATGCCCCCAAGGAATCGAACCCCCGCCCCCATCTCCATGGAGGCCTTATAGGCCTTTAGAGGTTTCTCTTTGTACTTATCGGGCTGGCCAGCTTTATGACATTTGCTCCAAAAGTATTAATGTTTTTTTCTAATATATTAACTTGAGTACCTAACAAAGTAAGCACCTTTATATCATGAATACTGGCAATTTTCCATAGAACTATTCTCTTAGATGGCCAGTGATAGCTGTTAGAAGCCATCACTTTTAATAAATTATAACACTCATCTATAGATTTCCTCATCAGTGCAGTATTAACAATGGTTCCCATAACAATAATGTACATTCCCTTTCAATATTTTACTATTTGAGTCTTACCAAAATTAGGTTAGATTCTTTCTTGCCGAAGTAAGACTTGTGCCACAATTATTGAGATGTTTTTAGATTTAGGGATCTTTCCTTGATAAGCTAGACCTTTCTATAACTCTTTATAACTCTGTTAAGTTATGTCCAATCAAGAATTTGACTTTTTGAGACGGTCGAGTTTGGACATGTCTTCTGCTCAATATAAGTGATAAGGCGTAATTGTATAAACTATTTTATCTTCCTAACTTGATATTTGTTCAATTTATCTCAATAATTGGGCTATTTATGCATATTAATATTGTTTTATAGTTTGAAGCATTATCGGAGCAAAAATACCGGAAAACGGACGCAAATGGGAGCATTAGAGATAAAAATACAAATGGAGGCACTGTTGCTACAGTGCACTGTAGCTACAGTGCAGCGCCGCAGCACTGGATTTCAGCGCCGCGGCGCCAATTGCAGAAAGTGAGCGCCGTGGCGCTGAATTCTGGGCACTCCTTAAGGGCATTTTTGTCCTCTTTTTGCAACCCTACCTATATAAACACCCATTGTTTAGCCAAAGAAAAGAAGAGGGGAGTAGAGGCACGAAATTGAAAGGAGGAGAAGGCTTGAGCTCAAATTGAAGGAGAAGAAATGATGTCTCCAAGGTTTCATGTGCATCATTGAAGACAATTGAAGAATTGAAACCTTGGAGACATCCCAAATTCGGTTTTCCCTTTCATTTTCTTTTCGTTTTTATCCTTTGTTGTCATTTCAATTATGAATATTAGTTTTAATGAGATGTATCTATGGATGGTTGGATAATTATAGTTATGGTTGGATTTTCATGTGATTAAACTTGATTCCAAGGATTGATGTAGTTTTATTAATATTATGTTTGGATGATTTAGTATAAATTCGTGTAATTCATTTATGTTTCTTTATGCTTAATGCTTCCAATTGATTGATAAATGAATTGGTTGTTGTGAATGTATGGATTTATGCTTGAAAGAGATTGATCCATTTATAGGATTTGGGAGAAACATAACTTTAGGTTGCTATTGAGTTGAAAGGCCAATAACACCTAGGTAATCTTCATGATCTTCCTTAGGATTTGCATGAGGTGCACTCCAAGTGTTTGATTAAATGCGTGACAGGCGCAAACTCTTTGGGGTGTGCTATTATGCCTAGGGTTACATGTGGTGCTCTCTGTTTTAAAGTGTTTGATAAGCGTGACAGGCCAAACTCTTTAGGGTGTGTCATTATGTCTAGAATTTCATTTGATGAAGTGACAGTGATAATGAAATTAATCCTTGGGGTAGTAATTTAAGGGTAGCTTAATGCGTGTATATATAACAGGTTAGATAGACATATCAACTTGACTATGTATGCATAGTATCTCATTCGAACTCGAAAGATGGAATGAGATTAGTCTTAAGCCTTTGATTAATGAATTGAACAAATTTACTAAAGAAGAAGAACATAGGAAGAATAGAATGAAATCAATGTTTAGGATCCCATTTGTATAGAATTCGCCATATCGCAAGATTATCATTTTGTTGTAGATTGTAGGTTCTAGGCCTTAATGGAACTTTATTGAACTTTATGTGTTGAAGTTGTTTTGTGATTAATAGTTATCTTATGTTATTCGTTTATGCTTTTTATGCGCTTCATGCTTCTAATTGCATTGAAAAATGGATTGGATGAATTAAACATTTGGGTTATGTGCTTGACAAAGTTTAATCCATATGTCGATCTTAAAAAGCATAGCTTTGAGTTTGTTAAGTTGAGAGACTAATGAACTTAGGTAATCATCATGATCTTCCTTAGGATTTGTATGAGGTGCATTCCAAGTGTTTGATTAAATGCGTGACAGGCGCAAACTCTTTGGGGTGTGCTATTATGCCTAGGGTTACATGTGGTGCTCTCCGTTTTAAAGTGTTTGATAAGCGTGACAGGCCAAACTCTTTAGGGTGTGTCATTATGTCTAGAATTTCATTTGATGAAGTGACAGTGATAATGAAATTAATCCTTGGGGTAGTCATTTATAGGTTGCGTAATGCATGTCTATGTAAACAAGTTAGATAGACATATCAACTTGAATATATATGCATAGTATCTCATTCGCACTCGAAAGATGGAATGAGATTAATCATACACCCTGGATTAATGAATGCATAAATTGGTTGTTGATTACTAATGACAAAGACCATAGGAACAATATAGAGAAATCAAGTCTCTAGAGCCCCATTGCCATAGATATCTCTTTTCCTTTATTTATCTAGCTAATTAGTTTTTAGTTGCTTTTAATTCAATAACTCACCCTGCCATTTAGATTAGCCTAAATAAAGTTAGGTTGCCAACATCGTAGTACTTAGCATTAATTTAGGACACAATCCTCGTGGGAACGATACTCTATACATCACTTTATTACTTGTTGCGATACGTGCACTTGCGTTAGTTTGTGTTATAGAAATCACACAACAATAAGCAGAGACTATTACTTTTTTTTTTTAGACTAATTTAATACGATAGTTGGGTTATGACCAGTATTTTGACCAGTTCGAGGGTGGTGATTCTAAAATGCAAGGTAGCTAAGTTGTGATCAATGCTCTAACCAGCTTGATGAAAGTGTAGGTTTCTATTTTAGAGTTTGACTAAAAAGGGTAGCTAAATTTTGACTAATATTCTGACTAGATCAGAGGTGGTAGATCATCTATTTTTCTTTAGGGTTTGGTCGAATAGGGTATACGGGTTACGACCAGCGTTGTGACCAACTCAGATAATGTTACCAAGTTTCAAGGATATTTTTAAGCCAATGTTATCTTTAGGCCTTTGTAGATGCAGACCTTCTAGACTGTGTTAGGTCTAATGGGTTAGAGCCTTTGGGCCTTGTAAGCTAAAATCCAAGATGAACATGGGTCCCTTAATTTTTAATGTTAACTTGTTGACACTATAAACTTTATAAGCAATGTTCTTAGATTGAGGTGCTTGTCAGAGGTGCCTTTAAATGTGTTTGATTAATATCATTGACCTATTTTTGGGTCTTTATGTTTAATCTTCTTGCCATGTAGGATTCGTCTTTGAGTATATACCTTTTGTACCCACGCTTCGTAGACGTGCAATTTATAACGGTGACTTGTGTTTTCAGTCAGCACCCTTCAGTGCTCTAAATATTTGCAATCTCTCAAGAATTTCACATTGCTTGACCATTTTAATAAGTAGTTACTCATCTTTTTTAATGTATGGTGATATATCGGAGTTGATTATTGATCACACAGTTGAGGTGTGTTGGTTGAAGTGATGCATCTTTTATAACGCTTTCATCTCTTAAATTGTGAATCAAAGGCTGAGATCTCTCTTTCTTCGAGGTATATATAATCTTGTTGTTATTTTAATTCTCTACTTCTTTATTTTCTATGGTCATTTTTTGAGAGAGGTTATTCTCGTGATCCAAAACTTTTCCATTTCTTCGCAACTTGGTAACTTCACTTATCTAACCTTTTCTTTAGTAAACATCTTCTTCTTTGGTGATTCTCAGAATTTATTTAGTCAAGACTTGGATCATCTTAGGGATAACTTTGATGCTAGGGGTAGCTTAGCCCAAGATGTGATAAATGTGAGTGCTTAAAAGAGTTGATGACCTATCTTACAAGTGTGAGTCTAGCTTGAGGAGGGAGTTGTTATGGAAGCATCTAATTCCACTGATCCCAACTAGACTTATAGCAATAAGATGTCACTAGGGGTCCCTCGGAAGCATAAAAGAATCTTTAGCCAATTTTGTAGTCCAAAGAATAAGAAAATATTAGTTACCTGGGGTAATGATGATGCTTCGTTTGGGTTAGATTATTCTACTTACGATCTCTTTAATGTAAGTAAGGAGGTCCTCGCTGAATTAGAAGAAGACTGAAGATCCTAACTTCTGTTACTCTAAGGGTTCTTTGGGAGGATGAGTATGCGAGTGCACCACCGAACAAAGAGGTGACTTTAAACTTAAGGTTCTTTGAGTTGGGCTTAAGGTTGACCTTTCAATCATATTCTGTAGATCTATTGTCCTACTTTAATTTGTACCCCATGCTAATTAAATCTAAATGGTTGAAAAGTTCTAGTGGGATTCTATGTTATGTGAAGCAACGCTAACCTTGAGGGCATCTATTTTCATAATATACAAAGTCTTTATCAGATTAACACGAATTTCGATCAACAGATGGGTTTCTACCATCTTACTGTTTATGACAGAAAAAAAAAAGACTTCAGAAAAGACTTGTTCTAAAGAAATGCTGGGTGAAAATAACTTTGGTTCTTTATTGTATGAGAGTAGGGATAAATTTATAAGGGTCTTTATGATCCTCAATTATGTCCTCGAGTTTTTTTTCTAGAAGAGGTTATTTGCCTATTTATTCTCTTTTATATATCATTGATAGATTTATTTCTTTGATTTGCCCATTGATGTCTTTTTGTTTTCCTTTACAACTACTTTTTGTCTCTAAAACCTAGCTTTTCTAAGGAGAAAAAGAATTGTATTAGAGCAGTTTGTGCTTTTAGTGATCCCAACGAGTAGTTGCTCTCTTGGGATAATCTTGTTTTTTTTCCTAGGCTTATCAAGGATATTCCTAGCCCATCTTTTAAGTCTTAGACAAGAGGTAATTCTTCTTTCCATTACTTCTCAGTATTCTTCTTTGATTATCTTAGTACATAATTGTTGTTATTCTTGTCTTGTTTGCAGTTATAGAGAAGGAGAATACGAGAACTTTTTTTAATGTTGACCTTAGTCTTGTGGAGAGGAAGAAGTAGCAACTTCTTTTACTTTGCTTCGTATGAAAGGCTAGAGTAAGTGTCCAGTTAGGGAGTCCTCGATGGGTTCTCATCGTACCAATTTTGAGGTTGGTCGAGGCCTCAAAAACTTTTTAAGAGAAGGAGTCGACTTAGGCTTCAACCCCTACCCATGATAAGTCATTGCCTTCAAGCACGAACATTCCCACTCCCTCTTCAGAATGAACATTCCTTATCCTCCCATTCCTCCTCAGACTAGTGAGGGAGGCATTCCTATAGATGCCCTAAGAGGGTCTTTGGCTTTAAGGCCTTGGTCAAAGAATGGACCAATGTCTCTTTACCCTTATGATTTCTCCTTCAAGAAGAAAGAGAGGTATGAGTGCCTGATATCATTCATTAAAAGAGGCAGCGAGGGTGGTACCCAAGGAACGCTCTACTTCATTACTGACTTGCAATGTGTCTCAATCTCTTGCCTATGGTTTTAGGTGTTTTTTTAAGGTAATATTTTTAGTTCTTTTAACTTTGATCTTAACTTATTGGTATTTATTGATTTCTTTTGGTTTTTTGCAAGGGATGGTTGCCATCACTAGTCACCACGATGCTCTCTACAAGGCAGTGAATGATATTAAAAAATTGACCATTTTTTAGGTTAAAGCCGCAAAGGAAAAACAGGCCTTGAGGGAGGTTGCTTACACTCAAAATATAATGTGGCTATCGCAGTATAGATTGAGGTGTGGATCCCACGAGGAAACATTTAGCAAAATATATTGGTAAAGTAAAATATTAAAGCAGTAGCAAAAGATAAAATTAATTAATTGGTTTAAGTGGATGAGATAGAATTGTCTATGAATTGAGAAAAATGTCTTATGATAATTTAAATAAGGCTTTCAGAACCACAATTATGCTTTATAATCTACTCTACACTTTGATTCAATGTTTATAACTTAATTGACAGTTTCACATCTAAACAATTAATCGGAAGATATGTAAAATATAGCACATTTGATAACACATGCATTTGATATGACTAAACTCTTTTGCAAATATTAACACAATTCATGTTCATTTATACAAGTTATCTAAGATAAAGAATATATCATTTTAACAATATTGCAGTAAAAGATTAACTTGAATATCAAACATTTATTATCTTTACATGTTATCCAAGATCGACAATATATCAATCGACAATATTGCAGTAAAAGATTAACATATAAAATAATGTAACTAATAACAATTATAATTCAACAACAATTACATAAGAAAAGTATGACTGAACATATATGAGACATGAGAATTATAACCTTTGGATTATAGAAAATAAAATAGATAAGAGTTTAATCAAAACCAAACTTACAAATATTTATAGCTCTTGACAACGAATCAAAACATAGAAGTAGATTTATTACACATAAAAGTTCATCTCTTAGCCTTGCTAAGAACTCTAGCTTAGATTACAATGCATGTTAATGAGAAAAAAATAAGAGAGAATTATCTAATGTTGAAAACATCCTAAGAGTGTCCTTATATAGGCAATGAATGGAAATATGTCATGTGTGACATCAATCTTCAATAATTTTAGGCCAACAACTCGTTCACCCATTTGTAGCATATTGTTGATAATGTAAATGACTGATGTAGCCTTTGTGGCTGACATAAAAGTTATATCATTTTGTCTCTTCTTTTCATAGGCACTGAATTCATGCAAATGGGATGAGTATCCAATGAGATATGAGCAAAATTCCAAAGATACATAAGATTTCGGCCAACAACCGTTTTATCCACTTGCAAGACAATTTGGTCCATGATAACGGCTGATTTGTACTTTATCATCAACATAAGAGTTATTGATAATTAAGTCAGTATTTCACAGCTTTAAGAATTATACCAATTGGGTACATATTTGGTGAGATACGGTCCAAATACATGAATTGGGTCAAGCTGAGCGGAAGTTGTAACCCGATTCTATTGTATCTCAATTTTTGGCCCATAACATGTTAGATTTGGCTTTTCAACTATTCTTCAAGTTTGAGTAAGATTGAGCCATGGTCCTCCAGGTTCAAGAATTTCTTCATTGTGATTTTTACATTGAGAGCTATGTCAATTTTACCTAAACCTGTGTAAATAACATTCATTAATCATAATTTAAGGAGAACACTTTATTTCAAGCTAAAAGTAAAAAAATGCTAAAATTAGTGACATTAAATGATGATTGAATCTCTTAATAAATATGCATTTTTATGTGTTCATCACAGCCCCCAACCAGCTTATTGCTAGTCTCTAGCAATTCAAGCGTAAATAGAATATACAAAACTACCTAAGTATTTCAAACAAAAAGTCAGTTTAAGATCACTGTTGCTATTATGGTTTTTTCAATTATAACTTCCAAAAATTATGTGTGTGTGAACTAAGTCGTAACTATCTTACTATAAACCACAACAGATATAGCCTTGAGAATTTCTCCAAGTAAAAGCCTCAACTCTATATCCTCGCAAGTGTATGACTGTTTAAAGGTTTAAGATTTCTCTCATGGAGTTGAAAAATAGTTAAGCACTCAAGAAAAAGTAAATTTTAAGGACAGACATATAAATTAACATTGATCTAAAGATAGAAAAATTAATTGTTTAAAAATCAATTATTCCTAACATACACCAGCTTTAAAACTTCAATTGGCTTGTGAGAATAATACAAATATAACTTGGTGAGAAACTGCTTTACAAAATATTTATCTTATAAAATTAAATGAAGACTTTATTAAACTGAATTGATTCTTATCTTTTTTCTTTTTTTTTCTTTTCATTTTTTTATGTATTTTACTTTTTTGTTTTTTGTATTTTTGAAAAATACAAGGAAGCATTACAAAGGTTTCTCACCAAATTATATTATACACAAATGCAACCAGCTTATTCCGTAATTTAAATAATATCAATCTAAACAAAAATTAATCAATTCAAAGGATCAATAAAGCTTCATAAGCTAATTTCTCAACCTTTCTACTTACTTACAAAAGATATGTGAGATTAGAAAAATATATACTTAAACATGGGAATTCTCTTGGCTATATAAATTGAATCATCCGTCTTACCACAAGATTTAGCATTGTGCTAAAAAATATTTTGGAAGTCATTCTTTTGTAACCTAAATAGAAACAGCGACTCAACCTAAACAATTTTGGAATCATACCTAGGCAGAAAAGCAAATTCCTTTATACAAGAATTACCAAGACTACAAGCAATAAACAACAATACATAAAACAAAACAACAAACAGTTATTTAAAATACGTTTCAAAAGTTAGAACTAAAACTCCTTACTCTGCCATTCTAATTTGACCTAGAATGTGTCTCAAGGGTTCAAAAATGAACTCTTTACTCTGTCTTTTTAATCAAATATTGGACCAATTTTTTTTTTTTTTGAATGCAAAATGGAACTTGTGTCTACTATCCTCCCCCAAACTAGATGAAACATTGTCCTCAATGTTTAAATAGAAAAAGATAAAGTATATGAGACATTACCTGAAACGCTAATTATTTGAAAGAAACAAACCTGAGAGACACTTAAGCAAATATAAACTAAAATGATGATGCTGATAAATAAATAAAACAAAGAAAAACACATGTATTTACATGTAGTTGTGATTGTGGCTCACATCTTCCTCTGGTTTTACGTCCAGTAACGGTTTAAACCCCCTCTATGGGTCGGGGATAGGCTTCCCATCCAATTTTCTTATAAATTGCCAAACAAGGTCTTTTAGAGTCAAATTTCTAAGACTATACCGTTTATGTTCATTTTTGAATTATTCCATAAATTGAGAAGTTCACGTTGCACGAGCCCACAGGGATGCGTCTTAAGAGTCAATTGGATATCATCCAAAGACTCCTTACTCAGTCCATCCTTAATGAACTAAATTTTGTCTTCTCGATTTCTAGATACAAATCCTAAGGAACGATAACTCCGGTTACAATTTCATTATGCACATTTATGACAAACTTGTAACCTCTTTGCTCATCACCTTTTGGCATGAGAACTTCTTCCAAGATTAGGCATATGAGAAACGAAATCATTTATAGACTCACCAAATAATTGAACATTAGCTTCAATTAACCAACGAAGATCTACAGGGATATTACTCAACATCAATAGCCTTAGTCTTTCACACTGTGCTTTCTAAATCTTAAATAGAGCATTTTGAGACAATGAAAGAAAACATTTTTAAAGGTTGGCAAGAATGCGATCCATTTTGAAAGAAAGAAAAGAGATGAATGCACAATTTGAGGGACAATTTTTAGGAAACTGAGAAACCGACTTTAATACTCACGGAGTACTGTATCCGCCACTTGACCGGGAAATAAAATCACACTGAAGAAAAAAAAAGAAATAAAAGAAATAAAGTAAAATAAAATGTGAAAGAAAATAAAAGCAAAAATAAAAAGTCAAAAGATAAAATATAAACAAAATATAAAATATGGTACAGATAGATTGAACCTGATCAAACATGATAGACAGGATCCACAAGAGGGATCTCATCTAGGTACATATAGTGGTCTACCTTTTCCATATAGCTTTTCAGCCACTGTCTATTCACTTTGAAAGTTCGCCCATCAGTGGGGTCTTCGATTTCGACAACACCATTAGAAAAAATGTGTTTTACCATAAATGGACCAATCCATCGAGATCTCAACTTTTCAGGGTGTAAATGCAATCGAGAATCATAAAGATAGATCCGTTGATTTGGCTCAAAGTGTTTCCTTGAGATCTGTTTGTCATTAGCTGCTTTCATTTTAGCTTTGTAAATTCTAGAGTTGTCATATGCGTCATTTTGTAACTCTTCTATTTATGACAATTGTAACTTTCTTTGAAGACCTGCAACACTCAAAGCTTTAAAAGAACGGTTACCGAAATATGTTCCTTGGTTACTAATGATGACACGTGGTGTCTCGAGGTTTGATGGTTTTGGTTTCTCCTTCTCTCATGGCAACTCTTCAATGCCTGATTTCCAAAATCGAATTCTTTTATCTTATAAGTCAAAAATACTAAACACATCAGTTGTTTCATCAGGATAACGCAATTCTTCAAATTTAAAATCAATGCGATTTTCTAAAGATACATAAGATTTCGGCCAACAACCGTTTTATCCACTTGCAAGACAATTTGGTCCATGATAACGACTGATTTGTACTTTATCATCAACATAAGAGTTATTGATAATTAAGTCAGTATTTCACAGCTTTAAGAATTATACCAATTGGGTACATATTTGGTGAGATACGGTCCAAATACATGAATTGGGTCAAGCTGAGCGGAAGTTATAGCCCGATTCTATTGTATCTCAATTTTTGGCCCATAACATGTTGGATTTGGCTTTTTAACTATTCTTAAAGTTTGTGTAAGATTGAGTCATGTTACTCTACGTTTAAGAATTTCTTCATTGTGATTTCTACATTGAAAGCTATGTCAATTTTACCTAAACCTGTGTAAATAACATTCATTAATCACAATTTAAGGAGAATACTTTATTTCAAGCTAAAAGTACAAAAATGCTAAAATTAGTGACATTAAATGATGACTGAATCTCTTAATAAATATACATTTTTATGTGTTCATCAGAGGTCACCAAGAAGATGGAGGCCTTTAAGCATAAGCTTAATGTCTTTTCTTCAAAGGTCTAACATGTTAAGAAGAAGGTAGTAGCTAAATTGAGGATAGTCGAGGCTAAAAATGAAATGACTGAGAGTAAGGTATGTATCTTAAAGTCTGAGGTGAATGAATTTGAAAGAAAGATGAGGATTCTTCGAGAAGAGAACGCTTTTCTTCAATGGGCTAATGAGGAGTTGAAGGATAAGCTTGAGGCTTTAAAGGCACACATGATAAAGGAGGTCTCTGATGCTCTAACCCAATTACTGGAGCTTTTTAAGAGGAGCTATTCGAACCTCAATCTCTCCTCGGTAAATGATCATTTTGGTTATCTGAGTAATATTAGTGAGGAGATTGAGGTTCTTCATGGTGAGATTATTATTCCTCAGGTGGCCAAAAATGTTCCCTCAAAGGCTCTTGAGATGCCTACTTCAACCCCTCAGATGCTCTTGCTAATGACCCTTCTACTGCTGATGATGTTGTTGATCCCTCTGTTTTTTAATTTACGGAAAATTTTCTTCTTTTTATTTTCCTGGGCTTTATAATGAACTCTATTATTATTGAAAGAATTTTCCTTCTTTCATTTTTATGGCTTGGTTTATCATTTTGCCTTGAGATTTTCTTTACTGCTCATCAAGTATTTTGAATGACTTTACTTCTTGTTGTCTTGCTTGAGTATATTGATTATATTTAAGCCTTGGAATTGTGCTTTAACTTTAGGATTGTTGGAAACTATCCTTGAGGGCAATTACAAAATATTTTCGAACAAAATGCTCATAATTAATGAATATCTCTCGAAAAAGATGTCTATTATAGTGTGTTAATGGTTTTTCTCGTTCCTTGTACTTCTCTTTTTCTTAAGGAATTTTTTTTAGGGCCTTGTTGTGTTAAAAACTCTAGCCATCATGGTGGGTCCAGTAAATTATACTATTGGTTCACTTCGCATTTAATGCACATTTTTTGTGTTTTGGGCCTTTTTCTATCTTCTTTTCTTTTCAGAAGCTACCCGATTAATATGACCATTTTAGTTTTTGGGTTTATGATAGTTATTATCTAGTTTTTCATTTTAATATAGAAAAATATTTTTCTGTGAGATTTCTAAAGAACTGTTGGATCTGATCTATGGTTGGGCTTTAAAAGCCTGAATTGGAGACAACAATGAGCTCTTCACAATATCTCATTTTATGTGCTTTATTTTTAAGAGTGAAAGTGCCATATCTTTCTTATTTTCTTTGGAGTTTTGTTGAAATCTTCTTTGTTTTTCCTTCTCTTTCATGGTAGTCTTACTAGATTTTCTTAGGATTCTTGTGACTTTTCTTTAGAAATTTTTGTTGAATGATGATAACTTTTAGCGTTCTTATGGCCATTCTTGATCTTCAACTAGCAGAACTTGTATGAATGGCCTTTTTTCTTTGTTAGGAAAATTATATCCACCCCTAATCAGTCTAATCCTTATGGCTTAGATGGTGAAAGAAAAGTGACTGTTAAAACTGAGTTGAAAAATGTTGATAAGGTCCATTTAATAAGAAAGAATAGTAAAGGTGTTCCTTCTCAAGGTGAGTTGCCTTTAAGAAGAAAGCGTAGGCTATTTCTTATGTCTCCAGCCTTTTGGATTGATATTTTGTTTATGTTTTGTAGATATAAAAGGCAGTGATGGTAATAGAAAGTGGGTTCATTAAGAGGAGCCTACTCTGCATCCTCCTGGTTGAGAGCCTATTAGGAATGTTCCCAGTCACAAGTGAGGGATCTGATCAATACTTACAGTGAGGGCTTGGGTGCTCAGGGACTACTGCTTGAAATCCTACTACTATGACTGAGAAGGGGAAACTAGCAGTGGACCTTAACCATTAGAGCATCAGTCCTACTCTTTTGAAGGAGGAGTCTACTGACTAAGATGTTGTCTATTGAGCTAATATTTAGGAATACTCCCATATTGACCGACCGTAGGTTATTTTTTGGTTCTTTTTGGAGCAAGTACAAGTACATGGTTCCTTTTTTTTTTTAAGGAAGTAGAGCATATTATTGGCCATTTTTTACTTAATAGATGTAGGATTAAGATTCTTTTATTATCTTTCATATGTCGTTTGTGAATGCAACTGAGGTATTTTCCTTATACCTTTATTTCATTTGTTTTAAGATCACATTTTATGCATTTTGATACCTTTGTTATTTTCAGTCAGTGTATGGCTTAGCCATAATTTGGTTGGACCGTGGAAGCATTGATCACCCAAAAATTCATGTCGTGGCAATCACAAGGTTCACATAACAATGTTATCCTTTTGCATGAATGCTAGGGCATTACGATTTAGAACGTTGCGGCGTTGTGATTTAGAATGTTGGGGCATTCATCCGTTGTTTTGAACATTGGCATGTTAAAGTTTAGAATGTTAGTGCATTCATCACTTTTGTTTTATTTCACTTGTGAATCTTCACCCTTTGGCTCCAGTTTTGATGTTTTCACTCTAATTTCTTTAGCTTCATACTACAAAATAAACAATTAAATGCATAAATAACATGAAATTACTTGAAAATGGATAATTTCTAGGTTAGAATAAGGCCGAAATATATATCTAAATCATATTCATCAATTACCAGCAATGGAACTATTGTAGGGATGCATTTCTCTTCTTATACCTTAGCCATTCAGTGAAGGGATTTTTCATTCCTCCTTACTTTCTTCTTGAGGTGAATCTCTCTGCTCTTATGTAGCCTTGCCTTTGGGGTACTTTTAGGATTCTCTCCCTTTTGGTTTTTCTCGTGCATTAGCTTCAGCCATCCTCTTCGCTATTTCTTCTTCTTCAATCTTTATATAGTGAGGGGCTTGTTTGTAAGAAATTGCATAGGTTATATACGAACTCTCTAATAGAAAATACTAGAACTGACAACTCTTTAGCCTTTCTTTTAGTGCTTCAAGCATGACAGGTAAGTCTAACACTTTGAGCTGGATCAATCCTCATGAAATCTGTACATGAAGTCCCTTAAACTTTGGTCATGACATTGTTTGAGTTGTTGTAGCTGTTGAAGATCTTTAGCCCTTTCATAAGCTCTTTAAAAGTGTTAAACAAACTTTTCGGTCAACTTGCTAAATGAGGAAATACTCTTTTGCCTTAACCTTTTGTACCATAGAAGGGCTTGCCTATTAAGGTTCACATGAAAAGTTGGCACATCTGCTTTTTTCTGAGTCCAATAATAAATAAAAAATTTGATATCTAATCGACATAGTTATAGGGATCAGTGGTGCTGATGAACGTAATTTAGATATGAGTATCGACCCCATTCTATCTTAGAAATTGTCCATTTTTGAGTATTTTTAGGCTATTTATGGATTTAATTATTGATTTAGTAGGATTAATCATAGACAAGATGAAGCTAAAGAAATGAGAGCGAAACATCCAAAACTGGAGCCAAAAAGTGAAGATTCAGAATTAAAGTCTTAAAATGTGAAGAAAAGAGATAAACACCCCAGCATTCTCTACTTTAATGCCCCAACATTCATAAAAGGATGAATGCCTAAGCATTCCCTGCTTCAATGCCCTAACATTTAAGAGATGAATGCCGCAACGTAAGCCTTGTAAATGCTATGGCACAAAATCTAGAGCAAGTAACGCTCCCACGATTCATAGCACTGTTGTAGTACTAAGAATGCCCTTGTGTTGAAAGATTAAATGTTGATGTATTAGGGTGAAAAAGTTCAAGAACGCTTTTACATTTAAGAGATAACGCTGCGATGTTGTGACTTCTACTTGTACTATAAAAGTTTATTTTTTGGATAATTCTAGTAGCATTTGATGACTCCAACATGTTCCCTTTAATCTTCATTTATCTTAAGCCCAAAACTCATCATTTTCTTGTGAAAAATAAAACAAACAACACTTAAGGTTAATCTAGAGATAAGATTTACACAAAGACAACACAATCAAGAGTGATTGACTAGAAAGAAGAAAATTCAACCAAGACCAAGAATTGATCAAGATCTTTACCGACTTTAATTTATTTGGTATGGGATTGGTTGTAGTATAATTTTTATTGAATTTAGTCATTACTCTTTCATTATGTTGAACTAAAACTTTTTATGAATATATGTTTAAACTTAATATGTAGATGTAATTGTTTCTATTCTTGAATTTTATAAACTCAATTTGTTTATGCTTAATGCTTTTATTAACCTAGCTAGTTATTGAATGATTATGGTTCATTAAGACAAACTTGAAAAGGCATCTTAGTGAAAAGCCTAGGATAAATTGATACATGATTATAGTATAGTAGCTGTGAGTTTTGGTATAAGATAGAGATATACTTATATGGCATGTATGATCAATACAATTTGTTCTTAATGAATTTGTTTTAATCACATTGCCGTAGGGGAATATAGATAATTCATGAGTTAAGGTAGAGTCACTTGACCGTTGAAAAAGGCGTGAGGTGAGCTTAGTGTGTGACCAATAATCAAACTAAGGAAGTAACATACAAGATAATACTAATAGAAAAGCATATTGAGGGATAGCTATAGTCCTAGATACTTTTCTTCCATTGATCACATAGTATTTTTGTTTGTGCATTTAAGATTGATTATTAGTGTTAGTATTAGTTTTAATTTACAATTCAAGATATAACTATGTGGATAAAGGTAAAAAGATCCATTTTAGTAATTGGTTTAGAAATATTTATAAATTTCTCGTGGGATTGACAACTTTCTCATCATTATATTGCTTGTCAATAATAGTGTGTACCTATATTTAGTAATCAAATAACAAGCTTTCAGTTATGTTGTTGAAAAATTTAGTTATTTTTGTCAATACCGTTGAAAATGGTGCTTACATGTCATTCTAATATTGTATAATTATTAATTATTTAATATTTATACAATAAGCATTTCGAATAAAATCGTTAATATTAAATATATATGGTAAGATGCTTGTAACATTTTAGAAACTGTATGATCTGAAAGAGTTTAGATCTGGTTCAAAAGAGTTTGAACCAGTGCTAATAGTTAGCTATACTAAGAATTATAACTACTAAGAGTTAGCAGGTTATAAGTGTTAGCAAAATCTAAAGAGTTAAAGCCTTACTAAAATGGGACAAAGACCCGAGGATATACTAGTAATAATATAGTTGCAAAGGGTTACAAATAATGCTAAGAAATGTCATTGTACAAGTATGTTCTCGAATGTTATATTCCTGATCTATCTTTACTTATGTGGGTTTATCGATGAAGACCTTATCACATATAAATCAGTGTATGTCTATATCTGAATGGTCTATATTGTTAGTCTTAGATGATCTTGAGTTTAGTGGAAGCTTGTACAGGCATACAGGTATTCAGTGAAGACTAGGTACTAAACAAACTTAATGATGACCTTTAATAAACATCTCATAAAGTCGTTAATTAAAGGTCTTCTTGAGTTGAGCAGTATTCATGGCACCTTGACCTAAGCACAGCGGTAGGCTTATGAATGATCCACCATACTTTAGTTATACAAAAGTCAGAGACCTTTCATGGTTTGATCGCTGGGTGTCATTGGGCATGGTCTAATTCTCATGGAGTCCGATATGTGTAGATATAGGATCTGTTAGCTAATATGGGCAAGTTATATATCCTGATGCTCCAAAATTGTATTTCATAAAGTCTTATGACCATAATCAATATACCAAAGAAAGGGTTTCCTATGGGATAAACAACATCGCAAAAGTGTTTGCGAATATTATTTATGGAAATATAAATCTGAAAATAATTTTTAGGGTTGAGCATATGGAGTCTTTGTTGGGTGCAGTTCAAAATCGTATTTTATTAGGTGTATGTATGCATGTGCATATATCTACTATATATTTAAACATATGCGTGTATCTCATACAATATATATATATATATATATGTGTGTGTGTGTACAACGAAAACTAAAAATCTAATTTCTTAAATAATGAACACGATAAATTTTGTTACATTACACTAATGCACAAAATATAAAACATATTAATCATATTAATACAATGATTGTGAATAACCACATGTCAAGTCTTTGGAATTATATAAGCTGGAGTACCGTCCGAAATAAATTCGTTGGCAATTCTAGGACTCAACTGGGTGGGCTTAAGTCACTAAAATGACAGCTTTATTTCCAGCACTGGTTTAACAATTTAAACTCTAAGATTAATTTTTAATCTTTATAGTCTAACACTTAAACTATTTTTTCTATTTGGTTTAACCTTGTTCAATAAAACAAATGCTTGAATGCTTTGATGGACCAACCTAATGGAGAAGAAGATGAATAGTGAACTCAAAGTTTGAATTAAAATTAAGAAAATAATTTTTCTCTCTCTACGCCGGTCACTTCTTAAGCATTCTAAAACTTATGATTTGTTTCATATTTATGGCTATTTATAGAATTAGTTTGCTTAACAATTAAGCAACCTTTGAATTATTTCATTCAAACCCTTATAAAAGCTCATATTTCATTGCTTAACCATTAAGGAATCGAGAAATATCGTTCATAACCCTTAACTTAACTATTAAGTTTTCTACTAACTCAACCTTAGTTAACCATTTAACCTTAGTTAAGTTAGAGTTTACTTAACAATTAAGTAATTTATTTTAATTCAATATTTATTTTATTAAATTAGCTTTACTCTAGGGTTAACATTTAGGTTAAGTTAATTCCCACATAACTATTAAGTAAAAATAAATATTTAGATTATTTAATAATTAAATAGTCAATTAAAATAAAATTACCTTTAAGCCTTTATTTAACCCAACGCAAGTCCCATCAAACCCAATAATTGAGTCAATATATCCAAAGGTTTACTATGCACTACGTGTCAATATTAATTGGTCAATAACAATTGTGAACTAATTAATGTACTTAATAATTAAGTCTTGACATATGCGCATCTCGAGAGTGCCTGAAATCAAAAATTTAGTTTTTCTGAAAGTTATTAGATTGAACAATTTAATCCGATATGCTGCCCACATGTATAACGAGTACATTTTATATTGCGAAACTCTCTAGGTCCACGCCTATTTATCAAATGAAACTTTTTTATAAGTCCATGACTGATGTTCCACGCACACATCACGAAAATTACAAATTAGCGTGTTAAATCATACAAGTTGAGGGATCCACCGATGGACCTATATCGATGAAAATAAATTAGGAATATAGTGTTTAAAAATATATTTACATAATGACATTTTCTAGCACCTATTGCAACTCATTACAACTATGTCATTACTAGTATATTATCAAGTTTTTGTCTCATTAGAAATAAGGCTTTAACTCCCTAGACTTCACTGACTTTTATAACTGATTAACTCTTAGCAGTACTAACTTTTAACATTTATAACTCTCAATATTGCTAACTCTTAGCCCTGATCTAAACTCCTTTAGATTAGATTGAACTCCTTTAGATCATATAATGTCTGTAACATTACAAGCACTATACCATATATATATATATATATTTAATACTAACGATTATACTAGAAAAGTATATTGTATAAATATTAACAATATTATTCATACAACATTGGAATGGCACGTAAGCACCAACTCCAACAGTCTTAACAGTAATAATCTATATCTCTGCTCTTCTAAGATATATATGACGGAGGGATTATACGAATATATATTAACCTCAAATTGTATAGCTCAACATGCCCTTTTTATTATTTCCATAACATGTGTGTGATGCATTATTTATAAACTTACGGAAGAGTTTTGTAAGACAAAATGGGTGTGAACCTAGAGAGTCTCACTATATGAAGTGTATCATTGTGAACTGAGGCAACGCACCGGATTGAATGGTTTGATCTGAAAAGTTCTCGGAAGCCAAAATTGTTTTAGGGTCTCTCAAAGAGTTATTAGAGTTTAAGTGTTAAGCCTAAGATGTTAGCAAATAGGACTTGCCATTTTATCCCTAAATTGGATGCCATATATCACGCCATTAATTCAAATGGCATGACACATAACTTAAAATTAATGACCATTTAATGTCACCATTTGAAATGAGCAATTAGGCCAAATGATATTAATAGAAAAAGATGGCCATTAAATTATTGTTATATTTATCAAGCCTTGTCTTGCTAACAATTAAGCATGTGCTGATTTCATTTAAAACTAGAGCCATCGTCATGCTTAATTTGAAAGAATGAGGTGGCTCTATTTAAGATGCATTTACCAATCTAAATGCCAATAATTTGTATACCATTCGGCTAATATATATATATTTATAGTATGCCACCAATCCATTTAATACATTTTGTCATGCCTATTTTTGGTGGCCACTAATTGTAATATAATTGGCTTGTAAGGTAGTGGAAGTGTCTATAAATATGAGGCTTAAGTTTATTTGAAACTTAAGAGTGAATTGAAGTGTGACAAAAAATTAATTGAGGTATAAATATAGCTTAGACAGAGAGATATAAGAGAAGCAAGTATTACTTCAACTAATATTAATGCCCATTTAATGTCACCATTTGAAATGAGCAATTAGGCCGAATGATATTAGTAGCAAACGATGGCCATTAAAATTATTATTATATTTATCAAGCCTTGTCATGCTAACGATTAAGCATATGCTGGTTTCATTAGAAACTGAAGCCATTGTCCTGCTTAATTTAAAAGCATGAGGTAGCTGATGCGATATTTCTATATCTTATAATTAAGTGCAAGTATACACTATCGTATGCAAATAATAAAAAGACTAAATAGTCGGATGTCGAACCTACATGAATAATTTCTTCTTTTTAACCAATTACTAAAATTATGTCTTCCTAATAATTATTCAGAAAAATAAAATCTAAGAATGAATGTAGAAAATATAAAAGTAAAAACACAATGCAAAGAGAATTAGATGATAGCAATATAGAGAAAACCTAGGATTAATAGTATCCCTCAATATGCTTTCTAATGATTAATCTCTAATATTTAACTCTCTTAATCTTTGTTATTGAACAAGACACTAATGTATTCACAAGCCTCTTCCAAGGCCATGCAAGTATACCTTAATTTACCAAATACCTATATTTCTATGGTACTTGTAATAAATTAAGATTCATTAAGATTAAGTCTTATTGATCATACATGCCAATTAGGTATATTCCTATCATAAATTAAAACTTGCATATGAAACATTGAATGTTACTCTACAATCATGCATCAAATTACCCAGATCTAAAAATTATGATTCCTCTTTCGAGTTTCTCAACAATATTATCAACTTATTCACCAAACACAATGCCAGATATATTGAAGCATTAAGCTCAAGTAATTTGAATATCAAAGAACTAAGTTTATTAAATATTCAAAAGATATGGCAATTAAGCACACATATTGAGTTCAGGTATTAACCCTAGAAAATAAATTTAGTTCATAGCTATAAGAGAACAACAGTAAAAATAATAATAAATCATGATACAATCAATAGCAAACTGATATAGACGTCAAATTGCTCTTAATTACGCTGCCTAAAATACTCTTGATGCCGAAGAACGTTTTGAATCTCTCTCTAAAGTTGCTTCAATTAAACTCCTATTGCGCTCCAACACTCGTACTCTGTATTCTTGATATTTTTGAATGTGTCTTGGGTTCTCTAAGTTGATTCTTAAAGGCTGGGAATGAGTGGCCTTTTATAGAGACTGATATGAGCTTAAAAATCTCAATTCTCGTCAGACTAGGACTAGCGCTACTGTTGGGGCGCTATACAGTTGTCGCTGGGGCAACACATGAAATAGGCTTCACCACTGAAGCGGTGGGATGTTAGGGCTGGAGCGTTGGCCTATCGCTGGCGCAGTGACTATTTAGTACTGGGGCGCCAGATGCAACTTAAACAGATTATTTTTCTTATTTCGATCACTGTTCCAGCATTGGGGCGATAATCCTCGTGGCACTGGAGCGCTGGACATATACTTTGAAAAGTTTGCATTATAGTCCCTATAAATAACAATAACAATAATGCACATAAATAGTCATCTATTCTTATAAAATAATAAAATATCAAAATAAAAACATGAGAAAATATATGATAAATTTGCCCTTATCAATGGCTCCATTCAAGATGTATTTAGCAATTTAAATGACACTCAATTGCATACCATTCGACTAGTATATATATAGCATGCCACCAATCCATTTAATACTTTTTGCCATACCTATTTTTGGTGGCTACTAATTGTAATATAATTGACTTGAAAAGTGGTAGAAATGGCTATAAATAGAAGGCTTTAAGTTCATTTGAATCTCAAGTGAGAATTGAAGTGTGACAAAAACTTAAGTGATGTATAAATATAGCTTAGGCCAAGAGATATAAGAGAAGCAAGTATTGATTAAACTAATATTAATGGTCATTTAATTTTACAATTTGAAATGAGCAATTAGGCCAAATGATATTAGTAGCAAACGATGGCCATTAAAAATTATTATTATATTTATCAAGTCTTGTCATGCTAACAATTAAGCATGTGTTGGTTTCACTTGAAACTAAAGCCATTGTCATGCTTAATTTAAAAGTATGAGGTAGCTCCATTCAAGATGGATTTAGCAATCTATATGCCACTCATTTGCATACCATTCGACTAGTATATATATAGCATGCCACCAATCCATTTAATAAGTTTTGTCATGCCTATTTTTGGTGGCTACTAATTGTAATATAATTGGCTTGAAAAGTGGTAGAAATGGCTATAAATAGGAGGCTTTAAATTCATTTGAATCTCAAGTGAGAATTGAAGTGTGACAAAAACTTAAGTGATGTATAAATATAGCTTAGGCCAAGAGATATAAGAGAAGCAAGTATTGATTAAACTAATATTAATGGTCATTTAATTTTACAATTTGAAATGAGCAATTAGGCCAAATGATATTAGTAGCAAACGATGGCCATTAAAAATTATTATTATATTTATCAAGTCTTGTCATGCTAACAATTAAGCATGTGTTGGTTTCACTTGAAACTAAAGCCATTGTCATGCTTAATTTAAAAGTATGAGGTGGCTCCATTCAAGATGGATTTAGCAATCTATATGCCACTCATTTGCATACCATTCGACTAGTATATATATAGCATGCCACCAATCCATTTAATAAGTTTTGTCATGCCTATTTTTGGTGGCTACTAATTGTAATATAATTGGCTTGAAAAGTGGTAGAAATGGCTATAAATAGGAGGCTTTAAGTTCATTTGAATCTCAAGTGAGAATTGAAGTGTGACAAAAACTTAAGTGATGTATAAATATAGCTTAGGCCAAGAGATATAAGAGAAGCAAGTATTGATTAAACTAATATTAATGGTCATTTAATTTCACAATTTGAAATGAGCAATTAGGCCAAATGATATTAGTAGCAAACGATGGCTATTAAAATTATTATTATATTTATCAAGCCTTGTCATGCTAACAATTAAGCATGTGCTAGTTTCATTTGAAACTAAAGCCATTGTCATGCTTAATTTAAAAGTATGAGGTGGCTCCATTCAAGATGTATTTAGCAATTTATATGCCACTCATTTGTATACCATTCGGCTAGTATATATATAGCATGCCACCAATCCATTTAATAAGTTTTGTCATGCCTATTTTTGGTGGCTACTAATTGTAATATAATTGGCTTGAAAAGTGGTAGAAATGGCTATAAATAGGAGGCTTTAAGTTCATTTGAATCTCAAGTGAGAATTGAAGTGTGACAAAAACTTAAGTGATGTATAAATATAGCTTAGGCCAAGAGATATAAGAGAAGCAAGTATTGATTAAACTAATATTAATGGCCATTTAATTTCACAATTTGAAATGAGCAATTAGGCCAAATGATATTAGTAGCAAACGATGGCTATTAAAATTATTATTATATTTATCAAGCCTTGTCATGCTAATAATTAAGCATGTGCTAGTTTCATTTCAACCTAAAGCCATTGTCATGCTTAATTTAAAAGCATGAGTTAACTCCATTCAAGATGTATCTAGCAATCTAAATGTGACTCATTTGCATAATTAAGCATGTGCTAGTTTCATTTCAACCTAAAGCCATTGTCATGCTTAATTTAAAAGCATGAGTTAACTCCATTCAAGATGTATCTAGCAATCTAAATGTGACTCATTTGCATACCATTCGGCTAGTATATATATATATATATATATATATATATATATAGCATGCCACCAATCCATTTAATAAGTTTTGTCATGCCTATTTTTGGTGGCCATTAATTGTTAAATAATTGGCTTGAATGGTGGCAGCAATGGTTATAAATAAGAGGCTTTAAGTTCATTTGAATCTCAATTATGAATTGAAGTGTGACAAAAAACTAAGTGAGGTATAAATATAGCTTAGGCTGAGATATATAAGAGAAGCAAGTATTGCTTTAACTATATTTCAGCTGGGAAAATAAGGCTACCATTCTAGCTCAAGAAATCCCACCCTGTCCTCGACTATAATTGCCTAAAGCGCACTTCGAGGGTGAGCTCTATTTTATCTCATTAGTGTAATGAGATATTTTATTTATATTCCGCTACTTATATTTTACATGTGAGATGTGTAAATATTAAATTAAATGTACACGTTCACCCTATGCACAACACATTTTCAAATACTAATACTATTCTATCTTATTTTTAATTCAAAATTTATTTTATTTTACGTTGTTTCTATTTTATTTAGTTTTTGTTTAAACATATAGTTATAGTTGTGCATGAATAGATCAAGAAGTGTTGACTTAACTGCTTTTGACCCAGAGATAGAGAGAACCTTGAGAAGAATTCGTTGGGAGCAAGCTCAAAGAAACATTATGGGCGATCAAGATCTTAATCCACCAACTGTAGACCCAAGGTCATTAAAAGACTATATAGTACAGTTGATTGATGAGATAAAGTCTAGTATTCGAAGGCCAACAATCAATGTAAATAATTTCAAGATCAAGCCAAGCATAATCAAGATGTTTAAAGACTCAGTGCAGTTCGGCAAACTTCCTAATGGAAACCTAAATGAGCATATCATGAACTTCTTTGACATATCCAAGACACATAAGATAGAATAGGGTGTCCATTGATATGATCAGACTGAGATTGTTTCCTTTTTCATTGAGTGACAAAGCCAAAATTTGGTCGATATCACTATGATCTGAATCAATCACCATATAGGATGATTTAGCACAAAAGTTCTTAGCCAAGTTTTTTTCATCTGCCAAGACAACAAGAATATGGAAAGATATCATATCATTTATGTAACATGATTAAAATTTGTTATATGAAGCACATGAGACGTTTAAAGACATGTTGAGGAAATGCCCACACTATGGAGTCCCAAAATAGTTATAGTGTAAACATTTTACAATGGGCTTACGGGTTATTTGATAACCATTATAGATAGAGTAGCTGACGGAGCTTTGATGAATAAGTCTACGGATGAAGGTTATGACTTGTTAGAGAAAATGGTAGCTAAAAGTTATCAGTGGCCAGTAGAAATGGTAAATCCAAGGAAGATAGTAAATGTGCATAATTTTAATGTTTTGACCTCTTTAACAGTTTAAGTCAACCTACTAAGCAAAAACGTTGATGCATTAAGATTAAACTCAGTGAATAGCCAACCAAACATTTGTGATTTCTGTAGAGATAACCCCCATAATGGTCATTGCATAGACACTTTTTGGGAACTATAATAGAAATCAAAATAATTCTAACTCAAACTTCTATAACCCAAGATGGCAGAATTATAAAAAATTCTCTTAGAATAACAACTAAAGACAGTTATCAAAACCTATCAATCCATCTAGTTTTCATGCTCTACTAGTTTGGAAATAGTAAGAAGGGGAATATGTACTAGAGGATTTGTTTATACAGTATATGAGTAAGACAAATTAACTATTACAGAATCAAGCAGCTTCTTTTAAAACCTTAAAGACACAAGTTAGATAGCTTGCTTCAGCTATAAATAACTATTCATAAGATGTTCTACCAAGCAACATAGAGATGAATCCTAGAGAAGGAATAAAGCAATGTAAGGCAGTCACGTTGAGAAATGGCAAGTAAGTACACCTCAATATAGTGCTACCTCTACAACAATAAAAGGCACATCTAAATAGTACAGATAAACCTACTGCAGTAGAGAAAGAAGAAAAAGAAAAATCAGTTGCAAAAATTCCAATAGTAGAAGAAGACAATGTTAGTACAGATGAACCTACTGCAGTAGAGGAAGAAGAAAAAGAAAAATCAGTTGCAGAAATTCCAACAGTAGAAGAAGACAATGCAAATAAATAGAGAGAAGCACAAAAATCTTAAGTACAGCTTTACACTCTATCTCTACCATTACCTCAAATGCTGTAAAAGAAGAAACTAGATAAATAATTTTCTAAATTTCTTGAAATCTTTAAGAAATTGCACATTAACATTCTATTTGCAGATTCATTAGAGCAAATGTCATGCTATATTGAGTTTATGAAGAACATTCTCTTAAAGAAAAAGAAGAGAGATGATTATGAGATAATGGCATTAACTAAGGAATACAATGCCATTTTATAGAAGAAATTGCCACCTAAGCTCAAAGATCCTGAAAGTTTTATTATCCCGTACACCATTAGTAATCACAATTTTAGGAAAGCTTTATGTGATTTAGGAGCTAGCATTAATCTTAAGCTACAGTCGATCTTTAAGACGCAATGTTTAGGGTAGGCAAAAGCCAATAATGTGACACTACAACTTACATACCGCTCTCTTACATATCCAAGAGGTATTATTGAAAATGTACTAGTCAAAGTAGACAAATTCATCTTTCCTGCTAATTTTATAGTTTTTGATATGAAAGAAGACAAAGAGATATCGATCATCCTTAGTAGGCTATTTTTAGCAATCATTTAAACAATAATTGATCCATAAAAAGGTAAGTTGACAATGAGGGTGCAAGATGAAACAATAACCTTTAAAGTTTTTAAGAGAATCAAGTTGATCACAAAGAATGAAGATTGTTTCCGAATTAATATGATGAATCCAAACAAAGAACATCGACCCCTACAATTAAATAAGATAGAGAAAGTGCATCCTCAGATCAAAAATAAATTAGTGCAGCACAAAATAAAGAAAAAAAAAAGCATTACCTACACTTCAACGAAAGGTTAAAAGATACTGGTCAAAATAACTCTATCCTTCGATCTAAGATTAAAATCTTTTCGAAGAAACACACAACAAGTTTGTTATAATCTACTATTAAAAGATTAATTAAGAGACTATAGAAGTCCAAAGTGAGGAGTGCTAAAAACCATGCACTCCAACATAAATCCAACATGTACTTTGATCAACCATAATACCAAAGAAGCAAGATGTCAAGTTAATAATGTTAAATCAAGTGCTACTTATGAGGTAACCTAAAGTAAAGTTTATGTTATTTTGTCCAATTTTTTCATTAAACGTTTATATTTTTTAATGTCTAAGAGCAAGAACAATGAGAAGAATCGAGCCATTGTCCCCGTGTTCATAGATCTCAACGCCCAGCATGAAATACAATGCACTTAATGCTGGGGGTATAACCATCTTAGTACCCCAGTGCCAACTCCACGAGTCACCAATATTAGGGAGGTCTAAAACTTAATGCCCTAGTATGAATTTCAGAGCACTCAATGTTGGGGCATCACAAACTCAAGTCCCCCATCCCTAAAATCCATCAACGCTGAGGTGGTATAAAATTAACGCCCCGACATAAATTTTAGAGGAGTTAACACCCTAGTGTTAGAACACAATGCCATAGCCATAGAGTTCCCTATTTCACACTTTAGAAGGCCAGCAGTCATAAACTTAAAGCCCTAGAATTACATATTTAGAACACTGCAATGTTAGCCCAGTTCAAGAATCGAGAAGTTAAAAGCCTTAAACGCCCCACATTCTAACACTTCAGTACCCCCGCATTCAACCAAAGGTCATGAACGATGCAACATTAAGAAGAGAATGACATGGAATTCAATCAAAAATCAAGTTAAAACTTAAATTTTGCCATTTCCCTTCCATTCTCCCTCAAAACTCTATTAACCAAAACACCTAAAATACAATCCAGCTAGTACCTATCAAATTTTGAGCCTAAAATACTTTTCCCCATATTAACATAAACCTATATTAACTATCAAAACACAAAATCAATACCCAAAACACTGGTTCTGCACCAAATCACCCATCACCTAAAAACTCCAAGTTCTCACCAAAACTACCCAAATCCGACCTACTTTTCACAATATAACCCAAGAGAAGCCGTACCAACACTGTAAGAAGTTCCTATGAGTCCTCACAGTTTGTTTTATAGATTACAACAGATCATTACACCAACGCACTCCTTTACAAGGTTCATTATTGAGAACGTGGCTTCAATTTAGAAGAGGGAAATTTGTCAATATTATTAAGATGATTACAAACTATTGTTGAGAAACTTTTAGCTAGCCACCAGACATGAGGGTTATTCCTATTGTGAAAGAGTTTTATGATAATACGATGGAGCATATAGATTACAGAGCCAAAATACGTGAGAGGATGGTGGCTTTTAATTATGCAATCATCAATTCACTTTCAAGGTTGCCAGTCGATATGGCTGATGAGTATTATGAGGTGGCATAAAAATCTAAATACGAAGTCATTATTCAGACCCTATACCAGCCTAGTACACAGTGGAAGACAACAAATGGGCTTTCAATGAACATCAGGTCTAGTGCACTAACCAACGATGCTAAAGGTTGGTACATATTCATAATAGCTTGATTGATGCCCATTATGCACAACAATAATGTCACCAAGCCAAAATTAGTGCTGCTTTTATTGTATTATAATTGAACACTTGATTAATATAGGGAGGTTTATTCAGGAAAAGATCTTGGCTTACTCACATCTAGCTAAGAACAGTTTAGGTTTACTATAATCACTGCCCTATATGCCTGGGCTGGAGTCCATTAGGTGGCTTATGAGGACCTCATATATACAGCTCAAGCAATCAACTACAATATAATTTAGATGCTAAAGACAGTAGAGAGTCGGCATCCACTAGCACTATAGGCATCCCCATCAGCTATTCCACTACTAGCTTCATCTTTTCAGAGCATGACTACTCTAGCTACGCTGGCGAGATTAAAGTCATAGGTCGCTACACAGACATAGGGCCAAGCAGAGTTTAGAGCTTTCATATAGTGTCATTTTCAATAGATGTAGTTCTACACCACTCATATGGGATGGGACATTAGCCATCTGCCAACAATGCCGCCACCAACCACTACCCATCGCCACCACCACCACCACTGGAGGATGAAGAGACGCTGAACTATATAACTTCGACTTAGTCGTAGAGGAACTAGATGATTGAATCAAAACTTTACATATCAGGGAAGTGTTTTAGTTTTTTTTTTCCGGTTGCCATGGTGACTATGCTAGATTTTAAGTTTGGGGTAAGAAAACAATTCTTATATCTTGCTCGACTCATACCTTATCTTTGTTCTATATTTATTTTATGTTTATTTTATTTTATGTTTTAAGTTATATGTAGTATAAAAATAAAAGCAGTAGTAATATGACTTTGGTTGTTCATTTAAAAATTTTATGTTGTCTATTAATTATTTTTCTATCTATTGTGTTAAGTTGGTTTGTAATGATGATTACTAGTCCATGATAAGAAATTAAAATTTGATAAAAAGAATTTATTTTTCAATTCTCTAAGAAACAATAAATATTTGAAAAGATTCATGCATCAATATCTAGAAAGAGTTTGACCTTATTTGGAATCACTAATTTTTAAACAGTTGAATTACATTTATATTAGTTGAATTGTTGCTTGAAAGGTTCATGCTCAAGTAGTACACTTCAATCTCAATAATCAAACTCTGTAGAACTTGTTTGATTACATCTTGAGGTAAAATCCTAGGAAACACATGAATAGGGATGTGAAATTAACCCATATTTGGACGTTTGAGTTTTTATAGCCTACCTTAAGTTTATATTTATCCCTAGTCACCCTATTTGAAACTGAATTACCCATTTTCTTTTGAAAACCCACATTACAAGACTAAAATTTGAGTTTAAGTATCCAAATCACCCTTAACACCATAAACGCTTATCTTAAAGAGAAATATTATGAATGTGTTAATTATGGTTGTGTAAATGAGAAAAAATAATAAAATTTGGCAAATAAGCACCAATTTTAGTTGGGGAATGACTTTAAATTTAGGGGAGTATTACTCAATAAGTTTGTTATTAAAAAAATTGAATAAATAGATAAAAGTAGTTGTGATAAAAATTTTAAGTTTGGGGGAAATTTAAATCAAATGTAAGAAGTTCAAGTGGTAACCAAGAGAACTAAGTGTTCGTAGTGATAATTAAACCAAATTCTTATCCAAATAATCCATGTTAACCCTAGCCCTACATTACAAGTTAATAAAAGCTTTAATAGATCCCTAAGCACGTATATTTCTATATTAGTGGAGAGATATATGAAAAATGAGGTTATGGTAGTGTTTTGTATTTAAAAATATACTGAGACATATCTTTTTTGTACAATATTGAATATTTGAGCTAATTTAGGTGAAACTCAGTTAATACTTGCTTATTTCACACACATATGGTTGATTAATTATAAAGGAGAAAGAAAGGGCATAATGGTGGTATTTGTGAATTATTGAGAGTTGTTTATCAATTTTGATAAAGTTAAAGTTAAGTGAGGCAGTCTTTGAGACTATTGAGTAATCATTAAATCAATCCAATTATTTGATAGTTTTCATAAGTTTTTATTTATTTATTGTTTAATTTTGTGCTAGTTAGTTATTGTGTTCTCTTTTGTGTTATTCTTTCTTATTGCTTTAGGACAAGCAATTATCTAAACTTGGGGAAATTTGATGAGCGTAATTTAGATATATATTTCAACCACATTCTATCTTAGAAATCGCCCATTTTTTTATTAATTTTAGAGTCTTTATGTATTAAATTATTGATTTTATAAGATTAATTATAAAAAAGAGGAAGCTAAAGAAATAGGAGAGGAAACATCCAAAACTTGAGCCAAAAATTGAAGTTCAGAATTAAAGTCTTGAAATATGAAGAAAATAGATCAACACCCTAGTGTTATCCACTTCATCGCCTCAACGTTCATAAAAAGGATGAACGCTCTATCATTACCCACTTCAACGCCCGAGAATTCATGCAAGAGATGAATGCGTAGTGTGAGCCTTGTGAACGTTACAGTGAAAAATCCAGAGCAAGTAACTATCCCATGATCCATAGCACCACTGTAAAGCTGAGAATTCCCCTGTGTTGAAAGATTGAACACTGTAGCATTAGGGCGAAAAAGTTCAAGAACTCTCCTGCATTCAAGAGATAACGTCGCAATGTTGTGACTTCTATTAACACTATAAAAGTTGGCTTTTAGATTATTCTAGCAGCTTTTGATGACCCTAATATGTTCCCTTTAATATCTAGTAGTCCTAAGCCCAAAATTCATCATGCTCTTGTGCAAAATAAAGCAAACAACACTTGAGATTAACTTGGAGATAAGATTTACACAATGACAACACAATCAAGAGTGATTGACTAGAAAGAAGAGAATTCAAGCAAGAACAAGAATCAATTGAGATTTTCATCGACTTCAATTTATTTGGTTTAGGATTAGTTGCAACATGATTTTTATTGAATTTAGTCATTACTCTTTCATTATGTTGAATTAATTTTCTTTTCTAGGATTATAGCTTTAAACTCAATATGTGGATGTGATTGTTTTTATTCTTGAATGTTATAAACTCAGTTTGACATTCAGTTTGTTTATACTTGATGCTTTGATTAACCTCTCCAGTTGTTGAATGATTATGGTTCATTGAGATAAACTTGAAAAATGCATTTTAATGAAAAGTCTAGAATAAGTTGATACATGATTACAGTGTAGTAGTCATGAGTTTCAATATAAGTTAGAAATATACCTATGGCATACAAGTAATTCATGAGTTAAGGTATAATCATATGACCATCAAAAAAGGCTTAAGGTGAGCTTAGTGTTGTGACTGATAATCAAACTAAGAAAGTAGCATTCAAGATAATACCATTAAAATAACATACTAAGGGGTATTTATAGTTCTAGATATTTGCCTTCATTAATCTCATAGAATTTTTGTTTGTGCATTTAAGGTTGATCATTAGTGTTGGTAAAGTTTTAATTTAAAATTCAAGATTCAATTGTTTGGATGAAGACAAGAAGATCTATTTTAGTAACTTGTTTAAAAATATTCATAACTTTCCCACGGGATTGACAACCTTCTCATCATTATATTACTTGTTAATTATAGCGTGAACTTACACGTGGTAATTAAATGACAGATGCCTTTATATCTTGAGAGATTTGGTAGCTTGAATCCCTCTGGCAGCGCTATGTCCCTGAGTTCGTCAATGAGAGTAGAATTTCTCTCCCATTCAGCTGCCTTTGATGTGGGGAGCTTCCGCTTTCCCCCATTTTAGAGGAATTAGTGCAATCATTCCTCTAGGTTTTGAACTTTTGCAACTAGAAGATCTTTGTTTCTAAATAATAAGGTGTGTTGTTTGTTGTGCTCGCGCTTTCTAATCTTATTGAGGACTCTCCTTGTATCCTCCTTATCTTTATTGTTGATTCTATTTTTATTTAAGATTTCCCTAGCATATCCTTCAATCTTGCTACCTTCTTTATTTCTATTTAATACTTCTCGACATTCAATGTGTGTTCATTGTCTCTTCTGATTCCGTTTATAATACTTTGAGTATCATTCCTTTTTAAGTCATTAGCTCATCTGAGAAGTTTTGAGTCTTCGACTTATAATCACCTAAGGGAGTAGTTGTGACCCCTTTAGAGTGATCTTCTGCTTGGGGGTTGACTTTCTCTTTTAGAGGGCTCCACTAGTACTCATTTTTCCTTTTTTGTTCTTGGGTAAATTAAGTAAGGGTTCTAGCTTCTCTTGCTATTGGATGGATATTTCTCTAAGGTATTAAGTGTTGTTGAAACTCAGGAATTGAGTGAGACTCTTATACTCCTTCTGAATTTTGGCACTTTTTCAGAAGTTTCTCCATCAATTATTTCAATTTGTCTTTTTCTTATTGCAACTTCGTTAATTCTTCTTCTAATACTTTTCTGCTAGGCTGGTGGCTCTTTCTATTGATGTGAGTTATAGCTATATTGTATTTATAAATGTATTTAGGTTGTGTGATCTAGGATTCGCATTAGGCTGCGAGGTTCATTTGTTTTACACTGCCATGGAGAAAGTAATGACAGTTTTTTACTGTCCGTCCTTTATATTATCCATCTAGTTTTGATAGCTCTTTTGTTTCCGTCCCACAGATTATGTCAAACTATTAACCCTAAAATTTAATAACCTATGAGTTAACAAGTTAAATTTGTTGATAATTGAAAAGCTGAGCTATAACTTCAACGATAGGATGTGATTAAATTGATTTGATCGCTTCTTTCCTTTACAGATACTTCATTTGATGAAAACCATACAATCAAAGATAAAAGTGAGGCTGTGTTAATATTTTTTTAATATAGGCACTCTGACGCTCTAGTTAGTAATTGCCCAAAAAAATAAAAATATATGCAAGAATAGAACAGATAACTTGTAGTAAATGGCTAAAAAAAAGTGTTCTCTCACATCCTTGAGGATGGTGATCTTGAGAATTTAAGTCTTTTAAGAGTATTTTAGAGTTCTCTTGAGAATACAAAATATGTAGTTCTATGTGTTTTCTCTATCTCTCTATCTCTTCGAATATGAGCCTTAATGTGTCTCTCTTAATCTTAATGTGTCTATTTGTCTCTTCCTGCCCACCATTTATAAGGTAGGGATGTAAGTTTAACTCATAGTACTTGGAATCTTATCAGAATTCGGAAGCCTTGTGGATATTATTATTCAAAATTCTGCTATTTGAGTCTTATCAAAATTAGATTAAATTCTTTCTTGCCTTAGTAGGAATTATGCTATAATTTTTTGGATGTCCTTGAGATTTAGGGATCTTTCCTTAAAAAGCTGAATCTTATCTCCAACTCTTTACGACTTTAGTAAGTTAAGTCTTTTCAAGAAGACCAGCACCTTAACTCTAAAATTTTAGCTTAGAAAATGGCTTTGGGTAGTTTCAAAAATTAGAGGCATTAAATAATATGAATCGATGTCAACTATAACCTCTAGCCTTCCAAGCTAACATATGGGTTCGATTCTCGCTACTTGCTTCATAATGCATTAATGATTTTTTTCATTAATGCATCGTTAAATTAAATATTAAAGTATTGAAATTTTATAACATTAAGGTGATTTTGATCAGATGAACCTTCTCAAGAGTCACCCCAAGTTATCTTCCCACCATGTCCGAGTAATTCGAGAGCTATCGAAAATATTAATTGATCATCACGACTTTGCTTGAATTTTCCTTTTGACTTTTTGAGGTGGTCAAGTTTAGACATGTCTTGTGCTCGACATAGCCAGAGACTGTTCTACTTGTTTGGAGATTGATCGAACAAGGTAGTTGAGTTACGATTAGTGTTCTAACTAGCTCTAGGGTGGTGAGTTTGACCGAATAAGGTAGCCAAGTTGTGACAAATGCTCTGACCAGCTCGATGAGAGTATAGATCTCTATTTTGAAGTTTGACCAAACAGGGGTAGTCGAGTTTCAACTAATGTTCTGACTAGCTTGGATATTATAGATCGTCTCTTCTTCTTTAGAGTCTAATCGAATAGAGTTTTTGAGTTCTAATCAACTCAGAAAAAGTGCCCATGATTCGAGGATATTTTTAAGTTGATGTTATCTTTGGGCCCTTGTAGACCCAACCCTTTTTAGACTATGTGAGATATAGTCTTTTTTAATCTGATGAGGCAAAGCCTTTGAACGTAAGTTTTAATTATAAGGGAAACAAATAATTTATTAAATACATAATATAAATAAGGGTTAAAGACATCCTTATTTGAACAGTTTAGTTTAATTTTTAATTTTGTCTTGCAAGTTTTCAAAAAGATAAAATTATTCAAATCTGTTAGTTTGTTGTCATTTGTTTTGACGGTAAAAGAGTAAAATCATAACTCAATGAAAAAAAGAGATGCAAATTGACACAATGTGTGATGTCATATCCATATATCAACAAATTAGCCATTAATAAAAGTAAAAAAAAAAAATTATGTGGCACAATTTGATAGGTTTACATATTTTATGCTTATTTTTAAAATTTAATTTTATTATTAAATAAATAATTTAAAAAATAAAAAGCAGCCACAACCATAATTATTTATGACAATTTCAAGTTTTTTGCAAAATTAGAAAACAAATTAAATTTAGCAATTAAAAGATTAATACTCAACAAAATAATCGTTTTACGCTTCAAAGCAATCAATTTCACTCCCTATGGTTGTAAGAATCAAAGGCATCCGCCCAACATTAAGAGCTGACGTGGCCGAGTCAACTTGGTCCATACAATTTTCTTTACTCAGTTTAGCATACATCTTTAGCGCTAAATCCCTCTGACTCTACCCCCTCCATTGTCATCTCTTCATTGGAGACTCCTACAAGTCGAGTTGACTCAATTCGAAGCTACCATGGATCTAAATTGGAGTTGAATGAAGGCTACAAATGAGTGTTTTACATCAAACAACGTAGCGATCCGAACTCAAAACTATTTGCAAACCTCGCATGGAACCACCACCTACTTTCACCTTCCTAATCTATATACTACACATTGAAGATACGAGCACATCCATCAAGTTTTCACAACTTGGCAACATTGACAATGATTCAGACGATGTCGTGTTAAGGTCGAAATGACAACGATTAAGAGACCCATAATCTAAATCACCAATCCCGTTTTCTAATTGGATAGCTGTAATTAAAAAATTATCTTTCAATAATTTTATTTTTATATCGCATATTTTATTAAAATTGTAACACTTAAATTTTATATTGTTATTAATAAATAAAGATAAATATCTTATTATACAATAAAATTAATAAAACCGTCAAAATAAACAATAAAATAATAAATTAATATAATTTAATTTCTTTTGTAAAACTCGCAAGAAAAGTTAAAAATTAAGCCAAACTGCTATCACAGTATCTTTATCCCTATAAATAATCCGTCATAATTTTGACTCCGAACCCTTGTGTTCTTCAAAATAAAATCATGTTCCGGAAAAAAATAAAAATAAAATCTTGTCTTTTTTTTATTTCACAAATAAAATTTTGTCCCTTTCAAACCACAAATAGGCCAATCAATTGGTTGCAAGCCAAAGATTTTTTTCATAAATCGTTAATGATAAATAATAAACACGTTAGAGCGATCATTTTTGTCTGCTACTCAAACTACAATCTCATCTCATCTCACCATAACTTTTAGCATTCCATATTCACACAGGTGGCGCGTGGAATATACTCCGGCAGATCTGGACCACAGCTCCAATTCGCGGCCGCTGTGTCGTATATCCAAACAAACCGTTCTTCAGGTGCCCTCAAAACTCTGCCATTCTTCATCAGAGCCAACATCACCTTATCTCCAACACCTACAAGACTAAATTTGATGGAGCCGTCGAGTCTCAAGGGCTGTGATAGCTCGGGTGTCTTCATCCTGGTCCACTCTCCGAACCCCCCTTGATTCCGGTTCCGACGGGCGTCGAATCGCCAGAACGATAGCTCGACTGCATGACTTGTTAAAACATAAACAAGTCCTATGGCAGCGCAAGCTGCAATTACGCATCCACCGCCAGGCACCGCACGGCTTCTTAGCCAACCACGCGCCTTCACGTCATATAAATCCATGGAACTCATGTACATGTGGGCCTCCGTGCCCCCTGGCCCTGTGTCGATCTTTAACCCACCAATGATGTAGAAAACTCCATCCACCGAAGCTCCAAAGCAGCCGTAACGGAGTCTGGGGGCGTGACACACCACGCGCCATTTGTTGGAACCAGGGTCGTACTCATCCACAGTGGCAGCTGCACTTGAAGAGCCGCCGGCAATGTAGATCTTACCAGAGACGACGGCGCAAGCAAACTTTTTCCTGGGTAACAACATGGGGGATACTGATATAATACTATCAGTCCAAATATCGTATCTAAGGGTTGCGAATCGACCAATGACGTAGAGTCTAGGTCCGATGGCGGCAAGGCGAGCTTGGGGCAAGAATTCGAACATGTTGCCGAAGAAAACGTAGTCAGTTGGGATATAAAGATCAGTTTTCCAAGAGAAAATGGAAAAGTAGGGAAGCTTTTCGAAAGAAAGAGTGGAGGCAATGAGTCCTGAAGAGGAGGCGGAGATGGCGAAGACAGTGTGATGAAGGCGGTTGTGGTGGCGGCGGAGGTTGAAGAACGAGGGAGAATGGAGAAGGCGAGACCAGCGGCGGCAAACGAAGCAGAGTGTTGGGAGAGAAGAAGAGGGTACTCTTGAGAGACATTCTAAGAGAAGATCGTCCGGCAGAGACGAGAGAGTGGTTTGATTTCGGTGGTGAGGATTTCGTGTCGATGTTGACGGAGTTAGAGGCGATTTGGTGTCAAAGCAAGATTTCATTAGCCATGAGAAGTGGCGTGAGTTGCAGGTCTCTGTCATAATTTTCAATAATCCCCCAAGATTGAGATTGAGATTAGGTCTGGGCGCGGATCTCTCAAGTGTAAGAGCTGAGAAGAGCAAAGACAGAGAATTATTACTAAGCTATTGATAAAAAATAAATAAAGATTCCTCTTTTCAACTCCACGTGGCATGTGCGACTTGACTGTCACTGCGGGGAAAATTCTTGTAAATGTAACGCAAAAACTTCCTTCTTCTTTTTTTTTAATTAAAGCAATTTTTTTTTCTTATTTAATATATATTTATACATCATAATCATTAAAAAAATTTAAAAATTTCAGAAATAGTTCAATATTTTAGACAATTATTCCTTTTAGCCAAATATTTTATTTTTATCAGCTAAAATTAAGGAAAAAAAAAGATATAATTACTCTTTATGTATAAATATTCAAAAACTAACGTTTAAAAATTAACCGATATTTTCAAAATCAATTTCAAAATACATTTTTACGTTCGAAATAAATAGATTTTAATATTTTAATTATAGAAAATGTACAATTATTTTTATTATTATACAATGTATTTGTTTCATATATGTTTATAAATTTAAATTGATCAAATTAGAGTTATTAAAGTAGTTTTAAAAATTTTGTATTTATTTTGTAAATGTACGAACATTGAAATATAGGTGTAATATAATGTGATGAAGTGGAGAGAAAATAAGGTGAATCAGAAGAAAAAAAAACACAAATCTAAAATAAAACTAAAAGAATTTGGGCTGCTCGTAGGTTTCGCATGTATGCAAGATGCAACCATGAAGTTGTTGCGCGATATGAGAGCCTTTTTGTATGTGCAGGCCACTGATTGTTATAAGAAAGTAGTTCTCATGGCATCGTGTGATTTTTTCAATTTTTATTTATTTATTAATTTTAATAATTTTTAATAATTTTTTGTTATAAGTGTCATGGAGTATGAGTCACTCATTGCATATTTCAGGGAAGGTACGAGAGCTTCAATGATGGTGATGAGAGATATATTGAGTATAAAAACTTGGGTATTTTGATTTTGAAGGATGTGAAAATATGAAGAGATTTTAAATGTTATGTGTTGTGCAATTGGAGTTGATAATGTGTAGTATAAAATATTTTTAAAATTTTTTATTAATGCAATGAGATTTAAATTGAGACCAATTGAGATTGAAAATAATAATGATATTTGGTTCTTTATAGGGATCAATAAAAGATCATTATGTCTTTTATGTATAATAGTAGATCTTGGAGCTCCCATATGTAAAGAGGATGCACGTGCACCTATTCACAAAAAACCAACCAGCTATAATCACTTCATATTGACAAAGCGGCATCAATATAGTGATTAGCTCAACCTAAAAAATATTAACTATTGTGCTTCTTACAAACACTAAGATTGACCATCATTATTCCCTTGTAATGTTCAATGCAGACCTAACTTATATGTATTATTATAGTCAGATAGATAAGAATGTCAGTGGTAATAGAAATGTTGATAATGTGGAAGAAGTTGATGGACTGAATGATTTATAGGAAGACCAATAATATTATATTTTTAATAGTTCTCTTAACGAGGCATGTGATATGTAAAATTCTCATAGAAGATTAGATAAAGTTGAAGTAAAATCCCATTTCCAGTTTCTTCTTTTAATACTACCATTGGACTTGGGTATATCAAATAAAGTATTGTGTTTTAGAATTGAGGATGTATTTGTAAGAAAATTGTATGATAGTAAAAATGAACTTTATATGGTTTATTAACTTGCTATCATTAAGAGTAATTTGAGATTCAAAGTTTTAAGATCTACAAAAGATTATATGAAAAATGCAAATAGTGATTACATACAGTGTCGATGGACACGATAATGTATTTCATCATGCACATAATAGATGCAGATTATACATGTCAGTTGAACCGATTACATGATGGTCATTTGCTAGCAAAGAATTGAATTATTGGTAAATTAATTACAAAAAAATAAGTTTAAATCAGTCAATAAAATTTATAGACTGAAAGAGATCAAACAGATATACGTTAAGAATTTGGTGTGAAGATAATATATTCTACTGCTTGGCGAGTATTTTATATACTTTTTTTATAGTGTTAAGACTATGCATCAAAGCTTTTTAGTCATCTATATGATTGGTGATTGTAGTTGATGAAATATTTTTTAAAGGTGCGATTTGGGTGTAATGTTTGTGGTCGTATATAAAGATGGAAACAATCAAATTTTTTATTAACATAGAGGATTGTTGATTTTGAAAACAATGCCTTTTGAGAATAGTTTATGGTTAAACTACGAGAAATTATTAGTGATATTAGGGATATTGTATTTGTATCTGATCAATATGCTAGTATTATGGAGTCCATTTGAGAGGTATTTCCTAATAAGTATTATGCGGTGTTTATAACCACTAGATTTGTAGCCTTATGATAGTTCACCCAATTAATAATTCATGCTTTGTCGTGAAGGATGAAGTAGAAATATAATAGTAAACATCTTAGCAAAGTTATGTAGTTATTGAAAGTTTAAATTTCGGCAACTATCTTGTGCCCATGCTGTTGTAGTATGCAGATGATGAACACTTGAAATTACACATTTAATAAGAGTTTTACATGATTGTTTTGTATTACTAGTGTATTTAATTTTCTTAACTTAAGTATGTTTACAATATTGTACTTAATTATCTTATAACTGTTTTGTGGCAGGTTTGGTAAAATGGGCATAACTTTCTACCTAAAGATCCAATTGAGGTTATTCTTAATCCTGTGCAGAGCTGACTCAATGGGCTAACATATTGTATTTCACAAAGTATTGGAAATTCGAGTGTTTAGAGGGTGAAAATTGGCCTAGAACAGAATTGATCTGCAGTACAGGCCCAGTTTGAACAGTTATCAGTATTTGGCCCATAACTATAGAAATACGTATCTAATACGTATGAGATTACTTAATTTGGAAAGATAAGAGACTTATCTACAACTTTTATGTTTTGAGTGACAGCTAATTCAGATCACATCAATTCCAAATTGGATAATCAAGTGGGTGCCCAAGTGATAATGAATGCAAATTATTTTGCCACCATTCTTGACTTTCATCAACCAAGTGGTTCCCTCCAAATTTGTCTCGATTTATCCATGTTTTTCTATAAATAGGTGGCTTGTTTATGCCTAAAGAATGTAATTAGAAAGTTAGAATTTAGTTCAAAATACTTTTCCTTTGTATCCATTTCCTTGTACTATTATTTCTCTTGTTTACTATTAAGTCATGTTATTTCTTCTTCCATTTCTTTTCTTTTCATTTAGTTTTATTATGTCCAAATAATTTTGTTTAAGTTAAGGTGAAAGGGTGAAGCTCTTGGCAAGGTAATAAGATATGTTTAATATTTATTCATGAATTTAATGCTTCATTTTTAAGTTATGCAAATTTATATATGATGTATTTATTTTGTTTGTAGAATTAATACCATTTCTTCTAAAGTGGTGATTCTTGATTTATTATTGACAAACTTAATACTTGGCACAATAAATTCTTGAAACCATTTACAAGATTTGGTTTATATAACCTTTCTTGTAAAGTGGGAGTCTTAATTTATTGTAGACAAATATAAAGATTGGCATAATAAATACTTGAACTCATTTATAAGATTTGGTGTATAATAATTGAAAGAAATAAATACTAATCAATATATAAATGATAATGAACTTTAATTGTTATATTTTCCGGTTGGAACCTCCTTTGTGTGAGGATTCCAATTGAGTTATAAAAAAATAAAAAGTTAAATATATTCTTACTTCTTATGCCAAGAGTGAATCCCCGTAACCTTAGCTTTTTATTTGAATTGGTTAATTGAAATAATATTTACAAACATCTTATACTGCATTAATTATCTTTAAAGTGTTTATAATTTGTAATTTTAATTCTACTTCCCTGTGGATCGATCCCGTTCTCATCGGGTTATTTATTACTTCGACAATCCTGCACTTGTGAATAACTTCTATATTCTGGACGTGTCAGCAGACATACCAAATTATAGTATCAGGGTCTTTGTTTACCCTATTACATGTCTAAATACTTATTTTATGCATATAGCGAGTTAATCAATTCGGTTGGTTATCATCTAATTGGATAAGTTTCAAATAAGTTGAAAAATGCTAACATCCAGCCTTATATAGCACGTTAATAGTCAGGAAGGATTTGGAAGAAATGGATTCCATTATAAGGGAATGAACTAATGAAGAATATGTGCAATCATTATAAGTAGTATGGACATAACCATTAGACTTGTCAAAACCTTGTTGTGTTTGCATAAAAATTAATATTGCCTATTGTTGTATTGTTTTTACTATTTAATGATATTTATCTTTGCATAACTGAAATTTAAATATGATTTGTCACTTTTTACTTATCATTTTGCTACTATTTAATATTGTTTTAAAATTTCATTGTTAAAATTATAATAAACATTAATTTCATTTCCCACTTTAAAATTGATTTGCAAAGTCAAAAATATTTAAACATCCATAATACCTAAGCTCAAAATAATATAACGAGTATCAAAATCATGCATTACATTTATTTTGAGGCATGGATCCATAATTCTATAACCATATTTTATTTTAAACAAATACCGGTCTTGAGTCTTACATTTATCCAAATCATCAACTATACTTAATACAAAGTTTTGAATACCTCTACACTTATCATGTGGTATCAAAACACAATGAAGAAAATATAATAAAAATTAATTTTACAACATCTTCATTGTTGACTTGATGTTAAGTCCAATGCATTGAACTAAGTATCTACATACTTATATGTCAATATCTTTTTACCATGAGTTTTTCTTCCACAATCAATTACTCTAATTTTTTTCAACTCTTAAACAGGTAGATAATCTCCCTTTTTTTAGTTCTGTTATTAATTTAAACTCATTACGAGAGAATTGAATGTGCTTATTGCTGATAAAAAATTATCTCTTCATACAAATTTGTAAATTGAACATGCCTTAATAAAATATCATGCACCAAAATCCAGAAAAAGTAATATTTTGTATGTCTAAAAATATTCTCATATATGCCACATTGAATAATTTCGAATGAGTGGGCGTCAACTTATATCTTATAAAGTCTAAAGCCCACATCTTTAAGTAAGATGTAATTGATGCTTGAAAAAATTCATTAACTAAAATTCTATATTCTTTGGACATATTATGCTTCCTATAAAAATAAATAAATAACCAAATAAAATAAAGTAATTAGTAAATTAAATAACTAACTAATTAAACAAATATAAATTAATAAACTAAATTATATAAATAAAATATTATTTAATTAATATTAACTAATTAATTAATAATTATTTATGTAATAAACTAATTGAACAAAATAATAATTTTATTGATTGATTGATTTATTTTTGCATGACATTAGACGCTCGTGGTGAGCATATATGAGATGCGCCCATTGGGCGCATACACTCAGGGTTGGCGTGCATTAAGGAACACGTGCCATTTGCATGTTGTGTGTTCCCATCCATGTCCTTTGCACAACATGTAATGATGTGTGTCGCCTCCCCTGTCACCAATATTTTTCAATTTCTCTATGATTTCAGTCAATGTTCTACATTCTATTTTTTTTATACCTATTTTCAATACAATCTATTCATATTTCAAACATTTTACTCATAATCTAACAATTTTTGCACATAAATCATAAAAAGATATCATATTTATGTATTATGTCTTAAATTTATAAAACTCACCAAGTATCAGCCAAGATATTATTTTTTTAAGTCAATCTTGATGTGTTAATGTTGCTGATCTATCATAATGCCTTTGTCGATCTACCTATTGCACTCAAGTTTAGGCGGGTGTTTAATTTGATTTAAGAACATTTTTCTTGCTTGTGTTTGAGTAGAGATAAAATAATAGCCGGTGGTACAATGTCCATTTTCAAATTTTTTAGTTATAAATAATTAACTACTATATTTAGTGCTAAAAAAAAAGTATTGACTTAAAATTTGGGTTATTTCCAAAATTTTCTAAAAATTTATGTGAGACTCTTTAAAGTTAGTGTTTACACAATGGCAAACTTTAAATTGAAATTTGCCTAGATTGGATTTAGATAAAATTATTTCACTCGAACTTAAATTTAAATCTAATTTTGCTAACTTGAATTTAAAATGAAATATTAACCCAAATCATTCTCATCACTATTGTGTAGGAACTGTTGTTTTTTTAAAATTATTCATAAATCATAAATTATGGCTATTTTAAAACCATAATTTTAAAAGCAAATTTTTTATATGGGATAAGACAATTTTATCTAAGGAGTTTGGCATAATGAATAACTTTATCCTAATTAGATCTGAAATACCAAATTTTATCATAATCTATTAGTTTTATTTTCTATTAATTTAAATAGAATAAGGATATTTTTGTTAATTATATATTTAAATATAAACTAGTGTTAGAATAGCGCCTGCAAAAGTGGAGCTAGCCATTAGTCAATGATAGTCATAGGCATTTAAGTGGTTGACCATTATGACTGATGTCGAATTGACTAAAATTAGACTCAAAATTTTTTAGTCAAAGCGATTTTAGGAATTTTTTTTGTCAACAAAGAACTAGAGATGTGTCAAAAGTAGATAGATGGGTGGCGGCTATCATAAACATGCTATCAAATGACAGTGATTGGTAGTACATCATCACCACTATTATAGTCGCTGGCTGGAAACCTATTTGTAGTGGTGACAATACACCTCCACTCCTTATCATTAGTGGCGTTATGGTAGCCGTTACCTTTTATCCACTTTCAACACCTATTTTGGTGCTCCTTTAACAAAAAAAAAGCCCTACCATCACATAGATCATAAAATTTTAAGTTTATAATTGTATCAATTTTTAATAAATTTGGTATCAGGCATTGGCAGCCAACCAGTGGCAGTGGCTATGGCTACCCACCACAATCAGACTGGTGGCTGGTTGCCCTCTTTTTAGTTTTTATTTTTTTTTTATGTTTGATATAATTTAATTTAGTTTAAAAAATATTTTAATAAAATATTATCCCATTCTAATTATACTAAATTTAATTTTATTATTAAATAATAAGATGAATTATTAAATGTTGTACTAATAAATTATTTTTAATGTAATAGTAAATATCCTCATCCCTAATAATACTTGACCGAGAATGACATCTTAAACTTTACTGCAGCCTACAATCAAGCACTAGTTATACAAAGATTGAGAAAGTGGAAGAAGAAATATGTTATCGGTGTTAAAGCCCTAAGGGAGAGTTCGGGTTAGAAAGTTCAAGAAGTCCTTTGAGAGCAGATTGTATAGAGGACGAATGGGGTTGAACACCACTCAGACTTGCTAAATACACCAAAGAGAAAGATTGTATGAAGAAGGACGAGGTGAGAAGATGGAGGTCAGCTCCTAGGGTGGCAAAGATCTTGGATGAAAGATCATAAATTCCACTTAATGTGCCTTTAGACATTGTCTCTGAAGCGATCAAAGATAAAGGTATGCTGGGAAACTAAGTGCGATGCAAGCACCTACTACACGATGAAATAAAGAAAAAATGTGCGATTTCATCAAGACCATGGACACACGACTAAAGAGTGAAATATTAAGAAAACAAGTGAATCAATTGATAAAAAATGGCTAATTGAAGGAGTTCATAGTAAATCAAGAACAGATGGAGCCTTAGCAACCTAAGACACAGGCCTCAAGCCCTTGGTCCAATAAAAAATGACTGTGATAATTTTTGGGGGTCTTACATTGGCAGGGGACTCTAACAGACAGAGTAAGAATTACTCCAGGTGTTCCATGGTGGGACATCAGGTGATGTGCAATATCCCTATAATGAAGAAGCCCGAGAGTAGACATTGTTTATCATGTTTATCGAGAATGATACTCAATGAGTTAGTTATCCACATGATGATGCATTGATGGTCAATGTACAAGTGGTAGGAACTAATGTTAACAATGTTCATCGATCTTGATAATTTAGGGGATATAATTTTCAAATAGGCTTTGGTTAACCATGGCATCAAAGATTTGAAGGTGGAGAGGACATAAACACCACTCTATGGTAAAGAGTTGTTACGTGACCTCAGCCAAAAAGACATTTTGTATGGCCATGGTTAACACAAGAGGAGAGAAGAAGTTAAAGTTCACAAAGTCGGTAGAGGAGATGACTAATGTCCAAATAAAACACAATTCCCATAAAAAGGTGGTGAAGATTGGTTTATACCCCTAGGCTCGAGTTAAGAGATAGTCTAAGTCCTCTATTGAGAAAATTCTCAAATATAATCACTTAGTTACACGAGGACATGCCAGACATAGACCCTTCACTAATCTTCCATGCAAATGAGAACGACAGGGTTAATTCATCATTTAAATCTATCAAGTAGATGTGAAGGATCTTTAATTAGGAAAGGAATGAGGTCGTGGCTATAGAGGTTGAGAAGTTATTAGAACATGTTTCATCTAAGAAGTATTTTGTTATTTCTAAGAATAATTAAATGCAAGTATACGTATTGCAACAAATAATATAGTGTAAAATTGGTTATTAAAACAACAAGGAATTAATATGTATTTTCAACAAAGTACTAAAAATTATATCTTTTTATTTTTATCCAGAAAAAAAAAATACTTCAATTAGAATTAAAATAAAACTAAAGTTGTGAATGCAATTAAATTATAATTATCACAACTAAGCAACTTATGAGAATCACAAGATAGAAAAATTTAGGATTATAACTATCCCTCAATATGTTTTTTTAAAGATGTTACTCTTTAATATTTAATCAATCAATTTTATTATTGGTTAAGATATTGAATTCTTCACTAGCCTCTTTCGATGATTAAATGAATATATCTTAAATTACTAATACCTATATTATAGGTAACATGATAAAATTAAGATTCATTAAGTTCAAGTCCTTTTAACTATACATACCATATAGATATATTCTTATCCTATATTGAAACATATAGTTACTATTCTGTAATTGTATATTAAATTATCATAGGCTAAATGATGAACACTTGAAATTACACATTTAATAAGGGTTTTATGTCATTATTTTGCATTGCTAGTGTCATTAACCTCCCTAACTTAAGCATATTTACAATATTGTATCTAATTAGCTTTTAACTGTTTTATGGTAGGTTCGGTAAAATAGGCATAACTTTCTATCAAAGAATTCAATTAGAGTGATTCTTGATCCTATGACGATCTAACATAATGGTTTAATTTTACAAGGAATTTGTAATTCGAGCATTTAGAGGGTGAAAATGGCATAAAAGAGAACTGATCTACAGTATAGGCCCAGTCCGAACATTCATCAGTATTTGGACCTATAAAAATATGTATCTAATATGTATGATACAACTCAATTTGAAAATATAAGAGACTTATCTACAACTTTCATATTTTGAGTGGAAGCAAATTCGAACCACATTAGTTCTAAATTGAACAATTAAGTGGGTACATTAATGATAATCAGTGCAAATTAGTTGCCTTCTTCCATGAATTTTATCATCCAAATGGTTCTCTTCTCATTTGTCTTGTATAATTCATATTTTTTTTCTATAAATAGGTGGCCTATTTATGCCTAAAACATGTAATTAGAGAGCTAAATTTTAGTTTAAAACACTTGCCTTTTATATTATCTCTTTGTAGTATTATTTCTTTCATTTACTATTCTAAAGTTCATGTTACTCTTTTTTCATCTATTTCTTTTAATTTTATTATGTCTAGGTAATTTTCATTTTGCTAAGGAGAAAATGTGCAACTCTTGGTAAGGTAATAAGATACAGTTTAACTCTTATTTTAGAATTTAATATTCTATTATTAATTTAAGCAAATTTATATATGATGTATTTATTTTGTTTTGCAATATTGATACCCTTTTTTGCAAAGTAGTGTATTTTAATTCATTATAGATAATCTTTATAGTTGGCACAATAAATTTTTAAAACTATTTGCAAGATTTGGCGTGGATACCATTTCTTGTGAAGTGGGAGTCATGATTTAATGTAGATAAACATAAAGATTGGTATAATAAATACTTGAACCCATTTACAAGATTTTGTGTATAATAATTAAAGGAAATAAATATAAGTTAATATATAAATGATGATGAACCTTAATTGTTATATCTTCCGATTGGAACTTCCTTTGTATGAGAATTTCAATTGAGTTATAAAGAGAGTTGAATATATTTTTATTTCACATGCCAAGAGTGAATCCCCAAATCTTAGCATTCATTTTAATTGGTTATTTGAATTATTATTTGCAAACATTTTATATTGCTTTATTTGTCTCTAGCATATTATAGTTTATAATTTTAATTTTATTTCCCTGTGGATCAACCCTATTATCACCAAGTTATTTATTACTTTGACAATCCTGCATTTGGGAATAAACTCTTATATTCTGAACGTATCAAGTTTTTGGCATCATTGCCCGGGAAGTAAAATTAACTAATAATTTGTTTTATTTTCATAGAAGGCTAAGCCTTTTATCTTGCTTTATTTTAATTATTCTTCGTTTGTTATTCCTGTTTTATTATAGTTGGTTTTACTTAACCACATACCCTTTGTTTACTAACCTTTTATTATCCTAATGTAACATTGGTTAATCTAACTTCTAACTATTTTTCTAACTTTTATTTTATTATTAGCCTTGCACTTTTATTTGCTTTTATTTAATATTTTATTTACTTTTTTCTCATATTTGTAATATTTATTGTTATCGTATTTTATTTTATTTCTTTTGTATGAGTGGTTGATTTCGAGATCCTAAGTCTTATCGTTTGGTGAAAAGTAATTTCATAATTTTCTTTGATAATTTATTTGATTCTCCATCATCTTTTCATTTTTTTTTACTAAATAACACCTAACTAATAATCAAATTGAGGGACTCATAGACTCAGGGGACAAACAGTCTCAACATAATGACCATAACCGACCTAGGATACTTAGAGACTACATAAACCCCACATGAACCGTGTACTATCTTGCTTAATTTTTCCTTTAGATACAACACATTTTATTTTTAAGCTAGACATTATTCAACTTTTACCCACTTTTCATTGCTTAGATACAGAGAACCATTACCTACATCTAAGAGAATTATTGAAGTGTGTAACACGTATAATGACCTAAATTGTAGCATGAACATAATTTGACTTAAGCTTTTTCCTTTTTCTTTAAAAGATAAAGTTAAAACATGGCTACAAAACTTTAGGCCAGGATCTATTTCTTTATGGGATGAGATGCAACAATAAATTCTATAAATAAAAAATTTTCCTCCCCATAGAACAAATTCTTTCAAAAGAAAAATGACCACTTTTGCCAAAAATCAGGAAGGTATAAAGAATTATTTAAAACCTGTCCCCATCATGGCTTTGAAACTTGGAGATTAGTCTCAAATTTCTATGAGGGTTTAACAACCCAAGTTAGAAAAATGATAGAAATGATATGTTATGAAACATTTGAGGATAAAGACCCAGAAGAGACAATGAACTACCTAGACTTACTAGCAGAAACTACTCAAAATTGAGACATTGTTGGTACCTGTGAGGCACCTAGCAAAACTTAAACCACTACATCTAGTGGGGGTATTTATCATCTTAGGAAAGACTATAACCTTTAAGCCAAATTAGCATCCTTAACTAGAAAAGTAGAAACCTTAGAAATGAAAAAGAGTGGTCAATTAAATTATATTCAAGAAATTGTCTGTCACATATGTGAAACCCATGATCACTCTACCAATGATTGTCCAACTTTGTCTGTATTTAGGAAATATTTTCATAAACAAGCCAATGTTCTAAACATGTTCAAGCGATTAAATAATAACCCATATTTATAAAACTATAATCCTGATTGAAGAATTCATCCAAAATTTATTTGAAGGAATGACACTCAAGCACTGGCTTCACAACCACCTTTTTAATCACACTAAAATTTTTAAAACCCTCAAGGTTATGCAACATATGTCCCACCCCCTAATAAAAATCTTGAAGAAAATTTGCATGCATTTATTGAAAAGTAAGAGTCTATTAATTCTCAAAATATTCAAACATTTGCTAATTTGAAATACACTCTTGCTAAATTTGCATCTGCACTGAACATTCACGAGAAAGAAAAGTTTCCTCCTCAATTACAACCCAACCTTAAAAGACAACATAACTCAAATGCATATAGTTCAAAAAGCCAATACATGGATTAAGTTAAAGCAGTTATCACTCTTCATAACAGTAAAGTTGTTGAAAAACATATTCCTGAATCTTATGTGAACGATGAATCGATCCTTAAAGGTAAAGAAAGTTAAACCTACACCTAGTAAAAAAAACATAAATCCTCACATGTACCCCCATTTCCTCATGCATTACATGATGCTAGGAAGTTTAATCATAATGTTAAAATGTTTTAAATCTTCAAACAAGTAAAAGTTAATTTTCCTTTATTGGATGCTATTAAACAGGTTCCTTTTTATACAAATTTTTTGAAGGATTTATGCACAGTAAAAAGAAAACTAAATGTGAAAAAGAAAGCTTTTTTAGTTGATAACTAACTGCCATTCTTCAGAACAATAGTGCTTTGAAATATAAAGATCCTTATTGTCCTACAATTTCATGTATTATTGAAAGTCATAAAATTGAACAAACCTTACTTGATCTTGGTGCTAGTGTAAATTTACTGCCATATTCAATTTATCAACAGCTCAATCTCGGTGAGTTAAAACCAACTTTTATAACTCTTTTGCTTGCCAATAGATTAATAAAAGTGCAAAAATGGATAGTTGAAGATGTGTTAGTTTAAGTTAATAAATTCATATATTCTATGAATTTCATTGTCTTAGACACAGAACCTATTAAAGGATGTAATCCGATACTTATTATTTTGAATCATTCAATTTTAACAACTTCTAAGCTTTTGATTAATTGCAGGAATTGAGTAATGAAGCTTTCATTTGAAAACATGACACTTAAGCTCAATATTTTCAATATGTGTAAGTAACTACACGAGGAGGAGAATGAAAGTGAAGAAGTCAACATAATTGAAACAATTGTGGAGGATCATATTAAAAATGGCAATTTTACTAATCTCTTATAAATTTGTTTAATGAATTCATTTGAGTTAAATATGCAATTATATCCTAAAATCTGTAACATATATTCTTTACTTAGCTAGCACAGGTGATCGAAAATAAAGGATAGACAAAGTGTGAAGAATTATGAGAAACTAAGGATAAACAAAATGAAATTCTAAAGTTAGAGATGAAAAGCTACCTGAAGGGTTAAAATATGCATTTTTTTGGAGAGAAATAAACTTACCTAATGGTAATTTCTTTTACACTCACAAGTGAACAAAAAGGTAAGTTACTTGAAGTATTAAAAATACAATAGGGTAGACTTTAAAAGACAGAAAATACATTAATTCTTTGATTTGCACACATAGAATACACCTAGAGGATAATGCCAAAACTTCATAACAACCCTAAAGGATATTAAACCCACATGTAAAAGAGATAATGAGAGCTGAAGTTCTCAAATTACTTAAAGTTAAAATTATCTATTCTATCTCAGATAGTAAGTGGGTAAGTCCTACTTAGGTAGTACAAAAAATATGGAATCACAGTTATTAAAAATGACAAAGGTAAATTAATACTAACTCAAGTCTCATCTAGTTGAAAGATGTGCATAGATTATAGGAAGTTAAACTTTACCACTAGAAAAGACTATTTTTCTTTATTATTCATTGACCAAATTTTAGAAAGACGTTATTCTAACTATTATAAAATTCCTATAACACTAGAAGACCAGAAAAAGAATACCTTCATATGTCTTTTTGGGACTTTTACTTTTAGAAAGATGACCTTTGGACTTTGTAATGCCCTAGCAATAATTTAATGATGTATGTTAAACATTTTTAGTGACATGGTTAAACATTCTTTTAGAAGTTTTAATGGATGATTTAACTGTGTTTGGAAATTCTTTTGATAATTGTCTTGAAAACTTAGGAAAAGTCTTAAAAATGTGTGAAGAAGAAAGTCTTGTGTTGAATTAGAAAAAATGTCATTACATGGTCACTTCTAAAATTATTTTGAGACATATAGTGTTTTCTAAAGGATTTGAAGTGGATAAGGTAAAAGTCAAACTTCTTACTCATTTGCCTTTACAAAAAATAGTCAGAGAAGTCCGATCCTTTTTAGGACATATTGGATTTTATAGGAGGTTCATAAAAATTTTTAATGCTATATCTAGACCTCTTTGTAACATTTTAGCAAAAGATGTATCATTTGAGTGGACTCAAGAGTGTCAAAATTTGTTTAAAAAATTAATTGGCCTCTTAACATCTGCTCCTATCATACAATCTCATGACTGGTCTTTGCCTTTTGAGCTCATGTATGATGCTAGTGATTATGCTTTTGTGTTGTACTTGGACAAAGAAAAAAGGGTAAACCTTATATAATTTATTACGTAAGTAGAATTTTAAATAGTGCATAAATGAATTATACAACAACTGAAAAAGAACCACTTGCAATAATATTTGCATTAGACAAATTTCACTCTTACTTAATTCGTTCTTCAATTATTGTGTTTACTGACCATGTTACTATAAGGTACTTAATGTCAAAACATGATGCAAAACCAATACTGATTCGATGAATTTTATCGTTTCAAGAATTCAATATCACTATCAAGGATAAGAAGAGAGCTAAGAATATTGTTGCAAATCACTTATCAATACTCGTACCAGATTCATCAATAGAAATAACAACCATTAATGATTCTTTTTTTGATAAATTTTATTTTTTGCTATTACAATGCCTTGGTATGCTAATATTATTAATTTTCTTATAATAGGAGAAATGCCACCTCAATGGAATGCTCAAGATAAAAAGAACATTTTAATTGAGGTGAGAAATTGTTATTGGGATGATCTTTATCTCTTTAAATATTGTCTTGACTAAATATTTCGAAGATACATACCTGATAATGAGATAAGTAGAGTTATTGAATTTTGTCATTATGAAGCATATGGGGGACATTTCTCATAAAAGAAAACAAGTGTAAAAATTTTGTAGTGTGGATTTTATTGGCCCACTTTATTTAAAGATACATATGCATTTTGTAAAATGTGTAAAAATTGTCAAAAATTAGGATCCATTTCAAAATGAAACATGATGCCTTTGAACCTTATTCTTGTTATTGAAACCTTTGATTGTTAGGAGATAGATTTTATGGGACCATTTTCACTATCATTTGTTTTTATATATATTTTAGTCACAGTAGATTATGTCTCAAAATGGATTAAGGCTATTCTATATTGAAACAATGACTATAAAACAATTATGAAATTTTTGAAAGAAAATATCTTGAGTCAATTTAGAATCGCTCAAGCCATTATAAGTGATGGGGGTAAGCAGTTTTGTAACAAGTCATTTGAAACATTAATGAAACGATATGGTATTACACACAAAGTTGCCACCCCTTATCATCCTCAGACAAGTTGAACTAACAAATAAGGAGATAAAACAAATTTTAGAAAAAAAAAACTGTAAACTCAAATCGTAAAGATTGATCTTTTAGATTTAGTGATGCACTTTGGGCCTATAGAACTACTTTTGAAACTTCATTGGGTATGTCTCCTTATAGGTTAGTTTATGAAAAACCTTGTCACTTACCTGTGAAACTTGAGAATAAAGCCTACTGAGCCATCAAAACTTTCAACGTAAATCTTAATTTTACTGGATAGATATGTAAATTACAAATAAATGAACTTAAAGAATTTAGAAATGATGTATATGAGAATTCAAAAATTCAGAAAGCTAAAATCAAAGCTTTTCATGATAAAAAAAATTCAAAGAAAAATATTTGTTGTTGGTCAAAAGGTTTTACTTTATAATTCTTGACTTCACATATTTATTAAAAAGTTAAGATCAAGATGGAGTGGCCCGTTTATTGTGAAACATATGTATCCTTATAAAGCAATTGACATTAAAAATTCTAGAAATGGTAATGTGTTTAAGGTAAATGGGTAAAGATTCAAGTCGTTTCTAGAAAATCAAGCTTTTCAAGAAGAATTTGTGTCATTGTCTAACCCTTATTACGAGACCAATTGATATTTGTTGTACATATTTATATATTAATTCTTCTTCTAACTTTATTTGTTTTTCATACTTGTAGGTTAATTTAATATTTTTGTGTTAAGTTTTGTTTTATACTTCAGTTAAGTGGCGGATAATGGTACTCCATGACATTTCAAGTTGGTTTTGTTAGTTTTCTATAATTATTTATACCTTCTCTTCTTCTCATTTCTAAAAAAAGGGATGACATTTTAATGAATTTGAAAAAATCTTTTCCCTTATTGCATTAAAATGCCTTAAAGGAAATTTTCCTAGCAAGATGTAAAAGATTAAGTTTATTAATAATTATGAATATAGCTGCTGATGTACATTGGTTAATCAAAGCAAATGTTCGATTGACAAGCGAGTTTTCAGACTTATTAATTTTTTACATGCATGACTTAGGTAAAAGCTCTTTTGCAAAAAAAAAAAATACAAATGGCAAAAAGATTAAGTATTTATTACAAGTGTGCATGCATGACTTATAACATACAGTGCCGCACTCTAAGAATGGTGTCTGTAAATCGCAAAGATAAAATTAAGTTCATTAAGTATGGCTCGAGTAAGGACTCTTTAGATGATATCTTATCAACTCTTGAGGCTCATCCTAGTAAATATGTGCATATTACAATTCGTGAATTATGGGACATATTCATAAAGAAACATGAGTGGTATAATATTTGAAATATGACTTTAAAAGACCCTGTTTTCTAATTTATAAGAAAATTGGATAGGAAGCCTATCCCTGACCCATAGAGTGCGTTTAAACTGTTTCTGGATGTAAAACCAAAGGAATATGTGAGCTACAATCATAACTACTTGTACATATTTATCGTAGCTATTATTTTTAAATGTTTTATTTCAACCTCAAACGTCTTCTCCATCAACAACCAACCACCCATAATCAATTTTAAAAATTGTGCATTTAAAGCTTAATCTTATTCATTAACAACCAACTACCTATATAACTTTACATTGCAACCCTTTTTGGCTCTATAAATACATTGCATTATTTTTGTATCTTTATACAGACTCAAAATCATTAAAGGGATAGGGTGAGTGTAACAATAGAGGAAACCTCAACTTGTAAATTCATAAACTTTGTGTCTTTTATGGATCCAACCCTAAGAAAACTAAAGAGTTTATAGAAGCAGTAGAAACCCTTGGTAAGGTGTTAGTTGAGCGAAAACTTTATTTAGTAAATAGAGGAGGGAGTCGTGGATTAATGAGGTGTGTGGCAACAGCTTCACAAAATAAAGACAGTCAAGTTTTGGGTATCATACCGAGAGCTCTAACTATTGGGAATATTGTAGAAAAAATAATTGGGGATGAGTTACAAATATTATCAATGCATGAGCGAATGTCTCTTATGCTTTGAAATGCTGATGCCTTTATATCTTTACCTGGAGGTTTCAAAAGTTTGGAAGAAAATTTTCAAATTAACTCATGGGCATAAATGTAAATCCATAAAAAACTCATTGGTTTGTTAAATGTTGATGATTTTTTATAATGAGTTGTTATCTTTTCTTGATTATATAGTGAAAAAATAATTCATCTCATCTGTAGCATGACGGATCCTTATTTCTGCTTCAAATATTGATTAGTTACTCGATGAATTACAAGTTTTTAAACTTCTATCTGATCCAATAATGCGTTAGATAAATTGGTATGCTGATGAAAGTAAAAAGAAATGTAAGATAGATTTGACTCTCCGTCTGTAGCCTCTCTACTTTTATGTATTTTAAGCATTTTATATGACTTGTTTTATTTTGTTGCAAGTTTTATTTTTAATAAAAGATGTTTCAGGTGATATCTTTTACACTATACTCTTTCTATATTTTGACATTGAGAATAATGTCTCAATCTAGTTCGGGGGAAGATAGTTGATATATAATGTTAATGTTAATTTTTGCTATCACTTTGTTCTTTTAAAAATAATTCCATGATAAATGGCGTGAGTAAAAGATTTATTTATGCACTCTTAAGACGTATTCTAGTTCTAGAATGGTAGAATAAATAGTACATTATTGAACTTTTGAATCACATTTTAATTGATTTATTTTTAATGCATTTCATGTATATTTGTTTATCGCTTATGTTCTTGGTAACTCTTGTGTAAATAAGTTTGCTTTACTATCAAAGTATGATTTCAAAATTGTTTAGTTTAAGTCACTTTTTCTATCTAGGTTACTAAATAATAACTTTCAAAATTATTTCTTAAGCACAATACTAAGCCTTGTGATAAGATGGATGATTCAATATATATAGCCAAGAGAATTTTTATGTTTAAGTATACATATTCTTTTCTAAACTCACACATTTTTTGTGAGTGAGTGAAGAAGTTTGAGATAACAACTTATGAACTTTCATTGATATTTTGAAATGGTTAATTATTTTTGGAATGACATTATTTTGGATGAGGAATGATTTGGTTGTCTAACTGAAAAATGATAAAAACAATGTAGAAAAGTATTATGGTGAGAAATTGCTCTTATTTTGTAATGATTGCTTATGTTTTTAAAAAGACAAAATTTCATAAATAACTTTTTAATTATTTCTTTATTCTTTTTTAACCAAATGTAAAATGGTTATACTTTATTAACCAAAAATTTTATTTTTGGACACATTTGCCATAATATCAAAAACATAACTTCCTCTCTTTTTTTCTATCGAACCTCCAAAAGTCATATTGATGAACTACGAAGTATATTGATGCCGAATATTTTTGAAGTTGTTATTGCGAAACTCGAGTGTTGCTGAATATATTTATCACTTTAAATCAAAGAAATAGCCGAATCTGGTAAGTTTTCTAAACTTTTTTAGAAAATTTAATTTTAGTTAGAAATTAGATAAAACTTACATTTAAAATTAAAAATAGGTGTTATTGATGAATTAAATGTGAAAAATGAGTTAGAATGGTGTAAAAGATGTTGAAATCTGGCCAAAAATAAGATTTGGAGTATTTTTGGCGAAAACCAGACGACGGCTGATGTGGCTGCCGTCAATTTAGGCATCTCGGGCCCGAGATGGCCCCGTGATGTGTGTGATTGCACATTTTTCATTTTTATTTTTAAATAATTATTTTGATTTTTTTTAAATAATTTTGCTAATTGTCATTTTTGTTTTTTTCAGGTCCTATGGAGTATGATGCAATTGTTATTTGTTTTGGAGGAAAGTGGACAGTTTTAATGATAAGGAAGAAAGTTATGTTGATTATAGTAATTTTGAGATTTTGGTTCCGAAAGATATTAATTTTGAAGATCTTTTAAATGCAGTATGTTATACCTTGGGAGTCGACAATGTGAACTGTAAGGTGACTTTGAAAATCAAAATTGATGCAATAAGGTATAAGTTAAAGCTTATTGAGATTAGAAATGATAGTAATGTTCGATTTTTTATAGCACTAATAGAAGATCGTATTGTCCTTTATGTGTAACAGTGGATCTTAGAGTTTTCATTTATGAAGATGATGTATAGCCCCTCAATCAAAACCCATCATCGATTCATACTCATTTTATGTCAGCTAGCGGTAGCAACCAAGTGAGCCATACATCTCTATCAATTTCAACAGTGGTTCCTGCAAACACAACGAATGAGTATCACAATGTTTCTCCTATACCCTTCAATGAAGACCCAGCCTATACACATTACGTTTGTGATGACATTGGAAATGTTGGGGATATGAAAAGAGACTGTGATGATGTTATAAATGTTGATAATTTAGAAGAGGATGATTTAGCAGAAGACAAACGTTGTTATGTTTCAACAAGCTCCCTAAATGTTGAAGCTAGAAGAATAGATTTTTGTGAAGCGAAAAATCCCTTTGCGTTTATGCCTCCAATACCACCATCAGACTTGGGCATATCGGATAAGATATTGAGTAGTGAAATTGGTGATGTGTTTGTAGGAAAGTTGTTTGATAGCAAAGACGAACTTCACCAGACTATTAGTATGCTAGCACTTAAAGGTAATTGGAGCTTTAAAGTGTCAAGGTCGACAAAAGATTGTTTTAAGATCAAATGTGATGATGATAGATGCCAATGGCGATTACGTACAGTATCGACAGATGCAAGAAAATATTTCATTGTGTGCAAAATTGATTCAAGTCACGTGTGCCAATTAGATCGATTGCGCGATGGTCATCAACAGGCAAAGTCTCGGATTATTGGTAAATTCATAAAAAATAAGTTTGCATTTGCAAGTCGACTTTATAGACCGAAGAAAATTCAAGCAGACATACGTGAAGAGTTTGGTGTGGACATAACTTACCTTACTGCTTGGTGGTCTAAGGAGCATGCATTGGTGTTGATACGTGGTACTCCAAAGGGTTCATATAAATTACTTCTTATATACTGTCATTTATTGGAACAACAAAATCCAGGTACAGTCACGCATTTAGAGATTGACGATTGCAAGTACTTCAAATATTTTTTCATGGCTCTTGGACCATGTATTAAAGGATTCTAGTCTTTCATCTGACTGGTTATTGCAGTTTATGGTACATTTTTAAAAAATGCATACTTAGGAACAATGTTTATGGCTGTTTACAAGGATGGAAACAACCAGATGTTTCCACTTGCATGGGGTATTGCTGACTCTAAAAATGATGCTTCATGAAAGTGGTTTGTGAAAAAACTCTAAGGAGTCATTGGCGATCTTGAGAACCCTGTATTTATATCTAATCGATATGCTAGTATGGAGAAGGCCATTAGAGAGGTATTTCCTAATATATATCATGGTGTATGCATCCATCACTTGAAGTGTAATTTGGTAGCACGATATAAGATACTGTCGCAGACAATAAAATGAGAGGATTCCGCTCGTATGACAGTGCATGCAATAGATCAATCTCGTTTTGTCGTTAAGGATGAAAAAAGAAATAGAATAATGGACATCACGGGGAGGTCATGTAATTGTCAAAAGTTTGATATGCAGCAGCTACCATGTCCTCATGAACTTGCAGTATGCAGGCAGGTCAGATTCTAGTACAAGACTCTTTGTTCGTGATATTAGACGATTGAGTCTTTGTTGTATGCATACAGTGAACTAGTAAATCCGATTGGTCATCCATTAGATTGGATTGTTCCAGAAGAGTTGAGAGCTGCTGACATCCAGCCTCCTATAGTACGCCGCCAATCAGGAAGACGTCAGAAGAATCGAATTCTATCGCAAGGTGAGGCTCCCGCGAAGAATGTATGCAGCCGCTGTAAGCAGCATGGACATAATTGACAAACTTGTCGAAACCCAATTCCATTACATGGTAGTTAATGTGTTCTTTATGAGTTATATTTGTATTTTTAAGTCATATAGTTATGGGCCTTATTTGACTAGTTACTTTGTACTTTTTTACGATTGTGTTTAATTGATACGTTTGTTATGTTTCTTTTTTCCCCAATGTCGTTAATAATGCATGCTTTGACTAATTGTATTTTCGCTTTTAAAATTTACAATAAAATGTATAAAATACATAAAAAAAAAATTTATAAACATACAAACATTTAATTTTCTTTTATTATTTTTTTGCACATTTTCATAAGTCCTGTTTTGGTCCTAAAAAATGACCCATGCTCAAGATCAAAATTTAGAGGATGACACAACATCAAAAACTCTATAAACATACAAACATAAACCCCACAATCTCCACTATTCATTGTCTACTGTGGCACTCCATCCTTTAATTTAATTACATGAAAAGGGATTAAGTCAGGTGTAATTTGTCGTTGCTCATTAAATCTACAAGCATCTAGGTAATAGGGTAATAACGTAGATAATGGCAGGACATGATTCTCAATCACGCCATTGGCAAATCCCTTGATGTTAGAATCATAGATCAATATTTGTCGATGCAAGATGTCCACCTCAGCCATCACCCAATGCTGTTGGTTGTAGTTGACAGGAATATAAACCTATATAAAATTCAAATAAGTCTCACAAATAGTACTACAAGTTATAAATAAAAATAACAACATTCACACAAAATATTATATTTTACCTTATTAGCCTCAATCCATATATGTGCACCGAGTAAATCTTCTTTAGCGCCTTGGGCATATGTCATCACTCCATACAATGCCAGTCATATCATTTTTGTGTTCCTCATGAAGAAGTCTAAAAGTCTCTTAAAAATGCGGGGCCATCAAATAATCAATAAAGATAAAATAAGAAAATATAATTAATTTAATTCATCACTCATAAAGAAGTACGAATCCACAGAAGTGGACAATTGGGGCAATGCATTACTGCAACCGTATTGCCTAAGCCAAATCACCTTCAAATACTCATTAATATGCTGCATTAAGAAACAATTACCGTCAAGTCAATGTGTAAATTTAAATAAATAAAATCACCATTCCACCAAATTATTGAATATATATTTTATTTACAAAGTCAGCCAGCCAGCTGTGTAGCAATTTCCGAAGCCATACTGGGTTAGCGTCAAGCCCAGGTAAGATGACTACACCCTTATCCTTGTCTATCCAAGTCTGAAACTCAGCTAAGATGGTTGAGTCTATCTGCTGCAATAGATCTATGTCTGCTTGAGGTTGTACTTCAATTTCAATTTTCTTCTTCTCATGTATCCTTTGTAGAAATGGATTTGTATATAGGGTGTGCAAATATCATGCAGGCCTATACGGTCTCCCAAATTAACTCATTCTCTTATGCGGGACAGGCAAGATCTTAACACTTGTAGGACTGTCAATCAGTGGCTGGGGCAGTATATCATGACCAGTAGCTAGGGTCTAAAAACTATATTGACAGCTTGCCGGTGTGTTCTCTCCAAACTAAAATATATGTATATATTAAAATAAATCAAACTGCAATTAAGGTAAGGAATGAGCATGACTGCCTAAAGCACATCATCATCTGCTGTGTAAGATCGGTCCGGAGTTGATCAACCCTTGTTAAAATTTCATCTTTATCCTTGTCCATTCTCTATAGAAGTGTAGCTTATACAGCTTTAGTACGCTCAAATTTCTTAATCATCACCTCCCGCAGTTGTTCAATCTAATGTGTTACGCCATGGTCTGTAGGTGCACTGTGTTCAGACTACAAGAAACATAACCATAGTTAATGACTTATTTAGAAATATATGAAAATTTCTCTTTAGTTAATCACGTAAGTAAGTAATATACCATTGCTCCTGGCACTGGTGCTGATATTTATGAGTTTGTTCATTCATATCTATCCTCCTCCACATCCATAACATCATCGTTAGGGTTGCTGAAATGGACATAGGTCCTGGGGCGCTTGCTCTCGCTATAATCAAACATATTTGGTAAGTCCCCAGCATAACTTCCACTTAGAATGCCTATACGTCTAACTAGTTGCACAATTGCCTCTTTCTTCTCATGATTTTTGGTACTAATTTACGATGTACCGAAAGAACTTATAAACATAATATTAAATTACGCTTAAAGCAAAATAAAAGTTATAAACCAATATATATATATTTTTCATTAATATCAACACATACCAAATCCTTCCCTAATATTGTATCCTGAACGTCATCGAATTGTAGAGTCCCACGAGTCGTCTAATTCAAAATACGAGGGAAGCGATCACCATAATGATAACCAAAAACCTCTCCGCACACTAGAATTGCCTCAAAAATCCATACCAAATATAATTATTTTTAAAATATAAGTTTGGCGTATACAAAATAAATAAATAATTAAGATCAAAAAGTTAAGTACAAGAAAATTATGGCGTATCAGAAATGAGTGCAAAAATCCATACACGTTGTAACTCTCAAACTTCCTTTGTGCAAATCATTTCCTATTTATTTTCTCAAGTTTTTGGAATGCAGCCTTCTTAAGTGAGTTATGAAGCACGGTCTATGCAATATTACCCCATGGATACTTATTAAACTCATCAAGGTCATCCACTAAACATAGAACAAAATTTTGAATCCCACTACGCTCGTCACGTGGGATCAAAACACGATGCACAAAATAAAATAAACTCAACTTTACTGCATCTGCATCGTCCATATCTGTCAAATTCAGACGTCCGTACCATTTATCAAGAAATATGTAAGATAATATTTTTACCCCGAAAAAATATGTATCCTATAATCGAGTGCCCAATTTTCTATACAGCTGCTGGGCGGAAAGGTAATCTCACATTTATAGTCGGGTAATTAGTACAAACTCCTACCGGATAAATCAGATGCATTTCCTCCCTATGTAAAACCACATCTCATCTTCTAAATTAGAGGTATACACCTCACGCAACAATAACTCGTGCACCAAAATACCAGAGAATGTCAAATCTGACATATCTAAGAAATGTCTCATACACGTCTGCCTAAATAATGTTTTTTTGATTTTCTGTTAGTTTATCTTTTATACAATTTAGACCTTACATCTTCGCATAAGCCGTCACTAATGCACGAAAAAATATATGCTCTGAAATTCTATTTTTTTTCCGATACGTTCTCTTTCCTGTAACAATTAAAAAAAAATAAACAAAAGAAATTAATATTAGGGAAAATAATAATGAGGGAAAATTTCATAAATAACATGCATACATATAGATTAAAAATAACATACAATATGATTTACACAAACAATTAATTTAACAGACATAAAAATTATAACATATTTTAATAATTAATTACTAACATATTAATCAACATATTATAATAATTAATTATATATTAAAATAAAAATAATCATAAATAAATTATAATTACAAAAGGTACTCACAATAATAAATAATGTTACAAACTACCATTAATGAGTCATTTACTTATTAATTAATGTTAATTAATTACTTAATCTATTAGATCCATTCCTTCTAAATTAGATTTTATTTAATTTAAATAAAATTATATTTAATTTTAAATTTTTTAAAAAACAATTTAATTTAATCTATTTAATTTAAATAACATTAAATTTAATTTATTTCATTTAAAAAAATTAATTTCAAAAAATTAAAAAAATTACGCCACATGGCATCCTATACAGGCGCCACGTGGCGTAACAGTGCGGCATTGGGGACATTGCGTCCGCGATGCGCCACGTCCGCGATGCGCCCTTAAGGTGCATCGTAGGGCCATCTCGGGCCCAAGATGGCCACGAGATTGGCAACGACGGCCAGCCGTCGTCTGCATCACGATAATACAACCAAAATTCTCTTTTTTTTGCCTATTTTTAACGTTTTTTATACCATTCTAGCTCATTTTTCACATATAATTCAATAAGTTCATCTATTTCTAGCTTTAAATACAAATTCTAATGCTTTTCTAAAGAAATTTAAATTTTTTTAAAGTTCAACAAAACTTACCAAAAATTGCCCATTTCTTTTGTTTGAAGTGAAAAATATGTTGTATAAGCTCCGATCTATGCAATGATAACTTCAAAATTTTCGATCTAATGAATTTTGTAAAAGTTCAAAATTTTGGTGATTTTCGGTGGAGAGTAGGTTAAATTTTGATATTTGGGCAAATGTGTCCAAAACTAAAAAATTTGGTTAATAAAGTATATTCAATTTAGATTTGGTTAAAAAAGAATAATAAAAAAAAATAAAGGGGTTATTTATGAAATTTTTCCTTTTAAAAAAACAAAAAAAAAGAAAAGAAGTCAACTCAATTTAGTTCAATAAAGTCTTCGTTAAAATTTTAGAAGACAAAAGCTATTAAGAAGCAGTTTTATCACCAAACTCTATTTGTAACATTCGCATAAGGTAATTAAAGTTTTAAAGCTAACATGTGACAAGAATGGTTTGACTCTAAATAATTAATTTTTTTATCTTTAGTTTAATATTAGTTTGTTTGTCTGTCCTTAAATGTAACCGTTTCTTGAGCGATTATCTATTTTCTGACTTCATGAGTAAAATCCTAGCCTTTTAACAGTTATTCATCTGTGAGGATATGGAGTTGAGGCTTTTATTTAGAGAAAAGTTTCAAGGCTATATATGTTATGGTTTATGGTAAGAAGGCTTCAGCTTAATTCATACACATAATTTTGGAAGTTATGATTGAAATAATTTTAGTAGCGGTTGTGATCTTGAAATGACGTTTTGTTTTAAATTGTTAAGTAGTGTTAAAATTTTATTTATGCTTGAATTGTTAGAAGCTAGTAACAAGCTCATTAGGGAGTGTGATGAATACTTAAAACAACACATTTAATAAGGGTTTTATGTCATTGTTTTGCATTACTAGTGTTATTAATCTCTCTAACTTAAACATGTTTACAATATTGTACATAATTAGCTTTTAATTATTTTGTGGTAGGTTCGGTAAAATGGGCAATCCTCTTTATCTAAGAATTCAATTGGAGTGATTATTGATTCTATAAAGAACGGCCTTAATGAGCTAAAATATTATATTTCACAAAAAAATTTGTAATTTGAGCATTTCGATGGTAAAAAATGGCCTAAAAGAGAACTGATCTATAGTACAAGCTAGTCTGAATATTCATCAATTTTTAGCCCATAATTATAGAAATACGTATTTAATATGTATGATATAACTCAATTTAAAAAGATAAGAAACTTATCTATAACTTGTATTTTTTGAGTGGAAACAAATTCGGACCACATCAATTGTAAATTGGACAATCAAATAGGTGCATTAATGATAATCAGTGCAAATTAGTTGCATTCTTCTTTGAATTTTATCATCCAAGTGGTTTCCTCCTCATTTGTCTTGTATTATCCATACTTCTCTATAAATATGAGACCTATTTATGCTCAAAGCATGTAATTAGAGAGCTAGATTTTAGTTTAAAACACTTGTCTTTTCTATTATTTCTTTGTAGTATTATTATTTTTATTTACTATTCTAAAGTTCATGTTATCTATTCTTCCATCTCTTTCCTTTAATTTTATTATGTCCAAATAATTTTCATTTTGTTAAGGTGAAAAGTTGAAACTCTTGATAAGGTAATAAGATATACTTCAACTCTTATTCTAGAATTTAATGTTCCATTTTTAAGTTAAACAAAATTATATATGATATATTTATTTTATTTTGCAATATTGATACCCTTTCTTACAAAGTGGTGTATCTTGATTTATTATAAACAATCTTTATAATTGGCACAATGATTTCTTGAACCATTTATAAGATTTGGCATAGATATCGTTTGTTATAAAGTAGGAGTCATGATTTATTGCAGACAAATATAAAAATTGGCATAATAAATACTTGAGCCAATTTACAAGATTTGGTGTATAATAATTAAAAGAAATAAATACAAGTAAATATATAAATGATGATGAACCTTAAATATTATATCTTCCGATTAGAACCTTTTTTGTGTGAGAATTTCAATGAGTTATAAATAGACTTGAATATATTTTTATTTGATATGGCAAGAGTGGATCCCCCTAACCTTACCATTCATTTTAATTGGTTATTTGAATTATTATTTGCAAACGTCTTATATTGCTTTATTTGTCTTTAGCGTATTTATAGTTTGTAATTTAATTCCACTTCCCTGTGGATTGACCCCTTTCTCACCAGATTATTTATTACTTTGACAATTCTACACTTAGAAATAAACTCCTATATTCTGGACGTGTCACTAAACATAAGGATGTTTTTTTCAAGTTTATTAATGTGTTCCTAAATCAACCAATAACTAGCCAGATATAGTAAAAGCATTAAGATCAATTAGTTTGAATAATAAAAACAGAGTTAATAAAGTATTAAAAAGTGTAACAATTAAGCTAACAATCAAGCTATAATGCTTGGGGGATGGCTTGTTGGCTCTAAGGTGGTGTAGGTTCTGAAAATTTTGCCTCAGCGTTCTTCATCTTTCACTAGAGCGTTCTCAATCTTATGAATGTTGGAGCATTTTGACCCTTATTGTTGCAGTGGTCATCCTAAAGTTTTTAGATTTTACAATTAAGTCCTAATTGTTTTTATTTTGACTCTAAATTCTGCATTTTGGCCAAAATTCTTTACTTTTCATCTTTAATGCTTTAACCTTATAAAATCAATATTAAACACATAAATAACCTTCTATTCACGTAAAAACAAATAATTTCTAAGTAAATTAGGGACAAATATATATATATATATATATTTCACTCCTATCAAACTCCCTCAAATATAGAGAATTGCTCATCCTCAGGTAAAGAGAGAGAAAAATATAAATATAAATAAAGATATAAACTTGACTTATAAAAATAGACATGATAAAAAAGGTTAACTTGATTATCATACCAAAGTCTCAAAGGCTACTATAATATTAACAAGCCACTTTAGAATTAACAAACAACTCTTAACAACTCAAAATACCATCATAAAGTTACTTATTTTTCCCTACAAATGATCACCTCGTGTGTGTGGCAGGCAGCAAGTAAATAGTTAATTCTACTTAGATTTACTCAAATACTAAAGATTAAGAGTTTTATTACGATATTAAACTCTAACCTTTATTCATGTGCAAAACTTGCTAGACCAAACTAAATAAACCTAATTAGGTCCATTGCTCCTTTCATAGTGTGTTTTTTCATTAAATACTATGCAAGCTCAACTTTCACACTTTTCACAGTGTAAGACCTAAATTTTTATTATGTTCAAGAGCTTTCAAGCACAATTAGCAAAGCAAATTTGCAACATTAAATCCTTTGAACTTTAGGAGATCTTTATTAGTATAATAAGTTTAACTCTCAAACTCATCTAAGGGATAGGCACTAGACTACATCATTAACACTATTAACTAGTAATGTTTCATCATGTAACTATTGAGAATTATGCTTACGTGCCATTCAAATTGTTATATGAATGTTTATTTATTTAATATTTATACAACAAATATTTCTTTTATTTGTCAATTATTATTATTTATATGGTAAGAAGCTTATAACTTTTCTGACATTGTAGATCTAAAAGAGTTTAGGTCAACGCTAAGAGTTTGCAATTTTAAAGAGTTAGAACCTGGTCTAAAACAGAGACTAAGACCCGAGAATATTATAGTAACGGCGTAGTTGTAAAGTGTTTGTAAACGATGCTAAGAAATGTCATTGAGCAATATGTTCTTAAAAATATCGTTTTTGATCAATGGTTATCGACACAGGTCGATCGGTATTCCTTTTAAATTAGTGTATATCCATATATGGATTGCTCAGATGGCTAGTCTTAGCAGACTATAGGCTTAATAGAAGTTCGCATAGGCATGCAGGTATTCAGTAAGGATTAGATAGTGAACAGACCTACGAGAACCTCCAATAGACATCCCATAAAGCCATCAATGAGGGGTCTTCTTGAGTTGAGTAGTATTCGTGATCATTTAACCTGAGTGTCATGATAAGCTTGTGAGTGATCCACCATACTTTGATTCCACGCATGTTAGAGATTTTTCATGGTCTGACTAGTAGGTGTTGCTGGGTATGATCCAATGCTTATGAAGTCGGGTGTACGTAGATATAAGATCCGTCAGCTCATATGAGTGAGTTATATATTCAGATGCTTTAAGAAAGTATTTCAAAAAGTCTTATGGCCATAAGCGTTAACCCTAAAAAATAGTTTTCCATTAGGGTTAAACAATATTACAAAGGAGTTTGCGGATATTGTTTATGAAAATGCGTATCTGCAAATAATTTCACGGATGAGTAAATAGAGATTTGACAATGATGATCTATATCTTTATTCTTCTAAAATATAGATGACAAAGGGATTATACAAATATGGTTGACCTCAACTTGCATGGTTCAACGCTCCGTTTTGTAATATCTGTAACATATGTATGGTGCATTATTCACGAACTTGGAAAAGTGTTCCATAAGACAAATAGAGGTGAACCTAGAGAGTCTCACAATATGAAGTGTACTTACAGAGTACAACAGTAGCGAGACAAATCGATCCGGAAAGATTTCGTAAAGTAGGATACGTTTTAGGACCTATTTGAAAAGTGGGAACCATAGTTTATAAATATTGCAAATAAGTCCTTATTGCATGAAAAAGTGCAAATGCACACATGGCATCTATGTATGGCCATTTGTGTAAAAAATAAAAGCATACATAAACATGCATATGAAAAATGTCATCCATGCAAAGTGTTTACATGGATAATATAAGTGACATTTATCACTCATGCATGTTATTGCATGGCAACACATGACTTGATGAAGAAAATGTGGCCACTTAAGAAGTTTAGACTTCTTATAACAAATGAACAGAGTTCCATTTGTTGAGTAAATGAATTAAGAATGGAAATTTTGTGTAAAAGAAGAAGAGAGAAAATGCACACTTTGAAAAGGTTACATTTAGGTCCCAAAACACCATTTTAAGCATTTGATGTTTAAACTAATTCAAGTGTTGAGTTTTTTCTTTGATTCCTATACAAAATTAAGATCAAAAGCTATTATTCTAACTGCTTCAATCCCACTAGCTATTGGAGTCTAGAATTATTCAAGGGTGGACTTCATTGTGAGCTCAACAAGCTTTAAAGTTCAATAATCTTTACTAAATCATTTACAAGAATATGTATTCGATTCTAGTACTGTTTTTGATTCAATTATAATGTGTATATGTTGATTATATTGTTTTATTCCGCTGTGTAATGTATGTTAGACATGCATTTAAAAATTTTCAACATGTACATAATCACATGCATATACCTTAAAACACGTTAACAATAATAACTCAAACAACCTGGCTCAATAGATATGAACTACAAAATTTTAAAGGTTATTAATTCATTAAATAGAAAAAATTTATTAAAGTAGATTAACCTGAATTCAAATCTACCAACGACAAAAATATCAATTTATTAATAAATTTAACAAGAAATATTAACAAACTAATGGTGTAAATAAGGTAATAAGGTACTTTGCAAATGATAGGAAAGAGGTATTAAAAAATTGGCCAAAACCAATGATGGGAAAAGAGAATTTTTCCTACTAGAAATATTTAATATAGCATATATCAAAGTCAAAACCTATCAAAATAACCTATTGAATATAAATAGTGAATATTGTAGACTTAAGATTAAAAGAATTAATATTGCCTATAAGATACCATACTAAAGCAATTAAAGAACATAAACTTTATAAGATACTTACAAGACTACAATATTCAATTACAGGAAATTTATTTCGAATCATTTAAACTAGAAGTACATATTAAAAAAGAATATTGTTAGATCTATATTGACAAACTACATTGATATATATATATAATTGTTTAGTGCAAAATTGAGGGATCGCTAGGCAGAAAAATATTATTTGCTACAATGATATCATGATGATGTGGGAAGTTATAAGTGTTAGGGTTTGTACTTACGCGCCATCCTTGTTTGTATGAATATTTATTTTATAATATTTATATAATGAATATTTTATTAAATCGCTAATAACCTTTATTAATTGGTAATTAAGCTTGTAACATTATAGACATGATATGATCTGAATAAGTTCATATCTGGTTTAAAGAAGTTTAGACCAGGGCTAAGAGTTAGCAAAGCTGATAGTTATAAATGCTAAGAGTTAGCAAGTTATAATAGCCAGCGAGATCTAAATAGTTAGAACCTTATCTATAATGTGACAAAGACCTGAGAATTTACTAGTAATGACATAGTTGCAAAGAGTTGCAATAGATACCAAGAAATATCATTATGTAAATATCTTTTCAAATAAAGATTTCCTGATCTAAGTTCACCAATGAGGGTTTATCGGTAAAACACAATAATATAGATTAGTGTATGTCTATATCTGTATTGTACAAATGATTATTCTTCATTAACCATGACCTTAGTAGAAGCTTATATAGACATACAGGTATTCAGTCAGGACTGGATATTGAACAGACTCACGAGGACCTCAATAGATATCCTATGAAACCGTCAAAGGAAGGTCCTCTCGAGTTTAGTAGTATTTGTGGTCCTTCGACCTAAACGCCATGGTGGGCTTGTGGGAGATCCACTATACTTTGGTTCCACGTATGTCAGAGACCTTTCATGGTCTGACCGCTACATGTAGCTGGGTATGGTCGGATGGGTTGTATATCCGAAACTTCGAGATTGTATCTTGTAAAGTCTTATGGCCGTAAGCAATCAACTTGGAAAAAGAGTTTCCTACAGGTTCGAACATTATAGCAAAAGTGTTTGCGTATATTGTTCATTAAGATACAAATCTAGAGATAAAGTCACTGATGAAATTATCGGGATTCGATGGTAATGATCTATATCCCGTTCATCCAGGATATAATGACGGAAGGATTATACGAATATGTAATAACCTCAACATGTATGGTCTAAGGCGTTAATTTGTAATATCCATAACGTATACGAATATGGATCACGGACTTATAGAATAGTTCTATTTGATGAATCAGGCATGGACCTAGGGAGTCTTAATATGAAATGTACTCTTTGAGCACTTGGGCAGCGTACTGCATTGAATAGTTCAATACAGTAAAATCCAACAATTTACTAAGGTTAAGTTAACTAAAGTATATGGTCAGATGGTGGGACCCACTTTAGGTTAACTTGGTAACCTAGTAAAGGCATAAATGTAATTTTACTTAATGATTATTTAATTGTTAAATAATTCAAATAAATATTTATTTATTTAATTATTAAATAAATAATTTAGTTTAACTAAGGTTAAGAGTTAACCATTTGGTTAAGTTAGATTAACCTTACTTAATAGTTAAGTAAAAGTTAACCTAACCATGGTTAAGTTAGTTAACTATAGTTAAAATATTTAAATTTTCTTTAACCTAACGAGAGTTAAGAGTTAACTATGATTAGGTTATGTTAAATTCAAATTAAAATTAAGTGTTATAAAATGAAATTAAATTCATTTGTATAAATAAGACAAATGTAATTAAAATTCAAAAAGTTTGTTAAGTTTTTATTTTGCAAAATATTGGTCAGCCATTATAAAGAGAGAAAAGAGAAATTGTTTTCTAATTATTAGATTCAAGAGTTGAATTCATTATTTTCTTTTATAAGACATAAAACCAAATTAGCAAAATAGATTTTGATTAATTGATTAAGTGTTAATCAAAAGAAAAAATCAAAAACATAAGTTTAAGTTGTTAAACTTCTGCTGGATCAAAGACTGTCATTCTAGATAATCAAACCCACTATTGTTGATTATTAGAATTAATCGAAGATTATATTTCGTTGGACTTCAACAATTTCCATCCAAAGGCTTCAAGGGTTATTTCTCAATTTCATTTCTGTTAATTCCTTTAATATGTTATGATTGTGTTTACTGTAATGTTTTAAGCTTCCGCTGCTTGTTGTTAAAAACAAGACCCACATGTAAACACCCTTAAATAATCAACTCCCAACAATAAGAACAAGTCAGGTTGGGTTTGAATGTTAAATCTCAAACTCACTTTTATGAGTACAAAAGTAAGACCCATCATGCCCCTGAAAAGCTATTAGAGTCAAAGAGACCCTATACTGCGAATTTGCTCTGTTAGTTTTAGGCTTGAAGTTATTTACCCGAATAAAATCCGATCTTAAAATGTAAAAGGTGTAGGAAATGGGGGCGAATAGTAAATAACAGGGAAACATGTCAAGGATGGGTGTTAGGACATTGTTATATGTATTTTAGCTCTGTTTAGGAGTACTTTACATGAAGGAAAAGTTCAAGATTTTTGGCCATAAGAAACCTAATTTAGGGATTAGAGAGGACTTGTATCTTGATTCTTGTCTTAGGTTTTTGGCATTATTTTCTAGGTTTTATAAGTGCTAAATTTTGTGAGTAATTATTGAACTACGATTGTTGTTGAAAAAAAATGTCAATGAGGTATAAAAGGAGTATGTGGCATGTGAGTAAAAGGGTTATAATGAATTATGTTGTCTTTTTTGTATGAATGATAAGCTTTTTATAGGGTTAGAGTTTTGTACTAGTTTAAGATTCCTTTGTTGGCCTTGAATCACCCCACTCCCTATGTAATGGTGTATTTTGTTTTCTTTTTTTGTTTCTAGAAGAGTCCTATCCTAATGTTCCTCATTTTAAAAGAACAAGTACTCGAACTCATCCTTGATTTATTGGAATGCCAAATTAGAATCCTCAATCAACTTGATATTTTTCCCACCCATCCTCGAGGTGATAAGTAATAATATGAATGTTACCTTATATTTTGCTATATTGTTAGTATAAGAAAAATCAAGTTGAAATGAAAAGTAGAGGACTTCTTTACTAGGCCATTGATCACAAAAGCTATGCCACTGATAAGTAGTTGAGCCATTAAAGTAATGTTCCCTCTAGTAATTTTCTTCATCTACAGCCAATGCTAGTTCAGGTAGAGCCCCCAGTATCTATTCTAATAAAGATGCATCTTTGATTTGCAGAGAATGTTACGATCATATTAATTACGATATACCTTTTTATTACACTTAGAGCTACGCAAGTGACTTCAAATTCCATAAAGATTAGGATCCATCATCAGACAATAATAGTCTGAGTAGCAAATATCAAAGGTTGGTCCTTTCCATAAAATGAAGGGAATGTGCCAAGAAATAGTGCCTTAGCCATTGTAAAGCATATACTAGGGTAAGATAAATATACTCAAAACTATAATGCAGTTTCTACCCAGATAGTTGTTGGCTAACATAGTAGATGAGATGTTCTTGTTTCTAATCATCCTCTTAAGGCAGTAAGGCCCTTATGGCCTTAGATGTTGCAGTGAGATAGATGTGTAATGGCTTCCTCTTGCTTAAGGCTTTCATAGTAGGGATTGTTATGATTATTTTCTAGATTTTCAAAGAGGCTCCTTGTTGTTCATCTCCCCACTTGTATTTGGCCTTCTTTTTTAGTTAGGAAGCAAAGTTAGAGATCAAGGCAGCCAATCTTTGGATGTACTGGACTTTACCAATTAACATTTTCAAGTTCTTCTAAGTTTGTAGAGGTAGTATTGAAGTAATGCCTTAGATCTTGATAAGAATAACATTGATAACTCTTTGGTTAACTAAGAAGCCAAGGAATTTGCCTACTAAACCTTTAAGGTGCACTTCTTAGGGGTTCATTTTGAGGTTGTTTATGAGTGCATTTTATATCTATTGTCTTAAACTCACAAACTTGGTTATTGCTCAATTTGAATAAGAATATATGACTTTTTATGTGCGTTAGGAAAATTTTGTGGGTTTTAAGTTAACGGAACTATTTAAGATAAAAATTTGAGAAAAAATATGCAAAATTATTTAAAGGACCAAAATGCTCAATTTGAATAGTAAGTGAATAGTGGCGTCGCGGCCCTAATTTAGGTTAAATGTTAGGACTGCAGCCCTTACTTAATTCAAGCCATAACCCCACTTTGAATTTGGTGGTTCTGTGGCCTTAAAGAACCCAGGCTGTAGCTTGCTAGCATTGCATCAATTTTGAACTTTATACCTTAATTTTAAATGCCCATCTTGGAGCTTATAAAAAGAAGATGAAAAATCTCATTTGTTAAGTAAGAATTGTTAGGGTCGATGCTTACGTGTCAACCCTGAATGTACATATGCTTGTGTATTTATACAAGTATACATTCTTATTAAATCACTAATACCAATTTATATAGTACCATGCATGTAACATTACAGACATTGTACGATCTGAAGGAGTTCAGATCAGATCAGATCTAAAGGAGTTTAGATAAGGGCTCATTGTTAGCCATGCTGAGACATATAATTATTAAATGTTAGCACAGTTAAGTGTTAGCTGGTTATAATTCTTAGCATATCTAAGAGTTGGAGCATTGTCTGTAATGAGACATAGACTTGGGAATATACTAGTAATTGCATAGTTACAAGAGTTGCAATCGGGTGCCAGAAAATGCAAGTTGTACAAGTATGTTCTCGAATAATTGTCCCTGATCTATTTCTGCCGATGCTAGTCTGTTGGTGGATACCTTTATATATAGATCAGCATATGTCCTACCTATAGGGTATAGATGGTCATTCCTAACTGACTGTGAGCTTGGAGATTGTATTGACATATAGGTATCCAGTTAGGATTAAATATAAGACAGACTCACGAGGGCCTCCGATAGACACCTTATGTAAGTCATCAATAGAAGGTCCTCTCGAGTTGAGTAATATACGTGGTCCTTTGACTTGAGTGCTATGGTGGGCTTGTAAGTGATCCACCATACTTTGGTTTCATGCATGTCACAGACCTTTCATGGTGTAATCGCTAGGTATCATTGGGTATGGTCTGATGCTTATGGAGTCCAGTGTGTACAGATATATGATCTATTAGCTCGTATATCAAGTTAGATATCCAGATGCTTTGAGACTGTATCTCAGAAAGTCTTGTGGCCACAAGTAATCATCCCGGGAAAGAGTTCCGCCAGGGTGGAATAATATGGCAAATGAGTTAGTGTATATTGTTCAGTGAGATATAAGTCTAGAGATAATATATGGATGAGCACTAGGGGATTTAACGGTGATAATCTATATCTCCAGCACATCTAGGATATCATAACAGAAGGACTATACATATGTGTTGTAATCTGAACTTGCATGGTTCAATGTGCTGATTTGTATATATTCGTGACGTGTGCGTAAGGCATTACTTATGGACTTATGGAATAGTTTCATTTGACGAATCGAGCGTAGGACTTAGGGAGTCCCTCGATATGGAGTGTACTCATTGTACACTAGAGCAGCGTGCTAAATTAAATTATTTAATCTAACAATATTCAGCACTACCACAGAAATACGTGTGTCTTCATTTAAGTGTTAAATATAATAGTTAGTCAATAATTGTTATTTACTAATTATATAATGATACGTAGCGTATTGTGGACCCTCAGTTGAGTTTATCCAAGTGTGAGATTTGATGGGACCTACTAGGGGATAGACGTGGTAACTATTTATGAGGGGCAAAAATGGTCATTCACATTATAATTATTTAATTATTAAATAATCATTCTCTCTCATTATTATATTTTATTATATAATATTATATATATTATTATATTTGGGTGCCAAATAGTTGGCACCCATTATATTATATAATATATTATATTAATATTTTATTATATATATATATATATAGAAAGAGAGAAAAATGTGTGTGTGGTGAACCGAGAGAAGAAATAGAGAAAAGAGAAAGAAGAGAAAATGGAGCTAAAAGAAAGAAAAGAAAAAAATTGAAATTGTTTCATTTTTCTCTATGGTTCCATTTGAAGTAATGGTAGATTGCTTCAAATTCTCTATTTCTTATCATTTTGGAGAAAATGATGAAAACACATAACCGGCCATTTTGGGGTTTAAGAGTTAACCCCAGTGCTGCGTAGAGGGCTGCTGTTCTAGCTTTTCAAGCCCACCGTATTGATGACTAGAACTGCCTATGAGTTGGTCTCCATGAAGACTCCAGGGAAATACGTGTATAACGTTACACGTTGAGGTGAGTTCTCAACCTTACTAATATATTAATGCGATTAATATATTTTAATTATTGTGTTTATTGCTGTTTTTACGCTTTCGTCGCGTTAAAATTCGTATATGATACATATTTAGGCAAGAGACACACTTGCACATATATACACCCACATATATAAGATCAAAGGCAATAGGAATGAGCATAAAATTGGAGGATTTTAGATAGAGAAAGTACATTCGAGCTTGGATTCTCGAAGATTAAAGCCTCTAAAGGGACATCTCAACCTAGTTTTCTCTTTTCACTTTCTTGTTTACTTTGATTTAGGTTTATAATTATAGATTATGTTTCTTTAAATATGTTTGCACTTGTAAACTTTTTGGATTATTGTGAATTTGTGCTTAAATATGGTAAGCTAAGGAGTTTGATGTAGCTTTATATTTTACCATATTTGGATTTTTTAGTTGATTAATTACTATTTCTTATATTATTCATTTGTGCTTTTTCTGAATTTATTACTTCTAACTTGATTGGGATATTGGTTAGGTGATCTAGACTTATGGGTTGTATACTTGAAAAAGATTAACCCATTTGTTAGACTTGAATAGCAGACCTTAGCTTTTATTGTGTTGGGAAACTAATAAAACTTGGTAATCATTTAAGAGTTGCTTAATAAATGTGTAGATAGAAAAGTTAAATAGGGATATCTGATGACTAGAACTGCCTATGAGTTGGTCTCCATGAAGACTCCAGGGAAATACGTGTATAACGTTACACGTTGAGGTGAGTTCTCAACCTTACTAATATATTAATGCGATTAATATATTTTAATTATTGTGTTTATTGCTGTTTTTACGCTTTCGTCGCGTTAAAATTCGTATATGATACATATTTAGGCAAGAGACACACTTGCACATATATACACCCACATATATAAGATCAAAGGCAATAGGAATGAGCATAAAATTGGAGGATTTTAGATAGAGAAAGTACATTCGAGCTTGGATTCTCGAAGATTAAAGCCTCTAAAGGGACATCTCAACCTAGTTTTCTCTTTTCACTTTCTTGTTTACTTTGATTTAGGTTTATAATTATAGATTATGTTTCTTTAAATATGTTTGCACTTGTAAACTTTTTGGATTATTGTGAATTTGTGCTTAAATATGGTAAGCTAAGGAGTTTGATGTAGCTTTATATTTTACCATATTTGGATTTTTTAGTTGATTAATTACTATTTCTTATATTATTCATTTGTGCTTTTTCTGAATTTATTACTTCTAACTTGATTGGGATATTGGTTAGGTGATCTAGACTTATGGGTTGTATACTTGAAAAAGATTAACCCATTTGTTAGACTTGAATAGCAGACCTTAGCTTTTATTGTGTTGGGAAACTAATAAAACTTGGTAATCATTTAAGAGTTGCTTAATAAATGTGTAGATAGAAAAGTTAAATAGGGATATCAACTTGCATATGTATGCATAACATCTCATTTAATGCTTGATATAAGTAATGAGATTAATATTGAACCCTTTGATTAATGAATTCACAAGAGTAGTTGTTAACCACTAAAACATTAAGAACATGGGAAAAGTATAGTGAAATAAAGACCCAATGACCCTTTATTCATAGATTTCTCACCTCCTTAAATTGTTAGTTTAAATATCATTAATTTTCTTAACCAACTTAGAATTAAAATTAGACTAGATAAAGTTAACATGTTAACACCATAATAGTTAGCACTAATTTAGGAGATCAATTCTCGTGGGAATGATACTTCTCATCACTTTATTACTTGTTCACGGCTCGTTCACTTGCGATTAATATTTTTATGTGTTAGTTTCACGAATAATTGTATAGTAGGCATTAGTTGAAAAACAAATTTCAGTGTTTATAAGTGACTTGTGTGAGTGGCAAATTTGACCACTAGATTGTCCACATAGTCCTCCACTTCTAGGCTTGAAAGGTTCATTTCTCAGGGTTCATTTTGAGGTTGTATAGTCAGCACCGCTAGGACACATTCTCTATTATATATAAGTGACCTATGCAAGTGGCATTTTTGACCACTAGAATGCTCACATAGTCCTCCACATCTAGACCCATCATGTCATAAAACACAATTGTCATAGCTATTTGATAAGTTGATCCAGCATTCTTTAAATTGAATGGCATAACAGTGTAAAAGTTGTTAGAGATAGTGCTTACATACCATCTTATATTTTGTATGAATATTTATTGATATTTATACAATGCACATTTTTGTAAATTGTAAATTTATTATATGATAATAATCTTGTTCCTTTTTAGATATTATAGATCTAAAGTTGTTTATATCATAACTAAAAGTTAGTAATTCTTAGAGTTAAAGCATTGTATAGAATGGGAGAAAGACCAGAGAATATTTATTGTAATGACATAGTTGCAAAAAGTTACAAATAGTGATAAGAAATGTTATTATATAGTCTATTCCCAAAAATATTATTCCTGATCAATATTTACCGGCATGGGTCTTGGTAAAACTTATAGATTATTGTTTGTCTATATTTGAATTATCTAGACGATTAGTTAGTAGATCGTGGGTTTAGTGAAAACTCGTATAGACATGCAGGTATTTAGTTATGATTGTGTACTGAACTAACTCACGAAGACATCTAATAGACATCCTATAAAGCTGTCAATAGAGGGTCTTCTCAAGTTGAATAGAATTTGTGATCCTTTGACCTGAGCACTATAGTGGGCTTGTGAGTGATCCACCATGCTTAGATTCCATACATGTCAAAAACCTTTCATAGTCTGAATTCTAGGTATCATTTTGGTCCGATACTCACGGAGTTCAATATGTATAGATATGAAATCTGTCAGCTTATATAGGTAGGTTGTATATCTTGATACTCTGAGATTATATTTTAGAAAGTCTTATAACCATAAACATTATCCCATAAAAAGAGTTTTCATAAGGTAAAACAATATAGCAAAGAAATTTATAGATATTGTTTATCAAAATATAAATCTGAAGATAAGTTCATGGTTGAACAAACAGAGACTTGACGATGTAGATCTACGTCTCTGTTCTTTCGGGATATAGATAATGGAGGGATTATACGAATATATTTGACCTTAACTTGTATAGTTCAACACTTCATTTTGCTGTATCTGCGATATCTAGGTGGGGCAAAGTTCACAGGCTTATAAAAAAGTTTCATAAGACAAATGGGTGTAAAACTAAAGAGTCTCACAATATGAAGTATACTTGTTTAGCACTAGGGTAATAGTTGTTGCCAGGGATCTTATGTATGTGGGTGTATGCATGTGTAATTATGTCTATTGCCTAAAATACGTATCATATACGAATTATACGTGGCGGAAGCGTGTAAATTAAACAATAAACACAATAATTAAATATATTAATCACATTAATATATTAGTAATGTTGAGAACTCACCTCAATGTGTAACGTTATACATGTATTTTTTCAAAGTCCGTATAGAGACCAACTTGTGGGCTTTCTAGTCACCAACACAGTGGGCTTAGTGAGCTAAAGCAGCAGCCCCATATCCAGCACGGGATTAACTCTTAATCTCCAAAATGGCCAAGTGTGTATTTATATCATTTTCTCTAAGAGGATAAGAAAATAGAGAATTTGAAGCAATCAACCATTGCTTTAATTGGAACCATAGAAAAAAATGAAACAATTTCATTTTTCTCTTTTTTTTTTCCTTCTCCTTCTCTTTCTCGGCTCCATTTTCATTTCTTCTTCTTCTCTCCATTTCATTTCTCGTAATACACACTTATCCTACCAATCTTTCACACAATCTCATATATATATATATATATATATCTAATATATTATAAAATAATAATATATTATATTATATTATATAATATAAATAATAAAAAATTATTATTAATGGATGCCAACTATATGGCACCATTAAATAAAATAATATTATATAATATAATAAAAAATGAGATATTTTGATTATTTAACAATTAAATAATCAATATGCAAAATGACCATTTTACCCTACATGAATAGTTATCAAATTTACCCTTTAGTGGGTCCAACCAAACTCACACTTAAGTAAACCGAATCGAGGGTTCACAATGCGCCATGTGTCATTATACAATTAGTAAATAACAATTATTGACTAATTGTTATATTTAACACTTAAATACAGACACACACGTATTCCCATGGTAGTGCTGAATATTGCTGAATTAAACAATTTAATCATGCACGCTACGCCAGTGCACAACGAGTACACTCCATATCGCGAGACTCCCCAGGTCCTACGCCCGATTCGTCAAATGGAACTATTCTATGAGTCTCTGAGCAATGCCCTACGCACACGTCACGGATATACAAATCAGCGCATTGAACCATGCAAGTTGAGGTTGCAACGTATACATATAGTCCTTCCGTCATGATGTCCTGGATGTGCGGGGATATAGATAATCACCGTCAAATCCCTTAGTGCTCATCCATGTCTTATCTCTAGACTCGAATCTCACTTAACAATATGTGCAAACTTATTTGCCATATTGTTCTACCCTGGGGGAACTCTTTTCTAGGATTAATACTTGTAGCCACAAGATTTTTTGAGATATAGTCTCGAAGCATTTTGATATCTAACTCCCTATGCGAGCTGACGGATCCCATATATGTATACACCAGACTCCATAAGCATCGGACCATACCCAGCGACACCTAGCGGTCACACCATGAAAGGTCTGTGACATGCGTGGAACCAAAGTATAGTGGATCACTTACAAGCCCATCGTGGCACTCAAGTCAAAGGATCACGTAAACTACCTCGAGAGGACCCTCCATTGACGGCTTACATAGGATGTCTATCAGAGGCCCTCGTGAATCTGTCTTATATCCAGTCCTAACTAGATATCTATATGTCAATACGAGCTCCAAGCTCAAGGTCAATTAGGAACGACCATCTATATCCTATAGGTACAACATATGCTAATCTATATATTAAATGTATCCACCGACAGACCCGCATCGGCAGAAATAGATCAAGGATAATTATTCGACAACATACTTATGTAACTAGTATTTTCTGGCACCCAATTGCAACTCTTGCAACTATACAGTTACTGATATATTCCCAAGTCTATGTCCCATTACAAATAAGGCTCCAACTCTTGGATCTACTGAGTATTATAACCATCTAACACTTAACTGTACTAACATTTAGCATTTATATCTCTCAACGTGGCTAACTATGAGCCCTTATCTAAACTTTTTTAGATCTGATCCGAACTCCTTCAAATCATACAATGTCTGTAACGTTACATTGTATCGTACTATATAAATTAGTATTAACGATTTAATTAGAATGTACACTTATATAAATACACATGTATATGTACATTTAGGGATAGCACGTAAGCACTGACCCTAACACTAGTTAGGGTCGAAGAGTTCGATCCGAAAAAATTTGGATAAATATAATTCGATTGTAGTACCTCTCGGGAAGGACACGTATCAAGTTCTAAGTGTTAGAATATGACACGTGTCAAGGAAATATTAGGCACCTAGTTAATGCTCTATAATTGTCCACTTTAATTATTTAATTAAACTTATTAGTTAACCTTTAGTTAAATGAGTAACAAGTGTTGAACACTTGTCATGGTAGAAATTATATATTGGACACTTATCCATTTAAAAAAAGAAAAGTCAACAAAACAAATGCATAAGTGTGTTATCAAAAATGAAAATGGCTTTTTCATTTGGCCATTTTGATATTATGAGACAATTATATGGCTTTTGTCTTTGACAAGTGGTTAAGCTTTGCTTAAAAGAGTGGCAAGTCATGGACACTTGTCATTGGTGGTAATTTATATCTTGAATAGTTATCTTATTGGCAATTGTTTCATAAACACTTGTCAATTTCCAAAGTTAACAAAAAAAAATTACATAAGTGTTATGCAAAATAAAAAATTGAGATGAGTTTTTTTTTTTCTTAAATTTTCCAATGTACTTTTAAACAAGGAAATAAAAATTTTTTGAAAGAAGCTAAAAGTTAGTGAGAGCAAAATGCTTTAAGTGTTAAGCTTAAACACCAAAATAAATCTTACAAAATTGAAAGCTACCACTTTAGTGTTCTAAGCCCATCACAATTAAGACCCAAAATTATTTAAGAGCATACTTCAAGATGAGACTCTGAGCTCTAGTTATCCAACAACACTGGTGGTTCATCAAAGGTATATTTTATATTCCTGATGGAATTACTTGTACTAATATGGTTTTGAAATTCATATTATGCTTATGTTGTATATTGTATGACGCGCATTCACATTCCACTAACCACACCCCATGAGATTTTGAAAGATAGTTATTTTGAAGTCCCGTAGATCTAATTTTTATCTAATTATAACCATCAAAACTCTCAATAAATGATAGTATTCATTGTCCAAATATGGAATTGATGAGTATATCTTTATTAGGAAATAAAAACTTGTCCTTGAGACAAAGACTTTGTTAAGATCCTGAAAGTCAACACATATAAAAATTTATCCATTCTTCTCTTTCATATATAATATGTTAGCCAGCCATGTGGGATGTTTGATAAACTTTATAAACCTGGCATGAGCATCTTTAATTGTTATTTAAATTTTTCATTATATATTTGAATAGAAGCCACGATGAGATTCTTTAACTAGCCTAACTCTAGGGTGGACATTGAGAACATGACAAACCTAAGCAACGCATGTCTTAGGAGTTCCATGTGAATATGTCATTATATTATCTTAATAGATTCACAAGTAAACTTTCTCCTCTATTGAAAGCTTAATGCTTATGAATACAGGGTTTTTTTGTATTTTTTTGCTAATGTGAGGTCCAAGTCTTTTAACTCCTACGTGATTATTGAGGAGCCATCCTACACGCTCTCAGAGTAGGTGGAATTTCTCTTCTAATGTTGTGGCCATAAAGAGATAAAAAAATATCATTTTCTCTACTTATGTTAGGACCCTTCCTCTTGGAGAGGTTCGGCTCCACAAACTGTCATAAGCGATATATGATGTGCCTATTAATTATTTGCTTATAGCAGTAAGGATGTTTTACCCTGAGTCTTTTCAAGAGACCTTGGTTCCTTGTAGGGTGTACTATCGAGAAATCTTCTTTCTCATCTTTACTTAAAGCTTTTTGCAAGTATCGATTATAATGCTTGTTTTGCCTATCAAACTCTAGTAATGATGTTCCTATTAGTTTGGTGAGTATGTCTTTTAAGCTGTTATCAAACCTATTATAGGCTTAACCAATAAGGTAGCTCTCCTATCGGTGAAGAGGGGTTAGATTGACAATAATTTAATTAATTTCCTCTCTATTCTTCCTCTGATGCACTAGTAATATATCGAGACTACTAGCTTTTAAATATTGAGTCACGATCTACCAACAGTATATAGTATACGACCTTGATGTTCATGATGCGAAAGACTATAGATGTGTGCATTAGTTTGACCTTTATATACAACTGGATAATATCTTCAAAATACTCTGACACGTTTCTAAAACTAGCTACTCAAATATTTCTCCTCGTAATGTGAGTTAAATAAATTTTGGCAACCTATAGTATGGCTACAAAATGATGTTGATTAATGCTCTTATATCAACTAGGACTTTTTTGATTGCTACATTATTAATTATGCTTCTAAGTTAGAGGAAGTTAATTTTTCTAGTATTGTACCTCTATATCTTTATGGGTGAAATAAAGAAGTACTTTTGTGGTGGCATCACATGCTTTTGGCCCATAACCTAGTTGGTCAAATAATGACATGAATTTAAAGTTTAGATGTAAGGACTTTATTATTGGGTCTTGTAGCTTTTCCTCTACCTTGTTAGGCTCTACTTCTTGGATAATTATGGCTACCTCTTTATCTCAAATGTATTTTAGTAGGTTTATTATAGCTATTTTTTTCCCCATATTGTAAAAGTGGGTTGAGATCCACACTTTGTGGTTTGCCTGGCAATTTTAAGTGTTTTTTTCCTTATTTTGTTGTGTATCAGACTCTGAAGGTGTCTGTAATGCATTGTGAGGCTGTTGAACATTTTAATAAGCAGTAGAGGTTAGGCTAATATTTTCTCTTTTCGTTATATTTCTCATAGCAAAAAGGATCAGATGAAACCATTAAATATCCACTGATCTAAAAGGTGTCTAATTCTTCCTTGCTAAATGTTATAAGCAATTCTTCGAGAAGCTCTCTATGTGATCGTCTATTATATAGCTTGACTCAATTCTCCACATACAAGGCTTATAATGTTGTCTTCTTCTTTTCAGTAGGCCTCCAATGTCTATTAAAAGATATCTTAACTGATAAAGTTGTTCTTTTAGTAACTTTTACAAAATTTATGAATGAAACATCCCTACATTATTAAGGTAAGCTTAATATTGCTTATGCAAATTTCCATAAGCTCTTCATCTTTTTTCTACTTGTAGCAATCCAATATCAAGTCTCTTGAATCTCTTGACATACTCAACTAACGACTTCAAGTAGTCTTGCCTGGTTTAGTTAAGTTGGATTATAGTGACTCATTCTTAACTATGATAATATTTCTTGCAAAATCTAAAAGCTATTTTTTCTCGAGTAAGGATATATCTAACTGGAAGTGAGGCTTACCTTCTAGATGGAGGGATTTGGAAAACTTTCAAAGCTGTAAGCCTTTATTGTTTGTGTGTATGCCAAGGATGTTGATGAATCTCCTTATATGCTTCTTGTTATCGAATAGAAAAAAAAAAGTGTCTTATACTCTTTGAAATAGAGCATCTCCAAAATCTTGACTAGGTACGAAGGTAGAGGAATGTGCTCCATATATATCATAGTATTGATATGGCTTACCTAGTTAATCATGGCTAGAATGCCTGGTCAAGTGAAGGCTCTGATTCTATCTTCTTGTGCACATTATTGGCAAAGGCCACCTATGTTTCCTTTTAATGGATAGTGTTTGGTATAACCACTTTGGTCATAGGAGTATTTACTATCTTAGTCATATTGATAGCCTCAAATAATTCTCTTCGGCTTTGTTGCATGGGGTTTCTTACATGGTGTCTCTCAAAACTCGGGCCAAGGCACCTAAATTGGTGTTTCAACTTGGTTGCCTCCTTGAGTTTCTTCCAGATATGTAAGAAGATTGGTTTGAGAATCTTTATGGTGTGAAGACTTGTCCTACTTTTCGTTGAACGTGTTTCTCAGGTTCTCACATTTTCTTTTACACTTTGCCAATGCAAGATCCTAGTCAAATTCCTTAATGGTTTTGCCAAAAAATATTTAAGGTGGAATTAGATGGTTACATGAGAATATTATTTGCTGAAGTGATTTCATGGTGACGTTGAAGGTTGTACGAATGAGTCAGTCTAGGGGTGAATATTGTGTCTCAATCTCTTCACCTCTATGAGTTTGAAATTGTCAAAGGTGTTTTTGGCTATATTTGGGAGTGTTTTGTATGTAGAACAAGTTTAAGATTTTGGTCATAAGAAACCTGGTTTAAGGATTAGAAGAGACTTACTTCTTGATTCTTATCTAGGCTTTTAACACTATTTATGTGTATTATAAATGTTGAGAGTTTTCAATAGCCATTGAGTTTTGAGTGTGGTTGCAGAAAAATATCAAGGAAAGCATAAAAGTATTATGTCACAAGACAGGAAAAAGGCTATGGTGAATTGTGATGTCTTTTTACTTCAATGGGAATTCTTTTAGAGGGTTAGTATTTTGTACTAGATTAAGATTTATTGCCCTAAATTTTTTAAAGTATAAATTTTGTAATGAGTTTTACCCTAACTAAAAGGGAAAAACGAATTTAGAAAATATAAAAAAAAAGAGATAATGATTTTATTTCAAATAAAACGCTAATATATTAATCACTTACTATATTAAACAAGTAATTTATCCTTTTAGTTTTAGAATTTTAAAGACCAAAAAGTATTTTGTTAAAATTGTATTTCTTTATTTTAACCTTAATTACATTTATTGGCTTTTATTTAGGCTAAGTTTCTAGTTAACTTAAAGGTCTACATGCTTCAGGCCTTAGTTAATGCAACCCACGTGTCTTCCAAATCATGACTCACAAATTAAGTCGTAAAATAGTTTAGCTTCATATATCTTACCTTATTTGACATATTTGAATATGTACATAGGCTTGGAGCTAAGCTTTTGCATATTTTTATATAACAATATTTAATAAAAAAATAGTATAAATAAAAAAGAAATGAATCGAGTGTACCTATAACTAGATTATAACAATTAATACAACACAATAGCAAGATTTGAAAAAGAAGTCTATCCCTGTCATTCTTAATTAGCAAGGACATAATTAAAAAAAAATTCATTGGACTAAAATTTTCCAAATGTTATTTTATAAATTTGAACGATGTAAAAATAATTTGTTCATAAAAATTGTGCTTTATATCATAAACTATTAAAAAATCTTATAATATAATAATATTAATAATTAAAAAAAATACAAAATACAAAATACATGAATGCACTATTGAAATTGTATTCAACGATATACAAAGTATAAAATTCATCATATTTATTTTGAATCATTAAAACTAAATTAATTAATTATTAAAGCTAAATTCACTTTATAATATATTTAAGTATGAAATAAAGAAAAGATAAGTAAAAAATTTGAGAGTTTGTTAAAACTCACATGATAAAAAAAATTAATAATAAGAAGAAGAAGAACAATAATAAATTAAAAAATTAAAATACAAAATATACTAATACACTATTGAAGTTATATTCAAAGATATACGAAGTATAAACTTAATCTAGTATTTATTTTGAATCATTAAAACTAAATTAAATTAACTATTTAAGCTAAATTCACTTTAGATTATATGTAAAATAAAGAAAAGATAAGTCAAAATTTGAGAGTTTGATAAAATTCACATGATAAAATAATTTTTTTAAAAGTAAATTAAATTTATTATAAAGAGTTTGTGAAAAGATATCATTATGGTTAATAAAGTCATTTATTTATATCTAAAAAGATGCATTTATTTATTTATTTTTCTGATATAGGAGAAAAGAAATTTGAACTTATGACCTCTACTTGCTAGAGTAGAGGTAATATTAATATAAGTACTTTTTATCACTGGACTATTAATATAAGTACAATATATTATAATATTTAAATCTTAAGAGTATAAAGAAATTTATTATAAAAAAATTCAAATACAAATTAATTTTATACCCATTGAATTAAGAAATACAAAAAATTGTTATTAAAATAAAAACTATAGTTCCAAAAGATTAATTTAAGAAATAAGAATAATTTTAACCAAAATATACATTTTGGGAAGACTTGTTAACTAAATACTAATGGTATGTTTGCCTTTTTTAATTTATATTAAAAAAGAAGTCAATTACAGCTCTCTTTCTTAATTACATCTATTTTTTATACTACTTTTATAATTTTCTATTATCTACTTCTCAAAAAGCGAATATATATATATAATATTATGCTTTTCAAATTTTAATTTTGAATCGTTTTAAAAAAAAATTAATTTTAAATAATATATCAAATAATTATTAGATTGTTAATTTTTTTATAATTTTTAAAATTATTTATTACACTATTTTATTACCCAATAATTATTTGGCACATAATCTGAAATAAAAATTTTAAAAATTTAATTAATAAATGTAATATTTCTCAAAATATATATAATGATGACACCTACTTATAATAATACTTAATTACACTTTTAAATATCTATGTTGTTAAGGGTACTTAATTATCCTTTAAATTCTCTTTTATTAATACTTAATTACACTTTTGAAATTCTCTATTACTAATTCTTCCACTTAAAGTAAAATTAAATAAAAACTTGTATGTTCAATTTCATTTTCTATCCATTATGATTATTATATCTCATTGCAATATTTTAAATTTATCAAAGGCATACATTAGCAAGTTTCAAAATCAAACGATCAATATTAGGAAAGAAAAAATCTATTTAAAAGCTATATTAAATAGACCAAAATCTCGCGTGTTATGTTTACAAGCTGAGTGCATAAGTCATTTGACCAAGTTTGACAATTAATATGATTAATCCACTTTTGTGTTGTCAAGTTGAGACCGACAATGAAAAAGACATCTTGCTCATTTAAACTTCAATTAAGTTTTAACGAGAGAGCAGGCTTAGGGGCAGGTTTCCTGGACGATAAGAATAAACCAACCAATCATGATGGCAATATCGGCTTGTAAATTTTGGGGATGTGGAGATAGTTGAGGCTGAGGTTATCAAATTTGCTCTTCAATTTGTAGAAATCATTGGATCCCAAGACATAGCAGGGAACCAAATGCTAAAAATATGGTGGCTTTGATAAGAGGGGAAGTTGATACGCTGAGGGATGCCAGATGGATCATTCATGAAATTAAGGGAATGATGGTGGTTCGAAGATATTCCTGTCTTAAGTTCATCCCTAGATCATATAATATCCTTGGCTCATAAGCTAATTAAATTGATTGTCAAAAATGTTTGTATTCAATTCTAAAAAGGGTCTTTTCCAATCGTGGAGTAATGCCAAAAAATTTCTTTTTTTGTTTTTTTAAAAAGTTTTAACTATGGATAGTTAATTGAATTGGAGTAGAGTAAAACTTATGATGGAATTGACATGCCACATCCAATTCAATAGAAAATTTTAACATTGAGACCCAAAATTGAAATGAGATTATGTTGTACATATAAGCAGAAAATAAATTGAAGCTACAATTCTACTGCGCGCTTTTAAGAGTAAAGTACCATATTATCTTATGAACATCTAGAATAACAAATTCAAGGGTGTTTTTAGGTTATTTCTAAAATATGAGAGGTGTAAGTGGTCCTCTAGGCCGAACTTTCTCCCTCATTTTCTCTTTAATAAATGCTTGACATTTGGAGGCATGTAATTGATATCTAATGAGTAAAAATAATAGAGATTCATGCTCATTCAAAAAAAATTTCTTTAAATGTTCATTATTTTATAATAAAATATTTGATTTTTGTTAAGAAAAAACTTTAAAAAAAAAACATGGAAAAAGGCAGGTGAATGTCTTCAACAAAACGTTTATCTCAAAAACATTTAAGGTACGCAAAATTAAAAGATATGAAGTTATCAAATCTCCATATTGGTTACTTATTTTTTTTATTCCAGTAGAATAATGTTTCGATTTCAATATCAATATCCTATGACAAGTGATTGGATTCAAATTCCGTTTGATTTTCAAAAGAGTGGTACTATTGCTATTTGCCACACATTTACGTTCCCTTTTTTTTAATATAAATTTTAATATTATTTATTAGAAATTAAGATATTATAAGATCTACTTCTATATATAAGTAAAAAAATTTTAAGATGACACAATTTATATTTACTGACAAACACTTATATTTTAATTTTTTTTAAAAAAAATAGATAAATTAGATTCTAATATGAGATTCAAACAGCATATTAACTCTCTTAATGAGAGATCAATTACTCAGACCAACTACTCTCTTAACAAATTACTTACTATCCTCTTAACAAAAAATCAAATACTCTTATAACAAGAAACAAAACCCTTCACATAAAAAGATTCAACTAATATCACCACCTTATTTACATTTACACTCCTCTTAAACTAAAACATATTGCGATCATTTGTAAAACTCTTTTTCGTGGCTTACATATTGCATTTTCAAGTTAGAGTGAATAACATTCGCAGTGTTTTAAGGGCAACATAAGTTCAAAAGTCTTTAATTTAATTTTTTTGTTTTCAAAATCTTTTCAAATGAATCCTACAACTTAAGGACTCCGTTTGTTACGTCGAAACACAAAGCATAAAAAGGGGAAATTATGAACACATATTTTTTAGAAAAGAAAAAACTGCAGAATAAGGGTAAAGAGGTTAACTAGATTACTGTTGACCAAAGATTATTCAAGACATAACACCTGAAACCCTTTCTTTTTAAAAAGCCAATGTATAAAATGGAGCTGATTGAAAAAGAAAAGGGTGAGTTTCTCAGGAATTAAAGGAGGTATTAATTATAATATATATATGAAATTTTATACAAAAAATTCAACTTTCAAGAGCGTATTCAGAAAAGAAAAAAGAGAAAAAAAAATTGCTTGGGCTGCTCTTGCAAGTTCAACAGCCCAGCACAACTACAAAAAGAGCCCGTACCCCTAACGGCTAGAAAATTCCAAAACTTACAGCGGGACGCTAGCCGTTAGATCGTCAATAATCCAAACGGTAAGTAATAGGATATGAAAAATTAGACCGTTGGTGCTTGTGCTGCTTGAGAAGGAAATAAAGCCAGCCTCTTTCTTTTTTAAAAAAAATTCTCCTTGTTGTAAATTGTGCCTCTTATCAGACAAACAAACAAAGAAACAGAGAACTTTAGGGAGTAGAAGGGAGATAAGAGTCTGGCGAGCATAAACGCAGAGGGAGAGAGAGAGACGCATACAAGCCGTCTCCAAGAGTTTTTTTCTTCAATATTTGCGAGCATTGGAGGAGTATTTGGCCAAATTCAAGGACCAGACATGACTTCAAGAGCTTTTCTTCCTTATCGTCAGCTTAGAGGTATAGGTGCCTTTTCTTTGTTTAAAATATTGTTTGTTTGGATCCTTCTATTAAACCCGCAACTGGGTTCTAACTCGAGTTCCAAAATGAACAAAGTTCGGTGGTTGTGCGTTTCTTTGAGATTTTTGAAATGAATATGCAAATGAGGGGACTCTTCTCAGATTCTTTTTACAAATAAATTATAATGACTGTTTCTTTTAACATTTATCCGTTAACAGATTTATGGGAATTTGAATTTTTCGAATTATCATCACTGGCTCATGAGTTCGGTTTACTTAAAGATTGTTGTTCCAGTTCTACTTGTGTTTTTCTTAGTATCTACAGAGAATTTTAAACTCACCATCATCTCATAGGAACTTTCCTGACTAACCATTCAATGTCTTCTTCGTAGTTTAGAATATCTATTAACAACATTTTGTTTTCGACCTTCTTTCAATGGTTTTCTGGATCTATTTCTTTCGTATAAAAGGTTCTTTTTTTCCTTGAAATGTGAAATTCTTGTTAAATCTTTTAGGGGAAGTGAAGCAGAAGAATGTAGTAATAGCAGATGGAAAGAGCAGAAGAGTTCTTCAAGATATTGGTAATTTTGTGACTGAAAGAGCCCCGCAGGCAAAGGTATTGTCCAGAAATCTCTCTCTATTTCTGCCTCAATTTTATTAATTCAAGAGTCTTTGCATTTTCAGAAATCAATCACCGCTGCTGTAAATGCTGCTGCTAATGGGAATGCAACTGGGAAAGGCGGTGCAGTAGCAAAGGTGGCAGCAGAGCAAAAGAAGGCAAGTGACAAGCCGAAACCTAAGGCAGTGATCGTGATAAGCTCTGATGAAAGTGACCAGAGAATATCAACAGAAGGTTCGTCAAAGAAGGAAGTCAAGACTTTCACTTCAGTCCTCACTACCCGAAGCAAGGTAATTTTGATCATTATTAAGGTTGTATGATTTGTTGATGTTGCTTGCTTCGCGTTCTTGTCCTTTACTGAATTTATTAATGCATAACCACAGGCTGCTAGTGGACTCACCAGCAAGCCAAGAGACACAATATCTGATATTGATGCAGCTGATACTGATAACGAATTGGCAGTTATGGAATATGTTGATGATATTTACAAGTTCTACAAACTCACAGAAGTAATGGGTCTTTTTATCTCTCTCTTCTCTTTTTCTCCGTATTTTTTCATTAACATGAATTTCTTGATTTAGAACGAGGGCCGAGTACATGAATACATGGATGCACAACCAGACATCAATGCAAAAATGAGATCAATCCTTGTGGACTGGTTGACAGAAGTTCATCGAAAATTCCAACTAATGCCAGAAACCCTCTATCTTACCATAAATATTGTTGATCGTTTCCTTTCTAAGGAAGTTGTACCGAGAAGGGAACTTCAGTTGGTTGGCATCAGCTCAATGCTGATTGCATGCAAGTACGAAGAGATTTGGGCACCAGAGGTATGGATAATATACATATGAATCACTACAATTGTTCTGTTCTTTTGTTTGGTTCTAACTTCATTTCAAATTTGGTTGTAAAAATTTCAGGTTAATGATTTTGTTTGCATATCAGACAATGCCTATGTGAGAGAACAGATCCTGGCCATGGAAAAAGCAATATTGGGAAAGCTGGAATGGCATTTAACTGTCCCTACACCATATGTTTTCCTGGTTCGATATATCAAGGCCTCAATTTCATCCGATAAGGAGGTATCCCTTTACAATATTGGATTCTTTTCAGACTTGTATTCGAAAGTTGAAAGTGATGAAGACCCAGATTAATTCATCAAGTTTTATATATATACATTGCAGTTTGAAAACATGGTGTTTTTTCTGGCTGAGCTTGGTCTGATGCAATATCCTACCATAATCTTGTACCGTCCATCAATGATTGCTGCATCAGCTGTTTATGCTGCTCGATGGACCCTCGGCAAGAGCCCTTTCTGGACTGAAACTTTAAAGCACCATACAGGCTACTCTGAAGATCAGCTAAAGGATTGTGCAAAGATGCTGGCAAAATTTCACTCTGCAGCTGCAGAGAGTAAGCTCAAGGCAGCGTACAAGAAATTCTCAAGCGGTAGATCGTGGTGCAGTGGCTCTTCTTACGCCAGCCAAAAACCTTTTGACTGAATCATATTGGGCGTAAGGATAATATGTTCTTGCCGCATTTAGCTGGTCTGTGTTGAGTTAGGATATTATGCAGTTGATGTGTCATATAATACCAGTTCTTTTGTATATTTTGGTGATGACACCATGCCATGTTTCTGTATGATGTCTCATCATTGTTATTATCCTTACAATCACTTAGAAGTGATTGTAAGGATAATGAATGATTTGTGGGACTTTGTGAAGTTGTGTTTGATCTAAAAATTTTATGTAAAACCCAGATCGGAGCTAAGGGAGCTTTTTGGGTCACAATTATAACTAGATATTATACAGTTGATGTGTCATATAATACCAGTTCTTGTGTATATTTTGGTGATGACATGCCATGTTTCTGTTATGATGTCTCATCATTGTTATTATCCTTACAATCACTTCTATGTGTAGAGCTGCACAAGATTTTAGGTTGGGTTGGTAGGTACCACTTGCCGTAGAAATATTATGCGCTTTTTGGATCACAATTATAACTACTCGAATAAAGAGCTAAGAAGTGGATACAGTCAGCTAGGTGGTGGTGTGTTGCGACAAAAAGCTAACATAAAATTCAACACTTTAAATCTATTAACTTTCACCTCCCATAGACATGGTGCCATTTTTTTTTTTTAACTTTTATAAGTAAAATCATAATAATAACAAAAAACAATTGTTACAGAAACCAGAAAAACAAATGTTTCTTTCTTACAAATAAGATTTTACAATAACAAAAAACAATTGTTTCATTTCTGTGTACACATTTAAAAATAAAAAAAAGAGATTGTTACCTTTCCTGTTGTTTTTCAGTTTAGTTTACTCCAGAAGTGGATTCAGTTCCATTTGTCCCTTTCCTGTTTCAGTATAAGCACCAAGTTGTTGTACGAATAGAGTAAGTGTTTTAAGCAAAATACATAAGCAGCAGAATGCTCGAGTTGCTCAGACAATAGAAGCAAGTACAAAGTTGCTGTGAAAGATGGAGTGCAGATGGGCTGTGAAGAATGGAGTCAACACTTGACTACTCAAGTTGACTCAGCAGTTGACGTGGAAGTTAAAGTTCAGCTGCTGAGGTGGAAAGTTTGATCATTAAAAAAAGAAGAAGGCAGGCTGTATTCTGGGCAAATAAAGCTCTTGCCCAAGTTGTTATGAATTAGTTAGGATATTTCCTTGAATCAAGGATGGAAAGACACGTGTAAATGATTAGTTTTGTAACTATAAAAGGAAGTAGTACTGCTCCTTTTACGGGTGTGTAAAAACAATGAAGCAAATTAATGAAAAACAGAATTCTGTTTCAGATTCAAAATTTTTCTCTATATTTTCTTAGTAACCAAACACAACTTGTTGCTTTCTTTATATGGTATCAAAGCTAGTTATGGCTAATGCCAATATCTCTGATGTTAATCTTCCTTCAAATAATCTTAACAACACATCAGGCACGACCTTTTCATTTCCTTCAACAGTCAAACTTACAAGAACCAATTATGTCATTTGGCATTCACAAGTCTTGATAGCCATTAAAGGAAACAACAAGCTTGAAGACTTTATCAATGGCAAGAAGAAGGCTCCAGAACAGAATGAAGAACACGATTCAGCATATGAATTATAGATGAGACATGATCAATCCTTATTAGGTTGGTTATTATCCACAATTCATGATTCAATACTAAGTCTTGTAATCTCTAGTCAAACTTCTAAACATCTATGGTTAACAGTTGAAAAACAGTTTGGTTTTGAATCTAAAGCTAGATCTGTTCAGTTAAAAAGAAAGTTAGCAACCATTAACAAAGGATCACTTTCGATGTCAGACTATTTCTTAAAGGTGAAAGGTCTAGTAGATGAGTTAACTACAACAGGTTGTCTAGTAGAAAATGATGAGTTTATTGAATATCTGGTGAATGGAGTAAATTCAGATTATGATCTAGTGGTTGTATTAATTACAAGTCAACTTGGTTCAATCAGTCTAGACAAGGCATATGCTATGCTTCTAAGTCAAGAAGATAGAGTGTTGTAGAATTCTGGAAACAAAAATGCAGATCAGAATAGTTTCTCAGCAAATTATGCTCAAAAGGCAAATAAAAGATAAGGTTTTAATGGAAATATAAAAAGAAATAGTTCATACAACAACAATGCCTATTGTAATGCTGGTTACTATAGTAATAGCAACTATAACAATGAAAATTCTGGTGGTTTTGGCAGAGGAAATCAACAAGGAAAAGGTAGGAATCAAAGTGCAGGAAGATTTAATCAATATGGTAGAGGAAATTTTTAGAGGTTAATTTGTCAGATTTGTGAAAAGCAAGGAAATCCTGCATCTAAATGCTATTATAGATATTACAAGGACTATGATTCAAAAAGTCAAGCTGGTTATGGTGGAAATAGTTCACACAACTACAACACTTAAGAACCAGGTGGTTCATTCAATATGGCTAGTAATAGATCAGCTTATATTACAACTCATGCTGATTAAGAAGGTCAGTTGGATCAAAACTGGTATCTGGATTTTGGAGCTACGCATCATTATCATATTAGTTAATGATAATGATGTACTTATTGAGTTTCATTCTCATGTGTGCCTTGTTAAGGACAAAAAGAAAGGGAAAGTGCTGCTCAAGGGTATTGCTGTAAGGGGGCTTTATAAGCTACTGTCAAAACCTTCTCTGAACAATTGGCCATCTGCTCATGTTCAATATTTTGTTTCTCAATCATTGTTAAATACACATCCTCTATCAATGTTGTCTTTCTGTTTCAATTATGAACATTGTTTTATAAATAAGGATCAGTATTGTGCAATTGATTCATCTGTCAATTCTGGTATTCAAAATAAGAATTCAGCTTGTAATGCTTTAGCTGTAGTGTCAAGTGTACAAAACAATTCAGATTATACTCTATGGCATAAAAGACTTGGTCATCCAAGTCCTGTTGTGTTAAAGAATGTAATCAATTCCTGTAGTCATGTTCTGCTGAAAAATACAGAAATCAAAGCTGAATTTTGTGATTTTTGTCAAATGGGAAAACTACACAAACTTCATTTTCCTTGTATAGGTATAAGAACCAAGAGCCCCTTAGATCTTGTTTACATTGATGTATAGGGACCTGCTTCATTCATCACTAGAGAAGGTTATAAGTATTACCTTAGTCTTGTTGATGACTATACTGGATTCAACTGGATGTTTCCTATGAAAAATAAATCTGAAGCTTTTAGCATTTTCAAACAGTATAAGACACTTGTTGAAAACAAACTAGACATATCCATTAAAATCCTTCAATCAGATTGGAGAGGAAAGTTCAAGTCCTTTACTTTTTTCTTGAGTTAAAAAGGCATTCAATTCAGACATCTTCGTCCTCATACACATCTTCAAAATGGTGTCATTGAAAGAAAGCATAGGCACTTATCAAAAACTGGTTTGTCACTACTTGTTCATGCTTTTATACCTCTTACATTTTTGTGGGATACCTTTAGCACAACCTTATACTTGATAAACAAGCTTTCCACAACTGTTCTTAATAACAAATCACCATTTGAAAAACTTTTTAGATACAAGCTTGATTACTCATTTCTAAGAGTCTTTAGTTGTACATGTTTCCCATATCTTAGGTCTTATCTTTCAAATAAACTTAATTTTCACACTGAAATAGCACTGATCACAAGGGCTACAAATGTTTGCATTCCTCTGGGAAAGTGTATTTTGCACTGCATATCACCTTCAATGAAAAAGATTTTCCCTATATCCAACTCTTTCCAACAGCTCACTTGAATTCTGAAAATTATAAGTGCCTATCTCCTTTTGAGTACACTGATGCATTTCATTTTACAACTTCCTCTAGTAATGAAACCCACATCACAACAACTTGTATAGCTGACAACACAGAATCCTTTCACAATGAGTCTCATAACCCGCACTCTATTGATAATTTCTCAAAACAATTAGTTCCTTTGCACATTAAACACCAGCTGCCAATGTTAACCCAACCATACAACCATTAACCCAAACTCTCACTCAAACTCAAACATCCAATATCCCTTCAGTTCACCCCATGAAAACTAGAGCAAAATCAGGTATTCACAAGCCAAAAATGTACCTAAGTAATGTGTTAAGTTTAGACAATACAGTTGAACCAAAGACAGTTGCTGAAGCCTTATAGAATAAAAATTGGATATCAACTATGAATGCTGAATATACAGCACTTATGAAGAATGATACATGGGAGCTTGTACCAGCAACAAAAGCACCTAAGGTTATAGACAATAAATAGGTGTTTAGGATAAAATACAATCCAAATGGCACTGTGGACAAATTCAAGGCAAGATTAGTGGCTAAGGGGTTTTTACAAACCCTAGGAATTGATTATTTTGATACTTTTAGTCCTATTGTTAACGCTTCAACAGTAAGAGTTGTGCTTAGCTTGGTTGTCATGCATTAATGGAAAATCAGACAAATTGATGTGAATAATGCCTTTCTAAATGGCAGTTTGACTGAATCTGTTTACATGAAGCAACCAATTGGGTTTGTTGATTCTACTCATCCTTCTTATGTGTGTAAGTTAAAAAAGGTTCTCTATGGTTTGAATAAGCTCTAAGGGCATGGTTTGATAAACTGAAAACAGCCTTGGTTCGATGGGGTTTCCATAATTCCAAATCTGATACTTCCTTGTTTATAAAGAGTGTTGCTAGAAAATTGATTCTTGTTTTAGTATATGTTAATGACATCCTCATCACTGGCCATGATTCCTCTATGCTAGAACAGTTCATTCACACTCTCAGCATCACTTTTGCCTTGAAAGATTTAGGAGAACTCAGTTACTTCCTTGGTATTGAAGTTCAGACAAGAAAGCATAGTTTGCATCTGTCTCAAACAAAGTATATCCAGGATTTACTCATCAAAGCTGGTATGATAGAGTGTAAAGGCAGTACTACACCCATGATTCTTAGTCAGAAACTACTTGCTCATACAGGTGAACCACTTGCTGATCCAACTAAATATAAGAGTATTATTGGTGCTCTTCAATATGCAACCTTGACAAAGCCTGAGCTGGCATTTTCAGTACATAAACTCAGTCAATTTTTAGCTTTACCCACCACTCAGCACTGGTAAGCTTGCAAGAGAGTCTTGAGGTATTTACAAGCTACTCCAACCTATGATCTTGAATTCACTAGGTTTGGTGATTTTCAGCTTGTAGGGTATGTAGATGCTGATTGGGGTAATGATCCCAATGACAGAAAAAGTATAAGTGGGTATTGTGTATATCTAGGCAATAACTTGGTCTCATGGTCTTCTAAAACACAAGCTGTTGTTTCCAAAAGTAGTACAAAGGCAGAATATAGGTCACTAGCCTCTGCATATACTAAAATTATGTGGTTACAATCCTTACTTCAAGAACTTCATATGACCTCTCGGCTTACACCTCTTCTTTGGTGTGACATCCAAAGTGCCCAAACATTGGCACAAAATTCAGTGTTTTACTCCCGCACAAAGCATATAGAGTTGGATGTCCACTTCAAAAGGGAGAAGATAGCTAATCAGTAAGTTGAAGTTCGTTATGTTCCTAGTTTTGATCAAATTGCAGATGTCCTCACTAAACCTTTGGTTTATGATCATTTTGCTGCTTTTCGAGCCAAGCTCAATGTCTCCCTTCGACCTTGAGCTTGAGGGGGGATGTTGCAGTATAAGTACTAAGTTGCTCACGAATGGAGTAAGTGTTTAAGCAAAATACATAAGCAGCAGAATGCTCAAGTTCCTCAGACAGTAGAAGCAAGTATAGAGTTGCTGTGAAAGATGGAGTACAGATGTGCTGTGAAGAGTAGCTGTGAAGAATGGAATCAACACTTGACTACTTAAGCTGACTCAGCAGCTGACGTGGAAGTTAAAGTTCAGCTGCTGAGGTGAAAAGTTTGATCAGTTAAAAGAAGAAGAAGGCAGGCTATATTCTGGGCAAATAAAGCTCCCGCCCAAGTTGTTATGAATTAGTTAGGATATTTCCTTGAATCAAGTATGGAAAGACACGTGTAAATGATTAGTTTTGTAACTATAAAAGGAAGCAGTACTGCTCCTTTACGGATGTGTAAAAACAATGAAGCAAATTAATGAAAAACATAATTCTGTTTCAGATTTAAAATTTTCCTCTGTATTTTCTTAGTAACCAAACACAACTTATTGCTTTCTTTATACTTTCTCACTTACAAGTACTGATATTTGCCACCTCATCGTCCACCTTGATCCTTCGTCCCACAGCAGGTCTTTTATCATTCTTTACCTGAACTTCCCCAACTCCAGTTGTCTCTCTATAAACTCCGAATTCTCCTTCCAAACTTCTCCATTAGCATAAACCTTCTTCAATCACAAACTTTACAAGCATTAAGGTCATCCGCTCTATGAACAGCTGATACGGCAATGAAGAAACTTGTTTCTCCCACTGGAACAGTGCCCAGTCGGTGTACAACTGTAATGGAATGGAGATTCCAGGATCATCTAGCCGATGAACATATAAACTTGATGCAACGTATTACCATTGGTTATACGATTCATACCTCAGCTCCACTACTATTTTGCCATCAAAGCTATACGTAAGTTATGTGCTTGGTCATGTCAATATGATTATTCTCTCCTGCAGCTATCTGTTTGGTGTATGTTTTAAGCATGATTATTTATATTTAAATATTTTTTAAAATTATTAATAAAAGTTATTCATTCAATATTATATTTTATAATTTTTATTGTTTTTATTCAAATATACTTAGTCATAAGTTATGTGCTTAATCATGTCAATATGATTATTCTATTCTTCGGCCATCTATTAGGTGTATGTTCTTAAAATATGATTATTTATATTTAGATACTATTAAAAATTAATAATATAAGTTATTCATTCAATTTTATGTTTTGTAATTTTGACTGCTTTTATTTAAATATTTTGAAATTCCTTTATTATTATATGTAATCTTAAACTTAATATATAATAGTTATATACAAGAGGATTAAAATTAATTATAATAATCTAAAATAATTCTTAGTCTAAATGAAGACTGAAGCTTAATTCAATAGACTATAAGTACGGTCCATTTGTATATTTTATACAATGATCTAATTCAAATCATTCTACGTGTTAACATAAAAAATAGAGACATTTTGTATAATGTTGATTATATAGGACTTGAGCATGATAAGATTAATTCTTTGTTAATCTTCATTAGTAAAGAGAATTTATTTTATTATAATATAATCATATACAGATTAATCTTAATTATAAGTGATTAATGAACTTCTATTCATTGAGTTATGTTTATTAGTCTACAAGAAAAAATTGTAAAATATTTTCAGTCAATTACTAAGTATTTTATAGATATAACAAAATGAATGATTGAAAATATTTGTCATAAATATGGAATTCACTTATTCTAAGAAATTAGTAAGTGATTCTAATCTTGAACATAATGAACGCTCAATTTTTTTTAAGGGTTAAAGAAAATAATAAATTTGTGAATCTTACAAATTAAATATTCAAAAGAGAATGATTGTGAGTCAATGATAAAGATGTAATTAGAGAAGTTAATAGATACTCGACCTAGCTCTAATTATGAACAGTTGTGGAGGATTGATCTACATGTAATGATTATTAAATAAATGAAGACAAATTTTTGAATATAATTTATCTATAAAATTAAGAGTCCAACTTTATATTTTTAGTGGAGAAATATAAAATTAATAAATAAAATCATATTGATTAAAGAATTTTAATCAAATAATTTAATTTATTAGAGCTTAATTTTATAGATTCATCAAGTCCTTATGCTGACTCTATAAAACACTAAAATTAGTTTAAGTTAATTGTTGGATCTAAAATATTAATTGTTCCAAGTTTAATTTGACTAAATTTATTATGACTAATTAATTAATTTTGTTGGCTTATGTTTAATTTGATTAAATTCATTATACTCAATCAATTATTAGCCCAATCCATATTAGTTATAGAGTTAAATAAATAATTAAATAATTTATTTAATTTACAGAATTATAAATTATTTAATTAGAGATAATATTAAATATTATCCTAATCCTTCTTGGGTAAGAATTTATCCTTTTAATTATCTAAATTAAAATAATATAAAGATATTATTTTATTCTAATCCTATAGAATAATGACACATACACTATAAAAAGAATGTTTATAGACTTTATTGAGAAAATAATTCCCAACATATGTAAAAAACGTTTGTGCTTCCCTTTGGGCTGATTTTTTTTAGAGAGAAAAAAAATTAAGAATACAAAATTAGATATCCATAATTAATCAATTCAAAACACATGAGTAATCTGTAGGTAAGAGATACAGTATGAAAGATTTGTTAGTATTGAAGAAGAAAATCCATTGAAAATTCGTGATTAAAGTTTTTTTCTTATACCCTTTTATTATTAAATTAAAATAGACATAACAAAATTTTTAAAATCGTTCCTCTACCATCATTGTTCAATCCTTTGTGATATTTTGGGCCATGAATATTTTGTTTAACTTATATAACAAAACTATATTTGGAAATTTTAGGATCCAATAAAAAGTATATATGTTGCTTCGATGTAGAAATAAAAGATAACTCCAATGACGGTGTTGCATTGTCATGTAAAGAAAAGGTTGGTGTTCACTAGTTCATATAACTCCCTAAAATAAGTACTATGCCTATAGCATGACGGGTATTATGAAGGATAATTAAATTAAATGCTAAGGTAATGATGTGGTTAACAATGATAATTATAAGGCTCAAAGGGGATAACTAGGGTTAAAAACATACGTTGGTTGGCTTGAAAGGCTCAATCGATCTAAAGATGACCTAAATTTATTTTTTAGATTATGTGTGCCTTAGGTTTTTGCCTCAAGTAATACTCAAACAAGTTCTAAAATATTTTCGAGACCCTAAGTGTTTTTGTTATGTATAAACGTCTTCTAAGTAAGCAAATTAACTACATCTACATGCTCAATAGTTCAAGCAATCACAAAATAAGGCCGAACTTGTCCTTAGATTAAACATGCAGACAATTATAACATTTATTGTTTCTAAAAAAAATGTAACAATTAAAACCATGTTTTCTATTTTATATCATTGACTATTAATTATTCAACTAACTCAAGACTAACAATGAAATAAAAAAAAATTAGCATGCAAAACAAACACATCAAAAAATAGCAGTAAAAAAGGGTAAGCATGACAAGACGCAGTAAATAAACACCAATAAGTATAATTAAAGTTGACATTATCCTCAATGGCAAGGATAAGAATAAGAAAAATAAACTTCCTTGGTAGATGATGGCTTAGTGCAATAGTTCTCAGATCTTGAGGCCAAAATTGTTACTAGAGTTGGTGCTTAAAGCCCTTAAGTGATGCCTTTCAAAATTTGAAATTTGGATTCCCACTTTTGAACTTTGTTGTTTGATGTGGAATTCTTGGTTAATTTAGTGTTTAGAGTGTTTAGGTTTAAGTAAGGAAAGTGAAGAAGTATTCTAAGGTGTTTAAGAAGAAATAGGGGAGTATTTAGGAGGGGTTAATCAAGTGGCACCATAGCCTGGACTTAGGGTGTCGCAATGATAGGTTTAATATATATTTTTCTTCAAACTTAGTATTTGTTCGTTTAATTGAAATTATTTGGATATTTATGCAATTTATTGCTTAATTTATAGGTTTCTAAATATTTAGAGCAAAGATACTAGAAATCGGACAAAAACAAAGAAGAAATCAAGAAAATGGGCCATTGCTGCGACACTTAAAAAATCAATGCTGTAACGCCCAAGTTAATGACTCCAGCACTGTAACACTTAAAAATAAAAAGCCATGGTTCTCATTCAAATCTAGAAGAGTAGATTTCCAAGTCTCAATACCATGACATTCAAAAATCCAATGATATGGTGCTTAAGTCAAAAGGCTCAACGCTGCAATACTCTAAAAGTTAGCACCGCGGCACCCGTGAAATAAAGAGAAAATCAAAGGACAGTTAATCAAACTTAAACTCAGACTAACCCTATTTGAAGTCAAGAACTCTATAAGTAAGAGCCTTTAGAAGCTAAAGAAAGACATACACAAGCATGAGCAAAGAGTAAAAATAATTTTTCAACAGAGATTAGAGCAAAGTTTAGAGATTGAAGAGAAGATTGTGCTGCAAGTTAGAGAAAGAAAGTGAAGATCTAGGGCTTCCAACCTTGTTTACTCTCTTTCTTTTGTTAGTATCTTTTTTTTCTCCATGATGTCTTTAATATATGTCCTAGTACTATTTATTCAACATGAACTAACTTTTTATATTTAGGGTTACAACTTTTAAACTCAATATGTAATTGAATTTAGTTTTCTCTCTTATTTTATGAGCTTAATAATTGAATTGTTCAATCTATCTATGCTTAATTCTTCCTTTATAATTGACCAAAATTTAGATTATTTTAGGAACCATAATGAACTTAACAAAGGGATTTGTATTTAGCCTATAGTAGATTGATATATAATCATAGCATAACAGTTCTAAGTTTCATGTAGAATAGATATATACCTACATGGTATTTATGGTATTTATAGATCAGTTCTTAATCAGTTTTATTCTTATCTGATTACTATAGACATATAAGTAATTATTAAGATAAGATAATCACTTGACCATCGACAGAGACTTGTGATAAGATTAGAGATCTAGTCAATAATTCATAATTAAGGGATTAGAATAAGAGAGTAACTAGTTCAAGTAAAGTATTGAAGGATAAGTTGTAACCCTAGGTTCTTTCTTTATTGGTAAGTCAACCCTTATTTTACTTTAGTTCTGTCTTGATTAGTTTAGTTTAGAATGGATTAATTTGAATTCAATTTTGTTTTGTTTGGATAAAAGTGAGAAGTTCTAATTATAGTACTTAGTAAAGAATAAGCTAAAAGGTTTATGTGGGAATGATACTTGACTCACTCTATATTACTTATTGCGTTAACATGCACTTGTATTTTAGTTTAATAAACCCACAACACGTGGCATTACAACCTAGAATTTTTTTTATCATATTTTTCAGATGTTGGCACCGCGACTTGGCCTTCTTGGGGGCTTTAGTGCCATCTTATTGCCAAGGCTTTAAAATTGCTTCAGTATTGGTGCCCCGGCTTGAGCTTCCTTAGGCTCTGGCTTAGAGATTTTATTTCAACTCTTTTTTATGCTTTGTGAAGTACCAACTTGTTGTTTTAACACTCTACAAGAAATAAAAAAAACATTAAAAGTAAAGATTAAAATTAAAAATTCACTTGGGTTGCCTCCAAAGAAGTGCTCTTAACATCTTTGGTTTAACATCTTTTGGATTCATTGTGGTTTAAATTGTACGTTGTAGGCATTTCGCCCATAGAATGCTCCTCGGTGCTTTGGTGTATGCTTAATAGCCTTGTTAATCTCTTTCCGTGGTTTTCGAAGATCTATAAGATGATCTTCGAAAAGCAGCCTAATTTCTTGTCTTGAAAAAGTTTTAATCTTGACCAGAAGAATGAACCTCGTTGATTGATATTTGATTGCTTTTCTATGATAATCTTGCCATGCCTTATCTTTTTCTTTGATCAGTGTATATTTGCTTTTTCATGAGCTTTGTCCTTCAAATTTGAGGGCCATTGTTCTACATCCAGATGCATAATGTCTATCCTCAAACATTCTTCAGAGTCATTTGGCAAGTTCATTTCTTTGAAGACTTTAAATTTTACTTCTTTATCTTGCACTTACATCTTCAATTCTCTTTTTTCATGTTGATTAGAGCTTTCTTGGTAGCTAGAAATGGTCGACTAAGAATTATCTAGATTTTTTAGTCTTCCTCCATGTTAAGAACAACAAAATCCACTAGAAGGATGAACTTATAGACCTTCACTTAGAAATCTTCAGTGACTCCCTTCGTATAAGTGAGAGATCGGTTCACTATTTACAAGGGAAATTGTGGTAGGCTTCACCTTTCCAAAGTCCTAGATTCTGAAAAATGGACAACAACATTAGATTAATGCTGGCACCAAAATTGCATAAGGCATTCTCAAATTTTAAATCTCCAATAATGTATAAGATTATGAAATCATAGGATCCTTCAATTTTTGTGTCAACTTTCTTTAAAGAATTATACTACATTACTCTGTTAGCTTCACCATCTCATAATACTCTAACTTTCTTTTCTTTGATATCAACTTCTTTGTGAATTTTACATTGTTCCACATTTACTCTAATGCATTAGTAAAAGGGATAGTTATATGAATCTTCTTGAAGATCTCAATGAATTTGGAGAATTAAGCATCCAATTTCTATAGAGTGGTAATTATATAAGGGTTATTTGAAGAAGAAAAAAATAGAGTTGGGCTTTGGATTCATATTTTTTTATTTTGGTTCAACTTCCTTTCCCTTTACATTTATTTGGCTTCAGATCCTCTAATTTTTTCCCACTCTTAAGAGTGTTGTCCTTGTAATGCTCCCTTAGGTTGGGCTTCGTGTCACTTGGGAACATTTCAAAAGATTGGCCCTTGATTGAATTTGTAAGTTGTCAAACTTACACCTCAAGAGACTTTATTGTAGCACTCATTTAATTCTAAGTGTCTTTGTACTATCAAGTTGTGGCTCATCTTTGTTAAATCTATCATTTATCTCCACAATGTAGGTACTCAATATTCTAATGATAGCTTCTTCTCAGTTATCAGTTGATCAAACCCCGATGGAGGTTATAGTGCATTCCTTGAATTACCATATACAAAATTCTCATGATTACGAAGTCTTGGATGGTAATATATAGACAAGTTGGTTCGTATGTTGTTGCTCTAGTAATTAGAATTCCAATTATTGAAATATTGAACTTTCCCTTACCGGTATAAAACACTCTAGCTATCATAGCTGAATCCTTGCTTGATAAAGACTCTCTAGCTTTTAATGCAAAAATTTGGTTGGTTAAGGCTAAAACTTTCGCTGAAAGTGCTACAATATGGTCAACTTTATACACTTTGACGACCTTCTTTACAATAAACCTCCCATTAGGCCATTGATATTTATTAGACACTATATCTTCCAACAACAATTAAGCTTTATTGGCTATTTTGGATAGTAAATACCACTGGCTGTCGCATCTATAATTATTCTAGTTTGTCCACTTAACCTATTGTAGAATAGTTAAATTTTGAATCAATCTTGGTATCCATGTTGGGGGGTACTTCCGAATAAGATCTTTAAACTGCTCTCACACTTCATAAAGAGGCTTAAAATCCATTTAGCACAATTATAAGATTTCTTCTTAAAGTTGAGCATTCTTTGATGAAGGAAATAACTTAGTGAGAAATTTATGCGTCAACTCCTCCCATGTTGTTATGCTACCAAGTTGCAAGGATTGAGTCAACACCTTTCCCAGTCCCTCAGAGAGAAAGGAAACAAGTGCAATAGAATGATGTCTTTGGATACTCCATTCATCTTAATAGTGTCAAAAATCTCCAAAACATGGCAAGATAAATATTAGGATCTTCACTTGGTAATCCCCTATATTGATTCTATTGCACCATACTAATGAGAGCTGACTTCAATTTAAATTGTTGGCATTGATTCCTTAACAATAGATCCTCGAATAATTGTCATTAACCATGGGCTTGAAATAATCTCGCAAGGCCCGTGGTTGTTAGTTGTTACATTCTTCAACCATAGCTTGGGCTTGGATTCTTAGTTCTAAGCCTCCATAAAGTATACTCCACTTTTGAATCAATCAATAAAAACTCCAAGTGACAAGCTTTTTGCAGATACCTTCAAAACAACTAAATTAACCTAAACTTAATAAATTTGTTTTTTAAAAAAAAAAGTCTAAATTAAGATCAAGTCGCTTAACCATAATATTTACTCGAACTCAAAAACTACAATGCCCAGCAATGGTGCCAAAAACGTGTTAGCATGATTTGACACATGCATATATAAAACTACAAGTGCACGGGTTGTGAGAAAGTAATAAAGTGATGAATGAGTATTATCCTATGAGGATTGATCTTTTAAATTAGTGCTAAGTATTTTGGGTGTTCACAACTTAATTGTAACTCAGCTACTAAATTCTAAGTCAATTGTGCAAATTAATGAAAATTAAAGTAAATAAACTAACAAATTGACAATCTCAGGAGATGAGGAATCTATAATAAAATGGTTATTGTAGTAACCAGTATCCACGACTGGTAAGAATAAGTATTTATATATGTATAAATATACGTATTTTATTTGTATGTTGGTGATACTTGAATTATATATTGTTATTAGTAATATTTTTATAGGTTAAGGATATACGATTAGTATTGGGTTTATTTGTATGACTTTAGATTTATTTTAGGGACCAAATTGTTATACTTTGAAAGTTTTGGGGGCAAATTCGTAAATATCAAAAATTAGCCTCTTAGTATAAAAATACACTTTTAAACCCTAATTTACCATTTTTAGGTCGAGCTACCCATTTTAAGAGAGAGAAGAGAGAAATAGAGGAGAGAGAAAGAGGAGAAGAAGAAAAAAAAGAAGAAGAAATTGGAAATTTGAATTTCAAGAGGTATATCATACATATTTCTCAATTTATTGGTATTAATTAAGTTAATTCCTTTAAGTTTTGATTTCTGAAAATATGTATAATTGAGGATTTGTTTTTTATTTCGTAAGATCATATGAGAATTGATGATGATCTATAAGATAGTTTGATAAATCATGATGAATTATGGAATTTCTGCTGGATAACCTCTTGATCTAGGAATTTTATAAATTGTTGTGATTCGATTCTGGTTTTGAATTTTGAGTATATGAAATTAGACATGTTTAGGATCATCTGAGACTTTGAATCGACTGAAAATCTCGGAAATTGAATTTGTAGTGAATTTACCAAAATGACCCTGGAATTCTGGAAATTTCCTGTGTAAACAGTATAATACAGTGAAAAATAATTTTTGATCTGTTGAATGATCTTTAAAAATTACGAATTTGTGGAATATGATAATTTTATATGTCTAATATGATATACTCGGAATTGAGAATTTGGATCAATGTGGTTGAAGTGTTATGAATTTCTAAAGTGTATCAGCTCATTGTAGTATTTGATTAACAGATTTTTAAAGTTATGAAATAAAATAGTTTTAAAATACTTTTGGCAGTTATTTGGAAGCCAAATATTTATCATGGACTGAGATATGTGTCAAGAGTAATTATGTGATAGTTTTATAATTTTTGAGTTAGTATATGATTTTATAAAATTAGGAGATTGAATACTGTTCAGTAAGTATCTTGATCCTGTTAGGTTTGTAGTTTGGATTCGATGGTGTGTATGGAATGGATTGTGTAGGAATTTTGATATAATATTCATATATAAGAAGTATATATGAGTCAAGAATGATATATTCTGATTTCGGAGTAATTGGACATCATTTGATGTATTAGAAATTTTTGTTAAGTGTAAGTGGTCAGAATGACAGGTTTTGAGAAACCAAATATTTAGACCAATTTGATGTGATAAATGCATTGTGTATAATTTTGTAAGCTATTTAAAGTATTTTGTGTGAATTGTGAGGCTTATGAAAGGATTAATCTCCATTGATAGGTTAAGGAGATTTAAGCCTTGTAGCTGAAAGTGTTCAGAGGTAAGTATACTAGACTTTTTACTGAAATCACAATAAACATAGTAATTGTTTTGTATGATTTTGCAAATGGGGTTAAGAATATGTTTATGTTATGTCAAAGTATATTTTGATATGAAATATGAATATATGTTTCTGAATGTGAGCATTGACATTGAGCATGGACATACATGTGTTTTTGTAAGTGAGCTTTCAAAATAAGATGTGTTTAATAAAGAAAGCTTTTGAAGTGTAATATGTCCATGAGAAATATTTTGTATTTTGAGGGTACTTGAACTCACTGTTAACTTAGTAGGCATTTTATGTGATTTGTGGAGCCTTTATGTGTGGCCTTTCCTTTGGGATGGGTATATGTTATGTGTTCCGTATGTAGGGAGGATCCTATTGGTACCTAAAGGAAGAGTGAGTCATCACATTCGTGTGGTGGCGTATTGGTGCATGTGAGAGGACTCACCGATGATCAGGGTGAGGGTTTGGCTTTTACCTTCGGGCATAAGCATTATATATGTGTTATTCAAGACCTCACTTGTACTATTCCTCTCATACGGTATGTCACCTACGAGTGACATTTGGCTCATTATGTGATATGTGATATGTAAGTCCTACTAAGTAGTAGTCGAGTAATGGTATTCCTATTATGTGTTTTGAAAGAATGTGTAAGCGCTTACATGATATGTGATTTGATAAGATTATGATTTTGATTGATCACAGCATATCATACATATGCATTGTGTACATATATGTATTTGTATTTGATGTATGAAAAACTAATATGCTTACTGAGTTTTATACTCATTATAGTTTATGGTGATTTCAGGTAAATAAGGTGCATGTGTGCTTAGCGGATTTGGCAAGGCTTCTGCTGTTCCTTGGGTTCCCTAAGTTGCTAGGTTGTTGTGTGTTTCATTTGGGGACACATGGGATAGGATATTTGGTTTGTCCCTATTGAATAAATACTTATGTATTATTTCATTGTGTGTGGATTGGATTTGGTTTAAGTTTTATAAAGTGTGGTTATTGGATGATTTTAAGTAAGAATTTGCAATGGATATATTCTGGGCTCCCGGTAACAAAGTTGCTACTGGTGACGTAGTAGAGTGTTAATCTCTGAGAAAACTCTGCGTATCTCCGGTTTAATAATTGTCCCAGTCATAATTCAATTGCTATAATTCTGAAAGAAATTAAAATGAATGTTTAAATATTGTCAAGAGAAGTTTATATTTATATGTTAGGTTATGGTTGATTTTAGCGTTGAACTTACTAGCAACTTGCTAAGGATTTCTGTGTTGAATGAAAGTTGAAAATTTTGTGTAATATTATTTATGAGTGCACATGCAGTGAATGAATGTAAGTGATGTCGTGTGTCGGATCTTTTGGGTCTGGGGCGTGACAGTTATAGAGTCTTAATTTCATTATATATTTTCTATATTCTTCATATTTAGTGAATATTAACTAATCTTGTTAATTCATTAATCAAATGGGTCAATAATAATCTCATTACCTCTCCCGAGAGTTAAATGAGATCATAAGCATATTGTTTCAAGTATATTTTTATCTAACTTGTCTATCTATACAATCATTAAGCAACACTTATAGTGATTGCCTAAGTGCTGTTAGTCTCTCAATTCAATAACAACTAAGGCCATGCTTCCTAGATCCAATCAATGGATAAATCTCTCCTAATCATTAAAACCCAAAAATTTAGAACAACTAATTCATTTTCCAACAAATTAGAAGTACTAAGTACAGAGAAGTATAAATGAATTAAACAAGACTCTATTAATAATCAATTGAATCATCCAAATATAGTATTATAGAGCTATATTAAGGCCCTAAAAAGCCAATCATAGATTAACACAAAACCAAGATTATCCAAAAATTTATAAGTGTAAAATTGTTTAAACAAACAATATCTATAAATATAAACTCCTAATCAAAGAGAACAAGAAAGGAAAAAGAAGAAACTACATTAGAGATGTCCTTTAAGGGTTTTAATTTTCAACAATCTTCAAGATTCTTTAAGATTTCTAGCTTCCAAATGTCTATCTCTCTTTTAAATGTCTATTTCTCTCTCCTAATTTTGTGCTATCTTCCTCCATTTCAAATGAGGTCTTTGGTATTCTTTTTATAAGTTTTAAGTTGGACCAAGAAATTAGGGCATAAAACCCTAGGTTAATAGTACTACTAATAACGTCGTTGTTTAGGTTTATCGGGACTGCGGTACGGCATTGAATTAGGGCAGGGTCGCAGCCCTAATGTTCTACCAAAATTAGAGCTGCGACCTAAGTGGATTAAGGTCGCAGCCCTAACTCTCTGGTTGCATATGTTTTGCTTGCTCCAAGGCCATGACTTGGCTTTTGGGGCTGCGACTTAGGCCTTGTGAAATGACATTTTTATCCTATTTTTTTCATTCCTTGCTCTTTCTGTTGCACCACTTTTTTAAACATACCAAATAACAATAAAAGAATAAAAAGACATATATTCATACTCAAAATAGGTAAATATATAGTTATGAGAGTCGATGTATGATAATAAAAAATGCACTCATCAATTACTACCTTACGAATCTGCCTAACATATCTATATTTTAGAAGATCCACCTTAAGAGTAGGTTAGTCATCATAATAATGGTGTTAGACTATCAATTACTTAGCTTCTAAGGCCTTGGCCATTATCATTCCTTCAATCATCAATTGACATTCGACCTCATTGTTTAATGCTTTAGAGATAAATTTTAGTGCATAACTCACCCCTATGCCTTCTAGACTGATTAGGATGACTCTTGCTCTACTACCCTGAGTATTTGAGGCTCCATCTACATACATAGTCAATGAGACCATAATAAGGTGTTAATCGGGTTTCTATTCTCCTTATCTAAACCCTCTTGGTTAATGGTGAATTCAACCATGAAGTTGGTAATGACTTGTGCCTTAATGAAAGGGTGGAGATTTTAAATAATGTCAAACTTACTTAGTTCATATGACCACCTTATTAGTTTTTCTAACATATCTATCTTTTATGGAATCTACCTCAAAGGTAGGTTATTAACACAATTATGGTGTAAGGTTGAAGGTAAAGGTATAGCTTCCTAATTGAGACAACTAAAACCAAAACAAATTTCTTAGTCTATGGGCACCTCTTCTCTATACTAACTAGAGCTATGGTAACAAAGTAGATTAATTTTTAAGTTCTATCAGCCTCCTTCCTGACTAACACTGAGTTAGTGACGATTCCAAACATGACTAGATATAAAGAGAGCATACTTGAGGGTCCAAGTCATACTCTTTCTAGCCTTTAAAACTTTAAAGAATGGCTGGTAATGGTTAGTAGCCTTAAAATGAATCTGTTTAATGCAACCAATTTTTATGCTAGGCTCTGGACATCCTAGATTATATTTGGTGCCTTCATTTTCCTTTTGGCTTTAATCTTCATAAGGCTGGTCTCAATTGGTTTTTTTTGCATAATAAACCTAAGGCCAACTAACCATTGGTCACCCTAAAAGCATATGTTTCTAGATTCAGCTTCTTGTTATATTTCCTTAGCATTTCGAACATTCCTTTGAGATTTGAGACAAGGTTAGTGGCAAGTACTAACTTAGTTATCATGTCATTAACATAGACCTCTATGGTATTCCTAATTTGATTCTTGAAAGCTTGTTCACCAAAGGATGGTAAGTAGCTCCGGCATTCTTAAGGTCGAAGGGCATTGCTTTTTAGTAGCATAAGCCTTTATTAGTGTTGAAGGCTATTTACTTCTAGTGATGGCCGTACATTCCTAATCTGATGGTAGTCTAAGAACACATTTATAAAAGCTCAGGAGCTCATGCTCTAACATTGCATCAACTAGCTGGTCAATTTAGGGAAAAGGGAAATTGTCCTTAAGACAAGCCTTATTAAAGTTCGTGAAATATACATTCATGTACCACTTCTAATTTAACTTCTTAAACAACACTATATTAAAATACCATTCTAAAGATTGAGCCTCTCAAATGAAATTGGCACTAAGTAACTTGTCTACCTCTGCTTCTATTTTTCTTGATTAAACAGACTAATCTTTTGTTTGATTGGCTTATAGACAACCTGTGAAAAGTTATCCTTGAATCAACTCCAAGCATGTTCTTATAAAACCAAGCTAATAGATCATCATACTCTTTAAGGAATGTGATCAAGGCTCATTTGATCTCTTTTAACATTAAGAAACCTATCTTAATAATCCTAGTTAGGTAATTTACTGAGATAGGAATTGAGCTAAACTCTTCACTAGGTTCTCTCCTCTTTTCTTCTCTTCCCTTTTTTCTCTCAGATCTAAAATGTTATCTAGTAACAAGGCTTGACTAAGTAACATTTTCTAGCTATTTGCTACTTACTTTTAATAGTGACGATCTCACCATTGACCGAGATCTTTATTGCTAAGTGGTACATAGAGACAATAACTCAAATTACAAATAAACTCAAGATCACATTATAAGTACTTGGCTAGCTTATTACTAAAAAATCAATCATGTAGACCATTAAGTTTAGAGATTCACCAATAAAGACAAGTAAAGTGATGAATTTAAGGAACATCACAATATGCCTTGTGAATCCCACCAAAGGAGTAAAGACAAACATTAACCTTGGGACTTAATCCACATTTTTTTTATGTGCATCCTTCTAGATAACCTCTATTGAGCTCTTAGTGTCAACCACACTGGAGCCAATCTTGAAGGTTACCATTAGTGCATTATCATGATGGAACACTATGTCCCTACAATCGTGCTTTGTAAATAGGATGGACATGCATGAGAAAATTAGATCAGGAGGAATAGGTATGCAATAAAGATTTGCATTCCTTCCACAACACTCTCCGTGTTTTCTCAAGTATAACTCCTCATTGCCTTTTGAAGGCCCCCGCCCTAGTTGAGTCGCCCAAGATGATAACCTTAGAGCCTTACTTTAAAGTAGCTTTCTTGATGCCATCACTCTTAGTCTTTTCTTTCTACTTAATGCTTGATTCCTTAAGCACTTCTCACCTTACAAAAGAACTCCTTTAGCAAATTGTTTTGATTAATGCCTTAATTTGCTCATAAGTTTAAAAACCTTAATAGTATTATAGCCATACCCCTCATGGAAGTTACATTACCTCCATTTACTTCTTTAATCTAGACTTTCTCTTATGGCAATAGGTTTTTGAAGCCATCCTTTATTTTTAAGGGCAAAAAGTATATTCTTCTTTGAGGTGTTTAGCGAACTAAAGGATAAGGAACTATGAGACTTCCAAAGTCTATTTTAGGTTCTACGGATTAAAGTTAGGTGGTAGAGAGTTAGCAACGTCTATTGTTAAGGTTGTGCCTACGTGTCATCCCAGTTTTGTATGAATATTTGATATCTATATAGAGTACATTTTGATATATCGCTAATTACCTTTCAATTATATGGTTTAATGCTTGTTACGCTATAGACTTTGTTTTATCTGAAGGAGTTTAGATACAGTCTAAACGAGTTTAGACCGGTGTTGAGAGTTAGCAAATATTTCAAGAGTTTGAGCATTGTTTGTAACGGGACAAAGACCTCAGAATATGCTAATAATGATATAGTTGCAAGAGTTGTAATAGGTTACTAGGATATGTCATTATGCAAGCATGTTCTCAAATAAATAGTTCCTGGTCTATTTTTACTAACGCAGGTCTGTTAGTAGATCCTATTAATTATATAGATCAGTGTATGTCTATATCTGTAGGGTACAGTTAGTTATTCCTAGTTAACCAGGATCTTGGAGATTGTACAGGCATATGGGTATTCAGTTAGGACTGAGTACTGAGCAAACTCATGAGGACCCCAATAGACATCCTATGTTGCCGTCAATAGAAGGTCCTCTCGAGTTGAGTAGTATACATGGTCCTCTGATCTGAGCACCATGGTGGGCTTGTGAGTGATCCACCATTTTGTGGTTCCATGCATGTTAGAGACCTTTCATGGTCTGACTGTTGTGTGTTTTCTATAACACAAATTAGCGCAAGTGCACGTTGTCGCAACAAGTAATATATGATGAGAAAAGTGTCGATCCCACAGAGAATGATTTATCTTTTCTAGTTTAAGTACTGAAATGGTGTCTTTCTACTATTATCCAGAAAATGATTTAATGTATGATATTAAACTACTCAAGTAAAAGAACAACTTAATTATGCTAAGTGATAAACTAAATTACCAATAAGTTAAATTCAATATGAGAAATCCTAGGATTACAAACTATCCCCCATTATGCAAATAAATTCAGCAGAATCTCTTTGATGTTTATTGGTTCTCAACTTGATATATTGACCAAAACACTCAACACATCACAAGCCTCTTTTGCAGGTCAAGTGAATCTATTCCATCCAATCAAATATCTATATGTCTATGATAAATAAATTGAACAAAATTCATTAAGCACAAGTTTTATGAGCCATACATGCCTTATAAGTATATGTCTATCTCATATGAAACTCAAGTGTACTACACTATGATCATGCATCAATATGCTTAAGACTAAATACCTAAATGCCTTTGTCAAGTTTATTTAAGCATTTCTAGATCAATTTAACTACTAGCCAAGTAATCAAATAGCATTACACACAAGCACAATGAATATATCAAAAGCTGAATTAATACCATAAAAGAGAGAGCTAAAAATCCATCACAAATGAGTTCAAGGATGTAATCCTAGATGAACGAAATTAGCTCATCATTAAACTACACAATCTTGAAGCTAATTCCATCAATACATGTAAACTAAACATCTTACAACAAGTAAAGAATCAAAGAAAAGAAGACATCCCTGTCAAATGTCTTTGAAGTTGAAGCTTGCTTTCCTCCTCTTTGATTTCTCCAAACTTAGAAGTTAGGTGTTTCTTTGTGTTTCTAGCTGCTGTCCCAACTAGAGTCCTCTCTCAAAATGTAAGTTTTGAGCAAATAAATAGGTAAGAGCACGGAATTAGGGCGCATTTTGGGTTGCTTTTGGGTTTCCTGATTTTCAGGAACCTGTCAAAACTTGTTGCCCAGGTCCCGGCGCCGCGGCGCTGTGATTTGGGGCTGCGGCGCCCACTTTCTGCAATCGGCGGCGCGGCGCTGAAATCCAGCGCTGCACTGTTGCTACAGTGGTACTGTAGCAGTGTACTGTATTTTTGCTCTGTAGCAGTGTACTGTAGCAGTGTACTGTAGCACTGCCTCCATTCGTATTTTTATCTCTAATGCTCCGATTTGCGTCCGTTTTCCGGTATTTTTGCTCCGATAATGCTTCAACCTATAAAACAACATTAATACGCATAAATAGCCCAATTATTGAGATAAATTGAACAAATATCAAGTTAGGAAGATAAAATAGTTTATACAATTACGCCTTATCAAATACCCCCAAACTTAAATACTTGCTCGTCCTCGAGTAAGAGGGCACACACACCACACTAACAATGAAAACAATCCATAAAAAGATATAAAACATTGGGTCGGCAAAAAATTAGTAATTTGTCTCAAAAATTTCTCATGACTATTATCCTAAAGGAAATTCTAAATATCATAACCGTTCAACATGTTAATCCAACACTTATTCAAACCCATAAGTGACCTACTTGGTGTGTGTGTGTGAATAGCTAAAATCATTAGTAGCTAAAATCATAACCGTTCAACATGTTAATCCAACACTTTTTTTATTTTTATTTTTTTTACATATAAATCACTATACCCCCAAACTTAAGCTTTTCATATTTGAACAACCAACATTTATAACCAAACTCGTAGCTCTTCTTTAATTCACCCCTTCATTTATAAATGTCACACAACTCTTTAAAAGAAGTGCTATACTTATGGCGTGATGGGTACTATGAAGGATAATAAAAGTAAAGGCTAAGGTAATGATATAGTTAGCAAGGAAAAATGATAATTAGGCTCAACGGGGGTGACTACGGTCAAAATTATACATAGGTTGGCTTGAAAGGCTCAATCGGTCCAAAAATGGCCTAAAATCATATCCCTAATTATGTATGCCCTAGGATTTCGCCTTGAGTGATGCTCAAACAAGTTCTAGCGTGTTCTTGAGACCATATTTATTCTTGTAGTGCATAAAAGTCTTCTAAGTAAGCATAAAACTAAATAATTCTAACTATGTGCTCGAAATATCAAGTGGTCACAAAGTGAAGCTGAACTTGTCCTAAATTACCAAGTAAACAATCACAACATTCATTGTTTCCCAAAGAACATAGCATTTGAAATCATGTTTCTATTTCATATCATTGACTATTAATCATTCAACCAACCCACAACTGAACACTAAAATGAAAGAAAACAAACAAAACAAAAAAAATTATGCAAAGATATTTTTTATCTCTAATGCTCCGATTTGCGTCCGTTTTCCGGTATTTTTGCTCCGATAATGCTTCAACCTATAAAACAACATTAATACGCATAAATAGCCCAATTATTGAGATAAATTGAACAAATATCAAGTTAGGAAGATAAAATAGTTTATACAATTACGCCTTATCACTGACCCCTGGGTGTCACTGGGTATGGTCCGATGCTTATGGAGCCTGGCGCATGCAGATATAGGATCCATCATCTCTTATAAAGAGTGATATATCTAAATGCTCCAAGACAATATCTCAAGTAAGTTTTATGGCCGTAAGCAGTTAACCCGGAAAGGTATTTCCATGGGTTAAACAATATGGCAAAGAGTTTTGCTCATATTGTTCAATTGAGATACCATTCTGGAGATAGGTTTATGGATGAGCATATAGAGATTTAACAATGTGAATCTTTATCCCCGTACATCCAAGATATATATAATGGAAAGACTATACGTATGCATTGTAACCTCAACTTGTATGGTTCAACATGTCAATTTGTAATATTCGTGACATGTGCGTAGACCTAGGGAGTCCTGCGATATGGAGTATACTCGTTGTGCACTGGGGCAGAGTACTGGATTAAATTGTTTAATCCAGTAATATCTAACGTAACTGTGGAAATGTGTGCATGTGTGTATTTAAGAGTTAAATATAATAATTAGTCAATAATTGTTATTCACTAATTGTAAAATGTCATGTGACGCATGTGAACCCTCGGTTGAGTTTACCCAAGTATGAGATTTGGTGGAACCCGCTAAGAGGTATACTTGGTAACTATTCATGAGGGGTAAAATGATCATGTCACACTTTAATTATTTAAATATTAAATAATCAAATATCTCTAATATTATATATTATTTTATAATATTGTATTTATAATAATATAATATATATAATGCATGATAGTTGTCATGCATTATATATATAATATTATTTTTTTTATTTGCCAACAATACATGTTTTATCTATATTATATTGTGATAATATTTTTTAATTGTTAAGAGATATATATGTGTGAAATTGTAAACGGAAATGAGAGAGAAATGAATTGAAAAAAAGCAAAAGAAAGCAAAAATAAAGGCTATTTCATTTGCTCATTTCTATTTCATGCTCTTGTAATTATGAGAAGCAATTGTTCCTTCTATTTCATTTTCTTCACCGTGACAGACAAAAGCAAGCTTTAGAACCGGTCATAATTGGGATCAAGTGTTAATCCTACGTTGGATTAAGGAGCTGCTGTTCTAGATTATCAAGCTCACTAAGTTGATAACTGGAACTGACATCCAGTACAACTCCAGGCAAACTTTGGAAGAATATGTGTAAAACGTTACACGTACTAGCAATTTCTCAATTTTATCATTTATATATTAATTTAATTAATATATGGTTAGTGTGTTAACTGCTTATTTTTATAATTTCGCTGCGTTAAAATATGTATTAGATGCATATTTTTCAATTAACATACTACCACATGCATACACCTGTACACAGTAGATCCCCTGTACTTCTCACCTTACGAAGGAACTCCTTTAGCAAAATGTTTTGATTAGTGCTGTAATTTGCACTTGAGTTTAAAAAACTTAATAGTATTATGGCCATACCTCTCATGGAAGTTATATTACTTCCACTTCTTCAATCTAGACTTTCTCTTATGGCAATAGGTTTTTGAAGCCATCTTTATTTTTAAGGGCAAAAAACATATTCTTGTTTAAGGTGTTTAGTGAACTAAAGGATGAGGAACTATGAGACTTCCAAAGTCTATTTCAGGTTCTACTGACTAAAGTTAGGCGGTAAAAGTAACCTCAATATAGTTAGGTCATCTTACGGACAAGGTATTTTTAATATAAAAGGTAGTGCTTAAGGCGACTCAGCTCTCAGTCTTTCTTTAGGCTGAGAGTCTTCCTCCTATTTTTCTTGCCTTTCCATGTGAAACTTTTCATTTATCTTAATCTGATTTATCTATCTCAAACTTTTCATTTAGGCCTCATCATACATTTTTGGCTATAATTCCTCGAAGGTGAACCATAGCTTACTAGCCTGAGGTTTTTATAAACATTTATGAGTGTCTTATTAGAATTGTAGCGACTTATGTCTATAATTTCCTTATATAAACTCTGAAAAAAGTTATTCAATGACTCAAATTCTACGTATTTAACATTCACTATTGTTGAATGGTCCTTAGGCTTGTCTCGAGCATATTGAAATTTGAAAAAAAGAAGGCTTTGGAGAGTTGGTCAAAACTATACACTAACTCAAGTTCTAAGCTTTGAAACCAAACTATTATCACTTTGCACGAACAGTGGGGAAACAAACAACACATTGCATCATCATCTATGCCTTAAATCAACATATGGTCTCTATTTCATCATTGTCTATACCTTAATTCAACATACAGTCTCTATATAATTTAAGTAGGCTACTGGGTCAATTTTACCCTCATAGTTAACTAGCTATGGCATTGTAAACTTTGGGGGTAGAAGGGGCATTCCTAATATCAACAATAAAAGGAGATCTAATCTTTACAATGGGAAAAACGGTCCTTAAGCCTGTTTAAAGCATATTAAAATTAGAAAACAAAGGCTTTAGAGAGTTGGTCAAAACTATACACTAACTCGGGTTTCAAGCTTTAAAACCAAGCTTTTTTTATTCTACACAAAGTGTGGGGGAACAAGTGGCACATTGCTTCATTATCTATGCCTTAAATCAACATATGGTGTCTATACAGTTCTAAATAGGCTACTGGGTCAGTTCTACCCTTATAGCTAACTAGCTATGACATCTTAAACTTTAGGGGTAAAAAGAGCACTCTTAATATTAACTATAAAAGGAGATATAGTCTTTATAATGGGAAAAAAGGTTTACCATTATGTCATTCACCCAAAGGATATCCTCTAGCTCTTGTTAAAACCTACATTCCTTAAGAGTATGGGGAAACAAACAATACATTGCATAATCATCTACACCTTAAATCAACATATGGTCTCTATACAATTATAAGAAGGTTGTTGGGTCAATTCTACCCTCATAGCTAACTAGCTATGGCATCGTAAACTTTGAGGGTAGAAAGAGCATTCTTAATATCAATAATAAAAGGAGAATAAATCTTTACAACAAAATAGAATGAACAATTCATCATTGATTTTATAAGCTAAAGGAGAATATTTAATTCAAGTTATATATTAGTTCAAATTATAATACTAGATAATGAAATTAGCTCATGATAAAATAAAGAGTTTTAGAGCACATTAAGTTCCATATCAAAGAGATAGTATAAATTAAGAAAAATAAAGAGAAAAGAAGCAAAACTGTGATGCTCTGGATTCTTCAATCTTTAATATCTTATTCTCTTTAATTCTAAAACATTTTGCTCTAAACTATCAAAAAGTTGATTTCTTTCTTGCTCCCTCTCTTAATATTTTTTTCCTCTTAATCCACTCTCTTGAAATAGGTTTTTTGTCTTATATTTATTATTCCAGGTATTGTTGTAGGTTATGGTTCTGGCACTAATTCCTAGTACTATAGCCTTTATTGTTTTTGCCCAAATTTGCTTCTTTTGGTATCTTCAACATTAAACCTTGAATTTTAGGGCTGTGGCATTGAGCTTTGATCCCACATTTGATGTTCTTGCCTTTTTGTCTTTAGATTTTCATCCTAAATAGCTCTGTTCATTTCTAACCTACAAGTGACAACGAAGCATACAAAAAGTCTAGTATTCATACTTAAAATAAGTAAATACTATGTCTATAGAAGTGTTTGCTGACACGTACATACATATAAACCGCAAGCATATGGGTCATTTCTAGTAATAAAATGATAAGTAGAGTATAGTCCCAAGAGGATTATTCTTTCAAATTTTTGTTTAGTATTATAGATTTTCGCAACTTAATTTTATCTAGGCAACTTCAATTTTGAATTAATTGCGAGAATTAAAAAAATTAAACTACCTAAATTAATTAAGGCTATTGACAAAAAAATAATTAAAATAGATTATTTCACAAAATGGGAAATTCATAGAAAAAATATTCTAGAGTCTTGACTTCACTTTATTCTTCCTATGTTATTTCTACTTAGTAATTGTTAGCTAATTCCATTTCAACTCATTAATCAACAGTTAAAATTAATCTCATTACCTTTTCAAGTATTAAGCCCCTCACCTCAGAACAAGAAAAAATTGGAGCGCCTTCTTTCCTAACTGTTTCATTCTTAACCTTAACACCTTAACAATTCTCGTTCCCACCGTATGGAACCATCGTCGCTTTCAATCGCAGATGAGATCCTATGTATAAATAATCAAGTTGACATCCTTATCTAACTTGTCTACCTATGCATTCATTAAGCAACCCATATATTGATCATCAAAGTGCTATTGGCCTCTCGAATTCAACAACAACTTAGATTGTGCTTTTCAAATTTGATAAATGAATTAATCTCTCCCAAGCATTAAAATTTACAAATTTAAGTCAACTAATTTATTTTTCAATAAATTAGAAGCATTAAGCAGAGAGAGATACAAATGAATTAAAATTAAACTTTGTTAACAATTAACTAAATATTCCAAACATAATGTAAATAAAGCTACATAAAGCCCTCGAATGAAAATTTAGCCAAGCATAGATATTATACCTATAACTAAAATTATAAAGAAATTTATAAAGGTTAACATGTTTAAAACTATTTTTATAAATAAAATTTTCAAATCAAGATAAGAAAGGAGGAAGAAGAAGAAACTATGATGTAGATGATATTAAGGAATTCAATCATTCAAGAATCGTCAAAAAAGTCTCTAAGAATTTTTAACCTCCAAGTTCTCTCTCTAGAAATTTGTGTCTTCATTTTTTTCTTTCTCTTTTTTCATGCTCTCCCTTGATATCTAGAATAGTGGCTATAAGGTCTCTATTTATAGGATTCAATTAAGGCAAATTTTGAATACAAGGAAAATTAGGTTTTTCTATTTGTCTACATTGCAGCTTAAAATTAGCACTGCGACTTAAACTCAAAATTGCATTTGCATTGTAGCCTAGTTGGCACTAAGGCTTGGAGTCTTGGGTTCCTTTGGCACCATGGCTTGACTTTTCAATGCCACGGCCTGTAGGTTCTAATGTATCTTCCAATTCTTACTCTAAGGCTACGGCGTGAGATCTTGAGCTATAGCTTGAGCCTGTAAAATGACCTTTTTTTCCCTTTTTATTTTTTCTCTCTTGTTGTATTGTATTGACTATCTTAATTTAAGCAGTTATTAAGTCAACATAGTCAAAATACTATATATGAAATATGCTCATCAAAATCATGTACTTAAGAACTTGTTTGTCTTAGAGGAAAGAGGCACACAACTAAAAACTAAAGGTTAAGATAAAAATGGACGCAATAGGTCGGTAAATTGTTAAAATTTTGTCTCAAAGATTGGCCTAAACTACGAGTCTTTTAGGAAACTCTATATGCCTTAAAAGTTAAAAATTTTAATTTAGTACTTCTTTTATCCCACAAGTAACCTACTTGGTGTGTGTGTGTGTGTGTGTGTGTGTATAGTTGTATCGTTAGTCAAATGCATCCATATTATATTATGTACACAAGTCAATGAAACAGTCTCTATAAATTTATTTATTTAACACTATATAGTCCTTTTCATATCACTTTCCACTAATATAGGTACACATATAACCAAGGTTTAATTAGAACTTTACTTGGCTTTAAATGTAAGGCTTAGGGTAAGGGTAAGATAAGTGGATTCTTTTTTAGTTTCTCTCACATCATAAACATATTTGAACCTTTATAATCTCTAATTAGGTCTCCCCCAAACATAATTCGTTCTTTCCCTTATTGATTTTTTTTGCTAAAACAAATTCCCTCCAACTTAAACTTTTATATTTTGTTGAGCTAACAAAACTATAATATTTATTTCCTCATCATTTTTCATTTTTTCATAGACTCATTCTTCTGTTAATATGTTCTAACCAAGCTACTATAGTGTGATGGGTTTTATGAGGGATATTAACTTTTAACTGAGGTGTACTTTTATGGTTAACAATGAAAAATGGAGGCTCAAATAGGGTAACTAGGGATAATATATCTATGAGTAGGCTTGAAAGGCTTATAAGGTCCAAATAGAGCCTAAAATCACTTTTTTAATCATGCGTGCCCTAGGATTTTACCTCAAGTGATATTCAAATAAGTTCTAGAGTTTTTTTTATTGAGACCTTTAAGTGTTCTTGTTATGAATAAATGTCATCTAAGTAAGCAAATAACTATAAGATTCTAACTAGTGCTCAAAAGTTTAAGCGATCACAAAAATAGATAGAATTCATCTTAAGATATCATGCTAACTGATGCGATATTTCTATATCATAAATTAAGTGCAAGTATACACTATCGTATGCAAGTAATAAAGAGACTAAATAAGTCGGATGTCGAACCCACAGGGATAATTTCTTCTTATTAACCAATTACTAAAATTATGTCTTCTTAATAATTATTCAGAAAAATAAAAATTCAAGAATGAATGTAGAAAAATATAAAAGTAAAAACACAATGCAATGAGATTTAAAGATAGCAACGTAGAGAAAACCTAGGATTAATATTATCCCTCAATATGTTTCTAATGATTAATCCTCTAATATTTAACTCACTTAGTCTTTATTATTGATCAAGACACTAATGTATTCACAAGCCTCTTCCAAGGTCATGCAAGTATACCTTAATTTACCAAATACCTATATTCCTATGGTACTTGTAATAAATTAAGATTCATTAAGATTAGGTCTTATTGATCATACATGCCAATTAGGTATATTCCTATCCTAAGTTGAAACTTGCATATGCAACATTGAATGTTACTCTACAATCATGCATTAAATTACCTAGGTCTAAATATTATGATTCCTCTTCCGAGTTTATCAATAATATTACCAATTCATTCACCATATATTGGCCAGATATATTGAAGCATTAAACACAAGTAATTTAAATAATAAATGACTAAGTTTATTAAATACTAAAAGATATGGCAATTAAGCACACATATTGAGTTCAAATATTAACCCAAGAAAACAAGTTTAGCTCATGGTTACAAGAGAACAACAGTAAAAATAATTATAAATCATGATACAATCAATCGCAAACCGATATAGACGTCGAATTGCTCTTAATTGCGCTGCCTAGAAACTCTTAATGTCGAAGAACGTCTTGTATCTCTCTCCAAAGTTGCTTCAATTAAGCTCCTATTGCTCTCCAAGACTCGTGCTCTATATTCTTGGTGCTCTTGGGTCGTCTTGGATTCCTCCTTGAAGGCTGGGAACGAGTGGCTTTATATAGGGATTGATATGAGCTTGAAAATCTCAATTCTCGTCGGACTAGGACTCGCACTACCGCTGGCGCGCTATGCATTTGTCGCTGGGGCGACGCGTGAAAAAGCTATTACCGCTGGAGCGGTGGGATCTTGGCGCTGGGGCGCTGCATGAAAACGGCTTCACCGCTGGAGCGGTGACTGTCTGGCGCTGGGGCGCTATACGCGACTTAAGCAGGTCGTTTTTCTTATTTCGATCACTATTTCAGCGCTGGGGCGAAATTCCTTGTGGCGCTGGGGCGATAGACACATACTTTGAAAACTTTGCATTTTAGTCCCTGTTTTCGCTCCTTTTGCGTTCTTTCTTTAAATTTTGTTCAAGTCCCTATAAATAACAATAATGCACATAAATAGCCATCTATTCTCATAAAATCATAAAATATCAATAATAAAAACATGAGAAAATATATGACAAATTTGCCCTTATCACTAACAATTACAACATATATTATTCTTAAAGACCATATTAATTGCAATCATAAGTTTGTTTCTTATCATTGACATGTCAATAATCTACCAACCCAAGACTAGACAAGATTAACACAAACAAAATAATATAACTATAGAAAACAAAATCGTAAGGAACAGAAAAATAAAATCAAGAGCCTAAAATGTCTAATAGAGAAGTGTTTCTCATCCCCAAACTTAAAGATAGATATGATCCCACGGTGAATGAGAAAATAAATAAAAGAGACTGAGACTACAACACTTCCCTATTATTTGAAGAAACCTACATTTGTTCTGCATATTGGTTGGCTCATCAGCATTGTCTCAAGTATCCTTATGATCTGTTTTGTCCTCTTTTAGTGTTATAGCTTGTGTCTTAGCACCATAGCATAGGTTTACGGGCCTGATTTTTTAAGTCATGGTGCTATGACATAAGTTTCTTTGCATCGCTGCATGTAAATACTACCTCAAGGCCTTACATCTACTTTCATTTTGGAGCCATGGCATGCATGGGTTTCTCGTGTCACGGTGCTAGCTTCAAATTTTTTTTTAAATAAAAGAAAGAAACTTACATTACTTGGGTTACCTCCTAAAAAGTGCTTACTTGAATATCATCAACTTGACACATTACAGATTGCTTTAGTGATTACCTAATAGCTTTGCTAGCCCTTTTCTTTGACTTTCATAGCTCTATAAGATGATATATAAAAATTGGCCTTGACTCTTTTTGTTTGAGATTGCTTGGAAAACGTTTCAACCTTGCCTAGAAGTATGAACCCTATTAGCCAATATTTACTTGTTTATTTTATTGATGTTTATACTCTACCACTTCTTAGTTTTGTTTTTTGCAGCTTTGCCCTCTCATAAGCTTAGGGTTGAGTTTTATCCATCTTTGTTAACTGTAGTGGTTTTTTTTTTTAATCACTTACACCTTGTCAATTCTTAAATAGTCTTTAGACTCATTTGGTAGTTTCATTGCCTTAAAGACCTTGAATATGACTACTTCATCTTAAACCTGCATTATCAACTTTCCTTTTTACACATGTTTGAACCGTAGCTAGGAATGACCTTCTAAGGATGATTAGGCTCTTCTTATATTCTTTCATGTCCAACATAATAAGATACATAGGAAAAATGAATTTATCGACCTTTATAAGCACGTCTTCAATGATGCTTCTCGGATATATAAGAGATCAATCCGCCAGTTGTAAAGTGACATTGGTTGGTTTGGCTTCCTCCAAACATAACCTTTTATAGATTGACACCAGCATTAGATTTATGCAAGCCCCTATGTCATATAGAGCTTTACTAAAGTATTAGTTTCTAATTATACATCGAATGGTGAAGCTCCCTAGATCCTTAAGCTTTGGTGGCAACTTCTTCTGTAAAATGATGTTGTATTCCTTTGTCAAGACTACTGTCTCAAAATCTTTCAATCATCTTTTCTTGGATATTACATACTTTATAAACTTCACATAATTTGGCATTTATTCCAAAGCATCTACAAAAGGAAAATTTATATGAATCTTTTAAAAAATCTCAAGAAATTTAAAGAATTACGCATCTAACTTATTTTTTTAAATCATTGAGAAAACGATAATGGGGGAACAATGATGGGAAGGTAGTCTAAAAAAGGAATAGAATTAGGCTTTAAAATCACCTTTGATGTTTCTGCTACAACCTCTTTCTCCATATCTTCACTGTCCTTTGGCTTGGGAGCTTCCACTTCCTTACTACTCCTAAGAGTTATAGCCTTGCGATGATCTTTCAGGTTAGTCTCTATGTCACTTAGAAACTTGTTAGATGATTGGTCCTCGATCGAATTGGAAAGTTAGCCAATTTACAACTCTAGGGACTTTATTGTAGCATATATGTTGATGTAATGTGTCTTGATATTGTCAAGTCAGGTCTTATCTTTATTAAATCTTCCTATTCTCTCAACAATGAAAGTACTTAAAAGGTCTTCCAATAAGGACTTCTTCTTGCTTATCGAATGATTAAATCCCATTGGAGATTGTAGCACATTTATTGTGTTACCATAAGCAAAATTTTCATGGTTGCAAAGTCTTGGATGATAATGCGTGAGTTGTTTGGCATGTTGTTACCCCGATAATTAAAATTTTAGTTGTTTATATATTAAACTTGCTTCGGTTCACCACCTTCACCGGTATAAGAAACACTAGCAACCATTGCAGATGCTTGCCAAATCTAAGACTTGAGCTGGAAAAAGCAACTATAAGATCAACCTCATGAATTTCATCGGCTTTTTTCAAAATAGACCGCTTATTAGGCAATTGATAGTTTTTGAAAGCCATATAGTCTATTAGAAGTTAAGTTTCATTGACGATTTTAGACAATAGAGTACCACTAGCTGCTGTATCAATAATTATTCTTGTTTTTCCAATCAATCCATTGTAAAATAATTGAATTTGGAACCAATCTTGATATCCATGTTGGGGGAACTTTTGAATGAGATCCTTAAATTACTCTCATGCCTTATAAAGTGTCTCAAAGTCCATTTGGCGGAATTACGCAATTTCACCTCGAAGTTGAAAAGTCTTTGATGGAGAGAAACAATTTGTGAGAAATTTTTATCGGATTGCAAAGATTGAAGCCAGCCTTTCACCTTATCCCAAAGTAGGGAATGAAAAAATATCCATAAACCCTCCCTTATTGGAAAGGATTTAGAAAGGCTTAAAGCAGATTTAGTACGGGTTTAGTATATAAAATTAAAACCCGTAGTAAATTTGGGATGGGTACAGGTTTGGTAAGAAATCTATAAATTCCCATTGCGGGTATCTGCTATCCGCAAATATTACTTTTTTTTATAATTTTTTTAAAGTTAATCAGTTATAAAATTAATTGTTCATAGCTTTACTTGTGAATTTATAAGCACATTTTTATTGAAACACTATTTTTACATTATGAATGTATAAACACATTTTTACTCAAACACTATTTTAACATTATAAATTTATAAGGATATTTTTATTTAAACACTAGTTATAAGTAATAAATTTTATTGCTTGCTAGGATACAACACTACAATTTTTAGTTATATATTCCAATATTGTAATGCAAAATAAGTCATAATATAATCTTAAATTATAGATTATTTATTACAAAATGATTCCTTGATAGTAAAAAATTGTCATATAATAATTGATTTCAAGTACTAAACTTACATCATTATAGTCTAGTTAAATAGAGTCAACATTATGTCGATTCCATATTAATAGAAAATACTGATACAACTAGACATTGATATTTGATTTAAGTGTCACTATTTATTGGATGGGGCAACCTTGACATGTTGACAAAGAGTTAATTAAATTATTTATATAAATATTAAATTAGTATTGGTGAATATTGTATATTCAATGAAATCTAATTGCAATTGCACCGCAAACTAATTAAAATATTTAAAAGAGTAAGTTAAAATAAAAATATAGCATGATTTTGTTAGTTACATCTATAAAAATGACTTTATTTTTTATTATATTATTTTAAAACTAGCTTAAAATTTAGGGATAACCCGTTGTGAATTTGGTAATGAGTACAAATTTGCTAGAGTGGATTTAATAATGAAACTCCAAACCCATAACGGGTTAGGGAAGGATTTTGTATTTTATTTTTTAAGCGAATGTGGATACAGGTTTAGAGGTATCCGTCCTAAACCTGGTTTGCTGCCATCCTTATCCCCAAAAGAGAAAGGAAACAAATGCTTTTTAATGATATATTTTGATACACTATTCACCTTGATGGCATCACAAATCTCTAAGAAGATAAACAGGTGAATATTAGGGTCTTTATTTAACAACCCTCCGTATTGATTTTGTTGGACCACGTTAATGAGAGTCAGTTTCAACTCAAAGTTATTAGCATGATTCCTTAAGCACAATTCCCAAATAGTTATCATTTACAAAGGGCTTGAATTAATCCCTGCAAGGATAATTGTTGTTGATTGTTGCCTTCTTTCATTATAGGTTGAGCTTTGTTCCTTCTTTCTCTTTTTAGCCTCAGAATAGTATGGTCTACTTTTGGATTAATCGGTAATAAATACAAGCTACAAGCTTTTCACATACACCTTCAAAACAACAAAATTAATAAAATAAACTAGTAAAAATAAAATAAATACCTAAATTAAGATTAAGATACTTAACCACAATATCAGCAAAATTTTAAAAATTTTAATTTTTGGCAATGGACCAAAATTTTGTTCTCTGACACATGCATATACATAAACTACAAGTGTATAGATCGTGCTCAAGTAATAAAGTAATAAGTAAAGTATCATCCCATGAGGATTATTCTTTCAAATTTTTGTTAAGCACTATGGGTTTTCGTAACTTAATTTTATTCAGGCAATTTTAATTTTAAATTAATTGTAAGAAATAAAAAAAATATACTAGCTAAATTAATTAAGATGATTGATAAAATAATAATTAAAATAGACAATTTCACGAAATAAGAAATCTATATAAAAAAAGATTTTAGGATCTTGACTTCACTCTATTCTTCATTCGTTCTTTTTATTTAGTAATTGTTAACTAATTTCATTTTAATCCATTAATCAAGGGTTTAAAATTAAGAATAATGCTATTTATCTAAAGTTTGTATCCTAAGTTGTATCCCAAATAATAATGTGTCAAGTAATTATTAGATGGTGAAATAGTGTAATGGATAATTTTGAAATTTATATTATTTTACACCCAATTATTACTTTACACAGCATTATTTAGGATACATATTGGGATGTGTATCATTACTCTAAAATTAATCCCATTACCTTTTCCAAGTGTTAAATGAGATTCCATGCATAAATAATCAAGTTAACATTCCCATCTAACTTACTTATCTACACATTTATTAAGCAACCCTTATATTAATCATCAAAGAGTTATTAGCCTCCCAAACTCAACAACAACTAATATTGTGTTTTTCAAATCCGACAAATGAATTAATCTCTAGCGACCATTAAAATTCATAAATTCAATTCAACTAATTCATTTCCTAATAAATTAGAATCATTAAGCATTGAGAGACACAAATTAATTGAAATGAAACTTTGTTAACAATTAACTAAATATTTCAAATATACTATAAATAGAGCTACATTAAGCCTTAGAATAAAAATCTAGCTAAACATAGACATACCCATAACTAAAATCATCAAAAAAATCATAAATATATACATATTTAAAATAATTTTCACAAATATAATTTCAAATCAATATAGAGAAAGGAGTAAGAATATGAAACTAGGATGGAGATGATATTAAATATTTCAATTGTTCAAGAATCCTTAAGAATATCTTTAAGAATTGTTAGACTTTAAGTTTCTCTCTCTAGAAATATGTGTCTTCTCTTTCATCTTTCTCTTTTTTTTTATGCTCTTCGTTGATTACCAAAATAGTAGCTATAAGGTCTATATTTATAAGCTTCAATTAGCCAATTTTGAATACAAGAAAAACTAGGATTTTTCGTTTTGTCTGTTTATGTTATGGCTTGGGATCAAAATTGCACTAGCGTTGCAGCTTGGATCTTTGTGTGCCATGGCTTGAAGCTTCTAACTTTGAGAAGGATCTCCTCATCAATTCCAAATTGCGACTTGGAGCCTTGGGTTCATCTGGCATTACAGCTTGACTTTTGGACATCGCAGCCTATAAGTTCTAACTTGTCTTCCAATTCTTACTCTAGGGTCATAGCCCGTGATCTTTAGCTTGTGAAATTACCTTTTTTCCCTTTTCTTCATTTTTTTCTCATTTGTTGTGCTATTTTTTTAAGCCTACAAAATAATAATCATAGTATGCATAAAAAGTCACATATTTATACTTAAGTAATCATTAAGTCAAGAGAGTAAAAATATTATATATGAAAAGCTCTCATCAAGACGTCTTTGATTGGATAAAGGAATACATACACACACATATATATATATATAGCAATAAGGGATCTTTCTAAGTAGGTATTCTTTACTTAACTCGACCCAGGCAATGCCCAAAGACTCTCATCCCTTTCTTCTCTCCCTAACTTTAGTCAATGAGGAATCTTTCTATATAGGTATTCTTTACTTAACTCGACCCAAGCAATGCCCAAAGACTCTCATCCCTTTCTTCTCTCCCTAACTTTAGTCACTTCATGATAAACAGAGAATTTCCAATAGCCAAGGATTTGAAAGACGTTTTTGGGAGTCCAAGGGTGCCACCCTTTACTACCTAATTCCTATCTCTATAACTATAGAGATAGGCGACTTTCTGTGATAACCCTCTACCTCGTTAGGAAAAGCAAAAGAAAATGTGTATAGTTAGTCTTATTAGTCATTCACATATGGATTAGTATATATATATAAGTTGAAAATGTTGTCTCTACAAATCTTATTCACATTCTATAGACTTACTTTTTATACCATTCTCCACTAATGCAAGTACACACATAACTAAGGATCAAATATGTCCTTAGACAGATTGTAATATATGACTAGGGTGAAGATAAGATAAAATGATAGTTTTAGGCTTAATTTCACACCAAAAGCACATATTATTTTACCCAGATTGTCAAACCTTTTATCAACTTTCCCAAACAAAAACTTAATTTCTAACTTTTCTGATTTTGTTTCTTATTCTTTTCTCTTTTTCATTTTTTTCTTTTCTAAGCTAGGAATATTGTAAACTTTATCCATAATTTTTTATATGTTTTTAAATCTTTTTTGAATAAGTTACTATACCGCTAAACTTTGAATTTTTTAACCCCTTTTTAACAATAAAAACCCACAACCACTCTTCACTATACTCTTTTTTTTTTCATAAGTTCAGTACTTCCTATAACAAAACCAGTATGCTTATGGTGTGAAGGGTGTTATGAAAAAAATTGATTTCAAAGCTAAGGTATAGTGTGGTTAACAAAGAATTAAGTTGACTTGAAATGTTCAAACGGTCCAAATATGGCCTAAAATCATTTTCTTAACATTTGCAATCTAAGATTTTTCCTTGAATGATAATCAAATAAGCTCTAGAATGTGTGAGACTTTATCTGTATTTTGCATTCATAAACTTTCTCTAAGTAAGAAAATAAACTAAATTATCCTAACTATTGTGCTTAAAGAATTCAAGGAATCAAATATAAGACAAAAACTTAATGCAAGGATCAGACATAAAAATAAATGCAACATCTATCATTTTTCAAGAATTAAATCAATTACAATTAAGTTCATATCATTGCTAGTAACATCACACCAAACTTAGAATTAACAACTAACTAAACAAAACTTTAACATGTAAAACATAAAATAGAAGAAAAAAATAGGCAATGTTGATAGATAAGACAAAAAGAAAAAAAAACACAAAGAAGTTTTTCTTTTCTAAAACTTAAGATTGATATTATCCCTAATGTAAAGATAATGGTAATAATAGAACATTTCTCTGATGGTAGATGGTTGCTTTCACTTGTTCACTATATCAGCCGAATTTTCATCTTTATTGTAATATCCAATCCCTATTAGTAGTATTGGCGCCTAGATTTCGGTATAGAATAAATAAAACACCGTAGGATTACTCGATTTTAACCCTATTAGAAATATTCCCTTTATAGTGCACGTGAGAGATATTAGACCTAATTTGGTAATTTCACACTCGATCGGTGCGCCGGACGACCCTATAATATTTTTAGAATTTTTCTCTATTGGCTTGGAAAAGAAAATTCTAATTTACTACATGAATTTCCATTTAAGGGTTATGAATGGAACAAGCCTTTGTTGAGAAACATAATCCATATATTAGAGAATGGACCAATTAGAAGAAATCTCATGGATTGCCAAGTTGGAAGTTCTAGTTAGTTCTTTGGACTATTCCAACTAGATAGTTACAAATGAACTAATTACATAATTAGTTTTCAACTAATGGCAAATTAGTAATTTTGAGAAAGTTGAAGGGCAAAATGGTAAATTGAGGGAGGGCTATAAATAGGTTGGAAGTGTGTAGAATTTTGAAGAAGAGCAAAAGCAAACACTTAGAACAAAAGAGAGAAAATTCGAGCTTGGAAAGGGGGGCTGCTACAGTGACCTTTCAAGTTTTGTTTTCATGACTTTTCATGTGTAATCAAGCCAAAATAAGGTTACAAACTAATCCCTAAGCTCAATTGAAGTCTCTATTAGTGAAAATTCAAGAAAAAGAGGTAAGAAAAGCATCTTTTATGAGTTTGATAAGTGATATTTCAAGAATGCTTTAATTGATGTTCTTATGTGTATTCTTGGCTTAGATTGAGTTGAATTCTAGTGTGGAGCTTGAAGGAGTCATCAATTTGAAGAAATTGACAAGGTGAGAATTAGGGTTTTTTGGTGATTTTGTTGTAGAGATTTCAATTGGTTGCAATTAGGGCTTTAGAATGAAATTGACATGATTTTGTTGTAATTGGAACAAGAAATTGAGAAAAGGAATGTGTTGGAACCTAGGGTGAAATTCTGCCACTTTAGGGAAGTTAGGAATTGAGTGATGTTTTGATTGAATTGTTGTGTGTAAATGGTGCATATTGTGAATTGAATGTATATAGTTGATGGAAAAACCAAAAATGAAGAAAATGGGACATATTTGTCCATGTTGGAAAGGTGAAGGGCAATTATGTCCAACCAAGTTATAAGGTGTTCAATAATTTTCAGGGTGCCGGATGGTGAGTTAGTTTCGATTATGGCTCCGTAACTAAAATCGGGAAGTAGTTTACATCCGGGCTTTGTATGCCGATTAGGGCATTTAGTAGTTAAATGAGATTCAAGTATTCGATTTGGTTCTAAATATCATTTATGGCGCGTAGGTGAAGATAACCGAGAGCGTTAACGGGAGCAGAAATCGGGAGCGAAATTAAGCGCGGAGGGGTAGTGAGTGGAAATCTGCCATTTCTTTTACTTTTCGGTTATTATGTTTTCGCACAATGACTATGTATGTTTTATGAGCTTTCGATGCATAAACATGATTTATGATCTTGATATATTCATAGACATGCTTTTACATGATCGATTTGTGAAACAGTTTTAAAATTTCTGCATTCGTTTTTAAGGCCATTGGTACCCTCAGATTATAGTGGTGATGATTGTATTAGACCCAGCCGGTATATCCCGTGCACATGGGCAGGTCTTGGGGGTGTGTCACTAACTCTGGAAAGTCAGGATGTCGAGTCATGTGAGTCGCTCTATGTGTACGGGATATTGTCTTGCTATATGCATGCGATGTAGGATTCCGCTGCGTAGCCAGTGAGATGTCTTGAGATGTCACTGTGGGTGCTGCTAGTTGAGGTGCCCCGTGACCTACTCACGTATGCGGTGCTAGTTGAGTACTGCGTGGGTATAGAGCTTTAGGGTTACCATTGGTACAGTTTAGAAAAAAAATGGCCAAGCGAGGATTTTACTAGTTTTTGATTTACCGATAGCATTTATGCATTTATATGCACACAGCAGTTATTATGTTATACAGATTCTGAATATAGTTTTCCAAAGATGTAGATAAAACTCGCTCGGCAAGATTTCATTAGCATATGATATTAGAAACTGTTTTACAGTTTTACATCCGTTTTAGAAGCATAATTTCTGCATGTACTTTAGAAATTGCTATCTTTGTATAATGTTCTTGTAATTGAAATCTCATTTACACTCACTGAGCTCCTTTAGCTCACCCGTTTTATGTTTTATGTTTTTAAACCCCTTTCCCAGGTGCAGGTCTCGGTACGCAAGCTGCTGATTCTCCTGTTGCCGAATAGTGGGCCGAATCTGAAGATTTTTTTTGTACATGTAAATGTGCTAAATAACACTCTTTACTTTATGCATAGTAGTAGTAGGCATGTATATTTGTATGTATGTTTCGAACCAACAAGAAAATATTTCGAGATTTTGATGATCATCTTTACTTTTCATGAGTATGCTCATTTTGTGATTTAAATGAAAATTTTGAGTTGTGTTGGATTTGATTTGGAAAGGACCGGAGGTCCGAAATGGTAGTATTGAGATGTGTTGGAATTAGAAGTGAAATTTCTTTGCAGGTTTATATGGATTTTCTGAAAAACAGGGGAAACTTTGTCCGTTTGTTTTTAAAATTAAGATGTCGTTTTCATGTATATTACTAGACCTTCTTAGTAGTAACAAGAATTAAAAAGGGGTTCGCCTAGCAGAATTTCTCAACATACCCAGTTAGGTTCGGAGGAACTTCCGTCGGGGTGCCCGACAGGGCCGCTGGGATCTATAGTAGAGGGTTTCGGGTCGGATCCTATCATTTATCATCATCTTTGTTCATAGGCTGTGGCTGAGAGATTAGATACATTGGTGTGACTCAATGCCACGGCATTAAGACATAGAAATTGGGGCTATATTTCTAGCTTTTGGCACCACGACCATGGATTCTTGGCGCTGTGGTGTTAAGGTTCTAACTTATGGGATCAATTTTAGCTTGAGTTGGCACTGCACCTCAATCTTGGACATTACAGCACTGGTTTTCTAACTTCCCAGGTGCTGCAACCCAAAGATTAGGCACTACAGCACTAACTTGCTATTTTTTGGGTGCTACAACGCTGTCATGCTTTTTTTTTTCAAATTACAAAATACAAAAATAAAAAATAATAATAATAATGAAAAATTAATATTTACTTAGGTTGCTTCTCAAGAAACGCTTGATTTAACATCATCGAATTTATGTCATCCTTTTTTCGCTGAGGTTTAAATAACGTGATTAAGGACTTTGCTCGCTCGGTCGATCTCTTCTCCAAGATTTTACTTAAATCGATGTCCATTAACCTTGAAAGTCCTTTAAATTCGTGTCCCCAACTTCTATAGCTCCATAAGAAAACACCTAAGTAATGGCTCTGATCTTTTTAATTTAAGCTTTCTCAAAAAAAAATTTCAATCTTGAACGAAAAGTAATCCCCATTGTCGTGGATCGAATTGGTACTTTAAAATTTTCTTATCCTACCATCTCTTAGTCTTTTTTTCCCCACATTTTTGGTGCTATAATTGATTTCTTGGTTCTAATTGAATTTTTAGTTCTATGAACTTTAGGGTAAGCTTTCAATAAGTTCATATTTTCCTCAACCTCCTGCGTGTCCCTATTGGTCCCATTGAACACAACATCTTCAAGTGATTATTTAATAAAATTCTTCACAAGAGTGTCTTTGACCTAACTATCCACGACATCAATACTGAGACAACTTCAGTATTCTGAATCATAAAGGTAATATTACACCTCTTAATAGTCTTATAGTCTTAATCCCTTAACTCTAGAACCCTCAAAATTAGCAAACTATAGGCCTATCAGCTTATACAATGTGATCTATAAGATCATTGCAAAAGCTACAGTTAACAGGCTAAAACAAGTACTCAACCAAGTCATAGCCCCTCAACAAAGTGCCTTTGTCCCTAATAGACTTATTAGTGATAAAATTATAATAGCCTATGAATGTCTCCATAAAATCAAAAGCAAGAAAAATGGAAAAGATGGATTTGCTGCCTTGAAGCTAGAGATACGCAAAGCTTATAACAGAATTGAATGGAAGTTCCTTAGGGATGTTATGAGGAAGATATGGTTTAGTAAGGCTTAAATAGACCTGGTCAGAAGGTGTGTATCCACCACTTATTTCTCAATCCTATTGAATGTAATAGTTTCAAGCTCTTTTAAAGCAAAGAGAAAGTTGAGGCAAGGTTTCCCCCTTTCTCTATATCTATTCATCTTGTGTGTTGAGGCCCTATATTCTTTAATAAATAGAGCTAAAGAAGAAAGGAAGATAAATGGGATCAAGTGCAAAAAACTCCTTTAGATCAGATCTGAACTCTTTCAGATTATACAATGTCTAAAATGTTACAAGCATCATACCATATATATATATATATAGTTTAGATTAGATCTGAACTCTTTTAGATCATATAACGTCTAAAATGTTACAAGCATCATACCATATATATATATAATAATTAGTGATATATAGAATTCATAATAGTATAAATCAAACATTTATACATAAAAAGGATGGCACGTAGCACAAATCCCAACAACTGACACATGTCCAAAGTAACTAATTATATTGTGATACGTTTCGTATAACCACTGACTATTGTTAGTCATGGTCTACATCATTGATTGCCACTTATGACATCTTTGACACTTTTGAATCAGCGTAAAAGTCCAACTATCCACCAACACATACATAATTAGATTTTGATCTTTTGTGTACCAGAAAAGAGATTGACATTGCAACCATACTTGCCCAACGAAATTTGGTGCTTAGGCAAACTTGAAATTTGGGAGCCTAAAAAAGTCTTCTAAATATAAAATATTAATTTATTTTAAAAATTATTTATTTAAAGTTTACTTTCTAGTTTTTGAGATGTTAATTACTAATTAAATCTTCAGCTTTTAATTTTCTAATGTATCATTAGAGACTTTTAATTATAGAAGTTTTAGAAAGAATACAATTAATTTATTCTGATGTTCAATTGAAAATTTAATGATTAATTTTGAAAAGTAACATTAATAAGTGCATGTCTGGTTGAACTTTTTTAATGGCCAAAAGAACCTTTTTAATATCAAAAGTCATTTTGGTGGGCTTGATAATCTAGAACAGTAGCTCCTTTACCCAACGTAGGATTAACGCTTAATCCAAATGGCCGGTTCAAAAACTTGCTCTTGTCTCTCTCACGATGAAAGAGAAAATGAAATAGAAGCAACAATTGCTTCTCCTTTTGTTGAGCAAGAAACGGAAATGATAAGAAACAAAACCCTTTTTATTTCTTTTCTTTTGTTTTTCCTTTTTTCAATTCATTTCCTCTCATATTTCCGTTCATATATATATATATATCTTAAAAATTAAAAAAATAATATTACAATATAATATAAATAAAACATGCCTTATTGGCAACTAAAAATAATAAATAAAGAAAATAATAATATTATATATATAATGCACGACAACTATCATGCATTATATTAATTATATTATTATTAATAAAATATTATATAATAATATATTTTATTAGAGATAATTGATTATTTAACATTTAAAGAATCAACGTGTGAAATGATCATTTTATCCTTCATGAATAGTTACCAAGTATACTCCTTAGCGAGTCTCATCAAATCTCACAATTAGGTAAACTCAACTGAGGGCCCACAATGCATCACGTGTCACTTTACAATTAGTGAATAATTATTATTAACTAATTGTTGTATTTAACGCTTAAATACACACATGCAAGCATTTTCGTGGTTACGTTGGATATTACTAGATTAAACAATTTAATCCAGTACTCTGCCCCAGTGCACAACGAGTACACTCTATATCGCTGGACTCCTTAGGTCCACGCCCGATTAATCAAATAGAACTATTCCATAAGCCCTATGCACTCATCACAAATATACAAATCGACGCGTTGAACCATAAAAGTTGAAGTTACAACGCATACGTATAGTCCTTCCATCATATATATATCTTGGATGTGCGGGGACATAGATCCACACCGTCAAATTTCATATGTTCATCCATAACCTATCTCTAAAATAGTATCTTAATTGAATAATATGAGCAAAACTCTTTGCCATATTGATTAACCCATGGAAACACCTTTTTCGGGTCAACTGCTTATAGCCATAAGACTTTCTTGAGATATTATCTTGGAGCATCTAGATATATCACTCCCTATGAGAGCTGATGGATCCCATATCTGCACACACTAGACTCCATGAGCATTGGACCATACCTAGCGACATCCATCGATCAGACCATAAAAGGTCTCTGACATACGTAGAACCAAAGTATGGTAGATCACTCACAAGCCCACCGTAGTGCTCAGGTCAGAGGACCACATATACTACTCAACTTGAGAGGACCTTCTATTGATGGCAATATAGAATGTCTATTGAGGTCCTCATGAGTCTGTTCAGTACTCAGTCCTAACTAAATACCTGTATGCCTATACAATCTCTAAGATCCTGGTCAGCTAAGAATAACCAACTGTACCCTACAGATATAGACATACACTAATCTATATAATTAATTTGATCTACTAACAGACATGCATTAGTAGAAATAAATCAGGAACTATTTATTTGAGAACATGGTTTGTATAATGACATATCCTAGCAACCTATTGCAACTCTTGCAACTATATCATTATTAGCATATTCTGATGTCTTTGTCCTATTACAGACAATGCTCTAACTCTTGGAATATTTGCTAACTCTTAGCACCGATTTAAATTTGTTTAGACCGTATCCGAACTCCTTCAAATAAAAAAAAGTCTGTAGCGTAACAAGCATTAAACCATATAATTAAAAATAATTAGCGATATAACAAAATATACTCTGTATAGATATCAAATATTCATACAAAACTGGGATGGCACCTAGGCACAACCTAACAAACAATCCCTCTTTTAAACACTTCCCCACTTTCTCTTAAACACCCTTAAACATTTTCTTACTTTCCTCTATCAAATCTAAACATTACAACACTAAATTACCCAAGAACTCCATATTAAACAACATCAAACAACAAGGTTCAAAAGTAGGAATTTGAATTTCATGTTTTGGGAGGCATTACATGAAGACTTTAGACACTAACTCAACATAATTTTTCCCTCAAGATCCAAACATTGCAACATTGAGTCATCATCTGTCAGGGAAGTTTATTTTTCTCTATTTTATTCTTGTTATTAGGATAATGTAAACTTTAAATTTGAGGGAAGGAAACACTTATTGGTGTTAATTTATCATGCATACTTTTTATGACTATTTTTTTTTTTGTTTTATTTTGTATGGTATTTTTTTATTTCGTTGTTAGTCTTGGGTTGGTTGAATGACTAGTAGTCAATGATATAAAATAGAAAACATAATTTTAATTGCTACATTCTTTTGAAAACAATAGATGTTATAATTGTTTGTATGTTTAATCTAAGGATAAGTCTAGCCTTATTTTGTAACTATTGAGCAAGTAGTTAGGATCATGTAGTTAATAATTTTACTTATAGGATATTTTGAATAACAAGAATACTTAGGGTTTCAAAAAAATATTCTAGAACTTGTTTGAGTATTAATCAAGGCATAATCATAGGGCACATATAGCCTAGGAAATAATTTTAAGCCATCTTTCGACCGTTTAAACCTTTTAAGCCAACCAATATATATTTTTTCCCCTAGTTATCATCTTTGAGCCAATTAATTGTTTTTCTTTGTTAATCACATCAATATCTAACCTTTAATTTAATTATCCTTCATAAAACCTATCATGCCATAGGTATAGCACTTCATTTAGAGAGTTATGTGAAGTAATGAACTTTTAAAGAAGAAAGAGTAAAATGAAGAAGAGTTGTGGGTTTTGGTTGTTCTAAAGAAAGTTGTAAAACCTTAAGTTTAGGGGTATAATGACTTAAAATTTAAAAAAAAAAAAACAACAACAAAAAATATAAATTAAGTTTACTATACCCCTAGCTTAAAAAAAGGAAAGGGATGAACAACAAAATAGCAAAGAAAACCAAAAAATAAGTTTGAGGAAAAAAATTCAAAAATAAATGGTTCGGTTTGAATAAACTCTATAAGAATATATGTTTGTGGTGTAAGGTTAGCCAAAATTTATCTATTTTATCCTACCTTCATCCTACTTATACATTACAAACTAGATAAAGACCCATTTGATCCTTGATTCTGCATGCACCTACATTAGTGTAGAGTGATATGAAAAATAAACCTATGGAGAGTTAAATAAATAAAAATTCATAGAGACCTTTTAATTGACTTATGTGTATAAACTATTTTGGGTGCATGTGATTTATGATACAACTATATAAGCATACCAAACAAGTCACTTATAGGATAGAATAAGTAATGGATTGACATGTTGCATTGTTACGGCATTTATAATTTCCTTTAAGAGTTTTAGTCAAGAGAAATCTTTGAGATAATTTGTTAATCATTTGCTGATCCAATGTTTTAGTTTGCTTCTTTTAGTTTTTAGTTTTAAGTTTTTATTCGTGTCTCTTTGCTCAAGGATGAGCAAGTTATTAATTTTGGGAAAATTTGATGAGCACGTTTTATATGTCATATTTTGATGCTCATAACTTGATAATTGCTCATCTAAGTATGAATATGTAGCTTTTCAAGCTTGTTATTGTTATTTGGTAGGTAGCAACAAAATAAGCAATAAGAAAGAAAAAATTGAAGAAAAAGACAAATTCGTCATTTCTAAAACCAAGTTATGTCCCAAGATCACAAGTTATGGCCAAGAATAGAAAAAGAGGTAGCACCTTCAGGCCACCGCCCTAACACTACTGGAAGCGCCATCGAATTGATTCCCTGCTACGGCCCCAAGTCATTAAAATTGCAATGCTGCTAGCAAATCAAGAATATCCTATACTTTACTATTTAAAACCTATAAATAGAAGACTATTTCTAAGGAAGAATGAGTCATTCCCTAAGGAGAGACACTTGAAGGCTAAGTATTCTTGAAGGATTCAAGCTTAAAAATCTTCTCCATAAGACTTCTTCTTCCTTTTCTCTTTTCCATTGTTTAATTAAAGTTTATATTTGTGAATGTTGTTTGTTTAAATATATTGCAACTATGAATTTCTTGACGATTTTAGCTATAATTGTATCTATGTGTGGCTAAACTTTCATTTTAGGGCTTAATTTAGCTTTATTAATACTAAGTTTGGATTGTTTAGTTAATTATTGACATAATTAAATTTAATTCATTTATGTTTCTCTATGCTAATGCCTCTAATTTATTGGAAAATAAATTAGTTGTTTTAGATTTATGAGTTTTAATGCTTAAGAGAGATTAACTCATTTATTGGATTTGAAAAACATAACTTTAATTGTTATTGAGCTCATGAGACCAATAACATTCGGGTAATCATTTTAAGGGTTTCTTTTGTTAGAGTATGTGGGGCCCATCAACCGCTTTAGTCTAACCAATAGCTGACACCTCAGCACCTACTAGAGCACCCACATAATCTGCCTCATGTATGACCCCTAACTGTGTTGAACCTGGGATCTCATCCTTTATAAGCCTTTAAGGTTCAATGGTTATACCCATTGAGTTGGGTACAACCATTGAACCTTAAAGGCCTATAAGAGATGAAATCCCAAGTTCAACACGGTTGGGGGTCATGCATAAGGCAGATTATATGGGTGCATCAGTAAGTGCTAAGGTGTCAACCACTAGTTGGACCAAAGCGGTTAGTAGGCCTCACATACTCCAACAAAAAGGCTGGCCTTTTTGATGAGGTGTAGGCCCCACCATCTTTATGGTCTAACTAGCACCGGGATCCCTATCCCCCACTGGTCCCATCAGTCAAGTGCTAATGACCCACACACTCCCTCAAGTAACCTGCACCTCCTTAGTGCTCGAACCCGGGATCTCATCCACTTAGGCCTTACGAGTTTAAGATTGGTACCTATCAAGTTGGCCATGTGAGACCCGTCAATACCTTGGTCCATTAGCTGGATGACACCTCAGAGCCACTAGCGTCCCCACACATAATTAAATCTCATGCATGACCCCTAACCGTGTTGAACCTATAATCTTATCCCTTATAAGCCAGCTCAATAGGTACAACCATTGAACCTTAAAGGCCTATTAGGGATGAGATCCCATGTTCAACACGGTTAGGGGTCATGCATGAGATTTAATTATGTGTGGGGACACCAGTGGCTCTGAGGTGTCATCCAGCTGGTGGACTAAGGTGTTGACAGGCCTCATACACTCTATCAGCTTAATATATATATATATACAAGTTAGATAGGATATCAACTTGAATATATATGTATAAAATCTCATTTGACACTCGGAAGAGGTAATGAGATTAATCTCAATCCTTTGATTAATGATTTAAATGAAATTAGTTAATAATTGCTAAATAGGAAGAATACAAGAAGAATAGAGTGAAATTAAAACACTAAGATCCTATTTATTATCGATTCCATATCTCATAAAAGTGTCAATTTGTTTTGTTTAGTTTCCTTTATTTTTTGCAATCTTTTGAAAAACATTACCCATACCTGAACCTTCAATGGCTTAAGGACACAATCATTTAGGCCAAAGTAAAGTTTGCCAAGAAATCTCTTGTGAATGAAGGCCCAGTTGATCCTGGTCCCGTTCTAGATGACAAAACTGCTCAGATGACCAAGGAAGTCCCTAATAAGAATAGTCTCCTATTGCTTAGATTCTTTTGTCTTTATTTTACTCTTTTATATTTTGTAATTAAGGGGATTCATTCCTTGTGGACTTGGTGTACTGATTTTGCTATTAATGAAACCTTTTGCTTGTCAATTTGTATTTGTTTCATAGATTTCTTAATTATGGTTGACTCTTATTAATGTATTTAAATAATCTTTCACAAAGGTTGTTAGGGCCTCGTATAATATCCCTTAGAATTCTTAAGTGATAAAGGGGGTCGTAAGGTTTTTGCCTTAAGTCTCACAATTCTTTGCTTGGCTAATAAGGTTGTAAGTGTCTCACCCCGTACCTTTTAGACCTTTGTTCGACCAGAGGGGTTATAAGAGCTTTACTTCATACCTTTTGGTCTTTCAACCGATTGGGTCTTAAAAGCCTTGCCTTGTATCTCTCATTTTTTTGCTTGGCCAAAGAGGTTATAGATGCCTCGCCTTATACATTTTTTACCTTAATTTTGTTGGGATTTGTGCTCATGTGCCATCCTGATTTTGTATGAATATTAATTTTTCATATTTATGTAATAAATAAATATTTCATTAATCGCTAATTAATTCTTTTAGGTAAGATGCTTGTAACATTTCGGATATTATATTGATCTGAAGGAGTTTAGATCAAGTCTAAAGAGTTAGAACCTTGTCTAAAATCGGACAAAGACCTGAGAATATACTTGCAATGATATAGTTGCAAGCATTGCTAAGAAATATCATTGTATAAATATATTCTCAAAATTAAATATTCCTGATCTATTTCCATTGATGCAGGGTTATCGAATGGAACGGATTTATATAGATCAGGGTATGTCCATATTTGGATAGTCTAGATAGTTTATCTTAGCAAACCATGAGCTTAGTGAAGCTCATATAGATATATATGTATTTAGTAAGGACTGAATACTGAACTAGACTCAATGAAGACCTTCAATAGATTTCCCATAAATTCTTCAGTAGAGGGTCTTCTTGAGTTGAGTAGTATTCGTGGTCCCAGACCTGAGCACCACGGTAGGCTTATAAGTGATCCACCATACTTAGGTTCTACACTGTCAGAGACCTGTCATAGTCTGACCGTTGGGTGTCGCTAGATATGGTCTGATGTTTCTAGAGTCCGGTGTGTGTAGATATGAGATCCGTCAGCTCATATGGGTGAGTTAAATATCCAGATGCTCTCAGAATGTATTCTAGGAAGTCTTATAGCCATTAGCATTTAACTCAGGAAATAGTTTCTTGTGGAGTAAATAATATTGCAAATGAATTTGCATATATTATTTATTGGAATACGAATCAAAAGAGATAAGTTTATGGTTAAGTAATAAGGGACTTGACGCTATTGATCTATTTCTCCACTCTTACAGGATATTAATGATGGAGGGGTTGTATGAATATAGATTAACCTCAACTTGTATGGTTTAACTCGCCATTTTGTATTATCCATAATGTGTGTGGGGGGCATCAGTTATGGACTTACAGAAATGTTCTGTGAGATAAAATGGGCGAGCCTAGGGAGTCTCACTATATGAAATGTACGCGTTGAGCACGTGGGCAGCGCACCAGATCAAATTGTTCAATCTGGGAAGTTTTGAAAAATATGAATTTATTTAGAGTTTCTCGGGGAGTAACTAAGGTTTAATTGTTAAACCTAAAATTGTGTCAAGTAAAATTTGACACTTTTATCTACCTAATGTATGTCTCAAATTGTGCCAATAATTTGTATGGGTACTAAATTGGACATTGGTAGATATAGCTACCATTTAAATAAAATTATTATTATTTTATTTAAATTAAATTAATTATTTACTCATTTACTTTAGAGTCTCTCGGGGAGTAACTAAGATTTAATTGTTAAACTTAAAATTATGCCAAGTGAGACTTGACATTTTTATCTATCTAATGTATATCTCAAATTGTGCTAATAATTTGTACGGGTACTAATTTAAGTATTAATAAATAAAAATTTAAAAAAATTAAATTAACAAAAGGGGTGTAATTGATATTTTGGTTATAATATTTATGAAAGCAAATCAATCTCCATTTAAAAGCAAATGTAATGTATTCATTTCAATTGGTGGCAGTATATTACAAGATAAAATAAAGGCAATATTTTTGTCTTGCTTTATTTAGTATGAGTTACCTTACATTTATTAAATTGAATAAATTTATGTCACAAATATAGATTACATTCGGCTACCTATTGAGATAATTGACACTAAATGTTTTGTAAAGTATGAAATGACAATATGAAATATCTTATCATATTTATTCTTGGCGGCCACTAATTAAGTTTTATTGGCGTAAATGGTGGCAGTTATTATTATATATAGTAGCCTTATTTTATTTGAAAGGTGAGAAAAGTGAAATGATGATTTTATTGTTTACGGGCCGAATTCATTTGTTAAATAAATAAGTACATTCTAAGCAAAACTTATAAAGAGTAAACCCGAGAGATACAAGCAATAGTTACTTCAAATAAATATTTCAAAAAAGAAAGTTATCATTTTAGTTTGAGAAAGCCCATCACGTTTTCAACTAGAATTGTTCAAAACACGCTTTAAGGGTAAGTCCCCTAAATCTCATTAGTGTAATGAGATTATTTTAATGTGTATTAAATTTTCATTGTGTAATATGTTATATTTTAAATTGTTTAAAAATACATATTTACTCATAGCACTGTACATGCCGTAGCACGGTGCACACACTTGCAATAATTATGTTATGTTGCACATATGCTATGTTATTATTATTAAATTATTTAATTACGCACACAACGGTACAAACACACACAACACCAACAAGTTAGACCAAAAGACTCATAGGGGCTCTTCTTGTACCATTTAAACTTTTCGACCAAGTGGGTTATGAGAGCCTTGCTTCATATCCCTTGGTTCTTTTACTTGGCCAAAGAGGTTGTAGGAGTCATGGGAGCCTTGCCCTGTACCCTTTAGTCTTTCACATGAGGGGGTCATAAAAGTTTTACCTCACACCCTAAGTTATTTTGCTCGGCCAAAATGGTCATAAGAGCCACGCCCTGTAGTTCAGATTATAGTTTGGCCAAAGGGGTTATAAGGGCCCTGCCCCGTGCCCTTTGGTCTTTTAACAGTAAGGGTCATAAAAGGCTTTGCCTCATACCCCTCGATTCTCTTGCTCAACTAAAAGGGTTGTCGGGGCCTCAGCCCATACCCTTTAAAGCTTAGTTTGACCAAAGGGGTCATAGGAGCCTTACCTCATACCCTTTGGTCTTTCAACCATGAAGGTCATAAGGGCCTTGCCCCATACCCCTTAGTTCTATTACTCAACTAAAGGGGATTTAAAGACCTCGCTTTGTATCATTCAAAGCTTAGTTCGACCAAATGAGTCAAAATGACCCTATCCCATATCCTCTGGTCTTTCGACTGAATGGGTTATAAGGGTATCTCCTTATACCTCTCACATTTTTATTCAACCAAAAAGGTCGTAGGGGCCTTGTTCTGTAACCTATGGATCTTAGTTTAACAAAAGAAGTCATAGGGACCTTGTCTCATACCTTTTGGTCTTTTAATCGAAAGGGGGTCATAAAGGCCTAGCTCCATACCCATTGATTCTTTATTTGGTCAAAAGAGTCGTACAGGCTTTATCTTGTATTATTCAGACCTTAGTTTAACCAAAGGAGTTATAAGAGCTCTATCTCATACCCTTTCGTCTTTCGACAAAGAGGAGGTTTATAAAGTCCTTACTATATACCCCTTGGTTCTTGTTCAGTTGAAGGGTAGTAAAGGCCTTACCTGATACCCTTCTAACCTTAGTTCGACCGAGGGGTTCATAAGTGCCTTTCCCCATACCCCTCGATTCTTTGGTCAACTAAAGGGATCATTGTAAGGGATCTACTATATCTAGATATATGCAAGTGGTAGTATGTTAATTGAAAAATATGCATCTAATACATATTTTAACGCAGCGAAATTTAAAAATATAAAATTAACACACTAATCATATATTAATCAAATTAATATATAAATGATAAAATTGAGAAATTATCAATACGTGTAACGTTTTACAAGTTTTATTCTGAAGTCCGCCTGGAGGTGTTCTCGTTATCAGTTCTAGTTATCAACTTTGGTGGGCTTGATAATTTAGAACAGCAGCTTCTATACCCAACGTAGGATTAACTCTTAATCTAAATGGCCGGTTCAAAAGCTTACTCTTGTCTCTCTCACAGTGCTAATGAGTAGAAATAGAAGCAACAATTGCTTCTCTAACTTAAAGCATAAAACGGGAAAATGAAAGGAAAATGGCACCTTTTTTTCTTTTTCTTTTGTTTTTCCTTTTCTTTCATTTTTCACTCTCTCGTTTTCATTTCATTTCATCACACATATATATCTCTTATCAATAAAAAAAATTAATATTATAATATAATATAAATAAAAGAAGCATTGTTGGCAAAAATAAATAATAAACAAAGAAAATAATAATATTATATATATAATGCATGACAACTATCATGCATTATATATATTATATTATTATAAATAAAATATTATATAATAATATATTTTATTAGAGATATTTGATTATTTAACATTTAAATAATCAAAGTGTAAAATAATTATTTTACCCCTTATAAATAGTTACCAAGTATACCCTTTAGCGAGTCTCACCAAACCCCATACTTAGGTAAACTCAACCGAGGGCCCACAATGCGTCACGTGTCACTTTACAATTAGTGAATAACAATTATTAACTAATTATTATATTTAACACTTAAATACACACATACACGTATTTTTGTGATTACGTTGGATATTACTGGATTAACAATTTAATCTAGTACTCTGCCTCAGTGCACAACAAGTACACTCCATATTGCGGGACTCCCTAGGTACACGCCCGATTCATCAAATGAAACTATTCCATAAGTCTGTGAGCCATGTCCCACGTACATGTCACGAATATACAAATCGACGCGTTGAACCATACAAGTTGAGGATACAACGCATATGTATAGTCCTTCCATCATATATCTCTTGGATGTGCGGGGACATAGATCCACACCGTTAAATTCCCATATTCTCATCCATAACCTATCTCCAAAATAGTATCTCAATTGAACAATATGAGCAAAATTCTTTGCCATATTGATTAACCCATGGAAACACCTTTTTGGGTTAACTGCTTACGGCCATAAGACTTTCCTGAGATACTATCTTAGAGCATCTAGATATATCACTCCCTATGAGAGCTGATGGATCCCATATCTGCACACACTAGACTCCATGAGCATTGGACCATACCTAGCGACATCCATCGATCAGACCATAAAAGGTCTCTGACATGCGTAGAACCAAAGTATGGTAGATCACTCACAAGCCCACCGTAGTGCTCAGGTCAGAGGACCACATATACTACTCAACTTGAGAGGACCTTCTATTGATGGCAATATAGAATGTCTATTGAGGTCCTCATGAGTCTGTTCAGTACTCAGTCCTAACTAAATACCTGTATGCCTATACAATCTCTAAGATCCTGGTCAGCTAAGAATAACCAACTGTACCCTACAGATATAGACATACACTAATCTATATAATTAATTTGATCTACTAACAGACCTGCGTTAGTAGAAATAGATTAGGAACTATTTATTTGAGAACATGGTTTGTATAATGACATATTTTAGCAACTTATTGCAACTCTTGCAACTATATCATTATTAGCATATTCTGAGGTCTTTGTCCTATTACAGACAATGCTCTAACTTTTGGAATATTTGCTAACTCTTAGCACTGATTTAAATTTGTTTAGACCATATCTGAACTCCTTCAGATAAAATAAAGTCTGTAGCATAACAAATATTAAACTATATAATTAATAATAAAATATACTCTGTATAGATATCAAATATTCATACAAAACTGGGATGGCACGTAGGTACAACCCTAACAATCATAAGGGCTTCAGCCCATAACCTTTAGACATTATTTCATAGAGACCTTAGTTCATAGAGGCCAAAAGGGTTATAAAGGCCTTGCTACGTACTCTTTGTTCTTTCAACTGAAGGAGTCATAAAGACCCAACCTCGTACATTTTGATTTTTTGTTCAGCCAAATTAGTTATAGAGGTCTTACCCATAGCCTTTAGACTTTAGTTTGACCAAATGGGTTATAAAAGCCCTATTATATGCTCTTTTATCTTTCGAGCGAGAGGGTTATAAGAGCTTTGTCCTGTACTCCTTGATTATTTTTTCGACTGAAGGGGTCATAGGGCACTATATCCTTTAGACCTTAGTTCGACCAAAGAGGTTATAATGGTCCTATCTCATACCACTAAATCATTTAACTATAGGGGTTTTATCCCGCACCCCTCAATTCTTTTACTCAACCAAAACGGTCAATAGGGCATCACCTTGTACCCTTGAGACCTTAGTTTGACCAAAATAGTCATAGGAACCCTGCCCTGCTTTGGTATTTTGACCGATGGGGGTTATATAGGCTTTGCCTCGTACCCCTTGATTCTATGTTCAACTGAAGGGGTCATAAAGGCCTTACCTTGTACTCTTGTTAGATCAAAGGGATCATAAGAGTCTACCCCGTACCCTTTGGTCTTTCGATCATAAAGGTTATAAAGGACTTGCGTCATACCCCTCGGTTTTTGTCAATTATCTATGACAAGCTTTTATAATTTTTCTTGAAGAGATAAATTTTTATTAATGTTGAACTTTTCATTAGAACATCAAGGAGAAAATCATTTCGAAACTCTTATCAAACTAAAACATTCATCAACTAGCAGTTACGGATAATATTGCTTCAGTAGTTTAATATTCTAAAGCAATCTAAACAACCTATACATTCAAATACCTGAGCTTATATGTTCTTGGCTGGACTCTTTTAAGCATCCCATAGGGTCATTCCCAGTTTGGACTGAGAAATCCCTAGGTTGGGTTCTTGGTATACGAGAGCACTTCTCTTAAAACCAAGTCACTTTTTGAAAATTATCATTCCCTTTTGTTATAGTAACGGGTAATGTTCTATTAGTAGGCTACAATTTTGATCCTTGCCATTTCACTCTTCTATTTAATGAGGTTTAGATTTTTCCTAGATTGCTCTTCATTCCTTTGTTCATCAAAGTACATCACTTAGTGAGTTGATACTACTATTTCGATAGGAATCACAGCTTTACACCCAAAAGCTAAGGAAAAAAGAGTTTCACATGTGACTATCTAGCAAGTTATCCTAAGTGCCTAATTACTTCAGGCAACTGATTGTGATGCTATAGAAGTTAAACGCAAGTGCACGCTATCGTATCAAGTAATATAATATTTTAAGTCTAGATATCGATCCTACAAGAATTATGCAGTCTAATTCTATAAATCAATTACTAAAATTATACCTACTTAACTTTTATTCAGAAAACTAAAATCTTTAATTTATTTAACTAATTTAACTCTATCAGTTAAACTAAACAAAAGTAAATAGTAGAATTCACAAATAAAGATAATTTAGGATTTTAACTTGTCCCATAGTATTTTATTCGACTCGTTAACCACTTGGTTAATCCCTTAATACCAATTCATTGGCTTAGACACTAATCTCATCACAAGCCTCTGTCGATAGTCAAGTGACTATATTACACATTCTAACAATTACCTATATGTCTATGGTAATCAAATCAGAATGTAATTCATTAAGATGAAGTCTAAATTATACTATACATGCCACCTAGGTATATGTCTAACCTAGATGGAACTCATAGTTGTTACCCTATGATCATGCATCAAACTATCCTAAGCTAAACACATGAATCCCTCTGTCGAGTTCATTATGGTTCCTCAATCATTCAAAATATTGATCAGGTATAATGAAAGCATTACACACAAGATATAATGAATCAATTTAATATATCAAGTTCACAAACTAAAAATTAATGCAATCCAAATTCATACTGGGTTCACATAGTCTAACCTTAGATAAACAATTTAGCCCATCACAAAATCAAAAGTATCAAACCAATTCATAAAGATCAACAAGAAAAAGAACATAATGATAAAGAAAGAGAAGAAAAACTAATCAAAGTGACTCCTTGATGTGCTTCTCCCTCAATCTTAACTTGAAGCTTGAATCTTGATCTTTGTTCTTCAATCTTTGGCTTTGATCTTTGATTTTGTGTTATGAATTCTTTCTCTAAGTGTTTGCCTCTTTTCTTCTTTTTCTTTCCTTCCCTTTTAGGATTTTTTTGGCCTTCTATTTATAGGGTTTTTTTTCTTTAAAATACTGTTCATGACTTACTATAGCAAAAATACTATTTATGAGCTACTGTTCCTAGACACTGTTCGCCGCTATGAGCGCTGCGGTGCTTAGCTACTAACCTGGGCATTGCGGCGCCCAGCCCTGGTGCCCCTTTCGTATTTTGAGTGTAACTTCTTCGTTTGACATCCGATTCGCCTCCTGTTTGTTCCTATACGTCACATTTTCCATTGTACATCTATTTATGATCAAAAATACAATTAAATAATCAAATATTTATAATTTGGAGTAAAATAAAAAAAGTTGGGTATAAATCATACTAGTGCTTTTATGCTCCTATCAAATATCCTCAAACTTAAGACTTTGCTCGTCCTCGAGCAAAACAAAGAAAAACATTCACAACTTATTCATGGCTCAAAAATAAAAAAATAAGAATAAACGCAGGTTGATTAGATGATCAATATCGTTGTCTCAAAAGCTGTAAAAAATAACACAAGGCCCTTCAGAAATTAATAAACAACTTCAACAATCCTCATACTATTGATCAAGTACTTCATTCTCCCTTATAAATGATCATTTGTGTATGTGTGTAATAAGAAAGTAATTAGGTAAATAGAACATAGATTTACTCAACACTTAAGAAATACATGAATATGATATCTCAGCATATTTTCAATTATAACACTACCATACGCTTGCTTTTCATACTACTCTCCACTAATATAGAAATACACATATCTAGGGATATATTTATGACTTTATTTAGCTTGTAATGTAAGGCTAAGGTAACGGTGGGTTATAAAGATATATATAAAGTGCAAATCACACCATTAACACTTAGACTTTACTCATAAACCTCTTTATTCTTTCTCCTCCTTGATTATTCATCTCTTCCCTAAAACTTGTGCTATTCCCAATTTGTTTTTAATCCCTTTTATAAATTTCTTCTTTTTCTTAAGCTGGAGGTATTATGCATTTAAATTTTTTTTTTTTTTTTATGTACCCCCAAACTTAGAATGATATGCACCTTCAAGACTTATTACTTTTCATTACAATACCCTTCTTTCATACATCTACAACCTTCTTCATTTTAAGAATATTTCTAAGTAAACTCAAGGTTTATGGTGCTACTGGTAGATTTTAGGATAAGTAAACTCAAAGTCTTTAAGCTTGTAATGTGGTTAAACAGAAAAAAGGATAATTAGGCTCAAACGGGGTGACTATAGATAAATATACATATAAGATAGGCTCAAAAAGGCTCAAACGGTCCAAAGATAGCCTAATGTCATTTCCCTAAGCATGTGAATTCTAGGATTTCGCTTCAAGTAGTAATCAAGCAAGTTCTAGAATATTGGTCTTCGAGACTGTGGTGTACTACTTAAGCATAAATAACTCTAAGTAAAAAACTCAACTAATATATGCTTATTTCAATGTGATCAAGAATAAGTGATCAAAAACAAGCTTGAAATTAGTTCAAGATTCATGACATAAAAATTATTTCAAACCTCTATTATTTTCTAAAAACTTGTGAAAATAAATTCAGCCAATATGTTTTTTACTTATCATGGACTAATGATCATCATCTCACTAAAACTAGACCAAAAAAAAAATTACTCCACAATACAGCGACTCAAATCATGCAGTAAAAATAAACACAGGTTATGTGTTTTCCACCCCCAAAATTAAATTAGACATTGTCCTCAATATCTAAAAATAAACTTAAAAGTAAGAGAAAACTCCCCTGGTAGATGAAGTTGAAGCAATGCAATGTTATTGTCCATTGATTGGACTATGGTATTCCTTTACTTCTAACGTTTAAAATTGCTTGAGCTGCTTTCTTGAATGCTTGACTTGCTGATTTTATTCCTAAAAGAAACAAAGAAACTAACATAACTAAAACTGAAAATAAGCTAATAAAAATAAAATTTTACTTAGGTTGCCTCCCAATAACCGCTTGATTTAATGCTGTCGGCTTGACGAGGCTCTTTATACTTTTATGGAGGATTAGAGTCAATGGTAGAAGCATTTTTATATGTGAGCTTATTAGGCTTCCTTTCTTTTGGCTTCCACATCTTCTTTATTAGATCTTGGGTGGCAACTTGCTCTTTTTTCTCCTCATATTTCTCCGGAAAGAATTGAATCTTAGACCGACGAAGTGTCTCTTTTGTGCCCTTCTCTTCGATCATATCATCATACTGCTTCTTCTTCTTTTTCTTCTTCTTTCTTCTCTTTCTATGCCTTAACGCCTTCTTTTTTATGTGAGGATTCAATATCTCCATGTCTTTGAGCTCTTCGGTGTTTGATGGCACCACATTAATGCTGTAATAGTCAAGTAATATAGTATGCATGAGTTGATTCTGCTCTTTGTTACTAATATTTTCACTTTTCTGCACCTTAGAATATTACTACACTTTAATACCAGTTTCAGTACGTTCCATTATTGAAAATTTTACAATATTCTGAGATTCTGCACTATTTTCTAGACTGGTATGGTACTGATTTTCTGTTTCAACACTTGTTTGACACCTCTATAGCCTTTGAAGAAAAGGAATAGGCGGTCTATATGGTTGCACTTTATTTTTCTGCATTTCCTTCTCTTTTATACTTGATAGTGGTGGTGTGGATGTGTTTTCTTGTAAGATCTCACCACTCCTCAAGTTGAAGGCTTGGTATTGCCCTACATTCTCCTTTGAATTTATCTCAGTATTACTTGGTAGAGTACCTTGAGGTTTCCTATTAATTGCACCATTAAGTTATCCTATTTGAACCTCTAAATTCTTCAAAGATGCTGAATGATTCTATAGGATAGCATCATTGGACTTTATATATTGTATAAATATATCTTCTATTGTCGGCTTCTTTTCTTGTGGTGGAGCAAATCTTGGGGGATTCATTGGTCTAGGTGGCTTCTCTTGGTTGTAACACCAAGAGAAGTTTAGATGATCTCTCCACCCTAGATTGTAGGAATTTGATTGTGGGTTAGGTTGTTGACGATTGTAATTGCCCACATAATTCATTGCTTCTATGTACCGCCCATTCATGTGGTTATCACCATAAAAGTCGCATGTCACTTGTCGGGTTTTGACATCTTTTAATGCATCAAACTTCTTAGATAAAGTATTGATTTGAGCTATCAATGTATTGAATGTGTCAATTTCATATATACCGGCAACTCTCTTGGGTGTAACTCTTTTTGCTAGCCATTGGTAACTGTTTGATGCCATCTCTTCCAATAGATCATAAGCCTCATCTGTAGACTTATTCATTAAAACTCCTCCAGTAGCGACATCTACAATAGTCCTCAAATGGCCTACTAATCCATTATACAACATTTAGACTAATAGCCATTTAGGAACTCCAAATTGAGGACACTTCCTCAATATGTCCTTAAAGCGCTCTCATGCCTCATACAATGACTCTCCATCAATCTGACTAAATGAAGTGATGTCATTCCTTATCTTTGCTGTCTTTACTGATGGAAAGAACTTGGCTAAGAACTTCTATGCTAAATCTTCCCACATCGATATGGATCCTGATGGTAATGACATCAACCAACTCTTAGCTCTATCCCTTAAGGAGAAAGGGAATAATCTCAAACTGATGGCATCGTCGAAGACTTTATTGTATTTGAAGGTAAGAAATTTATGATATGCATGTTAGGATCGTCATTGGGAGCTCCGTTGAACTTTACAGTTCTTTCAGCATCTGAATAATAATCGACTTAAACTCAAAGTTATTAGCATTGATGGTTGGTCGACGAATACTAGACTGAACACCACTTGTAGTTGGGATAGCATACTCTTTCAAAGCTCTTTGTGGTATCATGGGCGCAAAAATAAGATTATTGATATGATCATTGTTTCCCTCCATAGTATGAACTGTCAAAATAAAATAAAAAGAAAATCAAAGTAAAAAAAAAGAAGAAAAATAAAAATAAAAATCTAAATTAAAAGTAAGTAGCTTAGTATTAGTATTAATCTAAAGAATAGGTAAAACTAGTCCCCGGCAACAGTGCCAAAACTTTGATTGTGATGCTATAAAAGCTAAGTGCAAGTGCACACTATCGTATCAAGTAGTATAAGATTTTAAGTCCAGATATCGATCCCACAAGGACTATAAATCTATTTTTATAAATCAATTACTAAAATTATACCTACTTAACTTTTATTCAGAAAACTAAAATCTTTAATTTATTTAACTAATTTAACTCTATCAGTTAAACTAAACAAAAGTAAATAGTAAAATTCACAAATAAAGATAATTTAGAATTTTGACTTGTCCCATAGTATTTCATTGGACTTATTAACCACTTAGTTAATCCCTTAATACCAATTTATTGGCTTAGACACTAATCACAAGCCTCTGTCGATGGTCAAGTGACTATATTACAAATTCTAACAATTACCTATATGTCTATGGTAATCAAATCAGAATGTAATTCATTAAGATGAAGTCTAAATTATACTATACATGCCACCTAGGTATATGTCTAACCTAGATAGAACTCATAGTTGTTACCCTATGATTATGCATCAAACTATCCTAAGCTAAACACATGAATCCCTCTGTCGAGTTCATCATGGTTCCTCAATCATTCAAAATATTGATCAAGTATAATGAAAGCATTACACACAAGATATAATGAATCAATTTAATGTATCAAGTTCACAAACTAAAAATTAATGCAATCCAAATTCATACTAGGTTCACATAGTCTAACCTTAGATAAATAATTTAGCCCATCACAAAATCAAAAGTATCAAACCAATTCATAAAGATCAACAAGAAAAAGAACATAATGATAAAGAAAGAGAAGAAAAACTAACCAAAGTGACTCCTTGATGTGCTTCTCCCTCAATCTTGACTTGAAGCTTGAATCTTGATCTTGGTTCTTCAATCTTTTGCTTTGATCTTTGATTTTGTGTTGTGAATTCTTTCTCTAAGTTTTTGCCTCTTTTCTTCTTTTTCTCTCCTTCCCTCTTAGGATTTTTTTGGCCTTCTATTTATAGAGTTTTTTTTCTTTAAAATATTGTTCATGACTTACTGTAGCAAAAATATTGTTTACGAGTTACTGTTCCCAGAAACTGTTCACCGCCCGTGAGCACTGCGGCGCTTAGCTATTAACCTGAGCTTTGTGGCTCTCAGCTATTGACCTGGGCATCGCGGCGCTCAGTCGCTGGGCACTACGGCGCCCAACCCTGGTGCCCCTTTCGTATTTTAAGCGTAACTTCTTCATTTGATATCCGATTCACCTTGCGTTTGTTCCTATGCGTCATAGTTTTCATCGTGCATTTATTTATGATCAAAAAATACAATTAAATAGCTAAATATTTATGATTTAAAGTAAAATACAAAAATTTGGTACAAATCATACTATCAACAACTCATCAACCCAAGCTCCCTTCTTTTCTACCAATTTCTTCTTAAGCAATTTCTTGATGAACCTGTTAAGGACTCAACTTGCCTATTAGTTTTTACATGCACTAAAAAGGCAAGCCTAAGTTGTTCGCTCTCAAAAGTTTCTAAAATTTTTATTGTTAAACTACTTCTCTCGATTGGTGATGATTGTATATGGTACCCCAAACCTATAAACCAAGGTTCTTTAAACAAATCCCTAACAATCTTCTCTGCAATGATGGCAAGGGGTTCAGTTTCTACCTACTTGGTGAAGTAATCTACAATGATAATGGCATATTTAGTTGGTTAAGCCCCTTCATTTGGGTAAAGATCCAATCAAATTGAGCCCCCATTAAACAAATGGCAAAGGAATAGACATGGTAATTAGGTTTTCTGGTGGGGCATGGATATTATTGGTAAACTTTTGGTAGGCATCACACTTTTTAACTAACTCCCATATATCTTATATTGTCGTAAGCTAAGAGTTTCCTGACCTTAAGACCTTATAGGCCAAGGTTTTTGCCCTATAATGATTTCCATAAATTCTCTCATAAATTTCCTAAAGTACATACTTTGACTCATCGGGTCTGAGACATCTCAAATATGGCTAAATGTGCTCTCAATAGTAAAGGACATCGTTGATTATTGTAAACTGTAAAACCGTATATTTGAGACATCATGCTTTTTATTGGTCTTTTGGTAGTTCTCTTTTCTCTATATAACTTCCAATTGAGTCCATACAAGTAGGATGTGAATCAATTTGCATCATTTCTACAACTTCCTTGATACTTAGCTCAGGGACCTGTTCAAGAGGTATATATTTGATGTTTCTCTACTCCATTGAACTGCTTGATTAATTCATTAACTTTCTATAGTTATATAACCATGTTCCCTCCTCAAATCTTAAAATATTTATTAATTTATTTTACCAGAGAATCACTTTTAATAAGAACCTTTTCTATTAGGAGCACTCGGGCAACATTCGACTTTGCGGTTTTTTTTTTCAACAATTCAATTCAGTATTATTCTAATCAATCTTCAACTTTTTGCATATCTTTTTAATGTTCAAAACATATTTAAAAAAAAAATGAATTTAACTTCAATTTAGCATAAAACTATAAGATTTCAATTTTAAACAGAATGTTCACATGGGCAAAGTTTTTATTTTGTGTTCACTAAATAAAAACAAAAATAATTTGAAAACATTTTGAACATCATCCAGTTTGATTTTATGGATGATCATAGAGCTCTCGAGGATCCTTCACTATTTTATTTTTCTTCTAATTAAAGTCGTATCTTAGTCTTATAAGAATATCGTATCTTAGCCTTAGTCTTATAAGAATTTGATATCGTAAATAATTTGATAATATTATTTTTTAAATGGATAATAATATTATTTGCACAAACGTTTATATAAACTTTTGTTATATAAGCTGACTTAGTGCGAAAATAGTTATAAATAAAAATAAAAACAAATTAAATTAATTATAAAAAAATAAGGTAGAATATTATTATAATGACTAGCCAGTTTGTTTCAAAGTAAATTGTATACAAATAAGTATTATTACAACGATTAGTCAGTTTGTTTCAAAATAATGTGTATTACTGTTTTCAAATATTTACTGTGGAAGAGAGATTTTACTCACGTAAGGAGAAAATTTAGTACCACAATAATCAAGGAACTAGCCCCGAAGATAATAATAATAATAATAATAATAATATTTAAAATTGACGATTAGGGACAGAAATTTTTCAGATTCAATTCATTCATTAATATTTATATTATTTATTTAAGAATAAGATTCACAATATTCAGCGCCGGCAGGAGGTGAAGCTGGTGGTGATGTTGACTTGGGAACGAAATCTCCAAGTGCACTGCACCCTCGCTAGTCCTGTTGAGAGTTAAGACTGCGAAAATGAGAGGAGCAACCAGTGGCCACTGCAAGCAAGACGTGCCTACCTCACTTGTTTACATATAAGGAATGCAATGATTTCCTCCTTCTGCCCCATCTTTTTTCATTCATCCAAGAAGATAGTTACAATAGTTCACTCTATATAAATTAACAGCCTGCGTTGAGGCTATATAATGATGCATCTGGTTTTGCATACAAAGAACAATTGACAGAAAAATAAATCGCAAAGAAATCATCACATACACACATGAGAATGGGTGGATTATTATACATATTGTTGCGGAGTCCATACCCACACACTTATGCAAATGTGTACAATGAAATAAATTATGTGGGCCTTAATTATTTTATTGAGCTTAATCTGTGAATCGTGATTTGATAATTATATAATTATACTAAGACTCAAAAGTACATGGCCTTATTAATAAGGTTCACTTAAGGATATTTAATCTAAAATATGAGTAAATTCATGTTAATAAAGTTAATCAAGAAACACAATTCTAATAACACTTTATTTGATTTTTATAATCTTTCTAAAATTAAAAATTAAAAATTTATTTATTTTATTTAATAGTTAAATTTTTTAAAAGTTTTTTATTCAAAATAAAACTGATATTTTACCTATTTTTAACAACAAACTCATTTTTTCTTTTTAATAAGATTATAACTCATTAAATATACAAAATTTTTAAAAAAATAAAAAATCAAATAAAATATTTTAACTTAATACAAATTCTAAACCCTATAAAATACCTTGTAAAAGGCATCATCACGTAGCTATTTAGTCTTATCATTCATCATTATTGATCACTCATCTTATAGCTATTAAACACAACTCCAATTACTCATCATTCATAACCTATAATCTATTTATCAATTCATCTGTCTCCTCAATTGTTCTGACATCCTGCATTGCCATTAAAAGCACATCAGAACCCCCAAGACTAGCTCTTCACTCCCTTTACCGCTGCCTACAGCTTAAAACCTTAGGAAATACAAACCCTAACTTAGTCTTAAGCCATACAACATAACACTTGTAGACATCTTTCTCATTATTCCTCCAAAGGTTAGTCAATAGTTATGCATATGTTCCTTGGCCCCACATTCATACTAGTACATTCATATTAGAACATTGCCCTACCGCTAACTCAAAACCCAAGAGATGTGTCCTCTCTTACCATTTTAAACCAAGCCTCCCACAGCCTAAAGTCCTAATTGTCGTCCACATAAGAAATGTATTTACTTAACCAACACCACCAAGACACGTGTTTGACACAACGTCTTCTCCAGCACATATCCAACTCACACGCCTCTCACAATTTCAAAGTGGTTATTCTATTTTAAAAAATTATTATTATTTTCTCAAAACAACTAAAGCAAATTTACATCATTAAATTTCTTAAACTGTAATAGATTTTAAAAATCTTATAGATCTTACTCCTGTACTCACAAAAGTAAAGTGATTAAAATCCATTCACTTTTTAGGCTCAAGTCATTCTCCCAACTCTCAAATACGTCATTTTCAAGTTTTATGTTAGACATTTTTTTATTTTTACGTTTTACATCATACACTTCTTTTTTTTTTTTTCTTAATTAAAATGTCTTTAACCTTTTTACATATCCTTAGATATTTGTTTACCAGCCATTCCCGCAAAATATGTCCAAGACTTTAATTCTAATTTGGTTGCAACTTGCAAAAAGACTTGTGCAATTTTCAAGATTTATCTTCATTCCAAACACCAAGACGATTGAGCCATCGGATGAAGAAAAAATAAAATACATTTTTACCTCTTAACAGCAATCATCAATCATGTATCAGTCGTTCAATATCAATTTTCAACATTTATATATTGAAATACAGCTCCAAACAATTCTCCAAATTTGATGGGAATATATTACACTCCGGCGAAAAGGCAAATAAAAAATGCCTTGGTGCTGCTGGGGCAAATATTTTTAAAAAAAAAACATATGGGATGAGCCACAACACAATCATACAATGCCAAATCCTGGTATTTCAAACTTATAATACATGGGTAAAAACTCTAAAATAATTACAACTGGAGAAACAGAATCTATGTAGGTCCGGTTCAGGTTCCTAAAGGTGATCTGTCATCCGGTCCAGCCAGCATGATCTAGCATTATAAGCGTTTCGTCAGAAGATTTTCAGGATTACCACAAATGCACACACATTGATCAAAAACCTCAACTTGGAATATAAAGATAGAAGTTTTACAAACACTTACATTGCAGTCAAAAGCAAACCTCCTTGCAAGCATTATGGCCGCATTTCTTTCTCTCTCAGATTCAAATGCTAAAACAAAACAAAGCCCTTTCTTTGCTTGCCAAAACAGTGCCTGAGCCGCAGCATTTCCACCACCTCTCACTCCACATAGCTAAAGGATATGAGAATAGAATGTCAAACTACAAGAGACATGATTTATATTCATTGAAACCAAAAAGACACTAGAATATGAACTAGAGACTAATTTACACTTGTTTAGGTATGACAATTACTCTGTACACAGGAAACCCGCAAAAATTGCCTTGTTTTGGTTAAGATGGGGCCAACTATCAGCCTCCATTTAAAAAAAATACTTTGTAATTATACATCTAGTTTGAATTTAAGACGTTGAAACACAAATTTAAATTAATCACCTAGGCAATTCAACTTGTTCATCAAATCCACATGCATAATTCTTTCAGAGATGAGTAACCAATTAAACTCCAATTAAATGCTCAAACAAACAAAAAAGGATGAGGGATGGGAGACATGTATCATTCTGATCTCAATCACTAGATTCCTCGAATCGTTTTTCAACCATCATCTAATCGTCTTTATACAAAAAAAGAAAGAAATGAAAAATCTCATATCTGTAGTACCTGCATGGAAGTGGAGTAGTACTCTTTAGCAATTGTCATTTTTCCTTTGCAAAGTTTAATCCTCATCTTTCCTACATGAAGTACATGAATTGATTCTGATGGATGATCTACTCCATTCATTTGGGTAACAACCACCTGAAGAAGAATTAGAAAAAAGGGCAATGAATATAATGTTAAAAGCCTAGAGATGATGGTGTTAACACCAGAATTTCCCATACATTGAGCTTGATGCAAATTAATAATGATATAACAAACTGAAAATAGAAAAAGGTTGCCAAACAAACTATTTATGTTTTCATGTTTACAATGGGAAAATATGTTTTATATGCCACATTTTATGGTATTAGAAGTGTAACATACAGCCAATGGTTTTGAAGGTCAAAGCAAAGAACACAGCATCTATGGCCAGCAAAGCAAGACCACATTCTAGATAGTTAAACCTGTCAACTCTTGAACTTTGTAAGAATATCAGATAAATATTTGTGAGGATGATAAGAGGCAAAATTTACTTTTTCAAGCTCAATAATTACATAGCAAAGACATGCCGGAGGAGTTAAAGTGTCAGAATCTAATGTTAGAGAGAAAATACAGAAGATAAAGCAAAGAGTGTCACTAGGATTAAATAAGAAAATGATAAATAAATACATAAATATAATAAGATGTAGAAAAAGAGTGCATATAGTTATATTAAATAACCATCTTGATATAATTGTAATTAATATAACAAAAATCTATTATAATAATTATCTTCAAATAATTGCAATTGACATCCAAACCTTATTATTCTCTTTTCTTTTTCGTTTCCTTTTCCTTATTCAAGAATCTATTATTTGTTTGGAAACTAAATCATTCTTGTTATGTTAGTATTCATTATAAAAGTGCATGCTCAGAATTAATCTTTAGTGACAGATGTCTAATAAGAATATGGACATAAAAGTTTAATAACTTTGAAGTACAAGAAGGCCTGAAGTTGAATTTTCATCTAAGATCTAGAATATTTCTGAGCTGCATCTGACCAATGATCCACCCCTCGGATCCTGGCCCATGATCACAACGACCAGTAGAAGGATGACCAGAATGTTCACCAAAATGGTGGAAAGTTTGCAGCAAAAGGAAAGTCCAAAAAAAGGAAATAAATACTGAATAAACATCGTCTATTGAACCAAAGTCATATTAGCCACTGAGTAAAATCTTAACTAGATGGTATAACATACATGAAATTCAACATCGTGCTTCCGCACAAGTGCCTCCACATAGCTTCCCAAACCAGGAGCTGCTTGATAAAAAATACATCAGCCAGAGCATACATATCATAAGATGATAAAATAAATATTAAATTACCAGTTTTGCTAACTAGAAAAGGAGGAAACCAAAAAAACCCTAGTTGAAACCAGGATCAAAACCACACCTGGATCAACAGGACCAGCAGTTGTCAATGTGATTTGCTGGCCATTAAAAACAATTTCAACTTGCAGTATTCGCCCAACATCAAAAGGCTCTGGCGCGTAGACTGATTTGGTAGCTCCTGATATAGGAATTTATACAATTAAATATAGGCCAGAAGTCCTTATCTCTAAACCATATTCCTCATAACCCTATTCTTGCTACTCACCCTATTAACATTAATTTTTTAAGGATTATAGAGTTATAATGTGTTGGTTTTAAGACATAGAAAAGGACAAAAGTGGAGGTCTTGAATAAGAATTCCCCCCTCACCCATCTATATATATATATATATATATACACACATCTTCAAATAAAAGATTGAATAAAAGAATATTACATAAATTTTGTCCGTTCCCCATAATAAAAGTTTTTCACAACAATTAAGAAAATTTTCTTTTTAAAAAATTTTCTTTCTAGGAAAATGCAAAAAAAAAAAAGGATTCTATTCTTCAAATCAGAAAATTCAAAGACTAAAATGCTAACAGCTCGAATTCATAGCCCTTAACCTGAACTGCCCCCAAAAATCCATAGATCACTATTTACAACTCATAATATTCATTGTTAATAGTCTAACAAATACCTAGCAGCAAAAATCATTGAATACGTATATACCTGATATAAGCTCCCTTTTTCCACACTCAGATGATAAACGATACCATTGAATTGAACAGCTGGAAAGTTCTGGAGCATTATCCGTGCAAAGCTTAATTTTCAAATATGAACCTAGAGCTTCAGAGCCATCTAGTTCATATAGCCTAGCTATCTTTTCTTCACCCCTTTTGCTCATTGCCAGCTAGAAAACATTAGAAGAAATGCTAAATATTCAGGAAATTAATCTTAGAAACATATCTCCAACAAACTTAAAAACATGAATTGGATGCCTAGAACTAGGATGTTGTGAACATCACTTGTCATCAAATTTGCAATAGTTAGTGTTAAACAACAAAGATACCTCTTTCCAAAGTTGAAGAGAACACTTAGATTTCTCCACAAGTTGAGTTCTCAATGCCCGAAGCTCATGTTCCATGTCCATAACCTACAAGTTTAACCTCAGTTTGCTTATTATCCATTCAATTAGTATCTGTCCGTATGATATATCAATTTAGAAAAAGGCATGAAAGTAAGAACCTAAAGAAAAACCATAGTAGACCACAAGGAAGGAGATATATGAAATCAGATGAAAATTATATCCTTTCACAGAGTGAATGATGATAAGAATGATTAGAAGACCACATTATTGCACTGTCACTCTGTGTTGATATGATTTTGAATTTAGATGAAAAATGTAAATATATGAAACTACATAAAATTGCAAACCACAATATGGCATGTATAACAGTACTGCATTTGATGGAGTGAAAAATTTCAAGAATGACTATAACTTGACAAAGCATCGCCATAACTCAATAAACAAAGATGTACTGTCCTGCCATAGATTTAAGAAGTAAGATCTAGTGATGGTTGTTAGCTATCATGCTATCGGGACTGCAGGGACCTATATCAAGAACCTGAAATCTAATACCTCATTAAAGGTCTCTGGGAAAGCAAAAATGTACAACAGGCAAATTTTGGTTTCAAGGATAAAAACTCCAAATATAATATAAGATATAAGCCGTACTATCTAATAGTCACTGTCATCAACAAACTACTAAATAGTGATGACTGCACAGGGACTATGAATCAAAATATTGTTTTGAAAAGAATAAACAAAGATAAGCAAAGCCAACTCAAAGCAGTGAGTCAATCAGAGAAAGTTATGGTTCTTAGACAACCAGGGGAAGTTATGGCCTTCAGAGTTCATCCATCCTCACAAGTCATTAACTATACTAACTTTATTCACATCGGATATACAGAAACTTGCATCTGCCTCTATCTGGTCAAAACACAAGGGATTTAGTGAAATGGTTCCAAATTTAGGCATAACTTCAAAACCAAATTGGAGGTGATACCTAGCATAGTAACATTCTACAGGCAGCTTATCAAGGACCTAACATTCATTAAAGTTGGTAAAAGGGAAGTTTTAAAATTCAGGGTTCATGCAAAAGACCAAAATGAATAGCTTGACACAAGCCAAAATTCAGGCACAAAATACACTAAATTTAAGATCGTAACTATATCTTTGAAAAGACACAAGCATTAAAGAACTATTAAAGATGGCCAAGTGCTAGAAAATTACATGAATTTAAATTTTGTTAGGGAGGAGAAAATAGGAAGACCAATAGATGTAACAGAAGTAAGTCAACCAAAGAAATTTTTACTCCTCAAAAGTTTATCTATCCTCAAAGTCATTCTGACCATCAGAAACTTAAGTATCACTCTTCTGCTCACTTTCCTGAATGTCAGCCACCCTACCTCTAATGCATCTACTACTCATCTCTCTCACTAACTGCTCTCCTCTCTTCAACTCTAGATTTCTACTTCAATGCTTTCTCTCTCCAGCTAAAGCCAATGCCTCCCCACAGAAATACGCACAGAAAGCATCATTGGCTTAGCCTGCAAAGCAACCATATTCAATATTCCTCTGCACATTCCAACCCAAATTTTCCACCCACGCATGTAGAATGACATGTACACAATAGGGTAAATAGGCAAGTTCATGTAAATTTTCATTTAGCTAATAGCATGGAACATACCTTAAACAAACACAGAAACATACAGTTCCACTCTTAAATATCTTTCTAGATAACTAAATTGTGGAAAAACAAGTTTCATCCTAAATAGAATTGGTTTTCTAATTTAAGACATTGAACTAAAAAGAATTACTTATCTTGTAAAACTAGGATTCTGTATTTGTGTAAGGGTTTTTTTGTAAGTTATATTTTTAGCCTATAAATACTTGTAAATTCTAAAGAGAGAAATATAGAGACCGAGAATTATTCTCTCAAGTTCTTCTTTATGGTATCAAAGCTTAAGGCTATAGTGAGAGTTCCAAACTAAAAGTTTTTTTTCCCTCTATTCTCCGATGTCTTCGTGTAAAACATGCGCCCCCACTGACAGCAGCGCATGGATCCACGTGCCGCCTATAACAGTAACAGTGGCCCTTTTATCACGCTAGCTTCAAACAAATGAGGACTTACCAATCTGTTGATCAACACTTGGATCAAGATCATTGGCGCCCTAATTTGGTCTCAAACACCCGTTGAAGTCGCAGTTGCCATCTTTCTCTGTCACCACATATCACCAACGAGTAGAGTGTCACCACCAGGCTCCCTCTCATGCTAATCTATTACTTTGGGTAGTTGTACTTCTAAAAGCCCTTACCAATTTTAATTTCATATCCAGGGGGCTATCTGTCATTGTCTCAATTTTTAGGGTAGTTTAGCAATTTACTAGAAGTATTTGGGCTTCTTTGGTATTTCAAGAGCTTAGGGGTAATTTATTAATCTATCAAAACTTTTGGGGTTTCTTTGATATTTCCAAGGTCAACCTCTTTTGTAACTGTTGAAGCTACAAACTTGCCAAGGAATGGCAAAAACATAAACAACTAGGGATTCGTCACTATCAACACTATTGAAACAACTACCACATCAGAAGTTAATTCATAGTGCTACTGACAATCCATCTTTACATATTACTACACTCAGACTAAATAGGTAAAACTTCCTCCAACGGTCTCAATCTGTGAAGATGTTTATTATAGGAAAAGGAAATCTTGGCTATTTAAGCTTAACAAAGGCACCAGAAGATGATCTAGCATATGCCACTTGGGATTTAGAGAATTCCATTATTATATCATGGTTGGTGAATTCAATGGAGCCACAGATTGGTCAAACTTATATTTTCCTAACAACAGCAAAAGATTTATGAGATGTCATAAAGATATATTTTGACTTGGGAATTATGAAGTTTTAAATTCAAAATAAAATCCGATAAACTAAACAAGGCAATTCTAGCGCGACAAAATGTTATAACACCTTAAAAGGGCCTTTAACAGGAATTTGTCTATTTTATGAGCTTAAATGGGGATGTCTTGCAAATAGTGCCCTACACAAGAAGATGTTAGAAAAAGATCGTGTGTTTGAACTTCTAGCATGTCTAAACAAAGAATTTGATGATGTTCATAGTCGTATACTTGGTAAGAAAAAAAAAACCACTCTCATGTGAAGCCTTTTTACAGGTTAGGTGAGAGGAAAGTTGAAGAAACTTTATGATGGAGAGTCAATCTATATTCTATTGAAAATTCTACCCTCACTGGAGCTATAGCTTCAGCAAATAATCAATTGAATAAAAAAAAAGATGATGAAAAAGGAAAGACGTGGTGTGACTACTGCAACAAACCACAACATACTCAAGAAACTTGTAGAAAGTTACATGGGAAGCCTAACTGGAAGAACAACTGCAAAATCCTAGTAGCTACAAAATCCACAACAATGCAAAGTGGAATTGAACACCAACCTCAAACCTCTCAAGATCCTACATCCTCTTTAGCCTAGACAAATAATTTTCTAAATGCTTTAAATACCTTTTCTACTGCTCAAATACCTTGGATCATTGATTCTGATATAACAAATCAAATGACAAGTATTTTTTATTTATTTTCATCTTATATTCCATTATCTGGCAATTTAAAAATTAAGATTGTTGACAGTTCTTTGTCATTTGTAGAAGGAAAGGGATGAATTCCAAAAATCTAATAGTAGACTCAGTTCTTCATGTTCCAAAACTTTCCTACAAACTTTTGCCTGTCAACAAACTTACAAAAGATTTAAACTATGTTGCTAAATTCTTTTCCTCTTATTGAGAGAGCTAAAGAAGTTGGACTATATTATTTGGACAATGATGCCATCACAAATGGACAAGCTCAAGCCGTAAATTGTAAATTACTCTTTTTTTCAAAGATGAAATGATGTTATGGACCGTAGATTAGGGCATCCTAGTTTCCCTTACTTAAGAAATATACTTCCTTTTTTGTTCAAAAAGAAATTTGTTTTGTTATTTCAAAGTGAAACCTTCAATTGTCTAAACTTCATCATGTTTATTTTCCTTCACAGTTATATAAAGAATTTAAGCCCTTCTCCCTCATACACAATAACATTTGAGGGTCTTCCCCGTGCAACAAATATTACAAAAGCTAAGTGGTTTGTCACCTTTATTGATGATGATCACACAAGAGTTTGTTGGGTGATGTACTAAAAAGAATCTGAAACAAAAAAGTTTAAGAATTTTCATGCCATAGTCAAACTCAATTCCAAACTTAAATGCAAGTTCTTAAAATAGACAGTAGAAAAGAATAATTCAATTCTATTGTAGGAGATTCTTTAGTAGAACAAGGAATTATTCACCAGTCCTCATGTTAGTACTCAACATAATGGTGTTGCCAAAAAAATAGGCACTTGTTAGAAGTTACCTAAGCCATCATGTTTTACATCTACGGCTCCTAAAGTTTTTTAGGGTGAAGTTATTCTTACAGCATCTTATTTGATTAATCATTTGCCAACATTTATCCTCGCACAGATTTTTCACATTTATTTCCCTTAAAGTCTTTGGGTGTAAAGCATTCGTGCATATCCACAAGCAAAATAGGTCTAAACACGAACCTCTAGCATTAAAGGATATAAGTGTTATGATCCTATTACTAGAAAAATTCTTTCAGTATAGATGTTGTTTTCTTTGAAAATCAAACCTACTTTCCCAAAAAATCTTTTCAAGGGGAGAACAATATGGAAGAGTAAGACTGTTTTTGGGAAATTCAATAACCATTATCATTACCTATTCCTAATCCTAGTCACACCAATCCAAATCCTATCAATTCGATTAGAATTTAGTTTTTCAACTCCATCTATTGTGCTAGCAATGGCAAATCATCGACAAAGGGAGATAAACTACTTGTTGAATCTCAACCTGGACTACGTATCTACACAAGAAGACAAAAACATCAAGATGTAGAACAACAATCCCCTACACTCAACCAAGAGTCAAGCACTGAACAACAACAACCAAGAAGTTAGAAGTATTTCTAGTTCTTCTTCTCCTATTCCAATGTCAAATATAGATAATCTTAGCGCCCCTATTGCACTTAAAAGAGGAACTACATCTTGTACTACGCATCCCATTTCTAAATGTGTTGTATGATAGGTGATGTCCATCATTTAGAACCCTTACCACTAGTTTGTCAAATATTGAAATTCAAAAACTGTAACAAGATGCCCTAATTATTCTTGAATGGAGAGAGGTTGTACTGCAGGAGATGAAAACCCTTATATAAAAAGCACATGGGAGCTTTAAAATTTGACAAAAGAAAATAAACCTTGCTGTAAATAGGTATTTACTGTTAAATATAAGACAGATGGTCAATTGACAGATACAAAGCAAGACTTATTGCAAAACAGTTCACGCAAACATATGGTATCGATTACCAAGAAACATTTGCCCCAGCAACAAAGGCATATATGATTCAAGTTTTATTATCTCTCTAGCTAACCATTGCAACAACTAGATGTCAAAATTGCTTTCTCAAATAGAGAATTACAAGAAAATGTTTATAATTGGATTTGCCACCAGAATCAGAAAATATTTATTGGGCCAAGAAAGTGTGCAAACTGAAAAGATCTCTATATGGCTTAAAACAGTCTCTTAGAGTTTTGGTTTGATCGATTTACCAAGTATATCCAAAGCCATAGATTCTCATTATCAAGTAGACCACACTATGTTTATAAACATTCTATTGATGGGAAGATTGTAATTCTTATATTATATGTTGGTGATATTATCCTGATAGGAGTGATGTTGCTGAAATTAGAAAAACTAAAAACTTTGCTGGCTAACGAATTTGAGATGAAAGACCTCACTAACTTGAGGTATTTTTTGCGTATGAAGATTGCTAAGTCCAAAAAGAGAATCTTTGTGTCACAGAAAAAATACACTTTAGATAAAGTAAACGGGTATGTTGGGGGTGTAAACCTGCTAATACCCTTATTGTTCCAAATCACAAAATGCTCGAGAAAAAGACCAATACCATGGTGGATAAATAACGTTATCAAAGGTTAGCATATAAATTGATTTATCTATCACATAACCAAATATAGCTTTTACAAATAGTGTATTTAGTCAATTTATGCATTCTCCAAATGAAGGAAATTTAGAAGCTGTTAACAAAATTATTAAATACCTTAAAAGAACACTAGGAAAGGGTTTATTATTTTAAAAAGGGAGGTCATATGCAAATTGAAGCATATACTGATACAGGTTGGGCAAGTTGTGTAAGTGACAAAAGATCATCTTCAAGTTACTGTATATTTGGAGGAGAAAATTTAATAGCTTGGAGAAGTAAAAGGCAATCTGTGGTTGCTAGGAGCAGTGCAAAGGTTGAGTTTCAAGCTCCAGCACAAGGTGTTTGTGAAATTCTATGGTTGAAGATACTATTTGATGTGAAATTCTATGGTTGAAGATACTATTTGAAGAAATAAAAATTTCAATTGAACATCCTATGGAGTTGTATTATGATAATAAAGTAGCTATTAGTATAGTGCATAATCCAGTACAATATAATAAGACTAAACATGTTGAGTTAGATCGTTACTTTATCAAAGAAAAACTAGAAGCAAGATTCATATGAATGCTTTTTGTACCAACCAAGGAGCAACTAGCAAATAATCTCACTAAAGGTCTTCAAAAGCAAGTTTTTGAGTCCCTAACAAGCAACCTATGAATGTCAAATATATTTGAATCAGCTTGAGAGGGAGTATGGAAAAATAAGTTTCATCTTAAATAGAATTGGTTTTCTAATTTAGGACATTAAACTAATAAGAATGGCTTATCTTGTAAACATTAGGTTCCCTTTGGTGTAAGGTTTATTTCTTTCCTTTATAAGTTATATTTGTAACAAATACTTATAAATTCTAAAGAGAGAAACATAGAGATTGAGAATTATTCTCTTAAGTTTTTTCTTTAAAAATAAATAGATAGATTAGATAAAATGAATAGACAGACTTGGAAATTTACCTAAACGATATCCAAAAAAACTTAACCAAGTTTTATTGAAAACAGAAAATGAAATAGTACTTATAGAAATAATGCAATACGCTATTAAACAAAAAACTCAAAATATATATAAGTAGTCCATATATCAGTTAGAAGAACTAACATCAAGAAAGCAGATAAAATATACACCTTGCTTGGCTGATGCAACATTTTAATCCGCCTAGCCTCTTGAACTTCCTTCATTAATTCCTCCAAGTCCTGAAACCGCATGCAAAACATTTTGTTGATAAATCATAATGAAAAATGACTGCAACAAAAACAATTAACATCTAAGTTTACACCCAAAAAACTATAAACAAGATGTAAAACTCATAACTCCACCCTCTTCCTAGTAAAATCCAGAAAAATTGGCAACCAGCAAGCATAATATATTGCGACAAGTAGACATACAGTAACCAATGTATTTGCATTCACAGCTTAACAAAGGTTAACTTCCATATAAGACTATGCTGACTTAAGAGGTGCAAAAATAAGATAAACTTGATGGTTAAATTCCAAAATTGCATCATCATCGCCATCAATTCTCAATGTGTTTATACCAATTCTTCATTAAAGATCATCAGGCCAGCAAGCTGACCTGAAACCCTTGCTTTCTTCACCCAATTGTGAGATGATTTCCTCCATATTTGTCTTTCTTTACTGACTATGTCATGGTCTGTCAGAACAATTTTCTTTCTAGGATAAATAAGTTACTTTTTATTTTGCTTCCTTTAAAGTTCAGAGTACAGCATTTAATTTAATTGAGATGATTATTTTTTCCAGGAATAAAATTGGTTGTTTCTGTTTCAGTGGCTTTACAATTGATAGCACGCACAATTGCAAATTTTAGACTTTGCTTTGATAAAAATTTTCAATTTCCCCATTCAAGATCAATTGAAACCTTAGTGCTGTATTACCTGCTTCCCTGCGGCGCGAGACATTCGTTCGTGCTCCAGAAGAGCCTCTTCTACCCTCTGAACTGCGGCTCTTGCACTTTCAATTTCAGCACGAGCAAAAGCTCTTTCCTCATCAACAAGTTTCTTAGCATCTTCTGAAGCCTACATAATTGGCATACGTGCCAATTTTTGAGAAAATTAGAAAGGAGTACAAGCAGGAGCTCCGGAGTTTCCCTCTTAATCTTTTTTCAACAGTTAGAAGATTTGAAAGATGGACTAGAATACAAAAATCCTCCAAGTCACTTGCTTAACCTTTTTTTTTTTAATTTTTTAACAGCTGAAAACAGAGATAATTAATATTGAGGATGACATGGAGCCAAAGATTTTGTTCAGGTATTTAAAAAAATAATAAAACAGATAATACCTTAATTGAAATAATAGTAACAAAAAAGCATGTGTACAGTTGAGACCACGTACTTCAAAATTATAAAAAGATAATAAGTTAACATAAAAGGTCCAGAATTCAACATCAAAAGCATGGATAAAGGAAAAGTTAGAGGGACTGAAGATGTCATGAGGTAACATAATAAAAAAACAAGTTTTTGCAAAACTTTTTATATCTACCTAAATAGTTTGAGACTCAGATAGAGACGAATTTTTACTCCAACTTTGCAAACACCCAATAGTGAGACAAAAGAAGAATAATGATCAGGTACACAAGTATGTTCATCGATTAGGGCAGACTTAAGTATTACTTTTCATTAATAATACTATAACAAGTGTACGATTTAACTAGAAAAGAAACTAAAAATTACACCCTCCAAAAATATGATGTTTGTTTTGTCCTCATTAGTTTTGTATACCCCATTATGATTGTCAAATTTGAAAATTCAATATCAAAGTTATTCACCAAATTATCCGGAACAATATAACCTGAAGTTCCAAGTTCAAAACAATAGTCTGCTCAAGGGTATATAATAAAACAATAAAATTTAAATAAATAGGTCCAATGCATTAGGTGCATGTCTACTCAACATGCCAACTTTCTCAAAGAGAACAGACATTTTGAGACAGAGGGAGTCTATTGAAATATAAAGCTGCTGTATAGCAGCAACAATGAAGTAATTTTAAATTTACTGTAGTTGCATATTTCCTAAGTTTAGCAGTACTTGTAACACATTCACATAGCATAAACTGGTAAATTTTCAAATTAGTTATGCAATTTACGACTGCAACCTGATAACTGAACTCCAGAGATATTTTGTATGTAGTAATACATGTTGGTCACATCATCTGAGTCATTTTATTATATATATATATATATATATATATATATTTATATGTGTGATCTTTAAACCCACTTGATGCAGCACATTAACCACCAATCATTCAAAAACTTTAGATCGCCACCACATGCTCAAGCATATGCAAAAAGGTTATGAGATCCCATATCCCATAAGACGGACCAAAAAATTCATCAGAGACACGATAAACAAATTCCAGTAAAAGGCTTAAACTACCTGTTTAAGAAATTTTGCTAGGTTCTTCACTTCTGCTTTTTCTTGAATCAACTCTCCTTCCCTTTGAGTCAACTGAACTGCTAAAGCTTCAACCTGGAGGGAATAACCATATCATCACTTGAAATTTTGTGAAGCAGTATCATATAACCCAATAATCTAATAAACAGCTTCAGAAAACAATTCCAGAGGGCACAAGGTAATATTGGACAGAGAAAATAACATTTCCAATGACTTGGGCTCATGAGGAAAGAAATTTAGTAAGTCATTTTGAAGACATCCAATTCAATATATTCAAATATCATCATACGGTAAGCTAAATTAACAATTGAGCTTCATCTTACCATATGAAGATATTGTTGAAAAACTAGTTCAAAAGGTTGGGGAATCCCATTGTAGCATCCTTGTAAAACATTCTCATACATGCATGATTTATTGCCGATGTTTACCATTGAGTAAATGGTTTTGTAGTAATGCTAGTTATTTCCACCTGTGGAGCTGGTCAGATAATAACATTGTTATATGTACTGAATACAGGGAGAATCAGTACGCCATATTTGATTAGATTCGAGTAGCACATACCGAAAGGACTTATAAATTATATTATAATATAATCTGATTTCTAGAGGGATTCCCCAATTATGTCTAATTACTGCCATGATTTTCTCTAATAAGTGTACATAGGTGACTGCACATTTGTCAACCATATGATCTCTAAACCTCTGAAGACTAACAGAGTGCAAATGCTTTTATCCTCCCACCAAAATGAAAGTTTATAACCATGGATGTAAGCTTCTTTTAAGAACAACCATATTATTGGTGAATGATCTCCAAAAAATATGGGAAGAACAACCTTTCATGCTTATTCCTTCTTCCATCCGTCCAGCAGCTGTTCCTACCTTGATTGATCTCTTGACCTCTAAGTTCTGAACTATCTGGGAGCTAGAACAGAGATGCAATTGGGCAGCAAGGGAGTGTGATAGAAAGCTGTAAGATAGAATCAGGAAAGAATGGTGAACTGGGGTGACAATGGAGTGAACAGTAATGACGCAAAAGAGACAGAAACTAATCTATTGGTGTATACAAGGAGAAAGCATGAGTGTAAATGATCCCATCTCTCTCTCTCTTCTGGTCAATCTTCAACCTTGGAAAAAAGTATTCCTAATATTCTTGCTCCAACATCTTTTGCGAAACAGATTTAGATATTCCAATTACCATTAGGAAAGGTATTAGAACTTGCACAAAATATCCCCCTCGCAAATTCATCTTACCATAGGCTTAATCCTATCTACCAGCCATTCATCGCTCAAAAGTCCTTAGACATTGTCCCCAACAATGTACATGAGGCTCTTAAAGATCCTAAGAGGGAAAAGCCATAATTGAGGAAATTAAGAGCATTGTCTAAGAATGAGACCAGGAAAGTGGTTGAATTACCCAAATAAGAAAAAACCAGGGGCGTGCAAGTGCCTATAGATACTTGTAAATTCTAAAGAAAGAAATACTGAGATTATGAATTATTCTCAAATTTGTGTTCATGGTATCAAAGCCTAAGGCCAGAACTAGAGTTCCAAAGTAAGCCTATTTTTCCTCTGCTCTCTAATATTCAAACAACTTGTGTACAACACGCGCCGCCACTGATAGTCGCATGTGGATCTTACGTGCCACCCATATTATGGCCCTTTTCTGCACCACTAGCTTCATTCGAAAAAGGACTCGCCGATATGTTAATCGACACTTGGATCACCATCATTGGAGCTTTAATTTAGTCACGAACGCCCACTGAGTCTCGGTTGTCGTCTTTCTTCATCACCATGTATCTCCAATGAGTGACGGGTCATCGCCAATCTCGTTCGAACCCTCTCAAGCCAATCTATTACTCTAGATGGTTATAGTACTGCAAACAAGCCCTTAACAATTCCAATTTCATATTACAAGTTTACCTACCAAAGCTTTAAACTTTTGAGGCACCAAGTTAAATTTATTTGAATTCTATCTGTCACTGTCTCAAAATTTTATGGGTAATTTAGCAATTCACTAATAGTTTTGCACCTTTTTGATATTTTTCTTTCGATAGTTTAGCAATTTATCAAAACTTTTAGGGGTCTTTTTGATATTTTTGAGGTCAATCTTTTTTATATTTTCCAAGGTCAACCTTTCTTTTTAAATTGTTAAACTACCAGCTTACCGAGGAATAGAAAAAACAGAAACAAAGGTATCTAAAGAAGATGATCCAGCAAGAAAATGATCAATTGTGATTTCAAAGGTATCTAAGTTTTATTTTCCTCTTATACTTCGTGTCCTGGTAATTTAAAATTTAAGATTATTGATGGTTCCTTGTCATCTGTAGCAAGAAAATGATCAATTGTGATTTCAAAAAGTTTTCAATTAGATTCAATTCTTCATGTTCTAGAACTCTTTTACAATCTTTTGTCTATCAACAAACTTACAAAAGTTTTAAATTATGTTGCTAAATTCTTTTCCTCACGTTGTGAACTTCAAGACCTGTGTTCGGGGAGGACAATTGGTGGAGCTAAAAAGGTTAATGGAGTATATTATTTTGAAAGTGATGCATCACAAGTGGACAACCTCAAACCCAAATAGTAAAATTTCGCTTTCTATCAATGATGAAATAATGTTATGACACCATAGAATAAAAACCCTTCATTATTTCAATGCGAAACCTATTAGTTGTCTAAATATCATCATGTTTATTTTTCTTCAAAGTTATATAAAGAATCTATGTCTTTTTCCTTTATACATAGTATTTAGTAACTTTTGGGGGCCATCTCATGTAAAAAATACTTCAGGAACCAAGTGGTTTTTCATAATTATTAATGATCACACAAGTCTATTGGGTATATCTACTAAAAGAAAAATCTGAAACAGAAAAATTCTTTAAGAATTTTCATGCCATGGTCAAAACGCAATTGACTCAAAGATAGGTTCTTAGAACAGGCAATGGGACTAAATATTTCAATTCTATTCTAGGAGATCTTTTAGTAGAACAAGAAATTATTCACCAATCCTCTTGTTAATGCTCCAAAACAAAATGGTATTGCTAAAAGAAAAAAATAGGCACTTGTTAGAAGTCGCTTGAGCCATCATGCTTACATCCACAGTTCCTAAAGTTTACAAGAGTGAAGTTGTACTCACAATATCTTATTTGATTAATCATGTGCCGACTTAAGTTCTACAATTCCAAACACCTCTATAAGTTTTTCCATCTATTATCCTCATGCCATGATTTTCACATCTATTCCTCCTAATGTTTTTGGGTGTCTAGCATTTGTCCATATCCACAAGCATAATAAGACCAAACTTGAACCTCAAGCATTAAAGTGTGTATTTTTAGGTTATTCTCCGACCTAAAGAGGATATAAGTGTTATCATCCTATTACAAGAAAATTCTGTCGAATAGATGTTATTTTCTTTGAAAATCAACCCTACTTTCCCAACAACTCTCTTTAGAGGGATAACAATATGGAAGAATATGTGTTTGGAAAATTCCATTATCATTATCATCTACTTCTAATCCAAGTCCCACCAGTCCAAATCTTGTCAATTCATTAGATTCTAATTCTTCACCTCCATCTATTGTGCCAAACAATGACAAATCACTAATAAGCGGTACACTAATTGCTAAACCCCAATCTAAGCTATGTCTATACAAGAAGGCAAAATTGTCAAGATGTATAACAAACACCACCTACAGAACCGAGAGTCAACACCGAACATCAGCAATCTAGAAGTTACAAGTATTCCTAATTCTTCTTCAATTCCAAAGTCAAATATAGATGATCTTGATCTCCCTATCATGGAAGTTTGAATACTTGCCAAAAGAAAGGTATTTACTGTTAAATATAAGGTAGATGGTCAACTGAAAGATACAATGCAAGACTTATTGCAAAAAGGTTCACATAGAGGTATGATATTGATTACCAAGAAAAATGTACACCAGCAACAAACATCAATACGATTTGAGTTTTATTATCTCTTGCAGCTAACCTAGATTGGCCATTGCAACTAGATGTCAAATTGCTTTCTCAAATGGAGAATTATAAAAAAAGGCTTATAATTGGATTTGCCACCAAGATCCAAAAATGTTTATGGGGCTAAGAAAGTCTGCAAACTAAAAAGATTTCTATATGGCCTAAAACAAAAGCAGTCTCCTAGGATTTTGGTTTAATTGATTTACCAAGTCTATCCAAAGCCATGGATATTCTCGTAATCAGGCAGATCACTATGTTTATAAACATTCTATTAATGAGAAGATTGTAATTCTTATGGTATATATTTGATGACATTATCCTGATAGGAGTGATGTTGAAATTAGAAAAACTAAAAGCCTTGTTGGCTAAGGAATTTGAGATGAAAGACCTTGGTAACTTGAGGTAATTTTTGCATATAAATATTGCTAGGTCCTAAAAAGGGATCTTTGTGTCATAGAAAAAGTACACCTTAGGTTTATTAAAGGAATCGGCTGTGTTGGGGTGTAAACCTGCTAATACCCCTATTGTTCCAAATCACAAAAATGCTAGAAAAAAAAACAAATACCATAGTGGATAAAAAGCGTTATCAAAGGTTAGTAGATAAATTGATTTATAAATCCCATACTCAAATAGATTTATCTATCCCATACTCAACCAAACATTGTTTTTGCAGTGAGTGTAGTTAGTCAATTTACGCAGTCTCCAAATGAAGGAAATTTTGAAGTTGTTAACAAAACTATTAAATACCTTAAAAGAACACTAGGAAAGGGTTTATTATTTTAAAAAGGGAGGTCATGCAAGTTGACGCATATGCTGGTGCAAATTGAGTGGGTTGTGAAAGTGGTAAAAGGCAGCTTCAAGTTACTATACATTTGTAGGAGGAAATTTAGTAACTTGGAGAAGTAAATAGCAGTCTATGGTTGCTAGAAGCAATGCAAAGGCTAAGATTCGAGCTGCAGCACAAGGTGTTTGTGAACTTTTATGGTTGAAGATACTATTTGTATAATAATGGGAAAGAGATGGAAAATTTGAATAAACAAAGGGCATAGGAATTTGAGATAAAAGCCATGTGAAAGACAACTACTAATCCTCATAGCACAATTGTTAAGTTATGACCCATATTCTCTTAAACAAATACTACAAATCATCATTAGAAATAAAAGAAACTTTATATGTGAAAGACAACAAAACATTATATCCATTTGTAATCTTGGGAGAAGGAAATATTGAAAACGGAATGATGTATTTTTAAGAACTCTACAGAGCATTTCTAAATCACACGCTAGATTATTCAGGTATTAATAGGACAAAATAACCAACTTACATCAACACACGTGGCATTTAAGTGTCAAAACTTAGAAGGAACAACTTCAATTAAAGAGCAAATATGCGGGACTAACCATGGCAATAGCTTCCTCTACATCATCCTTGTTTCTACCTGCAACACGTCCTCTCAAGGATTCTAGTGCATCTCTCAGCTTCTTCAAAAGAACATGCTTCTCCAGTGAAGCTGCCTCTCTGAGTTTTGCCTGCATTCACCAGAGAAGTACCTTATGATTTAATCACATACAAAATCTGCATTCCTATGGCTTTACAACTGTAGCAGAGATAACAAAAGACAGCAGCAATACTCATGTGAAACAAACCATCATGTATTAGCTTATTTTCAAACTTCACTTATGGTCCCTTTCAAAAGTTACACAAAAATGAGAGAATTCTAGGACTAACCTTTTTGCATTTCAAGATTTGAGGATATATTTGCTAGCATAAATCGAAGAAAAAATTTTAACATGTTAATTACTAGACCAAATCTATTTGTAGTTTTCTATATCAAGTTCAAGCCAACCATGGGCCAAACATAATCATATTCCTTAAATACTCTGAAAATGTCCGAAGACGTATCAAAAAATTTATATTGACTGTAAAGAGTTGTATCTCATGTATCTAAAAAATTGCTTTCTAGAACAATAAGAAAACACATTTTTATGTGTTATTTCAATTTTGGAAAAGAAAAATGTATAGCAAAATGATTACCAAGACGATATAAGTTTTTGCATTTTGAACATTGGATCCTCCTAAAACCAAAAGAAACTACTAAGTTTGATTATTACAAAAGAGTTGAGACTTCCATCAATAACAAAAACAGGGTTGGAACTACATATATTCTGTTAATCTCCACCAAATTCATGGTATGAAAGAGTACTGAAGGATAAAATAAAAATAAAATTAAGCTATTGAAGCGAAATTCTTGAACAATGCAAGAAAAGATCTTAAACTAATAAAGTTTACAAATAGAAATAATAATAAACTTAACCTCTTCAGACAACTTTGCAGCAGCAGCCAAGCCCTTCTCGAATTTGCTGGCAAGGTCACGAACTGAGAGGCGTTTCTGCTGCTCCAACAATAGGGCAGTTTCACGGGCAACAACCTCCTTCATTGACAGTACTTTTGGATCATCTTTTCCGTCCAAAATCTGATTGTTAGCTCCAATTTTGTATTTGGGAAACCGACTTGAAGCAAATACCACATCGGCTGATACAGCAGGGACTGCCTCTTTTTGCATTGTGTTACCAAAATCACGGCTTACTCTCGTCATTATCACAATCACAAACTAACCGATCTGTTCAATAACGAAAGTTAAGCTTCATACCAAAGAATTTGCCACACAGTGATAATAATCATTGTAAAAGAGACTTTTGAACTGGACAAGAAAACGTGGGTCAGCATTTACCAACCGTTATTCATCAATTAAGTAACTAATCTAACAAACTATCTCTTTAATTCCAACAATCACTCAATAAAAGCAGAGTACAAATATTCAAAAAAAAAAAATCTAAAGTTATCTTCTCTTCATTTTTCCTCAGTTTTCCCAGCAGACAGACGGCAAGATAAAATCAGAAAACAAACCTAGAAAAACAGAAATGCGATGAATGGGAAGATAAAAGGCTTTTACCAATGTTGATAATTAACAAGTCAAACACAAAGTGAAAAAGAAAATTATTTATCACCAAAAATGATTAGAACAAAACTCAAGACATAACTTGCATGAAATGGAAAACAATGAGTGGATCAAAGTGAGAACAAAATTGAAACCCTAATTCTTTAGCTTGCAAGAAAGCTAACACTGAAGACAAATAGGGAAAGTCGGACTTACAGGTCATGAAATGTGAAAAAGAGGAGAAAGTGGACAATAAATAGTGATAAATTTCTTTGAGGGCGGGGGAATTCTTGGATCAGATGAAGATTTTAGAAGAGGATTTTGATTGGTGATTGAGAGAGATAGAGAATTTCCAATTTCTGGAACAATGGAACAAGAAGAAAAACAAGGAGTAAAAAGCAAAGGTAAAAAGCGTGATGCTTGTTTACTTTTTTAAAAGGCAAGCAAAGGAAAAAGCCGCCCCCTGTCCCCGTTGTTGAATGTCAAATTTTTTTTTTTAATCCTACAATTTTCTCTACTGTTACCTGTTTTGTCATGCTTACGATTTAAAAACTTAAAACAACTACTTCTTGGCGGGGCCCACGCGTTCTTCTCTCTCGATTGCCTGCCCGCCCGCCTGCCCGCCCGCCCTTTGGAATGCAAGAGAAGAACCAACCACTAAATAAAACATTTATATACATTTATTTTATAGTGTTAGAATTGAGGAGGATTTATTCGTTATACTTACTAAAATTAAGCTTATTATAATTTGTCCAAATTTTTTTATTTAATAAAAATTTAAATTCCTATGCTAGTTGGAGATTAGGTTAATTCCAAAATTCCATACTCAACTAATGAACATTCTCCATTAATTGTGATAATCTTTAGCACAATTAAATTAAATTGATCAAATCATATAACTGTTAATTAAGAACTTACTATATTCTTAATTTGCAATTGCACCGAAAGTCAATTTCTTAAACATCTATGCATTGTTTGTAAAGATCCTCTAACATTATCAAAATATTTTTTTTTTCTTGAATAAACTATTAAGAGAGAGTTAAAGAAGATCTGCTTATCCATTTATTAAAGCAAATAGATTTTTCATAATAAAGCAAAATCGCATAAAGAATATCGATATTGATACTTTAAAGGGAATTAGGGAAGCATGTATGCGTATGCGTATGCGTATGCGTATGCGTATGCGTATGCGTATGCATAGTAGCTACCCCATGCCTGCTCGTTGACCAATGTTGCCGTCCCCCGTCCTTGCCCAGTCTCCACTCAAACCTGTAACTTTCTTTCTATATTTTTCCTAATTTTCCAAAAGCAGCCAAGTTTTTTTCAAGCTTAAAGCTACCGACCCAAACCCAAATCCTTGGTTGACAAACAATTTTGAATTGACAACGTGGACAGTGACATTCGTCCATATTCGATCTCATGACATTATATGAATACTTTGATTGGAAGCAACCGATAACCACAATACTTCTATCTTTATGAAAACTAGTTCTCATTTTGCGACAAAATAGGTAAATTTCCTATTCACTATAAAATTTGATTCATTAAGCTAAAGAGACTTCAATTTAGTTAAAAATGAAAGTATTTGAATCTATTTGATCCAGCTGCATTGAAAATAGGCTTGAATTTGGCAGTTTTGACATTTTTGTAAAAGAACATACCAATGTTATAGTTTCCCTAATAGTTACTCTAACAATGACCCTCAAATATCAAAGTTGATGATTTTGAAAAAGAAAGAATTGCTCGAACGTATCTTGTGAAAAAAAATTTATTACCTTTTATCGTTGTTGGATTATCTCTCTTATAATTGATCCTTACTATTCTATCTCGAATATCATAGGCGAGACATCTAACTATCTTTATTATGATTAACAACAAGTTTGGGGTAATTAGATTGATTCTCATTTCGGGACTCTTGCCCTTGCCTTATAAGACAAGTATTTTGACTAATCTCGTGATTCTTAGGGTCTTAACTAGTAGAGGTTTAGGGGTTCAGTGGATGCTCGAGATCTCAAGATCGTCCTTACTCGGGAGATTAAGGTATAAGTGTCTGCGAATCTAAAATACGTCTGAGTGTATGCATGTGCAATTGTGTCTATTGCCTAATGTGGCAGAAGCGTATAAATTTTGCAATAAACACAATAAATAACATATATTAATCGCATTAATATATTAGGAAGTTTGAGAACTCACCTCAACGTTTAACAATATACACGTATTTTTTTTGGAGTCCGCATGGAGATCAACTCTCGAACAGTTCTAGTCACCAACTCGGTGAGCTTGGTGAGCTAAAACAGCAGCTCGAGATTAACTCTTAATCCCCAAAATGATCGGGTGTGTGTTTATATCTTTTTTTCTAAAAGGATGAAAAATAAAGAGTTTGAAGCAATTCATTTTTCCTCTCCTTTTATTTTTTTTCATTTTATTTTCCTTCTTCTCTTCTTCTTCTTCTTTTCTTTTCTTCTCCATTTCGATTCTCTTTGTCTCTGACAAAAAATACCCAAAACACACCCCACCTTCCTCCCCCCTCTTCCCCTCTTCCTTTTTCCCTCTCTTTCTCTATTTCTTTATAATATATTATAAAATATAAATAATAATATAATACAAAATAATATATTATATAATATAATATAAAAATAGAGATATTTAATTATTTAATAATTAAATAATCAAAATAAGAAATAATCATTTTGCCTTTCATGAATAGTTACCAAGTTTACCTTTAGTGGATCCCACCAAATTTCACACTTGAATAAACTCAACTAAGAGTCCACAATACACTACGTGTCATAATACAATTAGTAAATAATAATTATTAACTAATTGTTGTATTTAATACTTAAATACAGACACGCACGTATTCCCGTAAAATTACTAAATATTGCTGGATTAAACAATTTAATCTGGCACATTACCCTAGTGCACAACGAGTACACTCCATATCGTAGGACTCCCTAGGTCCTAGGCCCGATTCGTCAAATAGAACTATTCCATGAGTCCATGAGCAATGCCCTATGCATACATCACGGATACTACAGATCAATGCGTTGAACCATGCAAGCTGAGGTTACAATGCATACATATAGTCCTTTCGTCATAATATCTTGGATGTGATGGGATATAGATTATCACCGTCAAATCCCCTTGTGCTCATCCATATCCTATCTTTAGACTTGTATCTCATTGAACAATATGCGCAAACTCCTTTGCCATATTATTCTACCCTGGCGAAGCTCTTTCCCAGGATAATTGCTTGTAACCACAAGACTTTTTAAAATACAATCTCGAAGCATCGGGATATCTAACTCTATATGGGAGCTGACGGATCCCATATCTATATGCACCGGACTCTATAAGCATCGGACCATACCCAGCAACACCCAGCGGTCACACCATGAAAGGTCTGTGACATGCGTGAAACTAAAGTATGGTGGATCACTTACAAGCCAAAAGTGACATTCAGATCAAAGGACCACGTATACTACTCAACTTGAGAGGACCCTCCATTGATAGCTTATATTGGATGTCTATCAAAGGCCCTCGTGAGTCTTGTTAGGGTCGGTGCTTACATGCCATCCCTGAATGTACATATACTTGTGTATTTAAAAGTGTACATTTCCATTAAATCGTTAATACCTATTTATATGGTATTATGCATGTAACGTTGTAGATATTGTAGATCTGAAAGAGTTCGAATAAGATCTATAGGAGTTTAGATAAGAGCTCATAGTTAGCCACGTTGAGAGATATAAATACTAAATGTTAGCACAGCTAAGTGTTAGTTAGTTATAATACTCAACAGATCTAAGAGTTGGAGCCTTGTCTGTAATGGGACATAGACCTGAGAATATACTAATAACTGCATAGTTGCAAGAGTTGTAATTGAGTGCTAGGAAATGCAAGTTGCGTAAGTATGTTCTTGAATAATTGTCCATGATTTATTTCTGCCGATGTGGGTCTATTAGTGGATATTTTTAATATAGATCAGCATATATCATACCTATAGGGTATAGATGGTCGTTCCTATTCGACTGTGAGCTTGGAGCTCATATTGACATATGGGTATCCAGTTAGGACTGTATATAGGACAGACTCATGAGGGCCTCTGATAGACACCCTATATAAGCCGTCAATGAAAGATCCTCTCGAGTTCAGCAGTATACGTGGTCCTTTGACCTGAGTGCCATGGTGGGTTTGTAAGTGATCCACCATACTTTGGTTCCACACATGTCACAGACCTTTCATGGTGTGATCGCTGGGTGTCGTTGGGTATGGTCCGATGCTTATAGAGTCTAGTGTGTACAGATATGGGATCCATCAGCTCGCATAGGGAGTTTGATATCCAGATGCTTCAAGACTATATCTCGAAAAGTCTTGTGGCCACAAGCAATCATCCCGAGAAAGAGTTCCGCCAAGGTCGAACAATATGGCAAAGGAGTTTGCGCATATTATTAATTGAGATACAAATCTCGAGATAGGACATAGATGAGCACATGGGATTTAACGATGATAATCTATATCCCCGCCCATCTAGGATATCATGACGGAAGGACTGTACGTATGCGTTGTAACCTCAGCTTGTATGGTTCAATACGCTGATTTGTATATCCGTGACGTGTACGTGGGGCATAGCTCACAGACTCACGGAATAGTTTCATTTGACAAATCGGGCGTAGGACCTAGGGAGTCCCGCGATATGGAGTAAACTCGTTGTGCACTGGGGCAGCGTGCCAGATTAAATTGTATAATTCAGCAATATTCAGTTTTACCACAGGAATGCGTGCGTGTCTATATTTAAGTGTTAAATATAACAATTAGTCAATAATTATTATTTAATAATTATATAATGACACGTAGCGTATTATAGAACCTCAGCTGAGTTTACCCAAGTGTGGGATTTGGTGGGACCCACTAAGGATAAACTTGGTAACTAAATTTATGAGGGGCAAAATGGTCATTTTTTATTTTGATTATTTAATTGTTAAATAATCACATATCTTTCTTTTTATATTATATATATTGTATATTATTATATTATATTATATATATAAAGCAAAAGAAAGAAAGAAAGAGAATTAAGAATTTAGCCAAATCGACCGAGAGAGAAAAGAGAAAGAAATGGAGGAGAAAGGAAGAAGAGAAGAAGAAGAAAAAAAGGGGAGGGAAAATGAAATTGTTTCATTTTTCCTACGCTTCTAATTAAAGCAATTGTGAATTGCTTCAAACTCTCAATTTCTTATCCTTTTGAAGAAAGGGATATAAACACACTCTCGGCCATTTTGGGGATTAAGAGTTAATCCCAGACTAAATATAGAGTTACTGTTCTAGCTCACCAAGCCCACTGTGTTGGTGACTGGAACTGCGCATGAGTTGGTCTCTATGCGGACTTCAGAAAAAATACGTGTATAACGTTACATGTTTTGGTGAGTTATCTATTTTATAAATATATTAATGCGATTAATATATTTATTTATTGTGTTTATTGCAAAATTTATATATTTCCACTGTGTTAGGCAATAGACATAATTACACATGCATACACCCACACGTGCCTAAGATCTGCCAACAAGTCTATCCTATATCCAGTCCTAACTAGATACTCATATGTCAATACGAGCTTCAAGCTCACGGTCGGCTAGGAACTACCATCTATACCCTATAGATATGACATATGTTGATCTATATAAAGGTATCCACTGCCAGACCTGCATTGACAGAAATAGATCAGGAACAATTATTTGAGAACATACTTGTGCAACTTGCATTTCCTGGCACTCGATTGCAACTCTTGCAACTATGCAGTTACTAATATATTCTCAGGTCTATGTCCTATTATGGACAAGGCTCCAACTCTTGGATCTGCTGAGTATTATAACCAGCTAACACTTAGCTATGCTAACATTTAACAATTATATGTCTCAACATAGTTAACTATAAGCCCTTATCTAAACTCTTTTAAATCTGATCCGAACTCCTTCAGATCTACAATGTCTGTAACGTTACATGCATAATACCATATATATAGGTATTAGCGATTTAATGGGAATGTACACTTGTATAAATATACAAGTATATATACATTCAGGGATGGCACGTAAACACCGACCCTAACAATATATACCAAAGAGCTTCCCTTCCCCATGATTGTTGTTCCCCAAGCTACCTATTCAGGAGTTAACCCCTAGCCTATAGTCCTAAGTGTGTCTTCCCAACTCACCATGGGGTTTGGGTCTATACTAGGGCCTTAGTATTTGAGCCAATTTTGTAAGAGAGAATAAGGGTACACCAATTTTCTATTTTAAATAGTCAAACCTAGAAATAGATTCTTTTTATTCTAATCTGCTCGAGGTGTTGAATAATTTCAAGTCTTCACAGGGGAGGGAAATGGAGGTTGCTCGGGGAAAATTGCTTGATAGCACCCCGTGCAACTCATTAGTGTATTCCTGGGTAGTTTTTGTTCCTTAAGACATTCGTATTTAATGTTGGTGTTTTTTTAGAAATCGTGCACTACTCATTGTCTTTTCATAGCCCTCAAATCTCTAAGTTGAAAGGTCGTAAATGATGTATCGTAACTCTGGGCCTATATTACTTGAACCATCACGTTTGGTTAATTGAGAGGACATTTTTAGGCGTGATGCAATTTGGTTTATTCCTTTTCAATGAACAATGAGGATTCTAGCTGGCTTAGGGTTATAAAAATGCCTCTTAGGGATTCTATTTACACTTCTTGTTCAATTTATTTTCCTTCTTCAACAAGTAAGAGATGTTTCAGTAAGCAAGTGAGAGAGACATACTTTTAGATGTGCTTTTCTTTGCCTATACAAGGATTTTTTGTTCCACCATCATACTTTGGTCAGCGACCTTTCTTTTCCTTTGTTTTTTCTTCTAATTTGTGAGTTTCCACTTGTTATTCTTGTTTATCTAGATAAATGATGTCTTTCATCATTTTCATTTGTTATTTTTGCTAAAAGTTTCCTTTTGTTGTTTTGATTGTGGGTATGTACTCTACTGCTGCTTTTTTGCCCATAGAATAATTTACCCTAAAGATTTACTTTAATGGCTTCAGATAACGATAGTAATTTGAACAGTAGTCTCCCCTGATAGACACGGAAGAGAAGAGTACGATTGATGAGATCCCTCTCGTTAGGAGGACCCATAGGTCTAGGGAATAGGCTTTTAGAGTGGGGCCTCCGTCTCAAGGAGCGTGAGGGCTCCTAAGCTTACTTCAGCTATTATCAGGCATATAGGGATAGAAGGTACTCAACCTTGGAATGAATTTGCCCTTACTTTATTCGCAGGAGCCACTACTTAAAGAAAAATATATCACCACCAATCTTCATGTTACCCGCTTTATTAATTATAATAATACTACCATCAACAAAACCATCATCTTTAAAATCTAATTCTATTACTCTTTGCCCTCCATTACCACCTTACCTATCTTTTTATTAAGTTTGTGTAGCATTGAATTATCATTCTTCCATTTGAAGGGCTTTCATTTGGAGGCAAGCTTAAATGATAACTTCCCAAAACTTTCATTCTACATCTTTTTTAGACCCCTTTTTATTTCTTAAGACTAAAATGATTCTTAGAAACCTTCAAGCTGCCTTACCAGCCCCCTGAGATGATTCTTAGGCTACAATTTGAAAATGGAATGATTCTTCTAAAGGAGTATCCGATAGAGGGTTCACAGCCACCATCACTATACTTAGTTCACTGACATCTTGATTAGCCTTCTTTTTAGCCGTCTAGGAGGACCCAAAAGAAAAACCTAAGAACGGATTAGTGTTGGGAGCTGCCACAACAATTGGATGTTCTAGATTCTATCCCCCCTCATTTACACATATAGCCCAAGTTATCTATTCTAACTTAGTATCTGTCATATATTAATACGGCCCCTCTAATCCTCTCGTCATCTCTTCTAGTGTAATTACCATACTCATGTCCATAGGTTCCTTGCCCGGCCTATTACCATGAAGAATGCCAGAGCCTGAAGTTAGGGTTTTTTTCTAACCCATTGGTGTTTGGGTGAAGATAACTTATTGACTCTCTATTCTCTACTCTTGAAGCCACTGTGTTGTCTCTATTAACCAAAGTCTTAACCATTTTTCCTTTATTACGCTTGGGTTTTCACATTCTCCTTATTCGGGTTTCTAGTTGGATGATTATCTCTTTTTTGCCTCTTATAAGTTCTTTGATCACCACTGAAAGACAACCTTGCATAAATCCATTTACTATAGGACCCATCCCTTTTTCTGTGGACTCCATTATCTATGTGAAAGACACTATTTAATTAGGTCTCCGAGGCGGCTGCAACTAAAGTAAAAATAGGACAGCGACTCATAACATAACAAAACTGTCATAACCTCTTCACAGCCACATGCAAAGCTAATTTTAATGGTTCTAAAATATCCATTTTCACTCATACCTGAATAAACTTGCCTATGCATTCATTAGAAGCACCATTATCAATCTCCTTAAGTTCTCTAATCAAAGACCCCAAGTCTCAACCTGCCTCAATATTTATAATGAACAAAGGAAGCCCGTATAGTTATATCTAAAACAAAACCTTATCAAAAGAAAGGTTAGAAAAGTGCCCAATTCCATTTGGTTTTTCAAAGACAATTAGATAATTATCAAAAGTCTAAGGGCCACCTATTAAGATTCGTTTCTTATCACTATCTGTATGAAAATAAATCAAGAAAAGCTTTGTCCAGGTTGTGCAATCTCTATCAAGAAATTCTCCATTTTGCCATATTCTTTTCATACTATAGATGAAAGCATCTTGGTTCACTGGTCTCGAGAAAATTACCTTACCAACAAGGGACAACATCATAACATGATTATCACCAGCCATACACATTGATAAAGACATTTGCGCAATCAAGAGTTTATTATCTTCTAAATTTAAATAGGTATAGTATGTGACTATCTCCTTAAAATTCATACTTGCACCACCAAAACACAACCACCTTAATTGCTAGAAAGCAATATTCAAACAAAATTTGCTACCCACCACCATGCCACAAACTTATGATAGGATCATGACAAAAATAAAAAAAACTATGACCATAAGCTTTAAAAATCACCATTTCAGGAGCTTTTTCACCCGTCCAAAATTTTCTCTACTCCTTTATTTTCTTGAAGAGAAAACCCTAGGCAGAGACTTTTTTTCCTTTTACGATTCTCATTTTATAAGACAAATTATTCTTTTTACCTAATTTCTGTCATTAGATATCAAAACACATTTTTTGTGACTAACTAAAACTATTCAACATTAACTCTTTTTACAAATTCTTTCTACTTTATATTTGGTAAACCTCAAACTCTTTGAACAATTAGAGTTCAAGTAATTTTTTTTTTAAAAAAAAAGATTAGGTCTTTTTTTAACTCCTATTTTTTTTCATTCTAAAATATTTGTTGTAAATTGTTTTTTAAAGATGGAAACTTAAGCAATAAATCAAAATTATAATGAGAATGAGAAAAAAGAGAATTCAAAAAATTAATTTAGTTGAAATATTATTTAAATTAAAGTTGTTGGGACTAAATCCAATGGCTTTATAGTGTGATGCCACTTGTCCATTTCAAAGCTTCACAACTAATTTTTTTAAGATAATGACAATAGAGAATAATATCAATAGGTTAAACCATTGTTGATTAGGTCTACATCAAAATAGCGGGTCATTCAATTATCTAATATGAAAGAATCAACGACCAGGAACCGTGTAATTGCATCCAATAGCCAAAGACTATAGTTTGGAGGAAAACTATTGTTTCATTTCAAACTCTGCCTATAAATAGGGAGTTTTCTCATTCATTTGGACATTTTGAACCATTTCTAAAAATTTGGTTGAGCATTAGAGTGTCTTTGCAAGTACACATAAAACATTCCAAAAATATATTGAATCTAAAATGAGATGGGAAGTAGGTGCAAAAAAGATAATTCAATCAACATCTTAGTGAACTTACTTTTGCAACTTTAGAAGCCTTCTTTTTTTTTTTTAATTTTGTTTTGTTTAGTTTTCTTATTTATTTATTTATTATTATAGGAGTTTGTATGCATGAAGAAGAAAGAAGAGGAAAGTAAATAATAAATTTTAGATTAAGTTGGCTAATTTTTCAATTTTAGTTAGCCATGAAATCAAAGTATTTTGGTAGCTAATAAAAAGATTTAAGAGAAAATAAGTCTTAGCCCTTAACAATCATAAGTTGTTAGACATTTAATGTTATCGGTGCCTTTAAAGCACGTGTAATAATATTTTCTAATTGATGCAATTTATTCATATATATTTTTAAGCATATACTAATGAGCCTGTATTTATAAAATATGAATTTATGTAAAAATATATGGTGCAAATATATAAGATATAGATCACAAGTTTTTTACAAATTAAACAATGTTTGCAGTTATTAATGAAAAGAACATTTCTAAAGACTATAGTTTTTCTACTTCTTTTAATTGATGATTTATCTTGAAAATGGAAGTAGAAACTTCAAATAGAAAAGCTAACATATATGATACATTAAACTGGACTAATATTTATGTTGATAGGAAAAAAATTAGCTTTTTGAGCCAACGGGTTTTGATTTGTTTTCTAATGGGAAGGTCACTTAGGCCTTGTTAGGTTGGGCTATGATAGAGGTGATCCGCCTAGTGCAACTCAGCTATCTTTCTACAAGAACAAGAAAAGAATGTTATGATATCGATAGTGATTGTGTCGGCAAAGACCATCTGATGCTTAAGTTAGTGCTTGAAGAGTAGAGAATGGTTCTAAGTGTTTAGGTTTAGAAAGATGGCATTACCCTTTATCGTTGTTTTTTCTCCCTTTTTATAACCCGTCTCTATTTATGTAAACCCTCAAAATCTACGTCTAGAGGAACAATCCATTCTCCTCAAGTATCAGCGTGATCGATGTGACTAGGATCTGTAATTAAGGCCACCTTTCTTAAATGTGGTATATGCTAGAAATAGTGGTGGTTACTGATGAACACTTGAAATTACACATTTAATAAGAGTTTTACATGATTGTTTTGTATTACTAGTGTATTTAATTTTCTTAACTTAAGTATGTTTACAATATTGTACTTAATTATCTTATAACTGTTTTGTGGCAGGTTCGGTAAAATAGGCATAACTTTCTACCTAAAGATCCAATTGAGGTGATTCTTAATCCTGTGCATAGCTGACTTAATTGGCTAACATATTGTATTTCACAAAGCATTGGAAATTTGAGTGTTTAGAGGGTGAAAATTTGCCTAGAACAGAATTGATCTGCAGTACAGGCCCAGTTTGAACAGTTATCAGTATTTGGCCCATAACTATAGAAATACATATCTAATACGTATGAGATCACTCAATTTGGAAAGATAAGAGACTTATCTACAACTTTTATGTTTTGAGTGACAGCTAATTCGGATCACATCAATTCCAAATTGGATAATCAAGTGGGTGCCCAAGTGATAATGAATGCAAATTATTTTGCCACCATTCTTGACTTTCATCAACCAAGTGGTTCCCTCCAAATTTGTCTCGATTTATCCATGTTTTTCTATAAATAGGTGGCTTGTTTATGCCTAAAGAATGTAATTAGAAAGTTAGAATTTTGTTCAAAATTTCCTTTGTATCCATTTCCTTGTACTATTATTTCTCTTGTTTACTATTAAGTCATGTTATTTCTTCTTCCATTTCTTTTCTTTTCATTTAGTTTTATTATGTCCAAATAATTTTGTTTAAGCTAAGGTGAAAGGGTGAAGCTCTTGGCAAGGTAATAAGATATGTTTAATATTTATTCATGAATTTAATGCTTCATTTTTAAGTTATGCAAATTTATATATGATGTATTTATTTTGTTTGTAGAATTAATACCCTTTCTTCTAAAGTGGTGATTCTTGATTTATTATTGACAAACTTAATACTTGGCACAATAAATTTTTGAAACCATTTATAAGATTTGGTTTATATAACCTTTCTTGTAAAGTGGGAGTCTTGATTTATTGTAGACAAATATAAAGATTGGCATAATAAATACTTGAACCCATTTATAAGATTTGGTGTATAATAATTGAAAGAAATAAATACTAATCAATATATAAATGATAATGAACTTTAATTGCTATATTTTCCGGTTGGAACCTCCTTTGTGTGAGGATTCCAATTGAGTTATAAAAAAATAAAAAGTTAAATATATTCTTACTTCTTATGCCAAGAGTGAATCCCCGTAACCTTAGCTTTTTATTTAAATTGGTTAATTGAAATAATATTTGCAAACATCTTATACTGCATTAATTATCTTTAAAGTGTTTATAATTTGTAATTTTAATTCTACTTCCCTGTGGATCGACCCCGTTCTCATCGGGTTATTTATTACTTCGACAATCCTACACTTGAGAATAACTTCTATATTCTGGACGTGTCAGTTACCTTATTATGACATGCATTAAATATGGTTTGCTTGATTCTTGGGATTTCCCCCCCAATTTGGATTATTTATAACTTTAGGATATATTTTGTCCCGATCAAGGCTCAGAAGCTATTCAAGATATCTTGGCAGAAGTGTTAAAGAAAGTTGCTTGGGGATTTAGAAACTATTCGGGGTATCATGGTAAGAGTGCTTGAGAAAGCTACTCGGGGTTGTTCATGTAACTCTTTAACCAGTCGTTGCAAGGGGTGATGGGCTAGCATTTAGGGGTAATCCAAATCCCTTATTTTGGAGTTGATGGGCTTAGGCCTGGGTTCACCTAATTTTTAGTATGGAATGGTTTATTTTTATCTAGTTAACTAAATTTCATTGATCTTAATTCACAAAAGTTTTAATAAGTTTGATTAACCTTAATTCCGAGCAAATAATGAACTTGCATTCATATATTATATCTTTTGAGTTATTACGGAGTGGGATCCATATAAACAGTTAAATTCTTGATGGCTTAAAAAGCAATTTCACGGATCATCGTAGAAACACCGACTTACAAGATAGAATTTATACTTAATAATGTTCACCTAAGTTATTTGTAATGCTTTATCATTTAAATTTGCGGCATTAATTTATTAATAAATTATTTATTAAATAATTATATTCATTTATATATTTATATACAAATATAGACATATTAAAAAATAATCATTAAAATATATAGTGACTTAAAGGTCAATAAGTAATTAAAATGACAAGATTTTTTTCATGGCATAACTTTAATTATAAATATCAATAAAAGGTCAATTAAAAGATTATTATAGTCTAAGATCAAACCTAATTAATTCTCTTTTTATTTATTTTTATATGTGTTACTAGAGAGCAACATTTGAATTTTAGTGAAATAACTTGAGATTAACATAAAAGATTTGGTGAGTCATAAAATGACTTGGTAAGTGTCTATATATAAGGGAGGTAGGGAGTATTAAACTTAAGAATTATTTTTATTTTATGTTAAGAAAAGAGAATTATACTATTTTACTATTCCTTTTCTCTCACTCTATAGCTTTACTACTTAGGGAGATCCACATATCCACACATATAAGTTTAAAAATAGAGGATGGTAGAGAAGATTATAGAATCATTTCAAATTTTAATAAATAAGAAATTAAAGTAATTCTATAACTCTAAATATATAATTATGAATAAGATGATCTAATTTTCGTATTAAGTTTTATTAACAATAATACTTAAACTATGTGCCATAAGTTATAATGTCTATTAAGGAACATGAGGGAAGGATCTAGATCTTTTTATACCCCTGTCGTGGTTTTAGAATGTTAAAAATACAAATTTAAATCCTTTAGTGATCAAAGTTTTTCTATCATTTTAATGAGATTTTGATATGTAAAATATATACATAACACTAAATAGGTGGGTGAAGTTGCTAAATATTTGGTGTGCAACTTCATTAAAAACCAACATTTGACTTTAGTTAAATAATTTATTCAACTAAGGTCAAACTTTTCATAGTATTGCATACTATATAATTAAGCGACTACTATATATATATATATATATTGTGATTAGGTAGAAGAAATCACTCACCATTTTGTGCATGACTGCACAAAAACTTTAACACTGAAATTTAGTGAGTGACTTTACCCACTTAACCAATAATATATATTATTATTATTTTACACATAAGCACATCATCTGCACCTCTAAAAAATTATAAACAAGTCTCCAACTCCAAAATTCAAAGAGAAATTTTTAACTTTTTTAGCCAAACAAACTAATTTTAGATGTTTTTACCTCAAAGCATCTCTTTCCCCCATTTCTTTCTCTCTCTCTCTCTCTCTCAAAACCATGTAAGAACATTTGGGGGGAGGAAGCGACGACAAGGTGGCTTGATGGTGACAGTGATAAGTTTAATGTTCTTATCGTGTCGGACGAAGTTTGGGCGATAAAGGGCTATAAGAACCTATTTCCCCTTATCACGTCATTTTGCTAACACGATAAGAACTTATCACCCCTTGCCACATGATTGGTTGCTATAGTAGCTAAGTGCAAGTGCACGCTATCGTATCAAGTAATATAGGATTTTAAGTCCAGATATCGATCCCACATGGACTATGCGATCTAATTCTATAAATCAATTACTAAAATTATACCTACTTAACTTTTATTCAAAAAACTAACATCTGAAAATTATTTAACTAATCTAATTCTTTCAATTAACAAAACAAAAGCAAATAGTAGAATTCACAAATAAAGATAATCTAGAGTTTTGACTCGTCCCCTAGTATTGCATTGGACTCATTAACTACTCAATTAATCCTTTAATACCAATTGATTGGCTTAGACACTAATCTCATCATAAGCCTTTGTCGATGGTCAAATGACTGTATTACACATTTTAACAATCACCTATATGTATATGATAATCAAATTAGAATGTAATTCATTAAGATCAAGTCTAAATTAGACCATACATGTCACCTAGGTATATATCTATCCTAGATGGAACTCATAGTTATTACCCTATGATCATGCATCAAACTACTCTAGGCTAAACATATGAATCCCTCCGTCGAGTTCATAATGGTTCCTCAATTATTCAAAATATTGATCAGGTATAATGAAAGCATTAAACACAGGATATAATGAATCAATTAAATGTATCAAGTTCATAAATTAAAAATTAATACAATCCAAATCCATACTAGGTTTACATAGTCTAACCCTAGATGAACAAATTAACCAATCACAAAACTAAAAGTATCAAACCAATTCATAAAGATCAATAAGAAAAAGAACATAATGATAAAGAAAGAGAAGAAAAACTAATCAAAGTGACTCCTTGATATGTTTCTCCCTAAATCTTGACTTGAAGATTGAATCTTGATCTTGGTTCTTCAATCTTTGGCTTTTGATTTTTAATTTTGTGTTGTGAATTCTCTCTAAGTTTTTACCTCTTTTTTTCTCTTTTTCCTCTTAGGGTTTTTGGCATTCTATTTATAGGTTTTTATTTTCAAAATACTGTTTAAGAGTTACTGTTCATTTAGTATTGTTCGCCGCCACGAGTGCCGCGACGGTGGGTTATTGGCGCTAGGCGCTCAACTATTGACTTGGCCGCTATGGCTCTCAGTCATGGGCGCTGTGGCGCCCAACATTGGTACCCCTTTCGTATTTTGAGCGTAACATTTTCGTTTGATGTTCAAGTCGCCTCTCGTTTGTTCCTATACGTCACATTTTTTGTCATGCATCTATTTATGATCAAAAACCATAATAGTAGCCAAATATTAATGATTTAGAGTAAAATACAAAAATTGGGTATAAATCATACTAGTGCTTTTACGCCTCGATCACCACGTCATTTTGCTAACGAGATAAGGGGCGATACAATCTTATCGCATTGGTAAAATATAGCGATAAGGGGCAATATATTCTTATCGTCCTTGATCACACCAACTTCATTTGGTATGATAAGATTGTAAAACTTATCGCTGTCATCGGCCACCACCCACAAAATTCATAAACTCTCCCCTTGCCACCGCCAACCCTTCCCATAACCCCGCAACCTCCCTTCCTCTACCACTGCTACCACTATATATACAATCAATAACTTTAAAAAATAACACAAATCACCATTCCGTCATTGCTGTCACCTCCCAAAATGTGCCTACACGTTTTGAGAGAGAGAATGCTTTGGGGTAAATGTATCCAAAATTAGTTTATTTGGCTAAAAAAGCTAAAAAGTTAAAATGGTGGCTAAAAAAGTTAAAGCCTCCCTAATTTTGGCAATTTGCAAAGATTTCCCAAATTCAAATAATATGTACAAATTCTTTCTGCTCTTCCATCTTCGCAAATGTCTTAAACTCTTGGAATCAAGAAATTACGCAAAGAAGAAAACACTTTCACAACTTTAATAAGGAAAAATCATCCCGGTCAATGTTTTTCTTCTTTTTCATAATTTATTTCTATATGTTTCTTATTCTGTTGGTACCTTGAAAAATAATTTAGATTGAGAAGAAGAAAATTGAGTTTCAACAAATAGAAAATAAATGAAAAGACAACTAAACCAACTACTTTTGTTTCAAAAACAAGTTATTTTATTTCAATAACTTGGTGAGTTATTTTGCTATGGAGTATCACTTCTTTGAATTGGATAGATATATCTCATGGAAAAAACCGAAAGAAGAAAAAAAATGAAGATCAAAATTCATTGATGTAATATATGATTCCTATTAATAGTGTAGATACATAGATTTTGCTATAAAGTGATAGAAAAACTGTAGGGTTACGTAGTTTCAACTCTATTAGAAATATTTTTTTATGGTGCATGTGAGAGGTACTAGACCTAATTTAGTGATTTCACAGTCGATTGAGGAGTTGGACGGTCATGGAATATTTTTAGATTTTTTTTTATTGGCTTGGAAAAGGAAATTTCAATTTAACACATGGATTTTCATATAAGTGTTATACATGGAACAAACCTTTATTAAGAAATACAATCCATGTGTTAGGAAATAAACCAATGAAGAATAAGCTCATGGATTTCCGAGTTGAAAGGATAATTTAGTTAATTTGACTAGTTTAGTCAAATAATTAGAAAGGGACCAATCATATACCTTTATTTCTAACTAATGGCATTTTAGAAATTTAGAGTTAGTTGAGGGAAAAATTGAACTTTTGGAAGAGCATATAAAAGGAGAAAGTGTTTAGAAATTTGGCACATTGAAAAGTAAAACATGTTAGAGTAAAAAGAGGAGTATTCAGCCAAGTGAGGGGGAGCATTTTCAACAGTAAATTTCAAGGCTTTTTCATAATTTTTCATGCATGATCAAGCTAAAATCAAGCTAAGCCCAAGTTCTTAAGGTTAAATAGATCATGCACTAGTGAAAAATTCAAGTAAAAGAGGTAAGAAAAATATTATTTAGTGATAGAGGTATATGATTTTTCAAGATTACTTCAATTAATATCTTTGTTTGAATTATTGACTTAGATTTGAGTTGAATTCAAGTGTGGAGCTCAAAAGAGACACCAAACTAAAGGAATTAGTAATGTATGAATTAAGGTTTGGTATGATTTTATGTAGAAACTTCAATTGAATGTTATTAGGGTATTAGAATTAAATTAACATGAATTGAATGCCATTGGAACAAGAAATTGAGAAAAGAAATGTGTTGGATGAGAAGGGTAATTTTGGCTACTTTAGGTATTTTAGGGTTTGAGTTCTGTATTGGTTGAATTGTATTGCATGAATGCTATGTTATATCAATTGGATGTATATGGATGATGGAAAATAAAAAATGAAGCGAATGGGACATAATTGTCTATTATTGGTAAGATGAAGGGCAATTATGTCCAACTAAATTTATAGAGTGTTAAGAAATTTTATGGCTTTGGATAGTGAATTAAATAAGATTGAATGACCATGTAAATGAAAAATGGAAAGTGGAGTCCATCCAGGCTTTGTAAGTTAATTAGGGCGCTTACTAGTTTAGGTGTAATTTTAGTATTAGTAAAGGTTTTAAATATCAATTGTGGCATGTAGGTGATGGAAACCAAAGTGGTAAAAGAAGGAAAATTTTTGAAGAACAATTAAGCTTGGAGCGTTTGGTGAGTAAAAATCTACAATTGTTTATCTTTCATTTAATATATTTCAGCATATTTGAATTCTATATTTTTATAAGATCTTAATTGCAAAAGTATGATTTACAGTTTTTGGGATATTATTATAATTATGAATTTTTATGTTCAGTTTTGAGAAATAGTTCTAAAGTTATTGAATTAATTTTCAAAGGCCATTGGTACCCTTATATTTACAATGTGGTGATAGTTTAAGACTCGGTCGGTATATTCGATATGTATGGGCAAGTATAGTAAGATGTCTTTAGATGTCACAGTGGGTGTTACTAGTTTAGATGCCCTATAACATACTCACGTTGTGCAGTACTAGTTTAGTCGCTGCATGAGTATAGAGCTTTAGGGTTACCATTTGACGCAATTTAGAAAGAAAATGGCTGAGCAAGAGTTTTAACAGTTTTTGAGTTACCGAACAAATATCAGTGTATTTATATATATATACCTGTTAGTTACTATATTTTACAGATTCTGGTAATTGTTTATAAAAATTATTAATAAAAACTGTTCGACAGGATTTTATCAGCATATGTTGTTTAGAAATCATTTTACAGTTTTATAATAGCTTGAAAATCATGTTTTAGACAGTATTTAGAATTTAATATTTATACAGAATCTTAGTTTTACTGAAAATTTTAAAAGCACTCACTGAGATCTTTTAGTCCACATGTTTTGTATTTTATATTTTTTAAAACCATTTCCAGGTGCCAGCCTCGATACGCAGGTTGCTGGTTCTCCTACAACAAATTAGTAGGCCAAGTCAAATGATCATTTTGTAAATGTAAATATGCTGAGTATCACATTTTGATTTTTTGCATAACAGTTATAGACTTTATGCATTTTGCAAATATGTTTTGAACAAATAAGAAATGGTTTCTGTAATATAGTGAGAGTTTTCACCTTTTAATAGTATGTTAATTTTGTTGTAAATTAATTTTTCTGATTGGAATGAAATTGTTGTATTGAATTTGGATTTGATTTTGGAAGGATTGGAGGTCCTATTTGGAAGTTGAGAAAACTATTTAAAATAAAAGTGTGGTTTTCATTGCAGGTTCTGTTTTTAGGTTTTCAAAAAAAAAAGAGGAAACTCTATTCGTTTTATTTTAAAATTTGGTAAAATATCTCTATTGATATTCTAGGATTTAGTTAATGATAGCAAGAATTAAAAAGGGTTCACCTTGCGAAATTTTCCAATTTTGATATTTAGACTCTAAAGAACTTTCGTTAGGGTATTCGGTAGGGCCCATCGAGATCTACAGTAGAGGATTCTAAGGCGAATATTGTCAATTGATTTCAAAAATCAAATCGAGGGAATTATATATGGATTGTTGGTAAATTATTTCTTATTGATTAAGAGAGAGACAGGGTTAGCATAAGAAAAGACAACGTACGTAAGGGCATTGAGTTAAACTATTTTTGCGATTTTAGAAACTAACCAAAACTACAATCTTGGTAGCATATACAGAAAATTAGTGAAAAAATTAGTAGATTTTAGTAATTTTCAATCATGTTACAATATTAGAAAAAATTAGTTGAGAAAAGAACCCAAATCTTGAAACTATCCTTACAAATTAGACAACGAGGAGTTATAGGAATTATTAAAATCTACTAGTTTTTCACCATAAGTTAATAAGTAGTACTAAGTGACTTCTCTCTCTAAATGTTATCTCCTCTATCAAAAGATCAAAAGAAAATCTAGCCACTATATCCATATTCGTCGAAGAAAGGGCTTTTAGTCTCTTCTTCGGTGGATGCCCCACATACACACTCTATCTCCCTATTTTTCTTTCTCTTTCTCTTTTGGTTTTTCTTCTCTTAAATTTCTTTTTCTTTTTCTTTTATCTCTTTAGTTTTCCAATAAGTCATGCCAGATTTCAAATTCATCTTCACTAGTTGTCGCAGACATCATCTATCCCTAATGAGCACTATCATATGCTATTATGTCCCAATGAATAGCTACGCCTTCACCATCCTCTACCCTTAGTGACCTAATCTGAGCAAGCAACTGACCAAAGCTTTTTTAACCAAAGCTCTTCCATTACTCCACCAACGGTTGACTTTGTTAGAATCTAACCAAATCTCTGAGGCCGTTTTTGATCTTCTCGGCCAAATGTAAATTCCTTGGACAAGAAGAAAGACTTTGAATGTAGTCAATATATAGAGAGAATTTTTAATCAAAGATGAAGAAGAGATGTTATATTTTTCAAATAAAATGTGCTTATAGTATTTATAGAGATAATGTCTTTTCAGAGAGACATAATAGCTCTTCAAAAGGTCACACCCATTGGAAAAGGTAGATGACTCTTCAAAGAGTCATGTTTTCAGCATTGTGGCGATACTATTTTCAAAAGTCTCGACTGGGCGTCGTAGCGCCCAACCTCTGGTACTGCAACGCCCTAACGATGTCCTAGCCACTATCTTAGGTGTTGCACGTCCAGGCCTATAGTGGCTTGGGCACTTCTCTTGTCTCTTTATTTTCTATTCTCGACTCTTTTCTCTCTACTCTAATGCTTTGATTTATATTTGTTTATTTGAAATACATTCATAAATACCAATAATCCCCTACATATTTCAAACAAACTAATTTGATCAAATCAACTATATATCAAAATAGAATTTAACTTATATGAATTGGAGCTCTTCCAAGCTATGAATCAACTACTGATTAAGTAATCGTATTTTACAAAAACAGGTAAAATTAAGTTTTCATTAACATTTATTCCTTTGGGTGTAAAATAAAGGACTAAATGACCAAGTTAAATTCTATAGTAACTTATTTTTCTCTGTGATTTGGTATTATTTACAGTCTTGTGCCGTTTTAGTTTCATGAACGCTATAGAGATGTCTGCCTAGCTCTTATAAGAACTGGTCTAATTTCACACTCATATAGGTGACACTCTATCAAGTGTATCCTAGAGGTTTAATATACCACAAAGCTATAAAGGGCTATGAAGTTCATTAAGAGTATTTCTCGTCCTTATCAACTGCAGATGCACTACCTTACCATAAAAAGATACTTACAAAATACAATCAGTAGTACAATAAGATAACAAGTAACTTGTTCTTACCCTTATAAACCTATTTCAATGAGATCGCCAATCACATAAATAGGGATCACTCTTATCTCATGTTCTAAACAGAAGTCCCAACCCCTTGATGTATGTTCCATTAATCTTCTATTTAATAGTTTAGTTAGGGGATTAGCCAAATTTATTTCTGACTTCATATAATCTAAAATCATCACCCCATATTCTAGTTGCTGCTTAATAATGTCATGTCTTAGATAAATATGTCTACTTTTTTCATTATAAAACTTACTCTTTGCTCTAGCAATGGCTGTTGGGAAATCATAATTTATAAAATTTGATGTAAGAAAGTGAGAACTAATGGAAAGATAAGTCATAAGTGTTTTCAACCACTCAGCCTCAAATTAAGCTTTTTTTAAGGTTACCAATTCCGATTCCTTGGTGAATTGTGTTATACAAGTCAGTTTAGTAAATTTTTGACATATGGCTCCTTCACCCAAGGTGAACACATATCCATTAGTAGACTTCACCTCATTAGATTCGAATATCCAATTAGCATCACAATAACTTTTTATCATGGGTTATAATCTACCATATGAAAGTACATAAGTTTTAGTGTCGATAAAGTATTTTGCAATTCCATTAAGACACTCTAATGCTATGGCAGGTCTTGTATTATTTATTAAGTATATAAGACTACAAATAATCTATGTAGAATGGTTCTGATTATCACTATGCTCAATATTCTAAGTATAACACTAACATTATATGGCATTACCACCGATTGCATGTTGAGTACCCAAACCTCTTTAGAAACTTATCTACATAACGCTCTTATGATAAAGTGAGACCATTAGATATTCTTATTGTTTTTATTCTAAGAATGACGTTAACTTCCTCTATATCTTTCATATTAAACTTAGTTGATAGAAAATTCTTAGTCTCATTTATTACTTTCATACTAAGATTAAATATTAGCATGGTCTTATGCATGTAACATTACAGACATTGTAGATTTGAAGGAGTTTGGATTAGATCTAAAGGAGTTTAGATACGGGCTCATGGTTAGCCACGCTGAGACATATAATTGCTAAATGTTAGTACAGCTAAATGTTAGCTAGTTATAATACTCAGTAGATCCAAAAGTTGGAGCCTGGTTTGTAATGAGACATAGACCTGAGAATATACTAGTAATTGCATAGTTGCAAGAGTTGCAATCGGGTGCCAAGAAATGCCAGTTGCGCAAGTATATTTTCAAATAATTGTCCCTGATCTATTTCTGCTGATACGGGTCTATCGATGGATACCGTTTTATATATAGATCAACATATTTTGTACCTATAGAGTATAGATGGTCGTTCTTAGCTGACTGTGAGATTGAAGCTCGTATTGACATATGGGTATCCAGTTAGGACTAGGTATATGACAGACTCATGAGAGCCTCTGATAGTCATCCTATATAAGCCATCAATTGAGGATCCTCTCGAGTTGAGTAGTATACGTGATCCTTTGACCTGAGTGCCACAGTGGGCTTATAAGTGATCCACCATACTTTGGTTCCACACATGTCACAGACCTTTCATAGTGTGACCACTGGGTGTCGCTGGGTATAGTTCGATGCTTATGGAATCCGGTGCGTACAGATATAGGATCTGTCAGCTCATATAGGGAGTTCGATATCCAGATGCTTCGAGACTATATCGCAGAAAATCTTGTGGCCACAAGTATCAATCCCGTGAAAGAGTTCTGTCAGGGTAGAACAATATGGCAAAAAAGTTTGCGCGTATTGTTTGGTAAGATAAGAGTCTAGAGATAAGATATGGATGAGCACATGGGGATTTGACAGTGATAATCTATATCCCCGCACATCCAGGATATCATGACGGAATGACTATATGTATGCGTTGTAACCTCAGCTTGTATAGTTCAACGCGTTGATTTGTAATATCCGTGACGTATGCATGGGGCATTGCTCACGAACTCGTGGAATAGTTTCATTTGACGAATTAGGTCTAGGACCTAGGGGGTCCCGTGATATGGAGTGTACTCATTATGCACTGGGGCAACATGCCGAATTAAAGTGTTTAATTTAGCAATATTCAGTAATACAACGGGAATGCGTGCGTGCCTGTATTTAAGTGTTAAATACAATAATTAGTCGATAATTGTTATTTACTAATTGTATAATGACACGTAGCGTATTGTGGACTCTCAGTTGAGTTTACCCAAGTGTGAAATTTGGTGGGACCCACTAAAGGGTAAACTTGGTAACTATTCATAAAGGATAAAATAGTCATTTCTCACTTTAATTATTTAATTATTAAATAATCAAAATATCTTTCTTATTATATTATATAATATATATTTTTATATTATATTATATTATTATATGATATTATATAATATTTTATTATAAGGTATTATATATATATATATTAATATTATATTATGGGTGCTAAATAGTTGGCACCCATTACTAATTTTATATTATTATTATATATATTATATTATATTAATATTATATATATATATATAAAGAGAGAGAGAGAAAGTGAGGGAATTTGGCCATTTTGATCGAGAAAGGAGGAGAAAGGAAATGGAGAGAAAGAGAAAGAAGAAGAAAAAAATGAAAATTTTCATTTTCTCTATAGATCTAATTGAAGTAATGGTGGATTGCTTTAAACTCTCCATTTCTTATCTTTTCGGAGAAAATGATATAAACACACTCCTAGCTATTTTTGGGATTAAGAGTTAATCCCGGGCTGACTATTAGACTACTGTTCTAGCTCACCAAGCCCACCGAGTTGGTGACTAAAACTACACACGAGTTGGTCTCCATGCAGACTTTAAGAAAATACATGTATAACGTTATACGTTATGGTGAATTCTCTAACCTTTTTAATATATTAATGTGATTAATATATTTATTTATTGTATTTATTGCATTTTGTACGCTTTCGTTGGATTTAAATTTGTATATGATACGTATTTAGGCAATAGATACAATTGCACATGCATACACCATACGTATATTAGATCCAACAATTTTAAGCTATACAAAGGCTTCACTAATTTACATACTTTATGCTCTGTACTAACACTAGTAAAACCTTCTAGTTGTTTTATGTAAATTTTCTCTTTTAAATCTCTATTTAGAAAGGTAGTCTTTATATCCATTTGATGTATGAACAAATTATATATTACAGCTAATGCAATCAAAATTCTAATGAATATAATTCTAGTTACAAGAGCATAAGTATCAAAATAATATAAGTCTTTCTTTTGTGTGAATCCTTTGGCAACCAATCTTGCCTTGTATTTATCAATTGAACCATCAACCCTTATCTTCTTTTTAAAGATTCATTTACAACTAATGAGCTTGGTACTCAAAGGTAAATCAACCACTTGCCATACACGATTACTTATGATTGAGTTGATTTCATCATTAATTGCCTCTCTCCACAAAGGAGTATCATGAGAAGTCATAGCCTCACTATATGTTTTAAGGTCCTCTTCCATAAGAAAAATATAAAAATCATTACCAAAATTAATGACTTCTTTTATTTTCTTACTTCTTCTAAATTCATTGTTAGAGATTTCTAGAGGGTCATTATTAACCTTTATATGAGTCAAAGTTTTCTTTAAATGGATTTCTTAGGACAAATAAATTCAAAGAATTCTACATTTTTAGATTCTATTAGATTGTTTGCATCAAACAATCCAATGGTATCCTCTAACACTAAAAATCTATATGCAACATTATTTTAGGCATAACTAATAAACATATAATTAATTATTTTAGATCTCATCTTTTTTCCTTTTGAGATCAGAATTTAGGACCTTTGTAAGACACCTCAATATTTTGAGGTATGAAAGGTTAGGTGTATGACCTTTCTATAACTTATAGGGTGTAATTCTTATTTTCTTATAAGGAATTGTATTTTGTATATAGCAAGAAATCAAAATTGCTTCCCCTCACAAGTTCATAGCTGCCCTAAAATTTATTAACATGCAATTCAGAAGTGTATAGTGGTGTAACTTAATGTATAATTCTATTATTTTCATAATAGAAACTAAACAAGTTGGACATATACTCTTATTCTCTATCTATTTTTAATCTTTTTATTTTCCTATCAAGTTGATTTTCAACTTTCCTGTTTATAAATTAAGAAATTCTTATAAGATTCATCCATATTTCTTAATTTATATTCTTTAGTGTATTTTGAGAAATCATCTAAAGATTATGAAAAATCTTTTCCATCCTCTAGTCATGCTATCTTTAAGATCATTTAGGTCACTATAAATTAAATTAAATAATGAAAAAACTAAGAGTTATTAGTTTACAACTTTTCTTAATGGAGTTTTCTTCTACACATACATCATATTTATGCATTTCATGTAAGCTTATGTTAGAAAGTAAACCAACTATTTTCATTTTTCTTAAATAAAGATAATTCAAGTGACCCAGTCTATCATGCTATAAATTAAAAGACTCAACAATATAAACTAAAAAATAATTCTTATTAAAAGAAATCAAGTATATTGAGTTTGAACAATTCATTGGAAGAATATCCATTTCTAACAAATGTTTCACTATTGGTCATTACAACTTTGTCCCCCTTCAAAAGAGACTTTTATATTTACCTTTCCTAATATAAATATAGAGACATGAATGAATGTCCCATGATATGCACTCACTATTTTGTCAATCACCGATTTCAACAGGATTACAAGGATTTAACAAGATTGTATCTAATGTTAGGAACATGGAGTATATTATTCAAAACAAGATATTTTCCAAATATTAACTTGAAAAGAACTTTTACTTTTCCCACCACTAGTGTAGAATGAGAATCACCAAGATAAACTTGTTCCCCTAATCCTCTTACTTGAACATAATTATGAAAAAGCACTCTTGTCATCACATATATGTTTAGTAGCTCTAGAGTCAATGATCCATTCTTTATTGCCACTTGTAACTTGATAAGGGCAAAATTGTCATATATTTTCTCATATTTTTATTATTGATATTTCATTGTTTTATGAGAATAGATGGTTATTTATGTGCTTTATTGTTATTTATAGGGACTTGAACGAAATTTAAAGAATACTATCGCCCCAACAAAAACAGGGACTAAAATGCAAAGTTTTCAAAATATAAGTCCATCGCCCCAGCGCCAAGAATACTATCGCCCTAGCGTTGAAATAGTGATCAAAATTAGAAAAATGATCTGTTTAAGTCGCGTCTGGCACTCCAGCGCCGAAGAGTCACCGCGCCAGCGAAGCTCCAGCGCCCCCAGCTCTATCAACATACCGCTCCAGCGATGAAGCCATTTTCATGCAGCGCCCCAGTGCCAAGATCACACCGCTCCAGCGGTGATAGCTTTTTCACGCATCGCCCCAGCGACAACTGCATAGCGCGCCAGCGGTAGTGCGAGTCCTAGTCCGACGAGAATTGAGATTTTCAAGCTCATATCAATCCCTATAAAAAGCCACTCGTTCCCAGCCTTCAAGAATGAATCCAAGACGACCCAAGAGTACCAAGAATACAGAGCACGAGTCTTGGAGAGCAATAGGAGCTTAATTGAAGCAACTTTAGAGAAAGATACAAGACGTTCTTCGGCATCAAGAGTTCTTAGGCAACGCAATTAAGAGCAATTCGATGTCTATATCGGTTTGCTAATAATTGTATCATGATTTATAATTATTTTTACTGCTGTTCTCTTATAGCCATGAGCTAAACTTGTTTTCTAGGGTTAATACTTGAACTCAATATGTGTGCTTAATTGCTATATCTTTAGAATATTTAATAAACTTAGTTCTTTGATATTCAAATTACGTGATCTTAATGCTTCAATATATCTGGCCAATATATGGTGAATGAGTTAGTAATATTATTGATAAACTCGGAAGAGAAATCATAATATTTAGACCTAGGTAATTTGATGCATGATTATAGAGTAACATTCAATATTGCATATGCAAGTTTTAATTTAGGATAGGAATATACCTAATTGGCATGTATGATCAATAAGACCTAATCTTAATGAATCTTAATTTATTACAAGTACCATAGGAATATAGGTATTTGGTAAATTAAGGTATACTTGCATGACCTTGGAAGAGGCTTGTGAATATATTAGTGTCTTGATCAATAATAAAGACTAAGGGAATTAAATATTAGAAAGTTAATCATTAGAAAGTATATTGAGGGATAGTATTAATCCTAGGTTCTCTCTACGTTGCTATCTCCTTATTCTCTTTGCATTGTGTTTTTATTTTTATATTTCTTACATTCATTCTTAAATTTTTATTTATCTGAATAGTTATTAGGAAGACATAATTTTAGTAATTGGTTAAAAAGAAAACATTATCCCTGTGGGTTCGACATCCGACTTATTTAGTCTCTTTATTACTTGCATACGATAGTGTATACTTGCACTTAATTTTATGATATAGAAATATCGCATCATAACTATGTTCACTTGAGAAACAACCACAGTGGCAATTACCTAATCTGCCTCAACTAAATTGGTCTTAGGAGTTTTATTGTTTCCCTTCTTATTTCTGTACTTAAACTAATATGCAAAATGACCATCATTTTTACAAGCATAACGCTTACATTTCTTCTTGAACGAGGGTTTATTTTTCTTAAGGTAAGGTTGTTTGTGGACTTTTAATGCTTCTCATCATGACTTTCACTCTCAACCAAATTATTCTTAGAAACTAATTCTTTGGCTTTCTCTATGTTCTCCTATTGGCAATTCTTTTCCTCTTTTCTTATATGCACAATAGAATCCTCCAACATTAAGTGTTTTCTTTTGTGCTTATTGCATTTCTTGTAATCTTTTCAAGAATTAGGTAATGTTTCTATCAAGCAACCAACCATAAAAGGTTCCAGGAAAACTATTCCCTCATTTTTCAAATCATTAATTAAGAGGTGAAATCATATATTTGTGTTGTAACATCTTTTTCTAGAATCCCATGGTAACTCGTGTGAAACCAATATTTGATGAATTGAGTCATCCATGTATCTTTATCTTCCTTAATTACAAGAACATTGACTTGGTTTCCAATACCTAGATTGTGTAGCAACTTGATCCTTGTTTCATGAGTTCCATCTTCACTTATATTGGATGCTTCATGTGCTAACTTGTCTACCCATTCATTCGTTTTTTGCAAAATTTGGGATAGGCCAAAGTATTGAAATCTACTTACAATTTCTCACATTTTCTCTAAGTACAACTTCATTCTTTCATCTTTGGCTTCATATTCTCTAAGGAATTACTTAACCACCAATTGAGAATCTTCATCAGCTAGATCTTTTTTACATGAAATTTTTATGCTATTAACATCCCGTTAATACAGCTTTATATTCTACTTTATTATTTGACATCTGATACTAAAGTCATAGAGCTTTTATAACACAATTTTTTAGGTATTATTATTTGAATACCAATTCCAACCCATCAATAAAGATTTACTATGGGATTTGATTGAGTTTAGCATATTCTTTATTAGAATCCACTATCTCTTTGTAGTTAAGTTCGAATTCTAACAAGAAATAAACCATAAGTTGTCATTTCTTTGTCGTCCTTAGCTTATATTTGAAATCGAAGATGCTCAACTGTACTTTGACAAGATTATTTTGACTAGATAGGACACCAAGATAATTACTTTGTGAGCCTTAAAATTATGCCTAAACTATTGTACAGTGTAGGATAAAGCTAGTATTAACTTCTTAAATCTGGTATAGCGGTTTCAACGCCTATTAAATTTTGCTGACGTAGTAGACTGTGTATTGTTAGCTTTTCTTGTCAACAAACAAGACAACACTCACTGCGAAATTGGATACTGCCATATAAAGAAAAAATGGTTCTTTATGTTCTGGTGCAACCAAGATTAGAGAGGCTGTCAGATATTTTTTCAACTCTTGGTAGGCTTTTGATTGCTCGAATCCCCATTCTCCATCAGAATATTTTTTGATGATGTCGTAGAAAGGTTTGCACTAATCTAACATTCTGAAAATGAACCTATTCAATGTCGTGACTTACTTGGTGAACATTTGCTTCTTTAGTGTTTGTGGTTTTCTCATTTCTTGTAGAGCTTTGATTTGAGTTAGATTAGCTTACATTTCATTCTAACTGACTACGTGCCCCTGAAATGTTTCTGAAGTCATACCAAACACATATTTGTAGGATTAAATCTCGCCTTATTGTTTATTAAAGTGTCAAACACTTTTTGCAAGTGCTGAAAATGATCCTCGTTTCTTTTGCTTTTTGATGACCATATCATCAATGTATACGACTGTTTGGCCTAAAATATTCTTGAATATCTTTGTCATCAGCATTGGTATATTGCTCCAAAATGCTATGTAATCACATCCAAAAGAAATTTCTACATCATTATAGTACATCAAAGAGAGAAAACCAAATTAAAATTCTCAAAACCTATAGGAGATCTGCTTTTGATACCTATTCGACTAGGATCCCCCGAGAAGACCGTAAAAATAAGTTCACAACTAAAGCCAAAATTAAAAGAAAAGCTGAGCTTATTAAGCAAGGAATTTTGGACATCTCCATCTGTTTATACGAAGAGATGTCGAAAATAAAAGCTCAATCATATTCATTGGCTATCAACCAATCTTTCAAACCATTAAAATAAAAAATAAGAAATTTTAATCAAGAGATAAATAAAGCATTTATGGTTGAAGTCGAGAAACTCTTGGCAACAGAGTTCATTTGAGAAGTCCACTATATAGAATGGCTAGCTAACATTGGAATGTTTAAAAAACATTTAACGAAAAATAGAAGATATGTGTGGACTTTACAGACCTAATTAAAGCCTGTCCCAATGATAGTTTTTCACTTCCAAAGATTGACTAGTTAGTAGACTCCATAGCTAGACACACATTTCTCAGCTTCATAGAAGCTTTTTCAAGTTTCTATCAAATACAAAGCTTCCCATCAAATCAAGAAAGAACATTTTTCATCACTCACCAAGGAATTAGTACTATAAAGTCATGTTTTTCGAACTTAAAAATCAGGCAACACTTACAAAAGGCTTGTCAACAAACTATTTAAACCATTAATTAGGTAAAGTTGAAAGGTATATGTGGACAATCACAAATTTTGAGCAAAAAGAGCATCATATTAATGACATAAGAGAAACCTTTGAATCCTAAGAGAACACAACACGAAGCTAAGCCTTGATAAAAATATTTTTTGGTTGAATTAGAATAGTGTTTAGGCTTCATGGTGAGCTAAAGAGGAATAGAAGCTAACCCATATAAATTTTAAGCAGTCCTTGAGATGAAGCCCCTAAGCACTATCAAAGAAATACAGAGGCTCACTAGTCGAATAACTACCTTTAGTCATTTTATTTAAAAGGCTACTAACACATGCATTATTCTTTTAGGCTATCAAGAACAAAAATAAAACAAAATGGACCCCTCTTAATATGAGGAAGCATTTGAAAGTTAAAAGAGTATCTAGCCTAATTGCTTCACCCTACATTTCCAAAAACTAAGGACTGATTGATTTTATACCTAGAGGTTTCAACTTGAGCAGTAAGTGAAGCACTGGTCTAAAAAGAAGGAGATATTCGGAGGTCAGTTTACTTCACTAGAAAGGCCTTTATAAACACCGAGACTTGCTACTTACTAGTAAAAAAACTAGCATTAATGCTGGTTATAACCGAGAGAAAATTACAACTGTACATTTAGGTCAATACAATCATCGTCCTTACTAACCAGCCTTTGAGACAAATTCTTCATAAACCTGATCTCTTAAGATATTTGGTCAAATGGACAATCAAGCTTAGTGAGCTTGGTATTCAATACAAGACAAGAGCAGCCATCAAAGGACAAGCCTTCCTCAACTTCATCATCAAATACACCCACAAAGATAAGGACAATCAAGAAATCCTTATGAAGAATATATGGGTGATCGAGAAAAAGAAGCTTCTTATACCTTAACATGGACACTTTTTATTGATAATACTTTAAACTCTAAAGGTTGTAGGACTAATGTTATCATTATTAGCCTAAAGTGGGATAAACTAAGCTATGCAGTTAGGTTTGGCTTCTCAATGAAGCAGAATATGAGACATTTCTCATCGAGCTAAGAGTTGCCTAATCACTTATTGACAAAAGAATACTTGTAAAAAATAATCTACAACTCATTGTTAACTATATCATTAAAGGATTTAAGGTGTGATGAGACAACATGTTCGCTTACCTCCAAATGGTTGAAAAATAGACAAATCAGTTCGAGAAGGTAGTAATCCATTTGATACAAAAAGAAGAAAATCATAAAGCACACATACTTGCACGAATAGACTTAACAAAAAAAGCCCAAATGTCATGATCTATACCCTTTGAGTTCATCCCCAAACTAGCATGATAGATGTAATTGAAGATGTCATACAGATTAATCCATAACCTAGTTAGATTGATCTAATTCATGAATTCATTAAAAAGGAAATCTTTCTATAAAACAAACAATAAGCATTACAAATAATAAGAATCTTTCTATAAAATAGACAAAACAGTTCGAAAAGGTAGTAATTCATTTGATACCAAAAGAAGAAAATCATAAAGCACACATACTTGTACGAATAGACTTAACAAAGAAAGCCCAAATGTCATGATCTATACCCCTTGAGTTCATCCCCAAACTAGCATGATAGATGTAACTGAAGATGTTATACAGATTAATCCATAACCTAGTTAGATTGATCTAATTCGTGATTTCATTAAAAATGGAATCTTTTTATAAAATAAACAATAAGCATTACAACTGAGGTACCGATCAGCCCGATATACCATCATCAATGGACCCTTTACCGACGAGGATATTCCCTTCCTTACTTGAGATGTCTAGCACCGAAAGAAGCAAAATCTTACTCCACGAGATACAAAAAGGAAGTTTTGGAAACCAATCTGCAGTAAAAGCCTTAGCCTAAAAAAATCTTCAAAATGAGGTATTATTAGCCCACTCCACTTAGAAACGCTAAGAAGCTAGTCAATAGTGTGATACATGCCAGAGATATGACAACATCCTTGCCCTTCTATAAAACTTGAAAACAATGACTTGGCCCTGGCACTTCACGCAGTAAGGGCTTAACCTAGTCAGCCTCCTACTTTGAGGAAGAGGTTTAACCAAATATTTCGTTATTGCTGTTGACAACTGTAAATATTTAGCTAGTTAACTTCTTATATTTCTTTCTAATTAATTTTATATGTATGCAAGAGCTAAGAGTAATGGTATAGATCATTGGCTGCAAACTAACTAAGTGGATCTAGATACTTTATATGGAAAAATTTAATTTGCAGATTTAGATTGTGCTACACCATTATCACAAGGCATAAAAAAAACACTTTAATAATGAAAGCTTTAAAGATTTCTTCACATAGTTTAGAATAAAGCTTTGATTTATGTCCCTTACCGTCATGAAGACAAATAGTCAGGTTAAGTATTCAAATAAACTCATCAAAAGACTACTAAAGAATACATTAATAGAGAAAAATAGAGCATAGGTCAACGAGCTACTTAAAATCTTATGGGCTCTTAGAAGCACCAAAAAAATAACCAACGAGGGGCTTCTTTCTCTTTATTCTTTAGTTATGAAGTAGTGATCCCAGTAGAGATAAAGTGCCCACCTATAGAGTGCAGAACTTTGATAAGGATAAAAATGAAGAGTTTATCAAGAAAAAAAAGAGAAATTGCCAAAATTCAAACTACTGCCTATTAGCAGAAGGTCCATTGATACTATAACAAGCAAGTTCATGCTCAAGAATTTCAAGAAATAGACTTGGTCTTGAGAAATTATTGTTGGAAATGGTGCTTGCGTGCCATTCCGATATACAATAAATATTTCAATAATAATTATTAATACATAATTATATGGTAAGAAGCTTATAATATTTTTAGACATTATAGATCTAAAGGATTTTAGATCTGATATAAAAAAGTTTAGGTCAGCGCTAAAGTTAGCAATTATAGATAGTTTGAACCTTGTCTAAAATAGGGACAAAGACTCAAGAATAATATAGTAATGATGTAGTTGTGAAGAGTTACAGATAATGCTAAGAAATGTCATTACGCAATATATTCTCAAAAACATTGTTCCTGATCCATAGTAACCGACACATGTTGATGGGTATTCCTTCCGAATTAATGTATGTCTTTATCTATTTTTCATATGGTTAGTCTTAGAAAACCATGGAGTTAGCAGAAGTCTGTATAGGTATACATGTATTCAATAAAGACTAGATACTGAACAGACTCACGAGGACCTTTAATAGACATTCTATAAAGCCATCAATATAGGGCCTTCTCAAGTTAAGTAGTATTCATGATCCTTTGACTTGAGTGCCACGGTGGGCTTGTGAGTGATGGTATAACTGCTGGGTGTCACTGGGTATAGTCTGATGCTCATGGAGTCTAGTGTGTGGAAATATAGAATCTATCAGCTCATATGAGTGAGTTATATATCCCGATACTTCGAGATTGAATTTTAAAAAGTCTTGTGGCCACAAGCATAAAACCCAAAATAAGAGTTTTTCATAGCGTTAAACAATATCACAAAGGAGTTTGCAGATATTGTTTACAAAAATAAAAGATCTAGAGATAAGTTCATGGTCAAGCATATAGAGATTTGACGACAATGATCTATATCTTTGCTCTTATAAGGATATGGGTGACAGAGGGATTATACGGATATGGTTGACCTCAACTTGTATGGTTCAATGCTCCATTCAGTAATATCCATAATGTGTGGGTAGAGTATTATTCATGGACTTATGAAAGTATTTTGTAAGACAAACAGAGGTGAACCTAGGGAGTCTCACAATATAAAGTGTACTTATTAAGTACTAGGGTAGCGGGACGAATCATACAGATTGATCCGATAAGGTTTCAGAAAGTAGGATACGTTTTAGGACTAATCTAAAAAATGGAAAACATACTTATTTGACAAATGGCACTAAGGGCTTTGCATGATTGACACTTGGCAGTATGCATGGAATGCATGAGTGACAAGTGTCAACCATGCAAAAAAATGAGGTGGCAAAAGATTTACAAATGTTGCATTTAACCCCATACTTTTGCTAACCATATAAACAAGTTTTAAACTTGTTTAAAAAAAGTCTCCATTTTGTTCTTAACAAACCAGCACCCATTTAAGAGAAATTCAAGTTCAATCTTGCAGTAAATTGATCAAACAAGCTACCATTCTAGCTCCTATAATCCCATGGATCTTACGAACTAGAATTGATTGCAATGAGACTTTCGTGTGAGCTCTGGAAAGCAATTCTTCATTGAAGTTCTTCAAGGGTGAATTTCTATAACCTTAAGCTGTTAATGGTTTGAATTTCATGTTTATATATTGATTATAATGTATGATTGTCATGCATTTAAAAAAACATTTAACATGTACACAATCACATGCATACACTATTTAATGCACTAACAAGTACTTCTTAACACAAAGGATCTAACTTAAAGGGTGCTCACACCAAGTTGGGAAAGGCCCTATAAGGTACTTAGAAGAGTGTGACCAGGAGCATTGAGCTCGAGCATGCAGACAAAAGAATTGTCAAGAAGCCATGAAATGTGAAACTCCTAAGAAAGTACTACCTTTAGTTTTATTTTTGTATTTTTTGGAAAAATTCATCAATAAAAATCTTTTTCTTTATTTTTAGACACATGAGCTCCCATACTATATAGTTAGCAAAAAAAAAAAACAAATCCCCTAATATTTGAATAGAATAGAACTAAAGACTCCTGAAAATCACTTTTTATTAAAATCTAGAAAAAGCCATCCAACATCTTTCAAGATCAATAAAAAAATTGGTCAATGTTATGTTTATGAAAAGTATAGAGAAGTAATATATTCGAATAGCTAAGAAGAAGTTATTGGAATCTTAACAAAAGAAAATTATATAGAAAAACTCAAGTATTAAGAATGAAGAGGAGCTCGGTTATTAGAGGGCACTGATGAGATATTAACTTGAGAGTCATATTCCTTTAACACAATTAGAATGTTGCCCAACCATTGAAGGTCAATATCCAGGTAATGCCTTTAAAAGAAAAACGCCTCTCTTAAAACCTTGTATGACGCCCGTGGTAAATGTACGCTCTTTAGCATCAACAGTCTTATCAACATACTCTTTGGCTTCATAAGCCCGAGCACACATCCTATCAAACTCCTCTTTTAAAGCATCAATAAGCTCTACCATGGTCTTCACGCAATTCTCTAGGTGCTTGTTCTATGTCGCCAACTTAGAGACCTTACTTTTAACAGAATAATGGCTCCTAAAGGCCTCATTATAGTTAACCTTATTCTGCCGATCAAGCTCGGGTATGTGACTCTCAGTAATGGGCGCTTTAATGGCCATTTCTTCAATCTTTTCCTTCAAAGCGTTTGCTTCCATAACCTTAAGCTTATATTGCTTCTTCATCTAAGATAAATCCTTCTTTGAGGTCAGAAGCTTTCAAACCAATGATAATCCCCTCAAGGATAGTCCTTCGATAAAGTGATAAGCTATACACTACTTGGGAAACAAGATCTAAAATTAGAGTATGATTAGCTAAAGAAAACTTAGTTAAAAGAAAAAAGCAAAAGAACAAAAAGATTACCTAAATTGCACTCACAAGAGATGTAAAAAAGACAATGAAAAGGTCTCAATCCTACATTTGATGAGCATAAATGGGACAAATAGCCTTATCACTTTCCCTAATAAAAAGGAGTAAGTATTTAAACTTCCTCCTAGAAATGGTAGATAAATTATTAGGGTAAAAGCAGGGAAGATTCCTCATTACTAGCTCATGGATAACGTTATAGTCTATCGGTTCCTCCCTTAGTGATGTAGGACCAGTCTCTAATAGAATTGAAGAATCAACAATTCATTTCCCATTCTCACTTACAGAATGAGGTTAATGAATAGATGTCCTCAAAGTTTTAACCACCTCACTTGAAACAAAAAGGCTCTGGTCCCCACGACCATGCCTAGAAGGATATTTGATAGCAACTCAAACAATGGGTTACATATAGGGATTTTCATGATAAACATGTTTTCTAATGCCATCATCACCTTACATATCTACAAAAATAAGAAAACAAGTCTCATTAAGTGCAAAGACTTAAAAAACAAATATGAGTACATGTTTTTTTTTCCTTTATATGACTCACCTAAGGAAGAACATCTCAACTATTCTTCCTATCTAATGGTACCTCTTCGTCCTCAAGATCACTCAATTTGGTCTTAAGGACCACTCTTGCTTGACCATTCAAATTATAAGCCCTAGATTGAAATGAGGTGGACATGATTCTTAACAAAAAAAAAAAAAAATCAGACCTTTACTAGTACAACCATTACCATAAGTAAAGAGTTATTAAAAGAAATGTCAAGAGACTGTAGGCTAAGATTTCAAATTCTAAAAAGAGTTCCCCAGAATTCCAAAAGTCATGAAGTAATTCTAACAAAATACTAGAGGAAAAGGAAAACTAAAGTAAAAATCACAAAAGGCAGTAACTTACCTATGTTAGAATATGAGCCAAGGAAAAGCAATCTCAAAGCAAAAGAAAAAGAGCAAATAGAATCAGAGAACAACAGTAGAAATCCCACTTCCAAAGAATGTAAGAAGCAGACTATGAAGAGTTTTCAGCAATAAAATAGGTTTCCAAAATTCTTAGCATAAATCTAGGCCGTAGATTTAAATCTAATAGCTCATGTTAAATCTCGCTTAAAAGATGCCTCTTCAGCAAACTAAAATAAGATCTGCAGCCATTAAACTCCTAAAAAATCTAAGGTTACAAAAAAGGCTATGTCACTTAAAGTTGCCTCTAAGACTCAATTGATGGAAAAGGCTCAAAACTTAAAAGAAGGCACATTTAATGCAAAATGATTAGTTGAAAACCCAATGATCCTATAATATAAACTTGTCAAAAAAAAAATTTGACAAGAAAAAAAAAGCAAAGGAATATAAATAAGGACCTCATGGCCACACTTCTCAAAATTATTAAAGTCGTCTTTAAGGTAACCTTTAAAAATCCAAAAGTTAAAGCAAAGCACAACTTTAAGCTTTACAAAGTCTCATCAAGAAATTTCCTCGAATCAAAAAGCAACCGGCCCTCAAAGAAAATTAGAAAGAAAAATTTGAAGATCATGAACAAATAAGGAAACATCCAAAATATCCAAATTCATCAAGAATCCAGAAAATCAAACAAGAATGCAATCAAAACCATTAGAAGCATAAAGAAATGGGAAAAAGAATATTCATTAAAGGGGAAAAAATTTCATTGCATAGTACACCAGTACAGAGAAAAAGAAAGAAGGAAAAGCTTAAAATTAAGATACAAGGGTTGTCAATCACCACCAGTGGCATCAACAGTGGTAGAGAGGTCATCAACACGAGGAGCTTGATTACTAGCTTAATAAGCTTTCCCAGTAGTCACAAATTCATTTAGAGTAGAGAGAGCGACCTCCTCAACCATTTAAGAAGAAGGGATCTTAACCTTAGAGGCCTTAGTCTCATCATCATTACCCTCATGGGAAGAGAACAATTCTTCTACCCATGACAAGTCTAAATTTGCATAGTAATCTCTGAACATCTCTAGCATTTAGAAAAAAAAGGCTCAGAAACCTACTTGCCTAGAATTACCTCTAAAGTTTTAAGCTTTTCCTCCAACTCCTCATTTCTTAAACAAAGGTTGGTGTTCTCTTCTCGAAGGGCATTCACCTAAACCTCTAGTTCTTTTATCTCAGACTCGAGGACCAAGATCCTACTCTCGACCATTACTGTTTTAGTCTTTGGCTCTCCCCTTCCCCCTCAAGCTGCTACCTTATCCTTGGCATACTTCACCTAGGTAAAGCAACCAACAAGCTAATGCTTAAAAGGCCTTCATTTTATTCTTAGCCTCATTCAAAATCTTCTTTGCTTTGGCTACTTTAGCATTAGAAACAGTTACCCTCTGCATATCATTCACCGTCCTATAAAAAATCACAATGAATAGCTATGGTGAATGCCCCCTACACAGCAAAGAACCAAAGGAATTGACCAAGATAGGAAATTAAAGCAAAAATCAACCAAAAATAGTATATAAAAAAGGCAAATTCACCTCTAAAAAGCACTCAAACCTATGAGCAAGAGATTAGGATGCCCTATAGGACAACAATGGAACAATGTTCTACTTGAGCACAACTTACTCTGCCTCTTTCAAAAGAAGCACCAAATGTTCATACCTCCATTTCTTTTTTTAAAAAAAGGCCAGAAAGATGAAGCACCTTAGTTCAAGTCTCGACTAGGGCTTAAGACTTGCATCCTAGCTTTAAAGACTTTACCCATTGGCTTAGTAAGTGGAGGAGGAAGAGTTAGAATGTTTGCGTCAAGAAGGGTTGGACTGATAGGAGTAGGGGTTGAAGCCCCAACCGATTCCTTTCCCTTAGGCTTTGAGGCCTCAGTTAGCCTCTTCTTTACACCGAGGGAGATCTACGAAGCTTCCCCCATAAAACCCTTACTTGGCCCTTTTCAATTATGGCCAAGGATATTTTAAGGAGTTTTTGTCTTTTTAACTCACTAGGGTCATAAGCATCATCAGAAAAGAGATGGTTCTTCTCTTCACCCATCTCTTCTCAAAAGGAGAGGATAACATTTAAATAACAACAAAACTAAAGTTATTCCAAACTAAAAAAAGCAAAAGTCTACCTCTAAATAATGAACTAGAAGAACTAGATAAATCTTGGACAACCCCTGTAGCTACCAAATTATCCAAATAAAGTAGTTCCTTATAGGGAGCGCTATACACTCGTGTTATCTTAACTCATCTTTTTCTCCTTCTTATTAAGGCGAGGCTTAGAAGACCATAATGTAGTTGAAAAAAAGAACAAGAGATTTCAAAATAAAATAAAATACATAGTAATTCTGCAATACAAAAAAGTGAACAGATGAAAAACCTCTCCTAAAAAATATGCGATGACACGATAGAGGATCGTTCGGCCCCTCATAATCTTGTCCCCATTCACCTCCAACCAAAAACTAGAAGTGCTTTCACCCAAAATGACACGACCCGCTCTGAGACCTTATACTGTAGATTTCAGTGGCCTTGTCGGGCACCCCAACAAAAGTTTCTCAGAATCTAACTGTGTAAATTAAGAAATTTCACGAGGCGAACCCATTTTTTTTTTTTAATTCTTGCTATTACTGAGAAAATCCTAAAATATATGTGAAAATAACTTATTAAATTTAAAAAAAGAGACAAAATTTCTCCTATTTTTCTGACAATCCAATAAAAAACCTACAAAGAAAAATTTCACTTCTATTTCAACAGCTTCTCAACTTCCAAATAGAACCGGTTTTTTTCAAAATCAATTTAAAAATCAACTCAATAATTTCATTTCAATCACAAAAATGGCATACTAATAAAAAGTGAAACAATCATCATAATATCAAAATCTTTTCATGTTTGTCCAAAACATACTTACAAAATACACAATTCTATAACTACTATACAGGAAAAAAATGTGCTACTTAGTACTTTTATCTTTACAAAATGATCGTCAGACTGAGCCACTAATCAGTTGTAGGAGAATCAGCAACTTGCGCACCGAAGCCTGCACCTAGAGGGGGTTTAGAAAATATAAAACACAAAACGAGTGAGCTAAATGAGCTAAATGAGTGCATTTATGATTTCCAATAAAATAAGATTCTGCATAGATATTAAATTCTAAAAGACATGCATAAATCATGCTTGTAAAAGTTTTATAAAACTATAAAATGGTTTCTAACGTCATATGCTAATGAAATCTTACCGAATGGATTTTATTTATATCTTCAAAAAATAATATCCAAAATCTGTAAGACATAATAACTAGCATATACATATATAAATGCGTAATGTGCATTCGGTAGCTCGAAAACTATTAAAGCCTTCACTCGGCCATTTTCTTTCTAAACTGTACCAATGGTAACCCTAAAACTCAATACTCACGCAGCAACTAAACTAGCACCGTATAATGTGAATAGGTCATTGGGTGTCTTAACTAGCAACATTCACTGTGATATCTCAAGACATCTCACTGGCTATGCAACAAAATCTTACATTGTCTACATATAGCGAGACAATACCCCGTACATATAGAGCGACTTACATAACTCGACAACCGACTTTCCAGAATTAGTGACACACCCCCCAATACTTGGCCATGCATACAGGATATACGGCCGAGTCTTAAACCATCACCACAACTATAAATCTTAGGGTACCAGTGGCCTTTGAAACTAATTTAGTAGTTTTAAAACTATTTCTTAAGCCGAACATGTAAATGCATAGTTATAACTGTATACAAAAATCGTAAATCATACTTATGCAATAAAATCATATAAAATATACAATTTCAATATGCTCAAAACATATTAAATGAAAAAGATACCATTATAGATTTTCACTTACTAACCACTCCGAACTCAATTCTTCTCTGGGCTTCTACTTCATTTACCGGTCTTGATTTTCTTCACCTACACGCCACAATTGACATTTAGAATCTTTACAATCGCTAAAATTTCACTTAACTAATAAGCGCCCTAATTAGCTTACAAGGCCTGGATGGATACCACTTTTTAATTTTCATTTACCAAGTCATTCCATCTTATTTAATTGACCATCCGACGCCATGAAACTTGCTTAATACCCTATAAAATAGGTTGGATATAATTACCCTTCACCTTACTAAAATGGATAATTATGTCTTGTTTCCTTCATTTTTGATTTTTCATCAACCATATACATTCCATTGACACAAGGAATCATTCATATACAACAATTTAACCAAAACACAACTCAACCGTAAAAATTCCTAATTGGCCAAAATTACCATCTTCACCCAACACATTTTTTTTCTCAATTTCTTATTCCAATAGCATCCAAAGCAAACCAATTTAATTCTAATTCTCTAATAACATCCAATTGAAGTTCCTACAATAAATTCACACCAAACCTTAATTCTTACCTTACCAATTCTTTTACTTTGATGAGTCATTTAAACTCCACACTTGAATTCAACTGAAGTTCCTATAATAATTCACACCAAAACATAAATTGAAGTGATCTTGAAAAATCATAAACCACCATCGCTAGATAAGGTTTTTCTTACCTCTTTTTCTTAGGTTTTCACTAGAGAAAACTTCAATAGACCTTAAGAATTTGTATTTAGCTTTATTTTGGCTTGATCGTGCATGAAAACTCATGAAAAAGCATTTTGTTTTACTGTAGCAACATCCCCCTCTCGTGGCCGAAATTCTCTCCTTTTGCTCTAAAAATATTATGTTTTTAACTTTGCAAAATTTCTACACACTTCCTCCTTATATAGTGTTCTCTCAAAAGTCTAATTTGCCCCTCAACTAACTCAAAATTTCTAAATTGTCATTGGTTCAAAATGGAAGGATTTAATTGGTTCCTTTCTAACTATTTAGTTAGAATAGTCAAAAGAACTAACTAAACCTCCAACTTGGCAATCCATGAACTTGTCTCTAATTAGTCTATTTTCTAACATAAGGATTGTGTTTCTTAACAAAAGCTTGTTCTATGCATAACTCATATATGAAAATTCATGTATTAAATTAAATTTTCATTTTCCAAGCCAATAGAGAAAAATTCTAAAAATATTCCATGACTGTTCGATGCTCTGATTGAGTGTGAAATTACCAATTTAGGTCTAATACCTCTCACACGCACCATAAAAAAAATATTACTAATAGGGTTGGAATTGGATATCCTTTCGGTGTCTTTATCACTTTTTACCAAAATCTAGACACTTATACTACTAATAGGGATCAGATATTATACAAAATTGTTAGAGGATTCACAAGAGCCATACTCTTCTTCCCATTATAAAATGTAAGGTAATGAAAACCTTTTTCTTGGTTGACATTAGCTTTAATTTCATACAGTTGCTAGAGCTCAGGGAACACAAAAGACCTTCAAAATTGGCATTATGCCACAAAATAAGGTTGAAGAGGCAGTCTTAACCCTAAAACAAAGAAACTTAAATTAATGGCTACTTCTTCATTCGATTGCACACTAGCATATTCGTCATCTCGAGGAGTTCTCAACGTAACTGCCTTATGGATTTCAAGTATCCTTCTTAATTCAATAAAGACTTCCTCACTTATGCCTGAAGGATGATAAAGAGGTTAATCTAATTTGAAATGAGTTTCCTCCCTACCATAAAGAACAATCGTCTTCTTCTTCTTTTTAAGCCTTCTTGATTAGTTAGAAACCCATTCCTACTCATGAGGAACCAAAGATAACCCTACACTATTGGGAGTTCATTCAAATTATTAAGGTCTTCAGCCACCGCAGTAGTACCTTTTTTTTTTAGTAAGGTCATTCACTAACTCTCAAGCACTCTCACTGTCCATATCTCAGGCCAAGTTACTCATAATACCAGAATTCTTTTTGAAGTGCTCAAATCTTAAACATATATGTTATGGGACTCACCAAAGACAGACATAATTCTCACACCTAGACTAAAATACAAAGACACTTTATCAAGAATGTGCTTAGAGACTAGCAAGCGCTTAAGAGGCAAAAGACATATAACGAGCATTCAAGGGGCAAAAGTCATATAATGAGCACTTAAAAGGCAAAAGTTATATGATGAGCACTCAAGCCAAAAAAGACACTCGGCTTATAGAAAACAAACAGAAAGCAGTTAAAAAAATGTAGCGTTGAAAAACTTACTTATATAAAGATTACAGAAGCAAAGTTACAGATAGAGCAAGTTGTGAAGATGAAAGCTCTAAATTACCAAAAACTCTATCTATTTAAAATTGTCAAAGAAAATCCAAAAATGAAAAAGTGAAAGGGCCATGGCCTTATATATGATCCAAAAAGGAGACATATTAGCCGTCAATTTAATACCTAAGAGCTAAAAGGCAAAATGTATTTATGAATAACCTATTTCTTTATAGAACACACTACAACTGCACAATTTGGCTCTTACTCTCCATATAAGAGACACATAAACATAAATTTAAAATTAGAACAACCATTTATTTAAACTACCAAACAAGGCATATTGCTTGAGAAGTCACCAACATTCAATATAATAATAGCTCTAGCTTTAAACAAAAGTCCTATCATCGTCATTATTATAAGTCCATAACATGACGGCCCAAGAAAATAAAAAGGAATCTCACTGGAAAAAAATAGTATTCATTATGCAAAGACATTCTAGAAGAACACCTCAATTTGGAGCACTATTTAGAAAAGTTTGCAATGTCAAAAAGTTAAACACTATTTAGAAAAAATTAGTGTCAAAAGTTAACACTTAAATTTGAGGGACCCTTATTCTCTCTTAGATTTTTGTCCATAAGGCACAAAGACCCAACCCACTAGCCTTAAAGATCCGACTATATTGTCCTAAAATCACAAGACTTCCTAACAAGCTAGTAAGAACACTAGTCAAAATTCGACTACCTTGTTTGATTAGACAATCTTAGAACTTTCAATGAGCTTGCTAGAAATTAGTCGAAACTTGACTATTCAATTTGGTCAGACTCATAACAAAACTCAAATAATGAAAGTCGTAAGTGAAGTTTACCTTATCAAGGAAACATCCGTACATTCTTAAAATAAGTCTTACAAGGAAAACAAAGATTTACCCCAATTTGGGTAAGACACTAATAATAGAATAAAAGAAGGAAAAGCTTATATGACTTCTAATTTTATTAGGATTCTAAAACTACATATCAAACCTACACTATCACCTTACAATAGAGATAGTTTTTCCAAGAATAAAAGGGGATCTAAGCATTCTCTACATCAACAAAAAGGCTCATTGGGCTCATTTTTATTTCTTGCCCAACCTTTTGATTTCTAGACCTTTTTTAACTTAAGCATCAATATGCCTACTTTAGAAAAACTTCTGGGGCAGCCTTACTCTTTATTTAGTTGCATGATTCTCATCAAGTTTAGTACCCGTGATAGGAGATTTGGCTAGTATAGTTCTTATTTGTTCTCAAAACTAGGTTACACTTTTTAAAAAAATAAATCTGACTCATTGACATTAGGGTTACCAAATTTTATAGTCAAAATTTATTATTATTATTATTGTTGGTGTTGTATCTAACTCGTTGACATTAGGGTTACCAAATTTTACAGTCAAAATTTATTATTGTTGTTGTTGTCGCCTGTTCTCTTAAACCAAAGGCCTTATCTAGATCCACCTTTCATTCATACTATTCCTAGTTTTCCAAATAATCTTACCCTTCCATCTAATATAAAAAAAACCTTACAGCTACATAGTGTGAGCCACATGCAAAGAAAAAAACACATAAGGTTTTTAAGGGGATCTAGTTGAAAGATTGATGTCGTATTCCTATTTTAGTTATAAGAAGCCATCCACTCCTACTCGACTCTAATCGCTTGAACCAAGCTTGACTATGAATGATAAGCCAAATCAATCACCTTTTCCAAGTTATCTACACACCACAACAACTTTTTAAGATTTTAATACCCAATTTTCCTAAAGCGACACTTTGTTTCACTCTTTTAGTTTATACTTTAAGTGTCCTTTATAGTGCTGAATGAATCAACACGAGATCTATGTCATTGGGTAGTTGATTTAACACCCCGACCCTTGTCTTTTTAGGTGGGTGATCTTTTTCTTTGATGTCAATAGATTGGCTTGCTTAGGCGAAAATTATCCATGGCACTAAATAGAACTAGTATTTTTTACATTGGTCTCGTAAGACCAAGTTAGACAGTTAGAAGAGAGAGTAGCTTTAATAGTTACCCAGATCTCTCACATTCCACAATTAGATGGCTTTACTTGCTTGCATTCTTCTTGGCCCTATTTCACTTGAGGACCTCACAATGGAAGAAACAGTGTGTGAAGCCACTAGAGATAAGGAATAAGACTTTCCTTAGGCAATTGCACTGTTCTCTCCCTCTGCACGCGAGGAATTATTGTTTTGGTTTACTAAGGAGACCCCTTATTCTATGACACCAGAGTTAAGTTCATCTTTTTTTTGAAGAAAGAAGAGAAAAAGAACAACCAATTCTATGAAAGAATATCTTATTTGAACGAGATTCTTATTCTCTTTTCTAAGCCCGGTTTTGAACCTATGCTCTACTCAATCCATGTACCATTGATAGATATAAAGTCAAGTTGGTGGGTAGGGGTACACTCAATAGTATGGGTTGTTCCCACAATTGGTACTACTTTCTCCTCCCCTTGCTTATTGTTGTTGTTGTTGTTGTTGTTCTTATTCTTATTCTTATTATTCTTATTATTATTATTATTATTATTATTATTATTTCCAATTTACATATAACTCAACATAACAACCATCATGATGTTATGGTGCACAACCTACTTTTGTATAAATTACTAAATAAAAAACTTTCTGCATGCGCATAAACAGTAATTAACTCTTCAAGGGCACAAAATATTTTTCTGAAACATGCATAAATGTTGTCACAACCCACTATGTTAACTGAAGCATAAAAATAATCTTTCTACAAGTGCATAAATTTACACAAACTTTTCAAATACATAATTTTTATTACTAAAAACTTGCGAAAGATCACCCACCATCACCATGATGCATTGAGCCAAAATATAAATTTACATAGAAAAGTAACAACCTTGTTGCTCATTCTAATAAACTTGCACACACTTTATGAGCACGAAATAAATTTTTTAAAAACTTAACAAAAAGTACCATCATACATCAGCATTTTTATAGTGTTTATGTCATTAATTATTTTTACTTTCGTGGCTGTCAGTTGATACTAAGGGATGGCTTTGTATTCTTAACTCGTGCTTTAAACAGTCTTTATAAGTAATAGACATATCAAATAAATTAGATATGTATAAAGCATGTTGGAGGTTTAATTGATGAAAGAAAAGTACCAACACTATGTTAGACATATAATGTTATTTATGCCCTTAAAGCATGTGAAATAACATTTTATTTGATTAATAAAAGTTTATTCATACATATAATTGAGCATACATTGATAAGCTCATATTTATAAAGTATGTGATCTATATATTAGGCATATGATGCTAATACAGATGGTATAAATCACAAGTTCTTTATAAATTAAATCATGTTCATAACCATTAATGAGAAAGGCATTTCATTATGTAAGGTTGTAGTTTTTCTGCTTCTTATAGTGGATGATTTACCTTGATCATCGAAGTAGAGACTTCGAGTAGAAAAAACTAGTGTATATATTACATTGAATAGAACTACTTTGAATTTCAATCTGATTAACTAAATGTCGTAGATCTTAATTTACAAAAACTTTAATAAACTTGATTGATCTTAATTTTAAGCAAGTAATAAACTTATATTCATACGTTGTATCTTTTGAGTTATCACGGAGTGAGATCCATATAAACAGTCAAAACATCGATAGCTTGGAGATATAATTTCATGGGTCGTAGGAACATATATTTGCAAGATGAAATCTAATCATTAATGTCCACCTAAGATATTTGTAGCACTTGATTATTAGAATCTGTGGTCACAGTTTATTCAATAAATTATTTATTGAATAATAATATTTATTTATAAATTTATTTACAAATATGGACATATTAAAAGTGATCATTAGAGCATTCAGTAACTTAAGGGTAAATAAGTAATTAAAGAGATAAGACATTGTTTCAAGGCCTAACTTTAATTATAGACATCAATTAGATGGTTAATTAAGTGGTTATTATTAGTCTAAAGACTAAGCCCAATTTAATTAAAAAAAGTTTTAATCAAATGGACTTTTATTTTATAACATAGGTTACTAGAGTACAGCATTTGACTTTTAGTGGAATAGTATGGGGTTAACTTAGAAGAATTGGTGTATTATGAGATAATAAAAATTATGCGTTTTAAGTTGGAGCTAAGAAGCCTATGGGTCTTGCAATCCCTCTACTAGCTCAAATCCTAATCAAACTCTAATTTTCTAATCCTAACAAATTCTAAATATCCAAGGGATCACCCCTATATATATGGGAGGTATGTAATAAGAAAGGATAACCACAACCATAGAGAGAAAAATTCTTTTACGTATTCTTACATAAATAAAGAATTTAATTAATACCATTCTCTCAGATTTAAGTATTAGTGGTTTTAGAGATTAAGAAAGACTTACGCGCCCACATGTGTTAAGTTTGAGGATTGAGGATAGTAGAGAAGATTGCATCCGGTCAATTCAAGATCTGTCACAGTGAGAAAATGAGGTAATCTTCTATCCCTATATATATAATTATGAACAAGACGATTTGACTTCCACTGCGTTTATTTTTATAAATAAAAAATTTTTATTTACCAACCAACAACTGGTATCAAAGCCACATTGTTTCATATTACATATATAATTTATTTTGTGTATGGTAGTAATTGTTTATTGTGGCACCAATTGCATACTAATCTATATTGTTATTTTTATTAATTATATGATGAATGTTTATGCTCAATAATTCATGGTTAGATATTTATTTGTATTTTTTCTTTGAATTTGGATATTTACAAATTCAAAGTTGGCCCAAACTTCTTTTAATTTTGATCCAAATTTTATAAAATTTTATTTGGGTTATTTTGTTAAAATTATTAGGTCTAAAAATATTTTTATTTAAATTTTTGTTAAGAAGGCCCAAATAAATTTAAAGCCTAAAATATACCAATTTTATTTTTAAAATAAGTAGACCAAAGAAAATTAAGAGGCCCCAAAATCCAAATCCATAAAAAAAGACAAGCAAGAAGAGGTAACATTATGGAAGAGCCCAAGTTGACTTCAATGAAGACTTTGAAGAATTTAAGCTTAGTTGTTAATATTTTTCTTCCTAGGAAAAACCATGAATTATGGGTTATTTATTTATCTAGTTAATTGATTGGATGAATAACATGTTATATAGATTAAGGATGCCATATTCACATATCCATGCATAAAATATATCATATTGTATGACATTAATGTTCTAATGAGATTAGGATAAGATTATTGTCATATTTTTAATATTATATTACTTTATTATTTGACGTAGCCTTATTAATTATTTTATGAAAATAAAATTAGATATTAATAAGTAGAACGTCATTTTATAAATTAATTAAAAACTCTAAGAAATAAAATATTGAGTGAGAGAGAGCTTTAAGCATAAATCCTATGGCCTCTATTATTGGTCCTATAGTAAAGTAGATTAATGTCTTGCCTCAAATCTTGTAAGCTCCATTTTGGAGGGTATTAATCAAAACTAGTTACTAGATAAGACCTCTTTAAAGGATAATATTCAATATAGAACTCATGCAAAACTGACTACCCTACGGTAGCTTTTTTAATTGAAAAATATAAAGGATTGAAATAATGGTTGTACACTCAACTTAGGTTGATTGATATCCTCCCTATAGAGTTTTTGTCAATTAAATATAAGGGCTAAAGAATCGGTAGTTTATTATTATTTGATATGAGATATCTAGAAAATAATAATAAATTAGTATGATACTAGTCTAATTTATGACGGATACAACCACCCTACGAATGCGTATTCTGAATGAAAATTAGATTACCGATACATAATGTAGTTAACGAGCTCTACATAAATGCATTTTATGCATTCATGTAAAAGTTTCACATGCTATCAGATAATGTATGCTTATGTATGAATTTATTTTTTTAGAATTATGTCTTCATTCATCCGACTAGCATCTGCCTAAACCAAAACAAGTTAACCAAGAATAATTATGTGGATTAGGAAAGGAACTTAGATATTAAACTCATAGTTAAAAAGTACAAATATGTCTTGATTGATAATTGCACTCAAATACTTAATGAAAATGCACCCTAAGATGAAATAAATGCTTACAATAGTCAATTGACTAAATGCCCATCTTTATTTTTTGGTATCAATCCTAGAGGAAATAATAGTAAGAAGAAGAATAATAAGCCAAAGAAAGTATCTAATTTAGAATTTGTGCAAATTCATAAAAAGGTAATAAGGCCCAAAGGAAAGTGTTTCCAATGTGGCATTAAAGAGCATTGGAAGAAAAACTATCCTTTAGTTAAGTTTCAATAGCTAAAAGGACAGCTTCATCTTTTGGTAAAATTCTTTTCATTGAGATATGTTTAGTGACTGATTCTACTAATTCATGGATAGTAGATTCTAGAGCCACTAATCATATTTATAATTCATTGCAAGGGTTCCAGGAAACCAGACAACTCAATTAAGGAGAGATCAGTCTAAGGCTAGAAAATGGCGCAACTGTTGTAGCCAAGGCAGTGGGAGTTGTTCGACTTTATTTTGATGATTTTAGGACTTTAGTATTAGATGATTGTTTGTTAGTGCCGGAACTCAAACGCAATTTGATTTTAGTTAGTTATTTGAATAAATTTTATTATTTTGTTAGTTTTGACTCAACTGTAGTGATCAAAAGAAATAAGTCATTTATATGTTCTGGTACACTAGTTAACAATCTATACTGTATATATCCTAAAATCAACTCACTGCATGACACAATTGAATAATGAATCTGATCACCATAAGAGGGTTAAAGTGACTCTCACTAATCAAACGTATCTATGGCATCTACGTCTTAGTCATATTAGTTTAGATAGGATCTAAAGACTGGCTAAAGATGGACCTTTGAGTTTATTAGACATTGAACTATTACCAATCTGCGAATCCTGTATAGAAAGAAAAATGACCAGAAGACCCTTTAATACTAAAGTTAATAGAGCCATTGAAACATTAGAATTAGTGGACTCTGACGTATGTGGGCCAATGAGCACACAAACTAGGGGAGGCTATGAATATTTCATCACTTTCATTGACGATTATTCTAAATTCGGTTATGTGTACCTGAGACGTTTGATAAATTCAAACAGTTTCAAGTAGAAGTGGAAAGGCAATCAGAAAAACACATAAAAACACTTCGATCTGATCGAGGTGATGAATACCTCTATTGTGAGTTCAGGACCTATTTGTTAGACAATGGGATATTATCCCAACTGACTGCACCAGGGTCACCCTAGCAAAATGGTGTGGCAGAAAAGAGAAATAGAACTCTTCTTGAAATGGTGAGGTCAATAATGAGTTATTCAACTTTATCTATCTAATTCTATAATTATGCCTTAGAAACAACTATGTATCTTCTTAACTTAATTTCATTTAAGTCAGTCTCTAAAACACCTCTGAAAATGTGGATATGACATAAACGTAGTTTACGTCATATACATATATAGGGTTGTCCAGCACATATGCTAAAAGGGAAGACAGACAAGTTAGAATCTCAGTCAGAAGTTTGTCTATTTGTTGGCTATTCTAAAGGAATAACAGGAAATCTTTTCTATAATTCTCAAGATAAGAAAGTATTAGTTAGCACTAATGCAATCTTTCTTGAAGAAAACTATATGAAATACTTTAAGCTTAGGAGTAAGATAATTCTTGTTGAGTTATCTAGGAACTCTAATATTATGCTTGATAGAGTCAATGAGTTAATTCCTAATCTAGATCATAATAACCAATCAGAGCCAGTTGTAGAACAACAATCACTGATACTTCGTCATAGTGGGTGAATTATTAGACGTCCAACTAGGTACATATTAATTGGAGAGTCATTTCAGGCAGTCTCTAATGAGTATAAACTAGATCCCACTAGTTATGATGAAGCAATGGTTGATAAAGATGCAAACCATTGGCATAAAGCTATGAAATCAAAAATAGATTTCATGTATTCCAATAAAGTCTAGGAACTTGTAGGGAAACCTGAAGGGATAAAATCCATAGAGTGTAAATGGGTCTACAAGAGAAAGAGAGGAGTAGATGGAAAGGTGGAAACCTTCAAAGCTAGGCATCTTGCTAAAGGGTACACTCAGAAAAAAGGTATCGATTATGAGGAGACATTTTCGCCGGTAGCTATGCTTAAGTCTATTAGAATTCTCTTATCCATTGCAGTAAATCTTGATTATGAGATTTGACAAATGAATGTCAAAACTGCTTTTCTTAATTGCAATCTTGAAGAAAGTATCTATATGATACAACCAGATGGTTTTATAGCTATAGACCAAGAGCATATGGTTTGTAAACTGCAAAAATCTATTTATGGGTTTAAACAAGCATCTAGATCATGGAACATCATATTTGATTAGGCAATCAAATCATTTGATTTTGATCAAAATTCTGATAAACCTTGTATTTATAAGTAGATAGCTAGGCAGTTGGTGATTTTTCTAGTCCTGTATTTTAGATGATATACTAATCATTTTAAATGATATATGAGCATTATCATCAGATAAAATATAGTTATCTAACTATTTTGATATTAATGATCTAGGAGAAGCCAATAACATCCTTGAGATTAAAGTATTAAAGGATCTCAATTTAAAGATATTAGGCTTATCCCAAACTGAGTGTATTAACAAAATTCTGATCAAGTTTGCCATGCATAATTCCAAAAGGGATTGTTTTCCTTTAGATATAGAATTGATCTATCCAAGTATCAGTTTCTTAAGACAACTGAAGAGATAAATTGCATAAGAAGTATTCCTTATACACTAGTAGTGGGAAGTCTTATATATGTAATGTTATATACTAGACCAGATGTTTGTTGTGTAAGTTTAAATGATCGGTGGTTATCAATTTAATCCAGGACTAGAACAATGGACTACAGTAAAGTATATATTCAAATACCTTCAGAGAACGAAAGATTATATGCTTGTATATTTCAGTGAGAATTTTATACCTATTGGGTATACATATTCAAATTTCTAATAACATAGGATACTCGGATCTTTCTAAGGATATGTGTTCACTTTAAGTGGTGGAGCTATAAGTTGGAGGAGTACAAAATAATCATGTATTATAGACTTCACTATAGTAGCTGAATATGTAGTTCCATTTGAAACTACAAAATAGACTATATAGCTCTAGAAGTTCTTTATGGAGTTTAAGATGGTTCATAGTGCTTAGATGCCTATTTTTCTTTATTAAGATAATAGCAAAGGCAGTAATACAGTCTAAGGAACCGAATACCACAAGAGAAGAAAACACATTGAAAGAAAATCATGTTTGGTAAAGGGGTTTTGTGCAAAATGGTGAGGTTATGGTATCTAAAATTACGTAAGCAGATAATTTAGTGGATCCATTCACCTAAGTCATTGCCAGCAAAGAGTTTTGAAACTCATATGAATAATATTGAGGTTCAATAGTTACTTGACATCCTTTAGGGCAAGTGGAAGATTATTAGATATATAATGTTATTTATGCCCTTAAAGCATGTACAATAACATTTTATTTGATTAATAAAAGTTTATTCATACATATAATTGAGCATACATTGATAAGCTCATATTTATAAAGTATGTGATCTATGTATTAGGCATATGATGCTAATACAGAGGGTATAAATCACAAGTTCTTTATAAATTAAATCATGTTTACAACCATTAATGAGAAAAGGCATTTCATTATGTAAGGTTGTAGTTTTTCTGCTTTTTATAGTGGATGATTTACCTTGATCATCAAAGTAGAGACTTCGAGTATAAAAAACTAGTGTATATGTTACATTGAATAGAACTACTTTGAATTTCAATCTGATTAACTAAATGTCGTAGATCTTAATTCACAAAAATTTTAATAAACTTGATTGATCTTAATCCTGAGTAGGTAATGAACTTACATTCATGTGTTGTATCTTTTGAGTTATCACGGAGTGAGATCCATATAAACAGTCAAAACCTCGATAGATTGAAGATATAATTTCATAGATCGTGAGAACATATATTTGTAAGATGAAATCTAATAATTAATATTCACCTAAGATATTTGCAATACTTGATCATTAGAATTTGTGGCCACAGTTTATTCAATAAATTATTTATTGAATAATAATATTTATTTATAAATTTATTTACAAATATAGACATATTAAAAGTGATCATTAGAGCATTCAGTGACTTAAGGGTAAATAAGTAATTAAAGAGGCAATACATTTTTTCAAGGCCTAATTTTAATTATAGACATTAATTAAAGGGTCAATTAAGTGGTTATTATTGGTCTTTCTAAAGACCAAGCCCAATTTAATTAAAAGAAGTTTTAATTAAATGAACTTTTATTTTATAACATGAGTTACTAAAGTACAGTCTTTAACTTTTAATGGAATAATCTGGAGTTAACTTACAAGAATTGGTGTATTATGAGATAATAAGAATTATGCATTTTAAGTTGGAGCTAAGAAACTCATGAGTCTTACAATCCCTCTACTAGCTCAAATCTTAATCGAATTCTAATTTTTTAATCCTAATTAAATTTTAAATATTTAAGGAAGATCCCTATATATATGAGAGGTATGTAATAAAAAATGAGAACCACAACCATAAAGAAAAAAATTCTTTTACGTATTCTTACATAAAAAAAAAATTTAATTAATATCATTCTCTCAAATTTAAGTATTAGTAATTTTAGAGATTAAAAAATACTCACACACCCACACATGTTGAGTTTGAAGATTAAGAATAATAAAGAAAATTATAACCAATCAATTTAAAATTTATCACAGTAAAAAATTGAGATAACCTTTTATTTTTATATATAATTATAAATAAGACGATTTAACTTCTACTGCGTTTATTTTTATAAACAAAAAAATTTTATTTACCGACCAACACATTATATACCAAGGTTGTATGAATTCAAACGTTCATATACAAGTGAGGATAAAAGAAATTTATTCATATTCAAAAGTAAATTTACACCACGAAATACCAACATTGCCAGCACAACGAAGGGATTCGTTCACATTATGCAAAAATGAAGTTCACAAAAAGAACCGTTAAGAGAAAAAAATAAAGTCAAATTTAACACGACTTGAAATATAATTTCCACCCAAAGGGGAATGCATCTAATACATTTACATTGATTTAGGAAAGAACTTTTCACTAATGAGATTGTACAAACAAAACAGCTTCACCTCTATGCGAAACATCTATGCTTTCCAACTGTAATAACCCCGGAAAACAGTTGATGAATCCACGTTTATATAATCTACACAAACCATTAAAAGAAGTCCCAATATAGAAGAAAATAAGGGGAAGAAAGAATGAAGATATTAAACATTGTGGGAATGTTTAACAAGATAGCATGACGAAAGGTGAAAAGATTATTTCCTCTCTTTTCAAACCAAAATAACCAGTTTACTTCATTTCTTGCATATCTTCCTCCGTTTTCCATACAACATCCTCTAGGCATGTCGAAAGACTTTTATAGAACTGCAAAGAAATTTAAATGCCATTGAAACAAAAAATATATACTTATCATACGCAACTTGAACAATAAAATAGATCCATTAAGATACTTAACATATTAGTTATAGAACTTATGGATGGATACCCTTGTTAGGATTTATACCCTTAAAATAATTGCTGTCAGACATTATTTTAAAGTTAACATTAGTATTTATTTGCTTTTGCATACACAAAATGACACTGTTATAATATATTTGGTGCACAGTATTTACAAACACAAGCCTGATAATTGCATTACATTGTAGATTATTTATAGTTTACAGAATGACGCTCACGCACAGAGGCCATAAATTATTGCATCATTGTAATCAATTAAAGTTTGTTTGCAAGTAGTAACGACATTGTTGCATATCAAATCAGTTGAATAACTGGTCACAAATATGAGGATATTTGAGTTGATGTGTTAGTACGTTCCTAATGTATCATCTAAGCATTGTCATTAAGATAGGAATTCTCCAAGTTATTAAACTATAGATGCTGCCAGTCTTGAGAAAATAATAGACTCAAACGTAAATGCAGATCGATTTGTGTTATCAATGTGAGAGATCATGATGAAATCAATATATTTATTTGAGGTTTATATATATATATACACAATAATTTTCAAGTGTGGACGTCCTTTAGTTTTTCAAATGTGAGAGATCGTTTTGGAGTGTCTTTTAAGCAAAAAATGTAAGGATGTCCTCATTTGCGATTATATATCTTTATCTAGAATCATCTATCATCTCATTTAAGATGATTGTCTCCTTGAGCTACTATATTGTGTTGTGATCATAAAATCTAAGTGAATAATTATTCTCAAATAGTTTATTAGAATATATTTGATTATCACATTTATTTGAGAAATTATATTTTCTCATATGTGAAAATTATCATAATAATTACATTACTAAAATTAGCAACTCAAAGAACATGAACAATACAATGTAATTTAATGGGCTGTCAGGTTATAAGGACATTCATTAGTTATCATAATAATTGGTTAATGACATAATAGGATTAAATACATGGGTTTTATTTGCTTTGTTGTAGTTTATATGGTATCTTGAGTGCAATTATATTTTTACTAGAAAATGAAAGAGCGGCCATCAATTATCCTCCTCTTGAAATTTAAAACCAAGAAAGCCCCTTCATGTTACCCAAAAACTACAAAGTTAAAGTGCTCCCACGGTTCAAAAATCACAATAATATGACAAAGTTGAAAGTTATGAAAAAAAAAAATTAATTGAACCAGGCATCGATTTCTGCAGATGAAATAAGAAAAGCTTGAAAAGATTGGATTTTGTGGAATATACTCTCAAGCTAGGAATTCCCATTTGTGGAATTTCACTTCCATAAATGTTCAATCATAATCTACAGATAATCATAATCTGCAGATGTTATGGAACAGTTAAAATGGTTCTTTTACTTCCATCATGATGCATGTTGTAAACAAGTTTCATGATTCAAATCAATTTTTTTAATTTTTCAGGCTTCCAGAAATTTTACAAAAATACATCACAATAACACATCTAAACTGCCCTATAGTTTTGGACTCTGGTGATTTTGGTCAAAGAGCCTCCGCCATGCTGCCTTAAAATAAAATTTGATACCATCTTTTCTTTACTTTTCTTTTTCTTTTTTTAGGCTAATGGTCTATGGTGCTGTAAATAATTAGCAAATGGAAGGCTTGTGCAAGTATTTTACTTCTTCACATGATGGTTTTGTTTCCATCAACTTTAGCCTCTTTTATTCCACGAAGGAAAATGCCACTCTAGATATCGTACTTGGGATAAGAGATGATAAATATATTGCGTGATGATAAATGCATATGAAACTATATCAGATAATGCATATAATTAAATGATACCTTATGAAACTCCAAAGTGTCGCCTTTTGCTTTTCGCACCTCAACCATATGAAGAGAAGGTGCCACTTGAAGTATCTGTTTGATAGCAGCCATAAATAACCTTACAAAATGTATGCCAGGTCAAGTCATCAGTTATACAAAATCTAAATTTAGCTGACATACCTCTGTGGCCACGTTAAGGTTTCCTTTTCTCCCAGCTTTCATATTTTCAAGTCTCATCTGGGATAAATACAAAAACACATCGATCTTTTAAAGCTTAACAAAATTACTCTAAACTTCTGTTTCTTTGTAAATCAGCTTATTTGTCTGAAGTTCCTCACCTTGTAATTTTTCTTGTGAACATCAAAACCAAGAGGCTTCGCTGCTTCTTCAATTTTACTAATTATTTCATTAGCAGGACATCTAGATGTGAATCTTGTTTCTCTCTTGAATCCCTGCAGCCATATGCTCAATGACATAGTATAAGAAAATCAATAACCAAAATTTCAAAAGTTGAAAGAAATCTATACATTTACCCTTGTGAAACCCATAATTAGATAATTATGGCTCTTTTGGATAATTGATAATGGAAAAGGGTATTCTCTCTATAAGGAAAGATTCTATAACTTCACTATCAAAAACTTGAAGACAGATTTTATTTGCTCTATCCTACATATTTGACATAATCATTGAAGCCAGAGTTTCAAGACCTGCCAATTTACTCTAATGGAAGTTGAAGAGGGACAACTATCATTTTATGAATATCCTTCTAATAAAAAGAGTGTTGAACCTGTTCTGCATCAAACAAATTCCCAAGGTTTAATCCTTTTGATAAAGAAATCAACTCAAATGCATTCATTGCTGCTGGCTGTTCTTCTTTCTTCTCTGTCACGTGGTGCTCCTGTTATAGTACAAACAACACATACTACCTTAGTGACTAGAGCACTTTCTTAATTATGTCAATTTCAATCATTCTATAATTGTTATTAAAATCCTCCAACTCACTTCAGAATCCTTAAAAACAGCTTCGACATCATCCAAGTTTGTATCTTCTTTCTCCTCAAACACTGGAGGCTTGTAATCTTTCTTAAACCATTCATCTTCCAAAATTTCTGGTATAGTAATACGCTGCAATAGAAGAAAATAAACCAGCAAAGTAACTAAGTCAATTAATTGTTAGAGGTCAATAATTAATTGAAAAAAGGTTTATTAGAGATAAAGTTTGCAAATTAATTATGTGATGTTTGGGGTGTAACAGTGGGTATCTACAGCCCATAGTAGGAGCAGAAGCTATAATGCCCAAGTTCAAATGTTCAATGTAGTCAAAGCGTCAGCTCATGCAAATGCAATGGGAGGCAAGCTTTGGCCTTGGCAGCAAAACTATAGAATTGCTTTACCTCTTTAAAACATAATACTGGCACTCATATTTCATATTTATTTAGGGTTGACGGAACACAGAAACAAAAGATGAAGCAGAGAAAACTATAATTTTAATATATTATGTGGATTTCTGGATTGTACTACAACTCTTGCATCCACTAAAAGCAAAAAGAAATAAAGTCGATGGAAGAGGATAAAGAAAAAAGATATAACCTTGTCAGCAATCAATACAGCACAAAATCTTCGCCTTAAGTTCTAGAAAAGTACATGGAATACATAGAACTTATATTGTTTAAGATCCTTGTACATAAAATATCTAAACTGTAGAGTTACAATTTGGTCACATTCAATTTCTCAGGGTATCTTTTCTCGAGATGCATAGAATCTTATACACTAAATAAAAGGCTAAATGTCTCAATGTCCATGTAAATTGTGGAAAACACATCTAAAAACACCCCAATACTTACCTCCCAGAGACCTTTAAGGCAACACCTACTGCATGTTGAAATATGCATACAAGTTTATGTTCATCAAACCTCTTTGAAAAATAGATGAACACTTTCAGATGTGATGAATTTTTTAAAAATTAATGAAGTGGATATAAAGGTTCTTTTATTAACAAAATTTGGAAAGAAAAACTATAAATACAATGTTATGGTTAATAGTAATAGACATTGACTGAAAAACCCATTACATTTAACTCTACTACTATATTGTATCATCAAACCTATCACTTTGTTGATTTCTACTTACTCTTCTCAATTCAGTTTAATGACAACTCTCTGTTTCTTGTGGCAGCTATAAAAATCTAGTGATTGTCTCTCTAATATAAAGGCAAATATTACATCATGATAACCTGCTAGTGCTTGTCGTTCACAGTAAGGCAAATATGGCAAAGAAGTAACAAGTTTGGCTCTTTTTGAGGGACTTTGAAATGGGCCTAGTGCAGATAAAACAGAGTGCTCACACGCTAGTAAGATGGTGGAGAATGGGAAGGCTATCAAGTTGGAAATGAAACATCGGACTGATTTATTAGTCTGGGTTTTGGAGACTTCAACAGAAAGAGACGCGAAAGTTAATAATGGTTATCCAGTTTCGTCTTGACTGACTCTTCAACATGGCTTGTAATGCGTTCAGGAAAGATGATTGTGCAAGTAAAATTATTCTTTTTATATAAAAAAATATGAATGTAGGTAAAAATTATTCTTTGGGGGGATGCAAAACAAGCATGTTCAGAAAAATCGAGTTGATTTCAGTTGAGCTGTAAGAAAATTTGTTTCGATGTTTGAGCTCAATTAGATGAATAAAAATATGTCAAAATTTGATCCCATATGTATCCCAATGAAAGTTTTCTGATATTATTCAATGTATATACCTTTGGTAAGGAATCAATTGAAAGAATGAATGAATGTAAATGTCAGATAATTTTAAAAGGAATCATTTTTGGAATTTTAGCAATCATTTTCTACAGAAGTCATTTCTCATAGAGATGAGGAAAATATGAGTTGGAGAAGAAGAATAAGAGATAGAAATGAAGAAGAGTTGAAGAAAGAGAGAGAAAATAAGACTGCAAATGCTGCGAGGAAAGAGAAAGTAAGAAATTCTAGGCTCTATAGATAGTCAGTCAATAACTTTATTTGCAAAATGATCTCTATCATTGGAGTAATCCAACAGCTGAGGTTACAAGCTGGATCATAAGAAAACTTGCTATGACCTGGACTAAAGAATATATATATATAACACAAATGCCTTTCTACATCCCATAAACACTGCAATAATAAGCATTCTAATTTTTTCCACAATGAATCTTTTACAGACCCTTCCCAATTAAATAGCCTACAAAATGTAAACTGAAGCTTCTCACAAATTGGATAATTCTTTCACTAAAGCGCCTGTTAGCTTGTATATATAAAAAAGATAGAAGCTTCGATTACAGTACTGTTATTCTGGAAAGCAATACTATTATTGCCTTGAAATATGATTAGAAGCAAGTGTAGGTATTCCCATTGGCCACGCTTAATCATTAACATAAAAATATCTTAGTATATACATCAAGCTTCTATTTCACTTTACAGTAAAGCTGTACGATGCTATAGTTAAACTGGGTACAAGTTAAAATAGTTTCAACAGATATAAACTTGCTATTAAATGCAGGAGATGACAGTAATGATAACAAATGATGGCCTTTTCTTTTCGCTCTTTTTCCCATGCTACTCGACATGCAGAAATCAGGATCAAAATCAAAATCTTATTGGGAGAAGTCAGTAAAGGATAAATACTTACAGTCATTGGGTTTGGGTCCAAGATACGAGCTATCAATTTCATTGCACCAAAAGAGAGCCAAGGGGGGCAAGTGAATTCAGCAACCGAAATCTATGCAGGATGAAAATGAGTAAATGCAAACAGAGGAGTAAATAGGATAACTATGCTATAGAATTCATGAAAATGCTCACTTTTTTATACAGGTTCACAAGATTAGAATCATCAAAAGGCAAGTACCCTGCAAGCAGTACAAAGAGTATCACTCCGCAAGACCACAAGTCTGCAGTTGCACCATCATAGCCTCTATCATTAAGAACCTAAACAGGAAGAGAGTAAAATATTCAAGGACAAAGCACCAACATTTTTAAATACATGGTCAAAAGATTTAGGTTCATAGATCAGCGTCCACACCTCAGGAGCAACATAGTTTGGAGTACCACAAGTAGTATGAAGAAGACCATCATCCTGCCAAATGTTTCTTGAAAGTAAGAAATAAATTCCAACCCTTTAAGAGCCCTCAAAAGCGTCTAGTGGTAAGGCACAGTTTTCCACATAGTAATTAAACATAGTAATACTGGGATTTTTTCTTACTAATATTTTTCCTTCAGCTAGACAATGGCCAATCAGAGACTTACAATCAAGAATATCCAATATTTAGCATTTCTAGGCTCAAAATATTAGATCTCTACAGATGACCTATTTCTACTTTGTACTAAGCTACAAAAGATTAATGTTCCTAGGTGATTTGCACTCCATTCTTACTTTCTGTCATTTATTTCCCTTTCAGTTCCACAACTATCATAGCTTGACTGAACTTTCACATCCAAGCAACTTAACATCAACAAGGTCAAATAATGATCAAGGAGAGAGAATTTCAGGAAGGTGAAGGGGGTGAGAAAAGCTTGCACTTTCAGAAGTCATAGTATCAAAATTACCCTCACTTGCTGGGACAAAGCACTCAATCCAAAATCAGAAACTTTAAGGTTTCCATAAGCATCCAACAACAGATTTTCTGGCTGCAACAGAAACCAGACAATCAAGAAAATAAAGGATCATTTTTCAGTTAGAATCAGAGATATATCCAAGAAATGTAACAAAACCTGTAATCCCCATCTTTACAGGATTTTAATACCTTCAGATCTCTGTGGTAGACACCCCTGCTATGGCAATAATCAACTGCATTTATAAGCTGCTGAAAGTATTGCCGTGCCTCATCTTCTCTCATCCGCCCATGATTTACCTTCACAATCAAAGAACTATGCCATGTCATGCAGTGTAAAAATACATGGACAAAGAACAAAGTCAGTGATTTCACATAATAGCTCAAATTTATGCAGAACTTGGTCTAGCAAACATATTTTATACCATTTGTATCTATGTATAGAAAGCATATGATGGTGTTTAAAAAGTAAAATTAAGCTATATGAGAATGGTCAAACTCTACTCAGAACATCCAACATATAATATCATAATTTGGAAATAATGTTGAACCTCTTGAATAGATAAAATAAAACTAGTAGAAGAATAACATTGGCCAAGAATTCACTGACTCACAATTTTGTCAAATAGTTCTCCCCCCGTGACAAACTCCAAGACGATAAATATCTTTGTCTTGCTTCCCATCACCTGAAAACAAATGTGATTATTAAACAAATGCCACACTTAAGAAACGAATCTAATATCTAAGTTCAGTCCCATTTAAAAGTTGCATTTCACATTCTAGATCTTTGACCTTCAATCTCACATCAATACTTTTACGTTCTCTATATTCAAGTTAGATCCATTTGCAAAAAAAAACTAAAATGAAAAATAGGACGGCATCTGGTAAACATGATTTAATCTTGAGTCCAATTGTCTGTGTTGAACTGAATCTGCTGAAAAACAGTAATACATGATGGTGCAGAAAGAACATGCGAAGTTTGAAGAAAGCTAACTATGTTTTTGCACCTGCACATATCCCTGTGTGTAAGTGCATGAAAGACAGAGAGAGCAAGAGAGAAAGACCTCAAATAATTGAACAACATTTGGATGCTTAACCAACTTCATAGTCGCAATTTCCCGCTTGATCTGTAAAAGTATGCAGAAAGCATCTTAAGTAACTTAATAAATCTTGAAATATTTCCTTCCATGATAGTTCAAAAGAACTTCCAGTCTAGCTAACCATGAAAAGGCTTTTCATAAGTAAATAACACCACTAAATCATCTAGATACAGATCCCAGAAACCAAGCCAGGTCTACTGCACTATTTATTGAATCTCATAAAGAAAGTTATTTACACTTAACATTGGATATTGACTGCAAAATTACTGCTTATAAAACAGAAGAACCCTATTTATAAAGATCCAGGCCTTGAGGAGAAAAAGAAACCAAAAGGAAAAAGAAAAGACTGATTTACAGGTATTAAATATGTGTGTACATATATACACACAGTCTCACATATACAGAGACCTGTTCAGCCATCTTGTGCTTGAGAACCTTCTCTTTATCAAGGATCTTAAGAGCAACAGGTTCCCCAGTCTCAGAATTCCTTGCAAACTTAACTTTTGCAAATGTGCCCTCACCAATTGTTCTTCCCACCTCATATTTACCCACTCGACGTTTGATTTTAGGTTGACTCATGCTTGACCTTGACATGCAATTTGTGCCTTCTTGTATTGGAAGTCTGCAGGTTCTTAACTTTACCTCAAATGCTCACACAAAATTATGGAAGTCCAAGAACCAAGGTACTGCAATACAACTTAACAAATATAATAATAAATAAGCTTGAAAATTATTATTTTTTTAAAAAAGCAGGAGTATGCAAGATTGTTAGTTGTGAATCTTTTTAATGGTTAGTGGCACAGGTTTCAAGATACATATACTAATTGGGATCTAAAATAAATCTCTATTTCAATTATGCAGCACATTATCATAAACAACACAAATGGTAGTTACATAATTTATTTCATCCTACCCTAATTTAAAAATATTAAACATTCATTTCAAATTTGATGCCAATACAGAATAATGACTTATAAGTAAATAAAGAAATAGGGCAAGTAGGAGAAGAAAACGATGGAGAACAAAGCACTTCCAACAACAATGTCAAAACTTGGGATGTTTACACATTTAGGGATACTTCATACAGAATAAACGAAAAATACTCAGCTTCACTAAAAGCAGAATGGGATTGAAAATGAAATTACTTCAGCCCTTGAATCCAAAGACAAGACATCCAACTAGCTATTTCAATTAAAATTTCTTCCTTTAATTGCAGAAGAAATTAGATGCCATAAAGCATTCATTGGAGATTACATAACTATCAACAAGCATACCAACTTAACTGAGAAACTAAAAATGCGCACTTAACAAAATAAAGAAAATAAGGAAGATTAAAAAAAACAGATCATAGTTCCAAAATACATCATAATCAGACAAAAAGAAGTCTTGTAAAACGCCAAAACAACAAGAAGAAATTAGAATTAACCTCCAAATCCTTCCAAAACCGACACAATTGGATTACTAATTTGATTAGGCGTCTTGAATTGAAATCGAACTCTAACCAAATAAAACCAACAGTGGCCTAAAATTTCTATTCTTTATTCAACAAACTTGAAAAGAACATAATAGAATTCATATTATTATTATATATTTGGTTTTAAAATAGTCCAAGTAGAATTTCTTTTTTTCTTTTCTGTTAGTCTAAAAACTGCACCAGTTTCAAGTATCTTAAAAACTTCATTAAGAAACAAAACCTAATTTTAAAACAAAAGAAAATGTTTGATGAAGCTTAATTCATAATTATAAAACGAAAGCTAAAAATAAATAAAAAGAAAGAAAGAAATCGACCAATTGCCCACAAAATTGAACAGAATTGACAGTGAAGGAAGAGTCTGAAAGCAAATTCAAGAACGAACATTACGTATTATTGCATACAAAGCATGAATGTTGGTATTTATATTACGGGTTTAAAAATAATATAAAGAAATAAATAAATAACAATGATTAAAGGGAGTAAAATGATATACTTGAACTATGGTAGGGAGGAGATAAAGAAGAAAGGTTGGGATTTGGGATTTGGTATTTGGGTCTGGCTTTTTAGTTGTTCAAAAGACAAATGATTTTTCGTGTAATCATCTTATTCTCATCTTTCCCCGCACAAAGACAAAACAAGGGCTTTCCCACCTCTCCTACTACTAACAAACAAACGAAACAAACAATTACTGTTCTATATTTTCTTTTTCTTTTTCTTTTTCTTTATGCATAATAAATGATAAGAATATGTCCAAAAAAAATGTAAAAGCATTTTCTATTTTTTTTATAATAAATATAAATAAAAGCATATTCAGAGGAAAATGTTTCTGTCCATGCATGAATCTAAGGACAACTTCTGTTATAGATTCTCTTAAATTCACAGTACGCCATCCTCTTAAGGTGTGCCTCCGGTACAGACACAGCCAACTGTTGTAAACCAACGTGATTGACATTTTGATTTTTATTAAAAAAATTCTTTTGTTTAATAAATTAATACATAAAATTTAATTATAAATTTAAAATCACTTAAGTTCAAAAAATAAAATTTTTAAAAAATAACATTATTATAATATTTATTTTGTTAAAATAAAATATATTTTATATAAAAATTTAGAAACATAAATGAAATATTATTCTAACGACAAATAAAAAATATATATATACTAAAAAATACTATTTTAATTATATTAAATGTTATAATTTTAAATTTAATTTATATTTTAATTATGTTAAATATTATTATTTTAATTCTAATTTTAATTTTAATTACGTAAAATATTATAATTTCAATATAATGTTATAATTCAAATTTCAATTTTAATTTTAATTACGTTCAATATTATAATTTTAATTTTAATTGCGTTAAATATTATAATTTAAATTTAAATTTAATTTCAATTACATTAAATTTTATAATTCTAAAAGTAATTTTGATTTCAATTTAATTATATTAAATATTATCATTTCAATTTTAATTACGTTAAATGTTATAATTCTAATTTTAGTTTGAAATTTAATTTTAATTATGTTAAAAATTATAATTTCAATTTTATTTTTAATTACGTTAAATATTATAATTCTAATTTCAATTTCAATTTTTATTACGTTAAATGTTAAAATTCAAAATCTAATTTCAATTTCAGTTATATTAAATATTATAATTTCAATTACGTTAAATGTTACAATTTCAATTCCAATTCTAATTTTAATTATGTAAAATATTAAATTTTAATTTCAATTATGTTAGATGTTATAATTCCAATATTAATTTTAATTACGTTAAATATTACAATTTCAAATTCAATTATAATTTTAATTACGTTAAATGTTACATTTAATTACAATGTCGATTTCAATTATGTTAAATGTTATAATTCTAATTTTAATTTCAATTAAATTAAATGTTATAATTTCAATTCTAATTTCGATTTCAATTACATTAAATGTTATAATTACAATTCCAAATTCAATTTCAATTACATTAAATATTATAATTTCAATTCAAATTTTAATTTTAATTACGTTAAATATTATAAGTCTAATTCTAATTTTGATTTCAATTATGTTAAATGTTATAATTCTAATTCAATCATTCAATTTCAATGACGTAAAATGTTATAATTCTAAATTAAATTCGATTTCAATTACGTAAAATATTGTAATTTCAATTTCAATTTTAATTTCAATTATGTTATATGTTATAATTCTAAATTCAATATTAATTTCAATTACATAAAATGTTATAATTTCAATTTTAATTTAAAATTTTAATTTCAACTACATTAAATGTTATAATTCTAAAGTCAATATTAATTTTAATTATGTTAAATGTTATAATTTCAATTCTAATTTTAAATTTTAATTTTAACTACATTAAATATTATAATTCTAAATTCAATTTTAAATTTAATTTCAACTACGTTAAATGTTATAAATTGAAATCAACTTTAGTTATAATTATATTAAATTCATTTTGAAATTATAATATTTAACTTATTAAATTTTAAATAATCATGGTTAATACAATGTACCTAAATAAAAAAAATTACATCTGCAACCTGTTGTATGTTACATCCTAATTAACGTATGACGTAATTCTACTTTTTTAAAAATTACGAATTTGCATTTATTGTACCAAAAATATAATATAATACAAGATATTATATTTTATGGTGTCCTAAATAACCATGGTTAATATAAAAGTACCTAGAAAAATAATTACATCCACAACTATTGTATGTTGTATCCCACTTAAGGTAAAATGTGTTCTCACTTTTTGCATATCTCACCTATAAATATAAGAGGGTGCTCCCACTTTTTCAAAAATTAAGATTTTGCATTTATCTACACCAGAAATATAACATAATAAAAGAGATAATATTTTATGGATGTCATAAATAATCGTGGCTAATACAAAATACCTAAATAAAAAAATTATATCCACAACCCTTTTTATGTTGTATCCCACTTAACGTATGATGTGTTCCCACCTTTTGCATCTATTACCCACAAATATAAGATGGTGTTCCCAATTTTTCAAAAATTGTGAGTTTGTATTTATTTGCATCAGAAATGTGATATAATACAAGGTATGATATTTTATTATGTCATAAATAATTATGGTTAATATAAAAATACTTAAAATAAAAATAATAATTACATTCACAAACTGTCATATATTGTATCCTATTTAAGATAGGACATGTTCTCACTTTTTGCACCTCACCCACATATAAGAGGGTGTTCTTACTTTTTCAAAAATTTCAATTTTGCATTTATCTACACCAAAAATGTAACATAATAGAATATATGATATTTTATGGATGTTTGATAGGGGAGTAAAAGTACTAGTATAATTTATACCTAACTTTCGTATTTTATTCTAAATCATAACTATTTGAATATTTAATTGTGGTTTTTAATCATAAATAGATGCATGATGGAAACTGTGACGCATAGGAATAAAATGGGAGGCGAATCGGATGTCAAACGAAGAAGTTACGCTCAAAATATGAAAGGGGCACCAGGCTAGCGACTGAGCGCCGCAACGCCCAGGTCAGTAGCTGAGTGCCGCGGCGCTTATGGCGTTGAACAGTGTTGGGGAACAGTAACTCGTGAATAGTATTTTGAAGACAAAAACCTATAAATAGAAAGTCAAAAACCCTAAGAGGAAAAAAAGGAGGAGGAGAGAACAAGAGAGGAAAGAGGCAAAAATTTAGAGAGAGAATTCACAACACAAAACAAAGATCAAAGACAAAGATTAAAGAACAAATATCAAGATTCAAGCTTCAAATCAAGATTGATGCAGAAGCACATCAAGGAGTCACTTTGATTAGTTTTTCTTCTCTTTCTTTATCATTATGTTCTTGTTCTTGTTGATCTTTATGAATTGGTTTGATACTTTTGGCTTTGTGATGGGTTAATTTGTTCATATAGGGTTAGACTATATGAACTTAGTATGGATTTAGATTGTGTTAATTTTAGTTTATGAACGTGATAAATTCAATTGATTCATTCTATCTTGTGTTTAATGCTTTCATTATACCTAATCAATATTTTGGATGATTGAGGAACCATGATGAACTCGACAGATGGATTCATGGTTTAGCCTATGGTAGTTTGATGTATGATCATAGGGTAACAATTATGAGTTTCATCTAGGATAGACATATACCCAGGTGGCATGTATAGTATAATTTAAACTTGATCTTAATGAATTACATTCTGATTTAATTACCATAAACATATAGGTGATTGTTAGAATGCGTAATATAGTCACTTGACCATCGACAAAGGTTTGTGATGAGATTAGTGTCTAAGCCAATCAATTAGTATTAAGAGATTAACTAAGTGGTTAATGAGTCCAATGAAATATTAGGGGACGAGTCAAAACCCTAGATTATCTTTATTTATGAATTCTACTCTTTACTTCTGTTTAGTTTAATTTATAGAGTTAAATTAGTTAAATAAATTCAAGATTTTAGTTTTCTGAATAAAAGTTAAGTAGGTATAATTTTAGTACTTGATTTATATAATTAGATTGCATAGTCCCTGTGGGATCGATATCTGGACTTAAAATCCTATATTACTTGATACAATAGCGTGCACTTGCGCTTAGCTACTATAGCACATCCCAATCAAGTTTTTGGCGCCGTTGCCGGGGATTAGTTTTATCTATTCTTTAGATCAATACTAATACCAAACTACTTACTTTTAATTCATATTTTTTTTTGTTTTATCTTCTTCTTTTTACTTTGATTTTCTTTTTATTTTGCTTTGACAGTTCATACCATGGAGGGAAACAATGATCATATCAATAATCTTGTGTTTGAGCCCATGATACCACAGAGAGCTTTGAAAGAGTATGTTATCCCAACTACAAATGGTGTTCACTTTAGTATTCGACGACCAACCGTCAATGCTAATAACTTTGAGATTAAGCCAAATATTATTCAGATGCTGAAAGAAAATGTACAGTTCAGCGGAGCTCCCAATGACGATCATAACATGCATATCATAAATTTCTTGGAAATTTGTGATACCTTCAAATATAATGGAGTCTCCGATGATGCCATCAGATTGAGATTATTCCATTTCTCCTTAAGGGACAGAGTTAAGAGTTGGTTGATGTCATTGCCGTCAGGATCCATATTGACGTGGGAAGATCTAGCACAGAAGTTTTTAGCCAAGTTTTTTCCATCAGCAAAGACAACATAGATGAGGAATGACATATTTGCCAAGTTTTTTCCACCAGTAAAGACAGCAAATATGAGGAATGACATCACCTCATTCAGTCAGATTGATGGAGAGTCATTGTATGAGGCATGAGAGAGCTTTAAGGACATGTTAAGGAAGTGTCTTCATTATGGAGTCCCTAGTTGGCTATTAGTCCAAACGTTCTATAATGGATTAGTAGACCATTTGAGGACTATTGTAGATGCTGCTGCTGGAAGAGCTTTAATGAATAAGTCTATAGATGAGGCTTATGATTTATTAGAAGAGATGGCATCAAACAGTTACCAATGGCCAGCAGAGAGAGTTACACCCAAGAGAGTTGCCGGTATATATGAAATTGATGCATTCAATGTATTGATAGCTCAAATCAATACTTTATCTAAGAAGTTTGATGCAATGAATAACGTCAAAACCCGACAAGTGACATGCGACTTTTATGGTGATAACTATATGAATGGGCGGTGCATGGAAGCAATGAATTATGTGAGCAATTTCAATCGTCATCAACCTAACCCACAATCAAATTTCTATAATCTGGGGTGGAGAAATCATCCTAACTACTTTTGGCATTACAATCAAAAGAAGCCATTTAGACCAACGAATCCCCCAAGATTCCCGCCACCACAAGAAAAGTAACCGACATTGGAAGACATATATATGCAATATATGAAGTCTAATGATGACATCCTACATAATCATTCAACATCTTTGAAGAATTTAGAGGTTCAAATAGGACAACTTGCTGCTGAAATTAATAAGAGACCTCAAGGCACTTTACAAAGTGATATTGAGACAAATCCCAAAGGGAATGTAGAGCAATGCTAAGCTTTCAACTTGAGGAGTGGTAATATCTTACAAGAAACCATATCCACACTACCACCACCAAGTATAGAGGAGAAGGAAGTGTAGAAAAATAAAGTACAACTATATAGACCATTTATTCCTTTTCTTCAAAGGCTACAGAGGTGTCAAAAAAGTGTTGAAATAGAAAATCAGCAGCATACCAATCTAGAAAATAGTGTAGAATCTCAGAAAAGTACAAAATTCTCAACAATGGAACGTGCAAAAACTGGCATTAAAGTGCAGAAAGTGATAACACAATAGAAAATACCAGTAACAAAGAGCAGAATCAGCTCATGCGTACTACATTACTTGACTGTTGCAGTATTAGTGTGGTGCCATCAAACACCAAAGAGCTCAAAGACATAGAGATGTTGAATCATCACATAAAAAAAAGGCATTAAGGCATAAAGAGAAAAGAAATAAGAAGAAGAAAAAGAAGCAATACGATGATAGGATCAAAGAGAATGGCATAAAAGAGACACTTCACCGGTCTAAGATTTAAGTCTTTTCAGAGAAAAACAAGGAGAAAGAGGAACAAGTTGCTGCCCAAGATCAAATAAAGAAGATGTGGAAGCTAAAAGAAAGAAAGCCTAACAAGCTCACATATAAAGATGCTTCCATCACTGACTTTGATCCTCCATAAGAGTAGAAAGAGCCTCGCTAAGCCAACGATGTTAAATCAAACGCTTATTGGGAGGCAACCTAAGTAAATTTTTATTTTTTATTAGTTTATTTTCAGTTTTAGTTATGTTAGTTTCTTTGTTTCTTTTAGGAATAAAATCAGCAACTCAAGATTCAAGAAAGTAGCTTAAGCAATTTCAAGCGTTAGAAGTAAAGGAATACCAAAGTCCAATCAATGGGCAACAATGTTGCATTGCATTAACTTCATTTACCAGTGGAGTTTTTCTTACTTTTAAGTTTAATTTTAGACATTGAGGACAATGTCTAATTTAAGTTTGGGGGTGGGAAACACACTTTCTTGTGTTTATTTTGCTACTTATATAGGTTGGTTGTCTTGTGGAGTAAATTTATTTTTTTAGGTTGTTAAGTTTTGGTTGAGAGGATGATCATTAGTCCATGAGAAGAAATAAAATATTTGCTGAATTTATTTTCACAAGTCTTTAGGAAATAATAGATGCTTGAGATAACTCTTATATCATGATTCTTGAATTGAATTCAAGCTATTTTTGATCACTTACTCTTGAGCACATTAAAATAAGCATGTATTAGTTGAATTCTTTTGCTTAGAGATACTTTTTGCTTAAGTAGTACACTACAATCTCGAAGACCAATACTCTAGAACTTGCTTGATTACTACTTGAGGTAAAATCCTAGAATTCACATGCTTAGGGAAATGACATTAGGCCATCTTTGGACAGTTTGAGCCTTTTCAAGCTTACCTTATATGTATATTTATCCCTAATCACCCTGTTTGAACCTAATTATCCTTTTTTTTTTCTGTTTAACCATATTACAAGCTTAAAGACTATGAGTTTACTTATCCTAAAATCTACCGATAGCACCATAAACTTTGAGTTTATTTAGAAATATTCTTAAAATGAAGAAGGTTATGGATGTATGAAAGAAGGATACTGCAATGAAAAGTAATAAGTCTTGAATGTGCCTATCATTCTAAGTTTGGGGGTACATAAAAAAAAAGAGAAAAAAAAAATGTTTAAATGCATAATGCCCCCAACTTAAAAAAATAAGAAATTCTATGCAAAAATGTGATTAAAAAGAAAGATGAAAATAGCATAAATTTGGGGAAGGAGACGAAGAATCAAGGAGAAAAAGGAATTAAGAGCTTTTTTAGTAAAGTCTAAGTGTTAATGGTGTGATTTACTCTTTTTATATATATATATATATATATCTTTATAACCTACCTTTACCTTAACCTTACATTACAAGCTAATTAAAGTCCTAAATAGATCTCTAGACATGTGTATTTCTATATTAGTGGAGAGTAGTACGAAAAGTAAGCTTATGGAAGTGTTATAAATTTAACTATGTCGAGACATCATCTTTATATACTTTCTTAAGTATTGAGTAAATTTATATTCTATTTAACTAATTACTTGCTTATTACACACACACACAAGTGATCATTTATAAGGGAGAATGAAGTACTTGATCAATAGCACGAGGATTGTTGAAAGTTGTTTATTGATTTTCGAAGAGTTTTGTGCTATTTTTAACAACCTTAATTTGAGACTATGATGATGATTGTTTAATCAAATGTAGCTTATTTTTAGTTTTATTTTTGAGTCATGAATAATTTGTAAATGTTTTTCTTTGTTTTGCTCGAGGACGAATAAAGTCTTAAGTTTGGAGGTATTTGATAGGGGTATAAAAGCACTAGTATAATTTATACCTAACTTTCATATTTTGCTCCAAATTATAACTATTTGGCTATTTAATTGTGGTTTTTGATCATAAATAGATGCACGATGGAAAATATGACGCATAAGAAAAAACGGGAGGCAAATCGAACATCAAACAAAGAAGTTATGCTCAAAATACGAAAAGGACACTAGGCCAGCGACTGAGCATTGCGGTGCCCAGGCCAGTAGCTGAGTGCCGCGGGGCTCATGGCGGTGAACAGTATTGGGGAATAGTAATTTATAAACAGTATTTTGAAGACAAAAACCTATAAATAGAAAGTCAAAAATCCTAAGAGGAAAAAAATGAGGAGGAGAGAAAAAGAGAGGAAAGAGGCAAAAATTTAGAGAGAGAATTCACAACACAAATCAAAGATCAAAGACAAAGATTAAAGAACCAAGATCAAGATTCAAGCTTCAAGTCAAGATTGAGGCAGAAGCACATCAATGAGTCGCTTTGATTAGTTTTTCTTCTTTTTCTTTATCATTATGTTCTTGTTCTGATTGATCTTTATGAATTGGTTTGATACTTTTGGCTTTGTGATGGGTTAATTTGTTCATATAGGGTTAGACTATGTAAACCTAGTGTGGATTTAGATTGTGTTAATTTTAGTTTATGAACGTGATAAATTCAATTGATTCATTCTATCTTGTGTTTAATGCTTTCATTATACCTGATCAATATTTTGGATGATTGAGAAATCATGATGAATTCGACAGATGGATTCATGGTTTAGCCTATGGTAGTTTGATGTATGATCATAGGGTAACAACTATGAGTTCTATCTAGTATAGACATATACGTAGGTGGCATGTATGGTATAATTTAAACTTGATCTTAATGAATTACATTCTGATTTGATTACCATAAACATATAGGTGATTGTTAGAATGCGTAATATAGTCACTTGACCATCGACAGAGGCTTGTGATGAGATTAGTGTCTAAACCAATCAATTAGTATTAAGAGATTAACTAAGTGGTTAATGAGTCCAAAGAAATATTAGGGGACGAGTCAAAACTCTATATTATCTTTATCTGTGAATTCTACTCTTTGCTTCTATTTAGTTTAATTGATAGAGTTAAATTAGTTAAATAAATTTAAGATTTTAGTTTTCTGAATAAAAGTTAAGTAGGTATAATTTTAGTACTTGATTTATATAATTAGATTGCATAGTCCCTGTGGGATCGATATTTGGACTTAAAATCTTATATTACTTGATACGATAGCGTGCACTTGTGCTTAACTAATATAGCACATCCCAATCAATGTTCTAAATAATTATGGTTAATATGAAGTACCTAAAGAAAAAAGAATTACATCCACAATCTTTTTTATATTGTATCATACTTAATGTATGGTGTGTTCCTACTTTTTGTACATGTCATCTACAAATATAAGTGAGTGTTCTCACTTTTTTATAAAATGTGAGTTTGCATTTATTTAAGCAAAAAATGTAACATAATAAAAGGGATGGTATTTTATGGGTAGCCTAAATAACCAAGGTTAAATAAAAATCATAAAATAAGTTTTAAAAAAAATACATCAACAACTTTTATGTATGTTATATCCCACTAAAGTAAGGTATGTTCCCACTTTTTACACCTCTTACCCACAAATGTGAGAGGGTGTTATTATGTACTATATTTTTAATGGTAACCGACAATGTGCTAAGAATGTAAAAGTGGAGATATAGACACTTTTCTTGATGAAAACAACCAATAATGGGAATATGTAGTATGTTAAGTGAGAATATACATGATGCTTGTAATTATTTTAGTTTTTGTAAAATATATAAAACTATACTTATTTAGGATACCTATAAAATAACATTCCTGTATATTATGTAACATGTTTTCAATGGTAACCGACAACGAGCTAAAAATGTAAAAGTGATGATATAGACACTTTTCTTGGTGAAAACAACAAATAGTGGGAACATGAAATATGTTAAGTAGGACATACATTATGTTATTTGTAATTTGTAATTTTTAATTTTTTGTAAAATATAAAAATCATACTTATTTAGAACGCCTATAAAATAACATCTCCTTATATTATATAACATGTTTTTAATGATAACCAACAACGAGCTAAGAATGTAAAAGTGAAGATATACACACTTTTCTTGGTGAAAATAACAAATAGTGAGAACATATATGATGTTGTTTGTAATTTTTTATTTTTTGTAATATATATAAAAATAATACTTATTTAGGACACCTATAAACACATCCGTTATATCATGTAACATGTTTCTAATTTATACATTCACAACCTGTTGTATATTGTATCCTACTTAACGTAGAACATGTTTTCACTTTTTACATATCTCACCCACAAATATAAGAGGGTGTCCCCACTTATTTATAAATTAAAAGTTTGTATTTAACTGTACATAAGAATATAACATAATAAAAATGAATGATATTTTATATTTATCTTAAATAATTATGGTTAATATAAAAAGTCTCACCGCGTGACACCACCACAGGACACTATGTGGTATTTAAATTTAAATTTTTATATTTAATCTTTAATTCTTTTTAAATTTTATTTAATTTCATAGTTAATATAGTAATTATTAATCAAAGTTAATGAATAATTAATATTGAATTAATTACTTTTTATTAAAATTATAAATAAAATTGAAATTATGTTAAATTTAAAAATATATAACAAAATATTTTAATTACGCTAAATTAAATTTTGTTTGTTGGTTTTGACTTTTGACCTTTACTTTTTTTTCTAGGGTATTTTTATAATTTGAATATTTGTTTAATTTTCAATGTATTTATTAAATTATCTTAACATTATAACTTTATATAAAAAATTCAAATTTTTAATTTTCAAAATAAATAATTCACATACAAATTTCAAAATTTCAAGAATATATTTCTGATTTCCAATTGCCTATTTGTTGCAAAAATACATAATAAGTCCAAAATATATTTTAACTTTCCATTTCAGATTTGTTGAAATTAAAATTTTAATTATAACATTTAACATTATTAAAATTTAATTTAAATTTAAAATTAAAATTATGACATTTAACATAATTAAAATTAAAATTAGAAATTGAACTGGAATTATAACATTTATATACTTGAAATTGAAATTGGATTTGGAATTACAATATTTAACGTAATTGAGATTGAAATTATAATTAAGACTATAACATTTAACGTAATTGAAATTAAAATTAGATTTGAATTTATAACATTTAACGTAATTAAAATTTAAATTGGAATTAGAATTATAATATTTAACATAATTGAAGTTGAAGTTGAAATTAAAATTATAACGCTTAATGTAATTGAAATAAAAATAAAAAAAAAAATATTTTATGTAATTAAAATTAGAATTAAAATTGAAATTATAACATTTAACATAATAGAAATTGAAATTGAAATTATAACTTTAACGTAGTTGAAACTAAAATTGAAATTTGAATTATAACATTTAACATAATTAAAATTGAAATTTGAATTATAACATTTAACATAATTAAAATTAAAATTAAAATTGAAAATAGAATTATAATATTTTATGTAATTATAATTACAATTACAATTGAAATTGGATTTATAACATTTAACATTTAATTCAAATTAGGATAGGAATTGGAATTATAATATTTAATATAATTGAAATTAGAATTGGAATTGGAACTTTTAACGTAATTGAAATATTAATATTTAATGTAATCGAAATCAAAATTAAAATTAGAATTATAACATTTAATGTAATTAAAATTGAAATTATAACATTTAATGTAATTGAAATCGAAATTAAAATTGCAATTATAACATTGAACGTTAGTGAAATCAAAATTGAAATTATAATTATGATATTTAACATAATTGAAATTGGAATTGAAATTAAAATTATAACATTTAATATAAATAAAATTGAAATTTGAATTAGAATTATAATATTTAATGTAATTGAAATTGAAATTGGATTTGAAATTGTAATATCTAATGTAATTAAAATTGATAATTGAATTATAATATTTAACATATATTAAAATTAAAATTGAAATTGAAATTAAAATTATAATATTTAACTTAATTGAAATTAGAATTGTAACATTTAATGTATTTGAAATTGAAATTGAAATGATAACATTTAGCGTAATTAAAATTGAAAATTGGAATTGGAATTGTTTTATTTAACGTAATTGAAATCAAAATTGGAATTGAAATTATAATATTTAATATAATTAAAATCGAAATTGAAATTAGATTTGGATTTGAAATTATTTAACCTAATTCAAATTGAAATTATAACATTTAAAAAAATTGAAATGGGATAATGACAAATTTACTCCTATGTTTTGGGTATAAATATAACTTTACCCTAATTAGAGATAAAATATCCAATTTTGCCATATATGTTAACTTTTGTCATTAATGGTGGAAGGATAAAAAGTAATCTAATCATGGAATTAAATTAAAATTTAGAATGTGGCACAAAATTACACGTGTCATTATATAATTCGTAGTATTTTTAAAAAAATTTAATTAAATGATAAATAATTAAAAAAAAATCTATAACTGTCGTTGAAGGCTCGCCGAAAATAGTGGACAGTTAGCCGCCATTTTTCGGTATTACTCCAATGACAAAAAGATCACATTTATATCATTAAACTCTATTTCTTTTTATCTACACAATGGTGAGGTTATTTTTAATAGAGAAAGACAAAAAGATGGTCAAATGTGGTGAGGCCATCGCCTGTCGTAAAACGGTGGGGTGGTGACTTGCATCGCCTCTATCTATGGAGGCGGTATAAGTCACTGCCCCCTATTTTGATGGCGGCGGCCACCACATTTAGCCCTTTTTGGTAAAAAAAAATCATACTATTGTGTAGATCAAGAAAAATAGAGTTTAATAATGTAAAATTTGATTATTTTTATCATCGGAGTATCGTTAGAAAATGGCGGCCACCCGCCATTTCCAGCGAGTCTTCTGCGACAGTTACAGATTATTATTATTAATTATTTATCATTTAATTTAATTTATTTTCAAAAATAGTTTTTAAAAACATAAACCAATTATACAATGACTTGTTAATTTGTAACTAATTAGCATTTGACATGTGTCATTTTATTAAAATTATTTATTAAAAATACATATTTATTAATTTATCTCCAAAAAAAATTATAAAAAAAATATAAACCAGCTACATGATGACACATGTCATTCGTTATTAATAATATTATGACACGTGTTATTTTATTAATTGTTTTAAAAAAATTATATTAAATTAAATGAACGGATGGAATTGTGCCTGTAGTAACCGTTTATCCAACACCGAAAAGAATAAATATTTATATATATGTATAATATTCATATTTTATTTGTATGTGGATAATACTTAATTTATGTATTATTATTAGTATTGTTTGTATAGATTAAGGACATACTATTAGTATTGGGTTTATTTGCAAGACTTTAGATTTATTTTAGGGACTAATTTGTAATACTTTAAAAGTTTTAGGGGTTAATTTATAAATACTAAAAGTTAACCTCTTAGTATAAAAATATATATTTTAAATCATAATTTACTTAGTTTTGGGTCGAGCCACCCCTTTAGAGAGAGAAAAGAGAGAAATAGAGAGGAGAGAAAGAGGAGAAGAAGAAGAAAAAGAAAAAGAAATTAGAATTTTGAGTTTTAAGAGGTATATCATAACTATTTCTCAATTTATTGGTATTAATTAAATTAATTCCTTTAAGTTTTGATTTCTTGAAAAATGAAAAATTGGGGATTTGATGTTAATTTTGTAAGATATATTGAGAATTGATGATGATTATATAGATAGCTTGATAAATCATGATGAATTGCAAAATTTCTACTTAATAGTCTCTTGATCCGAAAATTGTATAAATTGTTGTACTTCGATTCTGGTTTTGAATTTTGAGACTATGAAACTAGACATGTATAAAATCATTTGAGACTTTGAATCGATTAAAAATTCTAGAAATTGAATTTGTAGTGAATTTACCAAAATGACCCTGAAATTCTAAAATTTTTCTGTGTTAACAGTATTATACAGTGACAAATAATTTTTGATCTGCTGACTGATCTTCAAAAATTACGAATTTTTGGAATATAATAAATTTATATGTTTAATATTATATATTAAAAATTGAGAATTTAGATCGATGTGGTTAAATTATTATGAGTTTCTAAAGCGTATCAGCCCATTGCAGTATTTGATTAACAGATTTTTAAAGTTATGAAATAAAATAGTTTTAAAATACTTTTGACAGGGATTTTGAAGTGAAATATATATCATGGATTTAAATATATGTCAAGAGTAATTATGTAGTAGTTTTATAATTTTTTAGTTAGTATATAATTTTATAAAATTGGGAGACTGAATACTGTTCAATAAATGTCTTGATCCCGCCAGAATAATAGTTTGGATTTGATAGTATTTATGAAATAGATTGTGTAGAAATTATAATATAATATTCATACATAAGGAGTATATATGAGTTAAGAAAGATATATTCTAATTTTGGAGCAATTGGACATCATTTGATATATAAGAAAATTTTATAAAGTGTAAGTGGTCAGAATGACAAGTTTTGAGAAACCAAGTAATTAGACAAATTCGATGTGATAAGTGCAATATGTGTAATTTTGTAAGCTATTTAGAGTGTTTTGTGTGAATTTTGAGGCTTATGAAAGGATTAATCTCCATTGATAGGTTAAGGAGAATTAAGCCTTATAGCCGAAAGTGCTAAAAGGTAAGTGTATACTAGGCTTTTACTGAAATCACAATAAGCATAGTAATTATTTATGTATGATTTTGTAAATGTGCTTAGAAATATGTTTATGTTATGCCAAAGTATATTTGATATGAAATGTGAAAGATATATGTTTATAAATGTGAGCATTGACATTGAGCATGGACATACATGTGTTCATAAAAGTGAGCTTTCAAAATAAAATGTGTTTAACAAAGAAAGCTTTTGAAGTAGAAAATGTCCATGAGATACGTTTTGTGTTTTGAGGATGCTTAAACTCACTATGTACTTAGTAGGCACCTTATGTGATTTGTGGAGCCTTTACGGGTGACCTTTCCTTTGGGATTGGTTTATGTTATGTGTTTCGTATGTAGGGAGGATTCTATTGGTACCTAAAGGAAGACTGAGTGATCACATTCGTGTGTTGGTGTATTGGTGTATGTGAGAGGATTCATCGATGATCAGGATGAGGGTTTGGCTCTTACCTTCAGGCATAAGCATTATATATGTGTAATTTAAATCTCACTTGTATTATTCCTCTCATACGGTATGTCACCTATGAGTGACATTTGGCTCATTATGTGATATGTGATATGAAAGTCCTACTAAGTAGTAGTTGAGTTATGGTATTCCTATTATATGTTTTGAAAGAATGTGTAAGCGCTTACCTGACATGTGATTTGATAAGATTATGATTTTGATTTATCACAACATATTATACATATGCATTGTGTCTATATATGCATTTGTATTTTGATATATGAAAAACTAGTATGTTTACTGAGTTTCGTACTTATTATAGTTTATGGTGATTTTAGGTAAATAAGGCATATGTGTGCTTAGCGGATTTGGCAATGCTTCTGCTGTCCCATGGGTTCCCTAAGTTGCTAGCTCGATGAGTGTTTCATTTATGGACACATGATTTAAGATATTTGATTTATCTCTATTAAATAAATACTTGTGTATTTGTTTATGTTTCACCAAGTATGGTCATGGGTGGAACATTGTGGTGAACTTACTAGCAACGTGTTTAAAATTGAATTTAAACTTGCTAAGGATTATAGAACTTACTTGCTTAAAATTGAACATGTATATTAATTGAACTTACTTGTTAAGGATTCCTATATTGAATTTAAGTTTGAAATTTTATGTAATATTAATTATGAGTGCACTTTATTGAATGAGTGTAAGTTATGTTGTGTGTCAGACTTTTTAGATCTGGAGCGTGACAATGCCTACATGTTTAATAATAATGAACGAGTGAGATTGTGCCACGTGTCTAAAATAAAATGATAAATAATGAGGGGTAAACTGGTACTTGTACATTAAATGTACTATTTTCATCCAAATTAACAGCAAAAATTTATAGATTATAGAAAATTTGGGTATTTTATGTCTAATTATGGTAAACTTGTATTTATGCCATATAATTTAAATTTAAATTAGAATCAAAATGACAGTATTTAATATTATTGAAATTGAAATTGAAATCAAAATAGTAGCGTATAATGCAATATATTATTTTTAATTTATTAATTTCATAAATGGGAGTTCTGTTAATTATTTGATCTTAAAGACGCATTTTATATTTAACTAAACAATAAAAGGGGTTTTTGATGTTTCAAATCTTAACTTATTATACATGTTGACATTATTAAATGAGAGTCGTTGATTTAATCTGACAGCTGAGACATCCGATTGTATGTACAGCCAGATGGACCGTAGTTATTCCCTTCTCTTAAATTCACACTATGTCATACGGTAACTGTATTAAATAATGAAATGAAAGATATTGTCCAGTCTCACCATCCGCAATAATTCATTCTTATTTATATGTAAAAGATTATCATCATGCCCACTTATCTTTATATAAACTACAACATATCACCCTTATTATAATTCAGTGAATTTTAATTTTTCATCTAGTTGATTGACAATGACATGATTATTTATTATTGTTCCCTTTGAAATTAGCCTCGTATAACCCATGCGATAGCCGAGCTCGGCCTAGTTCAAACCCATCTTTAGGGTTAGCCCAACTCGGCTTAACCACTCTTCTAATAGACCTGATCAAATCCTTCTTTGCCCAGGCAACATCTTAAGCTAGTCGGGGTCTCAACCAATCCCAAAATAGCCTGCCAAATAACAAAGAGATACTCGTACTTTAAACCGCTTGGGGTCTTTCTTTGACAAGTAAACCCAAGCAGTACTGAACTATGAGCAACAAAATAGGTTAATGCTACCGTTTTCTTAATTAGGAAGCAATCCCAAGAATCAAGAAAAAAGATCAATACATATCTTTACAAGGCAAGCATACATGATCTCTAGTACATACCACTTATAAGGCATGTGACTTAAATTTTTGATAGTAATCACCACGACCACGCCTGCAATTAAGGGAGTAATGATCCGATCATCTAGCTTTGAACCTCAGAGTTTACATAAACAAAGATCGATTATAAAAAGGAAGACACAGTAACTGTTAATACCATTCTACCAAACCTAAACACTTTGAACCATCTCCTATTTTTAGATATTGACTTAAGCATCAGAGGGTCTTTGCCAAAACCACTACCGGAGAAATCATAACAAGCTTGTTAATTATTTTTACAAGAAACCACTTAAAACACCACATATCGATCATCGCCAACACAGCCTAATTTGCCAGGGCTCGGGTAACGTTTCCTCAAACAAATAAATTCAAAACTTGTTGACCTATAAAATAAGTTTTTTCGGTCAATAGTTTTTGGCACCATCAATGGAAATATGAATAAAAAAAAACCTTGTTAACACCCACTAAAAATTAGAAAAATGGCAAGCCATTCACAGGATAGCAAGGAGAACTACCAAATTTGTCGGCAGATTAAAAATTTGAATGGGAGTAATATGATCTAGTGGACAAACTTTCAATAAAATCCAGGTATGCAGGCTGGAACCTTGGTGCAGGTTGGACTTCAAGAGGAACTGTGATTGATAAGGAATGAGAGGGAAGAAATGAAGAAGTTGCTGATTTAGATATTGAGACAACATAGAGGAGGAAATATGGGAGAAAGAGTATATAATGAACATCAACTAGGAGAGCACCAAAATCTCGCAACTATGTACCCACAAGAGTTACTGACCCAAATCCCTAGTGAAAGAACAAAAGTTCTTCGCCTATCCATTGATGGGTTAAGGCACAGTCATGTGATGGATGAGTTAAATCCCCAAGTTGGGGGACTCAAGTTATGTGCTAGAATAAGGGGAAGAGAAAGTCAGGGGGACATAAGAGACTAGAAGGAGAGTCATTGGGGAATCCTGTACCGAACCAACCTTAGAGAATAAAATTTAGAAATTGGAAGAGTGGTTACAAAGTATGCTTAATGAGAAAGAGAAGAAGGAAAAACCCCCTCCAAAGATGACAGAGAGGGAGAAAAATCCCCATTGGTTAAAGAATTGAGGGATATAGAGCTCTCGATTGACATTAGGTTACCGAGCTTGCTAAAATACCAAGGAAAGTTAGACCCTAATCATTATGTGGACTAAGTCCCAAAATTGTTATCTATAATAGGATTGAGACAAGATCAAATGTGTAGACTGTTCACATGAACTTGGAAGGACTTGTCCTCCTTTGGTACCGGGGGCTAAAGCAGAAAAGTATCTCATCTTATCATGAGCTGATAAAGAAGTTTGCACAACATTTTTGCAAGTCATATGGGGTGGAAAAAGATCATCGACAATTAAAAGGGATTAACTAGGGAATGATTGAAAGTCTAAAGGAGTATCTAAATAGATTCTATAGAGAAGTGATCTCACTTAAAGTATTCGATCAGCTGATAGCCTTAAAAGCCCAAAAGGTTATACTAAAGCTAAACTACTTTTAATATCATTCAGTGGACCCTATCCCAAGTTATGCCGTAATTTATAATGAGGCATTCAAGTACATCACCATAGAAGAGGAGGAAGAAGCAAAAATAGCAGCATTAGTTGATGTAGCTCTGGGCTAATCTCTCACTCGAAAAATAAAAATGAAGGTTTCCAGAATGAGAGAGAGAGAACACCACTTTGGGTCTTCAAGCATTAGAGGGTAGAACGATTAAACGGGTTCTATTATTGGAAAAATCACTTGAACCAGTCAGACAAGTTTCTCCCTTGGGTAAATCACCCCAATCGGCTAGGCAGACCATGCTTTAAGGCTAACTAGCCAGATCGACCAAGGAACTGTTAGGGTCGGTGCTTATGTGCCATCCCTGAATGTACAAATACTTATATAATTATACAAGTATACATTCTCATTAAATCGCTAATACCCATTTATATGGTATTATGTAATGTAACATTACAAACATTGTAGATCTGAAGGAGTTCAGTTTAGATCTAAATGAGTTTAGATAAGAGCTCATAGTTAGCCACATTGAGAAATATAAATGATAAATGTTAGCTGGTTATAATACTCAGCAAATCCAAGAGTTAGAACCTTGTCTGTAATGGGACATAAACATAGGAATATACTAGTAACTATATAGTTGCAAGAGTTACAATCGGGTACGAGGAAATACTAGTTGCGCAAGTAAGTTCTCGAATTATTGTCCCTGATCTATTTCTATCAATGCAGGTCTGTCGGTGGATACTTTTAATATAAATCAATATATGTCGTACCTATAGGGTATAGATGGTCGTTCCTAGCTAATCGTGAGCTTGGAGCTCGTATTGACGTATGGGTATTCAGTTAGGACTGGATATGGGACAGACTCACGAAGGCCTTCGATAGACACCCTATGTACGCCGTTAACGAAGGGTTCTCTCGAGTTGAGTAGTATACGTGGTCCTTTGACCTAAGTGCCACGGTGGGCTTGTAAGTGATCCACCATGCTTTGGTTTCATGCATGTCACAGACCTTTCATGGTGTGACCGCTGGGTGTCATTGGGTATGGTTCGATGCGTATGGAGTCCGCTGTGTACAGATATGGGATCCGTCAGCTTGCATAAGGAGTTAGATATCTAGATGCTTCGAGACTGTATCTCGAAAAGTCTTGTGGCCACAAGTATAAATCCCGAAAAAGAGTTCTGCCAGGATAAAACAATATGGAAAAGGAGTTTGCACATATTGTTCAGTGAGATACGAGTCTGGAGATAAAACATGGATAAGCACTGGGATTTGACGGTGATAATTTATATCCCCACACATTCAGGATATCATGACGAAAGGACTATACGTATGCGTTGTAACCTCAACTTGCATGGTTCAACGCGCTGATTTGTATATCCGTGACGTGTATGTAGGGCATTGCTCACGGACTTATGGAATAGTTCCTATGACAAATCAAGCGTAGGACCTAGGGATTCTCGCGATATGCAGTGTATTCATTGTGTACAAGGGCAGTGTGCTAAATTAAAGTGTTTAATCTAGCAATATTCACCACTACCACGAGAATGCGTGTGTATCTGTATTTAAGTGTTAAATACAATAATTAGTTAATAATTGTTATTCACTAATTGTATTATGACACGTGGTGTATTGTGGACCTTCAGTTGAGTTTACCCAAGTATGGGATTTGGTGGGACCTACTAGGGGTATGCTTGGTAACTATTTATGAAGGGCAAAATTGTTATTTCACAATTTGATTATTTAATGGTTAAATAATCAAAATATCTCTCTTATTATATTATATAATATATTATTATATTATTATTTTATATATATAAAGAGAGAGAAAGTGGGGTATATGTTTGGTGTGGTGTGTAGTCAAGAGAAATGAGAAATAGAGAAAAAAGAAGAAAGAAATGAAAACAAAATAGGAAAAAAATGAAATTGTTTCATTTTTTTCATTTTTCCTTATGGTGTCATAGAAGCAATTATAAATTGCTTTATTTTTTATTTCTTATCCTTTTAGAGAAAAGGATTTAAACACACACCTCGCCATTTTGAGGATTAAAAGTTAATCCCATGCTGGATACAGGGCTGCTGTTCTAACTCACCAAACTCATCGTGTTGGTGATTAGAACTGCTCACAAGTTGGTCTCCATACAGACTCTGAGGAAATATGTGTATAATATTACACGTTGAGGTGAGTTCTCAAACCTTCTAATATATTAATGTGATTAATATATTGTATATATTATGTTTATTATATATTTCACGCTTTCGCCACGTACAAATTCGTATATGATACGTATTTTAGGCAATAGGCACAATAGCATATGCATACACCCACATATATTAGATCCCCGGCAGAGACTTAAGGAACACAAGGTCAAAGCATCTAGTAGAGATGTAGCATAGGGTCACTCATATTAGTGGCTACATCAAGGATATTTTTGAGGTCATTAAAGGCTGGGCTTACTTACTAAAATAAAAACTCGCAGAGCAGCAAACGAGCTTGGGAAGTAGTATGAATTCCATTAAAGTGTGGGACATGTTATAGAAGAATGTCAAGACCTGAAGAAGCAAGTAGACATTTTGATGAGAAACAAGCATTTGATGAATTTTGTGTAGACCACAAACGTAAAAACCAATCATCAAACACCCAAGAAGGTCCGCATCCTTTGGTCTATAATGATCATTTTATGAGGACCAACGTTGGCGGGAGACTCCAATCAATAGAGAAAGAATTACTTAAGATATTCAATGGTGGGGCATCAAGTGATGAGTATTATCCCCGTTGTTAAAAAGCTACAGATGCAAAAGATCCCATCATATTCATAGAGAAAGATGCCTGAGGAGTGAGCTACTCGCATGATGATGCACTGATGGTGACAGTGCAAGTAGCTGGTATGGAGTTAGTCGAGTGTTTATTGACCTCAAAAGCTCGATTGACATCATTTTTAAAGAGGCCTTTGATGAATTGAAAATCAAAGACTTGAGAATAGAAAGAATGTAGACCCCATCGTAAGGGTTCGGGGATAATTGTTTGATGCCCTTTAAGATTGTAAACCTTCCGATGGTTATAGGTGAAAGACCCTATATGAAGGTTGTTATGACCAGCTTTGTAGTGTTAGACCAGCTGTTCTCGTACAAAATTCTACTCGAGCGGCGCTTTATGAGAAACACTAATGCGACCTTGTCCATACATTATTTGAAACTTAAGTTCCATCGGGAGAAGGGAACGGGGTTGTATCAAGGTATTAGAAGATGATTAGAAGTTTCTATGCTATATTTGACAGGACCCGACCCGAGACCCTCTACTATAGATCCCAGCGGCCCTGTCGGGCACCCCGACGGAAGTTCCTCCGAACCTAACTGGGTATGTTGAGAAATTCTGTGAGGCGAGCACTTTTTCAATTCTTGTTACTACCAAGAAGGTCTAGTAATATACATGAAAACGACATCTTAATTTTAAAAACAAACGGACAAAGTTCACCCTGTTTTTTGGAAAATTCATATAAACCTGCAAAGAAATTTCACTTCTAATTCCAACACATCTCAATACTACCAATTCGGACCTCCGGTCCTTTCCAAATCAACTCCAACACAACTCAAAAGTTTCATTTAAATCACAAAATGAGCATACTCATGAAAAGTAAAGATGATCATCAAAATCTCAAAATATTTTCTTGTTGGTTCGAAACATACATACAAATATACATACCTACTACTACTATACATAAAGTAAAGAGTGCTATTTAGCACATTTACATGTACAAAAATGATCTTCGGATTCGGCCCACTACTCGGCAACAAGAGAATCAACAGCTTGCGTACTGAGACCTGCACCTGGGAAAGGGGTTTAAAACATAAAACATAAAACGGGTGAGCTAAAGGAGCTCAGTGAGTGTAAATGAGATTTCAATTACAAGAACATTATACAAAGATAGCAATTTCTAAAGTACATGCAGAAATTATGCTTCTAAAACGGGTGTAAAATTGTAAAATGGTTTCTAACATCATATGCTATTGAAATCTTGCCGAGCGGGTTTTATCTACATCTTTGGAAAACTATATTCAGAATCTGTATAACATAATAACTGCTATGTGCATATAAATGCATAAATGCTATCGGTAAATCGAAAACTAGTAAAATCCTCGCTCGACCATTTTCTTTCTAAACTGTACCAATGGTAACCCTAAAGCTCTATACCCACGCAGCGACTCAACTAGCATCGCACACATGAGTAGGTCACGGGACACCTCAACTAGCAGCACCCACAGTGACATCTCAAGACATCTCACTGGCTATGCAGCGAAATCCTACATCGCATGCATATAGCGAGACAATACCCCGTACACATAGAGTGACTCACATGACTCAACTTCCCGACTTCTCGGAGTTAGTGACACACCCCCAAGACCTGCCCATGTGCACGGGATATACTGGCCGGGTCTAATATAATCATCACCACTATAATATGAGGGTACCAATGGCCTTAAAAACGAATGCAGAAATTTTAAAACTATTTCGCAAATCGATCATGTAAAAGCATGTCTATGAATATATCAAGATCATAAATCATGTTTATGCATCGAAAGCTCATAAAACATACATAGTCATTGTGAGAAAACATAATAACCGAAAAGTAAAAGAAATGGCAAATTTCCACTCACAACCGCTCCGCTCTCAATTTCGCTCCCAATTTCTGCTCCCGTTAACGCTCTCGGTTATCTTCACCTACGCGCCATAAATGACATTTAGAACTAAATTGAATGCTAGAATCTCATTTAACTACTAAACGCCCTAATCAGCATACAAAGCCCGGATGCATACTACTTCCTGATTTTAGTTACGGAGCCATAATCGAAACTAACTCACCATCCGGCGCCCTAAAATTTATTGAACACCTTATAACTTGGTTGGACATAATTGCCCTTCACCTTTCCAACATGGACAATTATGTCCCATTTTCTTCATTTTTGGTTTTTCCATCAACCATATACATTCAATTCACAATATGCACCATTTACACACAATAATTCAATCAAAACACCACTCAATTCCTAACTTCCCTAAAGTGGCAGAATTTCACCCTAGGTTCCAACACATTCCTTTTCTCAATTTCTTGTTCCAATTACAACAAAATCATGCCAATTTCATTCTAAAGCCCTAATTACAACCAATTGAAATCTCTACAACAAAATCACCAAAAACCCTAATTCTCACCTTACCAATTTCTTCAATTTGATGACTCCTTCAAGCTCCACACTAGAATTCAACTCAATCTAAGTCAAGAATACACATAAGAACATCAATTAAAGCATTCTTGAAATCTCACTTATCAAACTCATAAAAGATGCTTTTCTTACCTCTTTTTCTTGAATTTCCACTAATAGAGACTTCAATTGAGCTTAGGGATTAGTTTGTAACCTTATTTTGGCTTGATTACACATAAAAAATCATGAAAACAAAACTTGAAAGGTCACTGTAGCAGCCCCCCTTTCCAAGCTCGAATTTTCTCTCTTTTGCTCTAAGTGTTTGCTTTTGATCTTCTTCAAAATTCTACACACTTCCAACATATTTATAGTCCTCCCTCAATTTACCATTTTTCCCTTCAACTTTCTCAAAATTACTAATTTTCCATTAGTTAAAAACTAATTATGTAATTAGTTCATTTGTAACTATCTAGTTAGAATAGTTCAAAGAACTAACTAGAACTTCCAACTTGGCAATCCATGAGATTTCTTCTAATTGGTCCATTCTCTAATATATGGATTATGTTTCTCAACAAAGGCTTGTTCCATTCATCACCCTTAAATGAAAATTCATGTAGTAAATTAGAATTTTCTTTTCCAAGCCAATAGAGAAAAATTCTAAAAATATTCTAGGGTCGTCCGGCGCACCGATCGAGTGTGAAATTACCAAATTAGGTCTAATATCTCTCACGTGCACTATAAAGGGAATATTTCTAATAGGGTTAAAATCGAGTAACCCTACGGTATCTTATTTGCTCTATACCAAAATCTAGGCGTCAATATTACTAATAGGAATTGGATATTACAATATTAGCCAAGAGAACTTACTGTATTTTGGCTGTAGACCCACAGAAGAATAAAATACAATTACCAAGCCCTGGATAGGAGCTATGCGTAGTTTAGGTCAAATTTGACACATCCAAAAAGGTAGTAAAGATCGGGTCAGAGCTAGAGCTTGAGGTAAAGGAAAGAGTTTTAAGATACTTTTGCATGGTTATAAGGAGGCATACTAGGGATTGATCTGTCACTGGCATCTCATATATTAGATGTGAGCCTCATCTTTAAGCCAGTCAAACAAAAGAGGGGGACATTTAATCAAGAGAGAAACAAAGTAGTTACAATGGAAGAAGAGAAATTACTAGTTGTAAGATTTATACAATAGGTACACTACACCGAATGGCTAGCTAATATGGCCATGGTTAAGAAAGCCAATGAAAAATAGAAGATATGTGTTGATTTCGTGGATTTAAACAAGGCATGCCTTAAGGATAGATTTCCACTTTTCAAGATAGACCAATTTATAGATTCAACAGCAGGGCATGAGTTGCTTAAATTTACAGACTCCTACTCGGGGTACAACCAGATTTAGATGTTTTCTCTAGACTAAGAGAAAACATCTTTTTCACACATTAGAGATTCTATTGCTATAAAGTGATATCGTTCAGCCTCAAGAATGTAGGAGCCACCTATCAAAGTTTAGTAAACAAGCTATTTAAGTAATTGATAGGGAAAAATATGAAAGTATATATAGATGACATGATTGTAAAGTTTATTAAGTTTAAGGATCATATGAGGGATTTGAGGGAGATTTTCATATCTTGAGGAAACACAAAATGAAGTTGAATCCCGAGAAATATGCTTTCAAGTCAAATTGAGAAAATATTTGTGTTTATGGTCAATAAGAAGGGGATAGAGGCTAACCCTAACAAAATAAAAGCTATCTTAGAGATGAAATCCTCGAGTATCGTTAAAAAAATCCAATGGCTCACATGTAAAGTGGCAGCATTGAGCCGTTTATCTCTTAGGTGATGAACAGATGTTGCGAATTCTTCCAAGCTATTAAAAAAAAGGGAGAAGAAAGGTAGATCTAAAAATGCAAGGATGCTTATCTCTCTCAACTTATCCATCTAACTGTCCTGGCCTAGGGAGATGAGCTAATCTTGTACCTTGGTGTATCTGCATGGGCCATGAGCTTGGTGTTTGTTAAAAAGGAGATAGGAGCCAAAGACCGGTATACTTTGCTAGCAAGTTTTTCACTGATTTAGAAAGTCGGTACCCCCCGATATAGAAGTTGATCCTGACCTTAATCATGTCAGGAAAGAAGTTATACCCTTACTTTTAAGCCCACACCATTATAGTTCTAACCAATCAACTTTTAAGATAGATCATGCACAAAGCTAATTTATCAGGATGACTAGTTAAATGGTCGATAGAGCTAAGCAAGTTTGATATACAATATAAACCTCTGGCAGCTATTAAGGGGAAAGTTTTGATTGATTTCGTGGTAGAATGTACGCATAGGGAATTCAAGATGAATGGATTGTTAAAAAGGCATAGGAAGAGCAGAGTAGGAAACCCCGACCTGGGTCTTTTACATTAAAGGTGCCTCTAATTTCCAAGGGTATGGAGTAGGAATAGTTCTTACCAACCTGAAAGGGGATGAGGTTGGCTATACAGCCAGATTTATTTTTGTGGCCTTAAATAATAAAGCTGACTATGAAGGTCTCATAGCTGGATTGAGGGTGGCCTAACCCTAGTAGCCATAAAGATTTTGATTAAGAGCAACTCCCAGCCGATTGTCAATCAAGTAAAGGAAGACTTTGAAGCTTGGAAGGGAGTATGTAGGCATACCTCAGGAAGGTCAAAACCCTAATGAGCCAGTTTGAAGAAGCCAAAATTTATATAATCTCAAGAAGTAAGAATCATTGGGTAGATGTAATAGCATAGTTGGCTTCCAATAAAGACGACTGTCTTAGTCAACTTAGAGTTTATCCTCATTCCTAGCATATAGGGAAAGCCCAATGAGAAAATAATGTTGATTGATAACTAGCTAAGTTGGATAGATTATATTCGATACTACATCTAAAATGGGACCCTTTCGACGGCCTAATAGGAAGCCTGATGCTCAGATACCGTGCTGCCCAATACACAGTTATAGAAGAGATGCTGTATAAAAATGGTTTTTCCATCTATACATGAAATGATTGGGACTGCAATAGGTGGAGCTAATCCTTAGGGAAATCCATAAAGGCATCTATGGTAACCATTCAATAGTGGAAGATTTAGCCCACAAAGTCTTCAGAACAAGATATTATTAGCCATTGCCCTTCAAGATGTAAGAGACTTTAATCAAGAAATGTGTTGCATGCCAAATATATACTGGCAGAACCAGGCTCTATCCGAAAAAGTTGAGCACTATGTCGGAACCATAACCCTTTGCCAAATGGGGGCTCGATTTGATAGAGTCCTACCTTGGAGAAAAGGAACTTGCAAATATGTTGTTGTCGCTGTGGATTATTTTACTACATAGGTCGAGGCAGAACCTTTGTCAAAGATTATTGAGAAGAGTGTACAGGATTTTGTGTGGAGAAATTTGGTGTGTTGGTTCAGGGTTTCACACAGAATGATCTTTAACCATAGGAAGCAATTTGACAATAGCAACATGAAAGTCTTCTATGAACAATTGGAAAAAACAAGCTTTTGTTTGCCTCCTCAGCACACCTTAAAACTAATGGTTAAGTGAATTTATCCAATAAAGTCATTAAAAGGTTGCTGAAGAAAAAGATTATAGATAAGAAAAGTTGTTGGGTTAAAGAATTCCTAAGGTACTTTAGGCCTTGAGAACCAATAGCAAAACTGCTATAGGGAGACCCTATTTTTGCTTGCCTTTGGGGTGTAAAGTTGTGATCCCAGTAAAGATTAGTACCCTAACCCATCACGTTTTACACTTCTTAGAAACAATCAATAATGAATTGATAAAGGAAAATCTTAATCTGGTAGAGCAGAAAATAGAAATAGTACAAGTTTGCATAGGAGCTTACTAGCAAAGGGTGCTAAGTATTACAATAAAAAGGTGTGGGCTTACGAATTCAAGGAAGGTGATCTTGTTCTATGGAGGGTCATCCTTAACACAAAATACCTCATTGATGTAGTTGTCGGGCCTACTTGGGAAGGCTCCTACAAATTAATCAAGAGAGTAAAACTTGAGCATACCGATGGGAGAACGGTAAGAAAACCATGGAACGCTGAGTTATTTAAAAAGTATTATCCTTAAACCTATCATCTACTTATGTTTTCTTATAATAGTTTAGCTGTGTTTCAATTTCCAAAGTTCCAAAAGCATATACTTGAAGTATTAAAAATGAATAAAGCCCTAGAGTTTTTCTGATTAAAAAAATCTCTTATCTTATATGAACACGAGATGGAAATAAACCCTCAAGGGGTCAATAGCGAACAAATTGATAAGTGCATTTTATACATCATATTGTATCTCTTCTAAACTTGATAATTGCTGAATTGAAATAAGAATATATGGTTTTAAATGTGTGTTAATGTTATTTTGTAGGTTCCTAGTTAACAAAGTTATTTGGGGTAAAAAGCTGAGGAAAACATGCAAAAATATCAAATGTGCTACAGTGTTACTGTTTAGGCAAATATTTGGATTGATGTAATTGGCTATTTCACTATGGATAGCCACATTATTTGTTCTCAAGTTTGATGAAACTCTATTGAACACTATGTGTTGATGTTGTTATGTGATTAATGGCTATTTAATGTTTATTTATTTATACTTTTTATATGCTTAATGCTTCTAATTTCATTAGGAGAGGGATTAGATATTTTAAACAATTTGGGTTATGTACTTGGAAGAGTCTAATCCATATATTGGTTGTAAAAAGTATAAATTTGAGTTTTTTTTAGTTGGGAGACTAACAAACTTAGGGTAGTTATATAAGGGTAGCTTAGTGCATATTTGTATAATGAGTTAATAAGGATATCAACTTAGTTGTATATGCATAGGGTCTCATTCAACACTTAGGAAAGGTAATGAGATTAATCATACACCCTTGACTAATGAATGCATAAAATTAGTTGTTAATCACTAATGATAAATAGCATAGGAACAATAGAGGGAAATCAAGTTTTTTGGTTTTAAGCATTTTTAATTACATAATTCAATTTATCCTTTAGATTAGTTTAGATAATATTAGGTTGCTAACACCATAGTACTTAGCATTAATTTAGGACATCAATTTTCGTGGGAACAATATTCACTCATCACTTTATTATTTGATCACGACCCGTGCACTTGCGGTTATAATTCGCGTGTGTATCATTTCTCGAACACAAATCATAGTTAATCTTGAATTACCAGAAGGGCCTTATGGGTAGGTTCGACGCTTATAAGGTTTCCCTCTCGTTGGCCTTATTATGCAGGTCAAGGGTACTTGTGAGAGGGTTCAACTCTCGTAAAAAGATCTTTACCCAGAGTAGTCCTCCAGACCATGAAGACTTAAAAGGGTCTTATGAGTGGGTTCGACATTTATAAAGTTGCCCCTTCGTGGGCCTTATTATACAGGTTGGGGTAAAATGATAATCCTGTGAGAATGTTCAACTCTCATAAAAGGTCTTCACCTAGAGTGGTCCCTCAAACCACGAAGACTCAGAAGGGCTTTATAGATGGGTTCGACACTTATAAGGTTGACCCTTTGTAGGCCTTATTATGTAGTTTCATAGTAAAATGATAATCCTGTAAGAGGGTTCGACTCTCATAAAAAGGTCTCTACCCGGAGTGATCTTCTAGATCATAAAGGCTCAAAAAGGCCTTATGGGTAGGTTTGAAGTTAAGGTTGCCCCTTGTTGGCTTTATTATGTAAGTTGAGGGCAAATGATAGTCTTGTGAGAGGGTTTAACTCTCACAAAAAGGTCTCCACCTAAAGTGGTCCCCTAGGCAAAAAATCATCAGAAGGGCCTTATAAGTGGTTCGACACTCATAAGGTTACCCTATTGTGGGCTTTATTATCCAGGTCAGGTGTGAATGATAGTCCTGTGAGAGGATTTGACTCTCACAAAAAATGACTCCACCTAAAATGGTCCCCCAGGCCAAGAATCATCGAAAGGACCTTATGGGTGGGTTCGACACTCATAAGGTTGCTTCTACGTGGGATGTTATACAAGGTTAGGGATAAAATGATAGTCATGTGATGAGGGTTTGATCCTCATAATAGTTTCCACCAAAAGTGGTCTCCCAAACTGAGAATCAGGACATGGTCAAGTTTAACTTATCATTTACCACCACAGGAAGCACAGGCGCAAAAAAATAATTAAAAGGTAAAAAGGAACCGTCACATTAAAACAAATAAATATAAGTTCTGGGGCATATTAGTCCAAAACATGTGTTCATTAGAAATGTTCATAAAGGGCATGCCCACAAAAAATAATACAAAAATCAAGTAGCAGAGGCAGGATGTGAAAGTGTGCTATGTATGGGGTGAGTGTGTACATTTTAATTTTAATTACACATCACACATGTGTTGGTGATCGAGTGTGTGACATACGAGAGTATACATAATTTTAAAAATTACTACACACAGTGGAAGCATGTTAATAAATACACCCAATTTAAGAATTAATTACATATATCATATATATGGTCAAGTATAACTATTATACAAAATACACATGATGAACAATTGTATTAAAAATATTATGTAAAAATACTTACCTAATGAAAGTAGCTTTACAAATTATTCAAGTCTTCCAACAATCCAAGTGAAGAGCTCACCTTGAAATATATTGTTGAACAATTCTAGTCCATAACGAGTTGGTGGGATTATAGAGTTAGAATGGTAGCTTTAGTTTTAGAATTTCTAGCAACTTGTATTCAAACTCTTTTGAATACAATTTTGTTTCTTAAATAAAGATGGTAAATATTTTTCATACAACTCTTGTATTAATTAGAAAATTAAAAATATTTAACATACAACTCTTGTATAATTTTTAGAAACAATTTTCACATGATAATTATTTTGAACAATTCTTTTCTAAAATAATTATCTTTTCTTCCATTTTTCTTTTATTCATTTGGACCATTCATTATGGAATGAGATAAAGAGAAGTTTTACATATTTTCAACACTTGAAAGAACAAAAACAAAACTCTCACTCTTACTTCAAAATCCTTGGCCGACTTTTTGCTCCAAAACTGAATCAATTAATTCAATTGTTTTGCCAAAATATTTTTGTTATTCAACATTTTGATTAAACAAAAATAAGTGCTCCACCAACTTTATTATTGGTCTTCCACTTAGGATTAATTTAACCAAGCACTAGAATAATGACCACCTAAATTAATTTTTACCTAACAAATATAATTACTTTAATTATAATGAGTAAATAAATGGCCAATACCTAGGCCCCTCATTGTATTACAATACAATGCCAAGATAAATTTATTTTATTATTATCTAATAATATAAAATTTAATTATTCAATACAATTTTGAATAATTACTTTTTACCTTACTAATTTTTACTACCAAGGTTAAATGGTAAAAAGGTAAAATCAAATCATGGAACATATTTTGCCACTTGTCAATATTCTATTAATTAACAACCCTTGTTAATTAATTGAATGCTTTACTTAACAATTAAGTCTTGACAAATGTACATCCCGAGGGATCCCGAAATAATTATTCTATTTTGCTGAAATTTATTGGATCAAATAATTCAATCCAATCCGCTACTCTAGTGTGTAATGAGTACACTTCATATTGTGAGACTCTCTAGGTCCACACTTGATTTGTCATATGGAGCTCCTCCATACGTCCGTGAACGATATCCCACATACACGTTACGAATATTACAAATCAATGTGTTAGACCATGCAAGTTGAGGTTATTGCATATTTGTATAATCCCTCCATCATTTATATCCTTGAAGAGCATAGATATAGATCATCACTGTTAAATCTCTATTTGCTCAACCATGAACTTATCTCCAGATTTATATTTCATTAAACGATATCCGCAAACAATTTTGTGATATTGTTTATTCCTTCGGAATATATTTTTCGAGGTTTATGCTTGTGGCCACAAGACTTTCTGAAATACAATCTCGGAGCATCAGGATATACAACCCACTCATATGAGTTGATGGATCCTATATCTATGTACACCGGACTCCATGAGCATTGGACCATACCCAGCGGTCGACCATGAAAGGTTTATGACATACGTGAAACCAAAGTATGGTGGACCACTCACAAGCCCATAGTGGCGCTCAGGTCAAAGGACCACAAATACTACTCAATCGAAAGACCTTCCATTGATAGCTTCATGAGATGTCTATTGGAGGTCCCGTGAGTCTGTTCAATATCCAGTCCTTACTGAATACCCGTATCTCTATACGAGCTTCCTACTAAGCTCATGATTTGCTAAGACTAACCATCTGGACCATCCAGATATAGACATACACTAATCTATATTAATAGGTTCCACCGATAGACCCGCATCGATGAAATTAGATCAGGAACATTGTGTTTGAGAACATACTTTTATAATGACATTTCCTAGCACCATTTGTAACTCCTTGCTGTTATGTCATTACTAATATATTCTCAGGTCATTGTCCCATTTCAGACAAGGCTTTAACTCTTTAGATTTCGCCAACTATATGAACATGCTAACTCTTAGCATCACTAACTCTTAGTAGCACTAACTCTTAGTATTTATAACTATTAGCGTTGCTAACTCTTAGCACTGATCTAAACTCCTTTAGACCAGATCTAAACTCCTTCAGATCATACAATGTCTAAAATGTTACAAATATTTTACCATTTTAATTATAAATAATATTACGATTTTATTAGAAATGATAATTGTATAAATACTATATTAAATATTTATACATTTTGGGATGGTACATAAGCATAAATCCCAACAACATGCATAATTAAGTGCATCAAAATATTAACAAACATTTTATTACGCTAATTAGATATTAGAGAACTCACCCTTGAAGCGTGTTTTGCACAGTTCTAGTCTAGGACCCGATGGGATTTTTTGAGCTAGAATGATAGCTTCCTATTCTTGTCGAAATATTTTATACTGAAGCAACTATTACTCTTATAATCTCTCGGTATTCAAAACTCTTTATTGCTTTTAATTAATTTGCTCACTTTTATTTTTCTTACCTTACAAATGAAATGAAAGTTTCTATTTGTAGCCATTCATGCCATAAATTCATCCAATGTATTACAAGTTAGTGGCCAATATTTTGTTTAAGCATGACAAGGCTTTAAGTTGCCATTTCATGCTTTAACAATAGCTTAGTGGCATGGTATATTACATGGCCAAATGTGAGTACAATTTATGGCAAAAAAATACTTTAATAGTTCTTTTAGTAAATAGCCACAACATGCTTTATTAAGTATGACAAAGTTTTTGCACAATCAAATGAGAAATGGCCAGTAAATAATTATTCTAAGCATGACAAAACCATGTTTAAAGCCACCTCTTGCTTGAATTTACTTTTGGCTGAATAATGAAAAGGTTTTAATGGTCAAAATGGCCACCTCATGCTTACTACTAAAGCATGACAAATTCATCTGATTTTTTAAATTCAACTATTAACATTTAATAATTAGTTCGGCCAATAAAACCATGCCATATGTCATGCCATTACAAATTAATGGCATGGCATGTAGTATCCAATAAAAGGGATAAAGTGGCAAGACCCACTTGTCGAGATTCTGGGCTTAACACTAAAATTCTATAATCTCCCCGAAAGACCTTGAAATAATTTTAATTTTTCGAGAACTTCCTAAATTGAACTATTCAATTCAGTGCACTACCCCAGTACATAACGAGTATACTTTATATAATGAGACTTCCTAAGTTCACAGCTATTTTATTTTACAAAATTCTTCTGTAAGTTCATAAATGATGCCCCACACATACATTATAGAAATAATAAAATAGTATGTTGAACCATACAAGTTGCGGTTAATATATATTCGTATAATTTCTTTGTCAATTTATATCCTGAAAGAGTAGAGACATAGATTATCATCGTCGAGTCTTTATATACTAAACTCTAGAACTTATCTTCAGATTCATATTCTGATAAACAATATTTACAAACACTTTTGCAATATTATTTCTGACATGGAAAACATTTTTCTTGAGTGAATTACTTATGGCCATAAGATTTTCTAGAACACAATCTTAGAGCATCTAGATATACAACTCACCCAATGAGTTGTCAGATCTTATATCTACATACACCCGACTATATGAGCATCGGACCATACCCAACGACACTCACCGGTCAGACCATAAAAGGTATTTGATATGTGTGGAACCTAAGTATAGTGGATTACTCACAAGCCACCATGGAATTCAGGTCAAGGGACCACGAATACTACTCAACTCAAAAGGATCATTCATTAACGGCTTTATGGGATGTTTATTGGAGATTCTAATTGAGTCTATTTAGTATCTAGTCCTTACTAAATATCCGTTTATCTATACGATGTTGCATTAAGCTAATAGTTTGCTAAGATTAACCATACAGACCATCTAGATATGGACATACACTAATTTATATAAATAAAGTTTTCACTGACAGACCCGCATCAGTAAAAATAGATCATGAACATAACATTTGACAACATACTTACACAATGACATTTCTTTGCACCATTTTTAACCCGTTATAACTATGTCATTGCTAATATACCCATCCTCAAGTTTTTGTTTTATTTCAGACAAGACTCTAACTCTTTAGATCTCGCTGACTTTTATAACATGCTAACTCTTAACAGTGCTAACTCTTAGTAATTATAACTTTCAGCGTAGCTAACTCTTAGCACTGGTCCAAACACTTTTAAACCAGATCTGAACTCTTTCAGATCATACAATATTTGAAGTGTTACAAGCATCTTATCATATATATATATATATATATATATATATTTAATATTAACGATTTTATTCGAAATACTTATTGTATAAAAATTAGACAATTAATATTTATAAAATATTAGAATGGCATGTAAGTACCAATTCCAACAAGATGATAGGTGGGTAAGCTTGAAGTAAGGTGACTCTCTCTGATGGAGGTAGATTGGCACAAAGCTCATTCTCTACTGCAACAATAGGAGACCCGCCCTTGTTAAAAGAACTTTCATGTGCAAGAAGGTAACTTCAATAGTTGTTAGGACCTTTAGGATAGCAACAGAAAGAATGCCAGTGGGGTTAGTAGCAAGAACAACTTTGATCGCCTGAAGAGGGTTCATCCATTCCTTGAGCACCCTAGGTCTCTTCTTCTGTTGAAGCAACTGAAAAAAAACCATGTCCTTTAATCACTAAAACTCGACTCTCTGCAGCAGCTACTAAGCTTATTAATGTGGTGAGCTAGCTTAGACTTAATTTATTCCACTAACTCCTTCTCTCTCTGAGCTACAACGAGCTACTCTTTTAAAAGATCATTCTGGCAAGAGAACTCTAAAACCTACTTTTTTTGTAGTAACCACTGAGCTTGCCATATTCTATTTAAGTAGTGCATTCTACATTTGCATTTTTGAAAATCTACTTTCTGCCTCTGCCCTCCCCACCTTAAAACATTCCACATATGTTGCCATTTCCTAGGCTCTCTGAAGTGTCTATTCAGCCTCATGATGAGTTTGTTGAGTTTTACCATTAGTGCGACACCAAGCGAAGGCATATGCTATCTACAAATAAAGAAGCAAAGTAAGCAACATATATAAAACAAAAGTAAAACAAAAAGAAAAAAAAGGAAGGACACACAAGATTTACATCCATGGTATTCCCCACAGCAAAACAAACCCAATTATCGGGTCTAAATTAGCTACCTGTCCATCTCATGTGGGATCTACATATTTCTCCAGCTGACGTATCACTAGAATCATTTACTCCAGTTCTTCATACCTTTCAAAGGCCAAAGTATTTGGCATCACAATCAGAGAAGGCCCCGTCACATTCTCTCGTACCTCTTCCAAAATGGGCACTTTTAAGTTAAATTGCCCAATTGAAGGTAAGGACCTTGGAGTAAAACAAGAAAAATGAAAAGGAGTCTAAGGTTCTCAAAGTAACCTCTATTTGGTTTGGTATCCCTACATAAGTAATCAAATCAGCATTCGAGATGTTCAAAAGAGAGAGAGAAACAGAGAATGAGGGATGCCAAATTCATCTCTAAGGAATTTCCATAGCAGCTCGGGTATTAATCCATCTTATAGAAGGTTTGTTGGGGAAATGAGGTCCATGATAGGAGTAACATGTTCTAAAGCCACTTGTACTCAAGCTAAGTGGGTGTCATATACCTCTTAGTCAATCCATTAAGTTTTTGTAACATCCAAAAGAAAGCAAGCAAAAAATTAACTTTGGGTGAAAAAAGGATATACCAAGGATAAAAAGAGAACCTACATATTAGGCAAAGTCGGTTAGGATGACCCAATTACCTCCTACCAATGGTCAGGGGACTTTATGACTTTATTGGCCACCCGTAAAAAATTACTTCTCCTTCAATCACTTATTAGTGGAAGGACGACTAGGGATAGGGTTATGATCCCTGTAGAAGGAGAAATAATAGAACCCCTTGTGCTGCTCGACATCGTGCCTAAAGGGATAGAGGTACTACAACTCCTAAAAATAGAGTGAGGATAGCCCTGTCCTTGCCCACAACATGAATAAACCTGCCAAGACCTATAGAAATTGAACCAAGCTAAAAAGGAGCTACTCCTAGACGGGCTAACATCCTAGCAAAGTATAATTGAATACGGAGCCTAAGCTATAATCCAAGGGTCTCAATGTGAATTGCCACCTCTATTTACAGTAGATTGCTTGGGTAATCATCTAAGGTCATGAGTCTTACTGTCATCGACTCAGGAATGTTATACTTAATTCTTAAATTGTCTAGATCCTATTGAGTCATTTGAGACTCTTGGTACCTTTAGTCCAGTTCGAATTTGAAAACTACCCATAAAAAACCAATTCTCTTTCCATCCCTTATTGGCCACCTGCAAAAAACCAATTCCCCTTAAACTATTGGCCACCTATAAAAAATCAATTCTCTTTTCATCCCTTATTGGTGGAAGGATGACCAGGGATAGGGTTATGATCTTCGTGGAAGGAGAAATAATAGAACCTTTTGTACTACAAAGCACCGTGCCTGAAGTGATAAAAGTGTCATATCTCTTGAAAATTGAGTGGGGATAGCCTTGCCCTTGCCCACAGTATAAATAAACCTACTAGGACCCTCATAGAATTTTGACCAAGCTAGGAAGGAGCTACACCTAGATAGGTCAACATCCTAGTAAAGTACAGTTGAATATGGAGCCTAAGCCTTAATCTAAGGGTTTTGGCATAAATTACCACCTCTTTATACAGTGGAATGCTTGGATAATCACCAGGGTCAGGAGTCTTAGTGTCAATGACTTAAGAATGTTATACCTAATTCTTAAATTGTCTAGATCTTCTTGAGTTATTTGAGACTCTTGGTACCTTTAGTCCAGTTCAAATTTAGAAGCATCTGGGTTAGAGTCCTCTAGATCCCTATCCTCAATCTCATATGGAGGGTCCTCTACCCCATCTACTCTACCAACCTCTATAGGTAGATCTTCCTTATACTCCATCATGATGAAATCGACTCAAGAGGTTTGATGAGATTATTTCCTAAAAGAGGGGCCTCACAACCTCCCATTCTAGCCCTACCAGTCCTTTTAACAAGTGAGACCTCTTCTACTTTAATTTCTTCTTCCATAAGTATGTTAATAAGTGGCAAATCAATGTTTGAAGTATCTTTATTTCCTAAGGCCATGAATTAATTTTTCTATAATCTAGACCTAAGCATTTGGCAAGCAATAACAAGATAGCCACACTAGGAATATAGTAAAGTTTCTTTAAATAAAGCATAATGGCAAGAAACACTAAAAGCAGAGAGACAAGACAGTAACCCAAAAATGCATATATTGCATAAATAAAGGGAGGAAAAAAATAGACCACTGACCTTATGATGTGTCGAAGTCAAAGAAAATCCATAGAAAAACCCTTGTTGCAACAAAACAACAATACTGACAGTTTTCTCTCTCTAGTTTTCTTAATAAAGAAGATGAAAATAGTGGAAGTAAAACTTCAAAAAGACTCTAACAAGGTTTTAAAAGACTTAAAGTAAGTCTGATCTCCATTGTTCATTCAAAGTGAACAGACCAGATCCCTTCACGCCTACAAAAACATCTCTCCAGATAGACTAACATGTTGGTTAGAAACTGAATGAAATAAATGCTAAAACCATTTTCGGCTATGTTAACCTAAACTGTACAATTTTTTTATCAATGAATTAGATCATCCCCATAACCACAATGGCCTCTTCAATTGAATAAACACGACATTTTGGATTACATAAGCTTTGACAACCTCTGGATATAAAGGGATTTTGAAAGCACTTGAAGAAATTCTAAAAGACACTTCTTATGAAACATTCAGATCCTCTTACACACGTGAAGCCACTCAAGTATTCTCTCACATGTGAAAAATCTTAACCGAAAAACACCTTTCTGCTAAACCATTAAATCTAAACCCTGAACAGAAATGCATTAGTTTTCAGTCTCGACCACTTGAGACTAAAAATTGGTGGACCTCTGTTCCCCTTAGAAATCAGCCTAGTATGGCCCCAAGCCTATCTTTAGGGTTAGTCTAACTTAGCCTAATGCAGGCCCAACATTAGTTGCCTAATTTTGCTTAATCACTTTTCTAATAGACCCAATTAAGGTCATTTTCTTACCCAAGCAACGCTCTAAACTGGTCGGGGTCTCAGCGAATCTCGAACAACCCAACAAATAGCAGAGGGATACCTATACTTTAAGCCATTTAGGGTCTTTCTTTGACAAGTAAACTTGAGCAGTAGTAAACCATGAGTAATCAAAATTAGCCAGTATTGCCATTTCTTCAGTTAGGAAGCAATCCCAAGAATCAAAGAAAATGATCAATGCACATCCCAATAAGGCAAGCAAACACGATCTCTAGCACATACCACTTATAAAGCAAGCGGCTTAAATCTCAGACAGTAATCACCATGACCACACTAACAATTATGGGAGTAATGATTCGACCCTTAACCTTGAACCTTGGAGTTTACATAAACAAAGATCGACTATAAAAAGGAAGGAGGACAATAGTAACTGATAATGCCATTCTAATAACCTAAATATTTTGAACTATCTCCCATTTTTAGATACAGACTTAAACATTAGAAGATCTTTGTCAAAACCACCACCGGTGAGATCATAATGAGCTTGTTAATTATTTTTATAGGAAGACACTTAGAACACCATGAATTGATCATTACCAACATAGCCCAATTCAGTAAGGCCCAGGCTATGTCCTTTAAATAAATAAATTCAAAATCGTTGGTTCAGAAAACTAGTTTTTTTAGTCAACTATTATCATTATTGTTATTATTATTGTTGTTGTTGTTAAGAAAAATTATTGTGACACTTGAGGGAGTAGCCCAACTTTTCCAGAAGCTTGAGGCTGTGGCCCCAACACAAATCGAGCTCAAGCTACGGCCTTAAGTTACCCAAGTCGCGTACCGTAAGCAAATCAAGAATGCCTTAAATTTTACTCTATTTGGAACCTAAAAACAGATGACTAAATGTTACTATTGAGATGAGAAAAAAAGAGCACGAAATTAGGGTTTTGAGACATAATTTTTAAATAAGATTGAGCTATTCCCTAAGGAGAGATGCTTGAAGGCTAAGGATTCATGAAGGATTCAAGTTTGAAGATATTCTTTATAAGATTTCTTCTTTATTTTCTTGTTTAATTAAAGTTTATACGTGTGAATATTTTTTTATACTTAAACATGTTTGCAACTATGAATTTCTAGATAATTTTAGTTATAGTCGTATCTATGTGTGGCTAAACCTTCATTCTAGGGCTTGATGTTGATCTATTGATACTATGTTTAGACTGTTTAGTTAATTGTTAACAAGTTTTAGTTCAATTCATTTGTGTTTCTCTATGCTTAATGCTTTTAATTTATTGAGAAATAAATTAGTTGACTTAGATGTATGAATTTAAAGCTTGAGAGAGATTGATTCACTCATCGGAATCGAGAAACACAACCTTAGCTATTTTTTGAGTTGGGAGACCATTAGCACTTTGGTAATCACTTTAACGATTGCTTAATAAATGTATAGGTAGACAAGTTATATAGGAATACCAACTTGAATATGTATGCATAAAATCTCATTTGATGTTTGGGAGAGGTAATGAGATTAATCTTAATTTGTTGATTAATAAATTAAATGAAATTAGTTAATAATTGCTAAATAGGAAGAACTTAGGAAGAATAGAGTGAAATCAAGTCTTTAGGATCACATTTATTATAAATTCCTCATCTTATAAGAATTGTCAATTTGTTAGTTTAGTACCTTTATTTTTCATAATTAGTCTATAATTAAGGTAACATAGATAAAATTAAGTTGTGAACATCCATAGTCATTTGCGTTAATTTGAAAGAATAATCCTCGTGGGATGATACTTATTCATCACTTTATTACTTACTTACAACCTGTGTACTTACAATTTTGTATATAGGTGTGTCATACGATCAACCAGCTCTCTTTATGCTTAAAATTTATCTCATAATTTGAATTTGAGTAAGACAGATTGAAACTAAACATACCAATTCTAGTAAAAAACCACCTTATTTGTATTTTCCAAATTTTCTCTAGGGCAGAAACCTTAGGAAGCATTTTGGCCACTGAGTTGCCGTCTAACTTGAGTGTAAGAGAGTCATCGTTGATAACCACACTGTCGCCTACTCCTGCCCTAGTTTTTTTTTTCATATTTCATAAGTCTATAATCTGTAACTCCATATTTTACCAGTTCTCACTAAGTTCTTTACTCACTCCTAGATCTTATATTGCCTAAAATTTGGTCATAGACCAACTCTTGGGTCTTGGCATCTTTAGGCCCAACAGCCTAGATTTTCCCTCACTCAACAAAACTCTTGACAATTTAGGGTGGCTTCAATGAGTTGGACCAGATTTAGCCCCAACAATTTGACATTGTTTGTGGGGAAGTTGAGAAAAGCTACCTTGCAATGCTTTGCTAAGTCTGACTACCCAAGAGCTTGTTGAAACCTTTAACATATTTGAGATGTCAAGAGAAATTGGTTCCTTGACTAGGAATATGCTTGTAAAGATAGTTACTGAGGACTTAGAAGGGCTTATATAGAGGTTCCTCAAACATGCTTAGGGAAACACCTTAAAGTCACCAAATGGATAAACTATTGAAGATGTTCCAGTTATCCGAAGATAGTTTTTAGAGTTAGCTGAGAAAAGACACCGTATGATAACCAGTGTCGCTGTTGGCTGAAAGAGAATAGAAAAAAAAGTTGACGAGTAAACTTAACCTGTTCGAGCTTATACTTACCACAACAGATCTTGGAGTTACTACTCTCATGAGCCCATGACAGAGACAAACTAGTAATAGTAAGTCTGACTCTTACCCCAATAATGAGCCCTAGTCCATCGTTGAAAGTTGATCAGGAAGCACTAAGGATCGTAAAGTTAAAACAACCTTTTAGAGTGATCTCTTAGATCCACTAAATGCCTAGTGTCGAACTCATAAGTGCTTTGAGGCCACTGAGGTGGATAACGTTGTTGTTAACCTCTTGAGGAACGTCGATAAACTTCAACAATAGTTGGAGGATATCCGCTGAGTAGAAGACACGATGGTGAACCTTTTTCCCATGGTGGAGACTAGGTCCTTCATTGTTTATAGAGATTAGGAATGCTTCTTTGTCGCCCAAAGTTCAAAATGCCACAACTAATCAATTATAGGGGCAAAATTGACCTAGTAAACCAACTAGAGCTATATAGGGATCATATATTGATCAAAGGGTGGATGAGGACACAATGTATCACTTATTTTCTTACACTTTGTATGGAAGAGCCAGAGCCTGGTTTCAGAGTGTGGAGCTTAAGTTAGTAGATGGTTTTAATAAAGTACCTAAAGCCCTTATCTTCCAGTTTTAATATGAATGGTAAAGCCCTAAAGACCCATTTATACTAATGTATGTTAAGTAAATAAGAGTTCGATCTCTTAAGGACTTTATATAGAGGTTCCACAAGGAGGTTATTGATATAGGTGTCTTCGGTGCTAAGGAGACACTCATCAACTTCTAGAAAAACCTCAGGTTAGGGAAATTATAGTTTGCATTCCAAGAATCAGAACCAAAGAAATATGGTAAGGCTTATGTTAAGGCCTTAAAATATATTAAAATAGATGAGAAGTTTTACTTGAAAAGGCAATAGAAGAAGGGAGACAACTTATAACTTAAGGAAAGGCCAATGAGAGTTGAGTCAATCTCAAGCGGCCACTTGTACTGAAGAGGCCTTGATAGCAAGAAGATCTAGCTCTATTGAGATTTCTACCACCACATAAGTTCAGTCAACTGAGCCAATGTGTCTCTAAAGAAATTTATCTCTATCAGGCATTAAGGGGTTGAGCCCCATATTCTCTACTGAATCTCAAACGGGATATATATCTCTAAAGTGGTTTATCTCTATTTGACATCAAGGGGTAGCTACAATTTATGCTAATGTGTTTCTAAAGCTGTTTATCTCCATTGGCACTAAGGGGTTAAGCTCTATATTCTTAAATGAATCCTAAATAGGTCATGTATCTCTGAAGTGGTTTATCTTCATTTAGCATCAAGGGATTGATATCAAAATTGTGCTAATGTATCTCTATTAGGCACTAAGAGATTAAGTCCCACATTCTCTAGTGAATCCCATATGGGATATATATCAAACGGGATATATATCCAAACTAGTGTTACATTTTCTCAGTACTAGATGATAAACTGCTTGTTTGCTGTATACAAAGAAGGTGGTTAACTGAGCCTTAAGTACAGCAAGGGTGTACTAAGCCTTAAAATTTAGGATGTTTATAGTTCTTATATCATTGCCATATGACTTGTGCTATACGCTTCTCCTCACGCTCCATGTGTAAAGATCGAGAACGTTAATTAAGAATTAAGCCTATATGTAAGGTCACTAAAAATTCCCCCCACCGGTACTAAGTTGAGAACCAGAGTGGGACGCTAATCAATTATGTACCAAAAAAGAAGTAAGTTAGGTCTGAGGCACAATAGAGACATTTAGAGCTTTGAAGGTACAAATTTTTAAGATAGCCTTTTTTTATCTCTATGTTATATATTATGCTTCCCTTTAGTTATCTTGCTTTCTGTTAATTATAAACACAAATGCCCTCAATAGTACCCGTGGGTTATGCCTAAAGGCTTCTAAGTTATCTAAATGTGATACAAAATAAATATTTATACTTAGTTGCAAAAAGTTACAAATGGTACTATGATATGTCGTTATGCAAGTATGTTCTCAAATACTATGTTTCTGATCTATTTTTGCTGATGCAGTCTATTAGTAAAGATGTTATTAAATATAGATCAATGTATGTCCATATCTAGATGGTCCAGATGGTTAGTGTTAGTAGACCATAATTTAGTAGAAGCTCGTTTAGAGATACAAGTATTCAGTTATGACTGAATATTAAGTAGACTCATGTGGACTTCTAATAGACATCCCATATAGCTATCAATAGAGGGTCTTCATGAGTTGAATAGTATTAGTGGTCTTTTGACCTGAGCAACACTATGAGCTTGTGAGTGATCCATCATACTTTAGTTCAACATATGTCAGAAAACTTTTATGGCTGACCGCTGGGTGTCGCTAAGTATGGTCCGATGCTCATGGAGCTCAATGTGCATAGATATGAGATCCATTAGCTCATTTGGGTGAGTAATATATCCTAATGCTCCAAGATTGTATTTCAAAAAGTCTTATGGCCATAAGCACTTATACCCGCGAAAAAAAAAGTTTTATCCTAGGGATAAATAATATCGCAAAGGTGTTTGTAAATATTATTTATTGAAAACAAATCTAGAGATAAGTTTACGGTCAAGCACATAGAGACTTGACAGTGTTAATTTATATTTACGCTCTTCTAGGTTATCTATGATGGAAGGATTATACGAATATGTTATAACCTCAACTTGTATGGTTTAATGTGTCATTTTGTAATATGTGTGTGGAACATTGTTCATGGATGTATGGATACGTTCAATATGATAAATCGGACATAGACCTAGAGACTTTCACAATATGAAGTGTACTCATTATACATTAGGGCAGCATATTGTATCAAAAATTTCGGTCTAAGAAATTTCAACAAACCGAAAATATATTTTAGGGGTTCCTCAGGATATGTATTTGTCAAGACTTACATGTTAAGTATATCACATAATTGATTCACAAGAATTGTTAACCAATAGGTTGTTGACAAATAGAATAATATTGTGCATAAATTATTTTTACCTTGAAATTACCAATTTACCTTGCTAGTAAAAACAAGTGAGGTAAAAGTAATTATTCAAAAATATTTTTTGAATAATTAATGTAAAATTCATTTATTATTATTATTATTATTACAAAGGGATAAATATCAATTATGACAATGGTATCATTTACCTAATGAGGAGCCTTGATGTTGGAAATTAATTACTTAAAATAATTAAAGATATTTCAACATTAGGTAAAGGAATATTTGGTGGCCAATAATAAAATGTATTTGATAAGATAATGCAATGAAATGGTCAATAATGTTTATCGATAGGCCATGAAATGCATTGTTTAATGGAACAAAAATTGAATGAATTGAATTCATTTAAATGATGCATTCTGTCACTTTAAGAGAAGAGAAAAAAAAAGGAAAGAAGTTTTGGCTAAGTCCTTGAGATTCTTGCAAAGTATTGTGAGGGAAAAAGGACTAAAAATTCAACTCTCTCTCATCACTCATAAGAAACATATGCTATATAGATCAAAGTGTTTTAAGAGCTAAAACATTTTGTTGTTGAAAAATTGTGGCTGTTATTCTACCTTCACAATCCCACCGGTTTGTAGTTATGAACTAGAATTGTGTAACATCATACTTCAAGGTGAGCTCAAGACTTGAATATTGGAGTTCTTGAAGATTTGAAAAGCTATCATCAATTTGGGTAGGTTTTTTTTCTTACAGTTTATTTAAATGAAACATATGAACATATATGAGATATATGTGTTTGATTATGCTATACTGTGTATATTGTATGAAATACTTCCACTACGTGTATAAAATTTTAAAATTATACGTATACTCTACACATTACACACCCACTTATCAAATGATATCAGAGCATGCTAATTTGGTGTGTAATGTTTAATGTTGTTGAACATTTAACATGTTGATGTTGTATTATTAAACAACATGATGATGTTTGATTTGGAGCATGGTGATGTTTAAAATTAAACATGGCTTTTTTTTGTGATTTCATGGATATGTTGATGTTTGGAATTAATTATATGATGTTTGGACATAGTAAGCATGAAAAACTTGGGTGCCGGAACAAGAAAAAATTATTTTTGGGTCATTAGGGGTGGTGACAATATCCAGCGTTGACCCATTATATATGGACGCTGCAGCATCCGACCCTGTTGCTGAAATTTTGTTTTCTATTTTTTATCATGATTTTTACTTATATTATTATTGTATTATGCTTCTATAATTGTCATAACATGATTGATCATTCATATACATGGATAATCATAATGGAAGCCCTATTGGTAGGGGTTAGTTGTGTTTGCGTAAAATTTAAATGAATGATCTAAATTAATCGTTTTCATGATATGAGAATGTGCTTAATAAATCTCTCTAAATTAGATTGAATAATATTTCATTATGATACGGCACTACTTTTTGCTGTCGATGAACATTGTAGTAAAATACTGTTCATAGTTACTATACCATTTCACTATAGCGATTTGTTGTAGCATATTTGATATTTTTGCCTTGTTTTTTTTGAATATTTATCTCAAATAGCTTCGTTAACTTTGAACCTACAAAATGACATGAGCACACATAAAAAACTACATATTCATACTCAAAACAAGCAAATATCAAGTTAAGAGATATACAATATGATGTATAAAATGCATTTATTGTGAGTCTTAAACCATCAACGATAGTAAACTATGGCATGATAACCCAAATGGAATGAAATAATTCAAATGAAATTGATTTATCTAGACAAATGAAAGGTTTTTATTCTTATAGTACAAACATTTGACTATTCAAACCCGAATACAAAAGGACATTTGTATGAAAACATAAATAAAAGAATGAAGTTGTAATACAAATCACAATTCATGGCTTAAGATTTATCACAAAAACTTAGTATTGATTATAATACTCTAAATTAAGAGGATAAAATATTACGATGTATAATTATGAAATACTTGAAATTAATATTGGTCAAGTACATTGAAGGTAATCTTTGGTGCCAATATGACAATTTAATAATTTTTAAAAGGAATAAGTATTTAGGCATTATAAAGATTTATAGATTATAGACGTATTTTTGTGGTTTTAATATTTGATTAAGATAAAGGCCTAAGTATTATTTAGAAATTGAAGGAAACAAGAATAACCTAATTAGGGCTATTATTAGAAATAGAATCCTTTAAGCCTTAAAAAAAGCTTATTTTATAAATAGATGACTATTTAATAAGAGTTATTTTGTTCTCTATATGAGAAGAAGAAGGTTTCAAAAAACAATAAATATCAAAGAGGTAAGGTTTGCTTATTTTCTTATGATATTGACATAAAAAAAAAAAAATCTGATTAGGTTAAAGATATTAGTAATCTTAAGTTTAAAAAATATTTATATGAATAAAGGGTTATTATAAAAATTATATTAATTTCAATAAAAAGAATTTGAAGTTAAATTTTGGATATGTTAAACTGGACATTTGAATGTGTTTCTCATTTTTTTTAAACAATAAAGATATAATTTTTTAATGATTTTCTGAAGTTGATTCAGATACGTAGGAATTTTTTTTAATATTGCTACTTTCCAAAATTAGAAAAAGATTATGACATACTTATAGTTTTCCAAAAATACAACCTTCACATGTAAGGATTTGTTTGCATGTGTAATTTATTTGAGACAATATTCGTGATTTTAAAAAATAAGAGCAATTGTTATGAATTTCTAAAGTGAATAAGTATAGAATTGAAAAGTTTGGCAGTTTTGACAAAGTTTTTATAAAGATAATTATTTGAAACTTTTATGACATGAAGCCCTCATATTATTTGTAAATTTTAGATTAATTCATTGGGGGAATAATTTATGAATAATTAGAGACTAGTGTCATGGACCTTTTTAGAATCGTGCGGCCTTAGACGTTTTGCATGCTAAGTAGTCTAACAAATACCATACAAAAAAATAGATGAAGAACACACACACACACTTGCACCAAGTATTTAAGAAGAGCTATCTATTATAACTAAAAGAGATTACAAGCTAAGAGTTGATTTCTATAACTGAGGGTGTCCCCTTTTTATACTATTAGCTATATACAATCAATGGCTAGGATCTAACGATGTATATACAAGATGAAAAAATATGCCAATAAATATTCTAAAATGTCACCATATATTTCAGGGAATATTCTCCTTCTCAATCAGGGTATACATCCCTTATAATTCACGGGCTTAGTGTAGATTTCCATCCAAGTCAACGGGTCTTGTAGAAGTTTCGGCCCACGAACTGCTTTATCAGCCCATGTAGCCTATGAGGCTTTGTTGTGCACCAAGTTTTTGAAGAAATATTTGAGAACACTTGGGGCATGACATTCTCCACCACCGAATTTACGCGACATGTCTTCGCTGAAACATATTCACCTCATTCTTCAAACTTCCATAGTGTGCTCCAGTGTTCCCAGTTTACTTTAATATTGGGCAAATGATAAGGGTATAATGGCATATATTTTTATCCTCATTTTACTTAGAAATTGTTTGTTGTTATGAGAATAAATGACTATTTATGTGTTTAAATGTTTAGTTTATAGGGATAGAGCAAAAGTGTTGGAGTTGGAGTCAAACAAAAAAGATGACTAAAATGAAAAAAATAGGAAATATCAGCTTAACATTGCAACATTAGATACTTGAACGCGCTAGTGTTCAGAAACCCAAGTCTGCCCCTCTCCCTCTAATAGCTCTAGTATGCTAAAGCAAAAATTCTAGCACCTTACCACTACAGCGTCAAAAGATCATCACCCGAACGATATGACTAATCATAAACCCCAATTTTCAAGACCAATGCCCTATTGTTGAGTAAAGAATGCTACAATAGATGAAGCAATGCTATAACGTTGAGAAGAGAATGCTCTAGCATTAACACGATTTCTTGATCTTATTGTAAATATGATTTCAAGACTCTAATCAATCCCTATATGGAGGCCACTAGTATTAGCTCTTAGAGAACATATAACACAAGTCTTTTAGAGAAATTTGAGCAGAATTAGAGCAATTTTAGATAAAAAAAAGCAAGGGCAATTTAAGCAAGCAAGAGATTGTTGTCGAATCTTTGGTGCATCAACTAACTACAAATTGACATCTATATTAGTTTTCTTTTACTTGTATTATGTTTAGTTTATTTTCTTGCCATAATTCTCTTATAATCACAAACTAAATATTTCTAGGGTTGTTACTTGAACTCAATATGTGTGATTAATTGTTGGATCTTTTTAATATTTATTTGAACTCAATTCTTTATTACTTAAATTATTTATTTTTAATACTTAATTATATTTAGCCAATATTGTGATTGAATTAGAAATACTTTGATAAACTTGAGAGATGCATAATTGCATTTATACCTTGAAAATTTGATGCATATTCGTAGAGAGATCTACAAGTTCTAACTTAGGATAGAGATATACCTAATGGTCAATAAGACTTGTTCTTAATAAATTTTGATTTATTATAATTACTATAAAAATATAGGTATTTGGTGAATTGAGATATATTTACTTGACATTGAGAGAGGCTTGTGAATATATTAGTATCTTAACTAATAATAAGAATTGAGGAATTTTAATATTAAAGGATTAATCTTTAGAAAACATATTGAGAGATAGTAATTAACCCTAAGCTTTCTCTATATTATTATCTTATTTATTTAATTGATTTGTGTTAATTATTTTTTGTACTTTTATTTCATTTATTTAATTATTTACAAATTAAGAATTTGATGTTTTGGATAATTACTTGAAAGGCACAATTTTAGTACTTAGTTGAAAATAAAATTTTTTCTTGTGGGTTTGACATTCAACTTTATAGTCCATTTATTACTTGTTTCAATAGCATATACTTGCGCTTAATTTTTTGCTTAGAAAAACACAATAGCAATCATCTTCACTTGTCAAAGAAATCACGACTTGGAGGGTAGTTCTTCTTTCGTACCATCCTTTCATCCACCATGAGTTCCGCGTCTTTGTTATTAGGCATAGAAATCCCTAAAGGTTTTCGGTTGTGTGGCTCATACTCCATCTTTAGTACCTTTACAATATAGCTTTTAACAGCTTGCAGAAAACACCAAATGCAGTCGTTGTCTCAAAGGCAACCCTAAATTATGCGAGACATTGTCAACTAGAAATAGCCCATTGTCCCCACGATCAAGGCCCTTATGAAGCAAATGTGCCGACTTGCATTGTGTTGGAAGTACCGTCTCCACCATCAAGTCTCTCACACTATGTTTGACATGTCACCGCTTATTTTTTACCCATTTCTTATGCTGAAAATATACACCATATAACGCCTCAAGTTGTTAGATGGCTCATGCACTTAACAACTCCTTGAGTTGCCTCTACAACCTTTCTAACTCTAATTAAGGCGTTTAATATGGCACTGTACTTGTAAACTTAAACCCTAGCTCTAACTTATCCCCATAATCAATTTCCCTCTTAGTGGTAGCTTCTCCTGTATAACAGTTGGCACAACCCCTTCATGCTTCCTGAGCACTTCCGCAACCCTTATAGTAGCTCATCTTTGCCTCCTTTTGTCTTGTAATCCACCTCTCGTATTGTAGTTGGATATGTATCTTCTTTACACTTGACAAATTCTCATACGTATATGACAAAAAGAAGTTTGGTATTGGCTTTTGGATTGCCTTGAGCTTGTTATTCACCAGTATTATGTGAGGTCCCTCCACCATAATGCACACATAGTTATGTCAAAGAAGTGAAACTAGTCATATTGCCTCAAGAACACCAAACCAAGCACCATATCAAAATCATCAAGAGGTGCTACTAAGAAATTTAACTCGTCTTGTCAAGTCCTTAGGTGTATTTCAACCCCTCAAACCACCCCACTAGTGGTTTTGCTGTGGCATTCACGGACTTAAGGTATCCTTTTTTTTTCTCCATGTAAAGTCCTAATAGCTTCACTTTCACACCGTGCACAGCATTGGTATTTATCAACACTTAAGTCTTTATACAATTGATGGAGGCTTCAACATAAATGAGCCTCTTCCCCGTTGATGCAAAGGCATCTCACTCGACTTTCATAATATTGACTGGCTGCAAACACCCTTATTTAGCCCTGCTCACTATTGCGTGCCACAACCATTGCTTTTAGAGCCTTTTTCTTCGGACAATCCTTAACATAATGATCCCCATTTCAAAGGAAGTAGCTCATCTTCGATCCATTACCCCTATGGCTTTTATGCTTATACTATTTCCATTTGGGCGACTTGCCTTTCTCTTTCTTATCTCCTAGAGAATAAAACTCCTTGGTCCCCCCACCTTTATTGTGATTGGGTTGAAATTATTGAACTTATTAGGTTACGTTTTTAGGTTAATGACATATGTAATTTTTGGTATTTTAATTTTATAATATCATACTATATTTGTGTTGGGAATGGTACTTACTTGCCATTCAAATTGTGAATGTTTATTTATTTAATATTTATACAATAAATATTTCTTTTATTCATAAATTATTATTATTTATATGGTAAGAAGCTTGTAACGTTTTAGACATTATAGATCTAAACGAGTTTAGATCTAATCTAAAAGAGTTAAGGTCAATACTAAGATTTAGCAATTCTAAAGAGTTAGAACCTTGTCTGAAACAGAGAAAAAGACCTGAGAATATTATAGTAATGATGAAGTTATAAAGAGGCTGTAAATGGTGCTAAGAAATATTATTGCACAATATGTTCTCGAAAATATCATTCCTAATCCATGGTTATCAATACAGGTCGATCGATATTCCTTTCGAATTAGTGTATGTCTATATTTGGATTATCCAGATGGTCAGTCTTAGCAGACCATAGGATTAATGAAAGTTAGTATGGGCATGCAGGTATTCAGTAACAATTGAATACTGAATAGACTCACGAGAACCTCCAATAGACATCTTATAAAATCGTTAATAGAGGGTCTTTTTGAGTTGAGTAGTATTCATGATCCTTTAATTTGAGCGCCCTAGTGGGCTTGTAAGTGATCCACTATACTTTGATTCCACGTATGTTAAATACCTTTCATGGTCTGACCATTGGGTGTCACTGGGTATGGTCCGATACTCATGGAGTCTGGTGTGTGTAGATCTGGGATCCATCAGCTCATATGGGTGAGTTGCATATCTAGATGCTCTAAGAATGTATTTTAGAAATTCTTATGTGCATAAGCGTTAACCCTAAAAAAAGAGTTTTGAATTAGGGTTTATGGATATTGTTAATGGAAATACGTATCTAGAGATAAGTTCACAGATAGGCATATAAAGATTTGATGGTCATAATCTATATCTCTACTTCTCCTATTTAGAAAGTGGGAACCATAGTTTACAAATGTTACAAATAAGTTCCAATTACATGAAAAAGTGAAGATGAACATATGGCATCTATGCATAGACATTTGTATAACAAATGGCAGCATGTATAGACATACATATGACAAATATCATTCATGCAAAGTATTTGCTTGAATAACATAAGCGACATTTGTCATTCATGCATGGTATTACATGGCAACACATGCCTTAATTAAGAACATGTGACCACTTAAGAAGTTTAGACTTCTTATAACAAATGAAAGGAGTTTCATTTGTTGTTAGAGTGAATTGAGAATGGAAATTTTGTGCAAAAGATAAGAGAGAAAATAAAAACTTTAAAAAAGTTGAATTTAGGTCCCAAAGCACCATTTTAAGCATTTGATGCATAAACTAATTCAAGTGTTGAGTTGTTTCTTTGATTCATGTATAAAATTAAGATTAAAAGCTACTATTGTAACCAAGTTAAGCTCTCATTCTAATCTACATAAGCAACTTATAAGTTCCCTAATTTTTCTTTACTTGAATTATTATTTTTCATTTAAAAAATTTTAAATTATATTTTTTCGTGTACTTGCGTTACTAACTTTAATAGTGAAGTATAAATTTACTCCTTTACTTAAGTGAAAGTCGTGAATTCAAATTCCACTTTCCTCGTATAAAGAATTTTTTTTGTTGTTAAAAGATTGAATCTATTGAAAGTGAAGTAACAATGATACAACTTGAAAGGCTTCTAATCAAAAGATCAGGGAAATTATAGGACCAAATGATAAATTTTTAATCACTGACGTATGGCCTAACCTCATCTACCCCTGACAGTGAAGGAAAGATTAATCCCTAAGAGACGAAGAAAACCCTTCCTAAAAATGGAGAATGCAACCCTAAAAATAGGGAGTAAAAAAGAAAAACCCTCGCGTAGGAGGGGGAGATACATCTATTATCCAATCAAATAGGCAAATATATCAAAAGACAGTATTCAAAACAACACCAAACCCTAGACCAACACCCAAAATTCCTAAAATGGTTGCCAAAATTTTGGTACCGTTGGTAGGAATAGCTCTTGACGACGGTAGCATGATCCCTCGAGGGAAGGGAGTGGCAATTAGAACTTGAGTTTCGATGTCGAGGGTGGTGGGTAGCTGCACGCAACGAGATGGTGGCCAAAACGGCTGGTAGATTCTGGTAGGGAACTACAGAAATGACCGGCGAGTTTTGGTGGGATCTGCAAAAATGGCCAGCCAAAGCTTGAGGGTCACCGGAGGCTGTCTAAGCCGCCAAATATGGAAAGATCTCCATTACCAATGAGGGCTCAAAGACGACCATCTACGACTGGTAAGGATGAGCATAAGCTGTCAGTGAGTCACCGGCTTTGCTGTGCTCGATGGAGCAGCTCTTTCTTAGTAGTTAAAGTAGCTAGACCTATTAAAAACAACGAGGCCGCCGAAAATAAAAACATAGAGAAAGATAAAAAGAAGATAAAATAAAACGACAATAGGAGGAGGCAGATCAAGAGGGGTGGGGGTAGTTTTTTCGGCTACCAGAGATAAGGCCAAAAGGTCCCCTCTCCAGTAGAGAATGAGGGGAGGGGAGGAGGGAGAGAGAGGCGGGAGGAGGAATTATGTGGCATGGACATGAAACAATCAAATCGAGCCTTAGACTTGAAAGAAATTATGTGGCATATTCTTAGAGTACATGACATCAATTTGAGGCTTTATGTTTAGAAACTCTTTCGGCATCATCAAGTGATGATAACCTCTTTGAAAGTTATATCGGTTCGATGGTAAAAATAGATAAACAAAAATGATTATGGTTTTGATGGCGGTGATGTACATACAAGTTTTGGAGTTAATTCTGGTAACTGGAGGCATTGAAAACAATGGGCTTTGATGGTTGAACCTTTCTGAGTCTTTTGGTTGACGACAAAGGAGGTTGGTATGCTTGCGGTTTGTGGCGGTGTTGATGGTTGTGGCGAGAAGCATTTTTTTAAAAATTATTTCTCTTTTCAGAATTTGTAGCTGAAGCAGCACAAAAGTTGCGCATTAGATTTTAAGCTTTTGCTATTATTGGCAAGGGGTGAGGGGTACGCAAAGATTTGTAGATTAATTACTCGGAAGGCCCATAATCACTTGATTAGAGCTAAACCCAGAGAAACTCAACCCGTTGAATTTGGATCCTTAGTATTTTAAAGTTGTGACACCCCACATCTAGAATATAATCTTCGGCCACATAAAGATATTAGCTAGCAAACTTAACAATCATTATCGACCGAGAACCATCTCAATTTGAGGATAACCCATGACACACAAAGGACATAGAGTGACACCATCAAGCTCACAATCCCACGAAATCCAAGTATAGCCGAACATATCACCACACTCTTTACAAATGCAGACACGTAGAGCAATTTAATTACGATCCCTAAAATTTTGATTTACTCACATAATTAGAGATGTGAAATGATATAGATAGAAAGGAAGGTTCAGGCTTATGCACAGACAGAAGGGACAAAATATTTTACCACTTCACCATAAGAATGTTTAACATCCTAAAACAACTTTCCTTAAATAAATATTGAACTATCTTTATCCATAATTTAATTTTAGTAGTTAAATTTGTTTTACTCTCTCTCTCTCTCTCTCTCTCTCTCTATATATATATATATATATATGGGAAAAACTCAGTAACACCCAGCCACTTACAAAAGCCCAACTAGGCTTTTAGGCTTAACTTTTACAAAGAGCAACCTAGTTCAAAACAAGCTATCTTAATAAGCAGAGTATAAGTCTATAACCATAGGCCCAAAAAAGCCATCTAGTAGGACCCATATAAAGACACATGTCACAATTTAGTACTGCTATTGGGGACATGCCACTCTTGCCAAGTCATTTGTCATGTCATCACCGAGCCCACCAACGAGTGTACACATTAGCAAAGTGCAACCCCTACTATGTCACCATTAAATCCAATGAATGGTCTAACTAGAAGCCACATCATTTAATGACTAAATCTAAGGATAAGGTCTAATTGAAGGAATCTCTAAAGAGCCAATAGTAAGACCCCATGTCAACATGTTTCAAATCACTATTCCCTGCGACACAAGGGTCAAAGCTGTCTAGAGTTGTTGGAATGATCCAACACTGAATCCGCTGAGCTTAGGGGTACAAATCTTGAAACTTAGTGTTCTCAGCTCGCCTAAAAACTCTAGCTATTCTAAAAAGCACACAATCAAAAACATACCTAGTACTTTGAAAGTTAGAGGGGCATAATTCTCATATGGCCCTCGTGAAAAAGACGATTCTCCAATGAAGTATCGCCACATGTCGCCCTTAAGAAGTAATCTCTAGACTGACTTCCTCGATGCTTAAGGATTAACTCCAATTTTGAATAAGAGTTAGAGAAAAATCTAAACTAAAACAACTCTAGTAAGAGAAAAAAAACTCTTTGTGCCCTATCTCTACTTCTTTTCTCTAGGGCGTAAACCTTAGGAAAAAATCACCATTGAGTCGCCATTTTCTTGAGCATTAAAGGGCCATTATTTACCACTTTGTTGGCTCTTGTCATTGATCTCGTGTTTCCTGTGTTCCTCAAGTCCCCTAAAGTAACTTAGCTTGCAACCCATCCTCAGCTCAATCTTTACTCAGTCCTTAACTCAACGCCATCAAATCGGAGGTCCAAATCCAACTCTTGGCTCAAATAGGCCTAACAAGTCAATTTTTCCTTGCTCTACCCTTACCCACTTAGGACAGACCTAGGCCAAAAATCAAGCCTAAACAATAAATATTATAAATTGATTAATTTATTAAACAAACTTATATGTTTAAACATATAGGTAATACAAATAAATTTCAAAATATGTTTCATTTATGAATTATATCAATATATATTTGAAACAAAAAAGTTTAAAGAGCTACTTCTTGATCGATAAATTAATTCATCGTGTTGTCATTTGTTAAAATAAATTAAAAGAAATATTAGAAACTTACTTTGTGATTGATTTATTAATTCAACTTGTTATGACTCTTTTCATTTAAAACATGTATTTTTGTTAGGGGTAAGGACATTCTTGTTCTTCAAGTTTTGTCTAACAGACAACTTTGTCCTATTTAGATTAGAAATACCCAATTGTATGCTAATTTGTTAGTTTTTCTATTAATTTAAACAGAATATACTCTTTTATAGTTAAATGACTTATTTTCCATCTAACTTGAGTGTATAATGAATTTAACTTTAGACACGTGGCAGAATGTTATCCATTCATTATCTTTGAACAAGTAATACAATTTTATCTATTCATTTTATGCAATTAATTAAATATAATAATTTTAAATAGAATTATAACAATTAGTGCTGTGGACATTTAATATTAAGTTAAAAGAATTTATTAGTATAACATTTAATATTTACATCTTATTATAATTCTTTTCAAGTAAATGAAATAATTATTACTTATTTGATAAATATAACACAATATATCTAAAATATATAGTTGAATTTAAATTAATATACAATCAAATTTCATTAATTATTTTTACTAATTAGTATGATTTATAAATATAATAATCAAATTAAATTTAGTATAATTGGATTATATTTTAATAAAATATTTTAAAAATAAATAAAATAAAATATAAAAGAATAAAAAATAGAAAACTAAAAATGGAGCAACCGACTACGATCGGCCATTGCCTCCATCAAATATGATATGATAGATTTTGTTTTTGTCAATAGAGCATCAAAATGAAAAGTATGGTGGCGGCCATGATAATGCTACCGTTTGTGGAGCTGTACTGCCACTAAAATCAAATAGCTTATGGACCGATGACTTTAATAGTGGTTGAGGTTTCAGCAACTCTTATAATGGTGGTGGTGGACCTCAAAATGATGACATTATGGTGGCAACCACCTTTTTCTCTAATTTTAACACATTTTATAGTGCTTTGTTAACAAAAGCAAATCACTATTATATATATATGAAATTTTGAGTCAATTTAACACTAGTTACCGTGTAGTCAACTGATGAAGGTAATGGTTGTCGATGACAAGTGGCCAACTTCTATTTTTTTAAGCATTGTTATAACGCTAGTTTAAATTTAAATATATAATTGACTAAAATGTGCTTATTCCAGTTAAATTAAAAAAAACTGGATTGGAATAAAATTAAGTATTTCAAATTTAAGTAGGATAAAGTTGTCGGCTAAACTCAAAGAACTTGAATTTCTTTATCCTATTTTGAAACTACAAAATTATTTAGATAATACTTCTCACAAAATGGAACATAAGTTTTTTTTTTTTTTTTCATTTTGCAAATTGAATAACCATTTATATTGAAAGAAAAAACTATTTTAATCTGGTCAAGAAATAAATTCCTAATTGCACACCCTAGATATTATGATAGTAACTGAAGTAATCAAGTTTCAAAACCTTAAGAAATTATCTAAATACCCTTAATTTTTATTAGAGAATTCCAAGAACACCACCGTCTTCCTTGTCTCTTTGGCTTTTTATACTTCATGAATTCAACAGCAATACAAATAAAGACATTGACACTCAAGCCAGTAATATATCAAGAGAACTGATGCAAATGTGGGAAATATTTAGGCAAGTAAGAGGCTACTATGTTTGCTATAGGATGCTCTTAGAGACTGCTTCGAAGATTTCAAGAGTGCTTTTTTTTTGGTATCTTGAATTGAATGAATAGATTATGAGTAATTGTTTCTTTATATACTAGTTGAAGCCAATCTAAAAAGGGGTTTGAGTGTGTGCAAATAACATATATTATTTAGTGAATAAAAGAATTAAAACAAGATTCAATAATTATAATCATATTTAAATTTGTAAATTTAAATACAAACGGGATTAAGAATTAGAAACCAAACCTTCCTCTGCTTTTTTGGCTTATTTCCCTTTTTATTTAAGAAATACCTATTAAAGGATGGAAGGGATTTTTACCTACTAAACGGGTCAAGTTTCAATTTTAGATTTCTTAACAGTATTAGGCTCTGAACTAAGATGTGTCAGATCTAATTCCATTATTTACCTGGACTGGTTCTAATTAGTAAACTTTATTAGGCTCAATAAGTACATTAAGTGGCATGATTAGTTGGGTTGTTTATAATTATGGGCCCAACAGGTGCCTCTACAAAAGTAAAAGAGTAGGTCCTTTTTTACGAAGACGTAGGAGACACACTTCTTCATTTATGCAATTAGTAAGTGCCACATTGTAAGTTTTAGAAAAGTCATGCCTAAATTGAGCATTTATTAAAAGCCCACGAAATGTCCAAACATGGAAACATGTCTGCTTTTTTTAGGAGGATGCGTAGCTCTTCTAGGAAATTGTTTTAGCCCTTGCTTTTTTGAGTGCTATAGTTTAAGAAGAGAAAGGTACCTTTATTGGCATAATCTTTTATACCTTGTATTTTTATCACATTTTAATTGTTTCTCCATATTATTTAAGTTCTTCAGTCTTTTATAGAGGAGCTTTTGGATGTGTCAATTGATTTCTTTCTGCCAAGGAAACCTATAACAAAAAGAAATACCTCATCAAGCATCTAAGGAAGTTTAGAGGCTTCTTATGCTAAGAAGGTGAATATGGATATAGTGTAAGTAAAAGATCTCTACTAATAGTATTAGAAGTGGTTGCACCTCAAGATATTGTAGAAGCTTCTAAGGTTCTTCAATTGGCTTCTGGTGTTACTGTGATGCCGCATGAGGTTCTTTAGATGTCTGCTAATATTGATACGACCTTTTTTGAGGTCCCTTTAGTGATGTCTGTAAAATCACGTCGAGGTTTCGGGAGAGGGGCATGTAGTGAACATGGATACTACTGCTATAGTTCTTGATCCTAAATCTTTTATATCTAGTTTTCCAAATGCTGATCTAGCACTAGAATCTTTTGCTCCTTCAAGTAATTTTTTTTAGCTTTGCTTTCTTTATCTGCGTTCTTCATTTTTTCATTTCTATTTCATGTTTTCTTGTGTTTTTATTTACAGTCTTGACTCTCATAGGATCTATTTTTAAAGGATTTTATTAAGATTATGTATTTAGAAGAATTATGGGATCTTGTCTCCCTAAAGGAGTGGAATTGAAAAGAGGTGGATTTGATAGTACTGCCTCTTTGTCATATTTCTACCGACATCTATCGAGGTTTCCTCAAGAAATTACCCCAAAATTTTGGAAGAGGGAAGATGAAGATTATATTTAGGAATCCTCTGTTTTCATATTTTATGGAGATAGTGTTGTTGCGGTATTAGGGAGGTGACTTATTCTAGTTTTAGCATGAGGGAATAGTCTCATATAGATCTAGATCTAGTCTCAGATATGAGAGTGAGTGAATGGTTTTGAGTGAGTACTGCTTCTATTTTAAGGGTAGATGCAACCATACTGAAACTGAATTAGGTTTGTTTTATTTTGTGGTTAGTGGTATTAACTGAAATGTTATGTTGTAGGCTCTTCAAGATAGTTTGCTTACTGCAGAAGAATTTAAGAAGGAGATTCAAGAAGTAGAACTAGAGGTTGAGCATTTACAAGCTCAAGTAAATAAAAGTTCAGAAGAGGAAGCTTTTCTTCGAGGTCAAAATTTTATCTTAAGCGTAGATCTTCATTAGTTGGAGGAAAGAAATTGAAAGCTTCAAACCGAGCTGAAGGAATATATAGGGCAAGTGCTCTTCAACAAGATTTTGATTGAGTGGTTAAGCAATTGAAGGAGGTGAAAAAAAAAATGTTAAGATCTTGTGTAATTGGTCCAAAATTCAAGGCATTATGAGAATGTGCAAGGAGAGAGTGTCCTTCTTAGAATGAGAGGTAGAAAATCTCTAACAGAGAAAGGATGTCTTAACAGTAGAGGTGAGCAAGCTATAGAAAAGTAAAAATTCCCTTACGAGTATGCTAATTAGCTTAAAGAGCATTTTTTGGCTATAAATGTAGAGTTGATGAGCAAATATAATGAACTAAGGGTCGTGGTTAATCGCACTGTAACTGGTGCTACTTTGTTGAAATGGTGAAGGGTCGTGCAACCTAATTTGAAAAGGTTGCTAAGGAGCTTTGTGTTTATTTAGATATATATCAAAGGGACTTTGTTGATTCCCAAGTCGATAAAGAGGCTTTTGATGCTCTGAGGGAATGAAAGTTGGTTATGGTTATAAGGGTTTTTAACCGAGAAATGTGTGTCACATCTACTCGAGGTTTTCATTGAGGCTTTTGTTCTGGTTGTGATCTAGTTGCCTATAGGGAGTTTTTAGGAGACTTAAATGTCACTAGTGTTTTTGTTTTTATAGAAATTGTTCTACAAGGTATCTTAACGATGACTATTGTCAGCTTAGCTATAACCTAGTAGTGAGGAGAAACAAAGGTGGATCTGAATGTAATAAACGTTCCTTCTAAATCTTTTGAAAAGTGATTGTATTTTCTATTTTTTTTATAAAGGTTGTAACTTGTAATTTGTGATCTGTATGAACTTTTCATGTTTCAAAATATTTAATAAAGGAATAATGTTGCATTTATTTTTTGGTGCCTTTACTTTTGTGTTTGTTTTGCTAATTCTGTTAATGGCTGTAAATATTTGGCGAAGTGATTCTATTTCATAGGTGTGTCTTATTTTATATTCTTTATTGTGAAGTGGATGTTGGTATTGAACCTCGAGTGTAAAATTAAAGAGGTTCTTAATTGGTGTTTTATTTTTCCTTAGTGCTTTAAATGAGGCTATTGTATCCAATGATGCTTTGTCTTATAATCCTAATATTTTTCTTATAGGTCTCCACTTCTTAAGAAATCTTGGATTCATGATTTGAGAGTTCTTACCTGTCTTTGTTCGTTGGTTACTACTTCCAAAGGAAAGCTTAAGCTAATGCATTAAATGCCAGGGTTGCTAAAACCTAAGGGAAGTTTAAGCTCATATGTTGGATGCTCTTACTTGCTTCCAAGGAACGAGGCCATCACTTCTTGGGGGAAGCTTAAGCTCATTTGTTGGATGCTTTTACCCATTTCCATGGAACAGGGCTGCCACTTCTTAGAGGAAGTCTAAGCTTGTTTGTTAAATACTTTTACCCATCTCCATGGAACAAGGCCGCCACTTCCTAGAGAAAGCTTAAGCTTATTTGTTGGATGCTTTTACCCTTCTCTGTGGAACCGAGCTGCCACTTCCTAAGAAAAGCTTAAGCTTATTTATTGGATGCTTTTACCTGTCTTTATAGAATAAAGCCGCCACTTCCTAAGTTTAGGCTCGATGGCCCTTATTGAGGAAGTGTTTAGTATTTTTTGAGTTTTGATATATTCCAGGGAGTTGGGATCGAATTTCTAGCCTTGTCTTGTAGAATGAAAAAGCCTTTGTCTAACTTTTTTAGGACTTTGTAAGGCCCTTCCTATGTCTCGACCAATTTGCCTATATTTTGTTTCTTGTTGATGTCAAGTGCTTCCTATAGAACTAGGTGGCCTTCGTTTATTTCCCTTATTCTGATCTTTTTCTTATATTACTTTTGCATTTTTGTTTTATGTATTGCTGTGTGGGTGGTTTTGATATCTCGTGCTTCACCTATCAAATCCTTTGCTATAGTTAGAGTGTTGGAGATGGTGCTTACTTGCCATTTTGATTTATAATAAATATTTTAATATAAATCGTTAATACTTAATCATATGGTACTAACCTTGTTACATTTATAGACATTATAAATTTAAAGGAGTTTATATTTGATTCAAAAAAGTTTAGGTTAACGCTAAGATATTAGTATTCTAAAAAGAAGAACCTTGTCGAAAATAGGACAAAGACCCGAGAATATTATAGTAATGACATAGTTGTAAGGATTTACAAATGGTTCTAAGAAATATCATTACGCAATATGTTCTCAAAAACATCATTTCTCATCTATGGCTGCCGACATAGGTCGATCGGTATTTCTTCTGAATCATTGTATGTCTATATCTAGATTTTCCATATAGTTAGTCTTAGTAGACCATGAGCTTAGCTGAAGCTCATGTATGCATGTAATTATTCAGTGAGGATTGGGTATTGAATAGACTTATAAGGACCTCCAATAGATATCCTATAGAGCTGTCAATAGAGGGTCTTTTCAAGTTAGGTAGTATTAATGGTTCATTGACTTGAGCGCCATAGTGGGCTTGTAGGTGATTCACCATGCTTTGATTCTACGCATTTCAGAGACCTTTTATAATTTGACCTCTAGGTGATGATGGGTATGGTCCAATGCTTATGGAGTCTGGTGTGTATAGATATGGGATCCGTTAGTCTATATGGGTGAGTTCTATATCCTGATACTTCGAGATTATATTTTAGAAAGTCTTATTGCCATAAGCATTAAACCTTAGAAAAGAGTTTTTTGTAAGGTTAAATAATATTGCAAAAGATTTTATGGATATTGTTTATAAAAATATAAATCTAGAGATAAGGCCATGGTCGAGCACATATAGATTTAATGGTGATAATCTATATCTCAGCTCTTTCAAAATATAGGTGACAGAAAGATTGTATAGATATGATTAATCTTATCTTGTATGGTTTAACATGTCATTCTGTAATATCCATAATATGTGTATGAGACATTATTTATGGACTTGCGAAAGAGTTTTGTAAGATAACGGGTGTGAACGAGGTTAAACATTATTAGAAATGGATAAAAGATTATTTAATAGTCAAATAATGTATCCTGTCCTCGATATCTACTGATATTTAGTGTGAGCATGTAAATATGAATTCTGCAAGTTGTATTATGTTCCATCTAAAAAATATTGTTTGATATATCCAAAATACAAGATGAGAATAAATGCAAAGGAAAGTGTTTTCATTACAGTGAGGTTAGACACTGTAAACGTTGCCGTCCAAAGTACTTCTTCATAAATAAGATAAATCCTTTAGGTGTTTGTTTACTAAATATTGACATTTCTTTAGCATTTGATATCAGTAATGAGTGGGTATTAGATACCATATTCATCTCGTATTTACAATTTGTTGTATGATTTAAGCAGTGCTAGAAAGCAATGAAAAAGAGACATACAATTTCGCATATGAAATAGAGATTTCCTAAACGATAAAGCTATTGAAACTTTTCAATTACTTTTCTCTTATGGCAAAAGTATTAAGTTATATATCTATTATTTTGTGCCAAACATTATTAGATAGATAATATCCCTTCCTGTGTTAGAAATTAAAGGTTATCATGTACATAGAAGGATTGTTTCTTATGTTTATATGATGTTAATGATGTCTCGTTAGCTAAGTGTCAGTTGATGAATGACTGTTATAATTAAGATACAATAAAAAATGTCTTGAGTGCATAGGTGAATAAAACAAGTAGTAGTTCAAAAACTTTAAATAGAAAGAAATTGTGGCAAATGAGATTAAGTTATATAGGTATGAGACGTTTGACCCATTTGGTTAAAGAATGGTCAAATACTTGATCTTATCATAGAACCCTATCCTGTTTGTGAATTTTGTATTCAAGTGAATATGACTAAATCTCTTTTTGTTGATATTAGACACTGGGCCACTAATTTATTAGAACTAGTATATAGTGATATATGTGGTCCAATAAATCACACTGCTACGAATGATTTCGATATTTTGTTATCTTTGTTGATGATTTATCATGATACAGATACGTGTTTCTGATGAAACACAATTTAGAAACTTTTGAAATGTTCAAAGAGTTTTGACTTAAGGTAGAGAAACAAACTGGTATGTATATCAAACTCCTTCAATTAGATCAAAGCGGTGAATACATGAGTAGTGAATTTGCAAATTATTTAAAGAAGAATGAGATTCTCTCTTAGTATAGTCCTTCAGGTACTTTTCAACATAATAGTGTTTCGGAGAGGAGGAATCGAACTTTATTAGATATGGTCTAATTGATAATGTGTTTCACTAATCTTTCAAAATATCTATGCAGTTATGCTTTAGAAACCACTGCTCACTTATTTAACAGAGTTCCATCAAGAGACACTCTTATTACTCTGTTTGAGATATAGACTGGGAGGAAATGAAGTCTTAAGTATATTAATTTTTGAGATTGTCTTACTTATGTAAAAGTTACATAACAGGATAAACTTGCGCCTAAGGGGTACAAGTATCGATTCATTCAATTTTCTAAATACTTTATGAGATATAAGTTCTATGATCTAGAGGAATGAAACGTTTGTTGCACGGAATACCAATTTTCTAGATTTATCATGAATCGTGGGGATTGTGAAAGGATTAAACTTGATGAAGTCAATCCAGAAATTGATGAACCGATGATGGAAATTCAGGCTTAATTGAGTAAAATACCATTGACACACCTCCTACGTAGGTTGGAAAGAATGTCAGGGCCACCTATAAGTTATTGTAGGATAATTAAAGATGCCCTTGAAGTTTTCTTAGTTGAATAAATAGATCCTTTGACCTATAGAGAGGTGATGTTGGACATCGATTCAAGAAAATGGCAAGAAGCTATGAAATACAAAATTTACTCTATGCATGTCAATCAAGTTTGGGACTTGGTTAAGTTTTTTTGAAGGAATAGTTCTATTTGGTTGTAAATGGGTTACAAGTGAAAGCATGGGCCCAATGGAGAGGTAGAGACCTTTAAACCAACTGGTGGCAAAAGGTTATAATCAGTAATTTAGAATTAATTATGAGGAAACTATTTCATTAGTAGCTATGTATAAGTCGATTCAAATTCTATTGACTATTATACCATATTATGATTTTTAAATTTGATAGATGGATATAAAGACAGATTTCTTCAATGGAATCTAAAGGAAGAGATATTTATGGAGTAGCCTAAAGGTTTTACATTTAACCTGACTTCTAATCTAGTATGCAAACTGAAGAAATTCATCTATAGATTTAAGCAGGCTTCTCGAAGCTGGAATCTTTATTTTGATGAGGTAATTAGAGAGTTTAATTTCATCAAGAACAAAATGAAATCATATAGGTTCAGAAAACAAAGGATTTGGAAGGATTAATCAAGAGTTATTTAAGTAAGAACTTCTCTATGAAGGATTTGGAAAAGGCTTTTTGTATACTTGGTATAAAACTTTATAGAGATAGAGCTAGGAGGCTAATAGGATTATCCCAATTATAGTACATGGAAAACATTCTTGAAAGGTATAACTTCAGTAACTAGGAGATAGTTAATGTACTTTTAAAACATGGGATTCATCTTTCTAAGAAGATGTATCCTCAATAGGAAGATGAAAATTGTTAGAATGTCTAAACATGTCATATGTATCAATTATAGGATATCTATTGGAGATCTTCATTGAGTCTGTTTAGTATTCAGTCCTTACTAAATATATGTATATCTATACGAGCTTCCACAAAGTTCATGGTTTGCTATGATTAACTATCTAAACTATCCAGATATAGACATACACTGATCTATATTAATTACTTTCACTTGACAGACCATACGCCAGTGAAAATAGATCAAAAACAAATAATTCGAGAACATATTTACACAATGATATTTCTTAGCAACGGTTGCAACTATTTATAATTATGTCATTGCAAGTATATTCTTAGGTCTTTGTTCCATTTCAGACAAGGTTTTAACTATTTAGATCTGATTAAACTCTTTTAAATCAATATAATGTCCAAAATGTTGCAAGCATCTTACCTTAATAAAGTAATTAGCGATTTAATGAAATATTTATTTATTGCATAAATATGAAATTACAATATTCATACAATATTGGGATGGCACATGAGCACTAATCCTAACAACTCTCACTTGCTCTAGTGCCATTTGTAGTGGTATTTAATACCTAACGACTCTACGTGTTTTTCAAACACCTTTAGAGTTAAGGCCTTAGTGAGTGAATCTGCTATATTATTTACAGAATCAACTCTATAAAATATAACATCTTCTCGAGCCAAGATCGCTCTAACAATGTGGTATTTTCTCTCTATATGTTTATATCATTGTTGTGCTCTTGGCCCTTTCACCTGTACAATGGCCTCATTATTGTCGTAATATAATGGGATAGGATCCACTGAACTTGGGACTATATCGAGTTCAGCGATAAACTTCCTGATCCACACTACTTTTGAAGCTGCAATGTATTCTACCTCAGTGGTAGAATCTGCTGTGGATCCCTGTTTAACACTCTTCCAACTTATAACGGCGCCATTGAGAATAAACACACATCTAGATGTAGACTTTCTATCATTCGGATCAGACTGAAAGTCTGAATTAGTGTATCCTCTTACTAATAAGTCATTTTCTCCATATATGAGAAACTTGTCCTTTGTATCGTTAAGGTATTTAAGGATATGTTTAACTGTCATCCAATGACTGTAATCTAGATCAGACTGGCACCGACACATAACACTTACAGCCATACTGTTATCAAGTCTCGTACACAACATGACATACATCAAGCTTCCAACCGCTGATGCATAAGGAATGTTAGACATTCTAACCCTTTCATCTTCCTTCTTAGGACACATCTTCCTCGAAAAATGAATGCCATGTCAAAAAGGTACATATATTATCTTACAGTTACTAAAATTGTACCTTTCTAAGACACTATCAATGTACAAAGATTGGGAGAGTTCTATCAACCTCCTAACTTTATCTCTATAAAGCTTTATACCCAATATATAGGACGCCTCTCCCAAATCTTTCATGGAGAAATTCTTACTTATATGACTTTTTACTGACTGCAACATATCGATATCATTCCCAATGATTAGTATGTCGTCCACATAAAGAATTAAGAAGACAATCATGCTCCCACTAACCTTTTTATACATACATGCCTCATCTTCATTTTTTATGAAACTAGACCCTCTGATTACCTAATCAAAACGAAGATTTTAGCTTTAGGAATCATGTTTAAGTTCATAAATAGACTCCTTCAGTTTGCATACAAGACCAAAATTAAGGCTAGATGCAAAACCTTCAGGCTGTTCCATGAATATCTCTTTCTCGAGATATCCATTCAGAAACGCCGTCTTACATCCATCTGCCAAATTTCAAAGTCATAATATACAGTAATTGCTAATAAAATCTTTATTGACTTAAGCATCGCAAATGGTACAAAGGTTTTCTCAAGATCGATCCTTGATCGTTGAGTATAACCTTTTCCTACCAGATGAGCCTTGAAGGTTTGTACCTTCACATCAGACCCACGCTTTTTCTTGTAAACCCATTTATATCCGATAGGAACTATTTTTTCGGGAAGCTCAACCAAGTCCCAGACTTGGTTTTGATGCATAAAGTCAATTTTGAATTTCATGGCATCTTGCTATTCTCCCAAATCAATATCTAATATTGCCTCTCTGTAGGTTAAAGGATCATTTTCTTTTACTAAAAAAATCTCAGAGGTACCTTCAGATATCATACCATACCTTTGAGGTTACCTCGATATCCTTTGTGACCTATGTAGAGGGTATGTAAAAGGTAATTTGCTCGATTAAGCCTGTGATTTCATTTATGGCTCATTCTGTTTGACTTCATCAAGTTCAATTTTCCTATAATTCCCATGATCCATGAGAAACTATTTCTCTAGGAAAGTGGCATTCCGAGCAACGAATACATTTTGTCCCTCAGGATCATAGAACTGGTATCCTATTGAGTTCATGGGATAACCAATGAACTGATATTTATACCCTTTGGATGCAAGTTTATCCTGTTGTGTAATTTTTACATAAATAAGACAACCCCAAATCTTAAAATATTTAAGGTTTGGATTCCTTCCAGTCCATATCTTATAAGGAGTGGAGGGAATGGCTTTAGATGGAACTCTGTTCAATACATGAGCAGCAGTATATAGAGCATAGCCCTAAAGATATTCAAGGAGATCAGTGAAGCTCATCATCGATTGGACCATATCTAATAAAGTTTGATTCCTTCTCTCCAAAATACTATTGTGTTGCAGAGTAGCTGAAGGATTATACTGAGTAAGAATTTCATTCTCCTTTAAATAATTTAAAAATTCACTGTCGATGTATTCTTTGTCTCGATTTGATTAAAGGCATTTAACATATATACTGGTTTGTTTCTCTACTTCAAGTCTAAATTCCTTAAAAATTTTAAAGGTTTCAAACTTGTGTCTCATAAGAAACACATAACTATATTGTGACAAATCATCGATGAAAGTTACGAAGTATTGAAATCCACTCATAGCAGCGTGATTCATTAGACCACATACATCACTATGTATCAGTTCCAATAAAGTAGTGGCACGATGTCCAACACTAGTAAAAAGAGATTTAGTCATTTTTTCTTAAATACATGATTCACAAACTAAATAATTTTTTATAGTTAAATTAGGTATTTGACCATTCTTAACTAGACAGGATATGCATCTAACAGCTATATGACCCAATCTCATATGCCACAATTCTGTTTCATTTAAAGTTCTCGAACTACTTGCTGTGTTTACCTGTACATTCATGACATTTTGTGTTGTATTCAAAACATAGTGACCATTAATTAACTGACAATCAGCTATCAAAATATTATGCATATCATATAAATATAAGGAATGATTCCGTATATACATATGATAACCCTCCCTATCAAGTACAGGAATGGATACTATTTATCTTAAAATATAGGGTACAAAAATATAATTATACAACACTATAGTTCTATTATATAACATATGTAAAGCAAAAAGTCCCACAGCCTCGATCTGAAGGAAATCTATATTTCCAACAAGAAGCTGAATCTCTCTCAGCTGTAATAGTCTAACTTCCCTTAAACTCTGTAACATATTGCAGATGTGAAAAGGAGAAGAAGTATCCAATACCCAGTCAGAATTAACATCATATGCTAAAGAAATGTCAATAATAGGTAAACATATACCTAAGGAAGTCTTCTTTACTGAAGTAAGGTATTTCTGGCAATTTCTCTTCTAGTTTCCTTATTCGCCAAAATGGAAACACTTTTCTTTATTTTTCTTTTGTGGTTTAGATATGGGTCAACTTTGAGGACTAATCTTAGGTGTTTGCCTCACCCTCTTTTTCTTCTTTCCTTTAGGCTTCCCAAAAACCCTTAGAGTAAAAGATGAAGCACCCTAAACAAAGAGAGACGATTCCACCTTTATATCCTCTTCTACTATCTTTAACATATTATGAAGTTTAGCATAAGACGGGGTCATTGCTTACATATTATAATTCATTATAAGCATGAAAGACCCCAGAAGCGACTTGAGAATCAAACTATTCCCTAATTATTTATTCAACATAATGTCCATCATCTCCAACCTCTCAATTATAGAAATCATATTGAGAACATGGGAACTGACTAGACTGCCCTTAGAAAGTTTACATTGAAAAAGTGATATAACAACCATATATGCCTAAACCTGAGGACGATCGCTAAACAGCTCCTTCAGATTTAGTAAAATGCAAAAAGCATCACCCATATGAGCACACTCTCTCTGTAAACCTATAGACATAGAGGCAATGACGTAATATTTAACTTTCAAATCATCATCTAATTTCTTATAAGTCACTCATTCCTCTGAGGTGGCTTCATCAGAAATTCTTGTAGGCATATGCTGATTTATCATATATCCAAGTTTTTCAGAATCGAGAACAATTCTCAGATTCATCAACTAGTCTTTATAGATTTCTACGCCTTTAAGTTTATTCGCATCTAATATGCATGCCAACAAATTAGATGATGTCATTTTATCTTCACAAGAGAAAATGAAAGATGTTAGCAAAAAATAAATATTTCAATCGCTAAGTTTCATTTTAGATTAAAGATATAATCAAATTATAAAATTTTTAAATCTAAAAAAACCTCCCACTGTTTTATATAATCCCCTAAATCTCTTAAAAAGAAAAACGACAATTTAAACTCTTTAAATTGTATAGCAGGAAGTAGACCCCATTGGCATTTTACTCCAGCCTCACACTTTAGCAATATTGACCATTGTAAAATCCAAAAAGTAGACAACTCTTGTCAATTGCATCTCATGTAACACTTATCAGTGATACTAAATACATCTTATCCTCACGCTTTAACAATATTGGATAAGTATATATCAGATTAACTTATGAATAATCAAATATATGTTACTGATACTATCCTCATACTTTAGCAATATTGGGCAATACGTTCGCATATATTTGCCTCATCTCATGTTTAACCAGCATAGTTAAAAATACACCGACCAAACCCTCAAGCTTTAGAAATATTGAAAAAGACTGATATGACCTGACTAATACCGTATTGAAAAGACGAATCAATGTGTAACATTATCTCATAATGGTACACAATTAAATCTGATTAAGAGAGTTTACTTAATTCTATCCATATCTTATGAGACCGTGATTCTTAATCACTCATTTGTTTTGTGCAAACACAACTAACCCTTACCAGTAGGGCTCCCATTGTAGTTACCAGCACAAACAAATGGCCCATAATATTTATCACATTTATAACAAATATAAATTGCAAAAAAATAAACCATTTATTTTTAAACTCTTAAGAATAAATATTTGGAGTAATCGGCATAATTAAATTATGCCACGTACACGCCAAATATAAGCACAAAACACAGCGCTCTGATACCAATTTTATAGTGCACTATTTGCTACGAGTGAACGTGTGCAGTTTAAACAATTTAAAAATGGCATGTCTTACATGTAATATTACACAGCAGAATAAATAAACACACATTACAATCTCATTATTCTAATGAGATTAAGAGATTCACCCTCGAAGCGTGCTTTGAATAATTCTAGTCGGAGATGTGGTGGGCTTCCTCAAGCTAGAATGGTAACTTTCATTTTTGAAATATTTGAAGCAATTCTTTGCTTTTATTATTTTTGTCTCTCAGACCTGAGTTTCAAAGTTAACACTTAACTTTGTAAAAATGGAAGCAATTTTCTTTTCTTATCACTTCTCGATGATTCATCATATATATATATATATAGGCAACAATTGCCTAGCAATTAACCAATGGGGGAAGATTAATTTGACAAATGAACAAGCATGATAATGCTTTCAAAATGCTTCGTCATGTACTTGTTCTGTTGGCCATTTGAGAAAGAATTTAGTGGCAAATAATCTACACAAAACCACTAACTCTTGCTTCTAAAGCTTTAATATATTGCTTCTACATATTAAAACTAATGCATGACAAAGTATGCTTCAATTTGTAAAATTGAATGGCCGAATCGAAGGTAAAAAGGTGGCATTTTGACTTATAGAATTATACCATCTATTATTTAACATTAAAAAAATATTTGAAATGGCCAAGACATGCATTATAGATTTGCATGTAAATTGAATTTTCCATTAGCCGAATGTAAACAAGATAAGTGCCAAATAAATAAATGCCACCTAATGCAAATCAAAATACTATTACTCAAATGGCAATTTTTTTTCAAAAACAAAATTTTATTGGTCGAAATTAAATTAATTTAAATAAAATAATAATTATTTTATTTAAATAGTAGTTATATCTACCAATGCTCAATTTAGTACCCATATAAATTATTGACATAATTTAATACATACACTAGGTAGATAAAAGTGTCAAGTTTCATTTGGCACAATTTTAGGTTTAACACTTAAACTTTAACTGCTCCCCAAGAGACTCTGAAATAAATAAGTGGCTAATTAATTTAATTTAAACAAAATAACAATTTTTTTATTTAAATGGTAGCTATATCTACCAATGCTCAATTTAGTACCCATACAAATTATTAGCATAATTTGAGACATACATTAGGTAGATAAAAGTGTCAAGTCTCACTTGACACAATTTTAGGTTTAACACTTAAACCTTAACTACTCCTTGAGAGACCCTAAAAGAAATTCATATTTTTTGAAAACTTCCTGGTCAAACAATTTGATTTGGTGCACTACCCACATGCTCAACGAGTACACTTCATATAGTGAGACTTCCTAGGTTCACACCCATTTTATCTCACAAAATATTTTTGTAAGTCCATAACTGATGCCCCACACAAATGTTATAAATAATATAAAATGGAAAGTTAAACCATACAAGTTGAGATTAATCCATATTCATACAATCCCTCCATCATTAATATCTTGGAAGAGTAGAGACATAGATCAACACCATCAAGTCCCCTATTACTCAACCATAAATTTATCTCTTTTGATTCGTATTCTAATAAACAATATACACAAATTTCTTTGCGATATTATTTATACCACAGAAAACTATTTCCTGGGTTAAATGCTTATGGCTATAAGAATTTCTAGAATACAACCTTAAAGCATCTGGATATTTAACTCACCTATATGAGCTGACAAATTTTATATATACCCTCACCGAACTCCATGAGCATCGGACCATACCCAATGACATGCAGCGGTCAGACCATGAAAGGTCTTTGATATGTGTGTAACCTAAATATGGTAGATCACTCATAAGCCCACCGTGATGCTCAGGTTAAGAGACTACGAATACTACTCAACTCGATAAGACTCTCTACTGACAGATTTATGGGATATCTATTGGAGATCTTCATTGAGTCTGTTTATTATTCAGTCTTTACTAAATACATTTATATTTATATGAGCTTCCACTAAGCTCATGGTTTGCTATTAACTATCTAAACTATCCAAATATTGATATACACGGATCTATATTAATCAGTTCCACTCGACAGACCATACGTCAATGGAAATAGATCAGGAATAAATAATTTGAGAATATATTTACACAATGATATTTCCTAGCAACGTTTGCAACTATTTGTAACTATGTCATTGCAAGTATATTCCCAGGTCTTTGTTCCATTTTAGACAATGTTCTAACTATTTAGATCTGATCTGAACTTTTTCAAATTAATACAATGTCTGAAATGTTACAAGCATCTTACCTTAATAAAGTAATTAGCAATTTACTGAAATATTTATTTATTGCATAAATATGAAATTATAATATTGGGATGGCACATGAGCACAAATTCTAACATTATATATCATCGAGAATGACACTAGAGTAAGTGGAAGTTGTTGTAGATGGTGCTTACATGCCATTCTATTTTGCAGTAAATATTTCATTATAAATTATTAATACTTAATCATGTGGTACTAAGCTTATTATATTTACATGCATTATAGTTTTAAAGGAGATTAGATCTGAACTAAAAGAGTTTAGATCAGTCTAAAATAAAACAAAGACCCGGGAATATTATAGTAATGACATAGTTGTAAGGAATTGTAAATGGTGCTAAAAAAATATCTTTGTGCAATATATTCTTAAAAATATCGTTTCTGGTCTATGGTTGTTGACATGGTCAATCGTATTACTTCTAGATCTATTTATGTCTATATCTAGATTGTCTAGAAGGTTAGTCTTAGCAGACCATGAGTTTAGCAGAAGCTCATGTAGGCATGCAGGTATTCAGTGAGGAATAGGTACTGAATAAACTCACGAGGACCTCTAATAGACATCTCATAAAACAGTCAATAAAGGGTTTTCTCGAGTTAAGTAGTATTCATGATCTTTTGACACGAGCACCATGATGGACTTGTGAGTGATCTACTATGCTTTGATTCCATGCATTTTAGATACGTTTAATGATCTGACCTCTGGTATTGTTCGGTATGGTTCGATGCTCATAGAGATCAGTGTGCATAGATATGGGATCCATCAACTCATATAGGTGAGTTATATCCTGATGCCCCGATATTATATTTTAAGAAGTCTTGTGACTACAAGTATTAAAGCCTAAAAAAGAGTTTTTTGTAGGGTTAAACAATATCGTAAAAGAGTTTGCAGATATTATTTATGAAAATACAAATCTATAGATAAGTTCACGATCTAGTACATAGAGATTTGGCGATGATGATCTATATCTCTACTATTCTAGGATATAGGTGACATAAGAATTATACGGATATAGTTGGCCTCAGCTTTTATAATTTAATGCACTATTCTGTAATATTCGTAACATTTATGTAGGGCATCATTCACAGACTTACGAAAGAATCTCCTAAGATAAATAGGTATTAACCTAAGGATTCTTACAATATGAAGTGTACATGTTGAGTAATGGGGCAGCGGATCGGGTCAAACGGTTCAATCTAGAAATTTTTTTAAAAATAGAATTTATTTCAAGATCTCTCAAAAATACACTTATCAAGATTTAAGTGTTAAACATACATTTTATTAGTAAAGTAGTTAACTAAAAAAATATTAACAATTGGCATGCATGGCAACATATATAGTTGATAAGTGGCATTAAAGGTTGTTTAATGTAAGACACTTGGCTAAATGCATAGCTTGTTACTAGTTCAAATGTTGACAAGGGTCAAACATTCAATGGTTAAGGAAAATAAACTTTGTAAAAGTTACAAACAGGTCCTCGTTTCGGCTAGTTATAAGCAAAAGCTTACAAAAGTTGCATTTAACCTTTATGGTACATTTTAGCCAAATGTGAGACACCAAGTGCTAGTGTTACATGAAAAGCATTCTACTGGAATTCAATTCAACCATTCTAGCTCTGTAATCCCATTGAATTATTATAAACTAGAATTAATCAACAAAATTATTACAGGCGAGCTTTGGAAGCTTGATTTTTCACTGAATTGCTTCAAGGGTAATTTTTCTGGATTCTCATACTGTTGTGATTTAGTTTTGTATGTGTTTGTTGATTAATTAGCGGAATATGTTGGACATGTATTTTGAAATTAATCAATATGTACACAATCACAGCATGCACCCTTAATTTGCACTAACATAGGGCGTCATCGTTTAGTGTGAGTTGCGCAATATTCATTCTAAGTGTGGGGATGAATGCTTATATAGTAAGTACTATTTTAGTTTTGCATACTAGTGAGTATGGTAAGGTTCTAGTTGATTTGTTTTTGTGGTCCTGTAAGCCTAGAGTACTCATAGAAGTTACTCGAGCCATTTTTCTTTTTTTCGCTCTAGACACTTCCATAGCATGGTGAAGTTGTTCGATTTGTGACTTCGGATTGTTTGTTCCCTTGAGGATAGTTGTGAGAGGAAAAATGTTGCTGGATCTTGAATTTGTTGCAAAAGGATGTGACTATGGTGTTATGAACTGTTTACCATTGTCCAAGACTAATACTTGAGGCATTCCATATGTTGTTATTATGTTCTGCTATGCAAATCTCTTTACTTCCACTCATATGAGTTGCTATAAGCTTCTGCTTCCACTTAATTAGTGAAATTGTCTGTGGCTAGAAGGACATAAGTTTTCTCCTACATATGGTGGTAGGAGTTCTACTATATCCATTTGTAATTGGATGAAAGACCAAGGACTAGAAATAGTGTTCAGGTTTTTTTTTTTTTGGTTGGTGGATAAGTGTGGCATGTTTTTGGCATTTTTTGCATTTTTTTTTCACATATGACAAGGCGTCTCTTTTGGTCGAAGGCAAAAAATATCCTTGCCATATAGATTTTTGTATGAGGATGTCTCCATTTGAGTGCTTCTCATAGATTCCTTTGTGAACTTCTTCAAGTATTTTCTTTTCATCTTCTATGGCTACATACCTTATGTAGGTTTTGAAGAAGAATCTTTGATAGAGATGATTATCTATGACTATGAACCTCTTAGCTAAACTTTATATGCTTCTTGCTTTCTTCCTGTCTTGGGTGAGCAGTGTAGAAAGCATTAATGGTTCTTTTAGATAGTCTTTAAGGCACTGAAGAGCTTCTATTTATTTTAGTCCCTAATTATTCCCCTTTTTATCCTTTAGTGCTTGGAAGAACAGTTTACATTTGTCTAACTTTTGTGAGATAAATTGATTTAAGGATGTGATTCTTCCAGTTAAGGTTTGGATTTCCTCAGGTGTGTGCAAGATTTTGAAGTTTCTTAAGACTTGGACTTATGCAGAGTCTCTTTGATTCTTCGAACACTAATGATATACCCTAAGAAAGTTCCAAACAATATCCCAAAAGTGAATTTAGAGGGGTTTAGACCTATCTTGTATTTTTGTAAGACATTAAAAACCAGCTAGAGATCTGTAATGTGATCTGCCTTTTTGCCTTTAACAATAGTGTAGTTGATGTATGCTTCTACTGTTTTCTCAATTAATTTTTCAAAAACTTTTACTACTAGTCTTTGGAAACTTGTTCCTTACTTTTCAATACATATACCTATAGCTTCCTAGAATAATCATCCATGAACATAAAGAAGTACCTTACGCTACCATGAGTGACTGATTGTGTTAGTCCCCAAAGATCCGAGTATATATAATCAAGAGTACCATTTATTTTGTACTCTCAAGTACTAAACCTTACCCTATGTGCTTTTTCAAGCACACAATGCTCATAAAACTCTAATAGTTAGAACTTATCCTCTCAAAATGCATTTTAATCATATAACTCTTTTATGTTCCTTTAACCTAGGTGAGCTTACCTTAAATGCCATAACTAGGTTTGCATATTATCATTATTTATAGAGAATGATGTAAAATCACTCACTGTCTCACCTCTCAGCACATACACACCATTGTGCCTATCTCTTTTCATCACAACCATGAAATCTTTCAATCTTCTTAGAATCCTTTTTTTAGCTAGGATGGAATACCTATTCTGGTCTAACATACCTAGTGAAATTAATTTTCTTTTGAGGTCAAGAACATACCTCTAATAACTTCTTATTTTTCCATCATATAGCCTAAGTGATAAACGTGTTTTATACATTATATTATATCTCTTTAACTGATAATTGCTTCATTTAAATAAGAATATATGGCTTTTATGTGTATTAATTTTTTTTATAGGTTCAAGTTAATAGAGCTATTTGGAATGAAAATTCAAAGAAAACAAGCAAAAAAAATCAAATATGCTACAGTGTCGATAAACAGTAACCTACTACATTGCTAATAAATAGTATTTTGCTACAGTGCTCTGCTCCTAGGCGCCAAATCGGGCAGAATGCTTAAGGCCTGAACGCCACCACCTATTTTATTAGCCATATTCTTATCCTAATTTAAAGCCTATAAATACTACCTTTTATTCACGTCTCACATTATTAAATGGGAGCACGAAATAGAGAGAGAATTGAGAGTTTTTAGTGAGAGAAACACCATTGAAGTTTGGATTGAGGGAGATTATTGAAGATTGAAGGCTTTCAAAGGTTCTCAAACTAGTTCCTTTTTTTCTCTTTAACTCTTTTACATTTAATTCAAGTTTATGATTATGATTTATGTTATTTTGAGCATGAGTACTATTGTGAATATTTGGATTGATATATTTGTGCTTTTTCTTATGGATTGCTAGATTATATGTTCTAGGACTTGATGAAACTCTATTGAACAAAATGTGTTGATGTTGTTATATGATTAATGACTAGTTTATGTTATTCATTTATGCTTTTTTATGTACTTAATGCTTCTAATTACATTGAAAAATAAATTAGATGATTTAAACAAATTGGGTTTGCACTTGGGAGAGTCTAACCTATATGTTGGTTATAAAAAGTATAGCTTTGAGTTTGTTGAGTTGGAAGACTAATGAACTTAGGGTAGTCATATAAGGGTAGCTTAATGCATGTATGTATAACGGGTTACATAAGGATATCAACCTAATTGTATATGCATAGGGTCTCATTCGATACTTGGGAGAGGTAATGAGACTAATCGTACACCCTTGGCTAGTGAATGCATAAAATTGGTTATTAGTCACTAATGATAAAGAGCATAGAAACAATAGAGGAAAATCAAGTCTTTAGAACCCATTTCCATAGAACTCTCATATATTTAATTTACCAAGTTATTTAGGTTTAAGCATTTTTAATTCTATGATTCAATTTATCATTTAGATTAGCCCAGATAAAGTTAGGTTGTCAACATCACAGTACTTAGCATCAATTTAGAACACAATTCTTGTGAGAATGATACTCATTCATCACTTTATTACTTGCTCACGACCCACTTGTAGTTACAATTCACATGTGTATAATTTTGCTAACACTAAGCTTAACAATAAACAATTCCCATCACTTGACAAGCCATGTCATTCCCTATTAATACTTTATCACCATTAATGAACTAAAAATTAGCAAATAATGACTCATTTGTGCGCATGTTAAACGTACAACTAGAATCTAAACTAAGAGTATTTGGCTATTTATTTATTTATTTTTATCATATATAGGTTTACTAACCAATGCGTGAAGATTCTGAAAGAAATAGTCACAAAATGGCAAAAATTGAACGGGTCAATAACATTGAGACAAAGCCACATGGGTGGATGCCTCGGTGTTCATGGTAAAAAGAGGAGCATCTTAGCGCCCAATCATGTTACATCGGTAGATCATTTCTAGGCTTGAGCGCTATGATGCCTAACTCCCAGCACCGCGATGCTCGTGAGATAAAAGAAACCCTTTTTTAGGCCTATTTCTACATGGATTTGAAGTCCATATCCCTAGAGTAAAAAAGACCTATAAAAGCACTCCTTTTAGAGTCAAAATACACCTAATATCATAGGCAAACTTAGGGCAAAAGAACACATCACAATTATAAGAGATTAAAGCAAATATTTAGAGATTGGACATTAAACTTACGCATCACTTAAGAGAGAGTTAAGTGATCTAAGGCGTGTTATTTTTTAGTTTCTCATCTTCTTTATTCATTATGATCTTGTCCATGATGTTTTCTATTCATACTTTAATACTTTTGGATTTATAATGAACTAAACTCTTTTTATCTAAGGTAAGGCTTTTGAACCTAATACGTATTGACTATTTTAGTTTATAAACTTAATAGATTAAATTGATCCATTCTATCTTGTGTTTACTACTTTTACTTTATCTAGTCAATATATTGAATGATCAAAGAACCCTAATAAACTCAAAAGAGAGATTTATGAGTTTAGCCTATGATAGTTTGATGCACAATTATAGGGTGACAACTATGAGTTCTATGTAGGATAGAAATATACTTAGATGGCATGTATTATATAATTAGACTTGTTATTAATGAATTGCATTTTATTTAAATTACTATATACATATAAGTAATTGTTAGGGTGTAATATAGTCACTCAATCATTGATAGAAGCTTGTGATGAGATTAGAGTCTAGCCAACAATTTATTCTTAAGTGATTAACTAATAGATAAATAAGCTAAATAAAATATTAGGGGATAAGTTGAAACCCTAGTTACTTTTAATTAGTGAATTTAAAACCATTGCTTACTTTTTGATTAAAATTAGATTTAATTTAGTAGAATTAGGTTAATTAAATAAACTTCATATTTTGATTTGTCTAGATAAAAGTTAAAGTAGGATTAATTTTAGTACATAATTAAAAGAAATAGGTTAAATAAGTCCCTATACGATAACGTGCACTTGTACTTAGTTATTATTGCATATATAAATTTGCTATTGGTTTTCTTCTCCGGTATCCTTTATGAAATACCCTTATTTCTTACAGTAATAGCATTTCCTAGGATAGCCTCTGGACTTTAATTTTGAGCCATTCTTTGACTTTCCTTATCTTTGCACAGGCTTTCCTCTTGCAAATAACCTTTTTGCATTACCCTTTATTTTCTTTCTCAATTACATTGAGTTTAATGATGACTTGATATCCTTCATGGTTAAACTCTCTCTATCATAGAGTAACGTATCAACAAAGTGCTCAGAATTATAGGGGAGGAAACTCAATAGGATAATCGTCTTGTTTTCATCCACTATCTTCTCATTAATTATCTCTAAATCGATTATTATCTTGTTAAAGGTATCTATATGATCTTTAATCAGTGTATCCTCTAATATAGACAATTGATAAAGTTTCTTCTTTATATATAAATGATTGGCTAATGACTTTGTCATATAAATATCATCTAACATATTTCAAAGAATAATAGTTGTCTTCTCATTAACAACCTCCCTCAAAATCTCATCGCTCAAGGATAGAACAATTGTACTATGAACCTTATCTTTAATGTCTTTTCTCTTTGCTTCAGATATAAATGACCCTGGATTCTTAACTTTAATAGATGGAGCTACGGTCTCCTTTAGGCCCGAATTTAATCTTTGGCTCACTAGTAACACCATCACTTTAACTTTTTACAGATTAAAGTCATTCTTACCGTTGAATTTCTGTACTTCATACTTGGGTGTGGCCATTATTGATAAACCAAGCTTTGATACTAGATAAAAATGCTTCACATAAGTATGAATATTGCAATAAATAATAGAGAAATTATAGTAGAGAAAGAGATGTAGAAGAAAGAACTCAATAATTTACGTGGTTCGACAATTGCCTACATCTACGGTGGATCAAGATCTATGCTTGTTATTATTGAATCCCTAAGCACTCAAAAAGTATGCTTTTACAAAGATCACAATAGTTATAAAAAAAAATCTCTCTCTAGAAAGGATTATAATAATTGCTCTCTCAATTGTGTCTTATGTTGCTATAATATGTTGTAATATATTCTCAAGGTAAAACTAAAGGTCCTTATATAGTCTATTTAAGTCCTAAGTTAACCCTAATCCGAGTTAGAGTAAAATAGGATATTGAGACAACTTTAGAGTCCTAAAAGGGATAAGTCGTACTTGATTGGTGTGCTATAATAGCTAAGCGCAAGTACACGCTATCGTATCAAGTAATATAGGATTTTAAGTCCAGATATCAATCCCATAGGGACTATGCAATCTAATTCTATAAATCAAGTACTAAAATTATACCTACTTAAATTCTATTCAGAAAATCAAAATCTGAAATTTATGTAACTAATCTAGTTCTCTTAATTAACTAAACAAAAGCAAAAAGTAGAATTCACAAATAAAGATAATCTAGGGTTTTGGCTTATCCCCTAATATTTCATTGGACTCATTAACCACTTAGTTAATCCCTTAATACCAATTGATTGGCTTAGACACTAATCACATCACAAGCCTCTGTCGATGGTTAAGTGACTATATTACGCATTCTAACAATCACCTATATGTCTATGGTAATCAAATCAAAATGTAATTCTTTAAGATCAAGTCTAAATTATACCATACATGCCACCTAGGTATATGTCTATCCTAGATAGAACTCATAGTTGTTACCCTATGATTATACATCATACTATCCTAGGCTAAACACATGAATCCCTCTGTCGAGTTCATCGTGGTTCCTTAATCATTCAAAATATTGATCAGGTATAATGAAAGCATTAAACACAAGATATAATGAATCAATTGAATGTATCAAGTTCATAAACTAAAATTTAACACAATCCAAATCTATACTAGATTCACATAGTTAAACCCTAGATAAACAAATTAACCTATCATAAAACCAAAAGTATCAAACCAATTCATAAAGATCAATAATAACAAGAACATAATAATAAAGAAAGAGTAGAAAAACTAATAAAAGTGACTCCTTGATGTGCTTCTCCTTCAATCTTGACTTGAAGCTTGAATCTTAATCTTGGCTCTTCAATCTTTGGCTTTGATCTTTAATTTTGTGTTGTGAATTCTTTCTCCAAGTTTTTGCCTCTTTTCTCTCTTTTTCTCTCCTCTCCCTTAGGGTTTTTGGCATTCTATTTATAGGAAGTTTTTCTTCAAATTACTGTTCATGTGTTACTGTAGTAAAAATACTGTTCATTGATTACTGTTCGCACGTGGGGTACTGTTCACCTCCACGAGCACCGCGGCACTCAGCTATTGACCTAGGCACTGTGGCGCTCATTTATGGGGCGCTGCGGCATCCAGCCTTGGTGCCCCTTTCGTATTTTGAGCGTAACTTTTTCGTTTTACGTTCGATTTGCCTCTCGTTTATTTTTATGCATCACATTTTCCATTGTGTATCTATTTATGATAAAAAAAAAACCACAATTAAATAGTCAAATATTTGTGATTTAGAGCAAAATAAGAAAAATAGGTATAAATCATACTAATGCTTTTACGCCCCTATCAGTATTACCGTTGCAGCGCCAGCTTTTGGGGGCTGTAGCCTGTGTTAACAGCTTTGAGTGCTGCAGTTCTAATATTTAGGCACTGCGTCTTGGGATGTGAGCATTGCAATGCCACACAATAAGCACCGTGGCCGTGGCCTTCCAATGGAGCGGCGTCCGCCAATTCCTTTGAGCTTTCTAGCTTCTTCTCTCTTCTGCACCTTCACAACATGTTCTTTACTTATTGACTTAACTTTAAAATTTTTCCAAAATGATTTTTAATCATCTTCTCAAATTATCATAACAATACATATGAATTATGGGTTAACTATATAAAATAAATAAATTTGAATTGAAGCTTTATTAATTCTGCCGCGTGTAGAAAATAAAAAGCCTCATCGTGATAATGAGCAAAATAATGATTCTCTTTCTGTACATTCTAGGCAGCAAACACCTTTGACATTGGATAGTACATGTAGTGTTTGCTACAAGTAATAGTAATAATCTCAAGTCCTTTAGCTTCAATGATCTCAAGATTGCCACCAAGGACTTCCGGTCAGATTATCTTTTTAGAGATAGAAGATTTGGGTGTGTTTTCAAATGATGGATTGATGAGAACACTTTAACTCCCACTAAACCAGGAAAAAGAATTGTGGTAGCCATCAAGAGACTTAAAGCAGAAAGTTTTCAAGGTCATAAGGAGTGGCTTGTATGGTATGTGCTAAGGGGATAAAGTTATAATTAAGTTGATTTCCTAGACTTAATCTGGTCTTCCGCGTTGTAGTCCTTCTTTCTCGTTAATTATACAAAAAGACTGAAGGTCAGTTAGACCATGAAAATCTTGTGAACCTTATTGGACATTGTGCATCTGTCGAATCCCAGAACTGACTTCTAGTGCACAAGTTTATGCCAAAATGAATTCTAGAGAATCATTTATTCACAGGTAAGATTTTCTTTTTTAAGTGGACTTAGATTTCAAATTTGCCTCTACTTTACTTTTAACTTCTCAACTCATATTGATATGTTGTTAAATAACCATTCCTTCAATAGTATACAGATTGTCAAAGTTCATACATTTTCAGGCATTAATATTATTGAACATGTCAAACGCAAGATATTTCTCAATTGTCATTTAGCTTAAAGTTAACCCTTTATGAAGTGATACTATATTGAGTTGTTGGTGACCAACATATATATATATATATATACATATATATATATATTTCAGCGCATAACTATAAACCCAAAAAGCAATAGTTTATTAGACAATATAACTTACTAAATGTTCTACTACAAGACATTGAACACATGTATTAATGTAATCTCTTTAATTGTATCACTCTAACTTTTGTTAATTTTCCTTTGATTAGAGTAGCATGCCTTAGAGGAAACTAAATCATAATAGTTTAGATGTATCTATTATTGATACTTTTATTCTGCAGAAGGTGTTGAACTAATTAGTTGGCTACATGAATAAAATTTGGAATTGACATTTCATGGGGATTGTCCTTACACAGTTTAGATGCATTGAGAAATGAGCTTTTCTTCTAGAAATCAACCTTAGGCTATTACCTATGACACCACGTAGTCATCAACTTTAACCTTGACTTGATTCTACTAATTGAAATTTTTACATATTCTAATGCTTTTATAGTTAGTATTTATCTTCCTAACACCCTAAAGCACTTGTGTAAAACTTTTTTCACAAGTAAAGCAAGAATAATAATATCAAACATTCAATAAAAATAATAATCAATCACACAAAGTATAAGAATATAATTGATTTGACAATAACTAGTATTTAGCATCTTAAAACCCTAAACATTTATGTAAAACTTTTCTCACAAGTAAAGTAAGAATAATAATATCAAACACACAATAAAAATAATAATCAATCACACAAAGCATAGGAATATACGTGGTTTGACAATAACTGCCTACTTCTACGATGGATCATAAATCCTCGCTTCTTTTATTAACTAGGTCACATAAAACTCTAGGTCATAAAGACTTAACACAAGATATTTGTAAGGAATACATCAATAAATGAACTCCTAAAGAGTTTATCTAATGTTTTCTTGTGCTTATACTCAGTGCTCAAGCACTCCATAGCACTTTTTTGTGTTTATGCCTAGTGCCTGAACTATCTCAACCCTCTATTCTCTCTCTTGTTGATGTATTGTTAATTTTAATAAATTACAAGGGTTTATACAAGCTTTAAACTCCTTCTAGAAACTATATTTCTTGTTGGAATAGGAGTCCATACAAAAAGAAAGTCCAAAACTAACTCAATCACGTGAAGAAACCTAAAATCTTGAGTTTTTCAAATTAGAAGCCACGGCTCTACTATGATCCCAATCCAGTGTTGCAGTGCTAAGTGTTCTGACTTCGACACTGCTACTCTCACACCTAGAGATTGCCTCTTGTGATTTCATACCTTTTCTCACTTTTGGATCTCTATTTCTGTTCCTTTCCCGTATCTTCAATGCATACTAAGCCTTATTTTTGACTCCCCATTTGTCTCTAACTCAAAATTAAACTCAACCTTGATTTTTAAACACCAAATTTCAATAATCCCATCTTTGATTCAAAATCTCTCTAAGAAGCTTTCCAGGATCTATTTTCTCCTTAACCAACACTTAATTACTTTAGTGTTGATTCCAAATAAGTTTATGCCCAACTTAACTCCTTTAAGGCTTATGACTTCAATCTCTAAAGATTTTGAATGTATCTTTTTCTGAGTAGCCATCATATTATAATTTCTAATGTCGCACTTGACACCATCATAATACCTTCGTGGCTAGATCCTCCTTTACCATATATTCTTTTTTTACCCTTGTCACATTAGTGAGATAATCTCTAATGTTGTCTCTTAGTATGTATCGCTTTAACAAACCTATTTGAGATCCCATAGCATTCTCATTAAGTATATAGTCTCAACTGTGCTTCTCACCCATTAACCTTTTAAACATCTTCTATATTCCTTCTTCAAAAAGCTTTCAAGGATTCTGTAACTTAAAGTCCTATTCACTAACTAATTGTAATACCTTCATCTCTTTTTTTTCCCTTTTTATCCAATTGTTCTTCAATCTCTATTCTTAACCCCTTCCTTGCAATCATAGCCTTATTACACTACTAGGCTATTGATCTTTTCCTTTATTCATTCGTCTTTATGCTTGTGAGACATCATAGTTGAATAACATATACTCGGCAATTGACTTTAATCTAGCTTTGCAATCCAGCTTATGGATCTCAACTTGACTTTGATACAACTAGTTTAAAAATCAACCTTAGCACTATTTCCACTTAGGAATTAGCCTTTACGCTGATACTACTTGTTGGAAAATCGAACCTAAGTTCTTACCTATAATACTACTTAAGCATTAACCTTAGCCTTGACTTGATTCCACTAGTTGTAGTTACGTACCCTAATACCTCCATAGCTGGTATTTAGTACCTTAAAATCCTAAGGCACTTGTGAAAGACTTTTTTCACAACTAAATAAGAATGAAAAAATCAAACACACTATAGAGATAACAATCAATCACATAAGACACAAGAATATACATGATTCAGTAGTAACCATTTAGGTCCACAGTGGATCAGAAATCCTTACTTCATTTATTAACTAGTTCACATAGAACTCTAGGTTACAACGACCTAACAGAATAGATTCTCAAGGAACACATCAATAGACGAGCTCCTAAAGGATCTACTAAATACTTTCTAGTACTTATACCTAGCGCCTAAGTTCTCTATGGCACTCTTCTGTGCTTATGCCTAATTTCAACCACCTATTCTCTCTCTTATTGATGCATTGTTAATTCTAATGAATTACAAGAGTTTATGGAGGCTCTAAACTACTTCTAAAAATCTTTTTTCTTATTGGAATAGGAGTCAACGTAAGAAAAAAGTCCAAAATTAACTGAAACACATGAAGAAGCCTAAAATCACATGTTTTCAAGTGTCGCGGTGCTAGATGTTTTGACTTTAGCATCGTGGTGCTCATACCTAGAGATTACCTCCTCATGCTTTCACGTCTTTCTTTGTTTCTGGCTTTTCATTTATGTCCTTTTCTTATACGTCCAATGTGTACTCGGCCTTATTTTCGATTCCTTATTAGTCTCCAACTCAAAATCAAACACAAATTTAATTTTGAATCACCAAATTCTATACCAATGTCATTTGTCATGACTTAAAAGGCTTCAAACATTCTACTTGATTAGGTAAATATATCAAATCTATACCTATGTTGATTGCTGAACAATTGGAATTACTATATAAAATAAATAACTTTTTACAGGATTTCAATGCAAAGCTTTCAGACTTTGGATTAGTGAGGGAGGTTCCAACTGGGGATAACACTCATGTCTTGACGAGAATTGCAGAAACATGAGGCTCTGCTGCAATAGAGTATATGGCGACAGGTAAAAGAAATATTACATTTCTCCTAAATAGAAGAGTATTAGATGACATGCAATGGGAGGGCATAAAATTATAAGTTTTGGGAGTTGTAGGTCACTTGAACACAAAAAGTGATGTTTACAGCGTTGGCGTGGTGTTGTTGGAGCTAGTATCAAGAAGAGGGGCTCTGAATGAGGAGAGAGGTGATGAAGAAATATTTGTTGAAGACATCATAGGTTTAGATTCTGACTCAGAAAGAGACTTAGATATTTGAAATGGTGAAGTGGAGATAGGTAAGAAAATCTCTCAAAAATTTTCTTTATCATTATTAGAATTACCAGAACTAGAACTCTCCCCCTAAAGAAAATTTTTGGTGATGAAAGGGCTAATCCTTAAAGAATGTGACATTAATGGAAGTGTAATTTTTTCTATTTTGTGGTGAGTAACATATATAACCCTTTTTTTGTTGCAGAATATCCCAAAAAAAATACATTTGATGAATTTATGATCAAGCTTTGAACGATCAAGAGAGTGATTATGAACAAATATTGTGCACTCGAAGACTTTAAGATCAATGCTAGTGAAAAGTATAGTTTCTAGATAAGATTTGATCAAAGTGTCAACAAGAGTTTGATACTAAAGAATTCGGGTTGAAAGACGATTGATTAAATAGGATGTAGTGAAGATAGCATAATACCAAAAATATTTCAAAACATTCGAAGTGAACATAAGACAATGAGCTACATCTAACAAATGATGGTTTTTGCGTTCGACAATTCCATTTTGTTAGTGCAAGAACTCTGATGGATAATTCCCTTATGGGTAAAGTAATCTCCTAAAATGGAATTAAAATACTCTTTACCATTATCAGTGTGTAATATTTAAAGTTTGGCTTGAAATTGTGTAGTTATCATAGCATGAAAATTTTTGAATCTCAGTCTCCATGGACTTGACCAACCATGCCACAACCATAGGATTCTCAACATCCTAGATGGAGAAAGTTAGATCATCTGCATTTGGCATCTTCTTCTCACCAGTAATGTATCCTATTTACCCTCAACCTCTAATAACCATCTGAACAGATGAGAGCATTGTAGAAAATTATTCTCATTTAATTTATGGGTAGTGATTTGAAGGGTAGAAGATTGGGTAGAGTTATCAGAAAAATGGTCGAATGAAATTCTAAAGTTTAGCTTGAAAGTTCCAGTTGAAACTTCTGATCCACTTTCCATTAGAGCCAACTTATACATCACTCTCCCAATTAAATACCATGCTCTGATACCATGATAACAAATAGGGAAGAAAACCCTCTAATTTATTTTTTTATTTCTAACATATTAAAAAGAATATAAGGCAGACCCTTTTTTATATCAAATGTTTAAAAATAAATTGTTAAAAATAAAGTTTAAAAAATAAATAATTCACTAAATCCAAAATGAGCAACCTTATCCTAATAAACAACTAGATCCTAATTAATACAGTTAAAATAATAATAAAAAAATTAAATACAATAAATCAAATAAACAACTAACACTCCAGGTTAACAACCAAGAGAATAGAAGCACAACAAGAAGCCAGAGGAATAGAATAGAAGCACGTGTACACTATCCCTTTGCCTGTCCTCAAAATAAAGTAAAATAAAATAAATCCCAAAAAAACCCAAATACTATCCTCACCCAAAGAGAAATCCCAAACAATGTGATACCTAATTTGAAAGAGGGAAAAGATAAAAAAGATCCGGTTAGAAGCTAAACGGCATCTCAGTGGATGAGCACCACGAAGTTTTTGCTCGTACATAAATCCAAGAAATACAAAATTTTGCGTTCCATTTGTCGTACCTAAAAAATCTAATACATAAGAACTAAGTCTTAACAATATAAAATTTAGTTCCAATCCCCGTATTCCAAAATTCTCATACATAAATGATGAGATAAATTCCAAATGATCAGAACACAACATGACAATTCATTTTAGATGCGGTAATCTTTAGTCAGAACAATTTTTTGAAACTTCGAAGGAGCTACATGTTCTACCAATTTGATAATATAGTAGTTTTTAGTAGGAACAAAACCATAAACATGGAGACAGCAAGATAAAGAGAGAAATGAAGAATATAGTTCTCATAATAGCAAAGAAGATGAGTAGACGACACTGACCATGCGTTCATACACAGGCCACATTACTTATGCCAAATAATTGAGCTATGCATCACTAGCATTATGCTTCAAATTAAGACTTGAGAGTTACAAGCAAAACCAGACCCACAATAATTATGAAACCATTAGACAAATATAGCAACTGAAAATTAGAACCAAGCATCATTAAAAAGTGGTACGGCCATCAGAAGGGTAAAATCAAAATGTGAAATTACTAGGGTTAAATCTAGCTGTGACCATTACGAAAGCCCTTGAAGTGAGCCTTCAATTCAAACAAAAATACCAATAGCAATAGTACCTTGAAAGGTGTAGAGATTAACACGCAGCGGAATACGTAGAGAATACAAGTAATGAAGTAGATTAAAATAATCCAAACAAGAACAACAAGCTAAATTGTAAAGCTAAGAATTGACAATAGAGAAAAGTAGAAATATACCATACCAAGACACAAAATACGTGGTTCAGCAAATTGCTTACGTCCACGGTGGATCAAGGATCCAAGTCTCTCTTATTCTTTGGTTGATTACAAGAGAATTGATCATACAAGATCAAGGAATGATACAATTGAATTTTGGAGCTCTAGGGTTTGTTCTAAAGAGTTTTGAGAGTGTTTCTCATCTCACATAACCCTAGGCATAATGGGGTATTTATATGAAGTCTAAAATACCCAAAAAAAACGGAAAACGAAAAGCCTAAATTTGGAATTTTCAGATTGTGAACAGTGACCGTGAACAGTGCAGCGCCGCGGCATTGAGATCCAGCGCCGCAGCATTGACATGTGAACAGTGCAGCGTCGCGGCATTGACATTCTAGAACCAATGCCGCCGCCAGCGCTTCCAGCGCCGTGGCGCCCACACCCGGGAATTTTTCCCTGTTTTCTTCTGCAATTTTTTCAACTGTTCCATTAGAATTCCACCTCTTCCACACATGCTTCCGGCTCCAAAATAATTCCGACATGTTCCCGAATTTGTTCCAAACATTACCAACATCATAAACATGATTTTGGATCACAAATTCCACAAATCCCCTCCTTGATACAAAATCACTCCAACAACACCAAGAGAGCAACCAAGGATCCATCCTCTACATCACAACCTTAATTGTAAGTTGTGATTCCAGTTAAGTCCATACACAACTTGAACTTAACTGAGGGCAGCGGCTTAGTCAACATATCAGCAGGATTCTCCGACGTCGGAATTTTACACAGACTAATAATGCCACTCTGCACAGTATCCCGAATGAAATGCATCCTAACATCAATGTGTTTCGATCTTTCATGAAACACCTGATGTTTGCTTAGATGTATAGCATTTTGGCTATCACAATGTACTGAAGTATTAACTTCATCCATAGCCAAAAGTTCAGCACATATACCTTTCAACCATATAGCCTCCTTAATTGCTTCTCCTAAGGCTATATACTCGGCTTCGGTAGTTGATAGTGCTACAACATGCTGCAATACTGATTTCCAGCATACGCTACATCCAAACACCGTGAAGATATACCCAGATAAAGACCTTCTATTGTCCAAGTCACCTGCGTAATCTGAGTCCACGTAACCCTTCACCATTTCATCACCTGTGCCAACCCTTCTGAATAGCAAACCATAATGTGACGTTCCCTTTAGATACCTAAGTATCCATTTCACGGCCATCCAATGCTCCTTTCCAGGATTAGCCATGTATCTACTTACAACACTCACCGCTTGTGCTATATCCGGCCTTGTGCAAACCATAGCATACATTATAGAACCAACAGCACTAGTATATGGTACCTTAAGCATATGCAATTTTTCTTCTTCAATTTGTGGTGATTGAGATGCCGACAGTTTGAAATGCATTGCCAATGGAGTCGACACAACTTTGGCATCCCTCATTCTAAACCTGTCAAGAACCTTGAGTATATACCGTTATTGAGACAAGAAAATAACATCACTGCCTCTCACTATATCTATACCTAAAATTCTTTTGGCTGACCCCAAATCTTTCATTTCAAACTCACCACCCAACTGATTTTTCAGCTTATGTATCTCTTCCATATCCTCATATGCAATTAACATATCATCAACATATAGAAGGAGATACATACGCTTACTGTTATTCAATGCTTTGAAGTACACACATCCATCATACTTGCTCCTTGTGAAGCCACAATGCAACATAAAATCATCAAATCTCCTATACCATTGTCTTGGAGATTGCTTCAGCCCATATAAAGACTTCTTTAGCAAACAAGCATAATCTTCTTTGCCCGGTTCTTCAAAACCTTTCGGTTGTGCCATGTATAGTTCTTCTTCAAGTTCACCATGAAGGAAAGCTGTCTTTACATCCATTTGTTCAAGATGTAAATTCAAATTTACGCACATGGATAATAAAATGCGAATTGATGAGTGTTTTACAACAGGAGAAAAGATTTCATGGAAATCAATCCCTTCTTTTTGTGTGAAGCCCTGTGCAACAAGCCTAGCCTTGAACTTTGTAGGCTCAACACCCGGAACCCCCTCCTTAACCTTGTAAACCCATTTACAGCCAACTAACCTCTTGTTCTTTGGTTTCACCACCAATTTCCAGGTATGATTCTTATTAAGAGAAGTGATCTCTTCTTCCATAGCTTGTTGCCATTTAACACAATTTACACTCTTAATAGCTTCAGCATATGATTTTGGTTCATCATATTCTATAGTGTAAGCAGTGTTAAACGCATAAGCTATCAAATCAGCATGTGCATACCTGCTCGGTGGTCGAACAACTCTCCTTTGTCTATCTCTAGCCAACTGGTACTCTTCAAGTTCAGCTTCAGGAGTGCTAGACTGCAATGGTGCTGTTTCAGAGAAATTTTCAGGTTCTTGTTCTTCATGTGCATCATCATTGAAGTGCTGACCTATAGGAATGTCAGGTCTCAAATCATGTTCCACCTCATGACGTTCAGTTTCAGATTCAGAAACTGAACTTGGCACATCTTCAGGCTTCTTCAAAACTGAATCTGAATTGGTTTCCAACAATGTAGATTCATTGAACGTCACATCCCTACTAATGATACTCTTGTGCAGATTAAGATCAGTACACCACACCTTGTATCCCTTAACACCTTCTGGATATCTAATGAATATCCCCTTCAAGGCTCTTGGTTCTAGTTTGCCTTGCTTGATGTGTACAAATGCAGGGCATCCAAATACCCTCAAGTGATCATATTTTGGAGTGCCTCCAGACCATTTCTGTTCTGGTGTCATAAAGCCAATAGCTGAAGAAGGACTTCGGTTTATCAAGTAAGCTGCAGTTACTACCGCCTCCCCCCAAAATGCCTTAGACAATCCGGCATTGGTTAGCATGCACCTTACCCTTTCAAGTAAGGTTCGGTTCATCCTTTCTGCAAGTCCATTCTGTTGTGGTGTGTACCGCACCGTTTTATGCCTTGCAATACCATACTTAGCACAAAACTTATCAAACTCAGTATTACAAAACTCAAGACCATTATCCATCCTAAGTCTTTTGATTTTCTTACCCGTTTGATTCTCCACAAGTGCTTTCCATTTCTGAAATGTTTCAAACACCTGCTCTTTGCTCTTCAACACATAAACCCACAACTTCCTTGAATAATCATCAATGAATGACAGAAAATACCGTGCACCACCATGAGTGACAGCTTGAGCAGGTCCCCAAAGGTCAGAATGTATGTAATCCAAAGTGCCCTTGGTATTGTGTTCACCCGTGTTAAACTTAACTCTATGAGCTTTCCCAAGTACACAATGTTCACAAAACCCCATTGGCTGAATCTTTCCCTTGCCAAATACACCTTGATCATACAACTCTTTAAGGCCTCTCTCACCCAAGTGCCCTAACCTCAAATGCCATAACTTGGTTTGCATATTCTCATTATCAACAGAGAAAGATGCAGAACCAATAACAGCCTCTCCACTCAACACATACAACCCGTGTTTACGCTCACCTCTCATTACAACCATTGAACCCTTAATCACTTTCAATGTACCACTCTCACCCTTGAATGTGCAGCCGGATTGATCAAGCATGCCTAAAGAAATTAAATTTCTTTTAAGATCAGGTACATGCCTCACATCTAACAACTCCCTCACACTCTCATCATGTAGTTTCAGCCTAATATTACCCATCCCAATGACTTGACAAGCCATATTATTGCCCATTAATACCTTACAACCATTAATGGACTGATAGCTAGTGAACAAAGCTTTATTAGGACACATATGGAAAGTACATCCGGAGTCAAGAATCCACTCACCGGTATTCTGCCCATTCGAGGCAACCAATGTTTCTGCAACTTCATAATCTTCTTCATAGACTATAGCTGCATCTGCTTCAGGTCTCTTCCCTTGATACTTAGCTTTCCTTTCCGGACAATCCCTTCTGAAATGGCCTTCTTTCTTGCAGAAGTAACACTTCTTGGATTTGCCCCTTGATTTTGATCTTGAAGAATTTCTCACTTTAGATTCTCTACTCTCAGCTCTCCCCCTCGTAACAAGTACAGCTGCAGAATTTTGTTGTTGTTGTTCTGACTTCTTAACTAACACCTTTGAGTTTAAGGCTGCTCTAACATCCTTCATTGTCAATGACTCCCTTCCATATAGAAGAGTATCAACAAAATGTTCATAGCTTTTAGGAAGTGAACTCAATAACAGAATTGCTTTGTCTTCGTCACTGAATTTGACATCAACCGTCTTCAAATCAATAACAGCCTTGTTGAATGAATCAATGTGTTCATTTAGTGAACCACCTTCAACCAAAGATAACCCAAACAAATTCTTCTTGAGATACAACCGGTTTGCAAGAGACTTAGTCAGATATAACTCATCAAGTCTTTTCCACAAACCAAGTGCTGATTTTTCTGCACCCACTTCCCTCAAAACTTCATCACCCAAACTCAAGATAATTTCACTCCGGGCTTTTCTATTAATGTTTTCAAGATCCATGTCTAACTTAGATGTTGAAGACTTATCACTAGTACTAGAGGGTTCCTCAAGGGCTGATTCTAGTCCTTGACTCTCTAACAAAGCCATCATCTTAAGTTTCCATAAGTTGAAATCATTATGCCCTGTAAATTTCTCTACTTCATGCTTATGTGGTGCCATGTTCAACCAATAACAAACTTAGACAGCCAATAACAGCTCTGATACCAATTTGTAGAGATTAACACGCAGCGGAATACGTAGAGAATACAAGCAATGAAGTAGATTAAAACAATCCAAACAAGAACAACAAGCTAAATTGTAGAGCTAAGAATTGACAATAGAGAAAAGTAGAAATATACCATACCAAGACACAAAATACGTGGTTCAGCAAATTGCTTACGTCCACGGTGGATCAAGGATCCAAGTCTCTTTTATTCTTTGGTTGATTACAAGAGAATTGATCATACAAGATCAAGAAATGATACAATTGAATTTTGGAGCTATAGGGTTTGTTCTAAAGAGTTTTGAGAGTGTTTCTCATCTCACATAACCCTAGGCATAATGGGGTATTTATATGAAGTCTAAAATACCCAAAAAAATGGAAAAGGAAAAGCCTAAATTCGGAATTTTCAGATTGTGAACAGTGAACAGTGACCGTGAACAGTGCAGCGCCGCGGCATTGAGTTCTAGCGCTGCGGCATTGACATTCTGGAATCAATGCCGCCGTCAGCGCTTCCAGCGCCGCGACGCCCACACCCGGAAATTTTTTCCTGTTTTCTTCTGTAATTTTTTCAACTGTTTCATTAGAATTCCACCTCTTCCACACATGCTTCCGGCTCTAAAATAATTTCGACATGTTCCCAAATTTATTCCAAACATTACCAACATCATAAACATGATTTTGGATCACAAATTCCACAAAAGGAATATAAGAAAGTCCTTTAATTCAATAGTTTTGCTCCTGGAAACTAATGATCTTGCCAAAGCTGCCAACAATAATCTTAAAAGTGGTTTCAGAGCTCAAATATTGGCAGCATCCGCTCTTTGGGATAATTTCTTATAGCCTCTTCCAATTCTTCATGGCTACTTCCTTCTCCCCAAACTTCATACATTCCCTTCACGAGAATAAATTGTTATTATTGTGTAAATGAAAATATATATATTTCAAAAATAAAACAAAATAACTCACTTCGATTGGCAATGTTTCGAAAGAAAATCTTCAGAAGGAAGATTGACGAAATGGAAAGGAGAGTCAGGGTGGTGGTATTGGGGGAGTTTCCACTCTAAAGCAGCAGTATTAAGATTATAGTCTCCATAAAGCTCCACTAGACATTCCACTTCTGCTTTTCTGAAGTACAACATCTTTACTTTACCACCTTCTCTTCCTTCTTTCAATTTCAAATGCCCGAAAACCCAAAATCTCCAGAGGCCCGAGGGAGGGTTTATAACTGCAATTGACGCGTCGTCTTTAAAATTTCTCTTCCAATTCCAATTAGTATCTATTTTTTTCTTTTTTTCCAAAATTTCTTTTTCGCGTCTTTTCGAGTTTTTAGTTATTCGTTTCCAAATTCAAATATCTCAGAATAAAATACAAATCCTCAATACACCCAATCTTAAAGCAACAATTTTCATTGCTACAATACGCATCCACATCATTACTTTGAACTCGTTACAGTTACAATTGAAAATTGCTCCCCAATTATTTGAAAAGGCTACGACACTCCCCACTCCGTTACTTCATACGGTAATGTCACGTTTCTCGCCTTGATCTCAACCTTTTTCTTTTTTCTTTTTTTTATTCCGATGATGCTTGGATCTTATATTTTTTTTTTTTTAATTCTGATTATGCCTTAAGTAATTATTAAATAATAAATTTATATAATAAATAATTTTAAAAGTTATAAAAAAAAACTAATAATCTAATAAATATTTAACACACAATTGAAATGAAAATTGAGAAGTCTAATAATCGTTATAATTAAATTAACAAAAATTAACCATATAATATTAGTGTGCAAATACAAAATAACCTTAAAAAATAAATTTTATTTTTCATTTTATTTTTTTTCTCTTCTCTTTCTTCATCTCTCTCTTTACACCCCAAACCAACTCTTTTGATGGCAATTGGCAAGATGGTCGTGGGCAGCTTGCAGAGGGTCAACACACAACCACATTGTAGTCTTATGGTGGGCAACGCACGACCATCTCATACAATTGCGATAAACTTTGCGGAGAGCACACGCGAATTAATTTGATTTGCTATGTCTCTAATCTAGTATTAGTAACCTAACTTATATCACAAAGAAATGTAACCTAAAATAGAGATTGAATCATATATAGAAAAAAAAAATTAGCTATTTGAAGAAAATACTCATTGATTCTCATGATTACCCCAATCTTTTATTAACCACTTACAAGATAAGTAATCTTCTATTGTGCTAATTCCTAAAGATATTGGAGCTAATTAAAAAGAAATAACACTCCTCCAAAAGACTTATAAAATAAATAAATAAACATGAGAGACTCTTAACAATAATAGAGTTATAACATCCACACCATCTTTCAAGACAGCTTGTCCACTTGTTAAAATTCTGAAAAATCGGTAATAAAATTATAACATTCCTCCCAAGTAGCCTCTTTTTAGTGTAATGAGCCATCAGCCCATAAAAAAACCAATACAAGAGACTCTTAACAATAATAAAGTTATAACATCCATCGCTCTTTCAAATCAGCTTGTCCACTTGCTGAAATTGTGGAAAGCGAGTAATAAAATCATAATATTCCTCCAAAGTATTCTCCTTTTTAGTGTCACAGTTAGACGCTTAACATTGACTTATTATACAATATTGTGTATTTGTCTATATATATTCGAGATTCACTTAATTTTTATATTATATAAGATATGACATTCTTCCTTATTTAATTACGTGACGCTCTCATTATGTCTAACCTAATTTCAAAGGTCAACTTAATCTATATTATTTATTTCTATTACTGTGAAATATGACATTCTTCTTTATTTAATCACGTGATGTTCTCATTATGTCTGACCTAATTTTAAAATTTAACTTGACTCATATTATTTATTTTTATTACTTTTAGAGAATTCACATCCCATGTGATAAGTTATATTGAAGTGATTTTGAAGTCTCATATGTAAAAAAAAAATTGAATTTATTTCGATATCATTTGTCACGAGTCAGATATTTATTATTAACTTAAAAAATTAACTTATTAAAAAATATTATCTATTTGTTTATATATACTTAACACCTAATTAATTTCTATCTGATATGAAATGTGACATTAAGAAGTCTCTAACACTATACTCGAACCTTTATAATAACATGATTCCTCTATTTAAAATCTTTACAATCTAAGATAGTCAAAGGTTGTCATTTCAAAAGTATGAAATTTGAGAAGTGATTGCTACCCAAGAAGAATGTGAGATGATGTTTCAAATAATAAATATGAAAAACGCGAGGAGTTTTACTGTCAAATGGTAAATCTAATTTGTAAACAATAGATCAAATTCGAGAAAGAATTTTCGTAAGGTCTATAAAAACGAGGAGAAAGTTTATGTATGCTATTAGGATTAAGTGATGACCGACAATAAGGTTGTAGATGAAGATAAATCCAATCACCCGCATTGAATTCACATTCTGAACAATATTTATTGTGAGAATATTAATTAAAAATTATTGGAATATAATTTGAGGATCAAGTTAAGTGTGTAGGGTGCACACGGATCAAAGACGGACGTGAAAGGAGGCGAAAAATGAGAAGGCGCACCATGCGAGCGCCAGAACAGAACACTCAGCGCCGCAGCGCTCAGCAGAAGCCCACCAGCGCTAGAGCGATGAGATCCCAGCGCGGCAGCGCTGGACGCGGGAACAGTATCCCGAAATTAGGAAACTTTCTAATTTTGTCTCCCACTTGCTCTAGGACTCCCTAATACGACTCCCACACATATAGGGAATACCTAGGACGTCCCAATGCCTATATAAAGGCTATCAATTGATTTGTAAACACAACTTAGTGATCTTGACAACCTTTGTGATCAAGTTAGTGAGATCTTTGTGATCTTAGAGAGATCTTGGTGATCAACAATAATCTTAGTGATTATTCTTAGTGGTTCTTTGTGAGAGAAAATTCCTAGAGAGAAAGAGAGAGTTTTCTTTGTGATCTTTCTTATAATAGACATAATTTGTAATTGCCTTATGATTCATAATAAGAGAAGAGTGTGATCTTGATCCGCCGTGGACGTAGGCAAGTTGCCGAACTACGTAATTCTTTGTGTGTTCTTCTTCTACCCTTTCTCTCTTTTATTTCTTAATAACTTGTTCTGCATTATTATATTACTTGGATAAATTGTTTAACTTATTTGTGTACTTTCGCTTCAATATTTATCAATAAAATATTTCATCTAGATTGAACAAGTTATAGTTTGTTTTTAAAATTTGTAGAATGATATTGCGCTAACGTAAGGCTATATCAACCGAATGAACTCGAGTAGTAAGTACTAGGTAAATAAATTCCAATATCAGGAGGAAATCTGCCATATACTGCCTCAAAAAAGGTCATTTTAATTATGGGTGGGAAAAAAAATCCAAAGCTCGAAAAATTTGAATCAAATTGAACTAGACTAATTGGTTTAGTTTGGTTCTAATGTTGAAAAAATTATTGTATAGTAATTTTTAGTTTGGTCCTCAAAAATCTTCAGTTCAATTTGATTCAATGGTAAAAAATAAAAAATTGAACCGAAGGTTAATTTTGTTTTTTATTATTTTATTTCACAATATTATATGTGGCATAATTTTATTAGTTTCAAATACAAATTTACGATGAGGATGATTGTAGCAAATCAATTTTAAAAGCCCAACTCACAAAACCGGAGACTGATATTTGTTTTTCCTTTGAACTAGTTCGGTTTCTAACTTATAAAAATTAATTTTTTGTTTGATTCAGTTTTGGAAAAATCCAAATGAACCATGCCTTGGTCTACTCTTAATAGCTTGACAGGTAGTGTTATACCATCATTCAACTCAAGGGAGCCACTTGGTCCAACAACTAGAAGGTTGATGGCCGATAAAACACCACAAGTAATTTTCAAGAGAACAATTAACTACTTTACTTGGGCTATTAGATTGTGGGCGATAAGATAAGTTGGGACAAAGAGAGCTACCTTATAATTTAAAGAACTCTTTCCAAAAATGACTAATAAAAATGGGATAATGATCATTTATAATGTTGTGCAAACAAACCACATCTATAAAAAAAATCAACAATAAGAAAGGTTGCATAAGGTTGAGAAAGGGCACTAAAATGAGCACTTTTAGATAAACGATCTACAACCACCTTGATTGAATTCTTTCTTGCAAAAGATGGTAAACCATTAATAAAATAAATAAAAATATCTTCTTAAATTCTTGCAAAGATGGGAAGAGGTTGGAGAAAGCCTTGAGGTTGTACAATTTCAGTTTTGTTTCATTAGAAAATATCATACTTCGCAACAAATGTCTTCATAACTCTTTTCGAACCTTTCCAATAAAATTTCATGGCCACTCGTTTATAAGTTCTTAAAAAGCAAGAATGTCTACTAAAAGGAGAACACGAAATTCAGTTAAAAAAAATTTTGACACTGAGAAGCTGAAGATATGATAATGCGACTTTTATACCTCAAAAGTAAACCATAAAGAAAAAAGTGGTGTGGACTGAGTTGAGAAGATTGCAATCGATTTATTAACTATGAAAATTGATTGTTATTGGTGTAGTCTTGAGAAATTGGATCAAGATTGAAAACATTTGGAGAAGACACAACATGTAAAGAAGAATATTCTACTTGTCTAGACAAAGCATCACTTGTTGGATTTTTTATTCCCTTTCTATAAACAATCTCTTAGTCGAACCTAAGACGTATTAAGATACAATTGTTGTTCCATAGATGAAATACGCTAGTTACAAAAGAATTTGAGGCTGTGATGATTTATCATGATCTTGAAGTGACATCCCATAAGATAGGGCTATCATTTCTATACAATAAAAATAATTGCCAACATCTCTTTATCATATGTAGAAAGTACTAAGAGTTTAAGAGATAAGGCCTTACTGATATAAGCTAAATGATGTTCATCCTACATCAATACAACACCTATCACCAACTTGAAGCATTACTTTTAACAAAAGTTTTTGAAACATTTAGCAAGGCAAGAACTGAAGTTGATCTCATGGATGACTTAAGAGAGAGAAAAGCATTTTTAGTTTTTGGGGTCTATACAAAAGAATCTTTATTCAACATATTAATTAAAGGGGCTACCACTTTCTCCATAATCTCGAATAGACTTTTATAATACCCAGTAAGTCCTAAAAAGCCATCGGTGCTTTAATTAGAGAAGATTTTGAATACTCAAGCATGGATTGAGCTTTTGTAAAATCCACTGCCACTCCTCTAACTGAAATGATATGCCCAAATATTCAACTGACAATTTAGCATAAGAGCATTTTGAGAACTTAACGAAAAGTTGATTTTGTTATAGGCATTATAGGACAATAAAAAGATGCTTCACATGATTTGTAAGACAATAACTATACATAAGAATAGTTGGTAATAAAAAAAAAATTGTTTAACAAAAATAAATACAGCGGAAGTCAGATTGTCTTATTCATAACTATATGTATAGAGATAAAAGATTATCTCAATTCTTCGTTATGAAAAATCTTGAATTGACAGACTGCAATTTTTTCTACTATTTTTAACCTTCAAACTCAACGTGTGTAGGCACATGAATCTTTCTTTAATCTTTAAAATCACTAATATCTAAATTTAAGAGAAAGGTAATAACCAAATTCTTTTTCCACGTAAGAATATACAAAAAGAAATTTTATGGTTATAGTTGTTATTATTGTTATATCATTACTACCCCATACCTCACATATAAATAGGAATCTCCTTTAGGTAATTAGAATTAGATTAGAATTAGAAAAATAGAATTTAATTAGGATTTGAGCTAGTAGAGGAATTGCAAGACCTATGGGCTTCCTAACTCCAACTTAAAAGGCATAGTCCTTATCATCTCATAATACCCCAGTTCTTCTAAGTTAACCTCAAGCTATTCTACTAAAAGCCAATGACTGATTAGGATTTAAGTTAGTAGAGGAATTGCAAGACCCATGGGCTTCCTAGCTCCAACTTAAAAGGCCTAGCCCTAATCATCTCATGATACACTAGTTCTTCTAAGTTAACATCAAGCTATTTCACTAAAAGCCAAGAGCTGTACTCTAGTAACCCATATTATTAAGTAAACGCTCATTTAATTAAAACTCTATTTAATTAAATTAGGTTTAGTCTTTAGATCAATAATAACTACTTAATTGACCATTTAATTGATGTCCATAATTAAATATAGGCCATGAAAAAAAAAGTCTTGCCTCTTTAATTACTTATTTTTCTTTAAGTCACCGAATGCTCTAATAATCACTTTTAATATATATATATATATATTTGTAAAATAAATTTACAAATAAATATTATTATTCAATAAATAATTTATTGAATAAACTACAGCCATAGATTCAAATGATCAAGTACTACAAACAACTTAGGTGAACATTATTTATTAGATTCTATTCTATAAATATATGTTCTTAGGACCCATAAAATTATATCTCCAAGATATCAAGGTTTTGACCCTTGGATCTCACTCCATGATAACTCAAAAGATATAACTCATAAATATAACTTTATTATTTGCTTGGGATTAAGGTCAATCAAGTTTATTAAACTTTTACGAATTAAGACAAATGACATTTAGTTATCCTGATCTAAATTCACAATAATCCTATTCAATGTAACATATACACTAGTTTTTCTACTTGAAATCTCTACTTTGATGATTAAGATAAATCATCTACTATAAAAGTAAAAAAAAAAACTACAACCTTATATAATGAAATGCCCATTTCATTAATAGTTATGAACTATATTTAATTTATAAAAAACTTACGATCTATACCCTCTATATTTGCATCCTATACCTAATACATAAATCACATACTTTATAAATATAGGTTAATCAATGTATGCTCAATTATATGTATGAATAAACTTTTATTAATCAAATAAAATGTTATTTCATATGTTTTAAGGGCATAAATAATATTATATATCTAACAAGAATATCATCAAAGAAAATCAAAATAAATTATCAAAGATATGGTTAAAATACATTTTTTTTATCAAGTTTTGAAAAGTTATTGCTGCATTAGTAAGGCCAAAAGGCATCACTATAAATTTATAGTGGCGATCATGAGTGTGAAATGTCATTTTGTTAATCGAGTGGTGCACACATATTTGATGATAGCTAAATTGAAGGTTCAACTTGGTGTAAATAATTGCCTTATGCAATTCATCCAAGAGCTCATCTATGATTGGAATCGAGTAGCAATCCTTGATAGTACTTTTATTAAGAGTCCTGTAGTCAATGTACATTTCCTTAAGACCTATCTTTCTTCTTGACTAGTAATACGGAAGATGAATAAGGGTTGACACTTAGTTGAATTAGTCGAACCTCTAATATTTCATGCATTATTCTTTCAATCTCATTATTCTGGAAATATTGATACTGATTAGACGAACATTAACAGGCGAACTTCTTAGAGTTAAAGGAATTTGATGGTCTTTGGAACGTAGAGGTGGAAGGCATTTCAATTTCTGAAACACGCTGGAATAAGTGTCAAAGACCTCGACAATAATAGGTGGGGCTATAGCTTGAATAGGCAGATTTGTTATGCCAGCAACCGAATGAAACTCCGTTATTTTTTTATTAATAATTTGTGTATCTCAACTTCATCATCAAAAGAAGTAGGCAATTAACCATGTCTTGCCAAATGAATTGTTAGGCCATTCTAGACAAATTGCATGGTAAGTTTAGAGAAATCCTATAGTATAGCCCCTTAAATTTGCAGCCACTGTGCTCCTAAGAAAATATCACACCCACTAGTGTATAAAGCACGTATGAATTGAACCCATGACAATTCTCCAACTGTTTCGTCCAACCATTAATACTAAGGAACAACATCTCCAATAAGATGAGTAGCAGCTAAGGCTATTATTTGTGCTTCTGCAACACATATAATGCATTTGTATTATTTAACCTTAAAAAACCACCCACCGGGATCTTCACTATTTAAAATTGAAAAAATCTACTTGTATATTTCGCCTTGTATCTATACCCTGACTTTATATTATTGAATCGGATCTTGTGGAGGTTGAATTTGTTATACAGGTTATTGTTGAGGTTATTCTTTAGGATATAACTTTTTGAATGTTGACAATTACATTCTAAGATGGCTAGTAACCCTTCAGCTTGTTAACCCTATCTTCATGTTCCTTGTTGCTTATTGTTAGTGGTCAGGAAAGTGCTCAAATACTAAATGTTAGGGACCTAACTAATATCACAATAAAAAAAAAAGTAATAGAAAATAGAGATTGCAGCAAATACAAATGGACAAAAGAAATGCAAATTAGGTGTTTGAAGAAAATACTCATTGATTCTCATGATTGCCCCAGCAATCTTTTATTAGCCAGTTACAAAGTTGCCATCTATTGTGATAATTCCTAAAGACAATTAAACTAATAAAAAAGAAATAACAGTATATGCGAAAAACTTTATTAAAGAAAACACTTATCAAAAGACCAACACAAGAATCTCCTAACAATAATAGAGTTCTAACATCCAGTGATATTGCATCTTTATTCAATCTAATTTGCTATGTCTTGATTGAAACTCTAGAATTAATTTGTTATGATGAAACCCTAGAAATGAATTTATAATTAAACACAAAATAGTTGAAGGATATGAGTTTGTTTTCTGTGATTATTCTTTGGATATGATTTTGATTTGTAATAAGGAATTTTTTTTAGATTATTTTGTGTAAATTATTTGTATAAATTGTTAAAATCTGGTTTATGCAAAAAAAAAAAAATGGAAGAAAAGAGAAAAGAATTGAGAAAAAATGCTTTATTTAAGTTTTAGGATATTATCGTCTTTTTATAGTAATCATATATGATTTAAGGGTATATTCATTGGTCAATTAAGTCAACATTCATTTTAATGACTCAAAGTGAATGATAGGGTCGGATTGTAGATTTTCCTAATATTTGAAGGGGTCACAAAGATCACCGATTTAAAACTAAGGCGCTCTACACATCCTTCTAAACACCAAAATAGATAGTTGAAGTTATTTCACCAAGTGTTCGTTGTTGTATAAAAATGCACAAAGGTCGAATCTAAGCCTATACACATACTCATATATGCATAGTAAGATAAATCAAGTGACTCCAAGCTTTTTTATAAAATTTAACTTGTCTATTAAGTAAAATGTAAAGTATGTAGATTATAATTAAGGCCCACTTAAAAAGTACTTAACTTAAAATAATAATAAACTCATGTTAATAAGTATAATGGATGAATACAAGTTCAATAAAACTTTATTTGACTTTTAAAATTCTTCTAAAATTAGAATTGATAATTTTTTTTATTTGATAACTAAATTATCTAATAGTCTTTTATACAGAATAAATTTAATATCTTACTTTTTTTATGTAATAAATTTGTTTCCCCTTTTGAATGAAATTATAACTCATTAAAATACAAAATTTAGAAGGATAAGAGTTTAAATAAAGTATTTTAACCTAATACAGACCCAAACTTACCTTATAAATACCTTTGCATTGCACGGAAAATTCAAGATTCAACACTCATTCATAGTCATTAAGCATCATTTACATTGTTTGCCACTCAATACCTGCAAGTCATGCCCCATTATTAAATCTTTATCCCAAAATCCTTTTGATCACTCTTATGTCTTACATTGCCATTAAAACACCTTGAAACACATAAACAAAATCCTTTTATTTCTTAGTCGCAGCAGCTTACATCTTAGAAAACCCTATAGCATAAATCTTAATATTTTCCTAGTCCATCCTTGACAAACATGACATCACACTCCTCAATGTCTTCCTTATTATTTCATAAGAAAGTCAGTTACATAAATAGCTAAACTATGTATATGACACTTATATAAATACGTTTTCATTCTATAGACTAACGATTCAAGAGACATGTCCATTCTAACTTTTCAAACTATGGTTCTTACAATTAGAACCCTAAATATTCCTTACATAGGAAAACATCTTTTACCGATTTGCATTACTCATATACATGCAGACTTTATCTTTAAGTTGTATGCTTCTCTATTATTTATTGTGCAAGGTTGATCCTACATCTTTATAGTCTGAGAAAGGAGTTATACAATAAATTCACATTTTCTTAAGACAATCAGGATAAATTTGCAACATTAGGCTTATTAGGCTCTAGGAGTTCTTTAGAGGTCTAATGAACTTTACTCTTAAACTCACAGGGATGAATAAGTTGAGATTAAGTCCCAGCTGTATCTCTATATTGTCTACCACATTAGCGTGAGAACCACTAAAACTAATAGGGTTCTACCACACATGATCCCCCAGTACTGCCCTAAATAATGTCTTTATTTCTTTTGCACACTAATAATATATATATATTCAACATTCCTTATATATATTCAACATTTTTTTTGGCACCGTTGCCGGAGACTAGTTTTATCAATTCTTTAGATTAATACTAGCTATTTTTTAAATAAAACTAGTCCCCGGTAACAGCGCTAAAAACTTGATTGGTACTATACTAGCAAAGCGCAAGTGCATGATATCGTATTAAGTAATATAGGATTTAAGTCCAAGTATCGATTCCACCGGGACTACGTGATCTAATTCTTCAATCAATTGCTAAAATTATATCTACTTAACTTTTATTCAGAAAACTAAAATCTAAAACTGAATTTATTAACCTAATTCTATTAAATTAAACTAAACTTAAATAACAAATAAACAAGAGATATAAATTCACCAAAGGATAATAATCTAGGGTATAGACTTATCCACTAGTATTTCATTGGATTTATTAACCACTTAGTTCATCCCTTAATATAAATTATTAGCTTAGACACCAATCTCATCACAAGCCTCTATCGATGGTCAAGTGACTATATTACACATTCTAACAATCACCTATATGTTTATGGTAATCAAATCAGAATTTAATTCATAAGATCAAGTCTAAATTATACCATACATGCCACCTAGGTATATGTCTATCCTAAATGAAACTCATAGTTGTTACCCTATGATCATGCATCAAACTACCCTAGGCTAAACTCATGAATCTCTTTGTCAAGTTCATCATGGTTCCTCAATCATTCATAATATTGGCTAGATATAATGAAAGCAATAAATACAAGATAGAATGAATTAATTATAATAATTAAGTTCATAAACTAAGAATCAATGAAATCCAATTACATACTAGGTTCACATAGTTTAACCCTAGAATAACAAGTTTAGTTCATCACAAAACCAAAAGTATCCAACCAATCCATGAAGAACAGTAAGAACAAGAACATAATGATAAGAAAAGAGAAGAAAAACTAATCAAGAAGACGTCTTAGGTTGTTTCTCTCTCAATCTTGACTTGAAACTTGAATCTTGATCTTGAATCTTGATTTCTTGGCTTTGATCTTTGATTTTGTGTTATGAATTCTTTCTCTTTATTTTTGTCTCTCCAAAGTCTGTGTATTTGACCTCAAAATAGTGTTTTTGTTGGTGTGAAAAATCCTAAGGGCGAAGAGATTTGAATCCAAGTTGAAATAGGAGAGTTGAGAGGGGCTCTTATATGTCGCACGGGCGCTATAGTGCTCAGCTACTGACCTGGACGCCTCGGCGCCCAGCCCTGTATCGTTTTCTTATTTTGAGTATAACATTTTTGTTTAACGTTCGATTCGCCTCCCGTGTGTTCCTATGCGTCGCATTTTCTGTCGTGTATCTATTTATGATCAGAAAACACAATTAAATAGCTAAGTATTTATGATTTAGAGCAAAATACGAAAGTTAAGTTCAAATCATACTAGTGCTTTTACGCCCCTATCAGTAACTAGGGTTCAAACCCTGTTAAGTGAAAATTTTAAAATGATTAACATGTGGTCTCGAGGACAATATATTAATAGATTTTGTAGATTCATATATAAATATAAAGTTGAAATAACTTGCTTAAAGTGTGTGGTCTAACACTTTAATGACATTTTGTAAAGCATTAACATGTGGTTTTTAGGATAATATGTTAATAAAATTTGCAGATCCATATATAAATATAAAGTTGAAATAGTTTAGTTAATTAAAGTGTGTGGTCCAACATTTTAATAACGTTTTTAAAATTAATATGTGATCTTTGAGACAATATGTTAATAAAATTTCTAGATCTATACATACATATAAAGTTAAAATAGCTTATTTTGTTAAAGTATATGGTACTACACTTTAAGGTTAAAGGTTAAGTTCTCTTTCTAGCATCTAAATGAATTTAACTTTTTTTCAATCAAAATGAAGGTAAAAACAAATTTCCACTATTTTTTTCTCATTTTTTCTATTAAAAGTTAACAAAATCTGTTAACTGGCATAGGTGTAAATTAGAATTTTAAATCTATATCTACATATTTTTTCTTAAAACTTAAAAAATTCATGTCCTTTTCCCCTTTTTAATTCGTTGCTACTTTTTATATTGTTCACATTATAAAATTTAAGTTCGTGTATGTTCTGTGTCCGGTTAGATAAAGGTCACTCCAAATTCGAAAGAAGATAAGACTTAAGGGATTTTTACCAGCAAACGAGGTTTATTACTAAATCTAGGCTGGGAAACAACAAGCAAGATTAATTACTAGACCTGAGCTATGGTGTAACAAGCATGTCGTAGAGTTTGGGTCTTTTACGGAGAAGAATAAGTGAAGCCCTATCAATAGGATTGCAAGGTTTTTAACAAGCAAGAGCGCAGAATTCTGGGTTGAATAATAAAAACAAAAATAAAAAGATAAAAAAAAATTAAAAAGCTTGTGTGAGTTGTGTATTGAATTATTGATGATTACAATGATTACAATGAGAAAATAAGCTATTTATAGGCTGTAAACTCTATACAAAACCTATTTTTACAAGGAAAATAGTTCTAATATAATACAACTTCTTATTATATTCAAATTCTTAAATAAGTTACAATACCTAATTTAGCCCAAAACCTTAAACTGGAAAAGCCCATTAAGCATTTTTTGGGCAAACATCAACAATGACCCCTGTAAGCCGATCAAAAAGATATTTTTGTTAAGGCTTGCAACACTTTAGCCTGTTTGAATCGCTTGCTCTTAACTTGGGACTTCATAATTGCTTGAGACTTACACTAACATTGCTCAGTCTCAAATTATCATCTTTCAAATCTCTTTATTGAATCTTCTAGATCGCCTTGACCTATTAAAAAATGCCTACTCTTTCAATCTACTCTTGTAAATTGCCCTGGCATTCTCTTGACCTCTATACCAGTGGAATCACCTTAATCATTTTACCTAAAGTTGGCCTAAGTCTTTTTGATATGTCTAGTCAACTAGATCACCCAATAATATAACTGGATTATCCTAAAATAACTTCCACTCATGAGATATTGTCCAGCCTTCTGAATATCTTGCTATACCGCGCTGCTCTTAATGCTTCAAGTTCATCTATTTGCTTGTAAAAATTGTCTGGCCTTGTAGTTGTGCCAAAAATTATTTCTTAGGTCGACCATTCTTTGTCATTTCAGTATCATGACATTTCAAATTGGCTCAATGTCCACTCTATAAGCTACCTTGTATAATCATCCTCAGCCATAAACTCTTAAGTCTTTAAAATTATTTTACGCTTTTCGTGGATATTTAGTTTCTCAAGTTGAGAACAATTCAAGTCGATTTACTATAAAAACTTCAGCCGACTGACTAATATTTAACTGCTTTCAAGATCAACTTTTCTCCTAATTTTTTGGCATTTTAAAGCTTTTTAGTCGGTCTTTATCCCTTTTTTTAGCCATTTATTTAATGCTCCTGTGACACTATCATCTTCTGATCGTTGTCATTAAATGTCAATAACCATCTTAAATTATCCATTTTACCAAATCCTTAAAAGCTCATTAAATGCACAACTATTAAGGCACGAATTTTTACTTTAACTACCTTTGGGCTATTATAAGTTGGGGTAAACTCTCATTTTTACTTTATCTAGCTCTCAGGCACTTATTCTCTCCAAATATGCTAAGGCAAAAACTCTCGAGTGTTCTTCAACCTTCATTGTGATCTTCATTCGTCTTCAAGACAAAACTTCATAACTTATAACTTTTGATCCGAATTATTTTCTTTTTTACTTACCACTTCTATTCCTCACTTTAATTTGTAGTTATTACAATGGCATCTAAATTGACTGCTTCATGTTCCAAGAAATCCAAGTCGATCGAGGCTCAATAAACACCTCTGGACTTACTTACCAAGTCTAAACAGGTCGATGAATAAGTCGTCTATAAGATATTATCTTAGAGAATCAACACCTCCTAATATATTCAAGGCCTTTACAATATTCATGTAATTTCTCCATGCTTCAATTATTTTCTTGCTTACCAAATGACCCACTTAGTTTTAACTAACCCTACAATATGTCTTTCATTCATCCTTCAAATTTATTAGATCATAGCCGAAATCATCCAGTAATTATGTAGATTGGTTAAATCGTCATAAACCACATTTCAAATTTGTATGAAAGCCAACTAAGGTTTACGATTTAATCCAACTTTCAATGTATCAGATACCTTTGCATAATAGATTGATTTTGATCGCCCTTCTATTCTGGTCTAAAGCCTTAAATGTCTTTTGCTTTAGGTTTTGCTTTATGACCCCTACCTTATATGATCTGGTCGTTCTTTTTAATATCCTTATTCATAGGGTCAAAATCAATGTTGATCTTTCAATAGGTTCTATCAACCTCTATTATTCTAGATCATGACTTACTTCAAGGAGAAATCGATCACTCCCTCTAGGGCAGAACATATCGCCTTCTTGTTCTTCTGGCTGAGTAAGTACGCCCGTTGTCCACCTTCATTAAAAATAACTAGGGAGTACTTGAAGGTAGCAATCTTCATTACTGATGGCACCAAACTAGCTTTAGAACTATTCCTTCTTTTCCATCTCTATAGGAGTTTATTCAAAATCATCCCATGTAAGGACGAAGATACTTTTCCAAATGCAAGTAGTCTCTTTTGGATTTTATATTTTTAGGTTGTTGCATATTTTCCATAATTTTTCAAAGTTACTTCTCAGCCCCTCAAAGGTCAACTCTGTTGTTATGCCTCCTAGCTAATACAATGGCAAATCGACCAAGAGGATTTTGATAGGTATTTTCTTACTTTTACTCGACCCTTTCTTTAGATGATTCTTTATTTTGTTGTCTTAGACCAACCTTTTTTGGGCCCAAATAGACTCATTAGGTTTATCAGGATCCGTCCTCTTCAAAATACTCTGATATAATCTTGGGTCATTTGCCTCATTGTCAGGGATCTACATCACGACGTTGTTATCATTGCTAGTTATAATAAGTGTGGCACTGAAACTTACCATCCTTAGTGGGTAAGTAACCAATTTTGACTTGTACAGGCCGTCTCCTACCCTAATCATTTTTTGGCCAACCAAATGTTTAGATCCCGTGTAGTTTATAGGAATCTTAGCTTTGTTCAAGAGACGACCATTGTAAAAAAATGAACTTCAAAAGCCCCTTCAAATAGTTGATCTTTCTATCTTCTCTGGTCAACTCTAATCTTTTAATGAATACTGGGAGGAACTGATCGCTCTTTATTTTATAATGCCTTTAGACTGTATTCTTTCTTTACATGATTTTGCAGCTGACACTGGTATTGCTGATGTTATTCAGGTCGACCTGCCAAAATCACTTGGTAAGCTCATCCAAGAGATTTTAGATTTTGAGAAATTTTTTGACATTAAATTTAATTGTAATAAATTAGATGAGATGAAACGAATTAGTCACCAAAAACAAAAGAATTAGTCTTAAAACATAATTGCCCCTCAATGACTCAAGATGAAGTCCATAAAGTAATTGATATACTTAGGGGGCTGAAAGGTCGTCTAGTCGATTTAATGATGAAAGACCATGAAATACTTAAAGTGAACAGGAAGCTGAAGTTCCTTTTTAACAATGTCATGGGTGATTATGTATCGGTGGGCTCAAAGATGCAATTTGATGATTTTACAGCTTCCTTCACTTCAGTCGCTAAGAAGAAGCAATCAGTTAGATATATCATTAAAGAAGTCGAGAAGGAAGTGGCATAGAAGGCATTAATAAACCGTATGAAGGTTGAGTTAATGTCTGAAGTCCAAAGACTTAGAGATGAAAGCCGGGTAGTAAAGCAAAAAATAAAGGAACTGTAGAGCACCCTCGCTAAGATTAGGGAGGAGAAGGTGGAGAGTAAAGTCCGCTCTTTAAACCTAGGGAAGAAGGTTGTAGAGTTTCACCTAAAGAAAAGCAAACTAAAAAAGATGTTGAAGCTGAAGGATACCCTTATACCTAAAGCTAAAGCAGACATGAAGGTGATTGATTCAAGCGTAGCCAATTTTATTTCTATTATAGAAAAAATGTAATAAGCCAAAATAGCCCTCTTGTAAATTTTTATGAATGAATATTATCTTTTTGAATTATTTGTTCAATTTATATTTGTGTTATTTATAAAGTCGACCAATATGCAATATTATTGAACTGAAAACTTGAATTAACTTTTCATTGATGTAATTAATGATAACATAAAATTAGCCTAACATCATTGATTGTTCTCAAATTATCTTCACAACAAAATCCATGAAACTTCCTATGAATCGACCAGATTAGGCTATACTTGACATCTCTGAAAGCTGCTCTTATTAATTTCTTTCTATATGCTCAACCGATATAGTTTCAAATATTTCCCATTGATCGGCCTTCTATGTACATCTCTATATAGATCGCTCAATAAATATGCCCCCTTGTCGAGAATCTTAACCACCTTGAATGTCCCCTCCTATTTGGCCATGAATTTGCCTAATTCGCTTTGTTTTGTGCCTATTGAGAGTATTGCCTTCTAGACGAGGTCTGTTGATTGAAGGTTTTGATCTTGACCTTTTTGTTATAGGCTTTCTTGACCTTCTTTTTTAGATTTCGAGGAGATTTAAGGATTCAAATTGATGCTCATCCAATTCGTTTGTCTCTTCCATCGTGCATCTTCATTTTGCTCAGGATTTAAATCACTCTGAAATTACCTTCATACAAATCTTTTAGCTAGTTCCATTGAAACCATGGCTTCATGCCTATACACTAGCTAATAGGGTGAGTACTAGTGGCAGTTTTTGGGCTAACCCTATTTGCCCACAAAAATTCTTGCAGTTTCTCGTGCCATATCCTTAACCTTTGGATGATGGCTTTATTTGTTGACTCAGCTTGACAATTTGACTGTACATAGTAAGGGGTGCTATGAATTAATTTGAAGTTAAATTATTTTAAGAAATCTACAATCTCTTCTTCCGTAAAGACCATTCCCTGGTCGGTCGTAATAGATTCAAAAAGACCATGTCTATAAATCATGTTCTCCTTTATGAATTTTATGATCGATTATTGATTAATTGTCTTCAGTGGGATGGCCTCTACCCATTTAGTGAAATAATTGGTCACTACGAGGATGAATATATGACGCTTTAACGATGGTAGATATATTTTCCTAATAATGTCCATAGCCCATCCTCTTAACAACCAAGGTCTGATTACTGCATGCATTTCTTCGGCTGGAACAATTTGTATCAGCCCATGCTTTTGGCGCACTCTTGACAACTTATAGCATAGCTGTGACAGTCCCATCCCATAGTCGGCCACTAAAACTTTTATTTTCAGTATCACTTTCTTCATTAATCGCCCACTGAGGAAGGCTCTGGCTAACTCTTTATAAACCTCGACCATCACTAGTATTGATTCTTTTAGGCCGATACATCTTAATAATTTATCGATGGGGGCTCTCCTGAATAATTCTTCTGTAAAGAGTGCAAACTTAGGCACGATGATTCTGATTTTTCGATCGGCTTATTCACTTAGGTTCTTTATATAGGTGATTAAGTCATTCCTCTAATCCTCGTTCAAATCAACCCTATGATAAACTGATTAGATAACCTAAAGTGTGTAGACATGATTATGATCTGTGGATTAAAAGAATTTTTAATATCGCCTACTTGAACCTTGATGCCCCCCATGCGAGATCATTAGCCTCAACATGTTTGTTCTTGCTGAGTACTTAGCAGAACTAAATCCTTGGATAAGGTGTTTTGCCTTGTTACAGTATGAGACTAATAAGTCGGCCTCACAACAATATTCTTCGGTTACTTATTTAATTACCAGTAATGAATTGCCTCTAACTTTGATATCCTTGATCCCCATTTTTGCAAGCATTTCAAGCCCAATAATTAGGTCTTCATACAGGCTTAGTTATTCGTGTATAATTTTTATCCCTGTAGGAGATACTAGGATGATCCCTATCCCTGCAGCTTAATTAATCTTTGAACCGTCAAACCATAGCTGCCAATTTATGTTCATCCTACCGATTTCGTGGTCGATTGTACCTCTATAAGGTGTGGGATGATCGGCTAAGAAGTCAGCTAAAGCCTACCCTTTAACTACCTTTTAAGGAATATATTTTAGTCTAAATTCTGATAATGCGACACCCATTTTTCCAATCGATTTCTCAAAAATAGCTTGGATGACAAGTATTGGATGATGTTCATTTGGCCAATTACATATATTGTTGTGGATAATAAGTAGTACCTGAGTTTGTAGCACGAGAAGTACAAGGCCAAACATAATTTTTCAATCGCCTTATATCTAATTTGAACATTGTTCAAAATCTTGCTAAGGTAATATACAGCTTCTTCAACACCATGTTGTTCTTATGCTAATGAGTTGTTAATTGATTCATTAACAGTTGGGATAAAAGAAATAGAGATCGACCGGGCATAGGTGGCACCATGACTAGTAGGTTTGTTAAGCACTTTTTGATCTCCTCAAAACTTTCTGATGGTTGGTGGTCTACTTGAACTCTTTACAATTTTTCAATTTCAACAAGGGCAACCAAGTATGCAATCATCTGGCAAAAATTGAAATGAATCTCCTCAAAAATTTTATCTTGCCGATCAACTACTACAGTTCTTCCTTAGTTTTTAGTGCATGAGCCTTCCTTATTTCTCTTACTTTATTAGGGTCTATCTCCACGCCATGTTGGTGTACCAAGAATTCAAGAAAGTTACCAACTAATACACCGAAGGCATATTTTGATAGATTCATTTTAAGCTGGTGTGGTCACTTTCTTTGAAAGGCTATCTATAGATTAGTTAAGTGCTTATCATAAGATGTTAATTTGATCACAACATCGTCTATGTATACCTCCAAGAACTGGCCCAATATATCATGGAAGATAACATTTATGGCGCGTTGGTAAGTTGCTCCAGCATTCTTTAATCTGAAAGGCATGACTACTCATTCATAAGTATCGATCGCCCCGAGACATCTAAATGTAGTTTAATTGACATTGGTTTTCTTTATAAATATTTGGTTATACCTTGAATGTCCATCTATGAAGCTCAAAATTTTGTGACAAGCGGCTGAATCGACTAACAGATCGGCTATTAACATTGGGTACTCATCTTTTGGGGTTGCTAGGTTAAGATTATGAAAGTCTATACAAAGTATTAATTTAATATTCTTTTTTATTATTGGGACAACATTAAACAACCATTCTATGAAACTAACAGGTCGAATAAAACTTGCACTGATGAGTCTTTTGATTTCGCCTGCTATCTTATCTTCGATTTCTCTAGACATTCTTCTCATGTTTTGCTTGTATGATCAAAATATATCTTTGATCAGTAAACTATGCTCAACCAAATCCCTGTTAAGGCCAGGCATCTTAGTATAGTCCCATGCAAAATAATCCTTGTATTCCTCAAGAATGGCCAGCAGTTTAGCCTCGTAAGATGGTTCAATTCTTTAATAATAAAAATTGGTATGTAGTCTCTTTGTGCCCTTAACTTATATTCGTTTAATCTACTTGGAGTGTTGTGACCATCTAATTTTATGGGGTTGGCATTCTTAGTCGAATTACGGGTCTTAAGTCTCATCCTTATAGATGCATTCAGCTAAAGTGAGTGTACGCTACTCATTCATCAGATAAATAAATTAAGGATCAGTCGGTTTTGATTATTGAAGGATGCTCTAAATTGCCCTTGATTACTTAGGCATCTAGTTTGGCCATCTTTGAGCTATGCCTCTGTACGCCTCGTTTAAGTACATTAGTTGTAACATTGGGATCGTATAGTACTACTGATGCCACTTGCTCATCTCCCTCAAATGGGTTAGGATCGGCATGAATTATTTAAATCAACTCTTTTGGTTGCCATCTAAAAATAATCTGACATATGCTGGATGACATTGCCTTATTTGAATGGATTCAGTCTCACCCTAGAAGGACGTTGTAGTCACTAAATGCATTGACTACTTAGAACGACTCTTTTTTTTTAATATGGCCAACTTTTACCTTGATTGAAATAAAACCATCAGCTAGGGTTTTGTAGCCTACGAAGATTGTCGTGACAACCTCAAAGTGCGTCAAGCCCTTTGTGTCACGGTACTCCGATGCTCTCTACTTTGGTATACCAATTTTAACTCTTTAAAATGCATCATTTGAGCGCCAGAAATTCACCAACAATAATTTTAACACTCATTTAAACCCAAATTTACTCAAATATGCTTTGTTACCACTTTGTGAGTGTTGATAATCCAATTATGCATATATGTGGGTTTGTGTTCATTATTACAAAAATATGCATCATATACATATTTGTGCACAATGAAAATCTAGCAATCTAATTTCCTAAATGATAAACACAATAAATCTTTCAAGTTATCTCATAATTGAAATAATAAAGTTTTATTGAGAATTACCTTGCAAGCCTTTTGTATTTGATTGAACCAGAGTTCCCGCCTTGAAATGCACTTATTATGAATTCAAGCTCCCAACTTGGTGAGCTTAGGTACTCTAGAATGGAAACTTGATTCCAACAAGGGTTACACACTTAAACCCTAAGTTTAACTCTTAAACTAATTAGCTTAAAACTTAAGCTAGGACTACTAAAATATAATGAATGATGTTTGTTCTAATTTAACTCTTAAACAACAAAATTTACTTCATTGTTACTAGTAGAATGGATGACCATATTAAAGCACTTCTTATTTGTTTCTCTCAATAGCCGAAAATCCTCTCATCCAAAATGAGGAACACTTTTCTTTTTATTTGTTTTTGCTTCATTTCTTATTCAACAAGCAACTATGAGGCCCACCATGCATGGTCACACCACACATAAGCCATATTGTTTTGTTTCTTTTATTTATTTAAAATAAACAAAGAAAACCAAGAAGAGGATGCATTTGGCTAGTCTAATAGAGCAAATTAAACAATTTCACATTTGCAAATTTTAGCCCCACTATTGACTTGCTCATTTAAATTTGTTTTTTTTATATATGTATATTAAACAAATCAAATGCAAACAATGGAAGAATGTTGGCCGAATTTGGTAATAAAAGGCAAAACAATTTCCAATCCTTATATCACACTTTTTGGTCCCACCACAATCTCATGCCATGCTTCATTATTTTTTATTTATTTCATTAATTATATTTTAATCAAATTAAAACATGTTACAAATGAATAATATAAATTGTTTAACTTGTAACAATAATATCAAATTTTATTATAATTATTTTATTCAATAAACAATTTAATGAATAAAATAATGATCTTGCTTATCAAACAAGTAAGGTCATTTTGATAATTTCTAAGTTAAACAATAATTAGCCTACAATATACCACATGTCATCATCCTATTGGTTAATAACATTGTTAATTGATTGATGCACTTAACATTTAAGTCTTGACACGTGCACATCCTGAGGGATACTGAAGCAAATGTCTGGTCTGCTAGAATTTACTGAATTGAACTATTTAATCCGTTACGCTGCCTTAGTGCACAACGAGTACACTTCATATTGCGGGACTCTCTAGGTCCAAGCTTGATTTGTCAAACAAAACTACTCTGTGAGTCCGAGATCAATGCCCCACACACGCATCACAGACATTACAAATCAATACACTAAACCATACATGTTGACGTCATCGTGCATTTTTATAATCCTTCTATCATTTATATCCTAAAGAAGCTAGGATATAGATCATCACCATCAAATCCCCATATGCTCATTCATGAACTTATCTCCAGATATGTATCTCGATAAATAATATACGAAAATACATTTGCAATATTGTTTAACCCTGTGGAAAACTATTTTCTTAGGTTTATTGCTTCTAGCCATAAGTCTTTCTTAGATACAATCTTAGAGCATCCGGATATACAAGTCACCCATGTAAGCTAACAAATCCCATATCTACACACACCGAACTCTATAAACATCGACTATACCCAGCAACATATAACGGTCAGGCCATAAAACATCGCTGACATATGTAGAAGTAAAATAAGGTGGATCACTCACAAGCCCACCATGACACTCAGGTTAAAAGACCACATACACTACACAACTCAAAAGGACCTACTATTGACAACTTCATGGGATGTCTATTGGGGTCTTTGTTGAGCCTGTTCAGTATTCAGTCCTCACTGAATACTCGTATGCCATACAAATTTTTGGTAAACCCATGGTCAGCTAAGAACAACCATCTAGACCATCTAGATATGGTCATACACTGATCTATAATAAAGGGTTTCACCAACAGACTCGCATCGGTGAATTAGACCAGGAACATCATGTTTGAGAATACACGTACATAATAACATTTCTTAGCATCTATTGCAACTCCTTGCAACTATGTTATTACTGATATACTCTCAGGTCTAAGTCCTGTTAGAGACAAGATCCTAACTCTTAGATTTTACTGACTTTTATAACCTAGTAATTCTTAGTAGTACTAACTATTAGCAATTATAATTCTCAACATTGCTAACCTTTAGCACTGGTCTAAACTGTTAGGGTTTGTGCTTACATGTCATCTCTATTTGTATGAATATTTATTTTGTAATATTTATACAATGAATATTTTATTAAGTCGCTAATAACCTTTATTAAATGGTAATAAAGCTTGAAACACTATAGACATTGTATGATGTAAAGGAGTTTAGATCTGGTTTAAAGTAGTTTAGACCAAGGCTAAGAGTTAGCTGGTTTTAAGAGTCAGCGAGATCTAAAAAGTTAAAACCTTATCTATAATGTGACACGACCTGAGAATCTACTAGTAATGACATAGTTACAAAGAGTTGCAATAGATGCTAAGAAATGTCATTATGTAAGTATGTTCTTAAATATAGTGTTCATGATCTATGTTCACCAATGGGGGTCTATCGGTGAATCACTATTATATAGATTAGTGTATGTCTGTATCTGTATTGTACAGATGATTATTCTTTGTTAACCATGAGCTTAGTGGAAGCTCATATAGACATACAGGTATTCAGTTAGGATTAGGTACTGAGCAGACTCATGAGGACCTCAATAGATATCCTATGAATCCGTCAAAGGAAGGTTCTCTTGTGTTAAGTAGTATTTGTGGTCCTTTGACCTGAGCGCCACGGTGAGTTTGTGGGTGATCCATTATACTTTGGTTCTACATATGTCAGAGACTTTTCATGGTCTGACCGCTACGTGTTACTGGGTATAGTTCAATGTTTATAGAGTTCGGTGTCAGTAGATATGGGATCTGCCAGCTCACATAGGTGGGTTATATATCTGATGCTTCAAGATTGTATCTTATGGCTATAAGCAAAGAACCTGGGAAAAGAGTTTCCTACAAGTTTGAACAATATTGCAAAAGCGTTTGTGTATATTGTTCATTAAGATACAAATCTGGAGATAAGTTCATAGACGAGATTATTGTGATTTGACAGTTATGATCTATATCCCGTCCATCCAGGATATAATGATGGAAGAATTAGACAAATATGTAGTAACCTCAACATGTATGGTCTAACACGTTGATTTGTAATATCCATGACGTGTGCATGGGGCATCGATCATGGACTTATAGAATAGTTCCATTTGATGAATCGAGCGTGGACCTAAGGAGTCCCAATATGAAATGTATTCTTTGAGCACTTAGGCAACGTACCATATTGAATAGTTCAATACAGTAAAATCTAACAATTTACTAAAGTTAAGTTAACTAAAGTATATTGTTAAATGGTAAAACCCACTTTAGGTTAACTTAATAACCTAGTAAGACCATAAATGTAATTTTACTTAATGATTATTTAATTGTTAAATAATTCAAATAAATATTTATTTATTTAATAGTTAAATAAATAATTTAATTTAACTATATTTAAGAGTTAACCATATGGTTAAGTTATGTTAACCTTACTTAATGGTTAAGTAAAAAGGTTAACCTAACTACGATTAAGTTAGTTAACTATAGTTAAAATATTTAAATGTTCATTTAACCTAACTAGGGTTAAGAGTTAACTATAGTTAAGTTAAATTAAATGTAAATTGAAATTAAGTAAAATGAATTGAAATTAAATTCATTTGTATAAATTAGCAAAATGTAATTAAAATCATAAGTTGTTAATTTTCTTTTTTGCTAAAAAATTGGCCGGGCATAACAAAGAGATAAAAGAAAAATTATTTTCTTAATTTTGGATTCAATTGTTGAATTCATAATTTTCTTTTATAAGGCATTAAAACTAATTAAGCAAACTAGATTTTTAATTAATTGATTAAGTGTTAATCAAAGAAAAATCAAGAACATAAATTTAATTTGTTAAACTTATGCTGGATCAAATACTACCATTTTAGATAATCAATTCCATCATTATTGATTACTAAAATTGATCAAAGATTGTATTTCGGTGGACTTCAACAATTTTGATCCAAAGGCTTCAAGGGTTATTTCTCAATTTCATTTTTGTTAATTTGATTAATATATAATAATTGTATTTACTGCAAAATTGTATGCTTCCGCTATATATATATAAAGAGAGAGTCAACTCTATAAAATATTACATCTCCCCATGTCAAGATCTCTATAATTATGTGATATTTTCTCTTCATATATTTATATCTCAGGTGTGCTCTTCACTCATTGGCTTACTATGGCTCAAGTATTGTCGCAGAATAATGAGATAGGATCCAACAAAGTCGGGACAATTCCCAGTTTAGTGATAAATTTGCGTATCCACGTTGCTTCCTTTTCTGCCTTAGTAGCTGTAATATATTCTGCTTCCATTGTTAAATTAGCTGTAGATCACTGTTTGGCACTCTTTCAACTCACTACGGTATCGTTGAGAATAAATACATATCCAAATGCAGACTTTTTATCATCCGGATCAGACTGAAAGTCTGAATGATCCTCCAATTTGCAAGTCACTATCACCATAAATTAGAAACTTGTCATTTGTACCCTTATGGTATTTAAGGACATTTTTAACCGCCATCCAATGGCTATCACCTAGATCAGATTAATACCGATTAGTAACATTTACAGGCATACTAATGTCAGGTCTAGTGCACATTATAGTATATATCAGGCTACCTACAGCTAATGTATAAGGCATTTTCAACATTCTAACTCTTTCATCTTTCATCTATGGAGATATTCTTCTAGAAATATGAATGTCATGTCTAGAAGGTACATTAGCTGTCCTACAGTTAGTAAAATTGTTTCTTTCTAAGATACTGTTGATGTGTGATGATTGGGAAAGTTTTATTAGCTTTCCAGCTCTATCTCTATAAAGCTTTATACCCAGTATATAGGAAACCTCTCACAAATCCTTCATGGAAAAGTTCTTGTTTAGATAACTCTTAACTGATTGTAACATATCTATATCATTCCCAATGATTAGTATGTCATCCACATAGAGAACAAAGAAGACTATCATATTCCCACTTACCTTTCTGTACACACAAGTTTTCTCTTTGTTTTTTATGAAACCAGACCCTCTGATTACCTCATCAAAATGAAAATTCTAACTTCGAGATGCCTGCTTCAGTCTATAAATGGACTCCCATAGTTAGGTTGAATGTAAAATCTTAAGGCTATTCCATGAATATCTCTTACTTGATATATCCATTCAGGAACACCGTCTTTATATTCATCTGTCATATCTCAAAGTCATAATACGCAACAATTGTCAATAAAATTTATATTGACTTTAACATTGCTACTAGTGTAAAAGTTTTCTGGTAATCGATCCCAGATCATTGAGCATAACCTTTTGCAAATAGTCAAACTTTAAAGGTCTCTACCTTTTTGTCGGGCCTATGCTTCACTTGTAAATCCATTTACAACCAATAAAAACTATTCCTTTATGAAGCTCAACTAAGTCCCAAACTTGATTTTGATGTATTGAGTCAATCTTGGATTTCATGGTTTCTTGCCATTTTCTTTAGTTGATGTCCAATATCTCATCTCTATAGGTTAAATGATTGTTTTCTTCAACTAAGAAAACTTCAAACGCACCTTCAAAAATCTAACCATACCTGACAGATAGCTGGACATCCTCTCTGACAACGTGAAAAGTATGTTAAAGGTATTCCGCTGGATTAAGGTTGAGTTCCATATCTGGTTCATTCAGGTTTTGATTGGCTTCATCAAGCTCAATCTTTCTACAACCCCCACGATCCATTAGAAACTCTTTCTCTAAAAAAATAACATATTGAGAAACAAACATATTTCATTCCTCAGGATTATAGAATTAGTATTTCATTAAATTCTTAGGATACCTGACGAACCAGTACTTGTACCCCATGGGTGTAAGTTTATCTTGTTGTGTAACTTTTACATAAGCAGGACAGCCCTAAATCTTAAAATATTTAAGACTTGGTTTCTTTCTTTTTAGTATCTTGTGCGGAGTGGTTTGAATAGCTTTAGATAGAATCCTATTCAATATATGAGTAGTAGTATCAAAAGTATGACCCCACAGATATTTTGAAAGATCGGTGAAGCTCATTATCAATCAGATCATACCTAACAAAGTCTGATTCCTTCTTTTCAAAATACTATTGCGTTACGAAGTACCCGGAGGACTATACTAAGCGAGAATTCTATTCTCCTTTAAATAGTCAGAGAATTCACTACTTGTGTACTCAACGTCTCAATCTGATCAAAGGCATTTGATATAAATGCTAGTTTGTTTCTCTACTTCAAGTCTGAATTCCTTGAACTTTTCAAAGGTTCTGACTTGTGCTTCATAAGAAACACATACTCGTATCGTGACAAATCATTGATAAAGGTTACAAAGTATTAAAATCCACCCATTGCAGTGTGATTCATTAGACCATATATATCACTATACACTACTTATAATAAATCAGTGGCACGGTGTCCAATGCCAATAAATAGAGATTTATCACTTTTTATTAAATGCATGGTTCATAAACTAGGTAAGGTTCTATAGTCAGATCAGGTATCCGACCATCTTTAACCAGACGAATTAGACGTCTTATGCCTATGTGACATAATCTCATATGCCATAGATCTGTATCATTTAAAGTTCCCGAACGACTACTAGTGCTACCTTGTATATTCATGACATTTCCAATTGTATCCAAAATATAATGCCCATTAATTAAATGACATGCAGCTAACAAAATATCAAACATATCACATAAACATAAGAAAAAGATCTTGATATACACATGATACCCTTCACTGTTAAGTAAAGGAAGGGAGATAATTTGTCTAATACATAAGGGTAACAAATAACAATTATACAATAGAAAAATTTTATTATAAAGGAGAATCCAGTCAAAATTTCCAATAGCCTCGACCTACAAGAAATCATCATTTTTGACTTGAAGTTGTACCTCTCCTAGCTGTAGTAATCTAACTTTTCTCAGACCCTGCAACATATTGCCGATGTGAGAATGATATGCAGTATCTAATACCTAGCCTGTACTAGCATTAAATGCTAAAGAAATGTCAATAATAAGAAAGTATATACCTAATAGAGTCTTCTTTATAGTGGCAAGGTATTTGAGGCAATTCCTTTTATAGTGCCTATCATCGCTATAATAGAAATATTTTTCTTTTGCTTTTGGCTTCTCTTGTGGCTTGGATATCTGTCACCGCTGAGGATCCATCATAGGTGTCTGCTTTACCTTTTTTTTCTTATTCCCTTTAGACTTTTCAAAAGCCTTTAGGGTAGAAGATGAAGCACTCTGGATATAGAGGGCCACGCTCTCCTTTATTAATATCCCCGTGAGTTATCTTGAGCATATTATATATATCAGCGTAGGTATGGGTTAAACCTTACATGTTGAGTTCATAATGAACTGTACAAATGACTCGAGCAACAACTAGAGAATCAAGCTATTTCCCAACTTATTGTTCAGAGAAATTTTCATGCTCTCAAGCCTCTCGATTAATCTTATCATCTTTAGGACATGAGAACTCACTAGGCTTCCCTCAGAAAGTCTGGTCTGAAAGTAAGCTTTGACGACCCTATAAATCTTGATGTAGGGTCGATCACCTAAGAGCTACTTCAGATGGAGCACAATGCTGCTAGCACTGTCCATACGGACATGCTTCTGCTGCAACTTAGTGGATATAAAGGCGAGGATGTAAGATTTAACCTTTATATCGTCATCCTTCCATTTCTGATTTGTCACATTTTCTTCCTCGGTGGCATCCTCAGAAACACTTCTGGGCATCTTCTGGTCAATAATATATCTTAACTTTTCTAAATCTAGAATGATTCTGAGATTTATATACCAATCAAAAAAGTTATCAACACCCTTAAGTTGGTATATATCTACTATGCATGCCAATGGATTACTGAAGGCCATTATTGCTTTACAAGATAAAAAAAAAAGATGTCAACGGATATTTAAAATATTAAATTGCTAATAAAACGTTTTAAATCATTGATATAATATATATTTTTTTAATTTAAAATGTCCTCCCACTACTTTACATAGTCCCTTTAATCTTTCAAACGGGATAACGGCAATTTAAACTCATTTAAACTATACAGTAGGAAGTAGACCCCATTGGCATTTTACTCTGGCCACACACTATAACGATCTAAGCCTTTGTAAACCTAATCGGTTGACAACTCTTGTCAATTACATCTCATGCAACTCTTACTCATGATCCTAAATACACATTATCCGTACACTCTAGTGATTTAGGGTAAGTGTATTCTAAATTAACTTATCAATAATTAATTATATGCTATGGGTACTACCCATACATTGTAGCGATCTAGGGCAATACTTTCATATATATATTTGTCTGATATCATGTTTAACCAGCATAGTCTAAATTATACCGAGCAAATCCCTCACACTATAGCAATCTTAAGAAATGACAGACATGACATGTCTAATACCGTATTGACAAGACGGATCATTAATAAAACACTATCTCATAATGTAATAGTATTCAATCTGATTAAGAGAGATTTTCAAAGACTTGGTCCCCATATCATAAGGAGGTGATTCTCAATTAGATATTTATTTCTGTGCAAGCACAACTAACCCCCATCAGTAGGGCTCTTATTGTGGTTACCATCACAGAAAAATAATTTTGGTTTATAATAAAAAATAATAACTCTTATCACCGTATCTTATAAACCCCTACATATATAAAATTAATATTTTAAACAATTATTTTGAGTGAGTGTTGTCGACGCCTTGTTGCTGGATTCTCGGCACTGCAGCACTAGGGACACTGCCCCTAGCGCTGCGGAGCCTACCTTTTGTCATGACAACCTCAAAGTGTGCCAAGCCCTTTGTGTCACAACGCTTCGATGCTCCACACTTTCGTATACCCATTTTAACTCTTTAAAATACACTATTTGAGCACTGAAACTTCACCAACAATAATTTTAACACTCATTTATACCCAAATTTACTCAAATATGCTATGATACCACTTTGTGAGTGTTGATAATCCTAAGGTGCATATATGTGAATTTGTGTTCATCATGATAAAAACATGCATCATATACATATTTGTGCATAATGGAAATCTGGAATTCTAATTTCCTAAATGATAAGCACAACATGCCTTTTAAATTATCTCATAATTGAAATAACAAAGTTTTATTGAGAATTACCTTACAAGTCTTTTGTATTTGATTGAACCAGAGTTCCTACCTTAAAATGTGCTTGTTGTGAAATATAGCTCCCAACTTGATGGGCTTGGGTAGTCTAGAATGGCAACTTGATTCCAGCAAAGGTTTATACATTTAAACCCAAAATTTAACTCTTAAACTAATTAGATTAACACTTAAGCTAGGACTACTACAATATAATGAATGATGTTTGTTCTAATTTAACTCTTAAACAACAAAACTCACTTCATTGTTACTAGTAGAATGGCCATCCATAATAGAAGAAAAAGATGAAGTTTCTACTTTTAAGATAACTCTCAACACTTGGAACTAAAGCATTTCTTCTTTCTCTCTCTCAATGGCTGAAAATCCTCTCATCCAAAATGCGCAACACTTTTCTTTTTATTTATTTTTGCTTCATTTCTCATTCAACAAGCAACTATAAGGCCCACCATACATAGTCACACCACACATAAGCCATATTGCTTTGTTTCTTTTATTTATTTAGAATAAACAAAGGAAAGCAAGCAGAGAATGCATTTAGCCAGCCTAATAGAGCAAATTGAAACAATTTCACATTTGCAAGTTTTGGCCCCACTATTAACTTGCCCATTTGAATTTGTTTTTGATACATTTACATTAAACAAATCAAATGCAAATAATGGAAGAGTGTTGGCCGAATTTGGCAAGAAAAGGTGAAACAATTTCCAATCCTTATATCACACTCTTTAGCCCCACCACACTTTCATGCCATGATTCATTGTTTTGCATTTGTTTCATTAATCATATTTTAATCGAATTAAAACATGTTACAAATAAATAATATATAATTGTTTGACTTGTAACAATAATATCAAATTTTATTATAATTATTTCATTCAATAAATAATTTAATGAATAAAATAATGATGTTGCTTATCAAACAAGTAAGGTCATTTTGATAATTTCTAAGTCAAACAATAATTAGCCTACAATGTGCCACATGCCATCATCCTATTGGACAATAACTATTGTTAACTGATTGATGCACTTAATATTTAAGTCTTGACACATGCACATCGCGAGGGATACTAAAGCAAATGTTCGGTCTGCTAGAATTTACTGGATTGAACTATTCAATCCGGTATGTTACCCTAGTGTACAATGAGTACACTTCATATTACGGGAATTCCTAGGTCCACGCCCAATTTGTCAAACGAAACTATTTCATGAGTTCGAGATCGATGCCATATGCACGTGTCACAAATATTACAAATCAGCGCAGTAGACTATATAAGTTAAGGTCATCGCGTATACATATAATCCTTCCGTCATTTATATCTTAGAAGAGTGTGGATATAGATCTTTACCGTCAAATTCTCATATGCTCATCTGTGAACTTATCTCCAGACACGTATCTCGATAAACAATATACGCAAACGCCTTTGCTATATTGTTTAATCCTGTGAGAAACTCTTTTCTTGGGTTTATTACTTATGGCCATAAGTCTTTCTGAGATACAATCTCGGCGCATCCAAATATACAATGTATCCATATGAGCTAACGAATCACATATCTATGCACACCAGACTCATTAAACATTGGACCATACCCAACGATACATAGCGGTCAGACCATGAAAGATCTCTGACATATATGGAACCAAAGCATAATGGATCACTCATAAGCTCAACGTGTTGCTCAAGTCAAAGGACCACGTACATTACTCAACTCATGAGGACCTACCATTGACGGCTTTATAGGATGTCTATTTGGATCCTTGTTGAGCCTGTTCAATATTCATTCCTCACTAAATACCAATATGCCATATGAACTTTCGGTAAACCTATAGTCAGTTAAGAACAACCATCCAAATATATAACATTGTGTTTGGGAATTGATGAACACTTGAAATTACACATTTAATAAGAGTTTTACATGATTGTTTTGTATTACTAGTGTATTTAATTTTCTTAACTTAAGTATGTTTACAATATTGTACTTAATTATCTTATAACTGTTTTGTGATAGGTTCGGTAAAATGAGCATAACTTTCTACCTAAAGATCCAATTGAGGTGATTCTTGATCCTGTGTAGATCAGACTTAATGGAATAACATATTGTATTTCACAAAGCATTAGAAATTCGAGTGTTTAGAGGGTGAAAATTGGCCTAGAACAGAATTGATCTACAGCACAGGCCCAGTTTAAATAGTTATCAGTATTTGGCCCATAACTATAGAAATATGTATCTAATACGTATGCGATTACTCAATTTAGAAAGATAAGAGACTTATCTACAACTTTTATATTTTGAGTGACAGCTAATTCGGATCAAATCAATTCCAAATTGGATGATCAAGTGCGTGCCCAAGTGATAATGAATGCAAATTATTTTGCCACCATTCTTGACTTTCATCAACCAAGTGGTTCCCTCCAAATTTGTCTCGATTTATCCATATTTTTCTATAAATAGGTGGCTTTTTTATGCCTAAAGAATGTAATTAGAAAGTTAGAATTTAGTTCAAAATACTTTTCCTTTGTATCCATTTCCTTGTACTATTATTTCTCTTGTTTACTATTAAGTCATGTTATTTCTTCTTCCATTTCTTTTCTTTTCATTTAGTTTTATTATGTCCAAATAATTTTGTTTAAGTTAAGGTGAAAGGGTGAAGCTCTTGGCAAGGTAATAAGATATGTTTAATATTTATTCATGAATTTAATGCTTCATTTTTAAGTTATGCAAATTTATATATGATGTATTTATTTTGTTTGTAGAATTAATACTCTTTCTTCTAAAGTGGTGATTCTTGATTTATTATTGACAAACTTAATACTTGGCACAATAAACTCTTGAAACCATTTACAAGATTTGGTGTATATAACCTTTCTTGTAAAGTTGGAGTCTTGATTTATTGTAGACATATATAAAGATTGACATAATAAATACTTGAACCCATTTATAAGATTTGGTGTATAATAATTGAAAGAAATAAATACTAATCAATATATAAATGATGATGAACTTTAATTGCTATATTTTCCGGTTGGAACCTCCTTTATGTGAGGATTCCAATTGAGTTATAGAAAAAAAAATTAAATATATTCTTACTTCTTATGCCAAGAGTGAATCCCTATAACCTTAGCTTTTTATTTGAATTGGTTAATTGAAATAATATTTGCAAATATCTTATACTGCATTAATTATCTTTAAAGTGTTTATAATTTGTAATTTTAATTCTACTTCCCTGTGGATCGACCTCGTTCTCATCGGGTTACTTATTACTTCGACAATCCTGCACTTGGGAATAACTTCTATATTCTGGACGTGTCAAGTTTTTGGCGCCATTGCTGGAGAGGTAACGTTAATATTTTGTTTTGTTGTTGTTTGTTTGTTTATTTTATTTTCATGGAAGGCTGAGCCTCCTACTCGTTATTTATTATTCGTTTTTTTATTTTTATTTTTATTTTTTATTTTCATAGAAGGTCGAGCCTCCTAACGTACTTTATTTATTATTCTATTTTTATTTTCGCGAAAGGCTGAGCCTCCTACTCTTTATTTCGTTTATTTATTATTTTTTACTTTTTATTTTCATTTTTTTTAATTTTCATGGAAAGCCAAGCCTCTTAACGTACTTTACTTTATTTATTATTCGCCTTTTATTTTCGCTTTTTATTTTAATGGAAGGCTAAGCCTCCTACTATTTATTTATTAACTTTTTATTATATAATCTAACATCACTAATCTAACTTCTAATTATTTATCTTTATTTTGCTTTTAGTTTTACATATTTTATTTACTTGTGTGTAATATTTTATTTTATTTACCTGTGTTTAATATTTTATTTGTATTATTTATTGTTATTGTATTTTGTTTTGTTTCTTTTTATGAGCGGTTGGTTTCGAGATCCTAATTCTCATCGTTTAGTAAAAGGTAATTTCGAAACTTCTTTTGATAATTTGTTAGATTCTCCTTCATCTTCTCATTCTTCACCAAGTAACACCATGAGCGAAAATCAAATTGAGGGACTCATAGACCCAGGGGACAATCAGTCCCAACATAATGACCATAACCGACCTAGGACACTTAGAGACTATATGAACCCTACACGAACCAGTGCACCATCTTGCTTAATTTTTCCACCGGATGCAACGCATTTTAATTTTAAGCTAGGAATTATCCAACTTTTACCCACTTTTCATGACTTAGATGCAAAGAACCCTTATCTACATCTAAGAGAATTTGAAGAAGTGTGTAACACGTATAATGATCAAAATTGTAGCATGAACACAATTCGACTTAAGCTTTTCCCTTTTTCTTTAAAAGATAAAGCTAAAACATGGCTACAAAACCTTAGGCTAGGATCCAAATCTTTATGGGACGAGATGCAACAACAATTCCTGAAAAAAAATTTTCCCTCCCATAGAACAAATTCTTTCAAAAGACAAATCACCATTTTTGCCCAAAAACCAGGAGAGACCCTTTACCAATGTTGGAAAAGGTATAAAGAATTACTTAATACCTGTCCCCATCCTGGTTTTGAAACATGGAGAGTAGTATCAAATTTCTATGAGGGCTTAACACCTCAAGTTAGGCAAATGGTAGAAATGATGTGTAATGGAACATTTGAGGAAAAAGACCCAGAAGAGGCAATGAACTATCTTGACTTACTAGCAGAAAATGCTCAAAATTGGGACATTGTTGGTACCTGTGAGGCACCTAGCAAAAATCAAACCACTACATCTAGTGGGGGTATTTATCATCTTAAGGAAGACCATGACCTTCAAGCTAAATTAGCATCCCTTGCTAGAAAAATCGAAACCTTAGAAATGAAAAAGAGTGGTCAAATAAAATCTGTTCAAGAAATTGTGTGTCACATTTGTGAAACCCATGATCACTCTACCAATGATTGCCCAACTTTGCCTGCATTTAGGGAATGTCTCCATGAACAAGCCAATGTTCTAAACACGTTCAAACGGTCAAACAATAACCCATATTCACAAAACTATAATCCTAGATGGCGAAATCCCCCGAATTTTAGTTGGAGGAATGACACTCAAGCACAGGCCTCGCAACCACATTTCCAACCACACCAAAATTTTCAAAACCATCAAGGTTATGCACCATATGTCCCACCTCCTAGGAAAAATCTTGAAGAAACTTTGCATACGTTCATTGAAAAACAAGAGTCTGTTAATTCTCAAAATGCTCAAACATTTGCTGATTTGAAAGATACTCTTGCTAAATTTGCATCTGCACTAAACATTTATGAGAAAGGAAAATTTCCTTCTCAACCATAGCCAAACCCCAAAGGACAACATAACACAAATGCATGTAGTTCAGGAAACCAACACATGGATCAAGTTAAAGCAATTATCACTCTTCGGAGTGGTAAAATTGTTGACAAAGAAATTCCTGAACCTCATGAGAGCGATGAATCAATCTCTAAGGGTAAGAAAAGTGTTGAACCTACACTTAATGAAGAAAACACTAAACCCTCACCTCCACCCCCATTTCCTCATGCATTACATAATACTAAGAAGATGAATCACAATCCTAAAATTTTTGAAATCTTCAAACAGGTAAAAGTTAATATTCCTTTACTGGATGCTATTAAACAGGTTCCATCTTATGCAAAAATTTTGAAAGACTTATGCACAGTAAAAAGAAAACTGAATGTGAAAAAGAAAGCATTTTTAGCTGAACAAGTAAGTGCCATTCTTCAGAACAATAATTCTTTGAAATATAAAGACCCTGGTTGTCCTACAATTTCATGTATTATTAAAAGTCATAAAATTGAACAAGCCTTACTTGATCTTGGTGCTAGTGTGAATTTATTGCCGTATTCAGTTTATCAGCAGCTCAATCTCGGGGAGTTAAAATCAACATCTGTAACTCTTTTACTTGCCGATAGATCAATAAAAGTACCAAGAGGGACAGTGGAGGATGTCTTAGTTCAAGTTGATAAATTCATATATCCTGTGGATTTTATCGTCTTAGGCACAGAACCTGTCAAAGGATGTAATCCGATACCTGTTATTTTAGGTCGTCCATTTTTAGCAACTTCTAACGCTTTGATTAATTGTAGGAATGGATTAATGAAGCTTTCATTTGGAAACATGACACTTAAACTCAATGTTTTTAATATGTGTAAGCAACCATATGAAGAGGAGGATGAAAGTGAAGAAGGTGACATGATTGAAACAATTGTGGAGGATCATATTCAAAAAAGGAGTTCTACTGATCCTTTAGAAATGTGTTTAATAAATTCATTTGAGTCAAATATACAATTAGATCCTGAAATCTCTGACATATGTTCTTTACTTGACTGTGCACATGTGATTGTAAATAAAATATAGAAACTAAAGTTTGAAGAATTGAGAGAAAATGAGGATAAAAAGAATGAAATTTCAAAGTTGGAGTTAAAACCTCTGCCTAAAAAACTGAAATATGCATTTCTTGGAGAGAAACAAACTTACCCGATGGTAATCGCTTTTACACTCACAAGTGAAGAAGAAGATAAGTTGATTGAATTATTGAAAATGCATAAAAAGGCAATTGGGTAGACTTTAAAAGACATAAATGGTATTAATCCTTTGATTTGCACACATTGAATACACCTAGAGGATAATGCCAAAACTTCCCAACAACCTCAAAAGAGATTAAATCCACATATGAAAGAGGTAGTGAGAGTTGAAATTCTCAAATTACTTGAAGTAGAAATCATCTATCCGATCTCAGATAGTAAGTGGGTAAGTCCTACTCAGGTAGTACCAAAACAATCCAGAATCACAGTCATTGAAAATGAAAAAGGTGAGTTAATACCAACTCGAGTCTCATCTAGTTGGAGGATGTGCATAGATTATAGAAAATTGAACTTGGCCACTAGAAAAGACCATTTTCCTTTACCATTCCTTGATCAGATTATAGAAAGAGTAGCAGGACATCCCTACTATTGCTTTCTAGATGGTTACTCTAGCTATTATCAAATTCCTATAGCACTAGAGGACCAAGAAAAGACTACATTCACATGTCTTTTTGGAACCTTTGCTTTTAGAATAATGCCCTTTGGACTTTGTAATGCCTTAGCAACATTTCAGAGATGTCTGTTAAGCATTTTTAGTGATATGATTAAGCATTATTTAGAAGTTTTCATGGATGATTTAACTGCGTTTGGAAATTCTTTTGATAATTGTCTTGAAAACCTCGAAAAGGTCTTAAAAAGATGTGAAGAAAAGAGTCTTGTATTGAACTGGAAAAAATGTCATTACATGGTTGCTTCTGGAATTGTTTTGGGACATATAGTATCTTTTAAAGGAATTGAAGTGGATAAGGTAAAAGTCGAACTCATTACACATTTGCCTCCACCAAAAACAGTCAGAGAAGTCCGATCCTTTTTAGGACATGCTGGATTCTATAGGAGGTTCATAAAAAACTTTAGTGCTATATCTAAGCCTCTTTGTAACCTCTTAGCAAAAGATGTATCATTTAAGTGGACTCAAGAGTGTCAAAATTCGTTTAAAAAATTAATTGGCCTCTTAACATCTGCTCCTATCATACAATCTCCTGACTGGTCTTTACCTTTTAAGCTCGTGTGTGATGCTAGTGACTACACTGTTGGTGCTGTATTAGGACAAAGAAAGGAAGGTAAATCCTATGTAATTTATTACGCAAGTAGAACTTTAAACAGTGCACAAATGAATTACACAACAACTGAAAAAGAACTACTTGCTATAATATTTGTATTAGACAAATTTCATTCTTACTTAATTGGTTCTTCAACTATTGTATTTACTGACCATGCTGTTGTAAGGTACTTAATGTCAAAACAGGATGCAAAACCAAGACTGATTCGATAGATTCTATTACTTCAAGAATTTATTATCACTATCAAGGATAAGAAGGAAGCTGAGAATGTTATTGCAGATCACTTATCAAGACTCACACTAGATTCATCAACAGAAATAACACCTATTAATGATTCTTTTCCCGATGAATTTTTATTTTCTACTGTTACAATGCCCTAGTATGCTAATATTGTTAATTTTCTTATAACAGGAGAAATGCCACCTCAATGGAATGCTCAAGACAAAAGAAAATTTTTAACGGAGGTGAGAAAGTTTTATTGGGATGATCCTTATCTCTTTAAATATTATCGTGATCAAATATTTCAAAGATGCATACCCGACAATGAGGTAAATAAAGTTATTGAATTTTGTCATTCTGAAGCATGTAGGGGACATTTCTCATCAAAGAAAATAGCTGCAAAAATCTTGCAGTGTGGATTTTATTGGCCCACTTTATTTAAAGATACACATGCATTTTGTATAACTTGTGAAAATTGTCAAAAGTTGGGATTAATTTCAAAACGTAACATGATGCCTTTGAACCCCATTCTTGTTATTGAAATCTTTGATTGTTGGGGGATTGATTTTATGAGACCATTTCCGTTATCATTTGGATTTACGTATATCTTAGTTACAGTAGATTATGTCTCAAAATGGATTGAGGCTATTCCATGTCGACATAATGGCCATAAAACAATCATGAAATTTTTGAAAAAAAATATCTTAAGTCGATTTGGAATCCCTCGAGCCATTATAAGTGATGGGGGTAAGCATTTTTGTAATAGACCATTTGAAACATTAGTGAAAAAATATGGTATTACTCATAAAGTTGCCACCCCTTATCATCCTCAGACAAGTAGACAAGTTGAATTAGCAAATAGAGAGATAAAACAAATTTTAGAAAAAACTGTAAACCTAAATCGCAAAGATTGGTCTTTAAGACTAAATGATGCATTGTAGGCTTATAGAACTGCTTTTAAAACTTCATTGGGTATGTCTCCCTATAGGATAGTTTATGGAAAACCTTGTCACTTACCTGTGGAACTTGAGCATAAAGCCTATTGGGCTATTAAAACTTTCAATGAAAATCTTGATTCTGCTGGACACATACGTAAATTACAAATAAATGAACTTGAAGAATTGAGAAATAATGCATATGAGAATTCAAAAATTCATAAAGCTAAAATTAAAGCCTTTCATGATAAAAAAAATTCAGAGAAAAACATTTGACACTGGTCAGAAGGTTTTGCTTTATAATTCTTGACTTCACATATTCCCTGGAAAATTAAGATCAAGATGGAATGACCCTTTTATTGTGAAACATGTGTACCCTTATGGAACAATTGACATTGAAAATCCTAGAAATGGGAATGTGTTTAAGGTAAATGGGCAAAGACTCAAGCCGTTTCTAGAAAATCAAGCTTTTCATGAAGAATTTACGTTCCTGTCGGATCCTTGTTACGAGACCAATTAATCTTTGTTTTATATATTTATATATTTATATATATTTATTCTTCTTCTAACATTTTTTTTTTACTTGCAGGTTAATTTAGTAGTTTTGTTAAAGTTTTGTTTTGCACCCCGGTTAAGTGGCGGATAACGGTACTCCATGATATTTCAAATCAATTTTGTCAGTTTCCTATAATTACTGATATATTCTCTTCTTCCCCCTTTTCTATAAAAAAAAAATGGATGACATTTTAAAAAATTTGAAAAAGCGTTTTCCCTCATTGCCTCAAAATTCCTTGAAGAAAATTTACCAAGCAAGATGTGAAAGATTAAGGTTATTAATGATTATGAATATACCTGTTGATTTACGTTGGTTAATTGAAGCCAAAGTTAGATTGACAGGTGAATTTTCAGACTCATTAATTTTCTACATGCCAAGCTTAGGTAAAAGCTCTTTTTCAAAAAAATGAAGAGCAAAACGATTAAATGTTTGTTACAAGTGTGCATGCACGACTTGCAACACACGTTGCCGCACTTTAGGAATGGTGTCTGTAAATCGCGAAGATAAAATTAGGTTCATTAAGGATGGCCTGAGTAAGGAGTCTTTAGATAATATCTTATCGACTCTTGAGACGCATCCTAGTGGATATGTGCATATTGTAATTCATGAATTATGGGACATATTCCTAAAAGAACATGAGCGGTACAGTCTCGGGAATCTGACTTTAAAAGACCATGTTTGCCAATTTATAAGAAAATTGGATGGAAAGCCTATCCCCGACCCATAGAGGGCGTTTAAGCCGTTACTGGACGTAAAAGTAGAGGAAGATGTGAGCCACAATCACAACTACTTGTATATATTTACTATAGCTGTTATTTTTAAATGTTTCATTTCAAACTCAAACGTCTTTTCAATAATCAACCACCTATAATCCTTTTTGAAAATTTTGCATTTTAAGCCGACAACCCATGTGACTTTTCCAGCTAACAAATTGAAAATTGGTAAAAGGTGTTGAATCTTGTATTTCAAGCCAATAGCCATGTGATTTAACTTTGCAATACCTTTTGGCTCTATAAATACATTGCATTATTTCTGCATCTTTGTACAAACTCAAAATCATTCAAGAGAGAGGGTGAGTGTAATCATGGAAGGATCATCAACTCGTAAATTCACAAAACTTTATGTCTTTTGTGGATCCAGCCCTGGAAAAACTAGTGAGTTTATAGAAGCAGCAGAAACCCTTGGTAAGATGTTAGCTGAGCGCAATATTCATTTAGTATATAGGGGAGGTAGTCTTGGATTAATAGGACGTGTGGTAACCGCTGCACAAAATAATGGCAGTCAAGTTTTGGGTATTATATCAAAAGCTCTAGTTGTTGGAGACATTGTAGGAAAAACAATTGGGGATAAGTTACAGGTATCATCAATGCATGAACAAATTTCTTTTATGCTTTGTAATGCTGATGCCTTCATAGCTCTACCTGGAGGTTTCGGAACATTGGAGGAAATTTTTCAAATTGTCTCATGGGCACAATTGCAAATCCATAAAAAATCAATTGGTTTGTTAAACATTGATGGTTTTTATAATGGGTTGTTATCTTTTCTTGACTATGCGGTGGAAAAACAATTCGTCTCATCTGCAGCACGACAGATCCTCATTTCTGCTTCAACTGTTGATCAGTTACTCGATGAACTACAAGCTTTTACACCTCTATCTGATCCAACAATGAGTCAGATAGATTGGTATACTGATAACAATGAAAAGAAACGCAGGATAGATTTGACGCTTCGTCTGTAGCCTATCTATTTCTATGTATTTTTAAGCTTTTTTGTGTGGCTTGTTTTATTTTTTTTGTGTGGCTTGTTTTATTTTGTTGTAGGTTTAATTTCCAATAAAAGATGTTTCAGGTGATATCTTCTATATTTTACTCTTTCTATATTTTGACATTGAGGACAATGTCTCAATCTAGTTGGGGGGAGGATAGTTGATATATAATGTTAGTGTTAATTATTTTATTTTATTGTTGTTATCACTTTGTTATGTAAAAAAAAAATTATCATGAATGGCGTGAGTAAAATGTTCATTTATGTATTCTTGAGACGCATTCTAGTTCTAGAATGGCAGAGTAAAGAGTACATTATAAACTTTTGAAACACATTCTAATTGGTTTATTTTTAATGCATTTTATGTATAATTGTTTGTTGCTTAAGTTTTTGGTAACTCTTGCGTAAATAAATTTGCTTTACTATCGATGTATAATTTCAAAATTGTTTAGTTTAAATCACTTTCTCTATTTAGGTTACTAAAGAATAAACTTCCGAAATTATTTATTGAGAACAATATTAAGCCTTGTGGTAAGATGGATGATTCAATATATATAGCCAAGAGAATTTCCATGTTTAAGTATACATATTATTTTCTAAACTCACATATCTTTTGTGAGTGAGTGGAGAGGTTTGAGATAACAGCTTACGAACTTTCATTGATCTTTTGAAATGGTTAATTTTTATTTGGAATGACATTATTTGGGATGATGAATGATTTGGTTGCTTAGCTGAAGGATAAAAAAAAAAATTGGAAAAGTATTATGGTGATAAATTGCTCTTATTTTGTAATGATTCCTTATGTCTTTCAAAAAAGAAAAAAAAATGAGTAAAAAACAATTTTAAAAAAAAAAAGAAAGAAAAGAAGTCAATTCAGTTCAATAAAATCTTCATTCAATTTTAGAAGACTAAAGTCATTAGGAAGCAATCTTATCACCGAATTCTATATTCGTAAGATTCGCATTAAATAATTAAAGTCTTGAAGCTGGCATTTGGCAATAATGGTTTGACTCTAAATATTTGATTTTCCTATCTTTGGATCAATGTTAGTTTGTCTGTCTGTCCTTAAATGTAACTTTTTCTTGAGCGATTATCTATTTTCTAACTCCATGAGTGAAATCCTAAGTCATTAAACAAGTTATTCACCTGTAAGAATATGGAGTTGAGGCTTTTACTTGGAAAATTTTTAAGGCTATATATGTTGTGGTTTGTAGTAAGAAGGCTTTGGCTTAATTCACACACACACAAAAATATTTTTGAAAGTTATGATTGAAATAACCTTTATAGCGATTGTGATTTTAAAACTGACGTTTTGTTTGAAATACTTAGGTAGTGTTCAAATTTTATTTATGCTCGAATTGCTAGGGACTAGCAATAAGCCAGTTGGGGGGTGTGATGAACACTTGAAATTACACATTTAATAAGAGTTTTACATGATTGTTTTGTATTACTAGTGTATTTAATTTTTTTAACTTAAGTATGTTTACAATATTGTACTTAATTATCTTATAACTGTTTTGTGGCAGGTTTGGTAAAATAGGCATAACTTTCTACCTAAAGATCCAATTGAGGTAATTCTTGATCCTGTATAGAGGGACTCAATGGGCTAACATATTGTATTTCACAAAGTATTGGAAATTCGAGTGTTTAGAGGGTAAAAATTAGCCTAAAACAGAATTGATCTGCAGTACAGGCCCAGTTTAAATAGTTATCAGTACTTGGCCCATAACTATAGAAATACGTATCTAATATGTATAAGATTACTCAATTTGGAAAGATAAGAGACTTATCTACAACTTTTATGTTTTGAGTGACAGCTAATTCGGATCAAATCAATTCCAAACTGGATAATCAAGTGGGTGCCCAAGTGATAATGAATGCAAATTATTTTGCCACCATTCTTGACTTTCATTAACCAAGTGGTTCCCTCCAAATTTGTCTCGATTTATCCATGTTTTTCTATAAATAGGTGGCTTGTTTATGCTTAAAGAATGTAATTAGAAAGTTAGAATTTAGTTCAAAATACTTTTCCTTTGTATCTATTTCCTTGTACTATTATTTCTCTTGTTTACTATTAAGTCATGTTATTTCTTCTTCCATTTCTTTTCTTTTCATTTAGTTTTATTATGTCCAAATAATTTTGCTTAAGTTAAGGTGAAAGGGTGAAGCTCTTGGCAAGGTAATAAGATATGTTTAATATTTATTCATGAATTTAATGCTTCATTTTTAAGTTATGCAAATTTATATATGATGTATTTATTTTGTTTGTAGAATTAATACCCTTTCTTCTAAAGTGATGATTCTTGATTTATTATTGACAAACTTAATACTTGACACAATAAACTCTTGAAACCATTTACAAGATTTGGTGTATATAACCTTTCTTGTAAAGTGGGAGTCTTGATTTATTGTAGACAAATATAAAGATTGGCATAATAAATACTTGAACCCATTTATAAGATTTGGTGTATAATAATTGAAAGAAATAAATACTAATCAATATATAAATGATGATGAACTTTAATTGCTATATTTTTCGGTTAAAACCTTCTTTGTGTGAGGATTCTAATTGAGTTATAGAAAAAAAAATTAAATATATTCTTACTTCTTATGCCAAGAGTGAATCCCTATAACCTTAGCTTTTTATTTGAATTGGTTAATTGAAATAATATTTGCAAATATCTTATACTGCATTAATTATCTTTAAAGTGTTTATAATTTGTAATTTTAATTCTACTTCCCTGTGGATCCTCCCCGTTCTCATCTGGTTATTTATTACTTCGACAATCCTGCACTTGAGAATAACTTCTATATTCTGGACGTGTCAGGAATACATGTGTATAATAGCATTTTTAGCACCTATTATAACTCCTTGCAACTATGTTATTACTGATGTACTTTAGGTCTATATCTCATTATGAACAAGGTCCTAACTCTTAGATTTTGTTGACTTTTATAACCTACTAACTTTTAGTAGTGCTAACTATTAGCAATTATAATTCTCAGTATTGATAACCTTTAACGCTGGTCTAAATTCTTTCAAACCAGATCTGAACTCTTTCATATCATACAATGTTTGTTGCATTATAAGCATTGTACCATTTAATTGACGAAATTAGCAAATTTATATAATGTACTATATAAATATTATAAAATAAAATATTCATACAAAATAGGATGGCACATAAGCACAAATCCCAACATAGACCTTGGCTTGAAAGTTCGTAAAGGTTGTTTCATAGTGTTTTTGTCCTCAGGATCGCCCTGGACCTTTTAAAAAGTGTTCTGGCATTGAGGACATACAAGACAAACTTCTGTTATGGTCGGTTAAGACTCTAAGGTCAGTTCTATTATAACCACCATGTCTGCTCTAGTTGCCCCTTCAGTTGAATCACTAATTTAGATTTGAATTCTCAGCCTGTTTGTCGTTAAGGAGTCTATGGACGACCCCTCTTCTAATAACTTCCTTTTTGTAGGAATGATGTGTTGGAATTTGTGCTTACGTGCCATCCCATTATGTATGAATATTTGTTTAATATTTATACTAGTGTTATTATTTCAATAAATCGCTAATTATATTTATATATGGTAAGATGCTTGTAACGTTTCAGACATTATACGATCTGAAAGAGTTCAGATCTGGTCTAAATGAGTTTAGATCAAATCTAAGAATTAGCAACGCTGAGAGTTATAAATGCTAAGAGTTGGCACTAATAAGAGTTACTAGGTTATAAGAGTCAGTAATATCTAAAGAGTTAGAGCCTTGTCTAAAATGAGACAAAGACCTAAGAATATATTAGTAATGACATAATTGTAAAGAGTTGCAAATAGTGCTAGGAAATGTCATTATGCAAATATGTTCTCAAATATTATGTTCCTGATCTATTTTCACTGATGCAGGTCTGTCAGTGAATACCTTAACAAATATATAGATTAGTGTATGTCTATATCTGGATGGTCCAGATGATTATTCTTAGCAAACCATGAGTTTAGTGGAAGCTCGTATAGAGATACAGGTATTCAGTAAGGACTGAATACTGAACAGACTCACAAAAATCTCCAATAGACATCCCATAAAACCGTCAATAGAGGATCTTTCAAGTTGAGTAGTATTCGTGGTCCTTTGACCTGAGTGTCACGGTGGGCTTGTGAGTGATCCACCATACTTTGGTTCCACACATGTCAGAAACCTTTCATGGTCTGACCACTGGGTGTCGCTGGGTATGGTCCGATGCTCATGGAGTTCGATGTGGATAGATATGGGATCCATCAGCTCATTTGGGTGAGTATTATATCCTAATACTCTATAGATTGTATTTCAGAAAGTCTTATGGCCATAAGCAATAATTCTCGAGAAAAGAGTTTAACCCTGGGGATAAATAATATTACAAAAGTATTTGGGAATATTATTTATTGAAATACAATTCAAGAGATAAGCTTTTAGTCAGGCATATGGAGATTTGATGGTGTTGATCTATATCTCTGCTTTACTCGGATATAAATGATGGAAGGATTATATGAATATGTTATAACCTCAACTTGTATGGTTTAACGCGTCACTTTGTAATATCCATAACGTGTGTGAGGGGCATCGTTCACGGACATATGGAGGAGTTCTATATGACAATTCGGGCGTGGACCTAGAGAGTCTCACAATATGAAGTGTACTCGTTATGCACTGGGCATCATAATGGATTGAACAATTTCATCCTAGAAATTCCAGCAAACCAAAAATATGTTTCGGGGTTCCTCGGGTTGTGCACTTGTTTAAACTTAAATGTTAAGTATATTATTTAATTAGTTGACAAGAGTTATTAACTAATTAGATATTAACAAGTGGCACAATTTTATTGTATGAATTGTTTTACCATGAATTCAACCATTTACCGTATTAGTAAAATCAAATAAGGTAAATATTAATTATTCAAATAATTTTTGAATAATTATATAAATGTTATTTAAATAAATAAAATATGATTTTATTTATTTGTTATTTTATTCCTAAATGGAAGACATACCTAATTTGAGAAACATAAACTAAATTTAGTGGAGCACCATTTTATGATTAATGGTTAAATTTATTAGACCATTAAAATGGCCACCAAAAATTATTTTGGTAGTTGGCCACTTAATCTAATTTTGGTAGAGCACTTGTGAAGTTGTTGTAACCACTAAAAATGGTTGAGTTTCAAGTGTGTTAACAAGAGAGTGAATGAAAATTCATGCAAGTGTTGAGAGGAAAAAGAAGAGTTGGTTTTGAGAGAGTTTTTCAAAGAACAAAGACTTGTGATAAAAATCAAAGGAGAAAGAAAATAAATCCTTCATATTTTTCTTTCTAGAATCAAAACCTTATTGCTGGAGATCATACTGCTGCTATTCTAGCTTCACAATCCCACCGAATTGTTGTGAACTAGAATTGGACAAAAGTACACTTCAAGGTAAGCTCAAAATTGGAGCAAAGATATCCGGAATTCGAAATCTTCATCGGAGGTCTTCAAAGGTATGTTTTTTGTATTCTTAAGTTGTTAAGAATTGAACTACATGTGTATATATTGATTACTTGATAAATTTCGCTACCAAATTCATGTATATGATGCATAATTTTAATTTTTCAATATGTACACAATCACATGCATACACCCTAAAATACGTTAACATGATGACATTTACAGTTGCTGAGAGGAATGGGTTTGTTTCTACCAAATGAATATTTCCTTTGGTGGTGAAGAGCAATCCTCCCTTATTAATCAATCTCTGTATTAAAGATTATGCAGTTATTCGAACTGTGTCGCTAAAATTATGCCACTTACAATAATCCTTTCTTGCTCATTGATCGATTGGAGGAATGGTATGGCTTTCGGATAGTTTGATCTGTTTGTCCTTTATAAGCCAGTAAAAAATTTGATTAGCCTTCCTCAAGTCAAAAGAGTATTTCTTTGTGATCTGAGTATTTTTGCTAAACTTCTTCTTCTCTCTATTAGGTGTTGTCTTTATCAGTGCTGAGCATTTATTGGTCCTTCTTTAATAACTTTGATTAAGCATACTTCATAGGAATCTGACTTATCTGATTCAGTTTTTGAGTCGGTGTCGACTATCAAACTTTCATCTGGTTCTTGTAATATATCCTTTTTGAGGATGTCTTTTTATGATCCTTCTCAATGAGTAGCCTCTCATAGCTGGTGGTCTGAGTCGTCAACTCATCTAGATCACAAAAGAGATGCCCTTTAAAGTGTTCTCTCTTGGCGAAGAATATTCCTCGGATGACCATTAGGACAGAGTCAGCTTCTGATATCTTGGTCGGACAATGCATTCAAATTTTTTCAAAGTAGCATATGTATTTAGATACCGACTCACCTGGCATTTGGGAAACTCTAGCTAAGTCAACCAAGGTCACCTTTGGTGGTGGCTTGTAAAACTTGGCATGGAATCTATCCTCTATTTGTTCCCAACTAGCGATCAACTCGGGAACCAGATTAGTGTACCAAGTGAAAGTCGTTTTAGTGATGGAATTACCAAATAGCCTTAGTTTCCAAAAGGGAGATAAGCTGGCCTCGCCACATTGTACTGTAAACCTAGAAACGTGCTTAAAAATGGTGATATTCTCTTCCTCTGAAAATAAGAAAAATTTAAGAATCCTATATCCCTTTGGGAAATGAAACAAGGTATGTATGCTATAAGGGTATGACTTCCTGTGAGCAGGACATGTCATAAGTCTCAGGTCAACCCTTATATTTTGCAATGCTTTAGCCAACATGTTGTGATCTATTCTAAGTCACGCCAAAACTACTTATGGGCCACACTAGTTTTATATAACCAAATTGAATCGACTTGGATTGGTTTTGGCTGATTTGATCATAATTTTAAGGGATGGTCGATAGCAAACTCCCCAATTTTATCATGTTACCTATTTGGTCATAACAGAAAATCTGTTCTTGTTAGTTCTGGTGGATCTAAGTGTTAGAAGACTCAGCCTTCTCAAGTTGCTTAAATATATTGGCCGATCCACATTGCAGGTAGGCCTGATGATGCTACCTACGTCGAGGTTTTTACAACTTAGGGTTTGGTCGACTTTGTAATAATTATATCAGCTAAGTCGGTATCTAAATACATAAGCATCTTATATTCTAGTTTTTAAGAATAATTTGACTTATATTCTTGTTATCCTCAATCAATGGTAAAAAAACTACGACCAACTGATTTGTTTTCGTGAGTGATCTAGGAAACCAACCTTTGGACATCAGCTGTAGAAAACGGTCGCGGATATGGAAGAGTATTTCGATGAATCTCCTCAAGCTGTTGATTTAGAAAATCTTTTTCAGCATGGGCAACACTTGTCCTATCTTGTGGTGAGGGTGTGGTCATCGACCCTTCTATGGCGTTTGCTCTTGTTTTGTTTCTTTCCATCTATCTAGTTATTACTGGCATACAAGAATAATGTCCCACCGAGCGTATAAAAAAATGTTCACATTATAAAATTTAGGTTTGTATATGCTCTGTGTTTAGCTAAACAGAGGTCGCCCTGGATTCGAAAGAAGCCAATACCTAAGGGTTTTCTATCAGTAAGTGAGATTTATCACAAAACCTGAATTAGGAAATAACAAGCGAGATTTATTACTAGACATGGGTTTTGGTGTAGCAAACATGTTGCAAAGCTTGGGTCTTTTGTTAAAAAGGACATGTGAAGCTCTATCAACAAGACTGCAGGGTTTTTAACAATCAAAGGCGCGAAGTCCTGAGTTGAATAATAAAAACAAGAATAAAAAGATTAAAAAAAAAACTGAAAAGCTTGTATGAGTTGTGTATTGAATTGTTGATTATTATAATGAATAAACAAGCTTATTTATAGGCTATAAAACTCTATACACAACTTATTTTTACAAAAAAAAAAGAGTTCTAATATAATACAATTTTCTATTATATACAAATTCTTAAATAAGTTACAATACTCAATTAAGTCCAAAACTTTAAATTGGAAAAGTCCATTAAACACTTTTTTTGCCAGCGTCAACACATACATAAAAGAGATTATGCTTTCACTTTTTGTACTTGACAATATATTGATGTAATTACTTTTTGTTATCGCTTTTTTATTTCTAGTTAAATTTCTATCTTTTTTTTTTATCAAAGATTAGATTTTTAAAATAAAAAACATATATCTTTAGTCAAAATCTTTCAAAACATTAATTTACTTCTTTATAAATCTTTGTTTGGATTTTACTTTTAAAGATGAATTTGAGTTGATATTGAGAAAGAGAGAAAGGTAAGATAATCATATGTTGAATGGGTATCTAAAAAAGTGTCGAGAGTAATAATATTTCAAAACTTATATGAAAATGTACTTAATAGTAAATTGCATTATGATAATTTTTATAATTTTTTTTTGGTTAAAACATGGACATTTATAGCATGTTTTAGAGTGCAAATGACCCTACCTTTTTTTTTATTTCATATGGCATCATAATTAAAAAGTTGGCAAGTTTTCAACTAGTTGTAGCGAGGGAGAGCAGATTGAGCTTTGAAAGCAAAACAAAGACTTCGTTCTTCAATAAAGTGTTCACTTCTTTTATGTCGGGTTTCATATTTTTTAAAAGAAAAATGTGTAATATTATTCAATTATAAAGTTGGTAAAAATAATTTGACTTGACCATTTAGGCATGGAATAAATTCGCACCAATTCAACTTTATTACAAAGACTAATTTGGTCTAAAAATAAGCTATTGTATCTTTACTTTTTCGAATGTAGAGATATGAAATTGTTACGGTATCAAGATACGTTCTTCAATTTGACACTACTTTAGCATCAATTAAGCCATAGGTGTGATACCAATTTGTTGAGAAGAAATTAGCTCTATCACTAATCTCTTCAATGGGATTAGCCTTATTGTTGATACCTTTTTGATAAGATTTCTTATAACCTACTCTCCAAACAAAATATCTTGTATATACAAAAGACACAACTCACAAATAATAAAGAATATATAAGATTAACACACTAATAAAGTTTAAAAAAAAATCATAAAACACAAGATATACGTGGTTTGGCCAAAACTCCTACATCCACGGGGGATTATGATCTAGCTTCTTGTATTGATTAGATCATTAAGTATCTCCTTACATCACCATGATCATACAAGACCTCTTAGTATCTCTCGTTGTAAACTTATAAGTAGCCCCTAGATCACTATAATCTTTACGAGATTTCTTAATATCTCTCACCCCATAAGAGATTTTACCTAATGAATACAAGAATAGCCTCGAGCCTCTCTCAAAAGGATCTATGGTGCTTTTTTTGTTCACTCAAGAACAAAGACACCATCAAAGGTTACACCTTTGTGCATCCTGCACTTAGTACTTACCTAATTTCTCTATTATCTCTTATGTTTACATCTTGATATTTAGATGTTTGACTATCTCTATGTGTTTATAATAGTTTATATAATAAGTAAAATGTCTCGAGAAACTCTAAACCTAATTAGAATAAGAGTTCATGTACTTAGGAGTTCGAAATCCCCTCAAAGAAGTCAAAATTGAGCGCAAAATCGGACTTCTCAAAGATAAGTGCCGCGACACTACAACCTACCATTTTTTCTCTGCGTTTTTGAGTCCTCTTTACTTTCAAAATTCTTGTCTTGCTCCTCCTTTATATGCTCTATGCATTCTTGTCTTCATAATGATTCTCTTATTGATATATATCTCAATTTATATTTATACATAATTATTAAATTACTAATTTTTAATAAAAAAAAATATTATTCAAAATTTTTAATTGATGAACTATAGAAGACAAGATATCACCTTTTACTACTAAAAAAATATAGTCTACTAATAACTCGACAACATTAATGCAATCAAGTTCATTGAAATCCACGACGCAATTATTTGCAAGAGTCGCAAAAAATGCCTCGAAATAATGCTAAACATTCTGCACGAAATAATGCTAAACATTCTGCAGTTATTGGAGCGAAAGATCCCTCCAGAATTTGAATAAAAACAAGAGATTATGCCAGAAAAGTCACGTACGATCATCTCCATCCCAGTCAATCCTCTTTTGTTATCAATGGCAGCATTAATATTAACTTTAAAACAACCCACATGAGGTCTACACCATCGTGAGTCTTCTGCAGATCACGATGCATTTGATTCCTTAGTGTAGTTGCAAAATAATTATTTTCCTTAGGAGATGACACGACGTCATCAAGCCGGTCCAGTCTTTCTAAAGCACTATTCTTTTTTGAGAAGCAAGTATGGAGCCTTATTGCTACTACACCTGAACCACTATGAGAGACTAAATAACTTTTGGTCATATCAACGGGCACAACATCACCTTGGGGCAATTCTGCCAGGTTTCATTTGATTTGTTGTGAATTAAATTGTGGAAGATATCTACTCATAAAAAAAGGGGGTCAATTCTATAAAGAATAAAAATTTACTCGCATATGAAAGTATAAAGACTCAAACCCTATAACTTAAACTAGGAATTATAAAGACTAAGTTGGCTATTTTTAATTAAAAATAGAAAAAGAAATTTATCACATTAATACTTTTAACTCTTTTTATTAGATTAAAATTAATATTATTTTTGAAATTAATATTATTAGACTTACCTATGTTATGCATTCTTAATCAAAATTTAAAATTTTTAATGCAAAATTAAAATATATAACATGAAAATTAAAACATATTTTAGGAATTTTAACAAAAAAAAAATTAAAAATAAAAACTTAAAATTTCTAACATAAAAATTTGAAATACAAAAAAAAAAAAGGAGTAGAGTGTATAGGGAAAATTCCGTATTTAACCTTTATTATAAGATATAATTTTTATTTGACTGAAGTCAAAATTTTAAACTTTCGTTAACTAAATATATGTTATGTTGACCATTTTATCCTTAATTGCGAATGCGCCTCAAGCAAAGCTAAGCTTTGCTTTTCTTTTTTCAATTTAAAATTTTATTTTTAATTTAGATTTAAATTAATTATTTTTTAATTAATGAATAAAAAGATAAAATAAATAAATAAATAATTTATTTATTTTATTTAATTAAATTAATAAAAAAATATTTTTTTTAATTTATTTTTAAATAACATTTTATTCTAAAAATTTATTATAAAAGAAAACAAAGTCACCCCAAGCAAATTAATTATTCTTTTATTATTTTTAATTTATATTTAAATTAATTATCTTTTAACTAATGTATAAAAAAAGAAAACAATTATTTTAATTAACTGAAATAATGAATTTATTTTATTTAAAAATTAAAAAAGCAAAAGTTTACGGGTGCATGCGTAGGGTGCGCGCCTCACGCTTGCACCCCAAGCAAAGCTTTGTGAGGCGCATGTGTGGGGTGCGCATCCCAAGGCATACACCCTAAGGCTTTGCTTTTTTATTTTTAATTTTATTTTACTTTGTTTTAAAAAATTTATTTTTAATTTATTTTAAAAAATAAATAAATTTTTTTATAAAAACTTAAAATTAATTATAGGTTTTTTTTTAAATTTGAATTTTTTTAAAAAAAATAGAATAATTATTAAAAAATAAATTATCTTATATTTTTATTAAATTAATAAAAAAATTATACTGTAATTAAATAATATAAATTATTTAATTAATTAACTTTTATTTTTTATAAATTAATTAAAAATAATTAATTTAAAAATAAATTAAAAAGTAAAATTTTAAAAACAACTTAAAAATATAAAGAATTAAAAAAAAAAAGAGGAAAGCCTTGGAACGTATGCCTGCACCCAATGTAGCCAAGCCAAGCTTGGGACACATGCCTACGCCCTATGCTCCCAAAGCTTTGTTTTTTTTAAATAAATTTTATAAAATAAAATAATTAGTACAAAAATAAATTAAATTTTTTTTATTAAATTAATGATAAAAATTATATCATTTAATTAAATAATATAAATTATTTAATTAAATAACTTTTTATATTTTATAAATTAATTAAAATATTTAATTAAAAAAGAAATTAACAATAAATTTTTAAAAGCAAGTTAAAATAAAAAAGCAAAGCCTTGGGATGCATGCGTAGGGCACACGCCCCCGGGTATGCACCCCGCAAGGCTTTGCTTAGGGTGCATGAGTGAGGCGCACGCCCCACGCATGTGCCCACAAACTTTTATTTTTTAATTAAATTACTTAATTATTTCAATTACTTAATTAATTATTTTTTATAATAAATTTAAAGAATAAAACGTTATTTAAAAATATATTAATTATTAAAAAATATTTTGTTATTAATTTAATTAAAAAATAATATTTTAATTAATTAAATAAAATAAATAGATTATTTAGATTAATTAATTAATTAATTTTTATTTTTATATATTAATTAAAAAATAATTAATTTAAATTAAAAATAAAATTAAAAAAAAAAAGCGAAGATTAGCTTTGCTTGGTCGGGGTGGGCATTATTCTTGAACCTGACCCATTATAAAATTTTGGGTAGGGACTGAAACTGGAATAGATTCGGGACTCGTTTGGGACATAATTTTCTATCTCGAATGGGACGGGTTGGGTTTGAAAAATTCTTAAACCTGAATGGGATTCTCGACCCATCCCGAACCTAAATCTTCTTGAACCCGACCTAAACAGTCTCGAATTATCTCGAATTGTCCCGAACCCGTTTCGAACTTGATCCTAACTATCCTGAATTATCCCGAACTCGAACCGAACTGTCCTGAACCGTCCCAAACCCGAATAAAAACTATGTTATTTCAAAATAATTTTTTTTATAAAAAAATTGAGATTTTCCGACCTATTTTGACTCGAGGTTGGGTCGGATTTGTCTCAACCCAAAATGTGTTCCGATCGGGTCACATTTTAGCGTCCTAATCAAATTCGAGTAAGGGTCAAAAATTTCTAAACCCAACCTAAACTCAAAACTGTCCACCCCTATGGCTTGGGGTGCATGCGTAATTTGTGCACCTCACGCATGCGCCCTATGCGCAATGGTGTGTGCACCAAGTGTTGTGGAAAGTAATTATATATAATTTTTAATTTTTATTTATTTTTTAAAATTATTATTATTATTATTATAAATAAATATTTTTAATAATTAATTAAAAAAAATTAACTATTTAAAAATATTAGTTTTTAATTAATTTTTTAAAAAAATATAAAAAAATTATAATTAAGAGTAAAATAATTAACACAACATATATTTAAATTACAAAAAGTAAAAAATTTGATTTCAATCAAATAAAAATTATACTCTATAATAAGAGTTAAATACTAAAATTTCCCAAGTTTACGGTAAAAATCACTATCATAGAACGTGATCACTCACCTCTAGCTGGGTGGTCGCTATTTGAAAAAAGAAAAAAATGTGACGGCCCCACCTAATCATACAAAGTTGTTCACATTTTGTCACGTAAGACGGCAATCATCGCTAGCAAATAGGGAAGTGGGACCTACGTTTCCCTTTACTTGATTCTTAATTCAAGTTGAACAATGTTACAGTTAGTCAGTACAACGATGATTTTAAAAGTCTTATTTTTTCATCACAAAATAATAATTTAAAATGAAAAATTTAAAATAGGCCCTGAGAAGTATAAATTGGAGCTTGACCTGAATGAATCAATAATAGGCCAACAGATGGTAATCACGTTACGAGAGCTCACGATAAGAAAAATGAGATTGGTCTTATGTTAACAATATTTGCAGTTGTTTATCCTATCTTTTCCGCTAAGCTATCCACAGAAAAAATCAATATATTATTTTGTTTTGTTGGTTCGGTTTGGGTGACGAGTCCTGTGCGGCAGCGGTGGCGGCAGCAATCAGCAGCTAGCAGCCCGCCCTTGCAAGTCAGCGTAGCAGTGTAAATACCCGTAAATAAAGTCAAAGACAGTGTCAGTTTTAGTATCTTAACTGATTTTATAAGTAAAAAGGAGGATCTAATTAGTGGATTTCAGTTTGTCAAAAAATTAAAAAAAAATGGGAAATGCAAACGGAAGAGAAGAGAATGAGATTCAGGCGGTGGGAAGATCCATTGGTGGTGATAATTCAATGAGCAATAGTCCTCTTGCAAGTCCTCAGCGTTCTCCATCACCTCTCTTCTACGCTCCTCAGGTTAGGGTTAGCCTACTTTCTGATTAATTGATTGATTTTATTGGATTGGATTGATTGCTCAAACTATGCGCAGCTAGGGATTTATTTCTATGCTTTTTTGTTTTTGAAATATTAAAAACGTCAACCAAACTGATGATGACAAGTTTGATGAGCAAAAGGAATGGAGAACAAATTGTCAAAATTAGATGAAATTTACAAGGAGTAAGCCGATTGACCTGACTTGATCGTTTTGTTACATATTTTTCGGACGCTTTTCAACTTTGTCGTTTTAAGAAGTTAGAGACTATGTAAGAGCAGCCAAGTCCGCTTCGAAAACTTTCAGTCATGGAATATTTAGAATCTCCAGCGTTTCAGATTCATCCGATATTACTTAGGAATTTGGTGCTGGTGTTGTGCTGGTGGTCATCCTTCTCTGGCCAAATCTCTAGGCCTGTGCGCAGCACAAACCTTATATAAATATGATAGCAAGTATTCACCAAAGCAACTAGGCCTGTGGCCAAAGCCAAAGGACTTAGTCTGTATTTATGTAATTGTTTGTGAATTTTGAAATTTTTTCTCCTTTTATGTCTGGCGTGCCCACACATGCCGTATATAAATATGATAGCAAGGATTCAGCAAAGCAACTAGGCCTGTGGCCAAAGCCAAAGGACTTGGTCTGTATTTATGTAATTGTTTGTGAATTTTGAAATTTTTTCTCCTTTTTAAGTCTGGCGCTCCCGCAACAATCCTCCAAACTTTTATTTTATTGTATTTATGTAATTGTTTGTGAATTTTGAAATGATTTCTCCTTTTTATGTCCAACGCGCTCGCAATAATCCCCCAAACTTTTATTTTATCTATTTAATTTATTTTATTGTATTTATGTAATTGTTTGTGAATTTTGAAATGATTTCTCCTTTTTATGTCCAACGCGCTCGCAATAATCCCCCAAACTTTTATTTTATCTATTTAATTTATTTTATTGTATTTATGTAATTGTTTGTGAATTTTGAAATGATTTCTCCTTTTTATGTCCAACGCGCTCGCAATAATCCCCCAAACTTTTATTTTATCTATTTAATTTATTTTATTGTATTTATGTAATTGTTTGTGAATTTTGAAATGATTTCTCTTTTTATGTCCAACACGCTCGCAATAATCCCTTTTATTTTATCTATTTAAGATTTTAAAGGATGTGGATATGTCAATGAGTGGGCCTAATATCACGGGTCGGACGCCCAAAAGACTAACCTGTTATATAATACTGCATATCTACTCATATATAACCAAAATTCACTTAATTTTTATTCGATATGGGACATGACAATCTCACTCACCTAATTACGTGATGTCTTTATTATGTCTAACCCAAACTCTAGGGTCAACCTAGCCCGTATTATCCATCCTCACCATTTTTTGGGGGCCTACATGTGGCAATCTTTATTAGGGTTCAAGATAGAGAATTTTAGGGCTCCTTTGGTTGGTATTGCCCATCCCCACTACTTTTAAAGGGCTCACTATTCATGTGGCAATCTCCATTAGGGCGATTTTGGGGTCTACATGTAAATAAAAATTCAAGTCTACTTTGATACCACTTATCAGGGGTCGGGCGCTCGCCATTGACCCAAAAGATTAACCTGTTAGATAATATTATATACCTGCCCCTTATATACTAAAGATCCATCCAATTTCCATTTCATGTGGGACGTGACACTGAGGATGCTTTGGAGACTTGTCTTATATGCAATAATTTTGTATTCTCATTGAACTATTCTCTATTACATGATGATTGAATCGCTTTATACAACAAGATTTTCTTGTTTACACCATTATTGGAGATTCAGTAATCTTACTATATGATTATTTTTCCACTTGGATGATATTTCATTGTTCCTTTGTTAATGATTAGAAGCATACGATAGTTTTTTTTTTTCCCAATTAGGACTTATTTTTTTATTTTTATTCTTATTTTTTACTTTTTCCCTGCTATCTTCAGCAGTGTATCCTCTAAAAGAGCCGCTGAAATTTTTGTAGCTGAGGATATTTCTCAAAATTTTACAAAATACTCCGTATCAACTTCTAATTTGAAGGAATACCAAATGGCAGCCACTTCAAAACTATCCCTACCAAGTTGATTGATTTATGCATCAAATCATACATTAATTAAAAAGCATGTCTAAATGCAACTCAGTATATTGGATAATCATAGCTTCTATTTCCATTAATTTTTTTTAGTTGAATCAGATTTTGTTCATGGTTCTGCTAGACGTATAATATGAGAATTAGGGTGATTTAGATGTTCTTGGATGAGGTAATCAGTCACCAACATATTAATGTGTACATTGGTGTCACTGCAAGTTATGCTATTGGATGGGGTTGAAACCCAGCCCAAGCTTAAGTTTTAAATTTATCAGTTAATATGCTACATTAAGTTTTAACATATAAGCTTATGACACATATCCAATTGATTTGGGTTGCAGCCTTGGCAACTGCACCCAACCCTAGATTTGTTCTTTCCAACCCAACGTTTCCCAATTTAGTGGTTGGCCATAGTTTGGTTCATTTCAGCCATTGAATTGCAGCTCTATGTCGATGGAATGCTTAGCAGCAGTTGACTGTAATATGTTTTTAAATGGTAAACAACATGCACTCTAAACTTTTTTTTTCTTATGAAAGCTTGGCTTACCTCTAGTGATAAACGAGCAGAGGAGGATTAAGGTAAATGGGAAAGCAAGTTCTTTTGTCTGTAATGATAGAGTAACTGAAATTGACTATGATCCTAGTGCTGAGAAACTAAGGAGTTCTGTTTCCTGGTTAGTGGCATTTCAGCTGATACACAATGGTCATTTTCCACCATTGCAGGTGCCTGTTGTTCCGTTGCAAAGGACTGATGACCCTACCTTACACAATCAAATGAGGCGAAATGAATCTTATGCAGCTGCTACTAGTCCACCAGAGAAAGGAATCCCCACTGTTATTACATGGAGTTATGGTGGTAATGAAGTGGCTGTGGAAGGATCTTGGGACAATTGGACATCAAGGTAAGCTCTAGTCATTTTTCCCTCCAGATGGGAAGGGAAGCTTTAGTCAGTTCATCACAAGTATGGATACCTTTTCACACAATAAAAGCTGCAGACATTATTTCATACATAATTATTGGATAAGAGAGTCTTCTGTGCCCTGGGAGCATGTACACCCAACCAATAGAGTCATGCCATTTACACAAAAATGCACACATTTCGAGATTTCACTGTTTGGCTGTATGTACTCTCAATGTCGTGAAGATTTTCCATTAGATAATAATCTTCTGTCTGGAAAACCCCAGATGTGGAAAAATGTTATATAGTGTCTTTGGTTGCAGGAAATTGCTTCAGAGATCTGGTAAGGACCATTCGATTCTTTTGGTCCTTCCATCTGGAGTATACCATTACAAGTTCGTTGTGGATGGTGAGTTGAGATATGTTCCGGATCTGCCTTTTGTAGCTGATGAACTGGGCGGTGTTTGTAATCTCCTTGATGTTCATGTAAGTATCTTTTGATGCCCATGGGCTTGCTTCTGATCTCCCGAGTTTATTTTTCTCTGTTCGATACTCAATATTTTAAGCCAATAATTACAAAAGCAGAGAGAGAGAGAGGGAGAGAGCATAAAAGTGTGCAGTGCATGTATGATTAATTAAGTGCACATAATTGCTTGTAAGAAGAGCTCAAGGGAGAGGGAGAGAGCATAAAAGTGCACTGTTGCATGTTTGATAGAAAATAAGTGCTCAAAATTGCTTGTAAGAAGAGCTCATCAGAAGGAGAGGGGAGAGAGAGAAAGTGCATACAAATGCATAGTTTTTTAAGTCTCAACATCTGAAGTTGCACAGTGGTACTCTGTTTTTCTTGGTTAATAATCATGTAAGTGGGATATTGTGGATAGCTAGAGAGAAAGGGGAGAGAGAGAGAGAGCCTAGAGTGCACAGATTTGTTTATGTTGAAAATTGAGTGCAAAGACTTGCTTGTAAGAAAACTAAACATCTAAAAGTGTCTCAAGTCAATAATCATGTAAGTGGGATACTGTTGAAAGCTTGAGAGAGGTGCACAGTTGTATGGCAAAAAATAAGTGCAAACAATTGTTCCTAAGAAAGAGTTAAATTTAATTATAATAAGCATGTCCTGTCAATATGTCTTCATTGTGGTATGGGGCTTGGCATGTCCTGTCAATAATTCCCTTTTGGATTCGAGTGTCGTATGGAAGAAAGACTAGGGAAGCCTAAGAATTTAATTATATTAAGATATGCCCAACTTGGTTCTGATTTGGTAAAGAAAAAATCATTCGAAGGGTATGCATAGCATATCAGATTTTAGATCTGAAAATGATGGAGCTTCTTATGATTGCTGCAGCCATACACAGATTTCAAAGATGAAATTCTGCACAAATGTTAAAAAGAAAAACAAAACATCATTCAGTAGATTATGATGATAAATTTTGTAATGATTTTAGAATTAGTTTCTCAAAAGTTGCTTGAATACTATCACTAATATCAGACAAAAACATTTCTATGGTTTCTATACTTAAAGATTTTTAGTTCCATGTTGATGAGTATCATAGCATGGATTATAGAAAAGTGGACCTTTACGGCCCACCTATTAGTGGAAAGCAACATATGCCAATAAGACGTAAAATCATTTTCACCAGAAACCTTCATTGTATGTTAATTTATGCTCAACTGGACATGATAAAAGTTGGAATTTACTTGGAAAGCATCTTAATCTTCCAATTTTACATGAAACAGATGGATCTAATTAAGTGGCTATAGTTAGCTTCACAGGAGGAGAACCATTGGCTCTGTTTTCCATTTTTTCTTCTGGACTGCTTTTGGATTGCTTTCCTATGTTTTGTTTGGGCAAACACAATTTTTCAATTACATTATGGGCAATGATGTGCTTGCAAATAATTTAGTTCATGTTCCTCGACTTTTTTGCATATCCTAGTTGTGCCTTCTGCTTGAACCTTAAGCCTCTTGCTCAGTATTGTTGATGTTCTTTCATTTTTATTTTATTTGATATGAATGTTCTTCTTTGATTCATGGGTACGATTTAGCTGATTATGGACCTGCTTGTAGCTGTTGTGATTCAGCTTGATTTTGGCAGCACAATAGTTAAGTTTTGGTCAATACTTTCAACTTTGCTTCGAAATTTATCTAATTTTACTCCATAGCTATTGATATTAAAGTACCTATATTTCCACAGACCTACCCACTTGATAGATGACATTTACCACACTCACACATCCACCCACTTTTCCTTGAATTCTAGTGATCAATCCCAAGTAAGCCCTATGTATTATTTCATCTTTTATCATTTTGTTGTAACAGCCTAAGAGGTCATGTTGAAATGACTATTTTGTCCATTCTCATTTGAATTCTATATTTGGCAGATTAGGCAGTCTCCAGAAATAACCCTATGTTCATTGTATTATAAGGAATACTAGCTTCATTTTCATATATATTGAACAATGCAGTTAATATCTTTTATGTTGTATGTCTTTATTTATCTTGAAAACGATAAGATTCTGACTAGTAATTAGCAGCATTCAGTGGGTTTATAAGTACAATTATGAGTGAAATGTCTGTTGGTCATCCTGTATATGCTTGGGTGCCACAAAATTTAGTTTGCTATGAATAAACTTCTCACTGAAGTAACCAAGAAGCAGAGATATAGTTGAAAAATTCCTGATAGTGGGCACCATCCCCTCCATTTGGTTTTAAATTTGAACTATGACAATAACTATTTCCTGCAGAACTATGTGCCAGAAAATCTAGATAGTTTAGCTGAGTTTGAAGCACCACCATCTCCAGACTCTAGTTATAGTCAGGCAATTCTCTTGGAGGAAGATTTCGCAAAGGAGCCTGTAACAGCTCCACCCCAACTGCAGCTGACTGTTTTTGATGAGCCATCTTCTTCAAAACCAAAACATGTTATGCTTAATCATGTTTTCATGGAGGATGGATGGAAAACAAAGCCTATGATTGCCCTCGGATTAACTCACAGGTTTCAGTCCAAATATGTTACAGTTGTTCTATATAAGCCCCTTAAAAAGTAGCAGTTACCTTTTCATGACTGACACTAGTCTGTAAAGGAAGAAAATTGCTTTTCACGGTTTCTAAGGTTACTGTGTTTATAAAATTGCACAAATTTAAGATATGCCCAACAACGATTGGATTCTTATTTCTTTTTCTTTTTTGTTCATTTATGTAATTTGACATTAACAATTGAAACAATTTTGGCCTTTGAAAAATAGGGATTGCAAGAATTGCTTTAATGCGAAGGAAATTTCTCAAGGTATTCATTGATATTACTAGTTGAGAAATGTTGTACACGTAAATTTATTTTTTTAAAAAAATTTCGGTACCTGAGCTGGCGTCTAACATCATACAGGTCAGTGATTACGTGTAGATTAGGTCTATTACGACTCGGTTGGATTTTCAGGTAGAATAAAGACTATGGTCTCTCTAAAAAGTAAAAATTCAATTGTCACAAAACGGGAGTTAAAATTTGGGAAATGGAAAAATAGGTGAGAAGTGAGTTATTGGATGCTTCTTGCTTGTTATATCTATTTATTTGAATTTATCATATTTGGTTAAAGGTTCTATCATTGACATGCTAGTTTTTTGTTTTAAGAGAGAAGAAGATTTGGGATCCAAATCTTAGTATTATATAAGCACGAGCCACTCGAACCAGTAAATGTGCATCTCATTCTCTCCCTTTTAAGGCTTGTGCTAGGGATTTAGTATTAGTTCATGTTGTGGGGGGTCAGGTCAGGCTCGTATGAATGTCATATTTCCTATTACATCTTGTTATGAATATTATTGCTTATGTGGGTTTTTTTTTCTTTACCTGTGGCCTGCATGCTTACGTGGATTTCATGTTTCAATCTAGTAACTGCTGATATTTTAATAATGTCATGTTTCAATATAATTTTATTATTTTCTTTAATTGAAGGTTAATATGAAAATGGGGACAATTTCTTAGGTCCGTATTAAATGACTATTAAAAGGGATAGTTAGTTTCTGTTAAAAGAAAAAAAAAATACGGGTATTATTATTCTCCTTTTTGTAGAGAAAAAAAAAACAGAAAGACAATTATTTGAAACCACCAAATCCTTTTCAAACTTATATATTTTATACATTTAACAGAAAGTTACAACATCAGACTTTTATTTTATACAACTCTTGTCACAAAATTAACTTTAATTTAATATTATTTCTTGTTTTAATATTCTGTCCATCCCTATTTTTCTTTACGATATTTGAATTCTCTCCGTTTTTCTCCGTAACCTTTACCAATAAAAACGTTTTCCGTAGCAGCCAGATTTCTTCCTTTTCGTTTTTTTTCATAAATTCCAAGTGTGTATTTGAGGTTGTGGTGAGTTTTCAATTTTTTTTAAATCCACTGCTCAAAATATATTGATCCAAAATTATTATATTTGACGGTTTAATTTTTAATAATTATTTGTAAAAAAATTTTGTCAAACATATTTTAAATAGTAAACTCTCAAAAAGGCCACTTTTTAGAATCCACTATAATTTCAAACATCCACTAAACTTATAAAAATAGAGTTCTATCAAGATTATTCAATAGTGCAGGAAGTTTTTAACGATATTAGTGGTGGGATCATTTATATCTGTTAGATTTAATTTTTTGATTTGATCTAACGATCTAAATTAATTTTGGTATTATACTGTAACTATAATCTCAATACCATAAAATGACACATTCGATTAAATATATTATTATGTGGCTGTAGAATGAAATGATAGTCTTTAAATTTAACGAGGCATAATGAAAAACATTTATTTAGTGCTATTAAGTGCAATAGGTTTTTTTGACCCTACAATTTAGTAACAAGAGAGTCAACGAGTTAAATTTGGTACTTGCTAGTAAGCTTGGTTACGATGTCAAGGATAAGACAAGATTAAATAGATTTGGATCGCTTTTTTCTCACGGATATTTCATCCGATGAAAATCCTACAACAAAAGAATGTGAAACCACGCTAGATTTTCTTTTGTTTAGGCACTTTGATACTTAAGTCAGTAATTATCTAAAAAAATAAGGAGATAAAGCAAGAATATTAAGCAAGTATTGATGAAGAGCTTTATATATGTGCTCTCATGATATTGAGAATGATAATCCTGAAAATTTAGATCTTTGAAGAGTATTATAAGCTTCTTGGAAGGTAGTAAAATCTCAATGTGTGTATATTAGAATTTGGAAGTCTTATGGATGTTCCCTTTCAAGATTTTGCTATCTAAATGGTATTGAAATTGAACTAGATCTTTCCTCGCCCTAGTAGGATTTGTGCCGTAATTTTAAGGATGTTTCTTAGATTTAGGGATATTTTCTTGATAAGTTAAACTTTATCTATAGCTCTCTACGACTCTCATAAGTTAAGTTCTTTTAGGAATTTTCTGTGACTTCCAAGGTGGTCGAGCTTGGACTTATCTTCTACTTGATATAGGCAGAGATTGTTTCCTTGTTTTTGGAGTTTGATTAAATAGGTAGTCAGGTTAAGAATAATATTCTAACCAACTTTGAAAATGGTGAGACTGACCGAGTAAAGTAGCCAAGTTGTGACCAACACTCAGACTAGCTCAATGAAAGTGTAGGTCTCCATTTTGGAGTCTGATTAAACAGAGTACCTGAGGTTACAACTAGTGTTCTGACTAGCTCGAAGAGGGTGCTCATGACCCGAGGATGTTTCTGAGCTGATGTTGTCTTTTGGGCCTTTGTAGACTGACAACTTTTAGGTTGTGTGGGCCAAAATATTTTGGGTCTTGATAAGTTGGAGTCCTTGGGCCTTGTAGGCCAAATCCATGGGAAACATGGGTTCTTCAGTTTTTAATGTTAACTTGTTGGCACTAAAAATTTTATAAGCAGTGATCCTGGATTGAGGTGATTTTTAGAGTGCCTTTAGTTGTGTTCGATGAATATCCTCGATCCATTTTTGGATCTTTATGACTTGCTCTTTTGTCTGGTGGGTGTCTTTTGAATAGATGCCTTTGGGCTCAATTTCTATGTATATGTAATTTATGCTAGTGATTCGGCTTTTGTTTACAGTTAACACCTTTTATTGTACTAAATATTCGTAATTTCTCAAAAAATTTGCGATTGTTTGATAGTTTTAATGAGTGATTGCTCCTATTTTTTTTCAAAGTTATAGTGACATGTCATTATCTTAGGATTTGGTTGTTGATCACACAATTGTGGTACGTTGCTGAAGAGATGTGTCTTTAATAAAGTTTTCATCTTTCAAATTTTGAATCAACAGTTGTAATCTTCTTTTCTTTATGGCCCTTTAAAATCTCCACTTCTTAATTTTCTACTGTCGTATTTCTAAAGAGATTATTCTTGTGATTTAGAGCTTTTATCTTTCGCAGCTTAGTGACTTTGATTTTTTAGCCTCTTCTTTGGTTCGTGTTCTTCTTCTTGGTGTTTATCCTTCTATTTCTATTTTCTTGCATTCTTTCTAGCTTGGTGCTTATTGTGAATCTTTGTCCCTCGAGTATCTGTTAGCGAGTTCTTATGGAAAGTACTTGATAGGTTAAACTTTATACATTGTCTAGGTATAAAAGTCATATATTCGATGGATGATTCCTATAATGCATTTGGTTGAGATTTAGATCACTAATTGATGATTTAGGTGTTAGGAATACTCACCTAAGATGTAGTTGATATGAGTGCTTAAGGGTTAAGGACTCGATCTGCAAGTGAGGAGCCTTGCTCGAGGAAATGATGCTATAGGGGCAATAATCTTTATGATCCCGATCAGACTTCTAGCAATAAGATGTTAACAGTGATCCTTCATGAGTATGAGAGAGTGTTCGGATAGTCTAGTAAGCCGAAAAAGAAAAAGAAGCAATTTGTAGCTCAAAGTAGTGAAGATGCTTCATTAAATCGTTAGCACCGCATAAAAACATTCCTCCTAGAGTAACAGTTAATAAGAATAACAGAAACTCTGTTATAGCCATTTCTGTACATTCAATGTACTCCACGGATAGAGGAATACATAGAGTTGAACATAGTAAAATAAGAAATTGAAAGATTTCGTTGAAATTGTTCGTTTGGAAATTTCCCAAAAAGCTAATCATAGGTTCTTCTCTCCATCGGAACAATAGGGTCGTTATGCTCATTACTAAACTTGTTGAAGAGATGAAATAGAACCAAGGTATATCTTTTTGATCAGAGGTTGAATCGATCATCAGAAGAAGAATTAGGCCAAAAATTAGGATACATTCTGGGAAAATCAAACTTCCATCGAAGAGAAGCAAATGAAAGACTTTCATAAAAATTCTCGTAGAATCGAGAATGAAGTTTTCATTCTGTACATGCCAGATCCTGGATCCGAAAGAGAGTACTTGGGTTCTCCCAATAACTAAAAAGTGTATCATGCCTGAATCTAACTGGGGTTCGCGGTGGTGGAGGAACTGGCTCGGAAAAAAGAAGGATTCTAGTTGTAAGATATCTAATGAAACCGTCGCTGGAATTGAGATCTCATTCAAAGAGAAAGATATCAAATATCTGGAGTTTTTTTTTGTATATTATATGGATGATCCGATCCGCAAGGACCATGATTGGGAATTGTTTGATCGTCTTTCTCCGAGTAAGAGGCGAAACATAATCAACTTGAATTCGGGACATCTATTCGAAATCTTAGTGAAAGACTGGATTTGTTATCTCATGTTTGCTTTTCGTGAAAAAATACCAATTGAAGTGGAGGGTTTCTTCAAACAAGAAGGAGCTGGGTCAACTATTCAATCAAATGATATTGAGCGTTTTTCCCATCTCTTCTTGAGAAACAAGTGGGCTATTTCTATACAAAATTGTGCTCAATTTCATATGTGGCAATTCTGCCAAGATCTCTTCATTAGTTGGGGGAAGAATTCACACGAATCGGATTTTTTGAGGAACATATCGAGAGAGAATTGGATTTGGTTAGACAATGTGTGGTTGGTAAACAAGGATCAATTTTTTAGCAAGGTACGAAATGTATCGTCAAATATTCAATATGATTCCACAAGATCTAGTTTCGTTCAAGTAACGGATTCTAGCCAATTGAAAGGATCTTCTGATCAATCCAGAGATCATTTCGATTCTATTAGTAATGAGGATTCAGAATATCACACATTGATCAATCAAAGAGAGATTCAACAACTAAAAGAAAGATCGATTCTTTTTCTTTGGGATCCTTCCTTTCTTCAAACGGAACGAACAGAGATAGAATCAGACCGATTCCCTAAATGCCTTTCTGGATATTCCTCAATGTCCCGGCTATTCACGGAACGTGAAAGGCAGATGAATAAGCATCTGCTTCCGGAAGAAATCGAAGAATTTCTTGGGAATCCTACAAGATCCATTCGTTCTTTTTTCTCTGACAGATGGTCAGAACTTCATCTGGGTTCGAATCCTACTGAGAGGTCCACTAGAGATCAGAAATTGTTGAAGAAAGAAGAGGATGTTTCTTTTGTCCCTTCCAGGCGATCGAAAAATAAAGAAATAGTTAATATATTCAAGATAATTACGTATTTACAAAATACCGTCTCAATTTATCCTATTTCATCAGATCCGGGATGTGATATGGTTCCGAATGATGAACTGGATATGGACAGTTCCAATAAGATTTCATTCTTAAACAAAAATTCATTTTTTTGATTTATTTCATCTATTCCATGACCGGAACAGATGGGGATACACGTTACACCACGATTTTGAATCAGAAGAGAGATTTCAAGAAATGGTAGATCTATTCACTCTATCAATAACCGAGCCGGATCTGGTGTATCATAAGGGATTTGCCTTTTCTATTGATTCCTACGGATTGGATCAAAAATAATTCTTGAATGAGGTATTCAACTCCAGGAATGAATCGAAAAAGAAATCTTTATTGGTTCTACCTCCGATTTTTTATGAAGAGAATGAATCATTTTATCGAAGGATCAGAAAAAAATGGGTCCGGATCTCCTGCGGGAATGATTTGGAAGATCCAAAACCAAAACTAGTGGTATTTGCTAGCAACAACATAATGGAGGCAGTCAATCAATATAGATTGATCCGAAATCGGATTCAAATCCAATATAGCACCTATGGGTACATAAGAAATGTATTGAATCGATTCTTTTTAATGAATAGATCCGATCGCAACTTCGATTATGGAATTCACAGGGATTAAATAGGAAATGATACTCTGAATTATAGAACTATAATGAAATATACGATCAACCAACATTTATCGAATTTGAAAAAGAGTCAGAAGAAATGGTTCGATCCTCTTATTTTTATTTCTCGAACCGAGAGTTTCATGAATCGGGATCCTAATGCATATAGATACAAATGGTCCAATGGGAGCAAGAATTTCCAGGAGCATTTGGAACATTTCGTTTCGGAGTAGAAGAGCCGTTTTCAAGTAGTGTTCGATCGATTACGTATTAATCAATATTCGATTGATTGGTCTGAGGTTATCGACAAAAAAGATTTGTCTAAGTCACTTCGTTTCTTTTTGTCCAAGTTACTTCTCTTTTTGTCCAAGTTGCTTTTCTTTTTGTCTAACTCACTTCCTTTTTTCTTTGTGAGTTTCAGGAATATCCCCATTCATAGGTCTGAGATCCACATTTATGAATTGAAAGGTCCGAATGATCAACTCTGCAATCAGTTGTTAGAATCAATAGGTCTTCAAATCGTTCATTTGAAAAAATTGAAACCCTTCTTATTGGATGATCATAATACTTCCCAAAAATCGAAATTCTTGATCAATGGAGGAAGAATATCACCATTTTTGTTCAATAAGATACCAAAGTGGATGATTGACTCATTCCATACTAGAAATAATCGCAGGAAATCTTTTGATAACACGGATTCCTATTTCTCAATGATATCCCACGATCAAGACAATTGGCTGAATCCTGTGAAACCATTTCATAGAAGTTCATTGATATCTTCTTTTTATAAAGCAAATCGACTTCGATTCTTGAATAATCCACATCGCTTCCGCTTCTATTGTAACAAAAGATTCCCTTTTTATGTAGAAAAGGCCCGTATCAATAATTATGATTTTACGTATGGCCAATTCCTCAATATCTTGTTCATTCGCAACAAAATATTTTCTTTGTGCGGCGGTAAAAAAAAATTGCTTTTTTGGAGAGAGATACTATTTCACCAATCGAGTCACAGGTATCTAACATATTCATACCTAACGATTTTCCACAAAGTGGTGACGAAAGATATAACTTGTACAAATCTTTTCCTTTTCCAATTCGATCCGATCTATTAGTTCGTAGAGCTATTTACTCGACCGCAGCCATTTCTGGAACACCTCTAAGAGAGGGACAAATAGTCAATTTTGAAAGAACTTATTGTCAACCTCTTTCAGATATGAATCTATCTGATTCAGAAGAGAAGAACTTGCATCAGTATCTCAATTTGAATTCAAACATGGGTTTGATTCACACTCTATGTTCTGAGAAATATTTACCATCCGAAAACAGGAAAAAACGGAGTCTTTGTCTAAAGAAATGTGTTGAGAAAGGGCAGATGAGTGAGCGAGTAAGTCCTTGCTGAATTAAGGAAGAGATTGAAGATTTCTAATTCTTTCACTCTGAGGGTTCTCCAGAAGGATGAGTGTGCGAGTACACCACTAGATAGGGAGGTGGCTTTAAACTTACGATGTTTTGAGTTGGGGTTAAGGCTGTCTCTTCAATAATTTTTTGTAGATATTTTGTCTCACCTAAAAATAGCTTTCTGCTAGTTAAATCTGAATAGCTTGAGAGTTTTGGTTAGAACGTATGTTATATGGAGCAAAGTTAATCTTAAGGATCCTTACTTCTTTGAGCTTCAAAGTCTATATCAGATTAGGGTGAATGCAAGTCAATAGAAAGGTTGCTACTACCTTACTAATTATGATAGATAGAAAGGTATTACTCTTTTAAAGGACTTTCCTTCGAGAAATATTGGGTGGAAACACCTTTGATTTTTTGCTAAAGGAGAGTAAGGACAAGTTTATAAGGGTTTGCATGGTCCTCAGTTATGTCCTTAATTCTTTATGAGGAGAGGTTTCCATTGTTAATGGATTTATTTCTTTTATATTGTCACTGATTTTTTTAGCATCCTTTTGGTCTTCAAAACCTTGCCTAAGGAGGAAAAGAACTAGGTTAAAATAGCTCATGTTAATAGTGATTCTTGCGAAGAGTTTATCTCTTGGGATAACCTTGTGTCTTTTAGACTGATCAAGGTACTTCTTTTTTCTACTGGTTCTAAATATTTTTCTCTAATTATGTTAGTTGCTAATTATTGTCATTCTTTTTTTGCAGCCATGGGAAAAAAGAAGAAGCGTTCTATTTCTGATACTGATCCTAGTCCCATGGAGCTGCAGAAACAACAAATTCTTTTTAACTTGCTCTGCATGAAGGCTAGTTTGAGCAAGGGTCATGCGGGGGAGTCTTCATCAGGTTCTTCTCTTATCAAGAAGAGGTTAGATGAGGCCTCGAAGACTTCTTAAAGGAAGGAGCCAGTTGAGGTTTCAATCCCTACTTGTAATAGTCCTCCACTTCATAGCCCGAATACTCCTCATTCTCCTCCTCAGACTGGTGAGGGAGTTGTTGTTGTAGACGCCTTAAATGGGCCTATGGTTTTAAGGCCCTGGTCAAAGCATGGATTAGGGTCACTTCATCTATCTAATCTTCCATTTATGAAAAAAAGGAGATACAAGTACCTAGTGCCTTTAATAAATGAGGCTGAATGGGCGGTGTGCTGCTCTATTATTGATGTGTAATACGTCTCAGTCTCTAGGCCATGGTATAGGTGACGAACACTTAAAATTACATATTTAATGAAGATTTTTCAGTATCATTTTGCACCATTAGTGTCATTAATCTCTTTAACTTGAACATATTTTTAATATTGTACCTAATTAAGCTTTTAATTATTTTAATATAGGTTTGGTAAATTGGATGTAACTTTCTACTAAGAAATTCAATTGAAGGAATTCTTGAACTTGTGGAGATAGAATTTCATGTACAACAAAATTGGATTTCACGCACACTTTGTAATTCGAACATTTGGAGGGTGAAAAGTGGCTTTGAAGAGGACTCATCTGCAGTGCATGCCCAGTTCGAGCAGGCTTTCGTATTTGGACCGTATCACACAAAATATGAATCCAATTGGTATGATTCTATAAGCCACGAAAAGATAATTCGATTATCTATAAATTGTTAGTTGAGCAAAAAGTCTAATTTGGTCAGCTTCTAGTCAAAAAAAGCGTTACAAATTTGGTGAAAAGTTTGATAGTAACATTTTTTGAAGATTTGGTCACACGTAAATAGTGCCCATATATTTGCCTATTTAAGGACACCCTTGGTGGAAGGGTAGAGAGATATCTTCTGTCATTTTGTAATCTTTAGTTTATTTTTCATTTTATTCTATTTTCTCAAGTTATGTTATTCTAAACTCTTAGTTACGGCTATGAGTGAAACATTTAATGAAGGTGTAGTTTTGTCACTTTGATCCGACTCTTGTATTTCATGTTTGTGTTCAAATGATTTGATTTATAATTTTTGAAAGTGGTTTTGGTTTGTTTGAAGCCTTGATTCTTTATAGACTAAGGACACAAAGAATGCTTGAAAAGCTCTTCTACATATTAACAACATATTTTTACAAATGATGTTTCTCATCAATTGAAATTATTTCTGAAGTGAGTAAGAGGATTAAAAGAACTCTATTGCAACCGAAATAAGTGTAGATCTCTAATGCCTTGGTGTTCTTCTAAATTAATTTCCTAATTTACACTTGATAATATTTTCTTTTAAAAATCAACCAATATTCTCCATTTTTGGGTGCAATACTTCATTACTCTTGAACGTTGACAAACAACCTTTGCTCTTGGTAATCACTCCCTGTGGATACGACACTCGAACACATGAGTAAATACTAAAATTAAGACAACCTATAGTTGGGTAATATAATATTTAAGTTGTAGCAATAAGGTACTTCGTTGAGTTAATCTTGTGTTCTTGAGATTTTATTTCTCTTTTATAAGCCTTTTGCTACAATGTATTGGTGCTTTGTTGATTTCTTTTGGCTTTCCTTTTACAAATGATGGTCACTTTCACCAGCCATTGCGACATTGTTTACAAAGTGGTACTAATATTAAAAAATTGGCAATTATTGAGACTTAAGTTGTGTAGGCAAATGAGGCCTTGAAGTAGACCAAGAAAAAGATGGAGACTTTTGAGCATGAGCTTAATATTTATTCTGCCAAAGTCAAGCATGCCGAGGAGAAGGCAACAGCTAAAGTAGGGGTAGCCAAAGCTAAGGTTGTAATGATTGAAGCAGGGTTTGTGTCATTGAGTTTGAGGCCAAGGAGTTTGAAGGGCAGATAAGGATTCTTTGAAAGGAGAATGCTTCTCTTCAACGGGTTAAGAAGAAGCTTGAGGCTTTAAAGGCTAGCGTTATTAATGGGGTCTTTGATGCTCTGACCAAATTGGTGTACCTATTTAAAAGGTACTTTGTAGATCTCGATATTTCTTGGGTAAACGAGCTATTTGCTGATCCAGGGAGTACTGATGAAGAGGTTGAGGTTCCCCGTGTTGAGACCACTACTCCTCAGGTAGCCAAGTACCTTCTTGCTTAGACTTTTGATGATTCTACTTCAATCCCTCAGCATGCTCCTCGTATTGATGACCTATTTGCTGCTGTTGGAGATGATCACCTCATTGCTTGATTTTAGAATTTGTTTTCTTCTTTTTTTTTTGGACCTTATAATAAACTTTTAACGAATGAAAGAATTTGTTTTCTTCCATCTCTATGGCTTAGTTTATCTTTTTGCCTTGAGTTTTTCTTTATTGCTCGTCAAATCTTTTAAATTATATTACTATTTGCTATCTTGCTTGAGTATGCTGAATGTGTTTAACTATTGGAATTGTACCTTAAATTTGGTAATTATTGGGAACTAGCCTTAAAAGCAACTATTGATGCGATATTTTTATATCTTAAAATTGAGTGCAAGTATACACTATTATGCAAGTAATAAAGGGACAAAAGAGTCAGATGTCGAACCCACGTGATAATATTTTCTTTTTAACTAAGTACTAAAATTATGTTTTTCTAGCAATTATTCAAGAAAATAAAATTCTAAGAATGAATTTAGAAAATATGAAAGCAATAACACAATGTAAAAAGATTTGGAAGATAGTAATATAGAGAAAACTTAGGGTTAATACTATCCCTCAATATGCTTTCTAATGATTAATTTTTTAATATTTAATTCCCTTAGTTCTTGTTATTGATTAAGACACTAATGTATTCATAAGCCTCTCTCAAGTTCATGCAAGTATACCTTAATTTACCAAATACCTATATTCTTATTGTACTTGTAATAAATTAAGATTCATTAAGATTAATTTTTATTGATCATACATGCCAATTAGGTATATTTCTATCTTAATTTGAAACTTGAATATGCAATATTGAATGTTGCTCTACAATCATACATCAAATTACCTAGGTCTAAATATAATGATTTATTTTTCGAGTGTATCAAAATATTACCAGTTTATTCACCATATATTGACAAGATATATTGAAGGACTAAGAACAAGTAATTTGAATAACAAAGAACTAAGTTTATTAAATATTAAAAAGATATGGCAATTAAGCGCACATATTGAGTTCAAGTATTAACCCTAGAAAGAAAATTTAGCTCGTGGCTACAAGAGAACAACGGCAAAAGCAATAAGAAAACATGATACAATCAATAGCAAACCAAAACATAAGTCAAATTGCTCTTGATAGCACTACCTAAGAAACTCTTGATGTCGAAGAACACATTGAATTTCTCTTTATAGTGCTTCAATTATGCTCCTATTACTATTTAAGACTTGTGTTATGTGTTCTTGATGTTTTTGGATGATCTCTAAATGCTGGGGATGAGTGGCCTTTTATAGAAATTGATTTGAACTTGAAATCCCTTATTCTTGTCATGTTAAGAATCGCACTACTGCTAGTTGCTATCATGCTATTGCTGAGGTGCCACATTGAAAATGCTGTATCGCTGGAGCTGTGAAGATTTGGTACTAGGGCACTGGGTTGTTGCTAGAGCAGTGGCTGGCGCGACTTCAATAGGTTGTTTTTCTTATTTCTTATTTTGTCTTGGGTTATAGCACTGGGGCGGTAGGTACTTTAAATTTTTTTCAAGTCCCTATGAATAACAATAATGTATATAAATAGTAATTTATTCTCATAGAATATAAAATATCACGATAAAAATATGAAAAAATAAATAACAAATATGCCCTAATCAGTTACGATATCTTTTGAACAAGGTGATGGTAGTGATATGTGACTTTCGAATAGGGTGCTCGTGATAATGTGGTTAGTGGCTCTTTATTTATTATACTTTTTTGTTTTCTCTCTTAAATACATTGTTATGTTAAAAATTCCATACGGTAAGGCTTTTGGATTCTAACATTTGATTATTTCACATTTAATTTGTTCTCCTATGTGTTTTATGCCTTTTCCATCAATTGTGCCTTTCAAAGATGTCCTTATTATTGTGGCATTTTTTGAATCTCTTAGGGCTTTAATGGTTATTGGCTATTTTTTCATTACCGTGTTCACAAGTTGATCATAGGGAATCCTCCCACCTTGACTTTCAGTTATTGTTTTACTACTGTTTAGGGCAAGTATGAGCACTTTCTTCCTTTTTTTTTTTAAAAGAATTAGAGTGCATTGTTGGCCCTTCTTGTGCTCCTAGATGCAGGACTGGGATTCTTTTATTACCTTCCACATGTTGCTCATGAGTACGATGAAAGTATTTTCCTTATACCCTTATCTCATCTGCTTAATATTCTATTTTCTGCATTTTGACACCCTTCTCATTTTCAGATGGTGTATGGCTTGTTGCTCTGCTACAAAGTCATCCTCAAGTAGGTGGAGAATTTATGATAGTCTATAAAAAAATTTCATCTTGAGAAGGAATTGGCCGAATCCAAGAAACAATGTAAAAAAAGAGTATAAATTGGTGAAATCCTTAGAGAAAAAACTCGAGGAGATGTCTACTAAGGTTGTTGCAGTTAAGAGTCGTGCGCTTGAGCAGCTGAGTAAAGTTTATCAAGATGAGGACACTGGGCCATTATATCTACTGAGAGCAAGGTTTCTAAGCTAGAGAGGTAGAACAAGTGCCTTGAAGATCAGGTGTTATATTTGAAGGATCTTGTGAAAGCTCTTATGGAAGAAACTGATTGAATGTATGGTTCGACTGAGGAGGTTGAGGCATTTATTGATCAAACAACTAATATTAAATAACGCTCCTTTACCTCAGGGATTATGCAAAGATTTGAAAGGAGTGTTGATTTTTTTATGGAACACTATCTTTATATTGATCTTCAATGGCTAAATAATGACTTGTATATCTCGAATGATTCTGAGGACAGTGGTTCTTTGGATACACTTAATGACTGAGCTTCTCATCCTTCTTGATTCTTTGTATTTTCACTTGTCATTTTTCTAAGATTAAAATGAGAAGTGATCTTATACATACTATTTTTGTCTTGGCTCTTTATATTTCTTCTAAAAGCACTAGTTTCCTAATGACCATGAGCCTTTTTCAATGCAAGTGTTTAAAAAAAATAAAAAAGAGTTTAGTATTCCATGGATTTCTAACAACTTCTCCATCAGCTTGCTCGAGTTCTTATATTTTTAATCTTATTTTTCTGAGTACCTTGTAAGGACCTTTTCAGTTTTATCCAAGGACTCTATTTGTTAGGTCTTTTTTGTTCAACAAAAATTTTCTCAGGTCATGTCTCTTTTTTAGAATTTTCAAGCTCAAACTCACAAATTGTAATATCGAGCAATCTTCTATTAATAGGCAGTTATTTGTATTTTAGCCGTGTGTCTTTTTTGTTTAACGAGGTCCAAGTTGTTCTGCATGAGTTCTTCATTCTTTTCCTTGTCAAATTTTTTCACTCTGTGAGTAGGCATTTCTATCTCTGTTGGATCACAGCTCATGACTAAATGTTAGGGAGAAAGGTTTTTCTCTAGTTGTTGTTTTGCTAGTAATTCGGAGAGCCCACAGGACCTTAGGTAACTTCTCGATCCAATCTCTTTTCTTCTCGGTCACTTTCTTTTTAGTAGTTTTTGATGAGTTTGTTGAAAGATTCGACTTGTTTATTTTTCTTTGGATAGGAAGGTGAGGCAAACATGAGTTGGATTCTAAGCTGTGAGCGAAAATCTTTGAAACTTTCGTTGTCAACATGATGAGAAAGTGTCATCACCATAGTGTCATTAAATGGTTATTAGTCTAAACATTCTATAATGGATTAGTAGGCCATTTGAGGACTATTATAGAAGTCGTTGCTGGAGGGGATTTTATGAATAAGTCTATGGATGAGACTTATGATCTATTGGAAGAGATGGCGTCAAACAGTTACCAATGGCTAGCAGAAAGGGTTACACTAAAAAGAGTCACCAGTGTGCATGATATTGACACATTCAATGCATTTGTAGCATAAATCAATATGTTATTTAAGAAGAATATTGATGCATTGACTGTCATCAAACCCCAATAAGCGACATGCAACTTTTGTAGAGATAACCATATGAATAAGTGATGCACGGAGTCTGCAAATTATGTGGGAAATTTTAACGGACAACAACTTAACCCAAAATCCAACTTCTACAATTTGGGGTAGAGAGATCATCCAAACGTCTCTTGGCGTAACAATTAAGAGGAGCCATCTAGACTAATAAATCCATCAAGATTTTATCCACAAGAAAAGAAGTCGACATTGGAAGACATGCTCATACACTACATGAAGTCTAATGACGCCATCTTACAAAACCATTCGGCCATCTTAAAGAACCTAGAAGTTAAAATAGGATGACTTGCTGCATTTCTCAACAAGCAACATCAAGACAATTTATCAAGCGATATTGAGACAAATTCACGAGGGAATATAGAGCAATGTCAAGCTGTGAACTTGTAAAGTGGTAAGTTTTACATAAAAACACATCATCAACACCAATTTCAAAGATGAAGGAAAATGAGTAGGTTGAACAACAAAAAAATATGAAGCTCTATAGACCACCTATCCCTTTTCTTCAAAGGCTACAGAGGTAAAATACAAGTGCTGAAACAGAAAATCAACAGCATATTAGTCTAAAACCATGTGCAAAAACTCAGAATAGTACAGAAGAGTAATTGAAGGATAGTGCAGAAACTGGTATTGAAGTGCAGCAACATTCGAATGTGCTAAATAGTGTAAACTCAGTTAGAAGTACCAGTAGCAATAAGAAAAATCAACAGTTCACACCTCCTCCACTATTTTCCCAAAGGCTGCAAAATAAGAGATTAGATAAGAAATTCTCTAAATTTCTTGATATTCTTAAGAAATTATATATTAATCTCCATTTGTCGATGTGTTGGAACAAATGTCTAGTCACATCAAGTTCATGAAGAGTATCATTTCAAAGAAGACGAGACTAGAGGATTATGAGACCGTAGTGTTATCTGAAGAGTTTAGCGTTATTCTTCAGAAAAAGTTACCTTCTAAGTTCAAAGATCCCGGGAGATTTACCATACCGTGCTCCATTGACAATTATAATCTTGGTAAAATTTTATGCAATATAGGAGCGAGTATTAATCTCACATCCCTCTCCGTCTATAATAAGTTAGGTTTAAGAGAAGCAAAACTGTTCAATATCACACTTTGACTTGCTGATCGCTCTCTCATTTACCCGAAAAGAATTATTGAGGACGTATTAGTAAAGTTGGATAAGTTTATCTTCCTTGAAAGTTTTATCGTCCTAGACATAGAAGAAGACAAAGAGATCTCTATCATCCTTGGGAGACCTTTTTTAGCCATGGAACATGCAGTCAATAATGCTAAAAAATGAGAGATGACCATGATGGTACAAGATGACACTGTAACATTCAAAGTCTTCAAGAAGATCAAATTATCATCTAAGAATGAAGACTCTGGTAGCATTGATGTGATGCACCTAAATGCCATAGAACTAAAAAACATAGAGATGATGAATCTTCATAAAAAAAGAAGGCTTTAAGGCATAGAAAGAGAAAAAAAAAAAAAAAGAAGGAGTAGTAGTACAATGAGAGAATCAAAGAGAATGACACAAAAGAACCACTTCACCAGTCTAAGATTCAAGTCTTTTTGGAGGAGTATGAGGAGAAAGAGGAACAAGTTACTGCCCAAGGTCTAATTGCAAGATTGTGGAAGACATAAGAAAGGAATCCCAAGAAGCTCACATATAAGAATGCTTCCACCATTAACTTTGATCATTCATAAGAGTCAAAAGAGCCATATCAAAGTGATGGCATTAAATCATGTGCTTCTTGAGAGGCAACCCAAGTAATTTTTATTTTTATTTTTTTGTTTTGTTTCAATCTTAGTTAGGTTATTTTATTTTTTTTGTAGGAATAAATCAATAAATTAAGCATTCAAGGAAAAAGTACGAGCAATTGTAAGCATTAAGGGTAAAGGAATACTACAATCTAATCAATAGGCAACAAAGCTGCATTGCTTTAACTTTAGTTACCAGAGGAGTTTTTCTTACTTAAAAATTTATTTTTAGACGTTGAGGATAATATATAATTTAAGTTTGGAGGTGGAAAATACTTTCTTATGCTTATTTTTGTTGCTTTTATTGATTGATTGTCTTGTTGGTTTTTTTTTTTTTTTTTAGTGTTAGGTTTTAGTTAAAATGATGATCATTAGTCCATGATATGAAAGAAAATATTGGCTAAATTTAGTTTCACAAGTCTATAGAAAATAATAGATGCTTGAGATAATTCTTATATCATGAATCTTAGATTAAAGTCAATCTTATTTTTGATCCTTTTTCTTGAGCACATTGAAATAAATATGTATTAGTTTTTTTTTTTTTTGCTTAGAAATATTATGCCTAAGTAGTACACCACAGTCTTAAAGACCAACACTTTAGAACTTGATTGATTACTGCTTGAGGCAAAATCCTAGGAATCACATGAATAAGAAAATGACATTAGGACATCTTTGGATCGATTAAGCATTTTCTAGCTTACCTTATATGTATATTTATCCTTAGTCACCACGTTTAAGCCTAATTATCTTTTCTTTCTGTTTAACCACATTATAAGCCACAAGAATTTTACTTATTTATCTTAAAATATATTAGTAGCACCATAAACCTTGAGTTTATTTAGAAATATTCCTAAAAGAAAAAATATTGAAGACCAATACTCTATAACTTGCTTGATTACTGCTTGAGGTGAAATCTTAGGAATCACATAAATAAGAAAATGACATTAGGACATCTTTGTATCGATTAAGCATTTTCTAGCTTACCTTATATGTATATTTATCCCTAGTCACCCCGTTTAAGCCTAATTATCCATTCTTTCTATTTAACCACATTATAAGCCACAAGAATTTTACTTATTTATCCTAAAATATATTGGTAGCATCATAAATCTTGAGTTTATTTAGAAATATTCTTAAAAGAAAAAAATATTGTATGTGTGAAAAAGGGTAATGCAATGAAAAGTAATAAGCCTTGAAGGTGTATATCAATCTAAATTTAGCTGTATATTAAAAAAAATTGAAATTAAAAAAATATGTTTAAATGCATAAATACCCTTGCTTGAGAAAAAGAAGAAATGTTTTGCAAAAGTAATTAAAAGAAATATTGGAATATAATAAGTTTAGGGGAGGAGATAAATCAAGGAGAAAAGATTAAGAAGTTCTAAGTAAAGTTAAGTGTTCATGGTGTGAGTTGCACTTCATATTTATAAATCTTTATATCCCATATTGACCTTGACCTTATGTTATAAGCTAAATAAAGTCCTAAATATATCCATAAACATGTGTATTTCTACATTAGTTGAAAGTAATATGAACAGCAAGCTTATAGTAGTGTTATTATTAAAAATATATCGAGATATCATCTTTATGTATTTTCTTAAGTATTCAGTAAATCTATGTTTTATTTGACTATTTTCATGCTTATTACTCACACACACAAGTAATCAATAATAGGGGTGAATAAAAGACTTGATGAATGGTATGAGGATTGTTGAAAGTTGTTTATTGATTTCTAAAAAGTCTTGTGCTATTTTTCTTAGCCTTTGAGATTATAAGGATGGTTGTCTAACTAATCGGAGCTTGTTTTTAGTTTTTATTTTTGAGTCAATAATAAGTTGTGATTATTTGTTTTTATTTTGCTCGAGGACAAGTAAAGTCTTAAGTTTGGGAGTATTTGATAAGGGCATACATGCACTAGTATATTTAGTCCCCAATTTTTGTATTTAACTCTAATTTATGGATAGTTAGCCATTTAATTGTGCTTTTTTTCGGTCATAAATTGGTGCACGAGGGAAAATGTGATGAATATGAACAAACGAAAGGCAAATCAAACAAGAAACGAGTGAGTTATACTTAATTACGCCAACAAGGAACCCAAGGTTGGGCATCGTTGTGCCCAAACTAGAACCTTGGGCACTGCGACACCCGGCCGGCAACCCAATAGAATCAAGTTCCAGGTTTTGGCGCCATGGTGCCAATTCGACATATAAAAAATCTCTCTTTTTTAGTCCTAATTGGATTTGGATTCAAAACCCTTCACCCATAGGGTTTCTCATAGCTATAAAAGCATTCATTTAAGAGCTAAAACATAGACTTTGGAGAGGAAAAAATGAGAAACAATTTACATACAAAATTGAGAGATCAAAGCCAAGAAATCAAGATTCAAGTTCAAGATTGCAGATTTAAGTCATGGAAGAGAGAGAAGCACATCAAGGCATCTTCTTGATTAATTTTTGTTATCTTTCTTTATTATTATGTTCTTGTTCTTACAATTTTTCATGGATTGGTTTAATAGTATTGGTTTTGTGATGAGCTAAACTTGTTAATTTAGGGTTAGATTATGTAAACCTAATTTGTAGTTAGATTTTATAAGTTCTTAGTTTATGAACTTAATGCATATAATTAATTTATTCTATATTGATCTTAATGCTTCCATTATACTTGATCAATATTTTGAATATTGAAGGAACCATGATGAACTTGACAAAGAGATTTATGTGTTTAGCCTAGAATAGTTTGATGCATGATCATAGGATAACAATTATAAGTTCCATATAAGATAAACATGTACCTAGATGACATGTATGACATAATTTAGACTTGATCTTAATGAATTACATTCTAATTTGATTATCATAGACATATAAGTGATCGTACAGAGACTTGTGTGAGATTAGTATCTAAGACAACAATTGATATTAAAGGATTAACTAAGAAGTTAATGAATCAATGATATATTAGGGGATTAGTTTATACCCTAGATTATTATCACTTTGTGAGTTTAACCCTTTATTTATTTGTTATCTAGGTTAAGTTTTAGGTTAATTAGTTAAATTTTAGATTATAGTTTTCTAGATAAAATTAAAGTGGGTATAATTTTAGTATTTGATTGATAGAATTAGATCGCATAGTCTATATAGGAACGATATCTGGACTTAAATCCTATATTACTTGATACGATAGTATGCGCTTACACTTAGCTAGTGTAGCATCAATCATTATTAAATATGGTAGGCTAGCAATACCTCATTTTGAAGGTTTTATAGGTTAATTCATTAACTCCAAAATAGTTCTTGCATATTCCTTCATGTGTTTTACTGAGTATATATTCAATATCATCAAGTATTAGACATCTCAGGTATAGGAAGAAGTACCATCGTCAGAAGAGGTTGCCATCGATGATTGTATAATGAGCTACATGATATCTTAGCTGTCGTGCTTTTTGCTTATTTTACGAAAAAAGTCATTTCTCAATGAAATCTCAAATCAGGTCCATCTAGTTGGGTTATGAATCGACTTGCATGACTTCTTCGGGTTCCTCTATTTCTATGCTTGATCTGTGGTTGAATTTGAGAGGAATAATCATGATATTCAGAATTCTTTTACTAAAGCTATATGTGCTAAGATATCTACCCTACGATTTTCTTTTCTTGGTATATATTGGATGATCTCCTCCTCAAATTATTCCTTATTATTTTGACCATTTTGAGGTATGCAATCATATTGTCTCCTTAGTTGATGATAAGCCGTGAATCACTTTTAACGATGACCCTTTTGGCAAGGATTGAACGCGCGACTCTTAGTCCAGCAAGAAGGGCTTTGTATTTGGCCTCATGAGAATTACCCCAGTCTTTTTTTGGACTGTATAGCTAAGTTCGTCTTCTTTTAAACTAATGAGAATGATCCCAACCTCAATTTTGTTTTTTGAATTTGAGGCCTTTTGATGAAGAGTGTCTAAATAGAAGTGTGAAGGGCTTCATTTTTCTTAAGTGTTTAGAGATTCCTTGCATTGAGTGCCCTCTTCGACTTGATCTCTATATGTGCATTATACGATGAAGTTAGCAAGGGCTTATGCCTTACTGGCTGCTCTTGGTTTAAATTGTATGTCAAACCCATTAAGTTTGATTGCCCATTTGACGAGGTGTTTGAAAAGGTTGAGATTATGAAGAATCATTCTTAGGGGCTTATTTGTAAGGATGATTATTTTGTGGGCTTTGAAGTATGGCCGTAATTTTCATCCATTCATAACTAGTGCCAAGGCTAGCTTTTCTGTTGTTTTTGAATGTTTTCTTCTTCTTTGACCAATGTTGCACTTACTACTCGAGTTGAGACTCTTAAGTATAAAATAAGTAAGTCATTTGTTCTTGTTACAACTATTATAATACCTTATGGGGACATGGATATGATAGTGTTCATTAAATATTAAATTGCATGTCAAACATACTTATACACAGTAGCATAGAAATTTAATTTTCTATTTAATAAATACACACTGAATGTAAGTCTATTACATTACTAGAATCAAAAAAAATTTCCTTGAAGACTTTTAGTGAAGAATTGAATTCGGATTCTCATACCAAAGTGGATTCATTGGCAATTCTAGACATTAACATGGTGAGATTAAAAGGTTAAAATGGTAGGTTGAATTTGGAAGCTACATTATAAAACAACACTTATTGCCTTTCTCAAAAGTGGCAGAATATGTCTTAGAGCAAAGTTGCCAACTCTTGGCCTTTTCTTTCAATTTTGGCCGAATTTTTTTCACACCATACAACAATTTGTATTTCACTTTTCCATGTTTACAAGCGTCAAAATAAGCCAATAAAACAAATCCATTGGCCACTACAGGCCAATCACACCTTGTCTTATGGTTACTAAAGGCCAATGAAAAAAATCCACTTGTCACACACTCTTAAATAAACAACAATATTTATTTAAATAATAAAAGCTTAACTCTTAAGCATATGTACTTCCATACAGATCCTGGAACAAATCTGACTTTTAAAAAAAATTTTGAATCGAACTATTAGACCCAATCCGCAACTCTAATGTTTAATAAGTACACTTCATATTGTGAGATTTCCTAGGTTCACACTCATTTATCTTACAAAACTCTTTCCTAAGTCCGTGAATGATGCTTCACACACATTTTACCAATATTACAGAACGATAAGTCGAACCATACAAGTTGAGGTTAACCATGGCATATAATCCCTCTATTACCAATATCCTAAAATAGCAGAGATATAGATTATCATGATCAAATCTCTCTATGCTTGACCGTAAACTTATGTCCATATTTATATTTTTATAAACAATATCTAAAAACTTTTTTGCGATATTATTTAACCCTACAGAAAACTTTTTTTCAAGTTTAATGCTTATGGCCATAAGCTTTCTTGAAATATAATCTTAGAGCATCAGGATATACAATTCACCCATTTGAGCTGATAGATCCTATATCTCTGCACATTGGACTCCATCAGCACGGACTATACCTAACGTCACCCAAAGGTTAGACCATGAAAGGTCTCTGACATGCGTAGAATCAAAGTATGATGGATCATTCATAAGTTCACTATGACGCTCATGTCAAAGGACCATGAATCCTACACAACTTAAGAAGGCCCTCAATTGACATTTATTGTGTATTTTATATGTATATACTTTTTAAAGTAAGTGCACGTTATTATAACAAGTAATATATGATGAGAAAAGTGTCGATTCCACGAGAAATTGTTATTACTACTTGCTAAGTACTAAACTTGTGTCCTCCTACTCTTATTCAAACTATTGGAAATTTAATGATTTTGATATCTAAACTAGTTAACCAAGAAGAATAATTACAAGAATTAAGAAAAGAGAGCAAATGTGACAACACCGATACTCAAATGCCTAGGATTACAATATCTCTCAATACTTCACTCAAATCTAATTACTCCCCTTAGAATTATCAATATAAATTGTTAAGAAATAGCTCTAATATCCTCACAAGCCTCTTTCGACAATCAAGTGAGTATATCTCATTCAATCAATTATCAATATTCTTATGATAATCAAATTAAAATAAGATTCATTAAGAGCAAGTTCTCTAAATGGTCATATATGCCATATGCGTATATTCCTATCTCATATAAAACTCATGCTTTTATACAATGATCGTACATCAATTTATTCATGGCCAACACAAAAGTTCCTTTTCCAAGTTCATTAAGGTTTCCAAATCAATCTAATACATTATCATGTAATTAAAAGCATTAAGTATAGAATAATTTGAACAATTCAATACCAATATGATGAATAAGGGAAAATAATCAATCCAAGCTAAATATTGAGTTCACATTGTAATCCTAGCAATAAAAATTAGTTCATGAATACAAAGATAAGTTTAGAGCATATAACAACATCATTATACATTATAGAATCAACAACAAAGTACGAAATTGAAGGGAAGAGAAAATATTCCCTGATGTAATTGTGGTGTTCTTCCTTCAACATGCAGAATTTCTTCTCTTCCTTGTTGATTCTTGCTTGAAAGTCCTAAATGATGTGTTGGTTTTGTGTTCTCTGCTACCTAACCCATTTTTGGCTCAATAGTAAGTGTTTATATAAGTTTAGGGTTACAAAAATAGGACAACATTTCTCTTAAAAAGTGCCCAGCATATAGTGCTGCGACATTGAATCACTGGAGCTACTAATTTAAATACCGTGGCCAATGCCTCGGTGCTGCACTGTAGCGGTGAACAACAACCCATGTGCACTGTTCATTGACACTATTTATAGCATTGTTCATATTTTGAGCATTTTAGTCTCCCCTTGGATTTTTATCTTAAATAACTCCGTTTGCATTCAATTTTTAGTATTTTTGTACCTATAGTCCATAAACCTTTAAAACAACATCAATATGTATAAATAGAAAAATTATTGGGATAAATTGAACAAACATTAAGTTTAGGAAGATAAAATATCTTTTTTATAATTACGCCCTATCAACGGCATTATGGGATGTTTATTGAAAGTCCTTGTGAATCTGTTCAGTACCCAGTCCTCACTGAATATCTACATGCCTATACGAGTTTCCACTAAGCCCACAGTCTGCTAAGACTAACCGTCCCGATACGTTATGATCTGAAAGGAACACAAATTGACCCGTGTCGGCAACCATAGATCAGGAACAATATTTTTGAGAACATACTGCATAATGACATTTTTTAGCACCATTTATAGCTCTTTGAGACTATATCATCACTAATATTTTCTTAAGTCTTTATCTCTATTTCAAACAAAGTTCTAACTCTTTAGAATGCTAATTCTTAACGCTGACCTAAATTGCTTTAGTTCTAACAGCAACCCATGTGCACTGTTCATATACTATAGCAATATTATTATTTATTGGTACTATTTATAGCATTGTTCACATTTTGAGCATTTTAGTCCCCTCTCGGATTCTCATCTCAAATAACTCCGTTTGCATTCGATTTTCAATTGTTTTGTACCGATAGTCCTTAAACCTATAAAACAACATTAATATGCATAAATAGCCAAATTATTAGGATAAATTGAACAAATATTAAGTTTAGGAGGATAAAATATTTTATATAATTACACCTTATCAAATACCACCAAATTTAAGAATTTGCTCGTCCTCAAGCAAAAATAGATAAAAATAAATTCAAAAACAAATTTATGGTCTAACGGATGATTAATAGTTATTCTTAAAGATTGCAATGTCTATAACTATTAAAAATCTTTAAATACCGTGACATTCAATATGTCTAATCATCATGCTTATTTTATTCTACAATTGATTACTCAGTGTGTGTGTGTGTGTGTAGTCGTTATTGTCACTTAAATACACCCGAAATGGTTTATGCCTACAAGAAAAGATGTGGTCTCTATGGATTTTGTTTTTGAAATATACACTCTATAGGCATGCTTTTCGTATTACTCTCCACTAATGTAGGAACAAACATAATTAAGGATCAAATACGACTTTATTAAACTTGTAATGTATGGTTAGGGTAAAGGTAGGATAATATGAATTCATTTTTGGTTTAAATCACACCATAAATATACATTGCTTTTGAAGATCCAAACCCTTAATCTCATTCCAAAGAACACCCCCAAACTTAATTTGAAACTTCCTTTGTTGCTCCTTATTACCAATTTGTTTTTTTGGAAGCATATAGAGATATATATTTGCTATTTTTTTTGTTTTTTTTTTTACATAGCATTCTAAATCACTATACCCCCAAACTTAAAATTTTTCAACCTTTTGGAACAAACAGCAACCATAACTTCTATGTCTATGGTGTAAGAGATGATAATAATGGAATATGTATTTGTTTTAGGGTATTATTATAGTTAGCAAAGAAAGATGATCATTAGGATCAAAATAGGTAACTATAGATAAATATATATCGATAGGCTCGAAAGGCTTAAACAATCCAAACATGGCCTAAAATCACTTTCTTAATCATATATGTCCTAAGATTTTACCTTAAGTGATAATCAAACAGGTTCTAGAGTGTGTTTGAGACCTTTTGTGTTCTTGTTGTGCATAAACATTTTCTAGGTCAGCAATTAACTTAACAATCCAACGATGTGCTCAATGTGTTTCAAGTAATCACAAAAGATAAAACTTGTAATCAAAATCAAACATATGAATAAACATAGCATCTATTGATTCCAAAAAGTTATGGCTTCTGCACTTAGTTTTATCATGGACTAATAATCGTCTAAAACCCAAAACAGAACACAAAATACATAAACACACCAAAATAAAAAAAAATTAACATGCAAACTAAAAATAATTGCAGATAAATAAGTAAATTTGAAAAAAAAAACAATTACAGATAAATAAAAGGAGCCATTTAAAAATGTGAAACTGTTTCCCTCCCCTAAACTTAATTCACAACATGTCCTCATGGCATTAATAAAATTAAAAAAATGAAACACTTCTCTGAATGATGTGTTGAGGCATCACTCATGTCCTCCATGTCCACATCATTTTCAAATCGTTGTCATTAATTTTTGTTAGAGCTTGATGAAATAACAAGAGTTGTTTATCATCTTATTGCATTTATGCTTCAATGTAATAGTAACCTTTCAACTAAATTCAAATCTCCAAACTTTTCTAAATCTCACAATGACAATAATATTAATCTCCTTCAACAACCATAATGCGTTGTAATTCACGTGTAAATAAATTCAAACACTTCTTAATTAATTTACAAATACAAGCCTCAACCAGCAATGCACTTTACAATACAATCCCCTATTACCACTCCACAATATAGTTCAAACACTACCATGTTAAATATTTCATCAATAATTAAGTGTAAAGACACAAAAATACATACTTTGAAAAATGAATTCATTAATCTCAAATTCGGAGTGCTCTTTGAATTTTTGATGAAATCTCTATTTTTTTTTGGGTAAAAATTGGAGTTAATAAGGAATGAACATGTGTTTTTAATGTGTTTTGGTGGTTATTTTATAGTGAATTTGAATTGAGAATGTTAAATTTATATGAAATGAAGAGTTAGGGTTGAGAAGGCTTAAGATTTTGAAATGGAAAAAATTAGGGGAAATGGGGGCAAAAGAGAAAAGAGGAAAAAAAATAATAAATAAATAAAGGGCAAAAAAGAATTCAAGAAAGAAAATAAAGAGAAAAATGAGGGGCAAAAAAAATCCCTTAGATGCCAGCCAGTGCCTTGGCATTAGCTGCCAGCACTGTAGCACTGGTAAGTCAGCGCTACAGCGTCTGGCTTTTACCTTACTTTTTTTTGTTTCTTTTTTTGTTTTTATTCTCTTTTTTCTTCTTTTTTTTCATTTTCTTTAATTCATCTTTTTTTTCTTCTTTCTTTCCTTCTTTTTTATTTTTTTTCTTTCAATTTTTTAATACAAACATAAACATAAAATTTAATTAAAAATAAAATAAGATAAAAAAACAAAATTACCTTAGGTTGCCTCTCAAATAGCGCCTGATTTAACACCATCAACGTGATGTCTTTATTTATTTTTTTATGGTGGCTCATACTGCATATTTGAATCATTTCACCTATAGAATTTTAGTCGATGCCTACTAGTAATGTTATTCTTTTTCTTTTACTTCTATAGTTACATGAGAAATTTTTTAAGGAACAATTTCGACCACCCTACCTTAAGTCTTACCGAAAAGATTTTAATCTTAGACCGGACAATTGAACCTCATTGGCTAATATCTATTTGATGCTCCTTAACGAGCTTGTTTTGACGCTTTTTGGTATTTAGTTTGTGTAGCGTTATCTCTTCATGCACATGATCTATGATGACTTCTAATACTTGCAATTTTAGAGGTGGTTGTGCTTCATCTAGAATCACTATATCAATCTTGAAGCTACATGAAAAATCATTGGAAATATTCAAATCATAATTCTTTATTTCAAGCTTATTTGATGGTGGAAATGGTTGCAAGCAATGGTTCAGAAAAATCCGCTGCAATAATTCTTCTTCTTTTTCTTGCACTCTTTCTTCTACTTCCACTTGCATATTAACCATTTGATGAGCCTCTTCTAATTTAGTTAATTCCTCAGTAGCATGTTGCTTTATCCTATATTCTACAATGATTGCCTTGTAGTGTTCAACATTTTTCATTGGACAAATTTCAGTATTGTTAGCAATGCATCATGAGGATGATTATAGCTAACCTTTGCAATTTGTTCCACCTATTTTTCTAACATCTATAGAGACAAAGATTGGCTATGCAACAATCCATCTATCCTCCTTATGTGTTGCAACATATCATCTAAGGAGGATTCCTTCTTAAGTTGCTGTTACTGAATTTTAGTTAGGATTACAAGAGGGTTCATTTGCATTAGAGTATTATCTTGGTTGTTATTTTGAGATGCTTGATTCCCTCATTCCAAATAATAGGCATTGAAATTAGGGTTGTATTGCTATTAGTAATTAATTTCTAAATAATCTGCAGGTTCTGCACATTGTCCATTTGGATGGTTACCACCACAAAAATCACAATTGATAAATGCAACTCTCTCAATGGATTTCCTTGGGGCAACAACTTAACTGTCCATTGATAATCATTAAAGGCCATATCTTCTAGTAATTCATATACATCATCAATAGATTTATTTATAAATGCACCCTCTACTACAACATCAATTATCATCCTTAAATGTCTAATTATCCCATTGTAAAAAATCTACACAAGTAACCATTTTAGGATGCCATTGTGTGAACATTTCCTCTGTATTTCTTTAAATATTTCCCATGCTTTATGTAAGGATTCATCATCATTCTGCACAAATGAAGTTATAATGCTCCTAATCATTGCTGTCTTTGCCAGTGGGAAGAATTTTGTTAGGAATTTCTACGCTAATTCATCCCACGTTATTATAAACCCCGATGGTAGTGACCTTAACAAGTTCTTTGCTCTGTCCCGGAGTGAAAATGTGAATAGGTGAAGCCGTATTACATCATCTGAGACTTTATTGTAATTGCAAAGGTCACATATTTCTAAACAATTCACAACAGCTCAGTTGGATCTTCATTTGATAATCCACCAATTGTACTGATGCTCTTAATAATTGAATCATCTCCGGTTGAATTTCAAAGTAATCGACATCAATGAACGATTTTTGAATGCTTTAATAGATGTCTCTTACTCTCAGTATTGCAAAATCTCTCAATAATCCTTGTGTTCCAGCCATCTTATATGAATCAAAAGTAACTGAAAAATAAAAATAAATCAAATAAAATGTAACTGTACAATGGTAGAAAAATATTTGAACTAAGAATAAGATGAATTGGTATTAGTATCAATAAGAATAATAAATAATTCCCCAGCAACTGCGCCAAAATTGTTTTTATGTATTTTATATGTATATACTCTTAACGCAAGTGCACGTTATCGCAACAAGTAATATATGATGAGAAAAGTGTCAATTCCACGAGGAATTGTTATTACTACTTGTTAAGTACTAAAATTGTGTCCTCTAACTCTTATTCAAACTATTGACAATTTAATGGTTTTGATATCTAAACTAGTTAAACAAAAAGAATAATTACACGAATTAAGAAAAGAGAACAAATGTGACAACACCGATACTCAAATGCCTAGGATGACAATAATCTCTCAATACTTCACTTAAATCTAATTACTCCCCTTAGAATTATCAATATAAATTGTTAAGGAAGAACTCTAATATCCTCACAAGCCTCTTCTGACGGTCAAGTGAGTATATCTCATTCAATTATCAATATTCCTACGATAATCAAATTGAAATAAGATTTATTAAGAGCAAGTTATCTAAATGGTTATACATGCTATATCAGTATATTCTTATCTCATATGAAACTTATACTTTTATACAATGATCATACATCAATCTATTCATGACCAACACAAAATTCATTTTTCCAAGTTCATTAAGATTTCCAAATCAATCTAATACATTGTCATGTAATTAGAAGCATTAAGCATATAAAAAATTGAACAATTCAATACAAATATGAAGAATAAGGGAAAATAATCAATCCAAGCTACATATGAATGGAAGTTGAAATCTAATCAATCCAATGTTAGCCCATAAAATGTTGGATTTGGCTTTTCAACTGTTCTTAAAGTTTGTATAAGATTGAGTTATGTTACTCTAAGTTTAAGAATTTCTTCATTTTAATTTTTACATTGAGAGTTACATTCATTTTACTAAACCTGTGTAAATAACATTCATTAATCATCATTTAAAGACAACACTTTATTTCAAGCTTAAAAATACAAAAATGCTAAAATTAGTGACATTAAATGGTGACCGAATCTCTTAAAAAATATACATTTTATTGTACTCATCACAGCTCCCAACTAGCTTATTGCCAGTCTATAACAATTCAAGCATAAATAGAATACGCAAAACTACCTAAGCATTTCAAACAAAAAATCAGTTCAAGATCATTATTTCTATTATAGTTTTTTTAATTATAACTTCCAAAATTGTATGTGTGTGTGTGTGAACTAAGCCGTAACCTTCTTACCATAAAGTACAACATATATAGTTTTGAGAATTTCTCTAAGTAAAATTCTCAACTCCATATCCTCACAAATGTATGACTGTTTAAAAGGTTAGAATTTCTCTAATGGAGTTAAGAAACAGTTAAGCACTCAAGAAAAAATCAATTTAAAGGATAGACATACAAACTAACATTGATCAAAAGATGAAAAAATCAATCATTTAGAAATTAATCATTCTTCACACGCATTACCTTTGGGACTTCAATTGTCTTGTGAGAATAATGCAAATGTAGCTTGATGAGAAAATTGCCTTACAAAATATTTATCTTCCAATATTGAATGAAGACTTTATTAAACTGAATTGATTTTTTTTTTTAATTCTTTTGCCTTTCATTTGTTTTTGTATTTTTTTTGGTTGAAGAATTGTATTCCTTAATTAGAATAATATCAATTTAAACAAAAAAAACTAATTCAAAATATCAATGAAAGTTCGTAACCTGTTTTTTCAATCTTTCTACTTACTCACAAAAGATATGTGAGATTGAAAAAATATATACTTAAACATAAAAATTCTCTTGGCTATATACGTTGAATCATCCATCTTACCACAAAATTTAGCATTTAACTCAAAAATATTTTGGAAGTTATTCTTTAGTAACCTAAATAGAAACAATGACTCAAACCAAACAATTTTAAAATAATACCTAGGTAGAAAAGAAAATTTCTTTATACAAGAATTACCAAGATTATATGCAATACACAACAATGCATGAAATATAAAACAAAATAATAACAAATTAGTTTAAATGCATTTTAAAAGTTAGAAAAAAACTCATTACTCTGTTATTCTTAATCTAATTTGACTTAGAATGTATCTCAAGAGTTCAAAAATGAACTCTTTACTCTGCGATTTTAATCAAATAGGTATGTTGGACCCCATCATTTTTTTAAATTATTTTTTGGAATGTAAAATACAACTTCTGTCTACCATTCTCCCCCCCAAATCAGATGAAATATTGTTCTCAATGTTTAAATAGAAAGAGATAAAGTATATGAGACATTACCTGAAATACCAGTTATTTAAAAAAAACAAGCCTAAGAGACACTTAAGTAAATATAAATTAAAACAATGATGTTAATAAAAAAAAAATTACAAACAAAGTGTCAGTCCAATTTTTGCTTGTTATAGCCTACTGACCAATCGATCTAAGTTATTGTTTGGTCAAGTTTGTAGATAACTGCCTGAAATTTATCAATCAATCCATCCGTATTGGTAGTAGAAATAAGGATCTATCGTGCCAAATGTGAAATAAAATTATGTTTCACAACTTGATCAAAGAAATAGAGTAAGCAATCAAAATAGTATTAACATTCAACAAACCTATGGGTTTTCAGTGGATATTCAGTTGGGTTCAAAAGGTAATTTGAAAATTTTCTTTTAAGGTACCAAAATCACCTAGTAAAGTAATAAAAGCGTCTATATAGTAAAATATTCTAGCTATACGTTCATGCATGGATGAGACTCATAATTCTTCCCCTATTATTTTTCTAGTCAAGTTTTCCACGGCTAAAGCTATAGGAATAATATAAAACTTAACTTCCTCCTAAATGTGCAGCTATTGACATATACCTCATTAACCCAAGGCTACCCCCTCTATATATCAATAGATGTTTCCTGCAACTAATACTTTTTCTAGATTATTTACTGCCTTTACAAACACTTTATTTTTCTCAGGACTAGATCCATAAAATACATATATATTTCAGAATCGTCGAACTGAGATTTTCTCTATATCTACACTCACCTTTATCTCGATATATAAAAATAAAAAAATAAAGTGTTGTATTTATGGAGTACCAAATGATAACATTGATTTTGGTAACCCGATAAATTGTTATAAGAGATTTAAAAATAGAACACAAAAATTCAAAGATAATGACTCACATGCATTATTTAACCAAAAGATTTGAATTTAAGACATCTATATGAGCAGCCCTACTGTTCATAAAATAAAAAAAAACTTTGAATTAAAATACATGTATGTACAGATAATTGTGATTGTGGCTCACATCTTCCTCTGTTTTACATCCTGTAACCGCTTAAATACCCTATTATCTTTTCAATGCCCTTCTTATCTTTAATAATTAGATCAAATTTTCACAAAAGAAGAATCTACTTAATTAAATGAGGTTTACCATCCTTCTTAGAAAGAAGGTACTTAAGGGCCGCATGGTCAGTAAAAATAATAATAGATGAACCAATCAAATAAGAATGGAATTTGTTGAAAAAAACAACAGCTAATAGTTCTTTTTCAATAGTAGAGTAATTCGTATGAGCATCGTTCAAAGTCATAGTAGCATAATAGACAATAAAGGGATTCCCCTCTATTCGTTGCCCAAGAACTGCTCCTACAACATAATTACTTGCATCACATATAATCGCAAATAGGAGGTTTCAATCCAGTGATTACATGATAGGAGTGATGGTGAGTTTGGCAATGAGTGTTTGGAATGTCTCCTCATACTCTTGTGTCGCTGTGAATTCAGCATCTTTTAAAAGAAGTTACACAATGGTCTAAATATGGCAAAAATAATTGTATAAACCTTCTGTAAAAGCTAGCTTGTCCAAGAAAAGATCAGACATCTTTTACCATTTTAAGTGTAGATAATTTAGAGATTAATTCAATTTTGGTCTTGTCAATCTATATCCCTATTTTTTCTTACCTACTCAAAATAGCTTTTAAGTTAAGTAAATGAAAGGCAATGGGCATGTAAAAGTAATTTTTTCTTGATCTTCTATAGCTATCTCAATCTAGTAATATCCTGAATACTCATCAAGAAAGCAATAAAAGGGATGCCCAACTACATGTTCTAAAATTTGGTCGATGAAAGGCAATGAAAAATAGTCTTTTCTGGTAGCTGTGTTTAGTTTTCTATAATCAATGCACATTTGCTAACCACTTATTACCTTAATTGAAACAAGTATCCCATTCTCATTTTTCACAATAGTAACCCCAGATTTCTTAGGAACTACTTGAGTTGAACTTATCCACTGATTATCAGAAATTGGGTAGATTGTTCCTACATCTAATAGTTTCAAGACCTCTTTCTTCACTACTTCTTTCATTGTTGGGTTAAGTCTTCTTTGATGGTCCCTATGAGGTTGGACACCTTCCTCTAAATGAATTCTATAGGAGCATATCAATAGAGAAATACCTTTAATATCAGCTATAGTCCAACCTAGTGCAGACTTATATTTTTTAAATAATTTTATCAATTTTTTCTCTTGTTCAACACTAAGTTCAGAAGAATGATGATAGGAAATGTATCATCTAGTCCCAAGAATGCATATGTTTAAACCTTTGGGCAGTGGAAAAAGCTTAACTTGTGGTGTCTCAAGGTTTGATGGTTTTGGTTTCTCCTTTTCTCGTAGCAACTCTTCAAAGCGTGGTTGTCAAAATGGTTCCCTTTATCCTATAAGTCAAAAATACTAAATACATCAATTATTTTATTAGGATAATGCAATTTTTCAAATCAAAGTTAAGGAGGCTTTCTAAAGAATCAGAGTTATGGTTTTTATATCCTTCCTCTATTACAAATGTGTCTATCATATATGAATGATAGCATTCGTCTTTCTCTCGTAGTTGCTTTTCAATATGAAAAATATTCACCTCAAGAGTCATATTTCAAAAAATAACTTCATTAAACTATTTCTACAATTAATAAGAGCATTATCAAGGGCAAGAAAAGGTCTCCCTAAAATAAGGAGGATTTTAGACTCCATGTTAACTACATAATGAGTATCTAAAACAAGAAAATTAACAAGGTAGTAAAATTTATCAATTTGTAACAATATATCTTCTACTATTCTCCATGGTTTCTTGATTGAGCGGTCAGCTAATTGTAGGACTACATATGTAGATTTAATCTCACTAAGTCCTAATTGCAAGTAAATAGAATAATGCATCAAATTTACACTTGCTCCTAAGTCCAACAAAGTTTGACTAAACTCATGTGTTTCAATTTGGCAGGAGATTGTGGGACATCCTAGGTCTTTATACTTGGCTGGTGTCTTTTATTCAATCACCGTACTTACTTGCTCTACCAAAAATGCAGTTTTTTTTATATGATGTTTTCTTTTGATACTACACCGATCATTGATAACTTTGTCATAAGTTGAAACCTGTTTAATCAAATGCATCAAGGGGAGATTAATCTTAACTTGTGTCAAATGTTTTAAAATTTTACCTTGAATTTTTTAATTTTTCCTAACAGGTCGAAGAGCTTGAGGAAAAGGCACTGGGATAGAAAACTTATTTTCGGGCTCTTTTTCAACTGTGTACTCTTTTTCAAGGGGGGCATCTTTAATACTTGTAGATGTGTGGGTTGGAGAAGTAGGCTCACTTATAATCTTACCACTTCAGGTAGTAATAGCATTGACTTCTTTAAGATTTTGTGCATTAGAAGTAGAGGCTTATGCCATAAATTATCATTTTAGATTGGATTGAGGTTAAGATGAAAACTTACTTCGCTCTTGTACAGTTAAGGCACTAGTTAGCTTAGTGATTTGACTATTGATTTCTTTGTTTTCATCTACCACCTGTGCAAGAATTATTTCAAAGTTTTGATTACTTAAGACATCTAACTAGGCCTTAAGACTATCATTTTTCCTAAGAAGAAAAACTCTACTAGGTCGTAGCCTATTTGTGCTTTAAGTAACACTAGGTCCAGTCCATGTATGGACTTTTTCGACTAAGTTATTAAGGAATTCTATGGCTTCCTTAGGATCTTTATGAAAGAACTCCCCATTACATATCATCTCAATAAATTGGTGCTATTTAATTGTGAGTCCCTCATAAAAATAGCTAACTAAGCACCACTTTTCATATCCATGGTGAGGGCACAAATTTAACAACTCTTTAAACCTTTCCCAAGCTTGATACAAGGTTTCACTGTCTTTTTGGGAGAATGAAGAAAATTGTCTTTTCAGGCCATTAGTTTTATGTTGTGGAAAGTATTTATTGAAAATGCCATTTTTGCCCAAGTTCCTATAAACCTAGGCCTCAAAGAGCATAGCCAACGCTTTACTTTGTCTTTCAAAGAAAAAGAGAAAAATTTAAGGTTAATAGTGTCTATGACTTCAAGTTGGTTATGGAAGGTGGCCACTACATTTTCAAATTTCCTAACATGAACATAAATATTTTCACTATCTAGAACTTAAAAAGTTGGCAGAAGTTGTATCATTCCAAGTTTAAAATTCAAATATGGTATGTTAGGTGAAAATATAATGCATGATGGTGTGGCTGTGTGAGTAGGATGCAAGTAATCTTTTAGAGTTCTAACAGGGTTAGTCTGGTGTTGGCTCATTGTGTTAGAATTACAAGATGAACTAGATGGTGAATTCTCTTCCTTTACAAATTGTGGTAGTGGTTTTAGTTCTACTTCTCTCACAATTACTCGTTTGTCTCTAATTCGATGTATACATCCTAACTATTTTTTTTATACTTTTTTTTAATGAAGAAAATTCTAAATGAAAAATTAAGAAGTGAACAAAAGAAAAGAAAAAAAATGAGCTAGGTGGTAAAACCAACCATAAAATATAAAATAAAGTATAATAAATAAATAAAAGAAATGAACTGCAAAGTACAATAAATAAATAAAAAGAAAATAAATTGTAAAACACAATAAAAAAAATAAACTGTAAAGTACAATAAATAAATAAAAGAAATGAAAAATAAATTAAAATACAATAAATAAATAAAAGAAAATAAATTGTAAAGTGCAATAAATAAATGAAAGAAAATAAACTGAGTTAGGTGGTATAACCAACCATAATAAATAAAAGAGGGAAATAAAATAAAACTAATTAATAAAATGAGATAAACTATAAAGTACAATAAATAAATAAAAGAAAATAAACAAAAAATAAATAAAAGAAAATAAACTGAGTTAGGTGGTAGAACCAACTATGTAAAATTAAATAAAAATATAAGAATATAACAAATAAGTTAGGTGGTAGAACAAACCATGAATAATAAAATAAATTACAACAAAGGAAATAAATTTAAGAACTAAAATTTTACAAAGAAAAGTAAATGTACAAAGTTATTGTTTTAGTACTGATAAACGCAACCTACTTTTGCTTAGTGTGCCTCTCCAACAACGATGCCAAATTTTATTTACGCTCAAAATGTAATACGGCTATCGCAGTATAGATTGAGGTGTTGATCCCATAGGGAAGTTTTTGACAAAATAGGTTAGTGAAAATAAAAATATTAAAACAGTAACAAATGAGAAAATTAACTAATTGGTTTATTGGATGAGATAGAATTGTAAATGAATTAAGTGAGAAATCTTATAATGATTTAAGAAAGGCTTCGAAAATTACAATTTCGCTTCATATATCTATTCTATACTTTGATTTAATGTTTATAACTCAATTGAAAGTTTCACATCCTAAACAATCAATCAGAAGATATATAAAATATAACATATTTGATAATACATGTATTTGATATGACTAAACTCTTTGCATATTATCACAAACCATGTTTATTTATACATTATCTAAGATCAACAATATATCATTTTGACAATATTGCAGTAAAAGATCAACTTGAATACCAAACAATTATTATTTTTACATGTTATCTAAGATCGAAAATATATCGATTGACAATATTGTAATAAAAGATTAACATGTAAAACAATGTAACCAATAACAATTATAATATAACAAGAATCACATAAAGAAAGCATGACTAAAAATATATGAAATATGAGAATTATAACATCTAAATTATAGAAAAATAATAGATAAGAGTTTAGACACAAGCAAACTTACAAACATTTGTAGCTCTTGACAAAGAATCAAAGTATAGAAGTAAATTTATTACACATAAAGTTTATCTCTAGCATTGCTAAGAACTCTAGCCTAGCTTACAATGCATGGTAAAGAGAAATTATATAAGAGAATTTTAAATCATTGAAAAACGTCCATTAGCCTCTTAAGATTGTCCTTATATAGACAATGAATGTAAACATATTTAGTGTGACTTCAATCTTCAATAATTTAAGCCACCCACTCCTTCACCTAATTGCTACACCTTTTTTATAATGAAAATGATTGATGTAGCCTTTTTGGTAGACATGTAAGTTGTATTTTGTCTCTTCTTTCTATAGCCATTAGATTCATGCAATTTTGATGAGTATCCAATGAGATATGGACAAAATACCAACGATATATCAAATTTTGGCCAACAACCCTTTTACCAATTTGCAATACAATTTGGTCTATGATAATGACTACTTTCAACTTTGCTATCAACATAAGAGTTGTTGATAATTGAGTTATATTTTTCAACTTCAAGAATCATACTGATTGGGTATGTATTTTTTGAAATATGATCCAAATACGTGAGGTGAGTCAAGTTGAGCGAAAGTTGTAATCCAGTTCTATTATATCCCAATTAGCCCATAAAATGCTGGATTTGGCTTTTCAACTGTTCTTCAAGTTTGTGTAAAATTGAGTCATGTTCCTTCGGGTTTAAGAATTTCTTCATTTCAATTTCTACATATAGAGTTACATCTATTTTACTAAACCTTTGGCAATAATATTCATTAATCACCACTTAAGGACAATACTTTATTTCAAGCTTAAAAATATAAAATGCTAAAATTAGTGACATTAAATGGTGACTGAATCTCTTAACAAATATAAATTTTATTGTTCTCATCAAAATCTGTGATGAGTGATGTTGTGGAAAATGTTTTCACCATCATTAGCAACAATTCCACCTAGAAACAACAGTATGGAAGCATTCAACCTTGCATAAGGTTAGATTAAAAGTTCCCAAGATCAAATGTATGAAAATAAACATCAAGACTAAAGACTAGATCAGAAGGTGATAATACTACCCTGATGTCTTCAAAGGACAAGATGAAAGAGAAATGACAGAAATATGAAAAAAAAAAGTTTAGGGGGAACTAAAATGGAGAAAGCTAAATGAGTTCAAGAAATTCCAAAATCATAGGGGGAGTTAAGGGAAAAAAGCATTCCAAATGACATTTCTATAGAACAATTTCATTAAGACCCAAACTTTGGGGGATTGTTGACATTATCATCTGAAGGAAACCTCTTAATATTCACACCTTCAGGGACACAAATGTGGGTTTTGGTCTACAATAGAAAGGTTTTCTAGATTATGCTAACCTATTTTTATAAGGGTAACAAGTGAAGCTCTAGATAAGTTATAGAGTAGTACATTGAGAAGATTGGAAAAGTGGAAAAGCAGAAAAAATGACTAAGAAATAAAAGTGAAGAAATGAGAAACAACAACAAACATTTATTGGAGAGGAAAACGCATACATGACAATCCAAGATTAGTGAAAAGGTTACAAACGTTCCAGAAGGCAAGACCTTTCGAAACAATACCAGAGCTAACATAACTTGGAGAGGTGGGAAAATCAAAATCAAAAGGGGGACATATGACAACACAAGGTTATAGAGAGGAAAAGAAATGTGCCCTTAAAGATACTCTTTAAAGGGTCACGATTCTTTACTTCACAAGGAGCATCTATTACCCCTAATTTCAGTTGGTCCAATTAACTCCTACCACTTGTCCATCATTTATATGGGAAAACAACTTCACATAAGAACGAGCATATAGAATCAATCATCAATAGCAATAGTGCCACAATACTGAGCTGCTGACTTTTGGTTTGATTTCTTAACATTCCAGTGTTGCAGCCTTAACTTCTGATGCCGTAGTGCTCACTTTCTAGCGTTGCAGCGTTAAATTTTTGCCTATGGTTCTTTTTCTCCTTTTTAGTGATGCATCTTCATCTCTGAGCCTGCAACATTGATCTTTTGAACTTATCTTGACCGTTTTGCCTTGTTTCATTGGGTTTTCACGCCAATGTGCTCCATCGACTTCAAACTTATAAAATACAATAAGGCATATAAAAAAGACTAATATTCTTACTTAAATTAAGCAAATGCTAAGTTTAAGGAAGTACAAATAATAAGTATAAAATATGCTCATCAAACTCCTACAAACTTAACAAATTTGCTCATCTTCAAATAAAGAGAAAACTAAAACCTAAAAAATAATAATAATGGGTTGGTTGATGCTTAACAACTAGTCTCAAAGAATGCATCAAGTTTACTATGTTGGAAATATTAAAAGGCATTTCAAAATAAGTAATTTAAAAGACAGTTATAAGATAGAGTAAATGGCAAGTGAAAATAAGTGCCAACGTCGCCACATGAGAGGCCAAGGTCGTGGTGTTTGAACCTAAAAAAGTTTTTTTTGATAAGTCAGTATTTGAGCATTGGGGCACCTAAATCCAAGACTGCAATGTTGGAACCTCAAAAGTTTTCCCATGTCTAAGCGTAGTGTGCTAAAATCCAATGTTACGACCTTAAAACATCAAAATGTTAGCCAAGAAATTCAGAATATGAGCATTGCGATGCTGAGAGGTCAGCGCTATAATGTAGCATGCTTATTAAGCCACTACCGTAGAGCTAAAAAGTCAAAGTTACAGCACTGTTAACTTTTGATGACTATCTAAACAACCACCCTGAGCAACAGTCTTTGTGACTGTTGGAAAAAGCTTGTGGCTATACAAGCAACAATCTTTACACTATAAATAAGTGGTCTATCTTAGACGTGAAAAATATATATTTTTTGCCTAACTTACTTGCTAATACTCTATCTTAAATTCTCACTCCAAGATTCAAAAGGAAAATTACTTATTATTCAAGAAAGTTGTGTTTGAGTGTGTATTCCTACAACTTTCTTCCTGTTATTGAATTCTAGAGGCTATATTGTCTTCTAACCCTTATGCATCAAACAATTATTTTTAAAGTGGTAGAAATAGTTTTAAGGATAATGCGTAGCATGCATTGACATATTATATATATATATATTACATCTGATATCTATTATTTATTACAATCTTAATATTATTCCATGGATATAACTTTGGATGCATCTTTGCTGGCTGTCACAAAATCCTTGTCTGAAGTAACTAAAATTATACTATTTGATGAGAAGCATTTCAAACAATGACAGGATCGAGTGTTCGATACATTGGATGTCATGAATTTGGCATAATATCTCATATAGCAACCTCCAAAACCTGACATAGACAATTGCACAGAATTGTTTCAAAAGTGAGTTCAGGCAAATAAAGTATGTCATAACACCATTCTAAATACTTTGTCTAAAGAATTATACGATGTTTATTATACTTACAAGAATGCATATGAGATATGTTCACAACTAAAGAAAAAATACATTATAGAAAATGTCGATGCCAAAAAATAAGTTACTACTAATTTCTTAGACTTTAAAATATTTGAAGAAAGGGAAGTTATTTCTCAAATACATAACTTTCATCTGTTGATCAATGATTTGAAGAATAAGGATATCATTTTTTCAGAACCTTTTATTGCTGGTTACTTATTTGAAAAGTTACCAGACTCTTCGAAAGATTATATAAAAAGAAACAAGCATAAAAGAAAACATACAAAATTAGATAATGCAATCATCCAAATCAGAATTAAGGAAAAGAATTATCAAAGGGAGAAAATTGAAAAGGCTAAAGAAATTGTTTCTAAGGCTAATTTAGGTGAAAAGAATGTTACTTCAAAGAAGAAGTAATCTAAACCAGTAAATAAGTAATTATTCAAAAATACAAAACTTTCATTTAAAAAGAAAGGTAATTGCTATGATTGTGGCAAATATGGTCATTTTGTTAACCAAAGCAGGTATAAAAAAATAGATAAAATAGGAGACAAAATGCCTCTTTCTGCTAATTTGGTTGAGAGAGATGATATTATTGTCACAGTTGTAGTTTCCCAGGTGAATATAGTTGCAACAAGCAACAAAGATTAGTTTAATGATTTTGGTGCCACTAGACATATATATGGTGATAGAAATGCATTTTATGACTATATTCATATGAGTGATGAAGAAGAACATGTTTATTTTAGTGATTCCTATTCTGCACCGTTGTGGAAAACATGAACAGTTCTTCTTAAATTAACTTTTGAAAAACACTTGCATTGAATAATGCGCTTCATGTTCCTAATATTAAATATAATCTCATTTCTGTATTTATACTCGGCAAAGCTATTATAAAGTTTCAGTTGAAGGGGGAAAACTTATAATGACAAAAAAAGGTCCTTTTTGGAAAATGATATTATTCCAAAGATCTGTTCAAGCTTAATAATACTTCTTTTGCTTATATTGTTGACTCCATTAGTGTAAGGCATGATAGACTTTGTCATGTGAAGGTTTCCTCCTTAAAGAAAAACTAGAAGATATCAGTTTACTTTCTAATATGAACATAAAAAATGTTCATAAATGTGATGTGTATGTGGAACCAAAATCTATAAAGAAAACTTGTAAATTAATATCTTTAAGAGAAATTAAGTTGCTCAGTGTAACTTATAGTGACCTTGGTAATTTGAAAGATACCATAACTAGAAGAGGTAGAAAATTCTTTATAACATTTATTGACGTTTTTTCAAGATATATTAAAGTATATCTATTAAGAAATAAAGATGAATCATATGAAAAGTTCTTGATGTTTAAACAAGAAGTTGAAAATCAACTAGAAAAGAAATTCAAAAGATTAAGAATTGATAAAAGTGGAGTATGTTTCTAATATATTTATTACCTATTGTGAGGACCATGCCATTATACATTCTTATTTACCTAAATCAAATGGGGATGCTGAAAGGAAAAATATAACTTTAAAAGAAATTATGAACTCAATGTTATTAAGTTCTTGGGCATCGATTAATTTTTGGGGGAAGCAATACTTACTGCTGGCCACTTATAAAATAAAATATCATAGAAAGAAAACTGTTAAGACACTATATGACCTATGGAAAGGCTATAAGCCTTATATATAATATCTCAAAATGTATAAGTGTCTTGTAAAGGTCTTAATACTCTATTAAAAAAGGAATAGGATGAGACCTAAGACATTTAATTTTTATATTCATAGAGTATACCCAAAACAATGCTACATATAGATTCTTGGTACTAGAACATATTGAAAAAGTATTTGATGCAAACACTATCATTGAATCCAAAAGTGCTGAGTTCTTTGAAACAATTTTTCCTAAGAAAACCTAAATTGCAAAATCAACGTCTCAAATAGAAGTACAAAATAATCCTTCAAATATTTTTATGTCTTTCTTACTGAAAACGACCCTCAAACTTTGAAGAGGTTATGACATCTAATGATGCTCTTTTACAGAAAGAGGCTGTCAACAATGAAATAAACTCAATTATAAGTAATCATATATGGCAAATTATTGACTTGCCTCTAGGAAAAAAACCTATAGGATGTAAATGGATCTTCAAAAAGAAGTTAAAAGTTTATAGGTCAATCGAAAAATATAAAACAAGATTAGTTGCCAAATGGTTCACACAAAAAAAGATTTATATTACTTTGATGCTTATGCTCATTTAATGAGAATAACATCCATTAGAGTCTTGATTGCCGTAACTACAATTCATGACTTGTACATTCACCAAATGGACTTGAAAATTGATTTTCTAAATGGAGATTTAGATGAAGAAATTTACATGAAACAGTCAGAAGATTGTATAGTTCCCAGAATAAAGCATAAAGTATGCAAACTTATAAAATCCTTATATGGTTTGAAACAAACTCTAAAATGTGGCATAAAAAATTTAATCATGTTTTGGTATCAAATGGTTATATGATTAATGATTCAAACAAATGCATTTATTTTAAATCCATTGATACTAAAAAATTTGTCATCATTTGTCTCTATATGGATGATTTATTAATATTCAGTTCAAGTATAAGAGTAATAATTGAGAACAAAAGATTCCTTTCTAAAAATTTTGATATAAAGGATATGAGAGAAGAAATGTAATACTTGGAATCACGATAGTGAAAACTTATGGTAGTCTCACATTATCACTAAAACATTATATGAAAAAGTTCTTAAAGAAGTTTAGATACTTCGAATGCAAACCAATCTCAATATCTTATAATGCTAGTCCTAACTTTTGAAGAATAATGAGTATAATGTTAATCAAACCTGATATGCTTAAATTATCGTTAGCCTTATGTACTTAATAAATAGTACTGGGCTTAATATAACATATGTAATAGGCAGACTGAGTAGATATACTCAAAATCCAAGTAAAAAGCATTGGACTACTTAGGATAGATTTACAAAATACTTGAGAGGTATGATATATTATAGGATTTTATATAATAGATCCTCATCTGTCTTGGAAGTTATAGTGATGTAAACTAAATTTTTAAATCTAACGAAATTAAATATATTAGTGGATTTATGTTTACCTTATAAAAGATTTTATATCTTAAAAATCCACTAAACAAACAATCATAGCTCGATCTATCAAGGAGTCTGAGTTAATAACCTTAGAAAGATATGTTCAAAAGTTGAGTAGTTGAGAATATTCTTAGCAAATCTTCCCATTAACCCTCACACTCTTACTTTAATTTCAATCCATTTTTACTATTAAGCTATTATAGCTAAAGCTAAAAGTAAAATCTATAAGTAGATTCATAAGCATAAGGTATAGTATAATTAAGCAACTACTAAAATTTAGGGGAGTAAGCCTAGTTTTTTAAGGTCAGAGTTGAATTTGGACGATCCTTTGACTAAACCACTAAATAGGAGGTTAGTGAAACAAATGTCAAAAGAGATGAGGCTTCTGTCTAAAACATAAGGCAAAAGTAATGGTAACCCACCTATGTGATTGAAGATCTCATGAATTAGGTTCATAGGGATAATAACAAATCACTTGTTGTCTTATCGTACTATTGACTAAGTAATTATGAGTTCTCCTTGGAGCTAGGTAGTACTTTTTGAAATGAGAAAGGATGAGCCTAAACTCTTAATGAACTTTAAAGCCCATTATTGTATAGTGATGTGTTTAACTGCAGAACACATTTGATAGAGATTCACCAATCTGAGTATGGAATTGAGTCAATTCCTATAAGAGTTAGACATGCATCTTTAAAGTACTCGTGAATAGCAGGACGACATAGGGTCATAAAGGTGTTATATCGCTAAACATACAAGTTAATAGAGAATTTAATGTAAACAATTAATCCTCTAGTTTACCCTTAAGGAACGAAGGTTCATATAAACTTTATGTTTCACCTTATTCTTGTAAAACATGACTAATTATTCAGTGACTAGTTTATAGCTTGGAAAATCATCGGCTCATATATGTTAAAATATATTTTGAATTTAGAGTTGATATATCTTGTCTATTTTAAAATATATGGAGGATTGTTAGAAATATTAAAAGGTATTTCAAAATAAATAATTTAAAAGTTGGTTATAAGACAAAGCAAATGGCCAAGTGAAAATACGAGCTAGTTAGGGCACTAGAGGTTAAAAGGTCACTGTGCTAGAACCTTAAAAGGTTTTGTTTAGAAGTCAGTATCTGAGCATTGGGGAGCCCAAATCTGAGCGCTAGGGTACCATATCTAATGCTGCAACGCCATTGGAACTTGAAACTTGCTACGGCATTGGAACTTCAAAAACTTTCCTAAGTCTAAGCTCTGGGGTACCATATCCAATGCCGCAGTGCTAGAACATTAAAAGTTAGCCAAGAAAGTCAAAATGTGTGCATTGCGGCACTGAGAGGTCAGCTATAACATAGTATGGTAATCGAGCCAGCTGTAGCACTAGTAACTTTTGATGATTGTCTGAACAACCACCATTAACTGCAGCCTCTGTGACGATTGGAAAAGGCTTGGTGGTTGTACGAACATCAACGTTACACTATTAATAAGTGGTCTATAAATAGGTGGTTTATCTTAGATGTGAAAAAAGATAAATTTTTTGCTTGATTTATTTGCTAATATTCTATCTTAAATTCTCACTTTTAAAAGAAAAATTACTTATTGTTCAAGAAAGTTGCATGTGAGTGTACATTTTTGTACTTTTTTTTTCATCATTGAATCTTGGAGGTTATACTATTTTCAAATCCTTTTACACCAAGAAATTATTCTTAAAGGAGCATAAATAATCTCAAAGACAATGTCTAATTTGCGTTGACATATTATAAATATTGCATTCGATATCTACTATTTAATGCAATACTTTAAACTTAAGTATATGCATGAATGCATATAAATAATAAATCATGATCTTGAAATAATATAATTTTCACAAATTTATTTTGAATTATACTTGATGTAGAAGAATTAGTCATTATTATAAATTAATTTCTCTCTCCTCATCATTTATCCACTTGCTAATTCACAATATTTTTTTTATGTGAACTACTTTTTATAATTTGAAAAGAAACTTTAATGATAGATTATTTAGTTATCAATTCTTTATAAGAGTTATCTTTATATAAATCACAAATAGATATGAATACTAATTAATAGAAATACCTCTTAAATTTTTCAAAAATTTTAATAAAAATGTTATTTAACATTCCAAAAAACATTAATAGAAGTGTCTTTTGAATTTTTTAAAATTATTAATAGAAATATTTCTTACTTAAATTTTTTGTACCTCTTAATATTTTTATTTATTATCTCATTCAATAATATAATTTTATAATTTTTTAATAACTTTAATGGATAGGAAGAGGATTAATTTATATATCTGATAGCAGTAATTTAATAAGTTTATTAAGTAATCAAATGAACATGTGAAATATATTTTTATTATTAAATTTTAGTATTATTTATTTATTTAATTATTAAGTCATAATTAAAATATAAGTTTAATTATGACTTAAGTTTTTGAGTATCTTTTATCTATAAATGAGGAAAATCATTTCGCTAGTGAAATCTAAGTTTGAAGGATATTAGTGACTGGTTAGAAAGATATTATTGACATTTGATCGTGGCAACTGGTTCAGGTGACTTCAGTCCATAAAAATAAATTTCTAAATTTACCAAGCAAACTTAGATTTAATTTAAATCGGCGATAGCGAGAAATAGAAGGAGTGGAGAGAATTGGAGTTAAATCCTTCTGTTTCGAATTCTGAAAACAAAACGGGGAAATGAAAAAAATGAGAGGGCATTTTAAGTTTAAAATCTTTTAGTGCCACGCGTCGCTGACCGGTAGGAGAGAAAGAATCGGACAATGGCTGTTTCGAAATAAAATGGTTAGTGTAAAACAGAAACAGATGCGTTTGTGAATTGTTAACGCTTTAATAGGAACAAGTATTTCACCATCAACAGTCCAGATTCAGCCACCTCAAAAACCATCATTATAATATATTGATGAACAGATTCATCTCTTCAAATTCACCAAAATCATAACAAGTTCTTGCACATACCAGCGCCAGCACCCACACCCACATGCTCAGATTAGAACAACTTCAACTTCAGCTTCAATAGTTAGGGCTGCTACTGCTGAAGTCTTGGATTCAGCACAACTGAAGCAAAACTGGCTCGATTCTCTCACTTTCCCTCCTCTTCACGACTTGACCCCAACGACACAAACCAATGCCGACTCCGAATGTGTTCTGGGTATCCACCCGGATCTTTCGGGCGCGTTGGCCGTCTTGAAAACCGACCAGACCGGCTGCTCTGCTCAGGTATAAGTATAACTCACTCAATTTGTTTCTTCGTTTTGATTGATTGTAAATGTTTTGGAATGGGGAGGGCAACCAGACATGGTCCAGGTGTCTGCCCATTTCTATTCATGAAATAATGGTAGGGACCTTTACATGTCTGGAAAATCAAATTAAATTAACAAAGGCGTCCATCGTTGCTTGATAATCAGCTTTCAAATGATTACACGAGCTACATAATCTGGACTCTACATTCTCTATTTTCCTTATTATAATTTTGGGTTCTATTATTTATTTTAATTAAAATAACCAGGATAATTGCATTTTCTCCTGCATCGTTTTAATCTCATTCCTGAAAAGTCTTAAAATTAGAGTATTGTTCAGTGATACTGTCAGATGTAATTTAATCTTTTCTATTTTGGGAGTTTTGTTTTAGAGGGAACTCTATAATTATCTTGATATGGTTTTGGTTTTCTCCGAGATTTTGTAATTAATTGTAGTATCATTTAGCTGTTATTAGCTTGTCTTTCATGAATTTTTTATATATTTATTTAATTATTTCTTTTAAGACATTCCGTATGAATTTATTTGTATTATTTGTTATATTATTTGTTATAATAGAACTAGCTAAATGGAAAGACTGGAAAGGAAATTTCACGTGCTATTAGTAAATTACTTGATCAATTTATTTGTATATGTCTTGTTTGTTTAATGCAAACAGAAAGCTGAAGAAGCTCTCAGTATGAAGTTGGCTTTTGAATGAAACAGACTGCAGGATATGCTTGTTGATGCTATCTTTTTTGGGTTAATTCTGCTCTGTCTCAAAAGTTTTTTAAATTTCATCTAATAGAAATGTTGGATTAATGGACCTTTTGAATCTTGTTTGGTTAAAGCAGTAACAAATGTGAAGGTGTTTTTATCAGCTTGAGATGGCTGCTGAGGCTTCCACATTCTCTATTCTATAGCATATTTTCTGAGATGATTTCATTTGTCAAGTGACACGGTTTTGGTTTTCCTCATTCTTACAGGTGTTTGATTCTCCTCACTAGCCAGTACTAGTTGGTAAAAGAGTTCGAAAACGTTTAGATGCCAAGTCTATAGTTCTGTTGCTTTGCAGCATAGATCCTCCAGTTGGTACGACAGTATGACATTATAATATCTCAACAATTTCTCCTTTTCTTCTCTCTCTCTCTAACTGCTTTGTTTGTTTAATTTTATTGTTTTGAGTGTGCCTGTGGGGGAAGAGAAGCTTCTACAATGAGTTCAGTATCTAATTTCCTTTTTCCTTTCTTTTTTCTTTTCAAATCTAGAGAATACTCTGCATGTACTTTTGAAATATTTGTATCTTCCAACATTTCAGATGCTTATAAACATAAGTTGCAGCAGTCAAGATAATTTTTTTGCTATACCTAGTTTTCCCTTGTACACTGTCTAGCTGCCTACTGATCTGCATCATCACAACAAGATTCCTTTATTAGTTTTCCTAACATCAAGCAGAGCAACAACCTGAATTGTTTCATTTTATACCATGGAAACCCCAGTCCTCAAATGCCAATTTTTAGCTTCTCTCCTGCATGCATGAATGTAAAAGACACTGTAAAACTTAGCACGATTGCAGGTAGAAGAGGCAATATTTCTTTTTTAGTTACATTTTCATTTGGTGAAAAAATATTTCGAAAGTAGGTCAATAAAACAAGGGTGCCACCAAATGCAGGATTGTGTAAAAAGTTACTCATATTTGCTGCTCTACATGCCCCAATAGTTGATGTCTTACTTTAATCATATCTAGTATCCTATGTCTTAACAAAACAATTGTTCCTGACATTTATAATTATGGAATAAATGCAAATTTGATCTCACTACATATACAGAGCTAAAACCACAGCAATTTTTTAGCTTGTATGTGTTAAATAGTCAATTTCTAGGAAAGAATAAACCAATATAGCTTTAGTTCTCTACCTGTACTAGCTTCAGTTATTTGGTCCTAACTTATTATTTTTAATTTCAGATTAAGCTCGGGATGATATGATATATTTGATTTGATTTTCTTTAATCACTTCATTTCCTTAATGAATTAATTAATTTAAATTCACTATATTTTGATGTACTTCTTTAGGTGGTGAGCTTTCATCTCTTAATTGATTTCCTGTTCTGGTAGTCTTTTGCTTCTAACATCATAATTACATATCCCCATTATATGTAACGGATCGTGCTACTTTTATTTCAGGAACAACTGCATACATAGGGCAGTCAATTCCTTATCCGCAAGATGGGAAACAGATTCGTGTAACCTGTGTTTGCAGAATATATTTTATGGACCTTTTTTTTCCGTTTGGTATAATGATGCTTTCTTGCTGTTGTTTCATGTCTATTCCATATGTGGCCTTGGGCCATATGTCAATTTTCTTAGCATTTGCGAATCATGATTCAAAGAAATCAAGATGACCTTATTAAAGAGACTGTCCCTTGTTATATCAGCTCGGCATTATTAGCCTTAGCATGCTTCTTATGGAGATAAAATCGTCAATTTTCTCATTCTGGTTGTATGACATCTTTAGTGAAAGAGGAAAGAAGTGAAATAAAATTGCAGAACTTTCATAGTTCTTCTTCTGAGAGTTTCCCCTTTGACTTAAATGAAGGGTTGGTGGAGCAGAGTATTTGGATGTGGATTATGGATTGGGGTATTAGTTGCCTCTGGATTTTCTGTTGTTCCAATTCCCTCTTCATTGTGGAAGAATGAGTATGAACTCTCTGGAGACAACTCTACAAGGGTTTGTATCTACATTATTACCGTATTTATGGTTACATGTAAAAGCATTTTCACTCGTCAATTAATATTGTTAATTTGAAATAATAATTATAGGGTTCATTGATAGTAATGTTTAAGAGAAGGAAGCATGCATGCATGTCTGCATGTTGGAAGAGATTTTGTTTTGAGAAATCTTGGTTGTTTGTGAATAAGAGGAGCAACCTTGCCTTCTGCGTTTGTAGTTTAAGGGTCTCAAAGCCCTTCTTCTTTTCAAGAAAATATTATGATCATTTTGGAGGCTGTAATACAGCAAATGAAACCAAGGAAATTGATCCAAAATGGGTCTTTGAGTTTGTTTTAGGACAAATGTATCCAAGAAAGATGCTTGTTGAGAATATGAAAGATGTTTGTGCAAACAACGTTTGGTTGACAAATGACAGAGGTATTCAAGAAGGATGTTTGTTGACAATATGAAGAATAATTGTGCAAACAACCTTAGTTCATTATTGTCTTAGCTGTTACATATATGGGTTGTTGTAGTAGAGTATGGGGGGATGGAGGGGGTCATATTATATTGTTGGTAGGCATCTGATACAAGTTGGTGTTGGTTGAAAATTTTGACAGTGGAGAATTCAGGAGATTCCTAGACAAGTGAATTTGCACATGATTTTGAGTAATTACTCTTTGCTTTTTTTTTCCTAAACTTAATTTTGAGCTTAATCTGAAATTAAAACTTGTAAAAAGAAAATTGGAGTTATTTTATGTTATGAGTTTTTATGCTTTCGTATACTGTTGCCAATTTGGTTTCTTGCTTCCGGTCAAGGAAGCTTCTGATACTTTTCTAGCACAGGTCTCTTGTGTTCCTACTGTTTCATTGATAACTTTTTTCACAAAACCCTCCTTTTTTTTTCTGTTTTCTTCTTAAATCAAAATGTTGAATCAACTGAATCTCATAAAGTTTCCTTTTATTTATTATAGATGGACTTTTTTGCAGGATGATAGTAGGAAGCTTACGTCCATGCTATTTCCATCTTTGAGTTCCCAACTGTAAAGGATAAAGGATTATGGTATTTGTTCCTTCCCCTCAAGCATGTATTATTTTGTCATGTGTTACAGATATGTACATTTTTAAATTGAAGTGAAAATTCTGGCTGTGTCAAACTTGGATGACCCTTGCATACCATCAGCTTCTTTTTTTCCTTTTTATTAGCAGAATCACATTAACTGGTCAATTACTTTGTGGGGGAGGAATGTCAGAACAAAAGCTAGCTATACAAAAGTTCATGTCAGCAAATAATGCAGCAAGATGACCAAGTGTCATATATGTTGATAGAAGTTTTAATCAATAAGGTGCATGTGATCTATGGAACACCCTATTGCACAAAGATTTTTCAGTAGCATATTTGACCATCTTTGCTGCAGCCACTAAAAATAACTTAAAAGGAGTGAAAGTGCCACTTTCAAGCCTTCAGAGCTGGCATTGTCTGGTTTGTGTATGATTTGATTTCAATTTAGCAAGTAATGTTCATGAACATATGGAAGCATCTATTGGCCTTTGAAATTGGTACTAGCACTGCTATTCAATCCTAAAAAATTCTCTAGGTGAGGAATAGCAACTAACACAGCATTAGTAGGGACAGATTCTGCCCCTTGACATAAACCTGGAATGGACTGCCTCATCCTCAATGTTTTGACATCTATAATATGTAGCCAGCATAGATGCTCGAAACAAACAGTTGTGTTCAGAATAACTAAGCCACTATCATGGTAGGTTAAATTGATAAGGACTTGAAAAACAGTCCAACCATTTGATTGATTAGAAGACTAGGAACTTGACCAGAAGTTAAGATATGTGTATCATCATACCAATGTTGTTTTTGTTAACTTTTTGTTTTCCATCAGCATCTACTTTCCCTCATTTTTGATAATTGAAAAATTGCAGGAAGGGCTGAGGCTCTGCTGATTACTGCATATAGGAAGGGACTTAAGTTAGACTCACCATACCTCTCGCAGGACTTGGCTCCTCAGAACAGCTAAGTTGTCTCGGCAGCCCAGTTTCGTCAAGCTGATAACATAAGATGAGACTCTTCACTGAGCCCAACCCTGATTTGGTACTGGGTGTTAATCATGCGTGGGGGTATGATGAAATGAATTATCAGATGAAAAGTAACAAGGTATAAAGCAGTGTAGACGGATTCATGAGATTGCAGTGGTCATATAGTTGTAGGATTGAAGCCAGTGGTAGCCACATTTATTCTACCTTAGGGGGGAAAAGAGTAAATTATATTGTGGCTTAACATATCCAGCAATTGTTGGAGGAATATCAAATATGTAATGAAAATTGAATGTTTCCTTTGAGAGCCAGATCTATTTTACCCACAATTTAATCTTGCAGCATCCTCCCTCCTTGCATAAATCCTAATTCCAGTTTGCTAAATAGTAAATAACAATGGTTATGTGATAATGCTCTATCTGACCAAGTTACCAGAAGGCAGAAGGTGCAAAAATAGTAAGGTAATTTTGAGCCTCGTTTTGTTACGAACTCTCTCTCTCCCCTATGCCATTAGTCTTATTTTACTTTGGCAGTTATTATTTTACCCCTATTTGTGCACAATCTTAAACTTTCTCATTAAATGGCTAGTAATCTTTTATGCATAAGTGGTAAGTTATGAAATGTGGGTAGGACTATCACAAATGACAAAGCTAGTGAGGTTCTATTTGTTTCTTCTCTTTTTTATTACACATACTAAAATTTCTTGTTACACGATAAATTTTGGTTACATTATAGAAACTTAAAAAATGTTGCGTTATTTCCAGCTTGACTTAACATGCCTGGCCTCTCGGAAAAGGTCAAGGTGAAGATAATACATGGTTTTTTTTTAAAAAAAAGGAAACCAGATTCAACAATCAACTATATTTCAAGAAACTTAAACATTTGAATAAACATAACAAAGGCGTATGTGACAGTAATAATTACTTGGAGAATAACACTAGTCATGAAATGTTGCCAGTTAAAGATAGACTGCAATTTCCAGTAAACGGTAGAACACAAGATCGTATTGCTCTATGGCAAAACTTGGATGTTCATCTTACAAATACCCATCTCTCTTGTCTTGTTCCTCAGCTTCCTTGTTCGCAGCTTCAACAGATTTGAACCAAAGAAATGCCTGCACAACTCAGCTTAAATGAAGAAGCATAGCATAGGGCATAAAAGACATGAAGCAGATTGAAAGAAAAGAAACTCACGGAAGTAGGAATGCCAGTAAAGGCAAAAAATCCAAGCAACGGGGCATAAAAGATGCTGTCTGAATTGAGAATCCCAAAAACCGGCCTCTGGTTCACATACTCGAATATCGAACCTATCTGCAATCACAAGAAGTTAGTTTTAAAATGATTCATATTTTTAAGTAAAGAACTAGAAGAAGAAGAAGAAGAAGAAGCGGCTTTACAGCAGCAATCGCAGTGACTGTTGAGGCAAGTAAATATACAAAGAAGGGAATTTGAGGAGTAGACGTAGGCGTAGGCGTAGGCGTAGGTGTAGCCCAAGGAGGGGGTTCCTCCGAATCGGGTCTAGCCCAAGAGGGGATACTTTCTTCAGATTTGCTCGACTTTGCTGAACCTTCTGTGGCTGCAAAAACCCAAAACCTTTTTTGCCTTAGCCTTTTCTTTTGTTGCACACCATAGCTTCCCTTTGCAATCACTTGTTTCCCTATCCTTTCTCCATTACCTACACCTACAAATCCACTGCAATTTGGGATCAGATTATAACTGCATGAACATAATAATATTCTTCCAGACATCACGAGGGCTGTGCCTCTGTGTCTGCCTGTCAATGAGATTTTCGGAATTCAGATTTTTTAGGTGATGGTTTTTGTACTATTGCCACTGGGTATGACCATCACTGCCTCATCCGCTTACAGAGAAGCCTCCACCACTAAACCATACAATTTAAATATATATAGATATTATTAGACACAATTTCTTCGAAATTAACAGATCAGTAAACGTAATAATATTATATATATATACCACTTATAAAAGAATGGAGTTACTTGAACCCTTCAAAATACTTTTCAAACTCACTTCTTAATAAATTATTATTACTAAAATGCCTACAAAATAATTTGTTATTTTAATAAAATACTATAATCAAATTTAAAAATTTTATTTATTTTTATAATGATATTTAAACCTATCTCTTAACATATTTAATTTATAATCATCTTTTTTGAAACCTAAATTTATTATTTTTATTCAGTATCTATTGGGATTCGAAACTCAATCATGGCTCTAAGCATAAGAATTTGTAGAAGTTGAGATTGGTTCGAGCTTGTTGGGTTGGCTTATGTTAAGAGGTAGATTTGGGTTGGTTGGTGAGTGGTGGAGAATGAAGTGTTGCATTGAGAATTGTTTGAAAACAAACGAGTGCAATGCTAAATCATGAATACTATTAAACTAGAAAAGACCCTCAATTGACGATTTTATGAGATGTCTATTAGAGATTCTTATAAGTCTGTTCAGTATCAAATTCTCACTGAATACTTATATGCTTAGACTTTCTATCATTCGAATCAGATTGGAAGTCTAAATCATTGTATTCCCTCATTTGTAAGTCACTATCTCTATAAATCAGAAACTTATTCTTTATACCCTTAAGGTATTTTATGATATATTTCATAGCCATCTAATGGTTGCTACCTGGATTGATTTGTCTTCTCTTTCTTCTTAATTGCCTTACTTTACCCTTCAATGTCACTATTTGTGTTTTTATAGTAAAGAGAGACTTAGAAGCCTATGTTTCACCATTCATTTTCTATCTTCTTGAGACTCTCCTTTGTCCTTAATCGTGCCTTCCACTTAACACCGATGATCACTAAATATGGACGACCTCCTAACTTAATCTTCTTGCTTTTATATGTGACATAAAAAACATCTTAGATAGTGGCACGTACAGCAACAAAAGCCTTACCAGTAGCACTAATAGTCTAAGTGGGGGTTCCTTAAAAAAGAATAGAAAAAGAATTTAAGCCATAATCACAGAGCAACTTAAAAGTTAAAACAAAAAAGAAAAGGTAGCACACATGCACTAACATATTCAAAAGCAAGGGATTTTGGCTTCTGAAAAATTATAGGTGAAGTTTTCCTAGTAGACTTAGCTTTAAAAGCCCTCTAGCACTTAAAAGATAAATTCGGGAATAAGAAAGCATGCCATAAATAACTCATTGGCTAATAAAACATAAAAAAAAAAAAAAATAATAGAGAGCAATTACTTACAGTAAGAGAAAAGATATGTTGTTTCTTAGGAGATGGCTTATCAAAGATAGTCTCATCTACACAACCAATAAGAGTATAGCCATAAGACTTTAAGAACAAAAAGAAGCAGAGGATATAAGAAAATTTAAGCCAACTTACTAGACTCCTAAATCTCACCAACTTTGTTCCTAGCCAAATACAGCCTTTTTGCTTCTACACTACTAAGAGAGATCATAGATTTCCGCCTTAAAGATCTTGTACCACCTTGGATAGCCACACTAAAAATAGCCTCAGCGAGTGAAGCCTTAGCTATAAAAATATGAGACTCAAAACCTTTATGGTTAGGAGTAATATTTGTTCTTAGATTACGACTTAATGCAGCTTGTTGACGAACTTCCTCCATTGCCCTTTTGATGATTTTTGATACTCTTTTTTTCCTAAAAAACAAAAAGATTAAATAAAATATCAAAACAAAACTAATGATAAAAGGTAACAACTTAAAGAGAAGCAAAGATACCTAAAAGATTGGAGACACTTTCTCACTCAAGAAAGCATTCAGCTACTAACATGACCCTCTTCTTTAGTTTTCTTCTCTATAGAAGAAGAAATATCTTTAACAATAGTAGAGGTTCTTACCTGAGGCTCCTCTTAGAAGTAGATAAAGAAGGAGTATGATATTTTGTGAGAGATTTTTATATAGGAGAACTGATGGCAGGAGAACCAATGATGCGCGAAGTCCTCTGCACTAGTGATCTTTCACTCATCTCTTTGTTACTTGCTAAAGGAGATGCCTTCTTTAGGCCTACGACCTTGCTCACAATTAGCGATAATGGTGTATGGAATCTGAACTTTGCTAGCCTAACTAATAGTTGAATTTGAATTTGGCTTTAGCATATCATCTATATCCACCTCTAGATTCAAGCTTAAATCTCCACCCTCGCCTTTACAAAACTTTGGAAAGGATATCAGACAAACTTTTTAATATGCCTCATAATCAGACAAAGTATTTCCAACACAAGTGAGGTCAGTTACTTCTAAACTCATGCTCTACAGTTGCTTGAATTCCTTAAATTGGGATCTACAGAGCCTACACATCAACTTATTAAAGTTTTGAGTTGTCTACACATGAGGGGACTGTTAAGAGGTTAATTATCCCAGGGTACGTGCATGTGGGTCTACACATGAGGGGACTGTTAAGAGGTTAATTATCCCAGGGTGTGTGCATGTGGGTGATATGTTTATCAATACATAATCATGCATCATATACATTTTATGCGTAATAGAGGTTTAGAAATCTAATGTCCTAAGTGATAAACATAATAAAATTTTCATGTTATTACATAAAAGAAATACCAAGTTTTGAGCAATCACCTTACAAGCCTTTTTGAATTTGTGTTGCCGGAGTTCCCGCCTTGAAGTGAATGACAGCTTGTTCCAGCAAAGATTTAACACCTTAAATCAAAGTTTAACTCTTAAACAAAAAGCTTAACACCTTAAGCTTATGACTATAACTACAAAGCTATAATTGTTTCTTATTCAAGTTTAACATTTAAACAACAAAAATATTCTATTATAGCTTATAGTATGTTTGGCCAATTTGAAAGAAAAAGAAAGAAGATGAAAGTGTTCCTAACATTTAGAAATAAAAGACTCTTTTTCTCTCTTGTAATGGTCGAAAATCACTCTTTCAAATGAGAAAATATTGCTATTTTTATTTGGTGAATTTACTTTGCCCTCTTACAAATGGCCCAGTAAAGTATGGCAACAATTACCAAAGCCATTTACTTTTATTTTTGTTTCAATTTTTTAAAATTAACAATTGATAAAATCTAATAATGTAAGTGTATTGGCCGAATTATATAAAGGAGGAAACAAATAAATTGAAACAATTTCAATTTGTTATTGCCTTAGTCAAAATTTTGGCCCCACACATCATGGCCATCCTTTCAATTTTTATTTGTTTTATTTATAATATTTTAATCAAATTAAAACATATTACAAATAAATAAAATATAATTGTTTGATTTATAATAATATCAATTATTATTATTATTTTATTTCAAAAATAATTTTATGAATAAAATAATGATTTTACTTGTCCAACAAGGTTATTTTGGTAATTTCTAAGTAAAATAATAAATGGCCTACAATGTGCTATGTGTCATCATCCTATTGGTCAACAACTATTATTAACTAATTGATGTACTTAACACTTAAGTCTTGATAAGTGCACATCCTGAGGGATATTGAAGTAAATGTCCGGTCTGCTGGAATTTACCGTATTCAAATATACAATCCGATACCCTGCCTCAGTCCATAATGAGTACACTGATTGCAGGCCTCCCTAGGTCTATGCCTAATTTTTTAGACGGAACTGTTCTGTGAGTTCGTGATTGACGCCCTACACACACATCACAGATATTACAAGTTAGCATAGTAAACCGTACAAATTGAGGTTATAGCGCATACGTATAATCTTTTCACCATTTATATCCTGAAAGTGTGGGGATATAGATCATCATCGTCAAATTCTTATGCGCTCATCCGTGAACTTATCTCTAGACACATATCTCGATAAATAATATATGCAAACACTTTTGTGATATTGTTTAACCTCGTCAGAAACTCTTTTTTCAGGTTTATTGCTTATGGTCATAAGTCTTTCTGAGATATAGTCTCAGAGCATCAAGATATGCAACTTATCAATGTGAGCTGACGGATCCTATATCTCCGCAGATCGGACTCCATAAGCATCGGACCATACCTAGCGACATGTAACAGTCAGACCATGAAAGGTCTCTGACATACGTAGAATCAAAGTCTGGTGGATCACTCACAAGTCAACCATGGCGCTTAGGTCAAAGGATCACGCATACCACTCAACTCTAGATGGTTAGTCTTAATAAACTATGAGTTTAGTGAAAATTTGTATAAAGATACAGGTATTTAGTAAGTATTGAGTACTGAACAGACTCACGAGGACCTCCAATAGACATCTCATAAAGCCATTAATGGAAGGTCTTCCGAGTTAAGTAGTATTTGTGGTCCTTTAACCTAAGCGCCATGGTAGGCTTGTGAGTGATCCACCATGCTTTGGTTTCATATATGTCAGGAACTTTTCATAGTCTGACCGTTGGGTGTCGTTGGGTATGGTCTGATGCTTATGGATCTGGTGTGTGCAGATATGGGATCCGTCAGTTCATATGAGTGAGTTGTATATCCTGATGCTTCGAGATTGTATTTCAGGAAGTCTTGCGGCCACAAGCATAAATCTTGGAAAATATATTCTGAAGGGATAAATAATATCACAAAAGTGTTTGTGGATATTGTTTATGAAAATTTAAATTTGGAGATAAGTTCATAGTTGAGCAAATAGAGATTTAATGATGATGATCTATATCTCTGCTCTTTCAGATATAAATGACGGAGGGATTATATGAATATGCTATAACCTCAACTTGCATAGTCTAACGCGCTGCTTTGTAATATTCGTAACGTGTGTGTGGGGCATCGTTCATAGACGTATGGAGGAGCTTTATACTACAAACCAAACATGGACTTAGAGAGTCTCACAATATGAAGTGTACTCGTTGCACATTAGGGTAGCGGACTGGATTAAATAATTCGATCCAATAAATTTTAACAAAATAGAATAATTATTTCGGGATCCCTCAGGAAGTGCATTTGTCAAGACTTAATTGTTAAGTACATCACTAAATTAGTTAATAAGAATTGTTAATCAATAGGATGTTGATCCATGAATTAATTTTTTCTTAAATTTACCATTCAACATTAGTAGTAAAAATAAATAAGGTAAAAGTAATTATTCAAAATTATTTTGAATAATTAAATTTTATATTATTAGATAATATTAAAATAAATTAATCATGGCAATTGTATATTTTATACAAATAGGGGCCTAAATGTTGGCCATTTAATTACCTAATATAATTATAGTAATTATTTTTTTAGGTAAAGATTAATTTAAATAACAATTAATTTAGTGCTTATTAATTGCTTTTGAGTGGGAGACCAACAATGATAATGGTGGAGAGAGCACTTGATTGTGTTTGAGACATCATTTGGAATTCATTCGTTTTGGTAGAGAATGATTCGGCTATGTCAAGATAGGTAAGAGATAGTTTTTGGTTTTTGTTCTTTCAAGTGTTGAAAACATAGAAAACTTCTCTTCATCTTCTTTTCTCATGGATGACTCAAAAAGAATTAAATAAACTAGAAAAAGATATATGTATTTTAGACAAGAGTTGTTCAAAAATAATTATCCTATGAAAATTGTTTCCATCAATTATACAAGAGATGTATACGTATATTTACCATCTCCATTTTAGAAACAAATAATTATACTTAAAGAGTTTGAATACATATTGCTAAAAATTCTAAATTAAAGCTACCATTCTAACTTCATAATCCAACAAAATCATTATGGACTAGAATTGTTCAAGAATAAACTTCAAGGTGAACTCTTCACTTAGATAGTCAGAGGACTTGAAGATTTTGTAAAGCTACCTTTATTAGGTAAGTATTCTTTACATTTTATTTTAGTATAATTGTTCATCATGTATAAATTTTGTATAATAGTTATACTTATGCATATATGTGATATATGTGTTTTAATTTGTTAAATTTGGTGTATTATGTTTACATGCTTCTGCTGCGTGTTGTAAAATTATGAAATGACATGTACCCTCGTATATCATACACTCAACTCAACAAGGATAACAACTCTGTGTTTGTTCTAAAGCTCCACGTCCATATAAGTATGCTGCCAATCTATATTTACAAGGTTCCAGAGGTGAGTTCCCTCTAACCTTTCAAACTAAGGTTCATACAGCCTAAGACCCTAGACAAGCATCCCCTGAGAAAATATCTTTTGCCAATCTACATTGGCCAAAACATTCTTATCTCATCCTTAACACACATGTTTCTCCTTTGTTTGCTATATAAGCTCGACTCTCATACTTCTCACCACTTCAGACTAGGTTTATAAAAAAAATTAACTTTTTTTTAAAGACAATCAAAGCAAATTTGCAACATCAAGCCTCGTTGACTCTAAGACTTCATTAAAAGTTTAGTAAGTCTTACTCCTATACTCATAGGGGTGAAGAGGTTGAGATTTATATTGTAAACCCAACACATACCTTCATACAACCTACCATATCATTGTGAAAACCACTATAATCAGTAGGGTTTTGCCATGTCACGATCTGTTAGAACTACCCTAAACAATATTATATTGGGCATTTAGGTAGGTTTATTGAGTACATTTATGTTTTTAAAATTTTCTAGTAAGCTTTATTAAATAAATGTATTTAAAGAGTATTTTAATGGGTTCAAATAACCCCACCCTTTATAAAAATGTTATAAAGGTTTGATATTCTTTTAAAAGAATTATTAATTATAATACATAACAAAAAAAAAATGCTTTTATTTAAACCATTGAAAATGTCTTTCAAGATCTGTGGTTTTTTTTTTTAAAGGAGAAGTTCATGGTTCTTAAAATCAATTAAGATTAAAATATCATATTCGCACCCTTACATTTTGACAAATTTAACAATTTGATCCATTTAGTTCACAAATATGAAATATCTAACCAGATTAAAAAGCGTTAAATTTGAATTTGTTTTAATAGAAAATGTGAATGGTTTACGATTTTAATTATTATTATACTCTTCTAAACAATTTGGCTTTGAATTTATATTATGATCATATTCGTCAATGATACCTACTGTAATCTCTACCCCTTATGATTATAATACATATTACACAAACAAATATTAATATATTTAGTGCAGATTTTAATCTAAATTCTAAGGCTTTTGTATGTTTTATATTAATAAGAAATGTTAATTGATTTATTAAAATTATATATCATAATATATAGATATACATTCTTTTTATAAATATAGCAAAATAATTTGGTAAGACATATTTGATTTTTAATGATATAATTTATAAAACAATATCAACAAAAATAGAATATTTGTTAATATAAAATTTTAATAATATCTAAATTTAATAAAACAATTGAAAAGAAAAAAAATGGAAGAAAAGAACTACTGGACTCCTTTAGTCTGGTCTGAGTGCTTTAAACACTCTCTATGTTTAAAATTATTGAAAAACTTTCATCCGTTTACAAGTATTATTTCTTTTGATAAAAAATTTTTTAAACAGTTTAAAATTATGATTTTATCATTATATCATTGCACGTACATTTAATAAAATATTTAATTACTTACAAAAATTTATTTTATCCTTATTTATTTATTAGAAAAAACCGAAAAACTTGTTCTCCTCTCTCCAAAAACTGAAAATTAATTGGAGATTGCAGAAGTTTTTGGAGAGAGAAGAATAGAGATGGAAGTTTTATGAGTAGTCTGAAAATGATTTCATATATTTCTGCTATAGATGTTTTATGAGTAGTCTTAGAAAATGATTTTGGGAAAAGTTATTTGGAGAGAGAAGAATAGAAATTATTTCATATATTTCTGCTATAATTGTTTTATCAGTAGTCTTAGAAAATAATTTTGGGCAAAGTTTTCTGAAAACTTCATATATAATTCCAAAAGTAAGTTGAAATTTTGATGATGTACGTTTATTAAATGTTAATGTATTGACACAAAGACTCGTGGCTACAGAGGGGAATAGTGGATGCTACAAAGGAAATAATATGTAAGTTAACATCTTATAAGCTCGACCAACAAACCTTGGAATTAAACCCTTCCAACACATTTCGACAAGCAGATGTTGGCTGTTCCATTGGACCTAACACCTTCATTGCTGTGAACAGCATCATTGAGGCTATAGAGAGAAAGCTCCATGTTAAACATCTCCCAAATCCTTCAGCCCTAGAATTTTGAGTGATGTTACACGACCGCTGTGATAGTAGCTTCAACGCTCTCTTCAAAAACCTCCATCCCTCTCGGAACTACTTTGCTGTGAAAGTGCCGGGTTCATTTCATGGCCAATTGTTTCCCAAGTCCAGTCTACATTTGGACAAAGTTTTATACAAATAATATCAATTCCGCTTATAAAGTAGTAAATAAAAAATTTTTGTTTAATAAAATAAATGTAATAGAAGTCAGATCGTTTTGTTCTAAATTACATGTATAGAGATAGAAGATTACATCAATTCTTTGTTTTGATAGATTTTGAATTGACTGGCTGCAATCTTCTCTATTATCCTTAATCTTTAAACTCAACGCATATGGGTACGTGGATCTTTCCTTAATCTTTAAAATCACTAATACCAAGATATGAGAGAATGATAATAACCAAATTCTTTTTTCATGTTAAAATACGTAAAAATAATTTTTTTGGTTATATTTTTGTAATATTTATTACTCCATACCTTCTATATAGATAGAAATCTCTCTTACGTATTTTGACTTCGATTAGGAATAAGAAATTAGAGTTTGATTAGAATTTAAGCTAATAAAGGAATTACAAGACCCATGGGCTTCCTAACTCTAATTTAAAAGGCCTAATCCTTATTATCTCATAATACATCAATTCTTTTAAGTTAACCCTACACTATTCTACTAAAACTAAGGGCTGTACTTTAGTAACCCATATTATTAAGTAAAAGCTCATTTAATTAAAACTCTATTTAATTAAATTGGGCTTGATCTTTAGACCAATAACAACCACTTAATTGATCATCTAATTAATGTCCATAATTAAAGTTAAGTTAAAGAAAAAATGTCTTACTTCTTTAATTACTTATTTGCCCCTAAATCATTGAATTCTTTAATGATCACTTTTAATATGTCTATATTTGTAAATAAATATTATTATTCCATAGATAATTTATTGAATAAATTGTGACCACAGATTCTAATGATCAAGTACTGCAATCAGCTTAGATGGACATTAATTATTAGATTCCATCTTACAAATATATATTCCCATGACCCATGAAATTATATCTTTAAACTATTGAGGTTTTGACTGTTTATATAGATCTCACTCCGTGATAACTCAAAAGATACAACGCGTGAATGAAAGTTCATTACCTATTCAGGATTTAGATCAATCAAACTTATTAAAGCTTTTGTGAATTAAGATCTACGATATTTAGTTAACCAAATCAAAATTCACAGTAGTCCCGTTTAATGTAACATATACACTAATTTTTCTACTTGAAGTCTCTACTTTGATGATCAAGACAAATCATTCACTACAGGAAGTAGAAAAAATACAACCTTACATAATGAAATGTCATTTTTCATTAATGGCTGTGAACTAGATTTAATTTATAAAGAACTTGTGATCTATTCCCTCTGTATTAGCATCATGTGCCTAATACATAGATCACATACTTTATAAATATAGGCTTATCAATGTATGCTTAATTATATATATAAATAAATTTTATTAATCTAATAAAATTTTATTACACATGCTTTAAGGGCATAAAATAACATAAAATATCTAACAATCTCCCACTTGCCCTAAAGTATGTCGGGCATCTGTCGAACTCCCATATCATATATATAAGTTTCAAAATACTTTGCTGGCAATGATTTGGTGAATAGATCCACTAGATTTTCTGCTAATGCAATCTTGGATATCATAACTTCACCATTTTGCATAAGCTCTCATACCAAATGGTATTTTCTCTCAATGTATTTTCCTTTCTTGTGGTATCTCGATTCCTTGAATTATGCTACAACGTTTCTATTATCACAATAAATAACAATGAGCATCTTATCATTAGATACCACTTCAAGCTCTATAAAGAACTTACAGAGCCATACAACCTTTTTTGCAGCTACATATTCAGCTTCCATAATAGAGTCTGTGATGCATGATTGATTTACACTCTTTCAACTTATAGCCCCACCATATAACGTAAACACATATCCTGAGATAGATCTCCGGGCATCCTTATCTGCTTGAAATTTGAATTTATATACCCAATAGGTATAAGATCCTCACTGAAATATACGAGTATATAATCTTTTATTCTCCGAAGGTACTTAAATATATGCTTTACTACATTCTAGTGTTCTGGTTCTGGATTAGATTGATATTTTTTGACCATGTCAACTACAAAATAAATATCTAATCTAGTACATAGCATTGCATACATGAAACTGTTGGGATTTGTGCTTACGTGCCATCCCTTTTATGTATAAATATTTGCTTTATGTTTATACATTTATGATTTCAATATATCACTAATTAATTTATTTATAAATATGGTAAGATGCTTGTAACGTTTTAGACATTGCATGATCTGAACGAGTTCAGATCTGATCTAAAGGAGTTTAGATCAAAACTAAGAGTTAGTAAAATTTAAAGAGTTAGAGCCTTATCTGAAATGGGACAAAGACCTAAGAATATATTAATAATGACATAGTTACAATGGGTTGCAAATGGTGCTAAGAAATGTTGTTATGCAAATATGTTCTTAAATTTAATGTTCCTGATCTACCTTCACTAATGCGGGTCTGCTAGTGAAGATCTTAATATATATATATAGATCAGTGTATGTCTATATCTAGATAGTCCAGATGGTTAGTCTTAGCAGACCATGAGTTTAGTGGAAACTCGTATAGAGATACAAGTATTCAGTAAGGACTGAATATTGAACAGACTCACAAAGATCTCCAATAGACATCCCATAAAGCCGTCAATGGAGGATCTTTCGAGTTGAGTAGTATTCGTGGTCCTTAGACCTGAGTGCCACGGTGGACTTGTGAGTGATCCATCATACTTTGGTTCCACACATGTCAGATACCTTTCATGGTCTGACCGCTGGGTGTCGCTGGGTATGGTTCGATGCTCATGGAGTCCGGTGTGTACAGATATGGGATCCATCAACTCAATTGGGTGAGTAAAATATCCTGCAACTCCAAGATTGTATTTCAGAAAGTCTTATGGCCATAAGCAGACATCCAAGAATTTCTTGGGAAAATAATATCGTGAAAGTGTTTACGGATATTATTTATTGAAATACAAATCTAGAGATAAGTTTATGGTTGAGCACATGGAGACTTGACGGTGTTGATCTATATCTCCGCTCTTCTAGGATATTTATGATGGAAGGATTATACGAATATGTTATAACCTCAACTTGTATGGTCTAATGCGCCGTTTTGTAATATCTGTAACATGTGTGTGGGACATTGTTCACGAACGTGTAAAATAGTTTCATATGACAAATCGGGCATGGACCTAGAGAGTCTCACAATATGAAGTGTACTCGTTGTGCACTGGGGCGGCGAATTGGATTGAATAATTAATCCAACAATTTTCAGCAAAATGAAAAATGTTTCTAGGTTCCTTTTATTATTCACTTGTCAATAATTGAAGGTAAAACACATTATTGGTTTACAAGAGTTGTTAACCAATAAGAAATTTGACAAGTGACATAATCTTGCTCCATAAATTATTTACCATGTATTTACCTATTTACCTTGCTTGGTAAATACATATATGGTAAATGTAAATATTCAAAATAGTTTTGAATTATTAATATTTTATATATTAATCAAATTATTATTATTAATTGGAATAAGTGGCAAACACCATTTACTAATGGAGAATGCACTTGTTATTAATAATAAGGAAAGTTTACCACTTTGTAATTCTTAAATGATGCACTAAGGAAGTGGTAAAACCACTTAACATTAATTAAATGCTATTTACTCTCTAGAAATTGATTCAATTGGTTGAATCAAATTGGTGAGTGAAAAATATGATAGATTAATATTTGTAATGGCAAACATGGTTAAGTGGTGGTGGAGCACTAAGAGAAATCATTCTTTGCACTTAAGAAAGAATTGAAAGAGTTCAATGTGTGCAAGATAGAATGAAATTCGTTCTAGGAGAAAAGAGAGAGAATTGAGAGCTTTTCCTAAGTGTTTTTCTCAAAGTGTTGAGAGAAAATGCAAAGGCTTACTAAGGTACAACATATAGAATTGTAAAGAACTATAGAAAACACCTAATTCTTCTCATCTCTTGGTAGTAATCATTCATAAGGACAAATTGTTTTAAGTGTTAAAACAATCATTTGCTGGAAATTCAAGGCTGCCATTCTAGCTTCACAATTCCACCGGATTTAATTGTGAACTAGAATTGTGCAAGGGAACACTTCAAGGTGAGCTCAACAAATTGAAGCTTGGAGTTCTTGAAGATTTGTAAAGCTACCTTCATATCCAGGTAAGTTATTTATTTGTTATTCATTTTATATCATGCATGAAATATATATATGAGATATATATGTACTTGAATGATCATACATGCTTGAATATGTTACATATTATTTAATATGTATGAATACTTCTGTTGCGTATTTAATTTTTGAAATTATACACATCTATACACATTACACACCATATCACACAACAGAAACTTCCTACTATTGTTGCATAAGGAATTTCTATCATATAATCTATCTCTTCAAGAGTTTGACACTGATTCTTTGATAGATCAATTTTATGTCTAAAAAAAAGTGATCCCTTTTTGGATTCATGCACAGTAAATTTAATTAGAATTTTGTCTATATATACAGTTTGAAATAAAGCTAATATCCTATTTTTATGATCTCGCAATAGTTTAATTCTAAGGATGTAATTAGCTTCACTTAAGTTCTTCATATCAAATTGGTTAGATAACTAAATTTTAATTAATGATAATGTTCCTACATCATTTCCAATGAGTAGTATATCATCTACACATAAGACTAAAAAAATTACCAATCACCCATCTATCTTCTTGTAAATATAAGGTTTATTAGGATTTTGATCAAAACCAAATGATTTGATTGCCTGATCAAATCTAATGCTCCACGATCTAAATGCTTGTTTAAGCCTATGGATAAATTTTTGCAATTTACAAACCATATACTTTTGGCTTGTAGCTATAAAACCATCTAATTGTATCATATAGATACTTTCTTTAAGATTGTCATTAAGAAATGCAGTTTTGACATTCATTTACCAAATCTCATAATCAAAATTTGTTGCAATGGATAAGAAAATTTTAATAGACTTAAGCATGGCTACCGGTGAAAAGGTCTCCTCATAATTGATACCTTCTTTCTGAGTGTACCCTTTAGTAACAAACTTAACTTTGAAGGTTTCCACCTTCCCATCTACCCGTCTCTTTCTCTTATAGACCTATTTACACTCTATGGGTTTATCCCTTCAAATTTCTCTACAAGTTCCTAGACTTTATTGGAATACATGGAATCTATTTTTGATTTCATAGCTTTATGCCAATGGTTTGCATCTTTATTAGCTATTGCTTCATCATAGTTAGTGGGATCTAGTTCATGTTCATTAGAGATTGTCTAAAAGGACTCTCCAATTAACATGTACTTAGTTGGGACATCTAATAATCCTCCCACTATGATGAAGTACCAGTGGTTGTTGTTCTGCAACTAGCTCTGGTTGGTTATTATGATTTGGATTAGGAATTAACTCGTTGACTCTATCAGACACAATATTAGAGTTCCCAGATAACTTATCAAGAATTATCTTACTAATACTTTCATATAGTTTTCTTCAAAAAAGATTACATTAGTGCTAATTAATACTTTCTTATCTTAAAAACTATAGAAAAGACTTCCTATTGTTTCTTTAGGATAGCCAAAAAATAGACAAATTTTTGACTTAGATTCCAATTTATATGTCTTCTCTTTTAGTACATAAGTTGGATAGTCCCATATATGTATGTGACGTAAACTTGGTTTATATTCTATCCACATTTCTAGAAGTGTTTTAAGGACTGACTTAGATGGAATTAAGTTGAAAAGATGCATGGTTGTTTCTAAGGAATAAATCTAGAACAAGATGGGTAAAGTTGAATAACTTATAATTGACCTCACCATTTCAAGAAGAGTTCTATTTCTCCTTTTTGCTACACCATTTTGCTAGGGTGACCCTGGTGCAGTCAATTGGGATAATATCTCATTATCTAATAAATAGGTCCTGAACTCATTATAGAGGTATTCGCCACCTCGATCAGATCAAAGTACCTTTATGTGTTTTCATAATTATCTTTCCACTTCCGCTAGAAACACATTGAATTTAGCAAACGCCTCTAACTTCTGGCGCATTAGGTACATATAACCAAATCTAAAATGATCATCAATGAAAGTGATGAAATATTCATAACCTTCTCTAACTTGTGTGCTCATGAGCTCACACACGTCAGTGTGCACTAATTCTAACGTTTTAATGGCTCTATTACCTTTAGCATTAAAGGTTCCTCTAGTCATTTTGCATTCTATACAAGATTCGCATACTAGTAATGGTTCAATATCTAATGAACTTAAAGGTTCATCTTCGACCAGTCTTTGGATCTTATCTAGACTAACATGACCAAGACGTAGATGTTATAGATATGTCTGATTAGTGAGAGTCACTTTAATCCTCTTATGGTGATTAGATTCATTATTCAATTCTGTGTCATGCAATTAGTTATTTTAAGATATATGCAGTATAGATTGTTAACTAGTGTATCAGAACATATAAACGACTTTTTTTTTATCACCATAGTTGAGTCAAAAATAACAGAATAACCAAATTTATTCAAATAATTAACTAAAATCAAATAACGTTTGAGTTTCAGTACTAACAAACAATCATCTAATACTAAAGTCTTAAAATTATCAAAATAAAGTTAAACAACTCCTACTGTTTGGGTATAACAGTTATGTCATTTCCTAACCTTAGACTAATCTCTCATTCACTGAGTTGTCTGGTTTCTTGGAATCCCTGCAATGAATTACAAATATGATTAGTGCCTCCAAAATCTACTATCTAGGAATCAGTAAAATCAACCACTAAACATGTCAAAATGAAAAGAATTTTACCTAAAGTAGAAGCTGTCCATTTAATTATTAAAAGCTTTCTAAGTGAACTAGACAATTTATCTTCTAATGCCCTTTAACACCACATTAAAAACATTTCCTTCGGGTTTTTTTTATCCCTTTATTGAATTTGCATAGAAGCTAAGTTAGATGTTCTTTTGGGCTTATTCTTTTTCTTCTTACTACCTCTTCCCTTAAGATTAGGACCAGAAGAAAAAGATGGGCCCTTAGTTAAATGAAGACTTAGTCCAAGTTTCATTATGGCCTCAACAGCTCTAAGCTGATTCATTAGCTCAGTTAATAAAAAAATTCAACTAATTCATTGACATGTTTAACAAGAAGTGTGAAATAAAGATGCTGGGATTTTTAAGACCATCTCGACCTTAGATTGACCAGTGTATTCCCCACCCAAATCCTCAATTTGTTGCTTCAGAGTTCTGTTTTTATCAACAAACATATCTAAAAGGCTGAAGACCATATTAATAGCCGCTTTTATAGTCTCATGCTACTTTGCTAGAGTACTAGACAAAGAAGCTAATATATATTATCTAGCCATTTCATCAGACTGTTGCCACTTGTTATAAGCATCCTTTTCAGCTTGAGATGCCTTTTCATTAGGTTTAGGAGGGCATTTTTCAGTTAAGACATATTTGTGCTTTTCAGCTTTGAGAACAATGTCTAAGTTCTTCTTCCAATCCACATAATTATTTTCAGTTAACTTGTTTTGGTCAAGGATGGATGCTAATAGGCTGAATGGTTAAGGATACATAAGCATACATTATCTGAAAGCATGTATAACTTTTGAATGAATACATGAAATGCATTTATGTAGAACTTTTTAACTACATAATGCATTGATAATCCAATTTTCATTCAGAATATGCCTCTGTAGGGTAGTTGTATCTATCATAAATTAGACTAATACCATACTAATTTATTATTATTGTCTAGATATCTCATATTAAATAATAATAAACTATTGAATCTTTAGTCCGTAGATTTAATTGACAAGAACTTTGTAGGGAGGATATCAATCAACCTGAGTTGAGTGCGTAACCATTATTTCTGATCCTTTATATTTCTCAATAAAAAAAGCCACCATATGGTAGTCAATTTAGTAACCAGTCCTGATTAATACCCTCCGTAGGAAGCTCAGAACGTTTGAGGCAATGCATTAATCTACCTTACTATAGAACGAATAATTGAGGCCTGGACTTTATGCTTAAAGCCCTCTCTCACTCAATATTTTAATTCTTAGAGTTTTTAATTAATTTATAAAATTACGTTCAACTCATTAACATCTAAGCCTATTTTTATAAAATAATTATTTACGCTCAAAATATAACGCGGCTAGTGCAGTATAGATTGAGGTATTGATCTCATAAGGAAGCTTTTTGGCAAAATAGGTTGGTGAAGTAAAATATTAAAGTAGTAGCAAATGATAAAATTAATTAATTGATTTAAATGGATGAGATAGAATTGTCTATGAATTGAGGAAAATGTCTTATGATGATTTAAACAAGGCTTCAAAAATCACAATTATGATTTATAAATCTACTCTATACTTTGATTCAATGTTTATAACTCAATTGACAGTTTTACATCTAAACAATCAATCGGAAGATATGTAAAATATAGCACATTTGATAACACATGCATTCGATATAACTAAACTCTTTTGCAAATATTAACACAAATCATGTTTATTTATACAAGTTATCTAAGATCGACAATATATCATTTTGACAATATTATAGTAAACGATCAACTTGAATATCAAACATTTATTGCCTTTACATGTTATCCAAGATCAACAATATATCAATTGACAATATTCCAGTAAAAGATTAACATATAAAATAATGTAACAAGTAACAATTATAATTCAACAAGAATCACATAAGAAAAACATAACTGAACATATATGAGACATGAGAATTATAACCTCTGGATTATAGAAAATAAAATAGATAAGAGTTTAATCAAAACCAAAATTACAAACATTTGTAGCTCTTGACAACGAATCAAAGCATAGAAGTAGATTTATTACACATAAAAGTTCATCTCTTAGTCTTGCCAAGAACTCTAGCCTAGATTACAATACATGTTAATGAGAAGAAAATAAGGAAGAATTATCTAATATTGAAAACGTCCTAAGAGTATCCTTATATAGGCAATGAATGGAAATATGTCATATGTGACATCAACTTCAATAATTTTAGGTCAACAACTCGTTCACCCACTTGCAATACATTTTTGATAATGTAAATGACCGATGTAGTCTCTATAGATGACATAAAAGTTGTAGCATTTTGTCTCTTCTTTCTATAGGCACTGGATTTATGCAAATTGGATGAGTATCCAATGAGATATGAGAAAAATTCCAATGATACATCAGATTTTGGCCAACAACCCTTTTACCCACTTGCAAGACAATTTATTCTATGATAACGGCTGATTTGGACTTTATCATCAACATAAGAGTTGTTGATAATTAAGTCAATATTTCACAGCTTCAATAATTATACCAATTGGGTACGTATTTGGTGATATACGGTCCAAATACGTGAGTTGGGTCAAGCTAAGCTGAAGTTGTAGCCCGATTCTATTATATCACAATTTTTGGCCCATAACATGTTGGATTTGGCTTTTCTACTATTCTTCAAGTTTGTGTAAGATTGAGTCATGTTGCTCCAGGTTTAAGAATTTTTTCATTTTGATTTCTACATTAAGAGCTATGTCCATTTTACCTAAACCTGTGCAAATAACATTCATTAATCACAATTTAAAGAAAACACTTTATTTCAAGCTAAAAGTACAAAAATGCTAAAATTAGTGACATTAAATGGTGACTGAATCTCTTAATAAATATGCATTTTCATGTGTTCAAATTAATAAAGTCACGTCAAATAATAAATTAATATAATATTAAAAAATATGATAATAATCTTATCCTAATCCCATTATAACATTAATGTCACACAAAATTATATATTTTATGAATAGACATGTGAATGTGGCACCAATAATCTATTTGACATGTTATTCATCTAATCAGTTAACTAGATAAATAAATAACCCATAATTCATGACTTTTCTTAAGCAGAAAAAATATTTAAAACAAAGCTTAAATTCTTCAAAGTCTTTCTTAAAGTCAACTTCGGCTCTTCTATAATATTATTTCCACTTACTTGTCTCCTTTTATGGGCTTGAATTTTAGGTCTTTTAATTTTTTTGGTCCACTTATTTATTTTTTTAAAAAATAAATTGGACATATTTTAGACTTCAAATTTCTATTGAGCCTTTTTAAAAAATATTTAAATAAAAAATATTTTTAAACCCAATAATTTTAATAAAATTGAACTAAAATTAAAAGGAGTTTGGGCCAATTTCGAATTTGCAAATACCCAAAAAATAGTTCAAAACAAATTTGGATCAAAATTGAGACCTATTTATAAATATCTCAAATTGTTTTATCCAAACTATAATTACCCAAAATATGATGGGGTTTTGTGGAATAACTAATTCTATTAAGGCCTTTTTGTATGATTTACAAACTTTTAAGGATCAATTTGTAATAAATTCAAACTAACTTGGCCAAAATAAAATTAATCAAAACAGTGAGAAGGCTAAGTGATATTTTCCAGTGCAAACCCTAACTGCACACGTTCTCCTCGCGCTACTCAACCCTATTTGTTTGCCCAGGATTCTAGTCGTCGTTCAACAGTTCGGCCAAGCTTCAAGTTGTCGCTCAACAATGAAAAGAGATCGCTAAAGCTTGCCACTAGCTTAAACAACGTCGGCTGTGAAACCGCGAGCAACCGACCAGCCACTGCTGACAGCATCTCCTCTCTCCTCCATGTGATGCCGCTAAATGCTGCCATCAGCAGCGAGCCAATCGGCGATCTGGTAAGCCCATCAGCACGTAATGCGCTGCCTTGCTTGCATCGCCTTTGGAGATCGTCGTCTTTTATGCGCTGGTGACCAGCATGGCTCTTCAATTTAATTTTTTAGTTCAAAACAATAATTAAGAAAATATATTTTTTAGATTACAAATAAAAACTTTAAGCCATTTAATCAACTTACAAAGAAATCTAAATAATCACCAAGACTAAGAGGAGAAATTATAATATTATTTCATCACCCCCTCTTGTTACAATTCTCAATAATACAAGTAAATCTCTAACCATGAATTATTATGGGCATAGTCATTCATCACATAATTAACAAAAATAACAAATATAGATTACATATGCAGTTAGTGTCACAATAAACAATTACTACCATACACACAATAAACAATTATTACCATACACAAAATAAAGTATACATGTAATATGAAATAAGGCGGCTCTGATACCAGTTGTTGGTAGTAAATAAAAATTTTCTGTTTAATAAAATAAACGCAATAGAAGTCAGATCGCCTTATTCATAATTACATGTATAGGGATAGAAGATTACCTCAATTCCTCGCTCTGGTAGATCTTGAATTGACTAGCTGTAATTTTCTCTACTATTCTCAATCTTCAAACTCAACGCGTGTGGGCATATAGATCTTTCCTTAATCTCGAAAATTACTAATACCCAAATATGAGAGAATGATAATAACAAAAAAAAAAAATTCACATTAGAATATATAAAAATAATTTTTCTGGTTATATATTTTTGTAATATTTACTACTCCACACCTCTCATATATATAAGAATCTCCCTTGAGTATTTTGACTTCGATTAGGATTGAAAAATTAGAGTTTGATTGGGATTTGAGCTAGTAGAGGGACTACAAGACCCATGGAATTCCTAACCCCAACTTAAAAGGTATAGTCCTTATTATCTCATAATACATCAATTCCTTTAAGTTAATGCAGGCCATTCCACTAAAAGTCAAAAGTTGTACTCTAGTAACCCATGTTATTAAGTAAAGCCCATTCAATTAAAACTTTTTTTAATTAAATTAGGCTTGATCTTTATATCAATAACAACCACTTAATTAACCTTCTACTTGATGTTCATAATTAAAGTTATGCCATGAAAAAAAAGTATTGTCTCTTTAATTACTTATTTGCCCCTAAATCACTTAATACTTTAATGATCACTTTAATATGTTTATATTTGTAAATAAATTTACAAATAAATAATTTATTGAATAAAATGTGATCATATATTCTAATGATCAAGTACTTCAAACAGCTTAGATGGACATTAATTATTAAATTTTATCTTGCAAATATATATTAATACGACCCATGAAATTATATCTTCAACCTATTAAAGTTTTGACCGTTTATATGAATCTCACTGTATGATAACTCAAAAAATATAACGTATGAATGTAAGTTTATTACCTGCTCAGGATTAAGATCAATCAAGCTTATTAAAGCTTTTATGAATTAAGATCTACGACATTTAGTTAACCAGATCAAAATTCACAGTAATCTCATTCAATGTAATATATATACTAGTTTTTATACTTGAAGTCTCTACTTTGATGATCAAGGCAAATCATTCACTATAAGAAGCAGAAAAACTACAACCTTACATAATAAAATATCATTTTTCATTAATAGCTGTGAACTAGAATTAATTTATAAAGAACTTGTGATCTATACCTTTTGTATTAACATTATATGCCTAATACATAGATAACATACTTTATAAATATGAGTTCATTAATGTATGCTCAATTATATATATGAATAAATTTATTAATCTAATAAAATGTTATTACACATGCTTTAAAGGCATAAAATAATATAAAAAATCTAACAACAACTTACTTTTTATGGAATAACAGGTTTTCAAAGAGAGAAGAATAGAGATTTAAGGAGATGGGGATATTTTCGATTTGTGTAAATAAATAAAGATAAAATGAACTTTTCTAGTTAATTAAATATTTTATAAATGCACGGGCAAGACATAGGGGCAAAATCGTAATTTTAAATTATTCAAAAAAAAATTTGTCAAAAAAAAAGATATTCACTAATAGACATAAGTCTTTGAAATAATTTTAAAATTAGAATATTTAAAGCACTCGAACTAAACTAAACAAACAAGTCTAACCGTCCCTTTCCAAAAAAAATAAATTACATATGTTTTTGACATTACAATAATCATTGGATTACATTAATGATATCATTAGATTCCAAACCTTAAAATTTATGCAGTGGCAGAACGATTATGCCAATCGAGTAATGAAACAGATATGCATACAAAATTAACTATGAGGTCCTTCATAGTGTCTCTATCAAACGACATTACATTATACTGACATTGTATAAAACTTATGATGATCCACTTGATAGAGGTGGTAGCACATTATAAATCATCCACCACTAAATAGTAGTATTATGATGGTTAATATTATTGATGCTGTTCACCGTCACATAATTAGAAAATTTACAATTTAATGGTGTCATAGTTTATTAGGATGGTGACTATGTAATTGACGGTGCCCACGAAAATGTTTTAGAACAAATTTCAATTAATAAAATTTAAATGTTATATTTAATTATTCTATGTATTATACAAAATGAATCCTAATTCCGTCCTTCCAAATTAATAAAATGTTATTGACGGACAGAATCTGATAAGATATTTTTGAGTGGAGATGATGGATTTTTCAATTTTTCCAAATTTTGGCGGTGCGGATATCCTTTTCTTATTGTCAGTGTATTTATCAAAATTGCGGAAAAAATCCTTGACATAAACAGAATTCGAATCTCAAACCTTGATGATAAAATTAGCAAACCTTGATAATATTTGCAATAAATTAGATTAAAGATTGTGGATGAAGATAACCACAAAAAAATAGTATCCTAAATATGAGTGTTGAAACCTGGAAACAAACATAGTCACAATAAATCTCACATCTTTAGTATTATTCTTTTTCTAATTCTTAAATAGTACATAACTAAAAATCAAACCTCTATTCCAACGCCAAAACTATCATACCACATCAAAAGAGCTTTCCAGATCCAAGTTAAACTAATCGGTATTCACAATAACTAATTACAACAGTTGCATTTTAAACCAAAACAGACTTGTATCACTTACTGAAGGAGTTTGTTTGCTCAGTGCTCACCGAAACAAGGAATTCTTGATTATCTGATATAGAAGGAGCGCCTGTATGGCATTGGTGTGCCCACTAAATGTTTTCACACAACCATCAAAGAGACTGTCCCAGACTAGTACTTTCCCATCTACACAATCCGTTACTAGATATCTCTATTTTTCAAGCCAAGTCAAGTCAAGCAAGTTACTCCTTCCAGCCACAGAAGATGAAGCTCATCTGATTAGGTCAAGAATAACCATCATCAATTTACTCAAAAACACCAAATTAACAAGAAGCTCATCTCATTAGGTCAAGAATAACCTACACAAAAATAACAATGATAATAAAATATAAATTCAAGACCACACAAGTGTAATGCATGTTATTTTTTTATTTACACAAAAAGGTCAAGAAAACAGAGAACAAACCTTCCTAGTTGTTATATTGACCATGTGGATAGAGCCATCCCTTTGAACCAGTAAGAGCAAGTCTTGAATCAGCACTTATGGTCAAGCATGTCAGCCCTTAGTATGATATGGATGATCTAAAGAGAAAGCATTGTTAAAATGTAACCCAAGAAGATTGTTCATTAGTATTTACTTCTTAAATAAATAAAAAAACACCAATCACTAAGATGGCTTGGTTTTCTAAGGTACTAATAAATGTTTAGATCAAAACAATATTATGTGCATTGCCTTTACAACTTAACTTCCATGTCCCAAGAAGAATCAACCTTTTTAAAATTGATATTTATGAAATGATCCATTAGCATAAAACAAAAAAAAGATGCCAACCTAATCAATCCTCTTGTAACGTAAAAGATGTGAAATTCGCGGGAGCAAATAGAAATTTTACATGAGAGCAGCATCAACTTTCTGCATCCAATGAACATAATATGCCAGATGGAATAATTAATCTTCAAGATGCAATTAAACTTCAACAACTAATGTACATAAGTCAATTTCTTCGTAACTATTGCAAAGATTGGACACTTTTCATTTGCCTCACTAGGAAGCACTTTCAAGCTTCTTGAAGCTTTTATATGCCTAACTCCTTTTACGCCACCTAGAACATAATACCAATGTTTTGAGATTCTAAACAAATATCAATCAAGATAACATCAGAACTCGGTAATACGTTAAATTGTAATGATGATCATATTATAGAGGCTAAAAGGTCAATTTGGTAACTATCTGAATAATGTAACTTTCAATTAATCATGATATGACCCAGATAGATGCACCAAAATTGACAAAGCAAAATAGTATGATAAAGCTTAGAAAAACTGGAAAAATAGGAGTTAAAGAATTTGTTGAAATCAAACATCAAGCAACGTACACTTAGCCGCAAATTGGCATTAAACAGATACACCATTAAACAAATACACATAAACTAAATGTATATGATCAAGGATGGCAACATAGTCAGCCAACTGTTCGGTTTGGTTATTAGACAAATAATTGGACCAGAATGAAACTTGGATCAAACCCGAAGCAACTAAAAACCAATTAGTTATTCAGATTCAGCAATTTTCACTCGGACCATAAAGCATAAAAAGAGAAACAGAAAGAAACCATGAAATAGTTTTGTTTAGTATCTGCCTTTCAATCTTCAGAAATGCAGCCCTTTTTTTCTTCAACTAAAAAAAAATAGAAACAAACAAAACCCCAAATTCCTAAAATCCTAATTTACTAGAGCCATATTGGATCATAAATAAACCCTGGCTACCAATTAAAATATAAAAAATAAAACCCTTAATAACAAACCTACTAAACATTTCCCTCAGTTTTAGGCACAGATAAACCTTAATGCAGGATACTCTGAGTTAAAGTAATGAACCTCTCAGTTTATTAGGATTTTTTTTGTCTTTAGCCAATAAACATTGTTCATTAAATTTTTATTGCATCAAATATTCAACCATAGGAATCTGATTTAGGCTGCAGTTCATGGTTTTAATTGTAATTGCTTGACTGACTGTTAGTGTCATACAATTAATGCAGTATACTAGAGGAGGTTGGTGCTCTAATCATCCTTGTAAGGTCAGTGTACCAGTTGTCTGAATTCTTAGTGCAAAAGAGAAACTAAAGCTAGATATAGCAGCTTGATTTCCTGAAACTTCATACTGTTTTGCAACAAGAACTCTCCCATATTACATATTTCCTGACAGATGACTAACCAGTGCATGGACGCCAGGTACCCCTCTTTTATGTTTAAGTTTCCCGTACCTGACCTATTGCATTTATACTTTTTTCATCATTTCAAAGATTGCATTGGAATATATTACATGGAATCAGGTAAAGAAAGAGGACGAGCTGTTTCTAATCTGATAAAGATCATGTGCCAGAAGCTTTGGCATTTCCACTTTCTACAAGTGAATTTGTAAGCAATTAAAATTGTAAACCTCCATTATGAAACCTCAAAGTTTGTTTTTCGCACATACTTCTTCCTTTGAATATAAATAACACTTCAAACTAAAATAGAACATTGATACCTCTTACAACATGAATATTTCCCCACTTTTCGAATTCCGTATCCTCAAAGTTGCATCATTTGAACCTGTACAAATTGTTTTACCTTTAGCAACCAATAAAAGAAAAACATAGAGTCACAAACTAAAACGAATAAAAAAACATGAGAATTCGAACCTTAGAAAACCAAAGGTAAAAAGTGATAGTTGTTGATACAATCAAGGGTAAAATCACCGCAAGTGATGCTACTAGCCTGACCTGAAAACATATTAAGATAGGCACCATTGTCAGCATTCCACATCCAAACAGCAGAATTATCCGAACCAGCCAACACTACATGTCCTCTTGGATGCCAACAAACCCAGTGAGAAGTCATCTATTTTAATACTCAATCTCAACAAAGCGATGCAATAAAAGTTTCACATATAGCCTTATTATCTCACCTCAATGCCCCCAGCAGGTCCTTCAAGTGCGCATTTGAGATTTCCTGATGATATATCTCATATTTGAAGAAGACCATCAAAGCCTCCCAAAGCAAGCTGGAGTCAATCTGTACTAAAAACCAAACTAGACACGGAATCATTATGACCTGCATAGCAAGTGACAATCAGTTCAGAGGGAAAAAAAGGATGAAAGAAAAATGATACAACGTGTGCATTTATTATCGTTTTAGCAACCCCTAAAAGAAAGTAAATTTAATTTCAATAAGAAAATATTTGAAGCAAATAATGACAAACATGGAAGGCAGTAAAATACATAGGCACTCCATTATTAAGCAATTTAAATTTTGTAAGAACCTTGGATCTCAGAATCCCAATCTCCTCGATTAATCCTCCAGAAAAGCCCTTTGTCATCTCCACCTCCATTTGCCACTAATGTTGTAGCATCTGTTGGGCTACATGCAACAGTAAAAAGCTCACCAGAACAGAGAAAGGAAAGAGAAATATCATAGCAAAATTTTCTATCTAATTGTACAATATGAAATACATGTTGTATTTTTATGCAAAACTCATCAATATGTTAGTCTGAAGCTTTATTTAACACTATCAGCAAAATCAAAGAAGAGAACTTTAGAAATGGAGAGTAAAGCTGAAACTCAATATTCTACTTCCAAATAGACTATATCATCACTCTTAGCATTCAAAAAATTTTGTTCAAGCAAAAAGTTTGTCAATGGTAGTATAACAGCATTCATAAAAGTGAAATAAATGAAAAAAAATCCAACAAGTTATCTAAACAAAAATAAAATTTCTGAATCAGTTGAAAATTGAAGCATGCTGCATGCAAAATTAAGAAGCATGAATCTTTCTTACCAGTATGACCAGCGAATATGTGCATTGAATCATCAGGTTGCTCTGGAAACACCAAATATAGGTAATGACTATTAATTGAACCGTCTAAACTGCAGACAACCAAAAAAATCTTAGTATTAATGATGAAAGACATTTAATAGACATAAGCTAAGAGTAAATTTTGTACCAGAATTCCTGTCTCATCATCCTCAACATCAAGAAGACCTGCATCAAAGAAACTAAAATTATTAGTATTGAGTACGTAAAAATTAGTATAAATTGAAAAGGGAGAGATGAAGGACTTTCATCACCAACTGTAACTTCGTGAATGATGTCAGATTAATGGAGGAAAACCTTGTCTTGCTCATCTTCATCGTGTATTGGATTGTTCATCCTCCATTTCTATTGATAGTGCTTCCTAAAGAAGGAAGGGTTTCAATTTAAGGAAAACAGTGACAAATTGTACTCACACACATCCAATAATAACAAAACCCAAAAGAAACAAAGGCTTCAAAGTTTCCACTAAAGTAGATATGGGATTTGGGTTTGGTCCGTAATGTTAGGCCAATTCCATTAGGCCTCTCCCTCCAGAATATAAATTTGAAATTTGATTGTTTAATTTCTAAGAGATTATTCTCCACAAGCATATCTTAACGGGTTACGGGCGGCCATCCAACTGATGTTCTTTCAGTCATTTGTCGAATACTTTGAATGCAGAAAGTTACATGGTTTGTCTTTTCGCAAACTTGCATTAACTGTCGGCCAATCGGAAGTAGTTTTGATAATATTTTTTTAACTCCAAATTCTGAAATTTGATTGTTTAGGTAAAGAAACGAAAATATAGTCGAAAAAATTGGATGAATGAGAAACCAAAGAATGAAAGAGCTGGTCCTTGACAGGGAATTAGGTGGCGGGAGTGAGTAAATGAGGTTTTGCTTAATAACATAATGAACCAAATATTAACTTGTGTGAATAATTTGGTACTGACTTGCGATTGGGATGGAGGGATAGCTTATCCATATACTATATCCACTTTCTTCTACAACTTAAACTTCAAATCATTCATGATTCCATTTGAATAACTTTTTTTTGAATTTCCTTTGCTAGCACATGAGTCTTCATATTACAGCTCTAAGGAACATGAGTTATCTTAACTTGATTGATACCCCAGGTTGTGTTTTGAATTTCCTTGATTACCCACCCAATTCCCTTGGATGAATGTCCAATCCCATTGATCATCTCCACAACATTTTTCGCATTTGATTCAATCAAAACAGGAGTATTATTGAAATCTGCTGCCATTTCCAAACCAAAAAGAACAGTCCTATCTTCTGCAAACTCTGTATTTCCATTGGAGGGCTCCTGAATTGCTGCCATCTTCAGAATATCCCCAGTAGCATCTTTAATTACTACCCCAAGCCTTTCTCTATGCTTCTCAATTCGTATGGCAACATCTACATTGACTTTAATCCATCCTTCTGAGGGGGCTGTCCAACTTAACTTAGGTCTGCTAACTTAATCAATACTAGGCTGTACTGAAAGAGAGTTCTGTAAGTGCAACAAATTAACCTTTTGGTACTACTTCAGCTCTAGCAATAGTCCTCATTGGCTATTCCTCTTTTCCTTCCATGATAAAAGAATTTCGGCTTCTCCAGATAGCCCACATCAGAGTCAGAATCTTTACTAACTCCCATCCTGAGGTTCTTGAAATTACTTATTCCAAGAAGTCTCTTAAGTCAGCTATTTTCAGCCCCTTCACCACTTCTGCAAATTCAGTTTTCTTCCACACCCTCTTAGCAGCTTTGCAGTAAAGTAGTGCATGAAGGGTGCATTCTTCTTGGCAGCAACATCTGCTACAATCTGATTTTTCCAACACTTTTTTAATTTTCAGGGCTTTTGCAGTAGGCAAAAGGTTTTTGACACATTTCCACAAGAAGATTTTGATCTTTTGTTGGATTGGACTATGCCAAACTTTTTTCTAGAACATACTACCCTTAGTTGCAGACCCTAAAGACTCTGGCCAGTCTTTGAACTTCCTCTAAGCTGTAATGAAATATCCACTTCTAACTGTAAAGCACCTTTTCTTTTTTATCAAAATGCCAGCATACTTCATCATTTATCTTCCTTGATGGAAGAAGCATTTGGAGTATATCTTCTACATCTATACTCTAAAAGTGCTGTTTAAGATCTCTTCTTTTCACTCATTTCAATCGTTAATCAAAGAATCAACAGTGGCATCCTCAGGAAGTGAGGGTGAGGATATAGGTTTGAGATTGGATTTTCTGATAATCTAATTGCTGTGATATATCTTAACCTGAGAACCATTGCCTATGCACTTTAAATAATTGTCTACCCCATAAAAGGCTTCTCCACACATAAGATGGGTTGCTCTCGAGAACAGCCTCCATGAATGATTTTCCCTTAAAATATCTAGTCTGAAGAACCTTAGCAGTTAGAGAGTCAAGTTCCTGAATCAATCTCCAGCCCTGCTTGGCCAGAAGTGCTTGATTAAAACAAGTGAGGTCTCTAAACCCTATTCCTCCATCTCTTTTCCCCTGACATAGCTTATCCCACCTTGCCCAATGGATTCTTTTCTCCTTGTTTTCCCTAGACCCCTACCAGAATCTAGCCATTAGCTTGTGTATATCATGGGTTAGACTCACTGGAAATTTGAATACACTCATTGCGTAGGTGGGAACAGCTTGGACTACAGCTTTAAGCAGCATCTCTTTCCCTCCGCTGGAGAAGAGTTTTTCATTCCAATTGTTAATCTTGCTTGAGACTCTGAGCATGACTTCATTGAAGAAAGCTTTACTATTCTTACCTATCATGGATGGTAGACCTAAGTACTTTTCATGCAAGCTAACTCTTTTAAGCTAGAAAATTCTCTGGAAATATTAAGCCTGGTTTTGTTGGATGCTTGGACAGAATAATCACCCAAGTACTTTTCATGCAAGCTAATTAAATAAATATTAATTATATTAATATCAAGATTGAAAATAATCATCTCTTAAATTTTTAGAATAGTTTAAGTTGGAGTACCACTTAAAATATACTCGTTGACAATTTTAAGACTCAACGGGATGGGCTTGAGTCGTTAAAATAATAACTTTAATTCTAGCACTAGTTTAACACTTAAAGTATTTATATTAACTCTTAATTTATAATTTAATACTTAACCTATTTATATTAACTCTTAATTTATAGTTTAACACTTAAATTATTTTTAAGTAATGAATTTATTTTTAATTTATTTAACATTTAAATTTAAAAAATAAAGTCAATGCTTTCATAACTAGCTTATTTGAGAAGAAGATAAATAGTTGAAATAAAACACTTTTCTCTCTCATCTTTTTCTTTAGTTTGGCTGGTCATCATTGTAAACATTTTTTTAACCATTTGAAAAAATGAACATTTCATTCTTATTCACCAAAATGGTCGGCCGCTCTTGTAAATCATTAGCCAAAAAAATGAATTCCAAATTCATTAATTTAATATTTGTTTCATTTAACTCTAGTTTCACATTTATTTAACCTTAGTTAACAATTAACTTTGATTAAATTAATTTTACTTGGCCATCAAGCATATTACTTAACCATAGTTAACTATTAATCTTAGGTAGGTTAAACTTTACTTGGCTATAAAGTAAATAATAAAATATTAAATTACTTACGCAAGTTAACATTTAACTAAAGTTAAGTTAATTTACTTTTTCAACAATTAAATAATTAAATGATTAATTAACCTAACCTTAATTAATAATTAACCTAGATTAAATAAAATATTATTTAATTATAAAATTGTTAAACATCTTTTTAACCTAACTATATGGTTAATTCTTAACCATACTTAAGTTATATATTAATTTAACTCTTAAATAAATAAATATCTTGATTATTTAATAATTAAATAATTAATATGTAAAATTACGCTTGAGCTCTCACTTGATTAACAAGTTAACCACAATGGGTCCTACCTAACCAAACACTTGAGTCAACTTAATCAAAGGCTCATTATGCGCCACGTGTTAATATTTAATTGGTCAATAACAATTGTTAACTAATTAATGTACTTAACACTTAAGTCTTGACACACGTGCATTCTGAGAATTCCTAAAACAAATATTCAGTTTTACTGAAAATTACTATATTGAACAATTCAATCTAGTATGATGCCCTAGTATACAACAAATACACTTCATATTACGGGACTCTCTAGGTCCGCACCCGATTCGTTAAATAAAGCTATTCTATAAGTCCGTGATCGATGCCTCATGCACACGTCAAAAGACCACGAATACTACTTAACTCGAGAAGACCCTTAATTGACAACTTTATAGAATTTCTATTAGAGGTCCTCGTAAGTCTGTTCAATACCCAGTCATGACTAAATACTCGCATAAGCTTTAAGCTCATGGTTGGCTAAGAACAATCATTTATACCCTACAAATATAGACATACACTGATCTATATTAAATGAATTCACTGACAGATCCGCATCGATGAAAATAGATAAAGAACACAGTGTTTGAGAGCATACTTATATAGTGGCATTTTCTAGTACCTATTGCAACTCTTTGCAACTATGTCATTATTAGTATACCTTCAAGTCTTTATCCCATTACAGATAAGGCTCTAACTCATTAGAATTCACTAACTATTATAACCTGCTAACCTTTTATCATTTATAATTGTCAGTGATGCTAACTCTTAGCGCTAATCTAAACTCTTTTAGATCATACAATGTCTGTAACGTTACAAGTAATGTACCATATGTGTTTTAATATTAATAAATTTATTTAAAATATTTATTGTATAAATAGTAAATAATTAATTTGGAATAACAATTAATCACCAACTCCAACAAAGAGAGCTTCTACACACAAAAGGAAAAAATATAGAGAAATGGGGCATCCTTATCTCAGACCCCTTTCAATATAGAAGTATCCCCTCACTTGTTTAATAATCAACACTAAGAAAGATGTTGTAGATATACAGTTCATAATTAACTCCACCTATTGATGAGCAAAGCCACGTCTCTGCATGATACATTCCAGAAACGACCACGCTAGTCTATCATAGCTTTGCTAATATCAATTTTTAGTGCTATGTAACCTTTTTTCCTAGCTTTCCTATTTCTAATTATATGAAGGCATTCATAACCAAGGATTATATTATCACTAATTAGCCTTCCTGGCAGAAAACCACTTTAATTAGGGGATACAATCTGACTTAATACATTCTTAAGCCTATTAGCAATTGTTTTAGCAATAAACCTATAGCATACATTGCACAAGCTTATTGGTTTGAAGTCTATATTGAGGGTTTGAGGTTTTTGGGATCAAGGAATGGTTTATAGTTGAAATGTTTCATTTATCATTTAAAATATGTAAACAAACATGGACAATATCATCTCTAACAGTATTCCAATGGGATTGAAAGAAACTTACTGATAAGCCATCGGGGCCTGGTGCTTTGGAAGGATTTGATTGCCATACTGCAGCCACCACCTCTTCTCTTCTGAAGGGCCTACTGTTGGCATTTGTGCTTACGTGCCATCCCTTTTGTGTATAAATATTTTCTTTATGTTTATACAATTATGATTTCAGTATATTACTAATTATTTTATATACAAATATGGTAAGATGCTTGTAACGTTTTAGACATTGTATGATCTGAAAGAGTTCAGATCTGATCTAAAGGAGTTTAGATCAGAACTAAGAGTTAGTAATGCTAAAATATATAAATGCTAAAAGATAGCACTGATAAGAGTTATCAGGTTATAAGAATTAGCAAAATCTAAAGAGTTAGAGCCTTGTCTGAAATGGGACAAAGACCTAAGAATATATTAGTAATGACGTAGTTGCAATCAGTTGCAAATGGTGCTAAGAAATGTTGTTATGCAAATATGTTCTTAAACTTAATGTTCATGATCTATCTTCACTAATGCGGGTCTGTTAGTGAAGACCTTAATAAATATAGATCAGTGTATGTCTATATCTGGATAGTCCAGATGGTTAGTCTTAGCAGACCATGAGTTTAGTGGAAACTCGTATAGAGATACAAGTATTCAGTAAGGACTGAATATTGAACAGACTCACAAAGATCTCCAATTGACATCCCATAAAATCGTCAATGGAGGATCTTTCGAGTTGAGTAGTATTCGTGGTCCTTAGACCTGAGTGCCACGGTGGACTTGTGAGTGATCCATCATACTTTGGTTCTACACATGTCAGATACCTTTCATGGTCTGACCGCTGGGTGTCGCTGGGTATGGTCCGATGCTCATGGAGTCCGGTGTGTACAGATATGGGATCCATCAACTCAATTGGGTGAGTAAAATATCCTATAACTCTAAGATTGTATTTCAGAAAGTCTTATAGCCATAAGCAGACATATCCAAGAATTAATTTTATTCTCCGAAAAATAATATCGTAAAAGTGTTTACGGATATTATTTATTGAAATACTAATATAGAGATAAGTTTATGGTTGAGCACATGGATACTTGACAGTGTTGATCTATATCTCCGCTCTTCTAGGATATTTATGATGGAAGGATTATACGAATATGATATAACCTCAACTTGTATGGTCTAATGCACCGTTTTGTAATATTTGTAACATGTGTGTGGGACATTGTTCACGGACGTGTGAAATAGTTTCATATGACAAATCGGGCATGGACCTAGAGAGTCTCACAATATGAAGTGTACTCGTTGTGCACTGGGGTGGCGAATTGGATTGAACAATTAATCCAACAATTTCCAGCAAAATGAAAAATGTTTCAAGGCTCCTTTTATTATTCACTTGTCAATAATTGAAGGTAAAATACATTATTGATTTACAAGAGTTGTTAACTAATAAGAATTTGACAAGTGACATAATCTTGCTCCATAAATTATTTACCATGTATTTACCTATTTACCTTACTTGGTAAATACATATATGGTAAATGTAAATATTCAAAATAGTTTTGAATTATTAATATTTTATATATTAATCAAATTATTATTATTAATTGGAATAAGTGGCAAACACCATTTACTAATGGAGAATGCACTTGTTATTAATAATAAGGAAATTTTACCACTTTGTAATTCTTAAATGATACACTGAGGAAGTGGTAAAACCACTTAACATTGATTAAATGCCATTTACTCTCTAGAAATTGATTCAATTGGTTGAATCAAATTGGTAAGTGAAAAATATGATAGATTAATGTTTGTAATGGCAAACATGGTTAAGTGGTGGTGGAGCACTAAGAGAAATCATTCTTTGCACTTAAGAAAGAATTGAAAGAGTTCAATTTGTGAAAGATAGAGTGAAATTCGTTCTAGGAGAAAAGAGAGAGAATTGAGAGCTTTTCCTAAGTGTTTTTCTCAAAGTATTGAGAGAAAATGCAAAGGCTTACCAAGGTACAACATATAGAGTTGTAAAGAACTATAGAAAACATCTAATTCTTCTCATCTCTTGGTAGTAATTATTCATAAGGACAAATTGTTTTAAGTGTTAAAACAATCATTTGCTGGAAATTCAAAGCTGCCATTCTAGCTTCACAATCCCACCGGATTTAGTTGTGAACTAGAATTGTGCAAGGGAACACTTCAAGGTGAGCTCAACAAATTGAAGCTTGGAGTTCTTGAAGAATTGTAAAGCTACCTTTATAACCGGGTAGGTTATTTATTTGTTATTCATTTTATATCATGCATGAAATATATATGAGATATATATGTACTTGAATGATCATACATGCTTGAATATGTTACATATTGTTTAATATGTATGAATACTTCCGTTGCGTATTTAATTTTTGAAATTATACACATCTATACACATCACACACCATATCACACAACACCTACATAGTTCTTTATTCATGTCTTCAGTGATTTTGGTTCTAATCCTTTGCAAAGCTTCCTTCATTTGGCTTCTTGTTGGATTTCTAGAAAGTGAAAAATGTAGTAAAATAGGTGCAGATGATCTCCTTCACTTCACTCTCATTAGTTATCCATTGACTCGTATCCCCCATTAAGCCTCTTATCTCATTCTTTTTCCTTGTATTCGTTGCCATAGCATGAAATAGCTTTGTGTTCCTGTAGTAACTAATATTCACGACTGGTAAGAATAAGTATTTATATATGTATAAATATACGTATTTTATTTGTATGTTGGTGATACTTGATTGATATATTGTTATTAGTAGTGTTTGTATAGGTTAAGGTGATACTATTAGCATTGGGTTTAATTGCAAGACTTTAGATTTATTTTAGGGACCAAATTGTAATACTTTGAAAGTTTTGGGGGTAAATTTGTAAATACCAAAAATTAGCCACTTAGTATAAAAATACACTTTTAAAACCCTAATTCTCTCATTTTGGTCGAGCTACCTCTTTTAGAGAGAGAGAAGAGAGAAAAGAGGGGAGAGAAAGAGAAGAAGGAGAAGAAAAAGAAGAAAAAAATTGGAATTTTGGATTTTAAGAGGTATATCACAACTATTTCTCAATTTATTGGTGTTAATTATGTTAATTTATTTAAGTTTTGATTTCTGGAAATATGTATAATTGAGGATTTGATGTGTATTTCGTATGATATTTTGAGAATTGATGATGATCTATAAGATAGTTTGATAAATCATGATGGATTGTAGAATTTCTGCTTGATAGTCTCTTGATCCAAGAATTTTATAAATTGTTGTGATTCGATTCTGGTTTTGAGTTTTGAGTATATGAAATTAGACATGTTTAGGATCATCTGAGACTTTGAATCGATTCAAAATTCCAGAAATTGAATTTGTTGTGAATTTACCAAAATGACCCTGAAATTCTGGAAATTTCCTATATGAACAGTATAATACAGTGACGAACAATGTTTGTCCTACTGAATGATCTTCAAAAATTACGAATTTGTGGAATATGATAATTTTATATGTCTAATATGATATACTCGGAATTGAGAATTTAGATCAATGTGGTTGAAATGTTATGATTTTCTAAAGTATATCCGCTCATTACAGTATTTGATTAATAGATTTTTAAAGCTATGGAATAAAATAGTTTTAAAATATTTTTGGCAGCGATTTGGAAGAGAAATATTTATCATGGACTGAGATATGTGTTAAAAGTAATTATGTGGTAGTTTTATAATTTTTAAGTTAGTATATGACTTTATAAAATTGGGAGATTGAATACTATTCAGTAAGTATCTTGATCCTGTCAGGTTTGTAGTTTGGATTCGATGGTGTGTATGGAATGGATTGTGTAGGAATTTTGATATAATATTCATATATAAGAAGTATATATGAGTCAAGAATGATATATTCTAATTTCGGAGTAATTGGACATCATTTGATGTATTAGAAAATTTTGTTAAGTATAAGTGGTCAAAATAACAGGTTTTGAGAAACCAAGTATTTAGACCAATTTGATGTGATAAATGCATTGTGTATAATTTTGTAAGCTATTTAAAGTATTTTGTGTGAATTGTGAGGCTTATGAAATGATTAATCTCCATTGATAGATTAAGGAGATTTAAGTCTTGTAGCTGAAAGTGTTAAGAGGTAAGTATACTAGACTTTTTACTGAAATCACAATAAACATAGTAATTGTTTTGTATGATTTTGCAAATGGGGTTAAGAATATGTTTATGTTATGTCAAAGTATATTTTGATATGAAATGTGAATATATGTTTCTGAATGTGAGCATTGACATTGAGCATGGACATACATGTGTTTTTGTAAGTGAGCTTTCAAAATAAGATATGTTTAATAAAGAAAGCTTTTGAAGTGTAATATGTCCATGAGAAATATTTTGTATTTTGAGGGTACTTGAACTCACTGTTAACTTAGTAGGCATTTTATGTGATTGTGGAGCCTTTATGTGTGGCCTTTCCTTTGGGATTGGTATATGTTATGTGTTCCGTATGTAGGGAGGATCCTATTGGTACCTAAAGGAAGAGTGAGTCATCACATTCGTGTGGTGGCGTATTGGTGCATGTGAGAAGACTCACCGATGATCAGGGTGAGGGTTTGGCTTTTACCTTCGGGCATAAGCATTATATATGTGTTATTCAAGACCTCACTTGTACTATTCCTCTCATACGGTATGTCACCTACGAGTGACATTTGGCTCATTATGTGATATGTGATATGTAAGTCCTACTAAGTAGTAGTTGAGTGATGGTATTCCTATTATGTGTTTTGAAAGAATGTGTAAGCGCTTACATGATATGTGATTTGATAAGATTATGATTTTGATTGATCACAGCATATCATACATATGCATTGTGTACATATATGTATTTGTATTTGATATATGAAAAACTAGTATGCTTACTGAGTTTTATACTCATTATAGTTTATGGTGATTTCAGGTAAATAAGGTACATGTGTGCTTAGCGGATTTGGCAAGGCTTCTGCTATTCCTTGGGTTCCCTAAGTTGTTAGGTTGCTAAGTGTTTCATTTGGGGACACGTGGGATAAGATATTGGATTTGTCCCTGTTGAATAAATACTTATGTATTATTTTATTATGTGTAGTTGGGTTTAGTTTAAGTTTCACCAAGTGTAGTAATGGATTGATTTTAAGTAAGAATTTGCAATGAATATATTCTGGGCTTCCGGTAACAAAGTTGCTACTGGTGACGTAGTAGAGTGTTAATCTCTGAGAAAACTCTGCGTATCTCCGGTTTACTAATTGTCCCAGTCATAATTCAATTGCTATAATTCTGAAAGAAATTAAAATGAATGTTTAAGTATTATTGAATGAATGTAAGTGATGTCATGTGTCGAATCTTTTGGGTCTGGGGCGTGACAGTTCCTGTCCCCGTCTTTAATCTAACTAGCTTTAAATCTCTATCTCTAATAATTTCTTCTTCCATTAATAGCTTGTCTACTTACTTCTCTCAATTATAAAAAACATTGGACTGCTCGAATTCTTTCCTTCAATCTTAAACTGATTAATATATGGTTTTAGCTATTCAATCTTTTTCTGCCTTCCACCAAAAGTTCTCTTGCTCCAAGTACTGAGCCCTTTCTTTACTTCATTCACTTTATCTATAAAGCTGGACATTATATTCCCCTCCACAGTCCTGTTATTGTTCCAGGTTTCATATACTACATTTTTGCAGTCAGAATAAGTGTTCCATACATCTTCGTATTGAAAACGAGCTGCTGTCTTCTTATTTCTAACTACCAATTCCTGATTACACCAAGCTTCCATCATTATTGGGCATGGTCTGATTCGGTAGATAAGAGATGAGTAACAACACTATATACACCTCCCTATTTCTCATTACAAAAAGAATCTGTCCAGTCTTTCCTTAACAAAATGGTGTTCATACCTTTTATTAGACTTTGTGAAAGGGTATCCCTCCCATCCCATATCCTGTAAAGCACAATCTTTAATAGCTTCCCTAAATTCTTCAATTGCCTGTGTCTCACTTGTGTCATGGACTGATTTCTTGAACCCACGCAGCCTTAGACACTCCTCAAGTGTTAAGCAGCCTACAAGATCTAATTAACTAAAGAAAGAGATAAAGAATAAGCACACCAAGTATTTGAGCAAATGCTCTCGTATTTTATTACTAAAGAGAGATTTACAAAGCTATAGAATTACAATGCTTGAGTATTTCTACAATTTGAATGATTTAGAGGATGGTTGCTCAAATGAGAGCTCCATCTATTTATAACTAAAGCTATATACAATAGACGGTTAGAATTCACTCTAATCCAATGATCCATATCTAAAGTGGAGAATATCCAAAAAATTATTTCAAAGATACTACCTACCACAAGTATATCCCAAGGAATATGCCTTTTCTAAAATACTCCCCCACCCATGTGGTTTTTAACCCAAGTCAATTGGGCCTTCTAGAAGCTTTAACTTATGTAACACATCATGGGCCAAATACCCTCTTAATGGTCTTATCACGCACCAAATATTCGAGTAATTGCTTGGAAATATTTAAGGCGTGACATTCTCCCCTATCAAATTCACGCGACGCCCTCGTCGCATTTTCGCTAGAACTTGCACACCTCGTTCTTCAAACTCTGGTTATGCGCTCTCGTGTTTCGAGCTTGCTCTCCCATCGAGCAACCCTTTCCACTCAACAAAGTACTCAAGGCTCGTCCTGAGTTCCTCACCTTTGTCATGGCGTGTGGAAATGCCCAAAGGTTCCTGGTTGTGTGGCGCAAACTGTGCTCCTCCCATACCTCCACAGTAATGCTTCCAACAACTTGCAGAAGGAACTTGATGTAGCCACTGTCGCTGTCTCAAAGGTATCTCCACCTTATGCGAGACGTTGCCAACTCTCTTGGCAATAACCCTCAGCCATTTGTCTCTGTGGTCAAAGACCTTGTAAAGTGGGCGTGCTGACTTTTTGTTGTGTTGGAAGTATCATTTCTATCACCAAGTCTCCCGCACTATTCTTGACACGCTGTTGCTTGTCTGCGACCCACTCCTTGTGCTATAAATGCACATTATGTGACACCTTGGATTTTTGAATGACACCCGAATCCAACAACTTCTCGAGCTGCCCCTGCAACTCTCCCATCTCCGATGGAGGCGTCAGCACCATAGTTGGAAGCATAATCTCAAGCTCCAACTTGCCCTCAATTACCCCTCTTGAAGGCGGTTCTTTCAGTATGGCAGTAGGCTTGACCCCATTGTGCTCCCCGAGCACTTCTACAACAACCTTCGGTATTTCATCTCTGCCCCTATTTGCCTTATCATCCATCCCTGTTGTTGTGGCTAGATGTAACCCTCATTTGTGCTTAGCAACTACCCTTAGTTGCATTGCGAAAATGACCTTGGCGTTTGACTTGGATCGCCCACCCTTAGGCATGTCTACCATCGGTATCATTCAAGGTCCTCCCTCCAAGATACACATGTAGTTATGTTAAGGGAGTAGGACAACATTATACTGCCGTAAGAACTCCATACCTAGCACCACATCAAAATCATCGAGAGGTGCTACCGAGAAATTTACCTCAACGTGCCATTTGCCAATGTGAATTTCAGCTCCACGAACCACCTCATCCAGTGGCTTGGCTCTTGCATTTACGAACTTGAGGTATCCCTCTCCTTTCTCTACATAAAGGCCCAAGCGTTCCACTTTCACACGCTTAATGAAGTTGTGCGTAGCCCCCGTATCAACCAACACTTGAGTCTTGATGCAATTGACATAGGCTTCAATATACATAAGAGCCATCCCCGTTGGCGGGTCTACATGATGGATGGCTTTGAGGGAATTTAAGAGCTGCATACAACCCATACGGCTCTATCCACCCTCGTATTGCGCCTCGTACATTACATTGAAAACCTTCTTCTTCAGGCAGTCCTTCACCCAATGATCCCCGTCGCAAAGGAAACAGTTCGATTTTGGACCATTATCTCTATGGCCATTGCTTCTTCCACTTGGGCATTTTTCCTTTCTCCTCCTTGCTCTCCGGAGGTTGAAACTTATTAGCTTCCCCACCCTTGCTGTGATTAGGTTTAGGATTCTTGGACTTACCCGAATCTCCCTTACAGTAATCCATAAGCATCTCCGCTATTGTAAGGGCGTCGGATATATTCTGCACTCCACGCTACTTCAACTCATTGGCAGCCCATGTTTGCAACCTGTCCAAGAAATTGAACAACAAGTCTTCATCGGTCATGTTACGGATTTTCAACATCAATAAAGAGTACTCCTCAACGCACTCCCTAATGGACTTCGTTTGTTTCAACCCCTTCAACTACTTACGAGTGTCGTGTGCCACATTCTTCAGATAGAATTGGAGCTTTAACTCCCGTTGCAATTGTTCTCATGTATTTATGGTGCAAGTACCCTTGCGAATCTCCTCGCTTTTTCTACGCCGCCATAGAATTGCATGATCGGAAAGATATAAAGCTGTGATACTTACTTTATGTTCGTCTCGCACGCCCATAGCGTCGAAATACCTTTCCATTTGCCAAAATAAGTTGTCAAGCTCCTTGGCATCCCGTCTGCTGCTAAACTCCTTCAGTTTAGGGGCTTCAACCCTTGGTGCAGCCACCGCACTTTGAATTGCTATGCCATTAGCGACCCCTCGTTTACACAACACCACATCCTCCTTGACATCTTCAAACGCTTTTCGTAGCTCTTCTACTTGAGCTTGAACTTTGTCCATAGTGTTGAAGACCTTCTCCTGAAAAGCCTTGATCCAGTCTCGTTACTTGTCAGCATGCTCGTAGATGGAGCTGTCGATGAGAGAGCACAGCTCGTCCCCTTGAATATCAAGGCCTACCTCGAGCTTCTCCACGTGCTCTTTCAACTCTCCAAGGCAATCTGTTGCCTTGCTCACAGCACCACCAAGCCTCATAACCATGTCCCCTAGTTCATGGTTCGGATCAAAGAAATTTTCTGGCAAAATACTCTCATGTCTCCTAGCTTTGGGGTCTCTACCATTCCCTTCGGTAATCTTGGATGATCCAGCAACTTCCTTCACCATCTTCTTTGAACCCGCTCTAATACAACTTGTCACGGACTAAATTCTCAAACTCGCGCGACCTTAGACACTCTTCAAGTGCTAAATAGCCTACAAGACCTAATTAACCAAAGAAAGAGATAAAGAAGAAGCACACCAAGTGTTTGAGAAAATACTTTCATATTTTATTACTAAAGAGGGATTTATAAAGCTATAGAATTACAATACTTGAGTATTTCTACAATTTGAATGATTTAGAGGATGGTTGCTCAAATGAGAGCTCCATCTATTTATAACTAAAGCTATATACAATGAATGGTTAGGATTCACTCTAATCCAATGGTCCATATCTAAAGTGGAGAATATCCAAAGAAATATTTTAAAGATGCTACCTACCACAAGTATATCCCAAAGAATATGTCTTTTCTAGAATACTCCCCCACCTACCACACCCATATAGTTTTTAACCCAAGTCAATTGGGCCTTCTAGAAGCTTCAACCCATATAACACATCATAGGCCAAATACCCTCTTAATGGTTTTGCTGCGCACCAAATATTCAAGTAATTGCTTAAAAATATTTGAGGCGTGACACTTGAAAAGCCTCTATTCTTCTCCCCTAATTCTAAAATTTCATTAAAATCTCCACTACAAATCCAAGGTAAAGAGGACAAGTTAGCAAGTCTCTTTATCAAGGTTTAAGTGTGCCTCTTTTGGCTTGATTATGATAATCCATAAACTCTAATATAACTCCAAATTTTGCATTCATATCCACTATTAAAGCATCAATATGACACTTACTATATGACATTATTTAAACTTCACAAGAATTGCTCCACAGTAAAGCTATTCCTCCTTTCATCCCTTTTCTATTAACTGCAAAACGTTGATCAAATTTGAGCCTATGACTCACTGTCTTCATTACACTTTCCCTAAGCTTAGTTTCACATAGAAACACTACATCGGGTTTGTGACTTTGGAGAGTACTTTGAATGCTTTAGAATGCCCGACTCCTTATGCCTCTGACATTCTAGTATAACACTCATATTTCCAGGCGGTACTAGTTTCTAGCCTCTGCCATTTCCATTGAGTTTGCTGCCATTTGACTTCCTGCTTCCCCAGCGTAATCTCCGTTAACTGCATTCCACCATTTGTAACTTTTAAGTTTTTTTTTCCTGTGGGCTTTGGGCAGTGGAGATTAGATCCATATCTTCATTGCTTCGTTTGCCCAACTTAGGCCTAATATAATTGATGTCCCCTGGATCCAAAGTCCTTGCCAGCGCCTTTCACTTCTAACTTTTCTTTTTCCTCACAATTGGGCTTTCCTGTGTACTGGCCTCCTGATGAACTCTTGGGCACATCTTAATTGCCTCATCAACCTTCTCCTCTTTAGTGCCAAAATTTTTGAAAGTACTTGGAGGTTTTCCCCCTAAAAAATTTTCCTTCCCCTTTTGCTATATTCTCATTGCCCTATCTGTCATATTTCCTTCGTAGGCTTCTCGAATGCCTAAGTCTATTTCTATCAACTCAGCTCCGAGTCCCATCTCATTAATGCTACTGAGTACCTTTTCAGGCTCCTTAGGCAACGAAATTGTTAGAAAATTGAGGGGTGATGTAGGGTCGCAGTTAAATCAAAATTGAGAAAAATAATGAAAATAAAATAAGACAAATACAAGAGTTTACGTGGTTCGGCTTTTAGCTTACGTCCACGGGCGAAGACAGAAGAATCTCTTACTATTAGAAATAGAGAATACAAGTATTGTAGTATTTTAGCCTTACAACTCAAAACCCCAATACACCCAATTCTCTCAAAAACTCTCTCAAAGCTTTTGAAACTCTCTCTAAATTTCAATGGAAAATAAATTGCTAAACTTTCTCATTTATAGGGAGAGTTTAGTATGGTGGACAGCCAAGAAATGGCTATCCACCATTGCTGGCACATTACTGGCACCGTGTGCCAGCAATTATGTAGTTGGCACACGGTGCCAATTACCAGCATTTCTCCCACTTGGAGATTTGATTAAGAATCAATCAAGTCTCCACACCATTCTTTCTTCTTCGCCAAAGTCATGTTGTCTACGTGTCTGCTAGGCCATACAAGGATCTGCACCATACAAACTTGTTGGTATTGGTGGGCTTGGTCAACACATCTGCTAGGTTATCATCTCTATGAATTTTTTCATATCCACACTTCTATCTTCTACCACTTCACAAACAAAGTGATATTGAACACCTATGTGCTTCGTTCTTGAATGAAAAGCTAGATTCCTTGCAATGTACAAGGCACTCTAATGTGCAAGGCATTCTGACTGTCACAAAACAATTCAACTTTCTCTTGCTTGTGCCCGAGCTCCTCCAGTAATCTTTGTATCCAAATTGCTTCCTTGCAAACTTGTGTAGCTGCCATGTATTCTGCTTCTGTAGTAGATAATGCCACAACAGTTTGCAGTTTCGAAACCTAGCTTACAGCTCCTTCTGCAAGTTTAAACAAATAGCCAGTAGTGGATTTTCTTTTATCAAAGTCTCATGCAAAATCTGAATCCACATAGCCCTTAATAATAAAATCTGATCCTCCGTAACATAAAGCAACATCTGAGGTACCCTTAATGTATCTAAGGATCCTCCTGACACAACCCCAATGCTCTCTACCAGGATTCTCCATGTATCTACTAACTGCTCCCACTGCTTGTGCAATGTCTGGTCTAGTACAAATCATAGCGAACATTAAACTTTCCACTGCTGATGCATACGGTACTCGAGACATCTCTTTCCTCTCTGCTTCTTTGCTAGGACACATCTTAGAGGATAACTTGAAATTGACAGGGAGTGGGGTACTAATTGGCTTACAATCTTGCATGTTGAAGCGCCACAAGATTTTCTTTAAGTAGTTCTTTTGAGAAAGCCAAATCTTCATGTTATTTCTGTTTTGGTGAATTTGCATCCCTAGAATCTTATTTGCTGGTCCCAAGTCCTTCATATCAAATTCCTTAGCCAACTGTGCCTTCAATTCTTGGACTCGATCTTTGTTGGGGCCTGCCACCAACATGTCATCCATGTACAACAACAAAATAATGAAATCATTATCATCTTCAAACCTTTTATAGTATGTACAATGGTCTGAACTAAGTCTGTTGTATCCAAGGCTGATGATATAGGAATCAAATCTCTTGTACCAACACCTCGGCGCCTGTTTGAGACCGTACAGAGATTTGTTCAACCTGCAAACTAAGTTCTCTTTTCCTTCTTCTTTAAAACCTTCTGGTTTGAGCATATAAATTTCTTCTTCAAGATCTCCTTGAAGAAAAGATGTCTTTACATCTAGTTGCTCTAGATGTAAGTTAAATGTAGCACACATTGCCAGGACTATTCTGACTGTCATGAGTCGAACCACAGGGAAAAATATCTCATTAAAGTCAATACCTTCTTTTTTAGCATAACCTTTCACCACCAATCTCGCACGATACAGCTCCACTTGGTCATTGCCATCCCGTTTGATCTTGTAGACCCATTTGTTACCAATAGCTTTTCTTCCACGTGGTAGTGCAACCAGCTCCCATGTTTTGTTCTTATGCAAGGCTTCAATTTCTTCTTGCATTGCTGTCATCCATAGAGAAACATCTTGACTTTTAAAAGCCTCCTGTAAAGTTGTTGGCTCTCTATCCTCTGTTAGAAGGCAGTATGCAACATGAGCCTCCATGACATATTCCGAGTGCTATGATGGTGGTCGTCTCTCACGAGTTAATCGACGATCATCTGTAGCCTCAGACTCTACTGGTTCTTGTTCTTCATGCTTTGGTGCTGTTTCAGAAGAATTTGAATCTTCTTGTACTTGATTATTTTCCATTTGTACTGTTGTAGTCTCTGGATTTTCCCTCACTGTGCTATCATCTTTATCATTCCTTTGCAGTTTATCTTCTGCAAATATCACATCTCTGCTGATGACGACCTTATGGGTAGTGGGATTCCACAGGCGATACCCCTTAACTTCATCAGCATATCCCAAAAAAAGGCATTTTCTGGATTTTGGATCCAGCTTCGTTGTTTCTTGGGGATTATACATCATGTACACAGGACTTCCAAATGTATGAAGGTGAGAATAATCAACTGGTTTTCCAGTCCACATCTCCATCGGTGTCTTCAACTCGATTGCTGTTGATGGTGATCGATTTACCACATAACAAGCGGTTTTGACTGTTTTAGCCCAAAATAGCTTGGCTAAACCTGCAGTTCTCAATATAGCTCTTGTTCTCTCTAACAAGGTTCTGTTCATCCGCTCTGCTACTTCATTCTACTGAAGTGTGTAACTGTGCTGAATTGCCGCTTGATGCCTTCTTGTTGACAGAATGCAATAAAATCCTCACCAGTATATTCTCCTCCATTATCTGTCCTTAAACACTTGATCTTCTTTTCTGATTCAAGTTCTACCCGCACTCTAAATATTCTGAAAGCTTCAAACACATATGACTTCTTCTTGATTGGATACACTCAACATCTCTTGGAGTAATCATCTATGAATAATACAAAATATATCGCTCCTCTTAAGGACATCACCGGTGCTTGCCAAACATCAGAGTGGATCAATTCTAGAATTTCTTTACTTCTAGAACTGGATATGCTGAACTTTAATCTGTGCTACTTACTTGTGACACAGTGCTCACAGAAAGGTAAATGAACCGATTTGAGCCCAGGAAGTAAATTTTGATCAGAGAGAATCTTCAAACCTCGTTCCGATATATGACCCAGTTTGCGATGCCACATTATCGTTGACTCTTCTACTGAACTAGTTGATGTAACAGATGCATTTCTTTCCTGCAGTGTTTCTCCATTAAGCATGTACAAATTTGCAATAACCTTTTCTGCCTTCATTACTACAAGTGCGCCTTTGAGAATTTTCATTGTCCCATTTTCAATTTGGGTCTTACACCCAGTATTATCTAATTGTCCCAATGACAAAATATTCTTCTTAAGGCCTTTCACATGTCGCACCTCCTTGATAATACGAACAGTACCATTGTACATCTTCATCTTGATAGATCCTATTCCAGGGATTTTCAAAGCATGATCGTTCCCCATATACACAAATCCTCCAGAGGTAGGTTCATATTGATGGAACCATTCTCTCTTAGAGGTCATGTGCCATGTAGCTCCAGAATCCATGAGCTATACATCAGAGAACCGTTTTCTACTTTCAACAACTACTGCTGCCTTGCTGTATAAAATTTCACCATCATCTGAGGTGTTTGCAATACTCCCTTGCGGTTTGTCCTCTGCACTTTTCTTCAATCCCCAGCAATCCTTCTTCAGATAGCCTTTCTTACTATAATGGTAGCACTTAACTTTCTTCTTACTTCTGGATTTTGGTCTACCATGATTTTGACTCCCACTAGGGCCACGTTCTATTGATCTACCTCTCATCATTGTCAAAGCTTCTGCTTGCTGCAAACATTCTTGTTTGTCTTCTTTATTTTTTCGTCTTCGTTCTTCTCCCAGTACAGCAGCTGTAACATCATCGAAGACTAAGAAGTCCGTTAGGATATTATTCGTCAAGTTGATGATGAGTTGATCATACGAATCTGGTAGGCTTTGAAGTAATATCTCTGCACGTTCACCTGCCTCTATTTTATGCCCCAAAGAAGTGAGTTGGGAAAATAGAGTATTTAACATGTTGATGTGCTCTGTCACTGAAGTTGATTCTACCATTCGAAGAGTATACAATCTCCTTTTTAAGAAGATCTTGTTGTGCAAAGATTTGGCCTCATACAATTTTATGAGAGTATCCCAGATCTCTTTTGTTGTCTTCTTTTCTACCATACTAGATAATACATTATCAGTAAGTGCTAGATGCAGATCAGCAACTGCATTACTGTCAATCTCATTCCACTTGATATCATCAGTGATACCAGCGGGCCTTTCATCAATTGCTTCTAAGCACTTATTTTTCCTTAAAATTACCTTTATTTTCATTTTCTACAATGTAAAATTACCTCCATTGAACTTCTCAACTTCGTATTTTACCGCCATTACTTTTCACCACGAACTGCTTTCTGCTAGGATCGGCTCTCGCTATTTTACGTAAATAGTACTCGTATGTATAAACAGTACCCGTATATATAAACAGTAATTATATACATAAATAGCCACCGTATACGTAAATAGTGACCTCCTTCAACCAGAAGTTCTGATACCACTTGTTAAGAAATTGATGGGTGATGCAAGGTCGCAGCTAAAGCAAAATTGAGAAAAATAATGAAAATGAAATAAGACAAACACAAGAGTTTACGTGGTTCAGCTTTTAGCCTACGTCCACGGGCGAAGACAGAAGAATCTCTTATTATTAGAAATGGAGAATACAAGTATTGTAGTATTTTAGCCTTACAACCCAAAACTCCAATACACTCAATTCTCTCAAAAACTCTCTCAAAGCTTTTGAAATTCTCTCTAAATTTCAATGAAAAATAAATTGCTAAACTCTCTCATTTATAGGGAGAGTTTAGCATAGTAAACAACCAAAAAATGGCTGTCCGCCATTGCTAGCATATTGCTGGCACCCGATGCCAGCTACCAGCAGGAATTAGTTGGCAATCCTCTCTCCCTTCTGGACTTGGGTCAAAGTTTTCGGACCTGATTTGCTGACCCGGTTGTTTCTTCCCTGCACTACAACTGCCTTTGCTCCCAGTGCTTTTCTTTTTCTTACTGGCGTCTCTCCTACCATGCCAATGTTTTCCATCTACGTTTCGTTTCTATGCGTTTGAAACATCTTCCTTTTCCTTTGTTTGCCGATGCTTATATTTCACTACATTGTTGCCTACTCGCATCCAAACCCTATAGGAAAACTCCATCTCATCCTCTTCACCCTTTACTTCTAACCCCTTTTGGCCCCCATCTTCTTGGTTTCTTGCTTTCCTTTCCTTTTCTTTCCTAATTGCACATTCTCTGTAAGTATGCCTAATACAACTACAGTGGTAACAAAACTTCGGCAACTTTTCATATAAAATCGGCATTACTACTTCCTCCTGCGTTTCCTCAATGGCCACTTTCAGAAACCTTCTCTAAGGTTTTGAAATGTCCATGTTAACTCTTATTCTTACAAATTTCCCAAAACAACTGACTCTTTCATCCCATTCTATCTCCTTGACCACACCAATTCTCCCTCCCAACAGCATAATCATTGATTTATGCCTATGAGAAATGAGAACATGTAATTTTGTCAAAATGCCATGGTTCACTAGCCAAAACATTCCTTTTATTCTCCTCGCTATCAAAATAACAAACAAATTTATTATTCCCTAAACTTTCAATGTTAATTCTCTCAATTGTTCTCCATATCTGTTGCATCGTCACCTTGAATGCTTCTCTATTGGTTACTCTTTTGGACAGCACTTTAGATACCAAGTAGCCTACATTCGTCTTTTCACCTTTGTCTTTCATGTTACCTGAGACTTTGGTGATCTCATCTTCCCCTTTATGTATTGCTAAAAAAAACTACACAATTGAATAAGATGATCCGTATCCATTATGGCTTAAAACCCCCGAACCATTAACCACCATTTCAACAACTTAAAAATCCGAAAAATAGATTAAATTGAGGTATCACTTTTGTGGTACCATAACCGTCAATTCATTTTATTTTATGTAAATAAAAAATCATCGTTTAATCATTTAGACACATTATTAAAAGATGAAAAGAAAAGTTAACACTTGTTGAAATATTTTAATCATAAAAAGTTTGAAATACATTTTTCTACTAAAATAAAGATTTTAAATTCAATTTTCCTCCTTCATATCAAAAAATAAAAAAAGTTGTTGCTAAAACAATATATTATTGTTGCACAAGTCATTATGGTTTAGCGATAAAAAACTAACATGCACTTCTTCTTTAATACGGACTATTATTATTATTATGAAGAAAAGGGAAGAGAATGGCTAATACATACATCCCCATCCTACACAACTTGAAACTTGTCAAATACAAAAGTTTAGGAACGTTTTAACACAAATCTTGAAAATCGTCAAATAAAAAAGTTTAGAGCCTGCTCTGCATCTCCATAGCAGTCAACCTCCAAGTAAACGCTTTAGCATCGATTACAAAGACTATAAGCCACACAAAGTAGTTGTAGGAAAACCCAAATTACACAACCAAAGATTAATAAATGTCGACAAACCACTGAAGTAACCTCCTGATTTCTTCTGCTGGATGCATGCAAAGCAAGAATCTCTGGAATAAGATTTCCTAAGTAGCTAATTTATAATTACCAAAAAAGATGCATACAAGCTGCAGTAGCCCCCTTAAGTTACTTTTGACTAAATTATAAACCTGTATCTGCTTTCTCAAGTTTGCCGGTCCTGATATTCTTCTATTCTTAACTGCAAGGACTTGTGTATTTTGCCAAGTACTGATGTATCTATTGAAGTGTGACCTCAAAAATAACTCCTTCATGATGTCCAACAATGGATCGGGACCCAACAATTTCATTTATCAGCATTCCATGCCTAGTAGCTTCATTAACAACCATCGAGTCCATTCTGCACACAAAGAACATAAGAGTTGCAAAATGAAAAGACCACATCAAGACAACCAGAAAAGTAATTTGGTTTTACTTGAAACTGCTAAAATTGAAGGAGTATACAATCAAGATAAACAGAGAGTAATGTAGATATATGTTAATAACATTATAACACTTCAAGAGCTTTGGTATTTCAGGCCAATTACAGGAAGATAGATTCTAAATTTGGATAATAACATTCAGTAGATGTCTCAGCAAAGGCACTGAACATAACACAGAACCTTAATATAACATTATCAATGAAATTCGATTTTCTGTCAATCCTACAGTATATCCCATGATATTGATAGTTTATCTAGAAATTTACTTCAGAGTCTAAATAAACTGAAATTTTGGACTTTCCAGATGGTTTAAGTTAAAAAAAAGGCCCTTGTACCAGAAAAGCAAGATAAATGAAGAATGATTTCAGAAAATACGAACCTACTATTTTTTGAGTTAAATATTTAAGAAGGTACGAAAGGACGGTGCATGATTTCCTGACTAATCTTCGTTCATGTTGATACAGGTTTTGAACCGAAATTAAACCATTTAAGCCATCAAATTTTATAACTTAAGATTTGCTTTTAAACAACTCAAATCAAAACAAATGTTTGGGAAAGCTAATCTATTTAAATGACAACAGTAGGTTCTGGGTTAAATCGATCAAAGCCAAAGAATTGATATATTATCACACTATATAAACTTGTTGGTGAATGATTACAATCATCCAATTTGAGCCAACTCATAAAACTGGTCAGCGTTTTAAAGGAGAAAGCAAAAATATGAATGGTACCATGAATCACTTACATTTTGGCATGGGATACATAGGCTAGAATGAATTTGCATTTTCCTGGTCCCTTGATGCGGAGGAACTGTTCCACGGTGTCAAAAAGCAGAGGAATGCTCAACTGTTGAAAGCTTAGACCCTGTCAAGGAAGTTTCCACTACCAACCACAAACAATGCAGAGCCACATAGCAAAAGAAATTCAAGTTTCTTATTCCCCATGTTAACAAATAATTTATACAAAAGTATCTTAGCTCATTAACATCATGATTTAGCAAATAATTAGTCATAAATGATGTATAATTCCCATGTGGTGTGTTGCAGGCTTATTGATGGCCGGCTTCACTATATTCGAGCCCCATTTATTGTGTGTTGCAGGCTTGATCAGTCCCAGGCCCATGGAACCCTTTTGTTTGATTACAACTAATTTCTTTGATTTGTACATATTACTTGAAAAAAAAAAGGTATTAGAAATAATTGGAGATAGAGCATATAAATGTCAGCTCCAAGAATTATATCAAATCCTCCCGAATATTTCTGTAAAATTTCGTTGAACTGATCAGAACTTCCCCATTCTAGCTTCTCAACTGCTAATCCTACGCGAAACATGTGAGGAAAAGACATCAGCTAATGCAAACATTTTTATTCCTAATTAGGTTCATTTGTCTCACCAGCATTACTATGAGGATTCTCAGATGATGAATGGAGTTCTATATTTTTCTTCAAGATCTGAAAAAAATGGATACTGTAAATGAATCAACACACAAGAAGATTACAAGCAAACTACCAATTTTTCTAATTAATCTTTGACCTTGCCTTGAGCACTTCCTCATTATGGTCAGTTAACACAACTTCACGGCAAAATCTACTGCAGAGTATCCCAGTAATTCCTGTAATCAGGAAGCAGCAATCTGTTATGCATTGTGGCCAGGTAGAAGATCTTGTTGTAATTGGGCTTCTAAAATTAAATTGAACCATGTATAGAGAATCACTAAAAGGTAACCTATATAAAAGGAAGTCAGAAAAACAAAAACCGAAAGGAGGAGAATTTCCATGTGATATGATCCACTATTACACATCCAAGTTGATTCTGTGATTGAAGTAGTTTTTAAGTCGACTCCCCAAATGAAGTAATCTTTATATATTTTCTTTAGAATTGCCAAATAAAAGTATGGGATCAAAGCCACCAAATATCTGAAGAATTTTGTAAAATAGAAATGGTTTACAAAATTGAAATGAAGATTTTATTCAATTATGTTATTTTGCAAAATACAAAGTAAGGATTTTATACGCAAGCATTGTGTAAGAAAGTAAACAATTACACAAAGATAACAAACACTGAACAATGGTAACAAATACTGAAAGTCAACAATGGCTGCTTGATTTGTTGCACTGGTCTTTTTTGAAAGTCAAGAATAGTTGTTGAATTATCGCCTTATCTTATCAGCCTCCCTCAAGTTAGAGAGGGAACATTTTGTGAACTCCCAACTTGTCTTGAACTCTTGGACTTTTATCTTGTCTTATCAGCCTCTCTCAAGTTGGACAGGGATCATTTTGTGAACACTAAACTTGTCTTGACTTATCTTTTTAGCTTCTTTTAAGTTGGAGAAGGAACATTTTGTGATCTTCCAACTTGTCTTGAACTGTAAGACCCGTAAAATTCTGAAAATCCTTAAAATTCTTTATGGTTCTTTAAATAGATCATGCAACAAATATAAACCATTTTCTTCGAATCTTTGTAAAGAAAATTTTCAATTTGTTACCATATCTACAGTAACCATATAAGAAAGTTAACATCCTAACCAAGGAACTTCTAAAAGAGAAATTCTACTGTCTCAGAGAACTCGTTGGAGTTATAGAGAAAGTGCATTAAAGGAGAGTGTTAGAAATGTAATGCACTTTCTAAAGTAAGAAAAACAGAGGCTGGTAGGTGCAGAATTTGTTGAGAGTTTGCCACAAAATTAGTTAGGTGTTGTTGTCCCAATTAATGTGATGTTTTAAAAATATGTGCAGGCCAATTAATATGCTATCATATTAATTGAGTTGGTTGAGAGTATGTAAGTCTTTGTTGTAAGAATCAATGCATCAATGAATGCAATGTAATGCAGTGTGAGTGCAGAAAATATACAAAGAGTGTTAAAAACACATAAACAAAAATGCAGAAATTATGAGCTTTGCAGTAGCAACTCGAGCAAAATTGTTTTGATTTTCTTTGCAATTCAATTTTAGTTTAAAAACAACCATAAACACACAATCTCAATTCCAACAAAGTGGTGAGTGGTGAATTTGAGACCCATGTATCTCTTGTAAGATTCATTGGGTGGTGAATTATTTTGTATCCCATTGTTTACCTTCTGAGTGGTGAGCTTTGTTTTGTATCTCTTTCACTTGGTGAGTGTTTGAGTTTATTTTAATAAAAAGTTGTGTTTGTTTTCATTCTTCCAATCTCATTGTACTTTCTTTTAAACTTTTGAGCTTGCGTCAGTTTGATACTAATTGTTGAAAATTTGATGATGCTCTAATATCAATTGTTAGAAATTTGAATCTGACTTTGATACCACTTTGTTGGAATTAAGATAGTGTTCTTATGATTGTATTTCAACTAAAATTGAATTGCAAAAACAATCAAGATAGAATTTTTCTTGAGTTACTACTGCAGAGCTTATAATTTCTATATTTTTGTTTATATGTTTACAACACTATTTGTGTGTTTTCTACACACACTTCATTACATTGCATTCATTGATGCATTACAACAAATACTAAGACATTTATTTATAAATGTCTTACATACTCTCAACCAACTCAATTAATATGAGAACATATTAATTGGCTTGCTAATATTTTTCAAATAAACATTATTTGGGACAGCAACACCCAACTAATTTTGTAGCAAACTTTCAACCAATTCTGCACCTACCAGCCTCTATTTTTTGACTTGAGGAAGCGCATTAAATTTCTAACATGTAATTTCATAACACAAAAACTCACAAGTGAATAAACTTCATTTTCATTCTTCTTTTCTCACCATTTCTATTTAACAAAATTATTCATAGTATTAAAGCAGGTTTAAGTCTGTTTTGAGTAGGGATGGCAAAATTCGAATCTGAATCCGGATTTTGCTCAACGCGGATTTGGATCCGGATTTTTTTAATAAACCTAGGTTTTGTGGGGTTTTTCCAAATCCAGATTTAAGCCTGGATTTTTTTTTTTATCAATTTTTTTCAAATATTTAGGTTAAATTTGAACATTTAGGATATTTATTTTGTAAAATAATTGTTAGATTCATATATATTAAAGATTAAGAAGCTTAGGAATTAATTTAGGACTTTAAAAAATAATAAATAAATAAACCTGGGTCTAAGTTTTCGAGTTACCACAAAAATCTGGGTTTGGATTTTTCAAAAAAAAAGGGGACCCAAATCTTAAAAAAAAAAAAAAAAACTGGATTTTCCGGGCTGGGTTTTAGATCCAAATTCAAGTTTTTCTAGGACTAAGTTTTCTGTCAACCCTAGTTTTGAGAGTCGTATCTAGTTTAGAATAAACTCATGTGATGATAGGCCACTGTAATAATAAAAAAAAAAAAGCAGTTCCAGAGCATGTTTGATTAGAGAGTATGTCTAGTTAGTTTGTAAGAGTTTTTTTTATTTTAAAAAAAAAACCTAGTACCGCCGTGTGCCACCATCGGCTACCGTCAATTCAACAACCAAACACCCAAAACAATTCCTCAGATGTCGGCTATCATACCACAACCATCACAGCCTATATTCCACCGCCGAAAAATAGTGAAAACAAACCAAAACCGCCACATTCACAGCAGCTTGATCCACCATCTTTCACCGCGTGTAGCACCTCACGACCACCACCAATCAACTCTTAGGCATGCCACCAACATTTTTGAACAATCAACATTAGTAGCACCCCGTGAAGCAAAAGCTGAATGCAACACAAAGCACAGCTCTACCCAAAGATGGTAAATCCATTTCATTGATCTGTGAACATATTGTGCTGCCATGTCTTCTCCATCACCTTCAACCAGAATCTCAGTGGCTAAACAAAAGCCATGCAGAATAAGAAACCACATGGGGTTCCCGCGGCCAAATAAAAGAACAAGTGTTCGTGCATGAAACCAAAGACCAAATATTTGCCGAAGATAGCGATGAGGATTAGCCCTGAGGAAGATTGACTCGTTAGAATCCTCTTGATTTACCTATCGAATGAAAGAGTCTTAAGGGAAGATACTTTGAAGTGGAGAGATTCGAATTTGAAGTCATTGTAGAGATGCTATTTTGTTAGAAGAGAAAGTGGAACAAGTGATAATGAGGGAAAAAGGAAATAAAAGAAAGAAAGGAGTATTAATTAAAAAAAAAAGGAAAAGAGGAGAGATGTGTGACTTTCGGTGTGTAATGAGTAATGGCAATGATAGCTACTTTAGGTTAAAAAAAAGAAGAAAACAAAACAAAACTTTAGGTGTTATTAAAGCCATTGAGTAGAAATTAAAATGATGGTAGTGTATGTGGAGTCGAGAGAGATTATTTTGTTTCACTTTCAAAAAAAAATTGTTTCTCTCTTTGTTTGGTGACTTACGAGAAGGTGGTGAAGCTAGAGTAGTAGACCAAAATAATTGCAGTCTATGTGTGAATTGAAAAAAAATGAAAGAGAAAGAATGGAAGTTGAAAAAAAAGGTCATTCAAGAGTGTGGTGGTGTTGCTGAACTAAGTGTTTGGACTTAAAAAAAACAAGGAGATGACAAATTTGATTTTAAAACTCATCAAAGATATAGTCCTTCAGAAGGACATATCTATTGAAGATATATTATATTTTTCTGCTTTCTTATATGGTTATTGTAGACATAAAAACAATGAAAGTTTTTTTGACAAAAATTCAAAGAAAATAGTTAATATTTGTTGCATGATCTATTTAAAGAACCATAAAAAATTTTAAAGATCTTCAAAATTTCACGAGTCTTACAATTCAAAACAAGTTGAAAGTTCACAAAATAATTCCTGTCCAACTTGAAAAAGGCTGATAAGACAAGATAAAAGTCCTATAGTTCAAAACAAGTTAGGAGTTCACAAAACATTCCCTCTCCAACTTGAAGAAGGCTAAAAAAACAAGTCAAGACAAGTTTGGAATACACAAAATGATCCCTGTCCAACTTGAGGGAGACTAATAAGACAAGATAAAAGTCCAAGAGTTTAAGACAAGTTGGGATTCACAAAATGTTCCCTCTCCAACTTAAGGGAGGCTGATAAGATAAGGCAATAATCCAACAATTATTCTTGACTTTCAGAAAAGACAAGTGCAACAAATCAAGCAGCCATTGTTGATTTTCAGTATTTGTTATCTTTGTTCAGTGTTTGTTACCATGGTGTAATTGTTTACTTTCTTACACAATGTTTGTGTATAAATATCCTTACTTTGTATTTTGTAAAATATAAATGAAGAATTTTGTAAAATAAAAATGGTGAGAAAAGAAGAATCGAAATGAAGTTTATTCACTTGTGAGTATTTGCGTTATGAAATTACAAGATATTTATGCATAAATATTGTGTAAAACAATTACACATAACAATAACAAACAATCATACTATAAGTCAACAAAATTAAACACAATTTCTCATTTGATCAATATTGCTCTTCTAAAAGTCAACAATGGCTGCTTGGTTGTTGCGCTTGTCTTTTCTAATAGTCAAGAATGTTTGTTGGATTATTGCACTTATCTTATCAATATCAAGAGAGTCTAGAAGATCGAATTCTCAATACTTAAAACTGAAGTCAATAGGTTACTTGATTAAGTAAAGTTCACTCGGTAAGTATAAAATCAGGATAACTCATCTCTCCCATTTACTATAAAATCTATTTCCAAGTTAACAAAGGTATAAGGAAAGATGATTGCTATAAATGGGCAAATCTTTATCATTTTTTCTCTGAGTCTTATTTGCTATTTTACTAAAAAAGCAGGTCCTCATCATCCAAGAGAGAGAAAAATAAATAAATGAAAATTTTCTACTAGACATACCAATTACATAACTTCCAAGCATTTAAAGCCTCAAATGATGTCGATCAGAAACTAGAAAAAGAAGAGCTATATTCAAGGTATTTGTCTAGGCACAAGTGGAAAGTATCAAAACATGAGAGGCACATGAGCTAGTTGTCTCAACTGTTAACCATATAAATCTGAACCATATATTGATGCCTCTCACCCCTGGCACTACTTTCCTTTTCCTAATTAAGTTTCTTATTTTATATGTGTGTGTATGCATGTAGACACATGATATGAGTATATTTACATGAAAAAAACACATATATAAGTCAAATTTGTATTTGAGTCAGTGTATGTATGCATGTGTATTGGGAAATTGACATTCCTAGGTGAACAGAATGCCAACAGAAAACCAGAAGCCTTTAATTTATCTACAAAATTTATCTTCAAAATTTTAATATTCAGTCAACCAAAAGACTTTGTGGTTCATTGAATGAACCATTGAATGGAAATACTCTGAATTTTTGTGATCATTAAGTATTGAGGAAAAAATTGTTATATTTCATAATATAACTTACCAACACCAGAGCCTAACTCAATAACGGAATATCCTTGCAGCTGGTCAGCATTTTTTGAAATGTAATCATTCAAAAGCATTGCACCAGGCCACACCAATTGCCCTGTCAAATCAAAATCAGCTGTTCCACAATGGATAGTTAGATATGTTTCCCCATTTTATTTGCAGTTATTATTTTGAGATCTCGACAACCGCCCATGGTAAAATCCTCTTTTTCTGACCTAAATCTATATATTAGTTGTGTTAGGTTTGGCTAGGTTAAAGTAGGATCATTTGGTATAGTCCTAAACCTTAATGGATTACAGAAAAGTAAATATTGAAATTCATAGGAATGTTCAAAGCATAGCATGATCTCCTACCCCATAACAAGAAAAATGACACACCATTAACCCAACTTCATCTTAAAATCTTAATTGAATTGCACACAGGTGAGATAGAATTATATGTATTATTTCTACAACATCCCAACTAACTCTCTCTAAGTTGTTGTATTTTCAACTTATGGTTTGTGGGTTTGTTGATTTCCATTCATAAAAAAAAAAATTAAAAGAAAAAATGATATTAGTTCATACTTGGATTAGCTAATACATCAAAGTGGATTTAGCAGGAGAATACTCGTAATCTCAGAAAAAAAAAAGTACAACTAAACTGTAATGTTCTGAACATAAGCAAATTTAAGAGAAGAAAAGAAAGATGAAAACAGACTAGAAGCAGATTGAAGGCAGTAGAGCTGAAGAACATGGGACCCGAATGTAAATGTAGTGAGCTGATAACTGCAAACGGACACAGTGAATCATAAAACATAAATTATTCGGTAGTTTTTTTTCGTTTTAATATCTTGAACTCAAAAAGAGAATTAAGTAATAAAAGAGAGAGTAAACACACTTGTCATTGGTGAAGAAAGATTCGTCTAAGCACACTATTTCTTCTTCATCTTCATTTCTACTGTTCATTTTTGTGGAAATGGTGGCACTTGTGTGTTTGAGAGTGCACCCTAAAGATCGTTTTTTCAGAAGCCCAGTCCTCCTACACGCCTACAGCCTACGGCCTCCGACCGCTCTTCAGTGCCCCAACCCAACTATACTTATTTGTTTTTATAATATATAAAAAAAGATTTTGATCAAAAGGCCAGAGTTGGTCTCTGTATGCTACGCAATTCTTAAATGAAAAAAAAAACAGAAATGACTCAAAATTTAATTAATTATCGTTTTTAGTAACTTTTTAATGACCTATTTAGTCAAATAAATTGTATATGAATATATTTATCTTTATATGCATAATAAAATGCAAGTCAAAAGATTTGAACGTTAAATTTAACTAATTTAAATTTAATTTAAGTTAATTTATTTTTAAAAATACAATTTAATATTCAAAATTTAAAATAAGTATATTTTAAATTATAAAACAACTATAAAAATAGGATATGTATAACATTATATATTGTCTATCATATATATTCAAAATATTAAATTTATTAAAAAGTGTATTTATTTTAAAATGAGCATATGAAAAAATAATTATAGTGTATAATAATAAATTTTGAAAGAGAAATTAGGCGATAAGATAAAATATCTACGAAAATTGGACTGTGAATTGCTTCACGAGACATATTTGTAAACCCAAAAATAGATCGCATAAAGCAACTCACAACCCAATATTTGTAGATCTTTCACCTTGTCACCTCATTTCTTTTTCATTTATCTCATAAATGGGTTGTTGTGAAGCAATTTACGGGACTGGGTTCGCGGCCGTGAATGTGCCCGCGAATTAATTCACAAGACCACATTCGTAGACCCATAAATATGCCCACAAAATGATTCTATTTTGCGCGTATATTGTTATAATTTCACGATCTTTTGCTGATTTATGTTTTTTTGAATAATTAGATGGTTTTATAATAATTGTTTTTTGTTTTAGATTTCATAAAGTATAAGGCAACTGTTATTTATTTCGAAGGACGATGTGAAAGCTCTAGTTATAAAGAAGAAAGTTATTTGATTATAGTAATTTTAGAATTTTAGTTCCAAAAAATGTTAAATGTGAATATCTTTTTAAACACTGTGTATTGTGCCATTAGAGTTGATAATGTAGAGTATAAAGTGACTCCGAAAATTAAAACTGATACAACGAGGTTTAAGTTGAAACTGATTGAGATTAGAAAAAATAAAATTGTCTAATTCTTTTTTAGACCAGTAGAAGATTGTTCTGTCATCTATGTTTAACAATGAATCATAGAGCTCCCTTATGTGAAAATGATATATAGTATAATCATTTGCATTAACACAACATTAGTATGATCAAGCGCATCAATGCAGTTTCAATACGATCAAGTCTTTGCATCAACACAACTTTAATATGATCAAGTTTTTTCACCATCTCCTCCCAAAGTTGCTTAATCTAATGTACAACATTAAGAAAAAATTTCCTCAATAATTTTTGTCATTATACTAATTAAGCTAATCGAATAAAGATAAATATACCATTGCTTCATGTATTTGTGAGTCGACTCCAGACATTGGTGGATCATCTCCTTCAAGGCCATTCTTTGGAACATCTATATCATCATCGTTAGTGAAATGGATAAACCTTATCTGACTCTTGCTCTGTACAAAACCACACATCTGTGATAAGTCACATAATAGCTCCCATTAGAAATTTTCAGATGTCTAACCAATTGGATGACTTCCTTCTTATTCTTGTGATATTTTAGTACTAACTTATGGTGTGCTGAAAGAACCTAAAAATATTACATAACTATTTAGGTTGCACATATTACGAAATAAGATCAATATAAAATAAAGATAGATTAAAGACATACCAAACTTTAAGCCAAAACTCTGTACTCAATATCCATGAACAATAGAGTCTCTCTGGTCCTCCAATTCAAAGTACGAGGGAAGTAGTCACCACAACGAACACTAAAAATCTCATCAAAAATTGCAATGGCCTTGTAAATCTATACTTGAAATAATTTACAAGTACTAGTTTACTATAAATATTAAAAAAAAAAAAGAATGATTAAGATCAAGATATTGAATACAATACGCACTTGGAACGCATCCTCGGCGTTTTGTCCTTTCAATGCCCTTATGTCAAGAATTGTAGTGCCTCGGCGTTATATAAATAAGCCCCTACATTAGGTTCCTAATGCCCCAATCTTCTTTGACAGAAACTATTTTTTCTACACTTTAAACACTTCAAAATGCGATTTTCACTATTTTCACGCATTCTAAATATTTTATATAACACTCCAACAACCCAAAAACATAATAAACATGCTCTGATACCACTTGTTAATGTGTTTTATGGTGTATGCATGTGATTATGTACATATTGAAAAATAAACATATGTATCATAATACACGAATTTTGTAGCAAAATTTATCATGTAATCACATATACACATTAACTTAAATTCTTAACAACTTAAGATTATGAAAAACATACCTTTGTAGACTTACGGTGAAGATTTCAAATTCGAATTTCATAACTCCAACTTTGAGCTCACCTCGAAGTGCACTTTTGTTCAATTCTAGTTCAATTCTACAAAATTGTGCTCCACTTAACTTAATTTATATTTCTCAAATTAGGTATGTATTCTATTTAGGAATAAAATAACAAATAAATAAAATCATATTTTATTTATTTAAATAATATTTATTTAATTATTCAAAATATATTTGAATAATTAATATTTACTTTATTTGATTTTACTAACATGATTAATGGGTGAATTCATGGTAAAACAATTCATGGAATAAAATTGTGCCACTTGTTAACATCTAATTAGTTAACAATTCTTGTCAACTAATTAAATTTTATACACTTAACATTTAAGTCTAGACAAGTGCACAACCCGAGGAACCCTTAAATATATTTTTGATTTGCTAGAATTTATAGGATGGAACTGCTTAATCCATTATGCTGCCCCAGTGCATAACGTACACTTCATATTGTGAGACTCTCTAGGTCCACGCTTGAATTATCATATGAAACTCCTCCATACGTCCGTGAATGATGCCCTATACACACGTTACGGATATTATAAAGCGGCATATTAGACCATACAAGTTGAGATATAACATATTCATATAATCCCTCCATCATTTATATTCGAGTAGAGCGGATATATAGATCAACATTGTCAAATCTCTATATGCCTGATCGAAAGCTTATCTCTAGAATCGTATTTTAATAAATAATATTCCCAAACACTTTTGTAATATTATTTATTCCTAGGGTTAAACTCTTTTTCCAAAAATTACTGCTTATGGCCATAAGATTTTCTGAAATATAATCTTAAAACATTAGGATATAATACTCACCCAAATGAGCTGATGGATCCCATATCTATATACATTGGATACCATGAGCATCAGACCATACCCAGCGATACCCAACGGTCAGACTATGAAAGGTTTCTGACATGTGTGGAGCCAAAGTATTGTGGATCACTTACAAGTCTACCGTGACACTCAGGTTAAAGGACCACGAATATTCCTCAACTCAAAAAATCCTCTATTGATGGCTTTATAGGATGTCTATTGAAGATCTTTGTGAGTCTGTTCAGTATTCAGTTCTTACTGAATACTTATATCTCTATATAAGCTTCCACTAAACTCATGGTTTGCTAAAATTAACCATCTAGACTATCCAGATATAGACATACATCGATCTATATATTTATTAAGGTATTCACTGACAGACCAGCATTAGTGAAGATAGATTAGGAACATAATATTTGAGAATATATTTGCATAATGACATTTTCTAGCACTCTTTGCAACTCTTTGCAATAACGTCATTACTAATATATTCTCAGGTCTTTATCCCATTTCAAATAAGGCTCTAACTCTTTAGATATCGTTGACTCTTATAACCTAATAATTCTTATCAATGCTAACTCTTAGCATTTATAACTCTCAACATTGCTAATTCTTAGCACTGATCTAAACTCATTTAGACTATATCTAAACTCTTTCAGATCGTACAATATTTGAAATATTACAAGTATCTTACCATATATAAAATATAATTAGCGATTTAATAAAATGATAATACTAGTATAAATATTAAGCAAATATTCATACATAAAGGGATGACACGTAAACACAAATTCCAACAAGAATAAAACTTTGAATCCCATTACATTCATTGTGTGGGATCAAAATACGACGAACAAAATAGAATAAACTCAACTTCACTATGTCTTCATCATTTAATTTGGATAAGTCAAGCTTTGCATACCAAGTATCAATAAAGATGTAGCTCAGTTTCCTTTCGCCAAAAAAGTACTTTTTCAAAATCGAGTTCCTAATTTTTTTATTTAACTCTTAGGCGGATGAGTAATCTCTCATCTTCAACCCAATAATTAATACAAACTCATTTTGGGAATCAAATGTGTTTCTTCCTAACATAAAACCACATCTGTTCATATAAATTAGAGGTGCAGATCAATATCTTTTGTACCAAAATACTAGAGAAAGATATATTGGGCATATCCAAAAAACAAATAATCAACCAAGTCTACTTAAGCAACTCCATTTGATTAGGCGTTAGTTTCTTTTATACAATTTAGAGCCCACAACTTCGAATAAAATGTAATTGATGTGCGAAAAAGTTCATTCTCCAGAATTCTATCACTTAGAGACAATGTTTTTTCTATAATAATACACAAACAAATACAATTAAAATAATTAATAAAAACCAAACAGACATTAAATTAACTTGTATACATTATTATACCATTTTAATAAATTAATAATTAATTAGTATTTTTAAAATATAGATTTGATTTTATTTATATAATTAATCATAATTAATAAATTTTATGAATTAGTAATATTCTAAATATTTTATAAATTTTGAAACTATTCTAAAAAAATTAAATTTTACTATGCTAGCCACGTTGCGTCCTGCGTGTGCACCACGTGGCTCGCAAAAATGCATGTTGCAAACTTTGGGTTCGCAATCGCTCAGCAAAGGTAGGAATTTCACGGCCCATGAAACCTTTGTTAAATAATTCGTGGCCCACGAAACACTGCAACACAGACAGCGATCAACCGCTGCTCCAACTACCATCTGCGTTCGGGACTCTCTCCAAATAGGTTATTTTTTATTTTTGGCCATATTTTCACACTATTTTTACTATTCCAACCCATTTTACATGTATAGTTCATCTATTTCACCTGTTTTAAACTTAAAATGCAACTTCTAACTCATTTTTAATATAAATTAGAATTTTTCTAAAATTTAAAAAAACTTACTAAGAGTCGATCATTTTTAGAGTTTTAAGTGGTGAATACTCTGTAAGGCTTACTCTATATAATGTTAGCTTCTAAATCTTTAATTTAACCAAATTTTTGTTAAGATGATTTTGTATTTAGAGAGAGAGTTGTTTAACTTTTTGGACTTCAAGTCCAGATTTTCACCTTTTTACTTTAATTTCCGCTATTTTTGCTTTAATTTCTTTCTTTTCTACTTTTTCATGAATAAACCCCCTAAAAACAACATTGTTTGCATAAATAATCTTGAAATCCCTCGAAAATGAACATTTTAAAAATAAAATAAGGTCAAAATATAAATCTAAATTACACTTATTAATAATCCTTCGATGTTTAAGTCAGCAATGAGGTCTTAGAGGAAAAGAGACAAACCGCTGGAAATAACAAACAAAAAAATAATTTAGTTGTTGAAGTAGAACCTTTTGAAGTTACTTCACCTTCTTTTTATAGGCTTTTGTATATCAAGTAATTTGAGTCCTTGTAGTATTAGGACCTATCTTTAGATTCTTGATTTGAGTCTTTTTAAGATTATAGAGGTAAGACATATTCGAAGTTTTTAGAATGCTCCAAGGTGTTTGGGAATAGATATTCAAGTCCTAAAAGAGTATAATCATCTTTGGGTTAGTTTTCAAAACTTCGAGTAATCAGCTTAGCCTAAAGTAAGTCACTTGGGTAAGCTGAGGACTTATACGGTTGATGTTGAGAACATTGAGGACAACTTAAGTGAGTTTTAAAGAGGTAGGTATTGAGAGCATCCATTAGTACAAAGAATATATCTTATTTAATATTAGTCTTAAATTATCATGCTTTGCAACACAATATTATGAGATCCCCTGGTATGCTGATATTGTCAATTATTTAGTTTTCAGTCTAACACCTCCTAATTTGACTTTTCAGTAAAAGAAGAAGTTCTTCCACGATGCAAGATTCTATTTCTGGGATAAGTCATTCCTTTACAAATCATGTGCAGACCAAATCCTTCGAAGATGTGTCCCTACCTAAAAAACTCAAGACATCTTACACCATTGTCACGCATCTTGTTATGGGGGACATTTTGCGGGCGACAAAACAGCGGCTAAGGTACTTTAATCTAATTTTTATTGGTCCATATTATTTAAAGATGTATATTCTTTTGTTGCTGGGTGTGATCGATGTTAATAGATGGGGAACATCTCCAAAAGACATGAAATGTCACAGCAGAACATTTTAGAAGTTGAAATCTTTAACATTTGGGGAATAGACTTCATGGGACCATTTCCACCATTTCACAACAACAAATACATACTTGTAACTGTGGATTATGTTTCAAAATGGGTAGAGGCAGTAGTATTACTAATAAATGAGGCAAGGACAGTGATTAAGTTCCTTCAAAAGAATATATCTACAAGATATGGAACACCGAGAGCAATTATAAGTGACAAGGGCTCACACTTCTGCAATAAGTATTTTTCATCCTTTTTAAAAAAATACGAAGTCAAGCACAAGACGGCTACTACATATCATCCTCAAACGAGCGAACAAGTTGAGGTCTCCAATCGACAAATAAAAAAATCTTAGAAAAGATGGTTAAACCAAATCGAAAGGATTGGGCATTACACTTGGATGACGCTCTATGGATATATCGCATTGCTTACAAAACTCTGATTGGTATGTCTCCTTTTCATTTGATCTTTGGAAAAGTGTGTCACCTACCTTTGAAGTTGGAACACAAAGCATATTGAGCTATTAAAGCCCTCAACTTTGATCTCTAAGCCACAGGTGAGAAACGCTTACTTCAACTAAACGTCATGGATGAGTTTCGTCTACAAGCATATGAGAGTGCAAAAGCTTTATAAGGAAAAGACAAAATGATGGCATGATAAGAAGATACTTCAGCATTCATTTGAAAAAGGAAAACTAGTGCTATTCTACAATTTAAGGCTAAAGTTATTTCTTGAAAAACTCAACTCTCGATGGTCTGGCCCATTTCAAATCATAACGGTTTACCCAAGTAGAGTGGTCGAAATTAGAGATCAAAATAATCAAGCTTTATTTACAGTAAATGGCCAGCACCTCAAGAATTACCATAGAGGATATATAGATCGACAAAAGGTGAATGTCGATCTTATGGATTACAAGTAATTGCAGGAGCAACACGTTAAGCTGAAGACATTAAATCAAGCGCTTTTTAGGACGCAACCCAAGTCTAGTATCATTTGATTTTAATTAGTTTTTTTTTGTTTTGTTTTCTTTTCTTTTCTCTTTATTTAATTCATTTATCTTGTCTTTTCTTTTCTCTAATGAGTAGTGTTTTTTTAGGTTGCATAGATATAATATAAAAAAATAAAAAATAAAATAAAAAGAGTCTTGCGGGCGCTACAGAGCCGAAAATAGATTGTCAACGCCATAGCGCTGGCACTTGGGCACAATTGTGCCCAGGTATGTGTAAGTGCCGCAACGCTCACACAAGAGAAGTATAATACTTCTCCCCCCTTTTTATTTTTCCATATCTTCCTCCTTTTCTCTCACACTCCACAAAAACCCTAAAACTCATTTTCTCAATCTCACGCTTCTAATTCGTCATCTCAAATCAAAATTAGCCACTCCCACACACTACACTTAGATTCAAATTCATTACCCACTTAAACTAACACCACATTAGCACACATTTCACCTAATTATTCACATTCATCACAACTCCCAACTCCTTCTCTTTATTAGCATTCAAGATACAAATTTCTATCTTTCTTAATTTTATTTCTTGTTAGTTCTCTTTATTTTATGGTTACCATGTATAATTAGTATCTTTATTGCTAGATTATGATTATTAGGACTTGTCTTCATCCAAAAAAATAATAATAATTCGTGAATGCTAGTGCAACTTGTTCAAATTTGTGAGTTGATTGAGGTTTAATGGGTTATACTTGAATTTTTTTATTAGCTACCAAGCTACATATTAGGATGTTTGTGAAAACATGTTCAAAGTGGTGTTGACTGGTGTTTAATGTTCACTTTGATATTGATTGATGATTAATGTTCAACTTGGTGAGTTGATTGTTGTTTAAATAGGTGACTTTGAGTGCAAAAGAGATTGTTATTTGAGTGAAATATGGCATACATATATGATTTAATATTGCAAAGTGCGAGTGGCATTTGCTGTCTATATTTGGAATGCTCATTATTGTTGTTCCAAGTATTTAATGGCACCCAAGAAATCAAAGAAGTCTGTTGCATCATCTTCTACAAGCTACGACACTAACAAGTTTATTTCTAAGGAAGCCGCAGACTTATATCACTCTTTCATAATCAAACACACAATCATTCCTAAAAAAAGCTTCAACATCACGGGAGGGGGCAATCCAAGAATCTCCAGAATTATTGCAGACAGAGGTTGGGGATGATTGTGCGCATAACCAAATGTCGTAGTTATCCCAATCATCCGAGAATTTTATGCTAATGGCAAAGAGCACTCTTATGAGAAGTCCAAATCAGGGGCAGAACTGTTCGCATCCACAATGAGGACATCAATAGATACTTTGGGGTACCCAATATACAACGAGATGACTATATGGAGCTCCACCAGAACCTAAATTATAAAGCCGTCATTCACTACTTGGCCACTCAAGTAGCTTTTCCCACACCTTACATGTGTAGAGAATTCAAAGCATGGCACTATTTCATAGCTGCCAAATTAATGCCAGTCCGTCATATGAGCACGGTAATAGCGAAGAGAGCTCTTCTTCTGTATGTCATTCTAACAAGGCGGACAATTGATATTGGTAACGTGATCAGAGATACAATCCTTTCGGCCTTGATCATCCAAAGCAAAGCATCTATTACCCCTCGCTGATTACAACACTTTATACTAAAATTGGAGTTGAGTGGACATCATCAGAGGAAGTATTACCCCCAGCACACATATTAGACAACAACAAAATTGCTACAATCGCTGATGGTCTAGCCCAAAACCCCGCTCCCTGGCCACTTTCGCCACAAAAACCCGTAGTACAACTGACCATGCCTCAAAGGCTGTCCAGGTTAGAGGATGCCTTCACCACACACCGGCAGTGGACTGCCTCATATGCCGCCTATCAAGACCAGATTTTTTGCATTACACTCACACACTTCGGCATGGATACATATAACTTACCAAATTTTTTGGCCTATCCAGCGCTGCCAGATGCGGATGACTTAAGGGATGATGCAGAAATTGAAAACGAAGCAGGGACTGAAAATTGAAGACGAATGGGACAACTAATGCTTTATAAAAACAGAGAAGTGTTCCAATTCTATTATTTTACTGCCACTATAAGGACATGTCTTATTATAAGTGTGGGGGCAGGGGAAGCACTTTTTAATTCGTAATACTCTTCATGCTTTGTTAGTTTATTTTTTGTTTTTATTTGTCTTCTTTAGAAGTAGTTTATTTTCTTCTAGTATCGTTTGTTTAGGGTGAAAGAGTTGTAGTCGATGATGATAAATAGAGTTGAAGAAAAGCTATAAACTCTAGACTTATCTATTATTGTGTTCATTTTATACTGTAATCAGATTAATTATATTCAGCTTATAGTTGTTCACTTTAAACATTAGTACACTCTATAGCTATTTAATGTTCAGCAGTTGTAAGGTAGAATATATTTATTCGCAACAGAGAAGGTAATCAAGGTTGTCTATTATCTAAAACTTGTTTGATTAGCTTTCAAGGAAAAATTCTAGAACATATATAGTAAGGGATATGATTATAGGTCATGTTTGGATCAACTGGACCTTTCTAGCCAACCTTGAATATTTTGTCCTTAGTCACCCTTTCTGAGCCTGATTAACTATATTCTATTTAAACCCACTTTGGAAGCCTCTAACCAATTAATACTTGTATCTGTCATAAATACCCTTCACACTATGATACATAGCATTTTGTTGTAAGGTTCATGAAGTGATTCAAAATCTTAGAAAAATAAAAATAAATAAATAAATAGACAGCTACGAAATTGTTCTCAGTCAGTTAGAAGAATTAAAGAAGTTTCAAAAAACAAAAGACCTCATAAGAAGACAACATGGAACAATAGAGTTGTTAAAAAGTTGGGTTCAAGGAAAATAAGTTTGAGGAGTAGACTGAAGAAAGAACAAAAGTGATCCTTAGACAAAAAAGGTTATGGTTATAGTGCGATTTGAATTTAAAAATTGTTCGTTTTTTCACACCCTAACCCAAGCCTCTCATTACATGCTAATCAAAGTCCTATTTGATCCCTTATGATATACTTGTTCTACATTAGTGGAGATTGCTATAAAAAACAAGCTTATGGAGAATTGTTTTGATCTTGATCTTTTTTTGATAAAAATAAGATGTTCGAAATATAATTGATGTGCTATTAACAGCTCGACACACTCACAAGTGAATGATTATAAGGTAGATATAAGCATGATGATTAGAGTGTAGAATGAGCATGAATAATTTTTTAGTTTGAAGATTTCATAAGTATAATTCACCCTTTAAGACAACTTACAAATTTTTTATCGACCCGAGCAACTCATGATTCATGAGGTGTTAAGAGGGTGTTATTATATAGTTGTTTTGGTTGTTTGTTAGTGTGTTCTTGTTTTGCTCAAGGATAAGCAAATATCTTAAGTTTGGGGGTATTTGATAATAGCATAATGACAATAGTATTTTAGCAATCTAACTTGGGTATTTTTACCTTAATCCATTAATATTTGGTTATTTATTTGTCTTTTTAATCTTAAATAGGTGCATGAAGGAAACTATGACACATAGGATCAAATGGGAGGCGATTCGGGCGAGAAACGAGCGAAATGTGATGGAAAGACGAAAGTAGAAAAACAAGTAGCTGGGTGCCGCAGCGCCCAGATCAGCGAATGAGTGCCACAACGCTCAGTACCCAGCACCGCAGCGCCCAGATCAGTGAGTGAGTGCCAACATCTGGGCAATCCTGAAGCTTGTACCCAGCGCCGTGGCGCCCGTGCGAAGGCTTAAATACTCCTCTCAACTATCCTATTTGGGTGTGGATTCAAAGCTCCTCACGCCTAGGGTTTCTTTTAGCAACAAAAATACTATTTTGAGGCAAAAATAGAAAGACTTAGCAAGGAGAAAAAAGAAAGCAACAAATATACATTCAAGCAAAGAGATCAAAGTGAATTTATTGAAAATTGAAGATTAAAGAATCAACTATTAGGCAATCAAGACAAGAATAAGAACAACAACCCAGGGCATCACTTGTGTTATTTTCTTCCTTAATTTTAAGAGATGATTTTGTTCATGATATTTTCATACTTTGCCTTTGATATTCTTATTTTGAATATAAGCTAAATACTTTTGATTTAGGGTTAGACGTTCTTGAACCTAGTATGTAATTAACTCTTTTGAACTCTTAGTTATAAACTTTTATCCCTTAATTGATTCAATCTATCTATGTCTAATGCTTTTATTATACTTGATCACTATTTTGATTGTTTAGGAACCATGATAACTTTGACAAAAGGATGCATGTGTTTAGCCTATGGTAGATTGATACGTGATCATAGAGTAATATCTATGAGTTCTATCTAGGATAGACATATACCTAGGTGGCACGTATGGTTTGATTAGACTTATTCTTAATGAGTTGCACCTTATTCGAATTACCATAGACATATAGGTAATTGTTAGGGTGTGATATTATCATTCGACTGTCGACATAAGCTTATGATGAAATCAGTGTTCAACCGATCAATTGATAATAAGGGAATAACTAAGGGGTTAATGGAGTCAATGAACTACTAGGGGATACGTCAATACCTTAAATTACTTATCAAATTATTGAATTCTATCTCCTAGTACTTGCGATATCTTAATTAGGTTTAATTTGATAGCAGTAGTTTAGTTAGTTAAACTCTATCTCCGAGGCTAGTCTGGATAAAGGTAAAATAGAGTAATTTTAGTAATCAATTGAAGAAATAGAAACAATAGTCTCTGTAGGATTGATAATTTGGACTTAGTCCTATATTACTTGGTACGAAAAGCGTGCACTTGTGCTAGATTATTAAATCAGACATCAGTATGCTTTCTCAACTATAAATGGTGTTCAGTCTAGTATTTGTGACCAATTATTAATGCTAATAGTTTTATGATCAAGCTGAATATTATTTAGATGTTGAAAGAGACTGTTCAATTTAGTGGAGCTCCCATGATAATCCTAACATGCATAATATAAGTTTTATAAAAATATGTGACACTTTCAAGTATAATGGAATCTTCGACAATGCCATCGATTGAGACTATTCCCTTTTTTCTTAAAGGACAGAGCTAAAGGTTGATTGATGTCATTGCCATTAGAATCCATATCAACGTGGAAGGATTTAGCACATAAATTCTTAGCAAAGTTTTTCCCATCAGCAAATATAGCAAAGTGAGGAATAACGTCACCTCATTTAGTCAAATTGATGAAAAGTCGTGGTATAAGGCATGGGAGCCCTTCAAGGACATGTTGAGGAAGTGTCCTCACCATAGAGTTCCTAAATGGATATTGGTCTAAATATTTTACAATGGATTAGTAGGCCATTTAAGGACCATTGTATATGCCGCTACTAAAAGAGCTTTGATGAATAAGTTTACAGATGAGGCTTATAATTTACTAGAGGAAATGACATATAATTATTATCAATGGCTAACAGCGAGGGTTACACCAAGAAGAGTCACCGGTGTGTATGAGATTTACATATTCAATGCATTGGCAGTATAAATCAATATATTATCTAAAAAGATAGAGCATTAAACATGATTAAACCTTGACAAGTAACTTGTGATTTTTTTTGTGATAACCACATAAATGGGCGGTGCATGGAGTCAGCTAGTTATGTAGTCAATTTTAATAGATAGCAACCTAACTCACAATCTGACTTCTATAATTCAGGGTTGAGAGATCATCCAAACTTCTCGTGGTGTAACAATCAAGAGGAACCATCTAGACCAATAAATTTCCCAAGATTTCAGCCAATGCAAGATAAGAAACATGTATTGGAAGACATGTAAATGCAATATATGAAGTCCAATAATGCAATCCTAGAGAATCATTCAGCATTATTAAAGAATTTAGAGGTACAAATGGGACAACTTGCTACTGCCATAAACAAGCAACCTCAAAGTACTCTACCAGCGATACTGAGACAAATCCAAGAGGAAATGTGAAGCAATGCCAAGCCATTAACTTACGAAGTGGTAAAATCTTATATGACAACACATCACCAACACTACTTCTAAAGATGAAGAAAAAGAGACGGTTGAACAACAAGAGGATGTATAGTTATTTAGACCGCCTATTCCTTTTCCTTAAAGGTTACAAAGGTGCAATGCAAGTGCAGAAACTGAAAAATTTAGCAAGGTAATCCTGAAAGTGTAGAAAAGAAAGATAGGCAGTATACAAGTGTAGAAAATGCTATAGGAAATGTACAGAAATATCATTTACAGTCATTGACACCTCCTCCACCATTCCCATAGATGCTACAAAATAAGCAATTAGCTAAGCCATTCTCTGAAATTCTTGATGTTTTTAAGAAATTACATATTAATCTCTTTTTTACAGATGCGCTCGAACAAATGCCTAACTACGTTAAATTCATGAAGAGTATCCTTTTTAAGAAGAAGAAACTATAAGATTATGAGACTGTGGCATTGATAAAGGAGTGTGACATTATTCTTCAAAAGAAGTTACCTCTTAAGCTCAAAGATACTGAGAGATTTACCATACCATACTCCATTGGTAATCATAACCTTGGTAAAGCTCTATATAATCTAGGAGCGAGTATCAATCTCATGCCTATCTCCGTCTACAATAAGTTAGATTTAAGAGAAGCAAACTTGGTCAATATCACACTTCAACCTACTGATCGCTCTCTCACCTACCCAAAGGGAATTATTGAGGACGTGCTTGTAAAGGTGGATAAATTCATCTTCCTTGCTAATTTCATTATTCTAGACATAGAAGAAGACAAAGAGATCTCCATCATCCTTAGAAGACCCTTCCTAGCCGCGAAACATACAGTTATTGATGTTCAAAAAGGGAAAATAACCATAAGGGTATAAGATTATGCTGCAACATTCAAAGTCTTCAAAGAGAACAAGTTGCCATTGAAGAGTGAAGACTGTGGTAGTATTAATACGATGCACCTAAATGCCAAATAGCTCAAAGACATAGAGATGTTGAATCCTCATATAAAAAAGAAGACGTTAAGGCATAAGAAGAGAAAAAAGAGAAAGAAGAAGTAGCAGTGCGATGAGAGGATAGAAGAGAAGGGCACAAGAGAACTATTTCACCGGTCTAAGATTTAAGTCTTTCTAGATAAGCACAAAAAAGAAGAACAAATTGTTGCCTAATATCTAATAAAGAAGATTTGGAAGCCACAAGAAAGGAATCCTAACAAGATCATATATAAAGATGCTTTCACCATTGACTTTGATCATCCATAAGAGTAGAAAGAACTTCACCAAGCTAACAACGCTAAATCAAGTGCTTCTTGGGAGGCAACCCAAGTAATTTTTATTTTTATTTTTGTTTAGTTTCAGTTTTAGTTATGTTAGTTTCTTTTCTTTGTAAGAATAAATACAGCAAGTCTAACATTCAAGGAAAAAGCACGAGCAATTGCAAGTGTTGGAAGTAAATAAAACCGCAATCACATTCATTAGAACACATTGCTGCACTGCTTCAACTTCAGTTACTAAAGGAGTTTCTCTTACTTTTAAATTTATTTTTAAACATTGAGGATAATGTCTAATTTAAGTTTGGGGGTGGGAAACACATAACCTGTGTTTATTTTTGTTTCATGATTTGAGTAGTTGTCTTGTGGGGTCATTTTTTTTATTTAGTTGTTAAGTTCTGATTTAGATAATGATCATTAGTCTATGATAAGAATTATAATATTGGTTGAATTTATTTTTACAAAAAAATAATAAATGCTTGTGGTACTTCTTATATTATGAATCTTGAACTGATTTCAACTCTATTTTTTATCACTTACACTGAGCACATTGAAATAAGCATGTATCAGTTGAATTTTTTGCTTAGAAATACTTTATGCTTAAGTAGTATACTACAGTCTCGAAGACCAATACTCTAGAATTTGCTTGATTACTACTTGAGACGAATTCCTTGGAAACACATGAATAGAAAAATGACATTATGCTATTTTTAGACCGATTAAACCTTTTTTAACTATATATATACATATACTAGTCACCTCATTTGAGTTTAAATACTCTTTTTTTTTTATTTAACCACATTACAAGCTGTAAGACTTTTTACTTTTTTATCCTAAAATCTACCAATAGTGCCATACACCTTGAGTTTACTTAGAAATATTCTTAAAGAAAAAATGTTGTATGTATGAAAAGGGTAATGCAATAAAAAATAATAAGTTTTGAAGATGCATATCAATCTAAGTTTGAGGGTACATATATAAGATAATTAAAAAAAGAGATGAAAAAATTTTAGAAAAATGCTTAAATGCATAAATATCCCTACTTAAGAATTTTATTAAAAGAAATATGAAAATATTATAAGTTCAGGGGAGGAGATAAATCAAAGAGAAAAGACCAAGAAGTTCTAAATAAAGTTAAGAATTCATGGTATGAGTTGTACTTCATATTTATATATCTTTATATTCCACCTTGACCCTAACCTTACGTTACAAGCTAAGTAAAGTCCTAAATAAATCCCTATACATATGTATTTCTATATTAGTAGAGAGTTGTATGAACAACAAGCTTATGATAGTGTTATTAATTAAAATATACTGAGACATCATCTTTATGTGCTATCTTAAGTATTGAGTAAATCTAAGTTTTATTTGACTAATTACTTGCTTATTACACATATGTACAAAGTCATCATTTATAGGGTAGAATATGTTAAGGTCGGTGCTTACGTACCATCCTTGAATGTACATATATTTGTGTATTTATACAAGTGTACATTTCCATTAAATCGCTAATACCTATTAATATGGTACTATGCAATGTAACGTTATAGACATTGTACAATCTGAAGGAGTTCAGATCAGATCTAAAAGAGTTTAGAAAAGAGGTCATAATTAGCCACGCTGAGAGTAATAAATGCTAAATATTAGCACAGTTAAGTGTTTACTGGTTATAATACTCAACGAAGATCTAAGAGTTAGAGCCTAGTCTGTAATGGGATATAGACCTAGGAATATAATAGTAACTGCATAGTTGCAAGAGTTGCAATGGGGTGTCAGGAAATGCTAGTTGTGCAAGTCTGTTCTCAAATAATTATTTCTGATCTATTTCTGTCAATGCGTGTCTATCGGTGGATACCTTTAATATAGATCGGCATATGTCATACCTACAGGGTGTAGATGGTCATTCCTAGCTAACTGTGAGCTTGGAGCTCGTATTGCCATATGAGTGTCCAGTTAAGATTAAATATAAGACAGACTCACGAAGGCCTCCGATAGACACCCTATGTAAGCCGTCAACGAAGAGTCCTCTCGAGTTGAGTAGTATACGTAGTTATTTAACCTGAGTGCCACGGTAGACTTATAAGTGATCTACCATACTTTGGTTCCACGCATATCACAGACCTTTCATGGTATGACTGCTAGGTGTTGCTGGGTATAGTCTGATACTTATAGAGTCTGGTGTGTACAAATATGGGATCCGTCAGTTTACATAGGGAATTAGATATCCAGATGTTTTGAGACTGTATCTCAGAAAGTCTTGTGACCACAAGCATTAATCCTATAAAAGAGTTTCCGCCAAGGTGGAACAATATGGCAAAAACGTTTGTACATATTGTTCAATGAGATACAAGTTTGGAGATAGGACATGAATGTGCACAAGGAGATTTGACGGTGATAATCTATATCCCCAGCACATCCAAGATATCATAGCGGAAGGACTATACGTATGCGTTGTAACCTCAACTTGCATGGTTCAATGTGTTGATTTGTATCCGTGACGTGTGTGTGGGGCAATATTCACGGACTCATGGAATAGTTTCATTTGACGAATTGGGCGTAGACCTAGGGAGTCCCACAATATAGAGCGTACTCGTTATGCACTGGGGCAGCATGCCAGATTAAATTGTTTAATCCAACAATATCTAGCACTACTATGGGAATGCGTGTGTGTCTGTATTTAAGTGTTAAAACAACAATTAGTCAATAATTATTATTTATTAATTGTATAATGACACGTGGTGCATTATGGACCCTCGGTTGAGTTTACCCAAACGTGAAATCTAGTGGGACTCATTAGGGGTAAATTTGGTAACTATTCATGATGAGCAAAATGGTCATTTTACACTTTAATTATTTAATTGCTAAATAATTAAAATATCTCATTATGATATTATATTATATTATATATATAATATTATTTTATTTTTGGTGCCTAATAGTTGACACCAATTTATGTTATTATATTTTATTATTTTATTTGTGTGAGATATAAAAGGTGTGAAACATTGTGTGTGTTTTTGGTGTTGAACGAAATGGAGAAGAAGAAAGAGAGGAAATAGAGCCAAGAGAAGAAAAGAAGAAGAAAAAAAAAGGAAAAAAAGATTTTTCTCTGTGGTTCAGAAAGTAGCAATTATAAATTGCTTCATATTTTCATTTCCTATCCTTTTAGAGAAAAGGAAGAAAACACATCATTGGCCATTTTGGGGTTAAGAGTTAATCCCGTATTGATATATAGAGCTGTTGTTCTAACTCACTAAGCCCATCGAGTTGGTGACTAGAACTGCCTACAAGTTGGTCTCTATGCGGACTCCAAGAAAATACGTGTATAATTTTACAAGTTCAGGTGATTTCTCAACCCTTGCAATATATTAATGTGATTAATATATTTTATTTATTGTGTTTATTACATGTTTTAATGCTTCCGCCTTGTTAAATTCGTATTTGATACGTATTTTAAGCAATAGATACAATTGCACATGTATACACTCATGTGTATTAGATCCCCGACAGAATGAAGGCCTTGATGAATGTTATGATGATTTATTGAAAGTTGTCTATTACGTTTTAAAAAGACTTGCACTATTTAACAGTCTTTGAGACAATGATATTGAGAGTCTAATCAACTGAGACTTGTTTAGTTTATTTTTATTTAAAGTCAATAGTAATTGTGAGTTTTTTATTTCTATTTTGCTCGAGGACAGTGTTATTATTGAAATATGCTGAGACATCGTCTTTATTTGCTATCTTAAGTATTGAGTAAATTAAAGTTTCATTTAACTAATTGCTTATTGCACATATGCACAAAGTGATCATTTATATGGTAAAATGAAGGACTTGATGAATGGTATGATGATTTATTGAAAGTTCTCTATTACGTTCTAAAAAGACTTGCGCTATTTAACAGTCTTTGAGACAAGGATATTGAGAATCTAATCAACTAAGGCTTGTTTTGTTTATTTTTATTTATTGTCAATAATAATTGTGAGTTTTTTATTTTTGTTTTGCTCGAGGACAAGCAAACTCTTAAGTTTTGGGGTATTTGATAGGGTTATAATTAGATAGTATATTTATTACCCCGAACTGAGATTAGTGAGAAAACTTATTCTTTTTGTCCTAATTCAAGTAGGATTCAAAGACCCTTGTCACCATGATTTTAAAACACATATAAAAAGCATACTTTTCATAGAGAAAGAGGCAGAGAAGTAGAGTGGCAAAAACTTAGATAAAGAATTCAAAACACAAAATCAAATATCAAAGCCAAGAAATCAAGATTCAAGCTTCAAATCAAGACTGAGAGAGAAGCAACTCAAGGTGTCTTCTTGATTAGTTTTTCTTCTCTTTTTCTTGTTATAATGTTCTTATTCATGGATTGGTTTGATACTTTTGGTTTTGTGATGAGTTAAACTTGTTATTCTTGGGTTAAACTATGTGAACCTAGTATGTAGTTGAATTTTGTTGATACTTAGTTTATGAAGTTAATTATTATAATTTATTCATTTTATCTTGATCTTAATGCTTTCATTATATCTGGCCAATATTTTGAATGATTGAGGAACTATCATGAACTTAAAAAATGATTTATGTGTTTAGCATTGAATAGTTTGATATATGATTATATGGTAACAACTATGAGTTCCATATAGGATAGACATATACCTAGATGGCATGTATGGCATAATTTAGACTCTATCTTAATGAATTATATTCTAATTTGATTGTTATAGACATATAGGTGATTGTTAGAATGCGTAATATAATTACTTGACCATCGAAATAGACTTATAATGAGATTTGTGTTTAAACCAGTAATTTATATTAAGTGATTAACTAAGATATTAATGAGTCCAATAAAATATTAAAAAATACGTCTATACCCTAAATTATTATCTTTTGATAAATTTATCTCTTGTTTGTTGCTGTTCAGGTGATTTAATTGATAGAATTAGGATTAGTTAAATAATTTTTAATTTTTAACTTTTTTGAATAAAAGTTAAGTAGTTATAATTTAAGTATTTGATTAAAAGAATTAGATCACATAGTCCTTGCGAAATCGATACTTGAACTTAAAATCTTATATTACTTGATACGATAGTGTGCACTTGTACTTAACTACTATAGCATCAACCACTGCCGATCAAATCTTTCTACACCATTCATCACCTTTAATTGCTCAAATTACATAAAGACTGACATATACTATTGGGATTTGTGCTTATGTGCCATCCCTTTATGTATGAATATTTGTTTAATATTTATGCTAGTATTATTATTTCATTAAATCGCTAATTATATTGTAATATCCAATCCCTATTAGTAGTATTGGCGCCTTGATTTCGGTATAGAGTAATGAAGACACTGTAGGGTTATCCGATTTTAACCCTATTAGAAATATTTTCTTTATGGTGCGCATGAGAGATATTAGACTTAATTTGATAATTTCACACTTGATCGGAGCATCGGATGACCCTAGAATATTTTTGAGAATTTTTCTCTATTGGCTTGGAAAAGAAAATTCTAATTTACTACATGAATTCTCATTTAAAGGTTATGTATGGAACAAGCCTTTGTTAAGAAGCATAATACATATATTAGAGAATTGACCAATTAGAAGAAATCTCATGGATTGTCAAGTTAAAAACTCTAGTTAGTTCTTTAATTTATTCTAACTTGATAGTTACAAATGAACCAATTACATACTTAGTTTCCAACTAATGACAAATTAGTAATTTAGAGTAAGTTAAGGGGTAAAATGGTCAATTGATGGATAACTATATATATATTAGAAGTGTGTAGATTTTTCAAGAGAACAAAAAGCAAACACTTAAAGCAAAAAGAGAGCAAATTCAAGCTACAAGAGTGGTGCTACTACAGTGACCTTTCAAGTTTTTTTCCATGATTTTTCATGCTTAATCAAGCCAAAATAAGGTTACATACAAATTCTTAAGCTCAATTGAAGCCTCTATTAGTGAAAATTCAAGAAAAATAGATAAGAAAAGCATTGTTTTATGAGATTGATAAGTAAACTTTAAGGATTGCTTAAATTGATGTTCTTGTATGTATTCTTGATTTAGATTGAGTTGAATTCTATTGTGGAGCTTGAAAGAGTCATCAATTTGAAGAAATTGGCAAGGTAAGAATTAGGGTTTTTGGTGATTTGAATGTAGAGACTTCAATTGGTTGTAATTAGGGCATTAGAATGAAATTGGCTTGATTTTGATGTAATTGAAACAAGAAATTGAGAAAAGAAATGTGTTGGAACATAGGGTGAAATTCTGCCACTTTAGGGAAGTTAGGGATTGTGTGGTGTTTTGATTGAGTTGTTATGTGTAAATGGTGCCTTATATATGTTGAATGTATATGGTTGATGGAAAAACCAAAAATGATGAAAATTGAACATAATTATCCATTTTGGAAAGGTGAAGGGCAATTATGTCCAACTAAGTTATAAGGCGTTTAATAATTTTTAGGGTGCTGGGTGGTGAGTTAGATTAGATTAAATGACTCCGTAAATAAAAATTAAAAAGTAGTATGCATCCGGGCTTTGTATGCCGATTAGGGCGTTTAGTAGTTAAATGAGATTCTAGTATTTTATTTGGTTCTAAATGTCATTTATGGCGTGTAGGTGAAGAAAATTGAGAGCGGTAACGGGAGCAGAAATCTGGAGCAAAATTGAGCGCAGAGCGGTTGTGAGTGAAAATCTGTCTTTTCTGTTATCTTTCGTTTATTATGTTTTCGCATAATGAAAATATATGTTTTATGATCTTTCAATGCATAAACATAATTTATGATCTTGATATATATCCATGGATATGTATTTACATGTTCGGTTTAAGAAACAGTTTTAAAATTTTTTCATTCGTTTTAAAAGCCATTAGTACCCTCAGATTATAGTGGTGGTGATTATATTGGACCTGATCTGTATATCCCGTGCACATGGACAGGTCATGAGGGTGTGTCATTAACTTTGGGAAGTCGAGATGTCGAGTTATGTGAGTCGCTCTATGTGTACGGGGTATTGTCTCGCTATATGTATGCGATGTAGGATTCCGTTGCATAGCCAGAGAGATGTCTTGAGATGTTACTGTGGGTACTGCTAATTGAGGTGCCCTGTGACCTACTCACGTGTGCGGTGCTAGTTGGTCACTACATGAGTATAGAGGTTTAGGGTTACCATTGGTATAATTTAGAAAGAAAATGGCTGAGCGAGGACTTTACTAGTTTTCGATTTACCAATAGCATTTATTCATTTATATGCATACGGCAGTTATTGTGTTATACAGATTTTGGATATTGTCTTCCAAAGATGTAAATAAAACTCACTCAGCAAGATTTCATCAGCATATGATATTAGAAATCGTTTTACAGCTTTACATCAGTTTTAGAAGCATGATTTATGCATGTACTTTAGGATTTACTATCTATGCATAGTGCTATTTTATTTAAAACCTTAATTGCACTCACTGAGCTCCTTTAGCTCACTCGTTTTATGTTTTATGTTTTCTAAACCTCCTTTCCCAAATGCAGGTCTCGGTACGCAAGCTGCTGGTTCTCCTATTGTCGAGTAGTGGGCTAAATCAGAAGATCATTTTTGTATATGTAAATGTGCTAAATAGCACAATTTCCTTTTTGCATAGTAGTTGTTAGCATGTATATTTGTATGGATGTTTTGAACTAACAAGAAGAGATTTCGATATTATAATGATCGTTTTTACTTTTTATGAGTCTGCTCATTTTGTGATTTAAATGAAACTATTGAGTTGTGTTGGATTTGGTTTTGGAAAGGACCGGAGGTCCGAATTGGTAGTATTAAGAAATAATTGAAATAGAAGTGAAATTTTTTTACAGGTTTTATATGAATTTTTTGAAAAACAAGAAAAACTCTGCCCGTTTTTCTTTTAAAAATTAAGATGTCGTTTTTATTTATATTAAAAGATTTTCTCAGTAATAGTAATAACTAAAAAGGGGTTCACCTCGCGGAATTTCTCATCTTGCCTAGTTATATTCTGAGAAACTTCTGTCGAGGTACTCAGCAGGGCCACTGGGATCTACTGTAGAGGGTCTCGGGTCAGGTCCTGTCATATATTTTATATATGGTAAGATGCTTTTAACATTTCAGATATTGTACGATCTGAAAGAGTTCAGATTTGGTCTAAATGAGTTTAGATCAGTGCTAAGAATTAGCAACGCTGAGAGTTATACATGCTAAAAGTTAGCACTGATAAGAGTTATCAGGTTATAAGAGTTAGCAATATCTAAAGAGTTAGAGCCTTGTCTGAAATGGGATAAAGACCTAAGAATATAGTAGTAATGACGTAGTTGTAAAGAGTTACAAATAGTGCTATGAAATGTCATTATGCAAATATGTTCTCAAACATTATCTTCACTGACGCTGGTCTGTCAGTGAATACCTTAATAAATATATAGATTGGTGTATGTCTATATCTGGATGGTCCAGATGGTTAATCTTAGCAAACCATGAGTTTAGTAGAAGCTCGTATAGAGATACAAGTATTCATTAAGGATTGAATATTGAACAGACTCACAAAGATCTCCAATAGACATCCCATAAAGCCGTCAATTGAGGGTCTTTCAAGTTGAGTAGTATTTATGGTCTTTTAACCTGAGTGTCACGGTGGGCTTGTGAGTGATCCACCATACTTTAGTTTCACACATATTAGAAATCTTTCATAGTCTAACCGTTGGGTGTCATTAGGTATGGTTCGATGCTTATGGAGTCCGATGTGTATAGATATGGGATCCATCAGCTCATTTGGGTGAGTATTATATCCTATTGCTCTAAATATTGTATTTCAGAAAGTCTTATGGCCATAAGCAGTAATTTTCAGAAAAAGAGTTTAACCCTAGGGATAAATAATATTACAAAAGTATTTGGGAATATTATTTATTGAAATACAATTCTAGAAATAAGCTTTCGATCAAGCATATGGACATTTGACAGTGTTGATCTATATCTCTGCTCTACCCGAATATAAATGATGGAGGGATTATATGAATATGTTATAACCTCAACTTGTATGGTCTAACGTGTTGCTTTGTAATATCCGTAACGTGTGTGTGGGGCATCATTCACGAACGTATGGAGGAGTTCCAGATGATAATTCGAGTGTGAACTTAGAGAGTCTCACAATATGAAGTGTACTTATTGTGCACTGGGGCAGCATAATAGATTGAATAGTTTCATCTTAGAAATTCTAGCAAATTGAAAACATGTTTTGAGGTTCCTCGGGTTGTGCACTTGTTTAGACTTAAATATTAAGTATATCATTTAATTAGTTGACAATAGTTATTAACTAATTAGATGTTAACAAGTGGCACAACTTTATTTCATGAATTATTTTACTATGAATTCACTCATTAACTATATTAGTAAAATCAAATAAAGTAAATATTAATTATTCAAATAGTTTTTAAATAATTAAATAAATAAAATATAATTTTATTTATTTGTTATTTTACTCCTAAATGGAAGACATACCTAATTTGATAAATATAAATTAAATTAAGTGGAGCACCATTTTGTGATTAATGGTTAATTTTATTAGACTATTAAAATGGCCACCAAAAATTGTTTTAGTAGTTGGCCACTTAATCTAATTTTAGTGGAGCACTTGTGAAGTGTTAAGAGCACTAAAATTGGTTGGGTTTCATTTGTGTTAACAAGTGTGTGAATCAATTTTCATGCAAGGGTTGGGAGGAAAAAGAAGAGTTGGTTTTGAGAGAGTTTTTCATTAAACAAAAACTTGTGAGAAAAACCAAAGGAGAAACAAAAATAAATTCTTCTTATTTTTCTTTCAAGTAATACAAACCTTATTGCTGGAGATTATACTACTGCTGTTCTAGCTTCACAATCCCAACGGATTGTTGTAAATTAGAATTGAACAAAAGTGCACTTCAAGGTGAGCTCAAAGTTGGAACAAAGAAATCCGGATTTGAAATCTTCATCAGAGGTCTTCAAATGTATGTTTTCTGTATTCTTAAGTTGTTAAGAATTTAAGTACATGTGTATATATTGATTATATATTTAATTTCGCTACGAAATTCGTATATATGATACATGTATTTAGCTTTTCAATATGTACACAATCACATGCATACACCCTAAAATACGTCAACATATACTATTGGTCAGCTTAAAAAGAATGGTTACAAAAAGTGAAATAAATTTCATAATGCAACTTTGTTAAGACAAGGTTTATACTGGTTCTTTTATAGTATAATTGCTTTTTGTCGAGAACCATGAAATTATTTATTTAAAAAGAAAAAGCATAAGACATGCCAAATATGGTACTCTTAATGGGACTCGAAAGCTAAATGGGAAGACATTTTTAAATTTAAATGTGAATTGAAAATTCTTAGAATTTTGATAATTAATTTGTTTTTCCATCTAATAGAACAATAGGCTACCAATACATTTAGAAGCCATTAGAAGTAAACTTTTTTATAACATCTTATAGAAAACCTTGGGTAGTGGCTAAGTAACATTCAAGCTTAGGGGCCACGGTTGCCTTAAACTTTTGAAAGAAAAAATGCATATTTGACCTTCAAATACAACAGTGTTAACTTCATCCCCAGGTCCCCAATATTATTTTATATTTTTTGCCTTCTCCCTGTACCTTCCCACGTAAACTTATCTAGCTCCATGATTGCTAGAGCATCTTATAAGGCAGATTAAAATTAAATTTTTGTTGTGAATAATAAGATGAAAAAGTAAAAATTTTGAACTAAAATACAAAGTGTAAATATAAATAAACACTTTTGCAAATATGCTAATATTTGTACTTATTTCTCACTTGTACATAAATGAAAGCACTCATCTATATTTATAGAGTGAGGGAATGAGAAAAAAATGAAATCTTTACAATGTAGAATTTTGGTGAAGGACATTGTTTATAGTACTATTCACTAATACGGTATTGTTCATTTATACGATATTATTCATTTATAAGACATTGTTCACTTGTATGATACTATTCACTATTATATTTATAACATTCTCCCTTGGACTCTACCATAATCTCAACTTTCCCTTTAGGCTACACCATTTTTAATTGTATTTTACATTGCCAAAGAAAAACCTAGCAAGATAAAAAACCAAAGCAAAATAAATACAACTCTATTTTGTATAACGGTGTCAAACGTGTTTAATACTGCCTCATTAAAAACTTTGCCAGTAAAATTCAGTGGGATAAAACCTGGTCGAAGGGAAAAAGAGTGCAGTAACGTTTGTAACTAACACTTTTCTTTTTTTGAGAGAATATGCTCCCCCTGATAAAATGCTCCCTCTCAAAGTAATATCCTATCAGTTTGCCAACTTGTTGAACCGACGCATACCAATCTTGTAAACCAGTTTCTCAAAAGTTGAAGTTGGTAGAGATTTAGTGAACAAATCTGCAAAGTTGTCAATAGAATGTATTTGTTTCACATCAATCTTCTTGTTTTGTTACAGTTCATGGGTGTAGAAGAATTTTAGAGAAATATATTTAGTTCTATCTCCTTTGATATATCTGCCTCTAACTTGAGCAATACAAACTGCATTATCTTCATATATTGTTATTGGAATATCGATTGCAGAAGGTAGGCTACATGTACTTTGAATGTGATGAATAACAGATCGTAGCCATATACATTCCCTACTTGTTTCGTAGAGTGCAAGAATCTCAAAGTGATTTGATGAGGTGGTAACAAAAGTTTGCTTGGTAGATTGCCATGAGATACCTGTATTGTTGTAGGTAAAAATATAACCTGTTTGTGAGCGAGCTTTATGGGGATCAGATCAGTACTCAGCATCTGCATGTCCAACTAGACCTGAATTTTTTGTTAGTTCATTAGAATACAATAGTCCCAAATTTGTTGTTCCACATAGATAACGAAATATATGTTTGACACCATTTTAATGACGTCGAGTTGGTATAGAAAGCTATTGCCAATAAATTTATTGCAAAAGCTATGTCCGGTCTAGTACATTGGGCTAAATACAATAAAGTACCAATTGCATTTAGATATGGTACTTCTGGACCAATCATTTTCTCATCATCTTCTTTGGGACGGAATGGATCCTTTTTATGTTTAAGAGACCAAACAACCATAGGGGTGTTGGGTTATGTGGTTGGGCGAATTTACTTAGGGTTCTTGCATGTGGGTTGTGTTCATCATACAAACAATATACATATCTCATACATACATGTGCACAGCGGAAGATTACATATAATGAACACAGAAAATAACATTTGATTAATCTGAAATTCGAGATTGAGAAATATCACCAATGAAGCCTTTGGATTAATTTTCTTTGAAGTCCACCATGAAATGAATCTTTGATCAATTCTAGCAATCAACAAGGGTGGGTTTGATTGTCTAGAATGGCAGCATCTTAATCCAGCATATGTGTTTAACTCTTAAACATTTTTCAAAGTTAAACCATTTAACTTAATTAAATTTGTTTTTCCTTTTATTCAACTCTTGAATAAATAAAACAAATCTTGTTTTTAGTTATTACATTTAGTAACCATTAATTCAACTTGTTTTGTTGTTCTAACACTTAAAACACAAAACAAACAATTTCAATTTCTCAAATTGAATTGGCTCCCAAAATGCAAAACCTAAAAAACTAAAATCAATTTTGAATTTCAATTTCATTTCACTTTATATACAAATGAATTAATTCCAAACTAATTTGAATTTCATTTGCATTTCATTTGGCTTAACCTAACCTTAGTTAACATTTAACCTTAGTTAGATTATTTTAACTTAACCTTTAAGTTAATAAATATTTAATTAATTTAACCATAGTTAACTAACTTAACCATGGTTAGGTTAACCTTTACTTAACCTTTAAGTAAGGTTAACTTAACTTAACCACTTGGTTAACTTTTAACCTTAGTTATGTTAAATTAATTTATTTAACAATTAAATAAATAAATATTTATTTTAATTATTTAACAATTAAATAATCATAAAGTGAAATTACTATTATATCCTTACTCGGTTACCAAGTTAACCTAAAGTGGGTCCCACCAATTTAACCACATACTTTAGTTAACGTAACCTTAGTAATTGCTGAATTATACTGTTTTGAACAATTCAATACGGTACACTGCCCAAGTGCTCAAAGAGTACATTTCATATTGGGACTCTCTAGGTCTACACCCGATTTGTCAAATGGAACTGTTCCATTAATCCGTAATCGATGCCCCACGCACACGTTACGAATATTACAAATCAGCGTGTCAGACCATACAAGTTGAGGTCATAACGTATACGTATAATCCTTCCATCATTTATATCCTGGATGTGCAGGGATATAGATCAGCACCGTCAAATCCCTATTTGCTCATCCATAATCTTATCTCCAGATTCGTATCTCTATAAACAATATACGCAAACATTTTTGCTATATTGTTTAACCCTGCGGGAAACTCTTTTCCCGGGTTTATGCTTGTGGCCACAAGACTTTATGAAATACAATCTCGGAGCATCGGATATACAACTTACCTACGTAAGCTGATGGATCCCGTATCTACGCACACCGGACTCCATGAGCATCGGACCATACCCAGCGACACATAGCGGTCAGACCATGAAAGGTCTCTGACATATGTGGAACCAAAGCATGATGGATCACTCACAAGACCACCGTGGCGCTCAGGTCAAAGGACCACGAATACTACTCAACTCGAGAGGACCTTCCTTTGACGGTGTCATAGGATATCTATTGGGGTCCTCATAAGTCTGTTCAGTATCCAGTCCTGACTGGATACCCGCATGCCTATACAAGCTCTAAGCTCATGGTCAGCTAAGAACAACCATCTGAACCAGTCAGATATAGACATACACTAATCTATATATAGTGAATCACCGATAGACCCGCATTAGTGATTATAGATCAGGAACATTATCTTTGAGACATACTTACATAATGATATTTCTTAACACCTATTGCAACTCTTTGCAACTATATCATTACAAGTATACTCTCAGGTCTTTGTCCCATTATAGACAAGGTTCTAACTCTTTAGACCTCGCTGACTCTTATAACCTGCTAACTCTTAACAGTGCTAACTTTTAGCATTTATAACTCTCAGCTTTGCTAACTATTAGTTCTGATCTAAACTCCTTTAGACCAGATCTGAACTCTTTCAGATCAAACAATGTCTGTAATGTTACAAGCATTATACCATATTAATATGATATTAACAATCTTTATTCGAAATGTTTATTGTATAAATATTAACAATTAATATTCATACAATATTGGAATGGCACGTGAGCACCAGCTCCAACAAGGGGTACTTAATGGATAGGCTTTATCTATGTTGAATCTTTTCAATATAGGTAGATTGATGGATAAATATTCCATTTGATTTATACTCGATCTGCAAGCCGAGACAATATTTGGTCTTCCCTGTCTTTTATTTAAAATTCCTTCTTTAAGTATTCCGCAGTTTTCAAGAGCTCTTCAGGAGTCCCGATCAAATTCATGTCATCCACATATACAACTATAATAGCAAATCTAATGTTTGACTTCTTTATGAATACACATGGACATATTGGGTTGTTAATATAACCTTTTTTATCAAATATTCATTTAGACGGTTATACCACATGCGCCTAGATTGTTTTAATCCATACAAAGATTTCTGTAACTTGATTGAGTACAAATTTCGATTACATGCTTCAGGCATTTAAATACTTCAGGAATTTTCATATAAATATCTATGTCAAGTGATCCATATAGATATGCCAAGATGTATACCAAGATTTTCTGACACTGCCAAACTTATCAGAAATCTAAATGTAATTGTGTCCATCACGGGGGAATAAGTTTCATCATAATCAATACTAGGTCTCTGTAAGAAACCTTGAGCAATAAGTCTTGCTTTGTATCTGATGATTTCATTGTTTTCATTACGTTTCTGTCCAAAAATCCATTTATGTCCTACGGGTTTGACATCTTCAGGTGTCCGGACTACAAGTCCAAATACTTCTCATTTAATTAGTGAAGTCAATTCTGTTTGTATTACTTCGTTCCATTGAAACCAATCATGCATTTCTCTACATTCATCAATAGATTGAGGCTCAAAATCATCATTTATAATTTCAGTAGCTACTACAAATGAGAACACATTATCAATGATTGTTTTATCTCGTTGCCACATTTCTCCTGTATAAGTATAATTTATACTATTTTCTTTATTTTGAAACTCTTGTATCTCTTTTGGGACTAATATTTCTTTTAAAACTTTTGTCTCTTCAGAGACATGTGTCACCTCAGGGACTTGTGTCTCTTCAGGGACTATTAATTCTTCTGTTGTTTTAGAGAATGTGGATTCATTTGCTCGAGCATTATTTTCAATAGGATCATGTGTTTTTCTTTTTCTTTTTCGCGGAACAGTATCCTTTGAACCAATTGGTCTACCACGCTTCTGGTGTGCTGCAGATGATTCATTTGCTGCTATTTGATTAGATTGTTCTATAGGAACAATCACCCAGGCTGGTGTATTAGCAGCTGGTATATATAATTTGGTTACTTTTGATGCATCTGTAAATGCGTCTGGTAATTCATTTACTATTCTTTGAAGATGAACAATTTTTTACACCTCATTTTCACATTGAGTTGTGCGAGGGTCTAAATGAGACATAGTGGTCATTTTCCAAGAAAGTTCATGCCTTACTTCATGAGGCAAATTTCTTTCCCCTAATAATGGGAATATTGTCTCATCAAAATGGCAATCGATAAATCGTGCGATAAACAGATCACCTATCAAGGGTTTAAGATATCTTATAATTGATGGTGAGTCAAAACTAATATAAATCCCCAGCCGACATTGAGGTCTCATCTTAGTGCGTTGAGAATGTGCTATAGGTACATATACAGCACAACCAAATGTATGCAAATGGGATATATTAGGTTGATGACCATGTACAAATTGTAATGGAGAATATTGATGATAAGCAGTGGGTCTAAAATGAATTAATGTTGCAGCATGCAATATAGCATGTCCCCATGCAGAAGTTGGTAATTATGCGCACATCAATAAAGTACGTGTAATTACCTGAAGTCTTTTAATTAAGGATTCTGTCAATCCATTTTGTGTATGAACATGTGGTACAGGATGTTCTACTTTAATTTCTACTAATGTACAGTAATCATTAAATGTTTTGCATGTAAACTCACTAGCATTATTTAAACGTATTGTCTTAATAGGGTATTCTGAAAATTATGCCCTTAATTTAATAATCTGTGCTATTAATTTTGCTAATGCAACATTTCATGTAGATAATAAACACACATGTGACCATCGTACAGATGCATCAATTAAAACCATAAAATACTAAAAAGATCCACTTAGTGAATGAATTGGTCCACATATATCTCCTTGGACCCTTTAAGAATGATAGAGATTCTAGATTAATCTTAGAAATGGATAGTCTGGCTATGAGTTTGCTTTGTGAGCAAGCAGTACAAATATTTTCATTGGATAATAGAATCTTCAGGTTCTTTAATGGATGTCCATGAGAATTTTCAACTATCCTACGCATCATTGTTGATCTTAGATGACCAAGACAGTCATGTCATAGTTTCAAAATTTTTAGATCACTGAACTTCTCGTTCATTATTGCGTAGCTTTCAGTTGAATTTATAACTGTATAATACAAACTCGATGATGAAGCATAAAGCTTTTCAAGTATGCATTTCTTGTTTGAGACATTAGAAGTAATGTAGAGATATTCTACATTATTTGCATTTAAGGTCTCAATGTAATATCCATTTCGGCGGATATCTTTAAAGCTCAGCAGATTTCTTCTGAATCTACCAGTATATAAAGCCTCATTTATATATAATTTTATTCTATTTTCTAACAAGATTGTTGCTCTTCTAGAGCCTTCAATCAGATCTGCAGAACCTGATATAGTATTAACTTTCCCTTCAATTATTGTTAGTTTTGAAACATATTTTTTATCTTTTAAGATAGTGTGTGTAGTTGCACTATCAGCCAAACAGACATCCCCATCTTTTCTCTCTATAGTGGACAGTTCATTTTTGGAAGTTGTATCCTTTAATAAAATATTAACATTAGAAAATAAAATAAAATTTCCAAAAAACATGAAGATAAACCAACACAATAAATATTAAAAACAAGAAAAGATACAACTTACTGACATAAAATTAAAGTACAAATATGACATAATAGAGCTTTAAATAATTAATGCCCTATTTTCAATTTTCAAATAAATCATAGACTTTTAGATGAGTATGATCTGTAGAATTTGATTCATCAATAAAATTTCTCTATATTCTTCCGTTTTCCTTTGACAAATGTCTCATGAAGGTCAATTTGATTTTTTGGTGCACGACATGTACATGACCAATGCTCTTTTTTACTACATCGATAACATACATTTTCATGATACTTAGGACGTTTGGTTTTCATATCATTTTCTCTGTTTTGGTGCTTCTGTCCTCCTTTAATATAACTCTGTCTTTGGTATTTATAACCACCCTGAGGGTAATAACCATGCCCTCTTCCTTTTCCACGACCACGTCTAGTATTATTATAAAAATTTGCATTCACTTCAGGGAATGGTTGAGAACCTATTGGTCGTGATTCATGATTTTTCAATAACAGTTCATTATTTTGTTCAGCAACCAGAAGACATGAGATTAAATCTGAATATTTTGTATACCATCGTTCACGGTACTGTTACTGTAGAACCATATTAAAAGCATGAAAGGCTGAGAATGTTTTTTCCAACATATCATGCTCTGTCACTTTCTCCCCACATAATTTCATCTGTAAGATAATTCTGAATAAGGCAGAATTATATTCAACAACAATTCTGTAATCCTACAATCGCAGGTTCATCCATTCATATTTTGCTTTTGAAAGGAACACATCCTTTTGATGGCCAAATCTTTCTTAAATTTTTTCAGAGGATCTGCAGATCCTCTATGGTCAAATATTGATCTTTTAAGCTCTCATATATATGATGACGAAAAAAAAATCATTGCTTTCGCCTTGTCCTGCAGGAATGTACCTTTTTCTTTTTTAATAGTTTTTTCCAAGCCACTGGCTTAGAGGTGCATTTTAGCATCCAACACCCATAATAGGTAGTTTTTTTCAAAGACGTCAAGTGCAGGGATTTACAAGTTTGTCAAAGACATTTTATTCAGATGGCCTTTAGATATGAAAGGATAAAATTAAAATTAGTACATAAAATATTAACCTTATGCAGAATATCAAAAATAATATTTAAGAGGCGTAACCTTTTATATGTCACATTATAAAATATAAATATTAAAAGTAAAGTTCATGAAGCATTGCCAACAGAATAATAAAAATTAAGAGGCTTGACATAGATGAAGCAATAACAATTAGGAGGCATAGTCTTCCATTCAATTAAATAATAACAATAATATAAAGTATAGAATTAGTACAATAACTTATTTCAAAACTTGAATTATGATTAGAATGAGTTAAAATAGTAAAGGAGTTGAACCGAAGATCCTCAATTTATTTTATGGACTATTTAGAATATATTCGGTCTTTTATAAAAAATTCGTTATTTAACAATTTTAAGGTAGTAAAAATTTAAAGTAAATTATTACAATTATTTTAGAGGACATACCCTCTCAAATTATGCAAAAAGTAAATAATATAAATTAAATTACATAACTTGAGTGTTTAATTTACAACCAAGACGGCAGAGCCGACTGACCGATTATCTTATAAAATATTTAAAATTTAAATGAAAGAAAGTAAAAAATTCTTACTTATAATTATCGCGAATCATGCTGTAACTACAACGAATAGTGTTGATAACGTATTGTAAATAATAAAATAAAGAAGTAAAAAATTTAAACTAAAATACAAAATATAAATATAAATAAATATTTTTACAAATATTTTAATATTTATATTTATTTCCCACTTGTATATAAATAAAAACATTCACCTATATTTATAAAGTAAAAAAATAAAAAATAAATGAAATCTGCATAACATGAAATTTTAATAAAAAAATACTATTTACTAATATAATACTGTTTATCTATGCAATACTATTTATTTATATATTACTGTTCACTTATACAATACTGTTTAATATTATATTTATAACAATTTTTTTATTTTTTCTACCCATTTACATTTCATTGGCCTCTCCAATAATGTGGATGAAATCAGATGGACTCAGGTGCCTACCTTGAAGTAGTGAAAGCTGTTCTCATGGAGCCAGATAGAATAGGAATATTTTTGTAAACAAGAAATCAAGGGAAAAATTAACTAAAAAAGAAAACACTAATATTTTCAATCATCTAGATGCAGAAGTGGCAGCAGTGAATATTACCCAAAGAGAAAACATGCCCATTTCTAACTTAATATCATAATCACACAGTTTTTCCCATTGCCTAATCCCACACTTTGGATTTACCATGTTTTACAATACTTGAGTCCCTCGTCATTTGCTAGCCTAAGAGAACTCTCTACATCCTCTGTCATTGAAAAAGTTCTTTTGATGCGAGTGCTGATGAGATCAGTTCCCAGCAGGAGCATCATTCCGGGGCGGTTCTAGTAGTGGAGGCAGGAGAAGACTGAGCCTAGTTTTGCACCTCTCAATCCTCTTTCCCCGTTCATCCCTCAACCTACAGGCAAAACAAAATACAATAGTCTACCTTGGCATTCTGAAAAAGGCAATCACAGTTGAATAATCTTTTTCCAAGCTACTGCAGTATAAGGAAAACCATTGTGAGAGTTACCTTGCTAGAATATGTTTAGCACGCTTAACATGTCTTCTCAACAGATCTTCAGCTGATAATTGATCAAAAAAAATTTCCTGAGCGCAGAACAGAAAAATTCAAGTCACTTTGAAGTTTCAGTTTGTACATACGGACCTGCAATGAAAATGAAGAAGAATGAGAACAAGAGCATCAACAACATAAACCTTAAAATCCACAAAACCCATCTAAAAAAAACCTTGTCCTATTACTCATCTCACTATATTTCATCCCACTTTCCATCTCCGCACTCTGAAAACCACCTCCTCTTCCCATCTACCCCTGCCCTCATACCTCCAGCTCCAATGGCACTCTTCCTCCACTTCAGACCCAACACCTTCACAGACTGAGTGGGGCACCGGCCGAGCGGACCCGAAACTCTTCAACCCAGTTCGATTCAACTCTTCTCAGTGGGTCCACGTCGTCAAAAGCGCTAGCTTTAACCGCGTTATACTTACCACAATACACCACGATGGGTTCTGTTTGTGGCCAAGTCAGTACACAGATTACTCGGTGAAGTCGAGTGAGTGGAGGAATGGGACTGGTGATGTTGTTGCTGAGCTGGCTGCGGCTGCCAAAGAGGCTGGTGTTGACCTCGGGCTGTATCTATCGCCATGGAATATGACGTATATTTGGCTAAAACGACAATTTCTTTGGCAACAAAGCTATATATTATCCCCTTCTGACTCTTATCTCTCTCAAATTAACACTCCAAAAAGCAATATTGAACCAAAATATGAACAAATTAACACATTTATAGAAACTATATAAGTAATTGGAAACAAATCTTATAAGAGTCGATTAGTAAGAATGAACAAGCAATTAAGTTTATCAATTCGTACAGATGATGTATGTTAATAAAATGAAGTAATAAAATTATTAAATTGATTGTACGAATCTAAGAACAGAACAGAGAGAATCTCGAGGGCCGTTGGTTTTGCTTCGCGTTTAAGACTTGGTGCTATTCAGTTTGCAGTTGGTGAGTAAAGAAAATGTTTGAGAGAATAACAGAGAGAGAAAAAATTGGCGACAGTGGTGATGGGGAGGTAGAAGACGAAAGTTGGTGTGTGTTGCTTAGAGAGAAGGAGATGCTAGGGTTTTTGAAGGTCCATTCTTAATGGCGCCATTTTAAATATAAAAAAATTTGAAAGTAAATATAAGTAGGATGCGAACCAAAACTCTTCTGGAGAAAGGAATTGAAACTAGAGTCTTTTAACCACTCGTCCATCCTCACTTATAACTTGATGTTAAACGAACATATTTATATATGTAAACAATTTAATTGGTTACTAAACAACATTATTTCATATATTCTAAAAAAATAAAAAAAAATTAATACCAAAATGATGTCATTTTGTTTATACTAATTTCCACGTTATTTCTAAATAAATTTAAAATAATTTATTTTCAAAAACGACTTTGTTTTGTTCTATATTATTTTTCACTTCATTTTTTAAAAAATATTTCTTAAATAATCTTATTTTCTAATACTTTCTATCACAAATTTTTGATAAATAATTAAAATTTATAATTGTGATATAATCTATCATAAATCATTAATAGATAAAGAAGATCCTGATTACATACTCACACCAAAAATAAAGAAGATGTTCGAGTATATACTTGTGTCAAAAATAAAAAAGCACTTAAGAACACACTCTCACAAAAAATAAATAAATACTTGAGAACATACTCGTGTCAAAAATAAATAAGCGCAAGAAAAATATTTGCAAAAAATTAAATAAGTCGACTATTCTAGTTGCGAAAATTAAAAGTTGGCAGTCAATATGTGCAATTAAGACGATTAATCTAGTCACAAAAATCTATATATACATACGAAAAAATTGCTAGCGAGAAAATCACACTCATAGAAATTAGTATATACATATGGTAAAATTGCCAGCAAGAAAACTACACTCGCAAAAATATATGTATATGGCAAAATTACCTAGCAAGATTACTAAAAACTCGTAACAATTAAAAAGACAATAGCTAGAGTATCGCACCTAAAGGCGACTAATCTAGTAGCATAAATCAAAATGCCAATAATCAGTGCGTCACACTAAAGGCGACTAATCTAGTCACATAAATAAAAAAACTAACGGTCAGTGTGTCGCACTAAAGCTTGCCAGCAAGAAAACTACACTCGTAAAAATCAATGTATATGAAAAAATTACCTAGATTACCCAAAACTCGTAAAAATTAAAAAGACAATAGCCAAAGTGTCGTACTTAAAGTCAACTAATCTAGTTATAAAAATTTAAAGCAGATAGTTAATGCATTACACATAAAGCTGACTAATCTAGTCGCATAAATCAAAAAGTCAATGATCAGTGCATCACACCAAATACGACTAACGTAGTCACATAAATAAAAAAGCTGATTGTTAGTGTGTCACACCAAAGCCAACTAATCTAGTTGTAAAAATTAAAGGCCGACGGTCAATATATCGAGTCATTCATATTACAACAAGTCAACTAAATAAATCACACAGAAAGACAACTAAGTATGTCGCATACTTAAAATTAAAAGACGACTAAATTATATTGTACTTTCAAAATCAAGAGGCGACTAATTATGTTACATACTCATATCACAAACGTTGACTAAACAAGTCGCATAAACTAAACAAGTCGTGTAACTAAAGTCGACAAATCATGTTGCACATTTAAAAATTGACAAATATATATCACATGTTTAAAACCGACAAACATATGTTACTGATTGGTGTATGCTATAGTAGCTAAGCACAAGTGCACGCTATCGTATCAAGTAATATAGGATTTTAAGTTCAGATATTGATCCCACAAGGACTATGCAATCTAATTCTATAAATCAAGTACTATAATTATATCTACTTAACTTTTATTCAGAAAACTAAAATCTGAAAATAATTTAACTAATCTAATTATCTCAATTAACTAAACAAAAGTAAAGAGTAGAGTTCACAAATAAATATAATCTAGGGTTTTGACTCGTCCCCTAGTATTTCATTAGACTCATTAACCACTTAGTTAATCTTTTAATACCAATTGATTGGCTTAGACACTAATCTCATCACAAGCTTCTGTCGATGGTCAAGTGACTATATTACGTATTCTAACAATCACCTATATATCTATGGTAATCAAATCAGAATGTAATTCATTAAGATCAAGTCTAAATTATACCATATATGCCACTTAGGTATATGTCTATTCTAGATGGAACTCATAGTTGTTACCCTATGATCATGCATCAAACTACCCTAGGCTAAACACATAAATCCCTCCGTCGAGTTCATCATGATTCCTCAATCATTCAAAATATTGATCAGGAATAATGAAAGCATTAAACGCAAAATAGAATGAATCAATTAAATTTATCAAGTTCATAAACTAAAATTTAACACAATCCAAATCCATACTAGGTTCACATAGTCTAACCTTTAGATGAACAAATTAACCCATCACAAAATCAAAAGTATCAAATCAATTCATAAAGATTAACAAGAAAAAAAACATAATGACAAAGAAATAGAAGAAAAACTAATCAAAGTGACTCTTTGATGTGCTTCTCCCTCAATCTTGACTTGAAACTTGAATCTTGATCTTGGTTCTTCAATCTTTGGCTTTGATCTTTGATTTTGTGTTGTGAATTCTCTCTCTAAGTTTTTTATCTCTTTTTTCTCTTTTTCTCTCCTTTTTTTTTTTAGGATTTTTTGCCTTTTATTTATAGGTTTTTCTTTTCAAAATAGTGTTCACGAGTTACTGTAGCAAAATGCTATTCATCATACTATTCACCACCACGAGCATCACGGCGCTAGGTTGTGGACACCGCAGTGCTCAGCTACTGACCTGGGCGCTGCGGCGCCCAGCCCTGGTGCTGCTTTCGTATTTTAAGCGTAACTTCTTCGTTTGACATTCGATTCGCCTCCCGTTTGTTCCTCTACGTCACATTTTTCATCATGCATCTATTTATGATAAAAAAAAAACACAATTAAATAGCCAAATATTTATGATTTAGAGAAAAATATAAAAGTTGGGTATAAATCATACTAGTGCTTTTACGCCTCTATCAGTTGCACAATGAAATTTGACTAATTTTGTATCGCATTCAAAAGAAAAGAGGTAACTAAATAAGTCGCACAAATTAAAAAGATGATGATCACACATCGCATCAATTAAAAAGGCGATGATCACATTTCGTATCATTCATATTACAAAAGTCGAATAAATAAGTCGTACAAGTCAAAAAGACAATAAATATATGTTGCAATATTCATATACATCAAATGAAGTCGTACAATCAACAAAAATATGATCAAGAGATGACTAATCACGTCGCATATTTATAAAAGACAACATAGTATGTCACACATTCATAATCAATTAAGTTTTACATTCATACTCATAAGATGACTAATCACGTTGTATATTTATAAAAGACAACATAGTATGCCACACATTCATAATCAATTAAGTCTCACATTCATACTCGTAAGATGACTAATCAAGTCACACATTCATTGTCTAAAGATGACTAGTGATGTTATATTCTCATAATTATGTCACGTACCTATAATTAACTAGTCATATCGTATGCTCAGAGCTTAAAGAGATTTTTGCATTTGCTATTTGCATAAAATAATATACAAAACACTATTAGCAATTAAAGCTAGTTTCAAGGGGTTCCAAGAAGAGAAAGAATCATAAAAAAGCAAAGAAAAAGACAAGCTATCAAATTTCGTAAGTTTCTAAATCACACAAGTTATTAAATCTCGTGAGTTAACCAATCAAGCGAGTTGTCGAATCTCACGATTATCAAATCACAGAAGTTGTCAAATTTTGCAAATTATTAAATCACATAAGTTGTTAAATTATGCAAGTTGTCAAAGCTTTTACGTTGCCAAATCACATAAGTTGTTGAATCAAGCAAGCTGTAAAAGCACGTGAATTATCAAAATATGTGAATCATAAAAAATCTTACAAATTGCACATCTATGTAAAGTTTTCAATATAAATATTATCATCAATACCCTTGAGGTATAGTTTAATTACAACAATACCCACAAATTTAAAAAAATGACCTTACAACATATGATTGTGTACATATTAAAAAATAAATATATGTATCATAATACATGAATTTCGCAGCTAAATTTATCATGTAATCAACATATACACATGTACTTAAATTCTTAACAACTTAAGAATACAGAAAACATACCTTTGAAGACCTCTGATGAAGATTTCAAATCCGAATTTCTTAGCTCCAACTTTGAGTTCACCTTGAAGTGCACTTATGTTCAATTCTAGTTCACAAAAATTCGGTGGGATTGTGAAGTTAGAATAACAGCAATATAATCTCCAGCAACGAGGTTTGTATTACTTGAAAGAAAAATAAGAAGAATTTATTTTTCTTTCTCTTTAGTTTTTCTCACAAGTCTTTGTTCAATGAAAAACTCTCTCAAAACCAACTCTTATTTTTCCTCTCAACCCTTTGCACAAAATTGATTCACACACTTGTTAACATAAATGAAATCCAACCATTTTTAGTGCTCTCAACACTTCACAAGTGCTCCACCAAAATTAGATTAAGTGATCAACTACCAAAATAATTTTTGGTGGTCATTTTAATGGTTTAATAAAATTAACTATTAATCACAAAATGGTGCTTCACTTAATTTAATTTATGTTTATCAAATTAGGTATGTCTTCCATTTAGGAATAAAATAACAAATAAATAAAATCGTATTTTATTTATTTAAATAATATTTATTTAATTATTCAAAAACTATTTGAATAATAATTTTTGAATAATTAATATTTACCTTATTTGATTTTACTAACATGGTTAATGGGTGAATTCATGGTAAAATAATTTATAGAACAAAATTATGCCACTTGCTAACATCTAATTAGTTAGTAACTCTTGTCAACTAATTAGTTGTCATATGGAATTTCTAGGATGGAACTATTCGATCCATTATGTTATCCCAGTGCACAACAAGTACACTTCATATTGTGAGACTCTCTAGGTCCACGCTCGAATTGTCATATGGAGCTCCTTCATACATCTGTGAACGATATCCCCTACACACGTTACGGATATTATAAAGCGACGCATTAGACCACACAAGCTGAAGTTATAATATATTCATATAATCCCTCCATCATTTATATCCGGGTAGAGCGAAGATATAGATCAACACTGTCAAATCTCCATATGCCCGACCGAAAGCTTATCTCTAGAATTGTATTTCAATAAATAATATTCCCAAATACTTTTGTAATATTATTTATCCTTAGAGTTAAACTCTTTTCCCGGGAATTACTGCTTATGGCTATAAGAGTCTCTGAAATATAATCTTAGAGCATTATGATATAATGCTCACCCAAATGAGCTTATGGATCCCATATCTATGCACACCGAACTCTATAAGTATCGGACCATACCCAGCGACACCTAGCGATCAGACCATGAAAGGTTTCTGACATGTGTAGAATTAAAGTATGCTGGATCACTCACAAGCCCACCGTGGTACTCAGGTCAGGACCACGAATACTGCTCAACTCGAAATCTTTGTGAGTTTGTTATAGATCTTTGTGAGTCTATTCAGTATTTAGTCCTTATTGAATACATGTATTTCTATATGAGCTTCCACTAAACTCATGGTTTGCTAAGACTAACCATCTGGACCATCCAGATATAGACATACACCTATCTATATATTTATTAAGGTTTTCATTGACAGACCGGTATCAGTGAAGATAGATTAGGAACATAATATTTGAGAACATGTTTACATAATGACATTTTTAGCATTATTTACATCTCTTTACAACTACGTCATTACTAATATATTCTTAGGTCTTTGTCCCATTTCAGACAAGGCTCTAACTCTTTAGATATCGTTGACTCTTATAACCTGATAATTCTTATCAATGCCAACTCTTAGCATTTATAACTTTTAGCGTTACTAATTCTTAGAACTGATCTAAACTCATTTAGACCAGATTTGAACTCTTTCAGATTATACAATGTCTGAAACGTTACTGGTATCTTACCATATATAAAATATAATTAGCAATTTAATGAAATGATAATACTAGTATAAATAGTAAACAAATATTCATATATAAATGGATGACACGTAAACACAAATTCCAATAACTCCTACTTGCTTTAGTGTCATTCACGATGGTATCTAATGCCCATTGACTCCACATATCTTTCAAATACTTTTAGAGTTAAAGCTTTAGTAAGTGGGTCCGCTATATTATTTATAGAATCTACTCTACAAATTATTACATCTCCTCTAGCCAAGATTTCTCTAATGATATGATATTTTCTTTCCACATGCTTAAACTTTTGGTATGCTCTCAGCTCTTTAGCTTGTGCAATGGCTCCGTTATTGTCACAAAATAATGGTATAAAATCCATTGCACTTGAAACTATTTCAAGTTCAGCGACAAATTTACGTATCCATACTACTTTTTTTGCTGCAATATATTTTGCCTCTGTTATGGAATCAGCTGTGGATGATTGTTTGTTACTCTTCTAACTAACTGCAGCACCGTTGAGAATGAACACATATCCAGATGTAGACTTTTTATCATCTAGATCAGACTGGAAGTATGAATTTGTATATATTCTCACTTGTAAGTTACTTTCTCCATATATCAGAAACTTGTCCTTAGTACCTTTAAGATACTTGAGGACATGTTTCATAGCCATCCAATGGCCTTCGCCTAGATCATACTGATATCGGCTTGTAACACTTACAGTCGTACTGATGTCAGGTTTCGTACACATCATGGCATACATCAAGCTTTCGACAGCTGATGCATATGGTATATTAGACATTATAATATTTTTATCTTCACTTTAAGGACACATATTCCTCGAAAGATGAACGCCATGTCTAAAATGTATATTAACTGTCTTACAGTTACTGAAATTATACATTTTCAAAACATTATCTATGTACAATGATTGAGAGAGTCCTATAAGCCTCCTAGCTCTATCTCTATAAAGCTTTATACCTAGTATATAAGAAGCCTCTCCAAATCCTTTATGGAGAAATTCTTACTAAGGTAGCTTTTAACTTACTGTAACATACCAATATCATTTCCGATAATAAGTATGTCATCCACATAAAGAACCAAAAAGACTACCATGCTCCCACTGCTTCTTTTATACAAACAAGATTCTTCTTCGTTCTTGATGAAACCAGACCCTCTGATTACTTCATCAAAATAAAGATTCCAACTTTGAGAAGCTTGCTTAAGTTCATAAATAGACTTCTTCAGCTTGCATACTAAACTAAAAGTTTGGCTAGATGTAAAACCTTCAAGTTGTTCCATATAGATTTATTCTTTAAGATATCAATTTAAGAACGCCGTTTTTACATCCATTTGCCAAGTTTCATAGTTATAATATACAGCAATTGCCGGTAAAATTTGAATTAACTTAAGCATTGTTACTGGTGAGAAGGTTTCTTCATAATCAATCCCAGATCGCTGAGTATAACCTTTCGCCACCAGTTGGGCTTTGAAAGTCTCTACTTTCTCATCGAGCCCACGCTTTTGCTTGTAAATCCAATTACAACCGATAGGAACAATTTCTTTAGGAAGCTCAATCAAGTCCCAAACTTGATTTTGATGCATTGAGTCAATTTCAGATCTCATGGCCTCTTGCCATTTTTCCGAATCAATGTCCAACATCGCTTCTTTATAAGTTAAAGGATCATTTTCTTCAATCAAGGAAACACCAAGAGCACCTTCAAGTATTAAACTATACCTTTCAGGTGGCCTTGATATCATTTTTGACCTATGTGAAGGGTGTGTTAAAGGTATTCTGCTCAATTGTGCATGAGGTTCCATCGTTGGTTCCTTTACATCCTGATTGAGTTCATCTAACTCAATATTTCTATAATGTCCACGATCTATGAGAAATTGTTTCTCTAAAAAAGTGGCATTCCGAGCAATGAACATATTTCGTTCCTCAGGATCGTAGAACTGGTATCCCATTGAATTCTTAGGATACCCAATGGATCGATACTTGTATCCTTTAAGTGCAAGTTTATCTTGGTGCGTAACTTTTACATAAGCAGGACAGCCCCAAATCTTAACATATTTAAGAATTGGTTTTCTTTCATTCCATATCTCATAAGGAGTAGAAGAAACAACTTTCGATAGAACTCTGTTCCATAAATGAGCAGCAGGTTTTAGAGCATAGCCCCATAGGTATTCAGGAAGATCGGTGAAGCTCATCATTAATCAGACCATATCTAATAAAGTTCGATTCCTCTTCTCTGAAACACTATTATATTGTAAAGTATCTGGAGGACTATATTGAGCGAGAATCTCATTCTTCTTTAAATATTTTGAAAACTCACTACTCATGTATTCACCGCCTCGATTTGATCAAAGGCATTTGATATACATTCCGGTTTATTTCTCTAGTTCAATTTGAAACTCTTTGAACTTTTCAAAAGTTTATGACTTGTATTTTATAAGAAACACGTATTCAAATTACGATAGATCATCGATAATTGGACCACATACATCACTATGTATAAGTTTTAACAAATCAATTGTACGGTGTCCAACACCAATAAATAGAATTTTGGTCATTTTCCCGTGAATACAAGATTTAAAAACTGGGTAAGGCTCTATAATCAGATCAGGTAATTGATCATCCTTAACTAGACGGGTTAGGCGTCTCACACCTATGTGACCTAATCTCATATGCCATAATTCTGTATCATTTAAAGTTCTTGATTTATTATCTGAATTCACCTGTACATTCATGACATTTTCTACTGTATCTAATATATAATGGCCATTAATCAACTGACATTCAGCTAATAAAATATTATCAAAATCATACAAACATAACGAACGATTTCGTATAAACATATGATATCTTTCACTGTCTAATACAGGAATAGAAAAAAATTGCCGGATAATGTTTGGCACATAATAACAATTATTCAATATAATAATTTTATTACATGGAAGAAGTAAATTAAATCGTTCAATAGCTTCGACCTATAGGAAATCTATATTTCTAACACGAAGCTGTACTTCTTCAGGTTGTAACAGTCTAACTTCTTTCAGATCTACAACACATTGTAGATATAAGAAGGATAAGCAGTATCTAATACCCAACAAATATTAGAATCAAATGCTACAGAAATTTCAATGATAGGCAAGTGCATACATGAGGGGGTCTTCTTAATGGTGGCAAGGTATTTTGGGCAATTTTACTTCCAATGCCCATCCTCATTGTAGTGGAAACATTTTTATTTTGCTTTGTTCTTATGTTGGAGCTTAGACACGTGTTGCTTTTGAGGACCCATTTTGGGTACATACTTTGCTTTCTTTTTATTCTTTCTTTTGAACTTCCTAGAATTCTTTAGGACAGAAAATGAAGCACCCTGAACATAGAAGATCGTGTCCCCTTTGTTCATGTCCTCTTAAGCTGTTTTCAGCATGTTATGCAGATCAGCATAAGAAAGGTTCAATACTTGCATATTAAAGTTCATGATGAACTATAAAAATGACCCTGGAAGTGATTAAAGAAGAAAACTGTTCCCCAATGAATTGCTCAGTGAGAGATCTATGGCTTCTAACCTCTCGATATGAGATATGATCTTGAGGACATGGGGACTCACTGGACTGCCCTCGGGTAGTCTAGCTTGAAAGAGAAATTTGGCAACCCTATATATTTCAATTTGAGGTTGGTCACCAAATAACTCTTTCAGGTGGAGCATTACACTCCCAGCACTGTCTATATGGACATGCTCTCTTTGGAGCTCCGTAGACATTGAGCTAAAGATGTACGATTTAACTTTCAAATTGTCATCCAACCATATCCGATATGTCTCATTTTTCTGAGAAGCCTCATCAGAAACAGCTCTGGGCAAGCGCTGATCAATTACATATCCAAGCTTCTTAGAATCCAGAACTATTATGAGATTCATAAGCCAGTCAACATAATTTTTTGCACCTTTGAGTTGGTGCGCATCAAGAATATGAACTAGTGGGTTGCTTGAAGCCATTTGATCTTGACAAGACAAAAGAAAAAATATTAGCGGAATATTTCAATCGCTAATAAATAACATTTTAAATCATAGGTATAACAGTTATACATTTTTTTAATCTAGAAAACGCCCCACAACCGTTTTACATAATCCATTTAATCTCTCAAATGGAAAAACAATAGTTTTTTATATATATATTATTATTATATATATTTTGTCTTCAACCTAAAGCGTCCTGGGTTTCTGACTTATGAACACCTCGGCGTTCAACACATGAACGCCCCTGCGTTTATTATTAAGAACACCCTGGCGTTAAACACATCAATGCCCCAGCTTTCAAAACATGAACGCCCCAGCATTCTGTCCTTCCAATGCCTTTATGTCAAGAACCATAATACCCCCGCATTACATAATTAATGCCCCAGAATTAATCAACTAACGCTCCTGTGTTCAATACTAAAAGCCGCGACATTCATGTTAATACATGAATGCCCCAGCGTTAGGTTCCTGACACCGCAGCATTTTTTGACAGAAACTATTTTGTCTACACTTTAAATAATTCAAAATGTAATTTTTACTATTTCTAGGCATTCTAACACATTTCATACAACACTCCAACAACCTAGAAACACAATAAACATGCTCTGATACCACTTGTTAACGTGTTTTAGAGTGTATGCATGTGATTGTGTACATATAAAAAAATAAATACATGTATCATAATAGATGAATTTCGCAGTGAAATTTATCATGTAATCAACATATACACATGTACTTAAATTCTTAACAACTTAAAAATACAGAAAACATACATTTGAAGACCTCATATGAAGATTTCAAATTCGGGTTTCTTAGCTCCAACTTTGAGCTCACTTTAAAGTGCACTTATGTTCAATTTTAGTCCACAACAATCCGGTGGGATTGTGAAGCTAGAATAGTAGCAATATAATCTCTAGCAACAAGGTTTGTATTATTTGAAAGAAAAATAAAAAGAATTTATTTTTCTTTCTCTCTAGTTTTTCTCATAAGTCTTTATTTAATGAAAAACTTTTTCAAAACAAACTCTTCTTTTTTCTCTCAACCCTTTACATGAAATTGATTCACACACTTGTTAAAACAAATAAAATCCAATCATTTTTAGTGCTCTCAACATTTTACAAGTGCTCCACCAAAATTAGATTAAGTGGCCAACTACCAAAATAATTTTTTGTAGCCATTTTAATGGTTTAATAAAATTAACTATTAATTACAAAATGGTGTTCTACTTAATTTAATTTATATTTCTCAAATTAGGTATGTCTTCCATTTAGAAATAAAATAACAAATAAATAAAATTATATTTTATTTATTTAAATAATATTTATTTAATTATTCAAAAACTATTTGAATAATAGTTTTTGAATAATTAATATTTACCTTATTTGATTTTACTAACATGGTTAATGGGTGAATTCATGGTAAAATAATTCTTGGAACAAAATTGTGCCACTTGCTAACATCTAATTAGTTAATAACTCTTGTCAAATGATTAAATGATATACTTAACATTTAAGTCTATACAAGTGCACAACCCGAGAAACTTTGAAACATATTTTCGATTTGCTAACATTTCTAGGATGGAACTGTTCGATCCATTATGCTGCCCTAGTACACAACGAGTACACTTCATATTGTGAGACTCTCCAGGTCCATGCTCGAATTGTCATATAAAACTCCTCCATACGTCTGTGAACAATGCCCCACATACACGTTACAGATTTTACAAAGCGGCGCGTTAGACCACATAAGCTGAGGTTATAATATATTCATATAATCCCCCCATCATTTATATCCGGGTAGAGCGGAGATATAGATCAACACCGTCACATTTACATATGCCCAACCGAAAGCTTATCTCAAGAATTATATTTCAATAAATAATATTCTCAAATACTTTTGTAATATTATTTATCCCTAGGGTTAAAATTTTTTCCAATGAATTACTGCTTATGGTCATAAGACTTTCTGAAATATAATCTTAGAGCATTAGGATATAATACACACCCAAATGAGCTGATGCCATATCTATGTACACTCACCGAAAGCTTATCTTTAGAATTGTATTTCAATAAATAATATTACCAAATACTTTTGTAATATTATTTATCCTTAGGGTTAAACTCTTTTCTCAGGAATTATTGCTTATGGCCATAAGACTTTTTGAAATATAATCTTAGAGCATTAGGATATAATACTCACTCAAATGAGCTGATGGATCTCATATCTATGCACACCGAACTCTATGAGCATCGAACCATACCCCGCAACACCCAGCGGTCAGACCATGAAAGGTTTCTGACATGTGTGGAACCAAAGTATGGTGGATCACTCACAAGCCCACCGTAGCACTGATTGGGATACTATAATAGCTAAGCGCAAGTGCACGCTATCGTATCAAGTAATATAGGATTTTGAGTCCAGATATCGATCCCACGGGGACTATGCAATCTAATTCTATAAATCAAGTATTAAAATTGTAACTACTTAACTTTTATTTAGAAATAAAGATAATTTAGGGCTTTGACTCATCCCCTAATATTTCATTGGACTCAGTAACCACTTAGTTAATCCCTTAATACCAATTGATTGGCTTAAACCCTAATCTCATCGCAAGCCTCTGTTGATGGTCAAGTGACTATATTATGCATTCTAACAATCACCTATATGTCTATAGTAATTAAATCAGAATGTAATTCATTAAGATCAAGTCTAAATTATACCATACATGCCACCTAGGCATATGTCTATCCAAGATGGAACTCATAGTTTTTACCCTATAATCATGCATCAAACTATCCTAGGCTAAACACATGAATTCCTTTGTCAAGTTCATCATGGTTCCTCAATCACTCAAAATATTGATAAGGTATAATGAAAGCAATAAACACAAGATAGAATGAATCAATTGAATGTATCAAGTTCATAAATTAAAATTTAACACAATCCAAATTCATACTAGGTTCATATAGTCTAACCTCTAGATGAACAAATTAACCCATCACAAAATCAAAAATATCAAACCAATTCATAAAGATCAACAAGAAAAAGAACATAATGATAAAGAAAGAGAAGAAAAACCAATCAAAGCGACTCCTTGATGTACTTCTCCCTCAACCTTGACTTGAAACTTGAATCTTGATCTTGGTTCTTCAATCTTTGGCTTTGATATTTGATCTTGTGTTGTCAATTCTCTCTCTAAGTTTTTGCCTCTTTTCTATCTTTTTCTCTCCTCCCTTCTTCGTTTGACGTCCGATTCGACTCCCGTTTATTCCTATGTGTGTCACATTTTCCATCGTGCATCTATTTATGATCAAAAAACACAATTAAATAGCGAAATATTTATAATTTGGAGCAAAATTTGAAAGTTGAGTACAAATTATACTAGTGCTTTTACACCCTTATCAGGCACTCAGGTCAAAGGATCACGAATATTACTCAACTGAAAATCTTTGTGAGTCTATGAGTCTGTTAGAGATCTTTGTGAGTTTGTTCAATATTTAGTCCTTACTGAATATATGTATCTCTATACGAGTTTCCACTAAACTCATAGTTTACTAAGACTATCCATCTGGACCATCCAGATATAGACATACACCAATCTATATATTTATTAATTTTTTTAACTAACAGATCAGCATCAATGAAGATAGATCAAGAACATAATATTTGAGAACATATTTGCATAATAACAATTCCTAGCACTATTTGTAACTATTTGCAACTACGTCATTACTAATATATTTTTAGGTCTTTATCCCATTTCAGACAAGGCTCTAACTCTTTAGATATCGCTGACTATTATAACCTAATAACTCTTATCAGTGCCAACTCTTAGCATTTATAACACCCAGCATTGCTAATTCTTAACACTGATCTAAACTAATTTAGACTAGATCTGAACTCTCTCAGATCATACAATGTTTGAAACGTTACAAGCATCTTACCATATATAAAATATAATTAGCAATTTAATAAAATGATAATACTAGTATAAATAGTAAACAAATATTCATACATAAATAGATGGTACGTAAACACAAATCCCAACATTATTGTGATGGAGGCTTTTACATTGACAGTTGTGTAAATTCAATATAGAGGATAAAAATATTCGCAAATAATCTTATATTAGCAAATAATATTTAAAAAATAGAAATAGAAATAATTAAAGAATGTTATAATAATTGTTTTACCTGCTTCTAATTTGTTATAAAACTTAGCATCTTAAAGTAATACTTTTTCTTTCTTTATTGTATCCATCAAAACGAAGCTCTTATTCAGTTTTATATACATATAAAGCCCTCTACCACTGTTAGAGTCAATGAACCTAGGGATGAATCAAGAATAAGTTCTCCAATATTAAAAACTGAATCAAAAGCTATAGTAGATATGAGAATAGTAAGTACATCTCTAGTTATACGTGCTAAAATCGAATCTCTTTGGGTATTTAACATTCACTACTACAAAAGATCAAAATGTGAATTGTGAGGACTTTTAACTTTATCTATCAAGTATCAATTCACCTTATTGGATTCTTTTAAATTTATATTGTCCTCTGCAAGCCCAACAAATTTACTTTAATGATCATCATCGCGCATGACATCTTACACTATATCTTGAACTTGAACTACAGTTGAGGGCTAGCAGATTATTATGACTATGAAGCAAGCATGCTACTTCCCACCAACAATAGTACTACTAAATGCACCAAAATGTGGTTTTTCATGTCATGCACTAGAGGCTTCATAAAGCTTAAACAACAACTCCTTATTAAGGCACTTCATTTTTTCAACTCTTGTATCATCACCACTAAATAAAATATCAAAACAAAATTCGACGAACTACAGTTTGCGCTATAGATCAAGTAGGTTATTAATGATCAATAATTTGTTGATCCTCTCTATAGATTCTCAATACTTATCATACTTCATTCTAATCTTGATTGCCATGGATCCCCATAAAAAAAATCTTCACTCTCACTCAAGTTTGCCAAGTTGAAATATATTATGCAAATTTGATTGAAACAACTATTAGAAAGTTTGCCAATGAAATACTAAAATTTAATGTAATTACATAAAAAGTTTGTAAAAACTTCACCAAACTGTTAACATCCTCCTAATCCCCACTTATTGGTGACCCCTTTTGTTTTTATAAAAAAAAATTTCTCCTCTAAAAAATAACTCCTATTGTTTATGCTTAAAATATAATGTGATTATTGCAGTATAGATTAAGGTGTTAATCCCACGAGAAAGCTTTCAAGAAAATAGGTTAGCAAAATAAAAGTATTAAAATGAATAACATAGGAGAAAATTAAATATGAGATTTATATGGAAGAGATAAAATTACATATGAATTAATGAAGAAGTCTATAATGATGTGAACAAGGCTTTAAGAATTATTAATATGCTTTATAAATCTATTCTCTACTTTGATTTAATAATTATAACTCAAATAAATGTTTCACATTTCAAACAATCAATAGAAAGATATGTATAATATAGCACATTTGATAATAAATGCATTTGATATGAATGAACTCTTAGTTAATAATATTCAACAAACAATGTTCGTCTTTACATGTTATCACAGATTGACAATATATCAATTGATAATATTGCAATAAAAGATTAGTTTGTAGAACGATATGACCAATAACAATTATAATTCAACAAAAATTACATAAAGAAAATATGATTAAATTTATATAAGACATGAAAATTATAATTTTTAGATTATAGAGAAATAATAGATAAACGTTTAAACACAAACAAACTTACATGCATTGTAGCTCTTGACAATGAATCAAAGTATAAAAATAGGTTTATTACACATAAAAGCTCATATCTGGCTTAGTTTATAATTCATTCTTATAAATTTTAAAGAAAAGTATAAATGAGAATAGTCAATTTAAGTTTTGTGGTCAACAAGAAAGTTATATCCTTTTGTCTTTATTTCTATAGCCACCAGGTTTATGATATTTGTGTTAATATTCTATGCGCTATGATTAATATATTAGAGGTATTTTAGATTTCAACCATCAATATATTCATTTATTGCAATATAATTTTGTCTATAAAAACAGATGAATTAGCTTTGTGATCAATAGAAGAATTGAAAATAATTGACCCACCTTTTCCTAGCTTTAAGAATTATACTAATTAGATATATAATTTGTGAAATATGATCCAAATTCAGAAGGTGGGATAGGCTAAGCAAACAATTGTAATCTAGTTCTGTTGTATCCTAATTTTGACCCATTAAATGTTAGACTTGGGCTTTTAACTATCTTTTAAATTTGTGTGAGATTGAGTCATGTTGCTCTAGTTTCAAGAATTTTCTCATTGCAATTTCTACTTTATTTCAAGTTTAGAAATATAAAAAGACTAAAATTAGTGAAATTCTAAATATAAAATAATGACTAAAACTCTTAACAAATGTGCACTTTAAAGTGTTCATCACACTCCCAACTAATTTATTACTAGTCCCTAGTAATTCAAGCCTAAATAGAATATGCAAAATTACCTAAGCATTTCAAATAATAAGTCATGTTCAAGATCACGATTGCTATTAAGGTTTTTTAATCACAACTTTCAAAATTTTATGTGTAAACTAATCCATAACTTTCTTACCACGAACCACAATACATATAGTCTTGAGAATTTCTCCAAGTAAAAACCTTAACGTCATATCTTCACAAGTGAATGATTATTTAAAAAATGTTCAAATTTCTTTCATAGAGTTGAAAAATAGACAAGCACTTAAGAAAAAGTCATATTTAAAGACAAGCATACAAACTAATATTAATCTAGAGATAAAAAAATCAGTCATTTAGAAATCAACCATTTTTGCCATGCACTAGCTTTAGAACTTCAATTATCTTGTTAAGAAAGAATTTTTTTTATTAGTGTTAGAACAATACAAACTTTAGTTAAAACCTGAAATTATCATAAGGGATTTTTTTTTTTTTGGAAACATCATCAAATATAATATCATTGATAAAATAATTACTATTACATGGTAGGAATAATGATATAACAACAAAATATTACCGGGATGCTACACAAGAATAAGATAGTCCTATTATAGCCCACTCAAACCTAAGCTCTTATTTTAATAGACACAGTTTAAACTCCATCACAAGGGCCCACCTCTATAATCAAGGATATCTACTCGTCCTATTTAGGACGAAGATTCATACCCTCATATAGAAGGGATAAAATAGCTCTCATACAAAAAGGATTAAAACTCTCAAGTAGGAGGAAAAACCATTGAACAACACCACTCAAGTTCTAGCACCCTCAAGCTATTTGTATTATAGCCCACTCAAACCTTAAATTATAACAAATCCTCAACCAAATACCAACATTAAATAAACATACAAATAAAGCACAAATGGCAGCGATGAGGCATGATTGTTGCCAAAGGTTACTTCTTCGTTGAATTAAGGATTGAGAATTTGTTGGCGAGCAATCATAGCTCAAGAAGCATTTTTTGTTAGCCCAAAAGGTGGATTGAAGTGGTAACAATTTTAGGAGCTTTCGTGCACAAGGAAGAGACAGAGGTAGTGGTATTTGGCCAAGGGTTCAGTAAAGATCAACAGGGTCGTATCCATGGTTGACCATGTCCAAGGAAGATTAGCAAAGGCTGAGATTTCTCTGTAAAGGACAAAGGGACTTGGTCGGGGCCCCATAGGCTTGGCTAGAGGTCAAGGAGACTCGTTATAGGTCAAGAGACTTGATTAAAGTCAAAGAAGCCTGATGGTGTATGAAGAGACTCGTTAGAGCTGCGAGGGCTCAACGAGAGTTGAGACTACTCGATTTAAGCCGAGGGGGCTTGACGGGAGCCATGGCGACTCGGCGGTGGTTGAGGCAACTCCTTGGAAGTTGCACGGGTTAGCTTGCCAATCGTAAAACAAAAATAGCAAAACAAAAGAAAAAATTGAAAACAAAAAAAAAGATACTGAAGGGCTACAATAAAAAGATGAGAGAAAAAGTCATCGGAGATAGGTCAAAAGTCCAATCTCTAATAGAGATGGAGTTTTTCTTTTTTCTTTTTTATTGTAAAAGAGAGACTAAAACCTAAGTGGCATAGGTTACCTTATTATAAAGGAGTTTACTTTCACTTTTTCCTAAAAAGAGGCAGCAATTTGGAGGGACAAAGTTAAGGAAAATTTAGAAAGGGTAACAATTATGATATATCTAAGATAGATATGTTAACTTTGAGCTTAATGAAATTGAGAATTCAAACGAGTGGTTGCAATATTCAAAGATCTTAACAAAGTCCATGACACCATTTGAAAGAGGATATGCCACTATATATATACATCATACATGGTGATTTTTAAAGGGATAAAGACATTTTTGTCCTACGAATTTAACTTAATTCTTAATTTTGTCCTACGAGTTTTAGAAAACTCAATTCTGTCCTAGTATGTTAATTTAATTCTATTAGAATTGACGGTAGAAAGGCGTCAATGTAACTCAACCAAGGCATTAAATTTATCTAACACATAAGAGTCAAGTCAGTGACACGCGTCAAATAGCGATAATCTACACTGTGAAATGATGGTTTTCGCGCTTAAAAATCTATTGATGTTTTGTCTTCACATCAATGAAGAACCTAAATTGATTTAGCTCTAAAGAACATTTGTAGAATCTTGATCCAACATCGCGTTAACCCAACTTAGCATAAATCCTATATTCAACCTTAATCGATTGAGCGAAAGGCCACCACACACCATCATTATCGTGAACCACCTATACGCAAGGCAGAATCATTGATTCACGGTAAGTATATCATTCACCGTACGATTTTGTACAAATATACACTTTTTGTATTGTAAATACATATTGTTTATCCATCTAGATTTTGGGGATATATTGTTAGATTTATTGGTTAGTCTATTTGATGGGTGGATTTCTTTTATTAAGTATGATTTCTAAATTTTTTTTATTTTTCTAATTACGCTGAATTTGAGTAAAATTCCTCGTATTCGTTCATGTTGGCTTTTGCCCTAAATTTTCAATTTGTTTTAAATGTCATTGTTGGTGTTGTAATATGTCTTTAATGGGTATTAGATTTTAAGGGGTTGAAATCTGACTTTGAAGGGGTTGTGATTTTTTTGGGATTGAGCATGTAATCTGACTTTGAAGGGGTTGTAATCCACTTTGAAGTGGATTGAAAGTAGGAATCACATTGGATTATACATGACCTTAATATTGGATATGTTGCTGTTGCTTCTGTAGTGTCAATTTGTAATTTAAATGTTGGTGTTATTTTCTATTGTATTTAAAATAGTTGTAATATGACCTGATTTGTGTACATGTGTAACGGATGTCTTGTGATGATGAAGAAGAGTTTGTTATAGTTACTGTTAGAGTTCTTGGGTGTGATAACTATAAATATTATGCTGAGATGGATTATTGTAGTTTAATTGCACTTAAGAGTGAAGTCTGTGATAAGTTGTTTGATAGACCATTGTTTCCAGGAGACAAGTTTAGGGTCACTGCAACTATACCTTAGAGTGGGGAGAGTGTTGAAATAGAGACTGATGGTGATCTTATTATGTTAGTAGGTGAGTGTATATGAAAATGGTATTGCATGGATGTGGATTTGGAGGTGTTACCCTTGAAGTTAGTGACTCCCCCCCATTATAAAAGTCAATGAGTGCCAAAGTATAATGGTAGCAGTGACCCAAGCATGAGGAAGAAGCTATTTTCTGAACCTGCCACTAGCCAAACACAACCAGCAAGCTTAGCAACCCAGCAACCATAGCAGCACAAATTATATGTCCAACAAGCACAATAACTAGTAAGCCCAGTAACTACATAGCATAAATCACATGTCCAAGAAGCTTAACAACCAACAAACCTAGCAACCCAGCAACCATAGTAGCACAAATCACATGTCCAAGCACAACAACTAACAAGCCCAAGAACCTAGCAACTACAGCAGCACAAATCACATGTCTAAGAAGCACAACAACTAGTAAACCCACCAACCCACCAACCACAACAGCACAAATCACATGTCCAACAAGCACAAAAACCAGCAATCTCACTAAACCAACAACTAAATTCAAGCCCATCACAACAGCATAACCCACTTGTTCAATAAGCAGAACATACAAGCTCAATCCTACTAACCCAGCAACACAGCCCACCAAAGGACCATAACCATAGCTTATCAGATGAAGAGGCAGTTTGGCAGACAGTGACCACGAAGAGGCTGTATACTCAGAGAGTACTAATGTTGAAGACAGTAACCAAGATGAGGGGAATGAACAGCTAAGTAACAATGAACAAGAAGACCATTCACTGTCAAGTTATCAGTCAGATGACAGAGATAGTCCCTTAGTGTCTTCAAAAGATGAAGCAGTAAGAGAAACAATAAGCTCAATGGGCAGAGATTATTTTAGAGAAGGTGACTAGGAGGAGACTTATTTGTATATTGGCCAAGAATTTAATGGAGTTGAGCACTTAAGAGGTATATTAAAGAAATATTGTCTCAGAGAAGGATTTGAAATCATTCAACTTAAGAATGACTTTAAGAGGTTCAGAGGTAGTGCAAGGTTGCAGGATGCCCATGGCTTATTTATGCAGCCAAAGTGAAGTTTGGAATAGTGTTCAGAGTTCAAAAATAAAAAAATGAGCACACCTATTATAGAGTTTCCAAGTCAAAGGAAACAACTTCAGCATGGATTGCTTCACAATTTGTAAGTGCATTGAAGACCAACCCTAAAATGTTAGCCAAGGCAATGCGAGATGAGTTGAAGCAAAAGTTTAGTGTTTACTATAATATGAAGAAAATTAGAAGAGCTAGAGCTAGAGCACTTAAAGAAGCTTGTATGGATCATGAGAATGCATATCAAAGGTTGAAGGATTATGCAAAAGTACTTATGGAGAGAAACCTTGGTATGTCAGTAAAGATGCAATTTAGTGTTACTGTTGAAGATGGTCCACTGTATTTTATGAGATTTATGTATAGCTTTCCAGCATTGAGGGGTGGTTTTGTTAATGGTTGTAGAAGGTTTATAGGATTAGATGGGTGCCATTTAAAGGGCCCTTATGAAGGTGTATTGTTATCTGCAGTGACATTAGATGCCAATAATGAAATTTTCCCTATAGCAGTATCTGTGGTTGAGATTAAGAGTGGAGAAACATGGGGTTGGTTTATAGGAAACTTTAAAGAGAGGCTTGGTATTGTAAATGAATAATCAGTCACATTCATGACTGACAGACAGAAGGGAATACTATGAGCATTATCAGATTATTGGCCTGGTTCTCCAACAAGGTTTTGTGCCAGACACATCATCTCTAATTTTAGAAAGCAATGGCCAGATCAAAGATTCAGGCCTCTATTTTGGGAAGCATTAATGGCCACAAAGAAATCATTTTTTGATGAAGCTATGCGTAAGATTAAGATGGCTAATGTAGAAGCTTATAACTACCTTGCAAACATTAAGCCCAACCAATGGTGTAGATATACTTTTCGAGAAGATGTCAAATGTGATCATGTGACCAATAATTTAACAGAATCATGGAACAATTGGTTGAATGAGCATAGAGGCAAACCCATTTTAGATTTGTTAGAATGGATAAGGAAAAACAATAATGAAAAGATTGCGAAAAAGGCATAAAAAAAAGCATTGCAATAGGATGAAGTATTGTCACCAACAGTAAAAAAGAGGTTGGATCAAGCAAAGAAAGATAGAATATTTGTGAAGGTAATTGATACAATTGGCCCTGAGTTTGAAGTGATAGATGGCGCTCAAACCTTTGTTGTTGATTTCGACAAGATGACATGTAATTGTGGTGCTTTCCAAGTAAATGGCATTCCATGTAGGCATATTTTGCCTTGTATAAACCATAAACAAGAGAATGCATATGATTTTATAGATAGAAAACTTACAACAGAAGCTTATTTAAAAACCTATGATAAGGTCATTCATCCTCTGCTTGATCAATCTGATTGGTCAAAAGTTGAAGGGCCGCCAATTGAACCACCTCAAATCAAGAGGAAGGCTGGCAGGCCTAAGATAAGTAAAAAGAGGTAACAAGATGAAATGTTAGACAAGCAAGATATGAGCAAGAGAAGACATATCAGATGTGGAAAATGCAATAAGTTTGGCCATAATAAAAGGAGTTGCAAGTTCCAACCTTCAAGTAGCCAGGTAATTATATTTTAATTGTTGACCTTCATATTATGCTTTAATTAATAGCAATACATTAATTAATTTTTCATTTGGCAGGGAATAGAATCTGCATTTAACTTTTTTATAGGGACATCACACACAACATTAAGTGTCTCAAAGGCTCCACATCACATCTCTTAAAGACATTCACAACCTAGCCAAGGACTTAAACACACTGCTATATTCAGAGGCAGGGGTAGAGGTAACTCAAAACATTCTTTAAAATCATTTCATTAGCAAACTTAATTTACATATCCAATTGCATTACTTTTTTAAACTAATTAGAATACATGCTGTCATTCCTAATAAAACCCCTAGCATGAAAACAACTAAATTTGTTAAAATTAGTAGCCATTGTTTGGTAAGTGCATCAGAGCTTGCATGCCTTCTTACGAGCAATTGTTGTTATGGCTCATGTGTATCAGATACACTTTCATCATACAGGCTATAATCATAAAAAAAATTTAATTGTATTGAATTTCTCAGGTTCAGGTTTCCAAAACCTGAAAAACTTGCATTTCTTGCGCATACACCTGAAATATAACTTATTTGTGTTTGCTTCAGATTCTGAAATTCCTACATAGGCCCTTTCATTATACTGACAGGTTATATTTTTAAATCGTATTAGGTGCACATTGACTTTATCAAAGCTGTGGCGGAACCTAATGGAGGCTTTAGAGCTGGAGCTTTGATCTATGGCTGTATCTTTGGTACTAATTTTTTGAATGCTGATCACTGTTGTTGATATCGATGTTAATTATTGATGCACTGAAGTTGAAACTTAATGCACAGAGCTGCAGCTTTTGTGTTTTGGAAGTTGTTGATATCAATGTTGAAGCTGGGAGATGTTGAGTTGATGATTGAGTTTATGAACTTAGTTGGGAGCTGGGAGGTGTTGAAGTTAGATTTTTGAATGCTGACAGTGATTTTATTTTGAGCTATAGAGATGTTGGAAGAACTGAATTTTTGACAATGTATCTCAAGCTTGAATGAATTTTCAATGTTATTTTTGAATGTGCTAGATTTTTTATTGCTGACAGTTGTTTTGTTTTGAACTATGGAGATGTTGAAGAACTGATTGACAGTGTATTTCAAGCTTGAATGAACACGCTAATATAAGTTGTATGAACTGTTCGAATTGTTGTCTAGAGTAGAAATGTGCTTGCTGGCTATTTATGCTTTAAACTACCCTCAGCATAACAAGCAAAATAGTTATATAAACGGCTATATTTAAGGGCAAATGTGTAATTTTTATAAGCATTAATTGGCCCAAAACTCATCTACATCAGGCATTTAAATAATATTAATTTTTTTAAATAATATTATTTTTTCTAACTTGTATATCACCTTACATATAGTCGTTTAACTAACATACAAATTAGGAGCAAAATGGTTAATGTACTAAAAAAAAAAAAATTCTATCAATTTCAACAGAATCAAACTAACAAATTAGGACATAATTGAGTTTTCTGAAACTCGTGGGATAAAATTGAAAATTAGGTCAAACTCGTAGATCAAGAGACTTGATTGAAGTCAAGGAAGTCTGATGGTGTGTGAAGAGACTCGTTAGGGCTGCAGGGGCTCAACGAGAACTGAGGAGACTCGATTTAGGCTAAGAGGGCTTGACGGGAGCCATGGCGACTTAGCGGTGGTTGAGGCAACTCCTTGGAAGTTGCACGAGTCAGCTTGCTAGTCGTAAAACAAAAATAGCAAAACAAAAGAAAAATATGAAAAAAAAAATTAAAAAAAAAAGAAGAGAGAACTGAAGGGTTACAATAAAAAGAGGAGAGGAAAAGTCACCAGAGAGGGGTTAAAAATCCCCTCTCTAATAGAGATAGAGTTTTTTTTTTTTTTTGTAAGAGAGAGATTAAAATTTAAGTGGCATAGGTTAAAGTTTATTTTCACTTTTTTTTTAAAAAAGACAAAGTGAGAAAAAATTTAAAAGGGGATAATAATTATGATATATCTAAGATAGATATGCTAACTTTGAGTATGCTAACCTTAAGCTTAATGAAATTGAGAATTCCAACGACTGGTTGCAATATTCAAAGATCTTAACAAAGTCCATGACACCATTTGAAAGAGAATATGCCACTACCTATATACATCATACATGGTGATTTTTAAATATTATTATAAATATGTGGCAAGTATAGTATAATCTCGTTACATTTTGTTTTGTATTGTAACTAATTTATTTTGTTGAAGAAAGTATATGTTAATTCTTCGATGACATATTTAGGACGTTGCAAATCTATAATCTCATTACTTTTTCTCTTACTTTAATTGTGAGAGCAAGGAAATTGGTAGAGTTGGAGGACCAAAGAATTATGGAAGTGATTAGCATTGGATACGGGAGAGAAATCAGAGAATTATGTTGAGATTTTGCGGTGGATGCAGACTTTTCTAGCGACTACTGAGAACCAGTGTAAATATACTATAAATAAAGTTTAGAGCATTCATAAACCAGATGACTCCATGGCCCAATGGATAAGGCGCTGGTCTACGAAACCAGAGATTCTGGGTTCGATCCCCAGTGGAGTCGACATCTGTTTATTGTTTTGGGATTTTGGAAATTGGATCTAAGCTCCGAGTCCGACTCCGACCCACTGTTATTCTCAGTCACAGTTGGTTTCCATTGGTGATTACTAGAAATAAGAATTAAAATTTTAAAGAAGAAATAATGTATTAAATTCAACTTTTAAATTTTAATTTTATTTATAAAATAAAAAGAAATAAAATAATGACGGTGATAATCATAATAATAATAATAATAAAAGTAACCGCTCACGAGCCACGTTGATGGGGATGACAATTTTATATTAACTTATTATTAATATAATTGAACTTTAATTTTTATAATTTATATTATAATAGAGTTATTTTTTATTATAGGGCACTAAATATAGTGAAAAGAATTGACAGCCACCGAACAATAATTTTTTTTTATTGGTAATTGAGTATATTTGATTTTATGTTTAAATGAAAGTAAAGTTTAATTGATTTTAGGATTTTACGTTAAAATTTTATTATAACGTTCACACACAAAAAAAAAATTATATATCAAGAAAAATATATATTTAATCATGATATGTATTAGATCACAATGAAATTTTTAATAATATAAAAATACAAGTGTTAAAAGTTTTTTCTTGTCCTTAAAAAACGTTTCGTATTTTTCAGTTTCTATCTTTTGAAAAATAAAAAAAAAAACATAATGGCTCTATTTCGGATATGGAGAAATTATACGACGTCGCGCTTCTTCTTCTACCAAGCCTTCATGGCGTCAGACAAAGGTATGGAAGTTTTCCCCTCCAATGCAAATTTAAAACCCTAGTTATTCTACGGCATAGACTGCGATGTAATTGATCCCAAGGCCGCATTCAAATACATCTCTCGGCTCACTTTTCTCTAGTATTTGTCAAATTATCATGGCTTCCAAACTCATTCGAACCGAATCGCACGAAGCTGAAAACAAATTTGAACTCGCTCTAAGGCAAGCCTTTGAGGCACTTGAACCAAAACTAAGACCCCCATTTCCTTTAACAATCCCTAACTCACAAGAATACTCACAGCTTAATAGAGCCATTCTTTATGGGGTTTTATGTGAACCCCATTACGCCAAAATTCATATTAAGCACTTTCATGCTAAAGTCACTGATGGGTATGCTTTACTTGTTAGTTTGCTTGTTAAAATTGTTAATGAACTGTATGCCAAGCTGGTTGATTCTGCGAAGAATCAATTGATTTGGATTACCAAGGAGATGATTGACGTTTCGGCTGTAGGGTTTGATGGTTTATTGTTTTGTCTATTGAGGCAAATTGTTGGTGGGGATTTTAGTGATGGGAATTTGTGGTTGTGTTTTGAGTTGGTGAGTTTATTTTGGAGTAAATGGGATTGTTTATTAGAGGAGGAACCTTTGGTTTTGAATTTTGCTTTATATACATTTCTTCGCTTATTATCTGATCATTGTAGGTTATCAAGTAATGAGAAATTAGATGCATTGAAGCGATCAGAATTTGAATTTTGTGCTAAAATGTTGAGGGAGCAATTTTCTTTATGTATGAAGATAGGTAGGGATCTTGTTCGGCTACTACAAGACTTGGTTCACGTACCCCTGTTTCGAGCTATATGGAAAGATTTGGTGCTGAACCCAAATGAGTTTAAGACCCCAGGGTTTTCTGATATCTCACAATTGTATCGTTTGAGGACTTCAAGCCGGTATTTTTTTACTAGGATAACTCCTGAAATGGAATCCCAATTGAGGTTTTTACTTAAGTATGTGAAATTGGGGAGTCAGAAGCGGTATCAGGCATGGTTTACTAAGAAGTTTCTTTTTGAGCCAGAGAGAGAGACTCTCATAGTTGACATTGTACGGTTTATATGTTGTGGACATCACCCTTCTAATGAAATTATTCAATCAGATGTCATTCCTAGATGGGCTGTTATAGGTTGGCTTCTCAAGTGTTGTCAGAAGAATTATGTTGAAGCCAATGCGAAGCTTGCATTGTTCTATGATTGGCTTTTCTTCGATGAGAGTGTGGACAATATCATGAATATTGAGCCTGCAATGTTGCTGATGGTATGCTCAATGCCTAGATACAATGACATGACACACTCTCTTCTTGATTTTTTATTCCTTCTTGTGGACAACTATGATGTAGACCGACATGATATTATAGTTAGAGGAGTAACATCAGCATTTAGTATACTTGTTCAGAAAGGAGTGGTTCACTCACTAGATGTCTTGACCTCATGCAAATCCCTTTCTCCTTTTCTGCGCAAGAGGCTACAGGGTATTCTGAAAGTTGGAGTTCCTAATGAGTTGCAACCAATGCAACTTTCTCATCAGTCAAGTGTGCCCTTAAGTTTGCCATCTCAAACTTCATCCCCAGAGAGGCAACCTACAAGAACTGGGGAAGACGAAATGGGAACTAGATCTGCTCAGTTGCAGCCAATGAATCTTTCTCATCTCACGGTATTGCCTTTCAGTTTGCCAACTCCAACACCAGAGAGGCAACCTACAAGAACTGAAATAGACAAAATCGGAAAGAGATCTGTTAATGCTTCTGTTCCAATTTCTGATGACTTAGTTACTCCTTGCGGTACATCACTTATTACAGGAGAAAATTTTGAGAATCTGGTTCAAAATCTTGGAGAAACTATTAGAAATTCAAATACAATGGGCCTTGAAACTTTGGATGAAGTTCTACTATCATTTGTAAAATTTGAGATACAAAAACCAGGATTTGCATCCACATGCCCAGAAGTTTTATCTTCCAAAGTAGCAATGGAATTTGAATCAAATGGCTACAAACTTTTTCCTCCTCTTCGGAATCTTCCAGATGGTCCTGAACTTGATGATGAAATTGCTTCTGCAACAGCCTTAGTTATTCGTACCTTTATATGTTCGCAGCATGAGAGGATGCAAAATATGCTGTTGTTCTGGTCAAAGAATGGTTTTCCAGTTGGAGCACGCTTATTACTTTACGCATCAAGATTAGCTTATGAGGCCTGTATGGTGAAAGATGTGATGGTTGACAATAATATTGGTGAAATAAATGATTCACGGGTACAATTATTGATTTTTCATGCTGATGGGTATTTTTCTTTTCTTAATGGAAGAAAGGAGTCCTCTAAATCCATTGTGTCTACTTGTAAAATTGATAAGGAGTTTGTTATTAAGTTAGTGGATAGTGCTTTTACTGCTTACAGGTCTTTCCTTATGCATACCAGAACTATCTTAAACAAAGAAGTTGATACATCAATATCTAAGCTTCTCCATTCTGACTTGATATCTTGTTCCAAGTGGGAAAAGAAGAGACTGAAATTCTTATTTGGCAGCCTTTTTTGTCGTCTTCCTGATCTGTGTACTAGCGAGGAAAACATCATCAAGTTAATTGTTAGTCAGTTGGAACATGCTGACCTTGTTGATTTGCAGCTTGAAATTGCCTTGAAGAAATACTCTTTGTTTGGGGAGAACACAGAAACCATTTTCCAGTTAATTAAGAATTCTCTCCACTGGAACTCTCTGGAACAACATGAGTTTTGGGGCTTGATTCGGTCAGAGCTTGCAGTTTCCAAGGTTCAGGTGGAAAAGATCATTTTGGAATTTTTCTGCTCTCGTGAATTGGATGCAAACACAGATGCCATTGCGGTTGGAGGGCTTTTGGCATTATGCAGTTGTTGTGCCCCCACACCTGAGCTTGTTGGGGCTATCATGTTGTTACCTAATAATGTGTTCCAGGACTTTGCTGCTGCAACTCTAGCCACATGGGCTGTATCTAATACCTCAATGCTATTTGAGAGCTTAGCTAAATTTTTGGAGAAGTTTGACAACAAGGATGTTGATCTCATTTTCTCCAATTCATCTGGAATTTTGCTAAATCATTCAGCTATTTTATGGCTGTTGAATCATTTTAAGGCACAGGGGATGAGTAGCTCCGATATTTTGAGTTGCTTGTCTGCAAGTGTTCAATGATAAGGCAGCACTGTTGTCAGTATGGAATTGTTTTATGCGGTAAATGATCTGAACTTTATTTCTTTAACTGATTTTTTATTTTGACATATGTTTGCATTTGCTTTCGTGAACTGGATACTGTTTAAAAGACCAGAAAGGAAAAGAGAGAGAGAGAGAGGAGCTCAACTTGGTTGATCTAAAACATAAATGGTTCTTTTTATTACAATATACATCATTATGATCTGTGATAGCTAGATTCCTTCTGGCTTAAATTTTGGGTTTGCTTCTTCTTTCAATGTTAGGGATTGTACTTAGATGTAAAAGGCTTCCCCATCAATGTGATTCAAAGAATTGTTAGAGATGCTCCACATTCTTAGACAAAAGTCCATGCACTTTTGGTCTATGGACCATTAGATGAAATTTTCAGCTATTCGTTGATACAAGTTGACATGCTGAGGTTTCCTTCCTTGGCCTTACTGAAAGTGTATACTGTTCAACAGAACAGAGTCTGATGAAACTCATGTCATTTTTTTCTGAATATTAGGAACTGATCTAAATTTGATATCAGGCACATATGTTACATTTAATATTTTTATGTGTTTATACAAATATTAAATTCAGGTCAAGAATAATTATTTTAGCTGTAGTCAACATCATATATAGAAAAAAGACTATGACCTACTTCTGATAATCACATTGATGTCTCTTTGTACATTTGTGTTTAACTGATCCAAAGGATTGGTTTTTCAAGCATTATGTGTGATATTGGGACTGCTCAAAACTATTTAGTAAAATTTCTGGTAAGGTTGGTATTTCAAAAGTATCTGTAAATTGGAAATATCTAGCACAAGGGTTGGTGTTAATCTGTCTGAGTGTAGTTGAATTTTTTTATCAAAGTTTTTCATACTTAGTTGCTAAAGAATTTCATTTTATTTCTTCTTATTCTTTACTTTGTTCTAACTACATTTGGTTGGATCGGTTCGGTGGGTCATTTAGAATTGACTGCCTTGGAGATCTAGGTAAATGTTTTATCATACTTCTCCTAGTATATTGTGAGGTTCAGTTTATTCTATTAAAGGTTTTCCTTGTTTGCTTCTACAGTGAAGTTGATTTTTATCTGGATGAGACAACTGGTTTGCAACTTGCAAGTCACCTGTCATCAGAATAGGCAGGTAGCTTATGCAGAAGATGCTACTAGTCTATGATGGAGTTCCTAGTATACTCCATCAAGGTGCATTGATGATTGAGATGCATGCTGAAAACTTTATGCTTATCATTCTCATCATGCTGTGCCACCAACACCATTCCCAGAGAGGCAACTTGTCAGATCATTGCATAGGGGATGCGCAGCTCTGATATCTCAATTTGATCTTTGTATGATCTTTCTGTCATCTTCTAGTACACTGCTTAGCTGGTTGGCGTGTCGGTAAATTATCTGAACTTAGATTCTTATATGATTTGTGTTGTGACATATATTTTGCATTTTTTGTAATAACAATGGAAAAGAAGAAAACAAATCAAGGGACCTAGTCCATTAAAACTTGATTGTAGCTATACAATGGAAATGGTTTCTATTTTCTTTTATTACATCTTACTGAAATTTAGAACCAGCTTTCATTTTGGGCCTTGCAGTTAGTACTTGGATAAGATAGTGTTTGCTCATTAAATGAGATTCAGAGATATGTTGTAAACTAAACCCCATGGGTAATTGGTGCATGGACCATTTGATGAATTTTTATTGTGTTGTAAATGTGGCCTGGGTTCACTGATGGTCTCTATTGCTTATTGGAACATAGAGTCTGTAACATATTTAGAAACTGATCTAAATTTGATATCTGTTACTATGTTAGATTTTATACTATTAGGTCTTTAAATGAATAGTATATTCAGCTCAAAATATTTATTTTGGCTGTACTTGGCACTGTTTTATATTGAAAAACGACTAGAAGTTCGTTCGTTGTTCACTGGTTCAAAAATTTTCTGCTCAAGAAACTAAGGATCTAATATCATATTCATCACCCTTTCCACTTAGAGGAGACTGAATATTAATTTCTAAATAGCAATTACATTCTTAACTTTGAATCTCAAATTTTTATGCCTAAACACTTTGGAGATTATGGTTTGAAAACATCTGGTATAATTACTTCAGTTTGTATTAAATTGTCATGACTGCCTAGAAGATTAGTCAATATTTCACTATTGGTGTTCTTTTTGTTTATGTTTTTCCTAAGTATTGAATTTTGACAGTGAAAAACTGTTATTTATTCCTAAAATTAGCATTTCAATAGTACCTTGAAGAGAAATAGTGTAGCAGAAGCAAAAGCAGTTATCAGTGTGAAGTGGGGAAGATGGGGTTAGATTTTCCATGAAAGGCATTTTATAAAGCATTCTAATTCTCAGCTAGTTGCGTGTGGTTGCAGTACTTTTCTGCATCACTTCAAAATGACTGAATTATTGATCTAGATATTATGTTTTCTCATACTTCTCAAAGGTTTGCAATTTTTCTCTTACAAATTTCACTTAATTTGCTTCTACAGTGAATTTTCTGTTCCTTTGTTGGAGATAATTGTTCCAGCTCACCTTCAGATATCAGGATAGCTTTTTGAGTTCTTTCAAGTTTCAGAAAAGTGACTGCTTCATAGTTGAGCATCAAATTGAGGATCCTGTTCTCAGCTACAGAATACATTCAGGCATCTAATTTCATTTTGTAAGTACAGCATTGAAATTATTTGCCATAAAAATTCTCCAAGGTCAGGTTTCCTGATTTCTTTTTTCAAAACAATTTGCCGCTGATTAAGGGTCTTTTCGGTTAAAGAAGAGACAGTAACAATCTATAGCAAGGAAATACTGGTGTTAATGTTCATAGATCTAGGAAAGCCAAGCTGTAAGTAGCTCTTTCTAATATCACTTATGCATAATAGTAATATTATTCTGAAGCAGTTGTGTAGTTTTCTGCTCAACACATTTCTGGATTAACTCCTATCTATCAATATTCAGACTGTTTTGGTGAATGTTTAATTCCTTATTCCATTGCATGCAACAGCATTTTTTTTGCAGTAGATTGCACTTTGAACATCAATCTGAGTTTTTTATTATTATTATTTTTTTTTTCTATCACATAGCAGGTCAAGGAAATTGATGCTTTATTATGTGAAAGTTCAAGACATAATTGCTGAAAAAGTAATGGAATGTTTTGCAATCTTGGGACAGATATCTTGGTTAAGATAGAACTTCGGTGTTGATTAGTTTTTTATATCCATGGTAAAGTGAAAAATCCATAATCTTATTCTTTTATACAGCATGGTGGTTGTAACTCCTTCATTCTTCCATTTCATTTGCTGATACTGAATTGTCTTAAAGAAATACAATGATTCACATAATCACATCGAACAAGGAATGTTGGAAAATGTATAATTGTTTCTTGCAGTTACCATGACAATTCTAAAAGACAGTTTAAAATGCCATGAAAGTGCTAGATCTCTTGTTTTTATAGCCAATTTCTGATAGTATTTTGCTAGCTTCTCCTCTCTGTATAATTTTGCACAATTGTGGAAGTAGTGTTATTTGCTTATTTTCTGAAATCTTGTTCTTGGATCATGAAACAAATAGGATATCATCTTGTTTTTCCCTTTTACATCTTAGTTCACATTTTACAGATCTGGGAATTTCCATCATCTGTTCATAATTGATTTATTTGTTTCATCCTCCAACATCATGACATTAAGAGGTCAGAAAATAGTTCTTTTTCATTTCTTGGATGAGAATTCACATTGTAATAACTAGCACCATATCGTATATCTTTGTCTTAATTTCAGAGGTTCCTTAAAAGATGTACTGTGTGCTTGTTGAGATTGGGTAAAGGAGTACATCACTAAACATATTGACAGTGATTTCATTCATCAACTGCGTATTTTACCCTTGATTTGAGCTTCTGAAATCTTGTAAATTCATGTATTGCAAGAGCAAGTGGACCAACGCTGCAGGAAGTGTAATATTTGGCAGTATTATGATAATGAGTTTCCTAACGTGGTTTCTGCTTTTTAAACACTGCATGTGTTGGGGGTTCAAATGACATGAAAAGGTGTAACTAAGAAGGAAAATTGAGAGCTAACAAGCAGTCTTTACTGTGTTGTATGGACATCTTGCTGCTGATATTGCTTAAAAGGAATTCCTGGCACTGATATATATAGCTTAAAAAGTTTTCCTGCGTTTTGGTCGACATTGAAATTGCAAGCTGTAACTATGGGTTATTCTCGTCAGCCCCCTGTTCTGCAGAAGCGGCAGGTTTAAGGCTCAAGTTTCTGGACTCATGTTAGCGATAAGTTTGCAGGAGTTCTTTGTACTATTCCTTTTTGGGATGGCTTCTATATCTGTTTCCTAGTTGGTTACTATTTAGTTGATTCAGAATGTTTACATTCCGCTGCCTGCATTGTTGCCTGCTATGGACTTAAACCTCTTTGTTACCCACACAATCTCATTTGGTTGCAAAACGCATTTTCTGGTTGACATAACATGCATATTGTTTATTTAATAATATTATATCAATTTTACACATACAAATCCTTATTACCTATACTGGAAATTTTTAACAAAATTTAAACTCTAAACTTTTTATAACATTCAAAAAGGCTTGTCGGTTCACAGTTGCAATGAAATAACATCACAAGCTTAATGTATCCTTCTATTGTTCAGTAGATGTCCAACCGAACAAACAAAATAATTTTTAAAATATTAAAGATGAGTATCTTAAACAATTAAATTAGGGGGAAAAAAGCTTTCTCACTCTAAAATTTAGTCTTCAAACAATTTTAAGTCCACAATAAGTTTCTCTATTTTACAATTAGATTTTAAAAAAAAATTAGAGAAAAAAAAAACCTCCTTGTTTTGCTTTGTGGGGTAATCACTGTCTTGTTTCCTCTTTATCCGAACTGGAAATCCACCTCTCATCTTAAGGAGTAAAGATAGTGTGTAAGGCGGGTTCATCATCTTCTCTGCGGTTGTGCCTCCATCAACGGCTACAATCTCAAACTCATTCATCACAGCCGCAACGATTGACTTCATCTGTACATAAGCCATCCCCTCTCCCCAAATACACCCTCGGCCACCGTAAAACACCGAAAACTTAAATTGATCAGATAGTTAAAAAATCGTATCATCATCCAACAATTTCTCAAGCTTAAACTCCTTACATTTTATTTGGGATCTCACACCTTCTCCATCCTCTCTATTAAGGATGATAAAATTTAGATCTGAATTCGAATTTTATTTAGTACGAATATAAACTTGAAATCTAGATTTATTTAGAGTTTTTTAAACTCGAGCCAGATTCGAGTTTAAACTTAATTTTTAAAATTTTTTTTTCAATTTTTAAGTTAAATTTAAATTTTTGAAGTATTATTTTGTAAAATAATTATTAAATTTATATATATTAAAAATTATAAAATTTATGAATTAATTTAGGACTTTTCTTATAAAAAAAAATTTCGGTTTCGAACTAAGTTTCCCGAATCCCCCAGATTCAAATTACTCAAAAAAATAAAGTCAAATTTTTTGAATTTAGACTAGATTTGGGCTAAGATAAGTTTTTGAATTTTTTTAAATTTGGGTCTGGATTTGAGCTAAATTGCCATCTTTACTCCATATTGCTGAATAATCAGCAAACCACCCTTTCCCTATGCAGGTCCCATTTGACAAAACATCATCATTCACTAGTAATCTCGAATGGATCAACATGAGCGAAAACAACCTCATTGATCTGATAAAGTCGCATGAAAATAGTTCAACTTCTTCAACTTATCATAGTTGAAAATTCTTGATAACCCTATTTTCCTCGGTGTCAATGAATCTCATTCTACATGTATTGTGCATACGCATCGTGGGTTGTCGGTGATCAACCAAAAGAACCAAGTCAGCATTGTGGACGTTGTAACTTTACTGGCAAGAATAAAGCTTATAACTATATCTCTTAAAAACTTTCGCTCCTCTTCTCTGTCTTTTAAATTTCAAAGTCTGAGCTCACTAGCATGAATCTTGATAACTGATTGATGCTATAGTAGTTAAGTGCACGCTATTGTATCAAGTAATATATAATTTTAAGTTCAAGTATCGATCTCACAAGGATTATGTGATTTAATTTTATAAATCAAGTACTAAAATTGTAACTATCTAACTTTTATTAAAAAAATTACAATCTGAAATTTATTTTACTAATCTAACTCTATTAATTAAACTAAACAAAAGCAAATGGTAAAATTTATAAATAAGGATAATTTAGGGTTTTGACTTATCCCATATTATTTCATTGGACTCATTAACCACTTAATTATTCCCTTAATACCAATTGATTAGCTTTACACTAATCGCATCACAAGTCTCTATCAATAGCTAAGTGACTATATTACACATTCTAACATTCACTTATATGTCTATGGTAATCAAATCAGAATGTAATTCATTAAGATCAAGTTTAAATTATACCATACATGCCACCTAGGTATATGTCTATCCTAAATGGAACTCATAGTTGTTACCCTATGATCATGCATCAAACTATCATATGCTAAACACATGAATCCTTGCGTCGAGTTCATCATAGTTTCTCAATCATTCAAAATATTAATTAGGTATAATGAAAGCATTAAACACAAGGTAGAATAAATCAATTGAATGTATCAAGTTCATAAACTAAAAATTAACACAATCCAAATTTATATTAGGTTCATATAGTTTAACCCTAGATGAAATTTAGCCAATCACAAAACCAAAAGTATCAAAAAAATTCATAAAGATCAACAAGAATAGGAGTATAATGATAAAGAAAGAGAAGGAAAACTAATCAAAGTGACTCCTTGATGTACTTCTACCTCAATCTTGACTTGAAACTTGAATCTTGATCTTGATTTTTTAATCTTTGGTTTTGATATTTGATTTTATGTTGTGAATTCTTTCTTTAAGTTTTTTGCCTCTTTCTTCTCCTTTCCCCTCTAATTAAGGTTTTGGCATTCTATTTATAGGTTTATGTCTTCAAATTAAGGTTAAACATTAAATATAAGTCAAGTTATGATTACTGTTCACGAGTTACTGTAGAAAATTGTTCACATGGTTACTGTTCATCGCTACTGTTAACTCGCCGCGGTGCTAAATCCTATGCGTTGCAGCATTGGGTACTGTGCAGATCACTGTAGCAATTTAATTTTTTTTTGTGCTTATTTTCATTAGAGTTTCGACCCTATTTACTCTATTAACTCAAAATCTACAAAAATAATAATAAAATACATTAAAAGCTAAATAATCTTAATGTTTATGAACAAATATTAAGTTTGAAAGATAGAAATATTAGACTTAATGAACCCTTATCAATAACAGATCTTGATTTTCATCTTCAACTTTCCTTTTTTCTTTAGATTTTATAATCTTCATAGCATATTCATTGATTGCTTCTATTGCCAGTTTTATTTGCCTCTTTAATTCAATGTTAAAAGATCTTTTCACCTTCCAAATAACAGAAGGCGAAGAAAAAAATCTTGTCGAGCCAATCTCGACAACGTTGTTAAAAGCCTTAACGAAAAACCAAAAGCCACAATGTATAGACAATTAAATCTAAATTTTTTTAAAACTTTTTGGAGATCAATCACCATATCCTCACAACATGCAATAGAGAGAGGAGGTAAAAGTTTTTAAGAGATCTCAGATTTGACTGCTTGGGATATAAAATGCTTGAGAGATTTAGTATCAAACTCATAGTTAGCAATCTTGCATTATAGATTCTGAACATGGCTGTTAGAGATGAAGATGTTTTTGCCAAGGAGCTCGTGAGTTTGGCGGCATGACAAGAGCCTTTGATATAATTGGGAAAGTTGGCAAGGAGAACGTGTTAAATATGAATGGGATTAGTGGTACATATGTCGCAGGTGGAGAGGTTGAAGAATGGGTTAACAGAGAGAGTGGAGATATATTTTAGGATAGGAGTTCGATGACCCAGTTATGAAAAAAGTGGCAGTTACGGAGGAACTCATGGAGGTTTTCGATGAAGGGATAAGATTATTGGCATAGATTTTTGGTTTTAAAAGATTTAACAAAAAAGAAGAAGAATGGGATGTAAGAAGTAAGGAAGGTAAATGTTATTATTATTATTAAAGTTAATGTCTAATAGACTCAAATTTTTAATCGAAGTGCCTTAAACACTCTATTGGTTTTAAAAATATCTAAAATACTAGACTTGATCAACATTGATTAGCGTTGAACAATTATTAATTGTCAATGATCAGCATTGACTGAGCGTTGATCGACATTGACTTAACATTAGTCGGTATGACCAATTCACCATGGATACCATCAGACTCCAAATGTCGTAATTTACATGATGGTGATATTTTTTTCACTAATGAAGTATCGGATGAGTATCAAAATTAGTAAGAAAAATAATAGGGCCATTACCTTTTTAAACTAAATTCAAGCTCCTATGATACTTTATTGGTGAAAATAGTTTTAGCGTCATGTAGATTATGAAATTTGAAGTCCATGGTGAGTCAGTTTGATGTTGGTCAATAGTTGATCAACGCTGGTCAATATCGATCAACATTGGTTAACTCTAGTCAAAATCGGTCAACTGCCTCTCATTTTATTCTATAGACCAACAAGGAAAAAAGGTAACTCTGTACTATCAGATCAAGATTTTATTAAAAGAAATAAAAAAATACTAACAAACTAGGGTCTTTCATATATTTTTAAAACCAAGAGGGTGTTTAAGAAACTTTGATCAAAACTTAGGAGTCTATTAGTTATTGACCTTTATTATTATTAGGTTGGTTTCATGATGTTCCTTCTTGCTTTGCTTATACTTCTTCCTTAGTACATATTTGTTATATTTGCATACCTATACATTCAATTCATGATACTTAACTCTTAGTATATAACTTTATATAACTTTTATTTTTTATTAGGATAGTAAATGTACACTAAAGTTATTAGGTTTCAGAACCTCAATAAATTATCTAATTATCCTTGATTTCGCTTTGAATTGCGAAAAAATTATCCTCATTCTGCAAAGAAAAATATTTCGACGCTCAAATTAGTGTTTGATTGAAAAGAATGGGTGCTGTTTGTAAAGAGTGTCATAAAGACGAGTAGAAAAAGTGATGGATGTATATGATGGAATAGAATTGATTAAATTTGAATTGAATGAATAATTAGCCAAGGTAATATGGTTATTTATAGTGTATAAATCCTAATTCATATTAGTGTATGAATTCATAATCCAAATCCAAATCCAAGTATGATTTAATTAAATTATAGTTAATTATGATTTATAAAATATTTTAACCAAGAGAGAATGATTTAAGTTGAATTCTTCCACTTGTGAAAAATTCTTCTTCACATAGAATAATAATTAAGCAATTAAAATCTAAATAGAATTCAAATTTTAATCTGTTCCCACCTCCCTATGAAACCCATGACTTGTTTATGGGATCCATGGGCTATCATGCCCAATTACCTGGCAAGATAAATCTAAAATTTAGGCTTATGAATTAGGCTAAGTGTAAGCTAGTTGGGCCTACAGATAAAGAGTCTAATAGATGCCCCTCAAAATCGGAGTAGAAGTATTTTGGAATAACTCCTTCACTTTTATACAAATGAGCGTTTTTATGTATTTATGCTTTTTGCTTCTCTTTTATGGTGTTATTGTCCTCCATGATTATGTTGTTTTAAATGTTAGAGATGTTTTTGGTGAAAAATACAAATACGTATTGGAACATTTTTTAGCATCCAGTTTTGTTTAAGATATTATCATTACAATCCTTCTGTTTTTTTTAAATTGCTCTAGAAGTAATGATACTTCCATTTTTAGTTTGGTCCCTAAATATTATCATATGAAAGAATGCTTTTATGCATGTAATATAATAATTATGTAGTCATGTGATAAGAAAAAGAGTAAATCATGCTTCTTGTATACATATGAAATGATGCAAAAAAAAAAAAAAATAGTTAAATATTGCTTTCTTGTTATAGGCTTGTTGCTTTCATTGTATTATTACCTACAATATACTAGTAGACATGTGATAGAAATTTTAACAAGTGTCACTTTTCCAAAAGTGTTGCTTCCTAAAAGGTGTTAGTTTGACAATAATTTAAATAAATCAGATAAAATAAATAATACTTCTTGAATATTTTTCTTGTCAATCTTGTCCATTAGATGTGTTAGTAAAAATTCTTCATTAGATATCTTATGAATCCAAAAAAAATATTTTGAATCCTAGTACTTCCTGAAAAGATCATCACGCTTTCGATCATAGAATTATTTTTTAATATCGTTCTTCCTGTTAGGGAAGGCTTTTATTTCCGTTTTTAAAAAAGTTGTTATGGTGCTTCCTTTTTTAAGGGAAGTTTTTTATATGCTTACTTTGAAGGTAAAGATGCTAAACCCTTTCAAAAGGGTCTTTTTAAAATGGTGTTTTCAAGGGAGGATGGTTGCTAGGCACACAATTCTTCCAATGAAGTATTTTAAAGTTTGCAAAAGTTTTTATTTTATTTTTTGAATTTTTTATAAGACAAAACTCTTCTTAATCTTAAAGTGATGGCCCCCTTATACTCATTCTAGAACATAACTTGACTCTATTAGAAAAGTGTATTATGTACTTTAAATCATCGTGTAATAACTTTACTTAGTAACAATTTTAAACACCTGTTTGAATTTTCAAGAAAGGGTGGCCTTTTAGTACTCGACCTTCATAGGGAACCATTTATATAGATGCTTCCTATAAAGAGAGTAGGTGATATTTATAAGATAAGCCCGTGAAAATATGAAAAAGTTAAGTACAATGGTTAGATAATATAATTGATACTTCTCTGGTTTTGTCAAGTATTAGCTTTTCGATTACACAAATATATGGCTCTTTTAGATATTGATGTCTACAAGTGAGGTTTTGTTGAATCTCGTAAGTTTCACTTTTATAGAAAATCATATTAAGATAATTGATTTGGAGGGTCCAACCCCCTTCCTCCCTTCAAGAGTAGAATAAAAAAGAGGAAGTGAAAGGATAGCTGGTGCAAGCTTAAGTTGAGGAGAGAGTTCGAGAAGGAGGCATCCTTCTCCCCATCCGCCTCATGGGTTGTCACTAAGAACTTTGTTGTTGTGCTTCTGGTATAGGATGATTGTGTTTGGGTGAGTCATCCTTGTGTTTTAGGAGGGTTTATCCCCTTTGATGCTTGTATCTATAAAATGTTGCTTGAAACTGAGTGTTTAATTAATTCGTGTGCTTACAATACTGAGGCATAAGCCCCTATAAGGAAGTCTTACTGGTGGTGCTTCCCATGCAAAGGCATAAGGCCTTCCAAGGAAAATCTTTTTGATAGTGCTTCTCAAGCAAAGGCAAGAATTCCTCTAAGAGAAGTATTTTTGGTATGGATGCTTCTTGATAAAGGTGTTAGACTCTTTAAGAATAGTCTTTCTGTCCTTTCGCCCTTAAAATGAAGTGTTTGTGCTTTTGGGAAATGTGGTTAGTAGGCATATAACCTTTTCAAGAAGTCTTTCCATTCTTCCAAGAACGTCTTATAGCATATAACCCTTGGAAGAAAGTATTTGTACTTCTAAAAAAGGTGGCTAGTGGACACACAATCTTTGTAGGAAGTCTTTTTGTGCTTCCAATGGTGGTTTATGGCACACGGCCATTGTAAAGAAGTATTTGGTATTTCTTGGAAGGATAGCCTACGGCACACAACCTTTGCAATAAGTCTTTTTGTGCTTCTAAGGATAGCCTAGGGCACAAGACCCTTGAAAAGAAGAATACGGTGCTTTTAGGAAAGGTGATAGGGCACATAACTTTTACAAAAAGTCTTTTTGTGCTTCTAAGGGTCGCCTAAGGCATACCACACATGGAAGGAAGTATATGTTGCTTCTAAGAAAGGTGGCTTATGGCATACGATCTTTCTAGGAAGTCTTTATATGCTTCCAAGAATAGTTTAGAGCACATAACCTTTTTAGGAAGTTTTTTATATGCTTCCAATGGTGGCCTATGATACATGACCCTTAGAATGAAGTATCTATTGCTTCTAGGAAATGTGGCCTATGACACACGACCTTTCTAGAAAGTCTTTATGTGCTTTTAAGGGTGACTTAGGGTACATGACTTTTCTAAGAAGTTATTTCGTAAGAAAATATCTAGTGCTTTTGGGAAATGTGGCCTAGAGTACATGACCTTTCCAGTAAGTCTTTCTATACTTCTAAAGGTGTCCTAAGGCATAGGACCCTTGGTAAGAAGTATATGGTGCTTTTGAAAAAGGTGGCTTAGGGCACACGACCTTTTAGGAAGTCTTTTTGTACTTTTATGTGGTCGTGGGTTTTTTCCCCCTGCAGTCGGTGCCATTGAAATATCGAGTTTTAAAACCTCAAGAACTACCTCTTTATCTTTGATTGCTTCTTAAATTTGTGAAAAAAAAAACATTGTTCTCTTGTAAAGAAAAATACTTCAACACTCAAATTAGTATTTTATCGAAAAGAATGGGTGTTGTGTGTGATGAGTGTCTCAAAGACAATCAGAAAAGTGATAAATGTATATGATGAAATAAAATTAATTGAATTTGAACTGAATAAATCATGAGTCAAGTAGTAATATGCTTATTTATAGTGTTTAAATTTTAATCCGTGTTAGCGTATGAATACATGAATCAAAATCAAAGTATGATTTAATTAAACTATAGTTAATTAGGATTTATAATTTATTTCAATCAAAGGAGAATGATTTAAGTAGAATTTCTCCACTTGTAAGAAGTTATTTTTCACACAAAATAATAATTAAAAATTAAATAGAATTTAAATTTTAATTCGTTCTTAATCCTTATCAAGCCCATGACTTATTTATAAGATCAATGAGATGACAAGCCTAATTACCTAATAAAATGAGTCTAAAATCTGAGCTTGTGAATTAAGTTAAACATGAGCTAATTGAGTCTACAAATAATAGACCCAACATTCGCCATTTCCTCTAACTCTAAAATATTGATTTTACAATATTTTGAACCTTATTTACCATGATATAAATAATTAAGAGACTCGAGCCTTTCATCAGTGATATTCATGATATCTGATTAATTTGTTTAGGGGGCGTCAGCAAAGCCTGGCCCAGACCACCTGCCGAGGACTGAGGACAAGATATCTTCAAACGAATCCAGCCCACCAACCGAAGCGCCTTCTTAAAAGTTTAAACTCCACTCTCCAGTCTCTGCCGCTCCTCTCTTCTTCATCTCATACCACTCCTAATCCCTTTCTTGCATCAGAAAATAAATAAACAAACCCGAAAGCAAAATACTTCTCATTATCTGCTCAACATTTTCGTTACTCTATTAAACAGGAAAGGCTCTTTCTCTCTATTTATTCATTTATCTACTTAATTGTTTTATTTGATGATGATAGGGTTATTTGGGGTTTAGATTTCTCGGTTCATTTACTTGACTGGAGTAGCCTGAGATAATTTCCTCGTTTCCCATGTCGATTACAGTTAGAAAAAAAATAGATTTTTTATGAGAAAATGAGTAGATTCTGCAGCATGTATGCATATTTGTAAAACCCTGAATGAGGATGAACATAAACTATTTATCCCTAATTTGTTTGTTCATAAATAGAAAATCTTTCAGCTATTTCAAAGTTAATAAGCTTTCTCCTTTGTTGTTACAACATTTTTTTTTTCCATTCCCATTTCTTCAGCTAAAAACATTTGCTGATTTTGATATTCCCTGCTGCAGGAAGTGCTTCCAGTGTGTGTATTGACAATCAGTCATAAAGGAGAGCAATGGCAAGCTGGGTCTCTAAGGGGCAGCTGATTATTCAAAATGAAAATTTGGACATTCACCATAAAAGTGTTGTTGCTTTGTGCTTCTTTTACCATTAAATTCTAGAAAAGACGATAAAATAGGAATAATGTGACTCTTATACCTTTGTTCACTAACTTTTTCTTTTAATAATCTCATTTGATGTGGTAACAGATTTAGTATAATCATATGATGCAGTTACGAATATGCTATTGTCAAATCAATTGTCATATTATTTGGGATGAAAAAGCTGGTAAATGAAATTCCTAAGAGAGTTGTTTCTGATGAAACTCTACAATTTTAATTTTCTCTTGCAGAGGCTATTGTTGATGGGAAAACCAAGAGTGTTAAGGCTACTACAAAGAAAGGTGGAGTTGGGCTTGGAAGTCGTAAAGCTCTCAATGACATTACAAACAAATCTTCCATTCATCAAGAAACGACATCAAAGAAAAAGAATTTAGCAAAGGAGGAATTTAATGTAGCTGAGGAAATGTTTTTGCATGACCACAAAAAATGCATTGAGGCACAACAGGCAGCCAAGAATGCTTTTCACTTGGAACTGGTTCTTCCAGGATATGGTAAATATGATCAAACTCTCATTTGATGCACACTTGCAGTTGGCTTGCATTTTAGTAATAATTTATGCAAGGTCTCGGGTTTTGATTTGGACATCTATCGCTTTTGTAGCTGAAATCATACTCTGATTCCTTATTTTAGAATCTGGTACTGAAATTGATATTTTCTTCAATGTCTCATCATGATTTTGGAAAGGGCTCTCAGAAATCTTTTTGAAGTTCATAATGTCTTTTGTGTATGTTTGTGCATTTCAAATTTCCTGATTGTATATTGAAGGAACCACCTAAACTTGGAATGGAAGATAATATTAGCTTAAATTCTTGTTTACATGAGGATTTTTAGTAAATAATTTTGGAGAAGATAATCCCATGAGGATGGAAGGTGGGAATTTGTTGATAAACATGATAACAAAGATATTGGCATTCAGTTGCTTGACAATCACACTATAAACAATTTCTTCAGGAAATTTGTGGTTGTTACACAAGAGAAAAACTTGAATTACTAAATAGGTGTGAAGGGTTTGGAGTTGTAGTATATATTACTTATGAATATCATGAAATTTAAATGTCAAAAAGTTTGAGGGCCAACTGGAGAATTTAAGCAAATAAAACTCGCTCTCAGCATACCTCACTTAGCACCTTAGTCATGAGCAACTCATCTGTGTAAATCTTTTGAATTACAAACTCATTTCTAACTCAAGGGCTCAACATCCTAAACTATATACATGAAAACTTGGTTTGATTCCCTGCTTATAATTTCAATTGTCACCACTACTTTCATTTTTTTTTTTAATTCTATGAGTGTGTCCAACAACTTATTACTTTGACCTTAGATATAACAAAATTTTATGTTTTAAATATATAATGTTTGAGAATGGAATCCAGTATCTGTGAACTGTAGATTTTTGCTCTCTGATAATGAAACTCTGTTGATATAGGAGCTGATTGTACACGCAAGATCTGAAGTTTATTTCTTTTGTGCAGATTCTTTATCTACTGCTGCAAATACTGATTCTGAACAAGCGAAGGTGATTTTCTTTTCTGTTCTTTTGAATAGTAGGGCTAATTTAGGATCACTAAAACCAATAATTACACTATAAATCATATTGCCATTTAGGTTGCCTATTCATTGAGCGAAAAAAGCAGAGACTGTAATATAATCCTTTTTTACTTGAATGAAAAAAGTTACCATCATCAGGATTATGCGGCACTCATGAATATTACATTATGAATTTGAACATCAGGCTGCCTGTGTTGCATAGTCACGATTAGCTTTCTCTTTTGCTGCTCTAATCTCATTCACTATTTTATTTATGCTTTTAGAATGATCCTGAGAGTCCTCATTGCTACCCTGAACCAGTAGAATTGCCCATGTCAGCGTTTTCTGATTTCAGAGATTCTTCAACTGAAAGGGCCTCTCCTCCATGTTCTCCAATTCGCATGGATTCTCCTCTATCCTCAGTTTTTGGTTGGCAATTTGAGGAAGTTGAGTTTGTGCTCAAGCATGAAAATGATGTTTGAATGCAATACAACTTAAACAAGGAAGTTATTTTCTTTCGAAATTTCTGGGTTTATGCATGTATTCGAACATGTACTGACTGTTGTACTAATCTCACATTCAATGCTAATTTTTTTTCTTCGTTTTGAGGTTCATTGTCTATTTTGCGCTAATTGACTAATTGACAATGATAATAAGCATAGGAGTTTATCAACTATGCAAGACATGGAAAGGGAAACATGATTACTTTTGTTTTGAGTCGCTTTCCACTAAAAACCCACTAGGTTAAGATTAATGAAAATATTAGATTACCGAATACTTTAACGAGATCTTATAAAGGCCTATTAAGCATCAGATTCTGGCTGGTGTTGTGGCAAAATTTTGTTTTTTCTTTTAATAATTTTGTCTCTAGTTTTTATATTGCTCTCATTGTGTATCTGTTTTCACACGTACCAGATCAGTGGACTTGGAATGTTGGTAATTTTTCTTCTGTTGGGTGTTGGAACAGATAATCTATTTTCTAGGTTGAAGAATTCAAAGTCTTGGTTATGAAGTGATGACAATCAACAAAATCTTGCATTTGAGCCCTGCATGACTTACATGACAATTCCCAGTTTGTAGTGAAAGAAGTGATTAAAAGTTTGATTTAATCCTATAGCCTCCAAATACTGGGAGCCAAACCACACACGCTTCTTCTCACTCAAACAAGCTTGACAGGTAATTGCTAACCCAGTTGAGATTGGGAAAAGATGAATAAGAAAACTTCTGTAAGCTGTGAAAGAAACAAAGAGAAGAAGAATGCTCTTATATTTCATACACCATGGGTACAAGTTTATATAGGCTAAACCCTCAATTTTTATTGGAGGGATTCTAATTTGGTAAGCTATTTTATAGTTACAATATATACATTTCCACACTCTCTTTACGGCTGTAGTGTATAAATCATATGTGTCAAGTTTGTTACAAATAAAATTAATTTAAGGATTTTTAAAAGATTTAGTAAAGACGTTTATTAGTTGATCATTTGAGTTGATATAATTAATGGAAATAATGCAAGATAAAATCTTTTTTCGGATAAAGTGACAATCAATCTCTATATGTTTAATTTTTTCATGAAACGCTAAGTTGAATGAAATGTGAAAGGCAATTTGATTATCATAAAGTAACTCCATCTGTGATATATCTGACAAATTTTAGTTATTGGATTAATTGTTTCAACCATATAAGTTCATATGTTGCTAAAGCCATTGCACGATATTTTGTTTTTGCACTTGACCTAGCAACGACAACTTACTTTTTATTTTTTCAAGATATAAGATTTCCTTCAACAAGACCATAATACCTAGTGGTAGAATTTCTATTTGATGGAGAATTTGCCCAATTAGTATATGAATATCCAACAATCTGTGTATAACTCTTATTCTCATATAGCAAATCTTTATTTAGTGCACCCTTGATATATTGTAGGATTCGGATAACCACATCCTAATGACTATCACATAAAAACTGTAGAAACTGACTGACAAAGACTAACCGAAAAGGAAATACCAGGTAGTGTGATGATGAGATAATTAAGTTTACCAACTAGTCTCCGATATCTCCTAGGATCTGCAAGAGGCTCCCCCTGTCCAAGTAGAAGCTTAGTGTTAGAATCTATGAGAGCGTCTATGGGTTGATAATCCATCATCCCTATTTTTTGAAGAATATCCAAAGTATGATTTCTTTGAGAAATAACAATTCTAGAGCTAGACTGAGCTATCTCAATACCAAAGAAGTATCTAAGTAATCTTAAATCTTTGGTCTGAAAATGATTGAATAAGTATTTTTTTTAATTGCTTAATACCATCTTGATCATTTCTTGTAATGACAATATCATCAACGTAGACTACCAGATGTATGCATTGGCTTTGTGGTGTATGCTCATAAAAAACAGAGTGATCTGACTAACTTCGAATCATGCTAAACTCCTATATAACTATACTGAAACGACCAAACTAGGAACGAGGAGATTGTTTTAAACCATACAATGAACGACGTAGTTTATATACCAATCTAGACTCCCATTGAGCAATAAAATCAGGCGGTTGATCTATATAGATTTCTTCTTGAAGCTCACTATAGAGAAAGACATTCTTGATGTAGAGCTAGTGCAAAGGCCATTGACAAATAGCAGTCATAGATAAGAACAACTGAACAGACGACATTTTAGTTATAGAAAAGAAAGTGTCAAAATAATCTAGGCCATAAGTCTGTATGTACCCATTGACAATTAACCTTTTTTTAAACCTATCAACCTAACCATTGGGTCAAATATTGATAATATAAACCCATCGACAACCAACGATGGAGTGGCCAGGAGGTAATTGGACTAATTTTTATATACCGTTATTATGCAAAACAATCATTTTCTCAACCATTGTTTGACATTACCCAGGATGTGAAAGAGCACCACGAAGAGTGGTAGAGACGAAGATAGAAGATAAAGTAGACACAAAGGCATAATATTGTAAAGACAATCGATGACTAAGAAAATTGTATACAAGATGAGGGTTTTGAGTAGAACATATACCTTTACGGACAACAATAGAAAATTGATCAGCAGGTGGTAGGACCTTAGAATGAGAGAAATCTGGAGCAGAAAGTGAGTCAACTGGAATCTCAAAAGCCTCAAGGGCAATATCATTGTCATCACTTGCAGGATCAAAAAGAACAAGAGTATCACAAGCTGGAGATGGAGAATCCCCGGTGGAAGGATTATACTGTGGGACAAGGACAGGTTCAGTGTGCTAGGGTCGGTGCTTATGTGTCATCCCTGAATGTACATATACTTGTGTATTTATACAAGTGTACATTCTCATTAAATCGCTAATACCCATTTATATGGTATTATGCATGTAACGTTACAGACATTGTAGATCTGAAGGAGTTCGGATCAGATCTAAAGGTGTTTAGATAATGGCTCATAATTAGCCACGCTGAGAGATATAATTGCTAAATGTTAGCATAGCTAAGTGTTAATTGGTTATAATACTTAGCAGATCCAAGAGTTTGAGCATTGTGTGTAATAGGACATAGACATAGAAATATACTAGTAACTGCATAGTTGCAAGAGTTGCAATCGGGTGCCAGAAAATGCAAGTTGCGTAAGTATGTTCTCAAATAATTGTCCCTGATTTATTTCTACCGATGCGGGTCTGTCGGTAGATACCTTTATATAGATCAACATATGTCGTACCTATAAGATATAGATGGTCATTCCTAGCCGACCGTGAGCTTGAAGTTTGTATTGACATATGAGTATCTAGTTAGGACTAGATATGAGACAGACTCACTAGGGCCTCTGATAGATATCCTATATAAGCCGTCAACAGAGGGTCCTCTCGAATTGAGTAGTATACGTGATCCTTTAACCTGAGTGCCACAGTGGGCTTGTAAGTGATCCACTATACTTTGGTTCCACGCATGTTACAAACCTTTCATGGTGTGACCGCTGGGTGTCGCTGGGTATGGTCCCATGCTTATAGAGTCTGATGTGTACAGATATGGGATCCGTCAGCTCGTATAGGGACTTTGATATCCAGGTACTTCAAGACTGTATCTCAGAAAATCTTGTGGCCACAAGTATCAATCCCGGGAAAGAGTTTCGTCAGGGTAGAACAATATGGCAAAAGAGTTTGTGCATATTGTTCAGTAAGATACGAGCCTAGAGATAAGATATGGATGAGCACTTGGGGATTTGACGGTAATAATCTATATCCCCGCACATCCAAGATATCATGACGGAAGGACTATACGTATGCGTTATAACCTTAGCTTGCATGGTTCAACGCGTTGATTTGTATATCCGTGACGTGTGCATGGGGCATTGCTCACGGACTCATAGAATAGTTCTATTTGACGAATTGGGCATAGGACTTAAGGAGTCCTACGATATAGAGTGTACTCGTTGTGCACTGAGGCAGTGTGTCGGATTAAATTGTTTAATCCAGCAATATTCAGCACTACCACAGGAATGCGTGCATGTTTGTATTTAAGTGTTAAATATAATAATTAGTTAATAATAATTAATTACTAATTGTATTATGACACGTAACGTATTGTGAAACTTCAGTTGAGTTTATTAAAGTGTGAAATTTGGTGGGACCCACTAGAGGGTAAACTTAGTAACTATTCATGAGGGGTAAAATAATCATTTCTCATTTTGATTATTTAATTATTAAATAATCAAATATCTTTCTTTTTATATTATTATATATTATATAATATAATAATATATTTATATTATATTATATTATATATATATAAAGAAAAAGAAAGAGAATAATGAGAAGCAATTTTGGCCAATTCGGTCCAGAGAGAAGGAGAAGAAATGGAGAGAAAGAGAAGGAAGAAAGAAAAAAGAAGAAAAAAAAAAAAAGAGAAAAAATGTTTTATTTTTCTCTATACTTTCAATTGGAGCAATTATAAATTGCTTCAAACTCTCCATTTTTTATTATTTTGGAGAAAATGATATAAACACACTCCTGGCTATTTTGGGGATTAAGAGTTGATCCTAAACTGAATACAGAGTTGTTGTTCTAGCTCACCAAGCCCACCGAGTTAATGATTAGAACTGCACGTGAGTTGGTTTCCATACAGACTCCAGGAAAAACACATGTATAACGTTACACATTATGGTGAGTTCTCTGTTTTATAAATATATTAATCGCATTAATATATTTATTTATTGTGTTTATTGTAAAATTTATACATTTTCGCTGCATTAGGCAATAGGCATAATTACACATGCATACACCCACACATGCCTAAGATCCTCCGCCGATACAGTGTTTGATTCAAGAGAAGAAAAAATAATATAAAGAACTGGAAGAACCTCTGTGATAGACGTATTTTCTAAAGTAGAAGAAGAAAAGAAATGGGAAGACTAAAAAAAAGTGACATTAGCAGAAAGAAAATAACGTTAGATATCAGAAGAATAGCACTTATATCTTTTCTGAAGATGTGAGTAGCCAAGAAAAAGACATTTGATAGAGCAAGCGAATAATTTATCTTGTCTAGGAGAGAAGACATGAACAAAACATATGCAACCAAAGATATGCAGCGGAAGAGGAGACAATGGCTGGTCAAAATATAGAATAAAATGAGGGACCTGATGTTGCAACACAGATGAGGACATTCGATTTATTAAAAAGAAAAAAGTAAGAACAACATCAGCCCAAAAATAAAAAGGAACATTATTTTGTATAAATAAAGTGCGGGTAGTTTCAATGAGATGTTTATTCTTACACTCGGCGATTCTATTTTGTTATAGACTATAAACATAGGAAGACTGATGCAAGATACCTTGAGAAGACATAAATTTAGTAAAAGGAGTAGAAAAATATTCACGTGTATTATCACTATGCAGTATTAAATAGTAGTACAGAATTAAGTCTTAATTTTAACAAAGAAAAATTTAAAGATGAAAAATAATTCAGAACGATTTTTTATTAAAATTAACCAAGTGAAACATGAATAATCATCAATAAACCTAACAAAGTATTTAAATTCTAAAATAGGCAAAACTCGACTAGGACCCTATACATCTGTATGAACTAATTTAAAAGAGAACATAGACCGATTATTAACCCGCTTTGAAAATGATCCACAAGAGTATTTTTCAAGCTAACAAGACTTACAATTAAAATACGATAAACTAGAGAGACTTAGAAAAGTTTTTCAAAGCTTTAACAAATTTAGATATTCTTAACGATTGTGAAGGAGTGTTGGTGATTTAGTAACAGTGCATACAATAGATGGTTGAAGAATACTCAGATGATAAAGTCCTTATAACTCACAACCTGTGCCAATCATCTATCATGTACTACTATCTTATATAAGAACAAAGTCATTAACAAAAGTAATTGCAGAGTTTAAAGAGTGAGTGAGTTTAATGATAGAGATAAGACTAAAAAGATATTATGGAATATAGAGAACAAATTCTAAAGGTAAAGAAGGCAGAGAGAGTGCTTAACCAATTACTTTAGTAATGGTTTTAAATCCATTAGCTAAAGCAACAGATGGTAATGATCCAGACTCAGAAATACAAGAAAGTAATTGAAAGTTGCCAGAATTATGATCTGAGGTATGAGAATTAAGTACCACGATCCTAGAGAGGAAGATTGAGTAAGGCATGCAATGAAATTACCAATATTGGCAATAGAAGCAATGGATGAGGTAGACTGCTTAACTGCTTGATATTTAAGGTAGTCTTTATAGTCGGCACCAGTAATAGTCAAGGATGGAGAATAGTTGTTCAGAGTGCCAGATTGATTGGTGTGAGCAAGATTAATAGCTCGAGAAGGTTGTCCATACAACTTGTAACATCTTTATCGAGTGTGGCCCTAGTGATTACAATAACTATACTTGAGGCGATTCTTGCTGCGATCGCCTTGGTCTTATTTGAAATAACTCTATGACTAATATTGCGAGGCCAAAACTGAGGAGTTAACTGCAAATGGTCCAGGAACAAGACCTGAAGCAGAAACACGAAGAAGCTGAGCAAACACCTCATCCATAGAGGGAATAGTTGCACTAGCAAGGATCTGATCTTATATTGGTGAGAGCTCATAACTAATAGAAGTTAGGGTCAGAACCATAAAAAATTTATTCTTTTATGCAAGGTCTTCGGCAACAGTCTTACCAACTAGTAGGAGTGAATTAAATTCAGTCTTGAGGGATGTTATCCGTCCAAAGAATTCTAACATATTCAGACATGATTGTTTGAGAATGATAAGATTCGAGACAACAGAATATAGTATTTGAATGTCATTAATACATAACAACTTAGCCTGATTCCAAATATCGAAACAAGTCAAGTAAGCCTTACAAATAGAATATAGTCGAGGAATAATAGTTTGCCATAATTGAATACACAATATAGCATCAATTTTTTTTCATTTAATTATATCTTTATTTAATAAATTTGTAACCCTAATAGTTAATTTAGTAAATTTGTAACCTTAATAGTTAAATGATCTGTTGAGCCTTATCTTATACACCATAATTTAATAGACGCGACCCAAAAGGTATAATTATTGCTTCTTAAAATTTAAAGGTATAATTATTGCTTCTTAAAATTTTTTCGAATTCAATAGCAGGAAATGAGTTAAAAGGATAATGTGGAATCAGTTTTGGAGCATTTTATGGTCATATTTAGTCACAAATTAGAGAAAACAAGAATTGAGGAGGTATTGATAATTTAGGAACAGTTTCTAGCGACAGTGGTGATTTTTCGGCGACGGAGGTGGTGGTCCGACGACAACGGTTTAGCGATGGTGCTGAAGCTGCAGTCGAAAAAATAGATCGGAGCTGTCTTAGTGCAATGGTATCAGTAGTGTGAGTACACGCACCAGAGAAGTTGATCAGAGATCACGCGCTGGTGACGAAGGAAGACGCGCTGGCTGGAGGAGTAGATCGACATTGTTTGAAGTCGATCATATTGGCAGTGAGTGGTCATGCGCACTGAAGAAGACAAAGGATGTTCACGCGACGACGAAGACCAGTGGCGTATGGGATAGTCGACAGGAGATTGGCAGCTACATACCTGGTCGTCGGCCTCTTTTAAGTATTTTGGAGGTATGATCGTCGAAGAAAGGTCATCGGAGAGAGAAATCGAACATTGACTGAAAATATGGGTGTTAAGTGGTAGCGCGTCTGACGAGATTCTGACAACGATCTTCTTGGAGTCTTGCTGCCGAGTCACCGATGATTTCAAAACGAAAGTCAGACCACCAAAGAAGAACACAAGGCAAGGTGGCCGGAAAAAAACAGATGATACTTGCCTAAAAAAAAAATAAAAATTGGCTCTAATGTCATTTAAAAAAATAAAGAGAAAAAGAATGCTTTTATATTTTATAGACCATGAATACAATTTTATATAGGCTAAACCTTCAAACTTTATTGGAGAGATTCTAATTTGATAGGCTACTTTACAGTGTGATAGACTACTTTACAATTATAATATATACATTTTCATAAACTACTACTTTACAATTATAATATATACATTTTCATAAACTTTGCAGAGACAGTTTCAAAGCAAGATGACATTAAGATTAAAAAAGAAGCAATAATTTAGAAAAAAAAGAACAAATTACCATTTTTGGAGCTTTCTTTTACAACTTTAACTTGTCTTTGCTGCCTTGTCAACTTCTGACAACTTAATTCAACATCTCTATGTGTTTACTAAATCTGTTTTTTTTCTAAGGCCGACCATTGATTTTTTCTCCCTCTTAATTTATTTTTACTATGAGCTTTTGTACGGCCATTCTTCATCAACTTGCCGGCCTACCCACCTGAGGCTATTTTTCGTTTCTTCATAAACTCCCATTTGGCTAAACCAATATTCTCTGGAAATTACAAATGGTTGGTATTCTTCTAGTTGCTCTTTTACTCCATTTTCCTCCTCGGCTTCCTTGTTTATCTCTAGATGAAGGAACCTTTGGCCTTTCTTACTATGGTGGGAAAATCATGAGCAAACCAGTGTCAGTTACTCTCCTCTGGTTTGGTTCAGGATGGAGAGAACCGGGTCGAGAAGCTGCACGAAATGCCATAGCTTCTTTAACTCCATATGGATATAATGGCAGGGATTTTGAAGTACCTGCTTTGCGAGATTGGTGGGATCTTGTAAGACAGTACAGAGACAGCTCAAATTCTCCAGTGACTGATAGAGGAGATGTTGGTGCTGAGTGCTTCTACACAGGACCTGAACTCAACATGACTCTAGACCAAGTGGTTGAGATTTCAAAGGCACTTTTTAACAAGACTGCTTTTGAATACTTTGAACGTAACTTGAATTGTACTCAATTTTTTGAAGTGAATGAGAACCAGATTTTTTACGTTTTGTTTTCTCATACTGTGATGTTCACAGATGAGCAGATGCAGAGGGAGCTGATGGATTTGTGTAGCGGCAAGTTTCAGCTAGAGATCGTTGCAGGGATGATGGTAAACATGACATGGGCAAGAGAACCACAGAATGAAGGTGATCAGTGTTCAATATCTTTTCATAGGAGTTACTATGTTGGCCCACCTAATGGTGATGAGAAGGTTGATAGCCTGGTTGGAAATATGCTGGCAAAAATTGCTGAGGAGGTGACTAAGAAAGATGGAAGAGGATGGAGTAGTAATGATGGAAATGAATTGACAATTAGTAGTTCTTGTTTTTCTCCATTTTTAAAAGCTAAGGCTGGTCCTCCTCTTTATGTTGATGAAGAGAGTAAAATCAGCTTTAATGTGGTTGGTTTAAATGGATACAGATACATTGTGCCCTACATTTGGGACCAGAAAATCAGAAACTGTGCCTTGAAAGTCTCAGGTATTACAAATTAAAATTTCTAGTTGAAGTTAATAAACTGACAACAAAGATCATATGACATAGTGATTGCAAAAGTCAATTCTCATTTTATTCCTCAAATACTCCTACTTAAAAGAAGAAAAAAAAAGGGACCTAGAAGTCCTTAAACATCAGTGCTATCTGTTTCTCTCCCTCCATCTAAGATAGTGAAGTTGTCGATTTAGAGCAGCCATGTATTATCAAATTTCAAATTTCAAATTTTTTATGAAATCTAACTAAGGTTCTGTTATGCATGGTTTTACCCAATGGATTTTATGGAAATTAAGTTTTTGATTTGCAGAAACATGCAGCAATAATGCAGTTTTTCTTGAGCAGCCCACAGGACTTATAAAGGGAGGAATTGTAGTCAATCACACTGATGGTTTACAACCATATCCCCCAAACAAAAAATGTCAGTGGAGAATAAACTTCCCAAATGCAAAGTTCATCAGTTTTAACATCAACTACCTTGCAATTGCAGCCGGCAGTGATGACCACCTTCTAATTTGCCAATCACCTTCAAGTCCTGTGCAATGCTATGATATTCAAGCAAACAATGGAGATTTTCGTAAAAAATTCAGGATAATGGGCTCAAAAGCTTCTGTTGAGTTTACAAGTGGCGATCAAGTGCCCTTTGAATCAAGAGGATGGGAGCTTAGCTATACTGCAGGTAAGCAAAAACCAAAGCTAATTTCTCTAGTTCAATCTAACTAGTAAAAATGAAACTACTCAAATTATACAGAAAATTATAGGGCTTTGCAACGGAAAGGAAGATGTTTATGACCGTGATGGAGCAATTGGCTACAGTTCATCTACCAACTTTTCCTATGTAGAAGGTCTTAGATGCCGATGGATTCTCCATGGAAAACCCGGGACTCTTGTATCCTTAAATTTCAGTCACATTAACATCTCCGAAAACTTGGATTATCTTGCAATATATGATGACAAAGGGCAGCAGATAGCCAACTTCTCCGGTTTCTATTTGGGGTCTGATCTCCCACAAATGAACTTGACTGGTGAGGTTGTGATTGCGTTTGCTACTCAGATGGATAAAGGGGAAGGCTGGTCAGCTGAGTTTTACATCTCTTCTCCAGTTAATCAACATGAAAAGGTTTTGTTTGTGATCATTATTGTTGTTGTAGCTGTTGTAGCAGTAAGTGTTTCACTTGGGTTTATTACATTAGCTATACTTCAAAGGAGAAGAATGCATACAAACCCCACGGACTCAGTCAAGGGCCTAATGCTAATAAGAGGAGATGTTATTAGGGAAGCGAATCAAATTGGAGAAGGGCCTTCCGCAATTGTTACAAAGCAATTTCAACAAATGGGAGCTTGGTAGCAGTTAAAGCTAAAAGAGATATGGCTTCTCAGACAGAGTTAGAAGAAGAAATCTTGCTCAAATCCTCTACTCACCCAAATATTGTTTCCTTGCTGGGGTATGCACAAGATGGACTCCAAAGACGATATTTAGTTTTCGAGCTCATGCAAAGGGGAAGTTTGAGCTGGAACTTAAGAGAGAAAGGAGATACATTGGACTGGAAGAAGAGGTTAGCAATAGCATTGCAAATCTGCTCTGCCGTTCAAATGTTGCACATGTACTCAAAACCACCTACATATCATAGAAATATAAGATCTGAGAACATTCTTCTAGATGAACACTGCAATGCAAAATTAGGAGGTTTTGGAGCTGCAAATTATTGCAGCAACAATAACAAGCCAAATAGTGATGAAACATCAGAATTGGCCGAGGACACATGGAGTTTCGGCATACTGTTAGTGGAGCTTTTACGAGGGGAGCCTCTAGCAAACAGGCATGTTTACAAAAATTTCAGGAGTCTAGACCAGATAAATGAATTCGTTGGTGGGCAGGAATGCCTTGACCGGCGGCTGGATATTCCTAATGAAAAATTCAAGATCATGGGCTTGGCAAAGTTCAGTGAAATAGCAAAATGGTGCGTTGGCAGTTGCTGCAGAGTTGAATGAAGTGAAAATGATCCTAAGATAGGTGATGTTTTGTCAGGTTTGAGGCAGGTGAAACAATTGTTTCGATCTGTTTTAGTATGAAAGGAAGAAGCAAAATAAGCAGTTCAAAGTAACAATACATCAAGGCACTTTGGTAAATAATTACACAGTTTTATCATTTCTCCAATCTGCAATCCTTGTCAAAGAGGTCAAGTGTCACAGTTTTCAGAGGCTCAGCTATATGAGATGATTTTTCGTAAGCACTGAAATAAGCTCACTGTATAGCTCCTTTATTGATTTTTTTCCCTCCTTTTTATAACATTACAAGGCATCAATAATTTTGGGGGTTTGTAATTTTACATTTACATTGCGAATGAGTTTGATTCTTATTAATATAATATCTGGAAAGAAACTTAAAATTGTGCATTTAAACCAGATAAATATAATTTGAGTCTCAAATGATTTTCTTTTTTAAAGTTTTATTTCCTTGCCATTGTGACATTATACTATGCCAAAATTTCAAAACACAGTATATCTTCAAATGAGCAATACCCATAACAATGCCAAAACATATAAATATTTCAAATCACCAACTAATGGAATGCTTTATCAGTTCTAATTACTAGTAAAGTAAAATCTCATGTGTGTACGTGTAGGAGTTACATTTTATGCACTGCTGATGAGAAGACAGAGGAAAAAGAAATTAAAAACAGCACAGGGGAAATTCTCCGTTTAGAAGATAGATAGTTCTATGAGAAGAGACATTCAATCAGCAATTTGAACCAACATTAAGTTTCACCAAAATGAGGTCAGATCCAAGATGTTTATACGATCCACATTAACCCAACTCACAAGAAAAGACTAATCATAATGATATGCTACTCATACAAACACATGAACTTTAAGTTGAAAGGCAAATAATTCTAAGGAGGACAAAATTAATTTACTCCATACATGAAGAAGAGCTCAATATGACTTCCCACAGTGTATTAAGCTCCCAGCACCCAAGAAAAGACCAAAAATAGCAGCACTACCAAGTGTGGTTTGTCCAATATATCTGATCTTCAGAAGTCCCGGTACCTGCATTTCCCAAAACAAGCAAGTTAAATAAACATCTTTATAATTGAAAATGGCGAACCAAAAAAAAAAGAAAAGGGAAATTTTTGCTTCGCGTTACAGATATTTCAAACTGGCTTTTAGGTTAAATTTTCACATGGCAGTTTTCCATGCAAATAAAACTGGTATATTTATTGTTGATAAGAGAACATCAGTTTAACACTGATGGACATCCCAAACAGTCTGAATTTCGGTACTTTTCCTATTAATCATTCTTCATAGATGTCAATACCATTAAGATCTTTTCACATCCCCATCAAACTAGTACAACATCGAAGATGCATTAGAGGTCACTAAATTGTCAACGAATGTATTTCTAGGTTCACCAAGCACAGTCCAGCTAGTGATGCTATCACTGGAGCTTCCCCCAGTGTCATTTTTGTTTTATTTCCTCAAGAAATATCCTTTCGAAATCGACTTCAGTATCAGCTTATGGAAACAAATAAGTAGGAAACAGATTCCATGTTTTACAACATAACTGTGGTCTTCATTGTTCCCCATTCTAGTATTATTCATTGCCTATTGTCATTAAATGCATAACTATGTTTTCTTGTTGCCATCATGTTTTCATTTAGTGGGTGGATACATAACTAGTCACAGTAACTTTGAAGGCTTTATTAATCATTCACATCCAAAGAAAAGTACATAGAGATGAAACCACTTCACAAAGAACTAGAACAAGGAAGAACAGACCCAAAATTTGACGTCCATAAAACTGCAAGTTGAAGTTGAGAATCAGTTCAGATATGTACCTTATACCTAATAGCCTCGTATGTTCCATACACAGCACCTGGATGGCAAAAATAAAAACCAAGTAAAGGAAGAATGACTATACAAAATTTTTACGAATTGAGACTATCAGTTCTAAGCTTTGCTACTTGCCAATTTATTTCTTCACACTACTTTCCATTTGAACATCCATAAATTTAGGCCCAAAAAAAAAGAAATTCAGAAATTTCATTGGATACATGAAATTCCAAAATAATAATAAAGCCGACGGAAAGAAGTAATTGGCCATGAAATCTCTTGATAATAGATTTTAAGAATGGAGAAAGGGGTAAAGAGGAAGAGAGGAATTACCAACGGCGCCACCAACTGCGCCGCCGACAGCGACGCCGGTGGTAACACGAGCAAGACAGCTGTTTTCTCTGGCCATATCAACAGCTTCGTTTGTTAATGGTTAAACAAAATCTAACAGTAATCTCTCTGACTGACTTTTTGCGTGAGTAATGTGTTGTCAATTGAGATAGCAGTCAGCGTCACGTCAAAGTTTGAAATGGGCCTTAGGTTTCCTTGTACTTGGACAACGGGCTATACCCGAAATCCGACGGCATTATTTGTCGTACAACAAATAGAAAATTGAAATTAATTACTAAAATATAGTCTTAACAAAAAAGAAGAAAAAATATTATTCCGTTGCCGGGAATCGAACCCGGGTCTCCTGGGTGAAAGCCAGATATCCTAACCGCTGGACGACAACGGATTTATGATTAGAGTTTCCACTTTAAAAATTTTGACTAATAAGTATTATTAATGTTAGGTGAGTTCAATAATTTCAAATACGATATGGGCTGTAAAAATGGAATAAGTATTTATGAGACGATGGATAGAATCAGTTAATCTGCACCCAAAATATAATTATGAACTTTATCATATATTCATTTAAATTTAAATTAAAATTAAAAAATTAAAATTAAAATTAAAATTTTTTACATTAAGACATTATCATTTCTTTTATTTTTTTTCTTTAATTATGTTGTGGCCGAGTATTCTATCAGTGAAACCAAAAATTAAAATAAGGGAAAAGAAAAAAGCAGATGTTAAAATTAAAAATTACATATTTTAGAAGTTAAAAATATAGAAATTTATTATTAAATTTCAAAAAATTATAAGGCTTGAGGAGCACTTCTAAAAATTTCGCCAACGGATATTCACCACTTTTACTTCAAATAAATATTAAAATCTGAAATACAAAAATCCTGAAACTTATCAACATGAATAGGAGCGTAATCAAGAATTTTAAAAATTTTAATATATTTTTATAAATCTCAAATGTAAAATTAAGAAAAAATTAATAAGAACGTGAAAAATATATCTTATATAGAGAGAGATAATGAACCTTATCAATAAAATAATATAATATAATTAATTTTAAAATACAAGTAAATACACTACTGAAATGGAGTTTCATGAGGTCTAAAATTATAGCATTCATTTATTTCTAATTTTAAATTAAATTAATTATTAAAATTAAATTCACTTTAAGACACATTTGTCTTTGTTTATTTTTGTAATAAAATGTTCATTAATTTAATTGCTAAAATGTTACAGTTTGATTCAGCTCACACTGTGTGTTAGGACTTAGGCTGTGGTTGATTTATGTTTCTTGTAAACTTGTAATAATGTTTTAAAAAAAAAAGAAAGAAAAGAAAAGCCCCCACCACAATAATTTTAATATTGGAAGTTTCGTGAAGGAATTGACAGGGTTATTTACTAACTAATCTTATTTGTAATACTTAAATTCTTAAATCTTAAGATTATAAGAAATATATATAATTATATATTAATTTCTATCTTAATAGAAAAGCACAAATTAATTCTTTTATTATAAAAATAAGAGATACAAATGTTTCAAAAGAAATTAATTTTGAACAACATGTTTTCACTTTTTCTTTAATCTATATTAAAAAAATAATAATACTGAAAGTTCTAAAGTTTTATAAAAGGGAATATACATTTTTAATGTTTTAAAAAGGACAAAAAAAAACTCAACTAATAATTTTTGTTAATTTGAATGGTTTATACTCTTATAAAAGTTAATGAATTATTTACTCCCCTAAAACAAAATTTAAATATACTTAATGACATATGACATATTGTTATTTACTCATATTTTATTATTTCAATAAAAAATTAAATAATTTAATTTAAATTAAATTAAATTAAAAAATAAAAAGAGAATAATTAATTTCTGATCATCAATGACCGATAGACTACTCCAAATTTTAAGATGTATGAGAACCTTTTTTTTTGTTAATGAAACACTAAAAAAGTGCTAAAAGTAGAAGAAAGAGCGGCAAATATTATAACATCACCATCAGATAATGATACATCGAAGGGACATTGCCATCAACATTGGAGCTACTACTCGACAATATAATTGATGGAGATAGCGATGCTCTAAACTGTAGTGTTATAGTGGTTGTTACTATTTTATTTTTTACTTTTTTTGTACTTTTTAATTCTTCATTAACGAAAATAATTTTATTATTGAATAAATTATAAAAATTAGAATTTGTTAATATAAATTATGAGTCAATCCACCATCAATCATTGCGTGCGTGCCTGGTTGATCATTCAACGACTATCAATGGTGACTAATAGTGATATTTCTTTTTTTAATTAAATTTATTTTAAGAATTTTTTATTAAAAAAACCTAAATAATATGCGAACACTTGTTATTTGTAATTTATTATATTGTGATATGTGTTATTTTAATTTTTTATTAAAAATAAAATATAAATCAATTATATTATAACATATATCATTTGCTTTTAAATTAAAAATTAGAATTATAAAAAAATAAACCACTTCAAAATTGTAATACATGCTTTTTTTAAGGATAAATATATCAAATTATTTTTTTCACCATTCAAATTAATAAAAATCATCATCTACCGAAGTCTTTTTGTCTTTTTTAAAATCAATTTCCTTTTAATATTTTTATTTTTGAAAATAAAAAAGAAAAATGATGTGTTAAGAAGTAGTGTTATCAAGATTCAAAAATGTGTGCAGTCTTGTTAATTTAATGCGGCTAAACAACGAATATGAATAAAGTTGGTCTTTAAATATTTCTTCGTTGTTCCCACAACCTATCATAAAAAAAGGGATAAAGACATTTTTATCTTACGAGTTTAATATAATTCTTAATTTTATCCTACAAGTTTTAAAAAACTCAAATTTATTCTAATTCGTTAATAAGATTCCGTTAATTTTAATATTGGAGGGGTAAAATAGTCACTTTATACAAAATTTTAAAATAGAATGACACAAAATATCCATTAGTTAACTACTGATTTGTCACTTAAATAATAGAATAAATAAATAAAAAGAGAGCAGCCGTCGCCGCCGTCAGTAGCCGATTGGCCGCCTGTGATCAATTGCGATTCAACTCAAAATTGACATTATTGGACTCAAAATTTTGTGATCTATGCAATGGTAAAATTTTGTGGGTCAACGAAGTACCGTAAATATGCCAAAAGTTTTAAAAAAAACATTAAGGGAAGCGGCGGCCATTGCCATTCACCGTCGAACGGTGGGGCGGTGGCGTTCACCGCTCCCACCGTTGGACAAATCGGCGGTCGATCTGCCCAACAGTGGGGTTGATGTACACTACCGTCATCCCGTTCGACGATAAACAATGGGGCGGTAGCATACACCGACCCACCGTTGGATCGGCCACACTGATATGTCCAACAGTGGCCGATCTGTTCAACGGTGGGGTTGGTGTACGCCACCTCCCTACCGTTCCATTGTAGAGCACAGTGGCCGCCACCTTCCCCTTATTTTCGATCTATTTTTTGGCCACCTTCTTATTTTCTTTTGACAAAAATGATTCTACCACTGTATAAATATAAAAAAATAAAATTCAATGATGTAAATTTCGCCTATTCTCGTTATCGTAATTTAACAATTGATGGTGACCGGCGACAGCAGTCGCCGATTTTGGTAATTCGATTTTATTTATTTTTAATTATAAAATAAATTTTAAATTTTAAACCTATTAAAGCATGTCACATATCTTTTTTTTAATATCTTATTAATAACTAACACGTGTACATTGTATAATGCATTCACATCACTATTTTTAATTAACATAATAACTGAGGGTAAATTTGTCAATGTACAATCAAATGAGATTTTCAGTTCAATTTAACGGAATCTCACTAATGAATTAAAACAAAATTGAGTTTTTTAAAACTTGTGAGATAAAATTGAGAATTAAGTCAAATTTGTGAGACAAAAATATCATTATAAAAAAAAATAAATGTATGATTCAAAAATTATTTGTTCAACATTGATGTTGCAATTTTGAGGTCAAGTTTTCTATTTTGCAGATGCGTTCTTCAAAATGTGAATCTTAAATTCATTTCAAATCATTTTTGTTTCTTGAAAATGAAAAACCATTTTCTAAACTAAACCTACCAGCAAATGAAGTCCAATTAACATGCAGATGAAGCACAAACGGTTTATTGTATGACCAAGATTATGTGCTATGTTTATTCTAATCAATCGAGAAGGGCCATACTATATCTCATAGGAGTAGTGTTACTGATGGGGAATCTTTTGTTCACTGCCTAAAATAACATTTACTAGGAACTTGAATTGGCTGAAAATATTTCTGAATTTATATTAAGGGTACCAAGAACATAAGAGCTCCAGCTAAGCCAGCTTGAACAAAAGAATGTTTCAAGGAAACGCTAATGATTCCTACATCTACTATAAACATCATTTATCGCGGTTGAATGCTGGAGAAATCAATTTAAATTCCACAACTTGAGTTGAAATTCTTACATTATTTGCCAGAATGAAGCTGATACAAATATCCGAGTCAAACTTCTACGTCTGTATGATTTGCAGCTTATTTTACACAAATGCTATACAACTTCGTATGGGCAAACTGATTTTAATAAATATGCTTGAAAAGTGACATGATAAGAAAATTGAAAAGAAATCAAATGTTTCATAGTAATCAGTGTTTTTCATAAGTACCTGCTGCTTAAGGGGTTCTTGGAACCCTCCATGCTTTTAGAGATTGCAATCTGTCTCAAAGATGGCATTTCTGATGCTTACCTTGTTGAAGAGAAACTTCTCAGCCGACAACATAAAATTTCAGATGTTCATGCATTGTCTCTTCTGCACATCATCCTTGATGACAGAGAGGCAGATCAAATGCTCCAAGAGTAATTGAGTACCACTTCTAGCCCTCTAAAGGATATTAAAGTTGACCCATTTAATCATAAAAAAAGAATTCCGGATTGCTGAGAATCTGATTTCAAAACTGCATTACACATAGCACATTTTCTGTCCGACTTCTAAGATGGCAGCATTCATCTTTCTCCATGTGACTGGCAAGAATGATAAGACATTCATACACCTTATCTACTTGAGGGTGCATCTTATCTTCTGAGAAGAAAGGATGGATCTTCTCTTCAATCTCAATCCAGCTACAACCAGGGTTCTTTCTCAATCCCAGCTCTTTCATCTTTAATCTCACCTTCCGTACTTCATTCCATTTCTTGGCAAATGCATACATATTGGATAAAACAATATAAGTTGATGAATCATCAGGATCCTTCTCAACAAGCAATCCCGCAATTTTTTCCCCTAGTTCTGTATGTCGGTGCATGTGGCATGCAGAAAATAGTGTGCTTAACAACCCAGCGTCTTCCCTAATTTCTGGGGTGCTCTCTAGAATTTCATAAGCTTCATGTAATCTTCCAGTGCGACCAAGAAGATCAATCAAGCATGAGTAGTGTTCATTTCCAGGCTTAATATTATACTCAGAGATCATTTGATTAAAATAATAATAACCTTGATCAACCAATCCGGCATGACTACAAGCTGATAAAACTGCAAGAAAAGTAACATTATCTGGTTGTGTGCTTGATTTCTGCATTTCGCTGAAAAGCTTCAAGGCTTTGAAGGCTTGGCCATGAGACCCATATGCAGTGATCATAGAAGTCCATGACACAAGATCCCTCTCAGGTAATCGATTGAAAACTTTGGATGCTTCATCTACAGCACCACATTTAGCATACATATCAAGCAGAGCCCCCATGACTATCTCATTGGTTTCTAGCTCACTCTCAATAATATCATTGTGAATCTCTTTTCCCTTTTCTAAAGCTGCTAGTTGTGAACAAGCTGGTAAGATACTGGTGAATGTTACAGCATCTGGTTTTACACCACTTTCTTTCATTTGACCATAGATTGCAAGAGCTTTAAAATAATAGCCAACGATCACGTAACCTGAAATCATAACATTCCAAGAAACTACATTTGTCTTGGGAATCTTCTCAAAGACATTTTCAGCTGAACTAACCCTTCCACATTTGAAGTAAAGATCAAGGAGCGAGCTATTAATAAAGATGTCGGCCTGTATTATGTTTCTTATTATGTAACCATGAATAAATTTTCCATGTTCAAGTTGGGTTGATCTTGAACAAGACATTAATATACTACTTATAGTAGTCAAGGCTGGTTTAGTTCCTTCTTCACTCATCCTACTAAAAAGTTCAATACACGATTTGCTATCACCTTTCAAACTGTATCCCGCTATCAATGCATTCCAAGTAACCACATTTTTTACTGGGATTTGCTCAAAAACCTCTCTAGCCATCTCCAAACAGCCACATTTTCCATACATATCCACTAGAGCAGAGCTAATATAACTATCAAAAGCAAACCCATTTTTCACTAATTCTTTATGAATCTCCTGCCCTGTTTCCAAATCATTCAGTCTTGCACATGACGAGATAGTAGTCGTTAATGTCACTGAATTAGGCTGAAACCCGGAATCTCTCATTTTCTCAAACATGTTCAACGCTTTCTTAGCTTGTCCATCTTGATAATAACAAGAAATTACCACATTCCAACATGCCACATCTCTTTCAGACATTTCATCAAACACCTGAATGGCACACCCAAACTTATTGCATTTTGCATACATCCCTACAAGAGAGCTCCCAATAACAACATCCAACATAAACCCAGTTTTTATCAAATGGGTATGAATCATTTTGCCATAATTTACTCTTCCTAATCCACCACATGCCTTCAACACACTTGGGTAAGTGTAACTATCTGGTTTCAAATAAGAGTTTTGCACTAATCTATCAAAGAGTTCAAAAGCTTCAATGAACATATAGTTCTTTGTATAAGCCGCCACTAGGCCATTCCATAAAGAGACGTCTAATGGGTTTTTTACGGTTTTGAACACATTCTCTGCGAAGTTATATTGTTGGCAAGAGAAATAGAAGTTAATTAGGCTTTTGGACAAGGCAATATTGTTTTGTAAGCCTAGCGTCACTACTTTTTGGTGGATGATTTTGCCTTCTTTGAGAGACTTTGAAGTAATACATTTTCTCAACAGAGGTAATAGCTTTGTTGTATCCATTCAAGAATGGCTACTAAAACAACCTTTGCCTTGCATGGAGAACGAAGTGACAACGAGAAGTGCAAATTCAGTGGTCCTGCAGTAACTGGAGCTTCGGGGTATTTTATTTCTTATGATTTATTTTCGTTTTCAATATGAAAATAACAACGGTGCTAGAAAATGCTTGGAGAAAATGAAGGCTAGTGTGGAGAACCCAACTCTGTTTGCTCAAACAAGGAGGTATTTTACGATCACTGACAACTTGTTTTCGTCAAATACGATTTGCTCGAAAAGTTTGTTAAATGGAAAAACCTGTATTTTTATTTTGTTTTTTCTAATTTGTGTATAACAAGGGCGATTTTGAGCTTTAACTTGAGGGTCCTTAAAATATAAAAGGGAAAAGGCCATGGACTTTAAAGGCACGAGGAAATAGACATGTATGTAAGTAATATTAAATATGATTTTTTATGCAAAATCAACAAATATATAAAGATCAAATGCCAAAATTAATTAGAATGAATTTTTTAACTTTCAGTTATTGATATTGTTATTGGACAGCAATAATCAACAGTTGAAACCCTACACAAACTTTTTATGCTGATGTTTATTCTCTAAATGAGATTGTAAATCTAGAGTTTAGGGACTCAAAAAAAACTCACATATATCTTTTTTTAACCATCAACTCTTTCTATCAAAGAGTTGAAAGTTATTAAGAGTTACTAAGGTATTTTTAACTGTTGATAGAGGTTATTAAAAATATGAACCATAAATATAATGTGAAAAATATTACATTCTCCCACTTGATTCATATATTTGATATTATATCAAAATTCTATCAATTCTCATACTTAAAAAATAAAATAAATGAATTATGGTGATAGATCATCTAAAAAGAAGTATTATCTTACATGTATTACAATTTATTATATTTCTTAAAACTTAACTTATATTTGATAACACTAATTAATGAATAAACTATATATTTATCCTAATCCAATCAACGGTGATTTTTCTCAAATTAATGAATTTGTACATAATTAAGTATCAATATAAGAAAATATCAAACTTAAATAGAGTTTTATTACAATTATATTCGTCTTTATGACGAAAATCGTATAAAAGAACTAAGTCTCATTTTGTCCACATGATCCTTTAATTTTCGTAGTGGCATGTCTTTAATCAAATGATCGATAATATCAATTTAGTGTTAATGTGTTCAATAATTATTGTTTTCTTTTTAACACGTTCTTTTTAACTAAATACTTAATGTCAATATGTTTACTTCAACTACCACTTTTTAGCTATAAAGCTGCAGCTGAATTGTCACAATATATCCGCAATGGCCTAAAGATGAATTCATAATCTTAAACCCATATATGAAACTCTTTGTTTATACACCCATACAAGATAGTCTCAAAACATGAAACATATAAACATAAGCATGTAATCCATGGTCTCTTAAAGGCACCTCATCACTTTCTTTGCAGTTCTCTAGTGGTTTATTCTTTGATTACTCTGATATTTTCTAACATTCCATTTCAAATCATTTTTTAGGCACTAGTTCAAATTGAATCGGTCACCCTTCACAATAGGAGCAACATTTGGTGAACAATTTTTCATATGAAATATCTCTAAACCTTATTAATATAGGTTTCTTGAGATAGGCCTGGGATAACTTAAAATCTGTCTCTATGAAACTTAATGCTAATGACATAAAACGCATCACTCATATTCTTAATGTCAAAATTTTCATAGAGAAGTTGTTTCACCTCATGTAGTAAACCCTTATCATTGGTTGCAAGCAAAATATCATCCATATATAAAACAAAAGAAAAAAAGATTTTACTCCTACTGACATTCTGGTATATATATTCATTTGTGATGTTCTCTACAAATTCAAATGAAGAGATGACATTATGAAATTTTAAATACCACTGACGGGATGCTTGTATTACTCCGTTTATAGATTTCTTAAGCTTATATAACAAATGCTCACCATCATTAGAAAAGATTCATTCTAGATGTTTCATGTAAATCTCTTCCTCTAAATCTTCATTGAGAAAAGTTGTTAATCACATCTATTTGGTGCAATTGCAAATCAAAATAAGCAACTAATGCCAAAATAACACAAAAAGAATCCTTCTTACATACAAGAGAAAAGGTCTTTGTGTAACCGATTCTTTTCTTCTGAGTGAATCATTTAGCAACAAGTCTTGCCTTATATCTCTCAATGTTGCCTAATGAGTGTCTTTCTTTGCTTTAAAGACCATTTACATCCTATGGTTTTCATACCATTAGGCAATTGAACAAGATTCCAGACTCCATTAAATGACATAGAATTCATCTCATCTTTCATGGCATCATATCGTAATTTTAATTCATTGCAACTCATAGCTTATGAAAATGTTTCAGGGTCATTTTTTGCTCCAATGATATAGTCAAATTCTTGCAGATGCACAATGTAGTCACTAGGAATTACAGACCTTCTTGCTCTAATAGATCTTCTTAATGTTATGTCAACATCTTCCAGATAGTTTTCTTGTTTAACTAGTTATTCAACCATTTCTAATATTCTTAAATAACTGATCTACTGGATGATCATTAGTAGCTTGTGGAATTTCAATTACTGGTTGTTCAACACCCGTTTAAACTTGATGGATGTTATATATAAAAATTAATCTACTACTTGAAGTAGAAGGTTGAGAATCTATAGAATCTTTCTAAAAAACTATGTTTTTGGATTAATTACTCCCACTAATCAAGTCATTCTTAATAAATTTTTCATTTTTTGATTCCACAATCCTAATGCTGTAAAATGGACCATAAAATCTATAACTTTTAGACCTTTCGACATATCCAATAAAATATCTATTAATGGTCTTAAGGTTCAGCTTCTTCTCTCGTAGGTTGTATAATCTTACTTCAGACAGGCATCCCCAAATGCGTATATGTCGCAAACTCAGTTTCTAACCTTTCCATAACTCAAATGGTGTCCTTGGGACAGCCTTAGTTGAAACTTAGTTTAATATATACACTGTCATTTTAAGAGCTTCAATCCATAAAAATTTAGGAAGATTAGAGCTGTTAAGCATACTTCATACTATGTCCAATAATATTCGGTTTTTTCTTTTTGCTACACTATTTTGGTCTAGAAAATCAGGCATGATGTATTGGGCAACTATTCTATGCTATTGAAGAAACTTTACAAACGAACTAAGTGCTTGTCCATCCTCAGTGTATCTACCATAGTATTCCCTCACCTCTATCAATTCTCATGATCTTATTTTGCTTCCCATGTTATTTTTCTACTTCAGCTTTAAATATCTTAAAAGCATCTAATGTTTCGTTCTTATTACGAAGTAAGTAGATATATATATATATATGAGTAATTACAAATGAAAGCGATGAAGTATTTTTTACCATACGAGTCCATGTATAGACTACAAATATCTGAATATATGATTTTTAATATGTCTGAACTCTTCTCGGTACATTTTTTTGGACTTGTTGGTCTACTTTCCTTTAATGCAGTCCACACAAGTGTCAAAATCAATAAAATCTAGAGTAATAAGTACTCCATCATTTACTAATCTCTTAATATTTTTTATGAAGATATGTCCCAATTTTTGATGCCCTCAAATAAAGAAATCTTCATTCATAATACATCGTATAATGTTAATATGAACATGCATTGCATAAAACAAATCATCTGAAAAGTTAAATCCCAAATGTACAAGTCTTAAAACAGAAATCAAATTTCTAGAGAAATTTGGAATATAAAAAGTATTATCTAAATACAAAACAAACCACTACTTAAAGTTAAACAACATGTGCCAATTGCCTCCATATGTGAACACATCTTATTTCCTAAATAGATGTATTGTTCACTACCCACGACCTTCCTTAGGTTTTACAAACCCTGTAAAAAATTGAAATATAGATTGTAGAACCAAAACCAATCAACAAAGTGTTATGATTAATATCAAACATATTAGATTCATAATATATAAATGAGATTGGATTACCTTTCTTCTCAAGCCAATTCTGAAACTTTGGGTGATTCTTCTTCATGTGCCTATTCTTTTAATAGAAGAAGCACTTGAATTCCTTCTTAATGTCAGATTGGGGAGACTAAATAGGCATTTTTCCTTTTTCTTTTTGTTTGGATTTATCTTTGTTCCTTACTTGAGTTGTCAAAAAAAGCACTTACACCCAATTCCAACATCAGCCTCTATTCCCCTTAAACACATAGAGTCGATGAGTTCATTAAGTAACCATTTATACTTATGTGTGTTATAAGAGATTTTAAATGGTGTGGAAGGATGTTTAATAAATAGTGCACGAGAAAATACTCAAACATCTCAACCTTAAGAGTTTTTAATTAAGCTACTATATCCTTTATCTACATGATGTGCTCATGCACACCTCTAATACTAGTAAGCCTTAAAGATGAAAACTTCATAATTAAGGTATTGGTAAATGCTTTATCTGAAGTTTCAAAATGCTTATCAATGGGTTTTAGTAATACTCAGACATTATTATGTTGACCAATATAACCATGTAGACCAGCAGAAATTTTGGTTTTTATGAACATCAACTGAGATGATTAAATCACTCCTATGGTTCATAAAGATCAATATCAGTTGAAGTGCTGGTATTAGTAATGGCTGGTAGTTCGTCTTTTTGTATAGCTTAATAAATGCCATCAATGCCATCAACTCCAAATAAAGAATCATTTTTTTCTTTCTAAACTTTATAGTTATCACCATTCTGTTTGGGAATATTACATTTGAAATCAAAAAAATTCACAGGTTGCATGACTGTATAAAATTTAAACATATTTGCTTATAAATTAAAATTTTGAGACTATTAAACATATATCATGCTTTACCAATGTAAATCATGTTTCAAAATTATGAATCTAGTGATATAAAACTTGCCTATGGATTAAAATTTTAATTCAATTAGATTCATTTATAACTTTATAATAAAATATATATCATATTTTACCAATGTAAATCATGTTTTAAAATTATGAATCTAGTGACATAAAACTTGCCTATGGGTTAAAATTTTAATTCAATTAGATTCATTTATAACTTTATAATAAAACATATATCATATTTTACCAATGTAAATTATGATTTAAAATTATGAATCTAATGACATAGAACTTACCTGTGGGTTAACATTAGTCAATGGTTGATTATCGACTGATCAACTGCAAATTAACAACGGTCAACACCAATCAATGCCATCAATGACTGTTGATGAACAGAAGTCAATGACTGATCAATGGCTGTCAATGAACAGAAGTCAATGACCGATCAACGGCCTTTAGTCAACATTGGACAACAATGATTAATGGTCGGTTGATATCAATCAATATCAATCAACGATGGTCAACATTGAATAATAATTGGTCAATACCAATCAATGTCGGTCATCGGATGATCAATGATAGTCAACGACCCATCAACACCGGTCAACAGGGGCATAATAATATTTTACCAATTTTAACAAATTTTCTGTTAATATTAATAAAATTATTACCTGGTAAGGGTATAAACAAGATTTTTAAAAATTTAAGTGTCACGCCCCAGACCCAAAAGATCTGACACACGACATCACTTACATTCATTCAATAAAACTTAAACATTCATTTTAATTTCTTTCAGAATTATAGCAATTGAATTATGACTAGAACAATTAGTAAACCGGAGATACGCAGAGTTTTCTCAAAGATTAACACTCTACTACGTCACTAGTAGCAACTTTGTTACCGGAAGCCCAGAATATATTCATTGTAAATTCTTACTTAAAATCAATCCATTACTACACTTGGTGAAACTTAAACTAAATCCAACCATACACAATAAAATAATACATAAGTATTTATTCAATAGGGACAAATCAAATATCTTATCCCACGTGTCCCCAAATGAAACACTTAGCAACTTTACAACTTAGGGAACCCAAGGAACAGCAGAAGCCTTGCCAAATCCGCTAAGCACACATGTACCTTATTTACCTGAAATCACCATAAACTATAATGAGTATAAAACTCAGTAAGCATACTAGTTTTTCATATATCAAATACAAATACATATATGTATGATATGCTGTGATCAATCAAAATCAAAATCTTATCAAATCACATATCATGTAAGCGCTTACACATTCTTTCAAGACATATAATAGGAATACCATCACTCAACTACTATTTAGTAGGACTTACATATCACATATCACATAATGAGCCAAATGTCACTCGTAGGTGACATACCGTATGAGAGGAATAGTACAAGTGAGATCTTGAAATTACACATATATAATGCTCATGCCCGAAGGTAAAAGCCAAACCCTCATCCTGATCATCGGTGAGTCCTCTCATATGCACCAATACGCCACCACACGAATGTGATGACTCACACTTCCTTTAGGTACCAATAGGATCCTCCCTACATACGGAACACATAACATATACCAATCCTGAAGGAAAGGCCATACATAAAGGCTCCTCAAATCACATAAAATGCCTACTAAGTTAACAGTGAATTCAAGTACCCTCAAAACACAAAATATTTCTCATGGATATATTACACTTCAAAAGCTCACTTTCAAAAACACATGTATGTCATATATGTCCATACTCACATTCATAAATACATATATTCACATTTCATATCAAAATATACTTTGACATAACATAAACATATTCCTAACCACATTTACAAAATCATACAAAACAATTACTACATTTATTGTGATTTCAGTAAAAAGTCTAGTATACTTACCTCTTAGCATTTTCAGGTACAAGGCTTAAATCTCCTTAACCTATCAATGGAGATTAATCATTTCATAAGCCTCACAATTCACACAAAATACTTTAAATAGCTTACAAAATTATACACAATGCATTTATCACATCAAACTGGTCAAAATACTTAGTTTCTCAAAACCTGTCATTCTGACCACTTATACTTAACAAAATTTTCTAATACCTCAAATGATGTCTAATTACTCCAAAATCAGAATATATCATTCTTGACTCATATATCCTTCTTATATATGAATATTATATCAAAATTCCTACACAATCCATTCCATACATACCATCGAATCCAAACTACTAACCTGACAGGATCAAGATATTTACTGAACAGTATTTAATCTTCTAATTTTATAAAATCATATACTAACTCAAAAATTATAAAACTATCAATAATTACTCTTAACACATATCTCAGTCCATGATAAATATGTCACTTCCAAATCACTGCCAAAAGTATTGTAAAATTATTTTATTCTATAGCTTTAAAAATCTGTTAATCAAATACTGCAATGAGCTGATACACTTTAGAAAATCATAACACTTCAACCACATTGATCTAAGTTCTCAATTCCGAGTATATCATATTATACATATAAACTTATCATATTCCACAAATTAGGAATTTGTGAAGATCATTCAGTAGGACAAAAATTATTTTTCACTCTATCATACTGTTTACATAGGAAATTTCTAGAATTTCAGGGTCATTTTGGTAAATTCACAACAAATTCAATTTCTGAAATTTTGAATCGATTCAAAGTGTCAGATGACCCTAAACATGTCTAATTTCATATAATAAAAATTCAAGACCAGAATCGAATCACAACAATTTATAAAAGTCTTGGATCAAGAGACTATCAATCAGAAACTCTACAATCCATCATGATTTATCAAGCTATCTTATAGATCATCATCAATTCTCAAAATATCATACGAAATACACATCAAATACTCAATTATACATATTTCCAGAAATCAAAACTTAAAGAAATTAACATAATTAACACCAATAAATTGAGAAATAGTTGTGATATACCTCTTAAAATTCAAAATTCCAATTTCTTCTTCTTTTCTTCTTCTTCTTCTCTTTCTCTCCCCTCTTTTTCTCTCTTCTCTCTCTCTAAAAGAGGTAGCTAATGAGAGAATTAGGGTTTTAAAGGTGTATTTTTATACTAAGTGGCTAATGTTTGGTATTTACGAATTTACCCCAAAAACTTTCAAAGTATTACAATTTGGTCCCTAAAATAAATCTAAAGTCTTGCAATTAAACCCAATGCTAATAGTATGACCTTAACCTATACAAACACTACTAATAACAATATATAAATAGTATCACCAACCTACAAATAAAATATGTATATTTATACATATATAAATACTTATTCTTACCAGTCGTGGATACTGGTTACTACAATTCTCCCCTCCTTATAAGAATTTCGTCCTCGAAATTCATGACTTGAGCAAACATATGAGGATACTTAAATCTCATTTCTTATTCTCATTCCCAAGTTACCTTTTCAACAATATGATTTATTCATAAAACATTTACAAAGCAATCTTCTTAGTATATAAGATTTGCTCATAGCTTAGTCTGTGAGAGAAGTGATGAACACATGAAAATGCATGTTGTTAAGAGATTCAATCACCATTTAATGTCACTAATTTTAGTGTTTTCTGTATTTTTAGCTTGAAATAAAGTGTTCTCCTTAAATTGTGATTATTGAATGTTATTTGGACAGGTTTAGGTAAACTGGACATAACTCTCAATGTAGAAATCGAAATGAAGAAATTCTTGAACCTGGTGCAACATAACTCAATCTTACACAAATTTGAAGAATAGTGGAAAAGCCAAATCCAACATGTTATGGGCCAAAAATTAAGATACAACAGAATCGGACTACAACTCTTACCCAGCTTGACCTAATTCACGTATTTAGACCGTATCTCACAAAATACGTACTCAATTGGTATAATTCTTGAAGCTGTGAATTTATGACTTTACTATCAACAACTCGTATGTTTATGGTAAAGTCCAAATCAGCCGTTATCATGGACCAAATCGCATTACAAGTGGGTAAAATGGTTGTTGGCCGAATTCTGATGTATCTTTGGAATTTTTCTCATATCTCATTGGATACTCATCCAATTTGCATGAAATCAGTGCCTATGGAAAGAAGAGTCAAAATTCTACAACTTTCATGTCGGCTGCAGAAGCTGAATTGATCATTTACATTATCAAAAATGTGCTGAAAGTGGATACACGAGTTATTGGCTTAAAATTATTGAAGATTGATGTCATCCATGACATATGTCCATTCATTGCCTATATAAGGAGACCCTTAGGACATTTTTAAAAGAAAATTTCTCTCTTCTTTTATTTTCATTAACATGTATTGTAATTTAGGCTAGAGTTCCTAGCAAGGCTAAGAGATGAACTTTTATGTGTAGTAAATCTACTTCCATGCTTTGATTCGGTGTCAAGAGCTATAAATGTTGTAAGTTTGGTTTTGATTAAACTCTTATCTATTTTATTTTCTATAATCCAGAGGTTATAATTCTCATGTCTCATATATGTTCAGTCATGCTTTTCTTATGTGATTCATGTTGATTTATAATTGTTACTGGTTACATTGTTTTATATGTTAATCTTTTACTGCAGTATTGTCAATTTGATATATTGTCGATCTTGGATAACATGTAAGGGCAATAAATGTTTGATATTCAAGTTAATCTTTTACTGCAATATTGTCAAAATGATATATTGTCGATCTTAGATAACTTGTATAAATAACATGATGTGTGTTAATGCTTGCAAAGAGTTTAACTAAATCAAATACATGTGTTATCAAATGTGCTATATATTACATACCTTCCGATTGATTGTTTGGGATGTGAAACTTTCAGTTGAGTTATAAATATCGAATCAAAGTATAGAGTAGATTTATAAAGCATAATTGTGATTCTCAAAGCCTTGCTTAAATTATCATAAGACATTTTCCTTAATTTATAGACAATTCTATCTCATCCGTTTAAATCAATTAACCCTTTGCTACTGCTTTAATATTTTACTTCACCAACCTATTTTGCCAAGAGCTTCCTCGTGGGATCGACACCTCAATCTATACTGCGATAGCCGCGTTATATTTTGAGCGTAAACAAAAATTTGGCGCCGTTGCCGGGGAAGCACACTAAGCGAAAGTCAGTTGCGATTATAAATACTAAAGTGGTAACTTTGTATATTTTCTTTTCTTTGTAAACTCTTAGTTTATTTCCTTTGTTGTAATTTATTTATTATTCATGGTTGGTTCTACCACCTAATTTATTTTGTTTTCTTTAGTTAATTTGTTATATTTTATATTATCTTAATGGCTGGTTTTGCCGCCTAATTAATTTATTTTCTTTTATCTATTTATTGCACTTTTTTTTAATGGCTGGTTTTACCGCCTAACTTTGTTCACTTTCTTTTATTTATTTATTGTACTTTATTTCTTTAGTTAATTTATTGTATTTTCTTTTTATGTTGTGGCTGGTTCTACCGTCTAACTTAGTTTCTTTATTTCGTATTGTACTATATTTATTTATTGCATGTTTTTTATTGTACTTTATTTTCATTTTCTTTTATGAATTTATTGCAATTTATTTTCTTTAGTTAATATGTTGTATTTTCTTTTTATGGCCGGTTCTACCGCCTAACTTTGTATTTATTTACTTATTGTATTTTCTTTTTATTATTTATTTATTGTACTTTTTTTTCCGTACTTTATAGTCTTTTGTTTAGTTATTGTATTTATATTTCATGGTTGGTCTTACCACCTAACTTATTTCTATTTCTTGTTGTGTTTATTCCACTTCTTAATTTTTCTTAAGCATTTCTTTCCTAAAACAAAAAAAAAAAAAAAAATTAGGATGTATGCATCGACCTAGAGACAAACGAGGAAGATTTGTGAGAGAACTAGAACTAGAACCACTCCCACAATTTGTAAGTGAAGAGAATTCACCTTCTAGTTCATCTTGTAATTCTAACACAATGAGCCAACACGAAGAAAACCCCGTTAGAACTCTAAAAGATTACTTGCATCCTATTCGCACAGCCACACCATCATGCATTATATTTCCACCTAACATACCACATTCAGATTTTAAACCTGGAATGATACAACTTCTTCCCACTTTTCATGGTCTAGATAGTGAAAATCCTTATATACATGTTAGGGAATTTGAAGAGGTAATTGCCACCTTCCATAGCCAACCTGAAGCCATAGACACTGTTAGGCTTAAATTTTTCCCTTTTTCTTTGAAAGACAAAGCAAAGAGTTGGCTATACTCTTTGAGGCCGAGGTCTATAGGAACTTGGGCAGAAATGACCCAAGCATTTTTCAATAAATACTTCCCACAACACAAAACTAATGGCCTGAAAAGACAAATTTCTTCCTTCTCCCAAAAAGACAGTGAAACCTTATATCAAGCATGGGAAAGGTTTAAAGAGTTGTTAAATCTGTGCCCTCACCATGGGTATGAAAATTGGCGCTTAGTTAGTTATTTCTATGAGGGACTCACAATTAGAGAGCGTCAATTTGTTGAGATGATGTGTAATGGGGAGTTCCTTCACAAAGATCCTGAGGAAGCTATAGAATTCCTTAATGACTTAGCCGAAAAAGCCCATACATGGACTGGACCTAGCATTATGAAAGCACAAATAGGTCACGACCCAATGAAGTTTTCCATCTTAGGGAAGAGGATAACCTCAAAGCCCAATTAGAGGTCTTAACTAGGGAGTTAGAGGCCTTGAAAACCAAAGATAGAAGGGTCACCCACACGGTTGCTAGAGTTGAGTCACACGATGTCTGTTTTATCTGTGGAGGAGCGGAACACTTAGCTCAGGATTGTCCCACGTATAGTGAGATGAGAGGGATATATGAGGAACAATGTAATGCCCTAGGGATGTACAAGAAGCCTTATTCACCCTACTCTGAAACATATAATCCTAACTGGAGAAACCACCCAAATTTCAGTTGGAAATCTGACCAACAAGCCAACAACCAATGGAAACAAGAACAACAAGCACCTAAGTCTTATGTTGCACCTCAATATAATGCACGACCAACTAGGAGTTCTTTAGAGGATACATTACAAGCATTTATGGAGGCACAAAGTAAGACTAATCAAAAATTTGAAACAATTCTTGCACAGGTGGTGGACGAAAACAAAGAAATCAAGAGTCAAATCACAAAATTGACCAGTGCCTTAACTGTACAAGAGCGAGGTAAGTTTCCATCTCAACCTCAATCCAATCCGAAAGGACAATTCATGGCACAAGCTTCTACTTCTGATGTTCAAAATCTCAAAGAAGTCAATGCCATTACTACTCGAAGTGGTAAGATTGTAAGTGAGCCTACTCCTGAAATTAACACATCTACGAGTAGTAAAGATGCCCCCCCTTGAAAAAGAGGCCACAATGGAAAAAGAGCCCGAAAGTAAGTTTTCAATCCCAGTGCCTTTTCCTCAAGCTCTTCGACCGGTTGGGAAAAATTCAGAAATTCAAGGTGAGATTTTGGAACATTTGAAACAAGTTAAAATTAATCTTCCCTTGTTACATTTGATTAAGCAGGTTCCAACTTATGCCAAAGTCATCAAGGATTTATGCACTATCAAAAGAAAACACCATGTGAAGAAAACTGCATTTTTGGCAGAACAGTTGGGACTTGGTGAGATTAAACCAACATCTGTAGTCCTACAATTAGCTGACCGATCAATCAAGAAACCACGGGGAATAGTAGAAGATGTTTTGTTGCAAATTGACAAATTTTACTATCCTGTTGATTTTCTTGTTTTAGATACTCATTCTGTTGTTAACATGGAGTCAAAAATCCCTCTTATTTTGGGGAGACCTTTTCTAGCCACTGCTAACGCTCTTATTAATTGCAGAAATGGTCTAATGAAATAATCTTTTGGGAATATGACTCTTGAGGTGAACATTTTCAACATTGGCAAACAACCACGAGAAGAAGACGAGTGCTATCATTCATATATGATAGACACACTTGTAGCGGAGGAAGCTTATAAAAATCATGGCTATGATTCTTCGAAAAACCTTCTCAATTTTGATTTTGAAGAATTGTATTATCCTGATGTAACAACTAATGTGTTTAGTATTTTTGACTCACAGGATAAACGGACTCGATTTTGGCAACCACACTTTGAAGAGTTGCCACGAGAGAGGGAGAGACCAAAACCATCAAACCTCGAGACACCACAAGTTGAGCTTTCTCCACTGCCCAAAGGTTTGAAACACGCATTCTTGGGACCAGGTGATACCTTTCCTATCATCATTTCTTCTGAACTTAGTGCTGAACAAGAGAAAAAATTGATAAAATTGTTAAAAGAACATAAGTCTGCACTAGGTTGGACCATAGCTGATATTAAAGGTATTTCTCCATTGATATGCTCCCATAGAATTCATTTAGAGGAAGGTTCCCAACCTCGTAGAGACCCACAAAGAAGACTTAACCCAACAATGAAAGAAGTAGTGAAGAAAGAGGTCTTGAAACTATTAGATGCAGGTATAATCTACCCAATTTCTGATAGTCAATGGGTAAGTCCAACTCAAGTAGTTCCTAAGAAATCTGGGGTTACTGTTGTTGAAAATGAGAATGGGATACCTGTTCCAACTAGGGTAGTAAGTGGTTGGAGAATGTGTATTGATTATAGAAAGTTAAACACAGCCACTAGGAAAGACTATTTTCCATTGTCTTTTATCGACCAAATTTTAGAACGTGTAGCTGGACATCCTTTTTATTGCTTTCTTGATGGGTATTCAGGGTATTACCAGATTGAGATAGCTATAGAAGATCAAGAAAAAACTACTTTTACATGCCCTTTTGGTACTTATGCTTTTTGTAGAATGCCATTTGGATTATGTAATGCACCAGCTACTTTCCAGCGTTGCATGTTGAGTATTTTCTCTGATTTGGTTGAAAAATGCATGGAAGTTTTTATGGATGATTTGACTGTTTTTGGTAATTCTTTTGATTTATGCCTACTTAACTTGAAATCTGTTTTGAGTAGGTGTGAAGAAAAAGGACTTGTGCTAAATTGGGAGAAATGTCATTTCATGGTATCTTCAGGAATCGTTTTAGGGCACATTGTATCTGAAAGAGGGATAGAGGTTGACAAGGCAAAAATTGAATTAATCTCTAAATTACCTACACCTAAAACGGTAAAAGATGTCCGATCCTTTCTTGGACACGCTGGCTTTTATAGAAGGTTTATACAAAATTTTTCTGCCATATCTAGACCATTGTGTAACCTTTTACTAAAAGATGCAGAATTTACATGGACACAAGAGTGTGAGGAGGCATTCCGAACACTCATTGCCAAACTCACCACCGCTCCTATCATACAATCACCGGATTGGAACCTCCCATTTGAAATTATGTGTGATGCAAGTAATTATGCTATAGGAGCAGTTCTTGGGCAACAAAGGGAGGGAAAACCCTTTGTTGTTTATTATGCTAGTAGGACTTTGAATGATGCTCAAATGAATTACACTACTACTGAAAAAGAACTATTAGCTGTTGTTTTTGCCTTAGATAAATTTCGTTCTTATTTGATTGGTTCACCTATTGTTATTTTTACTGACCACGCAGCCCTTAAGTACCTTCTTTCTAAGAAGGATGCTAAAGCCTGTTTAATTATGTGGATTCTTCTTTTGCAGGAATTTGATATAACCATCAAAGATAAGAAAGGCGTTGCAAATGTTGTTGCTGATCATCTATCCCGCCTTGAGTTCACTGACTCTACTGATTTGCCACCCATTCGAGATGATTTTTCAGATGAACATCTTTTTGCTATAAGCCAAATACCTTGGTATGCACATATCGTAAATTATTTGGTTTGTGGTGAACTTCCATCTGACTGGAGTGCACAAGATAAGCGTAAGTTCTTGGTTGAGGTACGTAACTTTTATTGAGATGATCCATATCTTTTCAAATACTGTCCTGACCAAATCATGAGACGTTGCATTCCTGAAAGTGAAGTTTCTAGTGTCTTAAATTTTTGCCATAGTGCTGCTTGCGGTGGCCATTTTTCTATGAAGAAGACAGCTGTGAAAATTTTACAGTGTGGTCTTTATTGGCCCACTTTGTTCAAAGACACTAATAATTTTTGTCGTTCCTGTGAAAAATGTCAAAAGTTAGGTGCTTTATCTCGAAGAAATATGATGCCTCTTAACCCTATTCTTGTTATTGAGATATTTGACTGTTGGGGTATTGATTTTATGGGTCCATTTCCTTCATCTTTTGGCTATCTTTACATCCTTTTAGCTGTTGACTATGTATCAAAATGGGTGGAGGCTGTAGCTTGTCGTACTAATGATAATACAACTGTGGTAAAATTCTTAAAAGAAAATGTGTTATCTAGGTACGGTACGCCACGTGTCATCATTAGTGACCAAGGAACACATTTTTGTAATCGTTCTTTTGAAGCTTTGATGCGCAGGTATGGTGTTCTTCACAAAGTTTCCACTGCATACCATCCACAGACAAATGGACAAGCTGAGCTAGCAAATAGAGAGGTTAAACAGATTTTGGAAAAGACGGTTAACCCGAATCGCAAAGATTGGTCTCCACGCCTTTCTGATGCATTATGGGCATATCGTACTGCATACAAAACCATCTTAGGTCTCCAGAGAAAGTTACAATTGTCAGAAATAGAAGAGCTACGAAATTACGCATATGACAACTCCAAAATTTACAAAGCTAAAATGAAAGTAGCTCATGATAAACAGATCTCAAGGAAACACTTTGAGCCAAATCAACGGGTCTATCTTTATGATTCTCGATTGCATTTACACCCTGAAAAGTTAAGATCTCGATGGACTGGTCCATTTATGGTAAGACTTGTTTTTCCTAATGGTGCTGTTGAAATAGAAGACCCCACTGATGGACGGACATTCAAAGTGAATGGACAGCGGCTAAAACGCTACGTGGAAAAGGTAAACGACTCTATGTACCTAGGCGAGATCCCTCTTGTGGATCCTGTCTATCGTGATTGATCAGGTTCAATCTATCTATACCATATTTTATATTTTGTCTATATTTTATCTTTTGACTTTCTATTTTTGCTTTTATTTTCCTGCACATTTTATTTTACTTTATTTTCTTCTTTTTATTTTTTCTTCAGTGTGATTTTATTTCCCGGTCAAGTGGCGGATACGGTACTCCGTGACTATTAAAGTCAGTTTCTCAGTTCCCTAAAAACTGTCCCTCAAACTGTGCATTCATCTCTTTTCTTTCTTTCAAAATGGATCACATTCTTGCCAACCTTAAAAAACGTTTTCCTTCATTTCCTCAAAATGCTCTACTTAAGATTTACAAAGCACGGTGTGAAAGACTAAGGCTATTGATGTTGGGTAATATCCCTGTGGACCTTCGTTGGTTAATTGAAGCCAAGGTTTGGTTGTCTGGTGAGTTTGAAAATGATTTTGTTTCTCATATGCTTGGTCTTGGAAGAAGCTCTTATGCCAAAAGGCGACGAGCAAAAAGGTTACAAGTCTGTCATAAATGTGCTCGATGGAATTGTAATCGGAGTTGTCGTTCTTTAGGATTCGTATCGAGAAATCGAGAAGACAAAATTCAGTTCATTAAGGATGGACTGAGTAAGGAGTCTTTGGATGATATCCTATTGACTCTTGAGACGCATCCCTGTGGGCTCGTGCAACGTGAACTTTTCGATTTATGGAACAAATTCAAAAATGAACATCAACGGTATAGTCTCGAGAATCTGACTCTAAAAGACCCTGTTTGCCAATTTATAAGAAAATTGGATGGGAAGCCTATCCCCGACCCATAGAGGGCGTTTAAGCCGTTACTGGACGTAAAACCAGAGGAAGATGTGAGCCACAATCACAACTACTTGTAAATATATGTGTTTTAATTTCAAACTTTATTTTATGAATAGTAGGGCTACTCATGTAGATGTCTTAAATTCGAATCTTTTTGTTCAATAATGCATGTGGGTCATTATGTTTAAATTTTTTGTGTTTTATTTTTAACTCTCTTTTGACAAACTGTCGGGTTACCATAATCATTGTTATCATTTGGTACTCTATAAATACAGCACCTCACTTTCTTCATTTTCATATATTGAGATAAAGGTGAGAGTAGATATGGAGGAAACCCAAGTTCGACAATTTCGAAATATATGTGTATTTTGTGGATCTAGTCCTGGGGAGAGTAAAGTGTTCGTAGAAGCAGCAAACAATCTAGGAAAAACATTAGCTGCAAGAAAAATTCATTTGATTTATGGAAGAGGTAGCCTTGGGCTAATGGGGTGAGTGTCAACATCTGCACATTTAGAAGGAAGTCAAGTTTTAGGTATTATTCCTACAGCTTTGGCCGTGGGAAACCTGACCGGGAAAACAATAGGGGAAGAATTACAAGTCTCATCCATGCATGAACGTATAGCAAGAATGCTTTGCAATGCAGACGCTTTTATTGCTTTACCAGGTGGTTTTGGTACCTTGGAAGAAATTTTTCAAATTGTCTCTTGGGCCCAACTGAATATCCACCGAAAACCCATAGGTTTGTTGAATGTTAATAACTATTTTGATTGCTTACTTTGTTTTCTTGATCAAGCTGTAGAACAGAATTTTATTTCACATTCGGCGCGACAGATCCTGGTTTCTGCTACTGAGGCGGATGAATTGATTAACAAATTACAGGCAGTTACCTACGAACCTGACCCAGCAATAACTCGGATCGATTGGTCAGTGGGCCTTAACAAGCGAAAATTGGATCTGACACTCCGTTTGTAAATTTTTCTTTTTATTTATTTATTTATCAGTACCATAATTTTAGTTTATATTTGCTTAAGTGTCTCTCAGGTTTGTTTCTTTCAAATAACTGGCGTTTCAGGTAATGTCTCCTATACTTTATCTCTTTCTATTTAAACATTGAGGACAATGTTTCATCTAGTTTGGGGGGAGGATAGTAGACATACGTTGCATTTTGCAAAAAAATAAAAAATAAAAAAAAAAAAAAAAATTGTGGTCCGACATTTGATTAAAATGGCAGAGTAAAGAGTTCATTCTTGAACTCTTGAGACGCATTCTAGGTCAAATTAGAATGACAGAGTAAGGAGTTTTAGTACTAACTTTTGAAATGCATTTTAACTAACTTTTTGTTATTTTGTTTTATATTTCATGCATTGTCGTTTACTGCTTGTAGTCTTGGTAATTCTTGTATAAAGGAATTTGCTTTTCTGCCTAAGTATGATTTCAGAATTGTTTAGGTTGAGTCACTGTTTCTATCTAGGTTACTAAAGAATGACTTCCAAAATATTTTTGAGCACAATGCTAAGCCTTGTGGTAAGATGGATGATTCAATTTATATAGCCAAGAGAATTCCCATGTTTAAGTATATATTTTTCTAATCTCGCATATCTTTTGTGAGTAAGTGGAAAGGTTGAGAAAACAGCTTATGAACCTTCATTGATCCTTTAAATTGGTTAATTTTTGTTTAAAATGATATTATTTGAATTAAGGGATAAGTTGGTTACATTTGTGCATAATATAATTTGGTGAGAAACCTTTATAATGCTTCCTTGTATTCTTCAAAAAAAAAAAAAAAAAAAACACAAAAGTACCAAAAACAAGAAAAAAAAAAAGAAGCAATTCAGTTTAATAAAGTCTTCATTCAATTTTAGAAGACAAATACCTTATAAAACAGTTTTCTCACCAAGTTATAATTGTATTATTCTCACAAGCCAATTAAAGTTCTAAAGTTGGCGTATGATATGAATAATTGATTTTTAAACAAATAATTTTCCTATCTTCGGATCAATGTTAGTTTATATGTCTGTCCTTAAAATTGACTTTTTCTTGAGTGCTTAACTGTTTTCCAACTCCATAAGAGAAGTCCTAACCTTTTAAACAGTCATACACCTGTGAGGATATGGAGTTGAGGCTTTTACTTGGAGAAATTCTCAAGGCTATATCTATTGTGGTTTGTGGTTAGATGGTTATGGCTTAGTTCACACACACACAAATTATGGAAGTTGTAATTGAAAAAAACCATGATAGCAACAGTGATCTCGAACTGACGTTTTGATTGAAGTGCTTAGGTAGTTTTGCATATTCTATTTACGCTTGAATTGCTAGAGACTAGCAATAAGCTGGTTGGGGGCTGTGATGAACACATGAAAATTCATGTTGTTAAAAGATTCAATCACCATTTAATGTCACTAATTTTACTGTTTTCTGTATTTTTAGCTTGAAATAAAGTGTTCTCCTTAAATTGTGATTAATGAATGTTATTTGGACAGGTTTAGGTAAACTGGACATAACTCTCAATGTAGAAATCGAAATGAAGAAATTCTTGAACCTGGTGCAACATGACTCAATCTTACACAAATTTGAAGAATAGTGGAAAAGCCAAATCCAACATGTTATAGGCCAAAAATTGAGATACAACAGAATCGGACTACAACTCTTACCCAGCTTGACCCAATTCACGTATTTAGATCGTATCTCACAAAATACGTACTCAATTGGTATAATTATTGAAGATGTGAATTTATGACTTTACTATCAACAACTCGTATGTTTATGGTAAAGTCCAAATCAGCCGTTATCATGGACCAAATCGCATTGCAAGTGGGTAAAATGGTTGTTGGCCGAATTCTGATGTATCTTTGGAATTTTGCTCATATCTCATTGGATACTCATCCAATTTGCATGAAATCAGTTCCTATGGAAAGAAGAGTCAAAATTCTACAACTTTCATGTCGGCTGCAGAAGCTGAATTGATCATTTACATTATCAAAAATGTGCTGCAAGTGGATACACTAGTTATTGGCTTAAAATTATTGAAGATTGATGTCATCCATGACATATGTCCATTCATTGCCTATATAAGGAGACCCTTAGGACGTTTTTAAAAGAAAATTTCTCTCTTCTTTTATTCTCATTAACATGTATTATAATTTAGGCTAGAGTTCCTAGCAAGGCTAAGAGATGAACTTTTATGTGTAGTAAATCTACTTCCATGCTTTGATTCGGTGTCAAGAGCTATAAATGTTGTAAGTTTGGTTTTGATTAAACTCTTATCTATTTTATTTTCTATAATCCAGAGGTTATAATTCTCATGTCTCATATATGTTCAGTCATGCTTTTCTTATGTGATTCATGTTGATTTATAATTGTTACTGGTTACATTGTTTTATATGTTAATCTTTTACTGCAGTATTGTCAATTTGATATATTGTCGATCTTGGATAACATGTAAGGGCAATAAATGTTTGATATTCAAGTTAATCTTTTACTGCAATATTGTCAAAATGATATATTGTCGATCTTAGATAACTTGTATAAATAACATGATGTGTGTTAATGCTTGCAAAGAGTTTAACTAAATCAAATACATGTGTTATCAAATGTGCTATATATTACATACCTTCCGATTGATTGTTTGGGATGTGAAACTTTCAGTTGAGTTATAAATATCGAATCAAAGTATAGAGTAGATTTATAAAGCATAATTGTGATTCTCAAAGCCTTGCTTAAATTATCATAAGACATTTTCCTTAATTTATAGACAATTCTATCTCATCCGTTTAAATCAATTAACCCTTTGCTACTGCTTTAATATTTTACTTCACCAACCTATTTTGCCAAGAGCTTCCTCGTGGGATCGACACCTCAATCTATACTGCGATAGCCGCGTTATATTTTGAGCGTAAACAAGAAGTACGAAACATTCATCCATAAAATAAACACATGACACACATTATGGACTTATAAAATTATACACACATATTTTTATTCTTTTCTCCCATTCGTTCAATATTTAATGGGCATTTATACACTTCACCTTTTATTCATTAAAGAATAATATAGATGTAGAATACCCATACTAATCTCTTAAATAAAATTCTTAACTCCTCTGAAAATTTTAATCCTTTCAACATATACTCATACGTCATAATATCATTCACTACCTTGATATCATTCTAAAAAAATGTAGCATTTCTACGCAACTAAGTTGTCATTCAAATCAGAATATTGAAGGCATTATCTTAAATGATCAAAAATCAACTTCAATAAAAAAAAAAAACTTTAGTTCAATTGATTCTTAAACTATAGATCTCAACATTATATCTCTTACTCTAACTCTTTAAAAAAAATAGTCCACCTTATTGGACATCATTTTTTTTTTATTGAGACTGATATGTCTACTTTTTTTTTTTAATATGCTCAGTTTAAAACAGAAATGATTTCACTAGCACAATTACTGCGATGGCAAATATGGTTTTTCAACTATTCCTTTAACGTCATCCACGTAAAAGAAAAGGACAAAACGATTATTGCTTTTCTTTCACAAAACTCTATAAATAGCCTAAACCTCATAATCACTTTTCCAGCAATAAAGAAAATCAACCCTCTTATCATCTTCATAATGAATCCTATTATCATAACTCCTCCTGTTCCTTTTTACTCCACCACAATTTCCAGACCTAATCAGAACCAGAACACTCTATTCCCGTGCCAAAGAATTCATCAGACACTACGCCATCTTGGCAGTCCAAGAACACGGCCTCACAGTTCTTGGTGGCCCTTCGTTCAACTTGGAATACCCTTTCTTTCACCTGCACTATTTTTTCCCATTTTCCCAATGGTCCAAATCTATCCTTTACTTGTTATGGTACCTGTTGGATCTGTATACAATCGCCATGGAATTCCCATTACTTAGAACCGTCCAAAAATTAGAAAAATGTTATGAAGATCATCCAGCCCTGATTTTTCTCCAATGGTTTTACCCAAAGACATGGTGGATAACTAAATTTCAACACATAATTGCAAACAACACAAATGCTGCAGTCCCTAGACAACATCTTTTGTCTGTTTTACTTCTCCAACAAAAGGGTATGATTGTTTCAGATCATGAAATCCATTATTACCCTACTGTCAAGGATTACCTCACCTTTACCCTTTCACTAAATGGATCAATTAAGCTCTGGCCTGAAGAAGTAATCCAGCAAAAGAGAGAACTTGAAAGAATTCTTGCTCAAGAAAACCAGATAATTCCTCCATCCGTTTGGATCTCCCCAGAAGATGTTGCACCTTGGGAACAGGTTGAAGATGACTTTGCAGAAGAACTGAATTTTGCCAATATTCTCAAATTCCAGCAAACACAAAAACATCATCTTTCACATCATAGAAATACAAATTACTCTACCCACCATCACCATATCCCAAACATGACTTATTATGCCAGATACAGACAAGAAATGTATAACCTTCACCAATGGCCTCAGCCACATGTCTCGACAGAACCTACCCAATCTCAGCCAGTTGTCCCAACAGAACCTGACCAACACCAACCCAATCTTGACTTATCCCTCTATCAAGACTCTCAACCTTATCCAACCGACACCCAAATCCAATAGGAAGCCAGCACATCCCTTATCCAGACCAGCTCACCTGGAGAAGATCAAGATATGGTAGACCCACATTCCACTCAGCCAGAGCCCTCATTCACTATATGGGAACAACAACTCCATAAGTTCCTCTCTCACGGATACAACACAGATGAAAGCGACCAGAAAGACTCATTTTGACCTACATTATTGTTTCTATTTTCACAGAAACTAGATCCGTGTTGCTCTATCACATCAAAGAAAGACTGACTACTGTTTTATCTTTATGTCAAGTGTGTTTTATCTTTCTTCATATCTGCTTTTAATCTATCTAAAAATCAATGCTAAGACCACAAAAAGCCTTGTAATTAATAAAGTTAATTTGGCATCATGTCTAAAGTCCAATTGTTAGCTCAAAAAGTCTTCAAGTCATTGATGCATTGTCGGCCATTAGTGCCAAAACGGCAAAGTCCCTAAATCCATGAAATAGGCCTTTATTGACTTTTCTTAATTATCTTACCTAACTCATCACGTTTCTGACACAATTTTTATCACACTTACATATCAACATATATTTATTTAAGATTTTGCGGCCTATTGTCCCTTATAAAATGATAAAGTAAAACTCATTCTTTTTTTTTTCACAAGAATCGAGAAAAATATATACTTGAACATACTTACACATATGCTCCACAGCTATTATCAATTTGTTTCTCTATAAATACATTGTTTTTGCATCCTTATACAAATTCAAAAACATTCAAAGATTAGGGTGAGCGTAACAAGGAAGGAAACCTCAGCTCGTCGATTTACAAAAATTTGTGTCTTTTGTGGATCCAACCCTGGAAATACTGAAGAGTTTACAAAAGTTGCAGAAAATCTTGGTAAGGTATTAGCTGAGCGAAATATACATTTAGTATATGGAGGAGGTAACCGTGAGTTAATGGGGTCTGTAGCAAAAGCTGTACACAATAAAGGTAGTCGAGTTTTGGGTATTATTCCAAAACCTCTAGCTATTGAAAATATTGTAGGAAAAATAGTTGGGGATGAGTTACAAGTCTCATCTATGCACGAGCGAATGGCTCAAATGCTTAGGCATGCAGATGCTTTCATAGCTCTACCAGAAGGTTTCGGGACCTTGGAGGAAATTTTTCAAATTGTCTCATGGGCACAATTACAAATCCACCAAAAACTCATTGGTTTGTTAAATGTTAATGGTTTTTACGACGGGTTGATATCTTTCCTTGACTATGCAGCGGGAACACAATTCATCCCACTTCTAGCACGATGGATTCTTATTTCAGCTCTAACTGTTGATCAACTGATTGATCAATTGCAATCTTTTATTCCTCTGTCTAATCCAACATTACATCAGTTAGATTGGTCTACTCATGACAGTCAGAAGAAGCACAAAATAGACTTAAATCTCACTCCGTAGCCTCTACTGTATTTTTGTTGCCGCTATTGTTGTTGTTGTTTTCCTTTTCAATAAAAGTTGTTTCAATTGATGTCTTCAATACTCTACTTTTCTATATTTTATCATTGAGAAAATTATCTCAATTTGCTTTATGACATGCAAATTATCATTAAAAGATATTCAACATCATTCTTACTAAACATATTAGTCATAACTTAAAAACAAAATCTAAATGGTAACATTAAGATCCACAAGGTACCATTATCCACAACAACAACAATCTTAACAGCTCTTGGATACTGTGTCATCTTCACAAAATTTAAGGAATATGTCAAACTTTTACACAACAAAGGTACAAATACAATCCTAAGGATTTGGCATCTGCTCGGTTCCCTTGACTCGACACTTAAAAGTCTACAGAATCATATCTTAGCTCTGATACCAATAAAAGCTGTCACGCCCCAGACCCAAAAGATCTGACACACGACATCACTTACATTCGTTCAATAATACTTAAACATTCATTTTAATTTCTTTCAGAATTATAGCAATTGAATTATGACTGGGACAATTAGTAAACCGGAGATACACAGAGTTTTCTCAGAGATTAACACTCTACTACGTCACCAGTAGCAACTTTGTTACCGGAAGCCCAGAATATATTCATTGCAAATTCTTACTTAAAATCAATCCATTACTACACTTGGTGAAACTTAAACTAAATCCAACCACACATAATAAAATAATACATAAGTATTTATTCAATAGGGACAAATCAAATATCTTATCCCACGTATCCCTAAATGAAATACTTAGCAACTTAACAACTTAGGGAACCCAAGAAGCAGCAGAAGCCTTGCCAAATCCGCTAAGCACACATGTACCTTATTTACCTGAAATCACCATAAACTATAATGAGTATAAAACTCAGTAAGCATACTAGTTTTTCATATATCAAATACAAATACATATATGTATGATATGCTGTGATCAATCAAAATCAAAATCTTATCAAATCACATATCATGTAAGCGCTTACACATTCTTTCAAGACATATAATAGGAATACCATCACTCAACTACTATTTAGTAGGACTTACATATCACATATCACATAATGAGCCAAATGTCACTCGTAGGTGACATACCGTATGAGAGGAATAGTACAAGTGAGATCTTGAAATTACACATATATAATGCTCATGCCCGAAGGTAAAAGCCAAACCCTCATCTTGATCATCGGTGAGTCCTCTCACATGCACCAATACGCCACCACACGAATGTGATGACTCACACTTCCTTTAGGTACCAATAGGATCCTCCCTACATACGGAACACATAACATATACCAATCCTGAAGGAAAGGCCATACATAAAGGCTCCACAAATCACATAAAATGCCTACTAAGTTAACAGTGAATTCAAGTACCCTCAAAACACAAAATATTTCTCATGGATATATTACACTTCAAAAGCACACTTTCAAAAACACATGTATGTCATATATGTCCATGCTCACATTCATAAATACATATCTTCACATTTCATATCAAAATATACTTTGACATAACATAAACATATTCCTAACCACATTTACAAAATCAGACAAAACAATTACTACATTCATTGTGATTTCAGTAAAAAGTATAGTATACTTACCTCTTAGCATTTTCAGGTATAAGGCTTAAATCTCCTTAACCTATCAATGGAGATTAATCATTTCATAAGCCTCGAAATTCACACAAAATACTTTAAATAGCTTACAAAATTATACACAATGCATTTATCACATCAAATTGGTCAAAATACTTAGTTTCTCAAAACCTGTCATTCTAACCACTTATACTTAACAAAATTTTCTAATACCTCAAATGATGTCTAATTACTCCAAAATCAGAATATATCATTCTTGACTCATATATCCTTCTTATATATGAATATTATATCAAAATTCCTACACAATCCATTCCATACATACCATCGAATCCAAACTACTAACCTGACAGGATCAAGATATTTACTGAACAGTATTCAATCTCCTAATTTTATAAAATTATATACTAACTCAAAAATTATAAAACTATCAAATAATTACTCTTAACACATATCTTAGTCCATGATAAATATTTCAGTTCTAAATCACTGCCAAAAGTATTTTAAAACTATTGTATTCTATAGCTTTAAAAATCTGTTAATCAAATACTGCAATGAGCTGATACACTTTAGAAAATCATAACACTTCAACCACATTGATCTAAGTTCTCAATTCCGAGTATATCATATTATACATATAAAATTATCATATTCCACAAATTAGGAATTTGTGAAGATCATTCAGTAGAACAAAAATTATTTTTCACTGTATCATACTGTTTACATAGGAAATTTCTAGAATTTCAGGGTCATTTTGGTAAATTCACAAAAAATTCAATTTCTGGAATTGTGAATCGATTCAATGTCTCAGATGACCCTAAACATGTCTAATTTCATATAATAAAAATTCAAGACCAGAATCGAATCACAACAATTTATAAAATTCTTGGATCAAGAGACTATCAATCAGAAACTCTACAATCCATCATGATTTATCAAACTATCTTATAGATCATCATCAATTCTCAAAATATCATACGAAATACACATCAAATACTCAATTATACATATTTCCAGAAATTAAAACTTAAAGAAATTAACATAATTAACACCAATAAATTGAGAAATAGTTGTGATATACCTCTTAAAATTCAAAATTCCAATTTCTTCTTCTTTTTCTTCTCCTTCTTCTCTTTCTCTCCCCTCTTTTTCTCTCTTCTCTCTCTCTAAAAGAGGTAGCTCGACCAAAATAAGAGAATTAGGGTTTTAAAAGTATATTTTTATACTAAGTGGCTAATTTTTCGTATTTACGAATTTACCCCCAAAACTTTCAAAGTATTACAATTTAGTCCCTAAAATAAATCTAAAGTCTTGCAATTAAACCCAATGCTAATAGTATGACCTTAACCTATACAAACACTACTAATAATAATATATAAATCAAGTATCACCAACATACAAATAAAATACGTATATTTATACATATATAAATACTTATTCTTACCAGTCGTGGATACTGGTTACTACATTAAGAGTTTGCGTGTCTATTTCATCAAACTCTAGGAGTTCAAATGTCGTTTTCTCTATGTAAAATTATATATGAGTTGAAAACTCATTATTGGTATTCTAAGGGTCTGTCCATGCTATTTCCCAACATTTTATGTGCAAAATAATAATAATAATAATAATAATAAAAAATTAGTATTTATTTATTTAAACACTTATACTTTATATTTTGTTCAAAATTTTGGCTATTTCTTAAATTATTTTTTCTTAAAAAATTTATATCTTTTTATTTTAACAATATATATAAGCACTGATTATATTTATTACCTTAATACGACAAGATTAACTAATATGTAAAAAAATTAATTTCATTTCATTTTATATATATTTTTTAGCAATTAATTTTTTCATAATAATTTAAATTTACTTTTTTTTCTTAAAATTAATTTATTATGAGGGCTTTGTCTAACATTCAACTCAAGTTTTTACTTGTATTATCTGTATTTCATATATTCATATGTTTAAAAGTGAATTTAATTTTAACAGTTAATTTAATTTAATTTCAATGATTTAGGTTAGTAGTAGATAAATACATTTAGTGCATTATAATTTTTGTTAGATTTTTATCATGTGCATTATAAAATTTTATTATTGAGTTAATTATTTTTTTAGGTTTTAGGCGTTGGGTAAAATTTATTTTAAACATTATTTAACTATATATTAGAATATATATTGTTAAATATTCGCAAGATAAAAATTATTAACAAGTAAAATAAAAATTCAATATAGAGAAAGAGTAAGGGTAGATAGAATCTGACATTGAGCATAAAGAGGCATACCATAAAGTATTATCCTAAAGTCAAATAATATTTCTCTCGTGCGGGTAGTGATGAAATTATATAACTCTAAGATTCAATCATATGTTCACAATCACTCTCTTCGATGAGTATGACCATCAAAGTTTATACAAAGTGTTCATTATTAAAGTTGCTCAAAATACAAAATAGAAAAGTGTATTCTTTTAAAAATTATAATATACATAGAACACTTTATTTCTTTTCTCTTCTTCACTCACACTTAGCAAAGCCACTTTTCTCTTTTATTCTTTACTTTTACACACACTCTTTTTTTAATAAAGGATTAGCACCATTTATAGAGTAGTAGGTAGTCTAAATAATAACTCAAGAATTAATAAGAATAATTGAATATATAGTAACTTTATATAATAAAAATACATAAATATTATAATTTTCATAATAATAATATTATTGTAAATAAATAAATGTAACTCTTTAATATTTAATATATATAATTCCCAAATAATAATATGTAAATGTTGTAACTCACATATTTAACCTTAAGTTTAATGGTTAATTAAAAATATTATAACCATATGTAATGATCATACTCTATTACTAATTACTATATGTAAATTATGTCATTTTTAAAATATTTTAAAATGTTTAAAATTTTTTTCTCCAATATTGGGATCATGGCCCTCCTACGCCTTAATACAAATTTGCCCTAGCTATGTCATATTTAATTAGACATGTTTTGTTAACGTGAAATTTCTTTATTAAGAAAAGAATAAAACACTTTATTTGAATCTAACAAAAACCATGTAAATTTTATTATTTAATGGGAACTACATGTTTATTTTTTATTATCATTTTGTTATATACTATGCTTATATTATAAGTCTCATTGTATCTTTTTATGTAAGACCTATTTGTCTTTGATGAATAAAATTTTGTTTAGTCCCTTTAAAACTTATGAAATGATATTGAGAAAAGAGAAAATTTCTAGCTATGTTCTAGAATCAAAATGTAAAGAATATTAGAGGTAGTCAAATATTCAAGTCAAAAATATTATAAATTTAAATTTAATTATATTAAAATTTTAGTATCAGATTGAAATTTTAAAAAGATAAGTTATAAAAATATTTATTTTATGGAGTAAATTTTAAAAATTAATAATTGAATTTAAAATTTTTCTAAGTCTTTAGGATCATGGCTCTGCTAAGTCTTGGTGTAGGTCTGCCCCTATTTACGTTCATATTTACTTTTGACACATTTTGTTACCAAAACATGAAAGTCATTTTTTTTATTTAATGGGAATAACATGTTTTATTATTATTATTATTTAAAAAAAATAAAAGATAGATTTCGCACGACACGGGGGTTCTGCTATCAGACATTTATGTATGAAACAGTCGAATGTCTGAGCCCTTAAATTAAATCAATTTATTGGCTTACAGCTTATACGAGAGTCAAAAGCACCATTATTGTTTTGTTAAATATAAAACCTTAAGATAAATAGTTGATAAAGACTCCCCAAATTAATAAGTTAAAGATAATATATTACATTTGTTTCTCCCAAAATATTATCACCAAGTCCAATTCTTACAAACCCAAAAAATTTAGCCTTTCAATAAAGTCCTTTGTAGGCTAATCTCAAGAGCCCAAGTTCAATATAGTAAGGGCCACCAGAAAGATGTTAAAACTAGGTCTAAGGATAGAATTCTAACGACGAGATTACTCGGTCGCTTGAACCCTACTCAGCCAAAGACGTATGCATATCACCCTTGCATACTCCCAATCGAGCCGACCAAGATAAAAAAACTCCTACATGACTAAGAAAAACAAGATAAGAAAATCGGCTCGGTGCAAGTACCAGGTCAACCACATACCGAACAGCTTATACATTATGGCTAGTGATGAACACATGAAAATGCATATTTGTTAAGAAATTCAGTCACCATTTAATATCACTAATTTTAGCATTTTCTTATATTTTTAGCTTGAAATAAAGTGTTCTCCTTAAATTGTAATTAATGAATGTTATTTGTACAGGTTTAGGTAAAATAGACATAACTCTCAATGTAGAAATCAAAATGAAGAAATTCTTAAACCTGGAGCAACATGACTCAATCTTACACAAACTTGAAGAATAGTTGAAAAGCCAAATTCAACATGTTATGGGCCAAAAATTGAGATACAATAGAATCGGGCTATAACTTTCACTCAGCTTGACCCAACTCACGTATTTTGACCGTATCTCACAAAATACACACTAAGTTGGTATAATTCTTGAACCTATAAAATAATGACTTAATTATCAGCAACTCTTATGTTGATGGTAAAGTCCAAATCAGCCATTATCATGGACCAAATTGTATTGCAAGTGGGTAAAAGGGTTGTTGGCCAAAATCTGATGTATCTTTGGAAGTTTGCTCATATCTCATTGGATACTCATCTAATTTGCATGAATCTGGTGCCTATGGAAAGAAAATACAAAATGCTACAACTTTTATGTTGGCCACAGAGGCTACACCAGCTATTTATATTATAAAAAATGTGCTGCAAGTGGGTGAACTAGTTATTGGCCTAAATTATTGAAGATTGATGTCACATTTTCATTCATTGCCTATATAAGGACACAATTAGGACATTTTCAACATTAGATAATTTTCTGTTATTTTTTTCTCATTAACATGTATTGTAATTTAGGCTAGAGTTTTTGGCAAGACTAAGAAATAAACTTTTATGTGTAATAAATCTACTTCTATGCTTTGATTCGTTGTCAAAAGCTACAAATGTTTGTAAGTTTGGTTTTGATTAAACTCTTATCTATTTTATTTTTTATAATCCAGAGGTTATAATTCTCATGTCTCATATATGTTCAGTCATGCTTTTCTTATGTGATTCTTGTTGAATTATAATTGTTATTGGTTACATTATTTTATATGTTAATCTTTTACTACAATATTGTCGATTGATATATTGTCGATCTTGGATATGTAAAGACAATAAATATTTGATATTCAAGTTGATCTTTTACTACAATATTGTCAAAATGATATATTATCGATCTTAGTAACTTGTATAAATGAACATGATTTGTGTTAATATTTGCAAAAGAGTTTAGTCATATCAAATGCATATGTTATCAAATGTGCTATATTTTACATACCTTTCGATTGATTGTTTAGATGTAAAACTGAAAATTGAGTTATAAACATTGAATCAAAGTGTAGAGTAGATTTATAAAGTATAATTGTGATTCTCGAAGCCCTGTCTAAATCATCATAAGACATTTTTCTCAATTCATAGACAATTTTATCTCATCCACTTAAACCAATTAATTAATTTTCTCCTTTACTATTACTTTAATATTTTACTTCACCAACCTATTTTACCAAAAGCTTCCTCGTGGGATCGACACCTCAATTTATACTGTGATAGCTGTATTATATTTTGGGCGTAAACAGCTAGGTACTATTGCGGGAACAGAAACAAGACTTAGACCAGCAGGGATGAAGTGCGTTATAAGAAGACTAGCTCGATAAGTGATGCCGAACCGCTGTGACAACAGAAGTAAATCTAGACTACTACTAAGCTGAACAGAGAGTAATCAGGCTTATTACAGAAATAAGTTTAAAGAAGAAACCAGTGTTATAAAGGAAATAAAGTTATAGGAAGAGAAGAATTGCAATGTCTTTAGGAAAGAGTCCCTCAAATCATGCCAAGAGATCAGGATAACTCAAAATTATTAAAACTTACCTAACTCAACCACAACACCGGTGAAAATAAACACAGAAAATATTCTCTAAAGACCGATGATATAAATATGTGAGAAAACCACAACAGAAGGGACTTCAGAGAGTTCTTCTGGTACTGAATTCTTTATTCTGGATTCAACGCTTTTTTGCATTAAACATATTTTTTTGCCTTTTTTTTATTGCACTCCCAAACCTTATTAAAACAACATTTTCCTGACTTAAGCATCGAAGAGTCTTCATCGAAACTCACCTCGGCGAGGCCTTAATGATAGTTTCAAATGTCTTACAAATGTTTAATTATCATCAACAAAAAGAGAAAGATCAAGATTTCAGATTTCAAGCCTAATAATACGAAACCTAGCATACTGATTCTTGAAACAAAATAAATTCAAAGCTCGTTGGTTTAAAAAATTATTTTTTTCAGTCAATAGTTTTTGACTTCGTCTATAGGAATCAGGACAAAAAACTTTGTCCAAAAGATGTTTCATCACCTAAACACAATCAACATGGCAGAACAATAGTCCACCAGCCGGAATTTGATTATAGAAGAGCAAGCTTTAAACCTAGACAAAAATGGAAGGCATGAAAACCTGCATACACATCAACTAGAAAGCTCATTGCTAGTAGAAATTCAAGAAGAATTAAGACAGTTCATGGTTAAGTTAATCAGAAACAAAGGAAAAGGAGGAGGAGAAGCGAGAAATGATGGTAGAAGAGAATTTCAAGCTGTTGAGGTTCAAATCTAAGAGCGACTGGAGCGAATGGACAGGTCAAAAACCCCGCCCGACCTGATTGGGGTGACCAGACAAAAGCAAGCACCTCTTGAGAGAGAGGCATCACAGATTGGAGAGTCCGATCAAATAATGAAAAATGAGCCATCGATCGAGCAGCACCATAATGTCAAACCGCATCTAGAAGATAAGGTTCATGATCTGGAGGAAAAGCTAAAAAGTATTTTAGAAGAGAAAGAGAAAGAGAAGAAAGAACAACCTCCTCTAAAAAAGACAAAAAGAGAAAGGAGATTTTCATTGACGGACGAGTTGGGGGACATGAAGCTCTCGAGCGGGTTTTGACTTTCAAGCCTCTTAATCTACCAGAGAGTTACCGACCCTACCATCATATAGACTAAGTCACCGACCTGCTATCAATTACATGGTTGAAGTAGGATCAGATATATAGGTTTTTTCATATGAATTTGAAGGGACCAACAATTTTTTTGTATAGAGGTTGAAGCAGCACAATATGTCATCTTACCATGAGCTGATAAAAAATCTCTCCCAACACTTTCAGGACTCTTGTAAGGTAGCTAAGAACCTGAAATAGTCGAAACAAGTTAAATAGGGTCGGAATGAGAGCCTCAATGATTTTTTTCAGAGGTTTTATAAGAAGATGATATCGTTGGAAGCTTTTGACCATCCCTTTACCTTAGAAGTTCTTAAGTCTGGACTAAAACTAAACAGGTTCTGGTATTACCTATCCAAGAGCAACATTCTGAACTATGTGGCAGCATACAATAAGGCGTTAGAGTATATTGCCATAGAAGAAGAGGAGAAAGCAAAGAGATCCATTCTCGATCCTTCTAAAGGACAGGTCAGATCAAGGAAAAATAAAAGATATGGAAGAAATGAGAGAACTTCACTGCCTCATTAGAAATACCAAAACGCGAGTAACGACCACCGACCTTAACAAAGGAAAAACTTCTTAAATCAACGTAATAGGCCTAACAGTTGGAGAAATAATAGGTCGAACAAGTCTCACCCATATAATTACCCTGGGCGGCCCAAAAGCCCCAGAAATCCTAGGGATCACCCTACTGAAGAAAGAATGGTGGCTCAGGTGGAAAAGCTTCTAGTTATAATACTTACCAGATCTAAGAGTTGTATTACAGGAAATTGGAGAAGAAACAAAAATGAAAGAAAAGAGATGAGAAGGAAATGGAACCAGAGAAAAGAAGAAAGAAGAAAAAAGAAAAAAAAAAAGAAATTTTCCTCTATGGTTCCAATTGAAGCAATGGTGGATTGCTTCAAATTCTTCATTTCTTATTCTTTTAGAGAAAATGATATAAACACACACCCGACCATTTTAGGGATTAAGAGTTAATCCTGTGCTGGATATCAGGCTGTTGTTCTAGCTCACCAAGCCCACCGAGTTGGTGACTAGAACTGTCCACGAGTTAGTCTCCATGCGGACTTCGAGAAAATACGTGTATAACGTTACACGTTGATGTGAGTTCTCAAGCCTTTTAATATATTAATGTGAATAATATATTTATTTATTGTGTTTATTGCATGTTTATATGCTTCCACTGCGTTTAATATGTATATGATACGTATTTTAGGTAATAAATACGATTGCACATGTATACACGCACATATATTAGATCCCCAAAAAATATGGTATCAGAGTCATTTAGGATATATATGCGTGCTGTTTGAGTGAATGGATGCAAAAGGCTCAGTGTAAATGGCGTGTTTCAAGTGTTGAAACGGGTAAGCCAAAGGGGTTCACTAGGTGCTATAGCGCCAGAGGATGGTGCCGCGGCGCGGCGGTACTGTTCACTTGAACAGTAGCATATAAATAGTATTTTTACTGTTTATAGCTACAGTATTTTTGAACAGTGTTTCAAAATTAATTTTGCATGTGTAGGTTTATGAGATGCAGTGATAAAAAGTTATCGGTCTGCATTATAAACCAAAATGATTTGTTTTTGTTGGTAACCACAATGGGAGGCCTAATGGTGGGGGTTAGTTGTACTTACATAGAAAATTTAATTAGTTGAAATTACATTTCCTAAAGGAATAGAGACCTAGATACAAAAATCTCTCTTAATTAGATTGAAGAATATTATATTATGAGATATATTTTATTCTAATCCTTCTTGTCAATACGGTGTTAGATGAGTCACGTTGGCCTTTTCCTAATATTGCCACAGTATGAGGGACTTGGTCGGTTGGGATTGGACTATACCGGTTAAATATGAGAAGAGACAAATATATGCGAAAGTATTGTCCAATATTGCTACAACATGAGGATAGTATCAGTAGCATATATTTGATCATTAACAAGTTAATCTACAATACACTTACCCAATATTGCTATAGTGTGAGGATAAGGTGTATTCAAGATCAAGGGGTAAAAGTTGCATGAGATGCAATTGACAAATATTGTCTACATGTTGGGTTTACAAAGGTCAATATTGCTACAGCATAAGGCTCAAGTAAATTTCAATGAGATCTACTTCCCGCTGTATAGTTTAAAAGAGTTTAAACTATCATCTTCCCGTTTGAGAGATTACTAGGATTATGTACAACAGTGGGAGGGCGTTTTAAATAAAAAATGTAAAATTAGTATACCCATGATTTAAAATGTTCTATTAGTGATTTAATAACTATTCTGCTTACATCTCATGTTATTTTGGCCTGTCAAGTCTAATAGCTACTACGAACCAGTTAGTGTGCATACTTGATGTATTCCAACTCTAGAGTGCTAGGAATTACTCTGACCAGTGGATGAATCTTATAAGTGTTCTAGATTTAGAAAATTATAAATTTATTGTTGATCAGAGTTTGCTGTAAGGTAATTTTGATAACACCTCTTTAGAGGATTGAATAGAAAGAGTGTGACCCTCTTTGTTCAAGGTGCTTCACCTTTTACTCCAAGTATATCTAGTGAGACCAAATGTGTAAGAAGAAGAAGATGAGGCAGATACCCAGGATAAATCATCAGAGGCAGTATTTATCCAAAGATCAATAAGAGGGCGTGTAGACAAAAAGTGTTTCCATTACAGTAAGGTTGGGTATTGGAAATCCCTCTACCCTAAAAGCCTTATAATTATCAGGAAGACTCCCACAGATTTGTGTTTGACACACATAGACATTTCTAAGGCATATAATGCTAGTTCAAGCTGGGTATGAGATACTGTATGTCTCCCTCATGTCTGTAATATGTTGCAGGGATCGAGAGAGACTTCAATGCAACAGCTTGTAGAAGTAAAGTTGAGAGTAAGAAATGGTGATTTCTTGCAGGTCCAAGTTATTGGGGAATTTGACTTACTTCTTGTATGCAATAAAATAGTTATATCGCATAATAAGTATAATGTTTTATTAATTGAATGTCAGTTAATAAATAAACATTATATACAATTAGAAATGTCTATAGATCGGAATCCTTAAATGATATGAAGCTGTGGTATATAAGTTTAGGTCATATAAGTATGAGACGTTTATCCGTTTGGTTAAGGATGGTTGAATTCCCAATCTAACCATGAAGATTTAACTAGTTTATGAATAATGTATTCATGGAGATGACCAAACATACCAAAATGTACATCACATCTCTTCAAATAGATCGAGGTAGTGAGTACATTAACAATAAGTTTATCATTTGTTTAAGGGAGAATGAGATTCTTACTCACTATAGTCCTCTGGGTACTCCTCAATATAATGATGTTTAAGAAATGAGAAATTAGACTTTATTAGATATGGTTTGATTGATAATGAGTGTTATCAATCTATATCTGTGAGTATTATTAGTGTTGTGTGCGTGTTCACTTATGTGCATAATTAAACAATTTAATAATAATAGTATAACACTTGTGCAACATAGCGAAAATAAAATACTACATATTAAAATAATCTCATTACACTAATGAGATTAGGAAACTCACCCTCGAAGCGTGCTTTGAATAATCCAATAGAAAGAAAACAACAAATATTAATGGAAACAAAAATGATTGGCGAATATAATTATCAAATGAATTTGATAATTGATATATACTGGCGATGAAATTTTTTTTTTTTTTTTTTATTTTAAATTTTATCTAACAATATTCAAATTAGTACTCATACAAATTACTGGCACAATTTGAGACATACACTAGGTAGATAAAAGTGTCAAGTTTCACTTGACATAATTTTAGGTTTAACAATTAAACCTTAGCTACTCCTTGAAAGACCCTGAAATAAATTCATATTTTCCAAAACTTCCCAGATCAAACAATTTGATCCGTTGCGCTACCCACGTGCTCAACGCGTACACTTCATATAGTGAGACTTCCTAGGCTCACACCCATTTTGTCTCACAGAATATTTCTGTAAGTCCATAACTGATGCCCCATACACAAGCATTACTGATAATATAAAATGACGAGTTAAACTATAAAAGTTGAGGTTAATCCATATTCGTACAATCCCTCCATCATTAATATCTTGGAAGAGTAGAGACATAGATCAATAACGTCAAGTCCCCTATTACTCAACCATATAAACTTATCTCTTTTGATTCGTATTGCAATAAATAATATATGCAAATTCATTTGCAATATTATTTACTCCACAGGAAACTCTTTTTCGAGTTAAATGCTTATGGCCATAAGACTTCCTAGAATACAATCTTAGAGCATCTGAATATTTAACTCACCCATATGAGCTGATGGATCCCACATCTACACACACTGGACTCCATAAGGATCGGATCATACCCAGCGACACCCAACAGTCAGACCATAAAAGGTCTCTGATATATATAGAATCTAAGTATGGTGGGTCACTCATAAGCCCACCGTGGTGCTCAGGTCTAAGGACCACGAATACTACTCAACTCGAGAAGACCTCCACTGACGGATTTATGAAAAATCTATTGGAGGTCTTCATTGAGTCTAGTTCAGTATCCAGTCCTTACTAAATACATGTATATCTATATGAGCTTCCACTAAACTCATGGTTTACTAAGATAAATCATCTAAACTATCCAAATATGGATATACACTGATCTATATAAATCGATTCCATTCAATAAACCCTGCATCGGTGGAAATAGATCAGGAATATTTAATTTGAGAATATATTTATACAATGATATTTCTTAGCAACGCTTGTAACTATTTGCAACTATGTCATTGCAAGTATATTCTCAGGTCTTTATTCCATTTCAAATAAGGTTCTAACTCTTTAGACTTGATCTAAACTCTTTCAGATCAATATAATGTCTGAATGTTACAAGCATCTTACCTTAATAAAATTAATTAGCGATTTAATGAAATATTTATTTATTACATAAGTATGAAAATACAATATTCATACAAAATTAGGATGGCATATTGTCCAAATCCCAACAAGTATATGCTCCAAAGACAACTGCTTATTAAATAGAGTTCCATCAAAAGTTGTTCCTTCTATTTCGTATGAGATACAGAAAGAAAGGAAGTCGTATCTTAAGTAAGTTAAGACTTGGGTTGTCCTGCTTATGTAAGAGTTACGTAGCAGAGTATCTTGTTTTGTAAAAGTTACTTAGCAAGATAGACAGCACCCAAGAGGTATAAGAATAGGTTCATTATGTATCCTATAAATATAAAATGATACTAGTTCTATGATTTAGATAAGCGAAGTGTATTTATTTCTCGGTATTCCACCATTCTAAAGAAAGAGTTTCTCATGGGTCATGAGAATTATAGAAAGATTGAACTTGATAAAGTCAATCTAGAAATCAATGAACCAAGGATGAGAACTCAAGCTCAATTAAGCAGTGACCTTTTTGCACCCCCAGTAGGTCAGAAATGATGTCTAAGTCACCTTTTAGGTATGATTGATGCCTGAAGATGAACTTGGAGTTTTCTTGGTAGAAAAAAAATCATCCTGACCTATAAGGAATTCATGTCAGACGTCGATTCAGGAAATTGCAAGAAGCCATGAGAGCAACATTAACTATATGCATCAGAATCAAGTCTGAGACTTGGATAAAGCTACCCATGGGAATTGTTCCCATTGGTTGTAAAGGGTTTACAAAGAGGTAGTGGGAGCTGAAAGGAAGGTAAAGACCTTCTAGGCCTTATATTGGTTCTAGAAAGGTAATCTTCAGTGATCTGGGATCAATTAAGAGGAAAACTTTGGATCAATAATGATGTTAAAGTTGATTAATATTTTATTGGCTCTTTCAGCATATTATGACTTTCAAGTTTGGCAGATGGATGTAAGAACGACATTCCAAAATGGATACCTCGAGTAAGAGATATTTATGGAATAGCCTGAATATTTTACGTCTAGCCAGACTTCTGGTCTAGCGTGCAGACTGAAAACGTCCATCTATAGGCTTAAATAAGCCTCCCGAAGCTGAACTTATTATTTTGATGAGATAATCAGATTGTTTGGTTTCATCAAAAGCGATGAGAGAGCTAGTGTGCATGAAAGGTCAGTGGGAGCATGATAGTCTTCTTGATGCTCTTTGTTAATGATATACTGGTCATTGGGAATGATGTTAATATGTTAGAATCGATCAGAAGTAACTCGTAAGTATTTCTCCATGAAGGATTTGGGAGAGACTTGCTTTATACTAGGTATAAAGTTTTATAAAAATAGAGTTAGGAAGCTGATAGGACTCTCCTAAATCATTACACATCAATAGCGTCTTGAAAGGTATGGTTTGCTAACTATGAGATTGTTAACGTACCTTTTGGACCTGGTGTTTATCCTTTGAGGAGAGTGTCTCTTCAAATGGAAGATAAGAAGTTAGAGTATCTGACGCACCAGATACATTAGCTGTTGAGAGCTTGATGTGTTATGATATATTTGAGACCTGATAGCAATTTGGATGTAAGAGTTACAAGCCAAGTTCAGTCTGATTCAGGTGACCGCCATTTGATGGTAATCAAACATATCCTCAAGTACCTTGTAGGTATAAAGGATAAGTTTCTCAAATATGAAAGAAATGGCTTACAAATAAGAAGATGCACAGAGAGTCTATATTTGGGAATGTGCTTATTCTCATTAGTACTAGGTGAGTTGGAATTGCACCAAACTGGGATTCACTGCTAATTTATATTAGTGCAGCGGAAGTGGTAATAAAGATTTGTAGGTTTATCGCTAGCCTTGGAAGAGTTCCAAGATAGATGGATCCTATTCCATAGTTTGGCAACAAAACTAGGCCGTTGTATAGGTCGATATGCCAAAAAGACACTAGTACTCTAATTATATTGAGATGAGTTTCATATGACTAAAGGAATCTTGGCATAAGAAAATGTAATCATTTGTAGATGTGTTCTATAAATAATTTAGCAGACCCACTTTCTAATGTCATGACTCCAAAAGTGTTTATGAAACACGTAGAGTCAATGTGTATGAGATGCCATTATGAATGACGCTAGAGCAAGTGGGAGATTGTTAGGGTCGGTGCTTACGTGCCACCCCTAAATGTATATATACTTGTGTATTTATACAAGTGTACATTCCCATTAAATCGCTAATACCCATTCATATCGTATAATACCATGTAACGTTACAGACATTGTTGATCTGATAAAGTTAAAGTCAGATCTAAAGAAGTTTAGATAAGGGCTTATAGTTAACTACGCTGAAACATATAAATGCTAAATGTTAGCACAACTAAGTGTTAGCTGGTTATAATACTCAGCAGATCCAAGAGTTGGAGCCTTGTCTGTAATGGGACATAGACCTGGGAATATACTAATAACTGCATAGTTGTAAGAGTTACAATCGGGTGCCAATAAATGCTAGTTGCACAAGTATGTTCTCAAATAATTATCCCTGATCTATTTCTGTCGATGCAGGTCTGTCAGTAGATACCTTTAATATAGATCAACATATGTCATACCTATAGAGTATAGATGGTCGTTCCTAGCCGAATATAAGCTTGAAGCTCGTATTGATATATGGGTATCCAGTTAGGACTGAATAGGAGAAACTCACGAGGCCTTCGATAGACACCCTATGTAAGCCATCAATGAAGGGTCATCTCGAGTTGAGTAGTATACATGGTCCTTTGACATGAGTGCCACAGTGGGCTTGTAAGTGATTCACTATACTTTGATTTCATGCATGTCACGGACTTTTTATGGTGTGACCGCTGGGTGTCGCTGGGTATGGTCTGATGCTTATAGTGTCTGGTGCATACAGATATAGGATCTGTCAGCTCACATAAGGAGTTAGATATCCAGATGCTTCGAGACTGTATCTTAAAAAGTTTTGTGACTATAAGTATTAATCCCAGGAAAGAGTTCCATCAGGGTAGAATAATATGGAAAAAGAGTTTGCACATATTGTTCATTGAGATACAAATCTGGAGATAAGACATGGATGAGCCCTAGGGGATTTGACGGTGTTGATCTATATCCCCACACGTATGAGTTGTAACCTCAACTTGCATAGTTTAACACGTTGATTTGTATATTCGTGACGTATGCGTGGGGCATTGCTCACAGACTCATAGAATAGTTCTATTTGACGAATCAGGCGTAGGACCTAGGGAGTCCTGCGATATGAAGTGTACTCGTTGTGCACTAGGGTAGCGTGTCGAATTAAATTGTTTAATCCAACATTATTCAGCACTACCACGAAAAACGTGTGTCAGTATTTAAGCGTTAAATATATTAATTAGTTAATAATCATTATTTACTAATTGTATAATGACACATGGTGCATTGTGGACCCTCGGTTGAGTTTACCTAAGTGTGGATTTGATGGGACCCACTAGGGGTAGACTTGATAACTATTTATAAAGGGTAAAATGGTCATTTTACACTTTGATTATTTAATGGTTAAATAAACAAAATATCTCTTATTATAATATTATATTATATATTAATATTTAATTTAATGGTGCCATATAGTTGGCATCCATTAATATATAATATTATTTATACTATTTATTTTATTATTATATAATATTTTATTTTATTATTTTATACATATATAAGAGATATGTGTGCAAAAGTGTGTGGGTGTTTTGTATTACGGGAAATTAGAGAAGAAACAGAAATGGAAGAAAAAGGATGAGAAGGAAATGGAACCAGAGAAAAGAAGAAAGAAGAAAAAAAAAAGAAATTTTCCTCTATGGTTTCAATTGAAGCAATGGTGGATTGCTTCAAATTCTTCATTTCTTATTCTTTTAGAGAAAATGATATAAACACACACCCGACTATTTTGGGGATTAAGAGTTAATCCTGTACTGGATATCAGGCTGCTGTTCTAGCTCACCAAGCCCACCGAGTTGGTGACTAGAACTGTCCACGAGTTAGTCTCCATGCGGACTCCGAGAAAATATGTGTATAACGTTACACGTTGATATGAGTTCTCAAGCCTTTTAATATATTAATGTGATTAATATATTTATTTATTGTGTTTATTGCATGTTTATACGCTTCCACTGCGTTTAATATGTATATGATACGTATTTTAGGTAATAAACACAATTGCACATGCATACACCCATATATATTAGATCCCCGACACATATTTGGTATACCGACGTTAGCAAGAGATTCTAACAGGCAGAGGAAGAACTATTCTAAGTACTCAATGGTGGTGTATATGAATATATGCAACATTCCTCTGACTAAGAAACCAAGATTGCAGCAGGAAGTGCTGATCATGTTTACTGAAGAAGATGCACAAGGAGTTAGTTATCCCATGATAATGCACTTGTGACAAAAGTGTGGGTAGCTTATGAAAGAATAAACTGAGTATTTATTGACCCAGGTAGCTCGGTTGACATTATTTTCAAATAGACTCTAGACGAGCTGAAAATCAAGAACCTGCATATAGAGAAGATCCAAACACCACTACAAGGGTTCAGAGAAAGCTATGTGGTGCCAACTGGGGTAATGGCCCTTCCCCTGACCATATGGCAGAAACCATATGAGAAAACGGTGATGACCAAGTTTATAGTGGTCAACTAGCCATTCCTATACAGAATCCTCCTTGGGCAACATTTTATGGAAAATACGAATACAACTCTGTTCATCCTATTTGAAACTCAAGTTCCCGGTTAGGGAAGAAGGTATAAGGGTAGTTTGAGAGATCAAAAGATAGCCAAAAACTGTTACGCATTGTCTACTAAAAAGGTATTTTGCATTTTCACTGTCGACTGAAGGGAAGAAGACATCAGGTTGCCAGAACCAATATAACAACTGCAGATAATGCAGGTTAAAAATGGGGAACCAGAGAAGACGGTTAAAATCGAGTCCCAATTAGAACAAGAGGTTAGAGAGAAACTGGTCAAACTGGTTCAAGAGTTTTCAGACATCTTTGCCTAGTTTCATAAAGATATGCTCGGAATAAATCATGTCCTTGCCTCTCATAAATTAGCTATCAACCCCACATTCTGCCTGATCAAACAGAGAACAAGAACATTTAACTAAGAGCCTAACGAGACTGTAGTTGTAGTAACCAGTATCTACGACTGGTAAGAATAAGTATTTATATATGTATAAATATACATATTTTATTTGTAGGTTGGTGATACTTGATTTATATATTGTTATTAGTAGTGTTTGTATAGGTTAAGGTCATACTATTAGCATTGGGTTTAATTGCAAGACTTTAGATTTATTTTAGGGACCAAATTGTAATACTTTGAAAGTTTTTGGGGTAAATTCGTAAATACCAAACATTAGCCACTTAGTATAAAAATACACCTTTAAAACCCTAATTCTCTCATTAGCTACCTCTTTTAGAGAGAGAGAAGAGAGAAAAAGAGGGGAGAGAAAGAGAAGAAGGAGAAGAAATTGGAATTTTGGATTTTAAGAGGTATATCACAACTATTTCTCAATTTATTGGTGTTAATTATGTTAATTTCTTTAAGTTTTGATTTCTGTAAATATGTATAATTGAGGATTTGATGTGTATTTCGTATGATATTTTGAGAATTGATGATGATCTATAAGATAGTTTGATAAATTATGATGGATTGTAGAATTTTTGCTTGATAGTCTCTTGATCCAAGAATTTTATAAATTGTTGTGATTCGATTCTGGTTTTTAATTTTGAGTATATGAAATTAGACATGTTTAATATCATCTGAGACTTTGAATCGATTCAAAATTCCAGAAATTGAATTTGTTGTGAATTTACCAAAATGACCCTGAAATTCTGAAAATTTCCTATGTAAACAGTATAATACAGTAACGAACAATGTTTGTCCTACTGAATGATCTTCAAAAATTACGAATTTGTGAAATATGATAATTTTATATGTCTAATATGATATACTCGGAATTGAGAATTTAGACCAATGTGGTTGAAGTGTTATGATTTTCTAAAGTGTATTAGCTCATTGCAGTATTTGATTAACAGATTTTTAAAGCTATGGAATAAAATAGTTTTAAAATACTTTTGGCAGTGATTTGGAAGTGAAATATTTATCATGGACTGAGATATATGGGAAGAGTAATTATGTGGTAGTTTTATAATTTTTGAGTTAGTATATGATTTTATAAAATTGGGAGATTGAATACTGTTTAGTAAGTATCTTGATCCTGTCAGGTTAGTAGTTTGGATTCGATGGTATGTATGGAATGGATTGTGTAGGAATTTTGATATAATATTTATATATAAGAAGGATATATGAGTCAAGAATGGTTTATTCTGATTTTGGAGTAATTAGACATCATTTGAGCTATTAGAAAATTTTGTTAAGTAAGTGGTCAGAATGACAGGTTTTGAGAAACCAAATATTTAGACCAATTTGATGTGATAAATGCATTGTGTATAATTTTGTAAGCTATTTAAAGTATTTTGTGTGAATTGTGAGGCTTATGAAAGGATTAATCTCCATTGATAGGTTAAGGAGATTTAAGCCTTGTAGCTGAAAGTGTTAAGAGGTAAGTATACTAGACTTTTTACTGGAATCACAATAAACATAGTAAGTGTTATGAATGATTTTGTAAATGTGGTTAAGAATATGTTTATGTTATGTCAAAGTATATTTTGATATGAAATGTGAATATATGTTTATGACTATGAGCATTGACATTGAGCATGGACATACATGTGTTTTGTGAAAGTGAGCTTTCAAAATAAGATATGTTTAACAAAGAAAGCTTTTGAAGTGTAATATGTCCATGAGAAATATTTTGTATTTTGAGGGTACTTGAACTCATTGTTAACTTAGTAGGCATTTTATGTGATTTGTGGAGCCTTTATGTGTGGCCTTTCCTTCGGGATTGGTATATGTTATGTGTTCCGTATGTAGGGAGGATCCTATTGGTACCTAAAGGAAGAGTGAGTCATCACATTCGTGTGGTGGCGTATTGGTGCATGTGAGAGGACTCACCGATGATCAGGGTGAGGGTTTGGCTTTTACCTTCGGGCATGAGCATTATATATGTGTAATTTAAATGCCTCACTTGTACTAGTCCTCTCATACGGTATGTCACCTACGAGTGACATTTGGCTCATTATGTGATATGTAAGTCCTACTAAGTAGTAGTTGAGTGATGGTATTCCTATTATGTATTTTGAAAGAATGTGTAAGCGCTTACATGATATGTGATTTGATAAGATTATGATTTTGATTGATCACAGCATATCATACACATGCATTGTGTACATATATGTATTTGTATTTGATATATGAAAAACTAGTATGCTTACTGAGTTTTATACTCATTATAGTTTATGGTGATTTCAGGTAAATAAGGTACATGTGTGCTTAGCGGATTTGGCAAGGCTTCTGCTGTTCCTTGGGTTCCCTAAGTTGTTAGGTTGCTAAGTGTTTCATTTGGGGACACGTGGGATAAGATATTTGATTTGTCCCTAGTGAATAAATACCTATGTATTATTTTATTGTGTGTGGTTGGACTTAGTTTAAGTTTCACCAAGTGTAGTAATGGATTGATTTTAAGTAAGAATTTACAATGAATATATTCTGGGCTTTCGGTAACAAAGTTGCTACTGGTGACGTAGTAGAGTGTTAATCTCTGAGAAAACTCTGCGTATCTCCGGTTTACTAATTGTCCCAGTCATAATTCAATTGCTATAATTCTAAAAGAAATTAAAATAAATGTTTAAGTATTATTGAATGAATGTAAGTGATGTCGTGTGTCAGATCTTTTGGGTCTGGGGCGTGACAGTAATAGTAGAGGTAGAGAAATCATTGACAACAGGCTTTATCATAGAAGTCTATTATACTGATTGGTTAGCAAATATGGTGATAGTGAAGAAGGCCAATGGAAAGTTGAGAATGTGTGTACACTTTACTGATCTGAATAAAGCATGCTCGAACGATACGTTTCCACTTCCAAAGATCGATCAACTTATAGATGCTACAATCAGATATAAGCTGTTTAGTTTCATAGAAGCTTTCTATGGCTATAACTAAATCCCAATGTTTCCTCTAAGCTAGGAGAAAACATCTTTCATTACCCATTAGGGGACATATTGTTACAAAGTAATGTTGTTCGGATTAAAAAAATGCAAGGGCTACTTATTAGAGGTTGGTGAACAAACTCTTCCAGAACCTGATTAGTAGAAATATGGAGGTGTACATTGATGACATGATAGAAAAGTCTATGAGAGCTGAGGATTACGGGAAAAACTTGGAGAAATTCTTTAAAGTATTAAAGAAGAACAGAATGAAACTGAACCCATAAAAAAAAGGCTTTCAGGGTAAAATCAGAAAAATGTTTGGGTTTTATGGTCAACAAGAAAGGAATAGAGGCCAACCCAAACAAAGTTCAAGCCATTTTAGAAATAAAGGCCTCAAGCACAGATAAGAAGATTCAATAACTCATAAGAATAGTTGCAACTCTGAACAGATTCATCTCCTGAGACATAGATAAATGCTTTGAGTTCTTCAAAGCAAAAAAATGAAGGATAAGAATTGGTGAACTGAAGAATGTGAGTAAGCCTTCCAACAACTGAATGCCTATCTTTACGAATTGGTTCACCTTGTTATCTCGGTCCAGGGTGATGAGTTAATGCTTTACTTGAGAGTTTCAGACCGGGCAATGAACTCTGTATTGGTCAAAGAAGAATGAGTGATTCAACGACCAGTATACTACGTCAATAAAGCTTTCACTGATCTGGAGAGCCGGTATCCACCCTCATAAAAATTTGCTCTAACCTTGATTGTATTAGGAAAAAAACTACGGCCTCACTTCCAAGCCCATACAATAATTATTCTAACCAATCAGTCGTTAAGGAACATCTTACACAAACTAGATTTATCTAGTCGGTAGGTCAAGTGGGCCATAGAACTGAATAAGTTTGATGTGCAATATAAACCTCAAAGAGCCATTAAGAGCAAGCTTTAGCCGATTTCATTGCTGAATGTATCCATGGTTCTATAGAATTTAAAGAACCAAATCCACAAGCTCTAATCCAACAAACCCTAAACAAATGAGTATTATGGTTGCTCTATATAGATGGGGCATCTAATCTTCAATGAAGTAGAGTAGTGATTGTTCTTATTAGCTTAGAGAAAAATGAAGTCAGTTATGTTGTTCGCTTCAGGTTTAAAACTTCTAACAACGAAGTAGAATATAAAGTTCTACTGTCCGAATTGAGAGTGGCTCGAGTACTAGCAACAAAGGAAATACTGGTAAAAAGTGACTCACAATCGATATTAAACCCGTTGAATGGCAGTTTTGAAGACAAAGAAGAAAAATTAATCGCTTACTTATCTAAAGTAAGAAACTGGATTGATCAAATTAATGAGATGAAAATAAAGCTAATCTCAAGAAGTGAGAACCACCGAGCAGATGTTATATAACGGATGGCTTTAAATGAAAAGGCTTGGTTGCCTCTAATAGTACCTATTGAATTTGTCGCCAAACCTGGCATATAAGAAGAAGATCAAGTTATGCAAATCGAATCAAGTCCTAGTTGGATGGATCTGATCATAGATTACATTCAGAATGGGACAGACCCTACTGATAAAAAAGAATCTCGTAGGATTAAATACCGAGCAGCCAAATACTCAGTGATAGAAGGAATATTATTCAGGCGAGGCTTCTCTTACCCTTACATGAGATGTTTGGGATCACAAGAGGTAGATTAGGTACTTAGAGAAATTCACGAAGGGATTTATGGCAACCACTCAAGGACAGAAGCTTTGACTCACAAGGTGTTCAGAACTGGCTACTGTTGGCCAACTGCCCTTCAAGATGCTAAAACTTAGTCCGACATTACAATGCTTGCCAATGATTTGCTGACAAGATTTAAGCACCTGCTGAAGAGCTAACTACAATTAATGGACCCTGACTATTTTCTCAATGGGGTATTGATTTAATAGAGCCTCTATCCCGAGAAAAGGGATCTTGCAAATATGTAGTCATAATGGTTGACTACTTTACTAGATAAATAGAAGCAAAACCGCTATCAAAGATAACTGAGAAGAATGTGTGGGATTTGACCTGGAGAAATGTAAAGTGTCGGTATGGAATCCCTCACACCATTATTATTGATCAAAGGAAACAGTTCAACAATAGGTACTTCATGAACTTCTGCAAAACGTTATGAGTACAACCGCTGTTCGCATCGCCAGCTCATCCCAAAATAAATGGACAAGTAGAATCCTCCAACAAAGTGGTCAAGAAGCTACTCAAGAAGAAGTTGACATAAAGAAATGGAGGATAGGTAAAAGAGCTTCCAAAAGTACTTTAGGCATTACAGATGACTAGCAAGACTATAACTGGTGAAACATCATTCTCACTGGCTTTCGGATGTGAAACAGTGATTCCTGCTGAGATCGAAACTCTAACGCATAGAGTATTGCACTTTTTTGAGACAACAAATAATGAATTGATTAGGGGATAACTGGATTCAATCGAACAGTTGAGAGAGAAAGTCCAGATCCAAGTAGCTGCTTACTAGCTGAAGGTCGCTAGATACTACAACAAGAGAATTCAGGAAAGGCGACGTGATGTTAAGAAGAGTTGTACTTAATACAAAGAACCCAACAGATGGAGTCCTCAAATTGACCTAGGAAGGCTCGTCCAAGGTCATCAAACATATCATAGGAGCCTATGAGCTCGAAGGAGCAGATGGATGGGTTGTGAGAAAACCGTGGAATATCGAGCTATTGAAGAAATACTATTTTTAACTTCTTACCTTTTATGCAATGCTTACTTATTATGTAAGGACATCATTTTTAATAAAATCATTATTTCCTTGTATGTACCTCTATATGAATGATTGCTCAGGACTAAATAATCACAAACATATTACACATCAAACTTACTCAGTTCTATAAAACTTGTTGTATTAAGCATGTTCAATTGAGAAATGTTTTCAAGGTTTTGGGTTCATATATGTTTATATGCGGCAAGATTTATCCGAACATTATTGATCTTGTATATAATGTGCATATGTTTACAATTCAATCAATTAACACATTATTTTGAGCATATACATGTACATATATCCATATATCTATATACATTTTAATGAATAATAAATTATTTTTTATGATAAAATGGTAAGTTTTCAATTTATTATTATCTCAATTTCTCTTTTAATTATTAAGAAGGATGCATTTGGACAAACTTTATGGTCAAGTTACGTAAGACTAATGGAAAATTTTGTTAATGATTAATTCAACCATTTTTTTTAAGAAAAGGAGAAATTATGAGAAAAAACAAGGTGATTTGCTCATAACCCGTAAATAACAAAATATATTAAACAGTGATAATAAGATTAAATTTTATAGGGTTATAAAAAATAGAACAATCTAGCACATGGGAAAAATTTTGAAATTGACCCATTTCTTTTATTATTATACTATTTGACCAAAGTCAATACTTTTACACTATATTAACCACATACATATTTTCTATTTTGCCCTTATTACAAAATTTGAAAGCTCTTTCTCTCTCTTGCAAAGTTTATCTTGGCATTTTTACAAAATCGATGGGATCTATTGAAACATTTGTAAATCGACTTTAAAATTATTATATTTTAAATATTATAAGTAAAATAATTGATTGTGGAGTTAAAAAAATTGAGAATTAACAAAAATTAGTGAGTTTTTATTATAAATATTAATTTATTATTTTTTTGTATTCTACTAGTTTAAATGTTTAGATTTAATTTTAAAAAAGATAAACAAGTGGTTGAAAATGAGTGTAAAAAGTTAAAAGCAGCGAAAATTGACTATTTTAGCTAAAAAATATGTCCAGCTTGTGGCACACGTGCCTAAAACAAAACATCATGCACCATGCAAGCGGGCGCGCTCTACTAACTACCACATGGCGCCATGTGGCAATTTAAAATTTTAATTTTTTTAAATTTATATTTTATTTTGTTTATTAAATTTTATATAATGTAATTTTTTTAATTTTATTTAATTGATTATTTAACTTTGTACTTTTTAAAAAAAAATTATTAATTTGGTTTTGTTTTTTTATTTCATATTTTTTATTTTTAAATTTTAGTAATTATTTAAATTTTAGTTTTTAATTAAGATTTTTAATTTTTTTAATTTTATGTAATTGCTCACATACTAATAATTTTTTTTTAGGTGCTGCTGATGTTGTTTTAGATATCATGGGTTAAATTTTGACCATTGTATGCTTAGGAAGAAGGTGGAAGAGTTCTAGTAATGGTGTTGAAAGATATATTAGATTTCAAAATATCCACATGTTAATTTCAAAAAATATAAAATACGAAACATTGTTGAGAAGAGTTTGTCATATCATTAGAGTTGATTAAGTGCATATAAAGTGACTCTCAGATTCAAGGTTCATTCAAATACTATAAAATTGATATCTATTCTACTTGAAAATAATGACGATGTGATCTTTTGGTTAAGCCTACAAAAAAAAAAGTACTACACATTTATGTGTAATACTAGATATTCAAGCTCCTATATGTAAAAATATACAGAAGCACTTATCGAGCAGAAACAACTCTACCCTAAATCAATTCATGTCTACAAGCGATAATAACCAAGTGAGTAATATAGCCCCAACAATTCCAACCCCTGTGTTTCTGCCAAACCCTCCAAATGATTATTATTATTCTCCTTCAATATTCAACAAAGACTCAACTTACACATTATAATAGTCAGATATATAGAGATGTTAGCATTGATATTGGTAATGATGCTGATTATGATATTGGTAATGATGTTGGTTATAATGTCAATAATGATGATGAAAATAATGGTGGAAATGACAATGGTTATGAGAATGATAATTGTGGTAATAATGTTGGTAATAATTATAAAAATAATGATGAAAATGACGATTGTTATTAGAATGATGATCGTGGTAATAATGATAGGAGGCGACACAATATATGATGACCGTGTTGATGACTTGGGCAAATCACGAGTTGATGAAATACAATGATAAAACTAGTCAAATGACAGTTTACCTAGTGGATAATACATAATTTGTGTGAAGGACGGCGGTAGAGATGGAATAATGGATATTCACGTGAAGATATGCAGTTGTTGAAAGTTTGACTTCTGGTAACTAGTTTGTCCCTATGCACTTGCCATATGTAAAAATATGAGATTAGCGCATGAGAGTCTTTATTTTACTTATTACATGACCAAGGTTTTTATTCCGTGCCTATAATGAGGCAATAATTCTGATTAGCCATCTATCAGATTGGATAGTTCTAGAGGAGTTGAGAAATATTGACATCCAGCCTATAATAGCACGTCATCAACTAGCAGAAGTAGGACGAATCAGATTTCATCTCAAGGGAAGGAACCATCAAAGAATCTTTGTAGTCGTTGTAGATTACATAGACATAAACAGACATGTCAAAACCATATTGCTTTACATAGCAATTGATAAATGTTTGTTTGTAAAACTAAAATTTATATTTAATCTGATTTCACTATATTATTAGCCTAATTTATTATTTTTCTTTGTTTTAGGACCTATAGGAGATAGAATGACCTACTTGAACCCCGAAGCACAATTCTCACATCAATTTCACGAGATATAGGGTCCTTGTAAGTGCACTTATAGACCATTTTTGTCATTGTGACCTATAGTAATTTATTGTATTAGACTATTGAGCTTGAATTTCTATTATGCTATTTTGGGTATTTAATGCCATAATGTCACTAAATTTGTCTAATGCACTTATAAATTTATTGATTATAGATTTATTTGATTTGATGTTGATAGTTTTGAGTTGTGGATAATTATGGAAACTTTGAAAGTATAGTAGCATGTGTTGTATTTTATAGAAGTATTAATATTTGTAAGTTGCAGGTTTGTGATGTCTAAGAAACAAGGGAGATTCTTCCAAAATTTTGACAGAATTCCTATTGTAGTTAGAGTTTATGAATGTTCAAAGAATAGTACTCAAGATCCAAAATTTTATTTTACATATTACATGCGTCTATGCGTGCCCTTGTGTTCTTAAATCACACAATACTTATATACATTCTAACAAAAATTTGATAGAATTTCTCCTATTTTATGGACGTTCTCAAACCTGCATTCTTAAAAGAAATACTTCTATATAATTATACATCATTTTTGCATACATTCACTAAACACAATGACTTCTATACAATTATATAGCACAAATGCACATATATAAAATAGTTTAGACATCTATACATCCTATCGAGCAGTGGTCCACAAATTTAAGGCTATCTTTTATCTAAAAAATGCACCAATCTCAAGGAAGAAATCAAATGGTCGACTCAACATAAGGTACTCAATGAACATACAAGTAAATACACCACAATTTTCACATCGGCCTTCTGTTGAGATATATTACCTCTTAAAGCAATAATTGGAAAATGCGACGTATCTGTATTTATTTATCCCTTTAACTGATAAAATTTATATCTCCGAAGATAAAATGGCATGGTAATACTTAGAGGTGCAATAAAATCTTTAATCGCATTGTTGGAGTTTCCATTCATCGGCTTCTACTGTAAACCAATGTTCCTAATTGTAATTTAATAAAATATATACCTACACAAACTATTGTAGTTTTATTATAAACTTATTGTTTTCTAAATGATAAAAAATTATTACTTAACTTCTACTACCTTATTGATTGCAGCTCACGTTTTACCATCCACTAAATCATCATTTTTTTCCTATGCATATAATAAAAACACAGTGATCTATTGAACCTCAACTACTGAACAGCTCTAGAGTCATCATATTTGTCTAATGTACTCCTAAAAATAAATATATAAAAATAAACTCATCAAAGTTAACCAATAATATTATAATGTCATGTGTACAACAACCAGGCAAAAAACAAAACTCATATAAAAGTATGAATATGCAATTGTATAATCCTATGAGTACATTTGCTAAAATGTATCTTGTCATGTATGGACCACCTTTAGATACTTATTAATATGTTACAAAAATCCACATAATGCATATAAATGCTGATACTGTTAAAAAACTCACATAAAAAAATATAAAATAAAATATTCTTACCGAATTATCAAGCCATTGATTCAAAAGCTCATTAAACCGAATACATATAAGTGTTGATACTGTTAAAAACTCATATAAAGAAAGTATAAAATTAAATATTCTTACCGAATTATCAAGCCACTGATTCAAGAGCTCATTAAACCAATTCTCGTTAACATCGAGCCCATGTAACAAAACACGTTGTTGTGGACCATAATTATTTATCCAATCCTAAAATTCCTTAAGTTTTGCTTTATTTATAGGAATTAATCGCCCATGCATGTCAACTGTAGCTTATGTTTCCAATTTCACAATTTTTCTTTTGTCTTTCTTTCAGAGAGGATTGGTATAATGAGTGTGTTTAATATACGCAAACTTGTATTAGTTGCCATACCTGCTCATCCTTTGTGCAGCAACATCGAGTATAAATTAAATACTTGTGGAGCTCACATTGCATGCTACATGTTTAGCTATGACTGATGCTAATATTTAGGCGTAAAAGTCTGTGTTTAAACATCATCGGCCATACATTCTCTCCCTTAAAAAAAATACCAATCAATATATTGACTTATTAACTTTGTACCAAATCAACTTCATGTATAAAACATACCATTGTCTGATCTATATCCTCAAAGATCCTAGATGACTTGAGGTACTACATTATAATACTCATATAATGCAAGAGCTCTATTTTTTCCTTGTCTATCTTGGTCGTTAGCTCTACTTTAACCGTATCAATCTTGGTCATTACCTCTATTTTCATAACTTGCATCTCGTCCCACATATCATCAATCTTCTTCTTCTGAATATTATACTGTGATGACGTGCACTGCTCAAACTATACATAAATAATTATAATCAATCTTGACAATGTAATACTCATCAACATCATATAGTGAATCAAAGAAAAATATTAAATTATTATACCATTAGTTTAGATACTGGTGGGGCTTTGAATTGGTAGCTATACTAAACATCCATACCATCCATAGAATCGGTGAATTGGATGTTCAATTTCGCAATATGCTTGAATTTGAGAGCCCCTCCCAATTCTCTCAATGGAATAAACAATTTTGCTGTCGTACGAAAGTTTTCACTCTTCTCATGTTTATATCACTAACTTCCTATATACTTCCAAGACCTACACAAAATTTCAGATTTATTAACCATTAATAGAAAATAGAATTTCTAATAGTATATATATATATATATATATATATATTTCGCTCTATGTAAAAAAATATATAATCTTCATCTTTTTTAAAAAGAATATTTTCAATGTCTGTGTACAATGGGAGGCCCTTGCTAAACTAATTTAGAAAGCGAGAAAAATAGTCACTCTCCTTAGGCGCATATGACGATCCATATATTGGGATCGCCTCATAGATCCAAATATGAGAGAATAAAAATAACGATCTCAAATAACACTCTTTTCTTATCTTCTTTAATGCAATATAAAAATAACTATTTTTTTCTACATTTCAATACAATAATAAATCAATAATGAATCGAAAAAAATTTCTCACTAAAAATGCATGACCAAAAGCTTAGATGTTATATGATTCCTTATTTGACCACGTACTTTTCTGACCTTCATTAATTTTTTAATTGGCGTTATGTTTAAACTATTGTAGAGCACACTCCATACAATTATGTCCTATAGATAGACATTAAACTCATCTAAATCATCCATGAGACAAAGCACAAAATACTGGATGGCTTTACTCCAGTCACGTGTTATCAACAATTTATGAAATAAATAAAATAGACACATTTTCACAATATTTATGTCATTGTTACCGTTAAAACTAACTATATTGAATCACGTATCTAAATTCTTGTATGTTAACTCCTTTCTATTTTTAAATATTTATCCCACTGTCTATTATCTAGTTATTTTCAACTCTTTTACTGAGAGATAATCTCTTATTCTTAAACCCGTAACCAAATAAAATTTTAGACGGAAAAATCTAATTTGCCTTCTGTATAAATAAAATCACAATTCTTCATATAAATTCTTGATATGCACTTGTCTTAATATAATCTCATGTACTAATACACCCGAGAATGAAATATTATTTACATCCAGAGAATGGTCAAAACAAGTGGTCTTAAATAATTTTATCTGTTTTTCTGTCAGCTTCTTCTTGATCGAGTCGATAGCCCACAACTTAGAGTAAGTAGTGACCAATGCTCGATAGAACTCGTTTTCTAAAATTATATAATCCTTGGAAACGTTTTGCTTCTTGAAAAAAAACAATTATTAGTATACGAGTAATTACATAAACTTCAAAAAATGGAAATTTTAATTAAAACGTTTTAGATTAATTAAAAAATAAAATTAAAAAATAAAACATATGAAATAAAATATAATTTAATACAAAAAATTAAAAAGGGACAAAGTTAAATAATTAATTAAATAAAATTTAAACATTTAAAAATACATTAAATAAAATTTAATAAAAAATTAAATTGCTAAGTGGCGTTACGTCACATGCATGTGCCACAAGATGGACGCATTGTTTGGCCATTTGTCACTTTTACACCCATTTTTAACTACGTTTTCACCTTCTTAATACTAAATCTAAACATTTAAACTAGTAAAATACAAAAACACAACAAAACAACATTTACAATAAAAACTCACCAATTTACGCCCATTTCTATTTTTTTTTTTAATTTCACAATCTGACAAGACCCGACCCGAGACCCTCTACTATAGATCCCAGCGGCTCTGCCGGGCACCCCGACGGAAGTTCCTCTGAACCTAACTGGGTAAGTTAAGAAATTCCGCGAGGCGAACCCCTTTTTAATTCTTGTTACTGCTAAGAAGATCTAGTAATATACATGAAAATGACATCTTAGTTTTAAAAACAAACGGACAAAGTTTCCCCTATTTTTCGAAAAATCCATATAAACCTGCAAATAAATTTCACTTCTAATTCCAACACATTTGAATTCTACCAATTCGGACCTCCGGTCCTTTTCAAATCAAATCCAACACAACTTAATTATTTCGTGTAAATCACAAAATAAGCATAATCATAAAAAGTAAAAACGATCATCATAAACTGGAAATCTCTTCTTCTTGATTCAACACTTACTTACAAATATATGCCTACAACTATTATGCATAAAGTAAATAGTGCTATTAGCACATTTACATGTACAAAAATTATCTTTGGATTCGGCCTACTACTCGGCGATAGGAGAATCAGCAGCTTGCGTTCCGAGACCTGCACCTGGAAAAGGGGTTTAAAACATAAAACGTAAAACGAGTGAGCTAAAGGAGCTCAGTGAGTGTAAATGAGAATTCAATTACAAGAATAGTACATGCAGAAATTATGCTTCTAAAACGGATGTAAAATTATAAAACGGTTTCTAATATCATATGCTAATGAAATCTTGCCGAGCGGGTTTTATCTACATCTTTGGAAAACTATATTCAGAATCTGTCTAACATAATAACTGTTGTGTGCATATAAATGCATAAATGCTATCGATAAATCGAAAACTAGTAAAATCCTCACTCGGCCATTTTCTTTCTAAACTGTACCAATGGTAACCCTAAAGCTCTATACCCACGCAGCGACTCAACTAGCACCGCATACGTGAATAGGTTACGGGGCACCTCAACTAGCAGCACCCACAGTGACATCTCACTGGCTACGCAACGGAATCCTACATCGCATGCATATAGCGAGACAATATCCCGTACACATAGAGCGACTCACATGACTCGACATCCCGACTTCTCGGAGTTAGTGACACACCCCCAAGACCTGCCCATGTGCACGGGATATACTGACCGGGTCTAATACAATCATCACCACTATAATCTGAGGGTACCAATGGCCTTAAAACAAATGTAGTAATTTTTAAACTGTTTCACAAATCGATCATGTAAAAGCATGTCTATGAATATATCAAGATCATAAATCATGTTTATGCATCGAAAGCTCATAAAACATACATAGTCATTGTGCGAAAACATAATAACCGAAAAGTAAAAGAAATGGCAGATTTCCACTCACTACCGCTCCGCGCTCAATTTCGCTCCCGATTCCTGCTCCTGTTAACACTCTCGGTTATCCTCACCTATGCGCCATAAATGACATTTAGAACCAAATCGAACACTAGAATCTCATTTAACTACTAAATGCCCTAATCGACATACAAAGCTCGGAGGTAAACTACTTCCCAATTTTAGTTACGAAGCCATAATTGAAACTAGCTCACCATCCGGCGCCCTGAAAATTATTGAACACCTTATTATTTGATTGGACATACTTGCCCTTCACCTTTCCAACATGGACAATTATGTCCCATTTTCTTCATTTTTGGGTTTTTCATCAACCATATACATTCCATTCACAAAATGCATCATTTACACACACCAATTCAATCAAAACACTACTCAATTCCTAACTTCCCTAAAGTGGCAGAATTTCACCCTAGGTTCCAACACATTCCTTTTCTCAATTTCTTGTTCCAATTACAACAAAATCATGCCAATTTCATTCTAAAGCCCTAATTACAATCAATTGAAATCTCTACAACAAAATCACCAAAAACCCTAATTCTCACCTTGCCAATTTCTTCAAATTGATGACTCCTTCAAGCTCCAAACTAGAATTTAACTCAATCTAAGCCAAGAATACACATAAGAACATCAATTAACACATTTTTGAATTCTCACTTATCAAACTCATAAAAGATGCTTTTCTTACCTCGTTTTCTTGAATTTCCACTAATAGAGACTTCAATTGAGCTTAGGGATTGGTTTGTAACCTTAATTTGGCTTGATTACACATGAAAAATCATGAAAAAAAAACTTGAATAGTCACTGTAGCAGCACCCCCTTTGAAGCTCGAATTTCTCTCTTTTTTTGGCTAAGTGTTGGTTTTGATCTCTCTTCAAATTTCTACACACTTCTAACATATATATAGTGCTCCCTCAATTTACCATTTTGCCCTTCAACTTACTTAAAACTTCTAATTTGCCATTAGTTAAAAACTAATTATGTAATTAGTTCATTTGTAACTATTTAGTTAGAATAGTTCAAAGAACTAACTAGAACTTCCAACTTGGCAATCCATGAGATTTCTTCTAATTGGTCCATTCTCTAATATATGGATTATGTTTCTCAACAAAGGCTTGTTCCATTCATAACCCTTAAATGGAAATTCATGTAGTAAATTAGAATTTTCTTTTCCAAGCCAATAGAGAAAAATTCTAAAAATATTCTAGGGTCGTCCGGCGCACCGATCGAGTGTGAAATTACCAAATTATGTCTAATATCTCTCAGGTGCACTATAAAGGGAATATTTCTAATAGGATTAAAATTGAGTAACCCTACGGTGTCTTATTTGTTCTATACCGAAATCTAGGCGCCAATACTACTAATAGGGATTGGATATTACACAATCGGTTATTTTACTTTTAATATTTAAAATATGATGATTTTGAAGTCAATTTATAAATATTTCAATAGATCCCGTTGATTTTGTAAAATTGTCGAGGGAAATTTCGTAAGAGAGAGAAAGAGCTTTTAAATTTTGTAATAATAAGCACAAAATAAGAAAAATTTGTGTGTTTGGTTAATATAGTAAAAAAAGTTGACTTTAATCAAAATAGTATAATAATAAAATAAAATGGGTCAATTTCAAAATTTTTCTTTGCATATTAAGCAGTACATAATTAGTCATCGCAAATTGCGTGACGAATCCTAATAAATAGAAATGGCTTTGCATCGAACTACACAAAATGACCCATTGAATACCAATTTGCAACACTCTAATTTACACAACTCATCAAGATTTTACTCTTGAGTTTTACAATAAAAAATGGGTCAATAATTTAAGGAGCTCACAATAATAGGGCAAAGACTATACTACAAAGTCATATGCAAACACTTGAAACTAGCCTTACAAAGTTAGCACTGAGACTTGGAAACCAAACCATTGATAGCTTGATGATGATAAACATTAAATATTTCATAGAAGCAACCATTAGGCTATTCCATACAAAGAGAGATCTAATAGGTGCTCTATGCTTTTGAATATGTATAAGCTTTTGCGTAGTGTAGAGGCAAAATTTGAGACTATTGCGTTGAATATCATTGGTTGCGGCGATTTTGTTATGTGGTGGTAGACTATAGAAATGAATCGACTTGGGTTTGTTAATTGGATCTCAATATCTTTACCTTTGATATGTTCTAGAGTAAGGCTTTATTTATGAAGAGCTTCTAAAGTTTAAGAGACTTAGTATTTTGAATTTGCTTCAACAATCTTGGTCTTGAAACCTTTCAACCAAATAAATTTGGTCTTAACTTTTAAAAGTATGAGAGTCGAGTTAGAAATAGGCTAAGGAGGGTGTGAGGATATTATTTTGGAGTAATTTAGCACAATTTATGGTGTATTTTGAGTGTGTATAATAGCTAGAGTTTTAAGCCGTAAGAAATCCTATTTAGTGTTTGAGGGAACTTACCTTTTTGTTTTGTTCTAAGGTTCTTAGGTTTGTTTTGCACTTGAAAATATGCAAGGTTGCTATGATATGAAAAAGGTCGAATGAGTGTTGCTTTTACGTGTCAAATATGGGTTTTGTAAAACTTAGTTTTTGTACTAGGTTATGATTATTTGTTTGGCCTTTAATTCTCCTAAAATCTAGATTATTTAATGAGTTTTATTCCAATTAAAAGGAAAATTTGAATTAATAGATGAAAGAGGCGAGATATTAATTTTATTCTGAGTAAAAATACTCTCATGTTAATTATTTACTAAATTAAATAAGAAATTTACCTTTACTTTTTTTTAAATAGATTTTAAAGGCCAAAAAGTGCCTTATTGAACTTATTTTCTCTATTAGCTTTAATAACATGGGCTTACTCTTATTTTGGGTTAAGTTTTCCCTCAAGAAGGTCTTAGCCTAAGGGTTCACTTATTTTAAGCCTTACTTAGTACAACACTATATTTATCAAACCACGACTTACAGATTAAACCCTCATAAAAGTAGTTTGGGCCCATATATCTTACTTTATTAAAACATATATGGGCTTATGTGTAGGCTTGGACTTAAGCTTTAATTGATTGTGTACAACAACATTTAACTCCTTGATCATACAAGCTATGTTGTGCAAATAAGATAGGTTATATAATCAATACAACTTCAAAATTATGGCCTGAACCTCTTGTTTTCTATTGCTATTATACAACTTAAATTTTGATCATCTGAAAGTTTTTTGCTGTTGCCTATAGTGTAATGAGCAAATTTATTGTATTCACTATGATCAATACAACATTTTATTAAAGTTTTCAAATTTTTGAAAACAACTCTCTATTTTTCAATAAATAAAAAATTAATTATGATGATTGACTAGTAAATTTTAAATTTATTATTATCTCAATTTTTTCACTTATTAAAAAAGAGACAATTGAAACAAATCTAATGATTAAATTACAAAAGATTAATTGAAAAATATTTTAATGATTATTTTAAAAAAAATTTAAAAGATAAATAATAAGAAAAAAAGTGAGATGTTTATATTCTATAAACAACAAAATGTATCAAACACATTATAAGTGATAATAAGAGTAAATTATAAATTAAATGAGTATATTGAGAAATATAAATTACTTCAAAAATCTTAATAGGTGAACAATAAAAAATAGGGTTGATACAACTTACTGTCTACTTCAAAGACAGTTATGTCAAGTACTGCACATCAGGCTGCCGTGGCTTCCCATTTATTACCTCTTTTCTTCTAATTTTGGCTAACTACATAGAAAGACCTAACATGTTAGCTCTGATGCCAACTTGTTATACTCTAGTCTAGTATAGACATTGTTCATTTTAGGTACACAACTCACCAAAATTTTGCTCTTGAATTTTACAATCGAAAACTCATCTATAATGTAAGAAGCTCATAAGATTAGGGCCAGACTACTACAAGGACAAGGGATAACATACCCTCCCCAAGCCCCAAAAATAGGTATTTTAAGGTGCATTGTGGCTTCTACAATGGCTAAGGTTCTATTATTTTACATTTTTGTATTTTTATTTATTTTGGCATTATTGCTGTATGATTTAGAAATGCAAGTGTATATTATTGCAAACAAGTAATATAATGATGAATATAGTGTATCGTTCCCACGAAAATTATTATTAAATTTGGTAAGTACTAAAATTGTGTCTTTTTATTCTTATTCAAATAATTAATAACTCAATAGAACAAAATATATTCTAAATAAATAAAGAAAACAACTATTAGATCACCAATATAAAAAAGTCTATGATTATATTATTCTTTAATACTTAACTTGAATCTAATTACTCTCCTTAATTTAATTTATCAATATGAATTGTTGATCAAGAAATATAATATATTCCCAAGCTTCTTTAAATGGTTAAGTGAAAATACCTTATATAGTTAATTATATATATTCTTATGACAATTAGATTAAAGCAATATTCATTCAGAACAAATTCTCTAAACAATTATGTATGTTATGTAAGTATATTCCTATCACACATGAAACTCAAAACTTTTATGCAATGATCATACATTAATTTATTCAAAGCCAAACACAAAAAATCTTTTCCAAATTCATTAAGGGTTTTCTAATCAATCTAATTAGTGATCAAATAATTAAAAGCATTAAGCACATAATAGAATAAATAACTCATCATAGATTTCATAAACTAAGGTAGAATATTTTCAAGCTATATATTTAATTCAAATTTTAATCTTATAAAAATAAATTAGCTCATAATAACATAAAGAGTTCTAGAGCACATTAGGTTCAACACCAAAGAAATATAAAACTAAGAAAGATAAAGAGAAAAGAAATAAAGCTTATGAAGCCCTAAATTCTTAATTCTTCAATCTTTAATCTCTCCTTATCTTGATTTCTCTCTCTTTGATTCTCTAAAAGTTTGTTCTAAACTCTTAAAAAGTTATTCTCTTTAATGCTCTCTCCCTCATTCTTTCAAAATTGGCTTCTTCTTTTTTTTTTCTATTTATAGGTTTTTGTCTTCACATTAGGGAAAAAATTAGAATCCAAGTTAGAGTATGCTTGTCAATACATTAAAGACTATACCTCATCATTGCTATCAACACATAGAAGGCTCTGCCTCCTAATTTATTTTATTTTATGTATATGTGCTTCCTAAATATTGCTTTTGATATTTATGTTTTGTATTATGAATTTGTTGAATAATTTTTACATTTCACCATATATTTTAATTCCTTTTTTTTCATATCCAAAACCCCATAAAAATGTCAAAAAATTTATAAATCCCTGCACTTGATGCTTGTAAAAAACTTTTACACGTCATTGATATTAAATGTCAAAATGTACCTCCAAGACAATGGTTAAGAAAAGATAAGTAAAAAACAAAATGATGTATTCCTGCAAGACAAGTCGAGGGGTATGATTTTCCTCCATAATTATATACATGAGAGCTTAAAAGCTTAACATTTGACGGTAAATGACTCATAGATTCTCTAAAAAAAATTAAAATAAAGATATAATCATTATAAAGGTATATTCCTTTCAATATAAAGATATGAGAGGATGAATCTATGATTACAGGATTTTAAAATTATTGTTCAATACAATTCTATTTTATTTAGAATCACCCGACAGTTGAAATTGTATGGTGAAAAAGTTACAAAACAATATATTTTAGAAGATAATCTCTACTTTTCATACCTCTAATGTTGTTCTACAGGAACAATATCATGAACAATGATTTAAGAAATACTCAGAATTAATTGTTAGGGTTGTGCCTATGTGTCATCTCATATTTGTACAAATATTTGATATCTATACAGTGTACTTTTTATTAAATTACTAATACCTTTTATAATATGGTTCAATGCTTGTAATGCTACGGATATTATATAATCTGAAGGAGTTTAGATATGATCTAAAGTAGTTTAGATCAGGGTTAAGAGTTAGCATCATTGAGAATTATAATTGCTAAGAGTTAGCAGGTTATAATAATCAGTGAAATCCAAGGAGTAGAGCCTTATCTGTAATGAGACAAATACATCAGAATATACTAGTAATGACATAGTTGCAAAAGTTGTAATCGGGTGTTAGAAAATATCATTATGTAAGTATGTTCTTAAATACATTATTTTTGGTCTATTTTCACCAATATAAGTCTATTGGTGGATCCTTTTTCATATAGATCAGTGTATGTCTATAACTATAGGGTATAGATGGTTGTTCCTAGCTGATCATGAGCTTGGAGCTTGTATAGGCATACGAGTATTCAGTTAAGACTAGATACTGAACATACTCATGAGGACCCCAATAGACATCCTATGTTACCGTCAATAGAAGGTCCTCTCAAGTTGAGTAATATACGTGATCCTCTGGTCTGAGCGCCACGGTGGGCTTGTGAGTAATCCATTATACTTTGATTCTATGCATGTTAGAGACCTTTCATTGTCTGACCGCTAGGTATCGCTGGATATAGTCTGATACTCATAGAGTCTGGTATGTATAGATATAGGATCCGTCAGCTCACATAAGGAGTAGTATATCCAGATGCTCTGACATAGTATCTCAGGAAAATCTTAGGGTCATAAGCAATATACCCGAGAAATGAGTTTCCACAGGGTCGAACAGTATGGCCAAGAGTTTGCAAAAACTGTTCAGTGAGATACAAGTCTGGAGGTAGGTTTATGGATAAGCACATAGAAATTTGACGGCATTGATCTATGTCCTCGCACATCCAAGATATAGATGACGAAATGACTATACGTATGCATTGTGACCTCAGCTTGTATGGTCCAACACACTAATTTATAATATCTGTTACATGTGCGTAAGGCATTGTTCACGGACTCATGGAAGGGTTCTATTTGATGAACTGAGCGTGAACCTAGGGAGTCCCACAATATAAAATGTACTCGTTGTGCACTAGGGCAGCATACTAGATTGAATTGTTTAATCCAGTAATATCCAACACTACCACGGACATACGCACGTATCCGTGTTTAAGTGTTAAATACAATAATTAGTTAACAATTGTTGTTTACAAATTTTATCATGACACACGGTATATTGTAGACCCTCAATTGAATTTACTCAAGTATGAGATTTGGTATGACCTGTTAGGGGTATATTTGATAACTGCTTCGAGGGGCAAAATGATAATTTCATATAATAATTATTTAATTATTAAATAATCATAATATCTCATTATTTATATTATTATATAATATTATATTTAATATAATAATATTATATATACATGTTTAGCTGTCAAGCATATCTATACATATAATAATAATAATATTATTATTATTATTCTAGTAGGTAAAGCTAAACTTGGGGCCAATTTTAGTCCTTTTATAATATAATATTATTATTTTAATATATTTTGAGATATAAATATGTGTTGGATAAGTGTGGAATTTGGGGAATGAGAAAACAAGTGTTGTTTTTCTTTTTGTTGTTGCAAGAAGCACTTGGAAAATATTACTTTCTTTTTTATATATGGTGGCCGGCCAAATAGGTGAAGGAAAGGAGATTTAATCTTTTATAATATAGTTTCAAGTGTTAAAACTGTTCTATAACTCATCTTCATTAAAGGCTACCAAATACAACAACACAAGAATTTATTTTATTAATCAATGAGTTTATCAAAGAAAAAATAAATTCAAAAGGGTTTAAGTGTTAAACCCAGTGCTAAATAAGTAGAGATGTTGTTCTAACTTATCAAGCCCACCCAGTTGGTGATCAGAACTGCCAACGAGTTGGTCTCTAAGCGGACTCCCAAAATTCACGTGTAAAGAGTTACACATTTTGGTGAATTCTCAAACTTCTTTTAATATATTAATTTAATTAATATGTTATTTAATGTGTTTATTGTATGTTTTAATTTCTTCAATGAGCTTAAATATGTATGTGATACATATTCTGTATAATGAATATAGTTGCACATGCATACACCCACGAACAATAGATCCTTATATTGATCTCATATTTTCTACTCTTGAATAAAATAATGAACTCTTATTGAAAAATCATGAATCACATTCTACTAGTTCTCAATCATTCCTATAAGTAAATTTAAATACTCATAATAAATGTTAGACATGGTCGTAAAGAATGGAGAGGGCGTGATTATTGCCCTCATAGTGGCCATAATACCAAGAATGAAGAATCACTAAAAATGAGCAAAAACACCATGATAAAGATAATGGGGTAGAGAACAATGTAGGGAAAAAGAGCATTAGTCACGTACATGTCATACTCTAAAATATCTAGTTGGACTTTATGAGATATCTATCAAGGCAAAAGGGAAGAATGTAGAGACAAATCTTATTGATGACTCAAATCTTATTCATCTTGATGTCTTCGATTTCATTAGAGATAAAGAAAGGAATGCTGAACATTAAGCTTTGTTATATTTTTTTTATATGTATGAAATATAATTTTTTGTAATTTATTATCTTGTATCTACTATGAACTTTTTATTTAATATAAGGAATGACTTTTAGAGATGAATTGTCCACTTTGAAAAAGTTAGAAATAGTTGTTTGGTTGATAGCGCAGCTACATACACTATCCTTCAAGATAAGAAACATTGAAGAAAAATTTTACTATAGCAAGTCTTGTATATATGATTGAAGGCTCCTGAAGAGCAACGATCTTGTTTGTAATTAGAACAAAGTTATATATTATAAAGCTCTATACTTAAGCAGATCCAAAAGAAATTTGGTTAGTATTAAAGATATTCACTGAAATGGATAATTGAGACTTTAAGTGAAAATAATGTGAATATCTATACATTACTTATGCAATCATAAATTAATTGAAAGTTACACGGTAAAGAACTATAATTTTAGTGATAAAAAAAATGTTTATGCTATGGCATGACCCTCTTAGGCCTTTAGGATCAACTATGATGCATAGAATTATTGAAAATTCTCATGGACATTTATTAAAAAACCTAAAAATTCTATTGTCTAACGAGAATATTTGTGCCACTTGCTCACAAGTCAAACTTGAAGTTAGACCATCCCTTTTTAAAATTTGTCTAGAATCTTTATAATTTTTACAAAGGATCTAAAGAGATATTTGTGGGCCAATTCATCTACCAAGTGGACATTTTTACTATTTTATGGTTTTAATTAATGCATCTACACAATAATCACATGTTTGTTTATAATCTACACGAAATGTTGCATTCACTAGATTACTAGCACATATCATTATATTAATGGCATAATTTGTAAACTACTCATTACTACGAGAATGGGCTTTACTGACACCATACTACTGACACTTTTCTAAATGGTGTCAGTAAAGCTCATTGTCAATGAATTGTTGATACCATAGTATCAGAAAAATGAAGTGTCAGTGAATTGCTGATATCATGGTATCAGAAAATAAAAGTGTCAGTAAATTAGTGATACCATAGTATCATAAAGTTATTTTTTAATTAATAAAATTTAATTATTAAAATAAATTTAAAATTTTAAAAATTAATGTAACGCCCAAAACAACATCTTTTTTGCTTCTTTTTTTTATTTACATTTATGGGTATTGGCTAAATTTAAGTGTTTACATTATTTTTTGCCTTTTTTTGTATTTTTATAATAAATATTATAATTTTAATTTTAATTAAGTTAAATGTCAATAATTATGAATTCAATTTTAATTTTAATTAGGTTAAATATTATAATTCTAAATCTAATTATAACTACGTTAACTGTTAAAATTCTGAATCCATTTTCACTTTCAATTATGTTAATGTTATAACTCTAATTTCAATTTCAATTACGTTAAATGTTATAATTCAAATTTTAATTTCAATTTTAATTATGTTTAATGTTATAATTCCGATTTCAATTCCAATTTCAATTACGTTAAATATTATAATTTTAAATATAATTTTAATTACATTAAACGTTATATTTAAAAGTAAAATATGAACAAAAAATATAATTAAAATAGTAATTATATCTAACTACATGTAATATTAAAATTAGAAAAGCTAACAAATTTATTACTAATTTTAATTTATTTAAAACAAAACTTAAATTTTAAGTTATAAAATTTAAAATATAACTCATAGTTATTTAATTATTTGTAATGATTAAAATTATAAAAGTTAACAAATTTATTTTTATTTTTATTTATTTAAAACAACACTTAAAATTAAATTATAAAATCTAAAATATAACTCTTTATTATTTAATTTAAATAATTAAATTTATTTAATTAAAATAAAACATATTACATTCCCAAATTCCATTCGGCCATTCCCAAAATTAAAAACTTAAAAACCTAATTGGTTAATTCCTAAATTTCTTTCGCCATTCCCAAAATTCCAATTTCCCACCCACCCTAAGCCAAAAAATTTAATTATTTTAATTACACTATAGTACCAAAACATTGGTGTTTTGAGGGGAAAAAAATCAACTAAAGTAATACCATCTCTGAACATCCCAAAATCATATCAAATCTAAATCCCTAAAACTCTTAACTCTCGGTTTATATATTCAATCCATAGCTGTCATATTCCACTGCCATCGAAACGCCATACCAAAATTCTTCTGATGCAATCTCACAGCCGCATCTCTCTTAGCACTTGCTCTACCAAGAAAGGCAATTATCCTCGAAGGTATTCGTGGTTGGGAGCTCAAGCCAACCTTTTGTGGCTTTTGATTTCCCTGTTAGATAGAAAAATAAGTTTGTAATTCTTGCAAAGAATTTCTGCTTTTTTTTTGTTTTTTTTAAGTTGTGAAAATCTTTGATTTTCCAATGCGAAATAGAGCTCTGAAATTGATGTGCTTAGTTATTGAGAGAAAAAATATATGAACTTTTGCAAGTCTTCCTATGAATAAATATATAGTATTAGATTGGTTGAATAGTGATACATTGTGAGAGTGACTACCTTCTCGTAACTTCCTAGGTTGATCTGTATAGTTTTGACTCAATCCTTTTTTTTTCTGTTTTTGTTTTCAATAAGTTCAATTTTCTATTCATTGTGGAAATTTGTTGAAGATGTTATAGAGATGCTTTTGACTTTTTTCGTAGACCTTGGAAGAAATCTATGACATGATTATGGAAATGAGAAGATATTTATTTGTCTTTATAGCTGTAAAAGAAAATTTTTCATATCATCGTCGTATTTTATGCAACATGCTTGCTTAAACACCCATCTCTCATGGTAATTGTTTTTTTGATTTTGTAAACAATAGAATTGTTTAATTGTTTTTTGAAATTTATAAATCATCTATTTTATGCTTTTTTAATAGATTCGTATGGGCTTGTTTCTGAGGATAAATTCTCTCTGTTAGAGGTAACTCATTATTATTATTATTTTATCACATTTTGTAAATTTTAATTTTTTTTTATCCTTTTACACTTATCTATTAGTTATTTGTTTTTGAGTGTCTATTTATGTTCATGAACTTGTAATTTAGCTTGCCTTTTTTAGTTGCATTAGTTGTAATTTCGTATATTTTAGTAGCTTGTATATTGATTGTATGTAGCATATTTATTACTTTTTATTTTCAAGTCTTTTGAATATTCATAAATTCAATTTTGCTGGTAATTATATGTAAGGTGGTTTATCTTTTCTTGTTTGTCGAAAGCTTTCAACTACGATTAGCTTTCAACTACGATTCTAACTCCTGACTCAAGCGAAATTTCTTTTCCTTCTAATTTATTGTCCAAACAGATTGTGCTAACGCTAGACCGTACAATAGGCATGGAGAAGAATCAAAACTTATTTGCATGATTGTGGGGACTAATTGCAATTTTTTAATCATTTATTTATGGTTAATGGTCCTCTAGCTTTTAAATGTTTAAACTATAGTAGATGATAAATTCTATATTTTGAATAAGTGTTTAATTCAATAAATGTATCACAATTGAAGGCTTTCTAAGGATCTTGTTATTTTGGTGACAAATTTTCATAGATGATAAATTCTATATTCTGAATAAGTGTTTTAATTCAACAAATGTATCACAATCAGGGCTTTCTAAGGATCTTATTTTTCCAGTGACTAAATTTCAAAATAAGGACAAGGGTCTCATGGTTTTGGTTGGTGATGTTTTTTATGTTCCTATATAGAAGGGCATTATCCATTGTTTTATAAAATGGCAGCTTGCAAAATGACAAAAGGTAATGCTTAGTCTTTTTGTTTGAGATGTTTGAAGCATTCAATTAATGGGTGGGAATGTTTAAGAAGAAAAATGTATTCATTAGAAAAAGTAACTATAATGTTCTGATGATGTTAGGTGAGCCATATGTCAGATGCTTTTTGTTATGGAATTGTTGACAGAAATGTCACCATTTTATTTTGTCTCCTTAAGTTTTCTACAACTGTTTAGCACAATATCTCATTCTTCTTCTCCCCTCTCTGTATCTTTATGTATGTAATAGTAAAATATGTGGAATACATATTGCCTACATCATTCTTATTAATATGTAAACTTAAGATTCTTTCACAATAGTAAGCTAGCTAATAGATCAGCTATGATTAGTTTTATTTTCTCAAATCATATTTCGTATGTGTTCTAGAAGTTCCTGGACCTTGTATAGTATGTGTTTATATGAAATGTAAGTTATGGGAGTCCATGAGAAAAATAGATGTTGATATATGCTGATTAACAGATAACGCATGCATAACTTATTAGATTAGTAAAAATCCATATACAAATAATTTTTGTTATTTACGCAATTATATTCTTATGTTCAGTTATTTTCTGGTGATTCTATGATTAAATATAACTAAATATATAGAAATTAGGATTTTTTTTTATTGCATAGAATGAAGGATATTATCATATATGTATTTTTCATCATTTGACACATTATATTTGCATTGCTAAGTCTATGAATTTGTTTGTTATAAATGTATTGTGATCTTAGAATAACTTCTTATTCCAATTGACATATGAATCAAACACCTTTTTATATGCTAGTTTGTAGGAAGTATGTCACTTTAAACTCTCATATACTTGTGATATTAGATTTATGTCTCCCAAACTCTGGTTTTTTCTTATTATTCTGTGATGCTGATCAAATTATGTTTGTCATCATTAGTTGGATAGGGCAACCAAGCTAATCTCATGGACTTTATTTTGCTATTCAGCAACTGTGTTTTATTCAATATTGGCACAACTTGAGTTTCTATTTTTGTGTCCTGCATAGATTATTATTAAAAATTTTTGGATTATCTTTTCTTTTCTTGACATACTCTTTGTTTTTTTGGATTATCTTTTACATTATTGAATTGTTATTTTGATCTTTAATAAATTCTGATATCATGTTAGCTGCTTGGTCATTGTACTTCAAACATGGCCCCACCTGGTCTATGGTAATTAGAACAGAAAGAAGCTAAAAGCATTGGGATTTTGGTGGATGACTCCACAGAATTTATGATATTATTTTTATTTTGTTAAGTCTTCTTTTTTTTTTTGTTGCCTTTCATTTTGTTCCCTACTAATTTTTGTATAGATGCACTCATGTGATTTAAAAGGATTTTATTTTTTGTTAACTATTTCAGATTCTATGAATTTCTTATTTTGGCTATGATTGCCTATTTTGTTTGAGGTTCTACTTATTGTCTTTATTTTCTTATTTTTATATTCATGCTAGAAGTTAGTCTTGACACATTTGATTTGAATGTGCCTGTTGAATCTCGAGCATGGAAAAGCACAAAGGGTGTTAAAGATAACATTATTTGAGTCTAAAATCTTTAGGTGCAAGTGTAAGAACTCTAACAAATTTAATAGTAACATCAAAGTAATTGAATGCTTTCTGATCTCAAGTAAAAAAATCAAAGTAATTTAATAGGAAATGGCAGTTTGTTGAGGTTTGCATCTATTGACTTATCATTCTTATATTGGTTTACAGTGTTCATCATCCATATAACTCTAATTGAAGCTTAAGTTGGATGCAATTTTTTTTCTGCTCTCAAGTTTTGTTCCATTATGCAAGCTAGATTTTGTCATTTAATGAATGATGTACATCTATGAAATTTACTTAGGGTGATTTTTTATGCTTCATTTAGACCAACCCAGCTTGTAATTCTTACTTGTTCAGTCTTAATTTATTCTTTTTTTGTGTTTATTCTATGTTAACAATTTGCTGATAACTATACTTACCAGATCTACATCCTCAATTTTAGTCACTAGAGTGAATAATAGTGCTGTGAAGCTCAAGGTTAGCGATTAAATTAATAGTTATTATTATTTTAACAATTTACATTGAGGCTGTTTGTTGACGTTATCTCTCATTTGGAAGATATAAATTAGAGTTTAACATTTATCATCTTTAGGTATATATCACTTTTCTATTTTCCTTAGACTGTTTTATGCAATTTTTCTAATAAATATATTCTATAAATGTTTTACCTTTCTTGTTACATATAAGCACTTTTTAGCACTTGCTACCTAGTGCAACAACTAACCATAACTTACTTTTTTTTTTCTCTACCCTAGTTTGGATGTGATTTTTATTCTTGTACTATCATTGCAATATCTTATAAGTTAAGTACATTGTTCAACCTTTTTAATTCACTCATGTATTTCTATTTATTTTGATAGAGGTGACCGTAAATTATTTTGCTGAATTGCCACTAAGTTGTGGGTGGATTGCTTCAACTCTTTTGACGGAGTGTTGGTTTGTTCAAATTTAATGTGGTGGCTATGTGTTTAACTAATCTTCAAACACTGGGATGTTTTGGATTATTTTATGTTTTTAAATTAGTTTGGGATATTTTGCAATATTTATGAAACTAAGTTTAAGGTACTTACATACTATTTAACAATTGTAGTGCTATCTCACTTTGGTGATATTTTGATTATAATGGTTATAAGATGTAGTCTCATACCATTTAATAATTTAGTTTATATTTAAATGTTATGAAATTCAAGTTTAAATATATATTTAAAATTTTGGTCCAATAATTCTAATTCTAAATCATTAAAAATCTAATTTATATTTCCATAAATGAACACTAAATATTATTGACACCATGGTGTCAACGATTTTCTTATACTACGGTGTCAATGATTTTTTGATACCATAGTGTCAGTAATTCACTCATACCATTGTATTAGTAATTCTCTGATACCATGATGTTAGAGATTTACTGATACCATGGTGTCAAAGATTCATTGATACTATAGTAACAAGAATTCTCTAATACCATGGTATCAACGATTCACTGATACCATGGTATCAGAGATTCACTGACAACATAAATGGTGTCAGTAAATTTTTGACTCGAGCAATACTGACACTATAAAATAGTGTCAGTGAAATCCTTCATTAACGCTAACTTAGCGTTAGTGAAGGCCATTTTTGTAGTAGTGACTTTATTAAAACCATACATTTAGATAATGCTGGTGAGTTTACATCTAAAATATTTGATAACTATTATACATCAATGAGAATCAATATAGAACATCATGTACCACATGTTCACATATAAAATAGATAAGCATAACCTTAAAGCACTAAGATAGGAACTTAACATCGCTTGGAGATAGCATAATCTTTAAACGACTCTATCACCCTCACAAAGCACTAACAAAGGACCTTAACATCGCTTGAAGATTTACGTTAATTTTAATTCACCATTAATCATAAGGTATCTTGAACCCCTAACAGATGATCATTTTATCGCACGATTTATGGATTAACATTTTATAAGACAATATTTCCATCATTAGGGCAAGAAAATTGCCTTATGAAGTAAGGCATGAACTTTCTTAGAAAATGACCACTATGTTTTATTTGGATCCTCACACAAATCAATCTAAAAATAAGGTGCAGAGAATCATTCATCTTCAAAGAATTATAAATGAATTACCACACGCATTTATAGATGTATCAAAAGTAAAAAGTCATATATACTAGCTGCCAATACCTCAAACTTGGGTAATTGTTCATATAAAATAATCTAATCAAGAGGTAGCAAATGAATCGTTTGTTGCACGCTAGAAGCGCGACAGACTACTTGGTTCAAAAGATATTATTCCGTAAAAGAAAAAAAGTAAACATTTTGGATATTATTGAAATTGCTCGAGCTAATAAATCCATATTCTCTAAATCACTATATATTAGAAGAGTTAATAGTCCTTGAAGAGACAAAAGTTCCTAAAAAGACGTAAATCCCTAAAGACATATAAGTTCTTGAAGAGAAACAAGTCCTCAAAGAGACATAAGTTCCTAAAGAGACATAAGTCCACGAAGAGACATAAGTCCCTAAATAGACGTAAGTCCCTGAACAGACAAAAGTCTTTGAAGAGACATTAGCCCTCGAAAAAGCATAGAAATTCTAAAATAGTGTAAATGGTACAAATTATTCCTATACATAAAAAATGTGGAAACATAATGAAATAATTGCTAACAATGTAATCTCAATTACAGTAGCCACTAAAATAATGAATGATGATTTTGAGCCATGAATTGTTGATAAATGCAAAGAAAGGCATGACTGGCTCCAATGAAAAAAAAGGTAATTCTAACATAATTGACTTTTATAGCCAAGCATGGAATATTAGGTCTATAGTCCAAACTCTTGAAGATATCAACCTCATAGATATAAATGGATCTTTTATATGAAAATATAATGAACATAAAAAGGTTATCAAATACAAAGTAAAACTTATTGATTAAGGTTTCTCGCAGAAACCTGGTATTGATTATGATGAAACTTATTCCCACTGATAGACACAACTATATTTTGATTTTTAATAAGCTTGATAGCTTTAGAAAAATCTTGATATGTGTCTTATGAATATAGTGACAACTTAGCTATATGAGTTATTGACACAAAAATTTATATAATAATCCTTACAGGATCAACATGCCTAAAGCATGTAATGACATTTTATATTAAATTAAGCTACAAAGATCTTTGTACGGATTAAGACAATTTGAGCGCAAGTGGTACAACCATCTAAACGAATATGTGGATGACTTGAATCTAATCAGGACTTCTAAAGTGTTCCTAAAGACTGTAAAATACTTAAAAAGAGAATTTAAAATAAAAGACTTATGAAAGACTAAATATTGTCTTGGTTTGCAGATCGAGCACAAATCAAATGAAATTTTTATAATCAATCTACCTATATTAAAAAAATTCTAAAAATATTCAATATGGATAAAGTATTAAAGATAGTGCTTTCATACCATTTCAATTTTTGTATGAATATATTGATATTTATATAATGCATATTTCTATATGTTGAAGCGGAAGCACACAAATAAGCAAAACAATTCACCTAAGCAATATAATAATGCAGAACAAGTTACTAAGAAATAAATAGAGAAAGGGGTAGAAGAAGAACACACAAAAAATTACGTGGTTCGACAACTTGTCTACGTCCACGGTGGATCAAGATCACACTCTTCTCTTATTATGAATCTCAAGGCACTCACAAAGTATACCTTTTATAAGAAAGATCACAAAGAAAACTCTCTCTTTCACTCTAGGGATTTTCTCTCACAAAGAACCACTAAGATCTCTTGTTTATCATAAAAATTATCAAGATTCTGTTTACAAGCCAATTGATAGCCTTTATATAGGCTTTAGGACATCCTAGGTTTACCCTATACGTGTGGGAGTAGTATTAGGGAGTCCTGGAGCAAGTGGGAGATGAAAGTAGGAAGTTTCTTAATTTCGGGACATTATTCCCGTCTCCAACACCGTGGCGCTGGGCTCTCGTCACAGCGGCACTGGTGCGCTTTCTGCTCAGCACTACGGCGCTGGCATCCTGGTGCTGCAGCGCTCAAGTTCTGTTATGGGCGCCACGGCGCCCATGCCTGGTCGCCACAGTGCCCGCGCCTGGTGCGCCCTTCTTCGTTTTTCATCTCCTTTCGCGTCCGTCTTCCATCCGTGCACACCCTACGCACTTGGCTTGAACCCCAAATCATATTCCGATGATTTTTAATCAATATTCTCACAAATCCCCTCCTTGATTCAAAATCATCCACAAAGTAATTCGATCTCTCATTTCTGCATCTTAAGTCACCTTCACAAAGTAGTGACTCCGGTTAAGTCCTTGCATAGGACGAACTTAACCGAGGGTAGTGGCTTAGTCAACATATCAGCAGCATTTTTAGATGACGCTATCTTTGTTAGACTAACTTCACCACTTTGGACAATCTCACGAATGTAATGGAGCCTCACATCAATGTGTTTCGACCTCTCGTGGAACACTTGATGCTTGCTTAGGTGTATGGCACTTTGGCTATCACAATACACACCGGTGTTCATATTTTCACTAGCCAATACCTCTGCGCATATGCCTTTTAACCACACGGCTTCTTTGATAGCTTCTCCAACAGCTATGTACTCTGCCTCTGTGGTAGATAGTGCAACCACATGTTGTAGGACTGATCTCCAACACATACTACACCCAAACACTGTGAATACGTAGCCCATTAACGATCTTCTCTTGTCAAGATCACCTGCATAATCTGAGTCTACGTACCCTCTTACCATTTTATTGCTGTCCTCATCCCTCTTATACACTAACCCGTGATTTAACGTTCCCTTGAGATATCTCAAAATCTACTTTACTGTAAGCCAGTGATCTTTTCCCGGATTCGCCATGTATCTACTCACCACACTTACAGCCTGTGCTATGTCTGGTCTTGTGCAAACCATTGTATACATGATGCTCCCCACAGCACTTGCATACGGTACTTTGCTCATCTGCAGTTTCTCCTCATCGGATGTCGGCGACTGTGCTGTTGAAAGTCTGAAATGCATGGCCAAAGGAGTAGAGACAGCCTTTGCGTTTGACATACCAAACTTCTCCAAAATTTTGACTATATATCGCTGTTGGGACAAGAAGATAACATCTCTTCTTTCCCTCACAATATCCATACCCAAAATTCTCTTCGCTGCTCCCAAATCCTTCATTTCAAACTCGCCACTCAACTGCTTCTTGAGCTTCTGTATTTCTTCCATGTTCTTGCATGCGATCAACATATCATCGACGTATAGAAGTAAATACATCATCCCATAACTCATGTTCTTGAAGTACACGCATCCGTCATACTTGCTCCTACCAAAACCACAAGCCATCATAAACTCATCAAATCTCTTATACCACTGTTTAGGTGATTGCTTTAACCCGTACAATGACTTCTTTAGCAAACAAGCATGATCTTCTTTTTCGGGCTCCTCGAACCCTTGCGGCTGTGCCATGTATATCATTTCTTCAAGCTCTCCATGTAGAAAAGTTGTCTTTACATCCATCTGCTCTAGATGTAAATCAAGGTTTGCACACATGGCTAACAAAGTCCTAATAGATGTGTGCTTGACAACTGAAGAAAATATCTCATGAAAATCAACTCCCTCTCTCTGAGTAAAATCTTGTGCTACTAACCTAGCCTTGAATCTTGTAGGCTCAATCCCCGGTATCCCCTCCTTCACCTTATACACCCACTTGCACCCGACTAGCTTCTTTTGAGGTCTCTCCACCAACTTCCAGGTATTGTTCTTCTTAAGAGAACAAATTTCTTCTTCCATGGCCTGCTGCCATTCTTTCTTGTTTTCACTCTTCATAGCCTCACCATATGTCCTAGGCTTATCATACTCAAGAGTGTAAGCAGAATTAAATGCATGAGTAACTAAGTCTGCTTGTGCATACCTGACTGGTGGGTTGATCGTTCTCCTTAGCCTGTCTCTAGCAAGCTGGTACTCTTCAAGTTCTAACTCAGGAGTTCTAGTCTTCTTTTGGGTGGACTTGGAGGAACTCGCCGGTGTTCTTGGTTCATCTTCAAGGATCTCCTTGTTGAAGTGTTGATCTAGAGGCATATCAGATCCATTTTCAGGTGCTACTTCAACTTCTATTGACTCGGGTACTGAGTCTTCCTTGGTCACAGGTTCTTCTTTCTCATCTTCATGGGAGGTTTTCAGCATCGTCATCTCATCGAATGTCACATCACGGCTTATGATACTCCTTGGTGGTGTTAAGTCTTTACACCACACCTTGTATCCTTTTACTCCTTCGGGATATCCTATAAATACCCTTTTGATAGCTCTCGGTTCCAACTTCCCCTCCTTAACATGTACAAATGCAGGGCAACCAAATATTCTGAGGTGGTCATACTTCGGAGGATTGCCAGACCAATTCTCTTCTGGCGTCTTGAAGTCAATTGCTGAGGAGGGACTTCTGTTAATCAAGTAAGCTGCAGTCACTACAGCTTCTCCCCAGAATGTCTTGGACATCTTTGCATTGGTAAGCATGCATCTAACCCTTTCAAGTAGGGTTCTATTCATCCTCTCAGCTACCTCATTCTACTGCGGTGTTGATCTTACTGTTCTATGCCTTGCAATCTCATGCTTGGCACAAAACCCATCAAACTCTCTGTTGTAAAATTCGAGGCCGTTGTCAGTTCTCAACCTCTTCACTCTTTTGCCAGTCTGATTCTCAACAAGAATCTTTCAAGTCTTGAATACTTCAAAGGTTTGATCCTTGCTCTTCAACACATAGACCCACAGCTTCCTCGAATAGTCATCAATCAAGCTGAGAAAATACCTGGCATCACCACGAGTAGCTGTCTGAGCTGGTCCCCAAAGATCCAAGTGTATGTAGTCAAGAGTCCCCTTAGTCTTGTGCTCGCTGGTATTGAACCTCACTCTATATGCTTTCCCTAGCACACAATGCTCACAAAACTCTAAGGGCTAGAACTTATCCTCTCTAAATGCCTTTTGACTATATAACTCCTTTAGGTTTCTCTCTCCTAGGTGTGCCAATCTAAGATGCCACAACTTAGTTTGCATACTCTCATCATCTACAGAGAATAGTGCAGAACTGCTCACGACTTCACCCTTAAGCACATAAATACCTTTGCGCTTCTCTCCTCTCATCACCACCATGGAACCTTTCAAAACTCTTAAATCCCTCCGTTGATCCTGATGGAACACCCATTCTGGTCTAAAGTCCCTAGTGAGATCAAATTTCTCTTCAAGTCAGGAACATACCTAACATCTATCAACTCTCTCACTTGCCTATCATGCAGCCTAAGCTTAACACTACCGATTCCTATCATCTGACATGCAATGTCATTACCCATTAACACCTTACCACCACTAATGGGCTGGAAATTTGTAAACCAGGACTTGTGCGGGCACATATAAAAAGTACAACCAGAATCAAGAACCCATTGTTCAGAGTTTATACCATCAGTAGCGACGAGTGTCTCTGCGCTGTCATAGCTATTATCATAGGCAAACGCAGCATCCGCTTTCTTCTTATCATGTGCTTTCTTCTTAGGACAGTCCTTTATGAAGTGCCCCTCTTTCTTGCAGCAATAGCACTTCCTAGGAGTCCTAGACTTCGACCTTGAGCATTTTTTCTTCCCATCTCTATATGAGGGTTTTCCTCTTACAGATAGACTTTCTGCATTGCCCTCGGTCTGCTTTTCTAATAACTTTGAGTTTAATGATGATTTCACATCACTCATCGTTAAACTCTCTCTGCCGTAGAGTAGCGTATCAACAAAATGCTCATAGCTCCTGGGGAGTGAACTCAGTAGGATAATTACTCCATCTTCATCTTCTATCTTGATGTTGATAGACTTAAGATCAAGGATGATCTTATTGAAGGCGTCTATATGATCTTTCATCGGCGTCCCCTCTGACATGGACAGCTGATATAGCTTCTTCTTTATATGTAATCTGTTGGCCAACGATTTCCTCATATAAAGAGAGTTAAACTTCCTCCAAAGACCTATTGCCGTCGTCTCACCTGCTACTTCCCTTAATACTTCATCGCTCAATGATAGAATGATTGTGCTATGAGCTCTTTCTTGAATGTCCCTTCTTTCTACTTCTGCTCTAGATGACTCTGGCGTCTTCTCTTCATCACTAGATGGAGCTGCAGTCTCCTCTAATTTTTAACCAAGCCTTTGGCTCACCAATAACGCCCTAACCTTCATCTTCCACAGATTGAAGTCATTCGTACCGTTGAATTTCTCTACCTCATACTTGGGTGTGGCCATGTCTGCTTAAAACTAAAGCTCTGATACTAGTTTGTTAAAGCAGAAGCACACAAACAAGCAAAATAATTCACCCAGGCAATATAATAATGCAGAATAAGTTACTAAGAAATAAATAGAGAAATGGGTAAAATAAGAACACACAAAAAATTACGTGGTTCGGCAACTTGCCTACGTCCACGGCGGATCAAAACCACACTCTTCTCTTATTATGAATCTCAAGGCACTAACAAAATATGCCTTTTATAAGAAAGATTACAAACAAAACTCTCTCTTTCACTCTAGGAATTTTCTCTCACAAAGAACTACTAAGATCTCTTGTTTATCACAAAGATTGTCAAGATTCTATTTACAAGCTAATTAATAGCCTTTATATAGGCTTTAGGACATCCTAGGTTTACCCTATACGTGTGGGAGTTATATTAGGGAGTCCTGGAGCAAGTGGGAGATGAAATTAGGAAGTTTTCTAATTTCGGGACACTGTTCCCATCTCCAGCGCCACGGCGCTGGCGCGCTTTCTGCTCAGCGCTGCGGCACTGGCATCCTGGTGCTGCGGCACTCAGGTTCTGTTCTGGGCGCTGCAGCACCCACGCTTGGTCGCCGCAGCGCCCGTGCCTGGTGCGCCCTTCTTCATTTTTCACCTCCTTTCGCGTCCTTCTTCGATCCGTGCACACCTTACGCACTTGGCTTGAACCCCAAATCATATTCCGATGATTTTTAATCAATATTCTCACACTGTAAATTGTTAATTTATTATATGGTAATAATCTTGTTCATTTTCAGACATTATAGATCTAAAGGAGTTTAGATTTGATATAAAAGTATTTGGATCAGGACTAAGAGTTAGTAATTCTAAGAGTTAGAGCCTTTTCAAAAATGGAACAAAGACCTGAAAATATTTATTGTAATGATATAGTTGTAAGGAGTTACAAATGGTGCTAAAAAAATGTCATTATATAGTATATTCTAAAAAAACATCGTTCTTGATGAATGTTTACCGACATAGGTCAATTAGTAAACCTTACAAATCAGTATATGTCTATATCTGAATTTTTCAGACAATTAATCTTAGTAGATAGTGATTTTAGTAGAAGCTCATATAGGGATGCAACTATTTAGTAAAGATTGGGTACTGAATAGATTTACGAGGACCTCTAGTAGATATCCCATAAAGTCGTTAATGGATGATCTTCTCGAGTTGAGTAGTATTTATGGTTCTTTACTTGAACGCCACAGTAGGCTTATGAGTGATCCACCATATTTTGATTCCACATATGTTATAGACCTTTCATAGTTTGACCTCTGAGTGTCATTGGGTATAGTCCAATGCTCATAGAGTCTGGTATGCATAGGTATGATATCCGTCTGCTTATATGGGTAGATTATATATCTTGATGCTTCGAGATTATATTTTAAAAAGTCTTATGGCCATAAGATTTAACCCTTAAAAAGAGTTTTTGTAAGGTAAAAATATATAGCAAAGGAATTTGCAAATATTATTTATCAAAATATATATTTAGAGATAAGTTCATGGTCGAGCAAATAGAAATTTAATGGTGAAGATTTATATCTCTGCTCTTCCTGGATATAGGTAATGAGGGACTATACGAATATGGTTAACCTTAACTTATATGGTTCAACGTGCCATTTTATGGTATCAGTAATATATGAGTGGGGCAGTGTTCATGGATGTTCCATAAGATAAACAGGTGTGAACCTAGAGAGTATCACAATATAAAGTATACTCTTTGAGCATTAAGATAGCAGATAGGGTCAAAAAGTTCGATCCATAAATACTTTAGATAAGCAAGATTTGATTTTAGCAACTCTCAAAATGGACACATGTCAAGTTCTAAGTGTTAGAATACGACACTTGTCAAATCATCGTCAAATCTTAAGCTTTGCCTAATGTTTAACAAGTGTATGACACTTTTCTTAAATGCAAATCATGTAATGAATAATGATTAAGTTTGCTTAAACCATTTATAAGTGTTGAAAACTTGTCATCGTTTTGTTTAATTCATGAACCTTTGTCTATTTCAAAAGAAAAAGGCATGCATTTTAAGCTAATTAAATAGTTCCATTATGGTGTCCTTTAGAAGAATAAATGGCTTTGGCTTGAAAAAGAGAGAAGCCGAAAGTGATAAAAGCTTAAAAGTTAAGCTTAATAAACTTTATCCAATCTAAAGCTACCATTCTAAAGTCATGAACCCATCATAGTCATGATCTAGAATTGTTCACGGGAATACTACAAGGTGAGACTCTGAGATCTTTTTGTCCAACAACATCACCGGTGGTTCATCAAAAGTATATTTTTTATTATTGATGGAATTTTCTGTGGTTATGTGATTTTAAAATGCATATTATGCTTTTGTTATATACTGTGTGATACACATTTGCATTTCACTACCCACAAATATACTATCACACACACAATTCCCAATATAAAGTCCATCTGTTAAGAACCCTTATAGTTGTTCGGTCTTTTGATCCCAACAAGGATTTTATCCCAAAGAGATTATGAGAAAAATATTTGATCTAGAAGTGCTATATCTCAATATAATTGATGCTTTATAAATCTAAACCAATGCACTAGATCGACATAGCTTTTGTAGTAAGCTTATTGGTATGATTTAGTTCTGCACTACCTTGAAGCCATTGGAATGGTGCCATATATATATTTCTTATCTTTTTGGAATGATGGATTTGAGACTATTTTATTCTAATGAGCCTACAAAAAATTCAAGTCTAGTTAGTTATGCAGATGCTGAGTACTTATTCAATTCTCATAAAGTTTGCTCACAAACAGGATATATTTTTACTTATAATAATACATCAATCTCATGACGATCCATAAAACTTTTGTTGCCACCTCCTCCAATTACTTTGAGATCCTAGTACTACATGAAGCAAACAGAGGATGCAAATTGTTGTAATCTATCATTCATCACATTCAGAATACATGCAACTTATCTTCGGCAACAAATATTCTAATTTTAATATATGAAGACAATGATACTTGTATTACTCAAGTTAGAAGCAAATATATCAAATGGGATAAAACCAAGATTTTTTTTTCTAATTTCTTCTACATCCATAAGTTGCAGCAAAACAAGAAGATTAATGTTAAATAGGTATACTCCATTGACAATTTGCATATTTGTTTGTCGAATCTCTGCCAATATCAACTTTTAAGAAATTAGTTTATAAAATTAACATGCACCGACTCAATAAATTGTCAAATTAATAGATGCTATTTTGAGGTGAAACATTTAATCAGATAAAGAGATTCATCCAAAAATAAGAATTACATCAGTTATAAACATTCATTGTACCCTTTTTCTCTTTAACTAAGTTTTATCCCACTCGTTTTAAGCTCGTCCACTATCACTATACATTATAGAATTTCATTTATTTTTACTTATATTTTTGTCCCATTGCATTTTTCTTTAACAATATAAAATATAACAAAGCGATAGAATCCAAATGAAAGTATTGTAAGGCAATGAAGGGGGGAGGAAGTCGGTGAATTCCACACTCTCTCACCTATAAATATAAGTACCCCTTATAATGTATTCATACCTTCCAATAATTTTCAGAGGCATCCTAATAATTTTTATAAATGTCCTAATACTTTTCAGAGATGCTCTAATGTTGAGTTATCAGTTTTATTTATTTATAACATGGAATCATTAGCATGAAAAGGTGGAGAGCACTTCAGCATTCTTCACCGTCTCTTTGTAAAAGTTGGAAAATAATAATTTTTTATAAAATAATTTATAACTAGCTCATTTGCTTAAAATAAGTTTACTATAAAAGTCGTTTTTTTATGAACAAAACGGGTAATAAACCTTATTTGTTGAGATACCTCAATTTGTAATTAATAATTAACTATTTGTCATCAGATTTACTGTTAAACCAATTGACATTCACATAATATTATAGATGTTCAATACTCGTACACTTAACAAAATCTCAATTTATTTTTCCACAAAAATTTAAATATGTAAATGCACCCCATTGTTTGGTTAGAGATAAGATGTCATTATTTACAAAACCTTTTCGGTATAAATTGAAAAAAAAATTTCCATGATTTAATTATTTTTAAATAAATATGTTCATGGCATGATTAAATGGAAGATATTATATTAGAGCACTACGAAATTTCTATAAACTGGAAATCATTGAACATACACATTAATACTGAGAAAAAGACATGCATAAAGAAAATGCCAAGCAAATTCAAAACATATAACAAATTTATAACAAAATCCAGCTGCTTCAGTTCATCTTCTCCCATTTTGATGCAGATCGAACGGTGTAGCCTGAGACAAAAAGAAAACGTATTATATATAATAAGCAAGACATTAAAGGAGACACTAAATCAGAAGAAGAAACAACTAGGAAAGGTTTTTGAACGTGTTGCGACTTACTTCCACATTTTGTACCAGGTGGTATATTTTTGCCACATGACTTGGCGACATAAATCACCTTCTCCACGCTGATAAATTGTTCAATCTCCTTGGTAACAAGCTTGCACGCGCATGGCACATCAACAGTCTTCACCACCGCGCAGCATCTCGGAGATGGCGCCTTCTTTGGCCCGGATTTCAAAACATAGTCCTTGCATTCTGTTGCGAGCCCCATGACATTTGTTTCACCGCAGCTTCGTGCTGAAACCAAGTTGTCGGATATGAAAACTCCGGCTACCATTAATAATGCCAGGGATAAGATGTAAAACCTACACCCAGGACTCATATTGCTCTCTATCTTGAATATCCGGTGAGTTTTGAGCTCTTAATGCTGGTGCAAGTTAATATATATATATATAGAACGGGAATTAATTAGGTGTTAAGACTTTACTTAAAATATTAATGTCGATCCTTATTAATTAATAGCTTAAAATATTTTTTATGAAGATATATCCTGCATATATATATATATATATATATATGCTTCCTGTTCTCATTTGTCTCAATATCGGATCTATATATATGTCCCTCTGTTGTATCTTAGTCATAGCTCATTTGATCGTGAATGCGCAAGATGCCTGCAACCACGAGTTCAAATAAAAATTTAAGATAAAGATTAGTGTTTTGTGAATGAGATATTTCTCATCCCCTCCTAACCTTTTAAAAAAAAAACAATGTTGCACACGAGAGGACCTATTAGCCTTAAATACTAATGTCTCTTTCAAATTTTACTGAATTCAAGTCCCAGATGAGAAGATCTATTACTTGTAAATACTAACACTGAATCTGCGGTTCAAAAAATGTCATCTCACATTGATATTAATAACTGGATTGATACTAGGGCATGAACTTGTCGTATCCATTGTTAGTCTGGTTCACGTGGACACTGTCTTTCACGCACCGCCTGGTCATTGTCTTTAGCGGCGTCTCTTGTGGATGGAACAAGGAAAGTTACAACTTCAATAGTTGCAAATTTTGAGAATTCAGTGTAATTTTTTAATAGAGATGCTTTGCATTTGAATTATAGAATTAGGTTAGGACTTGAGGTTGACTGTAAAACAATCAGAATCGAGATTTTAATAAAACATCCGTTCCCAGAACATAAAATTCAATAAACAGTAACATGTGCTGAAGCACATGGCAAGCAAAGAGAATTTAACTCAAAACTAATGAACATTCAAATTCAAAACCACTAACCTTGTCACAAGTATTCGACCCTAGTTTAATTAAAATATAAAAAAAGCTTTAATACATTACAAAAAGTACCGTTAGAGGTGACAAAATAAATCACGACACGATTATTTGACACGCTTTAAGTAAATATGAATAAAAAAAATTGGCATGATTAATAAACGGGTCGAATTAATATTACCCGTTTATTAATCGTGTCGAATATGTATTTGAGTTCTGTAATTCGTCAATTCGTTTAAGACACATTATTGTTTAATTTATTGTATATTTTTATATTCAATAGTGTTACTGTTGACTTAAATGTGTTTAATTATAATTTAATCGTGTTTAAACAAATATTTATTATTATTTAAACGTGTTTAATCATAGTAAATAAATCAAATTTGGTATTATTATTCGTTTAAACGAATATAATTATAAACTAATCGAATCATATATAATTGTAAACGAATTGAATTTGATCTATTTATTTAAACATGTTTAAATGTGTAATTTTTTTACGATTCGTTTATTAAATGAATCGAATATGTGTTTGAGTGTCTGATTCATTTAATAAACAAGTCGTAAAAGAATAAGATAAAAATTTGTTAATACCTACATTAACATGACATAAATACAATTTGTTTACACGAATTACCACCTCTAAGCTAATGATTTTATAATATGTGCTTTTATTTTATTTTATAGAAGATATTAACATTGTCACCTCTTGGGGTTTACACAAATTACACTTTGATGATAGTTTAATTTTAATTACATTATCACTCCTCTACTTTATTTGAAGTACAAAAATACTCTCAAAGTGTTGTTTCTTTTATTACTTAAATAAACAAAATATCCTTAAAGAGTTGGGATATTTTAGTCTTTCAAATTAAGTGGAGAGGACGATATTATAATTAAAACTAAATTCGCTATCAAAATATAATTTATGTAAACTTCGGAGATAACAATGTTAATACCCCAATTTTATAGTTATCAAATTGTCCGTAGCTTTCAACATAAATATATAATATAATTTTATTATATTATTATACAAATAAGGTGGTATTTTTTGACGTAGTTTAAACTTTCTAACAATTAAAAATTTTATTTATAAGTTGTTAAATATTATTTTCAAACTTCGGTCAAATAAGTTAACCTGGTGGATCAAATAACTATTGATACAAGATTGTCTTCAAAACTTTAAAACTCACGTATTATCAAAGATAAAGTTTAGAATATTTTTAGTGTATAGTATTTCTTGTATTAAATTAAAATTATGCATATTTTTTAACCAATTAAGAAAGGTTATTACTCCCATAACTTAAAATTAGTGAAAGGAACACTATACAATAGAACACTTAAGACTCTTATTATGAAAAACGCAACGTTAATTATACTATATTATTTTTAAGAAAATATATATTTCAAATTAAGAGACATCTAATATATTATTTATTAAGGCACCTAGTTGCCTTGCCTTATTGACAATACTATGTGCATCCCCGACTTAAAGTCAAAGTTTGAAGAAATAAAAGAGTTTAGTTTATTTTCTTTAATTTACAATTGTATATAAGAGTTCAATAATTGTAAGCAGTTTTCATCGACAAAGTAGTTGTAAGCAGTTTTCATGTTGTAAGCATAATCTATTGACAAAGTAGTTGTAAGCAATTTACATATTGTAAGCAATTTTTTGTGAGAGTTCTGTTGTAAGCAGTTTTCAATGATAAATATTTGTAATGAGATTGAAATATACATTACGTATTGATATAAAAATATATATATTATTTATTAAGTGAATTTATAATTTTTTAAATCATGTACTACGTTGTGTCATCATTCGCATAATAAATAAAACTTTATATTATATGCATTTTTATGATAAATTTTAAATTTTATGACATTACTCTTATAAAAAGGTTTTCATAGATTCCTTCTATTTCCCCTCGTACTTAAATTACCTATTTCTGCCTAGAATGAGTAGCGTGTGGTGCATTAAATGCAACCATAAAAGATGTTACTACCATAGAATTAAATCAGCGACTTCTTAAATCAAATCATTAAAAAATATCAAGCATTTGAATTACTAATATTTCTTTTTCACCAAGCATTATTTTTATATAAACGTTCAAGTAGAAGCATAATTATCTTAAACTTTTTGTGGTTTTGTCATGGCCACGGTCTGCTCTTTACAATCACCGGTGGAGGAGTGATTCCTGAGATCGAAATGCCAATATTGGCAAGCATTCTTGATCTGGAGGAATAATCGAAACAGCAATTTAGATGTGGTTGTTACTAGGCAAACTCTCACGTTTACTGATCAAGTGTTAAATGATTATCAAACTATTGGTTACTTTAGTTTTTATTTAAGCGAATATAATAAATAAGCAATAAATTCAAAGTATATAATACAGCAACCAAACAATTAAGAAAATTAGAAAGAGAAAGTAGAAAAAAAAAATACACACAAAATTTACGTTGTTCGACAATTTATCTATATTCACGGCAGATCAAGATCACACTCTTTTATTATTGAATCACAAGACACTCACAAAATATGCCTTTTATAAAAAAAAACTCAAATACTCACAAAGAACACAATACTCTCTTGTAATTATGAGTTTCTCTCACAAAGAATCACTAAACTCACAAATCACCAAAATTTTTGTGATATTCATTAAAATGTGTTTACAAGTTAATAGATACTATTTATATAAATTTTAGGACGACCTAAGTTAATCTTAAAATGTGTAAGAATCGTATTAGAAAATTTTGGTACACTTAAGAAACTATTTAAAACGGAAACTCTTTTTTCCCTGCTCCAATACTGCAACACTGGCGTCCTAGCATTGTGGCGTTGCGTCGAATCGTGCCTAGCACCGCGATGCTGGGCTCTAGCGTCATGGCGCTGTAAACACTGCCTGCGGGCACCACAGCGCTAAATCCTAGTGCCCAGGCCTAAACAGTAGCGTCTTCGCATTTTGTCTCCTTTCACGTCCGTCTTACTTTTTCGTGCATCCAACGCATTTAATTTATTCTCCAAATCATAATACAATAATTTTTAATCAATTTTCTCATAGTTTTGAACCACAAGCCACAATTGTTCTTGATGTCAAACCCTTGGATGGTGAAGTCCAATGCCCAGGAAATTGATATCAGGGTGCGGGAAACATTAACTTTGGTCTTTGATTTGAAGAAGATACTTGAGCGGCGTTGTGGCATTTTAAGCAAAAATGTGAGTCTTTCATCGCCTTCTCCAAGGAAATGGAAGATGGTTTTCCACTCTCTGCATACTATATATTTGTGAGAGTTCTGACGTTGAGATGACAATTACAATTGAACCTCGATGATCAATATTTCTATTATTAAGAATAATCAATTAAGGCCACTGTTAACTGTGTTAAAGATCAAGAAAGTAAAATCTTTGTGGCCAACAATGCTAGAATTCTCAAGGAATTTACTGAAATTTGTTTTACACCATATTTTAAGGTAGTTGTTATTGACGCAAAAATCTTGCTTTCCGTTGGAACAGCAGTCAAGGACGAGAATTATCCTGCTACTACAAGAAACATGCTTCATAGAGAGTGGATGCTTAATTTAGCAAGCGCTGCTTCAGGTTAATTGTAAAGCCATAATAGCTAAATGATATTCTAACACGGCCTACCGTTGGCTGGCATCAAGTACGTGGTCAATTAGCATGTTGTTGGAGTCTCCCTGAAGTAATTTTGTTTACACGGGCTCATATTCTACATCATTTGGAATATAGGAGACTGATTTAGGTGACGACTTAATACAGTTATTTAATCATTCTATATATATATATATATATATATATATATGTATAAACGAAAAATAATTTATATAGTATGTTTGCTAACTCAAGTGACGTTGTCACATAGCGTTGTTTGATTAATACATGATTTAAATTCAACTTAAGATGCCTTACAGAATTGCATTGTGTTTAGACGTTGGTCAAAATAAAACTTTCTATATATATATATATATATATATATATTAATAATAGCTAAATAATTGAGAGAAAGTTGTAAAAATTTGGTTCTTGTGGCGACTGATGTGTCAGCCGATTTGGAAAAGGAATTAATTTCATAGCTCTCAAAGGAGGCAGATGAAAAATAAAACAAACAAATATTTACAACAAAATATAAGAAAATAAAAAGTATTGCTAATACCAGTCACAAGAAATAGCGTCCCACCAAACCAATGCAAATTTTATGCTCTATTTGTGTTAGTTGCATATCATGAATGACTACACTTTAAAAAAAATATGCATGTAAAATGAAAATAACATTCATTTTGTTATTAACTCTTTCTCTTTTTTTTTTGGGAAAATAGCTTTTCCCTTTTCTGCTTAATCTTGCAGGAATGCCAAAAATTCAACATCATGGTCAAGGACAACTATGATGAGGAACTTAATCTCAATGTGAGAGAAACTACTTTGGTTGCTCAATTGAAGAGAAATTGAGAAGCAGTGGATTTTCCCAAGCCAATGTTTGACTCTTCGCCATCTACATACCGTAATGGATGATGATTTTCCCTTTTCTGCTTACTATGTTTGTGAGGTTTCCAAGGTTGAAGGAACATATGATTTATATTGAACTTGCAGAGATTGAATTTAGTATTACTTATGTTAAGGAAGGGAATACTCTTTTCCCTTGTAAAATTATGTTGAAGTGAAGAATTTAAAGTTCAATTTAGAACTCTAACCTCTTTGTATAGCAGAATAACCTGTTAATCAAATAAAATAGCAAGAATCTAAAGCATAATATAAAATAACACAACACAATCTTACGTGGTTCGGCCAATTACTTACGTCTACGGTGGATCCAATGATTCTAACCTCTCTTATTAACTCCCTAGAGATTTTATAAAGAAAATTCAATTTGAAGAACCCTCGAAAGGACTTAATGTTTAGTGAATTATTACTCTACCACGAGCAATGATCACCCAAACGATGGTTCCACCTTAGCGCACACAAGCACTTAGTGTCTACTCAGTTCTTCCCCTCTCTTAGAGTCTCTCTTAATGTTTAATCTCAATTAAAAAGTTTACAACTATTTATATAGGGTATATTTCGTGCCTACTAATCCTATTCTTTGTTAAAGTAAAAGTCTACTTATTTTGGAAGTCCAAAACTCAAAATCTAGATCAAAAACGGACATTCTGACGCGTCTGGCACCGCGGTGCTCATCCCTGGGCGGCGTGGCACTGGGCTTCTGTGCTGGACACCGCAGCGCTCAGCCCTGGTGGCCTCCCCGCATGTTTTCTTCATTTCCTTCGCATCTTCGAGTTCCGTTTCGCTTTTCTCTTCGTGTCCCACACATCCTAAACTTCTCCATATGTGTCTCACACGTTCTAAACTTCTTGTAACCCTCTACTTTAGTATTCTATCTCAATTCTTATTCGACCAAAATTATTGAATCACCAATTTTTTAACAACTTAAATAAATTAGTGACAATAATAGTATCAATAGATTTATTGATTAATGATCAAATATGATTTAAAATATTGGTGACTTAACCACAATCTAAATTACATTCGACTCCACTACAATGTTGAAAATTCAACAAGCTTTTTTGTTAACTTGTCATGATACTTTCTTGTGATATTGTCGTAAGAAGGAAACTTGTCATGGAAATATATGCATCAACCTCATTTTAAAATGAGGGTTCAATTCTTGTCAGAAATTCAATTGGGGTAAAAAAAAAAACTAAATGCTGTTATTTCTCTCCCACATTATAGATTAATGAAGTTATTGTGGACAAGAAAATATTAATGAAATGTACTGACTAAATTTGAAATTTATAAGGAAACATATGATATTTAACACCATACTGGTTTAATTTATTGAGCATAATATTAGCAAATTCACAAGATGATCCAGCTGCCTTACTTCGTGCTCTAGCATTTTCATGGTGGGATGGTGAAACCTACACGTAATATCACCTCATAATATTAGTGAATACAATACAACAATAATAGCAATAAGAACAAAGTTCTGAGTAACTAGTTGCCCTGAACCCCACATTAATGCTTTTTTAATTAGTTAATTTGTATTGAATTGAGAAAAATTGGTGACAAAGTTTTAGTAAATGCATAATATCTTGAGGCAATATAATGATTCTTATCTCTTAAAATGATCTAGAAAAATTAAATAAAAGCCATGATATTGTAAAATTTCCTAAAACCTTATAGTAAAGATGTTTAAAAAAAACTTTTCACTTACTTCCACATTGGGTTCCAGGAGAAAGTTGAATTTTTGGGGCTATAACATAACATAAACTTTTAAGTTTAATAAAATAAATTATTATATAAAAATACTTTTATTCTATGTCAATAATAAATTAATTGAAAAAAATTATGTTGGGAACTTTAACATTATCTTATATCAAAAAGTAATTTCATGTTCCTTCGTATCTCAAAAATCATTTACAATTGATTCTATGTTAAATTTTTATATAAATTCTCTTTTAATATTCGTGATTAATGAGTATGTCAAAAAGTCATCCTCTATTTTATTGCGAAGTCTTATCTTTATGATATTTATAATCAAAAATGAACGTTCATTGGTTGCAATAAACACTAAAAATGTAAAGACGAGAATAATTATTTTATAGACTAGAGGAAAAAATTGTCATTTTTCAATTCTTTATCAACCATTGACTTAATTGAAAAATAGTGGACAAAATTTTAGAACTCTAAATATTAAATTACACTATACTCATAATGCTAAAATTGATTTTTCAAATTTATTTTTTAGCAACTTACTTATTTCTTTTGAGTTTTTGTTTTTTTTTTTTGGGGGGGAGCGTGGCGAAGGGGCGCGTGTAGGAAGAAGAGTTCGACGTATTTCTCAACTTACTTACTTATTTCTCAATATATAATATCTTGAGGCAATATAATGATTCTTATCTCTTAAAATGATCTAGAATAAATTAAATAAAAGCCATGATATTGTAACAATATATCAGTAACTTGTAATTCTTAAAACCTTATAGTAAAGATGTTTAAAAAAAAAACTTTCACTTACTTCCACATTGGGTTCCAGGAGAAAGTTGCAAACCACAAGATCGAGCCACGGAAACTGCCTTTTCCGTGCTGATCATATTGCTGATCGTCTTCACAGCATCCTCTGTAAGAAACCTACACGCACATCGAACATCAACCGTCTTCACCACCGCACAACATCCTTCAGATGGCAGATGCAACGGCCCTAATTTTTGAACATACTTGAGGCATTGCATTATGAGGTCTGAGACATTGACTCCACAGCTTTCAGCCCAAACTTGGGTATCGGATATGAATAATCCGGAAATTATGAATACTGTGAGGGGGATAATGATAAAAACCCTAGGACTCATATTTTTTCTCAAAACTCCTTAAATTTCAAGCTACTTTTGCTTTGAATGCAGAATGGTAGTTTGAAGATTTATAAATAGAAATAGGTAGCAAAATAGAACCCACGAGAATGTTGGCGTGAGGTCACGCGGATGTTGGTATTTTTCCCTGTAGATCAGCAGAATAGGGAAAGTTTTCAATATCATGACCCATGTGAATTTTGTAACAAGCTTGCACGCACACGGCACATCAATGCCCTTCACTCAGGACAACAGCCCGCAGACGGCGGAATCTGCGATCCTGATTTTTGAACAAACTTCATGCATTGCGTTTCGAGACTCCGAAAATTGATTCCACACACTTGCACTAAAACTTGTTTACGAGATGCAAATAATCCAACTATTATTAATACTGCAGGTGCCATATTGATAGAAAATTCAAACAAAAAATAGAGGGGAGAAGCCGATCAACTTAACAATAAAATATTTGTGTCAGGTTCAGGTTAATGTTGCACTTTGTTGCGCCAAGAAACGTTCAAATAATAATTAGTACTATTATCAATTATTATGCGAACAATCAATAATGTTAGCAATATCACAACGAGACAACCAATTATCCAACACAACATACAAAAAAAAATAACAAATTTAACGAGGTTCGATAATGTTACCTACATCCTCGGGTGCTACTAGAACAAATCTAATATCTTCAAGATAAGTTATAAAGTTTTTGGGCCACAATATAATTTTTTAAACTATTGGATCAAACTGTAAGTACCCAAGTAGTATGGTTAATACTGTAATTATCCAAACAATAGGGTATTACTATAAATGCCCAAAAATAAATTTAAAAAAATGAATTCTTACAATTTTCAGAGGCTTAAATGTAAAACCTTGAATTATGAGGTTCTCATAAAGAGATCCTATAAATAGAGGGGGAGAAGAGAATTATTCCAAAGGTACACTTAATATCAAGGAAGACATTATCTTATATAGGTCTAACCAAACCACCTATATGCCATCTCCGACCAATGTGGGATTGGCTCAATTGGCATATAAGCTAATTTTTAATAAATCTCCACTTTGGCGAATATGCCAATCCTCCACAAAGTTTTATTTTTCTTAAAAAATTCTTTATCCAAATGCAGCACCTCCAAATTTGCGTCTAATGACGCTATCAAACTCGAACTATATTGATCAAGTCCAAACAATGACTGAACTTGATCGTTGTCACCACTTTAGTCAACATATCTGCGGGATTCTCGGCAGTCTCAATCTTTTGAAGTAAGATTCTTCCTTCATTAATGATCTCCCGCACAAAATGATACCGAACATCAATATGGTTCGTTCGAACATGGTATACTGGATTCTTCGCTAAATGAATAGCACTTTGATTGTCAGAATAAACATAAATCTTCTTTTGACCAATTTCCAACTCATCCAGTAATCCCTGTAACCAAATAGTTTCCTTCAGAGCCTCTATAACTGCCATGTACTCTGCCTCTGTAGTAGACAAAGCAATTGTATACTGTAAAGTAGACTTCCAACTCACAGGTGCTCTCGCAAGAGTAAACACATAACTGGTTGTTGATCGACGTTTATCCAAATCACCAATATAATCAAAATTAACATAACCGACAACACATTGATCACATGTATCATCTCTCTCAAAGACTAAGCCAACATCTACAGTCTTTAGTAAATACCGTAGAATCCATTTCACAGCCTGCCAATGTCCTTTACCAGGATAATGTATATATCTGCTCACCACTCCAACTGCATGTGAATATCAGGTCCCGTACACACCATAGCATACATCAGGCTACTAACTGCATTAGCATATGAAACTCGAGACATATACTCTTATTCCTCATCTGAACTAGGAGATAAAGATGCATTGATCTTCATATGAGGAGCAAGTGGGGTACTTACAGGTTTTGACTCATCTGAAATGCAAAATGTTATAATACCTTCTTCAGATATTACTTCTGAGTCAAATAAATTTTGCCTCCTTCTCTGTCTCTATTAATCTCTATGCCTAGTATCTTTCTAGCTTCACTCAAATCTTTCATCTCAAACTCTCGGTTCAACTGAATCTTTAATTTTTTTAATTTCTTCGACATTCGTTGAAGCTATCAATATGTCATCGATATACAAAAGTAGATAAATGAAAGAACCATCATGTAGCCTCTAAAAATATACACAATGATCAAATTTGCTTCTTGTGTACCTCTGGCCCATCATAAATCGATCAAATCACTTATACCACTGCCTTGGTAATTATTTCAATCCATAAAGTGATCTTTTCAGTTTGCAAACCAATTTTTCCTTATCAACAACTTTGAATCCCTTTGGTTGAGTCATAGATTTTCTCTTCCAAGTCACTATGAAAAAATGTAGTTTTTACATCGAGTTGAACTAATTCCATATTTAACTGAGTTACCAAGGCCAATAAAATTCTAATTGAAGAATGTTTCACAACTGGAGAAAATACCTCATTGTAGTCAATTCCTTCCCTATGTGCATAGCCTTTAGTCACCAAACTTACCTTGTAGTGGACATCTTTCTTGTCAGAAAATTCATATTTCTTTACGTATACCCATTTGCACCCAATTGCCTTCTTACCCTTTGGTAGTTGAGTTAGCTCCCAAGTTTCATTCTTCTGAAGAGACTGCATCTCTTCCTCCATAACTGTCTTCCACTGATCAACTTCAGAATAGCTGACTGCCTCTCTATAAATGGAAGGAACATCATCATCTACAATTAGAAGTGCATATGCCACCATATCAACAAATCGAGTAAGTCTCCGAATCTTATGTATTGGCCTATTTACTGCAATAGTTTCTTATTGTTGTTGAGGTTCATGAGTAGAACCTTCTCCATCATCTCTCAAAATCACCTCTGTCATAGGAGTACCATTATCTGTCTTTATAGACTTAACTAGGTTCAATGTAGCTGTTTCCAACTCCACCTGCTGCTGAGTACGCTCCACCTGTTGCAGAGTACTATTCACAGTAAAATGACGTACAATACCCTCATCTTGACACAATTTCAATAACTGATCACTGCAATACTCACCATCATTGTCTATTTTGAGATGCCTGACTTTCCTGCCTATTTGTGTCTCAACCATCTTTTTTCATTTAAGGAAAGCACTAAGTACATCATCTTTAGATTTCAAAATGTACACCCAAGTTCTTCTAGAAAAGTCATCAACAAAAATAACATAGTAGCACAAACCTCCAATAGATGTAGTCTAAGAAGGTCCTTATACATCTGAGTGAACATAATCAAAAATACCCTCAGTATTCTGAATAGTGGTGCCAAACTTCACTCTCTTCTGCTTTCCCAGAATACAATGCTCACAAAAGTCTAGCTTGTAAGTCTTTGCACCTTTCAATAAGCCTTTTTTCACTAAACTGAATAAAGGTTTCTCACCTGTATGCCCCAACCGCATATGCCATAATTTAGTCATCTTTAAATCTGCATCATTATTAGAAACCATGGCCGCTGATCCAATCACTGTACTACTATTATAGTAATACAAGTTATTCCTCCTAGTGCTTTTCAATCTCACAAGAGCACCTAAAGTGACCCTCAGAATTTCATCTCGTATAGATACAGAACAACATTTAGATTCCAAGGCTCTCAAAGAGATGATATTCTTCCTTAACTTTGGTATATACTGAACTTCTGTCAGAATTCTAATTGATCCATCATCATTTTTCAACCAGATTGAACCTATCCCAGCAGTATGACAACTATATACTGAACTTTTGTCAGAATTCTAATTGATCCATCATCAGTTTTCAACCAGATTGAACCTATCCCAGCAGTATGACAACTATCATTTTTGCCCATATACATAACTCCATCATTAAGCTCTTCAAAATTAAAGAACCATTCTCGATGTGGACACATATGATAAGTACAACCCGAATCCATAATCCATTCGTCAGAACAAGACGTGTATGAATGACCACTTAAATAAAAATCTGACACACTATCATCGCTTACGCTTTCAACAACACATGCATCAGAAACAGACATATCTTTTTCTTTCTTTTCAACTTCGGACAATCTTTCTTTCAATACCCTTTCTCTCGAAAAAAAAAAGGCACACTCATCTTTTTCTATTCTACCCCTTGACTTAGATTTTTTCTTTTTTTCTAGTTTTCTACTCTAACTACGTTCTCTTACTATCAATACTTTTACTGACTCATCTCTATGTTCTCTCTAATCCTTTCTACGAATTTCATAGTTTGTCAAAGAAGAACAAACTTCTTCAAATGACAATTTATCATTTCCATGGATGAGAGTAATACGTAAATGATATAATTCATCCGAAAGAGAACCAATCAACAACATAACCTTTATTTCATCTTTGAAGGTTTTCTCTAAATTTAATAAATTAGTAATTAACTTATTAAATTTAGCAATATGAGAACTAATACTCATACCTTGTCTCAACTGAAGATGAAATTATCTCTTCAATAGATATAGCCGATTCTCATTGCTTTTCTTCATATATTTGTTCTCCAGGGCCTTCCACAATGCATTGGCAGACTTTTCTCTGATGAACGGATACTTCTGCTCTCTATACAGACAAGAACAAATCAATCCACAAGCTTTTATATTAAGCCTATTCCAGTCTGTCTCCTTGATATCTTCTAATTTTATTTCTTCCAGAACTATATGCAAGTCTTGCTGACACAATCCATCCAACACCTCACTCTGCCGTAAGTCGAAATTATTCCGGCTATCAAATTTTTTCACATCTATTTTTACACTAGACACTGTCACTGTCCTCATCGATGTAGATAATGATGATGCCATAACTACCTCACACAAATGAGCTCAATACATAATATCACAAATAACCAAGCTCCACCAAATAATTATATCCAACAACTAGTAATCTAAAATTCACCAACCCAGAATAGTAGTAAGTGTTCAACGAAAAATAGTCACTCACCGTCCTAAACCTAGGGCTCTGATACCACTTGTTGTGCCAAGAAGTGTTCAAACAACAATTAGCACTATTACCAATTGTTATGCAGACAATCAATAATGCTAGCAATACCACAATGAGGCAACCAACCATCCAAGACAATATGCAACAACAAAAAAAGAACACCAAGTTTAACGAGGTTTGATAATGTTACCTACGTCTTCGGGTGTTACTAGAACAAATCTAATATCTTCAAGAGAAGTTACAAAGTTTTTGGACCACAATACAAATTCTCAAACTATTGGGTCAAACTATAAATACTCAAGTAGTATGGTCAATACTATAATTATTCAAACAATATGGTATTACTACAAATGCTCAAAAATAAAGAGAAAAATGAATTCTTACAACTTTTCAAGGGCTTAAATATAAAACTTTTGAACTATGAGGTTCTCATAAAGAGATCCTACAAATAGAGAGAGAGAGAAGAAAATTATTCTAAAGGTACACTTAATATCAAGGAAGACTTTATCTTATATAAGTCTAACCAAACCACCCATATGTCATCTCCCACCAATGTGAGATTGGCTCAAATGGCACATAAACCAATTTTTAACACACTTTACACCAGCCTAATTTGTTGCTTCAAATTATTGTAAATTTGCCAAGGAATATCATTTTGTAAGAGATTTGCTTTGCATGAAGAAACTACTATACTTGCTATGAATTTTAACTTTTTAAGACCACGGCCTGGATTGATATAAAGATAGGGGTGAAATTAGGATTTGAATTTTGGGGCTATATCATAACATAAATTTTTAAGTTTAATAAAATAAATTATTATTAAAAAATACTTTTATTCTATGTCAATAATAAATTAATTGAAAAAAATTATGTTGGGAACTTTAACATAATCTTATATCAAAAAGTAATTTCATGTTCCTTTGTATCTCAAAAATCATTTATAATTGATTCTATGTTAAATTTTTATACAAATTCCCTTTCAATATTCGTGATCAATGAATATATCAAAAAGTCATCCTCTATTTTGTTGCAAAATCCTATCTTTATGATATTCATAGTCGAAAATGAACGTTCACTAGTTGCAGTAGACACTGAAAAAGTGAGGGCGGAGACAATTATTTTGTAAACTAGAGGAAAAAATTGTCATTTTTCTATACTTTACCAACCATTGACTTAATTGAAAATTAGTAGACAAAATTTTAGAACTCTAAATATTAAATTACACTATACTCATAATGCTAAAGTTGATTTCTCGAATTATAAGTTTAAAATTTCTTTATATTAAAAAAAAGATGTAATCCATGTAGAAAATAAATTACAAATATAAAATTCCTTTGTATTAACGAAAAGTTGTATAAATAAGACTATTTATAAATATAAAGTTATTTTTTATTAAGATAAGAAAATGAAATTAGAAAAATATAAAAATATGGACTTTGTGTAAATTAAAAATTATTTTTATTTGTGAAAGAAGTTAATGGAAGAAATATGGTATCAAAAAATAAGTCTTTAATATTAGTAGGATCTACTTTCTTAAATTACAATTTAACCTATATAAGTATAAAAAATTTCAAAGAAATTTGGGGGTTGTTGACCGAAAAATTGGCTTTCTAAGCCAAAGGGTTTGAATTTATTTTCTAATGGGAACATCTCTTAGGCCTTGTTGAATTGGGATGTGATGAGAATGTTCGCCTAGTGTAGCTCGAATAACTTACCGCAAGAATAAGAAAAAATTCATTATGGTCTTGCCAATGGTAGTGCTGGGGATGACTCTCCGATGTTTAAGTCAATATTTGATAAATAGAAAATTGTTCAAAGTGTTTAGATTTAAAAAAAAAATAACACTACTCGTTGTTATTGTTTTTTCTCCTTTTTTATAATTGGTCTCCATTTATGTAAACCTCAAAATTCATGTTCGAATGATCAAACCACTCCTCTCCTAATTATTGGTGTGATCGAAGTGATTGAGATCTATAATTATTTCTTTATTAGCTTAGAAAGTACTTGAAGACTTTTTTTGCCTTTTTTTACTTGTTACTTTTTAAATATATATAAGAGAAATTTTTTATTTATAAAGATACGTATACCAACCATACTTTACATATTATTTGATATCATAAAAACACAATCTACAAATTTGTGTCAGTTTGTTTAAAATTAAAATGTATTATTAAGCTAACATTTGTGGGTTTGATATGAAAATTTGCAAGAGCTTTTTATTGTTACAATTTGATTTTTTTTTTACCTTAACCTTTTCTTTTTCTTTTTCCTTTCCAAATCTTTGTAGCCGTAAGTAAACACTAAGTCTTTATTTACTTTCTTTTTACTTTTTTACTTCACTTTCTTTTTACTTTTCTTACTTTATTTTTTTTTCTTTTTACTATGTGACATGATCAGTTTATCTTTCAATGAATGACTTGTTTAATTATCTTTTGATTTTGAGTATATGACATGATTAGTTATATTCCAATTATGTAACATATGTAATTATCTTTTGATTTTGAGTGTGTGACATGATTAATCGTTTTTTAGAATTATAGTATGTAGGGTGCAATGTTTCAGTACAAAATTGTATTGGGTGCGTGCATGCATATGCACGTGTTTATTGTTTATAGATACATGTACATGCATCTCATATATAATATATTCAGCAGAAGTTGAAAATCTAATTTCTTAAAATAATAAACATAATAAATTTTGTTCTATTACAATAATGAACAAATTAAGTAGATTTTAATCACATTAATACCAAGATTGAGAATAATCACCTCTTAAGTCTTTAGAATAGTTAAAGCTAGAGTACCACCTGAAATGGATCCGTTGGCAAATTTAAAATTCAATGAAGTGGACTTGAGTCACTAAAATAACAGTTTTAATTCTAGCACTAGTTTAACTCTTAAATCATTTAAATTAATTCTTAATTTATAGTTTAACACTTAAACTATTATTAAGTAATGAATTTATTTTGATTTATTCAACACTTAAATTTAAAATAAAACTCAATGCTTGCATAGCTAACTTAAATTAAAGAAGAAGATGAATAGTTAAAAGAAAATAATTTTCTCTCTCATCATCCTTCGTCAATTTTGGCCGGCCACAAATGCTCCAAAAAAAGGCATCCAATTTTTGTTTAATTTCACATATATATAAAATAATTTAACATTGGTTAAGGTTAACCTTATTTAAGTTAATATTTAAGTTAATATTTTAACCTTAGTTAAAATATTTAATTAACAAACATTTAATTAAAGTTAAGTTAATTTACTTTTCCAATAATTAAGTAATTAAATAATTAATTAACCTAATTTTAATTAATAATTAATCTAGGTTAAGTTAAATATTATTTAATTGTTAAATTGTTAACATTTAAATAAATAAATGTCTTGATTATTTAATTATTAAATAATTAAATATGTAAAATTACCCTTATACCTTTATTTGGTTACCAAGTTAACCCACAATGGGTTCCATCTAACCACACACTTGAATCAACTTAACCGATGGCTCACTATACTCCACGTGTCAATATTTAATTGGTCAATAATAATTGTTAACTAATTAATATATTTAACACTTATTAAATCTTGACACGTGCGCATCTCGAGGGTTCTTGAAACAAATATTTAATTTTGTTAGAAATTATTAGATTGAACAATTCAATCCAGTATACTGCTCCAATGCATAACGAGTACACTTTATATTGTAGGACTCTCTGGGTCCACGCCCAATTCGTTAAATTGAACTATTTTATAAGTATAATGCATACATATAGTCCTTCCATTAATTATAGTTCGGATGTGCAGGGACATAGATAAGCACCGTCAAATCTTCATAAGCACATTCATGAACTTATTTTCAGATTTGTATTTCTGTAAAATAATATCTGCAAACTCCTTTACGATATTATTTTGCGATATTATTTAACCATATGAAAAAATCTTTTTTGAGGTATCTATTTTTGGCCAAAAGACTTTCTGAAACACAATTCTTAGAGCATTAAGATATACAATTCACCTATATGAACTTATGGATCTCATATCTACGCACATCAGATTCTATGAGCATTGGACCATACCCAGTAACACCCAATGATTAGACTATGAAAGGTCTCTGACATGCATGAAATTAAAGTATGGTGGATCACTCACAAGCCCACTGTGGTGCCTAGGTCAAATGACCACGAATATTACTCAAATCAAAAATACCCTCCATTAATGACTTTATGGGATATCTATTGGAGGTCCTCGTGAGTTTATTCAGTACCCAGTCTTAACTGAATACCTGTATACCTATACAAGCTCTAAGCTCATGGTCGGCTAAGAATAATCATTTGTACTCTGTAGATATAGACATACACTGATCTATATTAAAAGAATTCACCGACAGACCCGCATCGATGAAAATAGATCAAGAATATAGTGTTTGAGAATATAATTGTATAATAACATTTCTTAGCATCTATTGTAACTCTTTGCAACTATATAATTACTAATATACCCTTAGGTCTTTGTCCGATTACAAACAATGCTCTAACTCTTTAGAATTCACTAAATATTATAACTTGTTAACTCCTTAGTATTTATAATTGTCAGTGATGATAGCTTTTAGCGCAGATCTAAACTTCTTTAGACCAGATCTGAACTCTTTCAGATTATACAATGTCTGTAATGTTACAAGTAATATACCATGTGTTTTAATATTAACAATTTTATTCGAAATATTTATTGTATAAATATTAAATAATTAGTATTCATATAATATTAGAATGACACGTAAGTACTAACTCTAATAAAATGTATGACATAATTAATCATCTTTTAACTATGTAACAAGTTATGTTGTAGTATAATTTGTAATTTTATTACTTCTTTTTTACTACAAAATTTTATTGTCATGATATAACTATAAAGAAAATGGTTTGCATCTTGTGCAAATTATTTTAGTAATTTTTTATTTAAAAGCTCGCATAAATAGATACTTAGCAAGACTTGATAATTTGCATAATTTGCGAACTCACAAAATTTGACAACTCGTGTGCTTTGATATTTTGCACTAAGCAGCAATGTTATATATATTTTTATAGAACTAAAACATAAGCTTCTCTTATTTTGTAAGGAAAGATAAAAACAAGAGCTTGTAAAAGAAAAAGATCATAGCTTGTAGACATTAATATCTGTTTCTACATGTAATAATTTTTTTAAGTGAATGACATTGCTTATCTCTTTTCTTTCGATACTAACTAGTTTGTAAGCACATTTTCTCATTATTGTTTTAATTTGATAAGGTCTTTCTCAATTTGGAGCAAATTTGCCAGCATTGAGCTCCTTGGTGTTATCCATTACCTTCTCATGACACATGATATCCAATCCTTATTGCACGAATGGCCATTGACTTATAATTGAATTGAGTTCTTCTGCTGATACAAGGTATGTGCATGCATCAGTAGAGTGCTTTAAAGCCGCTTCTACCCTCTCCCGCTCTTCTGCGGAAGTGCTCGAGCAAAAAGACCAAATAGTTGCAAAGTCCAAATTATTCAAGTGAACATCCTCAGCATAGCAGAGAAGAGAAGTAAAAGAAATATAAAAATACTTGTACAAGAAAACTTGGTGAGATAAGAATAAGTCCTCAACAGGGGCCTAAGAATAAGAGGTGTTTTTTAAGTCAAAAGCACAAGTATTTTTATTGTTTTCAATTTACAAAAGTTGGCAAGAGATCTTCTAATTTTAGAGTAATGACAATTTTTTATTTAAAAAACAATGTTTAATTATATCTAAGGCGCCAAAAAGTCTTTTCAAAAAATCCATTAATGTATTTTCTTCACTCTGCGTTTAATATTTTGTACATCTCTAATGAATATTAAAAGAAAACAAAAATTATGTGTAGACAAACATATAATGAAAACTTTACAAAAACAAAATGGTTTTTTTTTCAAAAAAAAAGGAAAGAAATAAAAAAAATATCAAGAAGAGGAAGTAAAATAAAAGAATTACAAACTTAACAACAAAAAAAAAACCTGAAAAAATTATCATCCAAACTAACTCAAAAAAATTAATTTCTTGACCCACATCCATTCCCGTCAATAATCTATTTTCCCACCAAATAATTCTGCATAATCATAGAAAGAATCTGGTAGTTTCTTCTAACATTTATTTTTCTGTCATTCAACTTACTGTCTTTATATACACAAATAAATTAGAGATAAATAATTTTCAACAAGAAATAAGCCTAATCAAGTTTGGTACTTCTAGGACTTAATAGACTTATCTTATGAGATTACAAGATGATATTGGTAATCTTATCGGTAAGGGTAGCTGTAATTCTAATTGTAACTGATTCTGATATGTGATTAAGCTCAGGCACTAATGTGGACGGTTTTGTTGACTTGGTGATTGCTGACTTGTTCTCTATCATGCCCTTGCAAGCTGATGTGAGTATCGCGAACATTCAGCTTGATCTTAAAGTAATGAAATTTTACCATTTGTAAGTGGTTTAGTAAATACATCTGCAATCTATTCTTCAGTAGATAGATGGTGAAGTTAAATTTGTTTGCAGGATATCTTATCTCATATAAAGTGGATATCAATCCACATGTTTAATCTTCCATATAAGATAGGATTTGGTATCAAGGCTATTGCACTTGAATTGTCACAATAGACTAATGGAATATAAGAGAGTTGTGCCTGCATTCCTAATAGAAGTGAAACTAACCAACACAATTCAATTATAACATATGCAAGAGCCCAATATTCAAACTCACAACTTGACCTTACCACTACAAATTGCTTCTTTGAGAACTAAGAAACTAAATTATTTTTAAGAAAGACACAATAGCCACCAACAAACTTTTTATTCACGTTATCATAACCCCAATCAACATTTCTTTCTCAAACCACTAATCCTCATCTCTCTCAAACTTTCAAAAAATCATCCCTCTCAAGCGACAATGGCAAGTTTTGATGGCAATGGCTATTGACGGTGATGAACGACAATCGACGACGATAGTAAAATTCACAGCAACGGCAAAAACAAATTGAGTTGTTATAAGATTTATATGGCACGATATAATTTACATTGCGCGATATAATCTTATCGTGCCATATAAATCTTATCACCCCAATTCAATCTGTGCGATAGGATTTTGAAAATTTTTGAATTTTTTTTATCTCCTCATTGTGAACCAATGTGTCTCATTTATACAAATTTATTTCTAACAATTCAATATATGTTTCTAACAAATCTATATTCAATTTAAAAACTACAACACATCCTCACATTACATTACATTACAACATAAATGATCATCTAAAAAATAAATCCATCATATCTTTTTGTTAAAAAAAATGAATATTCTGATGACTGCTCCATTCAAATGATAGTGCGATTCCTTTTTGTATTTTTTTGGCACAGTTTTAGCTAGAAAGAAGTGAGAGTGAGTTTGTGATTTTTTGGCTAGTCAAGTAATATATATACAGAGGGTGTTTTCATCCAAAATTAATGGGTTTGGCTTTAAAAAAAGTTAGAAATTTTTAAATAGAGGCTAAAAATGTTAAGGTCTCTTTAATTTTGGCTATTTTCAAAAAATTTCTAAGAAAATAACATAAACAATCTTTAAAATTTCAAAATGACACAGTGTACTAATAATTTTACTAATAATTTTCATAATTTGGATAAAACATGCCTACAATATTTAAATGACTTATTTACCTTTTAAATAATGCGTGACACATTTTTATCTACTTATTTTATATTTTAATTATTAAATCATTTACAACTTAGCATCATCTTTATCCCTTGCCAATCAACGATACTGGTCAACAATCATATGACTTTCTTATTACATCTAGCCCATTAACTCAATGGTCAACCTAGTTGTATCACCCATTAACACTACCTTTTAGAAACCCACCTCTCATATGGCATTCTCTTAACCCACCTTCCCTATTGTTGATCAATAATGCTAGTAAAAAATCACATAATTCTCTCATTACATCTAATCCATCAAAGACCAACTTGATCATATCTCGTTACATCTAGCCCATCAAGAGTCAACCTAACCGTACATCTAGTTAATAACACTAGTCAACAATCATAACTATACATTAAGGACTAACTTAGTCGTATTGTCCATTTGCATTATCTTTGAGAGACCCATATCTCGTATGAAATTCTTTATTAGGATCAAAATATAGGATTTTGGAGTTACATATAGATATAAATTTAGGTTTGTTTTAATACCACTTATCAAGAACTGGATATTTGTCAATTAACCTAAAAAAATTAGTCTATTAAATAACAATGTCTACTACACATATAAATCTAAAATATAAATAATTTCTATTCAATGTGGGACTTGACTTAAAAAGCCAAAGAACAAATATTTTTTCTTTAAAACACAAAACTAAAAAAAAAAATATTTGATTGAAATTTTTTTTTTTTTTTAACGAAGAACTACCATCTCTTGGCGATGACAATTAATAAGGTATTAGCATACAAGGATAAATGCAAAGGCTACTAATTGCACCCCAGTTAATTACAACTAGATATTCAAAATAGGCCCAATTCTTAACAATATCAACCCATGTCTTTTGGAGGGTCTATGTAGGCCTAATCATGATCAGGCCTAAAAGCTCATCCTACTTGCAAGTTAAGGAAAAGTTATACTACTTGCTAGCAATGATAAGGGTGTTAATTTACAGCTAAATTACAACAATATTATTTAAGTTGTAAATGTCCCCTCATGATCAAATTTACTTCATAAGTTTGTCGACAAAAACATAAACAAATAATTATTATTATTATTAGGTTCTTAATTAATCATACAATGTAAAACAAAAATTACTATTGGGTTTTTGTTAATAATTTATGCAATTTTACCCTCTAAATAATTCATATCATTTACTAATAAAAAATATTTGTCTAATTATAAAGTTCTCATTTATTATTAACTAATTTATAATGAAGGTAACATTTGGAGTTTCTCTCATTTAATACTACTTATCATATCTCTTTAAGAATTAAGTTAATAATTTCTTTCTGGACTTTGAAATAATCAAATTATTTTTTATCTGTAAATTTAATCCAATTTGTGGAAATATTTAAGACAATTAAGAAAAAAGAGCTTTGGTTGGATTTTGTAATATTTAGAATAATATAAACACAAGGAGTTGAATAATTTATAATGGTGTATTTATAATCAAAATAATATTTTTTTAAAAAAAAGAAAAAAGAAAAACATGTGGAGTGAATACTAATTGATTCAATATATAAGTTTCTTAAGAAGTTTGGAATTCGAATATTGTTAAAATAATATATTTATTTACATTTTTAAGTAGTATATGAAATAATATTTTTTTAGAAAAAAAAATGGTGAAGGATTTGATGAATATAAATCAATATAGTGCAAAACTAGACATACAAATTTTTTTTTATAAATTTTCTTATACAAATTGATGTAATATGAAATTGTTAATTGAATAAAATATAAAAGATAATGAAATAAATTAAATATCGTCATGTAGATCAATATTTATACGCCACTTAAATTTATATGAAATAATTTATACAGAGAATTTGTAAATATAGTGTTTTTCAGGAAAAAATTTGAAAAATTTAATTCAAAACTCAAATTTTTTTAATTTTTTTATTTTATTCACTCTATTTCTTTTTCAATTCGTCGTATTACTTTACGCTTATATTAAAATCTACTTATTTCGAAATTGCTGAGAATTAATTGATGTCGATCAACCCCAATCTGTTAATCTGACGGCACCTAATGACGCACATGGAACCAATTTCGTGACGCATGTCTGACGTGGCACTATCACGTGACCTTGCCCTCACTAGTCCGACGTGGCACGCGGAAAAACGTGTGGTATGTGCACATAAAAAGCACGAAGATCAAGGCATCAGGGGCAAAATGGGAAAGCAAGGATGTAGTAGCTGGTGGTCCCCGCAAAAAAAATTTAATAAAATGATGATGAGCTGTCAAGAGGAAATTTCCAACACGTGTCTTTTCTCCAGCTCTTGGGTGGTCCCCATCTAGCTGGAGACCTTTATAATTTTTTTATTTTTTATTTTTTTACCGACACGAGACGAGATCGTTTCGGTTTTAATTTTTAGCAACGTGCGTCAATGTGGATGGGCTTGAGTCTTAACGACCCCTTAGTCACGAGATTTTGGAGAGATAATGCTGTTTTCACGGTCGTTTCTTTTCTTTTCTTTTTTTGAGTTAACAAATTCAATTAAAACAATTTCTTTTTTTTAAATGTTATTTTCTCTTTAATCTTCTGAGCGACATAAAGAAGTATATATTGTTGTCCGGGATATAACACTGTCACCCCCTAAGCTTGGCATATATTACATTTTAACCTCAATTTTATTTTTATTTACAGTGTCATTTTTTTTTATATAATTGAAAAGATAAAAATATTCTCACTTTTTAAAAATATTTTAATTATTTATATGATAAAATTATAAAAATAATTTTTAATTAAATAAAAAGAATAACAATATAATTAACATCAAAATTGATATTAAAATATAATTTATGCCAATCTCAAAAGTGACTGTTAATATCTCAATTATTGTCATGAATAGAAAAGCTAAGACAATTTTAATTGCGATAATGACTAACTTTTAATATATATTTTTTTTTATTTTTGGATAATTGATAAGATACTAAATTAAAATAATTTAAAAACTTTTACGTGATATTTGATGAATTTTATAACGAATTTTGTGTGATTATTGAAGAGAATAATCAATTAAATATAGAAAATAACAAATTTTATAAGCTCTCAGCACTTTTATTAATTCAGTTTATTAAGCACATATATACATTTTTTTATAAAAAAATATATATTTTTTAAATTAAAAAAAGAATATTTTATAAGCCACAATAAAAATAAACTAAATTACTAAGTCCTCAGAGATTATTGATCAATTACATATGATAGTTTCGTTGGCGAGTACAGTGATAGTTTCTAGATTCTATTCCTTTTATAACTCAATAATATCACAAATAATTGTCCTTCGGAAAGATAGGCATTGAGCAATTGAATTCAATATTTACTATTGTGTTTGTAAGTCGAGAACACAATGGTATAGGATTGTAATTCCATATATTCACTAAATTACAATAATTTTATATTTATAGATTTATAATTTTTTAGTTTTTTGTCTTTAAATTTGAACTCTTACAATGGTATATGATAGTTGAGAACCGAATTATATAATCAAATTTTGTAAAAGCGACATTATTTCTTACAGTGATTTGGTTAAGTGTATTTGTTTTATTTTGATAAATATATTTTAATATTTATAGGTTATTTTTATTTAGTATTTATTTTAAATTTTGTATTTTTGTATGTTATCCACTCAAATTTAAATCTGAAGCAGATTTATTTTTTAGTGTTAGTTTTAATTTTTCTTAAAGTTGTTAGTTTTATTTTAAAGTTATTAATTTTATTTTAAAATATGTATCTCTTTTATGATAAGATAGAATTAATCTACTTAGAATTGATTTTATCGAATTATAATTTTTTATAATTTTATTTATTGTGATTTTAATTTAAAAAATTAATTATTAAAGTTAAAAATTAGAGAGAACTAAAGAAAAAAGGTTTGAAGTATATGCATATATATATATATAAGTGCTCTTCTTTGTGTAAATTTTTATACACAAAATTTATAATTATACATCAATAAAATTAGATAGGTAAATTTGAATTAATGATAAAATTAAAAATTAGAAATACATCGGTCTTTGTATTAAGTTATTTTATTAAAGAAATTTTTTTATTAAAAAAATTATAAACCCAAAAAAAACTAAAAAATAAACGTTAGGGTTTAACTGAAAAAGGAAAAAAAAAATGATAGCAACAGTTATGGTCAAATTAAAGTCATGAGATGAAGAGAATCAAGGTGATTGATTTGAATTTGGGCATCTTATTATTATTGAGTGATTTAGAATTGGACCCACGAATAGAAAATGACTTGCACTTTGAGGCCAATTGCCAACTCGATTTCGCTACGACAAAATTTGTTGCGTTTTTGTTTTTGTTTTTGTTTTTGTTTTTGTGTTGTGTTATGTTTTTATGGTGTGGAGCCAAAATGATGGAAACAACTGGAATTTTCAAAAGCACTTTTGGACATTAATATCTACATCGATATCAACCCTATTGAATGTCTTGTTTTTGTCGGTAGCTTCATGATTTTTCCTCTTTTCTTTTTCCCCTTTTTTTTAAGTAGAATTTTCGAAAGAGTGAGAAAGGGGACAACTAATCTAAATCAATTTGATTCATTACTCCACTTGGATTAAAATTACTTTAAATTTTGCTAATACTCAGAGGTAAATAATAGTAATTAGTTATCAATAATACTCGTATTGGGCATTTGTTTAAATAATCCAATGATAAAAAAAAGTTTGCAGTATACCTTAAAAATCATAAGTTCAAATTCTCTATTTCTCATATTTTAAAAAATATATATTACTCATTCGAATCTCCTTTTTCCATACATTAAATCAAATTATATATGTTAATTGATATTTTTACTGTAAAAGTGTGATCTTAAATATATTTTTAAGTGTTAAGTAATATATAATTTTAATAAATGTATACGTTGTATAATAGACATCTTATGTAATATCATTGTTAAAAAAAATCACATATGTTAATTAAGTTAATTACATGTTAGTCACATCTTAATTACCTAACCAATTTTTTTATAAAAAAAAACTTGTAACTCACTCCTCTTTTATTATATGCAATTGAATAATATGAAATGTCATCAAAAGAAATAAACAAAAAAGATATTGGTTATAACTTCATATAGTAAGAGTAGGAAAAAGTTTGAAATGATGTCCTCTTTATAGACCATAAATCACAAAGAATCATAATTAGCATTTGCATTTGTCACACACACACTCACACTCCCACATGTAGATAACATCATATGTATATATATATATATATATATATATATATATATACACTTTAGTTAAAAAGATGTATGATAGCATTAGCACTCCACTTTCCCCCATCAAACATGATAAGCTATTGTTGGCTATTTCCCAAGCCAAAGAGAAAAGACAAACCAAAACCTTTTTAAATGCTACCCATCAATATTTCATTTCAATTCTTCATCACTTCTTCTAAAACTAAATAAGCATATAAACAAATGGTGTGATGGGAACTACTTACAAAACTTTGTAAATACAATATGAAGTTTAGAAAATTAAAATCTAAAACAACTTGTTAAGTTTACATGAAATTTTGGTAAGTATGATTGTTGAATTGTAATGATGAAACCAGGTTAAAAAGATGCAGCAGCCGGTGTCAAGTTCAATTTCTATTACTTCTTGTTTGACTTCTTTTAGGACAATAATTCTTTTTTTAAAAGGTGTTTTTAGGACAATAATTTCATTGACATTTCGTTGGCTTAATTATTAAAGGGTGCGTCTTAAAAATTATTAGGCTATATGTTTGTCCAAGTTTGGGTGCATAAAGAACTTAATTAGCAATTGTCATGTCAAGTTAAAAACTTTATATGTATGGCCAATAAAGATAGTGAAACACACGATTCTAAAATGAAATTTATTGGATACCTTTATATTTTTATAGAGTGTTTACAAAACTTTGAATAGAAGATGAATAATTATTATAAATTGACCCAAAATATATAGATTTAAATTATACAATTTTTGTTAGATATAATTATAAATTAGTATTGATATCCACATTTCTATTAGATAAAATATAACATTTTGATATATTATATCAAATTATCATAATACATAATGAAAAAAATTTACTCAATGAATATATAACGACTAAAAAGTGAGGGTTATTAGCTTTTAATGAGAATACGAAAGTTTAACGACCTTCTACAATTAAATTTGTATAGTGTTCAATGAATTTTTCTTTCTATAATAGAAATGGGAGAAGAGCACTATTAATAATAATTTGACTTGGAGATTACAACATTATAAAAGATCTTTATATACGAAATTAATTATCATCTAAACAAGCATAATTTAATTAATATTGGATCTCTACACATAATAAATCTATACCCAATAAATATTTTTAGAGTCTAATAAGAGATAGTTTGATAGATTACTTTGTTTGGCTTTAATTTTAAGATAGTCTAAAATATATAATTATTATTAATATGTGAGCTATATAAAAAATAATAAACCCAACAATTTCCCACTTAGATCATATATATTTTTTGAAAATAATTATAAATTATAAATATTTAGTGTACACAATCAATACTATCTTATATTGAAATATATTCTTAAATACAACCTGAACCATTAACTATATCAATATAGGATTGAAATAATTTTTATTACACATATTCGTAACTAGACTCATCAATAATTATTATACGAATATAATCAATGACCTAAATCTAATATGGATGTGTATTAAAATTACATAAAATATAATTTTAAACATACTTATTTTCAAATGGTCCTACTTATAACTCTCAAGAGTTAAACTAAAATACTTTTAAAACTTTATATAAAACTACAGAAAAAAGTGCAACTTTATTTTAGAGTTTCAATAAATAATTCATTAACTTTATTCTATAAATAAAATAAAATATAAGTATCTTAAACAAATGAACATTAAATAACAAACTCTCATTATTTATGTATGTGATCAAACAACACAACACGTATATAAACAACATGTTTATAGAACACCTTGGACAATAGCTCTTTAATGAGCAGATTTGTAATTATAGAGTTTGTACTAATATGTTCTATCGACACTTATTAACTATGAAATCTTTATTTAACAAAAAGAACCTGATGTCTATGTGTTTGACTTCGAAGACCTTGTATTGTTATGGGAATACAATATAATAACTTTGTTAGCACAATAAATTTTTAATAGTTTTTTAATATCATTGATAACCTATAATCCTGTGATAAAGTTTTTTAGCTATATCCCATAATTTGATGCCTCAAAACAAGCTAAACTCAGCCTTCATAATGGAAGAAGTTATGAGTATATGCTTAGTATTTTTTTAGGAAATAACTCTCCGGGCCAAAATATATAGTCCAATGTGAATTACTTACTATCTAGGCATCCAACAAATCAAAAAACTCTACGATTTTTAATCTATCAAATCTCTTATACGTAAGCATATAGTCTTTTATTCTCCATAAATATCGTATAACCTGTTTAACTACTTTTTAGTGATCCATTTCAGGATTACTTAAATATTTACCTAGCATTTTAATACTGTCACGCCCCAAACCCAAAAGATTCGACACACGACATCATTTATATTCATTCAAAAATGTGCACTCATAAATAGTATTCAACACTAAAAATCAACTTATAATCTAACATATACACATAATCTTCTATTGAACATATTTAAACATTCATTTCAATTTCTTTTAGAATTATAACAATTGAATTATAACTGGGACAATTATTAAACTGGAGATACGCAGAGTTTTCTCAGAGATTAACACTCTACTACGTCACCAGTAGCAACTTTATTACCGGAAGCCCAGAATATATTCATTGCAAATTCTTACTTAAAATCATTCAATAACCACACTTTATGAAATTTAAACCAAATCCAATCCACACACCATAAAATAATACATAAGTATTTATTCAATAGGGATAAATCAAATATCATATCCTACATGTCCCCAAATGAAACACTCAGTAACCTAGCAACTTAGGAAACCCAAGAAACAGCAGAAGCCTTGCTAAATCCGCTAAGCACACATGCACCTTATTTACCTGAAATCACCATAAACTATAATGAGTATAAAACTCAGTAAGCATACTAGTTTTTCATATATCAAATACAAATACATATATGTACACAATGCATATGTATGATATGTTGTGATCAATCAAAATCATAATCTTATCAAATCACATGTCATGTAAGCGCTTACACATTCTTTCAAAATATATAATAGGAATACCATCACTCAACTACTACTTAGTAGGACTTACATATCACATATCACATAATGAGCCAAATGTCACTCGTAGGTGACATACCATATGAGAAGAATAGTACAAGTGAGGTTTTAAATTACACATGCACCAATACACCACCACACGAATGTGATGACTCACTCTTCCTTTAGGTACCAATAGGATCCTCCCTACATACGGAACACATAACATATACCAATCCTGAAGGAAAGGCCACACATAAAGGCTCCACAAATCACATAAAATGCATGCTAAGTCAACAGTGAGTTCAAGCATCCTCAAAACACAAAATGTTTCTCATGGACATATTACACTTCAAAAACTCTCTTTGTTAAACACATTTTATTTTGAAAGCTCACTTTCAAAAACACATATATGTCATGTATGTCCATGCTTACATTCATAAACACATATCTTCACATTTCATATCAAAATATACTTTGACATAACATAAACATATTTCTAACCACATTTACAAAATCAATCATAACACTTACTATGTTTATTGTGATTTCAGTAAAAAGTTTAGTATACTTACCTCTTAGTACTTATAGCTACAAGGATTAAATCTCCTTAACCTATCAATGGAGATTAATCCTTTCATAAGCCTCACAATTCACACAAAATACTTTAAATAGCTTATAAAAGTATACACAATGCATTTATCACATCAAATTGGTCTAAATACTTGATTTCTCAAAATTTGTCATTCTGACCACTCACATTTAACAAAATTTTCTAATACATCAAATGATGTCCAATTACTCTAAAATCAGAATATATCATTCTCAACTCATATATCCTTCTTATATATGAATATTATATCAAAATTTCTACACAATCCATTCCATACACACCATCAAATCCAAACTACTAACCTGACAGGATCAAGATACTTATTGAATAGTATTCAATCTCCTAATTTTATAAAATCATATACTAACTCAAAAATTATAAAAATTTCACAAAAATACTCTTGACACATATCTCAATCCATGATAAATATTTCACTTCAAAATAACTGCCAAAAGTATTTTAAAATTATTGTATTCTATAGCTTTAAAAATCTGTTAATCAAATACTGCAATGATCTAAATTCTCAATTCCAAGTATATCATATTAGACATATAAAATTATCATATTCCACAAATTCATAATTTTTGAAAATCATTCAGCAGGACAAAAATTGTTTTCCACTGTATCATACTGTTCACACAGAAAATTTCCAGAATTTCATGGTCATTTTGGTAAATTCATAAAATATTCAATTTCTGGAATTTTGAATCGATTCAAAGTCTTAGATGATCCTAAACATGTCTAATTTCATGTACTTAAAATTTAAAACCAAAATTGAATCACAACAATTTATAAAATTACTGGATCAATAGACTATCAAGTAGAAATTCCACAATTCATTATGATTTATCAAGCTATCTCATAGATCATCATCAATTCTCACAAGATATTACGAAATACACATCAAATCCTCAATTATACATATTTCCAGAAATCAAAACTTAAAGGAATTAACTTAATTAATACCAATAAATTGAGAAATAGGTGTGATATACCTCTTAAAATCTAAATTTCCAATTTCTTCTTTTTTTTCTTCTCTTTCTCTCCTCTCTATTTCTCTCTTCTCTCTCTCTAAAGGGATAGCTCGACCCAAAAAATGAGCAAATTAAGGTTTTAAAAGTGTATTTTTATACTAAGAGGTAATTTTTTTATATTTACGAATTTACCCCTAAAACTTTTAAAGTATTACAATTTGGTCCCTAAAATAAATCTAAAGTCTTACAAATAAACTCAATACTAATAGTATGTTCTTAACTTATAAAAACACTACTAATAATAATATAAAAATCAAGGATCACCCACATATAAATAAAATATATATATATTTATATATATATATATATAAATACATATTCTTACCGGTTGTAGATACTGGTTATTACAAATACTGTACGCAATATCTAAACGTATACATACTTGAACATATATAAGACTGCTTACTGCTGACACAAAAGGAAATTTTTGCATCTTTTTTATGCTCAATCTCATTCTTAGAGCATTGATTGAGATTAAGATTGAATTTATCACCCTTAACAATAGTGTTGGAATTTTTGCTTACATGTCATGCCTTTATGTATGAATGTTTATTTAATATTTATACTAGTATTATCATTTCATTAAATCACTAATTATATTTTATATATGGTAAGATGCTTGTAACGTTTCAAACATTGTACGATCTGAAAGAGTTTAGATCTGGTCTAAATGAGTTTAGATCAATGCTAAGAATTAGCAATGCTGAGAGTTATAAATACTAAGAGTTGGCACTGATAAGAGTTATCAGGTTATAAAAGTCAGCGATATCTAAAGAGTTAGAGCTTTATCTAAAATGGAACAAAGACCTAAGAATATATTAGTAATGACGTAGTTGTAAAGAGTTGCAAATAGTGTTAGGAAATGTCATTATGCAAATATGTTCTCAAATATTATGTTCCTGATCTATCTTCACTGATGCTGGTTTGTTAATGAATACCTTAACAAATATATAGATTGGTGTATGTCTATATCTGGATGGTCCAAATGGTTAGTTTTAGCAAACCATGAGTTTAGTGGAAGCTTGTATAGAGATACAGGTATTTAGTAAAGACTAAATATTGTACAGACTCACAAAGATCTCCAATAGACATCCCATAAAGCCGTCAATAGAGGGTCTTTCAAGTTAAGTAGTATTCGTGGTCCTTTGGCCTGAGTGCCACAGTGGGCTTGTGAGTGATCCACCATACTTTGGTTCCACACATGTTAGAAACCTTTCATGGTCTAATCGCTGAGTATGGTCCAATGCTCATGGAGTCCAGTGTGCATAGATATGGGATCTATCAGCTCATTTGAGTGAGTATTATATCCTAATGCTCTAAAGATTGTATCATAGAAATTCTTATGGCCATAAGCAGTAATTCTTGGGAAAAGAGTTTAACCCTAGGGATAAATAATATTACAAAAGTATTTGAGAATATTATTTATTGAAATACAATTCTAGAAATAAGCTTTCGATCGGACATATGGAGATTTAACGGTGTTGATCTATATCTCTGCTTTACCCGAATATAAATGATGGAGGGATTATATGAATGTGGTATAACCTCAACTTGTATGGTCTAACGCGCCGCTTTGTAATATCCGTAACGTGTGTGTGGGGCATCGTTCACGGACGTATGAAGGAGTTCTATATAACAATTCGGGCGTGGACCTAGAGAGTCTCACAATATGAAGTGTACTCATTGTACACTGAGGCAGCATAATGGATTGAACAATTCCATCTTAGAAATTCCAGTAGACCGAAAATATGTTTCGGGGTTCCTCAGGTTATGCACTTGTTTAGACTTAAATGTTAAGTATATCATTTAATTAATTAACAAGAGTTATTAACTAAATGGATGTTAACAAGTGGCACAATTTTATTCCATGAATTGTTTTACCATGAATTCACCAATTAACCATGTTAGTAAAATCAAATAAGGTAAATATTAATTATTCAAATAGTTTTTGAATAATTAAATAAATAAAATATAATTTTATTTATTTATTATTTTATTCCTAAATGAAAGACGTACCTAATTTGATAAACATAAATTAAATTAAGTAGAGTACCATTTTGTGATTAATGGTTAATTTTATTAGACCATTAAAATGGCCACAAAAAATTATTTTGGTAGTTGGCCACTTAATCTAATTTTGGTGGAGCACTTGTGAAGTATTGATAACACTAAAAATGGTTGAGTTTTATTTGTGTTAACAAGTGTGTGAATCAATTTTCGTGCATGGGAAGAGAGGAAAAATAAGAGTTGGTTTTGAGAGAGTTTTTCATTGAACAAAGACATGTGAGAAAAATCAAAGGAAAAAGAAAAAGAAATCATTCTTATTTTTCTTTCAAGTAATACAAACCTTATTGCTAGAGATTATACTGTCGCTATTCTAGCTTCACAATCTCACTGGATTGTTATGAACTAGAATTGAACAAAAGTGCATTTCAAGGTGAGCTCAAAGTTGAAGTAAAGAAATTCGGATTTGAAATCTTCATCGGAGGTCTTCAAAGGCATGTTTTCTGTATTCTTAAGTTGTTAAAAATTAAAGTACATGTATATATGTTGATTACATGATAAATTCCGCTGTCAAAATTCGTGTATGTGAGACATGTGTTTAGTTTTTTCAATATGTACACAATCACATGTATACACCCTAAAATACGTCAATAAATAGTCATATCTCCTAGAGCGTAACTCTTCGTGCCAACTTGCTAAGCACCTTATCAATATAGTTTTTTGTGATAACCCAAGAATACTTTGAGTGCAATCTCGATTTATATGTATTCCTAATATAAAAGATGTGTTCTTAAGATCTTTTATCTCAAAGTTCCTTAATAAAATTCTCTTGGTTACGTGAAATAAACCTATATCACTACTTGTTAGTAAAATATCATCGATATACAAAACCAAGAAGATAAACTTAGTTTTTTGTGATAACTCAAGAATACCATGAGTGTAATCTCGATTTATATGTATTCCTAATATAAAAGATGTGTTATTAAAGTCTTTTATCTCAAAATTCCTTAATAGAATTCTCTTGGTTATGTGCAATAAACTTATATCACTGCTTGTTAGTAAAATATCATCGATATACAAAACCAAGAAGATAAACTTACTCTTCACTGAACTTGTTATATATACATTCATCGACCGTATTTTTATCAAAGCCATATGAGGTAATCATTTAATAAAATTTGTGATACCACTGACAAGATGCTTGAATGAGATTGTATGTGGACTTTATTAATTTACAGACCATATTCTTTGGATCTTCAGATACAAAGTTTTATGGTTGCACTATATATATCATTTTCTCAATATCACCATTGAGAAAGAAAATATTTACTTCCATTTGATGTAGCTTTAAATCAAAATGAACTATAAGTGTCATGATGATTCTAAAAAAGTTTTTCATTGATATTAAAGAGAAAGTCTCTTTGTAATTAATGCCTTCTTTCTGAGTGAAACCCTTAGAAATAAGACACGTTTTACATCTCTTGATATTGACTTTTAAATCCCACTTGATCTTAAATATCTATTTATAATCAACAAGTTTTTTATCTTTAGGTAATTCGACAAGATCCCAAACATCGTTGTCTTTCATAAATTTCATCTCATCCTCTACGGCCTCAATCCACTTATAAGAATTAGAACTTTATGGGCTTAATTGAAACTGATTGGATCATTTGTCAGTCATACATCAAACTCATGTTCTTAGAGACAAATGACATAATCATAAAAAATTACACTTCTTATTTCTTTAGTGGATCTTCTCAATAATACTTATTCTTGAGGTTGTTGAGATTACTCTTCGTGAATAAAAGTAAATTCTTTATTTTAGATTTAGGGCTCCTATATATTTTTTTATAGTTTTGGATTTGCTTCTTGAATAATGTCAGAAAAAGGAGGTTAATCATTTTCAATAGCAGCTTTCAATAAGAATACGGGAGTTTTTAATGTCAAACATCCCTATTAGTACCCAAAGGCCTGAATTTTTAATCTTGCTCATTATTTGCTCGCCTTCTTGGCCTTAGATGGGCTCAGGATTTGTGGCATTTATAAGAGAGGATAGTTTTTCTTACCTTTCTTCCTCTAGGCGGGCTCAGGGTTTACAGTATTTTGTAAATATTATTTTATGTAGTCGAAGACTTTCTTACCTTAGGTAGGCTAAGATATTTTTTTTGGGTGAAGATTCCTTCCTTGTCCTAGGCAAGCTTAGATGCTTATTGAAATTATTTTTGCTTTATGGGGGTTTAGGTCTTCATAAATTCAATCCTTACCTTGGGCAGGCTCAGGTGTTTATTGGAATTATCTCTAATCTAAGCAAGCTTGGGTCTTTATAAATGTGATCCCTACCCTAGAAGGTAACCGATGCTTATTGAAATTATCCTTATCCTAGGCGGTCTCAGGTCTTTATATATGCGATCCATGTTCTGACTACGCTTAGGTGCTTATATCACTTTGCTCTTCGGGTTGGGTAGAGACCCAAAGTATATGATCAAAATAGAAAGAAAAAAAAGATAATAGTAAAAAAAAATGGCTTACGTGTTCGGCCTGAAACTTACATGCTTAACCTTAGTAAGGGCTTATGTGGTCATCCTCGAGGATGACTTATTTTAGATCAATCATAAGCCCCATTGAAGAGAATTATAACCCTCAAATGTATTAAATAAGAAAAAACAGAATGCTATAAGCTACCAAAAAAAAAAAATCTAAGCACCATAAGCATAGGAGAATAAAAACTTAGGTTTCCTCGTTGTCATTAACCTAAAGGTTCTCATACTATACTGGTCCTTATCAGGGTTTTGTCATTGTCGTTCACTTAAAAGTTCTCAGACTATACTAGTTGTTATTGGAGTTTTCTTATTGTTGTTCACCTAAAGGTTCATTATCGTTCACATGAAGGTTCCCAAACTGTACTTGTCATTGTCGAAGTTTTCTCATTGTCTTTCACCTGAAGGTTCCTATATAGTATTGGTCGTTATTATGGTTTTCTAGTTGTCGTTCACCCGAAGGTTCCCAGACTGTACTAGTTATTATTGGAGTTTCCTTATTATCTTTCACTCAAAGGTTCCATATTGTACTGATCATTATTGAGATTTTTTTATTGTCGTTCACCCGAAGGTTCCCAAGTTGTACTGGTCATTATCAAGGCTTTCTCATTGTTGTTCACCTGAAGGTTCTTAAACTATATTGACTGTTATCATGTTTTATTATTGTTGTTCACCTAAAGGTAACCAGGATATATTTTGTCGTTATCGAGTTTTTCTCATTATCATTATCCCAAAGGTTCTCAGGATGTACTGGTCAATTTATAATTTTTTTATTATCATTCACTCAAAGATTCTTATACGATAATGGTTATTATCGAGGTTTTCTTTTTGCTATGGCATAAGGTGGTTGAATTTGGCTACTCCATAAGCAAAAGTCAAGCACTATATGCTAAAAAAATAATAATAATAACTTTAAGCATAAATCAAGCACAAAAAAATAATAAGCCAAACATCATAGGTATAAGCTAAGAATAAATTATGAGCATTGGTAAAAAGAAAAAGTCTTAGCACTATAGTCTAAATGAAGATAATGATAAGTCGATCAACATGAGCATACAGTGACCTCGATCTTTAAGTGAGAACTTATATGGCTTGGGATGAAGACTTAAGTGGCCACAATAAGTGAGGACTTATGTGGCCACAATAAGTGAGGACTTATGTGGCCTCAGATAAGGGCTTAAGTGGTCGACCTTGGGGAAGGCTTAGGTGTTCAAGTTTGATAAGAGCCTATGTTCGAGCTTGGGGAGAGCATATGTTATCATGCTCAGGGAGAGCCTAAATGATCAGGCTTAATGAGAACTTAAGTGGTCGGACTCAAAGATAGTTTAAGTGCTGGAAGTCCTTAGTGAGAGCTTAAGTAATCGGGCACGAGGAAAGCCTAAGTGATCAGACTCAGTGATAGACTAATTGATTGGGCATGGTGAGAGACTAAGTGATTGGGCTTTGGGAGAGCCTAGGTGCTCGGGTTCATGGGGAGCTTAGGTGATCAGGCTCGAGGAAGAGCCTAAATAACCAAGCTCAGTGAGAGATTAAATGATCAGGCTTGATAATAACTTAAGTTGTCAGTCTCGAGGCGGACTTATGTAGTTAAACTCAAGGTGGATTTATGTGCTCGGCCTCAAGGAAGACTTAGATGCTCAGCTCGAGTCCTCAATCCTCAACCTCGGTCCTCGATTCCGTAAAAGGTCAAATGAATTATATATACCATAAGGCCCTTTCTATAAAATTTTTAAAATAATTTTGATTAGAACTAAATTTTCAGAAACTAGGAAGAGCTTAGTAAGAAAATTCAAATAATGGATCAATTTGTAAAGTTCTAAAACTTTTCTTGTTAAGGGTGCATTTTCAACCTATTGAAATTGTGCTGGTCAAAATAGAATGTTTAGAAATTAGAAAGGTCTGAGTAATAAAAGTAGAGTAATGCCCTAATCCTAACTCCTCTTTCTTATGCTGCACGACCTTCCTCTTCTCCCAACTTTTTCGGCCACCATTAGTCATCATAAAAAGACTACCGATTAGCATAAATGTAGTAATGGACTAATGATGGCACACTATAAATAGTGACAGCTCTCAACCGACGTTGTTTGATGGCCGAGATGATGGGCATGAAGGAGGTGGTGGCTGGACTCTTGAAGGGTTCGATCAAAGATTTTACACTAATGATAAGTGGCGGTGTTACTTGGGTTACAATCCCTAAAAATTGATAAAAAAAATGGCAACTTTAAAGGTGTTGAATGGTGATTGGCAGGACGTCATTGAGCGGTAACAATGACGACCTTACGGTGATTGGGATCTGAGCTTGTCTTCGTTTATATTTTTTATTTGCACTTTGTTGTCAGAACTAATCTGTTATCTTCATGGTCCATCGCACTTTTCCTAATTTTGTCATTAGTGGCCAAGCGTCGAACCTTGGCAACATTAGCTTCTCTCTTTTTTTTTTTTTAATAGCAAAAAATCATTTTGCTACAAAGTAAATTTAAGAAAAAATTAAGTACAAAGTAAATTTAAGAAAAAATTAAGGGAATTAACATCAAATCTTTAGTTGAAATAATTTCACAAAGGAATTTGTTATCAAATATATCAAAAATTAAATGTTAGCACAAAAATTAACTTTAATCAAAAACTTATCTTTGGATCGTTAATCTCCATAGTTAGTTTTCATGACTTTTTGTTGCATTTCAAATATATAGAGTCAAACTATTGATCCAAAAATTTGGACAATTTCAAGTTAGTAAGTTAAATTTATTTTTTATTAGAAATTATTTTGGTTGAGACTAATAAAGTAAAGATAAAGAGACACAAGGACACTAATTATATAATGGTTCAATCCAATTCGAGTTTACGTTTATTTCACTAAATTTGATGAGCTACTTATATATACTATTAAATAATCATTTTACATAGCAATACAAAGCATCATGATTGTTATAGAGAAAAAATAATAAAAGGAAAAGAGAAGAGTAAAAAAAAATCACACATAATTATAATAAAGAGAAATTAGTTGTTGATTCTCTTCTTCTTTGTTGAGTCTCTTTTATAATTGTTATAAGATTTAGTAATAAAATTCTTTTAAAAAGGTGTTTAATCTCTTTATTTAAGAGTATTAATTTTTTTATTAATTTATGATTTAAGAAATAATAATTTTTGTATTAAATTTATAATTTTAGGATAATAATCCTAACATTAATTATATTTCTAATAACGGATGAATTTTTTAAAAAAAATTATAGTTGACCTGGAAATGCAAAAGAAAATAGCTCATGACCGTTATCTTGCACTAAAACGGTGTATGCCTAATTCCTTAAAATTCCTATTTCGTACAAGGTACTTAAATTAAAATGATCAAATAATTTGGCCTTAAAATTGTTTTATAAACCCAGTGAAAAGCGACGTGTCGTACAAGGACACAACTCCGCTCCGCGTCAACAAATAAAACAAGTACGTGCATGATTGTAATAACAACTATTTAAAAAAGAAATAAAATATGAAGCACGCTACTAAAGTAATGACCAATGAGAGACGAGTTTAAGTAAAATAATTAAATAATTTTGATATGAAATGATTTAGTGTTGGCATGGCATGTGAGGTTTTGATTGGTCAAAAGAAAGTCATAATCATGGTAAATATAGACGGACGACAAATCTATGTTCATGATTATGGAAAAGTTTGGTTTTTTCTACTTTAGAATTAATTGGTTGGATTTCAGTTTGTTAGTTCAGTTTAAATTAAAAAAATTACATTGATTTTTTTAAAAAAGATTAAAAATTAAACCAAATCAATTCCGTTTAATTTTTAAAAAATAAAAATAATTAATTAAAATTAATAAATTTTAATTTCAATTCAATTCAAACCCAAACTGAATCGAAATCAATTTTGCTCAACCATAAAATTAGAAGATAACAATTAACAAGGGTTAAATTTTAATAATGATATACTTATGATAGTCTTTCAATATTTTTTATCTTAAATATTGTGTTAAATATTTTTTTAAACAGTAAAAAAGTATAATATTATTTTACTATTTAATAATTAATTAATACATCATTTATGATTAAAAAAAATAAGGGATACCATCTCATAAATGTAGCATTATTCCCTTAAACAATCTTTAGTTACCAATTAGTTAACTGTTGTTTTGAGTTTAGTGAGACTAATATTTCAAGTCAACAATCCCTAATTCATTAACATTTCAAACAATAGGGAAATTCTTTCATATGGGGTTTATGTCTAAAAAAGAGAAACATTATACATATAAAATTCTTTATATAAATTCATGTAGTAAAATATAATTACATTAATTAAATAGAAAGTTTATTACATAAATAAGATAAAAATATGCGATAATATAATATTACTTGTTTAATTATATTAAGTTGCGTCAATTTATATTGATAATTTATGTGGGTGGTATTATTTATTTTTTTTAAAATAAGCTTAACTATAACATATATTTAAAAAATTAACAAATAATCATTTTTTAAATTTTATTTTGAAGCTATTCGTCCTTCACAAGCAACATAAACATGATGGTTGTATTCTGCTAATCAAACTAAGGATTTTGTTTTCTAACTATTTTAAAGTTATCATGAGTTATGAGAATAAGAATTGTTTTTTTCTTAAAAACAATATTCAAGAAAAAAATATTTAAAGAATCGGTTTATTTCTATCTATGTTGGATCTTCGAAGAAATAAATTGAAATTAAGTATTTATTAAAAAAAAGGATTAAGTTGATATATATTAATTAAATTAGACACTAAATGATATTTTTTCTAAAATAATTAAGCAACTTTATTTTGAAATAATGACCACCAGCAACTTAAAATTTTGGTTTTCATACATAGGAATGATGATGAGACTACTAATCCAATTACGTAGAAAAAGCAAAGTCATGGCTATTATAATTGATAACAAACATGAAAACGAATTAAGGAATTTGATTTGTCTACCATTTAATCAAAACCCCACCGCCCATATTTACGCTCGCCTCTCAAACCACCTTTTTTTTAAAAAAAAAAAAAATTCTAATTATAGCAAAAGAAAATTCTCACACGCAACCAATGAATAATATGTTTTTTTTTTCTTTCTAAACAACTAATTAGAGAAAAAGAAAAGGCATTTGATCAGATCAGTTGACCTTATTCAATAAATATTGGTCAAATAAAAATTAGTTTTGAATTTGACCAATAATTGAAATAACCATAATTATAAAAGTGTTTTTTTTAAATAAAGCGAGTTTAAAATATATAATATAATTTTTAATAATTGGTGTTAGTATTTTAATTATTGAAGTGTTAAATCTCTCTAATTTTTTTTTTATAATCACAATTTTTTTTTTATTTCTTTATCTCTCTCTAGGCGAACTTAAATGGTAAGACGGTATAAAAATTTAATAATTACCGGACCACTTCTTTAAGGGCATTGAAGTCTCTAGTTATTTGGGAGGATTGGTCATTTATTTTTTATATTTTAATTATAGAGTGTGAACCTCAATAAATTACTTGATTTCAAATTTTTTTAATTATTTAAAAGGGTTAATTATTTATTTTAATTTAATTATTAATTGATTGTGATTTGAACCCAAGTCTCTCAAATTATCGAGAAGATTAAATATTTATTTACTTTAATTGTAAAGTGTAATATTAAATTTTAAGATATATAACATTTAAATATTTAAAAAATATAATAAAAACTTGTGGCAATCAAATAAACAACAAAATCAATTTGTATCATTAGAGTTCTTACAAAAAATAATATATGTCATTATCTTTTATTAATTAATCATCATAAAGCCGAATCTTATCTAAAGATATTTTTCTTACTTTCATTTCATTGGAAACGTCTTTTTGATTTGAAAAAAAAAATGAGAGAAATGAAAAAGTCAAAGGTCGTCGCCGTCGGTCAGCAATTTTTATTTATTTTATTATGAATAAAGCTTAACAAAAGAAACCAAGAAAGTAATGCAATCCAACGGTAGAGAGAAGAATTTATCAAACATCAAATATCAAATCGTGGGGGCCCCACTAATTGCACCGACCTTCCATGTTTCGCATGTGTTAAAAACAAATTCCTAACGTACGAAACTTAAAACCGAGCGTGTGAAAGCGTTCCATAAGCGGCCAGCGATGCCGCGGATCGGTCATTCTTCATTCTTTCCGCTCGATATTTTCAGGAGATATCGCGATAAGACAAAGTGGAACGAGTATCGGCTCACTCGCTCACCCGGCACATGTTAGAGAATAGAGGGCTTAATTAAATGTGATTTCTCTAATTTAATAAAGAGAAAATTATGATTCCTAAATAAACCAGAAACAGTCAAAAAATTGTTTATTCCAAAACTTTTTAAATAATGAAAATTTAAAAATTTTGTTAACATTTTTTTACCCATATCATAAAAAGAAAACATTTTTCATGGTAATATCTATTAAAATATTAAATTCCACCAATCTTTTTTTTTATATAAATAAGTATACAGTTGCATTCCTTCAATGGCACTGTTTATACAATCATTAGTTTAAGTTAGAGACTAAAATTCTGAAAAAAGATTAGGGCACTTTTTATTTTTTTTAATTAAAATAAAGAGTTCAAGTTATAAAAAAAAATTAGAGAGTCTTTTATTTTCTCTAATTAAGATTAAGAGTTCAAGTTTTAAAAGAAGATTGAAGAATTTTTTATTTTTTATAATTATTAAATAATTGATAATTATAGTATAATTATTTTAATTTATTATAATATAATTTATTAACAATTGTAATATAATTATTCACCGTTGTAAATTTTTAAGATTTACATTTGTAATATGAATTCCACCAATCTTACACTTCATTTGAGTTAGAGTTTTGTAAAATTTTTTGAGGTAATATATATAATTTCTAATTTTTAATAATTTTCCTAGAAAAATCCAGAAAATTTCCTAAGTTCAAAAATTTTATTTCTTCAATTGACAGCTTTTTATTGATAATGGAGAGAGTTGTAAGAAAAAAATTAAAATAATAAAAAAGAGTAAACAGAACAATAACAGCAGTTGTGTAGTGGTAAGAAAACAGAAGGAAATACCGAAATAGTACAGAAATATACAGAGAGAGAGAGAGATTTAATTTAATTTAATTAATATTTATGTGAGCTGAGCTGAGCTGAGCACAGCTGGAAGTCAGTGAGAGACAGCTGGCATTTGTACGGCGGCGGATATGCATCTACCGTCGCCGTTTCACCTCTTCGCTTTTTTTCTTCAATTAGTTGGCTGGTTGTATCTGAATTTGGAACAAAAAGCCCTGTTGTTTCTTTTTTATAATATTAGACAAATAAAAGAATCAAAACCCAAGGCTCGCATCTTTTTAATTCTTCTTCCCTCTTTCTTTTTTATTCCCATTTTGCCCTTTTAGTTTTCGCGAAACCCAAATGGGTCCTTACCCTTTTTTTTCATTAAAGAAAAACCTTTTTGGGGGTGAGATTTCTGGGGGGAATTTTTATTCTGTTTTTACGATATTACCCTTGGCTTTGATATGAATTACAAATGAAGAAAATAGAAATAGATGATATGGTAATCAAATATAAATTACACACCCAATTTGTATATTTAGTTTTACTTATCTGTTTTTATTTAATTTTGCTTTAATTATTATGTAAATATAAACTACATTTCTTTTTAAAAATTTTAGTGTGAAAGAGATTTGAATCACTTATTATATCATTTCAATAAATGTTATTATTTGAATTAATTAGCATTCATTGGTGTTATTTACTAGGTAATTACATTATATTAAAATCCCACATTTGTATATGCATATAAATAGTGTAATAATGTCTCTTAAAATAAAATGAGATAGCTTCCATTTCATATCCCACTGACTTTGTTTGATGAGATGAAATATCATAAATTAAACCATATCTTTGATTAGAATTAAGAGTCTTATCTAACGTGGTCATTTTCATACCAAAACATCATTGTGTCACTTAAAATTTATATACATAAATGTTGCTTTAAACTTTCCACCTTACATAATTGAGTAAAAAAGTTAAAAAAAAAATAATAAATTAGACTAAATAACACAATTGAAAAAATTTGTGAAAGTGACAAAATGCACAAATTTAGTTAAGTATTTATAAGCAAATGATGTAATAATATAAGAAAAAAAGATATTCAAACCTCTAATACTTTAGAAAAAAAATATATAAATTTCAAAATTTTAAAAATCTTATTAACACTTTATTAGGTAACGGTTTTTGTATATTTTAATAATAAAAAAAGTTTGCATGTCTTTTTTATTTTTTAATTAAAATAAATAAAAATTATTATTTAACAAAAGTGTTAGATAGAATTTGTAAAATTTACATATCCATATTTTTAAAACATTTAGGATCTAAATGTCTTTTTCCTTAATAATAATATATATTCGATGCCAACAAGTAACTTATTTTTTTTTCATTTTTTCATTTTTTTTTAATGTTCGAGAGAATTGTGTTTTTTTGTAATAAAGTTTTCTTTTAAATAAGAATAATAAAAATAAAAAGTAAAGATAATTTTTTGTAATTATTTTGTTATACAATTTTTTTAATATTATTTATTTTATTACATTCTTATTCCTTACACTAGAAGATATGACTTAATGATTATAAATGAGCTTCACTCTTACCTCTTTTACAAACTTTTAGCAACATCTTCAATTCATTCTCTTCGATATTATTTTACCTTGCATGCTATCAATCTTTTGTACATCTAAGTAATTATTTTTTTTCTTTATCTTGTATTTATACAACTTTCAAAGTATAAAAAAATTATAATTAATTTAATTTACTTTATTATTGTTACTATTTTTTTATTAATATAGTGATGAGTTATTATTATGTTATTAATAAAGTTAGTTTATCTTATAGACCCTTATTTCTTACATTAAGATATGACTTAATGATTATAAATAAGCATCACTCTTGCTTATTTTAAAAACTTTTAATAACATTTTTTAGTGTTTTTTTGTTTGAGGATATTTGGTCATGTTCATTTGCTACCATTTTTTTTTTATACATCTTAAATATTTACTTTTTCCCTCTATTATTGTATTTTTACAATTTTATAAAAGTAAAATTTTTTTATCTTGATTTCATTTACTTTATTATTGTTGTACTTTTCTTTAGAATAATGGGTTATTATTATGTCATTAAATTAATTTTTTCTTAATTTTAAAACAATAACATGGCTTGTTTATAAATAATTTTAGGATATTAATCCCCTATATAAATCAAGTTACGTATGATTTCAAGTCATAATCACAGAAATACTACAAACTTTCAAACTTGCAACTCCAGTTATAATTTAATTAAAAGCTTCAAAGGGTCTTAATCTTTGGTCAAACAATCAACTACAACTTTCACATAATTTTAAGGTAATCGACTTTTGTCTCCAGGGCAAGACCGTAATATCTGGCAACTCCAGTGTCAAATGCCAATACCAAAACTCGCCGAAGTCAAAATCCCTGGTGGCATCGAATAAAAAATCTCTCAAAATGCAAACGGTTAAAAAAAAAAGAAATAAAATCCAAAAGATTCTCTTAACAAATCTGCCATTAAGAAGCTTTCCCAAGGGCAAATCTGACATTTCGTCTTCCTATAAGTACCCCTATCGTTCGCTTTCCATCACTGCAACTTGCTTCTCTCTAAATTTTTTTGACAAGTATACTCTTTCTTTTGAGCATTTCATCGAACAGTTTATTCACAATCAAATTTCTCAAGCGATTCACTGAAATATCAACTTAAAATCCTGGAAAGTTTGTATTTTTGTCAAAGATTTTTTTCTGGGTTTGCTCTTTTTAGTTCGTAGTTCATGGGACTGATAAAACAGGCGTTCATGGCGAAACTATGTCGTTTTCGTTGGCATAATTGATCAGTTTAGAGATATAGCACCTGATAACAACCTACTATTATTATATGGGTATTTGATTAACAAGGATATGGCCAGAGGAGTGGTGGTGGGGGTGGCAGTGGGGGTGGCCGTGGCGGCGTGTGTGGCGGCGGGAGTAGTGGTGGGGAAGAGAGTGAAGAGCCGGCGGAAGTGGCGGAGAGTGATGGGAGTTCTGAGAGAGTTAGAGGAAGGATGTGAGACTCCAGTGGGAAAATTAAAGCAGGTTGTTGATGGTATGGCTGTTGAGATGCATGCTGGCTTGGCTTCTGAAGGAGGGTCTAAGCTCAAAATGTTGCTCACTTTTGTTGATAAACTTCCTACTGGGTATATTCACTTGGGCTCTTTTCTTTTGATTATAGTTTGTGGTTTTGGTTTGGGTTTAGTAGGAATTTAGAAAAAAAGAAAAAGTTGGTTCAACGTGTTCTTTCATTTTATAATCTTATGTTCTCATGTCAAAATTTGATTTTTTGATCAGAGTTTTGTGAAATTCATTCCTTTTTTTTTTCTTTCAAACTAAATTTATAGTATCATTTTTCAGTGGGTATTTGTTTCTGTGCTATCATGCCCCTTAATATAAAGGTTTTGTAAGTGTCGTTGATGTTCCATTGATGTTCTTGGATGTTTGATTTTTTTATTCTCTTGTTTTTCTTGCTTTGTTTCTTTTCTGCGGGTTGTTTCTCTATATCTGTTATATTAATGGGTTGTTGCCATCTTGGTTTTGTCTTGGTTCGGGTTTGGTTTTTGGTTGCTTGCTCTTTCTGTCTTTCTATTTAGTGGGTTGTTGATTACTATTTTTTTCTTTTTGGTGGGTTCATTCTTTTAGATGATGCCATTCAGGGTTTCTGGAATTGGCATTACTCATTAGTATAAAGGTTTTCACTTTTGAATTACTATATTTATATGATGTTATCTGTTCGTTTGACATTCCACATTGTGATGTATAATTTTTTTCCCCTGCTGAAGTGGGGAATATTTTGTTCTAGAACTTTACACATAAGGTGAATAGGATTTTATACACTCCTTTTTTCTATACGCTTCTATTGTGGCAGACCTCTTCAGATGATACTGTGTTTAGCTTCACAAAGTGGAATCTGTCTGCTCTTTCTAGTCCTCTTTCCCATGGGGATGTTTTTCTTTTTCTCAAAGAAACATTGAATCAAATTTGATTTGTCTTACTTTTTTTCTTTTAACAATTTATTTCTTTATTTTAATTTAAACTTAGTAAAATCTGATCAGGTTAAACTCAGTGCCAACTACTCTTTAATTCTCAAATTCTTCACCGGTAGCTATAATTGATTCAAATATATAGAGTTCAGATACCTTCATATTTGCATTAATTATGGGAGTGATTGGCCGGCCGCGGTATCATACTGTTGCCAAGTTGTGCATTTCTTGTAACTGTGAATGGGCTATAATTAGCAATAACGTATACTGACTATCATATGTAGAAATTGATGGTTGACTTATCAACAGGAGCGAGAAAGGAACTTATTATGCCTTGGATCTTGGGGGTACCAATTTTAGAGTTTTAAGGGTTCAGTTGGGAGGTCAAAGGTCCTCTATCGTAGCAAAAGCTGTGGAACGGCAACCCATTCCCGAACATTTGATGAACAGCACAAGTGAGGTGACTATATTTTTGCCTTGCACTTCTTTTGGCAAGCATTTGAAACCTAATCACCCATTCTATTTTACAGAAATTAATCTGTCCAATTGTTTGCAGGATCTCTTTGATTTCATAGCTTCATCATTGCAGCAATTTGTTGAAAAAGAAGGAACTGGTTCTGAGCTTTCTTCAATAAGAAGAAGAGAACTTGGATTTACATTCTCTTTCCCTGTGAAGCAGACGTCTGTCTCGTCAGGCATACTAATTAAATGGACTAAAGGATTTGCAATCAAAGACATGGTTAGTTGTATGATGTTCTAATAATTTGAGCTCTGAAACGATTCAGAGCCACAGGAAAATTTCTCTAGGTGAACTGTTTTGTTGCTATATCATGCTGATGTTGAATGCATGTTGCTTGCTTTTTTTATTGTTGTGTGCATTCACAAGCATTTATACTCCTGTTTCAGAGGAGCAGTTTTTGAATTATCTGGGCCACAAGGCTGTTTTGAGCCTTAGTGTAGAAGCTAAACCTTGTGTTTATTAAGTTCGATTAATTTTTTACCATAACAATGCTTGTCAAAACAGAGTATGTTATTATCCTAGAATATTCAACCTGAAAGTATTCCTGTTTTATAGTCAAGTCATTGCGGAAATATATTAGCTTTGACGCGCACACGGTTCAATTCACTGCAGGTCGGGACAGAAGTCACTGAAAGATTACAACAAGCTCTGGACAAGAGAGGTTTAGATATGCGAGTTGCTGTACTAGTAAGCACTTTGTCCTTGTCTGCAATGAGCTTTGCTATTTAGCTGTTATTTTTAAGTGCACACAAGTTTCATGTGTCCTCTTACAGTTTTAGGGATCATTGAAAAACTAAAAGATATTGGATATGCAATCAGTTCTAAGTATGCTTTAGTGTCTTGAAATTGAGGCTTTTGGGACTAGCTTATTGTCAAACTTATCTCACCTGTGCTTGGTCAGTTTTTAATAAATTTATGCTTAGGTTGTTGTTTTGTCTATGCTATGCTATATGTAGTTTATGTCTGTCACTCTACAAAGGTCTGGATTAACTATTTGTTGAGTTTGAGATGGGCTGATGGTGTAGTTGTTATAATTTATTAAAGGCATGCAAAAGAGGGTAGCAACATAAATGATGGCAAAGATACCATCAAAGGATGAAAAAAAAAAAAGCAAATGTATTATGGAGGCCAGAAAAATTGCATCTTCTTGTTCTTATTACTTTAAAGGGCATGGATTATTACATACATGAAATGGTTATGGGCATGATCTAGATTATGTCTGTTGGTCATGTGCAAAGTTTAAAGTCATGGCTGTAGTAATGACCACGCAAGTTGGATTATCCATACATATTTAGTGCATTTATTTTAACCGTTAAAAATTTATGGGTATGATTCTCCATTAGTATAGTTTACCATATATCAAGTATTCTGACATTTAGGGTTGAGATTCATTAAGGTTGTTTGTCTTGAAACCTTCAAACATTAATTTGATATTTGTCAAACTTGTATCATTATGGAACAAGATTGCACAAGCACTTTCCCCATTTATGTATAAAGTATTGATCTTCTCTCATTCTCCAATTATGAATTCTTTTACCTGTTGTTGATATAATTTCTTTTGTTTGTGAAACCAAGCATAGGAATGCAATTTTAGATGTAAATGACCTATCATACTGGAAAAGGAAGTAATTTATGTTGTTACATTCAATTATAAGGTCTTGAGCAAATTACCATACATGAAATTCTTGTAGAGGTTTCAGGTTAAATTAGCTGATTTATTGACCAGCCAAGTTATTTACTGGTTAATCTTTCATTTTTCAGCTGAGATGAGATTTTCCTTAAGTTTATGAGGTTTCTGTTAACTATCAAGAAATGCTCCTGTTTCACGAAGGGAAGATTGTGCAGATAGTTGGGATTAATGTTGAGTGGAATAAATGTTATGGCTCTGATTATGCATGAGTTTGCTGTATAGTTAGCCCTTCAGATTTCTTCAGAGGTCATTATAGATTACTGTAATAGAGTATATCAGCACAATGAAGTTTTAGTAGAGAACAATGAGTCGTGGTACTAAGATACACACTGAATTCTCTATAAGTTCTCTCTTTATTTCATTTGTGAATTGCCAGTAATGTCTTTTGGCTTGTGGTTTTCTACATTTTTAACAAAATGATTCCAAAAGATAGAAATTGCTGTTGAAGGAAAAATTTCCCTTTTATGTCGTGAAAGAGTAATCAAGCATACCTTTTTTGATTTATTTATTCCGAAGCAGGTAAATGATACTGTGGGTACTTTAGCTCTTGGGCATTATCGTGATGAGGACACTGTTGCTGCAGTGATAATTGGAACTGGCACCAATGCCTGCTATTTGGAACAAACAGATGCAATTATCAAGTGTCAGGGACTTCCTTCAACCTCTGGAGACATGGTATCCTTTCTTTTGTCTCAGTCAGACTTCACCCCATGCTTCATTTGAGGGAGTGATCACTTTTTCTTTCAGATGTTATACTATGCTCAAATTGAGCCTCTCTTGCTTGATTAGGTTGTCAATATGGAATGGGGAAATTTCTGGCCATCTCATCTGCATAGAACTTCATATGATATTGATTTAGATTCTGAAAGTCCTAATCCTAATGATCAGGTAATGTTCAGTTATTTGCATTTTTTGTTGTTTGATAACGGTTGAAGGAACAGAACCAATTTTGTAGGATTTTGTTGTAGGGTTTTGAGAAAATGATATCAGGAATGTATTTGGGTGACATTGTAAGAAGAGTGATTCTCAGGATGTCACAGGAGTCTGATATCTTTGGACCTGCGTCTTCTAAGTTATCAATGCCATTTATCTTGAGGTATGCTTTTGTGATTTTTTTTGTTTTCTCTCTCTTGCTTTCATGAACAGACATTCTTGCATGGCAGAAACATGCAAAAAGTCCAAAGTATTATGAATATCCATTTTTTTTCTTTTGTTGGTGAAGGGAGGGCAGTTGAGATAGGAAATTTGGTTTGTATGTGAAGAATGTTTTTGGAAGAAATACTTTTTTTCCTTTAAACATGTCAATAATGTGCGTCTTCCTTCTTTTTTTTTTTGGTTGTTAACAATTTAATAATTACAACTATGGATTCTGGTAGTGATGTTTGTGTCAAATTTTTTTTTTAATCTTCTGTTAGCATTCCCTCTCTAGAATCTATCCATATTGTTTGAGATATTTACTTATTTGGGTAACATGTGGAGACAAACAGTTTAGCTGATAGGAAACTGCAAATTGTTTTCTATTATTGTTCACTTAAATTATTGCTATATTGCTCTCAAGTTAGTTGGAAGGTCCATGACGGTAAAGAAATTTTTGGGAAGTTAAGAGATTAGATTTGAAGTTAGAAAGATATGGTAGAAGCTAATGGTTTCTAATGTTTTTGTGTGCAAAATTTGTGAATGCTGTTTATGTTTTTTAAAGGATTGTTTCTAGTGGTAGGTTCAGTTTGTTGCATTTGGCTTGGTATCATGATGCAAATGAACCTGAGTACATTTGTGCAGTTGTTTTATCAGGAAAAAAGGAGTAAATTTGTCATTAGTTGAAATTATCCAAAATTGTAGGTAAATAGAATGTGTGATATGGTGGTTGAAAAAGAAACAATATATTTCTAAAAACTATCAGCTTGCTCTATGTAAGTGTATTGAATATTACAGAACTCTCAACTATTGGATAAGGTATCACTTTGTTTTGTTCATTTTAGGGATAAGGTATCACCTTGTTTTGTTCATTTTAGCACGCCTTTGATGGCCGCAATGCATGAAGATGACACCCCAGAGTTGACAAAAGTAGCAAGAATCTTGAAAGACAACTTGGAGGTAGAAGAGTCACTTTGTCTCTTTCGTTTGGTTTCTGTCTGTCAAAATTTTTTTTGTGAATGAGGGCACTCAGTTGATGCAATCCTTGTTTGCTTGCTTTAACTTGCCTTTTCCAGATTTTAGATGCACCTTTGAAGGTCAGAAAGCTTATTGTAAAGGTATGTGATGTGGTCACCCGCAGAGCTGCTAGATTAGCTGCAGCTGGTATCGTGGGGATCTTGAAGAAGATTAGGCGGGACGGGAGTGGTGGTAGAAGTAGAAGTGATACTAGGATGAGAAGAACAGTTGTCGCAATTGAAGGGAGTTTGTATACAAGCTATACACTGTTCAGAGAGTACTTGCATGAAGCCTTGAATGAAATTTTGGGAGAAGATATTGCTCAACATGTCATTCTTGAGGTCACAGAAGATGGATCAGGTATTGGAGCAGCCCTTCTAGCTGCCTCACATTCATCCTATAGTGTGGATAACGTATAGCTGCTATAAATGTATATATGATTATTTATATATGCATATAGCTCATGTAAATGTAGAATTTGTTTTCTATATTTCAAATCTTTCATATATATGAAAAAAAGGTCTGTCCCTTAGTTTCATCTCTCTCAGGTTTCCCCCTATTGTATCCTTATGTTTTTTACATATCTCTTTCCCAAGTTCATTGTATAGTGAAGCTGGAAATGTGAAAATTATTGTTCTTTGCTTACCAGAAAATGAGAATATTCTTTACAATATCTTGAGTTGGGAGAGTCCTTGAATGTTGAATTTGAAGGCAATATAGCTTGGGGGTGGGGGTTGGTGGGTTTACATGTTCATCTAATAAAATCATGTCGCGTATTATTTTTGTTACAGTTGTAGTGCAGTAAATAGAAGGTTATATGGGACCATTAATTTTGTGCTTATCCAAGCTTTCAAAGGCTGCCACCATTAGAACCTTCGAAATTGCCTTGGTTTGAAGCTTTGCTCGTCATTCATTCCATTGGCTATGATTGGCATCCACAATCGAATTTTAAGCAGTTGACCTCACATTGTCCACTAAACTCAAGAGATGGAAGTCAATGATCAGGTAGGTGCCCATTTTAGTTGGAAGTAGATCAAGCCTAAACAAGATGGGTCCATTTTTTTTTTGGCTAGTATGGTATGATTGTGACACCATTTTGGGATATGCTGAGGAATAAATGTAGGGTAGCACATCACAAATGGTTAAATGTTTCAAGCTCCATCAAATAATCTAGTGGAAGCTCCTCTTGATTAGGGTAGGCACGGCCTATTCGATTTGGTTTTGGTTAATTGAATCAGCTTATGGATATTTGGTTCTCTTTTATGGGATTTTTTTTTTGTTTGATCTAGTTCGATTTTTTAATTTTTTAATTTATCAATTTTTACCAAGGTTTCTTATCAAGTCATCAGTTATAATTCAAAGAATTGGCTTTCTCATTTTCGATTTCCATCATGATTGCTTATCCATTTGATCTAGAAATCATAAACTATAACTATCATACTATACTATATTGTACATCCATATTCAATAATAAATCAATGATTAAAAAATAATTATAGTAACTTAATAGTCTTTTATTATTGAGTGAGAGAGACGATAATGGTAGTTTGACGAGGTGGCGATAGCAAAATCTCGACGGATAGAGTGAGAGTTGTTGAGGCCTGAGATGAGAGAGACGTGTGAGAGCTGAGAGAGTGAGGAGAGTGGGGGGTCACTGATGAGGCGGTGACAACAAAATCTTGACTTTGTTCAACAGAGAGAGAGAGAGAGAGAGAGAGAGAGCTATTGAAGCCTAAGATGAGAGAGACGTGCGAGAGTTGAGAGGGGGAGCGGGGGAATGCAATTTTGCAATTAGGGTGGGGTTTCCTTTTTTTTTATAAAAAAAATTAAAATTTATATACGAATTATTCAGTGCAGGAAGTTTGACCAATAACTTATTGACACGTTGTATAATATATTATCTAGTTAATTTTATTTAAAAATTAGTTTTTTTTAGAATTCTATTTTGGTGTCTAATGCAACCCGACAGAAACTAAATCGGACTATTCGATTTTTATATAAAAAAATGAACAATTTTTCTTTTATAAAAAACGAATCCAATCAGTTGGTCCAATTTGGATCAGATCGATTTATTTAATTTCTGATTTTTTTTTCCACTGGTTAATCTCTTCTCATATACTAAAAAGTTCAAATCCTATAATAATTATGTGAAAGAAAATTTTCTTTCATTTATTGTTGAGGTAATTTGAATCCTTTATGAGCTACAATATTAGAAGGTATCATCAAAATCTTATTTCTGATTATTTTCAGTAAGCTTTCGACTAGATTTCTCGACATTGAAAAAAAGAAAAAGAAAAAGAAAAAGAAAAAAAAACGTATGCTCGTTTTATATACAATATCATTATCATGTCAATGTGTTAATCATGAGATTGTTTTTAATACATCATGATGTATAATATCATATTGATGCTTGGTTTATAATCCCCTTTCTCTCATTCAATCTAGTAAGTTAAAATTTCAAATTATCTCTCCCTTTATCACCCGTACTTATTTTCTTCTCTTTATTTTTACTATATGTGTCATCCGTCATTATCATTTTGAGTGTGTTTGTTACTTCAAATTTGTGTATGTAGAATCAAGTCAATTTTTTATTGAAAGACTCCTATTCTCTTGTAGATATTATTTATTTGATTATTGTTTGGTGTATAAAAGTCGGTTAACAAATTTATATCTTAATTAATGTGTCGTCAATTAATGATTACATCATATAAAATAATTGTTAATTTTTTAAAATTATTTTTAATATAATAATTATGCAACATTAATTAATAATGAGCACATCAAATATCACATTAAATGGAATACAAAATTTATATCTTAGTTTTATAAATCTAACATTAACATATTAATTTTGATGTATTATCATAATTTTCAAATCCCATTGTGAAAGTATGAGGCACTCTCTTTATATTATCCAATAACTTTATTATTGAATAATGTGAGATTGGTGCACATACAAAATACATAAAAATAGTTAGAGATTGGCAAAATTCAATCTTGGTTCGACTAAGTTTGGAATCGAATCGAATCGAATCAACATCAAGTAAATCGATTTCAAGAAATTGGAACTGACTGATTTTCTTGCCAAGAACCAATCAAACCAAAGGTTTTCAGTTTGTGGTTCGGTTCAACAAATGAGCTTGGATTGGTTTTTTTTTTTCTTTCAAAAAACTTGGGTTAGATTTTGAGTTTAGGATAGTTGAGTTTTGAGCTAAATTTGTCTAATAGGTAATAAGTTTTTGGTCTTAATGACAAATTTTTTAATATTTTGAGTTTAAGATTATTAAACTAATTAAATACGAGCTCTTTTATAATTAAATATTTGATTCTAATTTTTTTTTATTTTGTATTAAATTATTTGATTTAATTAAAATTTTAATTAATTTATATTCATGATGAAATCATTCAATTGAGTAATTTAATTTATATTATGGGATAAATTAAAATATTAAATAATTTAGTTAAATAAATTGAAATTATAATTCAATTATACAAGGATTCAATTTGAATTAATTTATATTCATGTGATAAATTAAATAATTTAATTTAGTAAATTGAAATTATAATTTATTTGTGAAATAATCAATTAAAATAATTTCGATTGTGCACGATTCAATTAAATTTCGATTGCGCAAGATTCAATTAAATTTTAATTGAGAAATAATCAACTAAAATAATTCAATTGTACAAATTTTAATTAAATTTTAATTGTTCAAGATTCAGTTATAATTTAATTGTGAAATAATCAATTAATATAACTTAATTGTATAAAATTCAATTAAAATAATTCAATTGTGCAAAATTCAATTAAATTTCAATTGTGCAAGATTTGATTAAATTTTAGTTATGCAAGATTCAATTAAAATAATTTAATTAAATTTCAATTGTGCAAGATTCAATTAAAATTCAGTTGTGCAAGATTTAATTTCAATTAATTTATATTCATGGGATAAATTAAATAGTTTAATTACGAAATAATTAATTAAAAATATTTTAATTTAGCAATTGTGTTTATGTCACCCAAATAATCAATTAAAATAATTTACAATTCCACATCTTTAATTACAACTAACAAGATCATTAAAGAATAAAATAAATTTAATCATTAACTAGATATTACGTCATAACAAGCTTTAAAAGTTTAATTAAATTTTAACAAATTTGATTTAACTCCACATCGTTTTCACAATGATATAAAAATTATGTTGTTTCTTCATTATTTTCCCTCTTTCTCTATGACAATTCATCCAAATAGTTTCTCATAATTAATAAAAACAAAAAATTTATTCTTACAAATCAAAACAATTAAAATAAAATATCCATATCTATTAAGTTTCTTCTCAATCAATTACAAAACAAATCAAAATTAGTATTTTACATAATTATCCAACAAATTAAAATTAGGGTTCCATTCTAATTAGAAAATAAATCAAACTCATTTGGTCATTCCTTCAACTTTCTTCACAATATCAAACTAGGGTTTCATTCAATTTCAAAAAAATTAATTTAGTATTCCGTTCTAATTACATAAAATATCAACACACAAATAGAATTTAACTGGAAGAAAAGAAAACATGTTGTCTAGGCTGCAGATAAAGCAAAGCAAAGGGCTTTCAGTGAGCCGTTGGTGTTTGTCATCGGAGTGGTGGTTGTGAGCAGAAAGAAAAGTGGTGGTGGGCAGTAGATTTGAGTGGTGGTTAGATAACTGAGAAGACTGAAGAGAATGAGAGGAGCTGTGAGTGAGAGACTGAGAGAAATCTGAAAATTGAATGAGAATTGTGTTTTTGCGTTGGAGGGTTGCTATTCGTGAACTAAACACACACAAATATTAAATCATAAGTGTCCGAGTCATAAATAAGTAATATAACAATGAGTAGAGTATCACTTTCACAAGAATTGATCTTTTAAATTTATGTTAAGTATTATAAATTTTCACAACTTAATTTTATTTAAACAGTTTAATTTAACGACAATAATTAAAAAAAATTAAGTTAACAACTTAATTACTAAAGCAACAATTAAAAGTGATAATCTTACAAAATAATAAATTTATAATAATTGGGTTTGTAAGATATTGATTTCGCTCTATTCATCTTATGTTCTTTTTATTTAATAATTTTATTTGATTATTAATCAAGAATTTAAGATTAATCTCATTATCTCTACCGAACGTCAAATAAGATACTATGCATACATATTCAAGTTAATGTTTTTATCTAACTTGTTTACCTATACATGCATTATGCAACCCTTAATTTGATTACCTAAAGATTAATCTAATTACATCTCTTGAGCGTCAAATGAGATCCTAAGCAAACATTTTCAAATCGATATTCCTATCTAATTTTTTTATCTATGCAAACATTGAACAACCTTTAGTGATTACCTAAGTGTTATTAGTCTTCCGACTCAATAACAACCTAAGTTATATTTTCCAAATCAGATAAACGGGTCAAACTCTCTCGAGTATTAACTCATAAAATAAATAATAAATAATTTATTTTTTAATTAGTTGAGAGTATTAAGCATAGATAAACATAAATAAATTAAACAATAATCCATTAAATTATCAAAACATGGCATGAATAAAGTTACATCAAACTTTAGAATTCAATATTTAGGCACACAAAAAATCTAATCATAATTACAATTATAAATAAATTCATAGATTTATACATGTTTAAAATAAGATTAACAACTACAAATTTCAAATAAAAGAGATAAAGGAAAAGGAAATGAAAGAAACTAAATTGGGATATCTCCGAGGCTTCATTCTTTTAAGTATCTTTAATATTCCTTAAGAAGTCTTGGAGACATTCTCTTACTCTAAAGATCGGTGCTCTTGTCTTTAGGAATAGATCTTCAAATTCATGCTTTCTCCTCCTCTTCTTCTCCTTTTTTTTTTGTTTTTTGTTTTTTGTTTTTTTTTATATTTTAAATGAGACTTTTGTGTTATATTTATAGGCTTCAAAATGATTTGAAAAAATTAAGGTATCAATTAGATCAGTTGTTGGTGCCTAGGTGCCAGCTTTTTGACTTGTTTGCTCTACTTAGCACTTAGGCACCAAGACTTGAATTTTTGTGGTGTTTAGGTGCCACTTTTTTGTGCCGCGGTAGGACATAGTAGTAAAGTACTGTAACAAAAATACTATTTACGTATTGTAACAGTTCAATGTAGAAATCTAATGTAGCAGATTTGATATTTTTGCTTTATTTATTTGAATTTTCATTCTAAATAACTTTGTTAACTTTAAACTTATAAAATAATATTAATATACATAAAAGTTACATATTCGTGTTCAAAACAATCAAACATCAAATTTTGAGAGATACAATATAATATATAAAACACGCTTATCAATTGCATCTTAAAACACGACGTTTTGATTCTCTCTCTCTCTTTTCAATTGATTCTACGTTTGGTTTTCAGTTCGATTCAAACCAAACCAAAAATTGACTAGACAAATTAGTTCTGCAAAAAAAGAACTGATTAGTTCTTACCATAAAATTAAATCGAACCAAATAAAAAATTTGTAGTTCCTTTCATTTGATTTTTCAATTTGACCAAAGTAATGTCCACCTATAAAAATAACTACATATACAAATACATAAATATATAATAGGAAAACTCTTTACAAATGCAGATTTACTGTTGACTTTTTTCGTTTTAAATTTTGTTACAAAATGTAAGAAAGAAAATGTTCTTTCATCATTCTTTTACTCATTTTCTCTATCTTTAAATTTTTTACCTTCTTTTGTTTGATTAAATATTTCTTCTTCCACAGTTTTGGTAGATTTTCATTGCCATAAATCTAAATTTTAAGTCTCAAACAAACACATAATAGAGCATAACTGGTTTTTCCCTACATTCAAAGAATACATTTTATACTGATAGTAGACTGTTGGATTTTTGGGTAGGTCTACCCATAGTGGGTTAACACGACCCAAATCCATTAAGTAATTACCATTATTCTGCTCTCTGATTTAAAAAAAAAAATAGAAATAGAGAGACAAAGTAAGAAACACAAAGAAAGATAAACATAATGAAAAGAGAAATACAGAAAAATAAAAAAAAAGAAAATTTGAGAAAATTAATATTTCTTTAATATACACTAAACTCTTAAAATGTGAATATAGAAAAATTTCAACTTGTGATCATTCTCCACCAAGAAAAGCAATAGCATGAATTTCTGGTCCTACAATTTCTCTAAGAGCATTAAGATACATTTGTATAATTTTTGTTATGTATGATTTCTATCATTGGTATTAGAGTTAGGGAGATTCATGTTCTGTATTTGATGTTATTTATTAATTTATGCCTTGTTTTAAAAAAACAAATTGCACCAAGAACACTTTCATGGCACAATTTGTTTCAATTTTTTTAGGTTGAATTTCTAGATTTACATCTTCTGGCATGTGCAAAATATATTTTTGCTATAAATTGATTTAGAAAGTTAGTAAAAGAAAAAACCTAGCTATAGAACCTAAAATGGTATTTTGCGTATAGCTTTAGAAGGAGTAAAATTATTGTATTACATATATATGTGCTCTCTTAAATATGATGCAAAAAAATATATGTTCTTTATTATTTTTGTTCAAATAATCGAATGATGTAATAAAGAATCTATAGTAATTAAGCTAAACAAGTGCCCTTTGTGTGGAACAGTAAGTTAATATTTATGGTCCCGTATCTAAAATGATTAAGAGTATAACGTTGGCACTTTTATCGAGATTTTGGAGAGAGTTATTGTTTGGTCTTAAACTACCATTATTTGACATAATGTTTAAGATTTCAATTTAAATTGTTGATAAAGTTTGAGAGTGCATGTTTAAATTTCTTCACAAAATTTAAATTAAGATCAATTTAGAAGGGATCATTGTTATGTACTAGCATAAGGTGAATTGTTGCTCGTTAAATGCTGTAATTATCGTAGTGCTAGATGTATGTGAAAGTATCGATTATTTTATGGTATATATATATATATATATATATATATATATAGTTTTGTGTTCATACAAGCACATATACACATACACATCACATATATACATATATGCATTACATACGTAGCAGAAGTTCAAACATGTTATAAATATAATATGAATGCATTTTAATTAAATTAAAACAAATTTGATAAATTTACTTTTGAAGCTTTTGGATTATAAATTTAGGAATTTTGTGTGAAGTGAAGCTCGTTGGCAATTTTAGTGATTAACGGAGTAGGTTTGATCAACTAGTACAACAGTCCAATCCAACAATTTTAGTTTAACATTTTAAATCATAGATTAACCCTTAATCTAGAATACTATGATAAATTATTTGTCTTAGATTTATTTGTTTAACTTATGCCCAATACTTAAACATTTAAACAAATTAATCTTGCATCAATGTCCTAAGCTAAAGGAAGAAGAAGATAATTGTTATATCAACACTTCATATAAAACTAAAAAAATACTTTTCTTTCTCTAATTCTCTCTCTCCACTTATAAATGCTAATAGACCTTAATTTTGTTTTAATTTTACATATATACACACACTATTCACTTAACTTAACTATGGTCAACAATTGACCATGGTAAGGTTACATGCTTGGCCACCAAGTATATTAATATAATAATGTATTATTGATCTAACCATGATTTTTAATAAGTAACCATTAACTATGATTGGGTTAAGTAAACTTAACTACCAAGTTTACAAAAATCTAATTATTTATACATACTTTAACATTAAATAATTATTAAATAAACATTAGCTTAATTTTGGTAAACAATTAATCATAGTTGAGTTGTATATTGTTTAATATATTATAATATAAAAATATCTTGATTATTTAATTCTTAAATAATCATATATATAAAATTACTAAAATACCCTTATACGGTTACCAAGTACACCCTTTATGTTAAGGTATGTGCTTACGCGCCATCCCAGTTTGTATGAATATTTAGTTTGTAATATTTATACAATGTATATTTTATTAAATCGCTGATAACTTTTATTAAATGGTAGTTAAGCTTGTAACATTATAAACATGATATGATCTAAATGAGTTCATATCTGGTTTAAAGAAGTTTAGACCATGGCTAAGAGTTAGCAAAGCTGATAGTTATAAATGCTAAGTGTTAGCAAGTTATAATAGCCAGCGAGATCTAAAAAGTTAGAACCTAATCTATAATGTAACAAAGACCTGAGAATCTACTAGTAATGACAAAGTTGCAATAAGTTGTAATACAAACTAAGAAATGTCATTATGGAAGTATCTTTTCAAATAAAGAGTTCCTGATCTACGTTCACCAATGTAGGTCTATCGGTGATACACATAGATTAGTGTATGTCTATAGCTGTATTGTACAGATGGTTATTCTTAGTTAACCACGAGTTTGGTTGAAGTTCATATAGACATACAGGTATTCAGTTAGGACTGGATACTGAACAGACTCAAGAGGACCCCAATAGATATCCTATAAAACCGTCAAAGGAAGGTCCTCTCGAGTTGAGTAGTATTTGTGGTCCTACGACCTGAGCGCCACGGTGAACTTGTGGGAGATCCATCATACTTTGGTTCCACGTATGTCAGAGACCTTTCATAGTCTGACCGCTACGTGTCGCTGGGTATGGTCCGATGCTTATGGAGTTTGGTGTGCATAGATATGGAATCCGCCAGCTCACACAGATGGGTTGTATATCTGAACTTTGAGATTGTATCTTGTAAAGTCTTATGGCCGTAAGCAATCTACCTGGGAAAGAAGTTTCCTACAGGTTCGAACATTATAGCAAAAGTGTTTGCGTATATTGTTCATAAAGATACGAATCTGGAGATAATATAGTAATTGATGAAATTATCGGGATTTGACGGTAATGATCTGTATCCCGTTCATCCTGGATATAATGACGGAAGGATTATACGAATATGGAGTAACCTCAACATGTATAGTCTAACGCGCTAATTTGTAATATCCGTAACGTGTGCGTGGGGCATCGTTCACAGACTTGTGGAATAGTTCTATTTGACGAATCGGGCGTGGACCTAGGGAGTCCCAATATGAAATGTACTCTTTGAGCACTTGGGCAGCGTACCGTATTGAATAGTTCAATACAGTAAAATCCAGCAATTTATTAAGGTTACGTTAACTAAAGTATATAGTCAAATGGTGGGACCCATTTTAGGTTAACTTAGTAACCGAGTAAGGACATAATTGTAATTTCACTTGATAATTATTTAATTGTTAAATAATTCTAATAAATATTTATTTATTTAATTGTTGAATAAATAATTTATGTTTAACTAAGGTTAAGAGTTAACCATTTAGTTAAATTAGATTAACAATACTTAATGGTTAAGTAAAAGTCAACATAACCATGATTAAGTTAGTTAATTATAGTTAAAATATTTAAATGTTCTTTAACTTAACTAAAGTTAAGTGTTAACTATAATTAAAATATTTAAATGTTCTTTAACTTAACTAAAGTTAAGTGTTAACTATAGTTAGAATATTTAAATGTTAATTTAACCTAACTAAAGTTAAGAGTTAACTAAGATTAGGTTAGGTTAAATACAAATTGAAATTAAATGAAATTAATTTCATTTGTATAAATAAGACAAATGTAAATTAAATTCATAAATCTTTTTGTTAATTTGATTTTGCAAATTTTGGTCGGCCAATTCAAAGAGAAAAAAGAGAAATTGTTTTCTAAAATATGGATTCAAGAGTTGAATTCATTATTTTCTTTTAAGGCATAAAACTAATTTAGCAAAATAGGTTTTGATTAATTGTTAATCAAAAAGGAAAAATTAATATCATAAGTTTAAGTGGTTAAACTTCTGCTGGATCAAAGGCTGTCATTCTAGATAATCAAACCCACCATTGTTGATTACTAGAATTGATCAAAGACAACATTTTGGTGGACTTCAACAATCTCCATCCAAAGGCTTCAAAGGTTATTCCTCAATTTCGTTTCTGTTAATTCAATTAATATGTTTTGATTGTGTTTACTGCAATCTTTTAAGCTTCCGCTGCTTTATTATATATATGGGATATGTATATATTGTTGTTAAACACAAAACCCACATGCATACACCCATGAATGGACAACTCCCAACACTTTAGTGGGTCCCACTAAGCTACACACTTAAGTGAACTCAACCAAATGCACACTATGTGCCATGTGTCTCTATTTAATTGGTCAATAATAATTATTAACTAATTAATATACTTAACACTCAATATGGATACGTCCGCATCCCAAGGGTTCCCAAAAAAATATTCAGCTTTGTTGGATTTTATTGGATTAAACTATTCAATTCAATACTCTGCTCAAGTGCACAATGAATACACTTCATTTTGTAAGACTCCCTAGATCCACGCCCGATTCGTTAAATAAAACTATTCTATGAGTCCGTGAACAACGCCTCACGTTGTCATATACACGTCATAAATATTATAAATTGGTGCGTTGGACCATACAAGTTAAGGTGAAAATGCATACATATAATCCTTCCGTCACTTATACCTTGGATGAGTGGGGATATAGATCTGCATCGTCAAATCCCCATGTGCTTATCCATAAACCCATCTCCAGATTCGTATTTCAATGAACAATGTATACAAACTCCTTTGCTATATTGTTTGACCTTATAGGAAACTTTTTTCTCGGGTTTATTGCTTATATCCATAAGACTTCGTGAGATACAATCTCTAAGCATCAAATATACGACCTACCTATGTGACCTGACGTATCTTATATCTATGCACATCGGACTCCATGAGCATCAGACTATATCTAGCGACATATAGCAGTCAGACTATAAAAGGTCTTAGACATCCGTAGAACCAAAGTATGGTGGATCATCTATAAGCTCACTGTGGCACTCAGGTCAAATGACCACAAATACTACTCAACTCGAGATTACCTACCATTAATGGTTTCATAGGGTATCTATTGAGGTCTTCGCGAGTCTATCAAGTATTCAGTCCTAACTGAAGACCTGTATGCCTACACGAGCTCTAAGCTTATAATCAGTTAAGAACAACCATCTGTACTATGTAGATGTAGACATGCACTAATCTATATGAAAAAGATTCACTAATAAATATGCATTGGTGAAATTAGATCAGGAATACAGTGCTTGAGAATGCACTTGCACAATGACATTTCCTAGTTCCAATTGTAACTCTTTACAACTATGTCATTACTAGTGTACTCTCAGATCCTTCTCCTATTATAAACAAGGCTCAAACTCTTTAGATTTCGCTGACTCTTGTAACCTGTTAACTCTTAGCAGTGCTAACTTTTAGCATTTATAATTTTCAGCATTGCTAACTCTTAGTCCTGGTCTAAACTCTTTTAGGCTAGATCTGAACTCTTTCAGATCATACAATGTCAGTAAAGTGACAAACATTAATACCATATAATGAAGATTTATTAGCGATTTAATAAAAGGTACATCGTATAACTATTATCGAATAAATATTCATACAAACAGATATGACACGTAAACATATAGCCTAACAGTATGAGTACGTGTACAAAAGAATTTTTTGGTGGCAAAGAATAACTAAAGGGAGCATTATGGAAATATGAGTCTTTAATTGTGGCGATGACCATAATTACAAAGTGAATGATACATTCGTAGCCTAAAACCTTTTTTATTTTATAAAAAAAAATGATCCTTTAAACAATTAATTAAGTTTTAGTTGTGCATTTCATTTGTTGATTATAAACGATACCTTTTTAGGTAAAAAACATGTGATATTGTATATTATTTCTATAGTGGATATAAATAACAAATTAGTATATTATATGTTATCTTTTCAATTGGAGTTCTTTTTTGTTCAAATTGTAAAGGAATAAATAAATAGAACTATTTTTTTTGCAAAATAGACTAAAATTATAATGATCTAATATTTGGAAAGGATGATGATTAGAATCCTAATGACTTTTCTATTCCAACCTTTATGTTAACTCACCATCTTTTTTTGTTTTCATATATGACAGAATAAGTAAATGTGTGTAATATGTAAACTTATGCTAGTATTATTTTTGTATGTCCATATATTTATTAAGTAGCTTTTACTTTTAGAATCAAATATCTTGGTCAAAATTAAATAAAAGGGGAGATATTGAACAATGACAATTGTTATATTTGGCACCATAAAGGTTCAGTACATCCTAGTAGAGTATTTTGAGTTTTTACAAACATCATAATTAAGCCTTAGTATAATCCCATTGGTCAACATGAGAAGCTTTTAGAGGCTTATCAAACCTACAAAGCAGCAAAGCTCGTATTATGTTGTTAAGCTGCATGCTACAAGACTTTACATGTGTGAGTTTGAATAGTATTAGATGACTTATAAAATTGGCTTGCCCTAGAAGAGATGGTTTTCATGGTATCTTAATTGCTAGATATGATATGTAAGCTGAGAGTGCTAGACATACAAAACTAACGAATGATAGATTTAATAATTATACAATCTCCTCTTAAAAAACTTAGAGAATATAAAATAACCAATGTGTGCAATATATTTATAAAATTTAATGATATAGTACATCATTTGAAAACTAGAAAATAAGTGCTTAGAGGTAGTTAAAGGCTTTTGGTCACCTTTATACAGTTAACTCTAGTTTTGCAAAACTTAAGGCTTTATTTAAGTATAATGGAAACAATAAAAGTAAAGGAAACCTATTTACCATAAAGTTCTTGAGAGACTAGTCCATGTAATAGAAAGGATAAGATTAAGATAACTTATTACAATTGATGAAAGCTAGTTTATTTTTGCTCGTGAATACATTGAACAAAAGTAATATAATCATAATTTCCTATTTAACCCATTATTATATCAGTAAGTCTATTTCTTTATTTGAATATTTTCCTATGGGCTTTAGACTCAAGAGATACAAATTATGTAGCTAGAAATTGTGAACTTTTGTGGAGCATATTCGAATAAGAAAATGGCGCACTTGCACATTAGGTCTTGTATGGTGGTTAACTTTTATTCTTCATGATATTTGATATGAATTAGAAATTTAATAAAACTTATCCTTTTTATTATTATTCTAATAAGAATATGATTTAAAGTTGATGTTATTCTTGTTCTATTGAGGTTGGCATTAGTCATTTGCTTTTTGGTTATTTTTCTTTAATTACATTTGACGATGTTGTTGTGGATGGTTAATGGTTAGCATCCAACATGCAAACTAGGTCATAAAAAAATAAATGTTTTAGCTAGAGAAAGCTTATTGGGTTTAGTCACTAACATTGCTCATAATTAGAGGTGACAAATGGGCTGTGCCACTTGTCATGTTCTATAGTGTGCTGTACTTGCACGACACGACCTAAGTACCTGTGATGTGCTAGGGTGCCATCTGCGGCCTAGCGTAAAGTGTCGATGCAGACCCATGATAGTCCACATGCCAGCATGAGCCTATCATGGGCCGTACAAGGCATTGTTGAGATTTGTGCTCATGTGCCATCTCTATTTTTGTATGAATATTGTATTTTTATACTTATGCAATAAATAAATATTTCATTAAATCGCTAATTATTTCTTATAAGGTAAGATGCTTATAACATTTCGGACATTAAATTGATTTAAAGGACTTCAAATTAGCTTTAAAGAGTTAGAACTTTGTCCAAAATGGGATAAAGTTATGAGAATATACTAACAATGACATAGTTGCAAGCGTTGCTAGGAAATATCATTATAGAAGTATATTCTCGAATTATAGGTTCTTGATCTATTTTTACCGACGCATGGCCTATCAAGTGAAACTGATTTATATGGATCAGTATATATCTATATCTGAATCATTCAGATGATTAATTTTAACAAACCATGAGCTTAGTGGAAGCTCGTATAGATATACATGTATTCAGTGAGGACTAGATATTGAACAAAGCTCAATGAAAACCTCTATTAGATATCTTATAAATTCGTCAGTGGAAGGTCTTCTCCAGTTGAGTAGTATTCGTGGTCCCTTGACCTGAGCACCACATTGAGCTTGTGAGTGATCCACCATACTTTGGTTCCACACATGTCATAGACCTTTCATGGTCTGACTGCTGAGTGTCGCTGGGTATGGTCTGATACTTATGGAGTCTGGCGTGTGTAGATATAAGATCCGTCAGCTCATATTGGTGAGTTAAATATCCAGATGCTCTAAGGTTGTATTCCAGTAAGTTTTATTGCCATAAGTATTTAACCGGAAAAGAGTTTCCTGAGGTATAAATAATATTGCAAAAGAGTTTGTGGATATTATTTATCGGAATACGAATCAAAGATATAAAGTTTATAGTTGAGTAATAAGGGGAGTTGACAGTGTTGATCTATGTCTCCACTCTTCCTGGATATATATATATGAGAGATTGTACAAATATAGATTAACCTCAACTTATATAGTTCAATTCGCCATTTTTGTATTATCTATAACGTGTGTATGTGGAGCATCAATTATGGACTTACAAAAATGTTCCGTGAGACAAAATAGGTGTGAACTTAGGAAGTCTCACTATATGAAGTATACGCGTTGAGCATGTGGGTAGTGCACTGGATCTAATTATTTAATTTGGGAAGTTTTCAAAAAATATTTATTTATTTCAGAGTTTTTCAAGGAGTAACTAAAGTTTAAGTGTTAAACCTAGAATTGTGTCAAGTGAGACTTGACATTTTTATCTACCTAGTGTATACCTCAAATTGTGCCAATAATTTGTATGAGTACTAAATTTGGCATTGGTGGATATAACTACCATTTAAATGAAATAATAGTTATTTTATTTAAATTAAATTATTTAGCTATTTATTTATTTAAGGGTCTCTCGAGCAATAGTTAAAATTTAAGTGTTAAATCTAAAATTGTACTTGACACTTTAATATACTAAGTAAATGCCTCAATTTGTGCCAATAATTTATAAGGACACTATATTGGACATATATGAACATAATAATAAAACAATTATTGTTACTTATACTTATAATTTGGCCATCATATTTAATCAAATGAATTTCTTTCATTTGATTAATAAACACACTAACATGTATTGATTCTTGATTTCATAAATCAAAAGTGAATGCTAACTTGTTGGTTATTTATTGATTCAATCTTGTTAATGTGCTGGCAACAATTTGAGATATTTGTCATTAATTGTCTCATTGAGTTGCCACCGATTTTGAGCCAATTTGACTAAGCAATTGGCTTACTTAGTCATGCTACAACAAGTGGCATGTAAGCCACTTTCTATTGGTTATTTCAAAGGTAAAATTTGCCTCTATATATAAATGATGGCCGAGACTTCAGAGATAAAAATAAGAAGAATTTGAGAAGTGCTTTTGGTTTCATAAGATTAAGAGTTAACCTTAAGTTTGAGAGACAATTTAAAAAGAAGCAAGAGTTGCTTTAATCATTTTAAAAGGATAGCTACCAGTTTAGTTTAAGAAATTCCACCACGTTCCTAATTAAAATTATTTAAAGCACGATTTAAGAATGAGTCTCATAATCTCATTAATGTAATGATATAGTATTGTTTGTTATATTTCCACTATGTTGCATGTGAGATATAATATTTAAATTCTTTAAAATGTACACATTCACCCGTAACACGGTGCACACACACAAAACACCCACAAGCATGGCCTATCATAGGCTTAGCACGGCACGACACAACCCATCGCGTGCCGTGCTCATTTTTTTTAAATATATAATTTTACTTATATATTTTAATATTTATAATTATTTTTCTTACAATATTTTAATTGCCATTATAAATATTGTAATAACGATTAAAATTATTAATTGAAATAACAATTAAGATAATATTGGTTAGAATTGTGTTTTAATCATAAATTCATAATTAAAATTGCAATTCCAATAAAGATAAAAATTTATTGATATTATTCCAAATATGAAATCAAATTTACATCATTATAATTATAATACATCCCAACTAAGTTGGCACCTATTAAACTATATATCATTTGCAAATTCAATTCTTTTTTCTAATAAATTACAAATTTCTATTTTTAAACTCTAATGATCAAATCTCAAATTTAAAATTTTTTTATCACGTCTTCTTGCCAATTTTGCTTTCAATTCTCTGCATCTTTCTAATCTTTTACACATACTAAAGTCTCTAAAGTTTTTGATGCCAATCTTAATCGCTTTTTGTCTAATATTCTGCCGCCTGCACTAAAAGTAGATTCCGATACTACAGTGGACACCAGAGGTGTTAGTAGATCTCGAGCTATGATAAATAACATAGGGTAAACTCATTCGCTTAACTTTTACCATGATAATATATTAAATTCTCTTTGCTGTGTGTAATCAATATAAAAGAGTAATCAGTATCAACAAATTTGTTTAATTCAAAAGCAGTAGAAATAGCAAAACTAGAACCAACATTTCATTTACTTTTAACAAATAGTCTAAGTAGCCTGATCATAAACAGGTTGGTCATTTATTTCTTCTTTAGTTACAGTTGATCCAAATTTATTTTTATAAAAAATAAATTATTGTGTGATAAAATTATAAATTTGGTTAAAATTATAAGAAAGTTCAGAATTTAAATTTTATGAGATCCCATCAATTAAAAATTTTAACCATACCAATTAATTCTAGGATCCATTATGGCTATTCAAATAAATAACATAAGAATTTATCTTTAATATTTTTAAATTTTAATCTTTATAACAATGTAAATATCAGAAAACATATGATTATCTCTATATTTAACAAAAATATAAATACTATTATATATATGAGTCAAAGTAATAGAAGATGAAAGCTAATATACACATGAACATGCTATTGTGGTATCATTAAATACATCTAAAAAATTAATATAGTAAAATACAATTTTTTAATCATCATTAATTAGTATAGAGACTTTTATTTTATTATTATAATAATATATTATGCAATTATTAAAACTCACACAAGATTTCGCCATCATATATGTAGCATTTCAACTAGTTTCACGTTAAGTTTGAACCTTCTACTATTTATTAATTCATAATTATTCAACACAGCTTTAAATTCTTGTCATCTAGATAATGATGAAGCAATATATTTTATTACTCCTATAATTCTTTCAATATGAGAATTAATTATATTCAAACTACCTTAATAATTAAATTAAGAATATGACAAAAATACCTAAAATAAAAAATTTTGAACCACGCGCAAGTATTAATTGAATTGAAAATAAATGAAAAAGTTTTAGAAATAGCCAAAATTGAGGGGGCCTTAACTTTTTTAACCACCATTTGAAATTTTAAACTTTTTAAGCCAAACAAACCTTTTTTTGGAAACTACTACCCTCAAATTAATTCACTCTCTCTCAAGTTTCTCCTCTCTCAAAAGTCAACGACATGTGAGGAATGTCAATGACAAGCAGTGGCTGACGGTGGCAACAATGCGTGAGCAAAAAAACTTTAAGTTTTGGGTGACATTTTTTATTTTATGTTAAAGTTTGTTGTTGTAGGTTTGATTTGTTGCATGATTTATGTTGTTTTGATTATTAGAAATGAGATAATGTAGGTGATTTGTGTAGTTTTTGAGAAATTTGATTGTAATAATTATAATTTATTAAATTAACAATTAATTAATGACTTACCTTTTTTATTTTTCAGCAATAATGCAGTTTTAAAAATATTAAAGATTCCAATTAAAGATCATTTTCCTGCCACAATTTCGTGTTATTCCAAGCTTTAGGTTATTGATACAATAAGAAATAAGTTGACGATTCATTAAAGAGAAGTATGAAAAAATGTATGTATGGTTCATTTCTTAGATTTGCAACAAATAATTTTTTCAAGCATTTTGGTTCATCATATGTTACTTCACGAGGTCAAAACCGTGAATAAGGATAATGAATTTTGATTTTTGGTGAACAAAAGCGTATCTATTTTAGTTGGTTGGAGTTGTGGTCATATCTGGATTGAAAATAAGAGAATTTCCAGCCTTGAGGCAGTTGTCGAAGAAACTGAGTCATGGCTTACAGAGTGAGTACCTACCTGGAAACAATGTCCGATTGTAGGAGTTTGATGATATATATACAGAATATGATTTCGAACAGATGGATGATAAAGATGCGGTAAAATTGTCATTAATGTATTTTATCCATCGTGTGTTGTTGGGGTAGAGAGAAAGAAGTTATCTAGATCCACTTGTACTGCAAATAATAGATAATTGGGAGGAATTCAATAAATATTTGTAGGGTAATGTATCATGGGAGGCCACTCACAAGTGTATTCAGGATCGGGCATTGAATGAAAAAGAAGAGAGATTCAAGAAATTAGAGGCGAAAAATTTGAAACATAAAGAGGAAAAATATAATATGTAAGATTTTTTTTTTATATTTTACAGGTACATAATAAATTTTGGAGTTCTTGTCATTTTCATCTTAAATGTTTATTTATTATATTGCTGACTTTATGGTATGATAATTTTTTTACAAGTATGAATTTTTGAGGCAATCCTCTTGTTTGGGAGATTATATGCGCAACAAACTCCACTGAGGTCGCTCGTAAGCTGAAGTGGACATGTACTAGGGTTATAACGCAAAAAAATGAAAATTAATATTTTCAATGAAACAATAGTAAGTATATGGATATAATGTAATATGAACAATAAAAAAGATATGATTTGTTTATTCAATTTAGAATTTTTTTTGTAGAACTTGGATGTGATTTAATGATTGGTTTATGAAGAGCATCAAATGATAGTAGATTTTATTCAAGCATTGATGCTATTCAGGGGGATCTTTCATAATTATGATAGACACCTTGATCTAGAAGATGAGCGGGGGGATGAAGATGATAGGGGGTGCAGATGAGAAGGGGGATATAAATGTTGTCCATGAAGATGAACCTTAGGCATATGTAGATGTAGATGGAGATGAGGTACATTATTTGATTTAATTTATCTAGATGTATTTACATACATTAAGTATTTTTCTTGTTTAACGTATATTTCTTAATTAAGCCCAATTTAAATAACACATAACACCACCCCTATATCCAAATGATCCTACAACGATTTTAGGTGATCATAATGAAGAGGTTTAATTTGTTGAAGAACGAGTGCAATATTTCGTATAATATACTACTATAAACATATATGAACAAAACTTATAAATAGAGATCAACCTAATTTACTTTTTCTTCAAATTTACCAGGCTCAATTTTAACAACGCACAACAACGTCGCCGATATATCCTAATGATTATTATCAATAGTAATTTGATGCATTATATGGTGAGGTTGACGAGTTGAGGAAGGAGGTACGAGAGGGATATGCCAACTTGTGAGGGCAGCAACGAAAGGAAAAAGAAGAGATGATAGAGAAGATGCAAGAGACACATCTTCTTTATTGATAGTAGCAACAAAAGGATAAAGAAGAGGTGATGGAGGAGATTAGAATGCTGAGACAATTGCTGCAAGAATCTCCTTTATGTATGGACGCATATGATAATCAGGTAAATTATCTAAGAATTTACAATTTATAATTTGATTATTGCTTTGAATTTCTTATAATTGATATATGTTGGACAGGTTTCCTTGAGTGATTATCAGCCAAACGTATATGTTCCTGATTCACCTCCGACACAATAGTTACCTCAACGATGTACCACAACAGACTCATATTTTTTGGGTAAGGTTTTCTAATTACCTTTACTATATAGACATTGTTACATAATATAATGCATATTAATGAATTCAGTTATCTTTAGAAGTTCTTTATGGCAATATACACATAGCACATGTCGAACTTGTTATCGATTATTTGGGATCGTGAACTACTACAATATGCAAGTAGGGAGAAAGAACACTTTTATGATTGTAAGCCTTGGGTCGATGTTGATAAGGTGTGTACATTTTTATACAATCATACCTTTATGTCAAGTCATTGCAAATTTTAACTTTAGGTATAAATATCTATTTAATTAGGTGTATATTCCTATCAATTACTATAATGAGCATTGGGTTTAGGTGGAAGTTGATTTCTTATGGCAACAGGTGACCATATATGACTCTAGCATTAAAGGACACACTGACGAGCAGATTGAGGATCATGTTGCATACTTGTCTAAGTTGATGCCGTTGTATCTCTATATAACCCAGTTCATGTCGATGAGGAGTGATGGGGCTCAAGATTTCTCGCCCTATAATGTGATACAGCTAAAAGATGGAGTGCATAAACAAACGTTTAATAGTGGTGATTGTGGAGTGTACACTTGTAAGTTTATAGAATTACTTATATTAAGGCGTAGTTTGGACTTTAGGCCATAGACCGGACCATGTTTTAGGGAGAAAATTGTTAGGATCGGTGCTTACGTGCCATCCTTGAATGTACATATACTTGTGTATTTACACAAGTGTACATTCCTATTAAATCGTTAATACCTAATTATATGATATTATGCATGTAATGTTACAGACATTGTAGATCTGAAGGAGTTCGGATCAGATCTAAATGTTAGCTGGTTATAATACTCAACAGATCCAAGAGTTGGAGCCTTGTCTGTAATGAGACATAGACCTGGGAATATACTAGTAACTACATAGTTGCAATCAGGTGCCAGGAAATGTAAGTTGCGCAAGTGTGTTCTCGAATAAAAGTCTCTGATCTATTTCTACTGATGCGAGTTTGTCGGTGGATACCTTTATATATATATATATCAGCATATGTCGTATCTCTCGGGTATAGATGGTCGTTCCTGACCGACCATGAGCTTGGAGCTTGTATTGACATATGGGTATCCAGTTAGGACTGGATATGAGACAGACTCACGAGGGCCTCCGATAGACATTTAATGTAAGCTGTCAATGGAGGGTCCTCTCGAGTTGAGTAGTATACATGGTCCTTTAACCTAAGTGCCACGGTGGGCTTGTAAGTGATCCACCATACTTGGGTTTCACACATGTCACAAACCTTTTATGGTGTGACCGCTGGGTGTCGCTGGGTATGGTCTGATGCTTATGGAGTCCGGTGCGTACAGATATGGGATCCGTCAGCTCCTATATAGAGTTTGATATCCATATGCTTCGAGACTATATCTTAGAAAGTCTTATGGCCACAAGCAATCATCTCGAGACAGAGTTCCGCCAGGGTGGAACAATATGGCAAAGGAGTTTGTGCACATTGTGCATTGAGATACAAGTCTGGAGATAAGATATGGATGAGCAATGGGGATTTGATGGTGATAATCTATATCCCCGCACATCCTGGATATCATGACGGAAGGACTATACATATGCATTGTAACCTTAGCTTATATGGTTCAACGCGCTGATTTGTATATCCGTGACGTGTGCGTGGGGCATTACTCACGGACTCATGGAATAGTTCCATTTGACGAATCAGGCGTAGGACCTAGGGAGTCCCGCGATATAAAGTGTACTCGTTGTGCACTGGGGCAGCGTGCCGGATTAAATTGTTTAATCCAGCAATATTCAGCGATTCCACGGGAATACGTGCGTATCTGTATTTAAGTGTTAAATACAACAATTAGTTAATAATTGTTATTTACTAATTGTATAAGGACACGTAGTATATTGTGGACCCTCAATTGAGTTTACCTAAGTGTGAGATTTAGTGGGACTCACTAGGGGGTAAACTTGGTAACTATTTATAAGAGGCAAAATGGTCATAACACACTATAATTATTTAATTGTTAAATAATCATTATCTCTCTCTCTCCTTTTTATATTATATAAAATATATATTATTATATTATTATTATTATATTATATTATATATATATAAAGCAAAAACAAGAAGAAAGAAAAAGAAAAAGAAGGCCATTTGGCCAAGAGAGAGAGAAGAGAGAAATGGAGAAGAAAGAAAAGAGAAAGAAGAGAAAAGAAAGAAAGAAGAGGAAAAAAAAAAGAGAGGAAAAATGAAATTGTTTCATTTTCATTTTTTCCTCTGCTTCTAATTGGAGTAATTATGAATTGCTCCAAATTCTCCATTTCTTATCCTTTTGGAGAAAATGATGTAAATTCACTCCCGATAATTTTGGGGATTAAGAATTAATTCCAGGCTGAATATGGAGCTGCTGTTCTAGCTCACCGAGTTGGTAACTAGAACTGCATGCAAGTTGGTCTCTATGCGGACTCTAGAAAAAACACGTGTATAACGTTACACATTTGGTAAGTTCTTTAACATTATTAATATATTAATGTGATTAATATATTTATTAATTGTGTTTATTGCAAAATTTATATTTCTGCTGCGTTAGGCAATAGACACAAGTGCACATGCATACACCTACGTGCCTAGATCTGACTGTGCAACAAAAATAGCTATTGATTTGTGATGTAATGAGATGCAATAGTGCACTGACAGTTGGCATCTTACAATTTCATGTTGATTTGTGATGTTGATGACATTGTAATGTTGATGATTTTGTGATGTTTATGATATAATGTTATTGATGATATTGTGATGTTTATTAAGTTACAAGTTTGGGAAATGTCCAAAATACAGAGGAAATGCTACCAAATTTTTTATAAATAATAACTATAACAAATATACATCAATATTCATTACAAGTTTTCAATAGCATACTACAAATTAGAAAAGATAAAATAAAAATAAACAAGTTTACCAAATGATACATCATCTTCGATCAGTAATTACAGTAAAATTTCTACATGTTTGTCAGTTGTGTCTGTGCTGCTTGTACCTACTACACGCATTCTTCGAAAGCTCCTCCATCTGGGATGGTATACGTTTCTCTCTACACCTTTTCGACTGTTTTTGTGCATGGCGGTTGTATATAAAAATTTCGGATCTTGTTTAGAATAATCCAACTCGATAGATGGTCAACAGAATTTATAAAATCACTATATACAGTCAATAAATTCTCAATTGTGTAAGAGCGCGAACATAGATTTTGATATTGTAACATGACATGTCTACAAACAGTCATTGCATGAACACATGGTAGTTGGCGAAAGTCGAATTTCTTACAAGTGCAAGTTTTCGTGTCTATGTCGACTATTTTATTCCTACTGCCATCATTCACAACAAACTTATAGTCGTCGATTGGATTGACTACCATTCTTATATGTTGATCCTTATGCTTCCATACCTTATCGTAGGCCCATGTAGTCAAGTTAGTGGTAATTTTTTTTTGTAGCCTCTATCTTATTATACCACTAATTCTGTGTTAACTCTCATATCCATTTCGTTAGTGTAGTTGTGGGTGAGGAAGGGGCAAATTTTGCCATTGCATTGATACTCTCTTCAATATTGGTGGTCATAATATCATACCTTCTAAATGCACCCACTAATCCATCCCACCTGATGTAACCAACCTCATCTTCCAAATATTGTACTGCCTCAGGTTTTTTATCTGGCATATTATTCTATTGGATTTGAAAATTACACAATCAAAATGCTTTTACAACGAGAAAGTATGCGTCTAGGAATCCATCTATCTTCTTCTTTCTAAAAGGAAGCTTGACTTTGGTGATCATATTACCTTTCAAGTGAAAGATACACACCCTATGGTATGCATTTTGAAATACTTTCCTGATGGCCTTCTTAATGCTTGCATGTCGATCTGATATAAATATTAGTATAATATCATCACCAATCACACCCTTTAATTTCTCCATAAACCACTCCTACGATGAATCATTCTCAGAATCGACAATACCCCATGTAATTGGATAAATTTGATTATTCTCATTCTTACAAACTGTTACAAACATACAACCAAGATAAAAGCCTTTCAAGAATAAACCATCTATAACAATCACCGATCTGATGGATGTGTGAAAATATCGAATACAAAGACCCAATGCCATAAAAAAGTATAAGAAGTGTCCATTGTCATCAGTTTTCAAATGAGTGACAATACCTAGATTCTCATTTTTAATATATAATAATAAGATGGAAGTTGTTTAAATGAGTCCTCAGCAAAATCAACCATCATCCTCTTCGCATGTTCTTTAGCTCGATAACCCGTCATAAATATTAAATTCACATTATAGTTCGCTCGTACATCAGCCACAATATCCTTTGGTCTATAAAGTTTATTGACATTTGCAAGTTTATTCTTAATCATTTGAGCAATTATCCAACTCTTTTGCTTGATGATGACCATTACGTAATCGGTCCAAATGACATGTGTACTCCTTGTTAAATTTTTGGACAATGAAATATGTTTTAGCATCTGTGGACATAGCACGATCTCACCACATATACATTTCATCATTATATTTTATCTTAAATCGATTTTTCATAGACCTGAACACCTTGAAGCTCTAATTATCGTTCAATGCATATATACTAAGAGCATCGTATATTTCTTTCTTGTTAGGAAACAACTTCCTAGCCACTACTTCTCCAATTTTTGAACACGATGCCCTATTTGAAGATCTCAAGTCAAAATATAGTATCGAAGGGATAAAATGAAATGAGTTATGTAGGCGAATAATATTGTTATGTTTAATTACCGGTGTTGGACATAAATCACGAGGTTCTTCATTTTTATAATTTTACAAGTCTCATTTGCCTCCATTTTCTATATTATTTAAACCATCTCCATAATCATCTCTATCATTATTGGTATTACTGATGCGATATTTTTATATCTGAAAATTAAGTGCAAGTATACACTATCATATGCAAGTAATAAAGAGACTAAATAAGTCGGATGTCGAACCCATAGGGATAATTTCTTCTTTTTAACCAATTACTAAATGATATCTTCCTAATAATTATTTAGATAAATAAAAATTTAAGAATGAATGTAGAAAATATAAAGGCAAAAACACAATGCAAAGAGATTTAAGTGATAGCAATATAGAGAAAACCTAGGATTAATACTATCCCTCAATATGCTTTCTAATGATTAATCTTCTAATATTTAACCCCCTTAGTCTTTGTTATTGATCAAGACACTAATGTATTCACAAGCCTCTTCCAAGGTCATGCAAGTATACATTAATTTACCAAATACATATATTCCTATGGTACTTGTAATAAATTAAGATTCATTAATATTAGGTCTTATTGATCATACATGCCAATTAGATATATTCCTATCCTAAAGTTTCTCATGCCAATTAGATATATTCCTATCCTAAATTGAAACTTACATATGCAACATTGAATGTTACTCTACAATCATGAATCAAATTACCTAGGTCTAAATATTATGATTCCTCTTCTGAGTTTATCAATAATATTACCAACTCATTCATCATATATTGGCCAGATATATTGAAGCATTAAGATCAAGTAATTTGAATATCAAAGAACTAAGTTTATTAAATATTCAAAAGATATGACAATTAAGCACACATATTGAGTTTAAGTATTAACCCTAGAAAATAAGTTTAGCTCATGGCTACAAGAGAACAGCAGTAAAAATAATAACAAATCATGATACAATCAATAGCAAACTGATATAGACGTCGAATTGCTCTTAATTGCGCTGCCTAAGGTACTCTTGATGCCGAAGAACGCCTTGAATCTCTCTCTAAAGTTGCTTCAATTAAACTTCTATTACTCTCCAAGACTCGTGCTCTGTATTTTTGGTGTTCTTGAATGCTCTAGGTTGTTCTTGGATTATTCTTGAAGGCTGAGAACGAGTGACTTTTTATAAGGATTGATATGAGCTTTAAAATCTCAATTCTCGTCGGACTAGGACTCGCGCTACCGCTGGGGCTCTATCCAGTTATCGCTGAGGTGACGTGTGAAAAAGGCTTCACCGTTGGAGCAGTGGGTTGATGGCGTTGGGCGCTAATCCGTTGCTGGTGCGGTGACTGTTTGGCGCTGGGGCGCCAGATGCGACTTAAACAGGTCATTTTTCTTATTTCAATCACTATTCTAGAGCTGGGGCGATAATACTCGTGGCGCTGGGGCAATGGATACATACTTTGAAAACTTCTTTAAATTTCATTCAAGTCCCTATAAATAACAATAATGCACATAAATAGCCATCTATTCTCATAAAACAATAAAATATCAAAATAAAAACATGAGAAAATATATGACAAATTTGCCCTTATCAAATTTCCCCAAACTTAAACACTTGCTTGTCCTCAAGCAATAAAATAAAACTAAGAGAGAAACAAAGGGTTATACTTGACTCATTTAACAAATAAAGAAAATAAAATAAAATATACTAATACTAGTAAGATGATCAAAATCATTGTCTCAAAGGCTGATGAAATGGTACAAATCCTTAAGGTAGATAAATAGCTATTAACAATTTTAAATTATCTAGTCCCTCATTATTCCTTAAAGATAATCATCATGTGTGTGTGTACAAGTAGCAAGCAAATAGCTAAACAATACTTTGATTTACTTTCTACTTTAGTTTGTACAGAAAAGATGATGTCTCGGTATTTGATTTGTATAATGATACTTCCATAAGCTTATTTTTACTACCACTCTCCACTAATGTAGAAAATCACATGTCTAGGGATCTATTTAAGACTTTACTTAGCTGTAACGTAAGGCTAAGGTCAAGGTGGGATAAAAGGATAAATATATGAAGTTCAATTCACACCATAAACACTTAGATTTTACATAGAAACCTCTTGATCTTCTTTTCCTTGTATTATCTCTTCCCCCAAACTTATTGTGTTTTCCATTCTTCTTTTTAACCTTTATTTTTCAAAGAATTTCTTTTTTTTCTTAAGCTGGGGGTATTTTTCTTTACTTGATCTTTTCTTTTTTTTGGAAATTTGTTTTTTGAAAACCCCTAAACTTAGATTGACAAATACCACCCAAACTTATTTTTCTCATATCACCATAACCTTTTCCTTTCAAGAGTATTTCTAAACAAATGCAAGGTTTATGCTGTTACGGGTAAATTTTTGGATAAATAAACTAAGTCTTGGGCTTGTAATGTGGTTAAACCAAAGAATGGATAATTAGGCTCAAAATAGGGTACTAGGGATAAATATATAATAAAAGGTAGACTAGAAAGGCTCAATCAGTCCAAAGATGGCATAATGTCATTTCCCTATTCATGTGTTTTCTAGAATTTCGCGTCAAGTAGTAATTAAAGACAAGTTCTTGAGTATCGGTCTTCGAGACTGTGATGTACTCCCTAAAGCATAAGTATCTCTAAGTAATAGTTATAACTATTTATGCTTCTACAATGCTAAAAAAGAATGGTGATTATAAATAAAGTTGAACTTGTTCCTAAACTTGAATAATCAAAATTGTCTCAAGTATTTATCATTCCTTATGGATTTGTAAAAAATAAATTCAGTCATATATATTTTTTCTTTCTTATCATAGACTAATGATCATCTTAACAAAGCCTAATAAAAATGAACAAATAAACACAAAAATATGACTTCATTACTTTGTTTTTTCTTTTTTGTTACATAGGGTAATAACTAAAACATGCAAAGCAGCATTAAACATAAAGAAAGTAGCACTAAATATTCCCATCCATATTTAAAATGAAACATGGCCCCCATGTGAAAAAAGAACAAAACTTAAGAAACTTCCCTGTGAAACTAGTCATTTAAATTGTTGGGGTAAAAAAAAAGGTCATGAAAATCAATGTCTGGCGAAGGTGGAAGTGATGGGATCACCGGAGGCTGTGGTAGCGTCGAAGGATCGATGCCAAAGGATGTGGCAGTCGCCTGGGTCCATTGGATTAAGTACCTCCAAGTAGCATTAGCAGTACGCTTGTGAGAGGTCATCCGAGCCTCCAATTGAGCTAAACGCTCATGGACAGGTAAAGGACGAACGACAGCAGCAGGACGACGAGGGGTCTCAGGAGGGAGCGGGTTAGCAACAATCATCCGGTGAATAATAGGAGTAGATATAATGGCAACTGGAGCGTGTCGTTCTTCTCGTTGATCCCAAGTGACGCCGGCTCGTGCACATAAATCTGTAATCAAAGAAGGAAAAAATAATCGACTGTTAAGGCGGGAGCATGCCATAATTTCCACGTAAATGATCCTGCCCATGTCGATTGGTCGATGTGTCATGATAGCAAAAAGGTAGATGGCGCGGAGTTTTGTGATGTCACTGGTGTGAGAAATCGGCATGAGTCTTACTGCAAGGAAGCTGTACCAGGCTTTGACTTCTAAATGCATATGGTGAGACATGAATGTCATGGGTAGATCATTGATTACATGCCATTGTGTGCCCGGTGTACATCAGGTAGTAATAATCTCCTCGTAGTTTGGGTGATTTCTGAGTTCTGCCATATTGTCTTCAATTTCTGCTGGCAACCCAAAATGAGCATTAATCGTTGTAGGATCAAATGCTACTCTCTTACCTCGCACAAAGATCTGCCCATAGTTGTCAGGTTCACTTGCATTGGCGTAGAACTCTTGTACAATGGGAACTATATTGTGTCCTGGCTGTGTGCAGAATTTTTTCCAATGTCGTTCTTGGATCATATCCCCGATACTTTGAATATTCAAATTTTCTAGATCAAAACCTCTTTCTGCGATAAAATCTTTTTTGAGAACCATATCTGTATATCGGGCTTGTGTTTTAGTGGAAGTGAACCGCGTAACATCGTAAGTGCTGCTGCTGCTTGCTGTAGTACATTGCTTTTTTGGAGCCATAGATTACTCTTTTGCTAAGACTGAATTACAAATAAAATAGTAAGTAAAATGTTAGAAGCAGATTGGTGTGGATTAGTACCTGTTTCACCTCCTTTTTAATTTGAATTCATCGTAGCGCTGCCGCGGTGAGCTACGTATCGCGCCCGCGCCAACTATCGCTGAGGCAATAATTTTGTTACCGCGCATGCGCTGAATATCGTTGAGGCAAAATACCCTTTATTGCGCCAGCGCTAGATATTGCTAAGGCGATATATCCTTCGTCGCTCCAGCGCTATGATGTTTGTCATTAATTATTTTTAATTGTACTAGCGCTGGAGCGAGGCACTACGTGTCGCTACCGCGCTGAGCTGAAGTAGCGGTTGCAAAACCTTTTATCTTTCACTGCAGCGCTGAGTTTATATCGCTGGAGCGATGGTATGGCGCTGGCGCGGTAATGTTCTATCGTGGCAGCACTGAGGCTGGTTTTTGGACAGTTACTGGAATTCCCGCTGGCGCGGTAGAGTGTATACCGCAGGGGCGGTGATGACTCGAATTTTTTATCGCAGCTGCGCTGCAACCTGTCGCTGTGGCGCTGAACCCCTTTTTTATTTTATTTTATTTTATTTTAACGATGCTGCAAAACAAAAATGATAGTAATAATAATAATACTTACCTTGGGTTGCCTCTCAAGTAGTGCTTGATTTAACGTCTTCGGCTTGACGGGGCTTCCTAATCATTTATGGTGGGTCGAAGATGCTGATAGAAGCATTTGTTTAAATGATCTTGTTGGCTTTCTTCTTTTTCGGCTTTCATATTTTTGCAATTAAACCTCGGGCAGTATCTTTTGCTGTATTCTCCTTATGTCTCTCCAGAAAGACTTTAATCTTAGACCGATGAGATGGTTCTTCCTTTTCTTTCTCTTTGCTTGCTTCGTCTTGATGCTGCCTTTTCTTCTTCTCTCTTGCCTTCCTATGCTTCAATGCTCTTTTTCGGATGTAAGGATCCAATGTCTCCATATCTTTAATTTCCTTGACGCTTGGGTGCACTACATTAATGCAGAAACAGTCTTCATTTTTACCTGGTAATTTGATCTCCTTAAAGACCTTAAAAGTGACTGTGTCCTCTTGTACCCTCATGGTCAACTTTCTTTTTTGTACATCAATAATTGTTCTTTCAGTAGCTAGGAAGGGTTTTCTAATGATGATAGGGATCTCCTTGTCTTCTTCCATGTCCAGAACAATGAAATCGACAGGGAAGATGAATTTATCGACTTCAACTAACACATCTTTAATTAATCCCTTGGGATAGGTGAGAGAATAATCTGCTAGCTGAAGTGTGATATTTGTTGGTTTAGCTTCTCTCAGTCCTAATTTTTTGTACACGGACAGTGGCATAAGATTAATACTAGCTCCCAGATCACAAAGTGCTTTCCCAAAATCATAATTTCCAATTGAGCATTGTATGGTGAAACTCCCAAGATCTTTGAGCTTTGGAGGTATCTTCTTTAAGAGCATGACGCTACACTCTTTCGTTAGAGCCATAGTCTCAAAGTCATCTATTCTTCTCTTCTTTGATAGGATTTCCTTCATGAATTTTACATAGCTTGGCATTTGCTTCAATGCATCTACAAAAGGAAGATTAATATGTAATTTCTTAAAAACATCAAGAAATTTAGAAAACTGCTTATCTAGTTTCTTCTTTTGCAGCCTCTGAGGAAATGGAGGTGGTGAAGTGAATGACTATGTAGGTTTCTTCTGCAGGTTGCTACTGGTATCTTCTGCTGCATTTTTTCTTTTCTGTTCTTGTGCTTGAATACCAATTTCTATGCTTTTCTGCGTTTCAACACTTTTCTCTTGACTTCTTAGCTGCTGTAATCTCTGAGGAAATGGTATAGGTGGTCTATATGGTTGTACATTATCTTGCTGTACCACTGTTTCTTTTTCCTTCTCTTTCATCTCTGAAAGCTGTGGTTGAGGTGTGTTGTCATGTAAACTTTTACCACTTCTTAGTGAGATGGATTGACACTGCTTGACATTTCCTTTTGGATTGACTTTGATGTTGCTTGGTAGAGTTCTTTGAGGTTGATTGTTCATTGCTGTAGCAAGTTGTCATACTTGATTCTCCAAGGCTCTAAATGAAGCTGCTTAACTTTGAAAGAGTGCATCTGTTTTCTTCATAAGTTGTAAGAGCATGTCTTCAATGTCTGATTTTTTCTCTTGCTGGATTTGCGGTTGAAAGCCAGGCGGAGCTTTAGAATACTGTCCTTGATTATTGTTGCTCTATGAGAAGTTGGGGTGATTTCTCCATTCAGGGTTATAGAAATTTGAGTTGGGATTGTTGCAGTTGAAGTCCCCTACATATTGAGCAGTCTCCATGCATTGTCCATTAGCATGATTTCCTCCATAGAAATCACAAGTGATGGGTTGACTCATGATGGCATTAACCCCCAAGTTGCTTAATTATTTGGTCAAGAGATTGACTTGGGCGGATAATGTGGTCAAAGTGTATACTTCGTGTAGTCCAGCGATTTTTCTTGTGGTTGACCTTTAAGTGGGCCATTGATAGGCATTGGACGCCATCTCATCTAGTAGATCATATGCTTCATCAGTGGACTTGTTCATGAGTGCTCCTCCAGCTGCAACATTTACTATCGTTTTGAATTGACTGGCTAATCCATTGTAGAATGTTTGTACAAGCAACCACTTCAAAACTTCATAATGAGGATATTTTCTTTGCATATCTTTGTATCTCTCCCATGCCTCATAAAGAGATTCTCCATCTAGTTGTAGGAATGATGTGATGTCGTTCCTTATCTTGGCAGTTTTAGCAGGTGGAAAGAATTTGGCGAGGAACTTTTGTGCAAGATCATCCCATATAGCTATAGATCCAGATGGGAGTGATAGCAGCCAGCTCTTTGCTTTGTCTCTTAAGGAAAAGGGAAATAATCTTAGTCGGATTGCATCATTGGATACCCCATTGTACTTAAAAGTGTCACATATCTCCAAGAAGTTGATGATGTACATGTTTAGATCGTCATTGGGCATTCCACTAAATTGTACCGAATTCTTGAGCATTTGAATCGTGCTTGGCTTGATCTCAAAGTTGTTAGCTTGAACAGTTGGTCTTTAAATGCTTGAATGGATTCCATTGACTAAGGGAACAGCATATTCCCTTAGTGGTCTTGCTTCATTGTCCGGTGCAATTGGTAATTGATCTTCCATGGTGTTAACTTGATTTTGCTCTCTTCTAATTCTTCTTAAAGTTCCTTCAATTTCTGGATCAAAAGCAATCAAGTCTTTACTTTTCGATCTTCGCATGTACCTCGAAAGAAAGTAAGTAAAACTAAATTAAAAAAAATAATTAAAAAAAATCTGAAGTAAAAACTAGAAAGATTGGTATTAATATTGGCGAAAAAGTAGTTAATTATCCCCGGCAACGGCGCCAAAAACTTGATGCGATATTTTTATATCTTAAAATTAAGTGCAAGTATACACTATCGTATGCAAGTAATAAAGAGACTAAATAAGTTGGATGTTGAACCCACATAGATAATTTCTTCTTTTGAACCAATTACTAAAATGATATCTTCCTAATAATTATTTAGATAAATAAAAATCTAAGAATGAACGTAGAAAATATAAATAGGTCATTTTTCTTATTTCGATCACTATTCCAGAGCTGGGGCGATAATACTCGTGGCGCTGGGGCGATGGACACATACTTTGAAAACTTTGCTTTTTAGTCCCTGTTTTCGTTCCTTTTGCATTCTTTCTTTAAATTTTATTCAAGTCCCTAGAAATAACAATAATGCATATAAATAACCATCTATTCTCATAAAATAATAAAATATCAAAATAAAAATATGAGAAAATATATGACAAATTTGCCCTTATCAATTATCTCTATCTTTATCAACATTACCCTTATCATAAGCATACTCAGACCAATCTATTTGGCTGTCATAATGAGCATGAGGTGGATCATTATTGTATCTAGGTGGAGAAATATTGTAGTCGCATGATGTGTTGGAGGGGGCGTCCATAGATGGTAATATTGAGGCTGTGCTACTAACATGGTTACTACCGCTTATGGACATTAAGTGGTTATGCGGATATCATTGGTTCTCCACAAGAACTTGTAGAATCTCATCAGAATTAACCGGTCTAAGATCCACATTAACACATAATGGTTTAAAACCTCTTCTATTAACTCTAAATAAAAACTACACTTCTTAATCATTCTAGATTATCAACAGTATAACACTCATTCCCATTGTAGGCACCGATATTTTCATAGTGACATTATACTGCTCAAAATTCACTCAAACTCTATAGTACACTAAGGTCTGAAGTTGATTATAAGTCATATCACTAGGAACCGTTCTAGCAACGCTTTGGCACCCAATATATCTTTCTTCACCATTACTGAAACTCTCTCATCTTTCCCCAAAATATACCAAAAGGCTTAATCCCTATAGTACCTATATTAAAGAAAAAACAAACGAAAATTATTAATAATTCCTTAACAAATTTAAATTCTAATCTTCAACGTGATAGGATCCTATCACCCCAGTTCAATATACACGATAAGGTTCTAGGTTTCTTTCCATCTCTGCATCATTACACAATGTATTTCATTTACAAATTTGTTTCCAACAAGTAAATATATGTTTGGATCTAACTATTTCAAATCTATTTTTAATTTAAAAACTAGAATATGTCCTGACATTACATTACAACATAAATGTATTTCTATTTTACCTTTTTGTTTAAAAAATGAAGATTCTAGTAATTGCCCCGTTCAAAAGATTTATGCTTCCTTTTTTTTTTGGCACGGTTTGGGCTTGAAAGTTTTAGAGTGAGTGTGTTTTTTTTTACTATTGAAGTAATATATATGCAGAATGTATTTTCGTCCAAAAAAGATTTAATTAACTAAAAAAGTAAGAAAATTCAAATGGTGGCTAAAAAAGTTAAGACCCTTTTAATTTTGACTATTTCTAAAAATTTCTCAAAATAAATCTATAATAATAGTATTTGTACTTGCATTATCAAAAGTAAGACTAATAAAATTTTCAACAATTTAAAATTCTATAAAATTATTCATTAAAGAATTAAAAATAACATTAGTTGTGTGTGGATGTTCCAACTCATGAAAAGAAATAATTCTCTTTTGCAAAAGTTATTCATTATCAATATAATGTATTATAACACAAATATACCCAAAATCATTAGTACCTGTCTAACAATCAAAAGTAACAGCAAACACTCATTATAAATTATAAGATTTCATTAATTAGTTTTCATTTAGTTTGATGATATACAGTGAAAATATCTTTTTAACTGTATTTCGTAGAACATAAGAAAAGTTGGGTTGAACTTACATTTTCATAAATTTCTTATACATTTTATCTTCAATAAATGAAAGAGGTTGTTCACTAACTGTAATGTATTTAGCTAATCCAGTATACATGTGCTACTAATTATAGTGAAATCTAAAAAGATTTTCTTCAAGGGCACTTTAGTCAAGTTTAGTTTGAGTTGGCTTATTTGGACCATATCTCTAGAAATATGCATTGGCATGTCGATTCAAATGCCCTGTACCACCTCCACTTTTTCTTTTTAAAGTTTTACCACAAAATTTATAGATAGTTTTTTCTTCAATTATTTTAAAAATTGTACGAGTCTCTAGCGTGAAATAATTCCAAACATATGATATTTGACTTCTTTTAATTTTCTAATACTTATAACATTTTCAGTTATGGAATTAGATTGACTACTAAAAATTTATGATGGCATTATAATTTCTTCAAATTCATTTAGAGCATTGAAACTTGCCACTATATGGATAATAAATATGTGTGTTGAGAATTTGTAATTAGATGAACGAAAATTAAAAAATAAAGAAATAATTTGAGAGGTTTTAATTTTTAAAGAAAGTTGCAATAATTTAAAAGAGATTTGGGAGAGTTTTGAGTTGATTTGAGAGAATTTTGAAATTTGGGGGGACCGCGGGTGTCATTTTATAGGCACCTATAGTCATAAATATTTGTGATTGTTGAACGGTCTTCTAACAAATAATTTAATTTTTTAAATGTAGAAACATATGCATGCAGCGAAGGTTGTATATAGCTTTTAAATTTTAAATTTATTTTATTTTTAAAAATAAAAATAAATAAGCAATAGCCAATGGGCATAACCTATTGGGTTTATCGTGCCGACATGACACAACAGTTTTTCGTGCTGTATCAGCCCAGGTATGACAGCTCACCTAGGACGAAATCAACTATTAAACCTGTAGTAACCAGTACCACAACCGGTAAGAATAAGTATTTATATATATATATATATATAAATATACATATTTTATTTGTATGTGGGTAATACTTGATTTATGTATTGTTATTAGTAGTATTTGTATAGGTTAAAGACAAACTATTAATATTGAGTTTATTTGCAAGATTTTAGATTTATTTTAGGGACCAAATTGTAATACTTTAAAAGTTTATGGGGATAATTCGTAAATATTAAAAATTAGCCTCTTAGTATAAAAATACACTTTTAAAATCCTAATTCACTCATTTTGGTCGAGCCACCTCTTTTAAAGTGAGAAAAGGGAGAAAGAAGGGGGAGAGAAAGAGAAGAAGAAGAAAAAAAAGAAGAAGAAATTTGGAATTTAAGCTTTAAGAGGTATATTATAACCCTTTCTTAGTTTCTTGGTGTTAATTTAGTTAATTCCTTTAAGTTTTGATTTTTGGAAATATGTAAAATTGAGGATTTGATGTGGATTTCGTAAGATATTATGAGAATTGGTGATGATCTATGTAGATAGCTTGATAAATCATGATGAATTATAGAATTTTTACTTGATAGTCTCTAGATCCAGGGATTTTATAAATTGTTGTGCTTTGGTTCTGGTTTTGAATTTTGAGCATATGAAATTAGACATTTTTAGAATCATTTGAGACTTTGAATCAATTGAAAATTTTAGAAATTGTATTTGTAGTGAATTTACCAAAATGACCCTAAAATTCTAGAAATTTCCTATGTTAACAATATGATACAGAGACAAATAATTTTTGATCTACTGAATGATCTTCAAAACCTACGAATTTATGGATTATGATAAGTTTATATGTCTAATATGATATACTCAGAATTGAAAATTTAGATCAATATGGTTAAAATGTTATGATTTTTTAAAAAGTGTCAGCTCATTATAGTATTTGATTAACATATTTTTAAAGTTATAGAATAAAATAGTTTTAAAATATCTTTGACAGTGATTTTGAAGTGATATATTTATTATGGATTGAGATATGTGTCAAGAGTAATTCTATGGTAGTTTTATAATTTTTGAGTTAGTATATGATTTTATAAAATTGAGAGATTGAGTACTGTTCAATAAATATCTTGATCTTGTCAGGTTAATAGTTTGGATTTGATGGTATTTATGGAATGGATTGTGTAGAAATTATGATATAATATTCATATATAAGAAGGATATATGAGTCAAGAATGATATATTCTGATTTTGGAGTAATTGGACATCATTTGATGTATAAATTTTTTTATTAAGTGTAAGTGGTCAGAATGACATGTTTTGAGAAACCAAGTAATTAGACTAATTCGATGTGATAAGTGCAATATGTGTAATTTCGTAAGCTATTTAAAGTGTTTTGTATGAATGTTGAGGTTTATGAAAGGATTAATCTCCATTGATAGGTTAGGAAGATTTAAGTCTTGTAGCTAAAAATGCGAAGAGGTAAGTATACTAGACTTTTTACTGAAATCACAATAAACATAGTAATTGTTATGTATGATTTTGTAAATGTGGTTAGGAATATGTTTATATTATGTCAAAGTATATTTTGATATGAAATGTGAAGACATGTGTTTATGAATGTGAGCATGGATATACATGACATATATGTGTTTTGAAAGTGAGCTTTCAAAATGAAATGTGTTTAACAAATAGAGCTTTTGAAGTATAAAATGTCCATGAGAAACATTTTGTGTTTTGAGGATGCTTGAACTCACTGTTGACTTAGTAGGCATTTTATGTGATTTGTGGAGGCTTTATGTGTGGTATTTTTTTGGGGATTGGTATATGTTATGTGTTCCGTATGTAGGGAGGATCTTATTGGTACCTAAAGGAAGAGTGAGTCATCACATTCGTGTGGTGGCGTATTGGTGCATGTGAGAGGACTTACCGATGATCAAGGTGAGGGTTTGGCTTTTACCTTCGGTCATGAGCATTATATATGTGTATTTAAAACCTCACTCGTTCCTCTCATACAGTATGTCACCTACGAGTGACATTTGGCTCATTATGTGATATGTGATATGAAAGTCCTATTAAGTAGTAGTTGAGTGATGATATTCCTATTATATATTTTGAAAGAATGTGTAAGCGCTTACCTGATATGTGATTTGATAAGATTATAATTTTAATTTGTTACAGCATATCATACATATGCATTGTGTACATATATGTATTTGTATTTGATATATGAAAAATAATAGTATGTTTACTGAGTTTTATACTCATTATAGTTTATGGTGATTTCAGGTAAATAAGGTATATGTGTGCTTAACAGATTTGGCAAGGCTTCTGCTGTTCCTTAGGTTCCCTAAGTTGCTAGACTGCTGAGTGTTTCATTTGGGGACACGTAGTTTAAGATATTTGATTTGTTCCTATGAAATAAATACTTATGTATTATTTTATTGAGTGTGGTTATGGGTTGATTTTAAGTAAGAATTTATAATGAATATATTCTGGGATTCCGGTAACGCAGTAGAGTGTCAATCTCTGAGAAAACTATGCGTATCTCCGGTTTACTAATTGCCCCAGTCATAATTCAATTGTTATAATTTTGAAAAATTGAAATGAATGTTTAAATATTGTTAATAAATATTTACGTTTATATTTTAGGTTATGAGTTGATTTTAGTGTTGAACTTACTAACAACTTGCTAAGGCTTTTTATGTTGAATTAAAGTTTGAAATTTATGCAATTTTATTTATGAGTGCACATTATTGAATGAATGTAAGTTATGTCGTGTGTCAGATCTTTTGGGTCTGGGGCGTGACAAAACCATTAATTATAGAGCCCGTCTTAGGCTTTATACATTTAAGTTCGAGGTATTGACTTAATAATGAATTTAAGTAAATGATAAATCAACTTTTAACTTCTCAATTTTCCTTTGAGGTTTGTTTGGGAACTTGGCTGAAAGCGTGGCATGGTGGCTGTAACATCTTCCTTCTCAGTTCTTGTGATAATCATCTAAAATATGTCTTAATAAATTTGACCAAAAGGGACACATGGACTTAGCTTTCACCCTTCCAGTTCCTTTTGATAATCAATTGAGGCGTACCTTAGGGCTTGATCGAGAGGGGTCACATGATGACCTTAGCCTTTACCCTATCGGTTCCTTTAATGATCATTCAAGAGGTGCCTTAAAATATTGACTGAGAGGGTCACAAAGTGGTTGTAGCCTCCACCTTCCCAGTTTTTTTTATAGTTGAAATGCATCACACTTCTTAACCAACTCTCTTGTATTCGAATTGCTGTGGGTTAGTAGTATCATGATCTCATGACTTTGTAGGCTAGAACTTCTACACTGGTGGTTCTTGCACATTTCTTCATGAATTTCTCAAAGCACATACCCTACTTTGTTGGGCTTTAGGCACTTCAAATGTGGCTAGGAGTGTCCTTGTCGGTATCAACATATACCATACTGTCATATTGTTATAATGATTAATGAGTGTATGCATGTGATAGTGTATTTATTGAATAAATTAACTAATGTATGTCCAACACACATTTGCACAACAATTGTATATTATTATTCAACAAATACAAATATAATCGAATCAATTACACTAAGAGTTTTAGAAACTCACCCTTGAAGAACTTCGACAAAGAATTTAAAATTCGAAGCTCACACAGAAGTGTAATCTTGGCAATTTAGTTCATAACGACCTGGCGAGATTGTAAAACTAGAATAATAAGTCTAAAAATTCTAGCAAGAACTTGTTTCTTTCTCTCTTGTCTTAGTCAAATCTCACTCTTATGAAGAAGCAACTTTTTCTTATATTCTTCAATTGGTTTTTGCCAAGAATAGAAAAAGGGACTTAAGCGCAGAAACTTCTAAATTTTTTACACGTGAGGCCTTTCCATTGCTCCTATTATGTATTTGGCCGCCTTTTGATCTTTTTTTTAATAAAAAATGATCTAACCATTGTGTAAATTAGAGAAAATAGATTTTAAAGATATAAATTTTAATAATGTTTTTCGTCGGCATTCGAAGGCGGCAGTAACCTGCTGCGAGCAAACAATGGTAAGGTTCATTTTTATTAATTAATTAATTAATAATCAATTATTATTTGACATGTGTCAAAGTGTATTATTATCTTTCTATTGAGTTATGCATTTACCTTTTAATCATCTAATGTAACGGAAGCTGACTAATGGAGATGGACAAAATTAGATAATTCAAAATTTTATAAACAAAACTAGGTATTGAGTTAAATTTGAGAGACAAAATTGTATTTGTCCCTTTTTTTAAAATACCAAAGTGGGAGCCATTCTTTTAGCATTTGGTTATGAATTTAGTTTTTGATTTAATCAAAACCAAGTTAAAAACTAACATAACCAATCAATTATATAACAAAAATCAAATCGATTCGATTTAGTTGATTTTTTAGTTTCTCAAAATGCACCCACCCTCGTAGAGACATAAGAGTTTGAATATATTTAAATCTTAAAACTAAAAATGAAATCAACAAGTTAACTATTATGGTTGGTAATGAGGCGGGTCAAGTTGGGAATGACAATCTTTATTTTTATATCCAAATGAGTTGAAAATTTTTATACCCACCATATATTCAAATTAAATAGTTCGAGTTTGGTAATAAAATTTTCTCGAATAAATATGAGTTCCATGAATATCTCGCATCTTAATTTATTTATTTTTATATTATAATTTTTTTTAAAGTTATAATAACTCACTTTAATAAAACAATTATAAAATATTAATTTTTAATTTAAAATTTCGAAGCGGTTCAAAGATAATAACTCATCTCTATATTAACTTTATATATTGAAAAATGATAACTCCTCGTATTCGAAACTTAAAAATCACAAAATCTTCTTTATTTATTCTCCCATTTGGGTCGGGCCGCTCGGAGAATTTTGCCAGGCCTATTGGGTACAGAGCTCTTCTTTTCTGGAAGACAGTTTTAAAAAAAAAAAAATCCCTCGAAACTTTTAAGTGCTGAGACCTGAGTCTGAAAGAGTGTAGTTTCAAGTTTCACCTCAACTACAATGACGGCCGATAACAAATCAAAGACCAGAACCAGCACCCGCAACAAGGGCAAGAGGGGAAGGCAGTTTCTACCACATAACAAGCCGGCGAAGAAGAAAGGGGCGTACCCATTAAGGCCGGGAGTGCAAGGCTTCTTCATCACTTGCGATGGCGGCAGAGAACGCCAAGCTTCCCAAGAAGTCATTTACGTTGTTGATTCTGTATGTTTCCTTTTGTTTTTATTGTTATTGTCGTTATTTTTTTTAACGCTAATGATTCTTTTCGTCTTGGCTTTGCGTACTTTCCATCTGGGTATTTTTGATTTTTTAAAATTTTTTATTGCAAAGTCCAATGTTTTGTTTGGTCTTGTATTCATTTTTGGGTTTATATTTTCCTATGGTCATTTCGCGTATGGTTTTACTTGAATATTCTGTTGGTTAAATTTTTCGAAATGTACTGTCATGAAATAGCCAACTTATTTATTGATTTTCATTATTGTCATAGAAAGATGAAAAAAAAACAGAGTAATTTAGAGAAATAATTGAACTGTTTGGCTTACTCGTCAGCTGAAATTTTGAAAATTTGCACTTATAGCAGTTTTTGATTTATCAAAATGATTTATTTATTTATTTTTTAAATTGTTTCACCACATTTGGGGTTAAATGCTTCATAAATTGCAGAATGATATTTTTTCTTAATTATTTATTTATTTTTATCATTAAGCCTCATTTGATTTTTTTTTTCTTATCATTAGCTTTCCTTTCTTCTCCAATTTCTAAATTGTCTTGAAAGGAAAGAACTTCCTAAATATCTTTTACTTCTAAACTCTTCTACTTCTAAACTTGCCGAGCCTATGCAGTATCACTAATTCCAATCCAGGATCTCTTTGCTTTTAATAAACATGTTTGTTGTCAAAGAAAATAAGCTGTTATCTTGCCTGATTGATGCTCCTTTATAAGATGGTAGTTCGTGGCAGTCCCTTTATTTGAGCAGTAAGAAATTGAGATCGAGAGTAGATACAATGTGTTTGTTTATAATGTACAAAAGGTTTTTTTAAGGAACTGAAATAATATTGCATAACCAATTCTTACTTCATTATTTCCCTATCTTTTATGTCATTGAGAGCAAGAGTTGTTGATGGAAACAACCATCATTTAATTTTCCATTGTGAACAAATAAGAGATGGTATGTTAATATGTTTTCATATGTTTTCGTTTATTTTTCTCTTGTTTCTTTCATGTCTTATTTTCTGACTTTTCATTTTTTTCAATAATTGTATTTTTGACTGGTAGTATCTGGTTCTTTTGCCTAAGAGGCTATGACCCTTCCTATTTAGATGTGAGAGAATTTCAGACCCATATTAATTTTCCATTTTTGTGATGGCTCGTTTTGAATATAACTTGAGAATACGTTCAGACAGCATTGACATTCTTAATATAGAAAGAGAAAAAGGGCGAATTACAAAAACCGTAAGTTTTCTTGAAATTAGAAAAGAATTTCAAACAGTTTTCTAACTTGAAACTGTGCTCAATTTATAAGATTTTGACATGATAAGACCCAGTTAACCAGTTCATATTACTAGCACAAATTGCAAGTACTGATGTCATCGTGGACAAAACCTTTATCTTAAAAGAAATACCTTTAATAGCCTGCTAAAATCTTTTGTATAATTTTCAACATTTGCTTGTTGGTTGACCGGAGATGAGACGATGGTTATTTTAAGAAAACTAAATACAAAGCTTGATTGGTTTTCAGTTGTGTATACTGGAAAAGGGTTTTAGAATATATATTATTGTGGTGTTATGACACAGGGTGTTGCAAAGGATACCATCTTTTAAAGATGGCTAGAGTTCATATATATGTGCAAATGAAACGTGGTTGAGTAGTTGACTGATGCTAAAAGGACCCTTAACTTTCTTATTTCTAAAAAGGAAAAAAAAATGGTTTTCTTTTGTTGAATTTGAATTATATATTGAAGCTTCAAGTCAAGCTGTATAAAGTTTGGAGTCTCTTGTGATCACAATGAACCTCATGGGGGCTCTCATCTACTCAAAAAGTTTTTAAACAATCCATTCAATAAATAATGTTAAAATTCTGCTGTCTGAATTTTAGGTACAAGGAAAAAGTAAAGGATCTCCTTTGCTGTTCCATTGTTTTTAATAATTTTTGTGGTACTTGTTGAACCTTGTAGATCCTATGCTGGACCTCTTGTTTCCATTTGACTTTTAAGACAATATTTTTCTGGTGTTTGTTTTGTTATTTATAAAGTTAGATCATTTATTGTTATCATGGTGTGATGTGGAGTTAAAATTACTTAATATGTATTCCAGTTTTTGATGAGCTGGCATTAAGTTGAGCATTTAAAATGAGCTGCTAGTTTCCCTTGGCCTTACAGTTTTATGAAGAGCTAGTCCACGGAAAGGATTCTGGTATCAACTCCACAGGGATTCCAAATAAACCTTTGAATAAAAAGATTGTATTCGCTTCTTCTAGCGATGATGATGAGGATGACGATGCAGGGGAGGACAGGGTGGTGAAGGGGGAGGAGAAAGAGAAGGAGCAGGGAGAAGGTGGAAAGGAGGAAGGGAAACAACCTGACACATCTAAAGACAATGATGCAAGTCACAAAAATTTAACAAGTGAGAAGTCTGATCCTCAAGATTCAGATAATCTGTGCTGCAGAAAAGAAATGGAGGGAAAAAATGGTGAAAATAAAGAGGATAGTGAAAATCATGAAAGTGAAGCAAAAAAAGCGGAAGGGCCACCAGCCAAGAAACAATGCCTAGAAGAAGATGCATTGAAATGTGCAATAATTGACAAAGTTGAGAAGTCCATTGATAAACTCATTGAAGCTGAGCTCCAAGAACTTGGAGATAAAAATAAGGTGAGTGATTTAACTTCTAATGTTAGTATTTTACCCTCATATATTTACATTAGTAATGGATGCCCAACCTGTTTCTGCACATATATGTTATACTAATTATGGGTATCTCTCTATTAATTTCCCTAATTGGCTCGCCTTCTTCTTCTTCTTGTTATTCTTCTCGTTCTTCTCTATGTATTGTGCTTTATGCTTGAATTTCACAAGCATTCAAATACATATGAGAAATATTACATTGATGTAAAATATTCTGTTTGTGTACGTATGTGTTTTTCTTGCAAGCACAATCTTGGGAAGGTTGTTATGGTCATGTTTTATCATTTCTTTCATTTAAAAGTACTTTTAGAGATTGACTGTAGCTGAAGTATCAATTTTGATTTTCTCGTCATCATTTGAAAGGAGTTCCATTGGCCTTAATGATATGTAGATAGCCAATCTTAGTGTGTTCTGTTGTGGAGGTGATTTGATATGAGGAAGTTTTCCATAATTTGCATTGGTGTACGGGGACAAAGGCGACAAGATGAACAGAAAACATGATTGTTGAGGTAGCATTCACCCGAAAGCTTTAGCGATAGATAAGGGTCAATAGTATTTATTCTCTCAAATTGGTATGCTATACTGAACCATATTTCATGGACTAGCAATAGGGCGTGTCGCGTGCAGACTCTATTGTCCATAACAGGATGCATCATACCATGAAATAATGTCTAATTGTGACTTAATCCATATGCTATAGCCAGAATCAATGATGAATTGATGCAATTGGACTGACCTCGTGATATTCACAATTTCGAAAAGACTACATGATTTGAAATTTATCATCACTTCGTTAAGCCTATAAGTTTGTTTCGGGGCATCTAGCCTTGATATATTTACATTAAGAAGATTGATGCAAAATTTCCTATTTTAGAAAGTATTTCTTCAAAAAGAAGTTTAACTATGATTTATTTCTTTCTGAGATTATAAATATGAAATAGATCACATTTTAGTCATGATCAGTTGTGGCAAGGGAAGTGAACACGGTGATGTTTCAAGGCACTGCAGAGACATACAGTCTCCTTTTTACTTAAGTTTACAAACAGACAAGTTTCATCAGTACATTAGTCCACCTACTGATTTGTGATAGGTGAGGCATCAAAAGGTGCTGCCTCATTGTAGAGATCTCATCTGTAATACATGTTACTTGATTGTTTGAAATGATCAATAAATCCTACTTATTATGGTCAATCTTCAATAGATAAATTTGGTTGACTTGGTCGTTTCTGTTTGAGGTGGGGGGTACTGGTGGAGATGGTGTTGTCCTTCCTTACTACATTTTTCTTCAAACTGGTGATGGATTGTTATTTTTTTTTTAAAACAGAGGCGCTTTGTAAACCTTGATTCGGGTTGTAATGGTGTTGCCTTTGTTCAAATGCAAAAAAGAGATGGAGACCCCAGTCCCAAAGATATCATACAGCACATGATGGCATCTGTTGCATCAACAAGGAAACCAATCTCAAGGTTCATACCATTGTTTTCTCTATATTTCAAATCATTAACAACCATGCATTTAAGAAATGTGTATTGTTGGTGAAGAACTAAATTGTGTACCTCTTTTCTTTTTTGCATCATTATTTGAAGATCCATCTTAAGAGTGTTACCAATTGAAGTGTCATGCTATGCTTCTGAAGAGGAAATTTCAAGAGCAATCAAACCTCTTGTGATGCAGTATTTTCCGGTGGAAACTCAAAATCCTCAGAAGGTACGATCTTTATCAGTCTCATCATTTCCTATCTTGCTGTTTATGGTAATAGCATTGTCATACTCATCAAATGCTGCTCACTAATTTTCTTATGGTTAATCTACAAATTGGGATTATATTATCTTTTCCCCAGGTGCAACTCATACTTTTATAACTCAAAATTACTAATATATCTGTCATTTATGTATAAAGAAAAAGTTAATAGTCTTTCAAAGATAGTGCCTGCTTTGCTTCTTAATGGTGTGGTAATGGCATATATAATAGTCTTCATCACTCCTTATCTAAGTTTTTATCTTATTCTGTCTCAATCTAAATCCTCCCCTCAAGTATAACAGAAAATTAGAGTTGGGAGAATCTCAATTGGCTCTAGAATGCTGATTCATGTTGCACCAATCAGTTATACCATGAGTTCGAAATTTATTTTATCTGTTTAGATGGTCTGTAACCTTTCACTTATTTTCTGCAGTTTGCTGTACTGTATGAGGCTCGTGCAAATACTGGTATTGACAGGATGAAGATAATAAATTCAGTTGCAAAATCTATTCCTGCACCTCATAAAGTTGATCTTAGCAATCCTGACAAGACAATTGTAGTTGAAATTGTCAAGGTAAGAAGGTTTTGTATTCATGCTAAGTTAGAATGTGAATTTGCGGTAGCTGTTTACACTGCTGGCACAATGTAACATCTTCTTTTGTTGATGGATTGTAATCCTCTCCTCATCCAAGGTTTACTAAGTTTTTGGGAAGATTTTGACACATAGCATTTAAGACTTCTAGGCCTAGGATTTTAAGTTATTTTCAGTTTTCCTTGTTAGACACCAAAACACATTGCTTTGGTGGCCAACTAAAATTGCAAAACTAACAGATGTTAAGTCTACCTGTGCCTTATTTCATTGCTTCTTTATTTTTCACATCTCAAGGTCTTGTAATCAACTCTACTTGCTGCTTTAAGTGCTTCTTTCTTTGGTGATAAACCTGAGCAAAGAAGAAATAGTTGCATGACAAGACTTCAGCAAAAGAAACAATGAGGCTAAACCATTCTTTTATTTTTGGTTTAATGCCCTCTTTTCTCATTGATTTAATTCCAAGATTGTTTGAGATATCAAAATCGAATAGAGAATGTAAGAAGGGTAATTAAATTAAAAAGGGAAATAATAAAAACAACCTGCCCATTTTTTTTCCGCCGAAGACTTTACTGTCACCCTAGTTTTCTGGTTATTAGAGTTTGTCTTGAGAAAAAAAGAGGAGAAAAATAATAGCTTTTGGAATTAATGTGTTAGTCTTGCAGATCTAGTTAGCTACCAAAATGATGTGTTGTTGGTGAGAATATTAAAAAAAAGAATTCTAGCCCTAGAAAGTCTTAAATGCAGTCATAATCTCCTTAAGAGCTTAAGAAACCTTAAGTAAAGAGAGAATCCAAGTCTTTTGTTGCTATGATAGAGCTAAAGAGTACCGAACTTAAATGTAGAAAGTATATGAGAGCTCTTCCTCTGTTTTTCTAAACCCCGATACTAATAAATTTATTGTCATACATTTCTTTTTTATTAGTTTCTTGCATTTTTTGTGGATACGGTGCTTGCTGGAGAAATAATTTTATGTTTGTAGAACTTCCTAGAGATCTATGCCTATTATCATGGAATCCTTGGGCTTCTTTTGTCATGTATTCAGATTTCGATTCTTATATCTTTTATGGATATATATGTGGATATATTTCTCTTAGTTAATATTTACATTCTCTTGATGGTAATTAACCTGATTAACTTTCTTTTATTTTGTTAGACTGTGTGCATGATTGGGGTAGTGGAAAAGTACAAGGAGTTGTCAAAGTTCAATCTGAGGCAGTTGACATCACCAAAGCAATAGACGTTGATCTCGCAGATTGAGCACAGAATATTTTAGAGAGTTATTGTAGACTTTGAACTTTATAATCCGACTGGGGTTTGAAACGTTTGTGTAATTTCGAAAGAGAATTAGCATCATCATGGGAGCAGTATTATAAGACTTTGCTCTTGATATGCTAGAAAGAGGATTTGTATGATCTATAATTTATATCAATCTGAAGCCTATTAGGCAAGTATTTGCTACCTGTTCTCAGACCTGATCAGGTTGTGTGATGCCTAAAAACACAGTGAGTTGGAAAAATTTTGCTTGATATTTGTAGAAATTTGAGTTCTATTTGGCATCACCACTAAACTGTTTTTACTGTGTTATTTTTTTTACAGATTGGATTCTCTTTTGATATGAGATTTTACCGAGTATGTAGGAGATTAGTAATCAAATAAATAGAAAGTAATAAAAGAATAAGTTCTGATGGGCATAAGATTAGTTAGTGTTATGTGGTGTTAAAAAAATTCTTTAAAGATTGAAATGAAATAAATTTAGATTAGGAGAGCATTCTAATTTTATTTACTTAATATTGAAATGTACAATGGTATTAAACTGACTTTATATTTTTTATGCTCCAAGTCTTTCCTGGTAGGGTGCTAAACGTCATAAGTTAATGGAGATTTGGCTCGTTTTTGGTTCTGGCCTATTGAGGGGAGAGATTCCTGTCCTTGGACAATTTAAGAGCCGATTAATAGGCCCCAGAATTCAGCTTTAGGCACAGAACTACAACCTTCATGGCGCTTGTATCTAGTAGGCCGAAGACAAGGATGGGGTTGTCATATTTGGAAGTGAGAATTTGGACTTCTAACATGGGAGTTGTTAAGATGGTTATGGGAGGGTTTTGAATTGGCTGAATTTTAAGGGATTCGGTAATGAATTCTATTTCAGGCTCAGAGGATGACAGGACAAGAATTGTCACTGTCTGATTTGGACTATTCTAAGAAGAGAGATTCGAGATCAAGCTCTTTTGGATTTTGTTTTGTGATGGCTGTTAATGGTTGAATAAACTTTTTTTGGAAAGTGGCCCTGTTTCTTGCGAATGAAATATTTATTGGACTTTTTTGAAAAGGCTGATTAGTGTTTGAAGAAACGTTTTTTTTTAATGCTTGAAAGATGAACGGAATTTGAATTTTCGTTGATGTCTTTTCTTTTTCGTTTCCTAACTGCAATTTTTCTTTCAATTTAAGAGAGATGGCTAATCTTTAAGGTATGCCTATACTAAGAGGACAAGGGCTCCTCCTCTCAAGAGGGACACTAACCCATTAGAAATTCATCTCTAATTTTGCCTTAGTCTATTGTCCTAAACAGCTCCCTTGCTTTAGCGGGACTTACGGTAACACTGACTTTTTAAAGATTTTAGACGGGATGAAAGTTAGGTACGTGTGACATATATAATGGTATTGGCTTTTTAAACATGAGTCCTCAAAAAATTGTAAGACTATGTTTTTGAATGGCTTCAATGGTGTAAAGTCTAATGTATTCTTTGGCATGGGAACGAAGGGTTCTAATTCGGATAAATTCTAAGAATTCTAGAGGAGTGAAGATGATAGGGGTCATCATAAGGATGGTAGGTGAGGGATTGTGCATTTTGGAATGATGCTTATGTGGGGGATTGGTGGTTGTATTTATAGGTTTTTAGGAAAGAAAATCTGCCACTGTATTGTCTTTTCCTTTTATGTGAACCTTATTAAATGAATAATTTGTGAATCACTGTTGCCATCTTAATAGTTGGGCATTGGGAATCTTTTTCTGTTTAAGCCTTAACACATCAGGGAAAGCTGATATGTTAGTTTCAACAAGAAACTTTTGGCCAACAAAGTGGTACTCAAAATTTTCAATTCCTCTTTTTACAACAACGAGGATTTCTTTATAAGAGACGTGGTAATAGATTTTAGAGTCAGAGAAGCATTCACTTTTGTATCCACTTATTCTTCCTTTTTTATTTTCTTCTTCAAGAAGGATGGCACTCCAATAATAATCATTGGCATCTATTTGCAGAATTCTCTTTCCATTGGAAGGGATTCGAAAAAGTGGCAGTGTTGTAGCAATTTGTTTGAGTTTTTTTTTAACCGAAGCTATTTGTGTGTGGAACCATGGTGGGTGATTTTTCCTGAGTATTTGGTAAAGAGGTTTGGTGAGATGGGCTAGGTTTTTGATGAATTTAGACATGTATTTTATAATTCCAAAGAACCGTTGAATTTGTGTGGTGGTTAGGTCTTGGTTTGGGAAATTGGTGAGCCAGCTGCCTATATGTGGTTGGAGAGTGTATTGTCCTTTATTGATATGCATTTCGAGAAAGTCGATTTGACTTTGGCCCACTATGCATTTAGTGTGGGAGATCATTACACCATATTCTTGCAGAATGGCTATAAATTGTAAAAGTAATTGGTGGTATGAATTGAGTTATCAGAGTAGAGTAGAATATCATCAATATAGATAAGTGCCTTTATTGATAAGGGTTCAAAGATTCTCATCTTTGCCTTTTGAAAAAGTGACAGCGATGTTTTCAATCCAAATGGTAGGATAGTCAATTGAAAGTGGTGCTAAGGTGTGCAGAAAGCTGTCTTGTAGCGATCATCTAAGTGGATTCTAATTTACCAGAAGCTTGCTTTTAAATCAAAATTTGAAAAGATCTAGGCCTTAGCAATTCTGGAGAATAACACATGTCTATTTAGTAAGGAAAATTTGTCATCTTATAGAAAAGTATTAAAAGGTTGATAATTAATGACAAGACGAAGCTTCCCTTTTGCTTGTTCACTTCGCTTGTTGACCTAAAAGGCTTGACAGGCCCATTGTGATGAAGTTGGCGCAATGAGGCCTTCATTCAGTAGTTGCATGAGTTCTGTATTTGCTATTTGGAAGTGTTCTAGAGACATGCCTAGATGACTGGCCTTGGTTAGGTTTATGGCTTCATTTTTGTGAAATAGGAGATGGATGAAGAACTATGTATTCTTCCATAATGAGTTTGGGCATTTGAGCATAAATTCTGAATGACTCTTTAAGGTGGACTGGGTTTTAATTTAGTCAAAGACTGTAGAAAGGATGTTCACAAAAAAATAATTTGGGATGTTGGTCCAAATGAGGAAATGGGCTTTGTACTTGAGACCATTGGGCTTGGCGAGAACTTTGTTTTCCAACAGTTTTTGGATTAAATCAAACCCAATAATTAATTATTTACCGGATAAATTTGATCCAAGCAATTTGTGTTTGACTGTAAGTCTAGGGAAGATTTTTAATTGTATTGTTTTATTGATCAGGTCTACAGTAAAAACTTCATCGTTAGCAGCTCCAAAGGTTTAGTGGTAAGGCTTCCAAAATTGTTTAAGTAAGATTGCTAGGTTAAGGATAGAGACGGCAGCACTTGTATCTAGCAAGTCGAAAAAAAGGATGGGATTGTCATATTTGGAAGTGAGAACTTGAACTTCTAACATGGGAATTGTTAAGGTGGGTATGAGAGGATTTTGAATTGGATGAATTTTGAGGGATTCGGTAATGGATTCTATTTCAGACTCAAAGGATGATAGGACAAAAACTGTGTCACTGTCTGGTTCAGACTGTTATGAGAAGAGAGATTTGAGATCAAGCTTTTTAGACTTTGTTCTATGATGACTATTATAGTTGAATAGAATTTTTTCTTTTTGTCCTTTTGTGGACATTCTTTTACAAAGTAGCCCTATTTCTTGCAAATAAAATATCTATTGGACATTTTTGAAAAAGCTGATCGGTATTTGAAGAAACATTTTTTTCTATACTTGAAAAATGGATGAAATTTTAGTTTTCGTTGATGTCTTTTCTTTCTTGTTTCACAATTGTAATTTTTCTTTGGGCATTTAATCAGTAAATCAAAGCGTTCACATGCCTGGTGAATTTTCTTTCTTGTATGATTAAATTCTTTGCAGAATTTGTGTTTGGTGCAAAGCTTGTCTATGGTTATCATGATAGACTGTTGGATGAAATCGATGGAGATGTTTACCAATGTTCTTCCCTTACTTCAATAATTCTAAGGGCTTCCTATTCCAAGGTTCTGGAACAGAGTTTAAGTATACCTACTTTAGGTTCGAGTCATCAATTCTAAGGATATAGTATCTAGAAGTTGCTTTTTTGAAATACAAATCAAGATATTTTCTTTTGAATGAACAATACTTCATCTTAAAGAATTTTTCACGGGCTTTCTCTATGAGTTAGGTTTCTTCACCAATAAATTCTGCGAAGATTAAACTGATAAAGGCTTTTACAGTAGTGCTCTGTTGAAGAAGCAGTTAGCGGTATTCACCAAAGTGTAAATACCAATACTTGCTATTGCTTTTTGAATGACATCAGTGACAGCCATATTTGACTTTTGATTTTTTGTAATGCACCAAGTCTGAAATTCAAAAATTCGATCAACTTATTTGTTGGGGGGTAAGTCATCAAGTGTGAACCAGTGATGCTTTTCTGACGATTCTTTTTTTGTCTTTCTGTACTAGTTGTATTCTTGGCATGGTTGTTTCACCCATTAAGGATGAAGAATAGTCTTCTGTAACATGAGATTGTTGGGGATCTGTTAGTTGGTTCATAAACTGTGGTTTGTCTAGATTGGAAATTTATTCAGAATCAGAGACATTAGATGATGATTGAAAAGTGGATGATTTTGGAATGACCGTGGTTGAAGGAGTTGTTATAGGTGTTTTATGTCTAATAGTTATGAAAGTGGTTTTGGATGCTGGGGGGAATTGTAGCATATGTGAAGGTATAGATGGTAAAGTTCCTGGCAAGGATGGTTTAGTTGTAGTAGAAGTGACAGTTGTTTGTGGTAAAGGCTGGCTACTTTTTGTGGGAGTTTTTCTTTTATCTTTGCGACGTTATTTTTGGGAATGATGTTCTTTCTTTTTGGAAATAAGAGGAGATGATCTCTAAAAGTTGAATTGGTTATGGAGATTAAAGGGAATGGTTGTAAAATCTTGGTGAGTGTGTTAGCTGGTTTCTATGGCTACATGAAATCTCGTTGAAGACTCTGGAGTTGAATCTTGAGATGATTTATCCTCTTTTCTTGTTCAGCAAATGGCAGACCCTTTCGTATTAGGTCCAAAATGTATACATGAAGTACCTTTATCTCGAACCTAAGGTTTTCGAGATTTGACTGATGACTATTAAATTTTGAATTGACTTTCTCTTTGATTCGTTGTTGGGATTTTTCAATTCTTTTAAGGACAATACTCTGAGCCTTGGCATTTTTGAATTGCCAATTGACAACTGCTTCAGCTGGACTGATTTGTTTAAATGAGCCGTCTGGTCTCCTAACATTGGGATTTTTTTACCTTCTATTGTTAGAAAGTGTTTTCTTCTGGTCTAACTTGTGGAGTTAGGGGGGATCTAAATAAGAGAGAATACAAATTTAAGGGATTGTTTGGGTGGGTTTGTATGAAGGGTCTTTTTTTTAAGGAAAAGTTTTGGATGGTGACAACTCTGTGGTAGAGATATAATTAGTTTAGGTTTAGGGCTTGAATAAGTGATATAATAGTCAAACTTACTAGATGGTTCTCTAAAAAGTTCGATATCTGGTGAGAGCTTTTCTTTTTTTGCTTTTTGTATTCCTTTTAGACTAATTTTTATCGTCTGAGTATGGATCTTCCAACAATCTTGACATTGATAGTCAATGTCCGAATAGCAGTGTTCAGTAGGACTTTTGAATGGGTACACTAGTCTGACTTGTGCGTTAAAGGCTATGATAGGGGAAGCCTTTCTGGCTTGTAGTCTATAAGTTGCATCATAAACTGTGTTGTAAATAGAAAAGGGGGTGCCGACAGGTCTGATTTTTCAAAACAGATTTTTGTTTGACCATCTTTTCTATAGAAAAAGTTGTGTTTGGTTGATTGAATAGTTTTTGGTGCTTGACTCTATTTGTGGTTTTGTTTGTACTTGGTTTACCTAAGTATCTAGAATGAGTTTTATAAGTTTGTCATTGGTAAATATTTTTGGTACATATGTGCATGGTAGGACTCTAGTAGAGTCAACTCAGATGAAAAGTGCATCTTGGTTTGAGTGTGGGGTGCCGAAGTTCGGTCAAGGACATGGTTTTGGACATGATATACCATTTAGTAGTGAATGATGAATATGTGTCAGCTTCAGGGACTGTACAAGTGATCTGGATTTGGGCTTTTAGGAATGGAGTGAGTGATGAATCTAAAATTGGCATGCATAAATTAGGGTAGAGAGTGATAAGTATTGTTTTGACATTGAGAGTTGTCTGAACAGGGCCTATACATACATCTTTGTATGCAGAGAAACAGGTGTCTAGAAGATCAATTAGAGCGACTATTTTTAAACTTTTTCTACCGTGAAAAGTTAGAGCAAATCTGACAGCTCCAAAGTGCATATATAAGTATAACCTTGTTTTAACCATTGGGGAATAAGATTGGTAGGAAACTAGAGGGACATAAGTTGTTCTTCAGTGGTAGTTGGAAGGAAACAATGATCAAACTGCGTGGCTTGAACATATTCCTTAGTTTGGAGTTTTGATGGAGAAACTAATTTCTTTATAGAGGTTGACAATGATTTTTGTGGCTTGAGGAAAGTATGGTGTGGGTTGATTATTAATAGATCGGTAACCCTGAAAGTAGGTGATTTCATAGAGATGATATATTTTACTAGTAGTTATGCTACGAAGTGATGGTGAAAGAGAAAATGTAGATGGAGAAGATGATACCAACTTAGAAAAGATAACTAACTCTTAAGGTATGCGCCTATACCAAGAGGATAGCTTCAAATAGTTACTAGCACCTGTGCTACGAAGTGACGGTGAAGGAGAAAATGTAAATGGAGAAGATGATACTAACTTAGGAGAAAATGCCTCTATACCAAGATAATAGCTTTAAATAGTTGCTATTTGAATTACTTTTACATTAATTTTAAATAATTAAAGTATATTTTATAAGTGCCCCAACTATTAATTAAAATATATTTTAGACAATTAAAATAGCGTATAGCTGTCGAATAATTATTTTTAAAATTTAAAAATATGATAAGCTCAAACAATTAGTTAAATTTATCTCTATAATATTGCAAACAATTAGTAGTTTTAAAAATAGTGGGTAAAAAATATATTAAAATTCTACTGGTTTTTTAATCTAATCATCATAATATTAATAAAAATAAATAATTGTATAATTCCTAAAAAAACTGTATATTATATATATTCTCGGTTCGAAAGCTATTGGCTGGCTTTGGAAAACTGTCCAGTTTTCTTGGGTACACAAGAAATACAGTACAGGAAGGTGGAAAAAATAAAGGAAACAAAAAGAAAGAAGTAACACCATCAATTCATTGATAAACTGTGAAAAAAAAAATCAATAACATTGATGAGGAGAAAAAGAAAAATTCATTTGATCCTGTCTCTCTCTCTCGTACAAAAGAAAGAAAAAGAAACTTCTGTATCAGTTCACTTTCACATCCCCCCTCCAACTTCCTTCAAATCTTTCTCAAATTATGCATTTGGAGGCTTGTACAATTTCTCAACCATCTTCCTATACTCTGCAAGGAGTAGTGAAAAACATTTACTCAGTCTGACATAAACTTCAAACACAAAGCAGATGAAATGAGTAACAGCGACCCCAAAATCTATGCTCTTGATACAGAGAAAAAAGATCCATATGTGCATACCTTCTTGATTGCTCCAAAGTTGAGCTGCTTGGCTGTTTAGAGGAGAGCTGATGTTTGGCTCTGAAATGTGATTAAAAAAGAAAAGCAAACGATTAAGAATCCATGGGATCACCACATCTCAAGTAACTAACTGCTCCAGATTTTTAACAAAAGAATACCTCCAAGCAGACTTTGAATTGACAGCAGTATGGTCCTCACATCATAAGCTGATGACCATTTATCCTGTAAATTCAAAACAAAGTGACATTCAATTAAGTTCTATACAATGTGGGTACTATTTGCTTCAAAGATCTGGTAAACCCCACGTGCTGACACAGCAAAAGGGTACCTGAAGAATGTCCAAGCAAATATTGCCATAGACATCCACATTCGGATGGAAGCAGCATGTTTCAAACTTCACTTTTGGAGGCTTGAAGGGGTAATCATTGGGGAAAGAAAGGGAAAGCTTGTACTCAGTTCCTTCAAAAACAGTGTCTTTGCTTCCATGGATTGTTCCTTTCCAGCAGAATATGTTATCCTCCTCTGGGAATGCAGATATCCCAGAATCTCCACTCATCTGTATTAATTTATAAACAAGACTTAGAAATCCCTTGTTAACTAAGACAAATAAAGGTTCAGATTTGTTTTATTGTTTTTCTTGGTGCCAATAATAATCAAGAAAACCCAAAATTGCGAAGGGAATTTTCTTTTTATGTCGTGAATTTTCTCAGGATGCAAACAGAAAATTAAGTTAAATGTTAATAAAGAGAATAATGAAGATTACTCTACTTACCATTAAGGCCATCAATTCAGATTGCAATCTGTTAATTAAACACACAAAAAGAAGAAATAAAACCAAGATTAGAAAAAACCCAGAAACCCTCAATCATTCAAGCAATCAAATCTATCTAATAAAAGAGTAAATTATTAGAAACTCAACAGAACCCAAATCAAGAATGCTAAAAAAAAAAAAACAAAGACAAAACATCTTTCACAAGTAAATAGTACCTTTTAAGCACAGATTGTGTGTCGACAATCTTCGCTGTGTTGATGGCCTGCTTCGACGCTGCAGCAGCCGCCGGAGGAGCGGCCACCGGGGTGTTTCCTTGGTAGCTGTTAACGGTGGCCATAACTTTCTTTTTAGCTTCTTTCTTGGTTTAAAACACAGAAAACTAAAGAACCCAAATGGAGAAAGAATTTTTTTTTTTTAAAAAGAAAAAGCTGTGCGGGCTTGTTTCTTAAGAACTAAAAAGGAGAAGAAGAAAAGAGCGAGTTAGGATTTAGATTTGGTCTTCTCTTTTCTTCTTCAATGTGAGTGAGTGAGAGAGAGAAATGAAATGAGAAGGGGGAGCCTGGAGTTGGTTTTAAAACAGTGTGTGGTTGGTGTTAAAACGGTGTCGGTTTGAGGAGTTTTTTTTTTTAAAAAAAAAAAACAAATTCGACCGTTACAAGGCCGGGGTATAGATTCCTATTGTCTTTAGTTTGGTCTCCAACGGCTAGTGTTCATGGTTTCAACGTTTGCTTTATATGGTTTATTCTGCTAACATGCGCGCCCATGTGATGTACGCATGCATAACTTCTGCTTTACTTAACCAGTCGCCAGCATTTCCTAATTTAGGTACTTTTATTATGCCTTTTGTGATAAAATGGTGTTTGTTTTTTTTTTAAAAAAATTTAAATCAAATCTCTTTAATTTTTTTTTTTAGAAAGTAAGTGAGATTTGATCATAGAATCTTTTGTACACACTCTCAACAAGGTCGAAGCTAGATTTTTTTAATAGGGGTTGTTGAGATCGACGCTCGATTTTTTAAATAGGGGTCAATATGTGAAAAATAAAACATAAAGGGGTCAATTTATAAATATTACAATTAAATGGACGAAAAATATATTTACCAATATTGTTTTGTGGAGCCACGAGACAAATGGCCCAATGGGTCCTAATATAATTTTGCCCCTTTATCTTTGAAAAATTTACTAATTGAATAAATTAATTTTAAAAATGTGTCAATGTGAAAATGCTTTTAGTTACTATCAATTAGATAACTTCGATGCAAAACAAAGTATATCAAACGTTTCCCTTTATTTAGAAATACACTGCTTCCTCTTTCTATGAGATTTGTAATTGTAATATCAAATTGTTCTTCTATGATGACAATTTCATAACATTAGTGAGGACTTCGGCTTTCTAAACTATTAGTCTAATAATATATTTCGGAAGCCAAAATGAAGTTCAACTAAGTAAAGTCATAATATACTAGTAATTTAAGACAGACCAACTATTGACAATTTTACACCATAATTATCGTATTCAGTATCATATGAGAATAATAATAAACCAAAAATAAATAAATAAAACGGGAATTGGAAAGGGTTTATTTCAATCCCCTTGTTCAGAGCCAAACATACATCAGTCCATCGAAGTCTACTTGCTACAATTGCCAATTTACAAAAGAAGTGAGAATTTGTCACATCATCACGAACATCAGTGGCCAGCATTCGAAAAACAAGGACAATTAGTGATGCAGCTTGATCACCCGGGCTATCCTCTCAAAAAATATCGGGCACATACTTAGACTGAACATTATGACCTCCCTCATCCACTCCGGCGCCACCCTCTCAAATGTACCTAGAGACAACACACGGTAAAGCAGCTCTGGTTCCTCTCCTGCTTTATTTCTTACCCACGTCAGACTGAATGAGTAACCTGTTGTGGACACAATTAAAAAAAAATGTAGTATTTAGTTTCTGATAAGAGCAACCGATCCTTGAAAGATCAAAGCCAATTTCATTGGTTCATGTGAGTCTCCATAATGGCATGTTGACTAAGTGTATGATTTGGTTGTCAACTAAGCATAAAATAGGATAAGCAACTAGATCCATAAGATTCATCAAGAAATGAAAATGTAAATACCAAAACTAAATATGATGGTAACAAAATGTTAGCGGATGTGACAATAAAGGGCAACTTCTAAAACTGAGATAACGAGTATTGAAGGGAGAAATATGAACCTTGCAGGGACAAGGACCAACTAAGCATATCCAATTCTATATACATCCCAGCCGCAACCTATAATCTCACAATCCACATAAGCATGAAGCTGACTCTTATTTAGATTTTCAAAGACCACCTATTTGGGAAAAGTATATATGCAAGAAGATTAACTAATTCTTAAAACAACAGTTTCAATTCCTCATCTTCTAACAAAAATCTCCTTCTTCTCCTTTTGCTTCCTAATAAAATATCTGCTCTCAAATACAACTCCTACAGCCACCTGTTTGGTTCTGAAAGGGTTTTGTTTTGAAACTAGAGAACTACCCATATGTCCATATCTCAGACTGGATTTAGCTCTTATAATTAATTCAGATAGAGCTAAGAATATGCCATGATAGCATGAGAATAGGGAAAAGTAACAACTACTAGTTTTTATTGCCCATTCCAACATTCTCATTGCAAATAGAACCTGAAGCTATTACATAGTAATTACCACATACACATCCGTAATGTACAAACTTCTAGAAATAATATATTCTACCTCCTCTTCTCCAATTATAACTGAACACCTCTCCATATTCAATTTCTTACATTTATGACAACAAGAACCTGCATTATGACTTTACCAGTAATAGTTGCCTCTCCTATGCTGGCAGACAAGTTGTTTGCTAATGGCATTTTAGCGCATGTCTGCTGGTCCCACCTCTTTGCTCTTAGAGAATTTTCTAAGTTATCAAACATTTCCACAAAATATCCTTTATCTCATTTCTCTTTTTGAGAATTGACTTCTTTATGTTTAATTACAAGAAAAACATGCCCACCAGCACTCATCATTCAAAGTCACCCAAGGTGTCTCTATGCCATTCAATACAAATACAACCACATTTGGTCATTTTTCTAAGCTGAGGCATGGTTTCTCTTTGCTATATGGTCACTTTTCAAGATATCACCATGAGAATGAGCAACACCACAATTCCTTCTCAATACAAAACCAGTTATATCCTATTTCCACTAAAGAAAATCAACAAAAGAAAAGCACCTTAAATCTGTAAATAATAATCATACAAGGGGATCTACATTGTAGATAATACATGAAAACCTATCTTATTTGAGATTTTATTTTCAGATACAATCTTATATACACCTGATTGGATGTCGGTTAACCAAATGCAAATTAAGCGTACCGTCGCAAAATACCTACTTGAATAAAATATTAGTTGAAAGAGTACTTTGCTAATTTGTGCATTTTCAAAATTTCTGGACTTTTTCATGATTTTTTGCAGAGTTTTCCATCTCTTTAGTCACCCATATTCCTTTTCATCCAATATGATCATAGCAATGAGGATAATCTAAATATGAAAAGCATCAATCAAAAGTCATTTGTATAGAGTCAACAAAGAACAATCAAATAAATAAATAAAGAAATAAATGAGAAAAAGGGAACCAAGGAAGTAAAAATATTTCAAGGTTTAAGAATTACCACTTGACTGATGTAGAGCTGAAATACATATTCCTTCAGTTTGATTAAAGGAGGATAATTTCATGTCCACTAGGTGCTCAATGACAGCTTGAAACAGACAACTAGCTGGATCACTACCATCTACACCACCATCCAAAAGAAATAAAAATAATACAGACATGTAAACCAGTGACATCATGTTCAGTTGGAAGACAGAATGTCAAAATTTCTTACACCTACCTGATGTGTTAATAGTTCTTTCACAGCATTCTGGCTGGAGATCACACAAAAACTGTTGAGAGAGAAAGAGGAACCAACAACTTAAGCTCAAAAGTCTAGAATTACAGGCATACCAGCTGATTGCATACAAGAGCCATGTTAGATACAGTTTTCTTTGATAAATCCATTGCTGGTTCTCCCACAACAGTATCATCTTGGCCCCTGCTGCAAGGTCTAACCATACCTCCTCTCTCAGCCTCAAATTCCCTTCTACGCTTTGTTGTCATTACTTTAGATGAGCCACTGGACTGATTTCCAAATGCACCTTTAGCACTGTCAGGAGTATTCATCCGCACATTATCGTTTTTGTCATCCTTTGAACACGAAGCAATCCCCTCTTGAAGGAGCCTTTGGAGCCTTTCAACTTCTTCAGACACTGCTTTATCTGCCATAATTTGTGCCCCTCAACAATTAAAGGGAAGAAATGAACAGATGTGGATTTTCATATGGAGTTATTATTTACATTTTGGTTTAAAAAGATATACTATGTGTAGTTATGATTTGTCATAGAAAATTCACACGTTCAAGATCTAATTCTTTTCATGGTATATCGAATACATTATTGAGAATCACATAGACCTTCTTACATGGCATCTATGTGATTTCTTTTGTAAGTACAACGAGTTTTTTATGTGCATCTAGTATGTTAGCTGAAAATATACCAGATACGAAAGCAAATAATTGATTGTTTCTTACTCTTTTGGTTCTCTTCCATTAGTAGCTTTTGGTACTCCAGACATTGTTCATTATTGGTGGACCTGCAAGAAAGGCAAATATGTTACAGACTTCTATTACTCAGGCCCCTAAAAATAATTGGATGTTATTGAACAAGACAATAAAAAAAAAAAAAAAGAAACAACAACAAATCAATAAAGAAAAAAGGAATAAGGGAATGCATGCATGCCTGATTGAGTCTACTTCACTTCTCAAGTTGTTAAACTGTGCATGTAACTTGTTGTTCTCAGTTTTTAAGTATTCTATCAACTCTTCTGCAGCTGCGATGACAGGAAAAAAACAGTCAAAGAACTTTAGAGAGTTCATAAAAGTTTGAGCCTCAACTATAATTCATTGAATACAGCAAGCAGAATTCCATTAATCGGAAAATATAAAACTAAAACTATTAACTTGATTAAATTGAGTAGAAACACAAAATAATATATTATAATGTTTTCTGTTATCAGCAAATAATCATATACCAGTAACAGAGACCAAAAGTATGGTCATTAATTTGCAATAACAAATCATCCTTAGCTGTTGATAAACACATACCACTAGATAAACAATGATCAAAGTTTTCGGAAACTGCACCAATGGGCAAGGTAAGTGTTCCTTAGTGACGTGACAAAACCAAAAGATGCTAACAAGCAAAACGAGTCTCAAAATGGGCTCCAACATGAAGCCTCAAACAAAAGCATAGAAGAAAACACTAAGAAGGCCTCTAATGAGATCAGAATAACTCCAGCTCTTTAAAGATACCATGATATAAGTCAATATATATTACACTAATATTAATCCAAAAAAACAGTAACACTTACTGAAGTCCACTAAGCATGTTTGAGGAGTATAAATGAAGTAGTTTGGCAGATAAAAATTGAATCTTGATCCCAAAAGGGATGGAAATGATTGAAATTTAACTTTGACATAGCTCAGCTCAATAAAACACACAACCAACGCACAAATAAACATAGAAAAAGCGTTAATTTTGAATAAAAGTCATAATTGGAAGAAATATTAATCCTAATTATGAGGGATGGTATCGGAAGAAAGACATACCCGAAACATAATTTATGAACTTCAATTCTTGATCTTTGTTGATCTCATCCAATTCACCTACTTTTTTCTTCTGAAATACAATTATATATATATAAGCTTCTCGTCTCCTCAAATATAATAAATTAATTAATTAAAAAAAGAAAAAGGAAAAGGAAATTCCTTTTCCTTTTCCTCAATTCTCAGAAAGTAAGTAACTTGAAGAAAGCGACGACCGATAATCAACAGAAATGCAAAATAAGAAAGAAAAGATACCTTGAGTTTATCGTATTTATCGTAGAGCTTCGCGTACAAAGAATCCATCTGCTAAAAAAATTAGCAAATAATCATGAACTTACTTTAATAAAATACTAAAAAGAGATGGAATAGACAAACAAAAAAGCAAAAAAGAAAAAAACTGAGTTTTCACAGAACTTATTTTTCTATTTGAGTTTCTCGGGTTCCAAACATAGAATTACAGGAAATTACCGATTGGGGAAGCGAATGACAGAATGAGAACCTTGAATGGATTTACCAGTGATTCGGAGATGAGAAAGCGCGGGAAAGTGGAATCTTTCAAATTTGAGAGGAGAGTCTCTCTCTCTCAGTCTCACTCGCTCACTTCGTCATTTGTTTTGATAAGAGGTTTCAAAGTGAATCTTGTTATCTCGAAGGCAATATCTCCTGTGAATTACGTGCAGTGTCGTACAATTACCAATGAGACTCCACCACGTCAGCACTTGCAAAAATATTTTGTCGTTGCTTCGTACGGTCATTTTTTTTCCCCCAAAAGAGAATGTGAATTATTATTAAGTATGAAAATGGGTAAAAGTACAATGACTCAACATTATTACAGTGAGCCCACTTCACTAGAGAAGTTACCAACCCATTGCATTTCTCCATAAGCAGCATCTCGACGAATAAAATATGTTGTTTCTTCGTGGGCTGAAACTCCACGAGCAGAATATATCTGTTGAGCAGAATCTCCACGCCCAATTATAACAACACCATAACGTTTTCTCCATGAGTATCATCACGACTTATTACAGAATCAAAATTCACATGTTATAGAATCAGAACCCGTTTGTATCTTGGTTGCTTGAAACTCAAAGAGTATAAAACCAGTCGATTCAAGAACTAGTCTCAGGTCTTCCACCACATTCTGAAAGAGTATCAAATTCTGAGCCCTCTAGCACCTCTACATCGACATACAGGTACGTTCAACATCTTAAAGTAAGATGTTTGTATTGATCTCAAATAACAACACATTGAATTGACCATCTTTAAAAAATAACATCTTACTTGAAAACACACTTAAATCCTACACTACTAGTGAAAGGACATTTAAACAAGGCATGAGCTACCGATTCCTCTCCATTCATACAACGTTAATGGACTTTAGAAATATCTATCACATGTAGTGCCAAATTTAAAATTAGTAAGGAGCAAATTCAAACAAGCTCACCAGATGAAAAACTTGATCTTTGGTGGTATATTCAATCCACAAAGCTTCCTCCACCATGGTCTCATAGGAGAGAAGTTGCTACTACCCAAATCATCAATCAATGCTGCCCCAGCATGGTAAGTAGACTTGATTGAAAAATACCCTGAAGTATTATAATGCCACAATAGTTTATCTGAAGCTCCAAAGATGCCAACTGAGATAGATAATATAAGATGTACGTCCACCTCCCACGATAAAGATCGAAGTAAGGATATTTTCCATCCCCAATTGGGAAGTAGTATATTCGACACCTTATAGGTATCATTCTCAAAACTAGGAGTAATGAGTTTAAATGAAGGAGGTCTTGGAATCCAAAGGGCAGAAAATAAAGCTATTTGAAGAACCATTACCCATGCACCATCTAACTCTAAGTCTCAAAAGATCCCTTCATCATAGAAGACTTGACATAAGAAAGAGCAGACATATCTCTTGGATGCTTCCAGGAAAGATTGATAAGGAAAATACTTATTTTTCAAAATTCTGAAAGCCAGTGACTTTGGGTTATTGAAAATATGCCATCTTGTTTTGCCAATAAGACTTTGTTGAATAAAGATAAGTCAATAAAATTCATCATTCCATTTGGATAATTCAAATAAAAGGATTATTTATTAAAATAATCGTAATAGATCTCTTTCAAAAAAAATCGTAATAGATCAACGAATTTTATTTTTTTGTTTTAGTATGAATTAAAATATGTTAAAACCACTATTAATTAATTCTATAAGACTAGAAATAATACATAAATATTATGATAGTTTATGACCTAGAAAGTTTTCTTAAAAAGGAAACCAATAAAGAATTGAAAAAAAAAGTGATGATCCTCATCTCATATACACTGAATTTTTATTTGAATTTAGACTAATTGGTAGAATACGTGATAAATAATTGACAAATTTTGTGTAAAATTTATCCAATGTTATTGTTATGCAAAAATTATGTGTCTGTGGACATCACATTACAATTACTCTCAAATATAAAATGTGATGTTAAAAATTGATGATTCACTAATCTCGTATAGATAAGAATTGAACTCAAATACGTATTGAGTATATAAGAAATAAGCAAAACAAAAAGTCAGAAGAATGGGTATTGTTCACGTGACAACATTGTTCACAGCGAGTATTGTCCATGCACGATGGGTATTATTTAAGTGGCATCGTTTATAGGTACTGTCCACACAACAATTTATGGGTATTTCATGTTTTGGCTCAATTGACTTCTTTAAGTGAGATTTGAACTCCTATAAATAATGACTCTTATTTCAACTATGTTTAAGATTTTTTACAGGTGTTTTACTCACTATATAAACTCTTTAAAATACAAGAGAAAGCAAACATTAAGGTTTCAAGATATAACCATAAGAGAGAATAGAGTAGTCAAGTAAGCACTAAGTGCGTTGAGCTCTGCACTATGGTGTAACATTTGGGAGTGGTTTCTTTTGGTTCTAGAGTGAACAAAATAGGCATCATAGATCCTTTTGCCTAGATGCTCGGGTTATTCTTATATTCTTTTTAGAAATCTCTTATGATGAGATACTAAGAGGTCTTTGAGAGGTTATAGTGATTGAGAAAGATACTTAGAGGTTTCTTTGAGAGATACTAAGGAGTCTTATAAGATCATTGATGATGTAAAAAGATATTTAATGATCTAAATTAATGAAAGAAGCTGGATCATGGATCTCCGTAGACGTAGACATTTTGGGCTAAACCACGTATATCTTGTGTCTTGTTACAGTTTATTTTCTTTATCTTTGTTGGTGTGTTAATCTTATAGGTTCTTGCTTATTTTGTGTATTATATCTTTCACTGCACATAGAGTAAAAAGGGTATCAAAGTTGTAGCTTAGTTAATGCCAAAAGGTGTCAAACTGAAGAGCATAGCTTGATACCATTGATCCATTTGGCTAGATACTCGGGCTATTCTTGTATTCTTTGTAGAAATATCTGATGAAGAGATACTAAGAGGTCTTTAAGAGGTTATAGTGATCTAGAAAGATACTTAGAGGTTCTTATGAGAGATACTAAATGGTCTTATAAGATTATTAATGATGTAAGAAGGTTTTTATGAGAGATACTAATAGGTCTTGTAAGATCATTGATGATATAAGAAGATACTTAGTGATCTAAATCAATAAAAAAGCTTCATCATGGATCTCCCATGGACGTAGACATTTGAGGCCGAACTACATATATATTGTGTCTTGTTGTGGTTTATTTTCTTTATCTTTATTGGTATGTTAATCTTATGTGTTCTTGCTTATTTTATATGTTATGTCTTTCAATGCATGTAGAGTAAAAAAGGTATTAAAGTTGTAGCTTAGTTGATATCAAAGAGGTGTCAAACTGAAGAACATAGCTTGATACCACAACAAATGAGCTGAGTTGCCTCCTTCATTACAATAACAATGTGATTTGATGTTGTTGTGCTACTGTCTTTAGAACCAAGAATAATAGTAAGATGAAAAGCTTATTCTGATCACATTATAAAATCTACTGTGTTCTTAGAAGAAATATTTTCTCTTTCTTAATTTTTAATTTTGTTATTCTCTCTATAATATTTTTGGCAACTATCTCCTATAGATATAGATAAATAGAGTTATTCAAGTATAAATCCTCTTTTATCAAATGACTTCAAGTAGGGTCAACCCATTATAGTAGACCTACTTAAAGTCCAACATTTTTCACTTGCACATGATAGGATAATATTCTATGATAGAGCAATGAGAGAATTGCCAACTTAAAGCCATAAATATAGTGTACACACGAGCAAAAATAACGTGTGACTCATGACCAAACAGAAGCTGTAAAAATAAAAAATCTCAATTGTAACCATATACAAATATTTATAAATTATTTTGTTCATTTTGGATCCTAGATTTAATTTTGTTACATTAATCCATCCATACTTAATCTCTCAACAGTAGCTATGCTTGACTTTAATGCACTTTATGTATTTATAATTGTATCTATCCTCTTATAAAATATACAAGCGGTTGACAGTGAGTAAATAAGTCAGATATAAAAAAATAAATCTTCTCATCTAACGCATATTTTTGAGTTACGGATTAATTACTTTAGTCATGTTTTATAGATCAAATATTACCATAGTCATAGAAAACATGCTAAAGTGTAAACATTATTCCTCACTTCAAAATATAGTTGAATAAATAAGTATAGTAGTTGATATGTTGACTAACCTCAAAGGAATTTACTAAATGAGGAAGCGGGGATCCATTCATTCGTTTTACTAAGCTGATCACAAAAAACACACATGGTATGATTTACATACTATAGTAAACTTTTTAAAAGAGCATGTCTTACAAGTTCACTTACAGATCTTAATTTAGTCACTATTCTAAGGCCTAACTTGAGTTCTCAATAAGTTTTCTTTCTACAAAGCATCAAATTATGAAACTCACATCTGACTAAATCAAGTTTTCATAATAATGGGGTATTACTATTAGTTTGATACTTACTAAAATTCCTCATCTTGACCTCGACAAGATGACACTTAACTATAAAAATGTATATTAGCTCCATGAGAATAAATCATCTCTTTCATTCTGTGTCTCATCCTAGCTTGCTTCTCTAGCAACTAAGGTGGTCGGTCGTATAAGATAATCAATCATAACCCAGTGACATATCTTTTTATCATCTCATTTGTGCAATATGCTAGTTATGACATAGATAAATATTAAATATTAAATCAAAATCTCATTAAGTACAATATCATAATCTATGTATTCTCAAAGATCTCATGTATGCAATGTGAAAATATCCTTAGTCATAGATTTGGTAAACAGGTTTTTTTTATATGTGGCTTATAGATATTTTGCGCTATAACACCATTCACAATTTCGCTTAGTTTTTATACATTTCAATCTATTATGGTAACAAATATCTTTTGCAAAAAGATATTATTGTTTGGTTGTCAAAAAGCATAATCATTAAACTAGAAGTACCAATGATAGCATTAAGATCCTCCAAGAATCTTTTAAGCCATATATCCTCTTACACACCCACTAAACAAGCCATGCTCTTAGTCTCATTGTCAAGGGAGCTTGTCTATGTTTGCTTTTTACTACTCTATAATTTGATACCATTATTAATGTATAAAAAAATGCATATCATAAGGTTAATTTCACTAATCATGACCACCTCCTTGATTAACATTGACATTTAATTACAAATCACCTCTTTGATAGCTTAAAGAGTAATTGTTGTGTTCTTAGGGTAATAAAATCCTCTAGATAGCATGTTAATTGCTTGCATCAAGGATTTGATTAGAATGCACTCACCAATCCCACAATATTACTTATATATGATTTTGTATATGTGTACACGAGGCTTACAACAATACTTGAATACAAAAACACATATAATGTGTTTCTTGTTCTCTAAAGAGTCTCAAAACACATGTAAAAGCTAAGAATTTATCCTTTTTGTAATATCAATATCCATCAGCTTACACTTTAACATAATTATTCTTTCAATATTTTTTAATATAAGACTCGTGTGAAATAGTTAAAAGTCTTTTAAAATTTTTTTTTCCACTTAAAATCTTTTTGAAAGTTTTAAATCCTAAAATATAGATCACCTCACCTATATTATTCATTAAAAAAATTTTGGAACAACCACCCTTGATGGCTATAACACACACTTTCTAATAAAACATTGTCAACATATTATAACAAATCTTCTGAGTTAGCAAACTTTATGCTCTTAGCTTTTTTTTATTATGACTTTCAGGCTATCCAACAAAACACCTTCTTTTGATTCTCCATTAAGAATATGAGTTTTAACATTAATCTAATATAACTTTAAATCTATATATACTACAACTGCTAGAATTAGCTATATAAAGCCATATCTCTTCGCCGAAGAAAAGATTTTCTTAAAGTCTACACTCTTGTGTTAAGTATAGTATTTTTGTGATTAACCGTGCCTTACACTTTCTAAATTATGTCATACGTAGAAATGGGCAAATTAAACCGAATCCAAAAATTCGAACAAAACCGACTAATTCGATTTGATTTTTTCCTTAGTCGGTTCAATTTTAATTTTTTAATTCAAAAAATTAAAAATTCGATTTAATTCTTTGTTCGGCCTTTCGAATAGAGAATCGAACCCAAAAAATCGAACCGAACCGGACTGACCGATTCGATTTGATTTTTTCCTTGGTCGGTTTAGTTCTCAATTTTTTAATTCAAAAAATTAAAAATTCGATTTAGTTCTTGGTTCAGCCTTTCAAACCAACAAAATGAATTTTAAAAAAAATTATTAAAAAAATAAACCGAAACAAACAAAATATAAACTTAAATTAAATTTATTTAAACCAAATCGAAAAACTGAACCAAACCAAACCAATTTAATTCGATTTTATTTTTTAAAAATTGATCGATTTGATTCAATTTTTGATTCATGTCAAAAACCAAATCAACTCAAACCAAATTTATCCACCCCTGGTCAGTCATACGCCTAAAAATATAAAATTGAGGTCCCAAACCCATTTTTCTCAAATGGCTCTACCGTTTGGCGATTTATCAACGCAGTTCCAAATATGGTTAAATTTCATATACTTGATTCTTTTATCAACTGTTTTCATTCATAATTCCTTGATTAAATCTCATCAAAGAAATTTTGGCTAATTACTATCATGCAAAGCAACCATAAATTTTTCATTTTTCCCCCTTAATCTCAAAATAATAATATGGGATGGATATATGATTACTTCAATCATGCCCACTGTATATTTTCAGAAGAATATAAAGGGGGGGCGAAGAATATAAAATGAAGAGCACTAATCCTAGTTTTGGATGGTTATCACTGGAGGAAAACGAATTTCATCAACAGATTCATCTCATGTACTGGCTTTTACCATTTCTCGGATTAAATGTGAGTTGGCATGTATAGAATATTTCCAGGGAGCATCCAACATCTTCAGCACTCAACCAAATATCATTCAAAAACAAGGAATCTATACTACAAAGTAAAACGGGATATTCGCCCTCCAAATTTTGTTTAGCGGGCAGTTGAATACAGTTTTCAGTTCAAGTGACATTGATTTGTTTGTTAGATCCTTGTGATGGCATGGGCAGTATGTCATTTAAATTACAACCGCCTCTGATTACACTGCAAAGCAACACAGTAACCTTAGGCTGAAACAGCAAGAGTTATATTTAGACATGAATGAAATGCTGGTATAGTCCACCTAGTCTTCTTGGTCAGCATCTTCGATATCTTCATCTTCTGGCACCCCACGGAGATATAGAACATTGTTGCACCTGCAGATAAAATATACATTGGACAATTAAGATTTCTGGAATTTAACAGATTGTAAATTCTGCAAGGGAGGCTACAGTCGGAAAACAATACCAAATTTTCATTGAATTACAAACAAAAAAAACCTAACAAATAAAACAATGCTTCTCTCTCAATCTTGAAGAAACAACCTAAAATAGTACCCTTTCTGGTAATATTTTGCTCACATCCATCACAACTGTGTAACACTGTTCTGTAGTTTGCCTTTTTAATATGTTGAATTTATTATAAAATCTCTATACTCTATGACTCAAAAGGTCTTAAAATGGAAGGGAAGAATCAAATTTAGTGAAAAATCACAAAACCTGTAAAAGTAAGTTCCCTAGCCTCAATATATTAGTTCATTGAGAGCTTCATGCCATTAGAAGCTCAACAACATTCTTACACCCAACTCCAGAGGAGACAAGAGAGCACTTGTATAGACAACCAAATACCTCCAATGTGGCGACAGAGAACCAATCACTGCCCCAGACACCACTCTTTAAAACTACACCAAGAGTCCTTCCCAATCTCAGAATGTCTACTTAACTAGTTCAAAACCTCCAATTATACATGATATCCATTATAGCCATAAGTATACATAGTAACGTTATGGTGAACTTAATTACAGAAATCTATTGCAATGACGAAATAAAACACTACATCTTTTCTTGCTCACAATGATCCTCTATAAAGTTCATTATCAATTTGCAATAACCATACATTATGCTTGCCAAGCATGCATAATACATTAAAAAAAAAAGCGAGAAACAAGAATGTAAGACAAAACAAGCAAGATACTCAGGAAAGAATAACAAACTTAGAACAAGTCATCCCCACAGTCCCAGAAACTGATTCTTACAACTGGTAATTTGTGGCCCCTAGACTTTTCCTATAACTCTTAATTTTAAGAATTCTTAGCAAAGACTCAGAGAATTTCTCTTCTATTATTATCCATGTCTGTGCATACAGATTCTTGACACTCTACTTTCCTCTCTATTGATGCCAATGAGTTGCACAATGATTGTAAACAAATCACAGTTGCCCAGGTTTCTGCACATTTAAATGCATATTGTAGCTTAGCACTTTAAATTCTGTTTATCCTCTTGTCAAACAGCTGCTGAGAATCGCTTTTGCTGGAACTTACGGGATATAACCTTCATCGGCCTAGAAGGCTGATAAAAAAATATAAAGTTTTACTCTAATAATTTGCTAAAAAACTATCACCAATCTACACAATCCTGTTTCATAACACTAAATCTTCAGTTAACTTCAGACTGACAATCACTATGTAACTATAGTTGTTGAGCATGTGGCAAAAAGCAAAGTTAAATTAAGGAAAAATCTAGTCCCTTGATGACACACAAAAGCAATCAGTCTCAAAGTAATAGTTCAAGGGACTTCACTGGCTAAGAGAGTTGGCTGGCCATTTGTCATTTTTCTAACAGGTCAGGCAACCTTAATAATTTAGAAAATTTACATCTTATATAATGTAAGTTATTGGAGGTTTAGTCCATTAGAAAAGAGCAAGATTCCTGAAGATATGCATCAGTCCAGAAACTTAGAGAAAAAGATTAACAAAAGTGTTAATATGAAGCCATATATTTGCAAACAATATAAAAACACTATGGATACAATTAATGCTGAATGCCACAAAATATGGTGTTCAACACTGTATAACATGGTACTATATTGCTAACAATAAAATTTATTCTTGGATGACATTACGTATTCCTGGATTGAGACCAAAACATAATACACTTAAATCCCGGTTCACGGAAGTGTAGATTAAATACAACTGCCTATAGAGAGGAGCACTCAAATGCTATCCTACAATAGGTAAGGAAATGACTTTGAATTATCATGTAAAAGAAAATTTCATAATATTTTTATCTTGTCCCCTTATGTTCAGTTGTTAGAAGATGATGCAAAAGGAATAGCTAACCTTGGAATAATTTAACAGCCTTTACAGCCCTAACTAACATAGACATTGGAAATTTCTCTGTCTATTCATCCTCCCAGTAATTAATAATGGAAGCTCCAAGTTCACTCCCAACTCTTATATGTAGGTAACTCTCTAACATTCTCAACTGACAAAAAGTTAACCCCAAAATTTCATATACTAAACTGATATACATGTCCTAACTATTGCATTATAATGATACTATAATTAAGGAAGAAACTTCCGCATTTAGTGGAAATTACCTGATCAAGATCTCACCAAGATTTCCAGTGAGTTGCCCATCGATATATTCTTCAGCATTGCCCAACTGCAGAAGAAAGAAAAAATATCATAAGGTGTTAGGAATAGTATGCAGCCTACCTAGAGAAAGGTTTATCCAAGATCCAATAATAATAACATGATTCTAGAACCACTTTGGAGCAGCAGAATGATTACATTAACAATTTCAATGCAGTTCAAACATAATAAATTGCACAAGATAGTATCATTATACATAATATATGGCAAAATAAAGGGGGGATTTATGGTCATACTCATACCTGCAAATTCATGTATGAATCCACTGAAGCAAGAAAACCTGAAAGCAAAACCAAGTAAAAGAATTATTCAAATCATAACAAACTAAGGGTCCGTTTGGAATTGATGTGCTTCTGCTTAACATTGGAAGCACAACAACTAAACCGTTCTCAAATTATGTATACAGAACAATCATCTGCTTTCACTTGACAACCAATGCAACGGTAGCTTTGAAGCTACAACACCGCAATACTAATCGGAGCCTAAGGTAATCAAAATACTAGAACATCTCAACTAGAAAACCCCCCAAAATTAGAAAAGGTCAAAACCTTTGTACTCCATTCCCCACTTGAGTTTAACAATGACGGTCTTTCCAGTCAAGTTGTTCAAGAATGGCTTAGGGTTAACTGGGATCGTCTGCAAAGCAAATATTCAAATAATTTACATTAGCCATAATAATAATAATAATAATAATACAATTAATTAGACAAAGCATTTGCTCCAACACTTGCGTTAAAACACAGTAAAACGGTACTTACGGCCATCGAAGACGACGAGACGAAGAGGAAGCCTTTGAAATTTTGGTGCTCTTCGACTTCACAGAACAATAAAAAGGGTTTTAGGGTTTCGTATTTTTTTCACCTTTTAAATTCCAAGGTAGTGAAAGCGAGCGATTGCCCATCGGGTTCCCGGTTAAGTTAAACGGGTCGCCCTATCCGGTTTAAAACCCGCCGCTCCAAGCCTCATGCAACAAAAGATTTAATAAATATTTATATTAAGTTGTCTGGCATAGGGTAAGAGTTCAAACCCTAACGAATGCTAAAGAATTTTGAGAATTTTCATTCTTTTAATTGTTGGAGACAGTTATGTATGACAATTATCTAGTGTTGTAATTGTGTTATAATTTATTGAGCAGTTGTTCAGTGTTATAATTCACTGAGATACAAACTTTGTAATATAATATTTATATTTTAACATTTAACAAGTGTACTACTAATTTTTTAATTAAATCAACTAATATAAGAATAATAAATATATTCAAAAAAATAATTTTAATATATATATATATACAGAAAATTCTTGTAATAAATTAATATGAAATAAATATAAATATAAAAGGGAAATAAGTAATGAAAAAGCAATGGAGCAAATAAGTTTTTATTTATTTCATCCAATATCAGTGAATGATTTTATAATTACTTGCAAAAATTAATATTAATTTTTATTTCAAAAAATGTGTTAAATATCTATTAAATGGTGAAATAATATAATAAGTAATTTTAAAAATTACGAGACTATACCATCCAATTATTATTTAATACATTAATTTAAAATAATTTATTTAAAATATCATTTAAAATATATAGCATTACCCTTTTATAAATTTTGTGTCTCCCATCTAAACTAATAAACATTTACTCTTTTACTAGCAAATTGAGTAATGCCTCAAAAGCCACCAATAAAATAATAATTTGTGTCCTTAATAATATTGTGGACGGCACATGAAAAATAGGAGAGATTCACGTAATATTATAAAACTCTCCTTTAAATATCCACCACTTTAAAATAATTATATTTCAATCAATTTAATATAATTGTATTTAATTTTTCTAAAAAAATTGTTAATAAAATTAAAATCTTAGTAAAAGCAATGCAAAATTTAATGGATCATAAAGTGGTATTGAATGAGCAATTACCTTGTTAAAAATTTGCTAAGAAAACTTAGTTGAACAAAATTTAGTCAAAAAAAAAAGAGTATAGTAAATAATTATTCAATATAGTTGTCATAATTTTTTTTCTTCAAAGAATATGCTCCTTTTGTAAACTGTTCAACCTTCAAAATAATATCTATCAATTTGATAATCTATTGTATCAACGAATGTTAATCTCATAATTTTTTTTTTCGAAAGTTGATTTTGATAAAGATTTAATTTGTTTATTATGATGTAATTCATGAGTGTAGAAAAGTGTGGAGAAATATATTTAGTTGTCTCCTCTAATGTATTTATCTTCAACTTAAGCAATACTAGCAATACTATTTTTAAATATTATTATTGAAATATTTGTTTTTGGTGGTAGGTTACATGTCCTTTTGATATGATAAATGATAGACTACAATCATATGCATTCTCATATAGTGCAATCATTTCAAAGTGATTGAAAGATGTGGAAACTTAATATGCTTCATAGATTATTATGAGATTATTGTGTTATTATAAGTAAAAATATATGTTGAGATTTTTTGCGTGGAAGTCTTCACCTATAAATATTCAAGAATTATAAAAGATCACACAACAACAATAGCAAAAATAATCAATCACAAACAAAGCATAAAAATATACGTGGTTCGGCAACTTGCCTATATACATGACAAATCACAAGATCTTAACTTTTTTTATTATTCAGTGATTACTAACAAATAATTCAATGATCACAAAAATCACTCAAGAGATTACAATGAATACCTAATAGAATGAGCTCTTCAATGGTCTACACAGTATATTTTTTGCACACTTAGTACTTAAATACTCCCTAAGTGACACTCTCTTATGCACTTAGTGCTCTTTGAGCTCTCTATTCTCTCTTTTGTTGATGCATCTTTGATGTATTTTGATGCTTGCCACTCTAATGTCTTTACAAGGGTTTACATAGGCTATAAAATATCTTTAGAAATAATATATCTTGTTAGAATAAGAATCTATGTGTAACGAAATCTAAAATTGACTCAAATAAGTCAGAGTTAACTAAAAATGAGAAACTTAGCATCTGAAACTGTGGCCTCACACCAAAAAGAGGTCTTAGTGCCATAGGCTAACCTAGGCTGGGCCGTAGTACCTAGCCTCTGCCAAGCTTGGGGCTGTGGCCCTATGCCCTGGAAATTGCCTTTGGTTGCTTATGAGCCCTTGCTTCCGACTTTCTATTTTTCATCAATTCAACGTATTCTCAACTATGTATCATCTTTTCCTTAATCTTCGACTTAAAATTACACTCTAATATAATTTTGAATTACTAAATTCCAACAATATATTTTGGCTGTGAATAATTCTTATATGGATTAGATAAGTATATAACAGCTATATAACCTACATGGCTTGAATTTTTTTTAGCTCACCGAAATAAAATAATCTTAAATCTGTCATTGCATGAAGGTAATGTAATATTTTTTTAACATCATTCTAATAATGTCGAGTAAGTGTAAAGCTAAATCTTGCTAATAAATTTATTATAAATGCTATGATAGTTCTGGTACATTAGGCTATATATAGTAAAGCCCTAATTTCATTAGGATATGATATTTGTAGACCAAGTATCGTCTCACCATATTCTTTATGACAAAATTGGTCTTTTTTTTAAGGTTTAAGAGACCAAACAATGATATAAGTACTTAACAGATGAGCTTTAGCTATATTAATCATTTCAAAAGAAATTTAATGTAGGCAGATTAATAAATAAAGATTCTATTAAATTTATGATTGATTTATAGGCTAAGATAATATTTTTTTTCCTAAATCTTTCATTTTAAATACTTTTTATTTTTTATGAGCATTTCAAAAGTCTCAATGAAGTTTATATCATCAACATATACAACTAATTAGTAAATTTAGATTTTGATTTCTTTATAAATGTACATAAACATATTGGGTCATAAATATATCATTATTTGATTGAATGTTCACTCAAATGATCGTACCATATACATACTTGAGCGGTCTGCTCCTGTTATATGAGGTCTATAATCCTTTGGCCTGTCTCCTTGTTAAGTCTGTTTTATAGGTTGATATCTGGACTTCTGAGTATTGGGCATTTTGAGATTTTTAGGGGAGAATAGGGGTCCGCCAGTTCTAGTTTTAATTAATTAAAATTGAAAACTTATTTTTCTTGAGTTTTCTTACTCGGTATGCATTGTAGTAGGAATACCCGAATGGATTATTCCAGATAGTTACTGCTCAGTGTTGATAATGTTGTCTTGTCATGTTGTAGCTATTCGGTATTTTAAAAGATCGGGCCATTGTTGAGCAGAGTACTTTTTGTACTTTATAATTTTTCTCGTATTTTAAGCATTTATTAGTCGTGATGATAGGGATCTTGAAACATCAGCCTAGCTGTATATGAAAAAGGCATATAGAATACAGGACCTGATCTCAGCCATTGATCTATTTTGCATCGTGTGGCTTGGGTATTTGAAAACAGAAGGTCACGCCTGTCCAATTCCCAAGTGATGTTTGGGCAGCTAAGGAAATCTGATACATTGATTTTTGAACTGAATGACCTAGATTAAAGGTTACTAAAGAGACGAGTATTAATGGTGTCTGCCAATGTAAAACGTCAGGCCAGACCTTTGAAAAGACGTCTCTTAGACTTTTTGGATAATCATGACCACTCATTCTATCTGGATGATCATGATCTTTCTAGCCCAGATACTATAAAAACCCTATTTTGGGTTGCTTTCATCTCTTTACTTCATTCATCTTCGTCATCTTTAAGTACCAGTACTATCAGAGTTCTTCGTGAGAATGTTCTCTGGCAATAAACCTTCTTCGTTCGAGGACATCCTGGCAACTGTGTTTTTTATTCTAATTTCTGCACTTCTTACTGGTAAGTTTTTCTTTTTTTTTTTTTGCTCATGTAATGCTTGTTTCGATTAATGTGTATTTGCTTCTGTAAATGTTGTGTTTTTCTGCATAAAAAATGGCTATAAGTGCTATAACTGTGTTCTTGAAAATGTCTCTGTTTCTTTGTATTTTCCTAGTATGTTGTTGCATCTCCAAAGCTTTAATATTGCTTGTTTTTGTTTTCTTCTTTTGGGTATGATTGTCTATCCTTGCCTTCTGCGTCTCATTAGTTTTTAGGAAAAATGTGATTTATTCTTATGGCCTCAAGATGTAGAAACTTAAACTTAGGAATCCCTGCCATTAATATGGCTATTGAGGAAGAAGAAACTGTCAGCCTTGAGGTCTCACTTGTCAGAAGAACAAGTGAGGCTAGTGAGAGTAGAGGTGCATCCACTTTAGTTGGTAGCGTGGCCTCTTCCTCCCTTGCTACTATTATTGAGGCCGAGCTAGTCTTAATCATTAGTAAAGATAAGGTAGAGGCTGATCCTGAGGACCCTGCTCGAGAATTATTAGAATTGATGGAGGTTATTGAATTTGAGCTAAACAAAAGATATCAAATTTCCAGAATAACTCAGGAAGACTTGGACTCTCTTAGAGCCACGTGCAATATTCTTGGGTTTATAACCCTTAGGTTGCCATTTCCAGATGATATTTCGAATAATCCTATAAATAGAGAAGTTTCCATCCACGTAAAGTTTCTTAAGTTAGGCCTTAGGCTTCCCAAGCAACCATATTTTTCTAGGATGTTGGCTTGTCTATGAGTGGCCCCTTCCCAGTTAAGCCATAATTCTTAGAGGGCTTTAGTGGGTCTGTATGTTCTTTGGGTAAAGGTAGGGTTGTCCTCACCCCATTATCAGGAGTTGCGCCACCTTTATCACTCTAGGAGCAGCGTTGAAGGGCAGAGGGAATTCTACTACTTATCCTTCAATGGCCTTCATAATCTTATCTCAGGTTGTCCCTCTTCTGTTAAAAGTTTGAAGAGAGATTGGTTCTTTGGTGGGGGCAAGTGGGGTCAGGTAGTCCATAAGAAGAGAAGGGGAACCTGAGTCATCCCTTTTAATTTGACCTGGGACGCGGTCTTCTTTATTATTATTATTTTTTGTTTATTTTTGTGTATCTTTCTTGTTTTCTCTTTCTCATATTAATGGCTTGTGGATTTCAGAGACATGGTAATTGACTACGAGGTATTTGAGATAAGACGTGCTTGGATTGAAGCTACTCTTGCCCATATCTCTTCAGCCTAAGATCATTTGTCACCAGCTAGCCTAATCCGATCGGGCTTAGTTGCTTTTGTACCCAAAGAGCCACGTGTTCGTAGTAAGTGGATCAAGACTTAGTCTTTTCTCTGGTTTGAGCTTTTTTCTTATTAACTTTATTATTTTATGCAGGAATGGCCGAGTAAGGAGGTAGTAATAAAAGGAAAATGAGTCGTACCAATGTTTTTGGAACGTCTTTAGATGGTCAATGTGACCTTAATCTTGATAACGTCATGAGGCTTTTATTTAGCCTAGAAGGAAGGAACCGAGGTAAAGGCTCCGTTTGTGGTCACGGGCCAATCAACCAAACAGGCAGGGGCTGCGGAAACCCCTAAGGAGGAAGAGTTTAAGTCTTCCATCTGCCCAAGGTAGAGGGTATACACAGATCGACTCCCAATAGAGAGGCCAGGTAGTTACTCCGTACTCCTCTTAGGTTTCTCAAGGGATAGGTCAAGGATCTCTAGTGCAGACTTCTATACAAATTTCATCACCTGCCTGACACATAGGGGTATCAAGCTTAGGGGACTCAAAGGAGCCCTTGATAAGGGAAAAACCTTCTTTGACTGTCTCTCCGGCAGTACTGGTCCTAGATATAAGGGAGATCTAAGTTTTCTACTGCCTATCATAAAGGAGATAGAGGAGTATCTGAACTTGTCTTAGATGGCACACGTCTCATCTCCGAACCTTATTACTAGATTCCACACTGCCATGGGGTCTGCTCTGGATGTAAGTCTTTTCTTTATCTTGTCTATTGTTTAATTGTGTTTTATTTTAGACTAACTTGTCTTCCTTTTTTGTTTACTGTGTATATCTCTTTTCTTTGTTCTGAAACGAGATTTTTGGAATGGTGGCTTGGTCCCACTAGGCTAAGGAGAGCCTTGCACAAGCAAAGTAAGAGGTCATGTAGGCTAGAAGGGAGGTAGACCATGAAATGGAGCGAGCACACAAGCTAGCTGTTAAAATTAAGGATTTAGAGATCGGTCATGCTGAGGCAGAGAGTAAGGTCTTCAAACTAAAGTGCTAAAAGAGGTTGACAGAGTAGGAGATGGCCAATTCTTTGGCTATTGCTAAGAATGAGCTGTTGAGCTGGTGAATCAAAATGATAAATTAGAGAGGTAGCTCATAGCGGCTCAAAGGGAGAGGGAGCTGGTCGAGAAGATTAGGGATAACTTGGCTACTCAAATTGAAGATCAACGAAGTTTCTGCTCTACTAAGCATGATTAGGGCTTTCGCCAGGGTGCTATAGAGGGTTTCTAGGGGTCGATCGATCTCTTCAAAGAAAATTATGCTAAGATAAACCTGCAGTGGATATGGGACTTGGTCATTGGAGGCAAGCCTCTGAGGAGGGAGACTTCTTAGGCTCAAGGAACTGCTGAGGTGACTGATCTTGCTACTACAGATGCTGTTACCTTTGAGATAGCTGCTCCCCTTAGGATAGATTCAGGGAATGCTTTTCTTCAAGCTCTGGCTGCTCCCACTTTAATTGATAAAGTTCCTGAAGCTCCAGCTGCCGCTCCCATTTCACCTATGGTATCAGTTGAAGCTGGTCTGCGATACTTCTCAAGTTATTCATCCTTCTGTTGGTGTAGATCTTAAGAGTGCTACATTGGTTGATCTAGAGTCCACTGACATTGCTCCTGCTAATTGAGCCGATCTACTTTTATTTCTTTTGTGCTTTTATTCTTTTTATACTAAATGATAATTGAACTTTGCAATTTTCCTTTTTTTTTTATAAATGCAAGTTTAATTTTCACCTGACCTGCTCTTGCTTCTATATTTTGCTATGCTGTTGTAGACCTGCTTTTTCTTAGTAATAACTTCAAATAAATGCTTGAATGAGATCCTACTCGGGCTTTGACGAGATTGTCAGTTTTACGTACCACAATATAGACAAGTAACTTGGGTTAATGATAAGCGTAAATTATATCTATTATTTTTACTCGTTAACTTGATTAATTGCTCATTTTAATAAAAATGTTAAGTTTTTTATATGTTTATTGTTATTTTGTAGGTTTAGAGTCAATGGAGTAATTGAGGATGAAAATTTAAGAAAAATATCAAATTGCTATAATAATGTTTTTGCTATAGTGAATCCTACAGCACCCTGTAAACAGTGATTTGCTACAGTAAGGCACATTTTTTTTAATGGTGCTGTCGAAATCGAAGACCCCACTAATAAGCAAACTTTTAAAGTGAATGGACAGCGGCTGAAAAGCTATGTAAAAAAGGTAGACCACTCTATGTACCTATACAAAATTCTTTTTGTAGATCTTGTCAACATGCTTGATCAGATTCAATCTATCCGTACCATATATTTTTTTTTATATTTTATCTTTTGACTTTTTATTTTTTTCTTTTTATTTTCTTTCGTATTTATTTTACTTTATTTTTTTTCTTCTTTAGTGCGATTTTATTTTCCAGTCAAGTGGCGGATACGGTACTCCGTGACTATTAAAGTTAGTTTCTCAATTTCCTAAAAAATGTCCCTCAAACTATGCATTCATCTCTTTTCTTTCTTTCAAAATGGATCGCATTCTTGCTAACCTTAAAAAATGCTTTTATTCATTTTCTCAAAATGCTCTACTTAATATTTACAAAATACGGTGTGAAAGACTAAGGCTATTGATGTTGAGTAATATCCCTGTGGATATTCATTGGTTAATCGAAGCCAAGGTTCGATTATCTAGTGAGTCTACAAATGATTTTGTTTCTTTTATACCTGGTCTTAGAATAAGCTCTTATGCCAAAAGGCGACGAGTAAAGAGGTTACAAGTCTGTCATAAATGTGCTCGATGAAATTGTAATAGAAGTTGTCATTCTTTAGGATTTGCATCTAGAAATCGAAAAGACAAAATTCAGTTCATTAAGGATGGACTGAGTAAAGAGTCTTTGGATGATATTCTATTGACTCTTGAGACGCATCTATATGGACTCGTGCAACGTGAACTTCTCGATTTATGGAATAAATTCAAAAATGAACATCAACGGTATAGTCTCAGGAATCTGACTTTAAAAGACCCTGTTTATCAATTTATAAGAAAATTGAATGGGAAACCTATCCCCGACCCATAGAGGGCTTTTAAACTGTTATTGGATGTAAAACCAAAGGAAGATGTGAGCCACAATCATAACTACCTATAAATACACATGTTTTAAATTTAAACTTTTTTTGTATATTTTATTTTATAAATAGTATGGCTACTCGTGTAGATGTTTTAAATTCAAATTTTTTGGTTAAATAATGCGCGTGGGTTATTATATTTAAATTTTTGTATTTTATTTCTATCTCTCTTCTGACAAACTATCGGGTTATCAAAATCGTTGCTATCATTTGGTACTCTATAAATACAGCATCTCATTTTTTTCATTTTCGTATATTGAGATAAATGTGAGTGTAGATATGGAGGAAACCTCAGTTCAACAATTTCGAAATATATGTGTATTTTGTGGATCTAGTCCTGGGGAAAATAAAGTGTTTGTAGAGGCAGCAAACAATCTAGGAAAAGTATTAGCTGCAAGAAAAATCCATTTGATTTTATGGAGTGGGTAGCCTTGGGTTAATAGGGTATGTGTCAACAGTTGCACATTTAAGAGGAAGTCAAGTTTTAGGTATTATTCCACAGCTTTGGCTGTGGAAAACCTGACTGGAAAAATAATAGGGGAAGAATTATGAGTCTCATCTATGCATGAACGTAGAGCTAGAATGCTTTACAATGTAGACATTTGTATTACTTTACTAGGTGGTTTTGGTACCTTGGAAGAAAATTTTCAAATTGCTTCTTGGACCGAAATGAATATCCATAAAAAAACCCATAGGTTTATTGAATGTTAATAACTATTTTGATTGCTTACTCTGTTTTCTTGATCAAGCTATGGAACAGAATTTTATTTCACATTCAGCACGACAGGTCCTTGTTTCTACTACCAATGTGGATGAATTGATTGACAAATTACATGCAGTTACCTACGAACCTGACCCAGCAATAACTCGGATTGATTGGTCAGTAGGCCTTAATAAGTGAAAATTGGATCTGACACTTTGTTTGTAAATTTTTCTTTGTTTTATTTATTTATCAACACCATCATTTTAGTTTATATTTGCTTAAGTGTCTCACAGGTTTGTTTCTTTCGAATAATTGGCGTTTCAGGTAATATCTCTTATACTTTATCATTTTTTATTTAAGCATTGAGGACAATGTTTCATCTGGTTTGGAGGGAGGATAGTAGACATAAGTTATATTTTGCATTCAAAAATAAAAAATAAAAAAAAAAGATAATGGGGTTCGACATTTGATTAAAATGGCAGAGTAAAGAGTTCATTCTAGGTCAAATTAGAATGGTAGAGTAAGGAGTTTTATTTTCAACTTTTGAAACGCATTTTAACTAACTTCTTATTATTTTGTTTTATATTTCATGCATTGTGTTTGCGGATCTAAGGCACATGTGGGTGTATACATGTGCAATTGTGTCTATTGTCTAAATACGTATCATATACAAATTTAAATCCAACGGAAGCGTGAAACATGCAATAAATACAATAAATAAATATATTAATCACATTAATATATTAGAAAGGTTAGAGAACTCATCACAACGTGTAACGTTATACACGTATTTTTTTTGGAGTCTGCATGGAGACCAACTCGTGTGTAGTTCTAGTCACCAATACGATGGGCTTGGTGAGCTAGAACAGTAGCCCTATTTTCAGCCCGGGATTAACTCTTAATCCCTAAAATGACCGTTGTGTGTTATCTTTTTCTCCAAAAGAATAAGAAATGGAGAATTTGAAGTAATCTACCATTGTTTCAATTGCAAGCATAGAGAAAAATAAAACAGTTTCATTTTTCCTTATTTTTTTTTTCTTCTCCTCCCCCTTCTCCATTTCTTTCTCGGCCTAATTCACCCCCTCCCTCTCTTTTTTTTTCTCTCTCTATATATATATAATATAATATAATATAATATAATATAAAATATAATAATATAATATAAAAAAAGAAAGATATTTGATTATTTAACAATTAAATAATTAAAATGATAAATGATCATTTTGCCCCTCATAAATAGTTACCAAGTTCACCCTCTAGTAGGTCCCACCAAATCCCACACTTGGGTAAACTCAACTGAGGGTCCAAAATACACCATGTGTTCTTATACAATTAGTAAATAACAATTATTGACTAATTGTTGTATTTAACACTTAAATAGAGACACACACATATTCCCATAGTAGTGCTGAAAATTGCTGGATTAAACAATTTAATCCGGCACGCTGCCCCAGTACACAACGAGTACACTCCATATCGCGGGACTCCCTAAGTCCTACGTTCGATTCGTCAAATAGAACTATTCCATGAGTCCGTGAGCAATGCCCCACGCACACGTTACGGATATACAAATCAGCGCGTTAAACCATGCAAGTTGAGATTATAACGCACACGTATAGTCCTTCCGTTATGATATCCTGGATGTACAGGGATATAAATTATCACCGTTAAATCCCCTAGTGCTCATTCATATCTTATCTTTAGACTTGTATCTCACTGAACAACGTTTTTGCCATATTGTACTACCTTGGCGGAACTCTTTCTCGGGATTGATACTTGTGGCCACAAGATTTTCTGAGATACATTCTCGAAGTATATGGATATCAAACTCCCTATGCGAGTTGACGAATCCCATATCTGTACACACCAGACTCCATAAGTATCGGACCATACTCAGCGACACCCAACGATCACACCATGAAAGGTTTGTAACATGCGTGGAACCAAAGTATGATGGATCACTTACAAGCCCACCGTGGCACTCAGGTCAAAGGACCACGTATACTACTCAACTCGAGAGGACCCTCCGTTGACGGCTTACATAGGGTGTCTATCGGAGGCCCTCGTGAGTCTATCCCATATCCAGTCATAACTGGATACCCATATGTCAATACGAGCTCCAAGCTCACAGTTGCTAGAACGATCATCTATACCCTATAGGTACGACATATGCTGATCTATATATAAAAAGCTATCCACCGACATACCCGCATTGACAGAAATAGATCAGGGATAATTATTCGAGAACATACTTGCACAACATGCATTTTCTGACACCCGATTGCAACTCTTGTAACTATGCAGTTACTAGTATATTCCCAGGTCTATATCCTATTACAAACAAGGCTCCAACTCCTAGATGTACTGAGTATTATAACCAGCTAACACTTAGTTGTGCTAACATTTAAAATTTACATCTCTCAGCTTGGCTAACTATGAGCCCTTATCTAAACTCCTTTAGATTTGATCAAAACTCCTTCAGATCTACAATGTCTGCAACGTTACATGTATAATACCATATAAATGGGTATTAACGATTTAATAGAAATGTACACTTGTATAAATACACAAGTATATGTACATTCAGAGATGGCACGTAAGCACCGACTCTAACACATTGTTGTTTTGCTTGTAGTCTTGGTAATTCTTGTATAAAGAAATTTGCTTTTCAACCTAGGTATGATTTCAAACTTGTTTAAGTTGAGTCACTATTTCTATTTAGGTTACTAAAGAATGACTTCTAAAATATTTTTTAACACAATGTTAAGTCTTGTGATAAGATGGATGATTCAATTTATATAGCCAAGAGAATTCTCATGTTTAAATATATATTTTTCTAATCTCATATATCGTTTGTGAGTAAGTGGAAAGGTTGAGAAAACAGCTTATGAACCTTCATTGATCCTTTGAATTAGTTAATTTTTGTTTAGATAGATATTATTTGAATTAAAGAATAAGTTGGTTGCATTTGTGTGTAATATATTTTGGTGAGAAACTTTTGTAATGCTTCCTTGTATTCTTAAAAAAATCAATATAAAAAAAGAAAGAAAGCAAAATACCAACAAAAAAAAAAAGATAGAAAAAAAAATAGAGAAGAATCAATTCAGTTTAATAAAGTCTTCATTTAAATTTTAGAAGACAAATATTTTATAAGACAGTTTTCTCACCAAACTATATTTGTATTATTCTCACAAGACAATTGAAGTCCTAAAACTGGTGCATGTCAAGAATGATTGATTTCTAAAACGATTAATTTTTCTATCTTTGGATTAATGTTAGTTTGTATATCTGTCCTTAAAATTGACTTTTTTTAGAATGCTTAACTATTTTCCAACTCCATGAGAGAAATTCGAACCTTTTAAATAGTCATGCTCTTGTGAGGATATAAAGTTAAGGCTTTTACTTGAAGAAATTCTCAAGGCTATATCTGTTGTAGTTTGTAGTAAGATGGTTACAGCTTAGTTCACACACACAAAAATTTTTTGGAAGTAAAAATTGAAAAAATCATAATAGCAATAGTGATCTTGAACTGACTTTTTGTTTAAAATGTTTAGGTAGTTTTGCATATTCTATTTATGCTTGAATTGCTAGAGACTAGCAATAAGCTGGTTGGGGGCTGTGATGAAAATATGAAAATACATATTAATTAATAGATTCAGTCACCATTTAATGTCACTAATTTTAGCATTTTTTTTATTTTTAGCTTGAAATAAAGTGTTCTCCTTAAATTGTGATTAATGAATATTATTTACATAGGTTTAGATAAAATAGACGTAACTCTCAATGTAGAACTTAAAATAAAAAAATTATTGAACCTGGAGTAACATGACTCAATCTTACACAAACTTGAAGGACAGTTGAAAAGCCAAATCCAACATTTTATGGGCCAAAATTGGGATACAACAGAATCAGATTACAACTTCTACTCAGCTTGACCCATCTCATGTATTTGGACTTTATTTCACAAAATACGTACCCAATTGGTATAACTTTTGAAGCTGTGAAATACTGACTCAGTTATCAACAACTCTTATGTTGATGGTAAAGTCCAAATCAGCCGTTATTATGGACCAGATTGTATTGCAAGTGGGTAAAAGGGTTGTTGGCTGAAATCTGACATATCTTTGGAATTTTGCCCATATCGCATTGGATACTCATCTAATTTGTATGAACCTAGTGCCTATAGAAAGAAGAGATAAGATGCTGCAACTTTTATGTCGATCAAAAAGGTTACATTTGTAGTAACCAGTATTCACAACCGGTAAGAATATGTATTTATATATATATATATAAATATACATATTTTATTTATATGTGGGTAATACTTGATTTATGTATTGTTATTAGTAGTGTTTGCATAGGTTAAGGACATACTATTAGTATTTGGTTTATATGCAAGACTTTAGATTTATTTTAGGGACCAAATTGTCATACTTTGAAAGTTTTTGGGGCAAATTTGTAAATATAAAAAATTAGCCTCTTAGTATAAAAATATACTTTTGAAACTCTAATTCACTCATTTTGGTCAAGCTACCTCTTTTAGAGTGAAAAAGAGACAAAGAAAGGGGAGAGAAAGAGAGGAAGAAGAAAGTTAGAATTTAAGGTTTAAGAGGTATATTATAACCCCTTCTTAGTTTCTTGATGTTAAATTAGTTAATTCCTTTAAATTTTAATTTATGAAAATATGTACAATTGAGGATTTGATGTGTATTTCGTAAGATATTGTGAAAATTGATGATGATCTATATAGATAGCTTAATAAATCACAATTAATTGCAAAATTTCTACTTGATAGTCTCTTGATCCAGGAATTTTATAAATTGTTGTTATTTGATTCTAGTTTTTAATTTTAATTATATGAAATTAGACATGTTTAGGATCATTTGAGACTTTGAATCGTTGAAAATTTCAAAAATTGAATTTTTAGTGAATTTACCAAAATGACCCTAAAATTATGAAAATTTCCTGTGTTAACAGTATGATATAGTGACAAACAATTTGGATTTGCTGAATGATCTTCAAAAATTACGAATTTATGGAATATGATAATTTTATATGTCTAATATGATATATTCAGAATTGAAAATTTAGATCAATGTGGTTAAATTGTTATAATTTTCTAAAGAGTGTCAGCTCATTGCAGTATTTGATTTATAGATTTTTAACGCTATAGAATAAAATAGTTTTAAAATACTTTTGGCAGTGATTTTGAAGTGAAATATTTATCATGGATTGAGATATGTGTCAAGAGTAATTTTGTGGTAGTTTTATAATTTTTGAGTTAGTATATGAGTTTATAAAATTGGGAGATTAAATACTGTTCAGTAAATATCTTGATCCTATCAGGTTAGTGGTTTAGATTTGATGGTATTTATGGAATGGATTGTGTAGGAATTATGATATAATATTCATATATAAGAAGGATCTATGAGTCAATAATGATATATTCTGATTTTGGAGTTATTGGACATCATTTGATGTATAAGAAAATGTTGTTAAGTGTAAGTGGTCAGAATAACAGATTTTAAGAAACCAAGTAATTAGACCAATTTGATGTGATAAGTGCAATATATGTAATTTTGTAAGCTATTTAAAGTATTTTTGTATGAATTTTGAGGCTCATGAAAAGATTAATCTCCATTGATAGGTTAAGGAGATTTAAGTCTTGTAGTTGAAAGTGTTAAGAGGTAAGTATACTAGACATTTTACTGAAATTACAATACATATAGTAATTGTTATGTATGATTTTATAAATGTGGTTAGTAATATGTTTATGTTATGTCAAAGTATATTTTGATATGAAATGTAAAGACATGTGTTTATGAATGTGAACATGGATATACATGACATATATGTGTTTTTGAAAGTGAGCTTTCAAAATATAATGTGTTTAACAAAGAGAGCTTTTAAAGTGTAATATGTCCATGAGAAATATTTTGTGTTTTGAGGATGCTTGAACTCACTGTTAACTTAGTAGGCATTTTATATAATTTATGGAGCCTTTATGTGTGGCTTTTCCTTTTTTGTATATGTTATATGTTCTGTATGTCAGGAGGATCCTATTGGTACCTAAAAGAAGAGTGAGTCATCACATTCGTGTGGTGTCATATTGGTACATGTGAGAGGACTCACCGATAATCAGGGTAAGGGTTTGGCTTTTACCTTCGGGCATGAGCATTATATATGTGTAATTTTAAAAATCTCACTTGTACTATTTTTCTTAAACGGTATGTCACCTACGAGTGACATTTGGTTCATTATGTGATATATGATATATAAGTCCTACTAAGTAGTAGTTAGGTGATTGTATTCCTATTATATATTTTGAAAGAATGTGTAAGCACTTACATGACATGTGATTTAATAAGATTATAATTTTGATTGATCATAGTATATCATACATATGCATTGTGTACATACTCTTAGGACGTTTTTAACATTAGAAAATTCTCTCTTATTTTCTTCTCATTAACATGCATTGTAGTCTAGGCTAGAGTTCTTGGCAAAGTTGAGAGATAAACTTTTATGTGTAATAAATCTACTTCTATACTTTAATTCTTTGTCAAAAACTATAAATATGTGTAAGTTTATTTGTGCCTAAACTCTTATCTAGTATTTTTCTATAATTTAGACGTTATAATTTTCATGTTTCATATATTTTCAGCCATACTTTCCTTATGTGATCTTGTTGAATTATGATTGTTATTGGTTACATTGTTTTACATGTTAATCTTTTATTGCAATATTATCAATCGATATATTGTTGATCTTGGATAACATGTAAAGACAATAATTATTTGATATTCAAGTTAATCTTTTACTATAATATTGTCAAAATGATATATTGTCGATCTTAAATAACTTATATAAATGAACACGATTTGTGTTATTGTTTGCAAAGAATTTAGTCATATCAAATACATGTATTATCAAATGTACAATATTTTACATATCTTTCGATTGATTATTTGGGATGTGAAACTTTCAATTTAGTCATAAACATTGAATCAAAATGTAGAGTATATTTATATAGCATAATTGTGATTCTCGAAGCCTTACGTACATCATCATAAGGCATTTTCCTCCATTTATAGACAATTGTATCTTATCCACTTAAACCAATTAATTAATTTTCTCCTTTACTACTAGTTTAATATTTTACTTCATTAACCTATTTTGCCAAAAGCTTTCTTGTGTAATCGACACCTTAATCTATACTGCAATAGCCACATTATATTTTGAGCGTAACATTGTTCTTCTTAATAAATTCCTGGTCAATCCGTTGAATGTCGCACCTCTGTAGGGTTTACCTCTAAGAGTGTTACCCTGTTCAGCTAATTTTAGGTAACGCATTGAATGTATCACCCCTACAGAGTATACCTTTAAGAGTGTTATCCAATTTTTAAGATTTTCATTTATATGCGAGTATGGGTAGCCATTCAAATTAGATTGCGAATATCCATTTATTCAGAAGGACATGCAAGAAAATAATAATCTTATTTAGCAGTATTCTACTCACATATGGCAAATATATAAAAAGTTTTAACTTGCGAGGAAATAATATACAAATCTTATGGATAATACTTCTTTAGTAGTTTGGTATTCCATGGCTTCCTGACTATCCATCCATCGACTCCTTTAAGTTCATAAGTCTCATTCATGCATCTGAGGGCCTTCCCAAGTTGGTCCAAGAACTCTATCTGCGGGATTTTGTGTTTTTAGTATGACCATCCTCAACACCAGGTTACCTTCCCTGAATTATCTTACTCTAACTCTTCTATTATAATACTTGGCGATCTTTTGCTGGTAAGCAACTACTTAGATCTGGACCTTTTTCTCAATTGCTTAACTGAATCTAGATGTCCTCTGATTAGTTCATTGTTGGTTACCTCCAAAAAATGTAATACTCAGTGAGTTGGGGTTCCAATCTCAGCAAGAATTACTACCATACAACCAAAAGCTAGCAAGAATAAGGTTTCACCGGTTGCTATTTTACTTGTGGCTCTAAGAGCCCAAAGCACTTCGGGCAGCTCCTCTACCCATCCTCATTTTTTGTCGATTAGCTTTTTCTTTAGCAGATTCTTGATACTCTTATTGGAGGATTCTAACTAACTATTAGTCTTAGGGTAGCTTGGTGACACGAACAATAGCTGAACTCTTAACTGCTTGCAAAATCCTTGAAGTTGTTGTTATCGAACTACTTTTCATAATTAATAATGATCGTGTAGGGGATTTCGTATCTACATATTACATTCTTCCAAATAAAATTCCGCATACGTTTCTTAATTATCTTAGACAATGGTTTGGCCATGATCCATTTAGTGAAATAATCTATTGCCACAACCACATACTTGCAAGATCCTTTACTTTAAGGTAGGAGACTTATTAGCTCCAACCCCCATTAGACGAACCGCCAAGGTCTTGCCATTATAGTTAACTCTTCAGATGGTGCCTGTATCTTATCTATGAACCTCTGGCATGCATCAAAATGTCTAACTAGCTCTTTGTCATCTGAAAAAGTAGTCGACCAATAGTAGCCAATCTTGAATACCTTATAGGCCAGCGCCTCCATCCTTAAGTGATTATCACTGATTCCTTCATGGACTTCCCTGAAAACCTGTTCTGCTCTCATATAAAGATGAGAGAAACCACGTCTGTATAATACTTCATCTATAACTAAGTACCAAGTTGCTCAGTATTTAAGTTTGCTGGCTTCTTTCTTATTTATCGAGAGAGTTCCATTTTAGATGTTGTCTCTGATTAGATCTATCCAACTAAGCTGCGAGTCAATCTGCATAACCTGCTCTTCCTCATGTATACTTGGGTTTGGAATAAATTTGACAGAGACTGTTCATGGCAATCGAGCTTTTTTATTGGAGGTTAACCGAGCTATGACATCTACTTAGTGATTTTTACATCTTGGGATTAACTCTATTTTTACTTTATTCAATTAACCCATCCAGTTCCTAAATTTTGCCAAGTAGGCCATCATCTTTTCTTCCCATGCCTCAAAGCTACCATTCACTTGATTTACTACTAATTAAGAATCACTCTTTACCAGCACATCCTTGACTGATAATGTTTGAGCCACTCTTAGTTCGGCCAAAAAGGCCTTGTACTCTGCTTTGTTATTAGAGGTTTTGAATCTGAACTATATGGCATAACTCACTTTATCTCCTTTTGGGCTAGTAAAGACGATCTCTGCTTCACATCCTTGCAGATTGGATGCCTTATTTATGTAAAGAACCTATGCTACACTTTTCTCGGAGATCTCTTACTTTGACTCTTCTATTTCTACGCCCCCATGCGTGCATTCAGCCATGAAATTAGCTAAAGCCTACCCTTTAATTGCTGTCTGAGCTTGTACTGTATGTCAAATTCTCTCAATTCCACTGACCATCTGACCAGACAACCCAATAAGTTTGGCTTGTGCAGAATTTATCTTAATACCTGATTGGTCAAAACCATAATTGTGTGGGCCCAGAAGTACGGTCGTAATTTTCTTTCGATACTATTAAGGTTGGCGCTAACTTTTCTAAAAAGGGATACCTGCTCTCTGGGTCGATAAAGCTTTCCTAATATAATAAACTAGTCATTGAACCCCTTCTTACTCTTTGACCAGTATAGAGATTACCGTCTGATTTGAGATTCCCAAGTAAAACATGAGCTCATCCCTTTAGATAGAAACGAAAAGATGAACAAGCTAAGAGAGGTAGGCTTTAAGCTAAAAAGCCTATTCACACTCTAGAGTCTACATATTCTTTTCTTTTCTTTTTATTGCTTGGAAGAACTCAAAACATTTATCAGTGGTTTGGGATATGAACCTGCTCAAAGCTGCAACCTTTTTTGTAGCCAAAACAAGGCATCTATGAAACTGAATAACTCATGCCTGGCAGTGGCATCAAATAACTAATCAATCTTGGGGAGTGAGAAGCTGTCTTTTGGGCATGCCTTGTTTAGATCAGTAAAGTCAACATACATTCACCACTTCCTATTGGCTTTCTTTACCATCACAATGTTAGCCAACTAATCTAGGTAGTTGACTTTCTTAATAAAGCGTGCAGCCAATAATTTCTCAACCTTTGCGGCTACTACCTCATTCATCTCCTGATTAAATATCATTCTTTTATGTTTAATTAGTCGAAAGGTCGAATTTATAGCCAACCCATGGGAAGCCAGAGCAGGATCTATTCCTAGTATGTCCTTGTAGAACCAAGCAAAGATATCCGAGAACTCTTGTACCAATGCAGTTAGCCCCTCTTTATTATGGGGCTCCAGTTATGACCTAATTTTAACTACCTTTCATAGCTCCCAAGGCCTAACTTGAACTGGACACAACTCTTCAACTGGTTCAGGCGACCCTTTATTTTTTTCACGTGGGTCGACGGTAGAGATGCAGAATGCCTTTTTGGCTGACACGGTATAGCAACCCCTTGCCAACTTTTGATCACCTACTATTAACCCAATCCCTTTTCTGGCCTGGAATTTGAGCTTTAGATAATGTATGGACAAAGTCGCATTAGTATTCCTCATGAATAGTTGCCTAAGAAAAATTCTGTAAGGGAAATGATTGGTCATCCACTACAAACTTAGTCATAACTATCTTCTCATATGGCTTTTGTCCCAGGGTTAGGGGTAGAGGCACTATCCTGATTAGTATCACACATCCTTCTCTGAACTCTTACAAGGAGGTTTGAGTTCTTTTTATATGCAGGTTTTTTTTTATCCTCAATTTGTCTTGGGTATTCTTAAAAAGTATGTCGATCGAACTACCCGGGTCAAGAAATACCATGTTCACTTTTATTCCAGCAACTTACACTACTATTTCCAGTGCGTCATCATGCCAGTAGCTTACTCCCTGAGCATCTTCCTCTGTGAACATGATCGAAACTTCCTATTGTAACCTCGACTTTTTTGTTAAGGGCGTATTACACTTGACCCGATGCCCTACCATGGAATATCACGATTAATTTTTCCTTTTATAGTTAGAATCACCAGCCAGTGTGGGTCCACTAGATATGATCATCATAGTGTCAGGGTTTAACTCACTTGGGGTGATCAATGGGTAAGTTTTGCTGTCTATCTGCTTGGAACTCTACCAAGTTGTCGTTTCTCATCAAAGCATCCGCTTACTTTTTTAACTCCAAATATTCTCCAGTGGTATGCCATGGACTACGATGGAACTCACACTAACTCTTCGGATTTGTTCATTGTTCTATCTCTTTACCTTTGTTAGAGACTCTATTGAGCAAACATATATTCTTAATGGCCTCGTAGACATCTTCTAATGGAATGGCCAAACGAAGGAAGCTTCCAACCTCCACTATCCTTCTTTGTTCTATAGGATGTTCCCTAAGATTTTTAGGACTTCTTGGTCACTCAGGATGATTATTATTATTGGTCTAGTACTTATTCAACCTGTTGTTCCTCCATGCATGGGGTTTATTATGCCTATTCATATAGTTCATCCTTTGTTGAGGCCGGTAGTCATTATCTACCTTTTGGTACTTTTGTGACGGCAATGACCTCTCCCTTCTTCCCCTGTACCCCTCATTTTCTCTCGGGCGAACTTGACCCCGACTAGCTTCTATGGTTGACCTCTTCACTTCTTCCTCTTCTTCTATAGCTATATACTTTGATGACTTATTGTATGCTACTGCATAATTTAGGACATTACTTTCTGATAGGTAGTACCAGAACTTGTTTAGCTTCAGCCTCGACCTGAGTGCCTTCAAAGCTATTGGTCGGTCGAATGCTCCCAATGAGATCACCTCCTTATGAAACCTTTGAACAAAGTCTGTTAGGCTCTCATTCCTTCACTGTTTGACTTGCTTAAGCTACCTAGGGTCATTTTCCACCTCACAAGAACCCCAAATATGTTGAATAAACTTCTTTGTAAGCTTATTGTAAGAGAAAATACTATGTTGCTTTAATTCTATATACAAGAAAAGAGCTAAACCCTTATGATTCATATAGAATAGCCTACACATCTAGTCTTGTTTGAGTTCTGCTATAGAAAGAAGATCAGTTACTTGATCTATATAGTGACTGGGGTTAGTGACTCCCTTATAAACTAGGAGACTTGACAGCTTGAATCCGCTCGGTAACTCCATATCCCTTAGCTCATCCGTTAAGGGTGATTTCCTCTCTCTCTCTCTCTATTTTCTTTGGGGGAGGCTATTCTTTCTTCTCTTTTTCCTCTAAGAGGGTTTTTGCATATTTTCCAAGTTATGAACTTTATCGTCTGGTGGCAGCTCGGTATTAGGCTGTTCGGAATGCCATTCATTCCTTATTACTTGGTCGGAGTCTCTGAATCATGACATCTCTTGTTCAAGAGGCACTTGGCTGTGTCTTATTACCCCAGCTGAGTCATATAGGGTTTATGACTTTTCCTTCCAATTTAATTGGTTTTAAATCTGAACTTTTATAGCCTAAGGGTTTCCTTTGCTGTTGTTTCTTACTTCCCCTTCATTTCTTCCCCTATTTTTTATCAACTCAATCATGAGTTATCTTAATTCTTCTCTTTCCTCCCTTAATGTCCGTAACTCCTCCTGGATTTCTACCAGCAAAGAATTTTTCAATAGGTTCCACGACCTTTATTCCTTCCCAAGCTTATTGCCTGCTATCCCGTAGGAGAATTTCAGCTGGTGGATGAGTGTTCTGCCATATATAATGTTTGATGATAAGCCTTTGACAAAGCTTTTTTTCTCAATTCCCATAGACGACGCCAAAAATTATTGACTAGAAAAAATAATTTTTAGGTCAACGAGTTTTGAATTTGTTTGATTGCGAAAATCAAGACGCTGGGCTTTGCCTATCTAGGCCGAAGAAATGGGCTTTTAGTTACTAGGACAATTGCAAACACAGTGAAAAGTTATTGTTATACCTCATCGAGGGTGATTCTGGCAAAGATACTTCGATGCTTAACTCAAATTTGGTGTTAGGAGAAGAGAATTGGAGAGAATTTTAAAATATGGGTTGAAAGTTCAAGATAAAGATTTTCAGATGGAACCTAATTAAGTCATTTTCTCCCTTTTTATAGCATCAGTCTTCTTAGAATATTCTATGCTTATCTTTGCTAGTTTTGTAGTTATTTTAGGTAATCTTCTGATGCTTTAGGTAACCTTTTGATCTTTGGCATGATTTAGGGGATAACATCCTAAAGTAGCACGATTTTGTCTCTAAAATAATGTTGATTGCCTCTACAAGGATTTATCTTGTTTGAGTCATCTTGTGCTTCCCTTTTAAGTCACTGAGTGTTGTTCGACTTTTATGATGTGTGGACCAGTTCGGTCTTTAGGTGTATGCAGGCGATTTGACATATTCGTCGTGCTAGTTTTCTTATGGTATATCAACTTATACTGGTTGGCTTGGGGCTTGCTTGGTATACTGGGTAGGTCGTTGTGTATTAAACCACGTGGTTATGGACAGCCTAGATAGAATTTGAGCAGGACGATTTTACTTGAGTTAATTGATCCGATCGACCGAGCAGGTTTCGCTCCTTTATTCTTTTTTTGATACTTGAGTGGTTTACTCCTGTTATCTGGGGTCCCCAATCCTGTGAGCCTTTGGGTTTGCCCCTTGTTAAACTTATTTTGTGGGCTGATATCTAGACTTCTGGTATTGGGCCTTTAGAGATTTTCAAGGGGGAACAATTTATGTTTTAAATTATTAATTTATTAGATTATATTTATTTATTGTTGTACTAATTTTTATCCCTTTTTTCATATCCAAAAAAGCTATTGAAAATATATGTAATAAATTTGGAAATTCCTGCCTTTAATAACTCAACAACAATTACTTTTTGTGAATACTAGATGTGAAAATGTACTTACAAGTCATGGACTTGGAAAACGTAATTAAGATAGAAAATCAAGTGTCTCCTCATAAAAAATCAAAGACAATTATTTTTCTTTATTATCATCTACATGAGAGCTTACAAGCTTTATATCTGATAGTAAAGGATCCAAAAATCCTTTAGAAAAATCTAAAAAAAAAATGACTATTAGAAATATATATATTCCTCTTAAGGACAAAGATAAAGGTACAGAGAGTAAACACTTTAAAAATTATAAATATACATGTTATCAATATGATTCAAAAAGACATCAGTCATATGCCTATTATACACCAAAGCATCTAGTCAAACCTTATAAGGCATCTGTCATGGCAAAAAGAAAAGAATGTGGAGACTAATCTTATTCATGACTTAGCTCTTGTAGATCTTACTCATTTAGATGTCTTTGGTTTTTCTTTTTTCTTTTTTGGGATAAAAAGGGGAATATTAGTTGTTTGATTAATAATGAAAACATGCATTAAAATTTAGTTAATATCTTTGCATAAGGTTTTTTTATACTTTTTGAACTTTTTATAACTGTATTATCTTGATGTCTAACATACACTTTTATTTAATGAAAGGATATGCCTTTTAGAAATGATTTGTCTACACTAGAAAGAAAAGTGAGGAATGCTTGTTTGGCTGATAGTGCAATTATACACACAATTCTTTAAAAAAATTATTTCTCAAAACTAATAATGATTGAAACAAATGTTAACACTATATCAAGTCATGTAGATCTATTGAATGCTCTAAAAGAGCAATAATCTTGGTAACAAGTGAAACAAAGTTACATATTACTAATGCTTTATATGCAGGTAGATAAATAAAAAATCTACTTAGTTTTAAAGATATTCGTCAAAATAGATATCAAATCAAGACTTTAAATAAGAATAATGTAAAATATCTTTACATTACTTCTAATATCTCAAGTAAGAAATGCATATTAGAAAAGCTCATGGCTTTATTATTTGAATTGTATTATACAACCATAAATAAAAATGAAAGCTAAGAATAATAAACCAGAAGTTTGGTGATTCCAAAAATATTTATGTTCATCCAAGACCAAAAATGACATAATTATCAAAAATAAAAAATTCTCATAAGCATCCATTAAAGAATTTGAAAATATTCTCTAATGAGAATATTTGTACTTCTTGCTCATAAGAAAATTTTGTAGTTAAATCATCATTTTCTAAGAGTGGTCTAGAATCTCCATTACTTTTACAAAGAATTCAATGAGATATTTGCAGACCAATCCATCTACCAAGTGGTCCTTTTTGCTATTTTATAGTTTTGATTGATGCATTTGCATAGTGGTCATATATTTTTCTTTTACTGTCTACATGAAATGTTCCATTCACTAAATTGCTTACACAAATCATTAGATTACGGGCACAATGTCCAAATTACCTAATTAAACCTATACGTATAGATAATATTAGTAAGTTTATATTTAAATATTTGATAACTATTGTACATCAACGGGGATTAACATAGAGCATCATGTGCCACTAGTGTATACACAAAATGAATTAGTGGAATCATTGCCTTCAAATAGCGGCACCGAGGTATCCACCACTCTTTTTATTTTTGGCACCTTTATAGTGCTCTGTCAATGAAAAAAAAATCCTATCATCCCATAGATCACAAAATTTTGAGTTCGATAATGTCAATTTTGAGTCAAATCGTCATTGGTCACCAGTCGTTCTAGTGACCAGCGACTACTACTCCTTTTTCAAATATTGTTTTCAAAGTTGATTTAAATTCAAATTTATGTATAATTAGACTAAAATGCCCTTGGTCCATTTAAATTAACAGAATAATTAATGAATTTGAGTAAAATTAGATATTTTGAATTTAATTGAGACAAAATTGTTTATTAAGACAAACTCGAGGGGTAAAATTATCTAGAAAAGGCACAAGAATTTAAAATTGAAGAAAATGGTAGAAATTATACTTATATAAGATAAATGTGAAAAACGTGTTGAAATAATTTTTGATAATGAATTTTTATTTGCAGTAGTTACTGAAATTTTAAATGATGACTTTGAGCCATAAACTATTGATGACTGCAAAGAAATGCATGATTGACTTTAATAGAAAGAAGCACTTCAAGCAGAATTAACTTTTCTAACTAAGCGTGAAATATTTGAACTTGTAGTCTGAAAACTTAAAAATGTTAAACCTATAAGATAAAAATGAGTTTTTGTATGAAAATGTAATAAAAACAACAAAGACATCATATACAAAGTAAGAATCATTACCTAAGGTTTCTCGTAAAAATCTAATATTGATTTTGATGAAACTTATTCTCTCATGATAGACACAACTATGTTCAATTTTTAATGAGCTTAGCAGTTTAAGAAAAGCTTACATATGTCTTATAGACAGTGATAATTTATGTATATGGGTTACTTTACAAAAATATTTATATGCAAATTCCCGAATGATTCAAAATGCTTGAAGCATATAACCATAATTTATATTTTAGTCAAGCTATAAAGGTCTTTGTATGAGCTAAAACAATTTGGGCGTATATAGTATAATTGCTTAAGCAAATATTTGATAAAGGAATTATATATTAATGACTCAATATGTCTATGTATGTTTATAAAGAAATCGAATTATGGATTTGCCCTTGTGGCCATATATGTAGATGATATAAATCTGATATGAACTCCTAAAAAACTTTTAAAGATTACAGAGTACTTGAAAAGAAAATTTGAAATGAAAGATTTGAAAAATATAAAATATTATCTTAACATGAAAATCGAGCACAAATTAAATAAAAAAAATTTATCCATCAATATAGCTAAAATATTTTAAAATAATTCAATATACCTAAAACTCATCAATTAAGTACCTCTATGATTCTTCGATATATTAATCCTAAAAAGATTTATTTCGTCCCAAAGAATATGATAATAAAATACTTGGTCAAAAGTTTCATATCTCAATGTAATTGGTGGTTTATTATATTTAATTGAATACATTAGACCGAATATAATATTTGTAGTAAACTTTGATGTATTTATAAAGCAAACATTTGTTGTCACCTCCTCTAATTACTTTAAGATTCTTACACTATAAGAAGTAAACAAGGAATGTAAATAGTTACGATATGTCATTCATTACATTTAGAGCACATACAACCTACCTTTTGTTACATTTATTCTAACAATAATACACAAAGACAGTGTCGCTTATATTACTCACATGTTAGAATGAGAGACATACAAAGATAGAACTTAACATATTTCTTTAAAATTCTTTTACACCTATGAGTTATAATAGAATAAGAAGATTGATGTTAGACAAATATACTCCACATATAATTTTGTAAATTTGTTCATTAAATTTTTGTCAAGATCAACTTTTAAAAAATTAATTCACAAAATTGACATATATTAACTAAGCAGATAATAAAATTAATGGATATTACTTTAAGATAAAGCATTTAATTAGAGAGCATATTTTTTATTAAAAAGAAATAAAAGATGTATACTAGATAATTTTGTGTTGTATTTGTTTTCCTTTTAATTAAGTTTTAAACAATAAATTTTTACTGATAAAATTTTTAAGCAATTACATGTCTCCAACAAAATTTATCTTGAAGGGGTGGAATTCAATGGTCTCCACTACACAAATATTTCCATCTGGCATATATTTAACAAAGTCTCTAATATAATATTGTCTTGTTTAACACATGGCATGCATGAAAGGATTATTCAACATGCAATCACCATTATAAACTTCTGAAAATTTTTACAATGCTTTTTTTGATAGCACAAATGGCACCACCAATTCTTTGATGCTATAAATATGAATATACCCCTTGTAGTTTGCATAATTAAGGAATCGAATAAAGTCCATCTCTTTTATTCATTTCTACCTTATTTATTTTATTTTCTAATTATTTTCTATTTCATTCATATCAAGACTTAATTATTGATAGCAATTTCTTTATAGTTGAGCACAAAATTACGACATCAAAACCTCTCACCGAAATTGGATTGGGATTTGATTTAAATTAATGAAAAAAAAATTAGAGAAAATATTTTATCAGCAGTGAAAGTTTTAACGTACATTTCACAGGCTGTACAATAAGATGATCAATGTCAATGAGCATTTCCCTTTCACTTTTTGTAAAACGGGCTAAAGAAATTTGGTTAATTAGAAATTTTAAATAATAAAAAATCATGAATTCTTCAAGGCTGATAAAGCATCCTTTGTAGTAGCTGAAATAACAGCATCCGAAGCATTTGGCAAGTAATAATATTTCCCTGCAGAACACAATTTTTGTGTTAGTCACCAGATTCCGTGACTGGAGAAACCAGCAGAATTTTAAAGCAAACACACCTTGAGCGACTCTAGCGATTTCTTTAGCAAAACCAGTTGAAACAAACTTGTTTTCAGTGTCGATAACTAAGAGAGACATCCCTGCTTTGTATATTTTCCCAGCCACTTCCAGAATCTCACCCTTCATCAAACACAAATATAACAAAATAAACTTGGTTCTGAAATTAAACTTTGAGGAAAATCTTTTTGAACCTTGGCACGTCAAAATATCCTGTTCGTATGGATGGCAATGAATTGTTTGAATAAATTTTTGTATTAGCCCCCCCAACAAAAATCATCTTATTAAGAGAAAACTTTGCACCCAGTCGCAGAAATAAACTGCATTGTAATTTCAGGTTTGGCAATTAATCAGCTACTTATACACATGGTTCTTAATATTTACCTTTAACTCTTGTGCCGAAGGTCTAGGAGCATCAGAAGCAGCTGCTTCAGGATCTGTGGATCTTTTCAGTGATATATTGGCCCTTCCATCTGTTATTGCAACAATCATTATACGCCCAACATCACCACTCTTCTCTGCATTTAGCCCAACCCTCACGGCCTAAGCATATTCAAGTTAATTCTATAATTAGAAAAGAGGTTCCAAACTTCAAAAATAGAAAAACTTAAGAGGGCCAAAATTTTATATCTTGATAATAGAAGACAACAATTATGCACTAGAAGGAAGTTCTTCAATGATTCTGTAAATAAATTAGAAGGGAAGAGCATCTTAGAAAAGAATAATGACATTTTATATTAGAATATAAGCAACAACTTGGTTATACAAATAATTAGATGAGAATTACTATGCAAGATTTACCACATTCAAGAATAATATGAAGCAATAAAAATCATAAATGTACTTAAACTAGAAGCTCAATGATAGAATATTCAATATGTAAGAATTTCATCGTCAAGATGATACGTGGGGGTGTTTCAGATCTACATACCATGGATAAACCATGAGCCAGGGGAGAACCACCACCACATGGCAGTCTCTCTAGACGTTTCCTTGCCATTGCAATTGATCTGGAAGGAGGCAAAAGGACTTCTGCAGAGTCTCCACGGAAAGGAATAATGGAAACCTACATACATTGGCAGTAAACAACATCTGAAATTAGTATCAAAAGAATACATGCAATGGAGACTCGTTATATCAACATGAGAAACTTTGCTCTTTGCAAAACCACAGGAAGTAATAAGATGAATCATTTTCAATAGAATAATCAAGAGAAAGATTCATTTAATTGAGAATTTAATATTGCAGCAATTTACAGTTGTTGGGCTACTTCCAGTAAAGATTTATAATTCATAACTCTTTCCCTAGTCTAGGGAAGGAAATTCCAAGCACTTAACAACTTTTGCGCTCCGAACTTACCTGATCCCTGCTGGTATAACTCTCCGCAAGTAGCTTAAGTGCAGCACCTTTAGCATTTTGCATTCGGTTTAGTGCCATGCTCCCACTTGCATCAACCACAAATATAACCTGCCACAAACTAAATATTTAAAACTCACATGCATTAAAAGTTGTTATGTTACTGTATTCTTTTAACCCACCGCTCTCACACTCGCATAAAATAAGTTATACAAACAGAACCAAACACAAACTTCAAAAAAATTGGAGGACTTGCAAAAGGTGTTTCTGGTCCACTTCTATGCAAACCAATATAAACATTCGAACTTTTCTGTTCTTTCACGGCACTTGATGCCAGCTGAATATAGAACAATGAAACATTGATACAGCATACTACAGTCATTAAAAGTATGAAGCACCTACCACATTGAAAAATATACAATTTACCACACTGAAAAATATAGTCATTAATAGAGTTTCTGTAGCAAATTCAGCTTCATTCTTCTTGTTTCCTTTTTTTTTTAATAAAAAGAATGATGATAAAGTTAGAGATAAGCACTGAGAGCATTTAATCTTACCAGTGCCCCAGCTTTCCTTGCCATTCTTTTTGCCCTCATGTCAGTTTTCTCCACAAAAACCTTCCTAGTTTTTTTAATGTCCTTCTCTCGACGTAATTTTTGGTACGGTGCAGCTGCTCTAAGGGTTGCATCAACAGCTAATCTCTTTATAGGACCCTGTGGACAATAATAAGCTTACTCAAAATGATGAGTGTAGTATGCATGGGGAAAACAGTTTGCAAACACAAATCACTAATAAGCCGATTGAGACAAAAAAAACTTACTTTCATCCAAAACAATCAAATGTACTGCCATGTGCACTATGGTTATATAAAAATTAACAAGGTACCAGAACCAGGAAAAGATAAATCGTTGATAAATGAGCACAAATATGGATATGGCAGATTTTTCTTTTGTCTTCTGCTTAGAAAGAGAAGAGAAGGAGGTGGTGGTAGGAGAGGGCCTAACCTTTGGGAGAATTGGCTTAATGTATCGGCCTCTATCCTCAGAAAATATTACATTCTTTGCTCTCCCAGCTTTCCCTCGGCGTCTCTGCGCTTGTTGTGCAAAGAAAAGAAGTTTCTCATCTACCAAACCCCCTTCTGCATCAAAAATAAATTCTTCAGGTATCTGTTCCTGCTGTTGTTCATTCTCTTCATCACTTTCATCCTGGAAATAGAGCACCGCCACTTTCAGCCAATATTTCACTTCTTTGATTTTTATTTAAGAGTTGAGCACGATGGCTAAATAATCTAGACTAGTTATCCATTTAACAGACCTCCTGATCTTCCTCCTCATTCTGCTCCTCTCCTGAATCTTGATTTTGTGGAGGGGGAGGTGGTGGAGGCTGTTGGTTTTGCTGTTCTGGTGGGGCCTCATCTATGACCGACCGAGGCAGAATGACCAGTTCCACCTGTATTAGCTAATATGTCAAAACAAAAAGTTTTTGTACGTTCCAGCTCTCTGTATTTTGATGCTGTTGATGTCAATGATGACATGATGCTGCAGATACTTCTTTTCACCTATGGTCGATGTTTAATTGTACGACATGTAAATTATGCTGCACAAATTAGCAGCATCAACCTGATCTATTATCTTATGTGCCTGGGATCCTATGATGACAGTCCTTCCTGGTTATGTATGCAAATAGAATACAGAATATAGTCGCTATATTTTATGTTACACAGATGTTCAGCTTCCTTGAAGCAGCAACAAGCTCTGACAATGACAATATCTTTATCAAAAGTGAATTTTATGAATCAGAAAGGAAACCTTGAAAAAACATATTGAAAAAAAAAGGAAAAATATATTGCATTATAAGCAGTGAAGCAATTATATGCAAGAAAATAGTTGGTTTAGATCACAAGTAGAGAAAACGAGAGAGAATTTAAAAGTACAGCATTAATAGCTGGCCTAATTGGCACTTTGATCCAGCTAGATGTCTTTGGAAAGTATTAAGTTTCTAATGTATATGCAGAGCGAACAAGTAAAGAAGCATATGCACTACAATTTTAGAAGAATACTTAACAGCTTTTTTCAGGTCATCCACATTAACTTTGTCACGGCCTTCCAGAGCTGCTAAGCATTTTGCAACCCGGGCTGCATATAGTTCGGCTCTGTGTCCCTGATAGTCATAAGAGAATTAATAGTTATGTAATTTGGGTCATATTATAAGAACAAATTTATATGGTGAAGGCATCTGTCCAGCGAGAAATTTCCAAATAAACTTGTGCAATCATATTGATTTAATATTAGCATGGTCAAGAACCAAATTCGTGCAATGATAACAATGAAACAATAGGGCATTTCCATTTCATCTTCATTGTGGTTTATTTATTTATATATTTTAATTGAAAATCCACAATTTCCAGATTTTACCATTATAACATGGGGTCACCACTCAAAGCAGCCCAAACGGCCACTCTCCATTTAACTCAATCATATTCATTTTTATCATATATACACATTTTTAATAAAATATATTGCTATTCACATCAATTGTATTATTTCCAAAAATATCAACATGAGACCACTCTAATAAGTTATTCCCTCTCGGCCAAGTGTGTACTCATAAAACAGCATACATACTTTTTGACTGTAACAAACTCCAGGGATCTATAAAATATTGAATGAGAGTCTTCCTGATCTAGTGATCAAATAACTCCATAGAGTGATCAAATAACTCATGAAATTGTATAAAGAGTTTAAGTTTCAACAACCTGGCAACCACCTCGAAGGGCTTCCATGACCAGGTACTTCAGCTGATCTCTGCCAATAGTAACATCCTTCAAATATTCTCTAGCCAAAATAATCTGCAATGCATAAATATATTCGAACAGTCAATGCTTTTATTCAATTAATTAAAGAATTTCAATTTTGTCATCATAAAATGCCATAAGAAATAAAAATTACCAAAAATGCATCACAAAATGATTAAGATTTTCATTTTAGTGATAGCTGAATGCAAGAAAATATACAGATTAATAAAGCATGTCATTGACCTCAAGTATAATAGTATGAAGGCAAAATCCTCTAATCAGAGTTCTAAGAAAGAAAATAAGCATATCTACAAAGTACCCATTCCCAAGGTAAGGTTTGGAGAAAACATCCCAGCTGACTGATTGAAAATCTCATTTACAAGCAAAGCTATTATTGCATAATTACCTGTGTCTTTGCAAAGTCTGTTTCTTCCTCCACCATTTTAAAGACTTCATTACTGTGTTCCTGAAATTGTGTTGCAATACCAACAGCTGCAACACGATCTTCAAAACTCATTGGAAGATCTGCGCTGCAGAAGAATTGTGCCATTACTGGAATGGAAAAAAGGGGCAAAGATAAAAACTATTCCATTTGTAAATAAAACGTCTGTACCTCAAATTAATTGCAATGCGATCTAGTAAATGGTCGCGTACAGCACCCTCTTCTGGATTATAAGTAGCAATCAAAAGTGGTTTGCAAGGATGTTTGAAGCTGATTCCCTCTCGTTCCACAATATTAACCCCTTCCGTTAATACATTAAGAAGCAGATTACTAATGCCTTCATCCAAGAGATTAATCTCATCAACATATAAAACACCTCTATGAGCTTCAGCCAGAAGGCCTGGCTGGAAAATAGTTGTTCCTGTTTTCACGGACTCCTCGACATCAACAGATCCGATGAGTCTGTCCTCAGTGACCCCAAGTGGAATCTGTAGCACCAATGTCCTAAGGCACGTGAAGAATGAAAAAACTCAAATACTAAAGTCTTCTTTCGTGAAACACACCTGAACAAAAGGAGATCTGACAATCTGAGTCTTCAAATTTCCAGCAGAATCATATTCAACTTTTTCAGCTAAGCCACCTTCCCACCTTTCAAGGTTACAATGCAAAGTCATTATATGACATGAAAAGTCTTATATATTCACATTTTTTGGACATAGAGAATAATAACATATGAATGAAGCAAGCTTCATATTTGCAATCATTAGTTTCATTAAAGCAGAACATACAATGGAACTGAAATTTAATCTCTAAAGTTAAAATATTCTAAGCTTCTCCGCCTTTCACTCAATATGTAGCTCTAGGCAGGTATCACTAGTACACGGACTGATGTCTAAATTTTATGGCAGGAAAAAAGATTACAACTCAACCAACAAACACTTATTTAAATTTTATTGCCTGCCAATATAGTTTCTTAACCAGAATTAGTGTAACAGTTATGTTGTCCCAGCACAAAATACTACTATTCTGTGTCCTTGAGAACTTACTAATACTGGTATTTTGAAAACAGAATTGCAAAAGTATCATAAACATAATCTTAATTGTTCAAATTTCTTTCCGTAAGGGAATGACATTTATTATTGGCCTTCAATCTTTTCAATATTACATAGTAGCCTTATATATTCAGTGGTGTCCCTTCAGAATTAGAAATTTATAGGCCTTGGAGCCACTTGTAGGAGAACCATCCGGTCCTCTCCTCGGCCTCAGGCATATCAGTTCCCATCACAAACAATTTTTTGACAACCTCAAAGAACAATTTGCATTTCTTCTGTAGAAGAGCAATAAATTATTTCTTACCAAAAAGGAGAAAACAATAAGTGATATATCTTCTAATAGAACACTTTATTAGGCTGCATAAACTGAATTACCTCGCCTAGTTTCACATACAATTTACTAGAGAAGTCATTATTTGGTGGGGTCATGTAGGAAATGGCAATCTTTGAAACATCTAGTAATAGGTTTTCCACTTCCCTTTCCAGAAGTCCTGTGATTGTATGTTTACTGCATTTATCATCTACTACTATAAATTTTGTTGATGACACAAGAAACACAAAGACTACTAATAGGCACAATAGCTACATTAGCTATATGGAAAATAACTTATCGGCGTTCAGTAGGCTTACTCTTCTGGGAAGGCAGGATCAGCATTTGCAATTGAACCAACAACTACTTCAATTGGTGGCAAAATTGCATGTAACCCGCGTGCCATAACAGTCTTGGCGGTTCCACGCCTTCCAGAGATGGCAATTCCTCCAATTTCACGGTCAATAGCTCCAAGCAAAAGAGCTGTCTTAATAGCATCCTATAACAGAATTTATGCCCTCAAAATACATGAAGAATAAAAACAAACGGAAAATGGGCACAATTCCCAGCCTAACTCAATAAACCTAAAGCCTTAACTCTATAATAACTGGAGTACTAGTACCCGCTAATTTTACATGAACTCTTTCAACCAAAAAAACAAAAGAAAGAAAAAAAGCAAAATTAACCACAATTTTAGATTCACTTGACATGGTCATAAGAGAGAGAAATAGTGAGTTTGCTTAAAGGACCTGGCCAACAACAGCAGCCAATGGGAAGTACTGTCGTCCGTAGGGATCGAGGTCGCCGTTGGCAGCAGCAACATCGCCATTGGCAGAGTCAACAGTAGCAGCATTTGAATTTGATGAAGAAGCACGAACGTGAAAGAAAGGATGATGTAACTGTAACCGTAGCCGTCTTTTAAACTTGAAAGAAGAAGAGGAAAAGAGAAGTGGGTTTAAATTAAAAGAAGGAACAAGTAGAGAACACAATTGGAGGTGAGAAGGTGAAGCCGTTGGTGACAACGCCATTGAAGAATAAAGATGGAGCCAGTGAGTGAGTGAGTGAGTGAGTGTTAGTGTTATCTGTTTCACAAAATTGAAAAATGATGAATCTAATCTAAATCTAATCCGTTATAGATAGCGGGCAATCTCGTCTTCTATTCTCATGCTTCGCTTCTTCCTTTTATACTGGCTTTTGGCTCATGGCGCCTCACGCGCCAATGCTTCGCAATTTATTTATGTAGTCAAAAAGATACATACCCCTAAATTCTAAGTTAAATGACAATTTCATTCTTTAATTTTAGAATTATTTAAAACTATTTTTTTATTAAAAAATTTTATCGTTCTTATTAATTTGTGCTCTTCTCTAACTTTTTTTTAAATGAAATGATACTATTATTATATAGATTACAAAATTTTAAATATGATAATATTAATAATAAATCAAAATTTTTTTGTTGTTATTATCGAAAGAATTTTTTTTAAATAAATTTAAAAAAAATAAAATATAAAACCTTCATTTAAATCAAAATTTAAGAATTTAACTATCTTTATCCCTAATTTTATTTATGCCGAGAGATTTAAATGTTTTTATCCCTATGACAGCAAATTGTAAATCTTATTTCTATTTTGATTAAAAATGTAAAATCATTTTATCATTTAAGTCTCACGAGTTATTCTGTTTTATTATTTTCTTTTTCTTAAAGTGAAAAATATGATTCATTTTCATTCACTAATCTTGATAGGGAAGCCCATAAAATACGAACACACATCACCAGTTCTCCACCACCAAAGGGCTGGAATTGTTATGAATCTTTCCATTGAGAATGAGGAAAGGAAATAGTGTTGGAAGGAGAAATTTCAAGCAAAATTTACAGTTTTTGAGTTGTTGATTGAATGGCGTCTATGAGAGAATTTTGTTTACCCTATTAGATTTTAGAATTTGGAAAAGATTTCCTTTTATTTGAGGGATTTAAGAAAGAAAGAAAGAAAAAAAAAAAAAGTTAAAGATGACAGTAACCAAACAAGTACCCAGTAAATTCAGTATTCATCTTTGAAAGTCATGTGAAGAATGTAGCTGAAAGTTGCTACCAATCCAATTCCCAGCCAGATCTAATTATATAGTTAGCAGCTACTTACAAAAATTCCAATCTAGGGACAAGTTACTTCTCAAGCTCAAACAAACGGTAATCAAATGGCAGGGAGTGTAAAGTCTTTTCTTGGTGGGTGTTTGATTCTGTTTTGAATACAATTTTTATTTCTCTTAATTCACAGGACAAAATAAGGAGATAAAACTTGCTTGGCATGATCTTTCAAAACCCCTTTATTGGGGAAAACAACACTATTTATAGACAATTTGCAAAACAAGCTTCGAAAAAAAAGACTAGCTTTTCCTTGAAACAACCATTTTATTCATTTTTAAAAACAATACTAAATACAAATCCTTATTTTCGGAAACTATTTTCAGCAAATGCCACTAAATGTAATTTCCAATCCTGGATCATTTGGAAAACACCAATTTACCAACACTTGTTGAACACAACCTCACTATGCCCATGACCATTCTTTCTTGATAAGTGAAACACAAGTAAAGCTTTAACTTAAACCAACATTACAAATGTTGTAATTCTTGCCTAAAATAGTTCCTTGTCATTCCTCAGTAACTTACAGGTGATATCAAATCTATTTCCGGCATCAGTCATTAATTTTTGCCGATTATAGATAATTCAGTCAGCAACCTAACATAAACAAGTAAATGCAATTAGGTAAGGCAATATAGTATTTGATACAGTTTAGAGATGGCTAGCAATGAAACAAAGAAGGTTACCAGCAGGAACCTCAAGGAAAAAATCTGAATTCCAAGAACAATAAATCAAAGAGATGATGATAAATAATGCAGCTGGACCCTCAGGAAAACCCCTTTTCACATCTAAAAGAATCAATACCACACACATGATTCTGAACCACGCATGTGCGTGCACACATAGAATAGAGTTTCCATAGTTAGGTGGGTCAAAGACAAGTTCAGCTCATGATCAGTGAATCACTCAGACATTGGCTCTATGTCAAATAAGCACTTGTGCAATTTTGAGCTCAAGTGTTTGTCTTAAAACTGTCCTATATTATTATCAACCAGAAATCCATCAACCATTCAATGTTCACTTAAGTTATAAACTGGGAACTAGCATCCTACATACATCAATCAATTTTTCTATGCAATCATTTCGGAATTCCATATCCAAAAATGAAAAGGATAACTGAAGTCAAAGAAAAGATTCCTAGTTAAATTGGTAACTAACATCTGAAATCCTAGACAAGAAATTTTTGTTCTTTGCATTTCTTTTGTTATGTAACTGGTAAGTTCAAATCCCGTTATCTTACGCACTGTCTGGTGCAAGCTCAGTTTCTCAACTGAGCTCAAGCAGCCTCCTCAGCTCAACTTGATCTTTTTACAATATTATATTTGTATCAAATACTTAAGAAAATTATAATGGGGCAGAATAGGGAGAAGTAAGGAATTATAATATATATCAAATCAGAAGTCATGAAAACACATTCAACCAATGACACTGCCTATAAAAAAAAAGAAGTGGTGCACATTTTAATTAGGATGCTTGTAATCTTTCACAATTGAGATCCTACGAGATCAAAACTGTGTTCCAATCCAGGAAAATAGGGCCAAAACATCCTGTTCAGATGAAAGTAATATGGGACGAGCTAACAAACTAACAAGAATATTTGAATTTTCAAACCAAAAATAGAGTAGCAAGATAATGAGGCTGTTTTTCAGTTGGATATCCTACAGGCCTAACTCTATCTCAACCAAAAATTCATATTAGCTAAAATGACCTTTAAAGCGAAAGAGCAGTCTCAAAATTGTTTAAAATGGTTAGTAGAAAGTTTGAACTAATTTTTCCCCTTCTAGTCTTCTACCAAGGAGCAAAACAGATCATGCTTAATCTTGGTCAAAGCAATACAAAAAGAATAAGCTGAAAGAAAGACTTTAACAAATGCCAAAATATCAAGTGACAGAACATTTTACCCTAGAAAGGAATCCTACCTTCTCACTGCAAACATTTACATGAAATCATGACACTGTAATACAGATCAGATATGTTATGACGCTCCTCCCACTGCTTCTGTAAAACTTTCATCTCAAGATGTAATAGTAGCTGCATATACAATGGCCTTCACATCAAGCCTTCTAAATTTAAATACAATAAAATTGATTCTTCATCAACAAAAGGCCCCTAGAAAAGAACCACAACACTTCTCACATGTTGAAGAATCAGACAACAGTATACTGTCCACTTTCCTCTTTAATAGGTTTCATCGACTCAACATGCATAGGAATCAACTTAATTAAAATATATTTCAGGAAACTAGAAATAGATGTGTAATTGGATCAGATAAAGTGCTGGTACCTCCCGAAAGTAAGCTGTAGTGCAGAAAAGCAAGAAATCCAAAAAATATATATATTCTAGTAGCAAATTCTATAAGAAAAAAAGTTGGAATAGCAGATTTATGCCATAAATATTGTAGCAGCTTGTGCTGTATACAATGAACATTGCAGATTCCACAACTGAAAAAAACACTCGAATTAAGCAAAAGTTTTGAATATATACTTATATATTTAATATAGTTTTAAGAAATATCTCAATTAATACTTCTCCACTGGGCTCATCTTCTAATTTCCTTGGGGAATAATTTGTCATCAATAAACCATAATCTCTAATAATAGGAGTTAGAATTACATTAAGAAATAAAAAATTAAGATCACTGTAAATCGTATTAGAAATTCTAGTAAAAAGACTAAAAGTTAATGACTTCTCAGGAGTTCTCAGATTTTACAAACCCAGATAAGTAACTGTAGTTCTTTGCATTTCATGTAGAACATGTGTATGCAATCCAGTATCAAGATTCTTAATCTTTCCAACTTTATTTTCTCTTAAATTGCTTCTAATTGAATAACAACTGAGCAGTCAATCCCAACTTTACAAATTGACTAGGAAATTCTACATTTCTTTCTACTTTTTGGCATTTAATGTGATCAAATCTATTCGCAGGTTTAACGGCTACTGCTTATCAAAAGAATTTTCAGTGAGTTATACAAAACACTATATCAAGTCAAAAACTAATATCTATTTAAGAAAAATATGCATACATCATGTGAAAAGTTCATTATCCTAATTTGACTTGAACATACATAGATGACACCCACAAATTTAGTATGTAGCAAGGACAGACTTCCCAAGCAATCATTTAAAAGGCAGGAATAGAGCCTGCCCAGAAATTCGAAAAATAAAAAAGGTAAAGTTATCACCACTTATTTAGCTGTAAAAAGAATCTATACACAATAAATCCTCATGATCCAATGAATAGCAATTGCATTACGTATAATGTTTTTCTGACCTGGTCAAGAATTTGCACTGTTTCTCCAAGAAATGCTTCCCAGCATCAAATCATCTCTTCAAAATTTTCTAACCATTAAAAGAAATTGAACAAAATGGAGGAATTCCAGGAGATGAAAGTCAATAGAACTTATGATCACAGATAGGCTCTTATTTTTCTATTTCAAATGAATCATTCCAATGAACTTAATAAAATTTTGCCATCATTTAGACAAGATTAGAAGAATTACAAATAGCTCTAGAGTTAGAAATTACTCTCTACACTAGTGGCAGTCTTGTTAAACCAATTGAATGATAAGTTGTGAATCTAATCTAAATTGGTTTTTGTCCATCTACCAAGTCACCTGATGTCATGTTTGTGAATGCAACTCAGTGGAGTTCATAAGGGTTACATCCCTAAGAGAACTTAAGATAGCTATAGTTTTCTCCAAACCATCCTTTTCCTTGTCATCTCTGAAGAATTGAGATTCATTTTCCATCAAATCCACTTCACAATTTCAAAAAGAAGGCTCTGCTTGATCATGCAGTGCCAAAGTAATATCATGTGCTGCTCTGACTGTATTTTCTTCCAACATGACAGTCTCATTTGATGTTGTTAGTATATCTGGTTTCAAATCCCCGTTAGAAATATGGATTGAATCTGTATCCTGCTCCTTACTAACAGTTCCATGCTTTTTTCCTTCCAATCTAGATTCCAGCATACTATTGCACAATTCATCCTCCTTATTAAAAGACTCATCAACTTGATGAGCCTTGATGACCTTCATTACAATTGGACTATTGTTTCAATTTTAACTCACCAAAAGGTGGGCAGTTTTACATACTTCCTCAGAACATTCAGTCTGGTTATTAGTTTGTGCCTCAACCAGTTGAGATCCATCATTTTCATGTGGATGCTGTAGGACAGACAGGAGGAGACCTCTTACGGCATACATGGCACCTAAATCCAATAAGCTTACTGACTTTCTCTGCATTAAGTCCAAAAGCATCCCCATGATACCATTCTGCACATTAGATGAAGTGGGCTAAGAAAAATAATAAAACACGTAAAACCAGAAAAAAAAATGCACAATGAAAAACTGTGAGCTGAATCGGTTAAACAGTCACATATCACCAGAAAGAGATGCTGAGAATATGCTACCTCCACAAATTTCACAAGCAATATAATTTGATGCGGCCGTATTTCCAGCTTCATCACAGAGATAACATTTGGGTTGAACAAGGGTATCTGGCAAGTGCTCAGATGAAGCTAATTTCCTCCTAAATTGCATAACTCGTTCATCATTCGGCTTTCTAGATAACAAGAGACCATTCAGCCAGTAACTATAATAGGTTGGCGTTCTCCTTTTCTGCCAAGAGGTGCCCTTCTTTAGTTTCTTAGGTGTCTTCTTTTTAGGTTTCAGCTTCCCTTTCTTGCGGCCTCCATGCTTTTTCTTTTGCACAAACACAATTTTAGGTTTCCTAGCAGAACGCCGAAGAGGAATGGCAGCAACTTTTTTATCTTTTTGTGAACGTAGTGATCTACCATCCACCACTGGTTTTCTACTGTTCTTTGACTGCACTGGCCTACGACCTATGGTTCCCTTTTTCCATTTTTGTGACTTAACTTTTGCACTTCTTGTGTTTATTTTCCCTTTCTTTGTGTCTTTTTTTGCAGCTTTTGTGTTAGTCTTCTTGAGCCTCCCATCTTGGCATCGGTAGCATGTATATGTACATTCAGCGGTGACTGCCCCAGCAGACTTCCTGATATGCCTCTTATGAAAGTATCCTGTAATATACATCATAAATATCCGAAACCAAACTTAAGATGTAAAAGAAGTGCATCAAGACATCACACTTAAGGCCATACATAACGACATTATAAAGCAACAGAAGACAACTCTTCAATTAATGCCATTTGAAGGAGCTAAATTGATGACCCAATAGTCCAAGATTAATAGTCTATGTAAGTTTCATTATCACAATAAAATTTATATGAGTGACAGTTACAAGAATTCCAGCAACAAGAAAGGTGTTTTGTGAAGGAAAAACATTTATCTTTCAATGGAAATGAAAGATTGGAATCAAAAGGAGGTTATCCCATCATAGAGTAGGTGAACCATGATGTAACCATGAAAAAGAATATCATAATTAACGAAATGCTAAAGAATTGAGTGTATTTGTGAATACTAGTTGGTTCAATTGGTTGGGCCTCTTGAGGTGGTACAAGAGGTCACGAGAGGAAAACCCATCATGCACATATAACAATACTCAGGTGCAAATGTCTGCATCTTAAGTCCAAACAGGGAACTCTTAGTAAAAAGAATCGCTAAAAGACAAAAATTCACATACCAATGCATTAATTATGAAATACTTTACGTTAAGAGTTGAACAAAAATGTCTTACAACAATTTTCTGCAGAATTCAAGGTCCAGATTTATAAAACTGTCTGATGTCTGCAGGACTATATACTATATATAAACTTCTTTGGTGATCCTACCGATTGAACCAAGTAATACTTACAATTACAGTGGGAATTTGCTTATGTTAAAGAATTAAACATTTAAAGAAAAGAATGAGGAACTAGAAAGTTGAGTGATTCCTTCTAATTAAGAAAAGAAAATTCTTTTCCACCTTTTTCAGCTCCCCTCTCTACTTTTAGAGCCGGCCCACAAAATTACAAGTTTTCAGTTACCATCACTAAATCTTTATAGAGTCAATTAACTAGGAGAAGATACTACTTGATCAACCATCATGGTCAACGTAACTTTCCTGAATGCTTCTCATGATCTCATCTTACATTCAATTCACCTGTTAAACACTCTTCAGCTAATTTTATGGAAAATTAATCAAAACAAGTCTGTGCTAGTTAAACAGATTTTCCAGTAAGAAAATTAATCAAAAGAAGTCTGTGCTAGTTAAACAGATTATCCAGTAAGAACATGGTTTACCAACACAGTCAAATAAAGACATCAGAAAAGAACACAGAGATAATAACTCTTTTCTCCACATAACAAAAACCATGTATTTTAACATGCAAAATTCAATACCGCAAGACAAAAAGGTAAATTTTAATAATATCTTGGCTGCTTACCTTTGCAATCCTGGCAGCAGACAGCTTCCCTGCAGATGTTTTGTCCCAGAAAGAAAAAGAGAACAAGATACAGTAAATAAATAGCAAATCACAAAATAACTCTGAGGTAAAGCAATTTATGCATAATTAGCCTTTTTAGCACAGAAACTAGATGTTAGACTACCTCAATTCCGAGCATTCAACCTTGTTGTTTCAAGTTCCATGTATTTAGGCCACCATGAACCAAAAGGTTTCAAGCGGAAAATAAACAAATCATCTTTCAACCTAATCTAGGTGTTTGCAAATGGTATCTACTACACGAGAAACAAGAACAAAAGCCAGCCACAAAAGGTAAGAAAATTTCAGAAGGATTGGAATTCATTTTCTCGGTCAGAAAGTAGCTCAGGGTAGCTTCCCTCCATTCCCAACCTCTAACACTGATGTTAAACCTCTGAATTTATGACAGCTATGATACTTTCATCCTTGCAGTATAAAAGGAGTAATAGGAGTGTACCAACTGATCAGCAGAAATATGTAAATCTAAAATCAAGATGGACTAACAGAGTTTACAACAATTCCTTTAGAAATGAGATATATTACAATGGGAGATGGGGATGGATAATTGTGGGTATAGGCATTCATTTTTACCACTGATACTTAAAATAAGTAAAACAGAACATTTCCATTATTTATATCTACAGAGAGAATATATCCTTTTTTTTTTTTTTTTTGTGCTTATTATCAAGATTTAAGAAACAGATATAAATAGTACTTTTGAGGATACATCCATGTATTAACTAACAGTTCTGATGTGCTATCTTGTTTCTCCATGCATGCAACTACTGATGCTAAATCCACTATAAGTAGCCATTCTTAAGTAGAAAGAAATAATCAAAAGCAATAAAACAAAATTGAAGCACCTGACTAGAACATCTTTGCTGCAGTGCCCACATTGATAATATTTGGATCTTGCTGCTTTTGAGAAAAGATACGAAAATCCCTTTCTTCTCAAGGACTTCTTAATGACCCTACTAGCCTCCAAAAGTTTACCAGAATTTAGCTGGGTACACTTGCGGGCAATTCTTCTTTCTTCAAAGCTTTTCAGAAGATGCAAGGGTACATAAGATTCATCCAGCCAATATTTCTTCCTTTCACTAGATGATTCTTCAACCATTGAGCCATGTCTCATGACAATATCAGGAACATTTCTCCTTTTGCCGAAATCAACAAGATATTTCACTCCATTTTCTTTTAAACACTTCCGGCGAATAATAGCCTTCTTGAACAGCCTAAATGATTTCCTAAATTCCTTGTCCATCACACAGAGCGGATGTGTGTTTTCAACATCATCCCATTGGATGTTGAAATCAAATTCCCTAACCTGAAAATATGACAATAATCCTAGGAAGTAATTAGTTAATGAATATGATATTGGAAAATTAGTCACTTTTTGAGGGGGGAAAAACAGCTCAATCATTCAAGTTGCAACTTGCTTAACCAGTACAGTGACAATCAATAAAGGAAAAGGGCGGTCAGATGTTTGCAATATATTTAGTAAAAGGGAAAATACATTATATTACTAAGACAAAAATATCTATACAGCGCATGGCATGCAGGGGTGTGCTACATGAAACCTAGTTATACAATTCTTCCATCACTTACAAACCCCAGCAAGACTATGCTACTGTTACAGATAATGCAAATTACAAGGTTCAACAGTTGTTCACACCAACCATATTCATCACATCTGTAACAGTTATGAAATGAACTCTGCAGGTTGAAAGGATGGAAGTCCTTTACTAATCAACTAGCTCTTGCTAATAGTAGGACCATGAGCTTAGGTCTACATTTTGAACCCTTACCTATCAATACAAGCTTTTGGGTTAATTTAGATACTTAAAGGTAATACAGTAGGTCTTTGACCAAGAGGATCTTTGGTGAAATACTCCCATGTGATAAATTTGCATCCGTATATTGTGTTTGAGCTTAGTTTACACAACAAGCTTGTTGACAAAATTCTGCTCTGCATATGAAGAAGCCTATTAGAACTTATAACTACTATTTGGCCCTTATCTATTAGCTTAAGTTTTTGAGTAAAGCAGTTACTTAACAAGGACCATGGGCAACGGCTTCTGTGTAAAGGTAGCTGACAAGGAGGACCAAAGGCCACACAACTTGGATCAACCATTCAGCAAAATGCTAGACAAATAGTGGCAGGTCACTTTGGGCTCTCACACTAAAGTGATATAACAGAAGTTAACATTATGAAGCCCATGCGCACTACTCAAGTACTTCTAAGAGTGTCATTAGATAACTTTTACTAGAGGTGCAGACAACAGAGCTTTTATTGAACTAGTAAAGTTCGGCTCCATTCCTTTGAAATGAACCAAGACTGAACTTAATGTTAGTTGGTTAAGTTTTGAAGACTCCAACCTCCAGAATATAGGCCCATGGTCTGGAGTAGCCAGATTCTGTTTTTCAATTAATAATTAAATATCATTCTTTGGGTGTATGAGTGGTGAACTTTATTATATCCTTCTCTTCCTAAAATTAATATCCATTACATTTCTTTCATTGTCTGAATGTAGATATGCAAAAGGAAAACCCCAAAACTAAACAGACATGAAATGTGTGTTAACACAAGAATTCCACATCAGAATCCACACATCCAGAATGATAAAAACAGCCAAATATTAATAATGATTAAACGGGGGTCACATGAGTTTTTAATTTGCACAATATTCCATAATCACCTTCCTTAGTACTGATTATGGAATATTGTGCTAGCTGCAAAAGAGAGGTGAAGTATGACATACTGATGAACACAATGTGTCATCATACCTGAATAGCTAGCTGCTCCACACTGGTTGATGACTCTACAGCAGCTCTCCAGGCAACATTTCTGCTTCTCTTTGCAAAATCTGAATTCTCAGGATATAGTACACTTGGTATTCTTGTACACCCAGCTGCAGAATTTTAAACTTCAAACAAATTCAGAATATTTATTCAGTTGACAAAACTGCAAAATTTGAGTTGGTTACAAGACGGAAGAAAAGTTACAAACCTTGTCTAGCAGCTTTTGAAACCAAGGAGCAAGGTAAGAGTTTCCAACTGAAAAGCTGACGAGATACCCTGCCACCTCTCCACCAGCATATGCCCAATCCCCCAGCAGAATTTGTGGAATGGTTAGTATCATCCGAACCCCTAACTCTTTTCCTGCCAACTCCAGTCTTTGAAGATGCACGCGAAGAAGCAATGACAATATGAGAAGCTGAACCCATTGTAATAACAGAATCCACATGTTTCGACCACTCTGCTGAAAAAGCAAGATGATGCAAATTTGCCTCTAACTGTACAATGGCATAACAACATATATAAGTATCAGAAAAAGGTCCACAGAACAAAATAATGTACAAGGCTGATCACAGTTGGGCAGCCTTTACACCAGTCTTTCTAAATTTCTTTCTTTCTTTTTCTTTTTAAAATGATAAAAATATAAAGCAAACCCCTTCCCAACAACTCTAAGTTGAATTTGAACCCCAAAACTCTTCTACCACCCCACAAAATCTGGCAGTTGAACAAACAAGTACCATAGCAGCAACCATGCAATATTAACTACAAAAAATATAAATTTCAGCAAAATAACTGCTTAAGAAGGATTATAGTTTCAAGCAAACAAAAACTGTTTCCATTGTTGGTTTCAGGTTCACCTGAATGCTGATAAATGGGGCAACCCAACTTTACCAGTCAAGCTTATCTGCTATCCACTAACATACTTACATATCAAGAGAATTCATGATTAAACAATTTATTCAAAATGATCAATCCTATTTAAATTGTAAACCAACCACATTTGTAAGTTTGTTCAAATCCAAAAAATGCAATATCTTAGTTGAGTGTAGATTGTTATAGCGCACTGATCTAGTTTTATTGTATCAGTAGCAGCCTGAATAACAATATCTAAAATCCTAAGTTCTAACCCACAAAGTACCTTGAGTAACAAATGTTTTGCAGACTCCAAGTCAGCTGCCTTAAGTGCGCTTTTACGCCAGAGGTTGCTATAATGTGGATTCAGCCAAGGACCTAATAAAAGCCCACGCAATCGATCTTCAATGGAGAGAATATAACATATGACATTTACAAGATGGTCTTTCTTGGTTCTTCTTGATACAAGGCCAGCCACCTCAGTTTTCAAAGTTCCCCCAACACGACTTCTATTTATGTTAAACAAGCAATCCACATCATCTGAAGAAGCTCTGCAAGAGAAGCACCACCCACATTTTTCTTTCTGTAAATCTGCATTTAGTTTCTGCGTATATGGCCAATAAAATCTGTCCCACTTCTTCAAAATGACCTTCATCTGTGTTGAAATTATCTCCTCATCTGATTTTATGGACTCTTTGCTGATTTCAATTGGTGACTTAAGCATTAACTCTTCTGCAATAGATGATGCTGTTTGAGCAAAACTATAATGATTCATATAACCAATTTCGCGTTGCACTTGTGACATGTGCCCTTTTCTTGAGTTTATCACAGAGGAGTTACATCCAGAAGATGCAAATTTGCATTTAATATCTGATCTTCTAGACATCATGGAACTGTCTCCAACAGGTGGTAACTTTGTAGGTACCTCAGATTGATTGGAGAATTCTGCAGCTCTATTAGAATAATCAGGCCCTTCTTTCTGAAAATTTTCAACACCTGCATTCATTTGAGTTGTTTCAGCAGATCCTTCAGAACTTATATTTGGAATTTCCATTGCAGTTACTGAATTCAATAAGTTTGCCGATTGGGAAACTGCAGAATCAAGAGGACTAGAACCAGCAGCAAAATTCTCTTCCAGCTTTTGCTCATTATCAGTCGCACTCATAACTGCCTGAGCTTCAGCAGACACTAAAGATGTTGGAGACACACCAATAGCAGGAAGCTCTGCCTTCATATGCATACTTGGATCTAAAGTTTTCAGGGTGTCTAAATTCCTCCTTAATCCATTTAAGTCAACTGTAATATCCCACTGCTTGTATATTGCATTTATTATGCTACCATAAAAGATATCTGATGCCTTTAACACATCAATAACAACATTCAGATCGTTTTTGTGATAGTAATTGAAAGTAAATTCTGTATCGCACGAGTCTGACCTGCAGGTTCAACAATGCATTAAAGCAAAGTCATTTTGAAGTAAGCACTCAAACTGAGTTAACAGTTGTACATCATAATAAAAATAAATTATTACATAAAAGAAAAAACAAAGATTTCTCTTTAATATTTAGGTAAAGGAAAAGACAGAAGTGCAAGTAGCCAACAACATGCATAGAAAAGAGAATCTCCAAATCCAGGGAAAATCCAAAGACACAAAACATATCAAGTACAAGTTAGATAGCAATAGGCTAGGAATGTATTACACAATTCTGCCCTTCATTATGAACAGTGGTTGAAAAATATTCCCTAGTAGGGCATTTAGAAGGATGCATTATGTGATGACGATGATTGCATTTGTTGCTATGGAAAGTGTATATACCAGCCTAAAATTTTGGTAAATAGTAGGTAAAACTCAAACCATGGCATTGTAGATAACATCTCCAAAAACGAAACCAATTTATAGGTAATATAATCTATTATTTTATCTACTTTAGATATACCGCCCATATTCACAAAATTTTCATCTACTAAATTTCATATATTACCATCATCATCTAGGGGTCTAAAGTCTTGTTGGGAAGCATTATGTACTTAGTAGGGTCAAATGCATAAACCAGCTGGTTGCAGCAACTTCATTCTTTAAACTAAGTAGATCAATTTTTGGGGAAAATCTCAGAAAACTATGGTCATGTTTGACCTAAATACAGAACTAAATATGTCCTGTTAAAACCAAGCAGGTGATCAGTTATATAATTCCCCCCACCTAATACACTTAAAAAAGAAACTCATTATGACTGGCAATGATACACATTGCAAACCACCTACATTCCAAATGTGAAACTTTGAGAGTGATGAGGTTCACCAGAGCAGTATAGTTTCAATAACAAATGAAAATATTGATTGCATTGAGTCATTGTTTACTGCAGAAGATGGAAGTTCAAGGATTTATGCCTGATGGGTTCATTCATTCTTGTCGAGGGTTTTCAAAATGCAGTGATGGCGAGCAGCTGCTAGGTTCCTTCATCACTATTTTAGTTTCTTTTACTTTGGCAAATCAAAATGTAAGACAATTAAAAGGTTTTAGTTTAAAATTTCTAATTGTTGCAAACAAAGACTGAGCAAACAAGGCATTCATAGGGAATAGATTTCTTGGTGGATGCTGAAACTAGGAAAAGATTAGTTCTTAGGTTGCAAGTCCATGGTTTAAATAGACATTCAGATAAATAAGGGTAAAAAAAAGTCATTAAATGGATAGACTGGGTCAACAAGTAAAGGTTTTGGACTGACTCTAACCATGGGAAGGAATCAATGTATATATAATTGAATAGTAATTAACTGTACTTAGACCAACATGAGAAGGAATTTGAAAATTTCCCCACTTCTTATAGGGAGAATTTACCTCAGCACTTCTAAATTTCCCATGACTTAGATAAAATATGAACCTCAACTCACAAGCACACCAAAAACTAATTGTGATATTATATTGTTACACTGCTACTCACATATTTACATACAAGCTAAACAAAAATTGTATTCATAAGCTACCTAATGTTACAATGGAGGAGCTAATGAGTTAGAGGGCAAAAGAAAAAAACAAGAGAGGGGCAGACCTTTCAGCGTCCACTGGTTGGTGTTAAGGCTTTGCGGAATTAATTTCATTTGTTTTAGCTTGTAAAAAAAATTAAAGTTTATAATTCACAACTGTGAAAACAAGACTCAATTGAAAAATGGAAGATGATGCAAAATTTTATTTGCTCTTCACGAATTGACATGGTAAATGATATATTTGACCATTTGGTCTTAGTGTAGAAAAACATATGATTGATTACCATAATATATATATGCAACAAATTGAACAAACTTACACCAACAGGTAGCCACAGCTGCTTAAATATAGCCGCCCGTGAGGATCAACTCCCAGTAGCTCAGCTCCTCTAAGTGATTTACGAGGTTTCATCCAAAGCTTATGTCTATCTAGAGCACACTCGGGGCAGAACCAGTCACCATCTGGCAAATGATCATTAGCAACACCTACACATTTTGAATGATAAGCAGCAGGACAACCATCACAGCACAACAAACTACCATCCATCTTACAAAGGCAGCATTCATCACTATTCCAGTCATTAGCCTCATCAACTACCTCCTCAGTCAAGCAAGAGCCAGCAGACGTATCCATTGCAACCCTCCTTTTCTTGCCAACCTCATTGTTTATATATTGATCAAAATCCATGTCAGGCTCAGCCACTGATGATCTTCTATTAAGTTCCACTCTTATGGCTTCCACCTCCATCATATCATCACATAAACATCGAAGGATCTCAACCTTCACAGAAACAGGTTGTTTGTAATACTCACTTCTGAATAGCTTCAAGCGAGCAAGTTCAAAACCAGGCTTCAATCCTGAATTATGAATCAAGAGGTACTCGATCATAAAAATGGGCCAAGTGATCAAATCCAGCAAACCCCAGTTAAGACTCCTACATCAAATAATCAAAAAAAAAAACTATGAAGTGACATTAAAAGAAAATTGCAACACACAATAAATTTACCAAGAATAAAAATAATACCCATATATAAAACAGAAATAATACCTCAAACAATTAGAAGCAGATTCAGAACCTTCTTTTGAAAGACGATCCAATTTTTTCCTCAAAATACGCAAAATGGAGACATGAATGTAATCAAATAACATACTAGGAGACTTGCACTTCAATGCAGCAACAAAGTCCTCCAACTCAAAGGGACTTAAAAATAATAAAGTGCTAAATGATCTCAGACAGGCAAAAATAGAAAAGACGTCAAGTACAGGAATTTCATCTAAATCCAAATTCAGTGAAGAAGAGGGTAGCTGCAGCTTCGGAGGAATAACCATGGACTCCTCAACCCTTCCATTTTCCAAGGTAACTGGTAACTCCTCCATTGATGCATCAGCCACAGTATATGATTGTAAATCATTACCTGCACACGACATTGTTGAGCTCAAAACATTATTTCTAGCAGACCCTCTACGACTACTTCTTCTCAACACTGTTTCAGTGACAGAATTCATATTATCTATAAGTTTTCTTCTTTTTCTCCTACCACTGGGTCGTTTGTGTGAGCTTCCAATATTATCTTGGCACCCATCAATTACATTATCACCTGGAGTGGTACAGTCCTCTTGCAACTGAACTACTCTAGAATCATCATGAGCCAGACAATCCTCAACAGGCTTACCATCTTCTTTTCGAGTTCCATCAATCAATCTAAGACAAACATCCTGAGTCACATGAACTTCTTTTAGTTCTCCATTTGCAACAATATCCTCTTCCACATTATGCAAAGAAGTAAATTCGTTCACTTCTGCGTCTGCCACACAAACACCATCTCTGTCATCTTTAACGTCTACATCAGCACCCAAATTCAAATCAAAACCACATTCCTTTTTCTGCGCCTCCACAAACTCCAAATTCTCTTCCCATTCTCCATTTGCATCCAAATTCAAGTCAATGCACTCTCTCTCTTTCTTCTTACAACTCAACTTCTCCTCTAAATTACCATCATCATTTAAATTTAAATTAATCTCTTCATTCAGTTTAAAATTAAACCCAGCATTCAAATCAATCCCATCTTTAACCTCAATATCCACCATCAAACTCCCATTAACACAACCCCCACTCTTTCTTAAACCCTTGTCTAGGGTTTCTCTAAATTCAACATTACAATCACCATTTAAACTGAAATTACCATTAACCCCATAAATTTCTCCCAAATTCCCAACAAACCCAACATTCAAATCAACTAAGCCACCATCATTCAAATCAAAAATCCTATACTTCTCTAGGGTTTCCTCAACTTTACCTGACTCTCCACGCTTTCTCTCAATCCGGCGCCGCTTCTTCGGCTTCCTCCCGAGCCGCGGCTTCAAATTGACCTGCTCGGCTTCAACTTCATCAACTTTCTCGCCACAATCATTTTCCAAAAGCGAAGCTACCTCCGAGAACTCCAGTTCCTCGGTGTGGCCATCGTCGTAAACGATCTCGAAGAATTTAGAGGACTCGTCGTACGATTGGATAGTCCCCGTGAAAAACCCAATCCCTTCGAACTCTTTCTTCACCTTTCTGCCCACAAATTCCATTTGTTTTTTACTTACCCCGTTTTGTGATTCGAAAAATGAAAAAAGAAAACACAAGATATGATCTGAAACAAAACTCTTTTCTTTTTGTGCTTCGGCAGGCTCTCTCTCTAGAATCTAGAGAGAGAGAGATCGCGTGCGCTATTGTTGTCAGTTGAGAAACGTCAAATGGGTTTTAATTTTGACGTGCCAAGAAATGTGAAACGCAAGTGGAGAAGAAGTTGAGACTCGGATGCGATTGGACTCTCCCATTTACCTTTGACTTGCTGTAAGAAATTCTACCCTTTTTTAATTTTATTATTATTATTGGGCTTATTTTCATTTAGACCTCTAATGTTTTATAAAATTGGCAATAACCCCCACATATTTTAATGGACTGCCTTGTGACTTCTAATTTATGTTTTATAAAATTAGCAATAACCCCCACATATTTTAATGGACTGTCTTGTGACTTCTAATTTATGAAATCCAATAACTAATTGTGTGGGCAAGCCGCAAGTGTTTGGTAAATGTAAACTATAAATTAAAAATGGGTATTATGAAATCGAATGACTAAATTGTCTACTAAAAATGGATGCTTGTAAGTTGTAGCTAACCTATTAAGTAAAAGTTATATTGAAGCTTAATAATTACAAATAAGTTTTTCTTAATCATTCATTTTTCAAGTAAAAAAGAAATATTACATAAAAAATAATTAGTTTTGATATTAGTTGGGTTTGAATTTTATACTATTTATTATCCAAAAATAATTTATCAAGTGAATAAATTATTACTTATAAAATAACATTAATTATCTTTTATTATTACTAAAAGACACTCATTTTTATTATTGTGAAAAATCACTTAGCACTAATTTTATTTAGAATTAATGTTAAGTCTGATTCTCAACAATAAATTTGTATCAAAATTATAAATGAGATAATATTTAAATGATGTCGAATTAAAGAATCTAATTTAATACGTCATGATTTATTTTTTTAATTTCATGTGATTTAAGCAAAAAAAATAAAATCTTAAAGTTTTTGTAGCACTTCAAAAAAAAATTTATCAATTTGTACTTACAAACAAAAGTTTTACCCTATAATTCTATGAAAGAAATATGATATAGTAGCGGGAAAGTATGTCCTTGCACAATAAAAAGTTAGGTAGATGATAGTTCTAGAGGTTGCGTAGGGTGGTTATGAACTTATGACTATTTGATTGTGGGTCTTATTGTCAATTCTTGCAAATTCTAATGGTTCTCAGAATAATAAACCTAATTATTATTATTATTATTATTATTATCTTAACTGGATTCCTGGACCGGGAGAGAATAAATGAGAGAGGATTTATGTGCTAATTTAGCATGAGATTTTAAGACGGTAGTATTGGCAGATTTGCATTATTAAATTATTTTTTGACGCGGGGGAGGGAGAATCCCAACCTAACTTCTCTATGCTTTTAAACCATTAAGCCATTTAAGAAAGAGCTAGATTTATTATTTAATTAAATTCCTGCTTTTCATAAAAAAGAAAATTGAATGAAAATACTGAATTATTTATTAAAATTCAAATAATTATGGTTTCCTTAAATACAAGCCCGAGAGAAAATAAGGAGAAAAGACTAAACGAATTTTAAGACCCAAATGATTCAGTGCTTATATTGTTAAGTAACGAGTAATTATATTTTCTTGGGAAATGTTTTAAAATAGTTTATTTTTAAAATAAATAAACTTTTATAGTCAATAACTTAAAATTTAAATTTTATTAATCACAAAAAATGTATTTGAACTAAATTACCCTCAAACTCTCTCAACACTCTCAAACCATTATTTTTTTTTTTGTAAAACTACTCAAATGTTAACTTCAAAAGTAATAAATCAAGTGTTTGTATTGTGATTTTGAAAAATTTAAAGCCTAAAAACAGTATTTAAAAGGTAAATTTTAGATAAATGTACATTTTAAATTTATTTATTGTGTTATATTAGTACTTTTGTAAGAAATAAGGAAAAAAAAAGTAGATTTAGATAGTATGAATTGAGAATAAGTAGATTTGGTTGAAGACGGTCGTAAAAAGTTAAAAAAAAAGGGTAAAAAAATTAGAAATTCTCACACCGCGCATGCAGGGGGGAGCCTCACAAATGGCCTTGAGCTAAGGCCATCGCGCGGCCATACCGCAAACACGAGGCTTATACTCGAGCGCAAGGCAAGTAATGTTTTTTCTCGCTTCGCACGTGCCTCGCGAATTTACAGAATTTAAATTATTTAATTAATTAAATATTATTTTAATAATTTTTTTTTTGTTTCAGGTGATATAGAGTATAAGTCGATCTATGTACTCTTCGAAGGAAGATGAAAGAGCTTTAATGATGGAAAAGAGAGATATACTTGATTTGGTAACTTGGGTATTGTGGTTCCAAAAAAATCAATTATGAAGAGCTATTAAATAATGTGTGTTTTGCATTAAGAGTTAATAATGCAGAGTATAGGATATCAATAAAATTTTCTATGGATACAAAAATGTATAAGTTAATACTAATTGAGATTAGAGAAGACTATAATATTCTGTTCTTTTTTGGAATCAATAGAAGATCATTATGTCATATATGTGTAACATTGGAACCCAACAACAGATTGCACAGCTTCAACAATTTCAACTTTTGTGCATCCCACAAATATCATCAGTGACTATCATGATTATTCCCTGCCTATATTTAATGAAGACCCAAAATATACTCACTTTGATAGTGAAAAAGAGAATGACGTCGATAGTATTAGAATTATCGATAATGTAGAAAAAGATGAAGGACCGAATGAAGTTCAGATTGGCGAGCATTGTTTTGTTTCTAATACATCTCTTAATGAGAATGCATAAGCATATGCTTCAGCTAGAAGAAAAAAATAAAGTTGAAGCAGAAAATCTTTTTCAGTTTCTTCCTCCAACACCACCATTAAATTTAGTAGTATCAAATAAGGTATCTAGTTTTAAAATTGAGGATGTGTTTGTTGAAAAGTTCTATAATAGCAAACGTGAACTTCATGAGGCTACTAGCATGCTGGCATTAAAGGGTAATTAGAGTTTCAAAGTGTCAATGTCTAATAAAAATCGATTTGAGGCAAAAGGTGATGATGAGAGATGTAAATGGTGAGTACGTGCAGTGTTGACGGAGGCGAGACAATATTTCATTATACGTAGGATTGATGAGGTTGACACATGTCAGCTAAATCAATTGCGTGATGGTCACGGGCAAATGAAGAGTTGGATTATTAGCAATTATATCAAAAATAAGTTTGCATCAGTCATTAGAGTTTATATACCTAAGGAGATCTAAGCCGATATATGGGAAGAGTTTGGAGTTCACATACAGGTTAATAGCTGGCTCTCCAGAGGCTTCATTCAGATTACTCCCAGCATACGGCTACGTGCTGGAACAACAAAACCCGAGTACGATTACTCATATAGTAGTTGATGACTGCAATCACTTTAAATTTTTTTTTAGAATTGGATCCATGCATCAGGGGATTTCAGTCATCCATCAAGCCAGTTATTGCAGTCGATGTAACATTTTTTAAAGGTTCGTATCTAGAAATGATGTTTTTGGTTGTATACAAAGATGGAAACAATCAAATATTTCCTTTAGCATAGGGGATTATTGATTCAGAGAATAATTCTTCTTAAACATGGTTTATGGCCAAACTCTATGATATTATTGGTGATGTTGATGATCTTATTTTCATCTCCGATCGACACGCGAGTATTGAGAAGGCTATTCAAAAGGTGTTTCCCAATGCCTATCATAAGATCTGTATTTACCACTTGAAAGAAATTTTAATTAGCAGATATAAGATACTATCGAAAAAGTGTAAGAAATTGAGATTTATGGCTTCTTATTTTATTGCTGCAAAGGCATATTGCATTACGGATTTTCAAGAGTAAATGAATAAGATAGGAGAGATGAAACCTGAGGCTGCAAAGTATTTAGAGGACGTCAGTTTCCCAAAATTGGTGAGATCAATGGGAGCTTTTAAAAGATATGACATCATGACTACCAACATTGTAGATGGCATAAATGCAATTGCAAAAGATGCATATAAATTTTCTGTGACAGAATTGGTTGAATAGATTTGAGAGTTAATGCAAAATTGGTTTCATCAGCAGAGGAAGGCCGCAAAAGTTATGACATCTAGCCTGACAAGTTGGGTGTATAATAAGATTTTGAAACATAATGATGAGTTCAATAGCATAAGAGTTCATCCTGTGGATAATGCATAGTTTGTTGTCAATGATGGACTTCGAAATGGAATAGTAAACATTGTCCAGAAGTCATGTAATTGTTGAAAGTTTAAGTTTCGCCAGCTACTTTGTGCTCATGCTCTCGCGGTATACAGAAAAACTAATTTAAATTATCAGAGTTTGTGTTCAGCCTATTACACGTCAGAGAACTTACTGTGTGCATACAGTGAATCGGTAAATCCAATTGATCATAAGTCAGATTGGATTGTTCCTGATGAGTTGAGATATGCCGACATTTAACCTCCCATTGAACGTCAACAATCAGAGAGGCGTAGGACCAAACAGATTGCATCGTAAGGGAAGAAATTGACAAAAAATGTGTACAGTCGGTGTAAGCAGCATGGACATAATCGTGCAATGTGTTAAAATTCTGTTGTTTTGCGTAGCAATTAATAGTGTCTATTGTCATCTTATTTCTACAAGTTAAATTTAAATCTTATATGTTTTGTAATATTTGACATATTAAATTATATATGCCTATTGTTAGTTTCCAATTATGGAAGATTAATTTTAATGTGTTGGAATTTTCTATATAAATATATATATATATAAATAAGTTAATACGTAATATAAATGATACCAAAATAAATTATACTTCTTATTTATGTACATGTGTCTACAAAGATATGGTCATTTTTTTCTCTAAAAAATAGGCCATGATCTAGTCCAAATTCCAAGGGCATATCTAATATTAAAAACTCAATAAACATACATGTGTAGACCCTACAATCCCCACTCTTGACTCTTTGTTGTGGCACACCCTCCCTTACTGTAACTACATCAAAGAATGACAAATCATCACCCTTTAAATCAGGTCTAAAATTATGGATTCTACATGCTACCATATAATATGGGAGTAATATGCACAAAGGTGCTACGTGCGCTTCCAACACCCTTTTAACGTATCTTTTTATGCTAGAATCATATATTGTCACATTCCTTTGTACCAAGTCGACCTCTATCGCAATCCAATGTTTCTGTTTATAATTAACCGGGATGTAAATCTATATATAAAAGAATATTGTTATGTTAGTACAAGGTAACATTTAGAAAAAAAAAAGATTATATTTAATATTTTGTAAATATTATCTTGTCAACACATGCCCATAGTTTGCCATTATGTAGGCCTTGTCTTTGTCCTCATCTATATGCAAGAAATGAAGGGTCCCAAGTAACGTTCGTGAATAAACCATCACATCTATCATCTATGAATTTACAAGACTGCTACATTTATAGGAACACTAAAATATAAGTAAATATTATAATCGAAAGTGTAACGTAAAGAGGAATGAACAAACTTACAAAAAAGTATGTGTTCATAATTGTGCAGTGTTGGGGCAACGTCTCTTTATTACTGCACTAACGCTAACGAATGAAGTTTAAATACTCGTTGATATACTGCAAAATGATTTAGTTACATGTCTCAAATAATAAATAACAACATAATTAATTACTAATGTACTTACAGAGTCGTTAAGTCAGTCTTGTAAAATCTGCGTAAAGAACTTTGGGTCAGCATCAATCCATGGTAGACGTGCAATGACATTGGGAGTCTTGAGTCAGGCATCAAACTATGCACGGATAGTCGAGTACATGTCTCGCATTAGATTGACCTCTTTATCCTTTACATTTGTGTCAGGCTGAGCTTCGTTTTCAAGCTTCCTCTTATTATTGTCTCGTTTAGGCAGGAGATTTGTAAATGGTATGTTCAGAACCTATGTAGGCTTGTATTGTTGCCCAAACCTACTCATGCCTCGAGCTACATCAAGTTGTATAATTTGGATACTATCAGGAGAGTCAGGTTGAAATACGTAACAAGTTTGCTATAGATTAGATCCTAGGCCAGGAGTATGCACATCCTTAGTCATATCATATTGATTCTGAAACAAAAAAAAATGCAACAATTAAAATCTGCAAGTTAACTAACTTATATATTTGAATCTTTATGTATGTTACCTTATAAAAGTTTCACACGAGGCCGATTGAAATGATATTGACTAAAAGTACTGTGTCATCATTTTAATCTTATTCATAATATCGTCTCGAATCTCATCCACTCTTTGTAAGATGAATTTTCGATCATTGTCTAATCGTTGTAGCAATTTAGTCTTAACCACTTTTAACTGCTCTTATAACAACTCTTGTAGCTCATTAATCTTTTATACTATGTCATTAGATGATGTGGTAGTCTGTTCAGGATGTAAAAATATATTCATATTTTATTATAAAATAAGTTCAGTGATTACTTTATGGTTGCTAAGAAATTATATTAAGTTAAATTGTTAAGAGTTTATACCATTGCCCTACACATTTTTGCGGCTTCGTCCATATCCACATCTGCATCCATATCTCTGCGGGGGTGACCAGATGGAATGGAGCAGATTTGGGGTTGTACATAACCCGTATACGATAAGTCCCCGACATAAATCCCCGATGGGATCCTCGAGTTAGAAAGCCTCTGGACAACATCATGCTGTGATTCATGTTCTATTAGTACTAGCCTACGATGTACCACAACAACTTTCAAAACCAAAAGTTAAAATTTTATGTATCACAATTGAAATCTATATAATTAATAGTTTAAAAAAATTATATAGATAATGAAATAAAGTGAAGCAAAATATACTTGCTCATGGTTTAAAAATATTTCTTCAATATCTGTCATTTATAGAGTTCTTCGACTCACCCAGTTTAACATATAAGATAAGCAGTCAGCAACTTGACTTGCAAATGCTTCCCCATAGACTGGTATAGTCTTATATATCCACACATAATAATTAATTAAGAACAAGAAATGAAACTTCATAATAGTAGATAACTACATTCAGAATCAATAATAAGGCTGAACTTACGTACCAAGAAAGCCAATGAAAAACCTAACATAATGTATTTCTCTTTGTTATTTGTAAGGTTAGTTCTTACTTTGTTCAACTTTTCAAGGTATATTGTGATAAGTGAGTAATAGAGGGCGGACCATATTCCCGTAGATATTTATTGAACTCATCCACAATGCGTAGCACAAAGTATTTAATTTCTCTTCGGGTGTCACTCAATAACAATAATTTAAGAATTAAATACACCAAAATAAGATTAGTCGTGTCTTCATTGTTGATGTTCTCAAAGTTCATCACATTGTACCATTGACTAAATTCTTCGTACGTCAAACGTCTTCTATCTGGCCAGTATTGCTCTCACAGTCGGTGCTATAATTTTCTCTTCAAATCTCAAGTATGCGGGTAATCTTGTGATCGCAACCCCGTAATCAGTACAAACTCCTCGTGGGAGAATCGAATTCGCCTCCACCAATCAGGAACCACAATTCTTTGAGCAACTTAAAAGTATGATCGTAACAAAATTTGATGCACTAACATGTTCGAAAAAACAGTTGGTCATAAATTCAAAAAGTGTTCCATACAAATTTTCTTGAACATCATTAATTGATTTTCACTAAACTTATTTTTTATAGTAGTAATCAACTTTAAACTCATAACTGTTGACAAACCTGTAGAGAAAAATTCATCCTTCGCAATTTTAAATTTTTTAGACATATTTATTCTTGCAAAATTAATAAAAATTTAATTTAGAACAAATAAACATATTATAATAAATAATAAAAAGTAATAAAATTTTTATTATTATTATTATTATTGTCAATATTTTTTTTGGAATTTAAATATTTATTATTACTTTTTTTAGAAATTTTAAATGCTAATAATTATTTTTCAAATGATTATTTTTTATTTTTAAATATTTTTCTAGAATTTTTTATTATTATTATATCCCAAAAATAATTATTATAATTTTTTCATAATTTTAAAATATTATTATAATTTTTTGAAATGTAAATAATAATTATTGTATTTCATAATTTTAAATTATTTTTTAAAATTTTAAATAATATTAATATATTTAATTATTACTATTATTATTTATTCCATAATTTAAATTTTATAAAAATAAATTATTTTAGATTTTAAAAATTAATTATTATTTGTTGCATTTTCAAATAATATTTATTATTATTTTTAGAATTTAAAATAATTATTGTAATTATTATGGGATTTTAAATAATTATTATTAATTTTCTCAAATTGTTAAATAACAATTATCATTTTGTCTGAAATTTAAATAATTATAATCATTTTTTCCATTTTCAAATAACAATGATAATTATTTTTTGAAATTGTTAATAATTATAATATTTGTGAATTATAAATAAATAATAAATATTTTTTATGGAATTTAAATAATTGTTATCAATTTTTTAAAATTTTAAATATTACTAACTATTTTCCCACATATTAATAATTATTATAATAATAATAATTATTTTTTTATCGAATTTGAAAATAATACTAATTATTATTATTATAAATTATTATTTTCAAATTTTAATTATTTATTTTAATTTTTATAAAATACTATTCATTATTTTTTAATTAATAATTAAATTAAATATATATATAATACTGCAACTCGCAGCAGGTGTTGTGCATGTCGCGAGTCGCACATATGTACCGTGCGACTCACGCACGTATTGCAAGTCATAAACGCGTATGCGTCTCACATACGCATCCCGAGCGAGACATTCACGTGCGGTGGAGACACCATTCTCCTCCGTCTTCTTCGACCATTTTCACAAGATTTTTAACTTTTGTTTTTCAATTTTTTCTCCAGTTTAAACCACATTTACATATTTTCAACCTATTTCACTTAAAATCTACTCATTTCACCTCTTTCTAATAAAAATATTACATAAATTGAAAAAAATTAAGAAACTTATCTATTTTGAGCTTTTTTTTTTAATTTTTGTAATATCACCAAAAGAATTACCAATTTACTTGATTTTAGTTAATTATTTGAATTTTTTTTAAAAAGAGTTAAAACGTTGAGAGAAATACTTTAAAAGTAATAATGTTCTTAAATTTTGTATTTGACTATTAAACATATAAAAAAAAGGTTAAAATAGATTTTTAATGAAGTAAAGGAGCTATTTTGGGACATTTCCCTATTTTCTTTGCATGTTGCAAATATATAAGAAGCATCTTTAAATCTATCTAGGAATGTAGTAATAGATTCTAAAAAATTGCCCTCAATACCGGAGAACAATTGTGAATTAAGAGAAGAAATAATTTATTTACAGTCGGTCTAAAAAACAAAGGCACACTAAGACAAGATGGCCTCATGTATCAATTGCACTTTACTTCCAACAAAATCCCTAACATCCTGAAGAGTTATCCATAAATCAAAACATTTCGGGAAAAAAGAGACCGTAACAATTTTGGCAAAAGCTAGCACCATAACCCCAGTTGAATCCTTTACAATCCAACTTACACAAAAGATATTACATAGTTGATTAATTACAACATCCATGTTAACCTTATTGGGAAAGATCACATAAATATTATAAATTAAATTTTTTTTTTTCATCTTGTGTTATTAAAATAGATTAATAAAAAATAATAATACCATAAAAATAAAGGCACAATCAATTAAAATGGGATACTAAAATTTTAAGTAAAAAATTTAAATTGAAAAAAATTACGGGATTGATTAAGTAATAATAGTATTATAACACTATCTTTTTTAAAAACACTTTAAAAGTTCACCCACAACATTAAAAATACCAATTTTGGTACAATAATATTAAATTTAACAAATTCAACTTATACATATATTTGTTAAATCTAATAATAATGGAGGCTAAATTAAAATTCAACATTAATAAAGTATAAATCAAAATGTTAGAAATTTATTTTCAAAATTTGAACAAAAAAATAAAGCTCAAATCATTATTTAAACAACAAAGCCAAGGATCATATCATAAACTTCCCTTTTTCTCTTTTCTCTTTTTTTTTTCTTTCTCTCTCTTGATATACATCCGACCACTTTCACTTTTTTTTTTTTTTCTCTTTAATTGCAAGGCATTTGGGATTTACTTTGCTTATTGGGCCAACCCAACAAACCATAAGCTCACCATACCTTGGAGGTCTCCACATTCAGTCAGCATATTTATTTACAGCAACCTGAAGCTGAATCGGTTATTGTTCAGAACCCCAAAGCTGACCCCATAATACCCTACTGAACCAGAGATTCATGAGAGCAAAAAACAAAAAACCATGATCAACTATTGTAGAACAGCTTGCCAACGCAACAGCATCTTGAGCACCTATTGCATGACCTCCATTATCATGTGCATCCACCACTTGAACATGAGCAACAACATTCTAATCCACAATGTTTACAAGACCCTAATCATAAACAATATAGGCAATACCTGCCCAAATATGATCAATAACATTCTTATCCATAATATTTAGAAGACCCCAATCATAAATGTAATCGACAACTCCCTGTTCATCAAGTTATGTTTCCCCTCGATCACATAACTTTATGACATAAATATTTTGCCACCAACCTTATATATTTCTTGGCCACCATTCTAACCACCACACACTTTGCCTCACTGTTCACCTCCTACAGTCTTTAAAATTCATATAAAAAGAAACCATCATTGGATAACAATGCCTTAACCCCTTCCAGCAAATTACTACAAAATTGTGCATTTCGGTAATTCCAACAACTCCATAAAATTATCAAAAAAATCTCCAAGTCTGCATTGGGAAAAATTCGTAAAATGTGAATAAAAAAAACTCTCAAAATCATCACCCCAAAAATCTAAAATAACCTTACCAAAATATATGGAATGTGAAACCTCATCCACCAAAGGACAATGTAATAAAGCATGATAAGCTGTTTCAACATCATCCCTACAACGAAAAGAAATAGCATGCACATTTATATGCCTCTTAAACAAATTAAAACCAGTATGAATAATATTGTGAAATATACGCTACATAAATAATTTAACCTTTGAAGGGATTGACAAACTTCACAATTTTCACTAGGAGTGGGCAATTGGTTCAATTAATTGAAAATTGAATCGAATCAAATTTTTTGGTTCAATTCGGTTCAGTTTAAGGTCGGTTGAAAATTGAGTTTAACTTATTTGAAATTAATTGGTTCAATTTTAATTCGGTTTCAGTTTGATTTGATTTAGTTCAAGTTGGAGAAAAAATATAAAATTTTTGAAAAAAATTAAAAATTAAACTTAACCAAATCAGTTCATTATAATTCTATAAGCTTGAACTAATCGGTTTTAAGAAATTGGAACCAATCAGTTCGGTTCCAACTCGAATTGAACCGAAACCAACAAATACCCACCTCTAATTTTCACCACCAATGTTTTAGCAAAGACTTCAAACCACTCGAATTCTGAGTAGCTCCTAGCCAGATCATAAAATCCACTTTATATCTTGATTTAATACTATATTCACTAGGAGGGAAGTGCCATAATAATTTGTCCTCAGTTAATAAACTGCCAACTAATAGAGCCCACTAAAACTACATCTATAAGTAAGAATAATTGATTAATTAAACTAAAATTCCACTGACCAAACTCATCCAACAAATATGAAACCATAAATATTATTTTCTCTCAGAATTTGGAGTAATAGGCTAAAATGAGATAGAACGAGGCAACAGTGGATCAGAAAACATCGAAATTGAAGTCTCAGTTCTAACTGCCACCAAATTCCATAAGCCAAAAGCTCAGCCCAATAAAAAACTCTGCCACGAACATTCAGCTACTAAAAAGTTAGAACTAGGGAAATACTTAAACTTTTAGGATCCCGTTAGACAACACCTTTGGTTGGGTAATAATTTCCCACCCTTATTTTGCAACCAAGGCCTGATTGAAAAGTCGCCAAAAAGTAAATGTGAGTTTTTGAAAATTAAGATAGAATTTTAATGTTTAAATTACATTTTCATTACTTTTGTCTTTATAATACATTATATGTGAAAATTAATATTTTTAATTAAAGACAAGAATATCTAAAGAGGACAGACTGCTACATGGATATCGTTCCTTCAAAAAAAAAAAAAAAAGATTTGATTTATTGGAATGTTACAGGGGGTCTTCCAATGAAAGAACTCCATTAAAGTGTCCTACTAGTTCATATTTATATCAAAATACTTACTTTTTAGTATGTCTCATATAAATATTTTCTCTTTTGATTTATTTGTGTCCCTTGTACATATGAGATCGGTTGATAATCCTCATTTTTTACACTAAATTTAAATCATTAAATCAACATATTTTTAATTGTTGGTATCAAATTTCAAGTGTGAAATATTTTTAGTACGGAGCATTTCACAAAAGAAAATATTCAAACTCAAATCTCAGAAAAAATAAATACATTGTAAATCTTTTACAACTTGAGGTGTTAACACAACTGCAATATTTATAAATGTTAGATTTAATATTAAGATTGAAACTGCATTAAAAATGGTTAACATATCATGAAAGAATTTATGTCCGATATACATTTTTTTTACTTACAATATAAATTTAGTTGCATGTTATAAATTTTAGTGTTGAATTCTTATTAAAAAGAAGATAGTGTTAGGCATAATATTTATGAGAGATTTTAATCTTACACAAATATCAAATTTCAATGTGTTTGCCACGTAACGCATGAAAAAGATTATTAAAAAGTTCTTTTCTTGTAAATTTGTATTTAAAATCTTCTTTTTATTATTTGTAATAATTAGTGATTCAAAAATTATATTTGAGCATGATTGTGAGTTAGAAATCAATGAAGAGTTAAGATAAAGTAGAAGACGCGTTAGACAATTAGAAACAAAAGTCGAAAATAAAGAGGGGTACGAAAACACAAGGAGATGATTTTTAGGTGTGGGTATTGTGGCACCAAAGTTAGAAGTCCCAGCGTTGCAACATTGACTTGAGCATGTTGTGGTGCTAGGTCGAAGTGGCATTTACGCCACAACATTGGTCTGTAGCACTATGGTGCCTAAATTCAAAAAATTTTATTTTTAACTCAAATTAACTTTTTTAAGTGAGATATAGACTTCTATACTTATGAACTCGTATTCTAACTACACTTAAGGTTTTTAAAAATATTTGTACATCATATAAATTCTTGTAAACTCATAGAATTCATTAAACATTAAGAGAGAATCCAAGAGAGAAAAGAGAGCTAAAAAGCCTTGAACACTGAGTGTGTAAGAGAGAGTTATAGGCAGTGCTTGAGTTTTGAGTGAACAAAAGAAGCATTAATAAAATATTTGAGAGCTCTTTATTATTCTATTCCTTGATAATCTCTTGAGAGATTTGTGTGACTTGTTGTACTTTATGAACACAATAAGAGAGGTTAGGATCCCAAAATTTATCATGAACATAGACTTTTATTGTCGAACTACGTAGATTGATTGTGTGATTGTTCTTTTGTAATCTCGTTCTTAATCTTATTCTTACTTGCTTATGATTGTGATTAAAACTTTCATGTGCATTTAAGGTTTATTAGAGTACACACCAAGGAAACCTCATCAAAATTAATATTAGTGTAAATGCTAATTTCAAAGAGGAATTAGTGCTAAGAATAATATCACCAAAAAATAATATGAGAGCCAAGTGTCACGACCCGATTTTTCGAACCGTGCGGCCTTAGACACTTGCTAGTGTTAAGCAGCCTACAAGACCCCAATTAACCAAAGAAAGAGATGAACAAGAAGCACACTAAGTGTTTAAGAGAATGCTCTCGTATTTTATTACTAAAGAGAGAATTACAAAGCTATAGAATTACAAGCTATGAGTATTTCTATAATTTGGAGGATGATTTATCAAATGAGAACACCATTTATTTATAGCTAAAGCTATATACAATGGACGGCTAAGATTAACTCTAATCCAATGGTCCACATCTAAAGAGGAGAATATGCTAAGGAATATTCTAAAGATGCCAACTACCAAAAGTATATCCCAAGGAATATGCATTTTCTAGAAAACTCCCCCACCTATCACACACATGTGGCATTAACCTAAATCTATTGGGCCTTCTAGAAGCTTCAACCCATATAACACATCATGGGCCAAAACCCCTCTTGGTGGTAATGTCGCGCGCCAAATACTCGAGTAATTGCTTGAGAATATTTGGGGCGTGACATTCTCCCCCACCAAATTCATGCGACGCCCTCGTTGCGTCTTCGCTAGAACTTGCGCACCCCGTTCTGCAAACTCTGGCTGTGCGCTCTCGTGTCCTAAGCGTGCTTTCCTATCCGGCAACCCTTTCCACTCGACAAAGTACTCAAGACTCATCCTAAGTTGCTCACATTTATCATGGCATGTGGAAATCCCCAAAGGTTCCCGGTTGTGTGGCTCAAATTCTGCATCTCCCGTACCTCCACGGTACTGATCCCAACAGCTTGCGGAATGCACCTGATGTAGCCACTGCCGCTGTCTCGAAGGTAACTCCACCTTATGTGAGACGTTGCCAACTCTCTTGGCAAAAACCCTCGGCCTCTTGTCTCCATGATCAAGGACCTTGTGAAGTGGGCGTACTGACTTGCATTGTGGTGAAAGTATCATCTCCATCACTAAGTCCCCCGCACCATGCTTGACACGCCGCCGCTTATCTTTGACCCACTTCTTGTGCTGCAAATGCACATTATGTGACACATTGGACTTTTGAATGACATCCGCATCCAACAACTCCTCGAGCTGCCCCTGCAAGTCTCCCATCTCCGATGAAGGCGTCTGCACCATAGTTGGAAGCATAATCTCAAGCTCCAACTTGCCCTCAATTACATCTCTTGAAGGCGGTTCTTCCGATAAGGCAGTAGGCTTGACCCCATTGTGCTCCCTGAGCACTTCTGCAACAACCTTCGGTATTTCATCCTTGCCCCCATTTGCCGCATCATCCATCCCCATTGTTGTGGTTGGATGTAACCCTCCTTTGCGCTCAGCATCTACCCTTAGTTACATTGCGGAAAGGACTTTGGCGTTTGGCTTGGATCGCCCACTCTTGGGCATGTCTACCATCGGTATCATTCGAGGTCTTCCCTCCAAAATACACATGTAGTTATGTTGAGAAAGTAGCACCATATTGTACTGCCGTAAGAACTCCATACCTAGCACCACATCAAAATCATCGAGAGGTGCTACTGAGAAATTTACCTCATCGTGTCATTTGCCAAGGTGGATTTCAGCTCCACGAACCACCCCATCCAATGGCTTGGCTCTTGCATTCACGGACTTGAGGTATCCCTCTACTTTCTCCATATAATGGCCCAAGCGTTCCGCTTTTGCACGCTTAATGAAGTTGTGCGTAGCCCCCGTATCAACTAACACTTGAGTCTTGATGCAATTGACATAGGCTTCAATGTACATGAGCGCCGTCTCCGTTGGCGCATCGGCACGCCGCTTGGCTTTGAGGGAATTGACCAGCTGCATACAACCCATACGGCTCTGTCCGCCCTTCTCTTGTGCCTCATACATTGCATTGAAAGCCTTCTTCTTCGGACAGTTCTTCACCCAATGATCCCCGTCACAAAGGAAACAGTTAGACTTCGGGCCATTACCTCTATGGCCGTTGCGTTTCTGCTCCTTCCACTTGGGCGGTTTGCCCTTTTCCTCCTTGCTCTCCGGAGGCTAAAACTCCTTGGCTTCCCCACCCTTACTATGATTGAGTTTAGAATTCTTGGACTTTCCCGAATCCCCCTTGCGGTAATCCATGGGCGTCTCTGCCGTTGTAAGGGCATCGGATATATTCTACACTCCATGCCGCTTCAACTCATTGGCAGCCCAGGATTGTAACCTGTCCAGGAAATTGAACAACAAGTCCTCCTCGGTCATGTTGCGGATTTGCAGCATCAACAAAGAGTACTCCTCTACGTACTCCCCAATGGACTTTGTTTGTTTCAACTCCTTCAACCGCTTGCGAGCATCATGCGCCACATTCTCCGGATAGAATTGGCATTTTAACTCCCGTTGCAATTCTCCCCATGTGTCTATGGTGCGGGTACCCTTGCGAATCTCCTCGCTTTTCCTACGCCACCACAGAATTGCATGATCGGAAAGGTATAAAGTTGCGGTACTTACCTTGTGTTTGTCCTGCACGCCCATAGCGCCGAAATACCTTTCTATTTGCCAAAAGAAGTTGTCAAGCTCCTTGGCATCCCGTCTGCCGCTAAACTCCTTCAGTTTAGGGGCCTCGACCCTTGATACAGCCACCGCAGTTTGAGTAGCTATGCCATTAGCGACCGCTCGCTTGCACAACACCACATCCTCCTTGACATCTTCAAACCATTTTCGTAGCTCCTCTACTTGGGCTTGAACTTTGTCCATGGTGTTGTAAACCTTCTCCTGAAAAGCCTTGATCCAGTGCCGTTGCTTGACCGCATGCTCATCAATGGAGCTTTCGATGAGGGAGCGCAGCTCGTCCCTTTGAGTATCGAGGCCTACCTCGACATTCTGGACTTGCTCCTTCAACTCCTCAAGGTGGTCCGTCGCCTTGCTCACAGCACCACCGAGCTTCATAACCATGTCCCCTAGATCATGGTTCGGATCAACGAACTTTTCTGGCGAAATACTCTTATGTCTCCTAGCTTTGGGGTCTCTACCCTTCCTTTGAGTAATCCCCGATGTTCCAGCAACTTCCTTCACCATCTTCTTTGAACCCACTCTGATACCACTTGTCACGGGTCGGGCGCTTGTAATTGACCCAAAAGACTAGCCTGTTAGGTAATGCTGCATACCCACCCTTATATACCTAAGATCCACCCAATTTTTATTCGATGTGGGACGTGACATTCTCCCCCACCCAATCACGTGACGCCCTCGTCACGGTGTGGCCTAAACTCAAGGACCAACCTGGCCCGTATTGTCCATCCCCCCGAGGATAGGGGATCCACTATCCACGTGGCAATCTCTATTGGGGCTTAAGACACAGGATTTTTAGTACCCACTTGGCCCGCTTGCACAGCACCACATCCTCATTGACAGTTTCAAGTCCACGGTGTAGCTCCCCTACTTGGGCTTGAATACTGTCCATTATGGTGAGGACGCTCTCCTGAAAAGCCTTAATCTAGTCTCGCTGCTTATCGGCGTAAGCCTCGATGGATGTGCTGATGAGGGATCGCAACTCATCTCCTTGAGTGTCGAGGCCCCCCTTAATCTTCTCTACTTGCTGCTCGAGCTCTCTAAGGCGATCTGCTGCCTTCCCAACAGCGCCACTGAGTGCTCTCACCATACTCCCCACATCCTGACCTGGATCCGCTGACTTCTCGCGAGCGACCACACCGTGCTTCTTAGCTTTGGGGTTCCGACCCCTCTCTTCAGACAAATCTGATGGTCCACCGTCTTTCTCCATCTTTGAACTGAACCTGCTTTGATACCAACTGTCACGGATTATTTTCGAGACCGTGCGACCTTAGACGCGTTGTGTGCTAAGCAGCCTAGAAAACCACACAAAGAGAAGAAAGAACAAGCACGCCAAGTGTTTGCACGAATGCTCTTTTATATTGCTGAAGAGAAAACAAAGTTATGAGATTTACAAGCTATGAGTATTTCTACAATTTGTAGGATGGTTTCTCAAATGAGAACACCACATATTTATAGCTAAAGCTATATACAATGGACGGCTAGGATTAACTCTAATCCAATTGTCCACATCTAAAGAGGAGAATATGCTAAGGAATATTCCAAAGATGCCAACTACCAAAAGTATATCCCAAGGAATATGCATTTTCTAGAAAACTCCCCCACCTACCATACACATGTGGCATTAACCCAAATCCATTGGGCCTTCTAGAAGCTTCAACCCATGTAACACATCATGGGCCAAAACCCCTCTTGGTGGTAATGTCGCGCCCCAAATACTCGAGTAATTGCTTGAGAATATTTGGGGCGTGACACAAGGTATAGAAAATATACCTAAGTGGTATTAACCATAACAACTCACAGGCATAAGATAGAAAAATTCAATAGGCCAGATGATTTCAATCTATGAAAAGTAAATATTATAACTGATGTGCCTTGATTTATAACAAAATTAAATTGTGAAGTTGATGGAGGATAGAACTAAATAGATACCTTGATAAGTCGTATGGACGCCACAAGGATCAATTTAGGGTTTTGACGCCACACTCTTGGTGATCAAAGAGTGATAAGTCAACAACTATCTTCAAGAGTTGGAAAACTTGAGAAGACAATTTTGAGAGAGAAAAAAAGTCTATTTTCGTGCATCCAATTCCAAAATGAGGCAACTGCCTCTACAAGACTTTTACATGCCTTATATAGGCTTACAAAATAAGGTGAAACCCTAATGTTACCTAATAAACTTAAAAAGGCCCAAAATAAGCCCAATATGACTTAACAATTTAAAATAAAACTAAACAAGTTCAAAATAGCCCAAATACATAAAAGTAGTAACATAAGAAGTAAATAAAGCCCAATAGCATGAAAAGAAAGCCCTTAACCCCAACGTCACCAAACGTCTCTAAATCACGTCCCAATCTCAAATTGAAGACAAATAAATACATTTAGCTCGTTTCCATTCAGATCGCAAGCTTCTAATCCCATAGAAGCTTCAATAGCTCCAATTTGATTACTTATGGCCCTTTGAAGCTGTTTAGCCTTAGCCCTTATTATTGGACCATCTGAAATCTCCTTTACGCTCAGCTCGCCTTCTTGAGTTGATTTAGAACCTTCATGATGCACATCATCACCCCTGGGCAGAGAATGATTTGCTCTCAAATCAGAATCTTCTAAATCTTCCAAATAAAGAGATAAGTCCTTCACATTAAAAGTGGCTGAAACATTGTAATCACCAGGAAGGTCAACTTTGTAAGCATTACTATTTACCTTCTCTATAATATGAAAAGGTCCATCAACTCTTGGCATCAGCTTGGACTTTCGCTTGCTAAGATGAATCCAAACAAGATCACCAGGTTCAAAGCTAATCATTTTTCGTCATTTATTAGCATGCTTAACATACCTAGCTGTTTTCTCCTCAATATGAATTCGAACCTGCTCATGAAGCTTCTTCATCAATTCTGCCTTCTTAACACCATCCATAGATGTCCTCTCATTAATTGGAATAGGAACAAGGTCAATAGGAATAAATGGATTAAATCCATACACAATCTCAAATGGTGAAAATTTTGTAGCCCCATGCACACTACGGTTATATGCAAACTCTACAATAGGCAAACAAGTATCCCAACTCTTTAAGTTCTTGTTTATAACAGCCCGTAATAAAGAAGATAGAGTACGGTTCACTACCTCAGTTTGCCCATCAGTTTGTGGATGACAAGCAGTACTGAAAAGCAACTTTGTTCCAAGCTTCTTCCAAAGAGTCTTCCAAAAATAGCTTAAGAACTTTGTATCACGATCAGAGACAATGCTTTTAGGGATTCCATGCAAACGTACAATTTCCCTAAAAAACAAATCAGCAATATGAATAGCATCATCAGTTTTGTTACAAGGAATAAAGTGTGACATTTTGGAGAACCGATCAACCACAACCATCACTGAATCCTTCCCACGCTGTGTTCTAGGTAATCCAAGCACAAAATCCATACTAATATCCATCCATGGTTGCTCTGGGATAGGTAAAGGCATATATAGTCCATATGCATTCTCTTTACCCTTAGCTTTCTTGCAATTTACACATCTTTCAACAACTTTATGAACATCCCGCAACATATTAGGCCAAAAGAAGTGCTCTTTCAGTAGCTCATAAGTTTTCTTCTCCCCAAAATGACCACTAAGACCACCCCCATAAGCCTCACGCACAAGTAACTCACGTAAGGATCCTGAAGGTATACACATTCTGCCCAACTTGAACAAGTAACCATCATACACAAAGAACCCATCACAAGCTCCTTTAGCACATTTAGACATCATATTAGCAAAGTATGAATCACTGGTATATTGTTCTTTCACCTGTTCAAAACCCAAAAGCTTTGCATTTAACATAGAAATCAATGCATACCTCCTAGAAAGAGCATCAGCAATTACATTAGTTTGCCCCTTCTTGTATTTTATGACATATGGAAATGGCTCCATGAACTCTACCCATTTGGCATGTCTTCTATTCAGCTTGTTCTGCCCTTTAAGAAACTTTAATGATTCATGGTCAGTATGAATAGCGAACTCTTTAGGTAATAAATAATGCTGCCATACCTCGAGAGCTTGAATCAATGCATAAAACTCCTTGTCATAAATACAGTAGTTTAACCGTGCCCCATTCAGCTTCTCACTAAAGAAAGCAATTGGCCTCTTTTCTTGCATCAACACAGCCCCAATACCGACCCCTGAAGCATCACACTCTATTTCAAATGTTTTAACAAAATCGGGAAGTGCTAAAACTGGAGCAGAACATAATTGTTCTTTTATCAGTTCAAATGACTTCTGTGTATTCTCATTCCACCTAAACTCATTTCCCTTTTTCAAACACTCTGTCATAGGCGCAATAATAGAACTAAAGTCTTTAATAAATCGCCTATAGAAAGAGGCTAAACTATGAAAACTTCGCACATCCGCAACACCAGTAGGTTTAGGCCAATCACGAATTGCCTTAACCTTCTCCTCATCAACCTTAATTCCACTACCAGAAACAACATACCCCAAAAAGATAACACTATCTTGGCAGAAATAGCACTTCTTGCAGTTTTCATACAACTTAGCATCACGCAAGGTCTCAAATACAGCCATAAGATGCTTCACATGATCATCTAAAGTTTTACTATAGATCAAGATATCATCAAAATAGACCACAACAAACAGGCCAATAAACTTCCTCAAAACATGGTTCATAAGTCTCATAAATGTACTAGGTGCATTAGAAAGCCCAAACGGCATCACCATCCACTCATACAATCCATGCTTAGTTTTAAAGGCTGTTTTCCATTCATCACCTTCTTCCATCCTAATTTGGTGATATCCACTCATTAAATCAACTTTAGAAAAATAAACAGCACCATGTAATTCATCAAGCATATCATCAAGTCTAGGAATAGGGAATCGATACTTAACCGTTATCTTGTTGATAGCCCGACTGTCCACACACATTCTCATGGTACCATCATTCTTTGGAACAAGCAAAGTAGGCACTGAACAAGGACTAAGTGACTCACGCACATAGCCCCTCTCTAAGAGCTCACCAACTTGCCTTTTGATCTCCTTTGCTTCCTCCGGATTATATCTATATGCTGGTCTATTTGGAAGTGAAGCTCTAGGCACCAAATCAATTTGATGCTCTATCCCTCGAATAGGTGGTAATCCCAACGGTAGCTCTTCTGGAAATACATCTTTGAACTCTTCAAGCAACTCCACAACCTGCCTTGGCAAATTCAAACCCTCCACTTGCAATAAAGGCTTTGCCCAAGTCATGAAAATAACCCCCACAGAAGCTAGTGCTTGCTCAACATCTCCCTTTTTGACTAACATTAACCCTTTACCAGATTCCATCATCTTCCTTTGATTCTGCAACTGATCTTTTCTAACTTGTTGAGAACTCAATGGCATCAAATTCACTTTCTTCCCATTCAGCACAAATGAATAAGTGTTCCTTCGTCCATTGTAAGTCACATCATTATCAAATTGCCATGGGCGTCCTAATAACACATGACTAGCTGTCATCGGAACCACATCACATAAAACCTCATCATGAAAGGTTTTAATGGAGAATGGCACCCGAACCTGTCTTGTAATCTGAATCTCTCCCTTGTCATTAAGCCAATGTAATTTGTATGGTTTTGGATGTGGAATAGTAGTTAATCCCAGTTTCTCCACTAAAGTAATGGATGCAACATTGGTGCAACTACCATTATCAATGATCATGGCACACACCTTATCTCGGATTTGACATCTTGTATGAAAGATGTTTTCGCGCTGTTCCAAACCAATATCAACTTCAGCACTCAAAATCCTTTGAATAACTAATAAATTTCCCTCCATTGGCTCAAGATTCTCTTCTTGTTCAGTCACTTCGACTTTAGATTCCTCTTCCATCTCAGCTTCATCTTCACTTACAAGCTCTCCATACTTCCCTTGTAAAACAATCACCCTCTTATTCGGACATTCAGAAGCAATATGCCTATTTCCTAAGCACTTGAAACACTTGATGTCTCGCGATCTCCTGGAAAATTGAGGTTCAAATACCTTCTCCTTTCCTTTCAATGAATCTGAACTAGCACTTCCTTTACTGAACTCCACTTTCTCATCACGTTTAGGTGTGTTCCATGTTCGCGAAGGTGAAGAAACAACCTTTGTATTACTTGTTGTAGTTGACCTCATATGGATACCCTCTCTTTTCTGCTGTCTTTCTACTTTAGTTGCAAGCTTTATGACATCCTTAAGAAATATTAAGGGCTGTAACTCAACAACATTAGCTATGTCCCTCTTCAATCCATCAAGGAATCTAGCTATTGTTTGCTCTTGAGGTTCATTCAAATCACAACGAATCAGTAATAGCTCAAATTCTTTCACATACTCCTCCACACTCAAGGAACCTTGCCGCAAAGTCTGGAGTTTGATGTATAATTCTTGTTTATAGTAATCCGGAACAAATCTCTTCTTCATTAATGTTTTCATAAGTGGCTAGCTTGTAACTTCTTCTTCGTCATCCCTTCTTCGCTGAGCTTTTAAGTTTTCCCACCACAAAAGTGCGTAATCGGTAAACTCAAGTGCTGCTACCTTACACTTCTTTGCCTCAGGATACTCATGCCAATCAAACACCCTTTCTACCTTTTGAACCCATTCAAGATACTCCTCAGGAGAACTAGTACCTCTAAATGGTGGTATATTAAGTTTGATACCACTAGTAGGGTCATTTTGCTGCCTCCTTATCCTACCCCTATCTTCAGCCTCATCATCCCTATTTGGCTCATCTCCAGCATCCCCTAGGTCATTTCGAGGTACCCTATGCCCTACCCGCCTTTGTTGGGGTTGCAAAGTATTTCTTTACATTATTTCTATAATTGCAGCAAGTTGTCCACGAATTTCAGTAATCTCACCTCGAAATTCATCATGAGCTCGTTGTAAGCCCACGAGTTGAGCTTGTTCTAAACTCAATCCCTTTGGTACTCTACTTGCATCATCGTCAGCCATTATTAACAAAAAACCCAAACAAGTATGAACAATTGAACAACACAACCAGTAGCTAAAACACTCTTCTCAAACTGAATTTTTCACCAATTCAGTAAATAAAATCAGATAGCAACAATTTACTCAAATTCAAAATTTCCAGGTTCAAGAACAATTTAATTCAGCCAACCCATCTCCAGTTCACAAACTACTAAGAATTAATTTTAATGCTTCAGAGTTGCAATTCAACTACTAACCTCAAATATTAGAGACCCAAACTGATAATAACCCCACGAAATTATATAACACAAAAAATAAGAAGACACCTTCAATAGCTAAAACTTCAGTTTGCACACTGAAATCCTATGCTCTGATACCAGATGATGTGCCTTGATTTATAACAAAATTAAATTGTGAAGTTGATGGAGGATAGAACTAAATAGATACCTTGATAAGTCGTATGGACGCCACAAGGATCAATTTAGGGTTTTGACGCCACACTCTTGGTGATCAAAGAGTGATAAGTCAGCAACTATCTTCAAGAGTTGGAAAACTTGAGAAGACAATTTTGAGAGAGAAAAAAAGTCTATTTTCGTGCATCCAATTCCAAAATGAGGCAACTGCCTCTACAAGACTTTTACATGCCTTATATAGGCTTACAAAATAAGGTGAAACCCTAATGTTACCTAATAAACTTAAAAAGGCCCAAAATAAGCCCAATATGACTTAACAATTTAAAATAAAACTAAACAAGTTCAAAATAGCCCAAATACATAAAAGTAATAACATAAGAAGTAAATAAAGCCCAATAGCATGAAAAGAAAGCCCTTAGCTGCTTCTTAAAGCCCAACGTCACCAAACATCTCTAAATCACGTCCCAATCTCAAATTGAAGACAAATAAATACATTTAGCTCGTTTCCATTCAGATCGCAAGCTTCTAATCCCATAGAAGCTTCAATAGCTCCAATTTGATTACTTATGGCCCTTTGAAGCTGTTTAGCCTTAGCCCTTGTTATTGGACCATCTGAAATCTCCTTTACGCTCAGCTCGCCTTCTTGAGTTGATTTAGAACCTTCATAATGCACATCAATAACTTTACTAGTGAGTTAAGAGTTAGACTTAATCCTAAAGGAGACCCAAGAAACTAGGAGTGGGCAAATGTCTTATCCCGTCCTAGAATTTACAAGATGGGGATGGAGGGGCAAGACATGTTTAGGTCCCAATATAAGGGACTTAAATGTTCCAGTCTCATCCTAGACATTTTCAATCCCAAATTTGAAATTTTTTTAAAAGAAATAATTAAAAACTAATTAAAAATTTTATTTGCTAATTAATAAATTAGAAGTTAATTTAACATAATTTTTATAAATTTATAAGTTAATTAATAAATTATAAGCTTTCTTTTTTTTTTTAAAAACATTTCATTGTAAGTTGTATCATGAATTTATTTAAGCAAATTGATATTGAAGACTAATTAAACTATCAATATTAAATTAGATTTAGAATTACAACATTTAATGTAATTGAAGTTAACATTAGATTTGAAATTAAAATTAGATTTAATAATATTTAACATAGTTAAAACTAAAATTGGATTTGGATTATAACGTTTACTGAAATTGAAATTAAAATTAGAATCAAAATTATAACATTTAACATAGTTGAAATTAAAATTAGATTTGGATTATAACATTTAAGGTAATTGAAATTAGAATTAGAATTGAAATTATAATATTTAACGTAAATGAAATTGAAATTAAATTTATGATTTAAAATTATAACATTTAATGTAATTGAAAGTAGAATTAAAATCAAAATTATAACATTTAACGTAGTTGAAATTAAAATTGAAATCAACATTATAATATTTAACGTAATCGAAATTAGATTTGTGACTTGAAATTATAACATTTAATGTAATTGAAATTGAAAATGGATTTAAAATTATAATATTTAAAGTAGTTGAAATTAAAATTGAATTTGGATTATAATATTTAACGTAACTGAAATTAGAATTAGAATTATAAATATAATCTTTAACGTAATTGAAATTAAAATTAGATTTACGATTTAAAATTATAATATTTAACATAATTGAACTAGAATTGAAATTGAAATTATAATATTTAATGTAATTAAAATTAACATTCGAATCGAAATTATAACATTTAAGGTAAATAAAATTTAAGCTGGATTTGCAATTTAGAATTATGACATATAACATAATAGAAATTGAATTTGGATATGGAATTATAAAAATTTAACGTAGTTGAAATTAAGATTAGTTTTGAACTATAACATTAACGAAATTAAAATTAGAATTGGAAGCGACATTATATTTTTTAAGGTAGCTGAAATTAAAATTAAATTTGGATTATAAAATTTAACGTAATTAAAATTAAAATTAGAATTTGAATCAAAATTATAATTTTTAACGTAATTAAAATTATAATATTTAACGTAAATGTAACTGAAATTGGATTTGCGATTTAAAATTATAATATTTAACGTAATTGAAATCAACATTATAATATTTAACATTGTTGAAATTAAAATTAGAATTGAAATTATAATATTTAACATAATTAAAATTGGATTTGCGATTTGGAATTATAATATTTAATATAATAGAAATTGAAATTGAATTTGGAATTATAATATTTAAAGTAGTTGAAATTAAAATTAGATTTGGATTATAACATTTAACGAAATTAAAATTAAAATTGGAATCAAAATTATAACATTTAACATAGTTGAAATTAAAATTAGATTTGAATTATAACATTTAATGTAACTGAAATTTGAATTAGAATTGGAATTATAATATTTTACGTAATTAAAATTAAAATTAAATTTTCGATTTGAAATTATAACATTTAATTCAATTGAAATTTGAATTGGAATCGAAATTATAATATTTAACGTAGTTGAAATTAAAATTAGAATTGAAATTATAATATTTAACATAATTGAAATTAAAACTAGAATTGCGATTTGAAATTATAACATTTAACATTTAACGTAATTGAAATTATTTAAATTTTGCAAATGGTGCTAAAAAATATCATTATGCAATATGTTCTCAAACACTATATTTCTAATCTACTTTACCAATGTGAGTTTATCGGTGAAGTTTTTTTATCTAGATCAGTGTATGTTTATATTTAGATGGTTCGGATGGTTAGTCTTAGCAGACCATGAACTTAATAGAAGCTCGTATAGGCATATAGACATTCAGTAAGGATTGAGTACTGAACAGATTTACAAGGATCTTCAATAGACATCTCATAAAACTATCAATGAAAGGTCTTCTCGAGTTAAGTAGTATTCGTAATCCTTTGACCAGATTGTCACAGTGGGCTTGTGAGTGATCCACCATACTTTGGTTTCAAACATGTTAGAGACCTTTCATAGTCTGATCGCTGGGTGTCGCTGGGTATAGTCTGATCATAGAGTTCGGTGTGCATAGATATGAGATTCGTCAACTTATATAATTGAGTTGTATATTTTGATGCTTCGAGATTGTATTTTAAAAAGTCTTGTGACCATAAGCATAAACTCTAGAAAAGAGTTTTCTTTAGGGTTAAACAATATCCAATAAAAAATATTGTAAAAGTATTTATGAATATTATTTATGGAAATACGAATTTGAAGATAAGTTAACGATCAAGTATATAGAGATTTGGCGTTGATGATCTATATCTTTACTTTTCTAGGATATAGGTGACAGAAGAATTATACGTATATGTTATGATCTCAGCTTGTATGGTCTAACGCGCTACTTTGTAATATTCGTGATGTGTGCGTGAGATATTGTTTATGGACTTATAAAAGAGTTCCATTTAACAAACCAAGCGTGAACTTAAAGAGTCTTACAATATGATATGTACTCGTTACGTACTGGGGCAGCAGACTGGATTAAATAGTTTGATCCAGGATATTTTACCAAACATGATATTTATTTCAGAATCTCTCGAAATGTGCACTTATCAAGTCTTAAGTGTTAAGTATATTAATTAATTAATTAACAAGAATTTTTTACTAATAAGATGACAAGTGGCATAATTTATACTATGGACTATTTAACCTTGAATTGACTAAATTGTCTTTGCTTGTATGACAAGTAAGATTTTTAAATTAATGCAAAATTATTTTTGTTTAATTATGATTATTTTGTCAAAGAATAAGAAGACAAAAAGATATAATCATGACATTTGATGACATACTTGGTGGGGCCTTGTGTTCACAAATTAAAGAGAGGGAAATTACTTATAAAAAGATGAAATTATTTTATTTGAAAAAGACTTTTGGTTCGAACATTTACATTGGTGAGAGAGAGAGCTTTTGCGAGGGTTGTAAAAGGGTTTTATCTTCTTTCATAGTGGCCAGCCATTAAAGTAAGAAAAAAATTATTTTGTTATTCAAGAGTTGAATAAACAAAAACAATATCATTGTTTTGAATCAAATATAATTTAGTTAAAGTGTTTAACTAAAAATCAAAGTTTAATGAGTTTAAAGTAGATTAAAAGTGTTTAACCAATATTAGTGTTTAAGAGTTAAACACTATTACTAGAAATTGGAGTTGATATTTTAGAGATCCAATTCCACCCAAGTTGGATCCTAGAATTGCCAAGGAGTGTGTTTGAAGATGGACTTCGATTTTGAATAAATTTTTAAAGGCTTCAAAGGTGATTCTCAATTTTATTAGTGTAATGAAAACTCAAATTTATATGTATTTGTTGCATTAAAAAAATTCGATTTTCGATTTTGCTGCCTTATATGTATGTATGACATGCATAAATTTAATGTTGATGAACACATTGCGTATGCATGCATCCATAGAAACAACACACTTTTAAAGTACTAATAGAGAATGATATGGCTTATAAAGTCATGGGAATATCTGATGTAAGGATAAAGATATATAATGGAAAGATTAGAGACTTACTTTGTATAAGGCATGTTCCTAAAGTGAGGAGGAATTTAATATCCTTAGCAAAACTGAATAAAAAAGGATATTCATTAGTGGTGAAAAAATGAGTACTGGGGGTAGAGAAAGGATCTTTATTGATAATGAAGAATGAAAAGCACAATAGGCTTTATGTGCTTGATGGGATGGCTGTAGATGGCTCAACATGGATTGTTGTGGGAATGCAAACCACAAGGCAGCATCAAGGATGCACTCACTGTGGTGATAAAGGTCGAAAGAGAATGTGTGACAAAACTACCTTAGATAAGAAGCATTCGTAGCTTTGGAGACCAAAGTCACAAAGCCTTGATGAGTTAAGTCTAGACAAATACTTAAGTGAAATTAGCTTTAAGTGATAGAGCATAAGTGTGGATGAATTCTAAAAGGATTTTGTAGAGAGATTTTGAATCAATGAAGGGTTTGTTAGAATTAGTGATTCAAAATTATGTTTAAACATGATTTTGAGTTGGAAATCAATGAAAAGTCAAGATAAAGTCGAGGACTTATTGGATGGATGAATAAGAGTCGAAAATGAAAGCCGAAAGTGAAGAGAGGCGTGAAAACACAATGAGACAATTTTAAAGTGTGAGCACTGCGACACTAGCTACTCAGTGCCGCGACACTAAAGTCAGAAGCCCTAATGTCGCGACACTGACTTGAGAATGCTGTGGCACTAGGTCAAAGTTGCATCAGTGCTGCGACATTGGTTTATAGCATTACGGTGCTCAGTTTTAAAAAAATTCTATTTTTATCTCAAATTGACTTCTTTAAGTGTGATTTAGACTCCTATATGCATAGACTTTTATTCTAGCTAGTTTAAGATTTCTAGGGACATTTTGTATACTATTTAACTCTTATAAACACGTAAAATTCATTAAGTAATAAGAGAGACTCTAAGAGAGAAAAAAGAGAGCTAAAGAGCCTTAAGTGCTGAGTGTGCAAGAGAGAGTCATAGATAATGTTTGAGTTTTGAGTGAACAGAATAAGCACTAATATATCATTTGAGAGCTCTTTATTATTGTATTCTTTGATAATCTCTTGAGAGAAATCTGCATAATCTGTTGTTCTTTGTTAACGAAATAAAAGAGGCTAGGATCTTAAGATCTATTGTGGACGTAGGCGTTAGTTGGCGAACTATGTAAATTGATTGTGTGATTGTTATTTTGTGAGAGAGATCTGCATGATCTGTTGTTCTTTGTTAACGAAATAAGAGAGGCTAGGATCTCAAGATCTATTGTGGACGTAGGCGTTTGTTGCCGAACTATGTAAATTAATTGTGTGATTGTTCTTTTATGATCTTGTTCTTATTTTTATTCTTTCTTGTGATTGTGATTAAAGCTTGCGCATACGTTTAAGATTTATTGGAGTGCACGTTAAGAAAATCTCATCAAATTGATATTAGTGCAAAGACAAATTCTAAAGAAAAATTAGTGCTAAGACTAATGTCACTAACACTATTTTTTTTCTTTACTTCTTTTTAATTTTTTTTTACGTATTTACACACTCGCACACACAATTAACGCATCTTGCACGGGGGTGGTTGGGGAGAATTGAAAACTTAATTTTTAATTTAAAAAGCATACTTTCATTTTTTTTAATCCTTTTTCATTTAGGAGAGACTAAGAGGTACTTAAATAGTTAAATTCGACATTTGAATATTATTTAAGAGATATGATTATCACTAAATTATGTTTATTTTCACCATAATTTTATATTCTATTAAAAGTCATTTAATACTAATAAATTGTAAATTTTAATAAAGTTAATAATAGAAGAAAGTAGGCATGGGAATTACCTCCTCATGCAAGTTAAACTGAAGCGTGTTATGAGACTTTTAGCGATAGCTATGATTTGGATGTTGGGGTTAGCTTATCATACATGCACATGCTTCAAAGCATATATAACCGAAAAATATTTTAGTGAACGAATGTTTCTTATATTATGATGGGTAGTTAAATATACAATTGAAATATAAATTATTTATTTCAACTAATATAATATATAATGTGAAATTATTATAAATTGTTATGTGTTAAGTAGTTGTTTATTTTATTATGTTATTTTCACTTAATGAATAGCATAGACAGTATATATATATGTATATATATATATATGTATGTCATATCAAGTAGCATATAGATTTATATTTTAATTATATAAATATAGTATTAATTTTTAAGTATTTAATTTGACATGAGATTTTGCTAATAAAATATAATTAATGTTTGGGATTAAATCTAATTAGGTCTGTCGAGTCGAGGCTATTCCAAACAGTCAAAAGTTTGTTGAGTAAGAAAAAATTTAAGCTGTCAAGGCTAGAGATGCCAACAGTTGGGCTTAGATTGAATGCTAGGCAATATAAAAACTGAGACGTAGGGAACTTGTTGAGGAATGGATAAGTAGGAGGTTGCACGATGTGGTCCTACGAAACATAACAAATACTAGGTTAGGGGCAGGCGGCGATGAGGTGGCCAATGACAGTCCTTCAATGCTTATGTGAGACGGTGACTCAATGGAAAAAATATTTCCTAAAGTTTTTGCCCTATAAAGAATTTGAAGTATTTAGAGAAAGTGGTTTTTTGTTAAAAAATGTGTTCTTATTCAAACTCGTCTTACTCAAATTCAAAATAGGAGATAAGTCTTGAACGTTGAAAGAGTTGCCTAGAGAATTCCCCTTAAGGGTGACACATAGTCGCACATGAGTAGAAAGTTTTCTTTATAAAGATATTTTAGAGAAACAATATAAGTAGGGACACTTGGTAATTGTGCCCCTTTGAGACTTGGAGTATAGAGTATCTTCAAATTAGTTACTCTTTTGGAGGATCTGCCTTGGGATCAGACAAGTTGTAGGTGCTACCTCCTTAGTTTCAACAAATACAATGTTGACTCACCTCACTAATCCTAGATAAACTTTATCATTTTGTTAATAAAGGAGTATAGACCTGTCATATAATGACGCATCGATTTGATAATGGTCTTTTTAGGGTTTTTCTATCTAAGACTTTATCCTTGTACCTAATTATCATGCCATATAATCTTCAGCTAGGCATTAAATAGGCTTGGTGATGATATGAAAGGAGATTGGACTTTGCTGAATGACTTAATCATGATAATACACCCCTTATTTTGTGTGCATTAATTATGGGCTATGTTAGGTGACTTAATTATGATGATACATCCCATAGTTTGTGGGATTGAGTAGTGACAAGGACTAATATATAAGTCCCACCTAATGACCCTACAAACTGAATTATGAAAGTTAATAGGTTTGGACTTATACTAAACCCCTTGTCTTAAATTAAACTAGACAATTTTTTTTAAAGAAAATAGGCTTGAGGACTTTAATGAATCTTAAGATGTAGCCCAAGTATCACTTCATTTTTTGCCCCAATAATTAAAATATGTAACACGATAAATAATAACTTGTATAAGAATGTAACACAATAAATATAACTTGTATAAGAATTCAGTATTCACATGCACCATAATAAACTTATCAGTCATGTAAAAAAATAAATTATTTTTATGTCATTTGTCATTTACACAGTAAAATACCAAGTAGTTACCTCCTGATTGAGATATGGTTGCTATCAAGAATTTTGGGTTCAATTTCCTTTCTTTGCAAGGAAAGGGTAGATTTCTTATACCGGCCATCCTAGTTCAGGTGGTTGGTATATAAGAGTGTTGAGTTTAATTCTCCCTCCTTGTAAGAGGACGATAAATTTTTCTTAATTTTAATTGGAGTATCTTTGGTTCGTTTTAGAGTAAGATTACATTCAATAGATTTTCTCAAACTATTAATTAGAATAGATTTGCTTTGTTTTGAGCTAAGATTACATCTGTCTTTTAACTTAGATTTTAATTATATATCAGTAGATATATAATGTAACATTTAAAAAATAAATCAATAAATATCTTACCGTTCACATTACTAAAAAAACCATTTTGCGGTAAGTCAGCCTTATATTTACAATATAGTACAACACTAAACTTTTCTCTCATGTATTTCAAACCTTTCATTTATCATATTTTAATTTTTTTATTACTAGTTGTAACTTATAAGTTATATTTTTGAGAAATTATCAATTTCATACCTATTTTTATTGTAATTTATTCATTAGGTCTCTGAAAATACTAATTATATATTTTTTAAAGAAAATGTAAATGATCAATTTTCAAAAATAAAAATGGTAACAAAAGACATAATTAGATATTTTGAAAGATAGGGACCTAATGAATATATTAAGATAAAAGTACGTACGAAAGCGATAATTTCTCTATATATTAATTTGTAAAATAAAATATGAATATGCAAACAAAAATTGGGAATGTATAAGTAAAATTTAGGATATGTAATAAAAAGTAGGTGGAGGTGTTGCTCCCATGGTTTTATCCACGAATTCTGAGGCCCATTTCAATAAGGGGCCCAATTAGAAAAGGCCAACCAAGCCAGAGAAAAGGACCAAGGTCAAAGAACTGTGAAGGTTTGGAGCCCATTGCGATGAACTACAACCATCAGACTTACCTTCCATAATTAGTCCACACCGCAAGGTGTAAAGCCCTTGACAACTTAAGACTAATGGCTCTTAGGTAAGCTTCGAGAACCACCTCTTAAAGAATAGACCACCTACTACGATTATTAAAATTTTTTAGAGAAGAGATAACACAGTCTCCACATCTCTTATGAACAAACCAAGGCTACAATGCCTAGATTCTTAGACTGCCCACACAATCACGGATGTGACATAACCGTCTAAGAAACTTATTAAAACGAATGTTAAATCTCACGCGCAGGGCAACAGACAAACTCAACTACATTTACCCAAAAAAAAAGAAGAGCGAATAAGCATTCTAAAAATTAATTCCCTTTCTTAAAAGGAGCATGCAAGATGCACGAGTAACCAGCCCACGAAAACGATTTTGTTCGAGCTTGTGAAGCAAAGGAGAACATTTGATTTGAAATAATGCTAATAGCCAACATTCTAAACATATAAATGGAACGTGAGAAGTGTTAAAAGAGTTATATGAAGACGAACCAACATCTTGATTTGACACTTAACACCAAAGTTTAAACTAGGCTTGGCGACGAATTTTAAGAAAAATTTCTCTTAGACTCAAGAACATTTTAACAAGTTTTAAAACCACCAACTCTTCCATATATTCTTCACAAGAAATCTCGTGAACTTGTGCTTCTCATTAGCTGCTTGGTCACTGACTCGCTATCAGATTGTTCAATTAGTGTTGTAGTAGCTGAAATACTAAACACATCTGAAGATATAATGATTTCCTTTCCCTTCCATCTGTTTACCTCATTTTTACACTAGAAAATAAGAAAGAACAAGAAAAACTATAACTGTAAAGGAAAAAGAGGAATAAGTTACAACAAGAATTAGTTATATCAGACCTAGTTGATGGGACGACGTAGACCAGAATAAACTGCTTTGCAGAAAAGAGGATGTGCATCTTCAGTTAAAACTTCTGCATCCAGCTTCTCGATATGTGGCCATATCTACCATGCACAATTGAAATGCATTCAAGATGTCAGAAACAAAAATAGTTCTCATGGATTTCAATTTTGTATTTTTTTTGCTGGGTAAAAAAGGAAACTAAGAGCACATAAATGAATTGATTTGTATTTGTACTAGAATATATGAAGAAAAGGCAGGCAATAAGATCGCAACCAAAGATTTATAAACAATATTTACCTCTGAAGCATACTGCCTTGAAAAGGCCTTGACATAGCCCAGAGTTGATAAACACCACTGCTCTTTTTCACCTATGTTGTAGGCATTGCCTGCATTCCCACCATTTGACTGACTGCACCATTACGGAATAAACAAAGTAAATGTAATATTGCCTTGACATCATTACATTGCCTTACAATCATAAAGAGAAGAAAGATGAGGGGTTGATGGGAGAGGGAAACCTCTTATTAGGCCCTCCATTCTCATCATCCAATTCCATTGTTGATGATTCTTCAAGATCGACGGCCATTGTGTCTGCGTGAACAGATTTTAAATCTTGCAATGTTCCAGCTTTAGATGCATCTGGCAGGCGTTCCATCAACACATTTGAGAAGTTCTTGTAAAGAGAAAGGAACAGTGCCTGCACATGCCAATTATAGTTGACATAAGAAAACATTAAGGAGATAAATAGAAACAATAGTATTAAGAAGGGGAAAGGAAGGGTGGGTGAGGTGGTTAACACATGCATACCGTCAAATGACACAGGTCAATCTAAAACATCATTACATTATAGAGAAATGAATAAAATAAATCAAATTATCACACTTTTGAAAAGTGAGTCCCACAGAAGTAATAAGCATAACTCCAATGAAAGCTGTAATAAATATTTCCATTTAGAAAACCATGTGTAACCCTGGCTCATTCTCAAAACCCAATGCGGAGGAAAATGGAGGTGACCTCAGTGTCAATATCATTGATTCATCCATCTACGGCAGATTGGAAGAATCAACGCATGATCACTCATGCCACTATTAAAATCCATTTCTACTTCTTTCCACAAAGTGTACAGCTGATTCATACATCCACTAAAAAAAGTAATGCATATTTATATCCTTAAAATCTTCTCTCCAAGAAACTTTAGAACTCCCAAGTGACAACATATACCCCATTTCAATTATTATATATTAATGCATATACAAAATAGCAGTGTGATATCTAAAGATAGAAAAGAGAGGCATACAATTTATCCAATAGTAAGTACCTCATTTTCATCCGAGGCTCGAGCAAAAAGAGCCTCCTTAGCCTCTAAAGTTTCACGTGCTTGTATCTCCTCGTTTTTTGCTTTTTCGGCTTGTGATTTCAAACGATTTATCCTGGCAGGATTTTCACCAAGAACAGGTTCACCATCGGCCAATGTAAGCTTTGACTCAGCAGCCTCTAACTCACCTTTGGCCTTTGCTGCAGCTTCATCCGCTGATATAACACCCTTCTTAAGAGAGAATATCTCTTTCCTTAGATCACAGATACGATTATATGTCTTGCTAATTGCATTCCTAAGGATCTGTAGCGTTTGAAACAGAAAAAATAAAGGAAAGAGAGAACTTCAAAGAGAGTTCAGAGTTAATAATAAATATTCCTAGGAATATTGATATATGTAAGAAAGCCTTCTGGAGGCAGCTTTAGGTTCCAAACAAGAGAAGGAAAAAGAAAGATTTTTCTCTTTCTTTGAGTTATTGGAGACATGGCAGAATGATAAAATGGTGTTAAAGTTCAGGAAAACAAGCCTCTATCCCAGCTACTTAGGCGTGGCAATTATTGACAATCTAATCAGAAGGTAAATTGCCTAAAAGCCTATATTTTCTACTTTGAGATGGATCATCAAATCAAAAAGTGTTTACACATTTACAGGACAAGTATATTTCTTAAGGCACCCCTTGAGATCTAAATCTTCACCCATTTGTTACAAGACAGGAGATTGCAAGTGTTCTTATTTCTGAAGATGAAGTAGGAAAGATAATGATAGGTACCTCAAGGCAATTGTTCCTTATTACTAATTTAAAGGAAGTCCTGTTCTACATTGGAAAATAACTGATATTGAAATTGAGATTGACATTAAAAACCATGTCAACGTGGAGGCAAACCATAGATTTAGCAAACAAGTAAAACCATAGGATACCTATTGGGAAAAAACAGTTGGAAAAATTATACCTCCCATGGCTGATCTGATATATGAAATTGGTCAATGTTTTCTGGTGAGAAGACCCATCTCACAATGGCCAAATTAGAAATAAGCCGATAACCCATCATTCTGTCAATTGCTATGGCCGTCATTTGGGCATTGTTCTTCCAGTAAGAACTCACTTCTGCTATCAGAGTCACCTGCTTATCATGATCTGGACACATTTTTGATATGACTTGCCCATATCTCTCCAAAACAGTGATCAAATGAGTGAAACTCTTAGATCCAATATCAAGAAGTGTTTGTAGAACGACTTTGACAGTAGCTTCTAAACCATGAAGAGGGTATAAACTTTCTTCAATCCACACAATTATTTCACGAGAACTTTGCCTTCCTTTCACCTTGTTACTAAGTTCTGTAGAGAGGGCATGTTGTTCAGTTCTTTCTCTACCATCCTCCACACTATACTTGAAGTTTGGACTGCCTTTGGGAGGAAGCAACTCTTCTAAAGCAGGTGCATTCTCAATGCTCTACATAGAACAAACATTATGAAAGAAACAGGTCAAAGAAAGTAACATTGCGCCAACCACAATTAAAGCATAATAACCATTAAGTTTGGGAGGGAGCAACTCTTCTAAAGCAGGTGCATTCTCAATGCTCTACATAGAACAAACATTATGAAAGAAACAGGTCAAAGAAAGTAACATTGCGCCAAACACAATTAAAGCATAATAACCATTGTTTTATTTCATAAGTTCATTTCTCCAAGCAAACCCTGCATCATTTTATCTTCGTGTCAGAGTAGGAGATGGGAAGATGAACTCAACAATTCGCTTTACTTGTAACCTTTATTATAGTTTGTACTTTTATTATAACTACCCTAGTAAAGTTACGAATCTAAGCTGGGCAGTACTGACATCAGCAAAGGTATGTTCCCCCTCAACTAAAATTGTAAACCTTGAAAACATGCTATAAGAATCTTTCATAACTTTACTTTGAATGACTATGCCTTCAGAGCATGACAAATCTTTCAAATCAGAATACTAGATAGAGACACCAGCTATTTTTCAGAGTCAAAGAAATTCTGAATCTATATACGAAATTGTTCTCCCAGCCTTCAGCAGATTGATTACCTGCTTAACTTTGTCCCAGTAAGACAGACGAACTTCTCTTTCCAGCACCTCTTGAACAAACACGCGTTGTGGAGCCCATTTAGGGAGGTCTAAGACATAAGCCCATTCTTCCCAAGGCCAGATGAATTGAAAATTTGATCTACAAAGTCAGGAAATCATTACTAAATGTGTACAAACCAACTAAAAGTTTTATTGATCTCTTTCAGAGGATCAATCATGCAGGATATCAATAATTCTATAAGGCTAGAAATATCAAAACCTTATTGAAGGCAATGCAGCAAGAAATTGTAATCCTAAAACAAACAATATGAGATACAAATGGAGTTTCTTTTCCTGCAGGAAAAGGTCTCTGAGTTAATTTCCAACCCAGATTCCAGCTACAGATCAATGAATTTTCTTTAGCACTAGATAAGATAAAACTTAACAAAAAATGATTCAAGTCAAGTCCATAACAAAATGCTAAGAAAATATTGCATGCAATTATTATCATAAAGGAAGAAATCTCAGGAAAGGTTCCTTTCAGACCTCTCTACTGCACTGATCTAGTCCATTTATTAACAATCATGGATTTTGGTGATTTGTTAAAAACAAAAAAAAATGGAAAGAGAAAAATTGGAGTTAAAAGAATTTTAACAGTTAACCCAAAAAATAAAAAATAAAATACAGAGTTCTAAGTGCCTAGACAAATCAGAAAGGTTAATTTGTAAACTGTAGACTTACAGATGGTGTGAAAACCAAAGAATGAATCGTGTCCGGCACTCCATGTCCAAATCAGCAATTTTCTCAAAAAGAGCACGAACGGCACCGGCAACAACTGCTGGGAAGGCCCCAGGAAGAGCCTAAACAATCAAATTTAAGAATCAAATTTAAGTGCGCCAGGGCAATTGCTTCCACAAAACAAACGACAAGAGAAAAAGTAAGAAAGACATGGTTCAGTCAATGTAATAGCTTTCCATACTACCTTACAAAGATCCATAATAACCAGTGTGTAATATATTGGCTTGAATGATGGCTTAGGCAGCAAAAGCAACTACAAACCAACAATGGAGACAGACCATGTTTAGTTTAGATATTCTATCGAAGGAAACAGACATGACAAGTACAAATAAGCTGAAGTAATCTCTAGTAAGAAATTAATTGCAAAAAACAAAAATAATTCAGAACGTGGTAAAACTAAAGGAACATGCTTTAAAGTTTAGATAGGGGCCTCCTACCTGCAGCAAGGTTCAGTTCCAACATATGGAATTTTTATTTTGCCTCTCTTTATGTACTTACTTTTTCTTTTTTAAACAAAAAAAAAAAGAACGGGGAAAACTACAACAAGATTATTCTCCTTTTTGACTAATGAAAATATCATCTCACATAAACCGGATTATTTGGAAATACCATTTCATTTCCTACACACAAAAGAAAAATGCAAATTCGATATACTTATTGGGCGTTTTCTCAAAAATTAAATAAATGCAATTACTTCTATGTTTTCAGGATTGGGGTGAAAAGTGGTATTGAAATATGGGGACATTCTCATTAAATTTACAAATTAAATGACAATTCCCTGTGTTCAAAATAATTGAAAAACTTGAGTTTTGAAACACATGAATTAGCGTCCACAGCCAACTTCATAATAAATTAGTTTTCCACCATTCACAAACAGCAAAATCAGAAGGTACATTTTCTTTTTGGACTAGACAAAAAGGGTAATCAAAGGTTACCTGAGAGAAAATTGTCTCTGCCATAAGATACTCATATCGAAAAGGCACAGGCAGGTTGACCATGTAAAAAGCACATTCCTTTCGACTAGCTTTGCATGAAACAAGAAACAGAAATAATTAAAATTGTCCAAAAGGCCCATATCAGAAGTTCAGATATCAGGAAGAAAACGCTATACCATCCAAACCAGCAAAAAACAAGACCAGAAACAAGATGCCAGGGGCATAAGAAAAATAATATGCCAAATTCTCTAGCAGCAAATATAATAAAACAAAATTAACTACTGACCTTACATCTATAAGTCCTTGAATGCAGCTAATTAGCCTAATTCTTTATGCAAAACATTGATTGGGTGGGGCAAGAAGAAAAACATCCATTGTAATTTAATACGGCAAGGATGAAATTTTTCTGACTGGTTCCCTCTCTTTAAATTGCATTCAGCCTAAACTCTTATTGCAAAACAATGATTGGGTGGGGCAAGAAGAAAAACATCCATTGTAATTTAATACGGCAAGAATGAAAATTTTCTGACTGGTTCTCGCTCTTTAAGTTAGTTATGTAATTCATATAACAACAAAGTCACTTGTTATAAAAGAATCATCTAACCAACCAATAACAAGTAATTGAAACAGTAACAAGAAGTATCAAAGGTATAAACAAACCAGCCATTGAAGAACAAAAGAACATCCAATAAGTACTCTTCCACAACGAAGCGATCAATAGGCTGCATATCCTGTAAACAATGATAGAGCAGAACAAAAGATGAATAATGCACTGTCCAACTCTTGGACAAATCACAAGAATATTAACAGGTTCACCTTACTGAGAAACTCACAACAGCCAAAACACTGTGAAATGGTAAAGACTCAACATTGCAATAACAAAACAAATAAATGTTCTACAAGGCAGATATCTTAATGTTTCTTCTGGTGCAATAGCTGGAATTGCAACTGGTGCTACTCTCTCATTCCCAAATCCTGGTGAAACAAGTTTGATGAGTTGTTCTTGAGTGCAACAATAAAAGACAATCCCTTTCTATTTATTTATTCCCGAAAAGAAAAACTAAATCCCAAAACCAAATAACAGATTCAACTAATATAAATTGGAAAGAGGAAGCAAAAGGAGCCCATTTCCCAACAACCGGACATCTTAGATAACTCTACCCAAGTTTGTGAATTTTATAAAGCTTTGGTCCTTTTCTGCGAACCCAAAAGTTCAACATGAGGTGGTGTAAGAAATAATCATGATAACTTCAGTTGAAGCAATTTCCAAATTCAAAAAGCATCAATATAACAAAACAAAAGATTTATTATGATTATCATGTTAATTTTACCGCTACGAACCAAACCAAAAGATGTATTATTATGAACAAAAAAGGACGTATAGTCAACTGATTATAAGTACTGAGATATTAAATACATACCACCTCACTTTTGCTTGCTGGAAATATATTAAGCCGGCGTATCCTTTGAGGATATTTTGACTCTGCATCATGATTTTGTTTACCATATATTATCCCAGAAAGTGTTGAAGGTGGATCAGGTTGGTCAGGACAGCTTATGGGCCCAAACTCATGGGACTTCCCAGAAACCAGCTGAGCTTCAAAGGAAAGATGGGGCCTAGGAACTAGCAGGTGAAAAAACAGAACGTGAGAATCAAGCAATATGATTAAAAACTGACAAAAGGAGAGAAAAAATATCCTACATGGCATCCAGTAAGTTCTTAGTTAAGAATCATTTGTCCACAGAGAGCATGCAATAACAATACAATTATAAGAGTTTCTGGCAACAACTAGAGGTGATTGAATACTTTCAAAAGCTAAAAAGTTTTCTTCAAAAACAAAACGGTGATAATAGAAATTTAAGTGAAATAAAAGTATATCAACTGACAAATTCGTGCAATAAGTTTACAAGGGAATGGTACACAGTCAAGATGTATGAACTCAATCCATGATCAAGAGCTTGAACAATGAAGTGAAAGGCTTGACTCCTAAAAGCAATCTCCAAGAAGTTCAATCTGTTTTTTTATCATTGTTGACAGCGGAAGGGGAGTGATTTAGTTTCCATCATTTGTTTGACTTTGGATATATAGAATGAAGGCAGTAAGTTCAAAATTCCCTTTAGCAATAGGCATCCCATTCGTTATTCTGAACCAAGCATTCTTTTTCATATAAACATGTTTCTTGAATGCATCATAAGGAAAAAATGCATGACATGCCAGATATGTGAAAAGGGTATTAATACTAGGACTGGTATGCTTTCTTCAATATGATCACTGATCCATTACAGAACAAGATCTGAAGACAAAAATAATACCACGTATGAGATCTATACACTTGTTATCACAGCTAAAACTTCTCCCTCTAAGGAAAATATTGCTATTGCAAGAACATACATGACTACTTTTTGCCAAAATAATGCAGCAGTAAAGGAGAAATTAAACAAATAAAAATCTCAAAAGTAGCTTTACCACTTTCAACTTTCCAGCCATTACTTGATAGAACTTGTACCCGATCCCATAAATCTTCCAAGAAATCCTGAAGAAATAAAAATAAGTTAATAGAGAAAAGGCATACCTTAGATGCATCAATTAATGAAATTGTTGCATAATATTAATAATCCAACAAAAGTATTGGACAAAAGAAAAGAGCCACTTTGTCACAAATGCATCCTTCAACTTCTGACAATTAACCTGTCTTTTTTTATTCTCATTTTTCCAATAAAAGTGAAAGAAATTGTATTAATAGGAAAATAGATTTACAAAAGGTGAACAAGCAGTTCACTAGCCCCAAAACAACTCCATGAATGTACCATTAAAAAGATAAACATCTTCAGGAATCTCAGTTTTAGAATTGTTGGAAACAAAATCTATAATTTCTCAGTGAATTCACAAGGGCAGAACTGTATCTTGGCAGACAACTCTTTGGTTGCAAGTAAAGAACCCACCCCGAAACTACAAGGGATTGAAAGACTTGAGTCCAAGAGAAGAATTAACTTCTCAGCTCATTTTCAAGCACTTGCTTATAAAATCTTCATAGTTCAATTCCCAAAAAGGCACAGATATTCTGGCATATCAGTAAAATACAGAGTACTGTGCATTTCCCATTCTTCTCTGCACTGTTTCAGCAGGAATAGATAATACTACAATGCAGCTATTGAAAACATATACACAAAAAACATGACTGTTATGCTAATAGGAAGTAAGTAATGCAGGTAAAAAAACAAATGATATTTTTGTTGTTCAGAGCACAAGGCACATGGTTCTGTAGATGACACATGGATCATTCCATTCCTTAAGCTTAAATTAGAAATAGAAATGAAGGGCGAGCTAGGCTATTTTGATGTTATTTTTTTTTTGGGTTGGACTAGGATTTTATTTTCTAGTTGAAGACGTATTTTTGTTGTTTGTCAGTTGGTGATAGGGTACATTTTACCTATTTTAATTAGAGTTTATGGGGCCTTATGTTTAGTGTTTTAGACAAACTTGATTTGATAATTATTGGGATATGATTTATTATCCCCCTAATTTCTTATGAATTTTATCCCCTTTCTTCCTCTATTTTCTCCCGTTTCTGTTCTCTCTTGGTTCTTTATCAAGAAAATTAATGCTTCTTAAAGGGAAGAGCAAATCTAAGCAGAAAGGACACTTTGAACAACACATGAAAACCTAATGATGCTCAAAGAACATATATTTTTATAAAAAAAAGAATTAGAAATTAGTTCACACAGAGTATACCTTTTCAGCAAAACCTTTCTGAGACTCATCATCATCCTCGAAGAAAGATAAACCAGTATCAGAAGCATGCCTTCTGATGCTCAAATAGGCTTCCAAACCAGCCATGACTCTCTCAATTTCCTCAGGAACTTGCTGAACATATATGTGTTTAGTTAGTTAACCAAAAAGATACATTTAAATTCAATGACCACCAGCATATACAAAATAAAAGTATGGAGTTGATAAAGAGGTAAAAGGTGTATTCACACAAAAGCCACACCAACCACCAATTTCAGTTCTGTCCACAATGTAGTGGATGAAAGCAACCTAAGCTTTATAAATATGCAGAAAAAAAAAAAAAGACAATGTGCTAGTGTAATGCCTGTCAGAGAAAAATAGCTTCCCACAACTGAAGAATCAATTCAAAAGACCATGAGAGAGATCCATTTAACAAGCAACCATGCCATCCAATGCAACAAAATATCTATTAATCATTAAAGTTAAGAGTTACCTCAACAAGTTCTGATCCTCCCCATGGGAGACAAGACAAAATGCAAGTTACATAAAAGTCAGCACGTGCTTGCCAGGAAGGATTTCCTTTCTCCTCATCCACTGTTGTGGCAGCTGATGACAGTAATGTTTCAAAGACAATTACCAGTGAACCAGGCTGGAGAACTTTGCTGCACATCTATAGAACAAACAAGAAAGTAATACCATAAAATTTTCCTATCTTATTTGGAATTGATAGAAAATAAAAAATAAATACTAGCAATCGGGTCAATGGATATGGAAAGATGATTTATTTAACTAAAATCTTCTTGTTCTGAAGGAAAACAATAACAAGAGGCCTTAAAATCTAGCATCAAAACTCCCCGACTTCATATATTTATAGTATTTATTTACGATGATTTACACATATATATATAGTGCATTTAAGTACCAAAGCACAAATAAGCTACCTAGACTTGATGATAATGTGCTATGAGCATTTTACCAGAGTCCTACATACGAACCCCCATCTTCAACTTAACCCACTAACTAAAAAGCACACTTTATGAGACTGAAGCACATCATATAGTAGATCAACAAGGGAACACCCCCACCAGGCAACTTATTATGTATAAGAAGATATTTGTATAATCTGGTTTCTTTGAAGAATATTTCTCTATCTATCCCTAGCTTTTCACCTGGCAGATTGAAGGATTTAGTATAAACAATAATTGCTAAAATAGGCAGAAAGTAAGTCAAAAGGGTAAATATCCAAAAAAAAAAAGAAGCATGGATATAACTATAACCAATTTTTTGGTGGTTAATGGACCATATCACACATGCCATTATAGAGAGTATTGTCTTCTGTCCTCCATATATTATAATTGAAGGACAAACTTAAAATTCACAAGAAAACTCCAGTTCTTCCATTTATAACCAACCATTATCATATATAAACCAGTCCTAAAAAGTAAAGACCAGATAGCATCAACATCGTACATACCAGAACAGTCAGAAATCGCATCAAAATTCGAATCTGGTCACAGTTTCCAGAATCTAAGGCATCCTGAAAGATTCACCACAGACAGTGAGACATATGCAGGAAGAAGGTGATATTGAAGATTAAAAATTAAAAAGATTATGAAAAATGCATCCCACAGGAACAAACATTACTAGGTATTGTCTAAGCTTCTCAGATAGGCTGAAGAAAGACTATCCACATCAGGTTGAAAAAGTTAAGCAAATGAAAAGGCTTTTTTGTTAAGGCTAAGAAACAAAAGAGAAAATAAATTTAACTATCAAGAGAAATGTGCAAGAGTAAGGGGACTCCAAGTCCACGAAAACAAGGACTAGAAGCCCACAAGAGCAAATAGAAACCACAAAACTTTACAAAGAAGAATCCTTCTTTTCTCTTTCTCTTTTTTAATAGGAAAGAAAGAATTTATTGAAAATTTTCAATAAAGAGAGCATACCATGGTATGCAGACCCCAAAGAAGAATCCCAGCTTAGCAAAAACCCAAAAAAGCACAAAACATTTACAGATTCTATGCTATGCAGACCCTTTTAGGTTACAGCTGCTTCCCAATTAAACAGGTATTTGAGCATAGCTTTCATGCAACACAAACAGTTTCTCTAAATCCCCATCACTCATGCAGACAATCGATATCTCAATCCAGTACCAGTCAGCACAAGAGAGAAAGCGTACATCTACTTTTTATAAGATATTCAGGCCGAAAGCATTGATTTAATTCCAGCAAAAAGGTGACATAAAAAAGAGTATAAAATAAATTACTATCACAAGTGCAGTGGCCAAACTCTGTCAAGCTATACACATACATTATCCTTGGCTGTCAAGAGGTAACCGGGCTATTACAATCAACTTACTAAAATCATATATATCCTCTATGCTGAAGCAAAATTATCCTTAAACCTATTCACCATATTAAGAATCTTCACAAACTGGGACAGCGGTACCCCTATCATGGTCAGATCTCAGACTTACAACCCCACTGGGCTCCTAAATGCAACTATAGCAAAAAATGAAGAAAGAGTAAGAATATTTAAAAGAAAATATGCTATTGGAACTATTCAATGTGTCCTGGCATCAATTATGAAAGTAAATGAGACCAAAAAATGAAGATATAAGACTAATATTGTTATATTGCAGCAGTTCAATGCTTAGTTTGTCTTTACCACCATGCCCTAGCATCAACTTATTGAAACAAATGTGACCCAAGAAAAACAATATAACTACAAATCATATATTATTTAGTTAATAAACTCTTCAATCCAACATTCCAAGTAGACTTCAAGCTTTAGGAAAAATAACTATATCCTTCTTTAGACTAGCTCACCTGAAAATTAGTCTGAGTCATCTCCACTAATTTCTTAACAGAGTCCTCATTTTCCAAGTTCAACAGGCCAACCTGAGAGAGAAAGAGAGAAGGGTATGTAAGAATCAGTGGCCAATTTTAACAACTATGCAGAAATGATTCATACAAAAAGCAAACAATTCAAGAGAAAGAAAAGATAGCCTGAAGATCTTAAGCAAACATATGTCATTCTAAGGCCATCAGTTTTCTTCATGTCCAAGATAACAACATGGCTAATAAACAAAATTCATAAGCACATCTGATGGGGTGATTTCTTTTAAGAATAGATTGCACCAAGAATATCCTATTTAATAAAATCTTTGCACAAATCTTGGTAGAATTGATGGGGGTTTGTGTCATTCTAAGGTTTGTCTCTATCTCTTATAAGAAACAGAAAATTATATTATTAAAATTGGATTCAAACTTAACATGGTTCTCTCTCTCTCTCTCTCTCTCTCTCTCTCTTATAAGAAATTAACATGGTTCTCTTATATTCTTACAATATCTTATATTCTATGGCCTCTACTAGGGTTTCCCTGGCCAATGTATTTAATATGGCTCCAATTTAAGCACATTTTAGATGTCAAAACCAACTTCCTGACAAAGATGCTTAGTCATATAGGAACACAATAGAAACAGCCATAAGAGTAATTCTTAGAATTATCGAGGGCATGAGGTCTTTACCATCTCAAACTAAGCAAGAAGGAGAATGCAAAGTATTGGAAATTAAAACTTTTAGGTGGAATGAAGGAAATTATAATTCACATGACTCAGCTTATTGGAGACAAAGCATACTTGTTCAAGAGGGACTAATTAGTCCTTGAACAGGAAGATGGCATATGTATTTCAAGCATTTAGGGGTCATTTCTGTCCTTAATTCTGTAGTTCAGAGTAGTATTTTTAAATCTAGGATCATAGCTACTGGTGCTGCTTACTCTGAAATAATTTTCTGTAAAGATTTCACAGTATTTCTTTTCATTTTAACAACTTACAAAATTAACAGGAAAACTTACAACACAAACCCATGCCAGCAATCCAGGAATTATGCTTCTGAAAGAGTTCAATATCATGAGGACAGATTCCATATCACTGCAAGGGGAGGGCCAAGTTACTGGGTTTGTGAATACACAATAGAAGCTAACCTCTCCTATTAGTGAAAACCCATTTCCCCAATAGTGTGTCCTAAGCAAGGCACCTAAAAAACTAGTCTATTAAGTAATACTGCAATCCCATGCTTAAGATCCAACCATATTCTATCCGATGTCAATGTTACAACAGGCAACCAAGCCTCCACAATACTTGTTACATGGTACATAGACTCTGCCAAAATGTATGGATAAACACAAAGCATTTGTGCTAAAACTTCTAATTTAAACATTATGCCAGGGGAAATAGTAACAAAACCTGGGTATGCATGTTTCCATAAACTTCCAATATATCTAGTAATTTTGTACACTTGTCAGCAGAAATAAAGATAAACTAAAAATAATTAACAGATAAGACACTAAGAGATAAATGGGGATAAAAAGGCAGGATGCAAAGTAGCTTACCAGTGTCCCATATAGAGGAATCTTGTGTGGAATTTGTTCAGCACATTGTAGAAGGAACTGCAAAGATGAATAGGTAGAGAAAAGAAAAAAGAATAGAAAAAAGAAAAAGAAAAACTCAGCATCTCCATAATTGCAGAACCATTTAATTGTAAAGAAAAAAAAATAAAAATTAACCAGAACCAATATTTCTCATTCATATAAACAAAAGATAATGATTTTACAAGCATAAACTATTGCCATATTCACAGTAAATATTCCAATATTTAACATTACAACCCATGAATTTTCTTTTAATATTCCCTAAAATTATCGTCCAATAAGTCAAATGGGGAAAACCAAAACCTCCATAACGGTTCAATTTAACTTAGTTAATTTTCAATTTCTGAAAATTACAACAACTTTAGTTCAAAAGCGAAGCAAGGACAAGATATGTTTGAAAAATTACACGCAAAACATCGTTGGCAGAGTGTTCGAGCTCCCGACGAAGTACGCCGAAGCAAGTTTCCTGCAAGTTCAGAAGAAACAAAGAATGAGCACATGTGCACCGCACATGACAGTATCTGAAAAACCCCCAAGCTAGGGTTTCGAAAACACAAAAATGAAAAGTGAAAGCGAGAGAGAGGGAGAGATGTACGGACAATGTGATCTTTGAAGTCGGAGGAGGTGCCGTACTCAGGACACTTGTCGCCGATTCGCAGCAGAAGATTCTTCCAACCGCTCATAGTTTCTTCCAAGAGAAAGAGAGAGTTTCGAAGATAGCAAAAGAAAAGACGAAGGAGAAGTTAAGCTGAGTTCAGTAAGAGGAAGAAGTGAGAGAAGACGAGAGGGATTTGCAGGGTTTAATGGCGCAATTTGATTTTTGAACCCTAACAACAAAAGTCCGATCCGGTCGGATCTTCAAACGTTTACACGTTTTCTTTTTCTGGCGAGTTTGTTTTTTTAATAAATTTTTTTTGTCTTTTCCTTTTAAAGAAGAAAAATGGCATTTAGGTCTCTATGACCATTTGCTTACCTAACTTTAAAAATTATTTATTTTTGTTATTTTTTAAATAATTTTTTTTGTTAAATTTAATAAAATTATCTATTTTTTAAATTTAAATAAAAATAAAAATTATCAATAATACCAATTAATAATAATAAATAATTAAAAATAAATAATTTTAAAAATAAAGTGAGTAAATTATTATTTTTACTATAATATAATTAAACAAATATTCTTTACACTTTAAAGAATCATGACAATAATTTTTTGCACTCTTTTTTTTAGTAAAAATTTATATTATCAAAATAATTATTAATTAAATTAGTAGTTGAGATAAAAGGAAAACAAATTAAACCAATTTTTTTTACATCTTCTTAAAAATAAAAATATCATCAATTAAAATTTAATTGACAACATCATTTTACAAAAAAGAAATTAAGAAAAATGAAACACTTAACTTGATAGACATATTAATATTTTATCATACAAATTATAAATATTAAATAATATTATAAAAAAATATAGTTAAACAATTGTAAAATAAATGTTCAGATAATTAGGGGTAACTATATTTCTATTATAACATACAACAATAAAATGAAATAATTTTATTTTTATTTAACCACCACAATAGTTGAATAAATCATTTTAAGTTGCGTTTAGAATTGGACTATATCAATAGAATATAATAGGAATGAGTTAGATTCGATTATATTGGGTGATATTTAAATTGGACAAATCTAATAATTTCACGGTTAATTTAATTAAAAATTAATATTGAGTATAAATACATAAATATTGTATTGAAATTAATGAATTTATAAATTTTAATTGATTATTATATTTAATTAATTACGTTTGTAATTAAATATTAAATATAATTTATTTATATTTAATAAATTATTCACCAATACTTAATAATTAGTTTAATAATTTTATTTAAATTACTTGTGTAATTGTATTTTATTTAATATTTTATGAATATAAGTATACATTTTTAATTAAATATATTATTTAATTTATAGATAAATAATTCAGATGAAATCATTAAGATAATTAAATTATTTATTAAATATTCATGAATAGTTCATTTATAATAAAATTACAAATATTTTGAATTAATTATTAAATAAATAATTATTATTGCACATGATGGGTTGATTGAGTGGTCAAATGTGCGCATTCCCAGCTATGAGGTTAGGAGTTTGAGTCTCAATGGATGCTAAGATGTTGTAATAATTTTTCCCTTTTGTAGGGAGTCTCTTCTCTTTATACTTTTTTTTTCTTGTACGTGCATGCGTCAGTATGGATGTGTAATGTCTTGTTCTTCTTCTTTTCTTTGTTGTATGCGCTATTCCTGCTCTTTTTTGTTGTATATGCATGTATCTGCATGGACGTGTAATGTCTTGTCCTTCTTCTTTTCTTTGTTGTATGTGTTCTTCTTTCCTTTGTAGAGTATGTGTTTGGATTGCTATTCATCCTATACTTTTTTTATTGTATGTGCATGCGTTTATATGGACGTGTAATGTCTTGTCATTCTTTTTTTCTTTGTTGTATGTGTTGTTACTTCCTTTCTTTGTAAAGTATGTGTTCGAATATGATCTTTTTTGTTGTATATGCATACGTTTGTATAGACATGTAATGTTTTGTCCTTTTTTTTTTATTATATGCATTCTTCCTACTCTTTTTTGTTATATATGCATGCGTCTATATGGATGTGTAATGTCTTGTCCTTCTTCTTTTCTTTGTTGTATGTGCTCTTTCTTCCTTTGTAGAGTATGTGTTCGGACATGCTCTTCTTCTTATGCTCTTTTTTGTTGTATGTGCATGCGTCTGTATAGAGTGTAATGCTTATCCTTCTTCTTTTCTTTATTGTATATGATCTTCCTACTATTTTTGTTAGATGTACATGAGTCTGTATAGATATGTAATATCTTGTCCTTCTTCTTTTCTTTGTTGTATGTGCTATTCCTTCCTTGCAGAGTATGTGTTCGGACATGCATCTGTATAGAAATGTAATGTTTTATCTTCTTATCTTTTTTGTTGTATGTGCTCTTCCAAAGGGATATGTGTTTGGGCATGTGTTTATATAGAAATGTAATGTCTTGTCATTCTTCTATTCTTTGTTGTATGTGCTCTTCCTTCTTTTGTAGAGTATGTTTTAGGAATAAGTTGATGTAAAAATGTAATGTCTTATTATGGTAATCCTTTCTAGGGGTGTTATTTCCTCCTTTGTTATATTTACTCTTCCCTCCTCTGTAGTCAATGTAAAAATGTAATATCTTGTCCTGATAATTCTTTTGTTCCTTTATTGTATGTATACTTTTATTCTTTGTAAGTTATATGTTTAGGTATGCGTTAGTGTAGAAATGTAATATCTTATCTTGGTAATCCTCTATAAAGGGTCTCTTCTTTCCTCTTTTGATATATGTGTTCTTGTTCGGATATGCATTAGTATAGAAATGTAATGTATGTCTTGGTAATTCTCTTTAGGGGTTTCTTCTATATCCTTTGTTATATGTGGTAATCCCTTTGGTTCATTTATTGTATGTATACTTCTATTCTTTGTAAATTATGTGTTTAGGTATACGTTAATGTGGAAATGTAATGTCTTGTCTAGGTAATCTTCTATAAATGGTCTCTTATTCCCTTATTTTTTATGTGTTTATGTTCGGACATGCGTCAATATAAAAGTATAATATCTTGTCTTGATAATTCTCTTTAGGGGTTTTTTCTTCTGTCCTTTGTTATATGTGTTATTTCATCCTTTATATGGTTTATGTTCGGGTATATGTTAGTGTGAAAATATAATATTTTATCTTAATAATTTTTTAATTGTAGTATCAATAATTTGTTATGTAATTTGAGTACTTACAAAATAATAGTTATTTAATATCAATATAATAGTTTATCTTATCCATTATAAAATTAATATTTATTAATTATTCAAGTATTTTTTTTATCATCAGTTTTGGTCCTTGAAAAATAGGATAAACTAATCTTATAGATGAGAGTAGGGTTTCATATCTTATTCTTTTAGGACTTAATGGGTCCGGGAATAATAATCTAACCTTAAAGTCAACAACAAACTTAGGACAGGATTAAGAATCATATAAATAGTCCAATTTTAAGGTTCTATGTCATGTTTAATATCATTAAATTGAGTAGCATAAAAATAGTGGCTTTTATTTAAAGTTTACCATTTAATTTTCTAGTTAGGAGAATAAGTAATCTTAGAACTATAATTTAAATTAATTATTAAAATAATAAATAAATAATTATAATTTATAAAAGAAATGTTTATTCAAATTAACATTTTTATAACTAAATTGAAATATTCATAACTAATTTGATGGTAAATTTTAAATAGAAACCACTATTTTATATATTTATTGAATTTATATATAATCCAATTCAATTACATACTGTGCCAAACACAATATAATAACAAATATAATTCAATTCAAGATTATCATATCAAATCCAAATTGGTATATAAAATGAGCCTTCTTCTAATATATCTTTTTATAATAGCAATCCTCTCGGGGAAACTATTTAAATATGTTGAAAAACGTATGTGAAACACCCATTAGCACTCAATGTAGTTTACGACTTTGAAATCTTAGAAACAAAAATCATACTATTCCCTAGTTTTCCTTGACAACCACAACACCTCTTCTATTATTGTCTTACTTGTTCTTCCTCAAGAACACTAGTAAGAATAGTAGTTTGTTCTAAAACTCAATATCCACAAAAATACATAGTTAGTTTATACATATGGTTCAAGAGGCGAGTTCTTTCTAATATTCAAAACCAGAGTTCATAAAACCTAAAACCCTAGATTTGTTTTACATGCAAAAACACTTTCAACTAGCTAACATAATCGACAAACAATCATTTTTTCACATCTGTTTCTCTATTATTTATTATGCAAGCTCAATTCCCATGCCTGCTATAGTTTGAGACTAGTTTTAGTTGTAAAAATCCATTTGACTCAAAACAATAAGAGCATATTGCAATGTGTTTCTTAAACTCCAAAAGATCATTAGAAGCCTGATGGGTTTTACTCTTAAATTTATAAGAGGTTAAGATCCATAATTTGACCCCAAACAGTATCTTCATATAGTATACCACATCACCGTACAATTACAACTGCAGTAGACTTCTACCATGTGATGATGCCCCAGAACCGTTCCACATACATTATAACATTCTTTTTCTATACAATTTCAAAACTTAACTTTCACTTACTTTGTCTCTTAATTATTTTTCTCCTTTGATACTAAAATATGAACAACTTCTCTCTTTCTTTCATTTAGTATTTTTTTTTATTTATAGTGATGTGTTCTAAATATTTTTTTTTCAAGAGTATCATTTAGCTTAAACTTTTATATGAAATATTCTTAATAAATGATTCATTAATATTAGGGGTAATTTTTTTTTATTAAATCCAAATGCAGCTTGTATTTAGTATGTAATACTTTTTAATTACTTTTCAAATATGCTTGGTCAATCTTCAAAGGAGGATTTGCCATTAGATTTATGGTTAGTATTATTGATAGTGGTTCTTAACTGGATGTTGAGTCTTCGGTCAAAGATTGATTGATTTATTTTTTAAAAATGGTCATCTAGTCTGAAACTGAGCTAATTCTTTTCTGAGAACTCCTCAGTGTTTAAGACTTGTCAATTTACTTTAAAAAATTGATTAAGGTTGTACTACTAATTATCTTTAGCAATGACCCTTCAATGCTTAAGTTAGAGATTGGGTTGGTAAAAAAAACATATTGATTATTGGAATAGTATTTAAGGTTGCTTACTTGCTTTTTTTTTCTTTTCTCCATTTTTATGAGTTTGCTTTTCTTACTTTAAATCTTTCCTTATCCTTTACGTGTAAGCTTTGGTTCTCTCTTATACAAGCTTCTCGAGTAATTACCTACATCTTACATTGCCTACGGTTGAGGTTATGGGGTTAGTGGCCTTATAAATGAATGTGTTGTATGTTTTGGATTCTTTAGGATCATGGTCATAGTAACATAACCTCTGTATGCCTGAGGCGGTCTCTAATAGTAAGAAGTTATGAGCTTACACCCGATCTAAGTCCTAGGTTCTCAGGTATTTGATTGAGCTCCTAAGTAATAATAGCCAAGCATGACTTGATAATTGGTTGAGGTCAATTGTAATGTCTTAGGCATGACCACCTCAGACTTTGCTGGGTTTAAGGTCCTAGGCTTTATGTTGAGGTCAACGATTATAGGCTAGGTTGGGTCTCCTACGTAGGTAGGTTAGGCTCTCGGTAGGCTGAGCCTAAGATCTTAAAGGCAACAAAAGTCCTTCAATTTTTAGTATTGATTAGTCAATATTCAAAATTCAATGTAGTGCTTGGCCTGAATGACGCATTTGATAATGATTAACTTTATAATATTTGGTTGTCAGTCTAGCTAAGAAATGTTCCTCAAAGTTGATAATTTAAAATTTTAAAATTAGGCTAAGCATTAAATAGAATGACTTTTTAAAAATTATGCATCATTTTAGTTTTCACCTTTTAGGCACTCAATGGTTGGTTCGCTACAATTATAGTAGACATGGACTCATTTTAGACCCTTGGATACCATTTGATTGTTGAGATCATTCTTAAGTTGATGCGTCTATCAGGTGAAGAGACGTCTTTCATAGAAGTTAATCTTGGTCGTTGACACCTTTTAACAGTTGAGATCAATCCTGGCGACCTCTATAGATTGAGCTACCCTTTACACTTTTCATATTCTTAGTTTATTTCAACACTAGAGAGAGAAAGTTATCAATTTCTAGTGAGAAAAGCTTTGCTCTCTCTATTCCTACATGTGGATTTGTTCTAATTAATCAGTTTTAATCTTAAGTGAGTCATCTTTCTCTTTCACTTTTATTTTTGTATTTTAGCATTATTTTAGGATATTTGGGATGTTTGAGGTTCTGGGTTCGCATGTGTTATTGGTTTTTTCTACAAAATTTGAATGCTTAATCATGAAAATTTGAGTGCTTAGCTAATTATTGTGAATGCTTGGGTTGTTCGATCTTACCCCCCTTTAGGTTTAGCCTTAGAAAAAGTCTTTTGATTGTAGTACAACCAATGACTCCCAAAATATATTAAGTCAGGAGTTAAGTACTGGAATGGTAGACTCGAATTTTAGGAATAACTCAACCCGAGCAATTAATAGATAAGTGACTCAAAAGGACATTGACCTTGTGAATTTTGTTAGGTAGTTCAGTGAGAAGAGAGTTATAAGGTTCAACTTTGTAGAAGCCAAGGGGAACACTGAGTGAACAGTAAAGAAAGGCCGAGGGGTAAGAAGTCCTTATTAATGTTTCTCATCGATGAGGGTGTTTTAGGGGCTAAAAAAAGTCAAAGAATAAGAAGAACACTCTATGCTGGATTAGAGAGGTTCCCTTTAAATTATACTGTCCTCCCCATAACCTTTAAAAGATAGCCAAGAAGGACCTTGTAAAGCTCAAGGCTAAATATAAGATTATGAAAGAAGTTACCTTAAGGTTCCCTACCCAAGAGCTAACTAGTGAACTCCTAATTGGCAAGATCGGCTTACATCTCAGCTTCTTTAAATTAGGACTTATAATGCTAATTCAACATTACTTCATTTAGATGTTGGTGCAACTAAACATAACCTTTACTAAGTGAACCTGAATTTTTGAAGGGTCCTATTTGGACTTTATATCATGTGGGCGAAGTTGGATTATTTAAGCCTACTTTTTAGAAGCTCCAACACTTCTAAGATTTGAGTAAACCCAAATAAGAACAAAGGGTTCACTACCTAATTGGGTATATTGTCAGATGATCCTTGTGAGGAAGATGCCTATAAAAAAAAAGTGAAAACATCTTTGGTTTTTTGCTAGAGGACCAATGGGGGTAGGAAGTCTGAGGAACAATGTTAGCTTTACTCATTCCCTTATAGTTTTATTGGGGTAGGTTTAGCTTAACTACTCTTTCTTCTTCTTTTGTTTTATTAGATTAGGATTACGTCTAACCTATAGGGTGTTGTGTTCGAGTGCGCCATACTACGGGTGAATGTGTGCATTTTAAATAATGTCCAAAATGTTACAAGCATCTTACCTTAATAAAAATAATTAGCGATTTAATGAAATATTTATTTATTGCATAAGTATGAAAATACAATATTCATAAAAAATTGGGATGGCATATGAGCACTAATCCCAACTACTCCCACTTGCTCTAATGTCATTCGTAGTGGTATCTAATACCTAACGACTCCACGTGTTTCTCAAACACCTTTGGAGTTAAGACCTTAGTGAGTGGGTCCGCTACATTATTTACAGAATCAACTCTATAAAATACAACATCTCCACGAGACAAGATTTCTTTAACAATGTGGTATTTTCTCTCCATATATTTATATCTTTGGTGTGCTTTTGGCTCTTTCGCCTATGTAATGACTCCATTATTGTCGCAATATAATGGGATAGGATCCACTGAACTTAGGACTATACCGAGTTCAACGATAAAGTTCTTGATCCATACTGCCTCTGAAGCTGCAATGTATTCTGCTTCTGTGGCTGTGGATCCCTATTTGACACTCTTCCAACTTATGGTAGCGCCATTGAGAATAAACACATATCCAGATGTAGACTTTCTATCATCTGTATTAGAATTGAAGTCTAAGTCAGTGTATCCTTTTACCTGTAAATCATTTTCTCTATATATAAAAAACTTGTCCTTTATACCCTTAAAGTATTTAAGGACATGTTTGACTACTATCCAATGACTGTCACCTGGATTAGACTGATATCGGCTCGTAACACTTACAACTATACTGATGTTAGGTCTTGAATACATCATGACATACATCAAGCTTTCAACAGCTGATGTATAAGGAATGTTAGACATTTTAACCCTCTCATCTTCCTTCTGAGAACACATCTTTCTCGAAAGATGAATGCCATATCTAAAATGTACATTAACTGTCTTATGGTTTCTAAAACTGTACCTTTCAAAGACATTATCAATATACGAAGATTGGGAAAGTCCTATCAGCCTTCTAGCTTTATCTATAAAAAGCTTTATACCCAGTATATAGGAAGCCTCTCCTAAATCTTTAATAGAGAAATTCTTACTTAGGTAACTTTTTACTAACTGTAACATATCGATATCATTCCTAATGATCAGTATGTCATTCACATAAAGAATTAAGAAGACAACCATGCTCTCACTGACTTTTTTATACACACATGCCTCATCTTCTTTTTTGATAAAATTAGACCCTCTGATTACCTCATCAAAATGAAGATTCCAACTTCAAGAAGCCTGCTTAAGTCCATAAATAAACTTTTTCAGTTTACAAATAAGACTAGAAGAAAGACTGGATACAAAGCCTTTAGGCTGTTCCATGAATATCTCTTCATTGATAGCCTGTGGTTCTATTTGTGGTTCATTCTGATTGACTTCATGAAGATCAATCTTCCTACAATCCCCATAATCCATAAGAAACTGTTTATCTAGGAAAGTGACATTCTGAGCAACAAACACATTTAAGTCTAGAGGATTATAGAATTGGTATCCCATTGAGTTCATGGGATAACCAATGAACCGATACTTGTACCCATGGGTGCAAGTTTATCCTGTTGTAAAACTTTTATAGAAGTAGGACAACCCAAAATCTTAAAATATTTAAGACTTAGATTCCTTCCAATCCATATCTCATAGGGAGCGAAGGGAACGACTTTAGATGGAATTCTGTTCAATACATGAGTAGTAGTATGTAGAGCATAGCCCCAAAGATATTCAAAAAGAACGGTGAAACTCATCATTGATCAGATCATATCAAATAAAGTCCGATTCCTCCTCTCTGAAATACCATTATACTACGGGGTACCTGGAGAACTATACTGAGCGAGAATTCATTCTCCTTTAAATAATTAAGAAATTTACTGCCTATATATTCTCTGCCTCGATCTGATCAAAGGCATTTGACATATATACCGGTTTGTTTCTCTACTTCAAGTCTAAATTTCTTAAAATTTTCAAAGGTTTTAGACTTGTGTCTTATAAGAAACACATAACCATATTGTGATAAATCATCGATGAAGGTTACGAAGTATTGAAAACCACCCATAGCAGTGTGATTCATTGGACCATATACATTACTATGTATGAGTTCCAATAACTAGTGGCACGGTATTCAACACTAATAAAAGAAGATTTGGTCATCTTTTCTTGAATACATAATTCAAAAATTAGATAAGGTTCTATGGTTAAATCAGGTATTCGATCATCCTTAACCAAATGGGATAGGCGTGTAATGCCTATATGATCCAATCTTATATACCACAATTTTGTTTCATTTAAAGTTTTCGAATTACTTGTTGTGTTTACCTGTACATTTGATGAACACTTGAAATTACACATTTAATAAGAGTTTTACATCATTTTTTTTGTATTACTAGTGTATTTAATTTTCTTAACTTAAATATGTTTACAATATTGTACCTAATTATCTTTTAACTGTTTTGTGGTAGGTTCGGTAAAATGGGCATAACTTTTTACCTAAAAATCCAATTAGAGTGATTCTTAATCTTGTGAAGATTTGACTGAGCTAACATATTGTCTTTCACAAAGAATTTGAAATTTGAGTGTTTAGAGGGTAAAAATGGCCTAGAACAGAATTAATCTACAGTACAAGCCCAGTTTGAACAGTCATCAGTATTTGTCTCATAACTATAGCAATACGTATCTAATACGTATGGGATAACTTAATTTGAAAAGATAATAGACTTATCTACAACTTTAATGTTTTAAGTGACATCTAATTCGGATCACATCAATTCCAAATTGGATAATCAAATGGGTGCTTTAGTGATAATTAATGCAAATTATTTTACTACCATTCTTGACTTTCATCATCCAAGTGGTTCCCTCCAAATTTGTCTCGATTTATCTATGTTTTTCTATAAATAGGTAGCTTGTTTATGCATAAAGCATGTAATTCGAAAGTTAGAATTTAGTTCAAAATACTTGTCCTTTGTATCTATTTCTTTGTAATATTATTTCTCTTGTTTACTATTAAGTCATATGATTTCTTCTTCCTTTTCTTTTATTTTTCTTTAGTTTTATTATGTCCAAATAATTTTTTTATGCTAAGGTGAAAGGGTGAAGCTTTTGACAAGGTAATAATATATGTTTAACACTTTTTTATGAATTTAATGCTTCATTCTTAAGTTATGCAAATTTATGAATGATGTATTTATTTTGTTTGTAGAATTAATACCCTTTCTTCTAAAGTGGTTATTCTTGATTTATTATTGACAAACTTTATACTTGGCACAATAAATTCTTGAAACCATTTACAAGATTTGGTGTATATAACATTTTTTGTAAAGTGGGAGTCTTGATTTATTGTAGACAAATATAAAGATTGACATAATAAATACTTGAACCCATTTTTAAGATTTGGTGTATAATAATTGAAAGAAATAAATACTAATCAATATATAAATGATGATGAACTTTAATTGCTATATTTTTCGGTTGGAACCTCCTTTGCGTGAGGATTCCAATTGAGTTATAAAAAGAGTTAAATATATTCTTACTTCTTATGCTAAGAGTGAATCCCTCTAACCTTAACTTTTATTTGAATTGGTTAATTGAAATAATATTTGCAAACATCTTATACTGCATTAATTATCTTAAAAGTATTTATAATTTGTAATTTTAATTCTACTTCCCTGTGGATCAACCCCATTCTCATCGAGTTATTTATTACTTCTACAATTCTGCACTTGAGAATAACTTCTATATTCTGGACGTGTCAAGTTTTTGGCGTCATTACCGGGGAACTGAAATTAACATTATTTCTTTTGTTGTTTGTTTGTTTATTTTATTTTCATGGAAGGTCGAGCCTCCTAATGTGCTTTATTTTATTTATTATTCGCCTTTTATTTTCGGTTTTATTTTCATGGAAGGCTAAGCCTCCTAACTTGTTTTAGTTTATTTATTAGTTTCGCTTTTTATTTTCATGGAAGGCTGAGCCTTCCACTCTTTATTTATTATTCGCTCTTTATTTTCATGGAAGGCCAAGCCTCCTAACTTGCTTTACTTTATTTATTATTCTATTTTTATTTTCATGGAAGGCTGAGCCTCTTATTGTTTTATTATTAACTTTTTATTATATAATATAACATTACTAATATAACTTTTAATTATTATTTTTATTTTACTTTTAGTTTTGCATATTTTATTTACCTGTGTTTAATATATATTTTCTCTTATTTGTATTATTTATTGTTATTGTATTTTATTTTATATCTTTTTATGAGTGGTTGGTTTCGAGATCCTAATTCTCATCGTTTGGTGAAAGGTAATTTCGAAACTTCCTTTGATAATTTGTTAGATTCTCTTTTATCTTCTCATTCTTCACTAATTAACACTATGAGCAAAAATCAAATTGAGGGACTTATAGACCCAGGGGACAATCAGTCTCAACATAATGACCATAACCGACTTAGGGCACTTAATTTTTCCTCCGGATGCAACTTATTTTAATTTTAAACCAGACATTATCCAACTTTTACCCACTTTTTATGGCTTAGATGCAGAGAACCCTTATCTACATTTAAGAGAATTTGAAGAAGTGTGTAACACGTATAATGACCAAAATTGTAGCATGAACACAATTCGACTTATGCTTTTCCCTTTTTCTTTAAAAGATAAAGCTAAAACATGGTTACAAAACCTTAGGCCAGGATCATTTTCTTTATGGGATGAGATGCAACAACAATTCCTGAAAAAGTTTTTTCCTTCCCATAGAACAAATTCTTTCAAAAAATAAATCATCACATTCTTTATACCCTTTATTATTGTCGGGAAAGGTATAAAGAATTACTTAATACCTGTCCCCATCATGGCTTTGAAACATGGAGACTAGTCTTAAATTTCTATGAGGGCTTAACACCCCAAGTTAGGCAAATGGTAGAAATGATGTGTAATGGAACATTTGAGGATAAAGACCCAGAAGAGACAATGACTTATCTTGACTTACTAGCAGAAAATGCTCAAAATTGGGACACTGCTAGTACCTGTGAGGCACTTAGCAAAAATCAAACCACTACATCTAGTGAAGGTATTTATCATCTTAGGGAAGACCATGACCTTAAAGCCAAATTAGCATCCCTTGCTAGAAAAGTTGAAACCTTAGAAATAAAAAAGAGTGGTCAAATAAAATATGTTCAAGAAATTGTGTGTCACATTTGTGAAACGCATGATCATTCTGCCAATGATTGCCCAACTTTGCCTACATTTAGGGAATGTCTCAATGAACAAACCAATGTTTTAAACACGTTCAAATGGTCAAACAATAACCCATATTCACAAAACTATAATCCTGGATAGCGAAATCACCCGAATTTTAGTTGAAGGAATGACACTCAAGCACAGGCTTCACAACCACCTTTCCAACCACACCAAAATTTTCAAAATCATCAAGGTTATGCACCATATGTCCCACCTCCTAAGAAAAATCTTGAAGAAACTTTGCATACATTCATTAAAAAGCAAGAGTTTGTTAATTCTCAACATGCTCAAACATTTACTGATTTGAAAGATACTCTTTCTAAATTTTTATATGCACTAAACATTCATGAGAAAGGAAAATTTCCTTCTCAACCATAGCCAAACCCCAAAGGACAACATAACTCAAATGCATGTAATTCAGGAAGCCAACACATGGATCAAGTTAAAACGGTTATCACTCTTCGGAGTGGTAAAATTGTTGAAAAAGAAATTCTTAAACCTCATGAGAGTAATGAATCAATCTCTAAGGGTAAGGAAAGTGTTGAATCTACACCTAATAAAGAAAATACCAAACCCTCACCTCCACCTTCATTTCCTTATGCATTACGTAATATTAAGAAGATGAATCATAATCCTGAAAATTTTAAAATCTTCAAACAGGTAAAAGTTAATATTCCTTTACTATATGCTATTAAATAGGTTTCCTCTTATACAAAATTTTTGAAGGATTTATGTACAGTAAAAAGAAAACTGAATGTGAAAATGAAAGCATTTTTAGCTGAACAAGTAAGTGCCATTTTTCAGAACAATAATGCTTTAAAATATAAAGACCTTGGTTGTTCTACAATTTCATGTATTATTGAAAGTCATAAAATTGAACAAGCCTTACTTGATCTTGGTGCTAGTGTGAATTTATTACCGTATTTAGTTTATCAGCAACTCAATCTCAGTGAGTTAAAATCAACTTCTGTAACCATTTTACTTGCCGATAGATCAATAAAAGTACCAAGAGGGACAGTGGAAGATTTTTTAGTTTAAGTTGATAAATTTATATATCCTGTGTATTTCATTGTCTTGGACACAGAACCTGTTAAAAGATATAATCCGATACCTGTTATTTTGGGTCATCCATTTTTAGTAACTTCTAACACTTTGATTAATTGCAGGAATGGAGTAATGAAGCTTTCATTTGGAAACATGACACTTAAACTCAATGTTTTCAATATGTGTAAGCAACCATATGAAGAGGAGGATGAAAGTGAAAAAGGTAACATGATTGAAACGATTGTGGATGATCATATTCAAAAATGGAGTTCTATTGATCCCTTAGAAATGTGTTTAATACATTCATTTGAGTCAAATATACAATTAGATCCTGAAATCTCTAACATATGTTCTTTACTTGACTGTGCACAGGTGATTGAAAATAAAGGATGGAAACTAAAGTTTGAAGAATTGGAAGAAAATGAGGATAAATAGAATAAAATTTCAAAGTTGGAGTTAAAACATCTGTCTGAAGGATTGAAATATGCATTTCTTGGAGAGAAACAAACTTACCCTGTGGTAATCTCTTCTACAATCACAAGTGAACAAGAAGGTAAGTTGATTGAATTATTGAAAATGCGTAAAAATGCAATTGGGTGGACTTTAAAAGACATAAATGGTATTAATCCTTTGATTTGTACACATAGAATACACTTAGAGGATAATGCCAAAACTTCCCAACAACCTCAAAGGAGATCAAATCCACATATGAAAGAGGTAGTGAGAGCTGAAGTTCTCAAATTACTTGAAGTAGGAATCATATATCCTATCTCAGATAGTAAGTGGGTAAGTCCTACTTAGGTAGTACCAAAACAATCTGGAATCACAGTCATTGAAAATGAAAAAGGTGAGTTAATACTAACTCGAGTCTTATCTAGTTAGAAGATGTGTATAGATTATAGAAAGGTGAACTCAGCCATTAGAAAAGACCATTTTCCTTTACCATTCCTTGATCAAATTATAGAAAGAGTAGCAGGACATCCATACTATTGCTTTCTAGATGGTTATTCTGGCTATTATCAAATTTCCATAGCACTAGAGGACCAAGAAAAGACTACATTCACATGCCCTTTTGGAACCTCTACTTTTAGAAGAATGCCCTTTGGACTTTGTAATGCCCCAACAACATTTCAGAGATGTATGTTAAGCATTTTTAGTGACATGATTGAGCATTATTTAGAAGTTTTCATGGATGATTTAACTGTGTTTGGAAATTCTTTTGATAATTGTCTTGAAAACTTAGAAAATATCTTAAAAAGATGTGAAGAAAAGAGTCTTGTATTGAATTGGGAAAAATGTCATTACATGGTTACTTCTGGAATTATTTTGGGACATGTAGTGTCTTCTAAAGGAATTAAAGTGGATAAGGCAAAAGTTGAACTCATTACACATTTACCTCCACAAAAAACAGTCAGAGAAGTCCGATCCTTTTTAGGACATGCTGGATTCTATAAGAGGTTCATAAAAAATTTTAGTGCTATATCTAAACCTCTTTGTAAACTCTTAGCAAAAGATGTATCATTTGAGTGGACTCAAGAGTGTCAAAATTCATTTAAAAAATTAATTGGCCTCTTAACATCTGCTCCTATCATACAATCTCTTGACTGGTCTTTACCTTTTGAGTTAATGTGTGATGCTAGTGACTACGCTATTGGTGCTGTATTGTGACAAAGAAAGGAAGGTAAATCCTATGTAATTTATTATGCAAGTAGAACTTTAAACAATGCACAAATAAATTACACAACAATTGAAAAATAATTACTTGCTGTAATATTTGCATTAGACAAATTTCGTTCTTACTTAATTGGTTCTTCAATTGTTGTATTTACTGACCATGCTGCTGTAAGGTACTTAATGTCAAAACAGGATGCAAAACCAAGATTGATTCAGTGGATTCTATTGCTTTAAGAATTTATTATCACTATCAAGGAAAAGAAGAGAGCTGAGAATGTTGTTACAGATCACTTATCAAGACTCGCACCAGATTCATCAACAGAAATAACACTTATTAATGATTCTTTTCTCGATGAATTTTTATTTTCTACTGTTACAATGCCTTAGTATGCTAATATTGTTAATTTTCTTATAATAGAAGAAATGCCACCTCAATGGAATGCTCAAGACAAAAGAAAATTTTTAACTAAGGTAAGAAAGTTTTATTGAGATGATCCTTATCTCTTCAAATATTATCGTGATCAAATATTTCGAAGATGCATACCCGACAATGAGGTAAGTAAAGTTATTGAATTTTATCATTATAAAACATGTGGGGGACATTTCTTGTCAAAGAAAATAGCTGTAAAAATCTTGCAGTGTGGATTTTATTGGCCAATTTTATTTAAAGATACACATACATTTTGTATAATGTGTGAAAATTGTCAAAAGTTGGGATCAATTTCAAAATGAAACATGTTGCCTTTGAACCCCATTCTTGTTATTGAAATCTTTGATTGTTGGGGGATAGATTTTATGGGACCATTTCTATTATCATTTGGATTTATGTATATCTTAGTTGCAGTAGATTATGTCTCAAAATAGATCGAGTCTATTCCATGTTGAAATAATGACCATAAAACAGTCATAAAATTTTTGAAAGAAAATATCTTAAGTCGATTTGGAATCTCTTGAGCCATTATAAGTGATGGGGGTAAGCATTTTTGTAATAGACCATTTGAAACAGTAATGAAAAAATATGGTATTACTCATAAAGTTGCCACCCTTTGTCATCCTCAGACAAGTGAACAAGTTGAATTAGCAAATAGGGAGATAAAATAAATTTTAGAAAAAACTGTAAACCTAAGTCGTAAAGATTGGCTTTTAAGACTAAATGATGCAATGTGGGCTTATAGAACTGCTTTTAAAACTTCATTGGGTATGTCTCCTTATATGATAGTTTATGAAAAACCTTGTCACTTACCTGTGGAACTTGAACATAAAGCCTACTGGGCCATTAAAACTTTCAATGCAAATCTTAATTCTGCTGGACACATACATAAATTACAAATAAATGAACTTGAAGAATTGAGAAATGATGTATATGAGAATTCAAAAATTCATAAAGCTAAAATCAAAGCTTTTCATGATAAAAACATTCAGAGAAAAATATTTGACATTGGTCATAAGATTTTGCTTTATAATTCTCGACTTCACATGTTCCCTGGAAAATCAAGATCAAGATGGAGTGGCCCTTTTATTGTGAAACATGTGTACCCTTATGGAACAATTAACATTGAAAATCCTAGAAATGGGAATGTGTTTAAGGTAAATGGGCAAAGACTCAAGCCGTTTCTAGAAAACTAAGCTTTTCATGAAGAACTTACGTCCCTGTTGAACCTTTGTTACAAGACCAATTAATCTTTGTTTTACATATTTATATATATATATATTTATTTATCTTCTAACTTTATATATATATATATTTACTTTCAGGTTAATTTAGTATTTTTGTTAAAGCTTTATTTTGCACCCTGGTTAAGTGGCGGATAACGTTACTTTGTGATATTTCAAGTCTGTTTTGTCAGTTTTTCATAATTACTGATATCTTCTCTTCTTCCCCATTTTCTAAAAAAAAATGGATGACATTCTAAAAAATTTGAAAAAGTGTTTTCCATCATTGCCTCAAAATTCCTTGAAGAAAATTTACCAAGCAAGATTTAAAAGATTAAGATTATTAATGATTATGAATATACCTGTTGATTTACGTTGGTTAATTGAAGCCAATATTCGATTGATAGGTGAATTTTTAGACTCATTAATTTCCTACATGCCTGGCTTAGGTAAAAGCTCTTTTGCAAAAAAACGAAGAGCAAAACGATTAAACGTTGGTTACAAGTGTGCACGCATGACTTGCAACACACGTTGTCGCACTTTAGGAATGGTGTCTGCAAATCGCGAAGATAAAATTAGGTTCATTAAGGATGGCCTGAGTAAGGAGTCTTTAGATGATATCTTATTGACTCTTGAGATGAATCCTAGTAGATATGTGCATATTGCAATTTGTAAATTACGGGGCATATTCCTAAAAGAACATGAGCGGTACAGTATTGAGAATCTGACTTTAAAAGACCCTGTTTGCCCATTTATAAGAAAATTAGATAGGAAGCCTATCCCCGACCTATAGAGGGTGTTTAAGCCATTACTGAACGTAAAACTAGAGGAAGATTTGAGCCACAATCACAACTACTTGTATATATTTACTATAACTGTTATTTTTAAATGTTTCATTTCAAACTCAAACGTATTTTCAATAACCAACCACCTATAGTCCTTTTTGAAAATTTTGCATTTTAAGCCGACAACCCATGTGACTTTTCCAGCTAACAAATTAAAAATTAGTAAAAAAGTGTTGAAAATTTTGTATTTCAAGGCAACAGCCCATGTGACTTAACTTTGTAACACTTTTTGGCTCTATAAATACATTGCATTGTTTCTACATCTTTGTACAAACTTAAAATCATTCAAGAGAGAGGGTGAATGTAATTATGGAAGGATCATCAACTCGTAAATTCACAAAAATTTGTGTCTTTTGTGGATCCAGCCCTAGAAAAATTAGTGATTTTGTAGAAGCAGCAGAAACCCTTGGTAAGGTGTTAACTAAGCAAAATATTCATTTAGTATATATGGGAGGTAGTCTTGGATTAATGGGACGTGTGGCAACCGCTATACAAAATAAGTGCTGTCGAGTTTTGGGTATCATACCGAAAGCTCTAGCTATTGGAGACATTGTAGGAAAAACAATTGGGGATGAGTTATAGGTATCATCAATGCATGAACGAATGTCTTTTATGTTTCGTAATGCTAATGCCTTCATAGCTCTACCTGGAGGTTTCGGAACATTAGAGGAAATTTTTTAAATTGTCTCATGGGCACAATTGCAAATCCATAAAAAACCCATTGGTTTATTAAATGTTGATGATTTTTATAATGAGTTGTTATCTTTTCTTGACTATGCGGTGAAAAAATAATTCATCTCATCTGCATCACGATATATCCTCATTTCTACTTCAACTGTTGATTGGTTATTCCATGAACTACAAGCTTTTACACCTCTATATGATCCAATAATGAGTCAGATAGATTGGTATACTGATAACAATGAAAAGAAACGCAAGATAGATTTGACACTCTGTCTATAGCCTATGTACTTCTATGTATTTTTAAACATTTTGTGTGGCTTGTTTTATTTTGTTGCAGGTTTAATTTCCAATAAAAAATATTTCAGATGATATCTTATATACTTTACTCTTTCTATATTTTAACATTGAGGACAATGTCTTAATCTGGTTAGGGGCAGGATAGTTGATATATGATGTTAGTGTTAATTATTTTATTTTATTATTGTTATCACTTTGTTCTGTTAAAAAAAATAATTCATGAATGGTGTGAATAAAAGGTTTATTTATGCATTCTTGAGATGCATTCTAGTTCTAGAATGGCAGAGTAAAGAGTATATTACTGAACTTTTGAAACATATTCCAATTGGTTTATTTTTAATGTATTTTATGTTTGTTGCTTAAGTTTTTGGTAACTCTTGCGTAAATAAATTTGATTTGGTATCGATGTATGATTTCAAAATTGTTTAGTTTAAATGACTTTTTCTATCTAGGTTACTAAAGAATAATTTCTGAAATTATTTCTTGAGAACAATACTAAGCCTTATGGTAAGATGGATGATTCAATATATATAGCCAAGAGAATTTTCATGTTAAGTATACATATTATTTTTAAACTCACATATCTTTTGTGAGTGAGTGGAGAGGTTTGAGATAACAGCTTATGAACTTTCATTGATATTTTGAAATGGTTAATTTTTATTTGAAATGACATTATTTAGGATGAGGAATGGTTTAGTTACTTAGCTGAAGGATAAAAAAAAAAGAAGGAAAAGTATTATGGTGATAAATTACTTTTATTTTGTAATGATTCCTTATGTCTTTAAAAAACAAAAAGAGAAAAGAAGTCAATTCTGTTCAATAAAGTCTTCATTCAATTTTAAAAGACTAAAGTCATTAGGAAGCAATCTTATCACCGACTCTGTATTCGTAAGATTCGCATAAAATAATTAAAGTCTTGAAGCTAGCATGTGGCAACAATGGTTTGACTCTAAATAATTAATTTTTCTATCTTTGGATCAATGTTAGTTTGTCCGTTTGTCCCTAAATGTAACTTTTTCTTAAGTGATTATCTATTTTCCAACTCCATGAGTGAAATCGTAAGCCATTAAATAAGTTATTCACCTGTGAGGATATAGAGTTGAGGCTTTTACTTGGAAAAATATTTTCAAGGCTATATATGTTGTGGTTTGTGGTAAGAAGGCTTTGGCTTAATTCACACACACACACACCAAATTTTAGAAGTTATAATTGACATAACCTTTATATCAATTGTGATCTTGAACTGACGTTTTGTTTGAAATACTTATGTAGTGTTCAAATTTTATTTATGCTCGAATTGCTAGGGACTAGCAATAAGCTAGTTTGGGGTGGGAGGGGTGATGAACACTTGAAATTACACATTTAATAAGAGTTTTAAATCATTGTTTTGTATTACTAGTGTATTTAATTTTCTTAACTTAAGTATGTTTACAATATTGTACCTAATTATCTTTTAACTGTTTTGTGGTAGGTTCGGTAAAATGAGCATAACTTTCTACCTAAAGATTCGATTGAAGTCATTCTTAATCCTGTGAAGAGCTGACGCAATGGGCTAATATATTGTATTTCATAAAGTATTTAAAATTTGAGGTTTTTACTGGTGAAAATGGCTGAGAATAGAACTGATCTGCAGTACAGGCCCAGTTTAAACAGTCATTAGCATTTAGCCTATAACTATAGCAATACGTATCTAATACGTATGAGACAACTCAATTTGGAAAGATAAGAGACTTATCTACAACTTTGATGTTTTAAGTGACATTTAATTAGGATTACATCAATTCCAAATTAGATAATCAAGTGGGTACCTTAGTGATAATCAATGCAAATTATTTTGCCACCATTCTTGACTTTCATCATCCAAGTGGTTCCCTCCAAATTTGTCTCGATTTATCCATATTTTTTCTATAAATAGGTGACTTGTTTATGCCTAAAGCATGTAATTAAAAAGTTAGAATTTAGTTCAAAATACTTGTTCCTTGTATCTATTTCTTTGTAATATTATTTCTTTTGTTTACTATTAAATCATGTTATTTCTTCTTCCATTTAGTTATATTATGTCCAAATAATTTTTTTTAACTTAAGGTGAAAGGGTGAAGCTCTTGGCAAGGTAATAATATATGTTTAACACTTATTTATGAATTTAATGCTTCATTCTTAAGTTATGCAAATTTATAAATGATGTATTTATTTTGTTTGTAGAATTAATACCCTTTCTTCTAAAGTGGTTATTCTTGATTTATTATTGACAAACTTTATATTTGGCACAATAAATTCTTGAAACCATTTACAAGATTTGGTGTATATAACATTTCTTGTAAAGTGAGAGTCTTGATTTATTATAAACAAATATAAACATTGGCATAATAAATGCTTGAACTCATTATAAGATTTGGTGTATAATAATTGAAAGAAATAAATACTAATCAATATATAAATGATGATGAACTTTAATTACTATATTTTTTGGTTGGAACTTTATTTGTATGAGGATTCCAATTGAGTTATAAAAAATGTTAAATATATTATTACTTCTTATGCTAAAAGTGGATCCCTCTAACCTTAGCTTTTATTTAAATTGGTTAATTGAAATAATATTTATAAATATCTTATACTGCATTAATTATCTTAAAAGTGTTTATAATTTGTACTTTTAATTCTACTTTCCTGTGGATCAACACCGTTCTCATCGGGTTATTTATTACTTCGACAATCCTGCACTTGGGAATAACTCTTATATTCTGGACGTGTCAACATTCATGACATTTTGGGTTGTATTCAAAATATAATGACCATTAATTAACTGAATTCAGCTATCAGAACATTATGCATATCATATAAATATAAGGAACGATTTTGTATATACATATGATGACCCTCACTATCAAGTACAGGAAGGGATACTATTTGTCTTAAAATACAGGGTACAAAAAGACAATTAGATAACACTATAGTTCTATTACATTCAAAATGTATTTCAAAATGTCCTATAGCCTCAACCTGAAGAAAATCTTCATTTCCAACACGAAGCTAAATATCTCTCGGCTGCAATAGTCTAACTTCCCTCAGACCCTGCAATATATTGCAGATGTGAGAAGGAGAAGTAGTATCCAATACCCAGTCAAAATTAGCATCATATACTAATGAAATGTCAATAATAGGTAAACATATACCTGAGGGTTTCTTCTTTATTTAGGCAAGGTATCTCTAGCAATTTTTCTTCTAATGTTTTTTCTCACTATAGTGGAAATATTTTCTTTTTTTTTTTGTGATTTGAATATGGGTCACCTTTGAGGATCAATTATGGGTGCCTACCTTACCATATTTTTCTTCTTTCCTTTAGGATTCCAAGAAGCCCTAGGAAAAGAAGATGTTGAACCCTGAATAAAGAAGGATGATTTCACTTTGTTTATGTCCTATTCTGCTATCTTTAACATATTATGAAGTTCAGCATAAGACGGGGTCATTTCCTGCATATTAAAATTTATTATGAACTGTCTGAAAGACCCCAGAAGCTATTGGAGAATCAAAATATTCCCCAGATATTTGTTTAGTGTAATGTCCATCGTCTCCAATCTCTTGATTATAGAAATCATATTGAGGACATGGGGATTGACTAAACTGTCCTTAGAAAGTCTATACTAAAAAAGCGATTTAACAACTCTATATGCCTTAACCTAAGGACGGTCACCAAACAGCTCCTTCAAATGGAGCATAATGCTAAAAGCATCACCCATATGAGCATGCTCGCTCTGTAAACCTGTAGACATAGAGGCAAGGATGTAAGATTTAACTTTTAAATCATCATCCAACCATTTCTGATAAGTCATCTTCTCATCTGGGGTGGCTTCATTAGAAATTCCTGTGGGCATACGCTGATTTATCATATATCCAAGTTTTTTAGAATCGAGAACAATTCTCAGATTCATCAATCAGTCTCTATAGTTTTCTACGCCTTTAAGTTGGTTTCCATCCAATATACTTGTCAACGGATTAGATGAAGTCATTTTATCTTTATAAGAGAAAATAAGAGATATTAGTAGAAATTAAATATTTCAATCGCTAATTTTTGTTTTAGATTAAGGATATAATGAAATTATACATTTTAAAATCTAAAATACCCTCCTACTGCATTAAATAATCCTCTAAATCTCTCAAAAGGAAAAATAACAAATTTAAACTCTTTAAATTGTACAGCAGGCAGTAGATCCATTTGGCATTTTACTCAGACCTCATGATTTAGTAATATTGGCCATTGTAAAATCCAAAAGGTAGATAACTCTTGTCAATTGCATCTCATACAACTCTTATCACAGATCCTAAATACACCTTATCCTCACGCTTTAGTAATATTGGATAAGTGTATTTTAGATTAACTTATCAATAATCAAATATATATTATTGATACTACTCTCACACTTGAGCAACATTAGGAAATATGTTCGCATATATTTGCCTCATCTCATGTTTAACCAATATAGTCAAAATCACACCGATCAAATCCCTCATGCCTTAGTAATATTAAAAAAGACAGATATAACCTTACTAATACTGTATTGACAAGACGGATCAATGTGTAACATTATCTCATAATGGTACACATTTAAATCTGATTAGGAGAGATTACTTAATTCTATCCCCATCTTATGGGGCTGTGATTTTTAATCACATATTTATTTTGTGTAAACACAACTAATCCCCACCAATAGGGCTCCATTGTGGTTACCAACACAAATAAATGGCCTACAATATTTATCACATTTATAAATTGCCAAAAATAAACTATTTATTTTTAAACTCTTAAAAATAAATATTATGAGTAACTGGCGTAATTAAATTATGCCACGTACACTCTAAATATAAGCACATAACACAGCGCTTTGATACCATTTTTGTAGGGTGTTGTGTTCATGTGCACCATGCTATGGGTGAATTTGTGCATTTTAAATAATTTAAAAATTGTATGTTTGAAATGCAGCGCAGCAGAAATATAATACACATATAAATAATCTCATTGCACTAATGAGATTAGGGAACTCACCATTGAAGTGTGCTTTGAACAATTTTAGTTGGAGACGTGGTGGGCTTCCTCAAGCTAGAATGGTAGCCTTTTTTTCAGAATATTCAAAATAACACTTTACTTTTATTTAATTTCACTTTCGAAATATTTAAAGGTTAACTCATTAACTTTTTGAAATAGCCAAAAAATACACACATTCTATCTCAGCCATTTTATGGTATTTATAGGCAACATTGCCTTTTGTTGAGCCAATCAAAATTCACTTCATTGGCACTTGTCTAAGCATGACAAGGCAATAAAGATGGCGAATCATTTTGATGGCCATTTGATGAACAAATTAGTGGCAACAGATATATAATTTGTTGCCACGTCCAACTTCACAAATTGAATTAAATTCAATTTGAATGTTTAATTACATTTCATGGCCAATAACAATTCAATAAGTAGCTTATTATTTTACATTAGCCAATTGAAAGCTAATATATTACATTTACTTTTAAGCCATCAAATGGAAATGCAACACATGTTAAGACTAAATCAAATGAATCCAATTCATTTGATTTAGAATAATTGCCGAATGGTTTCATTTTTCCCCTTCTTTAATTTTATTTTATAGGATCAATGCAATTTTACTCTCATGTTTTGGGCTAATTAATAGCTTTGCCTCGATTAGATTTAAAATACCCAATTTTGTCTTAATCCATTAATTTTTGCCGTCAATTTAGATAAAACATTTATATTTATTATACTTTTACTATTTTACCCCCAATAATAACACACATATAAAAATATATAAAATATATGTAAATGTACACGTGTCATTATATGATTTGTTATACATAACATGTGTCATCGTATAATTGGTTATATTATTAATAAAATAAATTAAAAAATTAAAAACAAAACTAGCACTGTTGCCGAAAAATGACGGTCGGCCACCATTTTCTGACGACACGCCGACAACAAATATTTATCAAATTTACATAATTGGACTTCATTTTTTTTTATGTACACAGTGGTGGGATCATTTTTTGTAAGAAAAAGGGACGCCCAGATAGATCAGCCACTCTCCACCATTTTTGACTATTTTCTGGTCTTTTTTTTTACCAAAAATGATCCTACCACTATGTAGATCAAGAAAAATGGAGTCCAATGATATAAATTTGATAAAATTTTGTTGATGGCGTGTCGTCGAAAAATGGTGGCCTGCCGTCGTTTTTTGGCGACGGTGCCAATTTTTATTTTTACTTTTTTTTGTATAATTTAATTTATTTACAAATTATTATAAAAAAATAAACCAATTACATGGTGACACGTGTCTAAAAGTACTAATCACATTTTGACATTTGTCATATTGTTTAAGTTTATTTTTAAAATTATATTAAATTAAATTAAATTAATGGATGAGATTGTGCCACGTGTTCGAAAAGACTATGAATGAGTAAGATTTTGCCACGTGTTCAATGGGTCATTTTGATACGTGTCATATTATTAAAGTTTATTTTTAAAATTATATTAAATTAAATTAATGGATGAGATTGTGCTACGTGTTCGAAAAGACAATGAATGGGTAAGATTTTACCACGTGTTCAATGGGTAATTTATTTGTATGGCTAGATTACATTTTTACCCTTCCACTATTAAAACTAACGGCAAAAATTAACAGATTAGGGCAAATTTGGGTATTTTAAATCTAACCGGGGCAAAGTTGTTAATTAGCCCCAAACATGAGGGTAAAATTATACTTATCCCTAATTTTATTTATCAATACTCAAATTAGTACCCATACAAATTATTGGCACAATTTGAGACATGCGCTAGGTGATTGGTGCTATACTACTAGCTAAGCGTAAGCGCATGCTATCGTATCAAATAATATAGGATTTTAAGTCCAAGTATCGATCCCGCAGGGATTATGCGATCTAATTCTATAAATCAAGTACTAAAATTGTACCTACTTAACTTTTATTCAGAAAACTAAAATTTGGAATTTATTTAACAAATCTAATTCTCTCAATTAACTAAACAAAAGCAAAGTGTAGAATTCATAAATAAAGATAATCTAGAGTTTTAACTTATCCCCTATTATTTCATTGAACTTATTAACTACTTAGTTAATCCCTTAATACCAATTGATTGGCTTAGACATTAATCTCATCACAAGCCTCTGTCGACGGTCAAGTGACTATATTACGCATTCTAACAATCACTTATATGTCTATAGTAATCAAATCAGAATGTAATTCATTATACCATACATGCCACCTAGGTATATGTCTATCCTAGATGGAACTCATAGTTGTTACCCTATGATTATGCATCAAACTACCCTAAACTAAACACATGAATCCCTCCGTCGAGTTCATCATGATTCCTCAATCATTCAAAATATTGATCAGGTATAATGAAAGTATTAAACACAAGATAGAATGAATCAATTATAATAATTAAGTTCACAAACTAAGAATCAATGAAATCCAACTACATACTAGGTTCACATAGACTAACCCTAGATAAATAATTTAACTCATTACAAAACCAAAAGTATCAAACCAATTCATAAAGATAAATAAAAAAAAGAACATAATGATAAAGAAAGAGAAGAAAAAATTAATCAAAGTGACTACTTGATGTGCTTCTCCCTCAATCTTGATCTTGGTTTTTCAATCATTGGCTTTGATATTTAATTTTGTGTTGTAAATTCTTTCTCTAAATTTTTACCTCTTTTTTTTTCTCCTTTTATTTTCTTAGGGTTTTTAGCCTTAAATTACTGTTCATAAGTTGCTGTAGCAAAATAATGTTCACATATTACTATTCACCTAAGTATTGTTCACCGCCACAAGTACCGTAGCGCTGGGTTGTGGGCACTGCGGCCCTCAGCTACTAACCTGGGCGTCGCGGCTCTCAGTCATGGGCGCTGCGGCGCCCACCCTGGTACCCTTTTTGTATTTTAAGCGTAACTTCTTCGTTTGACTTTCAATTCGCCTCCCGTTTATTCCTATACGTCACATTTTTCGTCGTACATCTATTTATGATCAAAAATCACAATTAAATAGCGAAATATTTATAATTTGGAGCAAAATATAAAAGTTAGATACAAATCATACTAGTGTTTTTACGCCCCTATCACTAGGTAAATAAAAGTGTCAAGTTTCACTTAGCACAATTTTAGGTTTAATGCTTAAACCTTAGCTACTACCCGAGAGACCAAAATAAATAAGTGGTTAATTAATATAATTTAAACAAAATAATAATTATTTTATTTAAATGGTAGCTACATCTACCAATGCTCAATTTAGTACCCATACAAAATATTGGCACAATTTGAGACATATATTAGGTAGATAAAAGTGTCAAGTTTCACTTGACACAATTTTAGATTTAACACTTAAACCTTAGCTACTCTCTAAGAGACCCTGAAATAAATTTATATTTTCCAAAAACTTTTCAGATGGAACAATTTGATCCGGTGAACTACCTACGTGCTCAATGCATACACTTCATATAGTAAGACTCCCAAGGCTCACACCTATTTGGTATCACGAAATATTTTTATAAGTCCATAACCGATGCCCCACACACATACATTATGGATAATACAAAATAGTGAGTTAAACCATTCAAGTTGAGGTTAATCTATATTCGTATAATCCCTCTGTCATTAATATCCTAGAAGAGTAGAGACATAGATCAATATCGCCAAGCCCCTTAGTGCTCAACTATAAACTTATATCCTCGATTAGTATTTCAATAAACAGTATCCACAAATTCCTTTATGATATTGTTTATACCAAGAGAAACTATTTTTCCGAAATTAATGCTTATGGCCATAAAACTTCCTAGAATATAATCTTAGAGCATCTGGATCTTTAACTCACCCATATGAGCTTATGGATCCCATATATACACTTACTGAACTCCATGAATATCAGACTATACCCAGCGACATGCAGCGGTCAGACTATGAAAGGTCTCTGACATGTGTGTAACCTAAATATGGTGGATCACTCACAAGCTCACTATGGTGCTCAGGTCAAGGGACCACAAATACTACTCAACTCGAGAAGACCCTTCATTGACGAATTTGTGGGATATCTATTGGAGGTCTTTATTGAGTATAGTTCAGTATCTAGTTCTAACTAAATACATGTATATCTATACGAGCTTCCACTAAGCTTATAGTTTACTAAGATTAACCATTTAGACTATTCAGATATAGACATACACTGATCTATATTAATCGGTTCAATTCAATAGATCTTGCATCGGTGGAAATAGATTAGGAATATTTCATTTGAGAACTTATTTACACAATGATATTTCTTAGCAACGCTTGCAATTATTTGTAACTATTTGCAACTGTCATTGCGAGTATATTCTTAGGTCTTTGTCCTATTTCAGACAAGGTTCTAACTCTTTAGACCTGATCTAAACTCTTTCAGATCAATACAATGTCCGAAATGTTACAAGCATCTTACCTTAATAAAAATAATTAGTGATTGAATAAATATTTGTTTTCATAAGTATGAAAATATTATATTCATACAAAATTAGGATGGCACATAAGCAATAATTCCAACATAACCTATATTTGTTCATTCTCTTCTTTTTGTAATTACTTAGTCATCCAAACCAAACCTCGATTGAGAAAACTAAAACAAGATCATCTAAGCTTTATAACACATAGGCTAACTAGTGACCTATTTTCTTATCTTATATTCCTTTTGCTGGTGACCTTGAGGAGCTTGGGATTGATTGGTAAAGGGGTTAGAATAATGCAACCAGAGAAAGGAAAAAAAAGAAAAGAAGTACATGGCACTTAGAGAAAATTTTCCTTTTATTATATTCCATTTGTGCTTGGCTCATTCATTTGATCTCTTAGAAATGCCTAATTGAGATGATAGTAGCATGAAGAGGCTTTAAACAGGTTAGAGGTTGGGGGGCCTTTGAATAATTCAAGGGCGATCATAGGTGTCTTATTTAAAGATGGTCACGAAAATCTCCATGCATTATTGAGGATGGCTGGCTAGGAGGACTTTCAGTGGTTGCAAAGGGAAAAAGGGTAGCTAACACTTATATTCCAATTGTTTTACTACCGTGCTTTTATAATATGTTCTAAAGCGTGTTGAGCTATAGTTGACTTGTGTGCCCGCTATCAATACTAAATGCAAGTTCGAGAAAAGGCTGACCATCTAAGTGGTAGAATCTATCATTCTCATTTTTTGACCTCTCATTCTAAAAGAGGGTAAGGTATGGGCATATAGTTCATTTGATCAGAGAGGGCCAAGTGTATCGTTAGAGCCAAGCTTGCCTAGGTGACCTTTAAGTTTAATAAGGTCAATGCCTTCAATATTAGCTTCAATGACCTCTTAAAGGTATGCTCATTTGACTTAGATATTCTTCTTTAACTTTTTACAAATTAATGGTCAGACTAACTTCTCTCTTTTTCCCAGGCTTTTTTCATCCTTTCCCATCACTAAGAGAAAATCATCAATATGGTTCGAGAGAACCACAAATTAAAAGAGGTAGAGGTCGATGTCTAACCCCTTTGCAAGGTTGCATATGAGGCTAACAAAAAGGATGAGCTAAACGCTTAAATGGATAAGGACTTCAAAGCCAAGGTTAATGAGGCCAAGCTGAGGGTTGGGATGATATATAGTCAATTCTCTTAGTTGCTAAGGATCAATTGTGTCCTCGAGGGGAAGGTAGCTAAGGTTGAAGCCATAATGACCATGTTAAGAGAGGACTGTGCTGAGTTAGCACATAAGGTGAAGGAGCTAAAAAGGAAGGTTATTGTTTACCTTCAAAATATAGTGCGGCTATCTCAGTATAGATTAAGGTATCGATCCCACGAGGAAGCTTCTGAGAAAATAGGTTAGTGAAGTAAAATATTAAAGTAGTAGCAAACGAGAAAATTAATTAATTGGTTTAAGTGGATGCGATAGAATTGTCTATGAATTGAGGAAAATGTCTTATGATGATTTAAATAAGGCTTCGAGAATCACAATTATACTTTATAAATCTACTATACACTTTGATTCAATGTTTATAACTTAATTGACAGTTTTACATTTAAACAATCAATCAAAAAATATGTAAAATATAACACATTTTTATAACACATGCATTTGATATGACTAAACTCTTTTGCAAATATTAATACAAATTATGTTCATTTATACAAGTTATCTAAGATCGCTAATATATCATTTTAACAATATTGCAGTAAAAGATCAACTTAAATATCAAACATTTATTGTCTTTACATATTATCCAAGATCGACAATATATCAATCGACAATATTGTAGTAAAAGATTAACATAAAAAACAATGTAACCAATAACAGTTATAATTCAATAAGAATCACATAAGAAACGCATGACTGAACATATATGAGACATGGGAATTATAACCTCTGGATTATAGAAAATAAAATAGATAAGAGTTTAATCAAAACCAAACTTACAACATTTATAACTTTTGATAACGAATCAAAGCATAGAAGTAGATTTATTACATATAAAAGTTCATCTTTTAGCCTTGCCAAGAACTCTAGCCTAGATTACAATGCATGTTAATGAGAAGAAAATAAGAGAGAATTATCTCCTGTTGAAAACCTCCTAAGAGTGTCTTTATATAGGCAATGAATGAAAATATGTTATGTGTGACATCAATCTTCAATAAGTTTAGGCCAATAATTTATTCACCCACTTGTAGCATATTTTTGACATTGTAAATGACTGATGTAACCTTTATGGCCGACATGAAAGTTGTAGCATTTTGTCTCTTATTTCCATAGGAATCAGATTCATGCAAATTGGATGAGTATTCAATGAGATATGAGCAAAATTTCAAAGATACATCAGATTTTAGCCGACAACCCTTTTACCCACGCAAGACAATTTGGTCCATGATGACGGCTGATTTAGATTTTACCATCAACATAAGAGTTGTTGATAATTAAGTCAGTATTTCACGGCTTTAAGAATTATACCAATTGAGTACTTATTTTGGGAGATATGGTCTAAATACGTGCGTTGGGTCAAGCTGAGCAGAAGTTGTAGTCTGATTCTATTGTATCTCAATGTTTTGGCCTATAACATATTGGATTTGGCTTTTCCACTATTCTTCAAGTTTGTGTAAGATTGCGTCATGTTACTCCAGGTTCAAGTATTTCTTCATTTCAATTTCTACATTGAGAGTTATGTTCATTTTTCCTAAACCTATGCAAATAACATTCATTAATCACAATTTAAGGAGAACACTTTAAATCAAGTTAAAAGTACAAAAATGCTAAAATTAGTGACATTAAATGGTGACTGAATCTCTTAATAAATATATATTTTTATGTGTTCATCACAGCTCCCAAGTAGCTTATTGCTAGTCTCTAGCAATTCAAGCGTAAATAGAATATGCAAAACTACCGAAGCATTTCAAACAAAAAGTTAGTTCAATATCACTGTTGCTATTATAGTTTTTTCAATTATAACTTCAAAAAATTGTGTGTGTGTGAACTAAGCTGTAACCATCTTACCACAAACCACAACAGATATAGCCTTGAGAATTTCTCCAAGTAAAAGCCTTAACTCCTTATTCTCACAGGTGTATGACTGTTTAAAAGGTTAGGATTTCTCTCATAGAGTTGGAAAACAATTAAGCACTCAAGAAAAAGTCAATTTTAAGGATAGACATATAAACTAACATTGATCCAAAGATAGGAAAATCAATTGTTTAAAAATCAATTATTCTTAACATACGCCAGTTTTAGAACTTCAATTGGCTTGTGAGAATAATACAAATATAACTTTGTGAGAAAACTGCTTCACAAAATATTTGTCTTCTAAAATTAAATGAAGAGTTTATTAAACTGAATTGATTCTCAGTTTTTTTTCTATTATTTTTTTTTATTTTTTTTGCTATTTTGGTATTTTGTTTTTTGTATTTATGAAGAATACAAGGAAGCATTACAAAAGTTTCTCACCAAAATATTTTACACACAAAATGCAACCAACTTATTCCTTAATTCAAATAAGATCAATCTAAACAAAAACTAATCAATTCAAAGAATCAATGAAGGTTCATAAGCTATTTTCTCAACCTTTTCACTTACTCACAAAAGATATGTGAGATTAGAAAAATATATACTTAAACATAAAAATTCTTTTGGCTATATAAATTGAATCATTCGTCTTACCACAAGGCTTAGTATTGTGCTAAAAATTATTTTGGAAGTCATTCTTTAGTAACCTAAATAGAAACAGTGACTCAACCTAAACAATTTTGAAATCATACCTAGGCAGAAAAACAAATTCCTTTATACAATAATTACCAAGACTGCAAGCAATAAACAACAATATATGAAACATAAAACAAAACAACAAAAGTTTGTAAAAATGCATTTCAAAAGTTAGAACTAAAACTCTTTACTCTGCCATTCTAATTTGATCTAAAATGTGTCTCAAGAGTTCAAGAATGAACTCTTTACTCTGACATTTTAATTAAGAGTATATATTAGCATTATTATTTTAGTTTACTCCATACTTTTTTTTCTTTTTTTTTAAAACTTTTTTTGGTATGCAAAATACAACTTATGTCTACTATTCTCCCTCCAAACCAAAAGAAACATTGTCTTTAATGTTAAAATAGAAAGAGATAAAGTATAGAAGACATTACCTGAAACGTTAGTTATTCGAAAGAAACAAACTTGAGAGACACTTAAGTAAAGATAAATTAAAATGATGATGCTAATAAATAAATAAAACAAAGAAAAATACATGTATTTAAAAGTAGTTGTGATTGTAGCTCACATCTTCCCCTGGTTTTACGTCCAGTAACGGCTTAGATACCTTCTATGGGTCGAGGATAGGCTTCTCATCCAATTTTCTTATAAATTGGCAAACAGGGTCTTTTAGAGTCAGATTCCTGAGACTATACCGTTGATGTTCATTTTTGAATTTATTCCATAAATCGAGAAGTTCACGTTACACGAGCCCACAGGGATACGTCTCAAGAGTCAATAGGATATCATCCAAAGACTCCTTACTCAGTCCATCCTTAATGAACTGAAATTTGTCTTCTCGATTTCTAGATGCAAATCCTAAAGAACTACAACTCCGGTTACAATTCCATCGAGCACATTTATGATAGACTTGTAACCTTTTTGCTTGTCGCTTTTTGGCATAAGAGCTTCTTCCAAGACCAGGCATATGAGAAACAAAATCATTTGCAGACTTACCAGATAATCGAACCTTGGCTTCAATTAACCAACGAAGATCCACAGTGATATTACTCAACATCAATAGTCTTAGTCTTTCACACCGTGCTTTGTAAATCTTAAGTAGAGCATTTTGAGGCAATGAAGGAAAACGTTTTTTAAGGTTGGCAAGAATGCGATCCATTTTGAAAGGAAGAAAAGAGATGAATGCATAGTTTGAGGGACAGTTTTTAGGGAATTGAGAAATCACTTTAATAGTTACGGAGTACCGTATCCACCACTTGACCGAGAAATAAAATCACACTGAAGAAAAAAAAAGAAAATAAAGTAAAATAAAATGTGAAAGAAAATAAAAGCAAAAATAAAAAGTCAAAAGATAAAATATAGACAAAATATAAAATATGGTATAAATAGATTGAACCCGATCAAGCATGATAGACAGGATCCATAAGAGGGATCTCATCTAGGTACATAGAGTGGTCTACCTTTTCTGCATAACTTTTCAGCCGCTGTCCATTCACTTTGAAAGTTCGCCCATCAGTGGGGTTCTTGATTTCAACAACACTATTAGAAAAAAACGTGCCTTACCATAAATGGATCAGTCCATCGAGATCTCAACTTTCTAGGGTGTAAATGCAATCGAGAATCATAAAGATAGACCCATTGTTTTCGCTCAAAGTATTTCCTTGAGATCTATTTGTCATAAGCTGCTTTTATTTTAGCTTTGTAAATTTTGGAGTTATCATATGCGTTATTTCGTAGCTCTTCTATTTTTGATTATTGTAACTTTCTCTGAAGACCTGCAGCACTCAATACTTTAAAAGAACAGTTATAGAAATGTGTTCCTTGGTAATTAATGATGACATGTGGTGTCTCGAGGTTTGATGGTTTTGGTTTCTTCCTCTCTTGGGGTAACTCTTCAATGCCTGATTTTCAAAATTGAATCCCTTTATCCTGTGAGTCAAAAATACTAAACACATCAGTTGTTTCATCAGGATAACGCAATTCTTTAAAATTAGAATCGATGAGATTTTCTAAAGAATCAGAGCCATGATTTTTATAAGCTTTCTTCGCTACAAGTGTGTCTATCACATATGAATGATAGCATTCGTCTTCTTATCGTGGTTATTTGCCAATATTGAAAATGTTCACCTCAAGAGTCATATTCCCAAAAGATAATTTTATTAGACAATTTCTACAATTAATAAGAGCGTTAGCAGTGGCAAGAAAGGGTCTCCCCAAAATAAGAGGTATTTTTGACTCCATTTTAACAATAGAATGAGTATCTAAAATAAGAAAATCAACAGGGTAGTAAAATTTATCAATTTACAACAAAACATCTTCTACTATTTCTCGTGGTTTCTTGATTGATCGGTCAGCTAATTGTAGGACTACAGATGTAGGTTTAATCTTACCAAGTCCCAATTACAAGTAAATAGAATAAGGCATTAAAGTTACACTTGCTCCTAAGTCCAACAAAGCTTTACCAAACTTATGTGTCCTAATTTGGTAGGAGATTGTGGGACATCCTGGGTCTTTATACTTGGGTGGTGTCTTTTGTTCAATCACCGCACTTACCTGTTCTGCCAAAAATGCAGTTTTCTTTACGTGGTATTTTCTTTTGATAGTGCATAGATCCTTGATGACTTTGGCATAAATTGAACCTGCTTAATCAAATACAATAAGGGAAGATTAATCTTAACTTGTTTCAAATGTTCTAAAATTTCACCTTGAATTTCTGAAATTTTCCTAACTAGTCGAAGAGCTTGAGGAAAAGGCACTGGGTTTGAAAACTTTTTTTCGGGCTCTTTTTCCACTATGGCCTCTTTTTTAAGGAGGAGCATCTTTACTACTCATAGATGTGTTAATTTTAGAAGTAGGCTCACTTATAATCTTACCACTTCGAGTAGTAATGGCATTGACTTCTTTGAGATTTTGAGCATTAGAAGTAGAAGCTTGTGCCATAATTTGTCCTTTCGGATTGGATTGAGGTTGAGATGAAAACTTACCTCGCTCTTGTACAGTTAAGACACTAGTCAGCTTTGTGATTTGACTCTTGATTTCTTTGTTTTCTTCTATCACTTGCGCAAGAATTGTTTCAAATTTTTTATTAGTCTTACTTTGTGCCTTTATATATGCTTGTAATGTATCCTCTAAAGGACTCCTGGCTGGTCGTGCATTATATTGAGGTGCAACATAAAACTTGGGTGCTTGTTGTTCTTGTTTCCAATGGCTGTTGGCTTGTTGGTCAGATTTCTAACTGAAGTTTGGGTAGTTTCTCCAGCTAGGATTATAGGTTTCAGAGTAGGGTGAATAAGGCTTCTTGTACATCCTTAGGTCATTAGATTGTTCCTCATATATCCCTCTCATCTCACTATAAGTGGGGCAATTTTGAGCTAAGTGTTCCGTTCATCCACAGACAAAATAGACATCGTGTGACTCAACCTTAGCAACCGTGTGGGTGACCTTTCTATTTTTGGTTTTCAAGGCCTCTAACTCCCTAGTTAAGACTTATAATTGGGCTTTGAAGTTATCCTCTTCCCTAAGATGGAAAACTCCACTAGGTCGTGACCTATTTATGCTTTCAGTAATGCTAGGTCCAGTGCATGTATGGGCTTTTTTTGGCTAAGTTATTAAGAAATTTTATGGCTTCCTCAGGATCTTTGTGAAGGAACTCCCTATTACATACCATCTCAACAAATTGACGTTCTCTAATTGTGAGTCCCTTATAAAGATAGCTAACCAAGCGCCAATTTTCATACCCATAGTGAGGGCACAGATTTAGCAACTCTTTAAACCTTTCCCGTGCTTGATATAACGTTTCACTGTCTTTTTGGAAGAAGAAAAAAATTTGTCTTTTCAGACCATTAGTTTTGTGTTGTTGAAAGTATTTATTAAAAAATGCTTGGGTCATTTCTGCCTAAGTTCCTATAGACCTTGGCCTCAAAGAGTATAACCAACTCTTCACTTTGTCTTTCAAAGAAAAAGGGAAAACTTTAAGCCTAACAGTGTCTATGGCTTCGGGTTGACTATAGAAGGTGGCAATTATCTCTTCAAATTTCCTAATATGTACATAAGGATTTTCACTATCTAGACCATGAAAAGTGGGCAGAAGTTGTATCATTCAAGGTTTAAAATTCGAATGTTTAGTGTTAGGTGGAAATATAATGTATGATGGTGTGGCTGTGCGAGTAGGATGCAAGTAATCTTTTAGAGTCCTAACGGGGTTATCTTCGTGTTGGCTTATTGTGTTGAAATTACAAGATGAACTAGATGGTGAATTTTCGTTCCTTACAAATTGAGGTGATGGTTCTAGTTCTACGTCTCTCATGAATCTTCCTCGTTTGTCTTTAAGTCGATGCATACATCATAACAATTTTTTTTACTCTTTTTTTTTATGAAAGAAATGCTCAAAGAAAATTAAGAAGTGAAAAAAAAACACAACAAGAAATAGAAATGAGCTAGGTGGTAAGACCAACTATAAAATATAAATACAATAAATGAACAAAAGATAATAAACTGTAAAGTACGATAAAAAAATATAATAAATAAATAAATAAAAGTACAATAAGTAAATAAAAGAAAAGAAAGTACAAAAATAAAGGAAAATAAAATGTAAACTATAATAAATAAATTAAAAAATAAAATAAAGTACAATGAATAAAAAAAAAGGTACAATAAGTAAATAAATAAAAAGTTAGACGGTAGAATCGGCCATTAAAATTAAAAACATACAACATATTAACTAAAGAAAATAAAGTGCAATAAATAAATAAAATAAAATAAAAAAAATTAAGTTAGGCGGTAAAACCAGCCAATAAAATATAAATACAACAAATTAACTAAAGAAATAAAATAATTAGGTGGTAGAACCAACCATGAACAATAAAATGAATTACAACAAAGGAAATAAAACTAAGATTTTACAAAGAAAAGAAAATATACAAAGTTACCGCTTTAGTATTGATAAATGCAACCGACTTTCGCTTAGTATGCATCTCTGGCAATAGCGCCAAATTTGTTTACGCTCAAAATATAACGCGACTATCGCAGTATAGATTGAGGTGTCGATCCCACGAGAAAGCTTTTGGAAAAATAGGTTAGTGAAGTAAAATATTAAAGTAGTAGCAAATAAGAAAATTAATTAATTGGTTTAAGTGGATGCGATAGAATTGTCTATGAATTGAGGAAAATGTCTTATAATGATTTAAACAAGGCTTCGAGAATCACAATTATGCTTTATAAATCTACTATACACTTTGATTCAATGTTTATAACTTAATTGACAGTTTTACATCTAAACAATCAATCGAAAGATATGTAAAATATAATACATTTTGATAACACATGCATTTGATATGACTAAACTCTTTTACAAATATTAATACAAATCATGTTCATTTATACAGGTTATCTAAGATCGACAATATATCATTTTGCCAATATTGCAGTAAAAGATCAACTTAAATATCAAACATTTATTGTCTTTACATGTTATCCAAGATCGACAATATATCAATCGACAATATTGTAGTAAAAGATTAACATATAAAACAATGTAACCAATAACAATTATAATTCAACAAGAATCACATAAGAAAAGAATGACTAAATATATATGAGACATGAGAATTATAACCTCTGGATTATAAAAAATAAAATAGATAAGAGTTTAATCAAAATCAAACTTACAACATTTGTAGCTCTTGACAACGAATCAAAGCATAGAAGTAGATTTATTACATATAAAAGTCCATCTCTTAGCCTTGCCAAGAACTTTAGCCTAAATTACAATGCATGTTAATAAGAAGAAAATAAAAGAGAATTATCTTCTGTTGAAAACGTCCTAAGAGTGTCCTTATATTGGCAATAAATGGAAATATGTCATATGTGACACCAATCTTCAATAATTTTAGGCCAACAACTCATTCACCCACTTGTAGCACGTTTTTAATAATGTAAATAATCGATGTAACCTTTGTGACCGACATGACAGTTGTAGCCTTTTGTCTCTTATTTCCATAGGCACTAGATTCATGCAAATTGGATGAGTATCCAATGAGATATGTGCAAAATTCTAAAGATACATCAGATTTCGGCCAACAACCCTTTTACCCACTTGCAAGATAATTTGGTTTATGATGACGATTGATTTGGACTTTACTATCAACATAATAGTTGTTGATAATTAAGTTAGTATTTTATAGCTTCAAGAATTACACTAATTGAGTACCTATTTTGTGAGATATGGTACAATTACATGATTGGATCAAGCTGAGCAGAAGTTGTAGCCCGATTCTATTGTATCTCAATTGTTTGGCCTATAACATGTTGGGTTTGGCTTTTACACTATTCTTCAAGTTTGTGTAAGATTAAGTCATGTTACTCTAGATTCAAGTATTTCTTCATTTTAATTTCTACATTGAGAGTTATGTCCATTTTACCTAAACCTGTGCAAATAACATTCATTAATCATAATTTAAGGAGAACACTTTATTTCAAGTTAAAAGTACAAAAATGCTAAAATTAGTGACATTAAATGGTGACTGAATTTCTTAATAAATATGTATTTTTATGTGTTCATCAGTTATGTAGGTTCAGGCATCAGAGAATGTGGCGACTATATATCGGTGGCTCAAGTGCATCAGTGAGTGGTTCACCAAGTGTGTTGACCTTTTCAAGGAGCACTGCCTAATCGACCTCAAATTACTGGAAGATGAGCTCGCCAAGGGACAACTAACTGAGGAAAGTGATGCTAAGGTGATCCCTAAGTCATCGACTTGGATGCAAGAGAAGAACCCTCTCAAAGTGCTGCTGAGGCTGTTATAAAGATTGTTCTAGATTCTTTTCTATTTGAGCCTTTAAACTTAGCACCAACTACTAAGGCAAGTGAAGTTTGCCCCACTGGCCAAAAGGAGGTTAGAAGTGTGAAGCCTCTACCTCTAACAATTGCATAAGAATAAAGATCTTTCTATTCTAATTTTGTACCTTTTCTCTTCAATTTTTTAAATAGTATATGTACTTTGCTAATGTAATAAAATTACAAGGCGTGAATGCTTTTTCTCTTCTTTAACCGTTTCTACCTTTATAGTTATTGAGCACCTCTATTGAATGAGGACTCACAAAGGGACCAATAATAATGAAAAGTAACCAAGCAATATTCATGCAACTAAGGGATAATAATAATAATTGATATACAATCAAGCAATATTCACCTGACCATAACAAATGGAACTAACTAAAATGAAAATTTGGCTAAGTATTGGAATGATGTTATTAACCTAACCAAATAAGGGAAAGAACTAATTTTAATAACTAACCATTCAAATAACAAGTGTTCTCAGCTTATTAAACTCAAATCCTGAGCATATTATAAATGAACTAGGAAAATAATTTGTCTAAGTTAATGAACTATTTATCCTATAAACTCATATATGAAATTGTCCAATATTGAGAGCAATACATGATCCCGAGATATAAGAAAACCTTCAATGATTTGAACTCTATAACATATCTTTAGGCCAAATTTTTTAAGTATGAAAATCATTTCACCCTATAAGCGCAAAAGCTTTCGGTGTTCAAGCGAACATTCATTTTTAAGTTTAAGATGACTGATCATCAAACCTCAATCCTTAAGTATAACTTATATGCTTATTGAAGTTGCTTAACCATATCAATGATCCTTAATGTTCCTAAGTTTCAAACGTTCTCATCAGGATGAGCTTTGATTTTTCTTAATGATCAAACATTGTAACTGAGTACATAATTGTACTAAAGCAGATTTTTTGGACTTCAAATGAATTTTTTGAAAACAAGGAAAGGAACAATAAAGCACTGTTTGGAGATCTATTATTATTATACCAAGAAGAGAACCTTATAGCACAACTTAAGGCTCCATCATTATAGCTTTAAGAAATGCAAAATATTCAAAGGAAATAAAATTGAAACAAGAGTAATCTAAGTGTAATATCATTTCAAGAGCTCAATATTCCAGGCTTTCTAACTAATCGTCCATCATATTTGAGCTTATACATTCCTAGTCCAATTCTCTCTAAAATTTGTAGGGCCTTCTTAGTTAGGACCGATGACCACTATAGTAGAATTTTAGTGTTCAGTAAAACTTTCCTCAATACGAGGTCACATTTTGAAAATTCTCATGCTTGGACTGATTTGTTATAGTACCCAAAAATCCTTTGCTGATAGGCTGTTGTCTGAACCCTTGCTTGGTCTCGCTTTTGCTTGACAAGGTCTAGATGTCCCTATAAAACTTTTTATTCTTAGATTCATTGAGGTATAACACTCTATAAGCTAGCATCACAACCTTAGGGGAGATGACTACTTCATAATTAAGAGCTAATGGAAATGGGGTCTCCTGGGTCGCTGTTTTGCTTATGGTCATGAGGGCCCATAACAGCTCAAGTAGGTCTTCTACTTAAGTTCTTTTCCTTTTAGTTAATTTCTATTTTAACAACTTCTTAATGAGCTTGTTCGGTGACTCCACCTACCTATCAAACTTTAGGTAAGCTAGAGGTGAACTTAAGTTGTATAACGAGTCATCGACATTCTTGAAGTTCTCATTGTCAAGTTGCTTTTTGTGGTTGGCTATGGTGACATGTGGATACCAAATCCAACCACGACATGTGGGATACCAAATTGGTAGACGAGATTCCTTTAGACAAAGCCCTTAACATTTTTCTTAATTATCGTAATTAAGGGTTCTACCTCAACTGATTTGGTGAAGTAATCAACATCAGCCATTACTTGCTAATCAAGTCGAGCCCTTATTATGGCAAAGGCCATATGCTTGATACCACCTTTAAATTCTCGGGTGGGCCATGTATGTTGTTGGCATGCCTTTAGTAAGTGTCGCACTTTGTTCTTTTGCATCTTAAAGAGTAGTGGGCTAATAATACTGTATCATGAAGGCTTTGTAAACTAGGGAATCGGTACCCTAGTGGACCTTCCCTTAGACATAATTAGCTTTCTTAAGCCTAATACACCTTAATTATAGATGAGAATATCCTCGATGATGGAAGACCTTATCGATCTAAGTATAACATGTCGAGGTGTACTTAAGTTAATGAGCTTCTTATTCTTAAGAACCTCTTTATTCTATATATATCTTTTAATGGGTTCCATCTAGCTTGGGCTAGAGTTGACCTAGAGGACCTATTCATAATTTCATTAATGTTGATATCTAAGACGAGCTCTAATGGCACTGATTGAGGTATCATTGTGTTCTTTGTTGAAGCTAACCGTGTGAATATATATGTTATGTGATTTTTACTTTAAGGGATTTACTGGATCTGTACTTCTTTGAATTATGCCATTAGTTCTTTTCCCTTTTGAAGGTAGGCTACCATGTCTTCTTTAGCTTTGGGAAAGACTTGGTTGACCACTAGTCGAGAGTCACTTTGACGAGGACTATTTTTTGGTTGCTAAGAGTGCTCAAGCAACTTTGAATTCGAACAAAAGAGCTTCGTACTTGGTTTTATTGTTAGATGCATGGAAATTGAGTCTAACTACATAATGTTAGGGTTTGTGCTTACGTGCCATCCCTGTTTGTATGATTATTTGATATTTATACGATGTACATTTTATTAAATTGCTAATTATATTAATTATATGATATAATACTTGTAACGCTACAGATATTGTATGATCTGAAGGAGTTTAGATCTAATTTAAAAAAATTTAGATCAGGGCTAAGAGTTAGCAACATTGAGAATTATAACTGCTAAGAGTTAGTAGGTTATAAAAATCACTAAAATACAAGGAGTTAGAGCATTGTCTATAACGGGATAAAGACCATAGGGTATACTAGTAATGACATAGTTGCAAGAGTTGCAATAAGGTGTTAGGAAATGTGATTATACAAATATGTTCTCAAATATTATGTTCCTGATATATTTTCACTGATGCAGGTCTATCAGTGAATCTCTTTTATATAGTGTGTATGTCTATATTTGCAGGTTACAGATGGTTATTCCTAATTGACCATGAGCTTAGAGCTCATATAGGCATACAGGTATTCAATAAGGACTGAGTACCTAACAGACTCACGAGGATCGCAATAGACATCTTATGTAAGCCATCAATAGAAGGTCATCTCGAGTTGAGTAGTATTCATGGTCCTTTGACCTGAACGCCATAGTGGGCTTGTTAGTGATCTACTATACTTAGGTTCCACAGACGTTAGAGACCTTTCATGGTTTAACCACTGTGTATTACTGGGTATGGTTCAATACTCATAGAGTCCGGTGTGCATAGATATGGGATCTATCAGCTCACATAGGGAGTTATACATCCGATGCTCCAAGATTGTATCTTAGAAAGTCCTATGGCCATAAGCAATAAACCTGGGATAGGAGTTTCCCACAAGGTTGAACAATATAGCAAATGTGTTTGCGTATATTGTTCATCTAGATACAAATCTGGAGATAAGTTCATAGATGAGCTTATAGGGATTTGACGTTGTTGATCTATGTTCCCGCACATCCAGGATATAAATGACAAAGACTATATGTATGCGTTATGACCTTAACTTGTATAGTCTAATGTGCTAATTTGTGATATCTGTGACGTGTGCGTAGGGTATTGATCACGGACTTATGGATTAGTTTCATTTGACAAATTAGGCATGGACCTAGAGAGTCCCATAATATGAAGTGTATTTATTGTAAACTAGGGCAGCGCACTAGATTGAATAGTTCAATTCAGTAAAATTCAGCAAAACTGAATAATTGTTTCAGGAACCTTTAGGATGAGCGCGTATCACTACTTAAGAGTTAAGTACATAAATTAGTTAACAATTATTGTTGACCAATTAATTAATAACATGTGGCGTATAGTGAGCCTTTGGTTAAGTTTACTCAAGTGTGTGATTAGGTGGGACCCACTTTCAGTTAACTTGACAACCAAGTAAGGGCTTAAGGATAATTTCACGTATTTGATTATTTAATTAATAAATATGAGATATTTATTCATTTAATTATTAAATAATCAATAACTTAACTTTGGTTAAATAGTTAACCTAGGTTAAGTTAATTAAATATTTAATTAATGTTTACTTTTTTTGGAAAAGTAAACTAACCTAACTATAGTTATTAGTTAACTTTAGTTAGGTTAATTAAATATTTAAATATTGAATACTTGTTGGACAAGTATATTAACCTAACTAGAGTTAAGAGTAGACTTGAGTTAGGTTAATCTAAACCTAAGTTAAGTGTTAACTATGGTTTAACTAAATTAATTGTTAATTTGGTTAGATAAATATGTGATAAATAAAACAAAAATAAAAAATGTCTTTTAGGTGGCCGGCCATTAGAGAAGAAAAAAAAGAAGGAAATTGTTTCTTTATTTCTTGAATTCAAATGTTGAATTCATTGTTCATCATCTTCTCCAATATACCTTGGCCATTAAAAAGCATTACAAATTTGTTTTATTGATCAAGTGTTGATCAAAGGTAAAACAAATAAATTAGGGTTTAAAGTGTTAAATTAGTGCTGGATTCAAAGTTGTTGTTCTAGATATACAAGCTTACCATAGTTGATTGCTAGAACTATTAACCGGTTACACTTCAGGCGGACTCAAGCAACTCTTTAATTTAAAGGCTGAGGTGAAAATTTTTCAATCCAATATTAATATGATTAATATGTCAAAATTCATTAATTATTTGCTTTGATACTTCCACTACGCATATGTATATATTTGATGCGTACATATGTATAATGGATACAATAACCACATGCATACACCTAGTTTAATTGGCATCAATGCATAACTGAGTTTATCCCCTTTTTAGACCAATAAGGATGACCCTAACTCTGCACCTCTAATAATTGGATGCCTCATTTATTAAAGGGTCCAGGTCAAGGTTTGGAGTTTTTAGTTATTTGATTGCCTTAGAAGTCCACAGAGGCATCCAATTATCTTGCACCATGATGTCTTATAGTACATTCAGCTACAAACTCTGTCAGAGCTTTTTCTTTAATGGCTATTCTCGGTATATACTATACATCAAACTCATTGTTGACTACTTACCTGACTAGTCGCTACTAAGAGGTCAGACTTATGTAAAATCTATTTAAGGGTTTATTGGTTAGGACTACCACTGTGTGAGCTTGGAAATAAGGATCTCAGCTTCATTCCCAACATGACTAGTGTAAGGTTCAACTTCTCTGTAGGAGGGTATCTACTCTCAAGGTTAGTGAAGGCTTTGAACTCTTACCTCCTCTTTCACTAATATTAAGCTTACTACATGATTTGAGATACCCAATTATATGAACATTAGGTCTCTAGTTCTCAACACAACAAGATTGATGGGCTAAGCTAGATAGTCATTGTGTTGTTGAAAAGCCTTTTAGTATTAAGGGTTTGCTTCATTTCTCCCATCATTTTAAAAATCTCAAAACACTTGTCAATGGCTTTAAAGATAATCATATTGAGGGCGATGACTCTGTCTGTTAAGCTTTGGTTCTCTTTGATGGTGTTTTATGACTTTATTTCAAAGATAGCTCTGACCTTTTCTAGATTATCCTCGATCCTCTTTATCTTACAATGAACTTAAGGTATTTCTCATATTCAACTTTGAATGCACACTTTTCAAGGTTCAGTTTCATGTAATGTTCCTTAAGAATCTCAAAGGTTTTCTTGAGGTATTCAACATAGTCCTTGAGAGCCATTACTTAATGATCATGTCATCCATGTAGACCTTTAAGCTATTCTGAATAATAGATTAACTAGCCTTTACTAGCTTGCCCCAACATTCTTTAAAACAAATAGCATAAACTTGTAGCAATATGTTCCCTGATAAGTAATGAACGAGGTTTTCTCGTAATCAGGAAATAACATTCTGATTTGGTTATAACTTGAACATGCATACATGAAGCTGAAGAAGGCATGCCCGACTATGGAATCAACTAGTTGATCAGTCTTTGGCATAAGAAAACTATCTTTATGTATGATTTGTTCAAGTCAATAAAGGCTAAAAACATCTTCCATTTTTTATTAGCCTTCTTTACCATTACCATATTAACAAGTCATTTGGGGTATTGGACTTCTTAGATGAACCTTGCTGCCAAGAGTTTCTAGACCTTAATGGCTATAGTCTCGGCCATCTTTTGGTTGAAAATCCACTTATTCTGTTTTATAGTTTTGAAGGATGAATTGATTGCTAAACTATGAGATTTTAATAAGAGGTTAATGCTTGATGCATTTTTATAGAACTAGGTGAATCTAAGTACCCTTTCAGTAAAGAGCTTAGGTATTCTTTTATCTTAAATCCTAAATTTGAACCGTCCTATCTACCTTCTTAAGGGTATTTTACTTTAGCTAGACCTTGGCTAGTATCCCTATGGTTTTAGGGACTTCAACTTCTTCTCTTTCCTCAGATCCATTAGGGATATGCAATATGTTCTTTTGGCTGAAGTCACGTATCGGCTCTTTGCCATCTTTTGATCTCCTGAGATCACTCACACTTCTTTGTTAGGTGAAAACTTTAGCTTCAGATAATGTATGAACATCATCACTTTGGATTTCCTTATGATGTTTGTCCCATAAGGATTTTGTAAGGGAACGACTTCTCAACCACTATGTAGCTCACCATTATAGTCTTTACATAGAGCCTCTCCTCCAAGGTTAAAGGAAGAGTGACCACCCTTGACAGTCTTAATTAGCCATCCGAAATTAATAGAGTGACATTTGTATCATCGTTATTTTTAAGTTTTTGATGCCAATTTCATTTAAGGCTTTTTAGAATATTATGTCTATCAAGTTCCCAGGATCGATAAACACTCTGTTGATATTTATCCTTGCAATTTATATGGTGACTACCAACCCATCATCATATGGCTAGTTGACTCATCAGGCAATTTGTTTTAGGGAACATGTTTGGTATAACTTGTATTCGGGGCTTTTTTGTAGTCAAGATATTGCACATCACTTGATGACTTACTAATGAGTACTAAGAATAATTCTTCCTCTCATAATTGAAGTCCTCGACTAATGTTGCCCCTCCAATAATTGTCATGGTCCTCTCCATCTAGGCCAAAGGCTCAAAATCCCAATTCTTAGCTTGCTGAGGTTTCTTCTATTCTCGATCAGCCTTGAACTTAATCAAATACCCATTTCTAACTAGTTGATCTACCTGCTTCCTTAAGTGGTTACACTATTTGGTTACGTGCCCATGTCTGGTTGAATTTGCGTTTCTTAATCTTATTTTGCTTAGAAGCAGATGTTTGGATGGCATCTGGCTCATTGAGCAAGCTCTTGTCTTTGATGGCTTCAAAGAAAAAAGCCATGGAAATTATGAAGTGGATGTGTTTGGAGAGAGGGTTAATGTGTTTTGTATTATCCGAATTCTTTGGGATTATAGTCCTAGTAGCATTACCTTTGTGTGCTAGAGGCAATCCTCGGATGGTGGCAAGTTGTGAGCTTATTCTCAGCCAAAGTCCTAGGTTTTTGGGTAATTGACTGATTTTCTGGCAGTCATAACCAAGCATGACTTAATAATAGGCTGAGGACAATTATCCTATGTTGGGTTCAACCACCTCGAACTCTACTGTGTCCAAGGTCTTAGACTTTGTGTTGAGGTTAGTGATCATGGGTTGGGCCACCTAGACAAGTTGGCTGGTGGGCCTTTGGTAGGCCAAGCTCTCGATAGGCTAGGTCCTTGGTGGGCTAGGCCTAAGATCCTAAGGGAATATATATATATATATATATTAATTTATACTTGCATGACAAGTTTTTTTGTGTTTAACATACATTAAATAGTAATAGAGTTTCTTTGATTCTCGAGTCAATTTCATTTACAAATTAAAATTTAAAATTGCAAGCTTATTTTCGAAGTCACAAGTGCTATAAATTATACTGGCTAAAGTAGAATGTTAGTTAAACTTTAATACCAATTAGCCAATTATATAGCAATCAAATCATTATTTATTTATTTTGAAGGAGACTACATCGTATTATTCAATTATTGTTTAAAAAATTAATTACTTAAGATTATAGCTTTTTTTTTATACATCAAGGTAGTAATTGGATTAAATGTACAACAAAATCTCATTTTAAAAACGCTATGCATCAAGTTTTTAGCTACATGACAATTTTCCATCTCTCTAATACATTTTGTTTTGTTGTAAAAACTTTTGACATACTAATTTTGTAGATTAATAAATCAATTCATTGTTTGCTAAAGCAATTTTTTTTTCATTTTTTTTCAGTAAAAGTACTATAAAGATGTAATGAAATCTCTAAAGAACTAATGTATAATTGTCACATAATTGTTTTTGTTTAATAAAAATTTGGCATTGATCATTAATAGAAAAAAACTAGTACTGTTTTCGACAGAACAACGATTGAATTGAAAGAGAAAATATAGACAACTTTAAAATTAATCTAACTCTCAAATTGCCATTTCAAAATTAAGAGTTAATTGAGAATTTGAACCAAGAAATTAGAAAATAGAAAATATTGAGTCAATTTCATTTAAAAATTAAAATTGCAATCTATTTTCAAGTTAAAGAAGATTTTAGTGAGAAAAAGGGGTCTAGTGACAAACAAAAGGAAAAAAAAAGGAGGGACAGAGAAACAAGGCTAATAAAGTAATTTTGATATTTTGTTTTCCTTTTTTTTTGATAAAATTGCAAAAGTATTCATCACCGTTGCTGCTTTTTTGTATTATATTTCAACGTCGTTTTTTTAATTATTTTAGAATACTCAAAAACGCCTAATTAAATACTTAACATCTTAAAATTATTTCTATAATCAATTTTGTTGATATAGGAAATTCTTTGAACATTTTAGAACAATACGAGGGTAAATAGGCTGTAAGAAGCACCCATGTGTTTCTCTTAGTAGCAAAACTTGTGTACTTTCTTGCCTAGGTAGAGATCTGAACCCTAGCAAATGTTTAGTTGATTGTAATGTAATTAGTTGAGATTCGAGATTGAGATTACAGATGTAATACTTGTATTAAAAATGGCAATTGTTTAATTTTTTCAATTGTTGGGCGATTAATTTTAGTCTCTCTAAGTAATATTTTGAGATTTGAGATATAATACTTATATAAAAAATAATAATTGTTTAGTTTCTCTAATTATTGGGCGGCTAGTTTTAATTCCTCCAAATTGTTTGAGATAGTTGTTTAATTGATTGTAATGTAATTAGTTAATATTTAGACTGTAATATTATAATTATTTAAAATTTGAGATGTAATACTTATATAAAATAAAGGTTCTAAGAAAATTAACAGAGTTAAAAAACCCTATTCAAGTTGAGATTTGAGATGTAATAATTGTATAAATAAAAAGAAATAGGAAAATTAACAGAGGGTTAATGAACCCTACCAAATAGAAAATAGTACCAAGATTGACAGCAATAAGTTATCTCAGCTTTTAATCCAATGTCAACATTTTTATTCACTTTAATGTTATAATTAAACTTACACCATGATATTTTTTCTCCTCATTGCAGTAAAGAGAAAACTATTGCACTCATTCATATGGAAACAAGGAAACACACAACAAGAAAGAAATTTGCAGGCTTATTAAAAGAATTCATGACCACATCCAGCAGCGCGCCTTATTAGTTCATGCACGCTCTCGGTAATTTCATAATATCAGAAACCTCGTGCACATTTTGTTCCTGGTGGAATTGTTATGCCACATGACTGAGCCACGAAAGCCACCTTCTCCGAGCTGATCTTATTGCGCATAGTATTTGAAACAAGCTTGCACGCGCATTCCACATCAATGCCTTACACCACCTCACAACAGTCTTGAGATGGCCGGATTTTTGAACAAATTTCTGGCACTCCGTTTTTAGACCCTTAAGATTGACTCCACATACTTGCGCTGAAACTTGTTTATTGGATGCAAATAACCCGATCATGATTAATACTGCGAGAGGCACAACACAAATTCTTCGACTCATTTTCGTTTTCTTCTCTTTTTTGGGTTTCCTTTCGCACTCTTAAGTTATGTGCTAGTTTGCTTCTTAATGAACATAGAGTTTAGGGACAGTCACTCGTATATATAGATAGAGGGATTGGAAGCCGTTCGAGTAGAACAAGGGATTACTATTATATTGGTGTGAGGTTCACGTTGATATTGTCGTTCAGATCAGCTGGATTTGTTGCTCCAGAAGTATTATAAATTTTCAAGATATTATATTTGATATTTTGAAGGGAATAAGATATACTTGCTTTAAGTGAAGGCAGTAATGCACTAAAATATGTTGTCGTTGATTCATTTGCCTTGAACAATTAATCAATACCTACATGAGTATCAGAACAATATCTCTCAGATGATCTAGAAATAATTAGATCAATTCCCTAAACTGACGTGTGAATTTTTACTAATTCAACCGTCCATAATAAAGTTATAAAATAAGCACGCTGCATCAAAGTTCTATTTTTCAAAGATATGAATCCATAAACAACTAGATTTAACAACTAATCGAGAATTTTAAAAGCTCAAACTACAATTTCCGCGTTTAAAGAAATTTCAATTTTTAAGTGACGCTATTTATTGCATCTCATTCTTATAGGACTTAACAACATTTCAAGAACATATTTTTCTTGGAGGGAAAAAAAGTCTGATAGGCGTTTTCTAAAAATCTCGAGAAAACAAGTTCAAAGATTCTTGAAAAGATACGTATTCATTGTAAAATTATTTATTTGTAACTAAAGTATATTAGAACTAAAGTTCTAAAATCTTTCATGGGAATTCCAAGAACACCACCATCTTCTTCCTACATTGCCTTTGAACACTTCAAGAACTTTGGAACAACACTGTCCTCCTACAAGAAAAGATACTTCGACGCTCACATCAATAATAAATCAAGAAAGCGGGTGTTGTGTATGAGAAGCATTTAGGGAAGAAAGGAGGCAAATTAAAATGCAAGGTGATTCTCTTAGAGATTACTTAAAGATCTCAAGAGTACTTGGATTTTCTATCTCTTGAATTAAATGAATAAATTGTAAGAACTTATCTCCTTATATAGTAGAGGAAGCTGATTCGCAATATGACTTGAGTGTGTACCAATAACATGTATTATGTGATATATAGAGGAATTAAAATTGGACTCAATAGTTATAATTATACTTGAGTTCACAAATTATAATTGAAAAAGGACCGAGAACCAAAAATCAACATGTTTCCTCCTTTCTCGTGTATTTCCTTTTTTAATTAGAAAAAGTGTCGAGGCACGAAGTCTTTAGGATCGGATGCAATTATGAAGCTGGTACATGCTACACTGGTACATGTTTCTAGTAGGCCCGACATCCCTTAGCATATTTTATGAAATCGGACAAGATGGTTAGACAGTAATACCCATTAAAGAACGGGTTTCATTTTACCTATTAACTAGGTCAAACTCAACTCTTGGATTTTCTAACAGCATTTTAGCCTAAAAAGGTTATAAGCTCTCAATTGGAAACTTAAGTGGCATGGGCTAGTTGGACCTGTTATAATTATAAGCCCAACAACTACATTAAATAAAATATTAATATTAAAAAAAGATTGCCTCTAGACGTACCCCAACAAGTCATGAATGCACTTTGCACCTATAGTCACCCATATTCAAGTAAAAATAGGGGGTAAATAAGAATTTTGTTTTGAAACTAGAAAAATAATATTGATCAATCAAAGGGAGAAGGATGATCATCCTCAATAACTAGATGTTCAATCTGAGATTGGACCGAACCTATCCAAATAAAATTAGAGAGACAAGAAATGGCATACTTTGCTAATGCATGAGCTACCTGATTGGTGATGCGATATTTTTATATCTTAAAATTGAGTGCAAGTATATATTATCATATGCAAGTAATAAAGGGACAAAATGTCGGATGTCAAACCCTGTGGGATAATATCTTCTTTTTAGTTAAGTATTAAAATTATGTCTTTCTAGTAATTATTCAAAAAAATAAAAATTTACGAATGACTTTGAAAAATATAAAAGTAATGAAACAATGTAAAGAGATATAGTAATATAGAGAAAACCTAGGTTAATACCATCCCTCAATATGCTTTTCAATGATTAATCTTTTAATATTTAAATTCTTTAGTTCTTGTTATTGATCAAGACACTAATATATTCACAAACATCTCCCAAAGTCATGCAAGTATACCTTAATTTATCAAATACGTATATTCTTATAGTACTTGTAAAAAATTAAGATTTATTAATCACAAGTCTTATTGATCATACATGCCAATTACGTATATTCCTATCATAATTTGAAACTTGCATATGCAACATTGAATGTTACTTTACAATCATGCATCAAATTACTTAGGTCTAAATATAATGATTTATTTTCTGAGTTTATCAAAATATTACCAATTCATTCACCATATATTGGCCAAATATATTGCAGCATTAAAAACAAGTAATTTGAGTAACAAAGACCTAAATTTATTAAATATTAGAAAGATATGACAATTAAATGCACATATTGAGTTCAAATATTAACCCTACAAAGAAAATTTAGTTCATGACTATAAGAGAATAGCGACAAAGATAATAAGAAAACATGATAAAATCAATAGCAAATCGATATAGATGTTAAATTGCTCTTGATTAGAAACTCTTGATGTTGAAGAACGCCTTGAATTTTTCTCTATGGATACTTTAATTATGGACTAATTGCTCTCTAAGACTTGTGCTCTGTCTTCTTGGATGATCTCTAAAGGCTAGAGACGAGTGGCCTTTTATAGGGATTGATTTAAGCTTGAAATCTCCAATGCTTGTTGAGTCAGGAATCGCACTGTTGCTGGGGCACTGTGTTAAAAAGCCTATATCACTGGAGCAGTAACATCCTATCGTTGAGGCATTGGGCTGTGTCGTGCAGGGGTGATAGGTTTGTAAATTTCATTCAAGTCCCTATAAATAACTAATAATGCATATAATAGCCATTTATTCTTATAAAATAATAAAATATCAAGATAAAAATATGAGAAAATAAATGACAAATATGCCTTTATCAAAATTTTTAAAACTTAAATACTTGATTGTCTTCAAGCAATAAAATAAATATAAAGAGAGAAATAAAAGGTTATACTTGACTCAAATAATAAACAAAGAAAACAAAATAAAATATGCTAAGTCAGTAAGATGATTAAAATGATTGTCTCAAAAGCTATTTAAATGACACAAATTCTAAGGTAAATAAATAAATATCAACAATTCTAATTATCTCTATTTAGTCCTTCATTCTTCGTCAAAGATAATCACCATGTGTGCAAGCAGCAAAAAATAGTTAAAACCATATATTGATTTACTTAATACTTAAGTTTGTACAGAAAAGATGATGTCTCGACATTTGATTTGTATAATGACACTTCTATAGGCTTGTCTTTACTATCACTCTCTATTAATATAAGAAATAACCAGTTTAGAGATTTATTTAGGACTTTACTTAGCTTGTAATTTAAGGCTAGGATCAAGATAGGGTAAATGGATAAATATGTGAGGTTCAAGTCACACCATGTACACTTATACTTTACATAAAAACCTCTTGATATTTCTTTTTCTTGTATTATCTTTTCCCAAAACTTATTGTTTTTCCCATATTTCTTTTTAACTTTTATTATTCAAAGAATTTCTTCTTGTTCTTAAGTTGGGGGTATTTTTCTTACTCTTTTTTTTTTCTTTTTTTTGAATACCCCTAAACTTAGATTGATAAATACCACATAAACTGCCTCCACTTCAACAGCCAAAAATCCAATTTGTCAAAGTTGCCATAAACAAACCAAAATAGCAACTTTTTTGGCTATGAGGACATTGAGTAAATAGAGGAGATAAGTAACTCTTGAGAACACAATCGAGCCTAATCTGTCCCTGCATATAAAACCAAACCCTGTCTTTTGATTTTTACTATCGATTGTGGCATCATATTTTAACTTTACATTGCCAATATCTGGCAGCTTCCATTTAGGCACCTGAACTTGAGTAATAGAAAAAGGTTTGTGTTGTACTTGTTGAAATTCTGTCAAGTAGTCCTTAGCCCATGCCATGACTGTTTTAGCTTCGACATTGACATGACAATGAATAAAATTATTTCGAACAAACCAAATTCTATATAGAATTATTATCATCAATTCTAACTCATAAGTAGATAATAAATTCATTAATCAAGTAATTATCATCCTCCTATGTTCTTCCTATCTAGTAATTATTAGCTAATTCTGTTTCAATTCATTAATCAAGGGTTTTAATTTAATCTCATTACCTTTTCTAAGTATCAAATGAGATCCGATATATAAATATTCAAGTTGATATCCCTATTTAACTTATCTATCTATACATTCATTAAGCAATCCTTATATTGATCACCAAAGTAATATCCCAATTTAATTCTGTTTCAACTCAATAACAATTAAGTTTGTGTTTTCCAAATGATAGATAAAGCAATAACTCCTGAGCATTAAATCTATAAATCTAAGTCAACTATTTCATTTCCTAATAAATTAAAAGTATTAAGCATGGAGAAACACAAATGAATTGAATTAAACCATTATTAATAATTAACTAAACATTCCAAACTCAGTATAAATAGAGCTACATCAAGCATTAGAATTATAATCTAGCAAAGCATAGATGTATTCATAACTAAAATCATCTAGAAATTTATAAATGCAAACATATTTTAACAATGTCCATAAATACAAACTTCAATTCAAGATAGGAAAAAGAGAAAAAGCAATAAAAACTCTTATGGAGATGATCTTCAAAAGTTCAATTCTTCTAAAATCCCATAAGAATCTTCACCCTTCAAGTTTCTCTCTTTAAAAAATAGCTCTATCTTCTTGAAAAGTATGTCTTAAAACCCTTGTTTCATGCTTAACCTCTTTTTTTTTGAATAGTGGCTTTTGGGGTCTCTATTTATAGGCTTCAATTAAGGCAAATTTTGAAACAAGAAAACTAGGTTTAATGTTTGTCTAGTGACACCATGGCTTGGGACGATTGGGACTGCAGCTTAGGCTCAAATTGGGTTATGGCCATAACCTGGGAATTTGAAGGTGCCGCTTAAGGCCTAGGCTATTGCCCAAGAATATTATGTTCGTGGCTAAGGGTCTCTGGTCGAGCTAGAGCTGCAGCTTCAAGGCTTGCGCTTTTTGGTTCTATGACTTGACTTAATTAGAGTTGTAGTCTATAGGTGTTGACTTATCATCCAATTGTTGCTCCGAGGCTGCAATATGTGCTCCCCATATTGAAAGTTTATGTGAGACTAGGCCTAAGTCAAAGTTGGATGAAGTTAAAGATTGCACCTTTATGTTAAACCCATTTACGAATGTTATGCTATAGTTGGTTCTAAGAGTGATTCTAAGAAGCAAATTGTGCATAGGGAAACATCTCTCGAGTAAAGCACCACCTACTCTTGGATATACAAATTCGAGAAGATTTTTAGTTCTTAGCTCTTTTTAGCAAAGATACGTCGGGGCTTATAAAGAGTAGTTTGAAAAAATCTTCTGCTTTTAAGGTAAGCTCTATAAAGAAAAAATGTTGCAACCATTTTAGAAAGAATCGTCAGGGAAGATTGTCTTATAAATTGGCAATGGTGATATTGGATTGGAAACTCACCAAAAGGAAGATTCAAAACCATTTCCTATATAAGGTGAATAAGAAATGAGGCAGAGGTGGTGCTAACGGCCATAGGGTTTTGGAGTTGGACTTTAGAGTGGAAGAGGTGGTTGATAGAAAGGTTTTTAGAAAGGATGGATAATGTGACAATGGACAAGTCTATTTCAAAATCGGGAAGGCCAAGAATGTCTTATGTTGGAATGTTTGGGGTTGGGTTAATCCCTAAACATTCCAAATCCTGTACAATTAAGTACAAGAATATTGCTAAGATTTGATATTTCTTTGTGAAAACATTGCCTAAAGAGATCAAATTGAGGAGGTGCAAATTAGGCTAGGCTTTATGGGTAAGATTATGGTGGAAAGGGTTGGTAGAGTAAAGGTTTAGCAATTCTCTAATCTGATCAAGTTGATGTCAATTTATTATCTTATTTCAGATTTCACATAGATGTTAGTGTTTACTTTTATAGAAGTAATGGGTGGAGATTTATAAGATTTTATGAGCATCTAGAGGCAACCAAAGAGTCCATTCCTAGACATTATTAAAGAGACTTCTATAATAAGTAGAGGAGATTTCAATGAAATTTTGAAGCAATAAGAGAAATTAAAAGGTACTCCGAGACCGGTTTATTTAATGAAATGTTTTTCATCGAGTACTAGTTGATTGTAATTTATGTGATATAAAATTTTTTGGTCTATCATTTACATTGTGCAATGAGAAGTTTGGTAGGGATTTTATTTAAGAAAGGTTAAATAGAGCGGTATGTTTCATTGATTGAAATGTGCTTTTCCCCAAAGCAAGGGTCCATAATATAGAGTTTTGGGTTCAGACTGCAGACCCTTAGTTATTGATCTTGATGCTAATTTTATTACTTACGAGATAGAGAGCAGGTCTTGTAGGCAAGGTGGTAGATTTCATTTTGAAGAAGTGTGGGCGGATTAAAATGATTGCAAGCAAATTAAAATGAGATTTCTCTGCTTCTAGTATTCATTATTTTCGGGTTCATAGAGAAGGTGGAGAGCATTTTGAATGATTGGAACCAAAAGAATTATAGAAAGCTTTCCAATGATATTCGGGCTGCAAGGACTCGGCTACAAAGCTCAATCAAATCATAAGTGAAGCTAATTGGTTAGATTTGAGTAAAGTGGATAAAGAATTGGATGTTTTGATGCACATGAGTGAGATTTATTAGAGGCAGAGATCAAGGGTGGCCTAGCTAAGTTGTGGGGACTGAAATTCAAAATACTTTCAATTGACAGTCTAAATAGAGATCAGCATCAACAAGTTTAGTTGTAGGAGCAAGACTATATAGAAGAGGTGTTTGTGCATTATTTTCTGTAATACACTAAATTTATAAGCATTCTCTAGATTATATTTTGTAACTTATACATATGCTTAGATAATGTTATACTTGATGATGAATATAGCCTAATACATACACTTAGCAAACAAGTACCTAATTTCATTCTATCTTGATGACTCATTCATTAATAACTTATACATATGCTTAGATAATGTTATACTTAGTGATGAAAATGACCTAACATAAACATTTAGCAAACAAGTACCTAATTTCATCCTATCTTGATGACTCATTCATCAATAACTTATATATATATATATATATATATATGTTTAGATAAGGTTATGCTTAGTGATGAATATGACTTAACACAAACACTTAGTAAATAATTAACTAATTTGATGACTCATTTACAAACTAAACATGTCCACCATAAGTGAGTGGATTTATCATCATGTATCACTCAAATAGATACTATAAATAGATGATGTATATGTGAGAAAGAGTGTAGAAATTAATTGAAAAGAATAAAAAACTAGAGTGTGTATGTGAGTTGAGAGTGTTAAGTTATAGAACAACCATGTTGATTTGAAAAGGAAGGAGAAGAAGATAGTTGAGTGTTAAGTGAAATCTTACTCACGAGTATGTTTCTTATTTCCATGCTATAATTTCTTTAGTTATATTTTTTCATATTCATGTAAGGTTCATCCTTAGTTAACATGTTTTTATAAAAATGGTTTATAGAAAGAATAGAATTGAGAATATATTATGTTTAAATTATGTGTTAAGTTTATGAGTAGTGTATTGCCATAACTAAATTGACATTTTAAATATAATTCTTTCAAATAAATTATACTTCATAATAATTATTTAAAGCCTTGATTTTTTATCAAGAACTTTTTAGTTTTGACTTTTGAATATATATTTATATATAAGTAATAAGTGGGATTTTAGAAAAATAGAGAATTTAACAACATGTATAATTCCTTGAATAAACTGTATTTATACACATGTATTTTTATACCAATATTTTTAGTATTTAAAAGCTAACACAATAAGGATTCTGGAGAATTTTGTTTCACAGAAAATCTCCAAGAATTCAATTTTATATGAATTTATAAAGTAGTGACTATAATGTTGGAAAACAAAAATTTTAGCAGTAAATCCGAATTTAGAAAATAATTTCACCTATCAAATGATCTTCAAAAATTCTGAAATTTTATATACTGGCCTTTATATATGTCTAGGTATTCCAGTTTTAATTTCACAATTTTAGACAATTATAAAATATTTTATGAACTAACTTATGAACTATATTCACATACAGAAACTGCTTGCCTGGTTATGTCAAGTAGAAATATTAATTTATTTTTAATAGTTTTGCTAAATCAAATATTTTAAATAAATTATATGTTGAGCCTTTATGTATATAGATGAGAGTAGAGTTTATATGAATCCGATTTACAAAATATGAGATATGAATTTTGGAGTATTTATTGTTCAATACTGAAATAGATAGAAAGATAGTCATAGGTTAAAAGATATATCTAGTTAGAGAATGATTATGATAGGTAATTAATTATTATCTTGATAAATAGGATACTTGTGGTATTCGGATAAGTAAAGATATTCTTTGAGGTATTTGGCTTTTGTTGAGGTAAGTAACTTCATTCATAATGTATCCATTTTATTTTCAAATAAGAAATATTATTATTGTGATATTCGAAATATAGAAAATACTTAAAGATATTTATAATTTGTTATTACTTTTAAAACTTGTCTATGATTTTCCAATTAAATTATTTTCCATTGATTTTGATCAAAGAATGAATATATCTTTAAAGTTTATATATTATTTTGAAGTTTTCAAATAAATGATTTGTTTATAGCTTTTAAACATCTCTTTAAACAAAATTGTAAAATTATAGATCTCTATATAATAACTCAAAATTTGGATTCAATTTTTGGTTAGTTGGATAACGTATATAAAAATGTTGCAAGCTACTGTTATGAAAGAATTGAAGTTATGATATTTGAAATAAATTGATTACTGAATCTGAAATTTAAAGAAAATATTTTAGCTCATTGTCTATAGTCATATGATATTGAACGATTGACATGATATATGATTTAGACCAGTTGGTATCCTTTCTGAAAGTGTACTTTACAAATGATTATTGGCCAGGTCACCGTGGGTACAGGTGACATTATAAGATTCTGATATTGATCGGGTCATCGGGGGTACAGGTGATATTATATGACATAAGCAACTTCTATTTACCTTTTTATATGAAAGTTTACAAGAATTGTTATCGAATTGATTTTCATATTGACTTATGATATTGAAGAGTTTTGTTGTGATAAATTTGAAATTAAAATATTTTATTGATGATATTTTAAAGATGCTTGCAGCATTTCAAATAAGAACCCTAATACATTATGAATGTTTTACTTATCGATTCGACGACTCACCCTTCGCCATTAACATTTTTGTAGATTACGTTTTAGCCTGGTGAGTTACCTTGGAGTTGGAGTTGGAAAATCAAGAAGCTATCTATTGCTTAATAAGAGAAAATTATGTTTCTAGTAGTTTACGTTTTGATTTTCTTAAGTTCTAGGAATGTTTCAAAAGCTGGAGCGTTATTTTAATGATTTATATTTGTCTTTATGTGGTGAGATATTGAGAACTTTTGGTTTGATGAATAAAGATTTGATGAATTTTCATAGAAAGTGTGAAATATAGTACTTTGATTCTGTAATAGAATTAGTAGCATCCTCCATTTGACTCATGTTTTATACATGTGAAATTTGGGGTGTTACATTTTCAGCTTGTCTTTACTTCGGCATCACCTTCGCCTTAGCATGTATAGGAGGTTGTTGATTGTGTTATTTAGAGTATTTCAAATGGTAGCAAGAGATTTTTAGATGCTCCCTTGACTAAGGATGAGGTTAGACAAGTGGTTTTTCAGATGTATCCCACCAAAGCGCCTAGTAAGGAGGGGATGCTTGCGCTTTTTTATTAAAATTTCGAGACAAGGTTGGTGAGGGAGTTACAAATAGCTGTCTATCTTTTTTGAATAATGGAGGAGATTTATTGAGTATAAATGAGACTTCAATTACCTTAATTCCTACGTGTGATGTTCCTGGGAGCCCTTCAGACTACCATCCTATTAGCTTTTTGTAATGTGTTGTATAAGATAATATCTAAGACTATGGTTAATTGGCTTCGGGGAGTGCAGAAAGATATTATTTATGAGGCTTAAAGTGCATTTATCCTCAGTAAACTTATTAGGGATAATTCGGTTATTGAGTTTGAATGCCTTCGTCATATTAGGAAGATTCGAAAGCCACAAGACAGTCATCTCGCTTTAAAACTTATGATGGAGTGGAATGGTCTTTTCTCTTAGCTCTGATGCAGAACTTCATACTTTATTTTGGTGAATGGAAAGTAGCATGGTCAAATAATGCCTTCTAGGAGTGGAGCCTTCGTCATGATGACCCTCTTTTCCCTTACCTGTTCATTATTTGTGCAGAGGGCTTTTCTTGTTCATTCAGGAAAGCAAAGCTCGAGGGGAAGTTAGCTGGTTTTCAATGTGAAAGACAGGGACCATCTCTGTAATCAATAAATTGAAACGAACCATATACAAATAATTAAAAATTAATTGTCTCCAATAATTACTAAACCCCAATTTTTTCATTATAAACAACATAAAAGTCACTTCACCCAATCATAAGCTTTACTCATATCTAATTTCAATGCCAACAAACCAGATTTTCCAACACATTTTCACTTTAAAAAGTGTAAAAAGCTGAAATTATATTATCACTAATTAGTCTGCCATACACAAAAGCAATCTGTGACAGTGAGATGATACTTGGAACAACCACTTTAAGTCTATTAGCCAAGCATTTGGAACACAACTTTGTACGGAATGTTGCATAGAATAATAGGTCTAAAATTCGAGACCCTAGTACACGAAGGTATTTTCGGGATCAACACTACATTAGTTCGATTGGATCCAAATAAGGAATAACCATCATTCAAAACACCCAAATAATAGTTTGCAACATCTGGCCAACCACCTCCCACAATTATTGAAAAACCCAACATGATACCCATCAAAACCTGGAACTTTAAAAGGTCCCGTAAAAAAAAAAGCCATGTGTACCTCATCCACTATAAATGGAACATCCGATAAACAGCCATCTACTTCTAAGAGATGCTTCTGTAGACCTTCAAAAATCTCTTCAAAGAAGCTATCCCGATGTTGAGTGCACTAAAATAGTTCCTATAAAGGTTAAAACGTAATAGCTAAAATACCATTCCCCAATTTCAGAAAAAAGCCCAGATATTGAATTCTTTACCCAACGATCATTTTCTTTTCGAAGATTAAACTGGGAATTCTAATCACCCAAAGCTAGCCAATCGGTCCTTGCTTGTTGAAACCAAAATGATTCCACCCATTCAAGTAAATCTTGAAGCGCAATCTCTAATTGTTTAAGACTATACAAATATCCACCCCGAGCAGAATCCGAATCAAACAGCACATCAATCTTCATATGCACTTTACGAATTTGAAATGGAATTGCATCATCGTTGCACTTATGCCATTTCACTTAAAACATCCAAACACTTCTGCAACTTATTGAAAATTTCTAAAGAATCATTCTGAACCACATTGTCTTAATAGTCTAATGACACTAGTCATCACCTAACCATAATGGCTCAAAAATAAATCGAAGTCTCCCTCGAAAACCACCTTAGAAAGTCTTCTTAGGTGACAAAACAAAACGAATAGCGTGATGATTAGAAGAAAAGAATTCCTTATTAATAACCTTGACGCATGGGAAACTAGAGCGTCACTTACAACAAGCAAAAGCTCTATCCAATCTTTTCATAATTGTTTCCTTCGCCAGTCTCAGCCCTTTCCAAGTGAATCTTAGGCTAATAGCTCCAAATCAACCCACTTTGTATCCCGAATGACTTCCTAAAAATTAACCATCAAACTCCAAACCGTAACTGATCTGGGCACTTTATATTGTAATGAGAAAATAAAATCCCATAAACAAGGAAACAGTAAGGAAGAGCACTGCTAAAGATGATGCAAGAGTTCCCAACTTAGGTGCTGCTCATGACGTAAGGGATTCCCATAAAACCCGACAGCCTACCATAGAGTTTTTGTATAATCAACAAATCAAACGTCAATACGGTAACTTGAGTACCGCAAACAAAAATTTCCCAACAATGATTCTATAGTGCAAAAATACCACCACGCTACCTTTACTATCCACCAAAAAAGAATTCTGAAATCCATAACTTAGCAGTATCCTCTCAGCTCTTTTATCTAATAACTTGATTTCGAGGATGAAAATAATATATTATGATATACCATATATTATTTCTCAGGTACAGTTGTTTTTAATATATATATTTTTTAAAATAGTAGTACTACATGATGCAATGCTGTAATATTAGATGTCGTCCTAGTGTACCTCTCGAATTCATGAGATAAAACACTCACAAAGGAGCAAAAAATTTCAAAGTTGGTTGAAGGCCTACTACCTACTTAGTTTAGTATTCGAAATCTCTCTTCGTGGGTGCTTAGGTAGTCTTCTAGTCGAGTTTTCCTTCTGCTATTCCTTTGGTTATATACCAACTCACCTACTTGGATCGGTGGATTCCCTTGATTCAGCGGATTGATTCTCAATTGAGAGTTAAGCTAAAATAGTAGCACTACATGATGCAATACAAAAGTAATATTAGATGTCATTATAGTGTACCTCTCGAATTCATGAGATAAAACATTCACAAAGGAGCAAAAAATCCCAAAGTTGGTTGAAGGCCTACTACCTACTTAGTTTAGTATTCAAAATCTCTCTTCGTGGGTGCTTACGTTAGCTAGTCTGCTGGTTGAGTTTTCCTTATTCTATTCCTTTGGTTATATACCAACTCTCCTACTTGGATTGGTGGATTTCCTTGATTCAGCGGATTGATTCTCAATTGAGAGCTAAGCTAAAATATTTTTGATAATTGGATGAGAAAAAATTAAGAATAGCAAGCCTATATATATCTAATAAATTTAATACTAATCCTAATGAGAAAGATGAAAAACAATCCAATCTAACTTAGGACAGGATTTCTATGTAAAAGAAAATAAACATAAGATCTAAAGAACACATGAATTCTTAAATATATTCTAAATAGTATAAGGATTCTTAACTTAACTTTGGTTTCCTACATCATTCTCCTTTTCTTCGAAAGAAACTTGTCCTCAAGTTTTGCTACAAATAAAAGACTATTAGGAGGATGGAACTTATAGTAAATCATCACATTGTTAATTTGCGCTCAAACATATAGTCATTGTAGGCCATCTTGTTGGAAACTTGAAATTAAGCAAACTCCATATTTCTTACTTTTGGTTGTGACTCTTCTACGAAATTGTTCCTTGCATAACAAAATTATCATTAAATCTTTTTTGAAATTCTCCTTTTCTTGCTTGATGTATTCTCCTAGTAATTTTGTCTTCTCAAACATGTGTTCTTTAATAATAAATTTATTGTCTACAAAATAAATAGGCAAAACCATATCAATTATAGGTGGATTCTCTTTCACTTAAGTATTCTATTTGAGAACAAACTTCAAATAATCTTTAACTTGAATTGGTAAAATCATATCAATCATTGGTTAATTACCTTGAACTTGTGCTTTTCTCTTCTCAGTTTTTAAAGGACCAATCTACTTGTTTTCATTAAGAATTGTTAGAAACATTTTAACACTATTATTTTCACATATAATTTAAATGGTTTCAACTTTACTTTGCATATTATTATCATCTTTACTTAACGAGATTGACTAAATTAGAAAAACATTCTCTCATCTTCTCTTGAAATCTTGGATATATCTCTAATTTTTTTTTATATTTTATGGAGAAATATTGGTTTCATATCATTGAATACATCAAGATATTACATCAAAGGACCTTTGATAAAATTACCAAAGGATTGCCCGGAAATAGAAATAATAACATATCAAGACTTTCCTGAACCAAGATCCCAGAAAGGGAAATCAACCCCTCATATATGAAGGGGGAATACTGACCTTTCCGAAGAAAGGGATAAACAGACCTTTCCGAATAAAAGGATTAACAGACCTTTCCTAAGAAAGGAATTAACAGACCTCGCTAAGAAGAAAAATGTACATCCAAATTATTAATCCAAACGTTATTCAGACTAAAACAAAAGCAAGCTCCATTCCATTATTTTGAAAGATGACAGTAATAACCAATAAATAGAGGGCATCATTGCTAGTAAGGCCAAGGCAAGGTAGCAACAGGAAAATTGAGGCAGTTTTTGACGGAGGATAGATGCCAATGAATAGAAACACAATTAAGGCTGGCGAAAGAACTGCGAACGGTTTCAAGGTGAGAGGAAACCTAGTAGCGGAAGGTTGAAACAGGGTAATGCTCGGTCTAAAACAGTCCGACAGGGTCATGGCATTAAGATATGGAATACTAACAACAGCCACCACAAAAATAACCTCAGTCGCCAGTAACAACGAAAAACCACCAAAACCACAACTCATACTACACAATATAAGAGCAATGATGAAACATGAGTCATTTGACCAGTAATGATGTTTTGTAAAACTAACGGCAGAGATCATAACGGCTGCTAGAAATTGCATAACCCTCGGTAAATGCTGCCCGGTTACTAACGCCGGCAAGGATCAAAGAGATACAACTAGGTCCAAACGGTGTTGAAGGTAGCCGGAGAGAAAATGGCCGAAGACCAACACAGCGCCGAAAAAAGTATTGTCTTTCTTGAAGTTGGGAGCGTTTGGCTGTGTGGACGCTAGGAAATAGTATTATCTTTAAATATATTCTTTTTGTCCACAGCCTCTAACGTAACTTCTAGTTTAGGAATGAATTTCTTTTCTTCTTTTGGAAACTTGAGTGTATCTTTGCTCCTAGAAGAACTTCTTAAGAACAACATCATCTTCCATTGTCGATACGTGGACCTCATCAAAAGTAAGTTGCTCTTCTACCTTATAACTTGTGCGTGATTGTTCTTCTATGTTAAATTTCATGGATAAAATTCCCTTAATAAGATCTTGGCCTAAAGTAGATTTAGAACTCTCAAGCTTTAGAGTTGGTGGAGCAATTCTCTTCATCACTTGCATGTGCACTCTCTTTCTCTTTACTTGTAATTTAACTCATGAAGCTACATAAATTGCCTTATAAAAATTATGGATAGGCTGCAAAGGTTTTATCTCATATGTCTACACATAATCCTCTTAAAAATCTTTTGACTAATCTTACATTTGATTTAGAAAAATTAACTTGAGCAAAAAGGTTTTGAAATTCGATAATATATTCTTGAACAAATTTTGTACCTTTGACAATTCTTAAATTGATGAATCAACATTGTGACATAATCATAAGGAGTAAATTGTGCTTTTAATAAAGTCTTCATGTCAAACCATTCTCGAACCTTATCTTTTCCATTTGTCGTGCATTGTGCTTCCCACAAATAATTAGTACGACATCTTAATTAAAGAGATTACTACCAAACAGGTTTCTCTGAAGGAATATTTTCAAGCAAATCTTCTATAGTAAAAATCTAATTAAAGACTTCATCAAGATCAGAAACATATCTATAAAAGAAAAGAGAACCATTTAAACATTATTTATGTGCTATTCGATCACTTTTTTTTTTCCTTCAAATTTGCTCTTGTTCTCTCTCTCTCTCAAATTATTTTATCTCTCATTAAATTTTTTAGATTTTTTTGGCTTTGCATAGCGAAAGGAAAAAAAGAAAAATATGAAATCAGATTTCAATTCTTTTGGATATTTTTTCTTAAACATACAAAAAAAATTGAAAATATATTTTTTAGAAACCTTTTTGTTTTTCAAAAGATGGAAATTGTGGTGGTTGATGGTGGTATAGATTTGGTGTTTAGATGGGTGAGGGTGATAGGCAGCTTAGGAAGTAACTGTGTTTGGCACAAATATAGGCTATAATACCACTTGATGCAGTGTGAAAGTGATAATAGATGTCATTCTAGCGTACATCTCGAATTTGTAAAATAAAACATTCACAAAGGAGAAAAATAATTCTTAATTGAGAGATAAGCTGAAATATTATTGATAATTTGATGAAAAGACTAAGAATGACAAGCTTATTTACAACTAATAAATTTAATACTAATCCAAATAAGAAAAATGAAAACTAATCCAATCTAACTTAGGACTAGATTTCAACGTAAAATAAAATAATTATAAAATCTAAATAATATAAGGATTCCTAACATGACTTGGATTCTCTACATCACTACATGTATAAGCTAATCATACAAACTCAATTATACTACTTGACTTATTCTATAGGCTGCTTTATTGGGTAGAATAGCTATTCGAATAAGATCAACACTATATTGAATGTCTCTCATGAAAGGCAGTCTTGGTGTTATCTCATTCAATACTATATCACAAAATTCTTGAAGCAGCTTCTTTGTTATGAGAGGTGGCTTAAGACTCATTGTTTTCTTTAAACACCACAAAAGCAAAGGCTTCATCAACCTTTGAACATTGCCTTTTAAATTCAGAAAGAGTTAAGAAATTATATCTCCCCCCTCTTTAAAAGGTTTAGGAACATTATTATCTTAAGAGGACCCAAAATGACCTTAATGTTGTCCTTTATAAAAGAATAAGTGTTTTTGTGACCATCATAAAGAACTCTTCTATCATATAGAGGACCAAGAAATAAATGACAAGCATGTATAGGAATGATGTTACACCAAACTTCATCCTTGTAGTTTTTTCCAATAGAAAAAAAGACAAGGCAACTTTGATTTATTTTTATTTCATTTTTTAAGCTAAAATAGTTTGTATGGTTGAGGATGCTTCACTATCTTTAAGGACAATTTTTTTTCACCATTTGAGTGGAAACCACATTCTCAAGACTTTCTCCATCAATAATGATATTACACACCTTACTATGAGAAGTACATCTGGTATGAAAAATATTATTTTACAAAATTCTTCTTCTTTATGGACAACGCTAAAAAATTCATGAAGGATGAGATTTTTACCTTCATCTTCATAAGTCATTATCTTTTTTGGGATCCTCATGGTCCTTCTCTATTTCTTCTTTAATGAGTGTCACAATTATGTGATTCGGACATTCGAAAGCAATATGTGCATAACGTTGGCTTTTGAAACACTTACGAGAGGTAGTAGTGAAAGAACTGTTGCTTCTTATTAGTGACACTATCATTCTTTAAAGATTTTTTTATAGTTGGTTTGGCATTGGGAATAGTCTTAGAGCTAGAAATACTTCCTTAACTAGAAACACCTTCTCGTGTCAAGAATAGAGAATTGTTGCTATGTGCTATATATTACTAATTCTCCGCCTTAAGTGCAAGCTTAAAAATATCTACATAAGTCTAGTATGTTTGTAATTGCACAACATCAAAAATCTCAGGTCTTAGACCCCTAAAATAAAGTGCAATTATTTGCTCTTCTAGCTAAATCATATCATAATTCAACATGAGATGATGAAACTCTATAGTGTAGTCTTTTACAAAGAACTTCTTTTGATGAAAGTTGTGAAGTTTGAGAAAAGAATCTTGCTGATAGTTGGTCATAAGTTATTTTCTCTTGCACTCTAATTTAATCGTCTCCTAGGTCACAATCTTGTTTTTAGCTTCTCGTACCATTTTCCTTTTTAAATTTTTCCACCATAAAGATGCATGCTATTTTAAGTTTTATGGCAAAGAGTTTTACCTTTTGATTTTTCGAAACATCTTGATTATTGAAGATTCATTAACAGTGTTTAACTAATACACAAACTTATGTGAATGCATTCTTTTATCAAAATCTGGCATTTCCATTTTTACATGAAAATCTCTGTAGGAGTAATTCTAAATGTTATATTTCTTAGGACACTTGAATATATTAGAGAAATTTTATAAACAAATGAGAGTGATCTTGATGAAAAGTATTTGTATTACCTTTATCATTGTTATAAGAACCACTATTGAGATCTTTATATTGCACTGCTTTATGCCAACCTTTCAAAAGTTCCTAATTTTATTAAAGTTGTTATCTTAATTCTTTAATTAGAATATCTCATGTATTATCTTGAGTTAGAAATTGTCTTTGATGGCTAAAGCAAATTGAATACCTTTGGTTATTAAAAGACTAAGCCAAAACCTAAGGCTTCAATGCCAAACTGATGTTGGCTCAATAATTAAAAGAGAGTAAAACAAGATTAAAAAGAAAAAAATAAGCACACTACTTTTATTACTGTTCCCCTTAAACAATCTCCCTAAAGGCTTAGCTCTTTAGGGCCCAAAAGACCAACCCTTCAAGATAGTCTTTTATGGGCCAGCATTGAAGGCGTAAACCTAAGGCAGTTGAGATCCCCAAGTGATGAACACATTAAAATGCATATTTATTAAGAGATTCAGTCACCATTTAATGACACTAGTTTTAGTATTTTTTGTATTTTTAGGCTTGAAATAAAGTGTTGTCCTTAAATTATGATTAATTAATGTTATTTGCATAGGTTTAGGTAAAATGGATGTAACTCTCAATGTAGAAATCAAAATAAAGAAATTCTTGAACCTAGAGTAATATGACGCAATCTTACACAAACTTGAAGAACAATTGAAAAGCTAAATCCAACATGTTATGGGCCAAAAATTCGGATGCATCAGAATTGGATTACAACTTCTGCTCAACTTGACCCACCTCAAGTATTTAAAACGTATTTCACAAAATACATACCCAATTGGTATGATTCTTAAAGATATAAAATACGGACTCAATTAGAAACAACTATTATGGTGATGGTAAAGTCCAAATCATCGGTTATCATGGACCAAATTGTATTGCAAATTGGTAAAAGGGTTGTTGGTCGAAATTTGATATATCTTTAGCATTTTACCCATATCTCATTGGATACTCATCCAAATTGCATGAACTTGGTGGTTATGAAAAGAAGAGATAAAATGATACAATTTTTATGTCGGCCAAAAAGACTACACCAGTCATTTCCATTATTAAAAAAGTGCTGCAATTAGGTGAACGAGTGATTGGCCTAAATTATTGAAGATTGAAATCACACTAAATATGTTTCCATTCATTGCCTATATAAGAAAAATCTTAGGAGGCTAAGGGATGTTTTTTTGAATGCTTTACAATTCTCTCATATAATTTTTATTTACCATGCATTGTAAGCTAGGCTAGAGTTCTTGGTGAGGCTAGAGATGAACTTTTGAATGTAATAAATTTACTTCTATTCTTTGATTCTTTGTCAAGAGCTACAAATATTTGTAAGTTTGCTTGTATCTAAACTCTTATCTATTATTTTTCTATAATCTAGAAGTTATAATTCTCATGTTTCATATATTTTTAATCATGCTTTCTTTATTTGATTCTTGTTGAATTATAATTATTATTGGTTACATTATTTTATATGTTAATCTTTTACTGCAATATTGTTAATCGATATATTGTCGATCTTAGATAACATGTATTTGACAATATTGTTAATTAAAATGATCTATTTTCGATCTTAGATAACTTGTATAAATGAAAATGATTTGTGATAATGTTTGCAAAGAGTTTAGTCATATCAAATACATGTATTATCAAATGTGCCATATTTTATATATCTTTCGATTGATTGTTTGGGATGTGATACTTTCAATTGAGTTATAAACATTGAATCAAAGTATAGAATAGATGTACGACGCATAATTATGATTCTCAAAGCCTTACTTATATCATCATAAGACTTATCCTCTAATTCATATACAATTCTATCTCATCCACATAAACCAATTAGTTAATTTTCTCCTTTGCAACTGCTTTAGTATTTTTATTTCACTAACCTACACTGCCTAAAGCTTCCTTGTGATCAACATCTCATTCTATACTGCAATAACCGTATTACATTTTGAGCATAAACAAAATTTGGCGCCATTGTTGGGGAGGCACACTAAGCGAAAATAGGTTGCATTTATCAATACAAAAGAGGTAACTTTGTACATTTACTTTTCTTTGTAAAATTTTAGTTTTTAAAGTTATTTCCTTTGTTGTAATTTATTTTATTCTTCATAGTTGATTCTACCACCTAGCTTATTTTGTTATCTTATTGTATTTTATTTTATTTTTATGACTGATTCTATCGCATAACTTAGTTTATTTTCTTTTATTTATTTATTTATTGTATTGTATTTTATTTATTTATTGTACTTTACAATTTATTTTCTTTTATTTATTTATTATACTTTGCAGTTTAATATCTTTTATTTATTTATTGTACTTTATTTTTTTTATTTTTTATTGTACTTTTTAGTTTATTATCTTTTATTTATTTATTGTAATTTATTAATTGTACTTTACAGTTTATTTTCTTTTATTTATTTATTGTATTTTATTTTATATTTCATGGTTGGTCTTACCACGTAGCTCATTTTTATTTCTTGTTGTGTTTTATTTCACTTCTTGTATTTTATCTTAATTTCATGGTTGGTTTTACCACCTACCTCATTTTTTTTTCTTTTGTTCACTTCTTAATTTTTCCTTGAGAATTTTCTTCAATAAAAAAAAAGTAAGAAAACAGTTGTTGGGATGTATGCATCGACTTAGAGATAAACGAGGAAGATTTGTGAGAAAAGTAAAACTAGAACTACCACCACAATTTGTAAGGGAAGAGAATATACCATCTAGTTCATCGTGTAATTCTAACACAATGAGCTAACTCGAGGATAACCCTGTCAGGACTCTAAAAGATTACTTGCATCCTACTTGCATAGCTATACCATCGTGCATTATATTTCTACCTAACACACCACATTTAGATTTTAAACCTTGAATGATACAACTTCTATCCACTTTTTATGATCTAGATAGTGAAAATTCTTATGTACGTGTTAGAGAATTTGAAGAGGTAATTTTCACCTTCCATAGCCAACCCGAAGCCATAGACACTATTAGGCTTAAAAGTTTTTCTTTTTCTTTGAAAGACAAAATAAAGAGTTGGCTATACTCTTTGAGGCTGAAGTCTCTAGGAACTTGGGCAGAAATGACCTAATCATTTTTCAATAAATACTTCCCACATTACAAAATTAATGGTCTGAAAAGACAAATTTCTTCATTCTCTTAAAAAGACAGTAAATGTTGTATCAAGCTTGGGAAAGGTTTAAAGAGTTGTTAAATCTGTGCTCTCACCATGGGTATAAAAGTTGGCGTCTAGTTAGCTATTTTTATAAGGGACTCACAATTAGAGAATGCAAATTTGTTGAGATGATGTATAATGGGGAGTTCATTCACAAAGTTCTTGAGGAAGCTATAGAATTACTTAATGACTTAGCCGAAAAAGCCCATATATAGACTGGACCTAACGCTATTGAAAGCACAAATAGGTCAAGACCTAGTCGAGTTTTTCATCTTAGGGAAAAAGATAGCCTTAAAGCTGAGTTAAAGGTCTTAATTAGGGAATTAGAGCCCTTGAAAACTAAAAATAGAAGGGTCACCTATACGGTTTGCTAGAGTTGAGTCACATGATGTGTGTTTTGTCTGTAAAGGAGCGGAACATTTAGCTTAGGATTGATCCACTTATAGTGAGATGAGAGGGATATATAAGGAATAATGTAATGCCCTAGGGATGTATAAGAAGCCTTATTCACCATGCTCTGAAATCTATAATCCTAATTGGAGAAACCACCTAAACTTTAGTTGAAAATCTGATCAACAAGCCAACAATCATTAGAAGCAAGGACAACAAGCACCCAAGTCTTATGGTGTACCTCAATATAAAGCACAACCAACCAAGAGTCCTTTAGAGGATACATTACAAGCATTTATGGAGGCACAAAGTAAGGCTAATAAAAAATTTAAAACAGTTCTTGCACAGGTGGTAGATGAAAACAAAGAAATCAAGAGTCAAATCACTAAACTGACCAGTGTCTTAACTGTACAAGAGCGAGGTAAGTTTTCATCTCAACCTCAATCTAATACAAAAGAATAATTCATGGCACAAACTTCTACTTCTGATGCACAAAATCTAAAAAAGTCAATGCCATTACTACTCGAAGTGGTAAGATTGTGAGTGAGCCTACTTCTCCAACTAACACATCTATGAGTAGTAAAGATGTCCCATTTGAAAAAAAGGTCACAATTTAAAAAGAGCCCAAAAAATAAATTTTAAATCCCAGTGCCTTTTTCCCAAGCTTTTCGACCTGTTGAGAAAAATTCAGAAATTCAAAGTAAGATTTTAGAACATTTGAAATAAGTTAAAATTAATCTTCCTTTGTTGCATTTGATTAAACAAGTTCCAACTTATTATGCCAAAGTCATCAAGGATCTTTGTAGTATTAAAAGAAAACACCATATAAAGAAAACTGCATTTTTGGTAGAGTAGGTAAGTGTAGTGATTGAACAAAAGACACCACCTAAGTATAAAGACCTAGGATGTCCCATAATCTACTGCCAAATTGGGACACATGAGTTTGGTCAAGCTTTGTTGGACTTAAGAGCAAGTGTAAATTTAATGCCTTATTCTATTTACTTATAATTGGGACTTGGTGAGATTAAACCTATATCTATAGTCTTACAATTAGTTGACCGATCAATCAAGAAACTACGGAGAATAGTAAAAGATGTTTGGTTACAAATTGATAATTTTACTACCTTGTTGATTTTCTTATTTTAGATACTCATTCTGTGGTTAACACGGAGTCTAAAATCCCTCTTATTTTAGGGTGACTTTTTCTTGCCACTGCTAACGCTAGTATTAATTGCAGAAATGGTCTAATGAGATTATTTTTTGGGAATATGACTCTCAAGTTGAATATTTTTCATATTGACAAGCAACCACGAGAAAAATACGAATGCTATCATTCATATATGATAGACATACTTGTAGCGGAGGAAGCTTATAAAAACTATGGCTCTGATTCTTTAGAAAACTTCATTGACTTTGATTTTGTTATCTTGATGAAACAATTGATGTATTTAGTTTTTTTGACTCATGGGATAAAGGGACTTAAGTTTGGCAGTCACGCTTTGAAGAATTACCACGAGAGAGGGAGAGACCGAAACTATTAAACCTCGAGACACCACAAGTTGAAATTTTTCCACCTCCTAAAGGTTTGAAACATGCATTCGTAGGACTAAGTGATACCTTTCCTATTATCATTTCTTCTGAATTTAGTGTTGAATAAGAGGAAAAATTAATAAAATTTTTAAAAGAATATAAGTTTGCACTAGGTTGGACCATAACTGATATTAAAGGTATTTCTCCATTGATATGCTCCCATAGAATTCATTTAGAGGAAGGTACCCAACCCTGTAGGGACCTATAAAGAAGACTTAACCCAACAATGAAAGAAGTAGTAAAGAAAGAAGTATTGAAACTATTAGATACAAGTATAATCTACCCAATTTCTTATAGTCAATAGGTAAGTCCAACTCAAGTAGTTCCTAAGAAATCTAGGGCTACTATTATGAAAAATAAGAATGGGATACCTGTTCCAACTAGGGTAGTAAGTGGTTAACGAATGTGCATTAATTATAAAAAATTAAACACAGCTACCGGGATAAACTATTTTTCATTGCTTTTTATCTATCAAATATTAGAACATGTAGCTGGACGTCCCTTTTATTGCTTTCTTGATGGGTATTGAGGTTATTACTAGATTGAGATAGCTATAGAAGATCAAGAAAAAAATCACTTTTACATGCCCTTTTGGTAGTTATGCTTTTTGTAGAATGTCATTTGGATTATGTAATGTACTAGATACTTTTCAACGTTGTATGCTAAGTATTTTCTTTAATATGGTTGAAAAATGCATGGAACTTTTTATGGATGATTTGACTAATTTTGGTGATTATTTTGATTTATGACTACTTAACTTAAAAGCTGTTTTGAGTTAGTGTAAGGAAAAAGAACTTGTGCTAAACTGAGAGAAATATCACTTCATGGTATTATCTTCAAGGATCGTTTTTGGTCAATTGTATTTGAAAAAGGGATAGAGGTCGGCAAGGCTAAAATTGAATTAAACTCTAAATTACCTACACCCAAAACGGTAAAAGATGTTTGATCTTTTCTTGGACACGTTGGCTTTTACAGGAGGTTTATACAAATTATTTTTGCCATATCTAGACCATTGTGTAACTTTTTGCTAAATGATGTCGAATTTGTATGGACACAAGAGTGTGAAGAGGTATTCCGAACACTCATTTTCAAACTCATCATCGCTCCTATCATGCAATCATTGGATTGGAACCTTCTATTTGAGATTATGTATGATGCAAGTAATCATGCTGTAGGAGCATTTATTAGGCAACGAAGGGAGGGAAAACCCTTTGTTGTTTATTATACTAGTAGGACTTTGAATGATGCTCAAATGAATTACACTACTACTAAAAAGAACTATTAGCTGTTGTTTTTTCCTTAGACAAATTCGTTCTTATTTGATTGGTTCACTTATTATTTTTTTTACTGACTACGTGGCCCTTAATTACCTTTATTCTAAGAAGGATGCTAAAGCCCGTTTAATTAGGTAGATTATTCTTTTGCAGGAATTTAATCTAACCATTAAAGACAAAAAAGGCGTTTAAAATATTATTGCTGATCATTTATCCCGCCTTGAGTTCACTTACTTTACTGATGTTCCACCTATTATAGATGATTTCCTTGATGAACATATTTTCACTATATGTCAAATACCTTAGTATGCACATATCATAAATTATTTGATTTATAGTGAACTTTCATCTAACTAGAGTACACAAGATAAGCGTAAGTTCTTGATTAATGTACGTAATTTTTATTGGGATGATCCATGTCTTTTTAAATACTACCTGACCAAATTATGAGGTGTTGCATTCCTGAAATGAAGTTTCTAGTGTTTTAAATTTTTTCCATAGTGCTGCTTGTGGCGGTCATTTTTCTATAAAAAAGACAGTTGCAAAAATTTTATAGTGTGGTCTTTACTGGCCCACTTTGTTCAAAGACAATAATAAATTTTGTCGTTCCTGTGAAAGATGTCAAAAGTTAGGTACTGTATCTCGAAGACATGATGCCTCTTAACCCTATTATTGTTATTGAGATATTTGATTGTTGGGGTATCCATTTTATGAGTCATTTTTTCTTATCTTTTGGCTACCTTTATATCATTCTAGCTGTTGACTATGTATCAAAATAGGTAGAGGTTGTAACCTTTCATATTAATGATAACATAACTGTGATAAAAGTCTTTAAAAAAATGTGTTATCTAGGTATGGTACGCCACGTGTCATCATTAGTGACCAACGAACACATTTCTGTAACTATTCGTTTGAAGCTTTGATGCGCAGGTATGGTGTTCTTCAAAACATTTTACTACATACCATCTACAGACAAATGGACAAGCCATATTAGCAAATAGAGAGGTTAAACAGATTTTAAAAAAGACGGTTAATCCAAATCACTAAGATTGGTCTCTACACATTTCTGATACATTATAGGCATATCGCACTGCATACAAAACCATCTTTGGAATGTCTCCATACTGGCTTGTCTATGGGAAAGCTTTCCATTTACTTGTTAAGCTATAGCATAAAGTTTATTGGGCTGTCAAAGCCCTTAACTTTGATTTGATTGCTGCAAGTCTTTAGAGAAAGTTAGAATTGTCAGAAATAGAAGAGTTGCCAAATGATGACAACTCCAGAATTTACAAAGCTAAAATAAAAATGGCTTATGAAAAATAAATCTTAAGGAAAGACTTCAAGCCAAATCAACTGGTTTATCTTTATAATTCTTGATTGTATTTACTTCCTGAAAAGTTAAGATTTCGATGGACTAGCCTATTTATGGTAAGGCATGTTTTTCCTAATGGTGCTGTCAAAATTAAGGACCCCACTGATGGGCGAATTTTGAAAGCGAATGGACAACGATTAAAAAGCTATGTGAAAAAGGTAAACCATTTTATATACCTAGGCGAGATCCCTCTTGTGGATCCTATCTATCATGCTTGATCAGTTGCAATCTATTTGTATTATATTTTATCTTCTAACTTTTTTATTTTTGCTTTTATTTTCTTTCGTATTTTATTTTATTTTCTTCATTATGATTTTGTTTCCTGGTTAAGTGGCGGATATGGTACTCCGTGACTATTAAAGTTTATTTCTCAGTTCTCTAAAAATTGTCCCTCAAACTGTGCATTCCTCTATTTTCTTTTTTACTTTATTTCAAAATGGATAGCATTCTTGCCAACCTTATCAAACTCTTTCCTTCATTGCCTGAAAATGCTCTACTTAAGATTTACAAAGCACGGTGTGAAAGATTAAGGCTATTAATGTTGAGGAATATCCCTGCGAATATTTGTTAGTTAATCAAAGTCGGGGTTTGATTATCTGGTGAGTCTACAAATAATTTTATTTCTTTTATGCATGGTCTTGGAAGAAGCTCTTATGCCAAAAGGCAAAGAGCAAAAAGGTTACAAGTCTGTCATAAATGTGCTCAATGAAATTGTAACTGGAGTTATCATTCTTTAAGATTTGCATCTAAAAATCAAGAAAATAAAATTTAGCTAATTAAGAATTGACTGAGTAAAGAGTCTTTGGATGATATCCTATTGACTCTTGAGATGCATCCTTATGGGCTCGTGCAACGTGAACTTTTCGATCTATGGAATAAATTCAAAAATGAATATCAACGATATAGTCTCAAAAATTTGACTCTAAAAGACCATCTTTGCCAATTTATAAGAAAATTGGATGGGAAATCTATCCCCGACCCATAAAAGGGGTTTAAGCCGTTTCTAAACATAAAGTAGAGGAAGATGTGTGCCACAATCACAACTATCTGTAAATACATGTGTTTTAATTTCAAACTTTTTTTATGAACACTAGGACTACTCATATAGATGTCTTAAATTTAAATCTTTTGGTTAAGTAATGCATATGGGTCATTATCCTTAAAGTTGTGTGTCTTATTTTCAAATCTCTTCTAACAAACTGTCAGGTTACCAAAATCGTTGTTATCATTTAGTACTCTATAAATACAACACCCTATTTTCTTTATTTTTATATATTGAGATAAAAGTGAGTGTAGATATGGAGAAAACCTCAATTTGACGATTTCGAAATAGATGTGTATTTTATGGATCTAGTCCTAAGAAAAATAAAGTGTTTGTAGAGGCAGCAAATAATCTAGAAAAAGTATTAGTTGCAAGAAAAATTCATATGATTTATGGAGGGGGTAGCCTTGGGTTAATAGGGTATATGTCAATAGCTACACATTTAGGAGGAAGTCAAGTTTTAGGTATTGTTCCTACAGCTTTAGTCGTGGAAAACATAACTGGAAAAACAGTAGGGGAAGAATTACGAGTCTCATCTATGCATGAATGTATAGCTAGATGCTTTACTATACAAATGCTTTTATTACTTTACTAGATGGTTTTGGTACCTTGAAAGAAAAATTTTAAATTGTCTCTTAGACCCAGTTGAATATCCACTAAAAACCTATAAATTTGTTGAATGTTAATAACTATTTTGATTGCTTACTCTATTTTTTTGATAAAGTTGTGGAACAGAATTTTATTTCACTTTCGGCGCGACAGATCCTTATTTCTGCTACCAATGCGAATGAATTGATTGACAAATTACAAGCATTTACCTATGAACCTGATCCAGTAATAACTCAGATTGATTGGTCAGTGGGCCATAACAAGCGAAATTAGATTTGACACTTTGTTTGTAAATTTTTCTTTGTTTTATTTATTTATTAACATCATCATTAGTTTATAATTGCTTAAGTGTCTTTGAAGGTTTTTTCTTTGAATAATTGACGTTTCAGGTAATGTCTCATATACTTTATCTCTTTCTATTTAAACATTGAGGATAATGTTTTATCTAGTCTGGGAGAGAGGATAGTAAACATAAGTTGTATTTTGCATTTAAAAAAAAAATTAAAAAAAGAGATAATGGAAGAGTAAAAAGTTCATTTTTGAACTCTTGAGACGCATTCTAGATCAAATTAGATTAAGAATGACAGAGTAAGAAGTTTTTTTTTTTCTAACTTTTGAAACGCATTTTAACTAACTTGTTATTATTTTATTTTATATTTCATGCATTGTTGTTTATTGCATGTAATATTGGTAATTCTTGTACAAAAGAATTCATTTTTCTACCTAAGTATGATTTTAAAATTGTTTGGGTTGAGTCATTATTTCTATTTAGGTTACTAAAGAATGACTTTCGAAATATTTTTAAGTATAATGCTAAGCCTTGTAGTAAGATGAATGATTCAATTTATATAGCCAAGAGAATTTTCTTGTTTAAGTATATATGTTTTTAATCTCACATATCTTTATCTCTTTTTATTTAAATATTGAAGACAATGTTTCATCTGGTTTGGGGGGAGGATAGTAGACATAAGTTGTATTTTGTATTCTAAAAACAATTAAGAAAAAAAGATAATGGGGTCTGACATTTGATTAAAATGGTAGAGTAAATAGTTCATTTTTGAACTCTTGAGACGCATTCTAAATCAAATTAGATTATGAATGGCAGAGTAAGGAGTTTTTTTTTTAAACTTTTAAAACGCATTTTAACTAACTTTTTATTATTTTATTTTATATTTCATTCATTGTTGTTTATTGCATGTAGTATTGGTAATTCTTGTATAAAAGAATTCGCTTTTCTATCTAAGTATGATTTCAAAATTGTTTGAGTTAAGTCACTATTTCTATTTAGGTTACTGAAGAATGACTTTCGAAAAATATTTGAGCACAATACTAAGTCTTGTGGTAAGATGAATGATTTAATTTATATGGTCAAGAGAATTCCCTTATTTAAGTAAATATTTTTTAATCTTACATATCTTTTATGAGTAAGCGTAAAGGTTGAGAAAATAATTTACGAACCTTCATTGATATTTTGAATTGATTAATATTTGTTTAGATTGATATTATTTGAATTAAGGAATAAGTTGATTGTATGCTAAAGGACGAGTCAAAGTGAAATTTTAAATTGTGTATAATATATTTTGGTGAGAAAATATTTTTTTATGCTTCCTTGTATTCTTAAAAAATAATTAATAAAAAAAGATTTAAAAAAAAGAAGAAGAATCAATTCAGTTTAATAAAGTCTTCACTCAATTTTAGAAGACAAATATCTTGTAAGGCAGTTTTCTCACCAAGCTATATTTGTATTATTCTCACAAGACAATTGAAGTCCTAAAGCTAGTGCATGTTAATAATGATTGATATCTAAAAAATTAATTTTCCTATCTTTAGATCAATGTTAGTTTGTATGTCTCTTTAAAATTGATTTTTTCTTAAGTGATTAACTATTTTCCAACTTCATAAGAGAAATCATAACCTTTTAAATAGTCATACACTTGTGAGGATATGGAGTTGAGACTTTTACTTGGAGAAATTCTCAATGTTATATATGTTGTGGTTTATGGTAAGAAGGTTACGACTTAGTTCACACACACAAAATTTTGGAAGTTATTGAAAAAACTATAATAACAATAATGATCTTGAACTGACTTTTTGTTTGAAATGCTTAGGTAGTTTTACATATTCTATCTACGCTTGAATTGCTAGAGACTAATAATATGCAGGTTGGGGGCTGTGATGAATACATTAAAATGCATATTTTTTAAGAAATTCAGTCACCATTTAATGACACTAATTTTAGTATTTTTGGGCTCTAAATAAAGTATTGTCCTTAAATTGTGATTAATGAATGTTATTTACACATGTTTAGGTAAAATAGACGTAACTCTCAATGTAGAAATCGAAATGAAGAAATTCTTAAACCTAGAGTAACATGAATCAATCATACATAAACTTGAAGAACAGTTGATAAGCCAAATCCAACATGTATAGGCCAAAAATTAGGATACAATAGAGGGTTACAAATTTTTTGCTCAACTTGATCCACCTTATGTATTTGGAACATATTTCACAAAATACGTACCCAATTGGTATGATTCTTAAAGATGTAAAATACAGACTCAATTATAAACAACTATTATGTTGATGGTAAAGTCCGAATCAGCCGTTATCATGGACCAAATTTGTAAAAGAGTTGTTAGCCAAAATTTGACATATTTTTGGCATTTTGCACATATCTCATTGGATACTCATCCAAATTGTATGAACCTGTGGTTATGAAAAGAAGACACAAAATGCTACAATTTTTATGTCGGCCAAAAAGGCTACATCAGTCATTTCTATTATAAAAAAGTGTTGTAATTAAGTGAACGAGTGGTTAGCCTAAATTATTGAAGATTGAAATCACACTAAATATGTTTCCATTCATTGCCTATATAAGGACACTCTTAAAAAACTACGGGACATTTTTTGAATGCTTTACAATTCTCTCATATAATTTTTCTTTACCATTCATTATAAGCTAGGTTAGAGTTCTTGGCAAGGCTAGAGATGAACTTTTATATGTAATAAATTTAATTTTATACTTTGATTTTTTGTCAAGAGCTACAGATGTTTGTAAGTTTACTTTCGTCTAAACTCTTATCTAGAGTTCTTACATTTTATATATTTTTAGTTATGCTTTCTTTATGTGATTCTTGTTGAATTATAATTGTTATTAGTTACAATATTTTACATGTTAATCTTTTATTGCAATATTGTCAATCGATATATTGTCGATCTTAGATAACATATAATGACAATACTTGTTTGATATTCAAGTTGATCTTTTACCGTAATATTATCAAAACGATATATTATCGATCTTCGATAACTTGTATAAATGAACATGATTTGTGATATTGTTTACAAAGAGTTTAGTCATATCAAATACATGTGTTATTAAATATGCCATATTTTATATATGTTTCGATTGATAGTTTGGGATGTGAAACTTTCAATTGAGTTATAAACATTGAATCAAAGTGTAGAGTAGATTTACAAAGCATAATTGTAATTCTCGAAGCCTTACTTAAATCATCATAAGACTTCTCTCTTAATTCATATACAATTTTATCTCATCTTCTTTGTGGGATCGGCAGCTCAATCTAGACTACGATAGTTGTATTACATTTTGAGCATAAACAACAGGGCATGGCAAAACTAGGCCTTAGGATAAAACTTCAAGCATAAAACCTGTTCGATCGTTCGAACTTGGTTTAATTTGAGCTGCTTGTGCATCAGTCTGCATACTTATGACCAAACCAATTAGTGTCATAAATTTTTACATAACCAAGATGCACATAACATAAAACAAATCGGCTCAGTAATAGATCTACCCAAAACTGGGCAATATACATTCTAATCAAATACCAACACAATATAACAGATACACAGCCATCTACTCAGTTCATAGAAACAAAACTTAGGCTAGCTAGAATCTAACACATTATAAGAAGAACCAGTTAGGTAAGAAATGCCAAACCTCCTTCACAACAGAAATAGTCGAGTTGAGCAGGAACTACAAGTCTTAATATGAAAAAAACTAAAGAGGAGACCAACGTTATAAAGAAAATAAAATTGTAGGGGAAGAAGAACTATGGTATCTTTAAGAAAGAATCTCGCAAACCACGCCAAAAGATTAGAGGATAACCTAAAGTAATCAAGATTTACCCGAAGCTAAAGACTCACTGAAAATAACCACAACACCGGTTAAGATAAGTATAAAGAATATTTCTAGAAGATCGATACTATAAATAGGTGAAGAAACTATACAGAAGACAGAGAAAACTTTTTGATATTCAAGTTCTTTTTGTTTTTGCCTTTTTCTTGAGATTTGTCTCTTTAAATCTCACCAAATAGCCCCATTAGACTTAAGTATCAGAGAGTCTTTGTCAGAACTCATCCCGACGAGGTTTTAGCTATAGATTCGGTGTCTTGCAAGTATTTTGCCATTATAAGTGATTAGAGGAAAGTCCAGAGCCTAAGGCCTAACTAGATGAAGCCAAACATACTGATTCTTGCATTAAAACAAATTCAAAGCTCGTTGGTCTGAGAAAATATTTTGTTTAGTCAACAGCTTTGTCAAAGGCATACCATCAAAAGATAAATAACAGAGCATTCATCTACAAGTCAAAATCCCCCTGTAGGATAATAAATAAATGTAGGCAGGATTGGAGCCCGTGTAACTCATCCACTAAATCTACTGGAAAATACGTTCCTAATAGAAATATAGGAGAAGTTATGGATGTTAAGAAAGGAAAGAGAAAAACTAAGACAACTTATGGTTGAACTGATAAAAAATAAGAGATGGGGGGGGGGGAGGAGAGAGAGGAGAAGAAGAAGCAAGAAATGGCAGCCAAAAAGAGTCACAAGCTATGAAAGTTCAGATTCAAAATTAGCTGGAATGAAGAGATAGATCAAAAACCCCACGCGACCTGGTGGGGTAGCAAGACACCATTATAGACGACTCTTGAGTGAGAGGCATCACAGGTTGGAGATTCTGACTGGATAGTGAGAAAAGTGTTGCAGACTAAACAGTCTAACAATACCAAGCCACCGTTAGAAGATAAAATTCGCAATCTATAAGAAAGGCTAAAAAAGCTTCTAGAGGAGAAGGAGAAGAAGGAGCAGCCTCCCTCAAAGACGATTGAAAGGTAAAAATGATTTCCATTGAAAGATGAGTTGAGGGACATAGAGCTCTTGAATGGGTTCAGACTACCGAGCTTCCCAATTTACTGGAGGGTTACTAACTCAATCATTATGTAGACTAGGTTACCGATAAGATGTGTAGGCCTTTTCATATGACCTTGGAGGGACCAACTTTTCTTTGGTACAAAAGGTTAAAGCAGCAAAACATCTCATTCTATCATGAGTTGATCGAGAAATTCTTTTAGCAATTTCGGGGTTCATGTTAAGTGGCCAAGGACCCGAGGCAACCAAGACAGGTTAAATAGGGTTGGAATAAAAGTCTAAAGGATTTTGTTTGGAGATTTCACAAGGAGGTGATATCATTGGGAGCCTTTGACTAGCCCATCGTCTTAACTATGCATTAGCATACAACCGGGCACTAAAATACATCACTATATAAGAAGAGGAGAAAGTGAAAAGATCTATCAACGACCCCCTTAGAGGATAGATTCGACCAAGGGAGAATTAAAGATATGGCAGGAAGCAGAGACCTTTGTTTCTTCCCAAAAAATATTCAAGGGTGAATAATGACTACCAGTCATAACAGAAGGGAATAAGTCTCATTCTTATCATTACCGTGAGAGGCCTAGAAGTCTCAAGAAACCCAGGGAACGCCTACCAAAAGAGAAGAGGGTAGTTCAGGTAGAAAATTTCCTTCATTTGGTCGTACCACTAGAGGATGTCTATGAAAAGATCAAGAATAGGGGTTTACTTAATAGAAATCTCAAAGGTAAAGAAGTAGAGCAATGGACGCATCCAAAAATTTGATATGACTTTGACAGAAATATGGGGCATTCCACAAGAGAATGTTTAGAGGTTAAAAACTAGGTTGATGCATTAATGAGGAACGACTATTTGGGAGAGATCCGAGCAGAAAAATAGCATGATCCACCCACTGATCACCCCAACGGGTTGAACCTTAATCTTGTTATGATTATATCTGGTGAGCTCACACTAGTAGAAGATTCTAACAAACAGAGGAAAAATTATTCCAGGTATTCAATGGTAGCACATTAAGTCATGTGCAACATACCATTAACTAAAAAACCAAGATTGTAGCAAGAAGTATCAATTATGTTCACTGAAGAAGATGCTTATAGGGTAAGATATCCTCATAATGATGCACTAGTAATAGAAGTGTAAGTAATTGGCGAAAAACTAAACTGAGTGTTTGTTAATCCAATCAGTTTGGTTGACATCATTTTTAAAGATACCCCGAATAAGCTAAAAATTAAGAACCTGCACATAGAAAGAACCTAAATGCCATTACAAGGGTTCATAGAAGGATGTATAGTGCTGGTTGAGGTAGTAGCCCTTCCCTTGACCATAGGGTAAAGGCCGTATAAACAAATAGTGGTGACCAAATTTGTGGTGATCAATCAGCCATTCCCTTACAGAATTCTCCTTGGGTGATCTTTCATGGGGAGCATATATGCGGCTCTGTCCATCTATTATTTAAAGCTCAAATTCCTAGCCGAAGAAGGGATAAGAGTAGTATCTAGAGATCAGAAGATGGCCAGGAGCTGTCATGTAGTGTCTGCAAAAAAAGTCTTTTGTATTTCTACTATTAATCTAAGGGATGAAGGAACCGGGTCACGTGAACCAGCGGAGGAGTTGCAATCAGTACGAGTTAAGACTGGGGAGCTAAAAAAGACAGTCCAAATTGGGTCTCAGTTAAAACATGATGTTAGAAAAGAGCTGATCAAATTGGTCTGAGAATTTACAAATATTTTTGCTTGGTCCCATGAAGATATACCTAGAATTAATCCCGCCATGGCCTTTTATAGGTTGGTCATAACCCTATATTTCACCCAACCAAACAGAAGAAAAGTATATTCAATTAGGAGCAGAACGAGGCTATAGCAGCTGAAGTTAAATTTTATTAATAGTAGGTTTTATCAGAGAAGTCCATTATCCAAACTGGTAAGCAAACGTAGTAATGGTAAAGAAAGCCAATGGGAAATAGAGAATTTATGTGGACATTTCTGACTTGAACAAGGTATACTAGAAGGACAGCCTCCTACTTCATAAGATCGACTAGCTTGTTTACACTGCAGCTGACCATGAGTTGCTTAACTTCATAGTTATAATCAAATTCCAATATTTCCTCTAGACCAGGAGAAACCATTTTTTTATCACTCACCAAGGGACATATTTACTATAAAGTAATGCTGTTTGGGCTAAAGAATATGGGGGCTCCTTACCAGAGGTTGGTCAATAGACTTTTCAAAAACCTGATCGGAAGAAACATGGAGGTGTATGTTGATGATATGGTAGAAAAATCTATAAAAGCTGAAGATACGATATGGGCAACACTTGAGAGAAGTCTTTGAAATATTGAGGAAAAATAAAATGAAGCTGAACCTACAGAAATGTGCCTTCGGAGTAAAATAAGAAAAATGCTTGAGTTTCATGGTCAGCAAAAGGGGGAATAGAAGCCAACTCAGGCAAAGCTTTAGCTATTTTAGAGATGAAGTCCCTTAACATGGTTAAAGAGATTCAATGACTTACAGGGAAAGTTGTAGCTCTGAACAGGTTTATCTCTTGAGCCACAGATAAATGCTTCGAGTTCTTCCATGAAATAAAAAGAAAGATAAGAATCGGTGGGCCACAGAGTGCGAGCAGGCCTTTCAGCAACTTAAGGATTATCTCTCCAAACCAGTTCATCTTGCTGTTTGAACCAAGGTAATGAACTCATGCTTTATTTAGGAGTTTTTGACCAAACAGTAAGCTGAGTATTGATCAAAGAAGAGGGGGGAGTTCAACGACTAGTATATTATGTCAGGAAGGCCTTTACCAACTCGGAAAGTAGGTATCCCCATTATGAGAAATTGGCTTTAACCTTAATAGTATTAGGGAGAAAGCTACAACCTTAATTCCAAGCCCACATAATCATTGTTCTTCATAACCAGCCATTAATACAAATCTTACACAAGCTAGATTTATCTGGTCGGTTAGTTAAGTGGGCCATAGAGCTCAACGAGTTTGATATACATTTGAAATCCTGAACAGCTATTAAGGGATAGGCTTTAGTGAATTTTGTAGCTAAATGCACACATGGTGATACCAAAATTAAAGGATCAGAACCACAAGCTCCAGATTAACAAAAAAGCACGATATGGTTGCTCTATATAAATGAGGCATCTAACCTATAAGGGTATAGTGCATGAGTTATTCTTACTAGCCTAGAGACAGATGAAGTTAGTTACCCTATACACTTTGGGTTTAAAGCTTCTAACAATGAAGTAAAATACGAAGCTCTTCTGGCTAGATTAAAGGTGGCTTGACACTAGCAGTAAAGGAAGTACTGTTAAGAAACGACTCTCAACTAATAGTAAACCAGGTGAATGGAAACTTTAAAGCTCAGAAAGAAAAAATGATGGCCTATTTAGCAAAGTAAGGAGTTGGATTGGACGATTTAATAAAGTAAAAATGAAGCTAATCCCGATAAGTAAAAATCACCGAGCAGATGTCATAGCACAAATGGCCTCGAGTGAAGAAGTTTGGTTGCCTCGAATAGTTCCTGTCGAATTCATTCCCGAACCTAGCATATAAGAAGAAGAACAGGTTATGAAGATTTTAGCTAGATAGATCCGATTCGAAATTATATTCAAAATAAGGCCCTTTCAACTGATAAAAAAAAAGCCCACAAGATTAAATATTGAGTAGTTAGCTACTAGGTGATTAAAGGAGTGTTATACAAGCAAGGCTTCTCTCACCCCTACATGAGATGCTTGGGATCACAGGAAGCAAAATAGGTTCTTAGGGAAATTCATGAAGGAATTTACGGTAATCACTCAGGAACAGAGGCATTGGCTCACAAAGTATTTAGAACAGGATACTATTGGTCGACTGCTCTTCAAGTTGCTATAAATCTGGTCAAACACTGCAATGCTTACCAATGATTCATCGATAAGATTCAAGCACCACCTGAAAAGTTAACCACTATGACCAGACCTTTGCCATTCGCTCAATAGGGGCTTGGCTTAATAGGGCCTTTACCATAAGGAAAGGGATCCAATAAATATATGGTCTTGATGGTGGATTACTTCACTAAGTGGATCAAAGCAAAACCACTATAAACAATAACTGAAAAACGTATACAGGACTTCATGTAGAGAAATGTGATGTGCCGGTATGAGATTCCTCATACCATCATTACTGATCATCGGAAGCAATTTGACAATAGTAGCTTCAAAAATGTCTACAAGTCGTTAAGAGTACAATTGTTATTTGCATCACCGGCTCATCCCAAGAAAAATGGCTAGGTAGAATCTTTAAATAAAGCAGTCAAGAAACTGCTCAAGAAAAAGTTAACCAATAAAAAGGTGGGATAGGTCGAAGAGCTCCCGATAGTGCTCTGAGTAATGCGGGCCATAAGAAAGACAACAATTGGTGAAATGCCATTTTCATTGGCTTTTGGCTGTAAAGTAGTGATTCTGGCCGAAATTGAAATTCTAACACATCAGGTGCTGCATTTCTCAAAAGCGGCAAATAAAGAGCTAATTAGAGGACAGTTAGATTCAAATGAAAAGTTAAGGGAAAAAGCTCAAATTCAAATGGCTACTTACCAACAGAAGGTCTCTAAGTACTACAACAATAGGGTTAAAGCTAGAGAAGTTAGAGATGATGATTTAGTACTGAGCAGTGTCATGCTAAACATAAAGAATCCAACAGATGGAGTCCTCAAGCCGACCTGGGAAGACTCATACAAAGTTATCAAATATATCAGGGAGCCTATGAACGTAAAAGAGTATATGGGTAAGGTGTGAGAAAACTATGAAATGCTGAGTTGCTTAAGAAATATTACTCTTAGTTTTTATTTTTGATGTGTTACATACCCTCTCTGTAAGGATATTTTTTCCTAATAAGATCATTATTTCCTTGCATGTACCTCTGCATAAATGGCCATTTGAAATATGGGCCAAATGTTTATTAACATCAATAAACAAAACAACTTTAAAGAAATTAAAGAATAACACACTATAGGGGGGTGGCACTCATGAGGTTATCAACAGACCACTGGACAGGGTAACGCTCTTAGAGGAGAACTCTACGAAGATACAGCTATGAAGACATTGAAGAATAAAATGCCATAGGAGGGTGGGACTCATAAGGTTACCTATAGACCATCGGACAAGGTAACGCACTCAGACCCTATGGATGTGTAGCGTATACTTCATAGGGGCGACACTCATGAGGTTACCCACAAACCATTGCTTTGGTAACACTTTCTGATGAGAACTCTACGAGGATACAACTATGAAAATATTGAAGAATTACACGCCATAAAATGGTGGCACTCATGAAGTTACCCACAGACCATCGAATGGGGTAACACAATAAGATGAGAACCTTATGAACGTGTAGCATATACTTCGTAAGGGGGCGGCACTCATGAGATTACCTACAGACCATTAGATAGGGTAATGCTCTTAAAGGAGAACCCTATGGATATGCACGCCTAGAAAAGGGCACTCATGAGGTTACCCACAAACCCTCAGACAAGGTAATACTCTTAGAGGAGAAGTCTATGAAGTGAACGCCCAAAAAGGGGCTGGCTAGAGTTACTATAAAATGACCAAGTATTTTCAACAGAATTCAGAAAACAACCAAGTGTTAAAAAAGATATCCGTTGGTCACTTCAATAATAATCTCAGCGGTACGATTTTATGTTAATATTTACCCGAGCCACCTCAACTCATATTTTGATAATTTAATTGCTTATACATCATCCTGCTAGGTTCAACTTTGACTAATCAGTATGGCATAAAGAGATTATTATCCTATCTGACTAACACAATTTGCTATAAGTATTTAAGAAACTATTACAGGCTACTTGTCTACGCTATACCTTATTAAATCCTGAATGGGATCTCAATTTTTGCATTATAAGACATTATGAAAGAACAGGTCCAGGTCTACATCAACATTCATCAAGACACATACAAAAGAACAAGCTCAGTGGGGTATCACAAGACAAGTCAGAAAAGTAGACTTGTATTCATTCAAAAAAAAAATTACAGAAGTTTATAAGAAAATGAAAAGAAATTGTCTTATGCTGCTGGAGCCGTATTAGTTGACCTCAGGTACATCGCAGTAGCCACTCTCAGGTCAATGTTGATTAGGGGAGGATTGTCTTTGACAGAAGGGTTCACTTGGACAACATCTACTGGTTCTAAAGACTGAGTAGGGGCAACGTCAGAAGAAGCTTGGACCTGATCGTCTGAGGGAGCAACAATCTTAATAGAAGCAACATCAATGATCGTCTGGAGGTCTCAACTTTTAGAAGTGGCTCCCCCTGTTGGCTAGGTCCCATATTTATTAGAGGTCGATGTAAGGATAGTTTTCTTCGAAAAGGCTGACTGACCTCTAAAAATCCTCCATTGCGTATTGGCGAAAGCCTTTATCATGACCAGCAGACCAAGAACTTCGCTGATCTTCAATTTGATTTGTCAAGTTGTTCTTAATCTGTTGGACCAGCTTCCTCTACCTTTGCATTATTGCATGCCGTCTCTCTAGGTCATCATTCTAGTTCACAAGCTCAGCAATGCCACTCTTAGCCATTGCCAAGGAGTTGGCAAACTCCTGCTCAGCCAACCTCTTCTGGAGCTCCAGCTTGGAGACTCTGCTCTCAGCCTCAGCCCAGTTAATCTCTAAACTCTTGACATGAGCAGCCAGCTCCTGTGCTGCCTCATATTCTGGTCGGCTTTCCACCTGGCCTGCAAGGCCTCCTGCCTCGCTTGTGCTAGGCTCTACTTAGCTTGGTGGGACCGAGCCACTATCTCTAAAATGTCAGCCTAAAACTGGGAGAAAAGATATGCAGACTGGAGAATAAGAAGATTTAGAATCCAGAAATAAGGAAAACATCACAATTACTTAGAGAGAGGCTTACATCCATAACAAACACCATAGCAGTATGGAATCTAGTGATAGGATCCAGGGTAGAAGCTTGAAGCACCTAAGCCGAGGGTAGATATTGCTCTATCTCCCTCATCACGGGTAGCAAGAAGCCCAGGTCTTTTCCCTCCTCTTTGAGACCAGAACCGATAGAAAGACTTGCAGAGGAGACCTCTCCCCTAATAAGAGATCCTCCATGCTTCGTGAACCGATGCTTTAACAGGTCGGGCAAGTAGGGGCGTTTGCATTAAAGCATGAATTGGGGAAGTCTGCATAGGATTTAGGAAATTAAAAAATTATAAGCCACTATTGCTGTTTTTTTTTTGATATATTTCAACTTTTTTTTTTATTATTTCAAAATACTTAAAAATGACTAATTTAATACTTAACATCTTGAATTCATTTCGATAGTCGATTTTGTTGATATAGAAAATTCTTTCAACATTTTAGAATAACGATTAAAAAGGTAATTGGAAAACTAACAGAGGGTAAATGAAATATATCCAAGTAGAAAATAGTACGAAGATCTTATCTAAGGTTTCACTCGAATGTCAATATTATTATTCAGTTTATTGTTATAATTAAATTTACACCATGATATTTTCTCTCCTCAAATGGAAACAGGGAAACACACGACAAGAAAGAAAATAACAAAGCCAAAGCACACACAAACTGCATGCTTATTAACAGAATTCATAACCACATCCAGCAGAGCGCCTTATTAGTTCATGCAAGCTCTCGGCAATTTCATAATGTCAGAAACCTCATGCACATTTTGTTCCTGGTGGAATAGTTATGCCACATGACTGAGCCACGAAAGCCACCTTCTGCGTGCTGATCTTATCGCGCATAGTATTTGAAACAAGCTTGCACGCGCATTCCACATCAATGCCTTTCACCACCTAACAACAGCCTTGAGATGGCCGCATTTTAGGCCCGGAGTTTTGAACAAATTTCTCGCACTCCTTTTTCAGACCCTTAAGATTGACTCCACATACTTGCGCTGAAACTTGTTTATTGGATGCAAATAATCCGACTATTATTAATACTGCGAGAGGCACAACACAAATTCTGCGACTCATTTTCTTTTTCTTCTCTTTTTCGGGTTTCCTTTCGTACTCTAAGTTATGTGCTAATTTGCTTAATGAACATAGAGTTTAGAGACAGTCACTCGTATATATAGATAGAGGGATTGGAAGCCGTTCGAATACAAGAAGGGATTGCTATAATATTGGTCTGAGGCTCACGTTGATATTGTCCTTCAAGAATTTAGAAATTTTATAAATTGCTCCAGAAGTATTATAAATTTTCAAGAATTTATATTTAATATTTTAAAGGGAATATTATATACTTGCTTTCCATGAATTGCTCCATAAGTCTTATAAATTTTCAAGAATTTATATTTAATATTTTAAAGGGAATATTATATACTTGCTTTCCATGAGGGCAGTAAAGCACTAAAATATGTTGCCGTTAGTGAAGGATTTATAGATTCATTTTTCTCAAACAACTAATCAATATTTATATGAATATCAGAACAAGATCTCTCAAATGATCTGAAAATAATTAGATTAATTCCCTAAACTGACATGTTTGAATATTTTAATAATTCAACCGTCCATAATAAAATCATAAAATAAGCACGTGTATCCAAGTTCCAATTGCAAAGAAATGCATCCAGAACCAAGTAGATACTACAAGTAATATGAGAATTTTAAAGGCTCAAATTACAATTTCCGTGTTCAAGAAATTTCAATTTTAAAGTAAGGCCCTTTATTGCATCTCTTTCTCAGCTGTTTTTAATATTTATATATATAAATATATATAAAGGACATTTTATAAACAATTGTCGTGGAGGGAAAAAAAAATTGATGGGAGTTTTCTAAAAATCTCGAGAAAACAAATTCAAATATTTCAAACAATTAATAAATATCTACATGAATATCAGAACAAGTCTCTTAGATGATCTAGAAATAATCAAATAAACTAATTGAACTGTCCATAATAAAATCATAAAATAAACACATGTATCAAAGTTCCATTTTCCTAAGATATGCCTCCATTAACAAGACGATTCAACAAGTATCGAAGAAATTTCAAATTTTAAGTGAGGCACTTTATTGCATCTCATTCTCAGATGCTTTTAAGACAATATCTAATGGTAGTTTTCTAAAAATCAAGAGAAAAGAAGTTGAAAGTTTATTCAAAAGATTGGATGTCATATTCATCAATGATTCCTTGAATGTCCCCAATTTCAATGTGTAGCTCTGCTTATGTTACAATCGTTAACAGAAATTAAAATGTGATAACAAAGCTCATATATCTAAAAGAATCATGTTCTTGCAAAAGGCAAACAGTAGAAACCTTTAGCAACAACATCAAACCAGTAGCAAACCGTCCTTTGTCAATATTTTCTCCATACCACATATCACATTTAATTGTATGATTTCAATTTCCTCTCCAATGACAAACACCATATATTAACAAAACTAACATTCAGACTTTCTGATTATTAGTCCTTCAAGGGTATCTTGTTTACAATTTTATGTTAGTCCAGAGTTAACTATTTAGCTTAAGACTTCCAAGAGATAAACAAGGTAGCTAAGAATTTCATGATCCAGCTTCTCAAATGAACCAACTGGACTTACACATTGGACTATGTTACGACAATTTACACTGAAGCTTTCGTTGGATATAGCTTCCTTACCAGATATCAGTTCCAGAAGAACGACACCAAAACTATAAACACCAATATTGTTTATTAACTGCTGGGAGATATATTACCTGCATATCATGAGAATAAAATAGTAATCAATGTAATGAGGTCAAACATGTTATAGACAAAGTATATGACAGCCGGCACTATTCAGAACAACGGCTGTCTTGTATCAAACATATATTGTGTCATAATGACCACGTGTAGAAATTTCCAAGGCTAAGAAATTTTTAAATGCTTCCACTAAATTAGAGTGCTCAGAAACAACAATCATGTCACAAAACGTCAAGCTACAATCATGTCACAAAACGTCAAGTTACAAATATTCTGTATTTAGTGAGATTCCCCTGTAGCAACAAAACCCTTAGCTCTTAAAAAACCTTTTGCAACATCCTCAGCAATTTAGAGGATAACGATTTTCCTTCATTCCTATGCTGTAGGTATAAAACAATGTATTGGAAGTCTACATAGGATATAGGAAATTGCAAAATTATAAGTCACCGTTGCTGTCTTTCAAAATTTTAGAATAACAGGAGAGTAAATGGGTAATTGGAAAACTAACAGAGGGTAAATTATCCCTATCCAAGTAGAAAATAGTACGAACATCTTATCTCAGGTTTCACTCGAATGTCAATATTATTATTCAGCTTAATCTTATAATTAAATTTACACCATGATATTTTCTCTCCTCATTTGGAAACAAGTAAAACACGACAAGAAAGAAATTAACAAAGCCAAAGCACACAAATCTTGCAGGCTTATTAACCGAATTCATAACCACATCTAGCAGCGCTCCTTATTAGTTTGTGCACGCTCTCGGCAATTTCATAATATCGGAAATCTGTAGACAATAATATTCTAGCTCATGCACATTTTGTTCCTGGTGGAATAGTTATGCCACATGACTGAGCCACGAAAGCCACCTTCTCCGTGCTGATCTTATCGCGCATAGTATTTGAAACAAGCTTGCATGCGCATTCCACATCAATGCCTTTCACCACCTCACAACATCCTTGAGATGGCCGGATTTTAGGCCCTGAGTTTTGAACAAATTTCTCGCACTCCTTTTTCAGACCCTTAAGATTGACTCCACATATTTGCGCTGAAACTTGTTTATTGGATGCAAATAATCCGACTATTATTAATACTGTGAGAGGCACAACACAAATTCTGCGACTCATTTTCTTTTTCTTCTGTTTTTTGGGTTTCCTTCCGCACACTTGAGTTTTGTGCTAGTTTGCTTCTTAATGAACATAGAGTTTAGAGATAGTAACTCGTATATATAGATAGAGGGATTGGAAGCCGTCTGAATACAACAGGGGATTACTATAATATTGGTGTGAGGCTCACGTTGATATTGTCCTTTAGATCAGCCCGATTTGTTGCTCCAAAAGTATTATAGATTTTCAAGAATTTATATTTAATATTTTAAAGGGAATATTATATACTTGCTTTCCATGAGAGCAGTAAAGCACTAAAATATGTTGCCGCTAGTGAAGGATTTATTGATTCATTAGATTAATAATCAATATTTATATGAATACCAGAAGAAGATCTCTCAAATGATCTGGAAATAATTAGATTAATAATTCAACCGTCCATAATAAAATTATAAAAGAAGCACGTGTATCCAAGTTCCACTTTATTGCATCTCTTTCTCAGCTGTTTTTAATATCTATATATATATATATATATGTATATATCAAGAACATTTTATAAACAATGTTCTTAGAGGGAAAAAGATTGATGGGAGTTTTCTAAAAATTTAGAGAAAAGAAATTAAAATATTTCCCAAAAAATACGAATTCATTATAAAATTATTTATTTGTAAATAAAGTATATTAATATATTAGATAGCATACTTAATATCAAAGAAGATTTTCCCTAGGCGTACTCCTGCTAGTTGTGAATGCACTTTGTGCTTGCGGTCACCCATATTTGAGTAAAAATTGTTTGTCTCTCAAGCTTCCACACATGAATATTTTACTAATTCATCATTTAGTAATAAAAAAATTGATAATTTTGAGGAATTAGTCAATTAGTGCATCGTTTATTGATATGCACATAAACAAAACTGGGAGCGAATAGGTCATAATCATGTAATAAAGTGATAAGTAAAGCATCATCCTATGAGGATTGTTCTTTCAAATTTTTGTTAAGTATTGCAAGTTTTCGCAAGTTTAGTTTATCTTGGCAACTCTTAGTTTGAATTAATTGTAAGAACTAAGGAAAATTAATTTGGCAAACTTAATTATGACTTTAATGAAACAAAAACTCAAAATAGATAATTTTACGAAATGGAAAATCTATAATAAAAGGGATACTAGGGTATTGACTTCAGTTTATTCCTCTTATGTTCTTCCTATCTAGTAATTGTTAACTAATTTTATTTCAATTCATTAATCAAGGGTTTAAATTTAATCTCATTACCTTTTTCAAGTGTCAAATGAGATCATATGTATAAATATTTAAGTTGATATCCCTATCTAACTTGTCTACCCATACATTCATTAAGCAACCCTTATATTGATCACCAAAATGCTATTGGCCTCCCATATTAAACAACAACTAAATTTTTTTATTCCCCAAATCTGAAGATAAATCAATCTCTTTTAAGCTTTAAATCAATTTAAGTCAATTAATTCATTTTGCAATAAATTAGAAGCATTATGCATGAAGAAACATAAATGGATTGAACTGAACCCTTGTTAACAACTAACTAAACATTCAAATATAGTATAAATAGAGCTACATCAAGCTCTAGAATCACAATCTAGCTAAGCATAGATGTATCTTTAACTAAAATATCCATAAATAATGGATGCGATTTTGTGGGTATAATGAGACTTTAATTGCCTTAATTCCTTAGTTTGATGTTCATGGGAGCCCTTAAGACTCCATTCTTATTAGCCTTTGTAATGTGTTGTGTAAGATGATAATATCTAAGAATATGGCTAACAAACTCTAGGTAGTGCTGAAAGATGTTATTTTTTAGGCTCAAAGTGCATTTATCCTTGGTATACTTATTACAGATAATGCAATTATTAGGTTTGAATGCCTGCATCATATTAGAAAGATTCAAAAGCAACAAAACAATCATGTAACTTTAAAACTAGACATGTCACAAGCTTATGATCATTTGGAAAGGTCTTTTTCACTTAGCTATTAATAAGAGTTAATTAGGTTTAATATTTTCATCTTTCAAGCTTAATATTTATTTGTTAAAATTTAGATTATTTGGCTTTTGATGTGTATATTACTTTAGAAAAGCCCTTACAAACTCAGAGAGTAGGTATCCTCTTTCTCAAAAATTGGCTTTAGCCTTAATAGTATTATGGAGGAAGCTACGGCCTTGCTTCCAAGCCTACATAATCATTGTTCTTAATAACCAGTCATTAAGGTAAATCTTACACAAGCTACATTTATCTGGTCGGTTGGTCAAGTGAGTCGTAAAGCTCAACGAGTTTGATATGCAGTTGAAGCCCTAAACAGCTATTAAGGGATTGGCTTTAGTCAATTTTGTAGCTGAATGCACATATGGTGATACCGAAATTAAAGGATCAGAACCACAAGCTTCAGATTAGCAAAAAAGCATAGTATAGTTGCTCTATATAGATGAGGCATTTAACCTGCAAGGGTGCAGTGCATGAGTCATTCTTACTAGCCCAGAGGGAGATGAAGTTAGTTACACTTTACGCTTTAGGTTTAAAGGTTCTAACAACGAAGTAGAATACGAAGCTCTTCTGGCTGGATTAAGGGTGGCTCAGACACTAGTAGTAAATGAAGTACTGGTAAGAAATAATTCTCAGCTAATAGTAAACCAAGTGAATGTAAACTCTAAAGCTCGAGAAGAAAAAATGATGGCCTACTTAGCTAAAGTAAAGAGTTGGATTGGATGATTTTACGAAGTAAAAGTGGAGCTAATCTCGAGAAGTTAAAACCACCAAGTAGATGTCATTGCACGAATGGCCTTGAGTGAGGACTTTTGGTTGCCCCGACTAGTTCCTTTCGAATTCATTCACGAACTTAGCATACAAGAAGAAGAACAGGTTATGCAAATTTATTTGGGTCCTAGCTAGATGGATTCGATTAGAGATTATATTCAGAATAGGGCCCTTCCAACTGATAAAAAAGAATCCTACATGATTAAATACCGAGCAGCTAGATACTCGGTGATTGAAGGAATGTTATACAGGTGAGGCTTTTCTCACCCATACATAAGATGCTTGGGATCACAGGAAGCAGAACAGATTCTTAGAGAAATTCATGAAGGTATTTGTGGCAATTACTCAAGAACAGAGGCACTGGCTCACAAAGTATTTCGAATAGGATACTATTGGCCGATTGTTCTTTAATATGCAATAAATCTAGTCAAACACTACGATGCTTGCCAATGATTCACCGATAAGATTCAAAAATCAGCTGAAGAGTTAACCACTATGATCGGGCCTTGGCCATTCATTCAATGGAGGCTTGACTTGATAGGGCCTATACCCCGAGGAAGGAGATCAAATAAATATATGGTCATGATGTTGGATTACTTCACTAAGTGGATCAAAGCCAAACCACTATAAAACATAACTGAAAAAAGTATACGGGACTTCATATAGAGAAACGTGATGTGCCGGTATAGGATTCCTCACACCATCATTACTGATCATCGAAAGCAGTTTGACAATAATAACTTTAAGAACTTCTATAAGTAATTAGAAGTACAATTGTTATTCGCATTGCGCATCCCAAGATAAATGGCCAGGTAGAATCTTCCAATAAAACAGTCAAAACGCTACTCAAGAAAAAGTTAACCAATAGAAAGGAAGGATGGGTTGAAGAGTTCCCAGAGGTATTTTAAGCATTGCGGACCATAAGAAAGACAGCAATTGGTGAAATACCATTTTCATTGGCCTTTGGCTATAAAGCATCGATTCTTGTTGAAATTGAAATTCTTACACATCAGGTGCTGCACTTCTCAGAAGTAGCAAATAAAGAGCTAATTAGAGGACAATTAGATTCAATTGAACAGTTAAGGCAAAAATGTAAAATCCAAATGGCTACCTACCAAGAGAAGGTCGCCAGATACTACAACAAGAGGGTCAAAGCCAGAGAATTCAGAGATGGTGACTTAGTGCTGAGAAATTCACGCTAAACATAAAAAATCCAATAGATGGAGTTCTCAACCTGACCAGGGAAGGTCAATACAAAGTTATCAAACGCATCAGGGAGCCTATGAACTTGGAAGAGTAGATGGGTGAGCTATGAGAAAACCATGAAATGCTGAGCTGCTTAAGAAATATTACTTTTAGTTTATATTTTTGATGTGTTACATACCCATTCTGTAAAGATATTATTTCCTAATAAAATCATTTTTTCCTTGCATGTACCTCTGCATGAATGGCTGTTCAAAATCTGGGCCAAATGTTTATTAACATCAACAAACAAAACAACTTTAAAGGCATTTAAGAATAACACTTCAGACCACCGGATAGGTAACACTTTCATAGGAGAACTCCATGAAGATACAACTATGAAGACATTGAAGAATAACACGCCAGAGGAGGATGGCACTCATAAGGTTACCCACAGACCACCAGACAAGATAATGCTCTTAGAGGAGAACCCTACGAAGATACAGCTGTGAAGAAATTGAAGAATAAAATTCCATAGAAGGGTGACACTCATGAGGTTGCCTACAACCACCGAACAAGGTAACACACTCAAAGGAGAACCCTATGGATGTGCAGCATATACTTTATAGGGGGTGGCACTCATGAGGTTATCCACAGACTATCGGATAGGTAACACTTTCAGAGGAAAACTCTATGAAGATACAACTATAAAGACATTGAAGAATAACACGCCATAGGAGGGCGGCACTCATAGGTTACCCATAGACTATAGGATAGGGTAACGCTTTCAGAGGAAAACGCTATGAAGATACAACTATGAAGATATTAAAGAATAACATGCCATTGGGCGGGCAACACTCATGTGGTTACCCACATACCATCAAATAGGGTAACGCTCTTAGAGGAAAACCTTATGGATGTGCAGTGTATACTTAATAAAGGGCGGCACTTATAAAGTTATCCACAAACCATCGGACAAGATAATACTCTTAAAAGAGAACTCTACGAACGTGAACACTCAAAAAGGGGCTGGCTAGAGTTATTATAAAATGACCAAGTATTTCAATAGAATTCAAAAAACAACTAATTAAAAAGATATCCGTCGGTCAACTCAAAAATAATCTCATTGGTACGACTTTATGTTAATATTTACCCGAGCCACCTCAGCTCATATTTTGATAATTTCATTACTTGTACATCATCCTACAATATTCAACTTCGACTAATCAGTATGGCATAAAGAGATTATTATCCTAGCAGATTAACACAATTTGCATTAAGTATTGGAGAAATTATTGCAGGCTACCCGTCTATGCTATACCTTATTAAATCCTGAATGGGATGGCATTTTTTACATTATAAGATATTATGAAAGAACAGGTGCAGGTCTGCAGCAACATTCATCAAGACACATACAAAAGAACAAGTTTAGTGGGGCATCACAAGACAAGTCAGAAAAGTATACTTGTAGTCATTCATGGAAAAATTGTATGAGTTAACATGCGTCTGCATTGAAGCATGAACCGGGGAAGTCTACATAGGATTTAGGAAATTGAAAAATTATAAGCTACCGGTGCCGTCTTTTTTTGATATATTTCCACTTTTGTTTTTTCAAAATACTTAAAAACGCCTAATTTAATACTTAACATCTTAAATTCATTTCCATAGTCAGTTTTTTTGATACATAAATTTCTTTCAACATTTTAGAATAACAAGAGAGTAAAAAGGTAATTACAAAACTAACAGAGGGTAAATGAACCCTATCCAAGTAGAAAATAGTACGAATATCTTATCTCAGGTTTCACTCGAATGTCAATATTATTATTCAGTTTAATGTTATAATTAAATTTACACCATGATATTTTCTCTCCTCAAATGGAAACAAGGAAACACACGACAAGAAAGAAATTAACAAAGCCAAAGCACACACAAACTGCATGCTTATTAACAGAATTCATAACCACATCCAGCAGCGCGCCTTATTAGTTCATGCAAACTCTCGGCAATTTCAAAATATCAGAAACCTCATGCACATTTTGTTCCAGGTGGAATAGTTATGCCACATGACTGAGCCACGAAAGCCACCTTCTCCGTGCTGATCTTATCGCGCATAGTATTTGAAACAAGCTTGCAAGCGCATTCCACATCAATGCCTTTCACCACCTCACAACAGCCTTGAGATGGCCGGATTTTAGGCCCTGATTTTTGAACAAATTTCTACCACTCTGTTTTGAGACCGTTAAGATTGACTCCGAATACTTGGGCTGAACCTTGTTTTTTGGATGCAAATAATCCGACTATTATTAATACTGTGAGAGGCACAACACAAATTCTGCGACTCATTTTCTTTTTCTTCTCTTTTTTGGGTTTATTTTTGTACTCTAAGTTATGTGCTAATTTGCTTAATGAACATAGAGTTTAGAGACAGTCACTCGTGTACATAGATAGATGGATTGGAAGCTATTCGAATACAACAAGGATTACTATTATATCGGTGTGAGCTTAACGTTGATATTGTTCTTCAGATTAGCCGGATTTTCAAGAATTTATATTTAATATTTTAAAGGGAATATTATATCCTTGCTTTCCATGAACGCAATAAAGCACTAAAACATGTTGCCGCTAGTGAAGGATTTATTGATTCATTTTCGTCAAACAACTAATCAATATTTATATGAATATCAGAGAAAAGATCTCTCAAATGATTTGGAAATAATTAGATTAATTCCCTAAACTAACATGTTTGAATATTTTACTAATTCAACCGTCCATAAAAAAATCATAAAATAAGCACGTGTATCCAAGTTCCAATTGCAAAGATATGCATCTAGAAACAAGTAGATAGTACAAGTAATATGAGAATTTTAAAGGCTCGAATTACAATTTCCGCTTTCAAGAAATTTCAATTTTCAAGGCACTTTATTGCATAGCTATGCTATTTTTAATATATATATTATTCAGAACAACGGCTGTCTTGTATCAAACAGATATTGTGTCATAATGACCACGGGTAGAAATTTCCAAGGCTAAAATATTTTTAAATGCTTCCATTATATATGGTACTTTTAAACGTCTTGTCTTGTATCAAACGGCTGTCAGTATTGCTCAACCCAAAATTTTGCTAACATTATATATGGTGTTAATGAATTAATAATTTCATTGTATTAGTGAATCTTTAATACTATATGTGGTGCAATAAATCTCTGACACTGTGACATCAGTGAATCTCTGACATTTTGGTATCAAAGAATTCTTATTATTATGGTATTAGTAAATCAGTGACATTATGGTATCAATAAATATCTAATGCCATGGAATCAATAAATCATTAACACTATGGTATAAGAGAGTTATTGTTACTATAGCATTAAAAATTGAATTAAATAATACCAATTTTTATTGTTTCTAGTATCGCTTTCACCTGGACACGTTCCTACACTTCCTCTTTGGCCTCTACTGGCATATATTTCCAGCTAACAAATATAAGGGATGCAATGAAACCATTCCTTGCTATGATGCCCAGGATTTTGCTTAGCTTGGTGGACTCAGGACTAATAAGCTTCTTCTGACTGTTGATGGTGACTTTTATGCACTCATCCTCTCACATACCCTTAAGGAATTGGCACTTTGCGGGTCTTTATCCCTTACACTTCTCCTAAACGTTTTCAAGGCTTGGGCTACTGGTAGCTGGGGCCGTCTTGAACTAAACTTGAATATATATTAATGAAGTATCTCAAATATACTGCACAACTAAAAAAAATTCCCAATTTGGATAAAATAAGAGTTAAAGATAGTATGGTAAGGAAATAACTAAACTAATGCATAAATGCATCATACCTTTCTTTGATATGACCAAGAAGCTTATAATAATCTAGAAAACCTTGAACTATAGCATTTTCAAGGATTGTTAGGGCACAGTCTTGTTCTGGATGCAATATAGCTTGGATTAAGAAACATCAAATTTAATGATAACTATAGATGATTTGAGTATATTAATATATATTTGCTTTAGCTACAAATCATAGAATAAGGGAGAGAAAAAGAGATGTGACCTTGTTGTGAGGCTCTGTTATAGAAACGACTATTGGCATAGTTTCATCCTAGCATAGACATGGAAATGGTTTATGCAAATACACAAAATAATAATATCAAAATTTGCACAATAAAACCCTAAGGACTTTGCTACAATTAAGGTTCATGAGGTTACAAACCTAAATAATTCATCACAAGAGTTGGAATACAGTATAAACAAAATTTAATATGACAGTTGAAATTTAATATGAAATGCATAAAATCAACTTTGTGAATGAAAACATCATGAAGAAAAATGGAGAGCACTTACCTTGATGATGATCCACCTGCAACATTCATCACATAATCTGGGACCTATTTTCTTGTGCAACAAAGTAAGATCCAATATTTTTGCAAAATAAAAAAATAACTACAATTTCTTTGCTTCTCTTGGCGGTTTTAACAAGTTATATTGACTTGACTTGACAAAATTATATAATTAAAGAAACACGGTAAAAACATTTAAAACAAGTATTGTCCACTCTTCTTCTTAATCTAAGTCACAATTGCATCTGTAAATTTTAAACAAATCCACGTGATAAGCTAGCATACAAACACCATAACAGTTCATAATTCAAAACATTTTACACTATGTTGGAATTTAAGAATGTGTTAATTTAACTTGTTCCATTAAGAATGCTACTAACATGAATTCTTATTTGTGTTTCTTAATTGATCATCAATAAGAATTCAATTGATGAGGATTAATTGTGTCGTAAGATTAGCTATGATATAATATTCAATATTCATCAACTTGGACAAGTGACGTGTTATTATTGGCCAGTACCAATGTGTTAATTTTGGTACCAACACCCAAAAATAGATGTTGGGCGCTGTGACGCTGAGGATGAGCACTGCAACGCATAGAGCTGAATTTAGTGACTCTTTAAAGAGTCTCCTACTCCTCTTATATGATGTGGCATTTTAAATAGGTATTATGTCCCCCCAAAGAGACACATACAACTCTATAAATACTATAGAAATATTTGAAACATGTTATGAACGTCTCTTCTCAATCTTTGATTCACATTTCTCTCTTATCAACCTTTTCTAAGTTTAAAGCACTTGTAGTCCAAGAAGAGTATTTGGTGTGCACCTAATACTTTCTAATAAGTCATTGAATCCTAAAACTATTCTACTAACAAACTCATTTGTATCTTTGATTATAATAAAAACGGGGGTAGAAATAGTTTAAAGACAGTGCATTGAACGCCTTAACTTAAAACTTTACTTATTTGTATCCTTGTGTATTTCCTATATACAGAATATTTGACTATTACACTAGAATCAAATTAGCTTAATTTCATGATATATAATCATACTTTTACAAATTATGTAATTGTGTAACTATTGGCCTTCTTTGTGTAAGAAAAATTAGGAAAATGTAGACTAAATAGATTAGCAAGCCCAAAATTGTTTTTTTTAGTAAAGCAAGCCCAAAATTTACAAAACCATGACTTGGAGGATTTTCTTTCACTATTCCCCATCTCAGTGTGAGATAGACATATACCTAGATGGGATGTATGGTATTATCAGACTTGTTTTTAAGGAATTTCATACTATTTTGATTACCACAGACAATATTCAGACAATTATCAGATAATTGTTAGCATGAAATATAACATCTGACTATCGATAGAGGCTCATAACAATATTCATGTTCTAGCCAACAATTTATTATTGAGGTATTAACTAAAAGATTATTAGGTTCAATAAAATATTTGGAGATAAGTTAAAATCCTATATTCTATTTATATTAGTGAATTTAAACTCATGTGCTTATTGATTAATATTAGGTTTTACTTTCTTGAATTTAGATTAATTAAATAACATTCATCTTTAAATTTTATCTAAATAAAAGTTAAGTAGGATTAATTTTAGTGCTTGATTAACAAAATTAGATTAAATATGTCTTTATAGAAATAATACTTGGGCTCAAATACTATGTTACTTGATATGGTAGTGTTTACTTACACTTAGTTAGAATCGCACATCAACTACAACAAAGAATATGACCAGAGAAGGAAAAGAAAAAAAAATGGATTTTGCTCTCGTACATGAACAAGAATTATCGAGCAATTGGTCTAGCAATAGTCTCATCAAATGAGAGATAATTCTCAATTCCACCCAGATCGAAAGAACCTATGTTGAGGGAAGAAGCAAAGGAAATCCTTAACATGTCATTTGAGTTACCTTCTCTAGTTGTTGCAGCCCTTTCAATTAAGATAACATCTTAAATATCCTTAAAAACTTCTAAGATTGATGTCCTCGTATGTTTATAAGGCTGGACACACATCAATGCTTTTTCCACTATCTTCCACATTGATTGGATGTCATATTCATCAATGATTCCTTGAATGTCCCCAATTTCAATGTGTAGCTCTGCTTATGGTACAATCGTTAACAGAAATTAAAATGTGATAACAAAGCTCATATATCTAAAAGAATCATGTTCTTGCAAAAGGCAAACAATAGAAAACTTTAGCAATAACATCAAACCAGTAGCAAACCGTCCTTTGTCAATATTTTCTCTATACCACATATCACATTTACTTGTATGATTTCAATTTCTTCTCCAATGACAAACACCATATAGTAACAAAACTAACATTCAGACTTTTTGATTATTACTCTTTCAAAGGTATCTGGTTTGCACTTTTATGTTAGTCCAGAGTTAACTATTTAGCTTCAGACTTCGAAGAGATAAACAAGGTAGATAAGAATTTCATGATCCAGCTTCTCAAATGAACCAATTGGATTTACACATTGGACTATGTTACAATAATTTACACTGAAGCTTTCGTTGGATAAAGCTTTTTTACCAGATATCAGTTCCAAAAGAATGACGCCAAAACTATAAACACCATTATTGTCTGTTAACTGCTAGGAGATATAATACCTATATATCATGAGAATGAAATAGTAATCAATGTAATGAGTTCAAACATGTTATAGACAAAGTAAGGGTAACTCATACAATTATTGACATTTAAGAGAATCTCAAGCAAAATAAAAAGACAGCTTTAGTGGAAAAGGGTTTTTACTCAGTGCCCCTTACTATGCTTGACACATGAGAGTTTCCATCTACAGTTAATTTTGAAAGGCCAAAATCTAAAACCTTTGCTCTCAAGTGTTTGTCAAGAATAATATTGTTGTTCTTTAAATCACTTTGGATAATGGCTGGAATACAGCCTGTGTGAAGGTATTCAATTCTTGAATAAGCAAAACAACAAAGGATTCAATACAAATATTCTATATTTAGCAAGACTTCCCTGTAGCAACAAAGCCCTTAGCTCTTAAAAACCCTTTTGCAAGAATAATAATCTAGCGAAGCGTAGATGTATCTCTAACTAAAATATCCCTAAATAATGGATGAGATTTTGTGGGTATAATGAGACTTTAATTGCCTAAATTCCTAAGTGTGATGTTCATGGGAGCCCTTCAGACTACATTCCTATTAGCCTTTGTAATGTGTTGTATAAAATGATAATATCTAAGAATATGGCTAACAAGCTTTAGGTAGTGCTGCAACATATTATTTTGTTAGACTCAAAGTGCATTTATCCTTAGTAGACTTATTACGGATAATGCAATTACTAGGTTTGAATGCTTGCATCATATTAGAAAGATTCAAAAGCGACAAAACAGTCATCTAGCTTTAAAATTAGACATGTCATAAGCTTATGATCGCATGGAATAGTCTTTTCTCTTAGCTATTAATAAGAGTTAATTAGATTTAATATTTTCATCTTTCAAGATTAATATTTGTTCATTGAAATTTTATATATTATTTGAATTTTTATGTGTATTATTATTATTTTATAGGTTTGAACTCAATGGAGGAAATAGAGATGAAAATTCAATGAAATTAAGCCAAAATATAATACCCTATTACAAGACATTTCTAAAATTCTTATGTCGCAGCGCACAAAACAGCATGAATAATTATACGGTGAATAGTACTCATAACTTTGAAGACATAAAACGTATAAATAAAAGATCAAAAAGACTAATTGAAGAATCAAGAGGAGAGATAAGAAGAGAGAGAAAGAACAATTTTTGGAGGATCAAGAAAACTAGAAGATTGAAGACTGTAGAAAAATTAGTTTTATCTCTTCAACTCTTTATCTTTTTAGCTTTCCATGATTTTCATGATGCCGTTCTTGATAAACTCTATAACTCTTTTTTCATCATGACCTAAGTTTTTATTTCTAGGGTTGGACTGTTGAACCTAATATGTAGTTGAATTTTGTTAATTCTTAGTTTATGAACTTAATACATAAACGTTATCATTCTAATTCAGATTTTAGATAAATAAACACAATTATATTTATCCGTTATCTATAAGAGATAAGAACTAGAGGTATAAGAAATATTAAGAATTATTGAGGAACTATGATAAACTTGAAACATAGATTTATGTGTTTAGCCTAAGATAGTTTGATACATGATTATAGGGTAACAACTATGAGTTTCATGTACGATAGACATATACCTAGATGACATGTATGGTTTGATTTAGACTTAGTCTTAATAAATTACATATAGGTAGTTGTTAGAATGCATAATATTGTCACTCGACCATCGATAGAGGCTTGCGATTAGATTAGAATCTAGCCCATCAATTCACATTAAGGAATTAATTAAGAAGTTAACGAGTTCAATGAAATATTAGGGAATGAGTCTATACCCTAGATTAATGAATTTATCCATTTGTTTGTTTGCTGTTTAGGTTAATTTAATTGATCGAATTAGGTTAGTTAATTAAATTCTAGATTTTAGTTTTTTGAATAAAAGTAAAGTAGATATAACTTTAGTAATTGGTTGATAGAAATAGATCATATAGTCCCTATAGGAATAATATTTGAACTTAATTCCTATATTACTTCATACAATAGTGTGCGCTCATGCTAAGCTATTATAACACTAATCAGCTCTCATGTGAAATCTTGAATTTTTTTAGGCTTGGGTTTTGAAAGTTTCGAGTTGTATTGCCTCAGTTACATACTCCGTTTTGGTAAATGGAAAGCAGCATGGTCAAATTATGCCTTCTATGGGCCTTCGTCAGGGTCACCATCTTTTCCCTTACCTATTTATGATTTGTGCTGAGTGTTTATCTTGTTTATTCACGAAGGCTGTGCTCGAAGGGAAGTTGGTTGGTTTTTAATGTGGAAGATAGAGTCCTTCAATTCCCCTTCTCTTCTTTATGGATTGCCATTTAGTTTCCTTTTTTTCTGCAAAGATACAATGGAAGGTTGTTAAGTAATTAAGAATATTCTTTCCCTTTATAAGAAAGCCTCGGGACAAGTAGTTAATTTCACAAAAACAACGGTTTGTTTTAGTCAGAAAGTTTACTAAGAAGGATCAGATGCCATAGTAGTATCATTTAGCTCAAACTTTGATTTAACATATTCTCAATAAATGATTCAATGATGTTAGGGGACATTTTTTTTTTTTTTTACTCAATTCAAATAGTTCTCATATTTGATATGTAGTATTTTTTAACTTCTTTTTAAAATATGCTTGCTCAATATTTGAAAGGAGAATTTCCATTAGATTCATGGTTAGTATGAGTTTTTTTCTTAAAATATTTATATCTACATTACAAGTTTTATTTCTTTCATACTAGTTGTATATTTTTTTTTTCTGATTTCTGAGTCAATTTCATTTACAAAATAAAAATGCAATCTAATTTTCAAGTTAGGGTATACGATAGTGAGAGTAAAAGGTCTAAGAACACCAAAAATAAAAGAATGGGGGAAAGAGACACAAGGATAGTAAAGTAATTTTGATGAAGTTCTTTCTTTCTTTTTTTTATTATAGAAGTTCTTTTGACGTGGTTTGTGTGCTCGTACTATTGTTGATCCATCTTTTCTTAATCTTTCATGAAATTTGCTGGAGATTATGTCTAGATGGCACTTTATGCATGTGTATTTAAATATTTCTTTAAGTTAAACATTTTAACTTTTTTAAATCCTCTTGTATGAAAATATTTAAAAATATTTTGTATTGGTTATGAATTGGTGGGGCAATTTGAACTTATTATTTTCCTCTATACAATTATTAATAAAATTAAAATATATTTAAAATGTACAATTGTTTTAAAAAATTTAAATATTTAAGTCCAAGCCCACACGCATACCCATGTAAGTTTGACAACGTAAAATTATAGGTATAAGATACTTTTTAGAGTTTAACATGTGGATTGTGGTTTGATAAACATAGGGCTGCACTAAGTAAGGTGCAAAGCATGCAATACTTAGGCTAAGACTCACTTATTATGTACTTAGTAAAAATAAGGGTAAGCCCATGTTATTAACTCTAACAAAAAAAAGAAAAGAGAATCCCAATAAGATTTTTTTTGGCCCTTAAATTTGTTCTAAAATTTGAATAAGGAACTTCCTTACCTTATATGATAACTAAATCACTTACTAATCTTGTATTCAGAATAAAATTGGTATTCATTTACCCCTTTTTAATCAGTCTAAAACTCATTAAATAAGCAAGATTTTAAGAGGATAATGGATCAAATAAAATTTTTTAATTTAGTACAAAACCTTAACCTTATAAAAAGCTTTGTTTTACATGTGAAAAGACATGTTTCAATGTTATATTGAAAAACATCTTTAAAACACCCATTAGCACTCATCACAATTCCCAAATTGAACCTTTAGAAATGAAAACCATATTTAGCCCTAGCTTTCCCTTGGCAATCACGACACCTCTTCCATTGTTGTCTTACTCGTTCTTCCTTAAGCATAACAATAAGAATAATAGCCTTGCATTTGTTTTAGGGTCAATATCTATACAAACATACTACTAATTCATACATACAAGGTTCAAGAGGCGAGTTGCCTCTAACCTTCAAAACTAGGGTTCTTACAGCCTAAAACTTTATACTTGTCTCACTTTAAAAACACTTCCAACTAGCCTATGTTGTCAACAAACAACTATTTTCATCCCTAGACCCTAGCATACATGTTTCTCTATTATTTGTTATACAAGCCCATTTCCCCTCATCTCATAGTTTAAGGTTGGGTCTATTTGTAAAAATTTATTTTACTCAAGACAGCAACAACAAATTTGCAATGAATTTCTTGGACTCCAGAAGATCTTCAAAATTCTAGTGGACATTACTCTCGAACTCATAAAGGACGAAGATGTTATATCTATCATTTAAGTCCAGACCATATCTTTATATAAAATGCTATATCAACGCACAATCATACAACCAATAGACTTTCACCACATCACAATCCCCCAGAACATCCCTAAACATGTTGTAACATTATTTTTTCTATAAAAGTTCAAAACTGATCATTTAGTTCCTTTCTCTCTCAATTAATTTGTTTCCCCTTTCATATTAAAATACAAAACACTTCTCTTTCTTTTTTTTTAAACGTCTTTTATAGTGATTTATTTTATAATTATTTTTTCAAAAGTATCATTTAGCTCAAACTTTGATACAAAATATTCTCAATAAATAATTCACTAATATTAGACATATTTTTAAGGATAAGTACTGATGGACTACTTTAGTTTGACCTAAGTACCTAAAACATCCTTCGCCTGGAGGTTATTTTTCAGCAATGGTGGCAATTTTTTAATTTTTATTTATTTAGTTTATTTAATTTAATTTAAATTTTGACACGTGGCATTTAAATGTTTGTTTAATTTCAACGTGATATCGTAAAGTTAGGTTGGTGTTAAATACTATTTTACCCCTTTCTCAGTCAAAACTAATAGACCAAACTAACGGATGGGGGTCTCCAATGTATTTTTAAAAACAAGGGGGTATTTTAAATACTTAGGCCAAATTAAGGGCGTCTAATAGTACTTATCCATTTTTTTTTATATTGAATCTAAATACATCCCATATTTGATATGTAATACTTTTTACTTACTTTTTAAATTTAACTTGGTCAATATTTGATAGGAGAATTTTCCATCGATCTTTGATATGTAATACTTTTTAAAATTTACTTGGTCAATATTTGATAGGAGAATTTTCCATGAGATCCATGGTAAGTATATATATATTATTTTATATTTATAGTTCGGGTTTTATTTCTTTTAGTTTTCGTGCCAATTTCATTAACAAATTAAAATTGCAATCTTATTATCACGTTATAGTAGATTTAGTGAGAGAAAAAAGGTCTAGTGATTGAAAAAAAAAAGGAACAATCAGGGAAGGAGAAACAAGGCTAATAAACTAATTTTGATGAAGTTTTCTTTTTATAATATAAGTTTTTAATAAATTGAGGGTGAAGTGAGAAAACTAGTAGATTCAAATAACTCCGCCCTTCATACAAATTTAAAAGAACATGAATAAATCAAGCGCAAGGACAACATGTAATAAATTAAAATTTATTTTTGAAAAGTAAAAAATTATTTCATCCGGACTCCATGCATATATGAATCCTTTATAATTACATTTCTTCATAGCTAGGATTACAATGCTAAATATAAAAGGTGATGTATTGGCCTTTTTCTTAAATCCATGAAGATAGAATTGATGTTGAAAATGAATATAATTAAGCAGAGTTTTGGGTTAATATAAGCTTGTGATAATGATCTGGCATGGATAATTATTTTCCTCAATTTATATGCTGTAGGTATAAAACAATTACGTATTGGAAGTCTACATAGGATATAGGAAATTGCAAAATTATAAGTCACCGTTGCTGTCTTTCAACATTTTAGAATAACAGGAGAGTAAATAGGTAATTGGAAAACTAACAGAGGGTAAATTAACCCTATCCAAGTAGAAAATAGTACGAAGATCTTTCTCAGGTTTCACTCGATGTCAATATTATTATTCAGTTTAATGTTATAATTAAATTTACACCATGATATTTTCTCTCCTCATTTGGAAGCAAGTAAAACACGGCAAGAAAGAAATTAACAAAGCCAAAGCACACAAATCTTGCAGGCTTATTAACAGAATTCATAACCACATACTAGTTTATGCATGCTCTCGGCAATTTCATAATATCGGAAATCTGTAGACAATAATATTTTAGCTCATGCACATTTTATTCCAGGTGGAATAGTTATGCCACATGACTTAGCCACAAAAGTCACCTTCTTCGTGCTGATCTTATCGCGCATAGTATTTGAAACAAGCTTGCACGCACATTCCACATCAATGCCTTTCACCACCTCACAACAGCCTTGAGATGGCCGGATTTTAGGCCCTGATTTTGAACAAATTTCTGGCACTCCTTTTTCAAACCCTTAAGATTGACTCCACATACTTGCGCTGAAACTTGTTTATTGGATGCAAATAATCCGACTATTATTAATACTGCGAGAGGCACAACACAAATTCTGCGACTCATTTTCTTTTTCTTCTGTTTTTTGGGTTTCCTTCCGCACACTTAAGTTATGTGCTAGTTTGCTCCTTAATGAACATAGAGTTTAGAGACAGTAACTCGTATATAAAGATAGAGGGATTGGAAGACGTCCGAATACAACAGGGGATTACTATAATATTGGTGTGAGGCTCACGTTGATATTGTCCTTCAGATCAGCCCGATTTGTTGCTCCAAAAGTATTATAAATTTTCAAGAATTTATAATTAATATTTTAGAGGGAATATTATATACTTGCTTTCCATGAGGGCAGTAAAGCACTAAAATATGTTGCCGCTAGTAAAGGATTTATTGATTCATTTCTCTCAAACAACTAATCAATATTTATATTGGGAGAAATGTAAAGAGAATATATTTCACTGTAAATATAAACTGTACAATAGAGCCTTTATATAGGCTGTAATCTTATTACAAAATAAGAAAATAACATACATAAGAAAATAAAATTTTACATTAATAACATGTAAATATGGTAGGAGAGTATAAAGGAATCATTCCAGAATAATTCCAGAATTATTCTTTAATACCCTCCCTCAAAAAATACGAATTTACTATAAAATTATTTATTTGTAAATAAAGTATATTAATATATTAGATAGCATACTTAATATCAAAGAAGATTTTCCCTAAGTGTACTCCAGTTGGTCGTGAATGCACTTTGCACTTGTGGTCACCCATATATGAGTAAAAATTGTTCATCTCTCAAGCTTCCACACGTGAATATTTTACTAATTCATCATTTAGTAATAGAAAATTGATAGTTTTGTTGAATTAGTCAATTAGTGCATTGTTTGTTGATATGCACATAAACAAAATTGGGAGTGAATGGGCCATGATCACGTAATAAAGTGATGAGTAAAGCATCGTCCCATGAGGATTGTTCTTTCAAATTTTTGTTAAGTATTGCAAGTGTTCGCAAGTTTATTTTATCATGGCAACTCTTAGTTTGAATTAATTGTAGGAACAAAGGAAAATTAATTTGGCAAACTTAATTATGACTTTGACAAAACAAATACTCGAAATAGATAATTTTACGAAATGGAAAATCTATAATAAAAGGGATACTAGGGTCTTCACTTTAGTTTATTCCTCCTATGTTCTTCCTATTAAGTAATTGTTAACTAATTATATTTCAATTTATTAATCAAGGGTTTAAATTTAATCCCATTATCTTTTTCAAGTGTCAAATGAGATCCTATGTATAAATATTTAAATTGATATCCCTATCTAACTTGTCTACCCATACATTAATTAAGCAACCGTTATATTGATCACCAAAATTCTATTGGCCTCCCATATTAGACAACAACTAAGTTTTTTTTTCCTAAATCTGAAGACGAATCAATCTTTTCTAAGCTTTAAATCAATTTAAGTCAATTAATTCATTTTTTAATAAATTAGAAGCATTATGCATAAAGAAACAAAAATGTATTGAACTGAACCCTTGTTAACAGCTAACTAAACATTCAAACATAGTATAAATAGAGCTACATCAAGCTCTAGAATAACAATCTAGTTAAGCGTAGATGTATCTCTTACTAAAATATCCATAAATAATGGATGAGATTTTGTGGGTATAATGAGACATTAATTGCCTTAATTCCTAAGTGTGATGTTTATGGGATCCCTTCAGACTACTTTCTTATTAGCCTTTGTAATGTGTTGTATAAGATGATAATATCTAAGAATATGGCTAACCCACTTTAAGGAGTGCTAAAAGATATTATTTTTTGGGCTCAAAGTGCATTTGTCCTTAGTATAGTTATTACAGATAATGCAATTATTGGGTTTGAATGGTTGCATCATATTAGGAAGATTCAAAAGTGACAAAGCAATCATCTAGCATTAAAACTAAACATGTCATAAGCTTATGATCGCATGGAATGGTAATTTCACTTAGCTATTGATAGGAGTTAATTAGGTTTAATATTTTATCTTCCAAGATTAATATTTGTTCATTGAAGTTTAAATTATTTGGATTTTTATGTGTATTATTATTATTTTTTAGGTTTCAAATCAATAGAGCAAATAGGGATAAAAATCTAATGAAAATAAGCCAAAATCTAATACCCTGTTACAGGAGATTTCTATAGTACTTGTGTCGCAGCGCACATAGCAGCATGAACGATTATGCGATGAATAGTACTCATGAATTTGAAGATATAAAACCTATAAATAAAATATCAAAAAGACTAACTGAAGAATCAAGAGGAGAAAGAAAGAACAATTTTTGGAGGATCAAGAAAACTAGAAGATTAAAAAATTAGTTTTATCTCTTCAACTCTTTATCTTTTTAGCTTTCTATGATTTTCATGATGTTACTCTTGATAAGCTCTAAAACTCTTTATTTCACTGTGACCTAAGTTTGATTTCTAAGATTTGACTATTGAACCTAATATGTAGTTGAATTTTGTTAATTCTTAGTTTAAGAACTTAATACTTGCAACTAATAATTCTAATTCAAATTTTAGATAAACAAATAATATTATCTTAACCTATTATCTATAAGAGATAAGAACCAGAGATATATGAAATATTATGAATGATTGTTGAACCATGATAAACTTGAAAAAATGATTTATGTGTTTATCCTAAAATAGTTTGATGTATGATCATAAGGTAACAACTATGAGTTCCATGTATGATATACATATACCTAGATAGTATGTATGGTTTGATTTAGACTTAATCTTAATAAGTTACATTCTTTTTTGATTGCCATAGACAAATAGCTAGTTGTTAGAATGCGTAATATAATCACTCGACCATTGACAGAGGCTTATGATAAGATTAGAATCTAGCCCATCAATTCATATTAACGAATTAATTAAGAAGTTAACGAGTTCAATAAAATATTAGGGGATGAGTCTCTACCTAGATTATTATCAATTTGTGAATTTGTCTATTTGTTTGTTTGCTGTTTAGGTTAATTTAATTGATCGAATTAGGTTAGTTAATTACATTATAGATTTTAGTTTTCTGAATAATAGTAAAGTAGATATAACTTTAGTAATTGGTTGATAGAAATAGATCGTATAGTCCCTGTGGGAATAATACTTGGACTTAATTCCTATATTACTTGATTCAATAACGTGCGCTTGTGCTAAGCTATTACAGCATCAATCAGCTATGATGCGAAATCTTGTTTTTTTTTCAAGCTTGGGATTCGAAAGTTTGGAGTTGTATTGCCTCGGTTACATACATTCTTTTGGTAAATGGAAAGCAATATGGTCAAATTATGCCTTTAAGGGCCTTCGTCTGGGTCACCATATTTTCCCTTACCTATTCATGACAATGTAATAAAGTGATGAGTAGAGTATCGTCCCAAGATGATTCTTCTTTCAAATTTTTGTTAAGTATTGCGAGTTTTCACAAGTTTATTTTATCTTGGCAACTCTTAGTTTGAATTAATTGTAGGAACTAAGAATACTTAATCTAGCAAACTTATTTATGACTATTGATGACACAAATACTCGAAATAGATAATTTTACAAAATGTAAAATCTATAATAAAAAGGATACTAGTGTCTTGACTTCAGTTTATTCCTCTTATGTTCTTCCTATCTAGTAATTGTTAACTAATTCTATTTCAATTCATTAATCAAGGGTTTAAATTTAATCTCATTACCTTTTTCAAGTGTCAAATGAGATCCTATATATAGATATTCAAGTTGATATCCCTATATAACTTGTCTACCCATACATTCATTTAGCAACCTTTATATTGATCACCAAAATGCTATTGGCCTCCCATATTAGACAGTAACTAAGTTTTTTTTTTCCTAAATCTGAAGACAAGTCAATCTCTTTTAAGCTTTAAATCAATTTAAGTCAATTAATTCATTTTTCAATAAATTAAAAGCATTATGCTTGAAGAAACACAAATGGATTGAACTGAACCCTTTTTAACAGCTAACTAAACATTCAAACATAGTCTAAAGAGAGCTATATCAAGCTCTAGAATCGCAATCTAGCTAAGTATAGATGTATCTCTACCTAAAATATCCATAAATAATGGATGAGATTTTATGGGTATAATGAGACTTTAATTGCCTTAATTCCTTAGTGTGATGTTCATGGGAGCCCTTCAGACTACATTCCTATTAGCCTTTGTAATGTGTTGTATAAGTTGATAATATCTAAGAATATAGCTAACAAACTTTAGGTAGTCCTAAAAGATGTTATTTTTTAGGCTCAAAGTGCATTTATCTTTAGTATACTTATTACGGATAATGCAATTATTGTGTTTGAATGCCTACATCATATTGGAATGATTCAAAAGCGACAAAACAATCATCTAACTTTAAAACTAGACATGTCATAAGCTTATGATCGCATGAAAAGGTCTTTTTCACTTAGCTATTGATAAGAGTTAATTAGGTTTAATAATTTCATCTTTCAAGCTTAATATTTATTCATTGAAATTTAGATTACTTAGCTTTTTATGTGTATTATTACTCTAGGAAAGCCCTTACAAACTCAAAGAGTAGGTGTCCCCCTTCTAAGACATTGGCTTTAGCCTTAATAGTATTAAGGAGGAAGCTACGACCTTGCTTCCAAGCCCACTTAATCATTGTGCTTAACAACTAAGTTAAGGAAAATCTTACACATGCTACATTTATCTGGTCGATTGGTCATTGAGTTTGACATACAGTTGAAGCCCCGAACAACTATTAAGGGATTGGCTTTAGTCAATTTTGTAGTTGAATGCACACATGGTGATACCGAAATTCAAGGATCAGAACCACCAGCTCCAGATTAGCAAAATGGCACGGTATAGTTGCTCTATATAGATGGGGCATTTAACCTGCAAGGGTGTAGTGCAGGAGTCATTCTTACTAGCACAGAGAGAGATGAAGTTGGTTACACTATACTCTTTAGGTTTAAAGCTTCTAACAACGAAGTAGAATACGAATCTCTTCTGGCTGGATTGAGGGTGGCTCAGGAACTAGTAGTAAATGAAATACTGGCAAGAAACAACTGTTAGCTAATAGTAAACCAAGTGAATGTAAACTTTAAAGTCCGGGAAGAAAAAATGATGCCCTACTTAGCTAAAGTAAAGAGTTAGATTGGACGATTTTATGAAGTAAAAGTGGACCTAATCTTGAGAAGTTAAAACTACCAAGCAGATGTCATTGCACGAATGGCCTCGAGTGAAAATGCTTGGTTGCCCTGACTAGTTCATTTCGAATTCATTCCTGAATTTAGCATACAAGAAGAAGAACAGGTTATACAAATTTACTTGGGTCCCAGCTAGATGGATTAGATTAGAGATTATATTCAGAATAGGGCACTTCCAACTGATAAAAAAGAATCCCACATGATTAAATACTGAGCATCTAGATACTCGATGATTGAAGAAATGTTATACAGATGAGGCTTTTCTCACCCATACATGAGATACTTGGGATCACAGGAAGCAGAACAGGTTCTTAGAGAAATTCATGAAGGGATTTTCGGCAATTACTTAGGAACAGAGGCACTGGCTCATCAAGTATTTTGAACAGGATACTATTGGCCGATTGTTCTTTAATATGCTATAAATCTAGTCAAACACTATAATGCTTGCCAATGATTCACCGATAAGATTCAAACATCAGCTGAGGAGTTAACCACTATGATCGGACCTTGGCCATTCGCTCAATGGAGGCTTGACTTGATAGGGCCTTTACCCCGAGGAAAGAGATCAAATAAATATATGGTCGTGATGGTGGATTACTTCACTAAGTGGATCAAAGCCAAACCACTATAAAAAATAACTAAAAAAAGTATACAGGACTTCATGTAGAGAAACGTGATGTGCTGATATGGGATTCCTCACACCATCATTATTGATCATCAGAAGCAATTCGACAATAGTAATTTTAAGAACTTCTGCAAATAATTAGGAGTACAACTGTTTTTCGCATCACCGACTCATCCCAAGATAAATGGCCAGGTAGAATCTTCTAATAAAGCAATCAAAAGGCTGCTCAAGAAAAAGTTAACAATAAAAAGAGAGGATGGGTCGAAGAGCTTCTAGAGGTGTTTTAAGCACTACAGACCATAAGAAAGACAGCAACTGGTGGAATGCCATTTTCATTGGCCTTTGGCTATAATGCAGTGATTCTCGTTGAAATTGAAATTCTAACACATCAGGTGCTGCACTTCTCAGAAGCAGCAAATAAAGAGCTAATTAGGGGACAATTAGATTCAATTGAACATTTAAGAGAAAAAGCTCAAATCCAAATGGCTACTTACCAACAGAAGGTCGCCAAGTACTACAACAGAAGATTCAAAGCTAAAGAATTCAGAGAGGGTGACTTAGTACTGCGAAAGTCGTGCTGAACATAAGGAATCCAATAGATGGAGTCCTCAACCTGACTAGGGAAGGCCCATACAAAGTTATCAAATGCATTAGAGAGCCTATGAACTTGAAAGAGTTGATGGGTGACCTCTGAGAAAACTACGAAATGCTAAGCTGCTTAACAAATATTACTTTTAGTTTCTATTTTTGATGTGTTACATGCCCATTCTGCAAGGATATTATTTCTTAATAAAAATATTATTTCCTTACATGTACCTTTGCATGAATGGTTGTTCGAAATCTGGGCCAAATGTTTATTAACATCAATAAACAAAACAACTTTAAAGACATTGAAAAATAACACTTTCAGACCACTAGATAGGTAACACTTTCAAATGAGAACTCTAGGAAGATACAACTATGAAGACATTGAAGAATAACACGCCATAGGAGGGCGACACTCATGAGGTTACCCATAGACCACCGGACAGAATAATGCTCTTAGAGGAGAACCCTACGAAGATACAGTTATGAAGACATTCAAAAATATAACTCCATAGGAGGGTGGCACTCATGAGGTTGCCTACAAACCACCGGACAAGGTAACGCACTTAGAGGAGAACCCTATGGATGTGCAGCGTATACTTTATAGGGGGCGGCACTTATGCAGTTACCCACAGACCACCGGATAGGTAACACTTTCAGAGGAGAACTCTATGAAGATACAACTATGAAGATATTGAAGAATAACACGCCATAGGAGGGCGGCACTCATGAGGTTACCCATAGACCATCCGATAAGGCAACGCTTTCAGATGAGAACGCTATGAAGATACAGCTATAAAGATATTAAAGAATAACATGCCATTGAGCGGGCAACACTCATGCGGTTACCCATAGACCATCGAACAGGGTAACACTCTTAGAGGAGAACTTTATGGATGAGCAATGTATACTTAATAGGGGGCGGCACTTATAAGGTTACCCACAAACCATCGGACAGGGTAATACTCTTTAAAGAGAACCCTACGGATCTGAACACCAAAAAAGGGACTGGCTAGATGGCCAAGTATTTCAATAGAATTCAGAAAACAACTAAGTGTTGAAAAGGATATCCGTTGGTCAGCTCGAAAATAATCTCATCGGTACGACTTTATGTTAATATTTACCCGAGCCACCTCAACTCATATTTTGATAATTTCATTACTTATACATCATCCTGCAATGTTCAACTTTGACTAATCAGTATGGCATAAAGATTATTATCCTATCAAACTAACATAATTTGCTTTAAGTATTGAAGAAATTATTACAGGCTACTCGTCTATGCTATACCTTATTAAATCCTGAATGGGATGACATTTTTTTTACATTATAAGACATTATGAAAGAACAGGTGCAGGTCTGCATCAACATTTATCAAGACACATACAAAAGAATAAGCTTAGTGGGGCATTACAAGACAAGTCAGAAAAGGAGACTTGTATTCATTCATGGAAAACTTACACGAGTTCATAAAAAAATGTAAAAATATTGTCTCATGCTACTGAAGCGGTATCAGTTGACTCTAGGTCAGTCGCGGTGGAAACTCTCAAGTCAATGCTGATCGGGGGAGAATTGACTTAGACAGAATGATTTACTTGGACAACAGCTGCTGGTCCTGAAGGCTGAGCATGGGCAGCGTCAGAAGAAGCATGGACTTAATCATCTGAGGGAGCAGCGGTCTTAATAGGAGCAGGCTCAAAAACCTCAGTAGCATAAAGGCTTGGGAGGTCTTTAGTTCTAGAGGTGAATCCCCTGTTGGCTAGGTCTCATATTCATTAGAGGTCGATGTAAGGATAGTTTTCTTCAAAAAGGCTGACTGACCTCTAAAAACCCTCCACAGCGTCTTGGCAGAAGCCTTCATCATGACCAGTAGACCAGACCGGGAACTTAACTGATCTTTAATTTGATTTGCCAAGTTGTTCTTGATCTGCTCGACCATCTCCCTCTCTCTTTGTACTACTGCAAGTCGTCTCTCTAGTTCATCATTCTAGTTCACGAGCTCAGCAACACGATTCTTAGCCATTGCCAAGAGGTTGGCAAACCCCTGCTCCAGCTCAGAGACTCTGCTTTCAACATTAGCTCAACTAGTCTCTAAACTTTTTATATGAGCAGCCAACTTCTATGCCCGCCTCTTATCCTGGTTGACTTTCCTCCTGGCTTGCATAGCCTTCTGCTTTGCTTGTGCTAGGCTCTACTCAGCTTGGTAGGACCGAGCCACCATTTCTAAAATGTCAGACCAGAATCGAGAGAAAAGATATGCGGACTTGAGAATATGAAGATTTAGAATCCAGAAATAAGGAAAACATCACAATTACTTAGAGAGAGGCTTACATCTATAGCAAACACCATAGCAGTATGAATACAGTGATAGGATCCAGGGTAGAAACTTGAAGCACCTAAGCCGGGGGCAGATATTGCTCCATCTCCCTCATCACGGGTAGCAAGAAGCACAAATTGTTTCCCTCCTTTTCGAGACCAGAACAAATGGAGAGACTAGCAGAGGAGACCTCACCCCCAATAGGAGATCCTCCATGCTTCCTAAACTCGATGCTTCAACAGGTCGGGCAAGTAGGTGCGCCTAGATTGAAGCATGAACCGGGGAAGTCTAAATAGGATTTAGGAAATTGAAAAATTATAAGCTATCGGTGCTGTCTTTTTTTGATATATTTCCATTTTTTTTATTTTTTCAAAATACTTAAAAATGCCTAATTTAATACTTAACATCTTAAATTCATTTCCATAGTCGATTTTTTTGATACAGAAAATTCTTTCTAACATTTTAGAATAACAAGAGAGTAAAGAGGTAATTGGAAAACTAACAGAGGGTAAATGAACCCTATCCAAGTAGAAAATAGTACGAATATCTTATCTCAGGCTTCACTCGAATGTTAATATTATTATTCAGTTTATTGTTATAATTAAATTTACATCATGATAATTTCTCTCCTCAAATGGAAACAAGGAAACACACGACTAGAAAGAAATTAACAAAGCCAAAGCACACACAAACTGCAAGCTTATTAACAGAATTCATAACCAAATCCAGCAGCGCGCCTTATTAGTTCATGCAAGCTCTCGGCAATTTCAAAATATCAGAAACCTCATGCACATTTTGTTCCTGGTGGAATAGTTATGCCACATGACTGAGCCACGAAAGCCACCTTCTCCGTGCTGATCTTATCGCGCATAGTATTTGAAACAAGCTTGCACGCGCATTCCACATCAATGCCTTTCACCACCTCACAACAACCTTGAGATGGCCGGATTTTAGGCCCTGATGTTTGAACAAATTTCTAGCACTCTGTTTTGAGACCCTTAAGATTGACTCCGCTTACTTGGGCTGAACCTTTTTTATTGGATGCAAATAATCCGACTATTATTAATAATGTGAGAGGCACAACACAAATTCTGCGACTCATTTTCTTTTTCTTCTCTTTTTTGGGTTTATTTTCGTACTCTAAGTTATGTGCTAATTTGCTTAATGAACATAGAGTTTAGAGACAGTCACTCGTATACTTAGATTGAGGGATTCGAAGCTGTTCGAATACAACAAGGATTACTATTATACTGGTGTGAGCTTAACGTTGATATTGTTCTTCAGATCAGCGGATTTTCAAGAATTTATATTTAATATTTTAAAGGGAATATTATATACTTGCTTTCCATGAAGGCAATAAAGCACTAAAATATGTTGCCGCTAGTGAAGGATTTATTGATTCATTCTCCTCAAACAACTAATCAATATTTATATGAATATCAGAGAAAAGATCTCTCAAATGATTTGTAAATAATTAGATTAATTCCCTAAACTGACATGTTTGAATATTTTAATAATTTAACTGTCCATAATAAAATCATAAAATAAGTACGTGTATCCAAGTTCCAATTGCAAAGATATGCATCCAGAAACAAGTAGATACTACAAGTAATATGAGAATTTTAAAGGCTCAAATTACAATTTCCGCGTTCAAGAAATTTCAGTTTTTAAGTAAGGCCCTTTATTGCATCTCTTTCTCAGCTGTTTTTAATATATATATATAAATATATATAAAGGACATTTTATAAACAATTGTCGTGGAGGGAAAAAAAATTTGATGGGAGTTTTCTAAAAATCTCGAGAAAACAAATTCAAATATTTCAAACAATTAATAAATATCTACATGAATGTCAGAACAAGTCTTTTAGATGATCTAGAAATAATCAAATAAACTAATTGAACCGTCCATAATAAAATCATAAAATAAGCACATGTATCAAAGTTCCATTTTCCAAAGATATGCCTCCGTTAACAAGACGATTCAACAAATATCGAAGAAATTTCAAATTTTAAGTGAGGCACTTTATTGCATCTCATTCTCAGATGCTTTTAAGACAATATCTGATGGTAGTTTTCTAAAAATCAAGAGAAAAGAAGTTGAAAGCTTATTCAAAAGATACGAATTCATTATAAAATTATTTATCTATAAATAAAGTTTTGTAGTCGTTAAGAATCATATTTAATATCAATAGAAGATTGCCCCCGGGTATATCCTAATTGGTCATGAATGTGTTTTCACTTCTATATTTCACTGACCATAAGTTAGCGTTAATGAGTAATTTCACTGACACAATTTTATAGTGTCAGTATTGCTCGAGCGAAAATTTTGCTAAAATAATATATAGTGTCAATGAATTATTGATTCCATGATATTAATGAATTTTTAACACTATATATGGTGTCAGTTAATCACTGATATAGTATCAATAAATCTCTGACATTGTGGCATTAATAAATCTTTGACACTTTGGTATCGAAGAATTTTTATTACTATGCTATTGATAAATCATTGACATTATGATATTAGTGAATATTTAATGTCATAGTATCAATAAATCATTAACACTATGGTATAAGAGAGTTATTGTTACTATTGGATTAGAATTTTATTTTTAAACTACAAATCCATATATAAATACCACACCTAAATAAATATCAATTTTATTTATTTATTTAAATAAGTAAAAATACAATTGTAAAATATATCTAAACTAAGTTTTATAAACAATACAAAGTTTCTCAAACTGTATCTTAAAGAACTACAATAGTTCCATAAACACATCTAAATGATACCAAAATAAATATTAGAGTATCTCCAAATATATGAAGATTAAACACATATTTACCAAAAAAAGAATTGCATAAACTAACAATTTACCAAAAACTTAGGGAGAAAATCCACCAAGAATGTCCTCATCAAGATAGGTGCATTTTGTCACATAGTGAAACTAAAAAATCAAAATAAAAATTTCATTGTTTCTAGTATCTCTTTCACTTGGACACGTTCCTACACTTCCTCTTTGACCTCCACTGGCATATATTTCTAGCTAACAAATATTTCGGGTGCAATGAAACATTCCTTGCTATGATGCCCAGGAAGCCGCTTAGCTTGGTGGACTCAAGATCAATAGGCTCCTCCCGACTGTTGATGGTGACTTTTATCCACTCACGCTTCCACACAACCTTAAGGAATTGGCACTTTGCTGGTCTTCGCCCTTTACTCTTCTTCTAAAGTTGTCGAGGCTTGGGTTGTTAGTAATAGGGACTGTCTTGAACTAAACTTGAATATATATTAATGAAGCATCGCAAATTATTGCACAACTAAAAAAAAATTCGAATTTGGATAATATAAGAGTTATAGATAGTACAGTAAGGAAAGGACTAAAGTGATGCATATATGCATCATACCTTTCTTTGACAAGACCAAGAAGCTTATAATAATCTAGAAAACCTTGAACTCTAGCATTTTCAAGGATTGTTAGGACACAGTCTTGTTCCGGATGCAATATAGCTTGGACTAAGAAACATCAAATTTAATGAAAACTATAGATGATTTGAGTATATTAATATAAATTTGCTTTAGCTTCAAATCATAGAACGAGAGAGAGAAAAGAGAGATGTGACCTGGTTCTGAGGCTCTACTCTAGTTACGACAATTGGCATAGTTTCATCCTACCATAGACATGGAAATGGTTTATGCAAATATACAAAATAATAATGTCAAATTTTGCATAATAAAAGCCTAAGGACTTTGCTACAATTAAGGTTCGTGAGGTTACAAACCTAAATAATTCATCACAAGAGTTGGAATGCAGTATAAACAAAATTTAATATGACAGTTGAAATTTAATATGAAATGCATAAAACCGACTTTGTGAATGAAAACATCGTGAAGAAAAATGGAGAGCACTTACCTTGATGATGATCCACCTGCAACATTCATCACATAATCTGGGACCTATTTTCATGTGCAACAAAGTAAGATCCAATATTTTTGCAAAATAAAAAAATAACTACAAATTCTTTGCTTCTCTTGGCGGTTTTAACAAGTTATATTGACTTGACTTGACAAAATTTATATAATTAAAGAAACATGGTAAAAACATTTAAAACAAGTACTGTCCACTCTTCTTCTTAATCTAAGTCACAATTGCATCTCTAAATTTTAAACAAATCCACGTGATAAGCTAGCATACAAACACCATAACAGTTTACAATTGAAAACATTTTACACTATGTTGGAATTTAAGAATGTGTTAATTTAACTTGTTCCATTAAGAATGCTACTAACATGAATTCTTATTTTTTTTCTTAATTGATCATCAATAAGAATTCAATCGATGAGGATTAATTGTGTTGCATGATTAGCTATGATATAATATTCAATAGTCATCAACTTGGACAAGTGACACGCTATTATTGGCCAATACCAATTGTGTTAATTTTGGTACAAACATCCAAAAATAGACGTTGGGCATTGTGACATTGAGGATGAGCACTGCGGTGCATAGGAGCTGGATTTAGTGACTCCCTAAAGAGTCTCCTACCCCTTCTATATGATATTGCCTTTCAAAGAGGTGTTGTGTCCCCCTAAAGAGACACATACAACTTTATAAATACTGTAGAAACATTTGAAACATGTTATGAACTTCTTTTCTTAATCTTTGATTCAAATTTCTCTCTTGTCAAACATTTCTAAGTTTAAAGCACTTGTAGTCCAAAAAGAGTATTTGGGGTACACCTAATACTTTTTATAAGTCATTGAATCCTGAAACTATCCTACTAACAAACCCATTTATATCTTTGATTATAATCAATGTGGGGGTAGTAATAGTTTAAGGACAGTGCATAACACGACTTAACTTCAAACTTTACTTATTTGTATGCTTTTATATTTCCTATATACATAACATTTGAGTATCACACCAGAATCAAATTAACTCAATTTCATGATATCTATAGTCATACTTGTACATATTATGTAATTATGTAACTATTAGCCTTCTTTATGTAATAATAATTAGGAAAAAGTAGACTAAATAGATTAGCAAGCCCTTTTTTTTTAAGTAAACAATCCCAAAATTTACAAAACCATGACATTGAGGATTTTCCTTCACTCTTCCCCATCTCAGTTCTTGATTTGTTTTTTCTTAATTTTTCTCCCCATAAACTTACATGTGGCAACTTGATACATATGTCATCTAAATCATTAGTATTTAGCTATTTATTTGAACTTATTAATCAAATATAGGTTTTCAACCATGGGCGCGAAGATTTTGGGAAAATCGGATGCAACACAAAGAAATCACGATCGCAATGGTGCCCAAGACAGAGAGTATAGAGTCACAACGCCCATGAACTAATGCTGCGGCATCCAAATAGATGATCACAAGGGCATTTTCTAGGTTTGAGTGCCGCGACACTTATTAGCCATTGTCGCAATGCTCAAAGTAGAGAGTTGAAGCATTAAAAAGCCAATGCTGCAGCACCATGCAACCGAAAGTGAAATTTTTTGGAACTCTTAATATGACTTAGAATCTAAGCCGCACAACTTAGGGTTACGAAGACTTATAAAAATACGATTTTTCACAGCCAAAGAAGAGAGTGATAGAGTAGAGTCAAGAGAAAATTCAAAACACCCTCAAAAGATATCAAAGCAAAGACTAGAAGATTAAATTAGCAAAGATTATATAACAAGCAAGAGATAGAAAGAAGCGATTCAAGGCATCAACCTTGTTTAATTTCTTTTCTTTTATCATATTTTATGTCTTTGATCATAATGTCTTTCATTATTTACTTTGGAACCCTATGGATGTGCAACGTATACTTAATAAGGGATGGTACTTATAAGGTTACCCACAGACTATCAGATAGGCTAGTACTCTTAAAAGAGAACCCTACGGATGTGAACACCTAAAAAGGGGCTGGCTAGAGTTACTATAAAATGACTAAGTATTTTAATAGAATTCAGAAAATAACCAAGTGTTGAAAAAGATATCCACTGGTCAGCTCGAAAATAATCTCATCGGTACGACTTTATGTTAATATTTACCCGAGCCACCTCAACTCATATTTTGATAATTTTATTACTTACACATCATTCTGCTATGTTCAGCTTTGACTAATCAGTTTGGCATAAAGAGATTATTATCGTATCTGACTAACACAATTTGCTCTAAGTATTGGAGAAACTATTGCAGGTTACTCGTCTATGCTATGCCTTATTAAATCATGAATGGGATGACGTTTTTTACATTACATTATGCCTACACAACGTCTTGCCTCGCCTGTGCTAGGCTCTACTCAGCTTGGTAGGACCGAGCCACCATCTTTAAAATGTTAGACCAGAACAGAGAGAAAAGATATGTGGACTAGAGAATAAGAAGATTTAGAATCCAGAAGGAAGGAAAACATCACAATTACTTAGAGAGAGGCTTACATCCATGGCAATATGGATCCAGTGATAGGATCCAAGGCAGAAACTTTAAGCACCTAAGCTGGGGGCAGATATTGCTCCATCTCCCTCATCACGGGTACCAAGAAGCACAAATCGTTTCCCTCCTTTTCAGGAGCAGAACAAATAGAGAGACTAGCAGAGGAGACCTCTCCCCCAACAAGAGATCCTCCATGCTTCCTGAACCCGATGCTTCAACAGGCCGGGCAAGTGGGGGCACCTGCATTGAAGTATGAACCGGGGAAGTCTACATAGGATTTAGGAAATTGAAAAATTATAAGCTACCGGTGCTGTTTATTTATATTTCCACTTTTTTTATTTTTTCAAAATACTTAAAAACGCCTAATTTAATACTTAACATCTTAAATTCATTTCTATAGTCGATTTTGTTGATACAGAAAATTCTTTCAACATTTTAGAATAACAAGAGAGTAAAAAGGCAATTGGAAAACTAACAAAGGGTAAATGAACCCTATCCAAGTAGAAAATAGTACGAATATCTTATCTCCAGTTTCACTCGAATGTCAATATTATTACTTAGTTTATTGTTATAATTAAATTTACACCATGATATTTTCTCTCCTCAAATAGAAAGAAATTACCAAAGCCAAAGCACACACAAACTGCATGCTTATTAACAGAATTCATAACCACATCCAGCAGTGCGCCTTATTAGTTCATGCAAGCTTTCGGCAATTTCAAAATATCAGAAACCTCATGCACATTTTGTTCCTGGTGGAATAGTTATGCCACATGACTGAGCCACGAAAGCCACCTTCTCCGTGCTGATCTTATCGCGCATAGTATTTGTAACAAGATTGCACGCGCATTCCACATCAATGCCTTTCACCACCCCACAACAGCCTTGAGGTGGCCAGATTTTAGGCCCTGATTTTTGAACAAATTTCTGGCACTCCGTTTTGAGACCCTTAAGATTGACTCCGCATACTTGGGCTGAAACTTGTTTATTGGATGCAAATAATCTGACTATTATTAATACTGCGAGAGGCACAACATAAATTCTGCGACTCATTTTCTTTTTCTTCTCTTTTTTGGGTTTATTTTCGTACTCTAAGTTATGTGCTAATTTGCTTAATGAACATAGAGTTTAGAGACAGTCACTCGTATATACAGATAGAGGGATTGGAAGCTGTTCGAATACAACAAGGACTACTATTATGTTGGTGTGAGCTTATCGTTGATATTGTTCTTCAGATCAGCCGGATTTTCAAGAATTTATATTTAATATTTTAAAGGGAATATATTATACTTGCTTTCCATGAAGGCGATAAAGCACTAAAATATGTTACCGCTAGTGAAGGATTTATTGATTCATTTTCCTCAAACAACTAATCAATATTTATATGAATATCAGAGAAAAGATCTCTCAAATGATCTGGAAATAATTAGATTAATTCCCTAAACTGACATGTTTGAATATTTTACTAATTCAACTGTCCATAATAAAATAATAAAATAAGCACGTGTATCCAAGTTCCAATTACAAAGATATGCATCCAGAAACAAGTAGATACTACAAGTAATATGAGAATTTTAAAGGCTCAAATTACAATTTCCGCGTTCAAGAAGTTTCAGTTTTCAAGTAAGGCACTTTATTGCATAGCTAAGCTGTTTTTAATAATATATATTATTCAGAACAACGGCTGTCTTGTATCAAACAGATATTGTGTCATAATGACCACGGGTAGAAATTTTCAAGGCTAAGATATTTTTTAAATGCTTCCATTATATATATAGTGCATTTAAACGGTTGTCTTGTATCAAACGGTTGTCAATATTGCTTGACTCAAAATTTTGTTAACATTATTATAGTGTTAATGAATTACTGATTTCATTGTATTAGTGAATCTTTAATATTATATATGGTGTTAATAAATCTCTTACACTGTAGCATCAGTGAATCTCTGACACTTTGATATTAAAGAATTCTTATTATTATGGTATTAGTAAATTACTAACATTATGGTGTTAGTAAATATTTAATGCCAAGGAATTAATAAATCATTAACACTATAGTATAAGAGAGTTATTGTTAATATAGTATTGAAAATTGAATTAAATAATACAAGTTTTCATTGTTTCTAGTATCTCTTTCACCTGGACACGTTCCTACACTTCCTCTTTAGCCTCCACTGGCATATATTTCTAGCTAACAAATATAAGGGATGCAATGAAACCATTCCTTCCTATGATGCCCAGGAATCTGCTTAGCTTGGTGGACTCAGGACTAATAGGCTCCTTTTGGCTGTTGATGGTGACTTTTATCCACTCATCCTCTCACATAACCTTAAGGAATTGGCACTTTGAGGGTCTTCGTCCCTTACACTTCTCCTGAACATTGTCGAGGCTTGGACTACTGATAGTTGGGGCCGTCTTGAACTAAACTTGAATATATATTAATGAAGTATCTCAAATATACTGCACAACTAAAACAAATTCCCAATTTGGATAAAATAAGAGTTAAAGATAGTATGGCAAGGAAATAACTAAACTAATGCATAAATGCATCATACATTTCTTTGATATGACCAAGAAGCTTATCATAATCTAGAAAACCTTGAACTATAGCATTTTCAAGGATTGTTAGGACACAGTCTTATTCCGGGTGCAATATAGCTTGGACTAAGAAACATCAAATTTAATGATAACCATAGATGATTTGAGTATATTAATATAAATTTGCTTTAGCTACAAATCATAGAATAAGGGAGAGAAAAAGAGATGTGACCTGGTTGTGAGGCTCTGCAATAGAAACGACTGTTGGCACAGTTTCATCCCACCATAGACATGGAAATGGTTTATGCAAATACACAAAATAATAATGTCAAAATTTGCACAATAAAAGCCTAAGGACTTTGCTACAATTAAGGTACGTGAGGTTACAAAATGAAATGCTTCATCACAATAGTTGAAATGCAATATAAACAAAATTTTATATGAGTGTTGAAATCTAATATGAAATACATAAAATCGACTTTGTAAATCAAAAGATCATGAAGAAAAATAGAGAGCACTTACTTTGATGATGATCCACCTGCAAAATTTATCACATAATCTGGGACCTGTTTTCATGTGCAACAAAGTAAGATCCAATATTTTTACAAAATATAAAAATAACTACAGTTTATTTGCTTCTCTTGGCAGATTAAACAAGTTATATTGACTTGACTTGACAAAATTTATATAATTAAAGAAACACAGTAAAAACATTTAAAACAAGTACTGTCCACTCTTCTTCTTAATCTAAGTCACAATTGTATCTCTAAATTTTAAACAATCTCAAGTGATCAGCTAGCATACAAACACCATAACAATTTACAATTCAAAACATTGTACACTATGTTGGAATTTAAGAATGTGTTAATTTAACTTGTTCCATTAAGAATGCTATTAAATGAATTCTTTTTTTTTTTCTTAATTGATCATCAATAAGAATTCAATTGATGAGGATTAATTGTGTCACATGATTAGCTATGATATAATATTAAATATTCATCAACTTGGACAAGTGACGCGTTATTATTGGCCAGTACCAATGTGTTAATTTTGGTACCAACACCCAAAAATAGACGTTGGGCGTTGTGACGCTAAGGATAAGCGCTGCAATGCATAGAGCTGGATTTAGTGATTCTTGAAAGAGTCACCTACACCTTTTATATGATGTGGCATTTCAAATAGGTGTTGTGTCCCCTCAGAGAGACACATACAACTCTATAAATATTGTAGAAATATTTGAAACATGTTATGAACTTCTCTTCTCAATCTTTGATTCAAATTTCTCTCTTATAAACCATTTCTAAGTTTAAAGCACTTGTTGTCCAAGAAGAGTATTTGGTGTGCACTTAATACTTTCTAATAAGTCATTGAATCCTTAAACTATTTTACTAACAAACCCATTTGTATCTTTGATTATAATCAAAATGGGAGTAGAAATAGTTTAAGGACAATGCATAGAACACCTTAACTTAAAACTTTACTTATTTGTATCCTTGTGCATTCCATATATACAGAACATTTGACTATCACACCATAATCAAATTAACTCAATTTCATAATATATAATCATATTTTTACAAATTATGTAATTGTGTAACTATAGACCGTCTTTATGTAAGACAAATTAGGAAAAAGTAGACTAAATAGATTAGTAAGCCCAATTTTTTTTTTTAGTAAAGCAAGCCCGAAATTTACAAAACCATGACTTGGGAGGATTTTCTTTCACTATTTCCCATCTTAGTGTGAGATAGACATACATCTAGATGGCATGTACGGTATTATCAAATTTGTTCTTAACGAATGTCATACTATTTTGATTACCATAGACATATAGATAATTGTTAGGATGATTATCCAAGTGAAAAATAGTACGAAGATCTTATCTAAGGTTTCACTCGAATGTTAAATATTATTATTCAGTTTGTTGTTATAATTAAATTTACACCATGATATTTTCTCTCAAATGGAAACAAGGAAACACACGACAAGAAAGAAATTAACAAACCAAAAGCAAACACAAACTGTATGCTTATTAGCAGAATTCATAACCACATCAAGCAGTACGCCTTATTAGTTCAGCAAGCTCTCGTCAATTTCATAATGTCAGGAACCTCATGCACATTTTGTTCCTGGTGGAATAGTTATGCCACATGACTGAGCCACGAAAGCCACCTTCTCCGTGCTGATCTTATCGCGCATAGTATTTGAAACAAGATTGCACGCGCATTCCACATCAATGCCTTTCACCACCTCACAACAGACTTGAGATGGCCGGATTTTAGGCCCTGATTTTTGAACAAATTTCTGGCACTCCATTTTCAGACCCATGAGATTGACTCCACATACTTGCGCTGAAACTTGTTTATTGGATGCAAATAATCCGACTATTATTAATACTGCGAGAGGCACAACATAAATTTTGCGACTCATTTTCTTTTTCTTCTCTTTCTTGGGTTTCCTTTCGTACTGTAAGTTGTGTGCTAATTTGCTTTATGAACATAGAGTTTAGAGACAGTCACTCGTATATATAGGTAGAGGGACTGGAAGCCGTTCGAATAAAACAAGGGATTGCTATAATATTGGTCTGAGGCTCACGTTGATATTTAATATGCGAATATTATATACTTGCTTTCCATGAGGGCAGTAAAGCACTAAAATATGTTGCCGCTAGTGAAGGATTTATAGATTCATTTTTCTCAAACAACTAATCAATATTTATCTGAATATTAGAACAAGATCTCTCAAATGATCTGGAAATAATTGGATTAATTCCCTAAACTGACATGTTTGAATATTTTAATAATTCAACCGTCCATAATAAAATCATAAAATAAGCATGTGTATCCAAGTTCCGATTGCAACGATATGCATCCAGAAACAAGTAGATACTACAAGTAATATGAGAATTTTAAACGCTCAAATTACAATTTCTGCGTTCAAGAAATTTCAGTTTTTAAGTAAGGCCCTTTAGTGCATCTCTTTCTTAGCTGCTTTTAATATATATATATATATATATATATATATATATAAAGGACATTTTATAAACAATTGTCTTGGAGGGGAAAAAAAATTTGATGGGAGTTTTCTTAAAATCTCGAGAGAAAAAATTCAAATATTTCAAACAATTAATAAATATCTACATGAATATCAGAACAAGTCTTTTAGAAGATCTAGAAATAATCAAATAAACTAATTGAGCCGTCCATAATAAAATCATAAAATAAGCACGTGTGTCAAAGTTCCATTTTCCAAAGATATGCCTCCCTTAACAAGACGATTCAACAAATATCGAAGAAATTTCAAATTTTAAGTGGGGCACTTTATTGCATCTACTTCTCAGATGCTTTTAAGACAATATCTGATGGTAGTTTTCTAAAAATCAAGAAGAAAGAAGTTGAAAGCTTATTCAAAAGATACGAATTCATTATAAAATTATTTATTTGTAAATAAAGTATAGTAGTCGTTAAAAATCATATTTAATTTTAAAAGAAGATTGCCCCTAGGTATATCCCAATTGGTCATGAATGTGTTTTAACTCCTACATTTCACTGACCCTAATGAATGATTTCACTGACACAACTTTATAGTGTTAATATTGCTCGAGCTAAAATTTTGCTAACACTATATATGGTGCTAATGAATTACTAATTCCATGGTATTAGTGAATCTTTAACACTATATATGGTGTCAGTTAATCACTGATATGATATCAATAAATCTCTGATACTGTGGCATCAATGAATCTCTAACACTTTGGTATCAAAGAATTCTTATTACCATGGTATTAATAAATCACTGACATTATGGTATTAGTGAATATCTAATACCATGGTATCAGTAAATAATTAACAATATAGTATAAGAGAGTTATTGTTACTATGATATTAAAAATTGTATTAAATAATACCAATTTTAATTTAATTTCTTAATAATTTAAAATTTAAATTATTGGACTATAATTTTATTTTTAAACTACAAATCCATACATAAATACCACACCTACATAAATATCAATTTTATTTATTTATTTAAATAAGTAAAAATACAATTGTAAAATATATCTAAACTAAGTTTCATAAACAATACAAAACTTCTTAAACTGTATCTTAAAGAACTACAATAGTTCCATAAACACATCCAAATAATACCAAAGTAAATTGTAAAATATCTCCCAATATATGAAGATTAAACATATAGTTACCAAAAAAAAATTGGATAAACTAACACTCCACCAAAAACTTGAGAGAAAATCCACCAAGAATGTCCTCCTTAAGACAGGTGCATTTTGTCACATAGTGAAACTAAAAAACCAAAATAAAATTTTAATTGTTTCTAGTATCTCTTTCACTTGGAGAAGTTCCTACACTTTCTCTTTGGCCTCCACTGGCATATATTTACAGTGAACAAATATAAAGGATCCAATGAAACTATTCCTTGCTATGATGCCCAGGAAGCTGCTTAGCTTGGTGGACTCAAGACCAATAGGCTCATTCTGACTGTTGATGGTGACTTTTATCCACTCACATTCCTATATAACCTTAAGAAATTGGCACTTTGCGAGTCTTCGTCCTTTACTCTTCTTCTGAAAGTTATTGAGGCTTAAGCTACTGATAGCTGAGGCCGTTTTGAACTAAACTTGAATATATATTAATGAAGTATCTCAAATATACTGTACAACTAAAAAATATTCCCAATTTGGATAAAATAAGAGTTAAAGATAGTATGGTAAGGAAATGACTAAACTAATGCATGAATGCATCATACCTTTCTTTGATATGACCAAGAAGCTTATAATAATCTAGAAAACCTCGAAATCTAGCATTTGCAATGATTGTTAGGACATAGTCTTGCTCTCTTCTCAATCTTTGATTTAAATTTCTCTCTTATCAACCTATTCTAGGTTTAAAGCACTTGTAGTCAAAGAATAGTATTTTGGTGCACCTAATACTTTCTAATAAGTCATTGAATCCTAAAACTATCCTACTTACAAACCCACTAGTATCTTTGATTATAATCAAAGTGGAGGTAGAAATAGTTTATGGACTGTGCATAGCACACCTTAACTTCAAACTTTACTTATTTGTATCCTTGTGTATTTCTTATATACAGAACATTTGACTATCACACCAAAATCTAAATTAACTTAATTTCATGATATCTATAATCATATATTTACATATTATGTAATTTTATAACTATTGGCCTTCTTATGTAAGAAAAATTAGGAAACAGTAGACTATATAGATTAGCAAGCCCATAATTTTTTTTTTTTAGTAAAGCAAGCCCAAAATTTACAAAACCATCACATGGAGGATTTGCTTTCACACTTCCCCATCTCAAGTCTTGGTTTGTTAATTATTGTTCTGTCCTTAAACTTACATGTGGGAACTTGATATATATGCCATATATATACTTCCAAGCTACTGATAGGGCTTATATCAACTAATATTTTCGTTCTTTTAAAAATATATTTTTTCTCTAAATTATGAGTATTTAGCTATTTATTTGAACTTATTGATCAAATATAGATTTTCAACCTATGATGCGAAGATACTGGGAAAATCGGATGCAAAACAAAGAAATCACGATAGCAATGGTGCCCAAGATAGAGAGTACAGTGCCACAACGCCCATGAACGAGCGCTGCGGCATCCAAATAGACGAACACAAGGGCATTTCCCAGGTTTGAATGCCGTGACACTTATCAGTCAGTGTTGTAGTGCTCAAAGTAGAGAGTTGAGCACTATGGCATTCAGAAGCTAGTACTGTAGCACCATGTGACAAAAAGTGAATTTTTTTGGAACTCCTAATATGACTTGGAATCTAAGCTACCTGACATTAGGGTTACAAAGACATATAAAAATACCATTTTTCACAGCCAAAGAAGAGAGTGATAGAGTAGAGTCATGAGTGAATTCAAAACACCCTCAAGTGATATCAAAGCAAAGATTGAAAATTAAATGAGCAAAGATTATATAAAAAGCAAAAGATAGAAAGAAGCGATTCAAGGCATCAGCCTTGTTTAATTTATTTTCTTTTATCATATTTTATGTCTTTGATCATAATGTATTTCATTATTTACTTTGGAATTCTTAGATTCATGAGCTAAATCTTTCTAGATGTAGGGTTAGACTTTTAAATCCAATATGTAGTTGGATATTATTATTTCTCTTAGTATTATGAACTCAATAAATTAAATTAATTCATTGTATCTTATGCTTATGCTTCTTTATATTTGGTCAATATATAAATTATTCAAGGAACCATAATGAACTGGACAGAGAAATTTATATGTTTAGCTTAGAATAGTTAAATACACGATCATAAGGTAACAGTAATGAGTTTTATGTGAGATAGACATATACCTAGATGGCATGTATGGTATTATCATACCTATTCTTAATGAATTTCACACTATTCTGATTACCACAGACATATAGATAATTATTAAGATAAAATATAGTCATCTGACTATCGATAGAGGCTTATAACAATATTCATGTTCTAGCCAATAATTTATTATTGAGGTATTAACTAAGAGATTATTAGGTTCAATAAAATATTGAGAGATAAGTTGAAACCCTGTATTCCTTTTACATTAGTAAATTTAAACTCATGTGCTTATTGATTAATATTAGGTTTTACTTTCTTAAATTTAGATTAATTAAAAAATATTCATCTTTAGATTTTGTCTAAATAAAAGTTAAGTAGGATTAATTTTAAAACTTGATTAACAAAATTAGATTAAATAAGTCTTTGTGAAAATAATACTTGGGTTCAAATAGTATGTTACTTGATATGATAGCGTTTACTTACACTTAGTTAAAAATCGCATATCAACTACAACAAAGAATATGACCAGAGAATGAAAAGAAAAAAAAAGGATTTTGTTCTCATACAAGAACAAGAACTATCGAGCAGTTGGTTTAGCAATAGACTCATCCAATGAGAGATAATTCTCAGCTCCACCTAGATCCGAGGAACCTATATTGAGGGAAAAAAGCAAGGAATTCTTTACATGTCATTTGAGTTACCTTCCCTAGCTATTGCAGCCCTTTCAATTAAGATAACATCTTAAATGTCCTTAAAAACTATTGAGTAGTATGGGCGCCGCAGTGCCAGTAACAGAACCTGAGTGCCACAGTGCCAGGTAACTAGTGCCCAGGCGGGTGGCCTAGTGCTGCGGCTCCCAGGGCGATGACAGCTTTCCTGTTTTGATTGCGAATTATTTCGTCTCCAACTAGCTTCAGAACTCTCTAATACGACTCTGACATGTTTAGGATAAACTTAAGATGTCCTAAAGCCTATGTAAAGGCTATCTGTTTGTTTGTAAACACATATTAGTGAAATTAAGGTGAGATCTTTGTGATTAACATATTTTGTGATTCTTAATGAAGGAAAATCCCTTAGTTGCAAGAGAGAGTGTTGCTTTATAAGTCTTTCTGAGTGTCTTGAGATTCAATAATAAGAAGAATGATCTTGATCTGCCGTGGACGTAGGAAAGTTGTTCTGTACATAGAACCACTTAAATTCTATGTGTTCTTCTTCTACATTTCTCTCTTTTAATTCTTTAATTACTTGTTCTGTACTATTTGCTTGGGTGATATTACTTATTTGTGTGTTTTCACTTTAATAAATTGGTATTAGAGCTTGGTTCTAAGCAGAGATGGCTAGACTTAAGTATGAGGTAGAAAATTTCAATGGTACGAATGACTTCAATCTATGAAAGATGAAGGTAAATGCGTTGTTAGTGAGTCAACGGTTAGGCTTGGCATTGAAGGATACTACAACTCCATCTAGTGAAGAAGAAAAAATGCTAGAGTCATTTAGAGCTGAAGCAAAAAGAAGGGACATTCACGAAAGAGCTCACAGCATAATCGTTCTATCATTGAGCGATGAAGTACTGAGGAAAGTATGATGAACACATGAAAATGCATATTTATTAAGAAATTCAATTACCATTTAATGTCACTAATTTTAGCATTTATGTACATTTAGCTTGAAATAAAGTGTTCTCCTTAAATTGTGATTAATGAATGTTATTTGCACATGTTTAGGTAAAATAGACATAACACTCAATGTAGAAATCAAAATAAAGAAATTCTTAAACCTGGAGCAACATGACTCAATATTACACAAACTTGAAGAATAGTTAAAAAGCCAATTCCAAACATGTTATGGGCCAAATATTGAGATACAATAGAATCGGGCTACAACTTTCTCCCAGACCCAACTCACGTATTTGGACCGTACCTCACCAAATACTTACTCAATTAGTATAACTATTGAAGCTGTGAAATAATGAATTAATTATTAACAACTCTTATGTTGATAGTGAAGTCCAAATCAACCATTATCATGGACCAAATTGCATCGCAAGTGGGTAAAGGAGTTGTTGGGCGAAATCTAATGTATCTATGGAATTTTGCTCATATCCCATTGGATACTCATCCAATTTGCATGAACGTGGTGCCTATAAAAAGAAGAGACAAAATTATAAAACTTTTATATTGACCATAGAGGCTACATCGGTCATTTACATTATCAAAGATATGCTACAAGTGGGTGAACGAGTTGTTGGTCTAAAATTATTGAAGATTGATGTCACACATGACATATTTCCATCCATTGCCTATATAAGGACACTCTTAGGACATTTTCAACATTCGATAATTCTCTCTTCTTTTCTTCTCATTAACATGTATTTTAATTTAGGCTAGAGTTCTTGGCAAGGCTAAGAGAAGAACTTTTATGTGTAATAAATCTACTTCCATACTTTGATTCGTTATCAAGAGCTACAAATGTTTGTAAGTTTGATTTTGATTAAACTCTTATCTATTTTATTTTCTATAAACTAGAGGTTATAATTCTCATGTCTCATATATATTCAGTCATGCTTTTCTTATGTGATTCTTGTTGAATTATAATTGTTATTAGTTACATTGTTTTATATGTTAATCTTTTACTGCAATATTGTCAAATTGAAATATTGTTAATTTTGAAAAACATGTAAGGGTAATAAATGTTTGATATTTAAGTTGATCTTTTACTACAATATTGTCAAAATGATATATTGTCGATCTTAGATAACTTGTATAAATAAACATAATTTGTGTTAATATTTACAAAAGAGTTTAATCATATCAAATGCATGTGTTATCAAATGTGCTATATTTTACATATCTTCCGATTGATTGTTTAGATGTAAAACTATCAATTGAGTTATAAACATTGAATCAAAGTGTAAAGTACATTTATAAAGCATAATTGTGATTCTCAAAGCCTTGTTTAAATCATCATAAGACATCTTCCTCAATTCATAGACAATTCTATCTCATCCACTTAAACCAATTAATTAATTTTCTCATTTGCTACTGCTTTAATATTTTACTTCATTAACCTATTTTGCGAAAAGCTTCCTCATGGGATCGATACCTCAATCTATACTATGATAACCATATTATATTTTGAGCGTAAACAAAGTAGTAGGTGAGACGACGGCGATTGGTATTTGGAAGAAGCTTGACTACCTTTATATATAGAAATCGTTGGCCAATAGATTTCATATATAGAAAAAGCTATATTAGTTGTCCATGTCAGAGGGGACACTAATGAAAAATCATATAGACTCTTTTAATAAGATCATTCTTGATCTTGAGTTTATCAACATTAAGATAGAATATAAAGATAGAGCAATTATCCTGCTGAGTTCACTTGTCAAGAGTTAAGAGAGTTTTGTTGATACACTACTCTACGGCGGAGAGAGTTTAACGATAAGTGATGTGAAATCATCATTAAACTCAAAGTTATTAGGGAAGTAAATCGAGGGCAATACAGAAAGTCTATATTTAAGAGGAAGGATTTCATATGGAGATTGAAGGATAAATGGCTTAAAATCAAAGTCCAAGACTCATAGGAAGTGTTATTGCTGCAAGAAAGATGGGCACTTCATAAAGGACTAGTTGCACAATGTTTTACTCAGAGAGAGGAAGTTGACTTTTATGAGATATTCTCTCCAATCGTCAAGCACACATCCATCAGGATTTTGTTAGCCATGTGTGCAAATCTTGATTGACATCTAGGGCATATGATGTAAAGATAACTTTTCTACACGGAGAGCTTGAAGAGACGATATATATGGTATAGCCGCAAGGGTACGATGAGCTTGGGAAAGAAGGTCATATTTGCTTGCTAAAGAAGTCATTATATGGGTTAAAGCAATCATCTAGACAGTGGTATAAGAGATTTGATGAGTTTATGATGGCTTGTGACTTTAGTATGAGTAAGTATGACATATATGTGTACTTCAAGAAAATAAGTTATAGGATAATGTATTTGCTTCTATATGTCAATGATATGTTGATCGCATGTAAAAATATGAAAGAAATACAGAAGCTTAAGAAGTAGTTGAGTGACGAATTTGAGATGAAGCATTTGGGATCAACGAAGATAATATTAGGTATGGATATTGTGAGGGAAAGAAGAAATGTTATCTTTATGTCTCAACAGCGATATATTTCAGAGAAGTTTGGTCTATTCAACACAATGGCTGTCTATACTCCTTTGGCCATGCATTTCAGACTTTCAGCAACACAGTCGCTGACATTCAAAGAATAGAAGCTGTAGATGAGTAAAGTACCGTATGCAAGCACTGTGGGGAGCATCATGTATGCAATGGTTTGCACAATACCAAACATAGCACAGACTGTGAGTATGGTGAGTAGCTACATGACAAATTTGGGAAATAATCACTAGCTTGTAGTAAAATGGATTTTAAAATATCTTAAAGGGACGTCAAATCATAGGTTGATGTATAAAAGGGATGATGACAGCAGTGAAATAGTAAGAGGATATGTAGACTTAGATTATGCAGGTGATTAAGACAAGAGAAAATTATTGATGGGTTATGTATTCACAGTGTTTAAATGTAGTGTATATTGGAGATCAACTCTACAATATGTGGTTACACTATCTACTATAGAGGTAGAGTACATAGCTATTGGTGAAGCTATTAAGGAGGCGGCGTGGTTGAAAAGCATATGTGCGGAGGTATTGGCTAGTGAAGATGTAAACACTAGTGTATATTGTAACAGCCAAAGTGCCATACACCTAAGCAAGCATCAAGTGTTTCACGAGACGTCGAAACACATTGATATGTGGCTCTATTACATTTGAGAGATTGTCCAAAATGGTGAAGTTAGTCTAACGAAGATAGCATCGTCTGAAAATTCTACTGATATTTTGACAAAACCACTACGCTCGATTAATAGAGAGTGTTTCTTTGTGAGTCTTTCATGTAAAAGGCATACTTTGTGAGTGCTTTGAGATTCAATAATAAGAAGAGTGATCTTGATCCGTTGTGGACGTAGGCAAATTGCCAAACCACGTAAATTCTATGTGTTCTTCTTCTACCTTTCTCTCTTTTAGTTCCTTAATTACTTGTTATGTACTATTTACCTGGGTGATATTACTTGTTTGCGTGCTTTTGTTTTAATAATATATATATATATATATCAAGAACATTTTATAAACAATTTTCTTAGAGGGAAAAAGATTGATGGGAGTTTTCTAATAATCTAGAGAAAAAAATTCAAATATTTCTCAAAAAATACGAATTCATTATAAAATTATTTATTTGTAAATCAAAAAGAGAATTTAAAGATATTATACTTGACTCAAAATGAAATAAAAATTTAAAATAAAATAAAAATAACATGCTAGGTTAATGAGATGATCAAAATTATTGTTTCAAAAACTATTTAAATGACACAAATCCTTAAAGTAGATAAATAACTATTAACAATTCTAATTATCTTCATTTAGTCCCTCATTCTTCCTTAAAGATAATCACTATGTGTGTATGTGTACAAGCAGCAAGTAATAGCTAAAACTATACTTTGATTTACTTTATACTTTAATTTGTACAGAAAAATAAAATCTCAGCATTTGATTTGTATAATGACACTTCTATAGGCTTGTCTTTACTACCACTCTACACTAATATAAAAAATCACATGTTTAGGGATCTATTTAGGACTTTACTTATCTTGTAACATAAAGCTAAGGTCAAGGTGAGATAAAAGGATAAACAATTTAAGTTGAGTCACACGATGAATCCTTAGACTTTATTTAGAAACCTCTTGATCTTTCTTTTTCTTATATTATCTCTTCCTTCAAACTTATTGTGTTTCTCATTTTTCTTTTCAAACATTACTTTCCAAAGAATTTCTTCTTTTTCTTAAGTTGGGAGTATTTTTCTGTCTTTTTTTTCTTTGAATTTTTTTTTTAATACCCTAAAACTTAGATTGACAAATACCACTTAAACTAATTTTTCTCATATCACCGCAACCTCTTTCTTTCAAGAGTATTTTTAAGCAAATGTAATATTTATGGTATTACGGGTAAATATTTAGATAAGTAAATTTTAAGTCTTGGGCTTGTAATGTGGTTACAACAAAGAATGGGTAATTAGGCTCAAAATAGAGTACTATGGATAATTATACAATAAGAGGTAGGTTAGAAAGGCTCAAACGATCCAAAGATGGCCTAATGTTATTTTTAGGCTCTTTTTCCACTGTAGCCTCTTTTTTAAGGGGGGCGTCTTTACTACTCGTAGATGTGTTAGTTGGAGAAGTAGGCTCACTCACAAGCTTACCACTTCGAGTAGTAATTGCATTAACTTCTTTGATATTTTGTGCATCAAAAGTAGAAATTTGTGCCATGAATTGTTCTTTTGGATTGGATTGAGGTTGAGATGAAAATTTACCTCACTTTTGTATAGTTAAGGCACTGGTTAACATAGTGATTTGACTATTGATTTCTTTGTTTTTGTCTACCACCTACACAGGAACTGTTTTAATTTTTTTATTAGTCTTACTTTGTGCCTCTATAAATGGTTGTAATGTATCCTCTAAATGACTCATAATTGGTTGTACATTATATTGAGGTGCAATATAAGACTTGGGTGTTTTTTGTTCTTGCTTCCAATGGTGGTTGGCTTGTTGGTTAGATTTCTAATCAAAGTTTGGGTGGTTTCTCTAGATAGGATTATAGGTTTTAGAGTAGGGTGAATAAAGATTCTTGTATATCCTTAGGGTATTACATTGTTTCTCATATATCCCTTACATCTCACTATAAGTCGGGCAATCCTGAGCTAAGTGTTCAATCATCCACAAACAAAATAAATATCATGTGACTCAACCCTAGCAACCGTATAGGTGACTCTTCTATCATTGGGTTTTAAGGTCTCTAATTTCTTAGTTAAGACCTCTAACTGAGCTTTAAGGTTATCATCTTCATTAAGATGAAAAAATCCACTAGGTCAGGACCTACTTATGCTTGCAATAGCGCTAGGTCCAGTTCATGTATGGGCTTTTTCAGCTAAGTCATTAAGGAATTCTATGGCTTCTTCAAGATCTTTGTGACAAAACTCTTCATTACACATTATTTTAACAAATTGGCACTCTCTAGTTGTGAGTCCCTCATAAAAATAGCTAACTAAGCGCCAATTTTCATACCCATGGTGAGGGCATAGAGTTAACTACTCTTTAAACCTTTCCTAAGCTTGATATAAGGTTTCATTGCCTTTTTGGGAGAAAGAAGAAAATTTTCTTTTAAGGCCATTAATTTTGTGTTGTGGGAAGTACTTATTGAAAAATGCTTTAGTCATTTCTGTCTAAGTTCTTATAGACTTCGGCCTTAAAAAGTATAGCCAACTCTTTACTTTGACTTTCAAAGAAAATGGGAAAATTTAAGCTTAATAGTGTCTACGGCTTCAAGTTGGCTATGAAAGGTGGCAACTACCTCTTTAAATTTCTTAACATGTATATAAGGATTTTCACTATCTAGACCATGAAAAGTGGGCAGAGGTTGTATCATTCCAGGTTTAAAATTCGAATGTAGTGTGTTAGGTAAAAATATAATGTATGATGGTGTAGCTGTGCGAGTAGGATGCAAGTAATCTTTTAGACTCCTAACGGGGTTATCCTCGTGTTGACTCATTATGTTGGAATTATAAGGTGAACTAGATGGTAAAATCTCTTCCCTTACAAATTATGGTGGTGGTTCTAGTTCTATTTCTCTCACAAATCTTCCTCGTTTGTCTCTAAGTCGATACATACATCCTAACAATTTATTTCTTACTTATTTTTTTATTGAAGGAAATTCTCAAGGAAAAATTAAGAAGTGAACAAAAGAAAAAGAAAAAGAGTTAGGTGGTAAAACCAACCATGAAATTGTAATAAAATATAAAAAGTGAAATAAAACACAACAAGAAATAGAAATGAGTTAGGTGGTAAGACTAATTATGAAATATAAAACTAAAATACAATAAATGAACAAAAGATAATAAAGTGTAAAGTACAATAAATAAATAAAAATAAAATAAGGTACAATAAATAAACAAATAAAATAAAGTAATATAAATAAAATAAAAAATAAAGTGTGGTAAATAAATAAAATAAAATAAAGTACAAAGTACAATAAAAGAAAATAAAGTGCAATGTATAATAAATAAATAAAAGAAAATGAACTAAGTTAGGCGGTAGAACCAGCCATAAAAATAAAATATAAAATAATAAATTAACTAAAGAAAATAAACTGAGTTAGGTGGTAGAATTAATCATGTAAATTTAAATAAAAATACGAGAAGATAACAAAATAAATTAGGTGATCGAACCAACCATGAACAATAAAATAAATTACAACAAAGGATATAAATTTAAAAACTAAAATTTTATAAAGAAAAGAGAATGTACAAAGTTACCACTTTAATATTGATAAACGCAACCTACTTTCGCTTAGTGTGCCTCATCGACAACGGCGCCAAATTTTGCTTAAACTTAAAATGCAATGCGACTATCACAGTATAGATTGAGGTGTCGATCCCACGAGAAAGCTTTTGGAAAAATAAGCTAGTGAAGTAAAAAATATTAAAACAGTAGCAAGAAGAAAATTAACTAATTGGTTTATGTGGATGAGGTAGAATGTTATATGAATTAAAGGAGACGCCTTATGATGATGTAAGTAAGGCTTCAAGAATCACAATTATGCTTGGTAAATTTATTCTATACTTTGATTAAATGTTTATAAATTTATTGAAAGTTTCACATCCCAAACAATCAATCGAAAGATATGTAAAATATGGCATATTTGATAATACATGTATTTAAAATAACTAAACTCTTTGCAAACATTAACACAAACCATGTTCATTTATACAAGCTATCTAAGATCGATAATATATCATTTTGATAATATTTTAGTAAAAGATCAACTTAAATATCAAACAATTATTGTCTTTACATATTATCTAAGATCGGCAATATATCGGTTGACAATATTGCAGTAAAAATTCAACATATGAACCAGTGTAACTAATAACAATTATAATTCAACAAGAATAACATAAAGAAAGCATGACTAAGAAAATATGAAACATGAGAATTATAACCTTTAGATTATAGAAAAATAATAGATAAGGGTTTAGACACAAACAAACTTACAAACATTTGTAACTCTTGACAAAGAATCAAAGTATAGAAGTAAATTCATTACACATAAAAGTTTGTCTCTTAGCCTTGCCAAGAATTATAGCCTAGCTTACAATGTATGTTAAAGAGAAGAAATATGAGAGAACTTTCAAGAATTGAAAAACGTCCTAAGAGTGTCCTTATATAGGCAATGAATAGAAACATGTTAGTGTGACTTTAATCTTCAATAATGTAGGCCAACCACTTGTTCACCTAATTACAACACATTTTTTATAATAGAAATGATTGATGTAGTCTTTTTAGCCGACATGAAAGTTGTATTATTTTGTCTCTTCTTTTCATAGCCACTAGGTTCATGCAATTTGGATAAGTATCCAATGAGATATGGGCAAAATGACAAAGATATGTCAGATTTCATCCAACAACCCTTTTACCAATTTACAATACAATTTGATCCATGATAACGACTGATTTGGACTTTACCATCAACATAACAATTGTTCATAATTGAGTCAATATTTCAAATCTTTAATAATTATACCGATTGGATACGTATTTGGTGAAATATGGCCCAAATACGTGAGGTGGGTCCAATTGGACGAAAGTTGTAACCCAATTCTGTTGTATCCCAATTTTTTGTCCATAACATGTTGGATTTGGCTTTTTAACTGTTCTTCAAGTTTGTGTCAGATTGAGTCATATTACTCCAGGTTTAAGAATTTATCCATTTCAATTTCTACATTGAGAGTTATGTCCATTTTACCTATACCCGTGCAAATAATATTCATTAATCGCAATTTAAGTACAACAGTTTATTTCAAGCCTAAAAATATAAAATTGCTGAAATTAGTGACATTAAATGGTGATTGAATCTCTTAATAAATATGTATTTTAACATCTTCATCAGTTCCTTTGAATTTTTCATTGCCTCACTATTGTCAAAGTAAAGGGTTACAGTTTATTCATGTCGGGAACTACTTCTAAATTAGTGAAGAATTTCTTAAGACATACTACTTCTTTAACTGATTTACAAGATACAATGTATTCAACCTCTATGGTTGAACCAAAAATGTTGGATTGTTTTACACTTCTCTAGACTATGGCTTTGCCAACAAGAGTAAACATTGACCCAAACATCATCTTTTGACTATCTTTATCTAATTGAAAATCAAAACCAGTGTAACCAATAGGATTTAAATTTACACCTGAAAATATAAGCATATATTTTCTCACTCTCCGAAGAAACTTATGAAGGTGCTTCACAGTAACTCAGCGAGCCAATCTAGGATTGGACTGATTATAGTTGACTATTCTTACTACAATATCAGGCCTCATGTATAACATAGCGTACATGAGGCTTTTAACTTTGGAGGCATAGGGAATCTGTCTCATATCGTCTTCCTTCTGAGGTGTCTAAGGTGTCTTAGGACACTGCTCTTTAGAAAGAACAATTTTATATCGAGTAGGTTGTTGACACCGTTTTTAGAATTTTGCATCAAAAATTGCATAAGTATTTTATCAATATACAATGCTTGAGAAGTGTTAAGAGTTTGTTCTTACGTATTGAAAGTCTACATAGGATATAGGAAATTGAAAAATTATACATCACGGTTGCTTTTTTTTTTATTACATGAAACTACTCAAAAATGCCTAATTAAATACTTAACATCTTAAAATCATTTCTATAGTCAATTTGTTGATATAGGAATTTCTTTGAACATTTTAGAACAACAAGAGGGTAATAGGCAATAGGAAGCAACCATATATTTGCCCTAGTGGCAAAATTGGTGTACTTCCTGGCCTAGGTTAGGGATTGGAATCCTAAAAATTGTTTAGTTCATTGTAATGTAATTAGTTGATATTGAGCTATATTATTATAATATTTTCAGATTTGCAATGTAATACTTGTATCCAAATAGGGAATTCAGGTCAGCTTTAATCCCTCCAAGTTGTTTGAGATAGTTTTTTAGTTGATTGTAATGTAATTAGTTAATATGTGTTGTAATATTGTAATTATTTGTGATTTGAGATGTATTTCTTTTATAAAAGAAGGGTAATAGGAAAACAAACAAAGGGTCAAAGAACCTTATTCTATTTAAGATTTGAAATATAATACTTGTATTAAAAAAAAAAGGCAAATTAACACAGGGTTAGTGAACCCTATCCAAGTTGTTTAGTTGAATATAACGTAATTAACTGATATTAGAACTATAATATTGTAATTATTTAAGATTTGAGATGTAATACTTATATCAAAAAAAGTAATCAAAAAATAGACAGACGGTAAATGAACCCTATCCAAGTATGTGAGCTTTGAGCTTTTACACCAATGTCAATATTTTTATTCAGTTTAATGTTATAATTAAACTTATACCGTGAGATTTTTTCTTTTTGTTGTAGTAAAGAGAAAACTAATGCACTCATTCATACGGATACAGCAGCGCGCCTGATTAGTTCATGCATGCTCTAGACAATTTCATAATATCAAAAACCTGCAGACAATAATATTTTATCACAAAATTAGCAACGATAATACAACCAACAGTAACTATAACAAACTATTTTTTACAATTTAAAAGAGTTATAAACAACTTAAATCTTCTTTTGCATCAACAAATTTACTCACTTGCACATTTTGTTCCTGGTGGAATTGTTATGCCACATGACTGAGCCACGAAAGCCACCCTCTCCGTGCTGATCTTATCGCGCATAGTATTTGAAACAAGCTTGCACGCGCATTCCACATCAATGCCTTTCACCACCTCACAACTGTCTTGAGATGGCCGGATTTTTGGCCCTGATTTTTGAACAAATTTCTGGAACTCCGTTTTGAGACCCTTAAGATTGACTCCACATACTGGCGCAGAAACTTGTTTATTGGATGCAAATAATCCGACTATTACAAATACTGCGAGAGGCACAACACAAATTCTGCGACTCAATTTCTTTTTCTTCTCTTTTTTTAGGTTTCCTTCCGCACTCTTAAGTTATGTGCTAGTCTGCTTCTTAATGAACATACAGTTTAGAGACAGTCACTCGTATATATAGATAGAGGGATTGGAAGCCGTTGGAATATAACAAGGAATTACTATTATATTGGTGTGAGGTTCACGTTGATATTGTCCTTCAGATCAGCTGGATTTGTTGCTCCAGAAGTATTTTAAATTTTCAAGAAATTATATGTAATATTTTAAAGGGAATACCATATACTTGCTTTCCATGAAGGCAGTAATGTTGGAATATGGTGTTGTGTGGACACAGTCCTTAAACTACTTTTACCCTCACAATAATAATAATCAAGGTGCAAAATAGGTTCCTGTCCGAATACAACAAGGGATTACTATAATATTTGTGTTAGCTTCATGTTGATATTGTCCTTCAGATCAGTCGGATTTGTTGCTCCAGAAGTATTATAAATTTTCAAGAATTTATATTTAATATTTTAAAGGAAATATTATATATTTGCTTTCCATGAAGGCAGTAAAGCACTAAAATATGTTGCCGCTAGTGAAGGATTTATTGATTCATTTTCCTCAAACAACTAATCAATATCTATATGAATATCAGACCACGATCTATCAAATGATCTGGAAATAATTAGATTAATTCCCTAAACTGACATGTTTGAATATTTTACTAATTCAACCGTCCATAATAAATTCATAAAATAAGCACGTGTATCCAAATTCAATTTCGAAAGATATTCATCCAGAAACAAGTAGCTTCTACAAGTAATATGAGAATTTTAAAGGCTCAAATTACAATTTCCGCGTCCAGGAAATTTCCTTTTTTAAGTAAGGCACTTTATTGCATCTCTTTCTCAGATGTTTTTAATATATATACATATATATATGTATGTATAAATATCATTTTAAAAACAATTTTCTTAGAGGGAAAAAAAATTTGATGGGAGATTTCTAAAAATCTCGAGAAAAAAAATCAAATATTTCTCAAAAATACGAATTCATTGTAATTTATTTATCTATAAATAAAGTATATTAATACATTAGAGATCATACTTAATATTAAAGAAGATCATCCCAGGTATACTCCAACTATTCGTGAATGCACTTTGCGCTTGCAACCATCCATATATGAGTAAACATTGTATTAGTCTCTCAAGTTTCCACACATGAAGATTTTACTAATTCATCATTTAGTAATAAAAAATTGCTAGTTTTGTTGAATTAGTCAACTAGTGCGCTGTTTGCTGATATACACATATACAAAAACCTTTAGCACACGGGTTAAGAACATGTACTAAAGTGATGAGTAGAGCATCATCCCACAAAGATTGTTCTTTTAAAGTTGTGTTAACTAATGCGAGTTTTCACAACTTAATTTTATCTTAGCAACTCTTACTTTGAATTAATTATAGGAACTAAGGAAAATTAATCTAGCAAACTTAATTATGAGTATTGACGAAACAAATACTTGACTTCAATTTATTCCTTATATGTTCTTCCTATTTAATAACTGTTAACTAATTCCGTGTCAAATGAGATCCTATATATAAATATTCAAATTGATATTCCTATCTAACTTGTCTACAAATACAATTATTAAGTAACCCATATATTGATTACTAAAGTGCTATTGACCTCCCTAATTTAACAACAACTAAGTTTGTCTACCAAATTTGATAGATGAATTAATCTCTTCTGAGTGTTAAATCAATAAATCTAAGTCAATTAATTCATTTTTCAACAAATTAGAAGCATTAAGCATGGAGAAACACAAATAGATTGAACTGAACCCTTGTTAATAATTAACATTTTAAATATAATATAAATAAGGCTACATCAAGCCCTAGAATAACAATCTAGCTAAGCATATATGTATCCATAACTAAAATATCTATAAATAATGGAGGAGGTTTGGTGGATATAAATGAGACTTTAATTGCCTTAATTCCTAAGTGTGATGCTCATGGGAGCCCTTCAAACAAACTTCCTATTAGCATTTGTAATGTGTTGTATAAGATAATATCTAAGACTATGGCTAATTGGCTTTATGGAGTGTTGAAAGATATTATTTTTTAGGCTCAAAGTGCATTTATCCTTAGCAGAATTATTATGGATAATGCGATTATTGAGTTTGAATGCCTTCATTATATTAGGAAGATTCGAAAGCAACAAGATAGTCATCTAGCCTTAAAACTAGACATGTCATAAGCTTATTATCGAGTGGAATGGTTTTATCTCGTAGCTTTGATACAAAAACTTGGACTTTTTAGGCTTGGATTCCGAAGGTTTGGAGTTGTATTATCTCGATTACATACTCTATTTTGGTGAATGGAAAGAAGCATGGTTAAATTATACCTTTTGCGGGCCTTCGTCAAGGTTACCCTATTTCCCCTTAGTTGTTTATGATTTGTGCTGAGGGTTTATCTTGTTTATTCAGAAAAGCATAGCTTCAGGGAAAGTTGGCTGGTTTTCAATGTGGAAGAAAAGGTTCTTCAATTCCCCATCTCTTCTTCGCAAATGATAGTTTGGTTTCTTTTAAAGCCACTTTAAAAGGTTGTGAAGTAATTAAGAATAATTTGTCCCTTTATGAGAAAGCCTCAGGTCAAGTAGTTAATACTCAAACACAATTGTTTGTTTTAGTCCAAAAATTTAGGAAGAAGTTGCTAATGCCATAAAAGCTTCATTTAGCTCAAACTTTGATATAATATATTCTTGTTGTTTTTTAGATAAAGAACGGTTAGCTCATGGCTTCAAGAGAACCGCAGTAAAAATAATAATAAATCATGATACAATCAATAGCAAACCGATATAGACGTCGAATTGCTGTTAATTGTGCTGACTAAGATACTCTTGATGCCGAAGAACGCCTTGAATCTCTCTCTAAAATTGCTTCAATTAAACTCCTATTACTCTCCAAGACTCGTGCTCTGTATTCTTGGTGTTCTTGAATTGCTCTAGGTCGTTCTTGGATTATTTTTAAAGGCTAGGAATGAGTGACTTTTTATAGGGATTAATATGAGCTTGAAAATCTCAATTCTCGTCGGACTAGGCATCGCGCTACTGCTGAGGCGCTATGCAGTTGTCGCTTGGGCGACGCTTGAAAAAGGTTAATGCCGCTGGGGCGCTGTCTTGTCGTTGGAGCGGTGAATGTTTTGCGCTGGGGCACCAGATGCGACTTAAACAGGTTGTTTTTCTTATTTCGATCACCAGATGCGTAGATGGGTGAGTTGTGAGAAAACCATGAAATGTTGAGCTGTTTAAGAAATATTACTCTTTATTTCTTTTTTTGATATGTTACATACCCCATCTGTAAGGATATTATCTCCTAATAAAATCATTATTTCATTGCATGTACCTCTGCATGAATGGCTGTTCGGAATCTGGGCCAAATGTTTATTAACATCAACAAACAAAACAACTTTGAAGACATTGAAGAATAACACTTTTAGACCACCGGATAGGAACACTTTCAAAGGAGAGCTATATTAAGATACAATTATAAAGACATTGAAGAATAACACGCCATTAGAGGGCGGCACTCATGAGGCCACCCACAGACCATCGGACAGGATAATGCTTTTAGAGGAAAACCCTACGAAGATACAGCTATGAAGACATTAAAGAATAAAATGTCATAAAAGAATGGCACTCATGAGGTTACCCATAGATTATCAGACAAGGTAACGCACCCAGAGGAGAACCCTATAGATGTGCAGCGTATACTTCATAGCGGGCAGCACTCATGAGGTTACATACAGCCCACCGGATAGGTAACACTTTTAAAGGAGAACTCTACGAAGATACAGCTATAAAGACATTGAATAATAACACGCCATAGGAGGGCGGCACTCATGAGGTTACCCATAGACCATCGGATAGGGTAACCCTTTCAGAGAAGAACGCTATGAAGATACAATTATGAAGATAAGAATAACATGCCATTGGGCGGACAACACTCATGAGGTTACCCACAGACCATCGAACAGGGTAACACTCTTAGAGGAGAACCCTATGGATGTGCAACGTATACTTAATAAGGGATGGTACTTATAAGGTTACCCACAGACTATCAGATAGGCTAATACTCTTAAAAGAGAACCCTACGGATGTGAACACCTAAAAAGGGGCTGGCTAGAGTTACTATAAAATGACCAAGTATTTTAATAGAATTCAGAAAATAACCAAGTGTTGAAAAAGATATCCGCTGGTCAGCTCGAAAATAATCTCATCGGTACGACTTTATGTTAATATTTACCCGAGCCACCTCAACTCATATTTTGATAATTTTATTACTTACACATCATTCTGCTATGTTCAGCTTTGACTAATCAGTTTGGCATAAAGAGATTATTATCGTATCTGACTAACACAATTTGCTCTACGTATTGGAGAAACTATTGCAGGCTACTCGTCTATGCTATACCTTATTAAATCATGAATGGGATGACGTTTTTTTACATTACATTATGCCTACACAACGTCTTGCCTCGCCTGTGCTAGGCTCTACTCAGCTTGGTAGGACCGAGCCACCATCTCTAAAATGTCAGACTAGAACAGAGAGAAAAGATATGTGGACTAGAGAATAAGAAGATTTAGAATCCAAAAGGAAGGAAAACATCACAATTACTTAGAGAGAGGCTTACATCCATAGCAATATGGATCCAGAGATAGGATCCAAGGCAGAAACTTTAAGCACCTAAGCTGGGGGCAAATATTGCTCCATCTCCCTCATCACGGGTAGCAAGAAGCACAAATCGTTTCCCTCCTTTTTAGGAGCAGAACAAATAGAGAGACTAACAGAGGAGACCTCTCCCCCAACAAGAGATCCTCCATGCTTCCTGAACCCGATGCTTCAACAGGCCGGGCAAGTGGGGGCGCCTGCATTGAAGTATGAACCGGGGAAGTCTACATAGGATTTAGGAAATTGAAAAATTATAAGCTACCGGTGCTGTTTATTTATATTTCCACTTTTTTTATTTTTTCAAAATACTTAAAAACGCCTAATTTAATACTTAACATCTTAAATTCATTTCTATAGTCGATTTTGTTGATACAGCAAATTCTTTCAACATTTTAGAATAACAAGAGAGTAAAAAGGCAATTGGAAAACTAACATAGGGTAAATGAACCCTATCCAAGTAGAAAATAGTACGAATATCTTATCTCCAGTTTCACTCGAATGTCAATATTATTACTTAGTTTATTGTTATAATTAAATTTACACCATGATATTTTCTCTCCTCAAATAGAAAGAAATTACCAAAGCCAAAGCACACACAAACTGCATGCTTATTAACAGAATTCATAACCACATCCAGCAATGCGCCTTATTAGTTCATGCAAGCTCTCGGCAATTTCAAAATATCAGAAACCTCATGCACATTTTGTTCCTGGTGGAATAGTTATGCCACATGACTGAGCCACGAAAGCCACCTTCTCCGTGCTGATCTTATCGCGCATAGTATTTGTAACAAGCTTGCACGCGCATTCCACATCAATGCCATTCACCACCCCACAACAGCCTTGAGGTGGCCAGATTTTAGGCCCTGATTTTTGAACAAATTTCTGGCACTCCGTTTTGAGACCCTTAAGATTGACTACGCATACTTGGGCTGAAACTTGTTTATTGGATGCAAATAATCTGACTATTATTAATACTGCGAGAGGCACAACATAAATTCTGCGACTCATTTTCTTTTTCTTCTCTTTTTTGGGTTTATTTTCGTACTCTAAGTTATGTGCTAATTTGCTTAATGAACATAGAGTTTAGAGACAGTCACTCGTATATACAGATAGAGGGATTGGAAGCTGTTCGAATACAACAAGGTTTACTATTATGTTGGTGTGAGCTTATCGTTGATATTGTTCTTCAGATCAGCCGGATTTTCAAGAATTTATACTTAATATTTTAAAGGGAATATATTATACTTGCTTTCCATGAAGGCGATAAAGCACTAAAATATGTTACCGCTAGTGAAGGATTTATTGATTCATTGTCCTCAAACAACTAATCAATATTTATATGAATATCAGAGAAAAGATCTCTCAAATGATCTGGAAATAATTAGATTAATTCCCTAAACTGACATGTTTGAATATTTTACTAATTCAACTGTCCATAATAAAATAATAAAATAAGCACGTGTATCCAAGTTCCAATTACAAAGATATGCATCCAGAAACAAGTAGATACTACAAGTAATATGAGAATTTTAAAGGCTCAAATTACAATTTCCGCGTTCAAGAAGTTTCAGTTTTCAAGTAAGGCACTTTATTGCATAGCTAAGCTGTTTTTAATAATATATATTATTCAGAACAACGGCTGTCTTGTACCAAACAGATATTGTATCATAATGACCATGGGTAGAAATTTCCAAGGCTAAGATATTTTTTAAATGCTTCCATTATATATAGTGCATTTAAACGGTTGTCTTGTATCAAACGGTTGTTAGTATTGCTCGACTCAAAATTTTGTTAACATTATTATGGTGTTAATGAATTACTGATTTCATTGTATTAGTGAATCTTTAATATTATATATGGTGTCAATAAATCTCTTACACTGTAGCATCAGTGAATCTCTGACACTTTGGTATTAAAGAATTCTTATTATTATGGTATTAGTAAATTACTAACATTATGGTGTTAGTAAATATCTAATGCCAAGGAATTAATAAATCATTAACACTATAGTATAAGAGAGTTATTGTTAATATAGTATTAAAAATTAAATTAAATAATACAAGTTTTCATTGTTTCTAGTATCTCTTTCACCTAGACACGTTCCTACACTTCCTCTTTAGCCTCCACTGGCATATATTTCCAGCTAACAAATATAAGGGATGCAATGAAACCAATCCTTCCTATGATGCCCAGGAATCTGCTTAGCTTGGTGGACTCAGGACTAATAGGCTCCTTTTGGCTGTTGATGGTGACTTTTATCCACTCATCCTCTCACATAACCTTAAGGAATTGGCACTTTGAGGGTCTTCGTCCCTTACACTTCTCCTGAACATTGTCGAGGCTTGGACTACTGATAATTGGGGCCGTCTTGAACTAAACTTGAATATATATTAATGAAGTATCTCAAATATACTGCCCAACTAAAACAAATTCCCAATTTGGATAAAATAAGAGTTAAAGATAGTATGGCAAGGAAATAACTAAACTAATGCATAAATGCATCATACATTTCTTTGATATGACCAAGAAGAGTATTTGGTGTGCACCTAATACTTTCTAATAAGTCATTGAATCCTTAAACTATTTTACTAACAAACCCATTTGTATCTTTGATTATAATCAAACTAGGGGTAGAAATAGTTTAAAGACAGTGCATAGAACACCTTAACTTAAAACTTTACTTATTTGTATCCTTATGCATTCCATTTATACAGAACATTTGACTATCACACCAGAATCAAATTAACTCAATTTCATAATATATAATCATATTTTTACAAATTATGTAATTGTGTAACTATTGACCGTCTTTATGTAACAAAAATTAGGAAAAAGTAGACTAAATAGATTAGTAAGCCCAATTTTCTTTTTTTTAGTAAAGCAAGCCCAAAATTTACAAAACCATGACTTGGGGGGATTTTCTTTCACTATTTCCCATCTTAGTGTGAGATAGACATACATCTAGATAGTATGTATGGTATTATCAAATTTGTTCTTAACGAATTTCATACTATTTTGGTTACCATAGACATATAGATAATTGTTAGGATGATTATCCAAGTGAAAAATAGCACGAAGATCTTATCTAAGGTTTCACTTGAATGTTAAATATTATTATTCAGTTTGTTGTTATAATTAAATTTACACCATGATATTTTCTCTCAAATGGAAACAAGGAAACACACGACAAGAAAGAAATTAACAAACCAAAAGCAAACACAAACTGTATGCTTATTAGCAGAATTCATAACCACATCCAGCAGTGCGCCTTATTAGTTCAGCAAGCTCTCGTCAATTTCATAATGTCAGGAACCTCATGCACATTTTGTTCCTGGTGGAATAGTTATGCCACATGACTGAGCCACGAAAGCCACCTTCTCCGTGCTGATCTTATCGCGCATAGTATTTGAAACAAGTTTGCACGCGCATTCCACATCAATGTCTTTCACCACCTCACAACAGACTTGAGATGGCCGGATTTTAGGCCCTGATTTTTGAACAAATTTCTGGCACTCCATTTTCAGACCCATGAGATTGACTCCACATACTTGTGCTGAAACTTGTTTATTGGATGCAAATAATCCGACTATTATTAATACTGCGAGAGGCACAACATAAATTCTGCGACTCATTTTCTTTTTCTTCTCTTTCTTGGGTTTCCTTTCGTACTCTAAGTTGTGTGCTAATTTGCTTTATGAACATAGAGTTTAGAGACAGTCACTCGTATATATAGGTAGAGGGACTGGAAGCCGTTCGAATAAAACAAGGGATTGCTATAATATTGGTCTGAGGCTCACGTTGATATTTAATATGCGAATATTATATACTTGCTTTCCATGAGGGCAGTAAAGCACTAAAATATGTTGCCGCTAGTGAAGGATTTATAGATTCATTTTTCTCAAACAACTAATCAATATTTATCTGAATATCAGAACAAGATCTCTCAAATGATCTGGAAATAATTAGATTAATTCCCTAAACTGACATGTTTGAATATTTTAATAATTCAACCGTCCATAATAAAATCATAAAATAAGCATGTGTATCCAAGTTCCAATTGCAACGATATGCATCCAGAAACAAGTAGATACTACAAGTAATATGAGAATTTTAAATGCTCAAATTACAATTTCTGCGTTCAAGAAATTTCAGTTTTTAAGTAAGGCCCTTTAGTGCATCTCTTTCTTAGCTGCTTTTAATATATATATATATATATATATATATATATAAAGGACATTTTATAAACAATTGTCTTGGAGGGGAAAAAAAATTTGATGGGAGTTTTCTAAAAATCTCGAGAGAAAAAATTCAAATATTTCAAACAATTAATAAATATCTACATGAATATCAGAACAACTCTTTTAGATGATCTAGAAATAATCAAATAAACTAATTGAGCCGTCCATAATAAAATCATAAAATAAGCACGTGTGTCAAAGTTCCATTTTCCAAAGATATGCCTCCCTTAACAAGACGATTCAACAAATATCGAAGAAATTTCAAATTTTAAGTGGGGCACTTTATTGCATCTACTTCTCAGATGCTTTTAAGACAATATCTGATGGTAGTTTTCTAAAAATCAAGAAGAAAGAAGTTGAAAGCTTATTCAAAAGATACGAATTCATTATAAAATTATTTATTTGTAAATAAAGTATAGTAGTCGTTAAAAATCATATTTAATTTTAAAAGAAGATTGCCCCTAGGTATATCCCAATTGGTCATGAATGTGTTTTAACTCCTACATTTCACTGACCCTAATGAATGATTTCACTGACACAACTTTATAGTGTTAATATTGCTCGAGCCAAAATTTTGCTAACACTATATATGGTGCCAATGAATTACTAATTCCATGGTATTAGTAAATCTTTAACACTATATATGGTGTCAGTTAATCACTGATATGATATCAATAAATCTCTGATACTGTGGCATCAATGAATCTCTAACACTTTGGTATCAAAGAATTCTTATTACCATGGTATTAATAAATCACTGACATTATGGTATTAGTGAATATCTAATACCATGGTATCAGTAAATAATTAACAATATAGTATAAGAGAGTTATTGTTACTATGATATTAAAAATTGTATTAAATAATACCAATTTTAATTTAATTTCTTAATAATTTAAAATTTAAATTATTGGACTATAATTTTATTTTAAACTACAAATCCATACATAAATACCACACCTACATAAATATCAATTTTATTTATTTATTTAAATAAGTAAAAATACAATTGTAAAATATATCTAAACTAAGTTTCATAAACAATACAAAACCTCTTAAACTGTATCTTAAAGAACTACAATAGTTCCATAAACACATCCAAATAATACCAAAGTAAATTGTAAAATATCTCCCAATATATGAAGATTAAACACATAGTTACCAAAAAAAGAATTGGATAAACTAACACTCCACCAAAAACTTGAGAGAAAATCCACCAAGAATGTCCTCCTTAAGACAGGTGCATTTTGTCACATAGTGAAACTAAAAAACCAAAATAAAATTTTCATTGTTTCTAGTATCTCTTTCACCTGGAGAAGTTCCTACACTTTCTCTTTGGCCTCCACTGGCATATATTTCCAGTGAACAAATATAAAGGATGCAATGAAACTTTCCTTGCTATGATGCCCAGGAAGCTGCTTAGCTTGGTGGACTCAAGACCAATAGGCTGATTCTGACTGTTGATGGTGACTTTTATCCACTCACATTCCTACATAACCTTAAGGAATTGGCACTTTGCGGGTCTTCGTCCTTTACTCTTCTTCTGAAAGTTATTGAGGCTTAAGCTACTGGTAGCTGGGGCCGTTTTGAACTAAACTTGAATATATATTAATGAAGTATCTCAAATATACTGTACAACTAAAAAATATTCCCAATTTGGATAAAATAAGAGTTAAAGATAGTATGGTAAGGAAATGACTAAACTAATGCATGAATGCATCATACCTTTCTTTGATATGACCAAGAAGCTTATAATAATCTAGAAAACCTCGAAATCTAGCATTTGCAATGATTGTTAGGACATAGTCTTGCTCTCTTCTCAATCTTTGATTTAAATTTCTCTCTTATCAACCTATTCTAGGTTTAAAGCACTTGTAGTCAAAGAATAGTATTTTGGTGCACCTAATACTTTCTAATAAGTCATTGAATCCTAAAACTATCCTACTTACAAACCCACTAGTATCTTTGATTATAATCAAAGTGGAGGTAGAAATAGTTTATGGACTGTGCATAGCACACCTTAACTTCAAACTTTACTTATTTGTATCCTTGTGTATTTCCTATATACAGAACATTTGACTATCACACCAAAATCTAAATTAACTTAATTTCATGATATCTATAATCATATATTTATATATTATGTAATTTTATAACTATTGGCCTTCTTATGTAAGAAAAATTATAAAACAGTAGACTATATAGATTAGCAAGCCCATAATTTTTTTTTTTTAGTAAAGCAAGCCCAAAATTTACAAAACCATGACATGGAGGATTTGCTTTCACACTTCCCCATCTCAAGTCTTGGTTTGTTAATTATTGTTCTGTCCTTAAACTTACATGTGGGAACTTGATATATATGCTATATATATACTTCCAAGCTACTGATAGGGCTTATATCAACTAATATTTTCGTTCTTTTAAAAATATATTTTTTCTCTAAATTATGAGTATTTAGCTATTTATTTGAACTTATTGATCAAATATAGATTTTCAACCTATGATACGAAGATACTGGGAAAATCGGATGCAAAACAAAGAAATCACGATAGCAATGGTGCCCAAGATAGAGAGTACAGTGCCACAACGCCCATGAACGAGCGCTGCGGCATCCAAATAGACGAACACAAGGGCATTTCCCAGGTTTGAATGTCGCGACACTTATCAGCCAGTGTTGTAGTGCTCAAAGTAGAGAGTTGAGCACTATGGCATTCAGAAGCTAGTACTGTAGCACCATGTGACCAAAAGTGAATTTTTTTGGAACTCTTAATATGACTTGGAATCTAAGCCACATGACATTAGGGTTACAAAGACATATAAAAATACCATTTTTCACAGCCAAAGAAGAGAGTGATAGAGTAGAGTCATGAGCGAATTCAAAACACCCTCAAGTGATATCAAAGCAAAGATTGAAAATTAAATGAGCAAAGATTATATAAAAAGCAAAAGATAGAAAGAAGCGATTCAAGGCATCAGCCTTGTTTAATTTATTTTCTTTTATCATATTTTATGTCTTTGATCATAATGTATTTCATTATTTACTTTGGAATTCTTAGATTCATGAGCTAAATCTTTCTAGATGCAGGGTTAGACTTTTAAATCCAACATGTAGTTGGATATTATTATTTCTCTTAGTATTATGAACTCAATAAATTAAATTAATTCATTGTATCTTATGCTTATACTTCTTTATATTTGGTCAATATATAAATTGTTCAAGGAACCATAATGAACTGGACAGAGAAATTTATATGTTTAGCTTAGAATAGTTAAATACACGATCATAAGGTAACAGTAATGAGTTTTATGTGAGATAGACATATACCTAGATGGCATGTATGGTATTATCATACCTATTCTTAATGAATTTCACACTATTCTGATTACCACAGACATATAGATAATTATTAAGATAAAATATAGTCATCTGACTATCGATAGAGGCTTATAACAATATTCATGTTCTAGCCAATAATTTATTATTGAGGTATTAACTAAGAGATTATTAGGTTCAATAAAATATTGAGAGATAAGTTGAAACCCTGTATTCCTTTTACATTAGTAAATTTAAACTCATGTGCTTATTGATTAATATTAGGTTTTACTTTCTTAAATTTAGATTAATTAGAAAATATTCATCTTTAGATTTTGTCTAAATAAAAGTTAAGTAGGATTAATTTTAGAACTTGATTAACAAAATTAGATTAAATAAGTCTTTGTGAAAATAATACTTGGGTTCAAATAGTATGTTACTAAGATATGATAGCGTTTACTTACACTTAGTTAAAAATCGCATAGCAACTACAACAAAGAATATGACCAGAGAATGAAATGAAAAAAAAAAGGATTTTGTTCTCGTACAAGAACAAGAACTATCGAGCAGTTGGTTTAGCAATAGACTCATCCAATGAGAGATAATTCTCAGCTCCGCCTAGATCGAAGTAACCTATGTTGAGGGAAAAAAGCAAAGAATTCTTTACATGTCATTTGAGTTACCTTCCCTAGCTATTGCAGCCCTTTCAATTAAGATAACATCTTAAATATCCTTAAAAACTATTGAGTAGTATGGGCGCCGCAGTGCCAGTAACAGAACCTGAGTGCCACAGTGCCAGGTAACTAGTGCCTAGGCGGGCGGCCTAGTGCTGCGACTCCTAGGGCGATGACAGCTTTCCTGTTTTGATTGAGAATTATTTCGTCTCCCACTAGCTTCAGAACTCCCTAATACGACTCTGACATGTTTAGGGTAAACTTAAGATGTCCTAAAGCCTATGTAAAGGCTATCTGTTTGTTTGTAAACACATATTAGTGAAATTAAGGTGAGATCTTTGTGATTAACATATTTTGTGATTCTTACTGAAGGAAAATCCCTTAGTTGCAAGAGAGAGTGTTGCTTTATAAGTCTTTCTGAGTGTCTTGAGATTCAATAATAAGAAGAATGATCTTGATCTGCCGTGGACGTAGGAAAGTTGTTCTGTTCATAGAACCACTTAAATTCTATGTGTTCTTCTTCTACATTTCTCTCTTTTAATTCTTTAATTACTTGTTCTGTACTATTTACTTGGGTGATATTACTTATTTGTGTGTTTCCACTTTAATAAATTGGTATTAGAGCTTAGTTCTAAGCAGAGATGGCTAGACTTAAGTATGAAGTAGAAAAATTCAATGGTACGAATGACTTCAATCTATGAAAGATGAAGGTAAATGCGTTGTTGGTGAGTCAACGGTTAGGCTCGGCATTGAAGGATACTACAACTCCATCTAGTGAAGAAGAAAAAATGCTAGAGTAATTTAGAGCTGAAGCAAAAAGAAGGAACATTCACGAAAGAGCTCACAGCATAATCGTTCTATCATTGAGCGATGAAGTACTGAGGGAAGTATGATGAACACATGAAAATGCATATTTATTAAGAAATTCAGTTACCATTTAATGTCACTAATTTTAGCATTTATGTACATTTAGCTTGAAATAAAGTGTTCTCCTTAAATTGTGATTAATGAATGTTATTTGCACATGTTTAGGTAAAATAGACATAACACTCAATGTAGAAATCAAAATAAAGAAATTCTTAAACCTGGAGCAATATGACTCAATATTACACAAACTTGAAGAATAGTTAAAAAGCCAATTCCAAACATGTTATGGGCCAAATATTGAGATACAATAGAATCGGGCTACAACTTTCTCCCAGACCCAACTCACGTATTTGGACCGTACCTCACCAAATACTTACTCAATTAGTATAAATATTGAAGCTTTGAAATAATGAATTAATTATTAACAACTCTTATGTTGATGGTAAAGTCCAAATCAGCCATTATCATGGACCAAATTGCATTGCAAGTGGGTAAAGGAGTTGTTGGGCGAAATCTAATGTATCTATGGAATTTTGCTCATATCCCATTGGATACTCATCTAAATTGCATGAACGTGGTGCCTATGAAAAGACGAGACAAAATTATAAAACTTTTATATTGGCCACAGAGGCTACATCGGTCATTTACATTATCAAAGATATGCTACAAGTGGGTGAACGAGTTGTTGGTCTAAAATTATTGAAGATTGATGTCACACATGACATATTTCCATCCATTGCCTATATAAGGACACTCTTAGGACATTTTCAACATTCGATAATTCTCTCTTCTTTTCTTCTCATTAACATGTATTTTAATTTAGGCTAGAGTTCTTGGCAAGGCTAAGAGATGAACTTTTACGTGTAATAAATCTACTTCTATGCTTTGATTCGTTATCAAGAGCTACAAATGTTTGTAAGTTTGATTTTGATTAAACTCTTATCTGTTTTATTTTCTATAAACTAGAGATTATAATTCTCATGTCTCATATATATTCAGTCATGCTTTTCTTATGTGATTCTTGTTGAATTATAATTGTTATTGGTTACATTGTTTTATATGTTAATCTTTTACTGCAATATTGTCAAATTGAAATATTGTTAATTTTGGAAAACATGTAAGGGCAATAAATGTTTGATATTTAAGTTGATCTTTTACTACAATATTGTCAAAATGATATATTGTCGATCTTAGATAACTTGTATAAATAAACATAATTTGTGTTAATATTTACAAAAGAGTTTAATCATATCAAATGCATGTGTTATCAAATGTGCTATATTTTACATATCTTTCGATTGATTGTTTAGATGTAAAACTATCAATTGAGTTATAAACATTGAATCAAAGTGTAAAGTACATTTATAAAGCATAATTGTGATTCTCAAAGCCTTGTTTAAATCATCATAAGACATCTTCCTCAATTCATAGACAATTCTATCTCATCCACTTAAACCAATTAATTAATTTTCTCATTTGCTACTGCTTTAATATTTTACTTTATTAACTTATTTTGCCAAAAACTTCCTCATGGGATCGATACCTCAATCTATACTATGATAACCATATTATATTTTGAGCGTAAACAAAGTAGTAGGTGAGACGACGGCGATTGGTCTTTGGAAGAAGCTTGACTACCTTTATATATAGAAATCATTGGCCAATAGATTTCATATAAAGAAGAAGCTATATTAGTTGTCCATGTCAAAGGGGACACTAATGAAAAATCATATAGACTCTTTTAATAAGATCATTCTTGATCTTGAGTATATCAACATTAAAATAGAATATAAAGATAGAGCAATTATCCCGCTGAGTTCACTTGTCAAGAGTTATGAGAGTTTTGTTGATACACTACTCTATGGCGGAGAGAGTTTAACGATAAGTGATGTGAAATCATCATTAAACGCAAAGTTATTAGGGAAGTAAATTGAGGGCAATATAGAAAGTCTATATTTAAGAGGAAGGATTTCATATGGAGATTGAAGGATAAATGGCTTAAAATCAAAGTCCAAGACTCATAGGAAGTGTTATTGCTGCAAGAAAGATGGGCACTTCATAAAGGACTAGTTGCACAATGTTTTACTCAGAGAGAGGAAGTTGACTTTTATGAGATATTCTCTCAAATCGTCAAGCACACATCCATCAGGATTTTGTTAGCCATGTGTGCAAATCTTGATTGACATCTAGGGCAGATGATGTAAAGATAACTTTTCTACATGGAGAGCTTGAAAAGACGATATATATGGTATAGCCGCAAGGGTACGATGAGCTTGGGAAAGAAAGTCATACTTGCTTGCTAAAGAAGTCATTATATGGGTTAAAGCAATCATCTAGACAGTGGTATAAGAGATTTGATGAGTTTATGATGGCTTATGACTTTAGTATGAGTAAGTATGACAGATATGTGTACTTCAAGAAAATAAGTTATAGGATAATGTATTTGCTTCTATATGTCAATGATATGTTGATCGCATGTAAAAATATGAAAGAAATACAGAAGCTTAAGAAGTAGTTGAGTGACGAATTTGAGATGAAGCATTTGGGATCAACGAAGATAATATTAGGTATGGATATTGTGAGGGAAAGAAGAAATGTTATCTTTATGTCTCAACAGCGATATATTCCAGAGAAGTTTGGTCTGTTCAACACAATGGCTGTCTATACTCATTTGGCCATGCATTTCAGACTTTCAGCAACACAGTCGCTGATATTCAAAGAATAGAAGCTGTAGATGAGTAAAGTACCGTATGCAAGCACTGTGGGGAGCATCATGTATGCAATGGTTTGCACAATACCAAACATAGCACAGACTGTGAGTATGGTGAGTAGCTATATGACAAATTTGGGAAATGATCACTAGCTTGTAGTAAAATGGATTTTAAAATATCTTAAAGGGACGTCAAATCATAGGTTGATGTATAAAAGGGATGATGACAGCAGTGAAATGGTAAGAGGATATGTAGACTTAGATTATGCAGGTGATTAAGACAAGAGAAAATTATTGACGGGTTATGTATTCACAGTGTTTAAATGTAGTGTATATTGGAGATCAACTCTACAATATGTGGTTACACTATCTACTATAGAGGTAGAGTACATAGCTATTGGTGAAGCTATTAAGGAGGCGGTGTGGTTGAAAAGCATATGTGCGGAGGTACTGGCTAGTGAAGATGTAAACACTAGTGTATATTGTAACAGCCAAAGTGCCATACACCTAAGCAAGCATCAAGTGTTTCACGAGACGTCGAAACACATTGATATGTGGCTCTATTACATTTGAGAGATTGTCCAAAATGGTGAAGTTAGTCTAACGAAGATAGCATCGTCTGAAAATTCTACTGATATTTTGACAAAACCACTACGCTCGATTAATAGAGAGTGTTTCTTTGTGAGTCTTTCTTGTAAAAGGCATACTTTGTGAGTGCTTTGAGATTCAATAATAAGAAGAGTGATCTTGATCCGTCGTGGACGTAGGCAAATTGCCAAACCACGTAAATTCTATGTGTTCTTCTTCTACCTTTCTCTCTTTTAGTTCCTTAATTACTTGTTCTGTACTAGTTACCTGGGTGATATTACTTGTTTACGTGCTTCTGTTTTAACAATATATAAATATATATATATATCAAGAACATTTTATAAACAATTTTCTTAGAGGGAAAAAGATTGATGGGAGTTTTCTAATAATCCAGAGAAAAAAATTCAAATATTTCTCAAAAAATACGAATTCATTATAAAATTATTTATTTGTAAATCAAAAAGAGAATTTAAAGAGATTATACTTGACTCAAAATGAAATAAAAATTTAAAATAAAATAAAAATAACATGCCAGGTTAATGAGATGATCAAAATTATTGTTTCAAAAGCTATTTAAATGACACAAATCCTTAAAGTAGATAAATAATTATTAACAATTCTAATTATCTTCATTTAGTCCCTCATTCTTCCTCAAAGATAATCACTATGTGTGTATGTGTACAAGCAGCAAGTAATAGCTAAAACTATACTTTGATTTACTTTGTACTTTAGTTTGTACAGAAAAATAAAGTCTCAGCATTTGATTTGTATAATGACACTTCTATAGGCTTGTCTTTACTACCACTCTACACTAATATAAAAAATCACATGTTTAGGGATCTATTTAGGACTTTACTTATCTTGTAACATAAAGCTAAGGTCAAGGTGAGATAAAAGGATAAACAATTTAAGTTAAGTCACATGATGAATCCTTAGACTTTATTTAGAAACCTCTTGATCTTTCTTTTTCTTATATTATCTCTTCCTTCAAATTTATTTTGTTTCTCATTTTTCTTTTCAAACATTACTTTCCAAAGAATTTCTTCTTTTTCTTAAGTTGGGAGTATTTTTCTTTGTCTTTTTTTTTCTTTGAATTTTTTTTTTAATACCCCAAAACTTAGATTGACAAATACCACCTAAATTTATTTTTCTCATATCACCGCAACCTCTTCCTTTCAAGAGTATTTTTAAGCAAATGCAATATTTATGGTATTACGGGTAAATATTTAGATAAGTAAACTTTAAGTCTTGGGCTTGTAATGTGGTTACAACAAAGAATGGGTAATTAGGCTCAAAATAGAGTACTATGGATAATTATACAATAAGAGGTAGGTTAGAAAGGCTTAAACGGTCCAAAGATGGCCTAATGTTATTTTTAGGCTCTTTTTCCATTGTAGCCTCTTTTTTAAGGGGGACGTCTTTACTACTCGTAGATGTGTTAGTTGGAGAAGTAGGCTCACTTACAAGCTTACCACTTCGAGTAGTAATTACATTAACTTGTTTGATATTTTGTGCATCAAAAGTAGAAATTTGTGCCATGAATTGTTCTTTCGGATTGGATTGAGGTTGAGATGGAAATTTACCTCACTTTTGTATAGTTAAGGCACTGGTTAGCATAGTGATTTGACTATTGATTTCTTTGTTTTCGTCTACCACCTACACATGAACTGTTTTAATTTTTTTATTAGTCTTACTTTGAGCCTCTATAAATGGTTGTAATGTATCCTCTAAATGACTCATAATTGGTTGTACATTATATTGAGGTGTAACATAAGACTTAGGTGTTTTTTGTTCTTGCTTCCAATGGTGGTTGGCTTGTTGGTTAGATTTCTAATCAAAGTTTGGGTGGTTTCTCCAGATAGGATTATAGGTTTTAGAGTAGGGTGAATAAAGATTCTTGTATATCCTTAGGGTATTACATTGTTTCTCATATATCCCTTACATCTCACTATAAGTGGGGCAATCCTGAGCTAAGTGTTCAGTCCTCCACAAACAAAATAAATATCATGTGACTCAACCCTAGCAACTGTATAGGTGACTCTTCTATCTTTGGGTTTTAAGGTCTCTAATTTCTTAGTTAAGACCTCTAACTGAGCTTTAAGGTTATCATCTTCATTAAGATGAAAAAATCCACTAGATCAGGACCTACTTATGCTTGCAATAGCGCTAGGTCCAGTTCATGTATGGGTTTTTTCAGCTAAGTCATTAAGGAATTCTATGGCTTCTTCAAGATCTTTGTGACAAAACTCTTCATTACACATTATTTTAACAAATTGGCACTCTCTAGTTGTGAGTCCCTCATAAAAATAGCTAACTAAGCGCCAATTTTCATACCCATGGTGAGGGCATAGAGTTAGCTACTCTTTAAACATTTCCTAAGCTTGATATAAGGTTTCATTGCCTTTTTGGGAGAAAGAAGAAAATTTTCTTTTCAGGCCATTAATTTTGTGTTGTGGGAAGTACTTATTGAAAAATGCTTTAGTCATTTCTGTTTAAGTTCTTATAGACTTCGGCCTTAAAAAGTATAGCCAACTCTTTACTTTGACTTTCAAAGAAAATGGGAAAATTTAAGCTTAATAGTGTCTACGGCTTCAGGTTGGCTATGAAAGGTGGCAACTACCTCTTTAAATTTCTTAACATGTATATAAGGATTTTCACTATCTAGACCATGAAAAGTGGGCAGAAGTTGTGTCATTCCAGGTTTAAAATTCGAAGGTAGTGTGTTAGGTAAAAATATAATGTATGATGGTGTGGCTGTGCGAGTAGGATGCAAGTAATCTTTTAGACTCCTAACAGGGTTATCCTCGTGTTGACTCATTGTGTTGGAATTATAAGGTGAACTAGATGGTAAAATCTCTTCCCTTACAAATTATGGTGGTGGTTCTAGTTCTATTTCTCTCACAAATCTTCCTCGTTTGTCTCTAAGTCGATACATACATCCTAACAATTTATTTCTTACTTATTTTTTTATTGAAGGAAATTCTCAAGGAAAAATTAAGAAGTGAACAAAAGAAAAAGAAAAAGAGTTAGGTGGTAAAACCAACCATGAAATTGTAATAAAATATAAAAAGTGAAATAAAACACAACAAGAAATAGAAATGAGTTAGGTGGTAAGACTAATTATGAAATATAAAACTAAAATACAATAAATGAACAAAAGATAATAAAGTGTAAAGTACAATAAATAAATAAAAATAAAATAAGGTACAATAAATAAACAAATAAAATAAAGTAAAATAAATAAATAAAAGAAAATAAAGTGTGGTAAATAAATAAAATAAAATAAAGTACAAAGTACAATAAATAAATAAAAGAAAATAAAGTGCAATGTATAATAAATAAATAATAAAAAATGAACGAAGTTAAGCGGTAGAACCAGCCATAAAAATAAAATATAAAATAACAAATTAACTAAAGAAAATAAACTGAGTTAGGTGGTAGAATTAATCATGTAAAATTAAATAAAAATACGAGAAGATAACAAAATAAATTAGGTGATCGAACCAACCATGAACAATAAAATAAATTACAACAAAGGATATAAATTTAAAAACTAAAATTTTATAAAGAAAAGAGAATGTACAAAGTTACCACTTTAATATTGATAAACGCAACCTACTTTCGCTTAGTGTGCCTCATCGACAACGGCGCCAAATTTTGCTTAAACTTAAAATGCAATGCGACTATCACAGTATAGATTGAGGTGTCGATCCCACGAGGAAGCTTTTGGAAAAATAAGCTAGTGAAGTAAAAAATATTAAAACAGTAGCAAGAAGAAAATTAACTAATTAGTTTATGTGGATGAGGTAGAATTTTATATGAATTAAAGGAGACGCCTTATGATGATGTAAGTAAGGCTTCAAGAATCACAATTATGCTTGGTAAATTTATTCTATACTTTGATTAAATGTTTATAAATTTATTGAAAGTTTCACATCCCAAACAATCAATTGAAAGATATGTAAAATATGGCATATTTGATAATACATGTATTTAAAATAACTAAACTCTTTGTAAACATTAACACAAACCATGTTCATTTATACAAGCTATCTAAGATCGATAATATATCATTTTGATAATATTTTAGTAAAAGATCAACTTAAATATCAAACAATTATTGTCTTTACATATTATCTAAGATCGGCAATATATCGGTTGACAATATTGCAGTAAAACTTTAACATATGAACTAGTGTAACTAATAACAATTATAATTCAACAAGAATAACATAAAGAAAGCATGACTAAGAAAATATGAAACATGAGAATTATAACCTTTAGATTATAAAAAAATAATAGATAAGGGTTTAGACACAAAGAAACTTACAAACATTTGTATCTCTTGACAAAGAATCAAAGTATAGAAGTAAATTCATTACACATAAAAGTTTGTCTCTTAGCCTTGCCAAGAATTATAGCCTAGCTTACAATGCATGTTAAAGAGAAGAAATATGAGAGAACTTTCAAGAATTGAAAAACGTCCTAAGAGTGTCCTTATATAGGCAATGAATAGAAACATGTTAGTGTGACTTTAATCTTCAATAATGTAAGCCAACCACTTGTTCACCTAATTACAGCACCTTTTTTATAATAGAAATGATTGATGTAGTCTTTTTAGCCGACATGAAAGTTGTATTATTTTGTCTCTTCTTTCCATAGCCACTAGGTTCATGCAATTTGGATAAGTATCCAATGAGATATAGGCAAAATGACAAAGATATGTCAGATTTCATCCAACAACCCTTTTACCAATTTACAATACAATTTTATCCATGATAACGACTGATTTGGACTTTACCATCAACATAAAAGTTGTTTATAATTGAGTCAATATTTCAAATCTTTAATAATTACACCAATTGGATACATATTTGGTGAAATATAGTCCAAATACGTGAGGTGGGTCTAATTGGACGAAAGTTGTAACCCAATTCTGTTGTATCCCAATTTTTTTTCCATAACATGTTGGATTTGGCTTTTTAACTGTTCTTTAAGTTTGTGTCAGATTGAGTCATATTATTCCAGATTTAAGAATTTATCCATTTCAATTTCTACATTGAGAGTTATGTCCATTTTACCTATACCCGTGCAAATAATATTCATTAATCGCAATTTAAGTACAACAGTTTATTTCAAGCCTAAAAATACAAAATTGCTAAAATTAGTGACATTAAATGGTGATTGAATCTCTTAATAAATATGTATTTTAACATCTTCATCAGTTCTTTTGAATTTTTCATTGCCTCACTATTGTCAAAGTAAAGGGTTACAGTTTATTCATGTCGGGAACTACTTCTAAATTAGTGAAGAATTTCTTAAGACATACTACTTCTTTAACTGATTTGCAAGATACAATGTATTCAACCTCTATGGTTGAACCAAAAATGTTGGATTGTTTTACACTTTTCTAGACTATGGCTTTGCCAACAAGAGTAAACATTGACCCAGACATCATCTTTTGACTATCTTTATCTAATTGAAAATCAAAACCAGTGTAACCAATAGGATTTAAATTTACACCTGAAAACATAAGCATATATTTTCTCACTCTCCGAAGAAACTTAAGAAGGTGCTTCACAGTAACTCAGCGAGCCAATCTAGGATTGGACTGATTATAGTTGACTATTCTTACTACAATATCAGGCCTCATGTATAACATAGCGTACATGAGGCTTTTAACTTTTGAGGCATAGGGAATCTGTCTCATATCGTCTTCCTCAGAGGTGTCTGAGGTGTCTTAGGACACTGCTCTTTAGAAATAACAATTTTATGTCGAGTAGGTTGTTGACACCGTTTTTAGAATTTTGCATCAAAAATTGCATAACTATTTTATCAATATACAATGCTTGAGAAGTGTTAAGAGTTTGTTCTTACGTATTGAAAGTCTACATAGGATATAGGAAATTGAAAAATTATACATCACGGTTGCTTTTTTTTTTTTATTACATCAAACTACTCAAAAATGCCTAATTAAATACTTAACATCTTAAAATCATTTCTATAGTCAATTTGTTGATATAGGAATTTCTTTGAACATTTTAGAACAACAAGAGGGTAATAGGCAATAGGAAGCAACCATATATTTGCCCTAGTGGCAAAATTGGTGTACTTCCTAGCCTAGGTTAGGGATTGGAATCCTAAAAATTGTTTAGTTCATTGTAATGTAATTAGTTGATATTGAGCTATATTATTATAATTTTTTCAGATTTGCAATGTAATACTTGTATCCAAATAGGGAATTCAGGTCAGCTTTAATCCCTCCAAGTTGTTTGAGATAGTTGTTTAGTTGATTGTAATGTAATTAGTTAATATGTGTTGTAATATTGTAATTATTTGTGATTTGAGATGTATTTCTTTTATAAAAGAAGGGTAATAGGAAAACAAACAAAGGGTCAAAGAACCTTATTCTATTTAAGATTTGAAATATAATACTTGTATTAAAAAAAAGGCAAATTAACACAGAGTTAGTGAACCCTATCCAAGTTGTTTAGTTGAATATAACGTAATTAACTGATATTAGAACTATAATATTGTAATTATTTAAGATTTGAGATGTAATACTTATATCAAAAAAAGTAATCAAAAAATAGACAGACGGTAAATGAACCCTATCCAAGTATGTGAGCTTTGAGCTTTTACACCAATGTCAATATTTTTATTCAGTTTAATGTTATAATTAAACTTATACCGTGAGATTTTTTCTTTTTGTTGTAGTAAAGAGAAAACTAATGCACTCATTCATACGGATACAGAAGCGCGCCTGATTAGTTCATGCATGCTCTAGACAATTTCATAATATCAAAAACCTGCAGACAATAATATTTTATCACAAAATTAGCAACGATAATACAACCAACAGTAACTATAACAAACTATTTTTTACAATTTAAAAGAGTTATAAACAACTTAAATCTTCTTTTGCATCAACAAATTTACTCACTTGCACATTTTGTTCCTGGTGGAATTGTTATGCCACATGACTGAGCCACGAAAGCCACCCTCTCCGTGCTGATCTTATCGCGCATAGTATTTGAAACAAGCTTGCACGCGCATTCCACATCAATGCCTTTCACCACCTCACAACTGTCTTGAGATGGCCGGATTTTTGGCCCTGATTTTTGAACAAATTTCTGGAACTCCGTTTTAAGACCCTTAAGATTGACTCCACCTACTGGCGCAGAAACTTGTTTATTGGATGCAAATAATCCGACTATTACGAATACTGCGAGAGGCACAACACAAATTCTGCGACTCAATTTCTTTTTCTTCTCTTTTTTTAGGTTTCCTTCCGCACTCTTAAGTTATGTGCTAGTCTGCTTCTTAATGAACATACAGTTTAGAGACAGTCACTCGTATATATAGATAGAGGGATTGGAAGCCGTTGGAATATAACAAGGAATTACTATTATATTGGTGTGAGGTTCACGTTGATATTGTCCTTCAGATCAGCTGGATTTGTTGCTCCAGAAGTATTTTAAATTTTCAAGAAATTATATGTAATATTTTAAAGGGAATACCATATACTTGCTTTCCATGAAGGCAGTAATGTTGGAATATGGTGTTGTGTGGACACAGTCCTTAAACTACTTTTACCCTCACAATAATAATAATCAAGGTGCAAAATAGGTTCCTGTCCGAATACAACAAGGGATTACTATAATATTTGTGTTAGCTTCATGTTGATATTGTCCTTCAGATCAGTCGGATTTGTTGCTCCAGAAGTATTATAAATTTTCAAGAATTTATATTTAATATTTTAAAGGAAATATTATATATTTGCTTTCCATGAAGGCAGTAAAGCACTAAAATATGTTGCCGCTAGTGAAGGATTTATTGATTCATTTTCCTCAAACAACTAATCAATATCTATATGAATATCAGACCACGATCTATCAAATGATCTGGAAATAATTAGATTAATTCCCTAAACTGACATGTTTGAATATTTTACTAATTCAACCGTCCATAATAAATTCATAAAATAAGCACGTGTATCCAAATTCAATTTCGAAAGATATTCATCCAGAAACAAGTAGCTTCTACAAGTAATATGAGAATTTTAAAGGCTCAAATTACAATTTCCGCGTCCAGGAAATTTCATTTTTTAAGTAAGGCACTTTATTGCATCTCTTTCTCAGATGTTTTTAATATATATACATATATATATGTATGTATAAATATCATTTTAAAAACAATTTTCTTAGAGGGAAAAAAAATTTGATGGGAGATTTCTAAAAATCTCGAGAAAAAAAATCAAATATTTCTCAAAAATACGAATTCATTGTAATTTATTTATCTATAAATAAAGTATATTAATACATTAGAGATCATACTTAATATTAAAGAAGATCATCCCAGGTATACTCCAACTATTCGTGAATGCACTTTGCGCTTGCAACCATCCATATATGAGTAAACATTGTATTAGTCTCTCAAGTTTCCACACATGAAGATTTTACTAATTCATCATTTAGTAATAAAAAATTGCTAGTTTTGTTGAATTAGTCAACTAGTGCGCTGTTTGCTGATATACACATATACAAAAACCTTTAGCACACGGGTTAAGAACATGTACTAAAGTGATGAGTAGAGCATCGTCCCACAAAGATTGTTCTTTTAAAGTTGTGTTAACTAATGCGAGTTTTCACAACTTAATTTTATCTTAGCAACTCTTACTTTGAATTAATTATAGGAACTAAGGAAAATTAATCTAGCAAACTTAATTATGAGTATTGACGAAACAAATACTCGACTTCAATTTATTCCTTATATGTTCTTCCTATTTAATAACTGTTAACTAATTCCGTGTCAAATGAGATCCTATATATAAATATTCAAATTGATATTCCTATCTAACTTGTCTACAAATACAATTATTAAGTAACCCATATATTGATTACTAAAGTGCTATTGACCTCCCTAATTTAACAACAACTAAGTTTGTCTACCAAATTTGATAGATGAATTAATCTCTTCTGAGTGTTAAATCAATAAATCTAAGTCAATTAATTCATTTTTCAACAAATTAGAAGCATTAAGCATGGAGAAACACAAATAGATTGAACTGAACCCTTGTTAATAATTAACATTTTAAATATAATATAAATAAGGCTACATCAAGCCCTAGAATAACAATCTAGCTAAGCATATATGTATCCCTAACTAAAATATCTATAAATAATGGAGGAGGTTTGGTGGATATAAATGAGACTTTAATTGCCTTAATTCCTAAGTGTGATGCTCATGGGAGCCCTTCAAACAAACTTTCTATTAGCATTTGTAATGTGTTGTATAAGATAATATCTAAGACTATGGCTAACTGGCTTTATGGAGTGTTGAAAGATATTATTTTTTAGGCTCAAAGTGCATTTATCCTTAGTAGAATTATTATGGATAATGCGATTATTGAGTTTGAATGCCTTCATCATATTAGGAAGATTCGAAAGCAACAAGATAGTCATCTAGCCTTAAAACTAGACATGTCATAAGCTTATTATCGAGTGGAATGGTTTTATCTCGTAGCTTTGATACAAAAGCTTGGACTTTTTAGGCTTGGATTCCGAAGGTTTGGAGTTGTATTATCTCGATTACATACTCTATTTTGGTGAATGGAAAGCAGCATGGTTAAATTATACCTTTTACGGGTCTTCGCCAAGGTTACCCTATTTCCCCTTAGTTGTTTATGATTTGTGCTGAGGGTTTATCTTGTTTATTCAGAAAAGCATAGCTTCAGGGAAAGTTGGCTGGTTTTCAATGTGGAAGAAAAGGTTCTTCAATTCCCCATCTCTTCTTCGCAAATGACAGTTTGGTTTCTTTTAAAGCCACTTTAAAAGGTTGTCAAGTAATTAAGAATAATTTGTCCCTTTATGAGAAAGCCTCAGGTCAAGTAGTTAATACTCAAACACAATTGTTTGTTTTAGTCCAAAAATTTAGGAAGAAGTTGTTAATGCCATAAAAGTTTCATTTAGCTCAAACTTTGATATAATATATTCTTGTTGTTTTTTAGATAAAGAACGGTTAGCTCATGGCTTCAAGAGAACTGCAGTAAAAATAATAATAAATCATGATACAATCAATAGCAAACCGATATAGACGTCGAATTGCTGTTAATTGTGCTGCCGAAGATACTCTTGATGCCAAAGAACGCCTTGAATCTCTCTCTAAAGTTGCTTCAATTAAACTCCTATTACTCTCCAAGACTCGTGCTCTGTATTCTTGGTGTTCTTGAATTGCTCTAGGTCGTTCTTGGATTATTTTTGAAGGCTAAGAATGAGTGGCTTTTTATAGGGATTAATATGAGCTTGAAAAACTCAATTCTCGTCGGACTAGGAATCGCGCTACTGCTGAGGCGCTGTGCAGTTGTCGTTAGGGCGACGCGTGAAAAAGGTTGATGTCGCTGGGGCGCTGTCTTGTCGTTGGAGCGGTGAATGTTTTGCGCTGGGGCACCAGATGCGACTTAAACAGGTTGTTTTTCTTATTTTGATCACTATTCCAGAGCTAGGGCGATACTCCTCGTGGCACTGGGGCGATGGACACATACTTTAAAAACTTTGCATTTCTTTAAATTTCGTTCAAGTCCCTATAAATAACAATAATGCACATAAATAGCCATTTATTCTCATAAAATCATAAAATATCAATAATAAAAACATGAGAAAATATATGACAAATTTGCCCTTATCACTCCTCTATACGTCCGTGAACGATGCCCCACACACATGTTACGGATATTACAAATCAACGTGTTAAACCATGCAAGTTGAGGTTATTGCATATTCGTATAATCCTTCCATCATTTATATCCTTGAAGAGTATAGATATAGATCATTACCGTCAAATCTCTATTTGCTCAACTATGAACTTATCTGCAGATTTATATTTCATTAAAAAATATCCACAAACCCTTTTGTGATATTGTTTATTCCTTCAAAATATATTTTTTGAGGTTTATGCTTGTGGCCACAAGACTTTTTGAAATACATTCATATGAGCTGATGGATCCCATATCTACGCACACTTGACTCTATGAGCATCGGATCATACCCAGTGACATCCAGTGGTCAGACCATGAAAGGTTTCTGACATGTGTAGAACCAAAATATGGTGGATCACTCATAAGCCCACCGTAGCACTTAGGTCAAAGGACCACAAATACTACTAAACTAGAAAGATCTTCCATTGATGACTTCATAAGATGTCTATTGGAGGTCCTCATGAGTCTGTTCAATATTCAGTCCTTACTGAATACCTGCATCTCTATACGAGCTTCCTACTAAGCTTATGATTTGCTAAGACTAACCATTTGAACCATCCAGATATAGGCATACACTAATCTATATTAATGGGTTCCACCGATAGACCTACATCGATGAAATTAGATCAGGAACATAATGTTTGAGAACATACTAGCATAATGACATTTCCTAGCACCATCTGTAACTCTTTGCAGCTATGTCATTACTAATATATTCTTAGGTCATTGTCCCATTTCAGATAAGGTTCTAACTCCTTAGATTTCACTAACTATATGAACATGTTAACTCTTAGAATCACTAACTCTTAGCACTACTAACTCTTAGTACTTCTAACTATTAGCATTGCTAACTAACTCTTAGCACTTCTAACTATTAGCATTGCTAACTTTTAGCATTGATCTAAACTCTTTTAAACTAGATCTGAACTCCTTCAGATCATACAATGTCGGAAACGTTACAAGGATCTTACCATTTTAATTATAAATAATATTAACGATTTTATTAGAAATAATAATTGTATAAATCTATCATTAAATATTTATACATTTTGGGATGACACATAAACATAAATTCCAACAGTTCTTACTTAAATAAATCTTGATTGACGATAACATACTAATATTATTTTTTTCTATAATGAGCATGTCATCCATGTAAAGAACAATGAAGACAATCATTCCCCTACTTACCTTTTTGTATACACAAGCTTCCTCTTTATTTTTGATAAAACCAAACCCTCTAATTACTTCATCAAAATGAAGATTTCAACTTCAGAAAGCTTGCTTAAGTCCATATATGGACTTCTTCAGTCTGCACACTACATTAGAAGCCAGCTAGATGTAAAATCTTTAGAATGCTCTAAAGTATCTCTTCCTCGATATATTCATTCAAAAAAGCTGTCTTTACATCCATTTGTCAGATTTTAAAATCATAATATGCAACAATGGTCAGTAGTATTCGAATTAGCATTAGCATGACTATCAGTCAAAAATTTTCTTCATAGTTGATCCCAGATCGCTAAGTATAACCTTTTGCAACTAGTCGGGCCTTGAAGGTCTTTACCTTTCTATCGGGCCTATGCTTTTGCTTGTAAACCTATTTACAACTAGTAAGAATAATTTCTTCGAGAAGCTCAACTAAGTCTCATACTTAATTATCATGCACAGAGTCAATTTTGAGGGATTTCATGCTTCTTGTCATTTTTCTGAATCGATGTCCAACATGCCTCTCTATAAGTTAAAGAATCTTTTTCTTCATCTAAGAAAACCTCAAGGGCATCTTTAGTATCATTCCATACCTTACAAGTGGCCTTGACATCATTTTTGACGTACATTGAGGGTGTGTCAAAGGTATTTCACTTGATTGACCTTGAGGTTCAATCATTGGTTCAAAGATTTTTGGATTAACTTCATCAAGTTCAATCCTTCTCTAATCCTCATAATTCATATGAAATTGTTTCTTTAGAAAAGTGGGATTACAAGCAACGAATAAGTTTTGTTCTTTTGGATCATAGAACCGATATCTTATAAAATATTTGGGATATCTAATGAAACAATACTAATACCCATTGGGTGCGAGTTTATCCTATTATATAACTTTTACAAAAGCAAGACTATCTCAATCTTAATATACTTAAGACTCAGTTTTCTTTAAATTCATATCTCATACAGAGTAGTAAGAATAGCTTTTGATGAAACTTTGTTCAAAAAGTGAGCAGTGGTTTCTAGAACATAACCCCTTAGATATTTTAGAAGATCGGTAAAGCTTATTATCTATTGAACCATATCTAATGAAGTCTAATTTTTCATCTCTGAAATACTATTGTGTTGAGGAGTTTAAAGGACTATACTACGCGAGAATCCCACTCTCCTTGAAATAATCTGTGAATTTAATGCTAATGTATTCATCACCTTAATTAGATTGAAGATATTTAATAAATATACTGGTTTGTTTCTCTACTTTTTATCAAAATTCCTTGAACATTGTAAAGGTTTCCAATTAGCATTTTATTGGAAATATATATTTGTATCATGACAAATCATCAATAAAGATGACAAAGTATCAAAATCTACCTATATCAGTGTGATTCATTATATCACATACACCATTATGTACTAGTTTCAATAAATCAGTGGCTCACTGTCCAAATACTTGCAAATGCAAATTTGGTCATCTTCCATTGAATACAAGATTCACAAACTGGATAAGGTTCTATGGTAAGATCAGGTATCTTACCATCTCTAACTAGACGGGCTAAGCATCTTACACCAACATGACCTAATTACATGTGCCATAATTTTGTATTATTCAAAATTTTTGAACTACTAACTATATTTTCATATGCATTCAAGACATTTTCTGTTGTATCTAAAATATAATGGCCATTCACCAACTGATATTTAGCTAATAAAATATTATCCATACCACATAAATACAAGGAATGATTCTAAAACAAATACATGATAATCTTCAGTGTCTAACACATAAAATGATATAATTTGCCTAATAATGTTTGGCACAAAATAATAGTTATACAACATAATAGATCAACCACAAGGGAGAAATAACTCAAAATTTCCAACAGCTTCAACCTATAGGAAATCTCAATTTTCAACATAAAGCAATGTCTCCATGTTGTAGCTATCAATTTCCTTCAGACATTATAACATATTATGGATGTGAAAAGAATATATGGTATTTAATACCCAACAATTTCGAGTATCCAATGCTAATGAAATGTTAATAATAGCCAAACAATGGGCAATTACACTTCCAATATCCATCCTTGCTGCAATGGAAGCATTTTCCTTTTGCCTTTGTTCTTTTCCTGTGACTTGGATATTACATGTCTTTAAGGACCAGCATATAGTGCATGCTTCTCTTTTTTTCTTACCTTTAGACTTTTTAGAAGCTTTTGGGTAAAAGATGAAGCACTACTTTGAACATATAAGCTATACCCCATTTGTTCATGTCCTTTTGAGCTGTTTTCAACATATTATGCAACTCAGCATATATAGGAGTTAGCTTTTGCATATTCATGTTCATTATGAACTGTGCAAAAGACCTTGACATAGACTAGCGAGTCAAACTATCCCTTAAGTTATTGCTTAGAGATATATCCATAGTCTCTAACTTCTCGATGTAGGAGATCATTTAAGTACATGGGGACTAATAGAACTGCCCTTAGCCAACTTGAATGAAAATAGTGTCTTAAAGATTCTATATAGATCAACCTGTGGCCTATCTCTAAACAACTCATTTATATAGAGCATAATATTGCCTGTATTATCCATGTGCACATGATCCCTTTAAAGTTTATTCAACATCTAAGCAGGGATGTATTATTTGATATTCAAATAATATCAACCCGTTTTTGAGAAGTCTACAACTTCGAAGAGGTAGCATCAGAAACACCTTTAGGCATTTTTTATTTAATCATATATCCAAGTTCTCTAAATCCATAACAATTTATAAACTTTTGTTGCCTCATTTTACTGAAGAAACCAGTTCTACATTAACTCCTGAATCCACTCAACCAAGGTGGTCATAGGAAGTTTATGTGCATTTTTTGCAATAATATTTATGTTTTTTGTAATGTTGGAAGTCATGGTATCATATATTCTTAAAGCTCTCACTAATTTCACCCTTTTCTAGAACCCAACGATCTCTTCCAAGTACTTTACAGCCTTATGTATAATCTCTCGCATCTTATTCATTACCTCTTAAAAGTTAGCGATGTAATATGCCTTTGCAATAATAAAATAAGAAGCTACAAATTCCCTTGAGATGTGGATAAAGTGTAAAATTCTCTAATCATATTGAAATATATTTCATTATGAGATAATGTTATGCATGGTTTATTTTGTCAATACAGTGTTAGACGTGTTACCTCAGTACTTCCTTATATTGCTAAAGTGTGAGGGATTGGTCGGTGTGATTTTAACTATGTCAGTTAAACATGAGATGAGGCAAATATAAGCAGAAGTATTATCCAATATTGCAAAACCATGAAGCTAGAATCAGTAACTTATATTTGATCATTGACAAGTTAATTTGAATTTTTTTTACCAAATATTGCTAAAGCGTGAGGATAAAGTGTGTTTAGGATAAATGGTAAGAGTTGTATAAGATACAATTAATAAAAATTTTCCACCTTTTGGATTTTACACAGGCTAATGTTGCTAAAGCGTGAGGCTGAAGTAGAATATCGATTGGGTCTACTTCTCATTATAAATTTTAAAGTGTTTAAACTTTCATTTTCCCATTTGAGAGATTAAAGGAAATGTGTAAAATAGTGTGAGGGTATCTTTAGATTAAAAACATACACTAGTTATATCTATAATCTAAAGCATTATCAATTAATGATTTTGAAATATTTTCACTAACATCTCATATTTTTGTCTTATGAAGATAAGATGGCTTCGAACAATTTTTTGTTTGCATACTTGATGCATACTAACTGAAGGTTGTTGAGAATTACTCTAACTGGCTGATGAATCTCCACTACAAGAAAAATGTGTTTTTTCCACCAAATCGTTTCGACTGCTATTGAAATTGGTCACTGATACAACTTTTTCCAACTGAAAATTTTAAGCTATTGAAAAAGTAGAAAAAATGTGTTATGCAATTGCAATGACTAATTATCCGTTGAAAAAATCTTAATATTTGGTCGTTAATGATCATATTTTAGTGGGAATTATAGGCTCCAATATTAGTTCCAATGGCTGTAAGTGATAGTAAAAATGTACTATTTTTTTCGATTGAGTTGTTATTGTAGTTGAAAATACATTTTTTATTTTGACAGCATTTGTTATTTTGTGATAACAAAATTATTAATTTCGATCAAATACACTTATAATTGCAAATTTGGTGAAATTTAATTAAATTTATTCGACCATATTTACCATCCGTTGAAAAAAATATTTTTATTTTCAATTGCATTTCCATGCACTCTTTAATATAAATTATTTTGCAACTAAATGATAATGTAGTAGTAAACAATTGTTAAAAAATTTTGATTTTTTGGTGAAAAAATTTGGCGCCATATTTTTGTTTTTGATGATTGCAAATTACAATCGAAAATGTAACTTTATTTTTTACCATTAATTTGAATGGTCAAAATATATAATATGTATCATGTTATTAATTTATAATTAAAATAACAATGTTTATTTTAATTAGATATTGGTGTAGGCAAAAATAAGTGATACTTTCATTTTATTTTTTAGCCTGATGGAATTAACGTCAGTTGTCTTTTTTAATGATGAAAATTTACAATAAAAATACGTATACATTTTTTTAGTTATTTTTAAATTGTACATACACTAGAATGAACATAAATGCAATTATCTCAATTGATATTATTAAATTAAATTACTTTGAGAATTATGTTCCTTAAGAGCGATCAAGTTGCTGAATCACCAGTGACAAATTAAAAACCATAATTAATTTTAGCAGGTATTATCGAGAAAAAGTAAATATCGGCGACATTGTGAGCACTTTATGCGTTCTGTTGTCAAACTAGAATTAATATAGGCATGAAGTGTTCAATGACACTGTCAAACGTTTTATCTTTATGTATCGTCGAGCAAAAATAAATTATATGCATGGAGTGTTGTTGAGTATTTTAAGTCCATTTATAATTTATCGAGCACTATCTAAAAAAAGAAGAAAGCTTGACGACATTGTTGCTACACTTCGTCTCTAATCTTCGGCAATATTATTTAGTTGTTATTGAACTAAATAAGTGTTTATAATAGTTTATTTTCTTAAAATTAAAATACATAGAAAATCATAAACAGACTTATTAAATAAAACTCTTGAACGCCTGAATTAAAAAAAGAAAAAAATTAAATTATAAATATTAAAATTGACTAAGTAGGACTAAATAAGAGAAATTTGTCTTAAATCTTTTTTCCAATTGGTTAAGAAGTCTTATAACTATTAAATAATTGGTTAGGATGTCCTATAACTATTAAATCACGGTATACTTTTATTTTACACAAGTCATATTAAATCACATTCTTCTCCCAGTTGGTAAGTCTTATTTTCTTTTTTAAATTACAGTATTTAAATTCTTCTCTTAATTGGTAAGTCTTGTATTTAATCAAATTCTTATTTTAATCGTTAAAGAAGATTTATCCTTACAATGTAGGGTTTGCAAAAATAGTGATTGAAGAAGGAGAGAAAAGAACTCCCGCTTCAATTACTGCTATCCTACGCTGCGAGCTACCAATAAAGTATCTGCAAATCATCTCCTTAATATCATCCAACTAAGACACAAATTATTTTTTATTGTGATTGTTTATTTCTTGTATTTTAGTTTTTTTCTTCCATTTTTACATTTTTGAATAATTTGTTTCATTCTTACGTTAGTAGTATTTTGTTTTCTATTTTCACGTTTGTAGAATAATTTGTTTGATTATTGTGTTTTTGGTATTCTTTTTTCACGCTTTTGGAATATTTCTTTTATTTTTGTGTTTGGAATAACATTAATCTTTATGCTACTATAGTGTTTGGAATTAGAACAGACCCTAATCTTTCTTTTCTCTTCAACAAATCTTCCTAATCTTTAAAGTCAATGGTTGACCTTTTAGTATTTATAAAGTCATAATTTTATCCACTAACCTCAAACTTGACTACCGTAAATTGCGTTGCATTCTTGACTTAATAAGCTTTTCAATGGTATATAACTTTCTTATATAATTGATTAACAATTAAAATTACATATTTAATAAAGAGTTTTTAGCATTATTTTGTACCATTAGTGCTATTAATCTCCCTAATTTGAGCATGTTTTTAGTATTATATCTAATCATGTTTTTATCTCTTTTAATGTAGGTTCGGTAAATTGACTATAACTTTCTTGAACATGTGAAAATCTGATTTCATGTAAAACAAAATTAGATTTCACACAAAATTTGTAATTTGAACGTTTAGAGAGTGAAAATTGGCTTTGAAGAAGACCTATCTGCAGTGCAGGCCCAGTCCAAGTAAGATTTAGTATTTGGGCCGTATCTCATAAAATAAGATGCCAATTGATATGATTCAAGAAGTCACGAAAATATATTTCAATTACCTACAAATTGTCAGTTCATCAGAAATTCCAATTCAACCATCTTTCCAATCAAAAGAGTGTTACAATTTTGGTAGAAAGTTTGGTAGTCAAAATGTGGAATGTTTGGTCACACGTGAATAGTGCCCATAAATTTGCCTATTTAAGGACTCCTTTGGTTGAAGGGGGGATATCTTTTGTCATTTTGTAATTTTTAGTTCATTTTTATTCGCATTCTATTTTCTTAAGTTATGTTGTTCTAATTCATAGCTAAGGTTAGGAGTGAAATACTTAATGGAGGTATAGTTTTGTCACTTTGATCCTACTTTTGTATTTCATGTTTGTGTTCAAACAATTTGATTCATCATTCTTTAAAGTTGTTTTGATTTTTTTGAAACCTTGATTCTTTGTAGACTAAGGGCACAAAGAATGCTTGGAAAGATCTTCTGCATATCAACAATATATTTATTACAAATGATGTTCTCCATCAATTGAAATCATTTTTCAAGTGAGTAAAAGGATCAAAGAAACTTTACTACAACTCAAGTAAGTGTGGGTCTCTAATGCCTTAGTGTTCTTTTAAATTGATTTTTTAATTTACACTTAGTAATATTTTCTTTTAAAATCAACCATTGTTCTTCATTTTTGGATATAGAAACTTCATTACTCTTGGACATTGACAAAAGCAACTTTTGCTATTGGTGATCACTCCCTGTGGATATGATACTCGGACTCATGAGTAAATATTATAATTAAGACAACCTACACTTGGGTAATACAATATTTAAGTTGTACCAAATTTTTGGCGCCGTTGCCGGAAAGTAAAATTAACTAAGATATTCAGTAATTATTATTATTGTTTTCTTTTTATGAAAGGCTAAGCCTTCTACCTTTCTTTACTTTAAGTTTTCATTACTTTGTTATCTTTATTTGACTATGGTTGGTTTGGCCATCTTATTTATTTTATTTTATTTTTACTAACCTTGTTCTAATGTAACATTTACTAATCTAATATTTTATTATTCCACTAACTTTTATCTAATCTAACATTTTATTATTCCTTTAACGTTTATCTAATCCAACATTTTATTATTCCTCTAACTTTTGTTTTATGGTTAGCCTTGCCACATAATTTGCTTTATCTTATTTCATTTTATTTTGCTTTATTTTAATTTCTTTCTTCTTTACTTTACTTCTCTTGTTTACATTTGTTATTATAATTTGTTTTCTCTTCTTGTATGAGTATATGATTTCAAGATCCTAAGTCCCTTCAATTGGTGGAAGGTAATTCTAAAACTCCTTTTGATAATTTGTTTAATTTTCCATCATCTTTTCATTCTTCATCAAACACATCATACACCATGGCCGATAATGAAAGTGTTCACAAAGATCATGATAATGCACATATCCAAACCATGCATGAATACTTGCAACCTCCTCGCAACTCTACAGCCTTATGCTTCATTTTTCCTTTAAATGCCAATAATTTTACATTTAAGCCTGGAATGATTCCCTTAATTCTAAATTTTTATGGGTTAGAATCGAAAAGTCAATATTTGCATTTAAAAGAATTTGAGTAAGTTTGTAGTACATTTAATGACCAAAGATGTAGTGAAGAAATAATTAGGCTTAAGTTGTTTCCATTCTCTTTGAAAGATAAGGCAAAAACTTGGCTTAATTCTTTAAGACCAAGGTCAATGGGTACTTGGCAAGAAATGCAACGTGAATCCCTAAAGAAATTTGTTCCACCACATAAAACTAATGCTTTGAAAAGAGAAATTCAAATTTTTTCTCAAAAGAAAAATGAAATATATTTTCAATGTTGGGAAAGATTCAAAGATTTGTTAAATTCTTGTCTACATCATGGTTTTGAAAAATAGAGAACAATTAGTTTTTTCTATGATGGTTTAATTTATGAGACAAAACAATTCACTGAAACCATGTGTAATGGTGAATTTTTAGACAAAAATTCAGATGAGGCATTTGATTATTTGGATCATTTATCAAACAATTCCTAAAATTGGCAAGTCACTAGTTCTACCAATTCAATTAGATTTAATCTTGCAAGTTCTAGTGGAGAAAAATATCAATTGAATCAAGAACATGATCTAAGTGCTAGGGTAGCTAGTTTGGCTAAGAAATTAAAAGCCATGGAAATGAGAAAACTAAGGGAAACCAAATCCATTCTTACTGAAGAAGTTTATGGTATTTGAGATATTATTGGTCATCCCATAAATGAGGGTCCAAAAAGATGGACCTAAACCACCTAAAGTGGAAATTGAGAAGAAAAAAGAGTCAAAGCCTTTTGATATAGAAGAGTGTCTAATTCCTATCCCATTTCCTCACAGATTGAAACCTATTAAAAAGTTGAACTTAAATTCTAACATCTATAAACTTTTCAAGCAAGTCAAAATAAATCACTTTATTGGATGCAATAAAGGAAGTCCCATCTTATGCCAAATTTTTGAAAGATTTGTGCATAGTCAAAAGAAAGCTTAATGTTTAAAAAAAAACAAATTTTTGACCAAAAATGTAAGTTCAATCATTCAACAAAACACTCCTCCAAAATACAAGGACCTTGGATGTCCAACCATTTCTTGTATGATTAGTAATTTTAGGATTGATCGTGCATTACTTTATTTAGGAGCTAGTGTTAATCTTTTGCCTTACACTATTTATGAGCAATTAGGACTTGGTGAGCTCAAACCTACTCCAATCAATCCTCAACTGAAGATGTGCTTATTCAAATCAATAAATTTTATTTTCCTATTGATTTCATTATTTTGGATACACATCCTGTTTTAAACTTGATTGCTCAAATTCCAGTCATTCTAGATCGTCCATTTCTTGCAACTTCTAATGCTTTGATTAATTAGTAGAAATTGTCTTTTGAAGTTATCTTTTGGTAATATGACTTATTAATTGAATATTTTTAATATTTTCAAGCAATTTATGGATGATGATGATGATAATGTATATGAAGTTGACCTAATCGAAGAACGTGTACATGATGAATTTCACGTTTATTCTTTTGCAAATGATTATGAAATAAAAAATAATTCTGAAACTCGTTCTTGTTCACAGGTTTTTAGAATAAACAAGTGGAGACCAATATTTGAGGAATTACCACCAAATACGAATGCTCCTTTGCCATCAAATGTGAAACCACCAAAACTTGAATTGAAGCCATTGCCATCTCATCTAAAGTATTCATTTTTGGGTGAAAATAAAACTTTCCCTGTAATCATCTCGTCTAAGTTGAATTCACTCCAAGAAAGTAAGTTACTTGACACTTTGAAATTGCACAAAAATGCATTAGGATGGACCATTGCTGATATTAAAGGAATTAACCCTTTAATATGCACACATGAGATTTATTTAAAGGATAATGCCAAACCCTCTAGAGAGATGCAACGAAGGCTCAGTCCTAACATGAAAGAAATGGCAAGAAACGAGATCCTTAAGCTTTCAGATGTAGGAATCATCTATCCTATTTTTGACAACAAATGTGTAAGTCCTACTCAAGTTGTACTTAAGAAATCTAGAGTAACTGTAGTAAAAAATGAAAACAACAAATTAATTTCAACTAGAACGGTTACTAGTTTGCGCATGTGCATTGACTATAGGAAGCTAAATTCGATGACTAGGAAAGATCACTTCCTTCTGCTTTTCATGGATCAAATTTTAGAAAGGGTAGCTGGGCATGAATTTTATTGTTTCCTAAATGGGTATTCTGGGTACAACCAAATTGAAATTGCACTTGAGGATCAAGAAAAAACTACTTTTATATGCCATTTTGGAAAATTTGCATAGTAAAGAATGCATTTTAGTTTATGCAATGCACCGAACACATTTCAAATATGCATGCTCAATATTTTTAGTGATATGGTTGAACGTTTTCTTAAAATATTCATGGATGATTTTTCTATTTTTGGTAATTCATTTGATGATTGCTTATCAAATTTACAGAAAGTTCTTATTATATGCAAAGAAAAGAATCTTGTGCTTAATTGGAAAAAATGCCATTTTATGGTTGATTATGGTATTGTGTTAGGTCATATTGTTTCCTCTAAGGGCATAAAAGTGGATAAAGCCAAAATTGATTTGATCACCAATCTTTCTTCCCCCATATGTGTAAAATATGTTCGGTCATTCTTAGGACATGCAAATTTATAGAAGGTTCATTAAAGATTTTGGTGCCATATCTAGACTATTGTGTAATCGTTTGTCAAAAGACACTATTTTTAAATGGACCATGGCCTGTCAAGAAGCATTTGATAAACTTAAAAGCATGTTAACTTCTGCTCCTATTATTCAATCTCATGATTGGTCTTTACCTTTTGAAATCATGTATTATGCTAGTGATTATGCAATTGGAGTTGTTTCTACAAGGTTAGTAAAAATAAATTAAAATAAAATAGGTGGTCAAACCAACTATAGTCAAATAAAGATAACAAAATAAATAATATATAAAGTAAATAAAGGTAGGATGCTTAGCTTTCCATAAAAAGGAAAGAAAAATTTAATAATTACTGAACATCTTAGTTAATTTCACTCCCTAACAACGACACCACAACTTTGCTACAACTTAAATATTATATTACCCAAGTGTAGGTTGTCTTAATTATAGTGTTTACTCATGAGTTCAAGTGTCGTATCCACATGGAGTGATCACCAAGAGCAAAGGTTGCTTTTGTCAATGTCCAAGAGTAATGAAATCATGTACCCAAAGATGAAGAATAATGGTTGATTTTAAAATAAAAGATTACCAAGTGTAAATTAAGAAATCAATTTAAAATAACACTAAGGCATTAGAGATCCATACTTACTTAAGTTATAGTAAAGTTCTTTTGATCCTTTTACTCACTTGAAAAATGATTTCAATTGATGGAAAACATTATTTGAAAAAATATAATGTTGATATGTAAAAGATCTGTCCAAACATTCTTTGTGCCCTTAGTCTACAAAGAATCAAGGCTCCAAACAAACCAAAACAACTTTCAAAAACGATGAATCAAATCGCTTGAACACAAACATAAAATACAAGAGTAGGATCAAAGTAACAAAACTACACCTCCATTAAGTGTTTCACTCTTAGCCTTAGCTAAGAATTAGAACAACATAATTTAGGAAAATAGCATGCAAATAAAAATGAACTAAAAATTACAAAATCATAGAAGATATCATCCATTCAACCAAGGGAGTCCTTAAATAGGCAAATTTATAGGTACTATTTACGTGTGACCAAACATTCAACATTTTGACAACTAAACTTTCTATTGAATTTGTAACACTCTTTTGACTGGTAAGATGGCCGAATCAGACTTTTTACTGAACAAACAATTTATAGGTAAGTGAAATATATTTCAGTGGCTTCTTGAATCATATCAATTGGGTTCTTATTTTGTAAGATACGGCCCAAATACTAAAGCCTACTCAGACTGAGCCTACACTACAGATGGGTCCTCTTTAAAGCCATTTTCCACCCTCCAAACGTTCAAATTACAAATTATATGTGAAATCCAATTTTCTTATACATGAAATCAGCTTTCCATAGGTTTAAGAATTACTTCAATTGGATTTCTCAGGTAGAAAATGATAGCCAATTTACCGAACCTACATTAAAACAGATAAAAACTTAATTAGATATAATACTGAAAACATGCTCAAATTAAGGAGATTAATAACACTAATGGTGCAAAAGGATTCTGAAAAATCCTTATCAAATGTGTAATGTTAAGTGTTCATCATACCCCCTCAACCAACTTATTGCTAGTCCCTAGCAATTCAAGTGAAAATAAATTAAAATAAATAACTATCTAAGCATTTCAAACAAAATGTCAGTTCAAGATCACAATCTCTGTCAAGGTTAGTTTATAACTTTCAAAATCATGTGTGTGTGATGCCATAACCGTCTTACCACAAACCACAACAGCCTTGAAAATATTTTTCACGTAAAAGCCTCAACTCCATATCATCATGGGTAAAAATAAACTGTTTAAAGAGTTAGGTTTCATTAATGGAGTCAAAAAAATAGATAAGCACTCAAGAAAAGTTTTCCTTTAAGGACAGATAAACAAACTAACATTGATCCAAAGATAGAAAAATTAATTGTTTATAGTTACACCATTCTTGCCACGTGCTAGCTTTTAGGACCTCAATCACGAATATCACAAATAAACCCAGTGAGAAATACTATTTCTTAAAGACTTTTGTCTTTGAAAATAAAAACTTTATTGTACTAGATTGAATCTCTCTATCTTTTCTTCTTTTTTTTTTATTTTGATACTTTTATCTTCTATCATTGAACGAAGGGTTTTATGAACTGAAGTGATTCCCTTTTTTTTTTACACTTTTGTGAATATCAAGAACATAAACAAATTTTACAAAATAAGAATTACTTCTCACCAAAATATATTTAACAAATTTGAGTCATTCTTTGGCTAGACAATCAAATCATTCCTTTATTCGAATAATATCACTCCAAACAAAATTAACCAATTCAAAAGATCAATGAAAGCTCATAAGCTGTTTGCTCAAATCTTTCCACTCACTCACAAAAAGATGTGTGAGATTAAGAAAATGTATACTTAAACATGAAGAAAAAAATATATTGGCTTTATACATTGAATCATCCATCTTACCACAAGACTTAGTATTGTGCTCAAGAAATGATTTCAGAATTTATTTTTTAGTAACCTAGATAGAAAAAGTGGCTAAAACCAAAAAATTTTGAAATCATACCTTGATAGAAAATCAAAATTATCTACTGAAGAATTACTAAGAACACATATGCATGGAATAAAAATAATAAGTAGGTTAGAATGCATCTCAAGAGTCCAAAAATAAACTCTTTACTCATGCCATTCATAATGCCAGATGTCAAATTTATTTGTTAAAGGAAATGGAAGAATTTGATTGGTTGGGAAAGTGTTGGTATGGTAGAAATGGATTCATGAAATTAAAACCTCGACCATTTACACTTTTTCAACACTTAGTCATGAACCAATAGCAATTAGCCACCAAATGAATTGGAAAATGATAGAATTAGTTAGTTTTTGACTAGATTTTAATTAGTTTAGTTAGTGAATAGTTATTTAAATTTTTGAACCAATCAAATGCTATCATTTCTAACCAATGGCATTTTTATAATTTTGGGTTTACTTGGGGTATTTTTGGAAAAAAAAATGAATGCTATAAAAAGGGGAATAGTATGAAAAAAATTGGACAATTCTAAATCCCTTTGGTCACCCCCCCCCCCCCCCCCCCCCACCCCCTTTTGCATTTTCTCTCAAATTTTCTTTTATCCCCTTTTAAATTCAACAATATTACATACTTCTCTTAGCAAATTAAGCCCCCAAACCCTTAATTAAACCCCTTTTCATCAAGTTTTAAGGATCAATTTTGAGTTAGAAGGTGTTATTTAGGGTGAGTTGATGCTAAAATTCTATTGAATATGGATTTGGGTTTTAAGGGTTAACAGATGAAATAGCCATGTAGAATTAGGCATTTGTGCATTTAATTTGATAAATTAGAATTTTATTCATTATTTGTGTATTTTAACATATTAAGGTGAAAGCTTGGCCAAGGATAGCCAAGGGAAGGAGAAGGAGAATAAGTGAGTCACAAGTGGAGGAATTAAGCTTATAAGGTTAGTGTACACTTTAGGTTGAAACTTAATTATTTTTTTTACTTTAGGGAATTTAGTGTATATTTATGTGATTTAATAATATGTTGGATGAGTGTGTTGAACTATGGCATTGAATTGATAATCATATTGTTTCTAAATGAAGTAAATATGTTTTGAACATTGGATATTAAATGGTGGTCAAATTTGAGGAAAAAAGGACTTATATGAAAATTCTAAAAAAAATGAACTAATTTGTAAATATCTGAAAGTTTTAGGCCTTTATGTGTATTATTATGGAATTAGAACTTAAATATGACTTTTTGAAGAAATTGGGGCTTAATTACAAAATTTTGGAAATTTTGGGCTTATAAGTGGAAAATTGAAAAATTTTGGGCTGAATTGTTAAATCTGAAAAATCTGGAACTTATTTGGGTATTTTTGAATATTTTGGACCTATATGAAAACTTTTGAAATATTTGGGCTCATGTGTAAAATTTTGAAAACCTTGGGCATAAAGGTGAATAGTAAACAAATTTTGGGCCTATTTGTAATAATGAAAAAATATTTGAGTCTAAATATGAATAATGAGAAAAATTGAGTAAATGTGAATTTGTATAATAATTTTGTTTAATAATAATAATAATAATAAATTTGTGTTAAAAAGTTTTTAAAGGAAAATAATGTATTAATAATATTATTGAGACGCCCTAAGTAAACCTGAACATTGGTAGGGGAGGATTGGTAGTTGGCATACCAATAGGGCATTATAGTAGTACTGCACCGTTTGCTTGTATGATGACACCACTCTGTGTATCTGATTTGTTATCTGTTCTGGATCAGGTTGGTAGTCACCGAGTGGCCGATGCCGGATCACTGTCTAATATCTGCTAACCCGTATCTGATTTGTTATCTGTTCTGGATCAGGTGGGTAGTCACCGAGTGGCCGATGCCGGATCACTGTCTAATATCTGCTAACCCATTAGCCAATCGATAGCATCGTGTCAATGTTTATTTTGGGTGCCTACTTAGATTAATTGTAATTTATTAAAATATTTACAATTACATTAATTTGGATTGGCTATCACCCAAATATACTCATGCCTTGAGCTGCATTAGATACTATAATTTGGATACCATCGAGACTGTCATGCTAGAATGCGTAATGTTGCTGTTGATAAGAGTCTGGACTTGGAGTATGCACGTGTTTAGTCATATCATATTGATACTAAAATAAAAAAATGCAACAGTTAAAATTTGCAAGTTAAGTAAGTGTTGATTGAAAGTACTATGTCATCATTTTAATCTTATTAATGATATTGTCTCGAGCCCGATCCACTCTTTGTAGGATACATATTTGGTCATGGTCTATTCGTTGCAACAACTCAGCCTTATCCACATTTAACTGCTCGCGTAGCTCATCAACCCTCTAAGTAACGTCATAAGATGTTGTGCTAGTATATTCAGACTGTGGAAACATAATCACATATTGTAATAAAATAAGTTTAGTGATTACTTTCATGGTTACTAAGAAATTAGAATAAGAAAACTTGTTAAGAGTTGATACGATTGCTCTAAATACTTTTAGGCCCTCGTCCACGTCCACATCCACATCTACATCACTACCGGGGTGACTAGATTGAATGGAGCATATTGAGGGCTATACATGACCTATATATGGTAGGTTCCAAGCATAAATCCCTGAGTTGCAGAGCCTTTGGACAACATCCTCTTGAAATTCTTTTTTTTTTTTTTTGTACTAACCTACGATGTACCACAAAACCTACAACACCTATAGTTAAGAATTTATATATCATAGTTGGAAACTAGGTAGTTAATAGTTGTAATATAATATAGATAATGAAACAAAGTGAAGCACAATATACATGCTTATGGTTCAAATACGTTCCCTGAATATCTGTCGATTACGGAGTTCCCAAACTTACCCAGTTTAACGTACAAGGGTAGTGATCATCAACTCGATGTGCAAATGCTTCCCCACATACTAATATGTCCTTTGTATATCCACACATAATAATTAATTAAGAATAAGAAATAAATCTTGATAAAAGTAAATAACTATATCCACAATCAATAACAAGGCTAGAACTAAGTAAGAGGAAAGCGAATGAAAAACTCAACACAATGTATTTCTCTTTGTTATTTGTAGGACCAATTCTTACTTTGTTTAACTTTTCAAGGCATGTTATGCTAAGTGAATTATAGAGGGTGGACCACATTATATTTCCTTATGGATAATTATTGAACTCCTCCAAATTTTCCACAATGCATAACACAAAGTATTGAACCTCTCTGTAGTAACAACAATTTATGAATCAAATATATCAAATTAAACTTAACTGCGTCTTCATTGTTGACGTTCATAAAGTTTATATACCATTGACTAAATTCCCTATACATCAAACGTACCTATTTGGCCAGTATTGCTGCCACAGTTAATTCTATAATTTTCTCTCCAAATCTTGGATAAGCGGGTAATCCCTGTCTGCAACCTTGTAATCAATACAAACTCCTTGCAGAAGATTTGAATCCACTTATCACTAATCAAGAACTATAGTTCCTTGTGCAACTTAACAGTGTTCACCTGTTATAACAAGACTTGATGCATTAACATGCCTGAAAACATGCTAAGTCGTGAATCCAAGGACTACCCTATACAAGTTTCCTTGATCATCACCAACTAATTTTCATTCAACTTATTTTTAATAGTGGTAACCGCTTGCAAATTCGTAGCTGTTGATAGAGCTGCAGAATAAAATTTCTCTGCAATTTTGTATTTTTTAGAGACATATTTCAATTTACAAAATTAATGAAAACAAAATTTAGTGCAAATAAATATATTTAACAAAGAATTAAAAATAAATAAATAAATTATAATAAATTTATTATTATTCTTGTCATTTTTTGGGAATTTAAATAATTATTATTAATTTTTAAGAAATTTTAAATACTAATAATTATTTTTCCAGAAACTAAAAAATTATAATAATAATTATTAATTTGGAATTTAAATAAATTTTTTTATTTTTTTCGAATTTAAAACAATTACTATTAATATTGGAATTATAAATGTTTTTGGAATTTTAAATAATAATTATTATTATTTTAACAGATTAAATAATTATTATATCCAAGAAATAGTAATTATTATTTTGGGACTAATAAATAATTATTATATTTTTGTGGAACTGCAATTAATAATTATTGTTTTTCGAATTTAAATTATTATGTTTTCTAATTTTTAAAAATAATAATATTTACTATAATTATTACTATTATTTTCAACAACTTAAATAATTATAACCATAATTTGTTTCTGATTTTAAATAATAATAATAATTACTTTTTGCAATTTAAAATTTTAGTTATTATTTTTTTCGATCTTAAAATAATGATTATTATTATTATTTTGGGATTTTAAATAATAATAATAATTTTCTCAAAAATTTAAATATTAATTATTATTTTTCCGGAATTTATATAATTATCATAATAATTAGAATAATTTTTCTGGTTTTAATAATAATTATTAATTTCTCAATTTTAAATAATAAATTATTACTTTTAGGAATTGTAAATATTGTTTCCTAAATTTAAATATTTAAATAATTTGATTATTAAATTTCCGGAATTCAGATAATTATTATAATTTAGAAATAATTTGTTTCGAATTTAAATAATTATTATTTTTATTTTTTTGTAATTTGAAGATAATAATTATTATTTTTAAAATTTTAAATAATGATAATTATTACTATTATTATTATTTTAGATTTTGAAATAATTATTATTAATTTCAGAATTTTGAATTACTTTTTTGAACTTTAAATTATAATATTTATTATTATTTTTCCAGAATTTAAATAATTATAATAATTATTATTTTTTGGGAATTTAAATAATAATAATTATTTTTTCTCAAAGTTTTAAATAATAATATCATTTTTAATTGAAATAATCATAATAATATAATAAGTTTTGGGTGTTTTATATAATAATTATTAAGCTTTTCTATTTTAAATAATTAATTAATATTTTTTTAAAATTAAATAAATAATATTTTTTTTAAATTAAATAAATAATGTTTTTTTAAAGAAAATTTAAATAAATATATTTAAAATTAAGTTTTTTATTCTTATTATTCCCCACATGGCATGTGCACGCAAGGCAAAGTGCCTTGTCCCCACAGTATTAATCTATATTATTTTAAATCTACTTATTTTCACTTATTTTGAACAAAAATGTCAATAAATTTGAAAAACAATTAAAATTTTTTATAATTTTTGGCCATTTCTTATTTTTTATCGATCAAATCAAAGTTTTAGTTTTTAGTGTTTATAATTTCATCAAAAGAATTATTGATCCACTTGTTTTTAAGTTGATTTTTTAAAAAATTTTGTGAGTGTGTTTAACAACTTTTTAAGGAATTGTAGAGAATAATGGTGAGCGTAAAGTGGTCCGGAAAAGTTGTGTAGGTTAATAAAGATCAAAACTTAACTTTAGGGTTAAAATAGATTTTTATTAAAAATAAAAGTTATTTTTAGACATTTTCCATATTATTATGCAGTTGAATGTTATTATTAGTTTATCATTCAATTCAAAAATTTAAACTGATAGATAAAAATACAATAATAGTATTAAAGACAAGTATTTAATAGTTTCTTTAAGTGAAACATAAATTTGAATAGGTTTGAACTAGGTGAATCCCCCGCTATGTAGAGACAGCCAAAAAACAAAAAAAATTAATTAAAAATAAAAACATAAGAGTTCAAACTCAAAACTTTGATTTTGATATTATATTAATTTATCACTCAAATTAATAATAGTTATAATTGAGCTGACACCATGATATTTTTTCTCTTCTCATAGTAAAGACAAGACTAAAGCACTCATTCATGTGGAAACAAAGAAACACACGACAAGAAAGAAATTAAGAAAGCCAAAGCACACACATCCTGCAGGCTTATAAACAGAATTCATAACCACAACCAGCAGCGCGCCTTATTAGTTCATGCACGCTCTCGGCAATTTCATGATATCAGAAACCTCATGCACATTTTGTTCCTGGTGGAATTGTTATGCCACATGACTCAGCCACGAAAGCCACCTTCTCCGTGCTGATCTTATCGCCCATAGTATTTGAAACAAGCTTGCACGCGCATTCCACATCAATGCCTTTCACCACCTCACAACAGTCTTGAGTGGCCGGATTTTTGGCCCTGATTTTTGAACAAATTTCTGGCACTCCGTTTTGAGACCCTTAAGATTGACTCCACATACTTGCGCTGAAACTTGTTTATTGGATGCAAATAATCCGACTATTATTAATACTACGAGAGGTACAACATAAATTCTGCGACTCATTCTCTTTTTCTTCTCTATTTCGGGTTTCCTTTCCTACTCCAAGTTATGTGCTAATTTGTTTAATGAACATAGAGTTTAGAGACAGTCACTCGTATAAATAGATAGAGGGATCGGAAGCTGTTCGAATACAACAAGGGATTACTATAATATTGGTGTGAGGTTCACGTTGATATTGTCCTTCAGATCAGCCGGATTTGTTGCTCCATATCGTATTATAAATTTTCAAGAAATTATATTTAATATTTTAAAGGCAACATTATATACTTGCTTTCCATGAAAGCAGTAAAGCACTAAAATATGTTGCCGCTAGTGAAGGAATTATTGATTCATTTTCCTCAAACAACTAATCAATATCTATATGAATAACGGAACAAGATCTCTCAAATGATCTAGAAATAATTAGATTTATTCCCTAAACTGACATGTTTGAATATTTTACTAATTCAACAGTCAATCATCAAATCATCAAATAAGCACGTGTATCCAAGTTCCATTTTCCAAAGATATGCATCCAGAAACAAGTAGATTCTACAAGTAATACGAGAATTTTAAAGGCTCAAATTACAATTTCTGCGTTCAAGAAATTTCAGTTTTTTTTTTCGGATTTCTGAATCAATTTCATGTACAAAATAAAACTGCAATCTTATTTTCAAGTTAGAGTAGATGATAGTGAGAAAAAAAGGTCTGCTACCACCAAAAATAAATAAATAAAGAACGAGGGAAAGAAACTTAAGGCTAGGAAAGGCATTTTGATGAAGGTTTTTTTTCTTTTTTTGTTAATAATAGAAGTTCTTTTGATATGGTCTGCGTTCATACTATTGTTGATCCATATAGAAAGAATCCTGAGATTTGATAATTGTGCTTGTATTCATTAAACAGAATGTTTACAACTTATATACTGGACTCATGTTTATCTACCAAGAGTCCTTCTAAGGAGAAATACATTCAGCATAGACTTGTTACAACTTATCAAATACATATCAATCTTTATCACCAAGATTTTGATCCTTATCATCTAAGGAAGCTATGTTATCATGTCATCTGGATTAGCTGCTGCTGAATTATCCACTGCTGCTGCACCTGAGTTATCTGTACTGTCTGCACTATCTCCATTATCTTCTGATTCTGTAATATATCTAACACATATTTTCTTAAGCTTTCATGAAATTTTGCAAGAGAATATGTCTCGATGGCACTGTGTTTTTGCACTTTTATATTTTGATGTTCTCATGTTTCTTTGATAACAAATGAAAGATATAAAATTATTGAATTCTTGATTTTATGGTTGCTTGCTGTATGTGATTAAATATTCATGTGCCTCTGAATCATTTTTTTTTTCTATGATTGCTATATGCCTGATCATAATTTCTAGTTGTTTTGCATATAAAGAACGGGCTTCTTCTTTTAAAGCCGTGAGGTATTTTTTCAAGAAAATCTTCTTGGTGATATTTATAACCACATCTTTGACTCTAATGATGCACTTTTGGCTAAGTTCGAGTCTCGTGCTGAATCTTTGAGTGGCTGAAGGCTTATCTAGCGAGAAATTAGCCAGGGCTCCTCTAATTCCACCCAATTCAGTGTCTCGCTTAAAAACCGGACCATGGTTAATACTACGAGAGGCACAACACAAATTCTGCGAGTCATTCTTTTTCCCTGTTTTCTTCTTAGTGAACATAGAGTTTAGAGACAGTCACTCGTATATATAGAGAGAGGGATTGGAAACCGTTCGAATATAACAAGGGATTACTATTATATTGGTGAGAGGGTCACGTTGATATTGTCCTTCAGATCAGCTGGATTTGTTGCTCCAGAAGTATTTTAAATTTGAAGAAATTATATTTGATATTTTAAAGGGCATATTATATACTTGCTTTCCATGAAGGCAGTAAAGCACTAAAATATGTTGTCGCTAGTGAATGATTTACTGATTCATTTTCCTCAAACAATTAATCAATATCTACATGAATATCAAAACAAGATCTCTTAGATGATCTAGAAATAATCAAATATTTTACTAATTGAACCGTCCATAATAAATCATAAAATAAGCACGTGTATCAAAGTTCATTTTCCAAAGATATGCCTCCGTTAACAAGCAGATTCAACAAGTATCGAAGAAATTTCAAATTTAAAGGGAGGCACTTTATTGGAGGAAAAACATATATATATATATATATATATACGCTCAAGAACATTTTAAAAACATATTTTTCTTGGAGAAAAAAAAAAATCTGATGTTAGTTTTCAAAAAATCTCGAGAAAACAAGTTTAAAGATTATTCAAAAGATATGAATTCATTATAATATTATTAATCTATAAATAAAGTACATTAGTATGTTAAAAATCATATTTAATATTAAAAGAAGATTGCCCTTAGGTATACCCCAACTAGTAATGAAAGTGTTTTCACTACTATAAAAATAGCTTTTACTAACGCTATTTTATAGTATCAGTATTGCTCGACTTAGAAATTTACTAACATTATATATAGTGTCAATGAATCATTAATACCATAATATCAGTGAATCTCTGACACTATATATAGTGTCAATGAATCACTGATTTAATATTAATAAATCTTTGACATTATAGTATCAATGAATCTCTGATACTATAGTATTAGTGAATTACTAACACCATGATATTAGAGAGTTAGTGTTACTATGTTGTCAAAAATTGAATTAAATAATAGCAATTTTAATTTAATTTAATTTATTTTCTTATTGATTTGAAATTTAAATTGTTGAACTAGAATTTTGACTTTAGTTTTTAACTACAAATCCATACATAAATATCATACCAAAATAAATATCAATTTTATTTATTTATTTAATTAAGTAAAACTATAATTATCAAATAATCTAAACTAATTTTCATAAACAATACAAAACTTCTCAAACTGTATCATAAAGAATTATAATAGTTCCATAATCACATCTAAATGATATCAAAATAAATTGTCAAAAATATTCCAATATATGAATATTAAACACATAGTTACCAAAAAAAACAAAAAAAAGAATTGCACAAATAACACTCCACCAAAGACTTGGGAGAAAATCTACCAAAAATATCCTCCTCAAGATATGAGTATTTGCCATATAGTGAAACTAAAAAACAAAAATGAAAATGTCATTGTTTCTAGTCTCTTTCACCTAGACACATTCTCACTTTTCCTCCTCTGGCATATATTTCCAGCTAACAAGTATAATGGGTGCAATGAAAACATTCCTTGCTATGATGCCCAAGAAGCTACTTAGTTTGGTGGACTTAGGACCAATAAGCTCCCCCTAATTGTTGAAGGTGACTTTTATCCATTCACCCTCTCGCACATCCTTAAGAAATTGGCACTTTACAAATCCTTGTCCCTTACTCTTCTTTTTTGAAAGCCTCTATAATTTGTATTACTAGTAGAGGTTTCTAAAAGTTTTCGGGGCTTGGGTTACTGATTGCTGGGTTATTTCAACTGAAAGAATAAAACTCTAAGTGAAAAATTGCTTAACCCTTAAGATTATGTCCTTTTTGATAATATCCTAACAATGATGATAAAAAAGACCTATAAATCCATCTAGTCCTGGTGCAATGAAGGGGTCTAACAAGAAAACAACTAAATGCACTTCATCATCTGAAGGAATGCTAGTAAAAAAATCATTATTTGCATCTAAAACTACATTATGGATGTTGTTGCGAACCTGCAAAATTCATTCTGGATCCACATTAGAACTTCCATAAAGATTACAAAAATAATCAATAATATGAGATGGAACATATGACATATTATCATTCCAGACATCATTGATGAGCAATCCCTTAATATGAGACTTGGCAACTTAAATTTTAGCATGAGAGTAGAAAAATTTAGTGCACTTATCTCCCTCTTTAAGCCATCTCACTTTGCTCAGTCTCTCCAAAAGTCATATTGTAACTGAGAAACATGGAGGACTTCCACCTTTGCTACAGCTTCAGCTTCCAATAACTCATTTATTATACTAAATATAGGCATATCTTCTTGGATAGAAGCAAGAGATTCACGGGCTTTATCCAAACGATTATGAATATTACCAAAAATATTTCAATTACAACTCTTTAAATGAGATTTTAGCAACCGCAATTTTTTAGTGACCATAAACATTGGACAATTATGACAATGAACCAAAAATGGAAAGGACCAAAAAGTAGGAACAGCTAAAAGGTCATAAGAAGTAATAAATTCCTTAAAATCAATATAAGAATGAAGACCTGGAAAGCCCTTTTAAATTTGCTCATGCACACCCATCGTGGTATTGAAATCCCTTATCACAAGCCAAAGAGAAAGACAGGAAAGAGATCCCAGTTCTAACTAAAGAGTCTGTCTCTGAACATATTGTAAGGCTACATAGACAAAAGATAAGTGACAAAAATGAGAATTGATTGATGTGTTAATAGTGACGTGTTGAGACCCAATAGAATTAATATTAACTACTGCCACCATATCACTCTTGAAAACCCATAACTTTGGTAGAGTATTAACTGTATTACCTACAATTGAAAAATGCAATAAATTCCAAAAAGAATCATAAATAGATTGAATAGCAATCACAGGTTCATTAATTACTATAAACAATAGTTTATGCTTAAAACACAAGGTGGTCAATTCATTTCATGATTAGAGATTGGTCATTTCCTTAATATTCCAATAGATAATACTGATGTTGTTCTAGCTATTTATAAATCATTGAAATTTCTTTATTCTTATAACAATCTTGAATCCAACCTTCATTAACGGCTTGGTGAGAATACCCACCTTTTGCAAATCATTATCCAATACATCAACACTATTTTTAGCCTTTTATTCCTTTCTTGATCATAATTCAACCCCTCAAGCTCAGGGTCAGTATCTTATCAGAATTAAATTCTTTATCACCTTGATGAACTTCATTAATTAGCCAAGTTTCATCATCTTTTCTAGACTTAAAAGCTAGAATAACATCAGTATTATCAACAGGTTGCATTTCAACCTTGCTAGTATCTATATGTACATTATTCGGCGCTACATTTCCAATTCCATCACCTACCTTTTCTCTATTAGTCACATCTATAAGATTTCCTTTATTAGCACAATCATTTGCAATCACATTAGACATCCCATTATTATTCTCCAAAGATTCAGTCGAACCCGTTTAAACCTCTTTAGAGGCCACTAGTATTTTTTCAACTTCTTTCCTAACCCAAATCTTTGAAGGAAGCCTTTTCCAACCATTATTCTTCGGGTTAGTCGAACGACCAATAAAACCACACCCAACGAATTTAGGCAAGAGTCTCTCATAAACCATCTCCACTTGAAAGTCTACCTATTACTATAATATCCAATCCCTATTAGTAGTCTTGGCGCCTAAATTTCGGTATAGAGCAATAAAGACCCCGTAGGATTACCTGGTTTTAACCCTGTTAGAAATATTTTCTTTATGGTGTGCGTGAGAGATATTAGACCTAATTTAGAAATTTCACACTTGATCGAAGCGTCGAAAGACCCTAGAATATTTTTAAAATTTTTCTCTATTGGCTTAGAAAAGAAAATTCTAATTTACTATATGAATTTTCATTTAAGGGTTATGTATAGAACAAGCCTTTGTTGAGAAATACAATTCATATATTAAAGAATGGACCAATTAGAAGCAATTTCATGGATTACCAAGTTGGAATTCTAGTTAGTTCCTTTGACTATTCTAACTAGATAGTTACAAAGGAACCAATTAAATCCTTCCATTTGAACTAATGGAAAATTAGGAATTTTGAGTAAGTTAAAAGGCAAAATGGTCAATTAAGGGAGCACTATATATATATTGAAAGTGTGTAGAGTTTTCAAGAGATCAAAAGCAAATATTTAGAGCAAAAGAGAGCAAAATTCGTGCAAGTGTTGAAGGTGCTGCTACAGTGAAATTTCAGTTTCTTTTTCATGATTTTTCATGCTTAATCAAGCTTAAATAAGGTTACATACCAATCCCTAAGCTCAATTGAAGCCTCTATTAGTGAAAATTCAAGAAAAAGAGATAAGAAAAGCATTGTTTTGTAAAATTTATAAGTTAGCTTTTAAGATTACTTCAAATGATGTTCTTGTGTGTATTCTTGGTTTAGATTGAGTTGAATTCTAGTGTGGAGCTTGAATGAGTCATCAATTTGAAGAAATTGGCAAGGTAAGAATTAGGGTTTTGGGTAATTTGAATGCAGAGACTTCAATTGGTTGTAATTAGGGCATTAGAATGAAATTAGCTTGATTTTGATGTAATTGGAACAAGAAATTGAGAAAAGAAATGTGTTGGAACATAGGGTGAAATTCTGCCACTTTAGGGAAGTTAGAGATTGAGTGGTGTTTAGATTGAGTTGTTGTGTGTAAATGATGCATTATGTATGTTGAATGTATATGGTTGATGGAGAAACCAAAAATGAAGAAATTGGGACATAATTATCCATTTTGGAAAGGTGAAGGGCAATTATATCCAACCAAGTTATAAGACATTTAATAATTTTTAGGGCGCCGGGTGGTGAGTTAGATTAGATTAAATAACTCCGTAAATGAAAATCGGGAAGTAGTATGCATCTGGACTTTGAATGCCGATTAGGGCATTTAGTAGTTAAATGAGATTCTAGCATTTGATTTGGTTCTAAATGTCATTTATGGCGCATAGGTGAAGAAAACCAAGAGCGGTAACGGAAGCAGAAATCTGGAGTGAAATTGAGCGCAGACCGGTTGTGAGTGAAAATCTGCCATTTCTTTTATCTTTCGTTTACTATGTTTCCGCATAATGAAAATGTATGTTTTATGAGCTTTCAATGCATCAACATGATTATAATCTTGATATGTATCCATAGATATACATTTACATGTTCGGTTTAAGAAACAGTTTTAAAATTTCTGCATTCATTTTAAAGGCCATTGGTACCCTCAAATTATAGTGGTGGTAATTGTATTAGACCCGGCTGGTATATCCCATGCACATGGGCAGGTCTTGGGGGTATGTCACTAACTCTAGGAAGTCAAGATGTTGAGTCATGTGAGTCGCTCTATGTGTACGGGGTATTGTCTCGCTATATGTATGCGATGTAAGATTCCGCTGCATAGCCAGTGAGATGTCTTGAGATGTCACTGTGGGTGCTGCTAGTTGAGGTGCCCCGTGACCTACTCACGTGTGCGGTACTAGTTGAGTCGCTACGTGAGTATAGAGCTTTAGGGTTACCATTGGTACAGTTTAGAAAGAAAATAGCCGAGCGAGGACTTTACTAGTTTTTGATTTATCGATAGCATTTATGCATTTATATGCACACGGCAGTTATTATGTTATACAGATTTTAGATATTGCTTTCCAAAGATGTAGATAAAATTCGCTCGGTAAGATTTCATCGGCATATGATATCAGAAACCGTTTTACAGGTTTACATCAGTTTTAGAATCATGATTTATGCATGTACTTTAGAATTTACTATCTATGCATAATGTTATTTTATTTGAAATCTTAATTGCACTCACTGAGCTCCTTTAGCTCACTCGTTTTGTGTTTTATATTTTCTAAACCCTTCCTAGGTGCAGGTCTCGGTACGCAAGCTGCTAATTCTCCTATTGCCGAGTAGTGGGCCAAATCTGAAGATCATTTTTGTATATGTAAATGTGCTAAATAGCACCCTTTACTTTATGCATAGTAGTTGTAGGCATGTATATTTGTATGTATGTTTTGAACCAATAAGAAGAAATTTTGATATTACGATGATTGTTTTTGCTTTTTATGAGTATGCTCATTTTGTGATTCAAATGAAACTATTGAGCTGTGTTGGATTTGATTTGGAAAGGACCGAAGGTCCGCATTGGTAGTATTGAGAAGTATTTGAAATAAAAGTAAAATTTACTTGCAGGTTTTATATGAATTTTCTGAAAAATAAGGAAACTCTACTCGTTTTTTTTAAAATTAAGATGTTATTTTCATGTATATTACAAGATTTTCTCAATAGTAGCAAGAACTAAAAAAGGGATCGCCTCGCGAAAATTTCTCAACTTACCTAGTTATATTTTGAGGAACTTCCGTCGAGGTGCCTGATAGGGCTGCTAAGACCTACAGTAGAGGGTCTCGGGGCAGGTCCTGTCAATTACGCTCAACAATTAAAAAAGTAGGAAGCGTTTCAGAAACATTAGCTTCCACAAGAATCATTGCATAGTAACTATAAGTTCTTTCTCTTGTTGCTCTATCTAATTGAGGGGGAAGGCCAATCTTTTGTGCAATTCTCACGATTATTTTAAGACTCCAATACTCCCAGCTAAGTCCATAAATTCTAACCCAAACTTGTTCCTTTGAATGAATTTCAGGAGAGTACAGTTCAAAATATAGTTTCCATTGATATAACCTAAATTGACTTAATGTAACTGTATACGTACCTCCACCCCATACCCTTTGCGTGTCTTATGCATCCGAAACATTTAGAATATAAAAACCCTTGGCCATGGGGAATAATTCCAACCTATTTTTTGGATTCCAAAAGTGTTGAAGCCCAGCTTTAAGGGCCTCCACCTTAAGAGGTTGCGATCTTTTTTTCAAAATTATTCGACCTACTAGATTTGTCTTACTCAGTTCCATGCACTTATGGTTACTGCAATTCATCAATATGAATGAAGTATTGATCACCTTGAATTGTTTGGGGAGGAAGATGAGAATAGAAGCAAAGGATTTCTTTGTAATTATTTGTTCCATGGTTGAAGGAACAATGTCTCAGGTTGGGCTGTCATGGTAGCCTTTTTGTATCTATCTAACAACTTAACTACTTCATCAAGAATCTCCATTAATGTTGAATTGTAGAAAAATCACCAAAAGAAGTACCCTGTAATATCACCTGTGAAAAGAAGAATGTGGCTGGCAAAAATGTCGTCGAAACAATACAATCAGAACAAAAGTGTTGCCAGAACAATGTTATAATAGCTTGTTGTGTCACCGGCTCAAAGCAAGAGAAACCGTAGCAATTCAGCCTCACACAAAAAGAAAAATGACTGGAAGAAGAAGTTGCAGGTGAAAAAGGCTGAGCATTTCGAGCAAAATAGTCACCAGCAGCAAACTGCAAGCACTGCTAGCAGCAGCAGCAGCTCAGTAAAATAGCCTCCAGTAGCAGGCAGAAGATGTAGTTGCCTTGCACAGACTACAACAGCAAAGATGGACAACAACTGTACAAAGCAAAAGAAAAGAAAAGAAACCACCACCAGTAGGTAGCAGCTGTTGCCGAGCACTGTCAGTAGCAGCAGAAAGAAGGGCCAGTAACTCAGATCATCATCAGCAACCATTGAGGAAGTCTGCCACACACCAATCGGCCACTCTAGCTGGTCATAAACCTGCCACCAGTCAGATGATCGACAATAGAAAGCTGGTCGAATAAGAAACAAAGAAGGAACAAGACCAATCTGAGTAGAAAACCACTAGCGATCGGAGAAGAAAGACCAGGTTACAGTAGCCAAAACACTTGGTTACTGTAGCATAGTTGAGAGAATATTAGGCACTGTAGCATACTTACTATTAAAGAAGATTGTCCCTAGGGGTAGCATAGCTGGTCGTGAATGTGCTTTGTGCCTACGATCACTCGTATATAAGTAAAAATTATATTTGTCTCTCAAGCTTTCAACATGAATATTTTACTAGTTCATCATTTAGTAATGAAAAATTGCTAGTTTTGTTGAATTAGTAAATTTGTGCGTTGTCTGTTGATATGCACATATACAAAAACTTTTAGCACACAGATCATGATTATATAATAAAGTGATGAGTAAAGCATTGTCCTACGAGAATTGTTCTTTTAAATTTTTGTTAAGTAACATAAGTTTTCGCAAGTTAATTTTATCTTGGCAACTCTTACTTTGAATTAATTATAGGAACTAAGGAAAATTAATCTAGAAAACTTAATTATGACTATTGACGAAACAATACTTGAAATAGACAATTTTGCAAAATGAAAATTCTATAATAAAATGGATACTAGGGTCTTGACTTCAGTTTATTCCTCCTATGTTCTTCCTATCTAGTACCTCTTAATTAATTATATTTCAATTCATTAATCAATGGTTTAAATTTATTCTCATTACTTTTTCTAAGTGTCAAATTAGATCTTATATATAAATATTTAAGTTAATATTCCTATCTAACTTGTCTCTCAAGCTTTCACACATGAATATTTTACTAATTCATCATTTAGTAATGAAAATTTTCTAGTTTTGTTGAATTAGTCAATTAGTGCATTTTTTGTTGATATGCACATATACAAAAACTATAAGCACAAAGGTCATGATCATATAATAAAACAATGAGTAGAGCATCGTTCTAGGAGGATTGTTCTTTTAAATTTCTAATAAGTAATGCATGTTTTTGCAACTTAATTTTATCTTAGAAACTCTTACTTTGAATTAATTGCAGGAACTAAGGAATATTTTTCTAGCAAACTTAATTATGACTATTGAAGAAATAAATACTTGAAATAGATAATTTTTTGAAATGGAAAATCTATAATAAAAAGGATACTAGGGTCTTGAGCCTTTAGTTTATTCCTCCCATGTTCTTCTAATTTAGTAATTGTTAACTAATTTTGTTTTAATTTATTAATCAAGAGTTTAAATTTAATCTCATTACCTTTTCCAAGTGTCAAATGAGATCATATGTATAAATATGCAACTTAATTTTTTTTATCTAACTTGTCTACTTATATATTTATTAAGTAACCCTTATATTGATCACAAAAGTGTTATTGGCCTCCCAAATTCAACAGTTACTCCAATCATCATATATAATTGAAATATTATCTCGTATCAAACTACCTATGTAATTTCTCAATTCAATTGATATATCTCCAGAAGCTATGTCGTATGAATTGTTGTGAATGGTAATCTTCTTATCCGGTGTTAACAATTGCAAATATTTATTCTTGGCCTTTCCTCTTCTTTGCGGTCTTGTCTCTAGTATGTCCTCGTTCTCGGCCATATGTGGAGCTAATATGAAAGAATAGAAAAAGACATCAACATAGATACAAATAATTGACATGTAAATTTTTGTATAAATTAATTATATACATATACTTACAAATCAATTATATTTCTAAATAACGTACACCAAAATAGCTCAACAAGTTATTGGACATTATTCATCTGTCTTCTTTATGTCGATGCCAACACCTTCACAATCTTGTCTTGAATAAATTGAAACATCAACTTTATCATCAATCTTAGTTGAGGGTAGTGTTTCTTATAATAAAGCATATAGTACCATATCATCACACTCATTATTAGTTGCAAATTTATTTACTCTTTCGGACACTAAACAAACAACTTATTTATTATGATCTTTTTGATCCTTCACATAAAACACTTGTTTTTCACAACTATCAAATTTATAACCAATTCAATTCAAGTCAACAATTATAAATCCCAAATCGTCAACCTCAACACCGTTCTTACTATTAACCTAAACACACTTGAACAATACCTTCTTCACCATTAGATAATCAAGTTCCCATATCTCATCAAGAACTCCATAAAATGTCATTTCTCAGAAGTATGTACTTTTATTTTTTGAACTAGATATTTGCATTGTCATTGCAATAACAATAACACCACTGTTTTATGTTATCCGATAGTTGTCTTGAGCTCTAGTTACAAATTTAAAACTGTTTACAAGGTATCCAACATATGTAATAATCGAAGAATAAGGTTTTCTGGCCAACCACCTCATGATATCATTAACAACCACATTCATTTGTATGTCATTCAATGCTTACATTTCATAAACTTTAGGTCACTATTTATAACTTATAAAATATTTAACTTGAACTAAATATATGATGTAATTTGACCTTATTCTGAAGCCAATCACTAAAAGTACAAGTATGCTCATTTTGCAGCCATAGGTAGTTTTTAACTTGGCGAGGGAAATTTTTTTTCAAATATTCCATATGTTCCCTAAAGGTTAACAATTACATTAGTTAGTACAATAAAAGATTTGAAAAGTAAATAATCGTAATATAATCAAACTATATAACTTATTTCATAAAAGGTTGAACCTTTGGTATGTTCTCTAAAATATAAACATGTGCTTACTCTAATGTTTGAGAATCCACAAGCTTTATATCCCAAGAACTTAAAGGTTGTGAAATATGCGAATTACACAAACTAGTTGGGAACCCAATTGCATTATGATCAGAGAGGTATTCAGTACGATATTCAAGTGCTTCCTCAATAATATAACTTTTAGAAATGCAACCCTCTGGACAATTATAATTATGCATATAACCTTTAAGGACCTTTATATGTATCTCAAATGGTTACATCCACTTAAGATCAACCGGCCTATATAACCTAACTTCTTTAACGAGATGGACAGTCAAATGAACCACTATGTCAAGGAAGTTAAGTGAAAAATATTATTCCATCATGCATAAAGTTACAACTAGATTACTTTGCAACTTATCCAAACTATCATTTTATATCACCTTACTATATAATGAGTTAAAGAAGAAGCATATCTACATTATGGCATGAAGAACATTGTATGGCAAACAATCTCAAATTGCTAAAGGTAATAATTGTTGCATTAAAGTATGGTAGTCATGAAACTTTAGGCCTTGAAGCCTACAATTGTCCATTGCAATAAGTTTTTTGAAGTTTAAAAGATAATCACTTGGAACCCTTGCTTCAAACAAAGTTCTACAAAATATTTTCTTTTCTTTTTTACTTAATATGTAAGGTGTATGGGTAAGTTTCTTGGTTTGTTCATCAGGTTTTAATGTGTCCCTAATCTTTATATCTACGAGGTTCTTTCTAACATTTACTCTATCCTTCATCTTGCCCAGTTGATGAAGTAATACGCTATAGATGCTTTCACATATTGTTTTTCAATCTACAACACATCTAATTGATAGTGAACCAACAAATGTGGTTAGTATTCCAATTCAAATATTATAGACTTTTTCTTGAACAACTTCTCAATATTATTATTGCCCTGTTTTCACTTTTTATGATTTTCTATAACACTACTACTAGCAATTTCATCCACCATCCGTAGAATCTCATAACTAGACAAAGTAGTAGGAGCTTTACCTATCTCTTATACATTATTAAAAACTTTTTTCAACTTACGAAATAGATGAGCATTTGGTAAAAACCACGTGGCCCATATAGGCATTTTTACTGCTACATGCAAGCCAACATGACGATGTATTTATCCCGCAGCATAGATAAACAAAATACCCTTTCACTGTACACCCAGATAGGTTACTCTAAGTGGAAAAGTCACCGGTCGTCCACATCAACAAGGCCCTTAACTTAAAACTTTCATTCTTATAGGCATCATACACTCTTACACCACAGATTTATAGTGTTTTCAAATCTTTAATGAAGGGAGCCAAGTATACATCTAGATTATTTCCAAGTTGTTTAGGTCCAAATATTGATGAAGATAGGATTATATGTTTCCTTTTCATATACAACCATGAAGGAAGATTGTATGATATCATCAATACTGGCCAACAACTATAAGTAGTGTTAAGTGTGCTATGTGGATTAACCTAATCATTAACAGAGCCAAACAAAGATTTCTAGGCACTTATGCAAATTTAGGCCACTTGTTATCAATTAACTCTCATACGGGCAATTTTGCCAAATGCCGAAGCTTACCATCTTTTATTCTCCTATTTTCATACCAAGTTAAATACTTAGCAATTTCAGGTGATTAGAACATAAGTTTAAACCTAGGAATAAGGGCAAAAACCACAAAACCTTCTCAAAAATCCCTAATCTAACTTACCTAGATCTATTTCCTTTTTATGTTTTCCACCTAGACTCTCCATATATAGGGCATTCAATGAGCTGTTCATGCTCCTTTCTGTACAGAATACAGTCATTGAGACAAGATAGAATTATATGTTTCAATTTCATATACAACCATGAAGGAAGATTGTATGATATCATCAATACTGGCCAATAACTGTAAGTAGTGTTAAGTGTGCTATGTGGATAAACCTTATCCATTAATAGAGCCAAACAAAGATTTCTAGGCACTTGTACAAATTTAGGCCACTTGTTATCAATTAACCCCCATATGGGCAGTTTTGCCAAATACCGAAGCTTACCATATTTTATTCTCCCATTTTCATACCAAGTTAAATACTTAGCAATTTCAGGTGATTAGAACATAAGTTTAAACCTAGGAATATGGGCAAAAACCACAAAACCTTCTCAAAAATCCCCAATCTAACTTACCTAGATCTATTTCCTTTTTTTGTTTTCCGCCAAGACTCTCTACATGTAGGGCATTCAATGAGTTATTCATGCTCCTTTCTGTATAGAATACAGTCATAACGACAAGAATGTATTTTTTCATATTTTAACCCTAACACCTTCATTGCTTTTTTAGCCTCACACATCGATTTTGGAATATTATTACCTTATGGTAATATGTTAGTAAGAACTTCTAATAGAGCCAAAAACCCCTTATCAGACCATCCATAGTTTCCTTTATCATTATAAATTTTCATCAGACTAGATAACTTGTAATGCCTTGAACCAGGATATAATGGTTTTTTTTGCATTTTCAAGTAGATTTCAAAAAAAAAACTGAGGCACCTTATCATACTATCATAGGCATCGTTAATCATATCTATAATGTAATTATAGTTTTGGCATTTTAATTGTCATCTAGTAGAATGATCTTCGTGGGATGAAAATCTCAACTTACTGTCAGCTTCCCATATTTAGCCCAAGTTAAATATGTGGGCAAAAATCCTTTTTCAAACAAATGAACTCTTACTAACTCAAGAGCATGGAATAACATGTTACTACAAGAGTTACATGGACATCTAATTAACCTCCTATTATCATAATTAAGCATGAAAATTTGTAAAAAGTCATCAACCTCAATTTTGTACTCTTTTGATTCTTCATTAATAATAAAATAAGTAATTAGAAAAAAGATATTACAAACATGTATTATATTTTAATAACACTTTCAAATGAATTGCAACAACCATCTCCCAAACATAACAACTCCAAAATTTAGAAATCATATAAAATAAACTCTATATTACAAAAACAATTAGCTAAGAAGAAAAATAAAATTATATATTAGAGAATGAAAATGTACCTCACCAATAACTTGTCACACTACTGAATTATTGTGGTCTAAAGCAGTCAATTAACAGAATTGTTAAACACTACAATAACAAACACAAAACAATAAATTACAATTAGAAAATCAAAATAGAATCATAAACAAAGCAAAACAACAGTAAAAACACTAGTTGAAGTAGCCCTAAAATAACACCACAAACAACCAAAACAGTATAAACAATGGCCATACAACCCCAATTAAGCAGCAAAAATAGTGGTAATACAACCTCAAAATTGGTTGCCATATAGCCCCAAACATAAACAAAAATAGTAGCCTTATACTAGGTTAAAATAGTAGCAAAAATAATAAACATATAGCCATAAAATAGCAGCAAGAACTGTGGCTATATAGCCTAAAAACAACAGTAAAAATAATAGAATACAGGCTCAAAATGAGTTCATGAAAATACCCTTATGATTTATGCAAACTATCAATAGAAATAAAATAGGTTGTGTTAACTGAGTAAGTTATCCCACAAAACTCCAGTTCAGGCCTCAGTATACTACAAAATCTTAAGTCTCCGGTTCATTATATGATCGCAAATAGAAATATTAAGTCTCCTATGGCTTATATATTCATATGCTAGTTAGTAAATTAAAGAGGTCATACACTAATCAGTTATGACCCACCAAACCCTTCTCTTTTCAATCATTTCTGTTTTAATTATCTCAACTACATCTTTCCCCTTGGTGTCTGTGTTAGGTGTTGTATTTATAAGTGCTCAAAGTCTAACTTGAATCAAGTTTAGATTTTTGAACTAGTGCCTATAATCACAAAATCAGTTGCATTGTTTGATTCAAGGCTTCTATCTAGCATAGCAAATTAGCACTGATTTAGTAATGCTACTATGTCTATTGATCAATTATGCAGTCCTAAAGTGAAAAGGAATGATGTGGGTCAGTGGGTGCCCATTTGTTGCAATTAGGTAGCTGTTTCATAAATAATTGGCTACCCTTTCCCTTACTTTCTCATGTTATTCATATACATATTTAATTTATGATATCAAAATCAACCCAAATTCAATTTTTAAGCCTAATTTTTACCAGATAGAAACAACACCACTCACAAAATCTTTGTGCCTGATACAGCTCACAATAATTGTGATTACCTAACCATAAATTTAGCCAACTAGCTTGAGAAAATAAACAATACAAAATTCAATATCATTAATCAATTTCCCTCTTATCATCAATCGACCAATGCTAGATTAGTCTCTGTTACATATATTAGTAGAAGCACACTTATAGACAATTTTGAGAAAAAAGATCAAGAATTGCTTTTTGCCCACTTACAAAAAGTATTTTTTTCCAATTATAGCTAAACAATCCAATCCCTACTCTTGAAAATGAAAGAAACCTAAGATTTTGTTTTTACGTTAATTTTCATTTAGCCCACAATCTAGATTAACCCAGATAGAACATACATATGTTTTTTTTTCAGAACCAAAATGGAGGTCTCCTGCTCCTAGTCATACGAGTCAATGTTTCTACTAATTTTTCATCATTTATTATGTTTGCAAGACCTAATAAATAAATTATAATTGGGAAATAGGGATATAAGGAAAATTCACACCTCATAGAAAATCTTAAATGCATCAGTCAGGATTATTATAAAAACCTAATATATTTAATTAACAAATATACACATTATAATTTTCACAGAAAAAAATATTTAAAAATCAATTTCAAAATAAGATATCATTGAAACATTGTCAAAATTTCTTTAAGCAATGAAGTTTCGAATATGCGCTGAGAAAAAAATGATATGCAATAAATTGAGAAAATCAAATAACAACAAATACAATAAATTGAGAAAATAAATTTTACTTGAAGATTTTGATTAGGGTTAACAGCTTCATCAAGAGAAAAACATATTTTGATTAGTGTTAGGGTTCTTTCGTTTGTCTATTCTTGGCAATGGGTTAGGGCTACGATTCTGAGATCGATGGTTGATAGAGCAAAGTAATTGAGATTGATGATTGTTAGAGGAAAGTGATGGAGATTGATGATGTTGGCAGTTGGTTCTTCATTCTGCAAAATAAAAAGTTTTTTTATTTTACAAAGTGAGAGGCGAGTAATTTTGCTAACTGAAAGACAAAAAATGAATTTGGCAATGTTTTGCAAACACTTTTCGCCTTAAATGATATCATTAGGAGGCATTTTTAACTTTTTAACCCCTAAAATGACATCATATATGGGCTTTATGTTTTTAGTTGTAACACCTAAAATGACATCATTTTAGAGAGTATATTAATTTTTAAAATTTTAAAATTATTTTAATAATTACAATTTTAAAATAAAAAATAGCTTTTTGATACTATAGCGTCACTAATTCACTGAAACTTCATTTGCTGATACCATAGTATTAGCAATTCATTGACACTTCATGCTTTAGATATTATGCTATCAACAATTCATTGACATTTTTTTTCATTGACACTATTTAGAAAATTCTTGGTAGCATAATGTCAGTGAAGCCATTTTTGTAATAATGTATTGTGCTTTTCAACATACATAGGAGATCATCTTAAGTACATGGGGGCTAACCATACTGTCCTCAGCTAACTTGAATTGAAAGAGTGTCTTAGAGATCTTGTATAAATTGACTTGTGGCCTATCTCTAAATTGCTTGCACTATCTATGTTCACAAACTCCCTCTAAATTTTAGTTCACATTGAGGTAAGAATGTATGTTTTGACTTTCAAATCATCATCAACCCATTTTTTATAAATCTGCAACTCTTCTAAAGAGGCAGCATTAGAAACACTTCTCAACATCTTCTAATTAATCACATATCAAAGTTTCTTTGAATCCAAAACAATTCTGAGATACATTAGCCAGTCAGAGTAATTCTTGGCACCCTTCAGTTGGTGTGCATCAAGTATACAAACAACAGATTGTTTGAAGCCATCTTATCTTCACAAGACAAAAATAGGAGATTCTAGCGAAAATATTTTAAAATTATTAATTCATAACATTTTAGATTATGAATATAATTAGTATATATTGTCAATCTAATGAAGCCCTTCCACTGATTTACATATTCTCTTTAATCTCTTAAATAGAAAAATGAAAGTTTAAACCCTTTAAACTTTACAGTGAGAAGTAAACTCAATCGACATTCTACTCCGATCTTACGCTTTAGTAATATTGGCTTTTGCAAAATCTAAAACATAGATAACTTTTGTCAATTGCATCTTATGCAACTTTTACCACTAATCCTAAACACACTTTATCCTCATGCTTTAGAAATATTAGGTAAATATGTTCCAAATTAACTTGTTAATTATCAAATATAAGTTATTGATACTATCCTCATGCTATAGCAATATTGGATAATATTTTCGCTTATATTTGCCTCATCTCATATTTAGCCAATATAGTGAAAATCACATCAGCCAATCCCTCACACTTTAGCAATAATGGAAAGGACCGAGGTGACCCATCTAACACAGTATTTGACAATATGGACCTTGCATAACATTATCTCATAATTTAAATATATTTTAACATGATTAATAGAGCTTTTATAATTTATTTGCACTTATGAGGATTTGATTTAAGATCTAAAATTTGTTTTACGCAAACACAATTAATCCTTACCAGTAGGACTCCTATTATTATTAACAATGCATACAAATGATTTACAATTTATATTGTAATAATATAACATTTATAATTGTAGAAATTAAACAACACATGAAATTGAATTGAAAATGGAGTAAACAATTTTCAACACCGCGACATTATAATTAAGAACGCCCTAGCATTAAACTACTTTAATGCCCCTATATCCAAAGTTTCAATGCCCCAACGTTCAACTACTTGTATGCCCTAGCATCACAACTTGCCAACATTCTAGCATTATCACATAGCTCTCCAGTGTGCAAATGCCAATGCCCTAGCACTTACATGAAAAATGCCACAGCATAGCACACTTTATAGCTGAAATTATATTATCACTAATTAATTTGCCAAGCACAAAAGCAATCTTTGATGGTGAGATGATACTTGGAACAACCACTTTTAGTCTATTATCCAAGCGTTTGGAAATAACTTTGTACAAATTGTTGCATAGATTAATAGGTCTAAAATGACGAATAGGTTTAAAATTCGAGACCCTAGTACGCAAAGGTATTTTTGGGATCAACAATATATTAGTTCGATTGGATCCAAATAAGGAATAACCACTATTCAAAACAAACAAACAATACTTTGCAATATCTGACCCAACCATCTCCCACAATTATTGAAAAAACACAACCTGATATCCATCAAAACCTAGAACTTTTAAAAAGCCCCATAGAAAAAAGAGCCATATGTACCTCATCCACCATAAATGGGGCATCCAATAAAGAACCATCTGCTTCTGAAAGATGCTTCTATAGGCCTTCAAAAATCTCTTCAAATAAGCTATCCCGATGTTAAGTGCATATAAATGCTAAAAAATAATAGATGAAATACTCGAAACATCCTCACACCATTCCCTAATTTCAAAAAAAAAATACCCCAGATATTGAATTCTTTCCCCAACGACCATTTTCTTTTCGAAGAAACAACTTGGAATTCTAATCACCCGAAGTAAGCCAATCGGTCCTTGCTTGTTGAAACCAAAACAATTCCTCCCGTTTAAGCTGTTCCTGAAGCGCAACCTCTAATTGTTTAAGGATATACAAATATCCGCTCGGAGCAGAATCCAAATCCAACAGCCCATCAATCTTCATATGCACTTCACGAATTTGAAATGGAATTGTACCATCTTTGCACTTATGCCATTTCACTTAAAGCATCCGCACACTTCTGCAACTTATTAAAAATTGCCAAAGAATCATCCAGACACCACATTGTTTTAACAGTCTAATGACACTGGTCATCGCCTAAGCATAATGGCTCAAAACTAAACCGACGTCTCTGCCGAAAACCACCTTTGAAAGTCACCTTAGGTGACAAAACAACATGAATAGAGTGATGATTAGAAGAAACAAATTCCCTATAAAAACCTTGACGCATGGGAAATTAAAGCGCCACTTAGAACAAGCAAAAGCTCTATCCAAACTTTTCATAATTGTTTCCTTTGCTAGTCTCAACTCTTTCCAAGTGAATCTTGGGCCAATAGCTCCAAATCAACCAACTTTGTATCCTGAATGACTTCCTAAAAATCAACCATTAAACTTCAAACCATAACTGATCAAGGCACCTTATGTGAGTGCCGCTCATGATGTAGGGGATTCCCATAAAACCTAACAGCTTACAAATGAGTTTTCGTATGATCAACAATTCAAACGTCAATATGGTAATTTGAGTACCACAAAACAAAAATTTCCCAACACTGATTCTATAGTGCAAAAATACCACCACGTCTACCTCTATTATCCATCTAAAACGAATTCTGAAATTCAAAACTTTGTTGTATCCCCTCAGCCCTTTTACTGAATAACTTGATTTCGAGGACAAAAGCAATATAATATGATATATCATATATTATTTCTCAGGTACATTTTTTTTTAAATATATTTTTTTTTCAAAACATTATTACTACATGATGCAGCACAGAAGCAATACTAGATGTCGTCCTAATGTATGTCTCGAATTTACAAGATATAACACTCACAAAGGAGCAAAATAATTCTCAATTAAGAAATAAGCTAAAATATTATTGATAATTGGATGAGAAAATATTAAGAATAACAAACTGATGAACACATGAAAATGCATGTTGTTAAAAGATTCAATCACCATTTAATGTCACCAATTTTAGTATTTTCTGTATTTTTAGCTTGAAATAAAGTGTTCTCCTTAAATTGTGATTAATGAATGTTATTTGGACAGGTTTAGGTAAATTGGACATAACTCTCAATGTAGAAATCGAAATGAAGAAATTCTTGAACCTGGTGCAACATGACGCAATCTTACACAAATTTGAAGAATAGTGGAAAAGCCAAATCCAACATGTTATGGGCCAAAAAATTAAGATACAACAGAATCGGACTACAACTCTTACCCAGCTTGACCCAACTCACGTATTTGGACCGTATCTCCCAAAATACATACTCAATTGGTATAATTCTTGAAGCTGTGAATTGCTGACTTAACTATCAACAGCTCGTATGTTTATGGTAAAGTCTAAATCAGCCGTTATCATGGACCAAATCGCATTGCAAATGGGTAAAATGGTTGTTGGCCGAATTCTGATGTATTTTGGAATTTTGCTCATATCTCATTGGATACTCATCCAATTTGCATGAAATCAGTGCCTATGGAAAGAAGAGTCAAAATGCTACAACTTTCATGTCGGCTATAGAAGCTGAATTGATCATTTACATTATTAAAAACGTGCTGCAAATGGATACACGAGTTATTGGCTTAAAACTATTGAAGATTGATGTCATCCATGACATATGTCCATTCATTGCCTATATAAGGAGACCCTTAGGACATTTTTAAAAAAAATTTCTCTCTTCTTTTATTCTCATTAACATGTATTGTAATTTAGGCTAGAATTCCTAGCAAGGCTAAGAGATGAACTTTTATGTGTAGTAAATCTACTTCCATGCTTTGCTTCGGTGTCAAGAGCTATAAATGTTGTAAGTTTGGTTTTGATTAAACTCTTATCTATTTTATTTTCTATAATCCAGAGGTTATAATTCTCATGTCTCATATATGTTCAGTCATGCTTTTCTTATGTGATTCATGTTGATTTATAATTGTTACTGGTTACATTGTTTTATATGTTAATCTTTTACTGCAGTATTGTCAATTTGATATATTGTCGATCTTGGATAACATGTAAGGGCAATAAATGTTTGATATTCAAGTTAATCTTTTACTGCAATATTATCAAAATGATATATTGTCGATCTTAGATAACTTGTATAAATAACATGATGTGTGTTAATGCTTGCAAAGAGTTTAACTAAATCAAATACATGTGTTATCAAATGTGCTATATATTACATACCTTCCGATTGATTGTTTGGGATGTGAAACTTTCAGTTGAGTTATAAATATCGAATCAAAGTATAGAGTAGATTTATAAAGCATAATTGTGATTCTCAAAGCCTTGCTTAAATCATCATAAGACATTTTCCTCAATTCATAGACAATTCTATCTCATCCGTTTAAATCAATTAACCCTTTGCTACTGCTTTAATATTTTACTTCACTGACTTATTTTGCCAAGTGCTTCCTCGTGGGATCGACACCTCAATCTATACTGCGATAGCCGCGTTATATTTTGAGCGTAAACAAAAATTTGGCGCCGTTGCCGGGGAAGCACACTAAGCGAAAGTTGGTTGCAATTATAAATACTAAAGTGGTAACTTTGTATATTTTCTTTTCTTTGCAAAATCTTAGTTTTATTTTCTTTGTTGTAATTTATTTATTATTCATGGTTGGTTCTACCACCTAATTTATTTTGTTTTCTTTAGTTAATTTGCTATATTTTATATTATCTTAATGGCTGGTTTTACCGCCTAATTAGTTTATTTTCTTTTATCTATTTATCGCACTTTATTTTCTTTAGTTTATTTATTGCACTTTTTTTTTAATGGCTGGTTTTACCGCCTAACTTCGTTCACTTTCTTTTATTTATTTATTGTACTTTTTTATTTCTTTAGTTAATTTGTTGTATTTTCTTTTTATTTTGTGGCTGGTTCTACCACCTAACTTAGTTTATTTATTTTTTATTATACTTTATTTATTTATTGCACTTTTTTTATTGCACGTTATTTTCATTTTCGTTTACGTATTTATTGCACTTTATTTACTTTAGTTAACATGTTGTATTTTCTTTTTATAGCCGGTTCTACCGCCTAACCTTTTATTTATTTACTTATTGTATTTTCTTTTTATTATTTATTTATTGTATTTTTTTTTGTATTTTATAGTCTTTTGTATAGTTATTGTATTTATATTTCATGGTTGGTCTCACCACCTAACTTATTTCTATTTCTTGTTGTGTTTATTCCACTTCTTAATTTTCCTTAAGCATTTCTTTCTTAAAAAAAAAAATTAGGATGTATGCATCGACCTAGAGACAGACGAGGAAGATTTGTGAGAGAACTAGAACTAGAACTAGAACTACTCCCACAATTTGTAAGTGAAAAGAATTCACCTTCTAGTTCATCTTGTAATTCTAACACAATGAGCCAACACGAAGAAAACCCCGTTAGAACTCTAAAAGATTACATGCATCCTACTCGCACAGCCACACCATCATGCATTATATTTCCACCTAACACACCACATTCGGATTTTAAACCTGGAATGATACAACTTCTTCCCACTTTTCATGGTCTAGATAGTGAAAATCCTTATATACATGTTAGGAAATTTAAAGAGGTAATTGCCACCTTTCATAGCCAACCTGAAGCCATAGACACTGTTAGACTTAAATTTTTCCCTTTTTCTTTGAAAGATAAAGCAAAGAGTTGGCTATACTCTTTGAGGCTGAGGTCTATAGGAACTTGGGCAGAAATGACCCAAGCATTTTTCAATAAATACTTCCCACAACACAAAACTAATGGCCTGAAAAGACAAATTTCTTCCTTCTCCCAAAAAGACAGTGAAACCTTATATCAAGCATGGGAAAGGTTTAAAGAGTTGCTAAATCTGTGCCCTCACCATGGGTATGAAAATTGGCGCTTGGTTAGTTATTTCTATGAGGGACTCACGATTAGAGAGCGTCAATTTGTTGAGATGATGTGTAATGGGGATTTTCTTCACAAAGATCCTGAGGAAGTCATAGAATTCCTTAATGACTTAGCCGAAAAAGCCCATACATGGACTGGACCTAGCATTACTAAAAGCACAAATAGGTCACGACCCAATGGAGTTTTCCATCTTAGGGAAGAGGATAACCTCAAAGCCTAATTAGAGGTCTTAACTAGGGAGTTAGAGGCCTTGAAAACCAAAGATAGAAGGGTCACCCACACGGTTGCTAGAGTTGAGTCACACGATGTCTGTTTTATCTGTGGAGGAGCGGAACACTTAGCTCAGGATTGCCTCACTTATAGTGAGATGAGAGGGATATATGAGGAATGATGTAATGCCCTAGGGATGTACAATAAGCCTTATTCACCCTATTCTGAAACATATAATCCTAGCTGGAGAAACCACCCAAATTTCAGTTGGAAATCTGACCAATAAGCCAACAACCAGTGGAAACAAGAACAACAAGCACCCAAGTCTTATGTTGCACCTCAATATAATGCACGACCAACTAGGAGTTCTTTAGAGGATACATTACAAGCATTTATGGAGGCACAAAGTAAGACTAATCAAAAATTTGAAACAATTCTTGCACTGGTGGTGGATGAAAACAAAGAAATCAAGAGTCAAATCACAAAGTTGACCAGTGCCTTAACTGTACAAGAGCGAGGTATGTTTCCATCTCAACCTCAATCCAATCCGAAAGGACAATTCATGGCACAAGCTTCTACTTCTGATGTTCAAAATCTCAAAGAAGTTAATGCCATTACTACTCGAAGTGGTAAGATTGTAAGTGAGCCTACTCCTGAAATTAACACATCTATGAGTAGTAAATACGCCCCCCTGGAAAAAGAAGCCACAATGGAAAGTAAGTTTTCAATCCCAGTGCCTTTTCCTCAAGCTCTTTGACCGATTGGGAAAAATTCAGAAATTCAAGGTGAGATTTTGGAACATTTGAAACAAGTTAAAATTAATCTTCCCTTGTTACATTTGATTAAGCAGGTTCCAACTTATGCCAAAGTCATCAAGGATTTATGTACTATCAAAAGAAAACACCATGTGAAGAAAACTACATTTTTGGCAGAACAAGTAAGTGCAGTGATTGAACAAAAGACACCACCCAAGTATAAAGACCCAGGATGTCCCACAATCTCCTGCCAAATTGGGACACATGAGTTTGGTCAAGCTTTATTGGACTTAGGAGCAAGTGTAAATTTAATGCCTTATTCTATTTACTTGCAGTTAGGACTTGGTGAGATTAAACCAACCTCTGTAGTCCTACAATTAGCTGACTGATCAATCAAGAAACCACGGGGAATAGTAGAAGATGTTTTGTTGCAAATTGATAAATTTTACTACCCTGTTGATTTTCTTGTTTTAGATACTCATTCTGTTGTTAACATGGAGTCAAAAATCCCTCTTATTTTGGGGAGACCTTTTCTTGCCACTGCTAATGCTCTTATTGATTGCAGAAATGGTCTAATGAAATTATCTTTTGGGAATATGACTCTTGAGGTGAACATTTTTCATATTGATAAGCAATCACGAGAAGAAGACGAATGCTATCATTCATATATGATAGACACACTTGGAGCGGAGGAAGCTTATAAAAATCATGGCTCTAATTCTTTAGAAAATCTCTTTGATTTTGATATTGAAGAATTGTATTATCCTGATGAAACAACTGATATGTTTAGTATTTTTGACTCACAGGATAAAGGGATTCGATTTTGGAAACCAGGCATTGAAAAGTTGCCATGTGAGAGGGAGAAACCAAAATCATCAAAACTCGAGACACCACGTGTCATCATTGGTGACCAAGGAACACATTTCAGTTCTAGAAAACCTCATAAAGCTTATTGGGTTGTCAAAGCCCTTAACTTTGATTTGAATGTTGCAAGTCTCCAGAGGAAGTTACAATTGTCAGAAATAGAAGAGCTACGAAATGATGCATATGACAACCCCAGAATTTTCAAAGTTAAAATGAAAGTAGCTCATGATAAACAGATCTCAAGGAAACACATTGAGCCAAATCAACGGGTCTATCTTTATGATTCTCGATTGCATTTACACCCTGAAAAGTTGAGATCTCGATGGACTGGTCCATTTATGGTAAGACATGTTTTTCCTAATGGTGCTGTTGAAATAGAAGACCCCACTGATGGACGGACTTTCAAAGTGAATGGACAGCGGGTAAAAAGCTACGTGGAAAAGGTAAACGACTCTATGTACCTAGGCGAGATCCCTCTTGTGGATCCTGTCTATTGTGATTGATCAGGTTCAATCTATCTGTACTATATTTTATATTTTGTCTATATTTTTCCTTTTGACTTTCTATTTTTGCTTTTATTTTCTTGCACATTTTATTTTACTTTATTTTCTTCTTTTTATTTTTTCTTCAGTGTGATTTTATTTCCCGGTCAAGTGGCGGATACGGTACTCCGTGACTATTAAAGTCGGTTTCTCAGTTCCCTAAAAAATGTCCCTCAAACTGTGCATTCATCTCTTTTCTTTCTTTCAAAATGGATCGCATTCTTGCCAACCTTAAAAAACGTTTTCCTTCATTTCCTCAAAATGCTCTACTTAAGATTTACAAAGCACGGTGTGAAAGACTAAGGCTATTGATGTTGGGTAATATCCTTGTGGACCTACGTTGGTTAATTGAAGCCAAGGTTCGGTTGTCTGGTGAGTTTGAAAATAATTTTGTTTCTCATATGCCTGGTCTTGGAAGAAGCTCTTATGCCAAAAAGCGACGAGCAAAAAGGTTACAAGTCTGTCATAAATGTGCTCGATGGAATTGTAATCGGAGTTGTCGTTCTTTAGGATTCGTATCTAGAAATCGAGAAGACAAAATTCAGTTCATTAAGGATGGACTGAGTAAGGAGTCTTTGGATGATATCCTATTGACTCTTGAGACGCATCCCTGTGGGCTCGTGCAACGTGAACTTCTCGATTTATGGAACAAATTCAAAAATGAACATCAACGGTATAGTCTCAGGAATCTGACTCTAAAAGACCCTGTTTGCCAATTTATAAGAAAATTGGATGGGAAGCCTATCCCCGATCCATAGAGGGTATTTAAGCCGTTACTGGACGTAAAACCAGAGGAAGATGTGAGCCACAATCACAACTACTTGTAAATACATGTGTTTTAATTTCAAACTTTATTTTATGAATAGTAGGGCTACTCATGTAGATGTCTTAAATTCAAATCTTTTTGTTCAATAATGCATGTGGGTCATTATGTTTAAATTTTTGTGTTTTATTTTTAACTCTCTTTTGACAAACTATCGGGTTACCATAATCATTGTTATCATTTGGCACTCTATAAATATAGCACCTCAGTTTCTTCATTTTCATATATTGAGATAAAGGTGAGAGTAGATATGGAGGAAACCCAAGTTCGACAATTTCAAAATATATGTGTATTTTGTGGATCTAGTCTTGGGGAGAGTAAAGTGTTCGTAGAAGCAGCAAACAATCTAGGAAAAACATTAGCTGCAAGAAAAATTCATTTGATTTATGGAAGAAGTAGCCTTGGGCTAATGGGGTGTGTGTCAACAACTGCACATTTAAGAGGAAGTCAAGTTTTAGGTATTATTCCTACAGCTTTGGCCATAGGAAACCTGACCGGGAAAAGAATAGGGGAAGAATTACGAGTCTCATCCATGCATGAACGTATAGCCAGAATGCTTTGCAATGCAGACGCTTTTATCGCTTTACCAGGTGGTTTTGGTACCTTGGAAGAAATTTTTCAAATTGTCTCTTGGGCCCAACTGAATATCCACCGAAAACCCATAGGTTTGTTGAATGTTAATAACTATTTTGAATGCTTACTTTGTTTTCTTGATCAAGCTGTGGAACATAATTTTATTTCACATTCGGCGCGACAGATCCTGGTTTCTGCTACTGAGGCGGATGAATTGATTAACAAATTACAGGCAGTGACCTACGAACCTGACCCAGCAATAACTCGGATCGATTGGTCAGTGGGCCTTAACAAGCGAAAATTGGATCTGACACTTCGTTTGTAAATTTTTCTTTTTATTTATTTATTTATCAGTACCATCATTTTAGTTTATATTTGCTTAAGTGTCTCTCAGGTTTGTTTCTTTCAAATAACTGGCGTTTCAGGTAATGTCTCCTATACTTTATCTCTTTCTATTTAAACATTGAGGACAATGTTTCATCTGGTTTGGGGGGAGGATAGTAGACATACGTTGTACTTTGTAAAAAAAAAAAAAATTGTGGTCCGACATTTGATTAAAATGGCAGAATAAAGAGTTCATTCTTGAACTCTTGAGACGCATTCTAGGTCAAATTAGAATGGCAGAGTAAGGAGTTTTAGTACTAACTTTTGAAATGCATTTTAACTAACTTTTTGTTATTTTGTTTTATATTTCATGCATTGTCGTTTACTGCTTGTAGTCTTGGTAATTCTTGTATAAAGGAATTTACTTTTCTGCCTAACTATGATTTCAGAATTGTTTAGGTTGAGTCACTGTTTCTATCTAGGTTACTAAAGAATGACTTCCAAAATATTTTTGAGCACAATGCTAAGCCTTGTGGTAAGATGGATGATTCAATTTATATAGCCAAGAGAATTTCCATGTTTAAGTATATATTTTTCTAATCTCACATATCTTTTGTGAGTAAGTGGAAAGGATGAGAAAACAGCTTATGAACATTCATTGATCCTTTGAATTGGTTAATTTTTGTTTAGAATGATATTATTTGAATTAAGGGATAAGTTGGTTGCATTTATGCATAATATAATTTGGTGAGAAACCTTTGTAATGCTTCCTTGTATTCTTCAAAAAAAAAAAACACAAAAATACCAAAAAAAAAAAAAAAAAAAAGAAGCAATTCAGTTTAATAAAGTCTTCATTCAATTTTAGAAGACAAAAATCTTGTAAAACAATTTTCTCACCAAGTTATAATTATATTATTCTCACAAACCAATTAAAGTTCTAAAGTTGGCGTATGATATGAATAATTGATTTTTAAACAAATAATTTTCCTATCTTCGGATCAATGTTAGTTTATATGTTTGTCCTTAAAATTGACTTTTCTTGAGTGCTTAACTGTTTTCCAACTCCATAAGAGAAGTCCTAACCTTTTAAACAGTCATACACCTGTGAGGATATGGAGTTGAGGCTTTTACTTGGAGAAATTCTCAAGGCTATATTTATTGTGGTTTGTGGTTAGATGATTATGGCTTAGTTCACACACACACAAATTATGGAAGTTGTAATTGAAAAAACCATGATAGCAACAGTGATCTCAAACTGACGTTTTGATTGAAATGCTTAGGTAGATTTGCATATTCTATTTATGCTTGAATTGCTAGAGACTAGCAATAAGCTGGTTGGGGGCTGTGATGAACACATGAAAATGCATGTTGTTAAAAGATTCAATCACCATTTAATGTCACCAATTTTAGTATTTTCTGTATTTTTAGCTTGAAATAAAGTGTTCTCCTTAAATTGTGATTAATGAATGTTATTTGGACAGGTTTAGGTAAATTGGACATAACTCTCAATGTAAAAATCGAAATAAAGAAATTCTTGAACCTAGTGTAACATGACTCAATCTTACACAAATTTGAAGAATAGTGGAAAAGCCAAATCCAACATGTTATGGGCCAAAAAATTGAGATACAACAGAATTGGACTACAACTCTTACCCAGCTTGACCCAACTCATGTATTTGGACCGTATCTCCCAAAATACGTACTCAATTGGTATAATTCTTGAAGCTGTGAATTTTTTACGTAACTATCAACAACTCGTATGTTTATGGTAAAGTCCAAATCAGCCGTTATCATGGACCAAATCGCATTGCAAGTGGGTAAAATGGTTGTTGGCCGAATTCTGATGTATCTTTGGAATTTTGCTCATATCGCATTGGATACTCATCCAATTTGCATGAAATCAGTGCCTATGGAAAGAAGAGTCAAAATGCTACAACTTTCATGTCGGCTGCAGAAGCTGAATTGATCATTTACATTATTAACAACGTGTTGCAAATGGATACACGAGTTATTGGCTTAAAACTATTGAAGATTGATGTCATCCATGACATATGTCCATTCATTGCCTATATAAGGAGACCCTTAGAACATTTTTAAAAAAAATTTCTCTCTTCTTTTATTCTCATTAACATGTATTATAATTTAGGCTAGAATTCCTAGCAAGGCTAAGAGATGAACTTTTATGTGTAGTAAATCTACTTCCATGCTTTGATTCGGTGTCAAGAGCTATAAATGTTGTAAGTTTGGTTTTGATTAAACTCTTATCTATTTTATTTTCTATAATCCAGAGGTTATAATTCTCATGTCTCATATATGTTCAGTCATGCTTTTCTTATGTGATTCATGTTGATTTATAATTGTTACTGGTTACATTGTTTTATATGTTAATCTTTTACTGCAGTATTGTCAATTTGATATATTGTCGATCTTGGATAACATGTAAGGGCAATAAATGTTTGATATTCAAGTTAATCTTTTACTGCAATATTGTCAAAATGATATATTGTCGATCTTAGATAACTTGTATAAATAACATGATGTGTGTTAATGCTTGCAAAGAGTTTAACTAAATCAAATACATGTGTTATCAAATGTGCTATATATTACATACCTTCCGATTGATTATTTGGGATGTGAAACTTTCAGTTGAGTTATAAATATCGAATCAAAGTATAGAGTAGATTTATAAAGCATAATTGTGATTCTCAAAGCCTTGCTTAAATCATCATAAGACATTTTCCTCAATTCATAGACAATTCTATCTCATCCGTTTAAATCAATTAACCCTTTGCTACTGCTTTAATATTTTACTTCACTGGCCTATTTTGCCAAGAGCTTCCTCGTGGGATCGACACCTAAATCTATACTGCGATAGCTGCATTATATTTTGAGCATAAACACAAGCCTATTTATAGCTAATAAATTTAATACTAATCCTAATAAGAAAAATGAAAAATAATCCAACCAACTTAGGACAATATTTCTATGTAAAATAAAATAGGCATAAATTTTAAATAACATATGGATTCCCAATTATATTCTAAATAATATAAGGTCCTAACTTGACTTGGATTTCCTACATCATCTATCTATAAGCTAATTAATCATACAAACTCTATTATACTACCGGACTCATTCTATGGGCTGCTTTATTGGGTAGAACAACTATTGGAATAAGATCAATACTATGATGAATGTTTCTCATTAGAGGTTATCCTGGTGGCTCAAGATTATCATTGTTTTCTTCAAACACCATAAGAGCAATGGCTTCATCAACCTTTGACCATTCCCTCTTATGTTCAGAAAGAGTCAAGAAAATATCTCCCTCCCCTTTAGAAGGTTTAGGAACATTCATCGTCTTTAGAGGACCCAAAATGACCTTAACGTTGTACTTTAAAAAAGAATGAATGCTTTTGTGACCACCATGAAGAACTCTTCTATCATATTGCCATGGATGACCAAGAAGTAAATGACAAGCATCCATAGGAATGATGTCACAACAAACTTCATCTTTATAGTTTTTTCTAATAAAAAAAAAAAGGCAATTTTGAATTACCTTTATTTCATACCTTTAAAAAAGGCAAAATAGCTTGTATGGTTGAGGATGCTTCACTGTAAGCCCAATTTTTTCACCATTTGAGTCGAAACCACATTCTTAAAGCTTTATCCATGAATTATGACATTACAAACCTTACTATGAGAAGTACACTTGGTATGAAAGGTAAATTGCTTTTTCGCAAAAATCTTCTTCTTCTTTTTGGAAAACACTTAAAACTTCATGAAGAATGATATTTTTTTGCAAAAATTATTCTTCTTCTTTATGGTCCTTCTTTACTTCTTTATCTTCTTTTTCAATGAGTGTCACAATTTTGTAATTTGGACATTCAAAAGCAATATGTTCATATCCTTGCCTTTTGAAACACTTAAGAGAGGTAGTGTTAGAAGAACCATGCTACTACTTCTTTTTAGTGACACCGTCATTCCTTGAAGATTTTTTTGTAGTTAGTTTGGCATCGAGAATGACCTTAAAGTTAGAAGTACATCCCAGCTTGAAACACTTTCTCTTATCAAGAATCAAGAATAATTGTTGTGTGGTATATTTTATTGATTCTCCCCCTTAATTGCAAGCCTACAAACATCTACATAAGTCTAGTATGGTTGTAATTGCACAACATTTGAAATTGTAGGTCTAAGAACCCTAATATAACGTGCAACTATTTGTTCTTCTAGCTCAACCATATCACACTTTAGCATGAGGTGATCAAACTCTATAGTGTAGTCTTATACAAAGAACCCCTTTTGATGAAAGTTGTGAAGTTTAAGAAAAATATCTGATTGATAATTGCAGAAGAAATTTTCTCTTACACTTCCATTTCATCTTCTCATTGGTTACAATCTTGTTTCTACCTTCTCTTACCCTTTACTTTTTCAGATTTTCCCACCATAAAGATGCCTACTTTTTTAAGTTCTATGGCAATAAGTTTTACCTTTTAATTTTTGGAACATCTTGATAATCGAAGATTCATTAACAATGTTAAACCAATACACAAACTCATTCAAAATCATTCTTCCATTAAAATATGGTATTCCACTTTTACATGAAAAACTCAGCAATAATCATTTCTAAATATTATATTTCTTAAGACACTTAGATGCAGTGGAGAACTTTCACTAGAAGAATGAGAATAAGCTTGATGAAAAGGATTTGTATTACCTTCATTATTGTTATAGGAGCCATCATTTGGATTTTTATGCTGTATTGCTTTACCTTGACCTTTCAAAAGTTCTAAACATTGTTGAAGTTGCTAAATTTGTTATCTTAATTCTTTAATCAGAATATCTTGTGTATTACCTTGAGTTGCAGGTTGTCTTTAATGGTTGGAGCAAATTGACAACCTTTGGTCGTTGAAAGTCTATGCCAAAACCTAAGGCTTTGATACCAAACTAATGTTGACTCAATAATTAAAAGAAAGTACAACGATATTAAAAGAAACAAAAAAACTAGCACACCATTTTCTTACTTTTGTTGGAAATTGGAGATTCAACAATCTTATATGGGCAAGATTGAGATGAATACTAAGATGAGAGTCATTATGAAGTCAAGTATGCATTGGGTGTACAAGTGAGGAGCAAAACGGAAGAAAAAAAAAGAGTACTATTTCTACGGTGACACTATTCACAGCGAACTGTTGTGCGGGGTACTGTTCACACCGTTACTATTTATGCAGCAACTTTAGGATATTTTCTGTTTTGGCTCAATTAACTTCTTTAAGAGGGATTAGGACTCCTACAAGTAAGGACTCTTATTCTAACTAGGTTTAGGATTTCTAAGGGTGTTTCATTCACTATATAAACCCTTCTAAACACAAGAGAAAGATTAAGCATCTAAGGTTTCAAGATGTAGCCATAAGAGAGAATAGAGGAGCTAGGTATGCACTAAGTGCGTGGTGCACTTGGGTGTTACCTTTGGGGAGTGTTTTACTTAGGTTCTTAAGTGAATAAAAGAAACACCATAGATCCTTTTGACTTAGATGCTCGGGCTATTCTTGTATTCCTTGTAAAAATCTCTTATGAAGAGATACTAAGAGGTCTTAGGGAGTCATGGTGATCAATGGCAGATACTTAGAGGTCTCTATGGGAGATACTAAGGGGTCTTGTGGGATCATTGATGATGTAAGAAGATACTTAGTGATCTATTTCAATAATAAGAAGCTGGATCATGGATCCTTCGTGGACGTAGGTAATTTTGAGCCGAACCACGTATATCTTGTGTCTTGTTGATTGGTTTGTTTTCTTTATCTTTATTGATGTGTTAATCTTATGTATTCTTACTTATAGTGTGAGTTATGATTTTTCGCTGCGCATATAATAAAAAGGGTATCAAGGTTGTGGCTTAGTTGATGCCATAGGGGTGTTAAACTGAAGTGCATGGCTTAATATCTACTATAACTTTCCTAAGAGATACTGTATTTTACCACCCAAAAGGGTTACAATAAGAGCTACAGGCTATCTGATTAAACTCACCACTCTATTGAATCTATCAAAGCAATTCAAGGTTCTAAAGAGACACTCAAACTAGAGCTCTCAAAGATATAAGTATCTTAAAACCAACTATAATCCCCTCCTCTCATCCTTCATGGTATTTATAGAGACTACTTAAAATTCTTAATGTAAAGCATTCGTTACAAATTTTAAACTTAGTGGTTAAGAGATACGACTTTTCAAAGGACAATAATTAATAAAAACTAAGACTTTTAAATTTATAACTACCACTAAAATATAATAAAAGGTAAAAGAACATTTGGACCGGAAAGGAATATGCAAACCCTAATAGGCTTGTGATAATGAGCTGGATAACGATTTTCCTTCATTTATATGCTATAGAGATAAAACAATTTGTATTGGAAGTCTACGTAGGATATAGGAAATTTCAAAATTATAAGTCACCGTCGCTGTCTTTGTTTTTTTTATATATTTCCACTTTTTTTATTATTTCAAAAGACTTTAAAACGCCTAATTAAATACTTAACATCTTAAATTCATTTCTATTATCGATTTTGTTGATATAGGAAATTCTTTCAACATTTTAGAATAACACGAGAGTAAATAGGTAATTGGAAAACTAACAGAGGGTAAATGAACCCTATCGACGTAGAAAATAGTACCAAGATTAACAGTAATAACTTATCTCAGCTTTTACTCGAATGTCAATATTTTTATTCAGTTTAATGTTATAATTAAACTTATACCATGATATTTATTTCCTCATATGGAAACAAGGAAACACATGACAAGAAAGAAATTAACAAAGCCAAAGGACACACAAACTGCAGGCTTATTAACAGAATTCATAACCACATCCAGCAGTGCGCCTTATTAGTTCATGCAAGCTCTCGGCAATTTCTTAATGTCAGAAACCTCATGCACATTTTGTTCCTGGTGGAATTGTTATGCCATATGACTGAGCCACGAACGCCACCTTCTCCGTGCTGATCTTATCACGCATAGTATTTGAAACAAGCTTTCACGCGCATTCCACATCAATGTCTTTCACCACCTTACAACAGCCTTGAGATGGCCGGATTTTTGGCCATGATTTTTTAACGAATTTCTGGCACTCTGTTTTTAGACCCTTAAGATTGACTCCACATATTTGCGGTGAAACTTGTTTATTGGTTTTCAGGTACGACACATATTCTGTGACTCATTTTCTTTTCCCCTCTTTTTTGGTTTTCCTCTCGCACGCAAGTTATGTGCTAGTTTGCTTCTTAATGAACATAGAGTTTAGAGACAGTCACTCGTATATATAGATAGAGGGATTTGAAGCCGTTCCAGAAGCATTATAAATTCTCAAGAAATTATATTTAATATTTTAAAGGGAATATGATATAGTTGCTTTCCACGAAGGCAGTAAAGCACTAAAATATGTTGCCGCTAGCGAAGGATTTATTGTTTAATTTTCCTCAAACAATTAATCAATATCTACATGAATATCAGAACAAAATCTCTTAGATGATCTAAAATAATTAGATTAATTCCCTAAACTTACTAATTCAACCGTCTATAATAAAATCACAAAACAAGCACGTGTATCCAAGTTCCATTTTCCAAACATATGCATCCAGAAACAAGTAGATTCTACAAGTAATCTAAGAATTTTAAAGACTCAAATTACAATTTCCGCGTTCAAAAAATTTCAATTTTTAAGTGAGACACTTTATTGTATCTCATTCTCAGCTACTTTCAATATATATCATACCCAAGAACATTTTAAAAACATAATTTTCTTGGAGGAAAAAAATCCGATGGGAGTTTTCTAAAAATCTCAGAAAAATAAATTCAAATTATTAGATTTGATGACTCAAAATTAAAGTCAAGTTTGATTTTGTGTTGAAGATTATAGAAGATGTGCAGAATGAAACTTTAGATGTGAGGAGAGGAATGGAAGCACAAGGGAAAGTTTAACCAGCATTTTGACATATTATAAGTGCAATTGTTTAGTCATTAAACTCAAAACTTACCAAACCAAGTCTAAAACAAAATGTTAATAACTAATTATGATGCTTCTCATTGTCTAATTAGCTTGTAGATAAATGCATTCCAAATGGTTCAAGAGCCGAGATAATTGGGTATGGCCTATGGGTGTGGATCCATCCAACAATTGGATACATTCACAAAAACTCAAATTTTAAACCATTTATGTTTATCTCGCTAAAAAAAAGAAGCATATGATTTTATCGTTAGCTTTGAATATTTATAATTTGACAACCTATCTAGATTTGTTTACCTGAGTTTTGTAAGATGTATTGACACACATATCTTTATTTGTTATGTATGATTAAGAATTAACATACTCGTTTTGTATTTTTAATCATTAAATCCAATCGCTTTCTCCTCCTGTATGTAGTGGAGGTAAATGTTTTTGTAATATTACGAGTAAATAATGAAGACCGTTTAAGTGAGGCACTTTATTGCATCTCATTATCGGGGACTTTTTTTTTTTTTTAAGAGAGAATGCCAACTTTATTCAATCAGAAGAAATAAAATCATTGTGAATATAGGCCGCCAAGCTCAATAGGTAGAGAATCTATCCATACATTTGACCAAAAAATTCATAATCCCACACCTAGCAATTGAAAATTCAAAAGGTATAGTCAAATTATATTTTGATCGAAATTCATTATTTTAATATTATATGAAGTAAATTAATATTATAAATTATTAAGAAATTTAAATTTAAATATTTTTAATTTAAAACGTTAAAATCGGAGCTAAAATAAAAGAGATATAGTCAAAATACAGTAAAATGGGTCCAGGCGAATTGATTGATTATTTTTATTCAGCTCCTTCATTTTTTATAAATTATATTTTGACCTCTAAACTTATAAATATTTACAAACTAGCTCTAAAATATTATGTAATTATAGTTTGGCCCCTCTTAAATTCAGTAATTACTTTTTAACCCTACATAATTTCATAATTACAATATTGCCCCTTTAAAATTTTATAATTTCAAACTAGCCCTATAGATTTTGGAAATAGCATTAATGACCCATAACTTTTGGTTAATTACATTGTAGCTATAAAACTTTATATATTTTACATAAAGACCCTTACATGATTAAATATTTTCAGCCAAACCCTAATTTTTCTTAATAATTATAGTTTTACCTTAAAATATCTAGGACCTTATGTAACTCCTTTTAATGTCTTTATTAATTTTATATTTAATTTTTATGAGTATTATTCTAGTTTTGTATTGATACATGCAAATTTTTGTATGAATACTTCATAAATTTGGCATTTTGTATAGATCAATTTATGAATTAAAATTTTGGATAATTATTTACTTGATTTTATTAATTTTTGTATGTATAGTTTAATGTTTCATTATGCATACAAATTGAGTAGTACATAAATTAAAATTATGTTCATATTTATTAATAATGTTTATTCTTGCATTTAATTTATATAAAAAAATTTGTAAACAAGATTAAATGTCCAGTGATCCATATAATTTTAATTAATTAGGGAATAGCCACAGCATCCTCAATTATTTAAAATTATATATTTTAGATCACATAGAAAAAGACATTAATTGTAATTAATCATATTTAGTGTAGTAGATTTTATCCCACATGAACTTTTATTACATTTGTAAGATTAATTAAAATGAATATCAAATTATATTTCCTAATTTACCAACGAGAATTAAGAAAGTGAACATAATTTGATAGTTTTTATCATAAAGATAAATGGATCTAATTAAATTAAAACTTTAGTCTATAGGCAAGTTTTATGTCACTAGATTTATAATTTTTATAACATGATTTACATTAGTAAAACATAATATATTAGTCTCAATATTTAATTATAAGCATGTTTGTTTATTTTTTATGCAGTTATGTAAAATATAAATTTCTCTGATATTAAATGTGATATTTTCGAACTAAAGGGTGATAATTATAAAATTTAGAATGAGAGAATTTTTCTTCATTTATGGTGGATAAATATTGATTATGCTATTAGTAAAGACAAACCATCTATTATTATTACTAGCACTTGAGATAAAATTGCTCTTTATAAACGATGGGAGCAATCTAATCGCCTCAGTGTAATATTCATAAAGACCAAGATCTCGGTTACTATTCATGATTCAGTCGATCAGCATAACAATGTTCGGGCTTTACTGAAGACTATTGATGAACAATTTGAGACTTCAGTTAAGGCACTTGCCAGCACCCTAGTTATGAAGTTTCATCCTTAAGGCTTACTAGTGTAAGCGGTGTGCGTGAGCACATTATGCAAATGAGGGACATTACGACTCAATTAAAACTACTCGAGGTTGATATATCTAACTCTTTTCTTGTGCACTATATATTAAACACCCTTTTCGTAACAATATAGACCCTTCAAAATATCCTACAACACACATAAAGATAAATGGTCAATAAATGAACTTATGACCATGTGTGTTCAAGAGGAAGGGAGACTGATAATAGAATTGGGTGAAAATGCACTAATTGCAACACAAGGAAAGAACCAGAAACAAACCAAACAAAAAGGAAAAAATAAAATTCCTACCCAAACTCAAATAAGAAAGGAATCTAAAGGCTTCTTCTGCTAAAGGAATAGACACATAAATAAATATTGCCCCATGTTTCAGAAATGGCTTAAGAAGGTAATTCAATCTCATTTGTTTGTTATGAATTTAATATGGCTGATGTTATATATAACACATGATGGATTGATTCTAGTTCTATAATTCATATTTCAAATACCTTATAGGGTATGCAAAATCTAAGGAAGCCAGTGGGCAGTGAACAGTCCATCTAATCTGGAAACAAGATACGTTCACATGTGAAAGTTATTGGAATATGCAGTTTAATTTTAAGCGGCAGTTTTATTTTAAATTTGGAAACGACTTTCTATATTCTTAGTTTTTTTAGGAATGTAATTTAGTTTCAAGACTTATGATTTTAGGTTATTCTTTTAACTTTTCAGAAACATTTTTCAATTTATTTTATAAATCTAATTGTGTTAGGAATAGTACATCCAATGATGGTCTTTTCTCCATAATTTACAAAATAATACTACTTACAATACTATGCATGTTCACACTAGTACTAAATGGTGTGTTATAAATGAAGATTCTTTTATGTTATGGCATCGAAGATTAAGACATATCTCCATTAAAATGATTAAAAGATTAGTAAATAACGTAGTATTTAGTACTATAAAGTTTATTAATTTTGACACTTGTAAAGACTGCATTAAAAGAAAAGCAGACTAACAAGTCCATGAAAGGTGCCAAGAGGAGTACAAACATATTAGATATTATACATTCAGATATTTGTAGTCCTGACATAAACTCGTATGGTCCGAAATAATTCATCTCTTTTGTAAATGATTACTCACGATACATGTATCTCTACTTGCTTCATAATAAAAATGAATCATTATATGCTTTCAAAAATTTTAAAGCTTAAGTAAAGAAACAATGTGGAAAGCAAATTAAAATCGTGAAAACAGATAAAGGCGGAGAATATTATGGTAGATATATTGAAGATGGATAAGCACCTAGTCCATTTGAAAAGTTTCTTCAAGAACATGGGATAATTGCCTAATACACCATGCCCAGATCACCTGACTAGAATGGTGTAGTAGAAATAAGAAACCGAACATTAATGGATATGGTACGAAGTATGATTCGTAGCTCCACACTTCCTAAACACTTGTAGACTAAAGCTCTTAAAATGACAGTGTATATATTGAACCGAGTTTCAACCAAGGCTGTCCAAAAGATACCATTTGAATTATAAAGAGGTTGAAAACCCAGTTTGTAACATATATACGTCTTTGGATATTCGTCTAAGTAAGAGTTTACAACCTACTAGAAAAGAAATTAGACCCAAGGACCATTAGTGGGTATTTCGTTAGATATGCCGAAAGGTCCAAAGGTTACAGATTTATTATCCATCTCATATCACTAGGATTGTAGAATCAAGAAATAGAAAGTTTATTGAAAATAAATTAATCAGTGAGAGCGATCAATCCCAAAACATTATTTTTTAGAATGATGATATTAATCCTCAACCTTCCACCTCAAGTGATAGATTGATTATCATTAGCAACACTCCTCAAGTTTAACCGAATATTGTACAATAGATTATTGAAGATCTATAAACTGTTGATAATAATCTAGTAGATCAAATTTTTCAAGAATTCCAAGAAGTTTTTGAATAACAAGTTGAACAACATATTCCTCGGGAAAATATTGGAGCAATGTTAAAAAGATCTACTAGAATAAGGAAATCAACAATTCCTAGTGATTATATTGTATATCTATAAGAATTGAACTATAACATTGGAGCCAAAAATGATCCTGGAACTTTTTTACAAGCCATAAGTTACAAAGAATTAAATTTATGGATCGATGCAATGAAAGAATAGATGAATTGTATGGCATCTAATGGAGTTTGGGATTTTGTTGAGTTGACTGATGGAGCAAAAGTCATAGGATGTAAATGTGTCTTTAAAACAAAGAAAGACTTATTGGGCAACATCGAGAGATTAAAAGCAAGACTTGTTACTAAAAGATTCACTCAAAAGAAAATAATAGACTACAAGAAAACTTTGAATCTTGTATCCAAGAAAGATTCTTTTCAAATTATTATGGCATTAGTTGCTTATTTTGACTTAGAGTTGCAACAAATAAATATGAAAACAGCTTTTCTCAATGAAGAACTAGAGGGAGAGGTTTACATTAAAAAACCATAAAGATTCTCTAGAAATGGTGAGCATTTTATGTGCAAACTAAAAAAAATCTATATATGGATTGAAACAAACCTCCAATCAATGGTATTTAAAATTTCACGATGTTATCTCTTCATTTGATTTCGTAGAAAACATCAAGGATCAATGTATATACTAAAGGTCAATGGGAGTAAAATTTATTTTCTTATTCTATATGTGGATGATATTTTACTTGCAACCAATGATAAAGGTTTGTTATATGAGGTGAAACAATTTCTCTTTAAAAAATTTGACATGAAAGATATGGGTGATGCGTCTTATGTCATTGGCATTAAGATACATAGAGATAGATTTTGAAATGTTTTAGGTCTATATCAATAAAGTTTTAGAGAGATTTTGAATGAAAGATTGTTCACCAAGTATAGCTCCCATTATAAAGGGTGACAAGTTTAATTTGAACCAATGCCCCAAAAATGATCTGAAAAGGGAACAAATGAAAAATATTCCATATGTTTCTACTGTAAGAAGCTTGATGTATGCTCAAGTCTGTACAAGACCTGACATTGCATTTGCAGTTAGAATATTAGGAAGATATCAGAGTAATCCAGGTATGGACCACTGGAAAACTATAAAGATACCTTTGAGGGATGAAGACTTACATGCTTATGTATAGATGAACAAAACATCTATAGGTGATTGGCTACTTTGATGCAGACTTTGCTGGTTGTGTTGATTCTTAAAAATCAACATTAGGATAAATTTTTATGTTGGTCGTTAAAGCTATATCTTAGAGAAGTGCAGAGCAAATTTTGACTGCCACTTCCATTATAGAAGCTAAGTTCGTATCTTGTTTTTACGCTACCTTGAATGGTGTATGGATTAAGAGTTTCATATTTTGGTTTAGAATTGTGGATTCAATTTTTAAGCCATTGAAGATATATTATGACAATTTAGCAGCAGTTTTATGGCTAAAAATAATAAAAGTGGTAGTCGAAGTAAACACATCAACATTAAGTATTTAGCCATAAAGGAATGTGTTGAAAATAAAACAGTTGATCCTTTGGCAAAAAGGCATGCCATCATTGAAGTTCAAGGAACATGTAGAAAATAACAGACTTGGTACCTTAATGTAATTTCATAAAAAGATGAATATTAGGAAACTGTACTTATGTTATGATACTTTTCATATTTAATTATTAATTGTGTACATGTTCATTTAAGAAATATCATTAAGTTTTGTCATAGAATAAACATATTGTTTATTCATCAAGTAATAAGGGCAAATATTAACAAACATAATGCATTGTGATACATGGGAGATAATACTTGTTTCTAGAGGACCTATCGCCATGATCCGTGTATTTTGTTTCTTACCATAGTGAATGATGAAATATATTGACAAAGTGGGAGAATGTTATGTATTATTATGTATAGATGATGTAATACCTAATATCATGTATAAACATGATATGGCCACACATCTTTAATCATTTCATTATCTTCATTATATTTCTATTATCATCCCACTTTATTCATTCCATTATCTCCATTTTCTTTCATTATTAAAAGATAATGCTCATTAGGTGTAAAATAACTCACCCATATTCATAAACATAGGGTGGTATTTTTTATGAAGAAATACCTATAAATAGAATATTTAGTTAGGTTCCTAAATCATCCAATCTTATTTAAGATATACAAATACCATCAATGAAGATTGGAAAGGTTTGAAAAAGCTTAATCATCTCTTTAGATTGTTGAAAAATGACTTCAATAGAATGAGGTATATTTAATCTGTTTTTAAATTTCGTATTGATCTATATACTGTTTAAAGTTGTTTCAAGCATGTTTAAATTATCTTTAAAAAATTTAATAGGTTGTACCAGCACGACATGGTCCACTTGTCTTGTCTAATATGACATTTATTTTACAAGATAAATCCACTATATTATTTGTCACGCACATTAGTTACAAATTCAATTATATTAAACCTTACAACAGAGAAAACGGAAGCAAACTTTGAAGTACAACAACCAGTAGAGTTTTAATATATAGTATTCCCGAGTCATTGAATTCCAATGATGATTGATTCAAGAAAAAAAAATCCAATAATGATTAGGTATCTCAGAAACCTTTTCTCTTTGAAGGGAGGTATTCGTTTCAACTACTGTGAATCTGTGATGAAGATAAAAGAAATTAACTTAATTAGAAGTAATTAATAATATGTGGGATTAATGTTGTTGTATGATTAGGAACCTATATTTGTTGATGGCTAGGTCAGCCTATAGTTCAGCATCAATAAATTAAGTTAAAAGAAATAACTACTTAGAAGGTGTATAATGATCAGTTCTTCCATCAAGGCTTTTCAAAAAGATTACAACACGATATTTTTCTCCAGATCGAAGTGAAGAAAAAATTATTATACTTATTTCTTTGGGAACAGGATCAGCACACCAAGAAATTAATGTCACTACATGCTTCCAGCTTATTACTCATAAAATAAATAGCAGAATTAATAGATCCAGATGCCTTGCTTCATACTCTTTCATTTTCATGCAGGTGGAATGATGAAACCTATAGGCAAAATCACATCACAATATTATTAGCACCACTATAAATAATTGAACAACATAAATAACCCAAAAAGCAAACAATTTTTTTTTTTTTTCAATGAACTTACTTCCACATTTTGTTCCTGTTGAAAGCTCCAAGCCACATGACCGAGCCACGAAAATAAGCTTTTCTATGCTCAAGTCCTTGCTTATCAATCTTATACCATCCTCCGTGACGAAGCTGAACATGCATGGCACATTAATGATTTTCATCACCGAGCAGCAGTCTGGAGATGGTGAAATTTGCGGCCCTAATTTTCCAACAAACTGCAGGCACTAGTATCGAAGGCCTCCTAGATTGATTCCACATATTGTGCTGAAATTTGATTGTCGGATGCAACTAATCCGACTATTATTAATATAGCGAAGGGCATGATGCAAATTCTACGACTCATTTTCTCTGTTTCTTTTTTGCTGCCCCTCTCACTCTCAGGTTCGTGCTAGTTTTCTCCTGAATGAATTAGGGCTAGTTATAGTCACCTATCTATATAGAGACGAAAACGCGAAGAATAACAAGAGAATTATTATATTAGTGTCATGTTCACGTTGATATTGCCGTTCAGAAACGCCGGATCTGTTGCTTCAAATTATTGTAAATCTGGGAGAAATTTAATTTTTGTTCAGAGAGTCCTGTGCAGGAAAGCAGTATTCATTAAATATTTTGCAACCTCAATGAAACAAGAGAAATTTATATTTTTTATCTGCATGGAACACGGGCAGGCCTTGGAAGATTGTTTTAGAAGAATAGACTAATATAATTTATCTCTTATAACCTATTTTCTTTGTATATAATCAACAAATAAATATAAAGATCTTCTCATGCAATAATTTATTGATTCATTTTTCTTGTAGAATGAACAGATATCTTGAGAAATATCAAAACTTGAGAATGCATCAAGGGGATCCTTTATCTCCTTTGCTGAGGATACACTTTCTCAAGGGCATTTAAAGTTTGGTGGACTCTAAGAGGATAACCACAATTTCAGTCCCAATAGGGTGTCTAGTACCTTTTCATATTTTATATACAACTAATGTTTTTCTCTTTTGTAGTGGTGACAATGCTTCTCTTTACTCTCTAATTGACTTTTTTATGCTATATAGCTTGGCATCTGGTCAAGTGATAAACAAGGAGAAAAACCAATTCTTCATTGGTAAATATGCTACACATCGCTATTAGGAAATTTCTAGTCTTTTGGGGTTTTCGCAAGGAAAACTTTCTTTCATTTGTTTGGGAGGTCCAATATTCATAGGCTGCCTACTAAGCCAACATTTGTAAGTTTTCGCTAATAAGGCTTGTGCACATCTTAGTAGCTAGAAAGAAAAAATTCTTTCAATGGCTGATAAAATTGAGCTTGTTCGCACAATTTTTCAAAGCAACATGCTACACAATTTTAAGGTATATCTTTGGCCTAGTTTCCTTCTCAAGCGATTAAATGGTTGGGCTTGAAATTGTATTATCTTAGGGGATCATTACTATTGTAAAATGAATTTAATGTTATAAAAAAGATTTGGCATGTCAAAAAAAGGTGGTGGGGTAGGTCTTCGTATATTGGGCTTACTTAATAAGGCTAGCATCCTTAAAGCTCTTTAGGAAGTACACCAGGTGAATTCTATCTACTCAAAGTTCTTTAAAAAATGGTATAACTTTCGAGATGCAAATAAGCGATATCTAAACTCTTTTCTTTGGAATGACTTTAAATTTATTCTTTATTATTTTCATTAGAGGACAAAATGGATAATTGGTGATGAGAATTCAATTAATGTTTGGTATGATAGATGGTCAGATGAAACTATTCTTTTCTATTGGTGGTTACACTTGGAAGTAATGGTGAAAGATCCAATTAAGGAAGGATAATGGAGAATTTCAAATTCTTTTTATTCTATTTTTCCTCATTTAAGAGAACAGGTCAATGATATTATTATGTCAATTAATGGTAAGGCTGATAAGTTTGTTTAGATGTCTACTAAAGATGGAATTCTTTCTTTAAAGGTGAGTTATAATTTCATCAATAGTATCACAATAACTTATTCAACTTTATTATCTCTTCGGTGTGATTTTTTTCTCCTAAAATTTCTATATTCATGTGGTGTCTACTTCAAAACCTTTTTCCTGCTGATGAATTACTGCGGTTTCGTGGTATTTGTGTTGTTCTTGGCTTCTTATTTTGTTTTAGAGAAACTGAAATGGTGGACTATATTTTTGTTAGCTGCCCTTCAGTTATTAAGCTTTGGCATTGGTCTGCTAATATGTTTAAATATAATCTTCCTTCAGTTTCAACTGTTATGAAATTATGGAAAGCGATTTTATCAAAACAATTTAGCCCCCAACTTTTAAATTTATAGAGCTTGTCGGCTACTTATTTGTTCTATTTGATTTGGAGAAGTCGAAATCGCCTTAAATTTGACAATCGAAGTTTCAATTCTTTTGGCATTAAAGCGACTTTTCTAGCTCATATTCGCTACTTTGCTACTTTCTAACCCATATTTACTTTTGGCGATGATATTCCTATCTTAAACCATTTAGGTATTGCAACTAATTTGAGACATGCTCCAAAAGTTACTACTCTTTTTTGGAATTTTCCTCCTCAAAGGTGGATTAAGATCAACACATATGGACTTTCAAAAAGTAACCTAGGTATAACTGCTTATGAAGAAGTCTTCAGTGATGAGATGGTTTCTTTTTTAAGAGGCATATCTTGTACCCTAGAAATTGAGACAGCTTACTATGCAAAACTAATGGGGGTTATCTTAGCTTTGGAGATTGTTATTGCTCATGGATGGCATAAGATAATTGTGGAGTTTAACTCTATCTTAGTCCTCCATCTTCTTTCTAAGTCTACATTATGTCCTCTATGGAAACTTCACAATAGGTAGCAATTTGTAAGGATTATTTGGACCGCTTGCAATTTAGATTTAATCATACCTTTAGAGAGAATAATTAGTGGCAGATAAACTAACAAATCTAGGGCTACAATTTGATGATTTCATATGGTGGTTACGGCCTTCTTTGGATATTACTTCTATTCTCTTTAAGGATGCAAATGGAATGCCTAATTTTAGGTTCCATTAGTATTTTTTTTTTTTCTTAGGTGAAGTTTTACCTTATTCTTTTATTGGACTTTTTGTATCTTTTATGTTTTTTTTCCAAGGGTAAGGTATTTTAGCCCTTCCTTCTTTATAATATTTTATTTCTTCTTTAATTATTAAATTTCTGGCATTGTTCAGTTTGCATAAAAAAGAAAATTAACTCCAATAGCAACAAAATACCATAATATAGTCCAAAATGTCAAACTTAACAAGAAGTCATATTAAATTTAAATTTAAGTTATACAAATACAAGTAACATCAAATAGTATAAAAACAATATACAACAAAATGCCATATCAACTCTTATGCAAAGCAACATGTCAAAACCCTCTTGGTTATTGTGTATTTTTTTTTTTTTTTTGTGGGGGGCTTAGGATTCCAAAATCTTCCATTTTAATAAAGCCATGATAGCGAAGTAAGGTAATGAATACTAACTAATCCGAAATCCCTCATGGCTAGGGTTCTTAAAAGTCTATACTTCACAAGTTCATCTTTTTTGTATGCAAAGTCGAAGCCATCAGCCTCATGCATCTGGAAAAGCTTTCTTTAGGGTAGGAAATAATATTGCAATGCGCTAAATGAAAGATCATAAATGGGGTTGATGTTTCAGTTTATCATGACAAATGGATCTCGCGACCTTTCTTCTTTAAGCCATTGTATCTATATTTGTTCTAAAATATAATATGGTGCCTGACCTCATAACTAACTCAGGGGTTGGAATATAGAGAAAATATAAAATTCTTTAGAAAGAAGAATAAGAAATACTTAGCATCAGTCTTCTGCAACAACATACAAATCAAAGGGATAGTCTTATATGATGTTTTAAATGATGTGGCAGATATTCAGTGAAGAGTGACTATTGGATCACAACTCAAATCCAATGAGTGGCCAATAGTTCCAAGAAATCAAAAGTAAGTGCATGCTGCCAGTAAGCATGGAAAATAAATGACCCTAAAAGTGAAAATATTTTTATGGCGAGCTACACATAATTGGATACCAACAAATGCCAATTTAAAAAGACATAATGTTTTGATAGAGGAATATAGCCCAAAATGTGGAGTTTGTGCAAAAAATACTATACATGCTCTTTACTCAAGTAAAGTTTAACAAAAATGGCTCTTACTCGTGTAAAATGACAGATAGAAAGAAAAGCAGAAGACTCAGAGGTATTTAAGTTATATGATGTAAATCCATCAAACAATATAGGCAGTTTAGAAGTAGATGTTGCATTGTTAGGTTTGCCTGTATAATGATCAAAATGAATATTTAGTGTGGAACTAGAATAAGAAACATATCAACCATGGTATTTATAAAAAATGTTACATGTGAAAAGAGATTCAAATTAGAACTTAGACACTAAAGAAAACATTTTATGTTCCCTAAAAATTATATAAGGAGAGATACAAATATATAAAACTTAGACACTGAAGAAAACATGTTAAAAAGCAGCATAGACGTGTACAAGGTTTTAATTTACCATGCTCATTAGGGTTGAGGAAGAATAAAAATATACATAACAAAAAACATTGAGAAGATTGTAATTAAGTGAGGTACCATGAATTTCTCATAAGGAGATTAGTTTTTTATAACTAGATATAGACAATGGTTGATAATGAATACAGAAAGAAAGCTACTTATACTTAGAACTGCTCAGAATAAGAGGAAGAAATAAGAAGAGTACAAATAGTGTCAAACACATGTTTGTATTTGCATTTAGCTCTCATGTTTTATTGAGATACACATGAAAAATAGCACTAAAAAATAGTACCATTTTCACAAATTTAAAATCCCGATATTCCATGGCATTGTCAGTACAAAATATCTTGATAGGGAAATAGAACTGTGTTTTAACCATATGAGCATAACAAATTTTAGTAAATTTCAATTTGTGCTTAATGAGAAATAACCAAGTATAACGAGAATAATCATCAATAAAATTCACAAAATATTTAAAATCACCTACAGTAATATTTGGAGAGGGTTGCTAATGGATAAGTTAAATACTCAATGTTTTCATCAAAAACAACACATAAATGACCAATAAAACTAAACGTTTAAGATGATAGACACACAACCTAATTGATAATGCCAAAGCCTTAATGAAGACACTAAAGAGGTTGAGACTATAAATGGGTGATAATGAGAAGGAAGATGTAAAGTGAGAAGCTCATATAAACACCTAACTTTACGACTTGTTCTAAGGGTTTAAATATCTACAAATCCTGCTCATAATAATTAGACGCAATTGTGAAGAAATAGGTAAAGAAGAATTCTTGTCTATTGATAATAAAAAAAAATACATCATTATATAGATAAAGCTATATATCTTATTTGGAAGGTCAATTAGTCTTATTTAGAAGGTTATCAATCTATTTCCTATTCTATGATATTGATCATAAATATATACAAAATACCATATACATTTTAACACTCCCCCTTAAGCTAGAGCACATAAATCATATATGCCAAGCTTGTTACAAATAAAATTAATTCGAGGACCCCTGAGATATTCAGTGAGAATGTCTGCTAGCTGGTTGTTTGAGCAAACATAACTTGTGGAAATACAGTCAGACAAAATCTCCTCTCAAATAAAGTTACAATTAATTTTTATATGCTTAGTCCTTTCATGAAATACTGGGTTGGATGAAATGTGAAGTGCAGCTTGATTACCATAAAGTAACTTCATTTGTGATATTTCTGCAAATTTTAATTCTTGGATCAATTGTTTCAACCATAAAAGCTCACATGTTGTTAAGGCCATGGCACGATATTCTGCATCTACGGTTGACCTAGTAACAACTTCTTGCTTCTTACTTTTCCATGATAAAAGGTTTCCTCCAACAAGAACACAATACCCAGTAATAAAATGTCTATCTAATGGAGAACCTACCCAATCAGCATCTGAATATCCGACTACCTGTGTATGACCCTTATTCTCATATAGCAAATCTTTTTCTGGTGTACCTTTGATATATCGTAAGATTCGGATAACTACATCCCAATGACTATTACATAGAGACTGTTGAAACTGACTGACAATACTGACTAGTCTCTGATATCTCCTATGATCTACAAAAGACTCTCCCTGTCTAGGTAGAAGTTTAATATTATGATCCATAGGAGAATTTATAGGTCTACAGTCTGACATCCCTGTTTCTTCTAGAATATCTAGTGCATATTTTCTTTGAGAGATAACAATTCCAGACTTAGATTGAGCAACCTCTATACCAAGAAAATATCTAAGCAATCCCAAATCTTTAGTTCAAAAATGCCAGAACAAGTGATTCTTTAATTATTTAATATATCCAGATCATCTCTTGTAATGACAATATCATCAACGTAGGCAACCAGATATATAGATTGACCTTGTGGTATATATCGATAGAAAACAAAATGATCTGACTCACTTTGAATCATGCAAACTCTTGGATAATAGTACTAAAACAGCCAAACCAGGCACGAGAAGATTGTTTCAAACCATAAAATGAGCGACAAAGTTTACATACTAAATCAGACTTCCCCCTAAGTAATAAATCCAGGTGGTTGCTCCATATATATTTCTTCCTGAAGCTCACCATAGAAAAATGCATTTTTTATATTGAGTTGGTGCAAAGGCCACTAACAAATAGCAGCCATAGACAAGAACAATCGAACATATGACATTTTAGCCACAAGAGAGAAAGTCTCATAATAATCCTACCCATAAGTCTGAGTGTACTCTTTTGCAACTAACCGAACTTTCAATTTATCCACCTAACTATTAGGTCCAACCTTGACAGTGTACACCCATCGACAACCAACTGTGAAGTGTCCTGACAGTAACTGAACAAATTCTTATGTACCGTTAGTATGCAAAGCAACCATTTTCTCAACCATTACTTGACGCTAGACAGGGTGTGAAAGAGCCTCACGAAGTATTTTAGGAACATAAATAAAAGATAAAGTAGACACAAAGGTGTGATATATGGAAGATAATTGATGATAACTAAGAAAGTTGTACATAGGATGAGGGTTGTGAGTAGAACATATATATTTACGAATAGTAATTAAAAATTGGTCAGCAGGTGGTAGAACCTCGGTAGGAGAGGAATCTAGAGCAGGAAGTGAGTCAATGGGAACTTCAAACGCTTCAGGAGCGGTATTATTGTCAGCACCTCTAGATCAAAAGGAACAAGACTATCACGAGCCGAAAATAGAGAATCTTTGATGGAAGGATCATGCTATGGGATAGGAACAGTTTCAGTATTTAACTTAGGAAGAGGAATAATATAAGGAACTGGAAGAGCCTATGTGATTGATATATGTTTTGAAGTACAAGAAGAAAAGAAATGGAAAAACTCAAAAATAGTGACATCAGCAAAAATAAAATGATGTCAGGTGTCAGAAGAATAATATCTATATTATTTTTGAAGATGTTAATAGCGAAGAAAAATACATTTCATGGACTGAGCTGATAATTTTTCTTGACCATAAGAGAAGATATATACAAAACATGTGCGGCTAAAGACACGCGATGGAAGAGAAACCAATGGTTGATTAGGATACATAATAGAATGAGAAACCTGATGTTGTAACACAGAGGAGAGCATTCAATTTATCAAAAAAAACAAGCAGTAAGAACAGTATCCGCCCAAAAACAGAGAGGAACATTATTATGTATAAGTAAAGTACGGACAGTTTTAATGAGATGTCTGTTCTTACGCTCGGTAGCTCTATTTTATTTTGGATTATAGACGTAAGAAGACTGATGTAAGCCCTAGGAAGATATAAATTTAGTAAAATGAGCAAAAGAATATTCATGTGCATTATCACTATATAATATACGAATAATAGTGGAGAATTGTGTCTTAACTTCAGCACAAAAAGATTCAAAGATGAAAAATAATTTAGAGCGATCTTTTTTTAAAAATAACCAAGTGCAATACGAATAATCATTATAAACATAACAAAGTATTTAAAACCTAAAACAGAAGAGACTCAACTCGGACCCCAGACATATGAATAAACTAATTCAAAAGAGGATGCAGTCCGATTATTGACACACTTTGAAAATAATCTATGAGAGTGTTTTCTAACCCGACAAGACTCATAATTGAAAGACGATAGACTAAAGAGACCTGGAACTATTTTTCAAACTTTAATAGATTTGGATGTCCCGGACGATTATGAAGAAGTGCTGGTGATTCAGTGACAGTGCACGCAACAGATGGTTGAGAAATACTCAAATGATAAAGCCCCTATGACTCACGACCTATGCTAATCATCTTTCTTATACTGCAGTCCTATATAAAAATAGAGTCATTAACAAAAGTGGTTGCACAGTTTAAAGAGCAAGTGAGTTTACTGACAGAGATAAGATTAAAAAGACAATGTGGTATATAAAAAATAAATTCTAAAGGTAAAGAAGGAAGAGGATGTGCTCGACTAACTGGTTGAGCAGTAGTTATGAACCCATTAGCTAAGGTGACAAATGGCAATAACCTAGATGTAGAAGTATGAGAAAGTAAATGAACGTTACCAAAAATGTGGTCATAGGCACTAGAATCAAGAACCCAGGGTCTTAAAGAAGATGACTGGGTAAGACAAGCGACCGAATTACCAGTATATGCAATAGAGGCAATGGAAGAGGAAGATTACTTAGCCGCTTGGTATTTAAGGTATTCCTCATAGTTGACACCAGTGAGAGTCATGAATAGAGGTTGCTTGTCTATTTTAGAGCTCTTAACAGTTATATTGGCTCATAAATCGAAGAGAAGGAAGAAGGCGAAAACAACTGATAACCAGGAGACATTTTCTAGTAACACACTAGTAGTTTCTAGCGACAGTGACAGCAGCCGACGATGGCAAGTGATACGGTAGCAGGTACTTAGTTCACCGACGTCATCTGAAGTTATTGGTGCCAGTGGTAAGGATTCATACGCATCGGAGGAAGAGATCAGTGACACGTGATAGCGGCGGAGAGGCGGCTCATAGGGGCGCGTCCGATGGCTGATGAGTGCGCAGCTACTACAGGCTTGGTCGTTGACCTTGTATGAGTTCACAGGAAGGATGATTGCCAAAGAAAAGTCACCGAAGAAAAAGATCAAAAACTGGCCAAAAATATGGGTGGCGCGTAGAAGTGCATACAATGGCCAATGACTACTGGGCTGCCATATAAGTGATCATCAATGTTGTCTGAAGGCAGAGACGTCGGCGGTGAGAGTCCACTCGGGCTGAAAAATTAGGTCAGATGCTAGTAGGTAGCGTGTCCGGTAGGGTTTCAACACCTGTCTTCTTGGGGTTTCCCCGGCGAGTTACTGATGATCTCAAAGCTGATGACATAACCACTGAAAAAATGAAGAAAACATGGTGGCTAGAAAAAGAATGGGAAACTTCGCCAAAAATATTAGGGATCGAAGATAGCACAATGGCTCTGATACCATGTGAAGAAATAGAGAAAGAAGAATTCTTGTCTATTGATAATGAGAAAAATACATCATTATATAAATGAAGCTATGTGTCCTATTTGGAAGGTTATCAATCTATTTCTTATTCTATGATATTGACCACAACTATATACAAAGTACCATATACATTTTAACACAATAAATAAGATATTAAACAAAGTTCATATAACTAACCAACAAACAAAGTTAGTTTCGAAATGAGAAATGTGTTTGAAAAGAGAGATTTGAAAGTGACACTTAACTGACATGAGAAATATTCATTAGAGAACCATTAACTGTTTGAATAGATGGTGATTTGGAGATAAAAGTCTTAGAAAAATGCATAATAAGATCTGAAGTCATATGATTTTTCATGTAGAATCAAAATACTCAAGACGAATTACCTTAGACAATAGAGGAGACAGAGATAAAAGTGTTACCATTTTTTAAAAGAAATTGGTGAAATAATGAATCATGATCACTGGTTAACATAACAGAGATGGCAAATGCTAGCTTAGATATGCCCTGTGTGCCATGATTAGAAGTGATAGTAGAAAACTGTTGATGGCTCTTGAGAGGAGTGCATATGATGATTTTCTTTTACTAGAAAAGTCCCCGTCATAATGCCCAAGCCTAACTTTATGATAGATAGACATTTTTCTGTAGGTCAATTGAACACTAGATGCCCAATGAGATGGCGATATCTCCATATTTTGGATGGAATGTTATTATCATTTGACTTATTCTGATAGAGTTATAAAGTGACAAGAACAATATCTATATAGAGTAGTAAGTCGCGTTTCCTCTGATATAACTTTATCAATAACTGATAGAGTTATAAAGTGACAAGAACAATGAGATGGCAATATTTGCATGTTTTGGATGGAGTGTTATTATCATTTGACTTATTCCGATAAAGTTATAAAGTAACAAGAATAATATTTATATAAAGTAACAAGTCGCGTTTCTTCTGATATAAGTGTATTAATAACCTGATTAAGGTGGGTAATGGCTTTTTATTAAGAAAAGAGGCATGGGTGGGCTCAAATAATTTCTATAGAATAATGAGAAACTAAATCAAAAAATTGTTGATCTCTGTAGCCAACAAACTTTTGTACATCAATATTATTCACAAAATGGGTTATGAAGGTGCTAATTGATCCTTAAAAAATATCATTTAAAGTAAAAATCAGTTATGGATCACCTGGGCGCCTTGTGTAGTAGATGTAAATTACGAAGTAATTGATATTTATGAGATAGATCAATAATAGTATATCGATGAGCAAGAAAACCTCAAATAGTTTTAGTAGTATCAAATCTACTAAAGTGACAACTAATGGATGGGGAGGAAGTATTTTATAACCATGTAATGATCTGAAATTTTTGTTACCCCAATCGTTTAATTCTTCAAAGAATTTTTTCGTCAATTTTATCATTCTATTCTTAAGAAAACTTACTTTAAGATAACTACTCATAATTTGTGTCCATAAAATATAATTATATCTACCTAACATGGCACTAAAAAGTTAGAACACATTTAATTTCTACATAATGATGAGAACTAAGGAACACACTATAGGCACGTGGGAAAAAAAATGGGGAAATGGCATGAGTCTAAGAGATGCTGAAAATCAAGGTTCTTAAAATTACATATATGGCTAAATTTTATAAGAAATTGTAGATTTTCCTAAATTTTATCTAGAATTATATATATGCCCCAAACTATAGAAATTGCAATATCGAGAGATTTGTGCATCACTATTGTTCTCCAATATGGGTTATGAAGGTGCTAATTGATCCAAAAAAAAAAAATTGCATTTGGAGTGATAATCAATGATGGATTGCCCAAGCACCTAGTGTAATAGATGTAAATTATGAAGTAATTAATATTTATGAGATAGATCAATAGCAGTATAGCGAAGAGTAAGAAAATCTCAAATAGTTTTAATAGAATCAAATCTACCAAAGTGACGACTAATGGATGGGGAAGAAGTATTACAAAATCATGTAATGATCTAATATTTTTGCTATCCTAATCATCCAGTTGTTCAAAGAATTTTTTCGTCTGTTTTATCATTCTGTTATTGAAAACTTGTCTTTAAGAAAACTACTCATAACTTGTGTCCAAAAAATATAATTATGTCTATCTAACATGATATTAATAGATTGAGACAGGTTTAATTTCTCTACGATGGTGAGAACTAAGGAACACACTATTGGCACTTGAAAATAAAAAGGGAATGATGGCATGGGTCTAAGAGATGCTGAAAATCAAGGTTCTCAAAAATACATATATTCCTAAAATTTTATGTGCAAATGTAAATTTTCCTAAAAAATTTATTTGGAATTGTAGATATGCCCCAAACTATAGAAATTGCAATTGGAGAGTTTTGTAGAGGTTAAAGAAGAACCAGTTATGAATCGAAGAAATTATCAGTGTAGCTTGATAGATAGATGGTTTAGGAATGAATTGGCAATGGTGATAACCAGTCACTCATTGGGAATTGACAATGGTGAAAGAGTATAAGCTGAATTAGAGATGTGGGCATTTTATGGAGGTTGGTGGCATGTGGTGCGAAGCGGATGGTAGAAGTGAAGGAGTTAGCATTTTTTGAGTTGATATTTTTTTAAATTTAAAATTATTAGATAAAATTACAAAATTAAATTATTAAATTTATATTATTATAGTTACAATATATCAAAATTAGGTTGCACCCTAATAAATGGAGGCAACAATAATAAATAATTTTTTTATTTTTTTAAAATAAAAAAACAGTTGTGCCCAACCCATGGGCTCGACTCATTACGCTTGCATGCTGGCACAGCAAGACAACGGGCTGTTCTAGGCTGATCCTCTGACTGTCACACTTGGGCCAGCCCGACACTAATTTTTCCCGCGTCATGCCGACCCAAAAATGATTTTTTTACGTTCTATGTTGACCTAGGCTCGACAAGCCACCTAGGCTAAAATTTAGTCAGTCTTGCTGGCACAACATGGGCCATTTACCATGTCTAATGATGACAATTATTTTACAAAACTCAATTGGTTGTTGTACTTCAAAGTTTCCTGAGTCATTGAATTCCATGATGATTGATTCAATGAAAACAAAAATCCCATAATGATTAGGTGCCTGAAACCTTTTCTCTTTGAAGGGCGGTATTCGTTTCAATTACTGTGAATCTGTGATGAAGATATAGTGATTAACTTAATTAGAAGTAATTAATAATAAGTGGGATTGATGTGGTTGTATGATTAGGAACCTCTATTCGTTGATGGCTAGGTCAGGCTATAGTTCAGCATCAATAAAACAAAATTAAGTTAAGGAAATAACTACTTAGAAGTTTTATAATGATCAATACTTCCATCAAGGGTTTTCAAAATGATTACAACACGATATTTTCTCCAGATCGAAGTGAAGAAAAAATTATTATACTTATTTCCAAGGGTACAGGATCAGCACACCAAGAAATTGATGTCACAACAGCATCCGGCCTTATTACTCGTAAAATAAATAGCAGAATTCATAACAAGATCCAGATGCCTTGCTTCATGCTCTTTCATTATCATGCAGGTGGAATGATGAAACCTATAGGCAAAATCACATCAGAATATTATTAGCGCCAATATAAATAATTATACAACATAAATAACCTAAAAAATTAAACAATTTCTTTTTTTCAATTAACTTACTTCCACATTTTGTTCCTGGTGAAAGCTCCAGGCCACATGACCGAGCCACGTAAATAAGCTTTTGTATGCTCAAGTCCTTGCTTATCAATCTTATACCATCCACCGTAACAAACCTGCACATGCATGGCACATTAATGATTTTCATCACCGAGCAGCAGTCTGGGGATGGCGAAATATGCGACCCTGATTTTCCAACAAACTGCAGGCACTGCTTTTGAAGGCCTCCTAGATTGATTCCACATATTTGTGCTGAAACTTGATTATCGGAAAAAAGTAATCCGACTATTATTAATATACAAGTAATTCTATGACTCATTTTCTCTGTTTCTATTTTGCTGCCCCTCTCACTCTCTGGTTCTATGCTAGTTTTCTCCTGAATGAATTAGGGTTAGTGATAGTCACCTATATATATAACATAGAGGCGAAAAAAGCTAATCGAATAACGAGAGAATTATTATATTGGGGTCAAGTTCACGTTGATATTGCCCTTCAGAAACGCCGGATCTGTTGCTTCAAATTATTGTAAATCTCGGAAAATTTTAATTTTTGTTAAGAGAGTCATGTGCAGGAAGGTAGTACTCATTAAATATTTTGCAACATCAATGAAATAAGAGAAATTTATATCTTTTATCTGCATATGGAAGATGAGCAGAATAGACTAATATAATTTATCTATTGTAACCTATTTTCTCTGTACTCCATCAACAAATAAATCTAAATATCTTCACATGTAATAATTTATTGATTCATTTTTCTCTTGAATGAATAAATAAGCACAGAAATATCAAAAATTGATCTCTCATATCTGCAAATAATTATAATAATCCCCTAAAATTCCATGTGTGAATACCTTAGAGATCCATTTTTCTCGTACAATCAATAAAATAAGTAGATGAATATCAGAACTCGAGATCTTTCATGTCTGGAACTGATCAAATTAATCCTATAAAGTAGACAAAGGGTATCAAACTTCCATCTCACGTTTCAATTTCTAAGGGTAACATTTCATAAATGGCCCATTATTTTAATCCCTTTTTTTAGTCACAACTATAGAAGTTAAACTTTTATAGCCAAGAAATTATAAATTAGACAAATATACCCCTAATTTATATTTTTCCTCTCCATCAAACATTTGAACCCAACACTTTTGCTCTCAAAAAAAAACTCTTAAATTGACATTGTATAAATTGGCAATTTTGAAGGTTGTATTATGTAAATCGACATACTATAATAATGGTATTTAACTTTAAATTCAGAAAATACTCGACAATTGTTAAATTTCTTAAATTTTAGATATAATTTGTAGTTTGTGTTATAAATAGGTAAAAATAATTAAATTATGAGTAAAATAAGAGAAAAATTGGTAGATTATGTTGTAAATAGGTAAAACAATATGTGAAAATAGAAAAAAAAATTCAGCCAAAATGAATTTTTCAAAAGAAAATATTCAGCCAGAAATGAAGATTTATGAAAAAAACGCGTCAATCGTACGCATTTCGCAAGCTTGGCACATACTAGCATGGGCAACACGTGCTCACGAAAATAAAACTTAGTTTATTTTTTAATGTTTTAATTAAATAATTTATTTAAGTGAAATTTTTCATAAATGACCCATTAATAAATAATTATTTAATTTATTTGTTAAAATAAATAAGAACTAATTAATTTATCTAATCAATTACGTAACATATCTAATTTATTTTTATTTGTTAAAACATAATTAATTTTATTTGTTAGAATTTGGTGATTCAAAATTTTGAGTTTAAGACAATGACGAGTCTACACGAGGTCGAGTACGCATCAAAATGAGAGATGGACTTTTTCAGGCCTGAGCACTACAACACTAGTCTTTTAAAACTTTGACATTAAAAAACTTCTATTTTTAGTTTAGATCGACTTCTTTGAGTAGGATTTAGACTCTTACACATATGAACTATTATTCCAACTAGAAATAAGATTTCTAGGTATGTTTTAAATACTATATAAACTCTTATAATCTCTTAGAATTAATCAAGCATTAGAGAAACTCCAAGAAAGCTAGGGTGCTTTGATTATTGAGTGTACAAAAGAGTTCTATATAAGTGCTTGAGATTTGAATGTTTAAGAAAGCACTAATAGATCCTTAAGAGCTCGTCTATTGATTATATTCTTTGATTATCTCTTGTGAAAAATCTTTGTAAACTAAGTTCTTTGTAAACTATGAATAAAAGAAGTTAGCATCCAATGATCTACTATGAACGTAGACATTTGTTTCTAAACTACTTAACTTTCTTGTGTGATTATTTTATCTCTTTATTATGATCTTTCTTATTCTTGCTTTACTTGTGGTTGAACTATTCAGCATGCACTTAGAAGATTTTTAGAGTGCACTCTAAAATTTTCAACAAGTGGTATCAAAGCTAAGGTCAATACCTAAGTAATACAGTAGAATATTAGGTTGTTCAACCATGGCAACTCACAAATATGATGTAAAAAAGTTCAATGGACAAAATAATTTCAATCTATAGAAGATAAAATTTATAGCTTTATTAGTGAGTCAATAGTTATATTCAGATCTCAAAGGGACTCAAGTAATAATTAGCAAAGAGAAAGAACCTGCAACATCAAGATCCGAGATAGATAGAAAAATCATTCAGAATATGGCATACAATACTATAGTTCTATCATTGAGTAATAAAGTTCTATAGGAGGTAGTTGGAGAGAAGATAACAATAGGTCTTTGGAAGAAACTTGATATCCTCTATATGAAAAACTCCTTGGCGAATCATTTGTATGTCAAGAAGAAGTTATACCAGCTATCTATAGCTGAAGGGACTTTAATCAAAGATTATATTGACGTATTCAACAAGGTAATCATAAATCTTGAGACCATTGACATCAAAAGTAAAGATGAAGAAAAGGCAATTATCTAGTTGTATTTTTTGCCTCCAAGTTATTAGCACTTTGTGAATATACTCATGCATGGCAGAAAAACTTTAACGATGAGTGATGTTAAAGTCTTGTTGAACTCAAAATAATTGGGGATAAAATCTAAGTCCAATAGTGCAATAAGTTTGGTTGCAAGAAAAATAAATATAAATACCAATCAATCAAAGAGTAGATTCAAGAAATGCTGTCTTTACAAGAAAAAAGGTCACTTGAAAAGGGATAGCCTAGAAATAAAGAAAGGTGAAGATGCTACAATAGTCTGTGAGGAGGACTATGAGGTTGCAAATCCTTGGTAGTGTCTGATAGAAATATGTTGGTGAATGAATTTTTGATTTTGGATGTAGTTACCATATATGTCCTAATAGATCTTTTTTTACCAATTATAGAGCCATTATGAGTGATAAAGTACTAATATGTAATAATATGACTTGTAAAGTCACAGGGATAAGTAGTATAAGAATATGGATGCATGATGGGAAGATTAGGAAGTTACTTAGTGTAAAACATGTTCTTAAAGTTAAGATGAACTTGATATTCTTAGAAGTGCTAGATCAAGTGAGATTTTCATTCAAAGCAAAAAAAAATACTAAAAGTGTTAAAAAGATCTATAGTGAAGATGAAGGGAAAGAAGCACAATGGGCTATATATGCTTAATGAAAATGCTATAGTTAGCTCAAGTTGTTAAGAGAATGCAGACCAAGAGGCAGTATTAGAGATTTCTAACCAATGTGATGGTAAATGTGGTAATGTGGTAATGGCAAGAATAAGTTTCAATAATCGAGGGATTATGGTCATGATGTCAAGAGTGACATAGGAGACAGCAATAAAAAGGCTACCTTAGGGAATATGCATTTATATTTTTTGAGACCGAAGTCACTAGCCTAAAATGAGTTAAGTTTGTGCAAAATACTTAAGTTGAGTTAGTGCTAAGTGATAGAGTATTGGTGTAGAGAGATATTCAAAAAATTCTTGAAGAGATTTTGAATCAAAAAGGGGTTTGTTGGAATTTAGAGATTCAAAACTATATTTAAGTATGATTTTTAGTTAAATACCAATTAAGAGTTAACACAAGGTCAAGTATGCATCGGACTTATGAGAAATAGAGTCGAACTTATGAGAAATGGAGAAAAATGAAGAATTAGAAATAAGAATAGGGTTATAACAAGCAAGGGACCTTTCTAGGCTTGAGCTCTATGACATTGGCTTTCAAGTGTCGTAGTGCTGACTTTTCAAAGTCGCGGCGCTATATTAAAGCCGTGCTAGCACCATCATCAACTTTGTAGTGTCACTACACCCAATTTGGAAAAACTTCTGTTTTTAGCTCAAATTGACTTCTTTAAGTGAGATTTGCACTCTTATATACATGGACTATTATTTTAACTAGAAATAGTATTATTAGGTACATTTTAAACACTATATAAACTTTTTTAACCCTTTATAATTAATTACACATTAGAAAAACTCCAAGAGAGAGAATAGAGAGTCTTGAGTGCTAAGTGCACAAGAGAATGCTATAAGACTGCTTGAGATCTGAGTGATCAAGAAAGCATTGATAGATCCTTGAGAACTCATCTATTGATTATATTCATTGATTATCTCTAATGAAAGATCTTTGTGATCTGAGTTCTTTATAAACTGTGAATAAAAGAAGTTAGGATCACATAATCCATAATAGATGTAGGCATTTGTTATTAAACCACATAACTTTATTGTGTGATTGTTTTATGTCTTTATTGTGATCTTTCTCATTTTTTTATTTACTTGTAGGTGAAGTCTTCGACACGAGCTTAGAAGATTTTTATAGTGCACACTAAATATCTTAATGATGCTATTAATATATTTTTATTAATTTGTTCAAAGAATTGTTTATGCTTAACATTTATAAGTTAAGTGTAATGGTTTATCCTACTAGAACTATACTATCGAATTCTTTTCGTGATATTTCTTATTTTAACTCATTATTTACTTGCAATCGTACTTGGCATTATAAAGTGGTATAATTTAACTCTTACCAAGAAGTTACATTAACTCCAATAGTTGCAGAATAAAACAAAGTCAAAAATGACAAACTTAATAAAAATCACATTAAATTTAAATTTAAATTATATAAATACAAGTAACGTCAAATAGTAAAAAAAAATACAATAATGTGTTATATCAACTACTATGCAGAGCAACAAGGCTTTGACATGTCTGGTGGTTATCTATATGCTACTTACAATGGTTGTACACAATTTGTTTTGGTTCCTCACCTTATGATAGAATCTGCTCTTTTGCCGCCTCCCTAATTAATGGCATGTTGTAGGAGGTTGGATGTCCTAATCTATTAACTCATCCAAAACTCTTCAATCTGATGGATGGCCAGCCAGATAGATTCGCTCGGTATATTCTCAAAAGAATGATTCAAACATATAATAGGGCGAATAAAAGTCATCATAGGAAGAGATCATGGATCCTTTGCAATAATATTAATGTTCTCTACAATACTAATAGTCATTATGTCATATCTCGTAAATACTCTCATTAATTAAGCCTGTTTAGAGAAACCAACTTTCTCTTCTAAGTATTTATCAAATCCTAAAATATGCTGAACATAGGATAGTGATATTATTAGTTCTATCTAGCATTGCACAAAATAAAAGACATCCCTATAAATAATTCAGTCTAATCCAATCCAATTTTGTCTTCCAAACATACCCCTAGTTATTCTTTGGTATCTTTTAATAAATGTTACTTTTGTTATTGAAAAATAATAATGATCAGAACTTGCTTAGTGGAGATGTTTTATAGATTGACTTGGAAAACATATTAAAGAGAAATTAAAAAGAATATGAATACTTACATAAATAACTTTGTATAATTGCTTTTTCTTTTCTTAAAATAGGATATTTTACGTTGTGAAGAAGTAGTCTAGTTATTCTTTGATGTTTGGAAGGCAAGATACATTATATACTTAAACAACTTGATAAATAAGATTTGAATAGATCATCCCATTGGGAAAAAAACAAGTGAATTTTATAAATCAAAAGCTTGAAAATTAATAGAGATTACAACTTTATTTTAAGGGATTAATTCTAAACCTACTCACATAAAGCAAATAAGTTAAGACCTAATAAAACTAAAATATGACTTAAATGTGAAAACCTATTAAGATAAGTTTGACTAAAATAAGAATAAAACTCTTAAATTGTCCTGCATTAGATTCCCCTCCTCTTAAAAAGAAAAAGGCCTTTGAATTTGAACGAAGTCTGGTGGATAAAAATTGTAGTGAAGATTTATGTCATTTGCAAAGTGAACTTGTATCCTTCCTCGTCAATATTTTATTAAACTAAAAAATAATTATACTTCATCTTTTTTTTTATAGCTTTTTTCGTGGTTCTTTAGAAGATATAGTCTTTCAAGAATGAATGATCATCAAATGACTTCTTATACTATTCCCCAAAATTTGCTCATATGCTATTAAAGCAGTTTCACTTTCATAGACAGTTCTTCGTTCAAATAAACCTTTTTATATTTTGTATGGATGGGTAAAACTATGTCATCCTAGGTGGTTTATCTTTAACTTGAGCTTCATGCTTAATCTCACTCTAAGTATTAGATATCAAGCTTAAATCACGGATTAAGTTTAGTTCTTTTTTGTAAAACCTACGGCATGCTCTAATTACTTGTTGAGGGACATCTTCAATCTCATGGACACCTTCAATACTTTATTAGAAACACCTTTAATCAAATAAGAAGAGTTTGACTAAAATAACCAAATATAAAATTAAATCAAATAAGAATAAAACTTTTAGATTGTCTTACATCACAATTGTTATAAATAATCTATCATGACATCTTTTCATTGTTTCTATATTTAGAGTGTTGTGTTAAAATTAATATGCTACTAGAGGTGTTTTTAAATCTTAAAACATTAAACAAAGAAAATACTAATTTTACATTTTTTTTAAATATTCAGAAACCCATTTTGATTAATTATACCATATTCGCTCAAGTAATTTTTATGTGCAATCATATTTTCTTATCAAAATTAATTAAACTTCATTGAAATTATTAACACTAATAAATAGATAGATAATATAATAGGCAATATAGCTCTCTATATGGTAGTAACACTACCACATAGTTAATCCACAACTTTAATATTTATAATATACTACAGAATTGCATCCGATGTTCACTACATTAGTCATTATATAAAACTCTCTCTTTCTATATATAGTTAATAAAAAAATTATTTTCAAATCTGTTGTTATAGGAGATAATTGTGTGTGTCAATAGTACTTTTGAAATTATTTTACTAAATATTCAAATTGATTTTTAACCTTTCAAAATTACTTTTTTAGTATTCCAAACAAAAATCTCAAAAATATCTGAATCATTTATTTATTTATTTATTTATTAAATTACCCATTAAGTAATTTATAGCTCCTACCCCTCCTCATCTTCACTAGTTTAAGATGTTAGGCAGCACGATGACTTGAAGTGAATACATGTATAATTATAGTGAATACATGTATAATTATTGTATTTCCAGTTGAACATAATTTTAAAACTTTATGCCTAAGAAGAAAAAAATTATGAATTTATATAAAAAAGGAATACAATATAGAATGTTGTAAACTAACGTTCCTGATTTTACAATGTAGACAAAAGATTCCAAACATAAGTTTTGTAAGAATAACTTCCTTTTGAGTCAAGTCCTTCTCTCACCTTGTGTTCTAATTAAGCTTTTGCTGTTTTTTCATTTGGATAGGTTGGCATGGGAACATGGCAAGGCAGAAACGATTGGCAGCAGCAGTGCCTGCAACAGTGCAAGGAAGAATGCATGTCGCGTTAGGGCTATTATTATATTGGATTATTCTATGATACTGGAACAATTTTTACGGTATCAATACTGTGTTTATTATTAACCTTTTGATTAAGTAATTTTAATCTCTACCACTGATTCATTATAAATAAAAGTTAACTTCTTCTTCAGGTAATAGGTCATTGTTAATTTTTATTAAAAATGTTATATTTATGTATTACACTTTTAACTTATTTATTTTATTAAACTATTTATTAATGTCAAAAAAATTAAAATAATTAATCATATAAATATTAAAAAACATAAAATTATTTAGAGTTAAACATAAAATAATCATGAATTTTGTAATAGGCATAAATTAAAATATATTTTAAATAAAGTAAATTTATAAGAATTAAAAACTAATATCAGGATTTTTCTAAATAAATAATATGAAGAAAAATAAAATTTAGTTTCAATGATTATTAATTCTACATGTAATAAAGAGCACAAAATGCATTAGATTTTATGTAATGTAGATTTACATATAAAATATTATTCGTATATCTTAGTAAATTAATGTTAATTTGTATATCTTACTAAAAAAAATAAAAATAATTTATAAACATTGTAAATAATATAAAATGTTTATTGGTATTTATAAAATTTGTGTTAATGTAATTAGTTTACGCGCATACAAACACGACTTCACGCTATATATAAAAAGGAATTCATATTTATATTGCTATGTTTTCTTTAATTAGCATGTAAAAATTTTAATCTTATTTCCTATTTCAGAATTGTTAGTCAACTAGTCATAGAATTGTCTGATGACATATATTATTTATATTGTTATGTTTCTTTAATTAGCATATAAAAATTTTAATCTTATTTTCTATTTGTAATTTTAATTCTCAATTCTATGTTACAAATATGAAATAGATGATAAATTCATTTAGTATACAACTTTGTGTAGCATTTAATATTTTTTTAAATAATTCAATTCATAATAATTAGTGTCTTATCGAAGTGTTAATGTTAATAATAATTTAATTTCTTATTTACTTAAATTTTTTTACAAATATTATGTTTTATTCACAATTTATTTTTTTATATATAACCTTTTATGTAACTATACAAGTTTAGTGTTGATATACAAATTTTACATTATGTTTATAAGATTTTGTTTAATTTACAATAAAAAGTATCATTTACAAGTTTTATATTAATTTACAAATGTTATATTAAATTTACACATCGTACGTATAGTTTACAAAATTTATGTCTACTTTTATATTTTTGTGTTAATTTATAATTTTTTTATTTACTTAAAATTCTTTTACAAATAATATGTTTTATTTACGATTTATTTGCTATATATATAGTTTTTTACTTAAATATACAACTTCAGTGTTGATTTACAAAGTTTATATTATATTTATAAGAATTTATTTTATTTAAAAATAAAAAGTATCATTTACAAGTTTGATATTGATTTACAAATGTTATATTAAATTTACACATCGTACGTGTAGTTTATAAAATTTATGTCTACTTTTACATGTTTGTGTTGATTTATAATTTTTTTTATTTACTTTAAATCCTTTTACAAATATTATGTTTTATTTACGATTTATTTGTTATATATATATAGTTTTTTACGTAAATATACAACTTCAATGTTGATTTGCAAATTTTACATTATATTTATAAGGTTTTATTTAATTTACAAATAAAAAGTATCATTTACAAGTTTGATATTTATTTACAAATATTTAATTAAATTTACACGTCGTACATGTAGTTTACAACATTTATGTCTATTTTTATATTTTTGTGTTGATTTATAATTTTTTTTTAGTTATTTTAAATTCTTTTACAAATATTACGTTTCATTAATGATTTATTTGTTATATATATATATATATATATAATTTGTTTACGTAAATATATAAGTTCAGTGTTGATTTATAAATTTTACATTATATTTATAAGATTTTGTTTAATTTACAACTAAAAAGTATTATTTTATAAGTTTGATATTGATTTACAAATGTTATATTAAATTTACATGTCATACCCGTAGTTTACAAAATTTATGTATAGTTTTACATTTTTGGTTGATTTATAATTTCTTTAGTTATTTTAAATTCTTTTACAAATATTACGTTTTATTTACGATTTATTTGTTATATATATAGTTTTTACGTAAATATACAAGTTCAGTGTTGATTTACAAATTTTACATTATATTTATAAGATTCAGTTTAATTTACAAATAAAAGTATCATTTATAACTTCGATATTGACTTAAAATTGTTATTTCAAATTTATAGAAAGTATGCGTAATTTGTATTATTGTTTATGTAATTATTAGTTGTTGACATAAATTATTGATTTTGTAATTTAAATTATGTACTTTACAAATAATACACTTTATATATGTTTTTTTTAAATAAAATTGAATTTGTATTATTTAATTTTATAAGTACAATATTTACCATCAAGTTTTCTATTGCAATTATAAGTTTTAACTGTGTAAACTGTAATTGGGTGATATTGTATTTGAACATCAGGTTTTATGAACTTTATGAATAAATAGATAAATAAACTATTGACACTTGAATTACCATAGAATAAATTTACAAGCATTGCAAAGTTAACAATATTTATACTAGTTTTATAATTAGACTTAATTAAAAAATTTACATTATAGAATATATTTATTAATATTTTTTCTACTTCTAATACTATAATTTGAGTAATTAATGTAAAAAATGTTACTTAATGATTTATTTGTATTATGTAATACAAAATGTTTAAGTAGGTTTAAAAATTAGACTAACCTTGATTATGTATAATTACAAAAGTAGTAAGTATTCGGGTAAGTTTCAACATTTAAAAAAATTTGAATTCAACTATATGGTACTTTCAAAAATGAACACTTTTATGAACATCTAACTTCCTATATTTTGTGCTTATATAATATGAGTTATTGAGATCAAAATAACAAAATTTTCAATTGCATAAGTTTGCAAGTGATTTTGTAAAGAAAATTAGTTGATCTTTTTTTCTATATCTGCCATGGACATGTAGTTATCAATTATCTTTTATGAGTATGAATTTTTGTAAAATTTATAAGTTAGTAATTGAATAGATGGAGAGGGACATCTAATAACTGCTTTTTTTTATTTTATATTATAATGTATTCTATATATATTTCTTCTTTCACTCTTTGAATTGACCTGTTAATTCTTTAAGTTACTAATAAACAATTCTTAAACTGGATGTTGCTCTAAAGTTTCATTGGCTTGGCTAGAAACATTGCTCTTCGTCAAGTGACTCGATTAATTTAATGAGTTCATTGAATTTCTACATCTAAATTATTTCTATTTAGATGTTTTATTCTCATATAAGGAGTGGGATTTAAGCTAGAAAGGGGCAATATATGGTGATGTTAATTATTAGAACAAACTTTTTTCTCCAAGCACACAAATAGGTTCAATTTGTAAAGACACAGAATTTGCATGACAATAACAAAATTAGAATCAAGATTGTTTCCCTTAAATCATGAAAGAAACCAAATATCTATCATCAAATTAAAAGAACCTTAACCAGATGTTTCATAAATATTGACAACCTTATAAAGCTAAAAAATTATCAGACTATATACCAAATTAAAGCTCTATATATCTATTCAAAATCCTCCAAAATTTAGAATTTTATCTCATATCTTCGAAACTACGAATTTCTAAACACAATATGTTCAAATACTATATATATGATCAACCAGCAATCAATCTGATCAACCATAATTTTATAACTCAAATTTTGTAGTTTACAAACACTACAATTTATATATGTTATGGTATGTAATACAAAATATTTGAGTGGGTCATAAATTGGACATAGAATTACAAAAGTAGTAGTTATTCCATTAAGTTTCAACATTCAAATGAAATTCTACATAAGTGGTAGTTATTCAGTTAAGTTTCAATATTCAAATCAATTTGAATTTAAACTATCTATAGTACTTTTAAAATTGAACAATTTTATCAACATCCAACTTTAAAAAAAAATATTTATTCTTATATAATACCGATTTATTGAGATCAAAATAATAAAACTTTCATTTGCATAGGTTAGGAAGCGATTTTGTAAAGAAAATTGGTCGGTTCTTCTTATTATATCCGTCGTGGACATCCATCAACAAGGTTAGTTATCAACTATTTTTTTATGAGTTATTTACTATTATATAAATTATTGCAAAATTTATAAGTTAGGAATTGCATAGATGAAGAGGGGCATCTTATAACTACTAAGCACATAAGCACTGTTAATTTAACTTTATGTTAGTGTTTGTCAAGTGATAAATTGATGGGTGTAAAATGTTAACGAACCCTACCACTAGAGTTTATAGTAACAACGATCCTTCTTGTTCTGGAGCCAACAAATGTATTTTATTAATATTAATATTTGTTTAGTTTATGAGATGGCTATTTCTGATTTTTTTTATATAGAATGTTCCTTAGTTCGTAGACAAATTGTTTTTTCTTCTAATTTTGGTTCACTTATTCGAGTTTGTGATATAGGGTTTGATGCTTTATAGCACAAATGATGATAATTACTAATGAGATTGATGTTAAAAGAACATATGTGATGTGATGTGAGATATTTTCATTTAGTATTTTGTATATTACATTTAACACTAAATTTGTTATATCATCATACAAAAATCTTAAGAAAAATAATATTTCAATAATTCAGATTGTATTTAAGAAAGGTTTAGCAAAGCTTCATAATGTTTAAATTTTTTTGCAGTACGTGATTTTCTGTCAACTAGTGTAAAAAGTTTATCAAGTAGTGATGATTCTTCAAGATTTTTATTTTGTGATGGTAAAAGTATGGACCAACTCATAATTGAAGACGTAATTGGAAAACAGTTCAAAAGCCTTGAAGAAGCAGAAGATTTTTTATAGACAATATTCAACAATAATGGGTTTTAGTATTCGCAATGATGATTTAAGACGTGATGATGATGGTTTAATCACTCTTAAACGTTGGGTTTATTCTAGAGAAGGTGAGCGGGCAAAAACGTATGTTCAAAGATCAAATCAAATCCGAAAACCAAGGGCAATTACAAGGGTCAACTGTCCAGTTGCATTAAAAGTAAACAAAGATAAAAAATTGGGTACTTGGTTTGCAAAAAGAATTTGTTCCAAAACACTCTCATGAATTAGCAGCAATTCATGAGATTTAATTCATTCGATCTCACCGTTTAGTTAAAGATTGTGACAAGGCACAAGCTAGTTAAATAAAAATAGTTTGTGTTAAAACTAGTCAAATTATGGATTTATTTGTAAACCAGGCTAGGATGTATCATAATGTGAGATTTACATCTAAGGATTTGTATAATACATTAGATGCTCACCGCTAGTCTATGATACTTGAAACAGATTCAGAATCTGCTCAGGCATACTTAAACGCAAAAGCTAATATAGATCCAGATTTTATTTGCCAATACACTGTAGACGAGGAGAATAGACTTGCAAACTTGTTTTGGGTTAATTCTACTGCTCGTGCGGATTATTACTTCTTTGGAGACGTATTGGCCTTTGATAGCACCTACAAAAAAAAATGAATATGGTAAGCCTTTAGTCATTTTAGTAGGTGTTAATAATCATTATGCAACAACTTTTTTTGGATATGTACTACTTGTGGATGAGACAGTTGACACTTATATATGGGTACTAGAAAATATTTTATCTGCAATGAATAATAAAAAGCCTATATCTGTGGTAATTGATAGAGATAGAGCAATGCGAAAAGCAATAAAAAAGGTTATTCCTGAAGCTCGGCATCGTTTATGTGTCTGGCATTTACAAAGAAATTCCCAATCTCATATACATGATACCAAATTCTTAAAAACATTTAAGGATTTAATGTTAGAAAATTTAAGACCTGAAGAGTTTGATCAATTGTGGTGGAATATGGTGGATAAGCTTGGCCTTCAAGAAAATGAGTGGGTTTCAGAAATCTATAGGAAAAGGGAAAGATGGGCAGAAGTATTCTTAAGGGGTCATTTTTTTGCTGGCATGCGTAGCACACAATAATGCGAGGGAATGAATTCATATATGAATAGGTTTCTCCAAAAGAAGATGAAGTTGCATGAATTTGTCCTACAAATTGATAGGGCCTTGTCACGTTGTAGAAATAATAATTTGAAACATGATTTTAAAACAAGACATTCTAGTCCAGTGATTACTACTCATCTTAAAAGTTTGGAGAAGCATGCAGCAAGTACTTACACCCAAAAAGTATTTGGTATGGTTTGTGATGAGATTCGTAAGGAAGCTTCTTTTATTGTGTCAAACCATATAAATATTTTGCAAATGCAAATGTATACCATGTCTAAGTTTGCAGAAATAGATAAAAAGTAGAATGTGTTTTACCACTCAAAGGATCAACAATTTAATTGTTCTTGCAAGGGTTTTGAATCATTTGGCATCCTGTGTTGTCATTTATATAGTGTGATGAAATATAATCATGTCAATGAGATACCTAGTACATTGATTATGAGAAGGTGGACTAGAGATGTTAAAGTTGCAACACCACTTCTCACACCTTTAGATAATCAATCTAGGGACATCTTAAATATAGTTAGGTATGGTTCGTTAAGTGTAGAAATGCAATGAAATGTGTTTCTACGCCTCAAAGTCAGATGCTGGGTACTGGAAATTAAAGGGTGAACTTGTTCGGCTAAGAAGTGAGATGATAGAATTAACTAGAGATTTAGAAGAAAATAAAGGTGGTATTGTTAATGAAAAAGAGGCTAGAATTGTGAAAGATCCAATTGTTGTGAAGACAAAAGGTAAACAAAAAGTCCAAGTTAATGAAGGTGTGAAATCAAAAAGATGCGAAAATTGAAAAAAAGTTGGACATACAAAACGCAAATGTCCAAGTATGAATGCCTATAGCACAGCAATTAGTAACAATACAAATATGAATGCTGAAAATATAAGTGAGTAACCAATAATTCAAAAAAATTCTTTGATATTGTAATTATGTGGCATTAATAATATTTTTTAATATATCTATATTTTAACTTGTCAAATATTGTAGGAGTACAAAATGAAGATTCAAATTTTGGAATGCATAATACATTGCACTTGTTCTCCATCAGTGAAGAGTCTAATTTAGTTGATTCAAATAATAACATAAAGAACCAGGAAATAAATATAGACAGTGGTCATACCGCATGCCAGAGTAAATATGAAAAATGGTGGTGCACAAGCAACTGAGGACTTTACGGTATAGTTTGCGAAAATTGGCTAATAAAATAAATAATAACATTATTTTTTGTAAAGTACTTTGTTTGTTTTAATTTTTCTAGAAGTTTAATATAATAAATGGTAACATTTTTTTATGTATAATAGATGAATTTAGATATGAAGATCGCTAAAAAGTGAACCTTGTTATCTCCTAACATTCCTCAAGTCAAGGTGGCCATGTCAATAATAAGTGCTAATTAATTAGCTTTTGGTATTTTTTGCTATTGTATGGAAAAAATAAATTTTATTATTTTGCTATAACTTTTGTTAACTAACACATGTGTTAGCCGTTTAGCATTGCCAACAAAGAAAAACTATGACTTTAAGCATTATAAAATTATATTTCTTGCTAAAAAGGGAGGAAAAATTCATTTATTTTCTTTAATTTTTTTATTTCGTAGCCAACAATTAAGTTCTTTGATTGAGTAGATATAAATACCAAATCTGTGAAATAAATGAGGCTGCTAAAGTCTAAGTTAATATTATACTCCTTTAATTGTTGCTCTACAAAAATAGATAAACTTTTATACTTGTACATACTTAAACAAATACCAACTCCTAAATAATATATTATGTTAAATGAAGTCATTCAATATATTACATAAATAAATTCACTCATAATAATTTTATGCAAGTAAATCACTAATAGTTTATTGTACATAGGTAAATTCATTTTATGATGTATTCTAACCACAAAAATTTCTCAAAAATTAATTTGAATCATTTACAATATAAGGTCAATTATATAATCCTTTAAAACTTTTAATGAGATTTAAATAATAATATTTATATCACTTGATGTTGGTTGGAAAAAAATATATAACAAGCAACCACAAAGTACCAATTTTAACTCTAAAAAAATCTAACATCCCATATATTAGATAAATAAATTTCAAAGTATCAACTAAAAGATTCTGTTACATGACATTCTATTACTTTTTACACAAATAATTTGCGTCTACCTCTAATGCGGTGGATATTTTTAGAGTTATCCACTTGTTCTTGTTTATTATTTTAACCAACATTAGTGGTGGCTTTAATGGTACTTGAAACATTTCTCAAACGTTCATGGTATAATTCTGCATTAATTTTAACTCTATCTCTCTCCTTATTTTTAAGTCCATTAATAAGGTGAAGCATAAGACGAAATCTTTCTTCCTTCGAATTATACTACAACAAAATATAAACGTCAACATTAGTCAAAATAAATTCAAACTTTTGAGCACCAACATGTATGAATAACTTGAAATAAAATAACTCATAATTTGACAATAATATATGACATGGTATCTCCATGTATTTCATCACGAACATGCCACAGTCATATCAATTTGGTTGTTTTGGAACATTATCAGGATAAAATATATAAAACTCAATTATACCCCAATTTGGAGGATAATTTTGAGTTATATCATCGAATAATAGTAATTCCAATGCCCGTAACTATAATAACTCAATATTAGTAAACTATACGTTGCATCCAATTGGCAAAAAGAGAGAAATAAAAATTTAACTTACAATTTCCTTAACTATTTTCTCTCGACGTTGTCTTTGCCTAGCATCTGGTAAAGGATCCCAAATCTCAACAATTTTATCTTTAACAATTAAGATTGCTAGATACCAATGTTATATATAGTCATCATGCACAGGAACAAAAATCTATACCATAAATAACATGATTCAAACAATCATTACACATAATTTAAATATAATATGTAAAAATCTTTGTATAAATAGACACGTTTCTTACCTTTTCACACATTTTAAGCCTTGACATCTATATATTCTCGAATTCTATGCTTGCGAACAAAGTCCTTCATATTTGACTTATCTGTGCGCTGCATATTAGCCACCACTATTTGTTATACAAAATTCTGTCATAAATTAGTACATGAAACTAGAGATATATAACCTTAAGTAACTAATTCTTATAGCATAGTTCATATATTTGATTTAAACTTACCGCAAATCGAGTTGTCAAATGCCAATTACAAGATTCATGTGTTTGTTTTGAACGCTCTTTATCAGTTAAGTACTTGACAAAACAATTTATAATCTAAACAAAAAAAAAAGATCTATGCATTACAAAAAAGTAAACAATCTGAAAGATAATTTCCATGTAGTCAAATTAAAAATAAATATATCATACCTCGTCTATTATCCTTTCTCCAGGTCTTAAAGAGAACATTATACTTCTAGTAATAAGATGATGCCTAGTATTCACTTATTTCTCACTGTATCAATAACGAACTATAATTATTATTTAATCATTATTAAGGGAAAATGTTAAAAAGTTTCAAAGTCTTGATGTATAGTAATAAAAGATACTACCTTCCATTTAGATCTTTTCTAAATATATATTGCAAAATTTTCAAATCTTCTTTTGAAAGTGAACTTCCAAATTTAAATGAACTATTAGAAAAAAATTTGCAACTCTTTTTTTCCTTTGTATATTGTTCATAAGGAGAGTTCTGATATTGACTGCGCTTTCGTAATCATGCTTCTTTAACTTGAATGGAATTTTGTTCACTTGATGATAATCCATCAACAGAATGAACCTCATCTGTGTTTTCATCCTACAAAAGCAACAACTACAAAATTTAATTATTTGAAGTTAAGTAAATTACTATTATTGACAATTTGTACTATCAATCATTGTAGTTTCCAACATATGGTCATACCTCTATAGCAACAATGTTGAGGGAATCTAGAATACACTTCCCTTCCTTATTTCGTAATAACTCCTTCAAATTTACTTTTTCAAGTACCTCATTTTCCTTCTTGTCAACCACCTTGCCCTTTGATGTGACTTTATTTTGTTCGACTGACCATGACTTTCCATCTTCTTACTGCATGAGTTGGATTGCTTTGGGACTAGATGCTCTTTAATTGTTTCAACTATCTGTTGTACTTGTTGAACTAATACATAACTATTCAAATTATCTCTCTTTAAGTCACAAATTGTATATTACAAATCAGCAACTGCTAACCCAATACAATTGACTTTCTGATTCAATAATGATAATTCTTTCTCACTATTACATTTATGTAATTATTCTCCATGTTTCTTATTCACTTTATCATCAAATATTTCTTGGTATGTAATTTTTTGGGGATGCTTTTGTCTTAAATGAACCTAATAGAATCCAAATGATATATTAAATTAATTTTAATAAAATCATATTTTACCTAATTACAAACAAATAATGAATATGTTGTACCTTTGTACTGCCAAAACCGTCATTCTTCTTAAGAAAACCCATAAAGTTACGTACATATTTATCAGACCATGCTTGTATGGGAGTTAGACATTTATTGATAGGTATGTGAGCAAATTTTACTTTATCTAAATAAAAAAGCTGCAATATCAACATGATTAATGTAACAATATAATTCCTAAAAGCAATAATGTAGCAATACAATAAATATAATGTCATATTTATATAAAAAAATGTCATGGGTATATAAAAGAAAAATTTTATTACTTCTAAAAATAAAATACAACCATTAACATATTGTTGTCGCCCCTCCTTAAACTTTTTGATGCTATAGATAAAACCGTTAAATGCCCACGTCGCCCAATTTTTCTCTTTTATGATTTCAGTGTCTTTCAATGGAACCAGATAAGTAGGCAACAAATAATTCCCAGATTTAGGAAAAATAATTGTCAAAATTGTAAACAATACAAAACTTCTCTTAAAGTCATCATTCATTTCCTTGCTACTGACCAAATTTTCCTCCAAAGTTTTCAACATAATGTATCCATTTTTATTGCAATACTTATTATTCATATTAATCATATCGTCAACATCCACATCTACATCTTCGCCACCATCTTCAATCCTTATATTGACATCTACTCCACCATCTTTAATCCCCATAATATACTCAAAATCTTGTGCAGAGACTTTGAAAGTGCTCTCGTGCAAATAAATACATGATGTACAAGGATCATACATTTCAACTAACCATGAACATAAGTCTCGTCTCAATCGCCCACACTTAATATTAAGAAGACTACCAAATTCTAACTCTGTAACAGCTTTCTTTTGCTCATCTGACAATTTTACAATCAATGTTTTAAAACGATTTGGGGCACATCTTGTAAGAATTCCTTCCTTCTTCTGACCATCATCTTCTTCTATCTTATTATCTATTGAATCATTATCAATCTGGCTATAATGAGCCTTATCTTCCTTACTCAAGCATCTGAAACGATTACCTAAATTTATCCTTTCCTAAAAATACAAATTAAAGGTATCTCCAATAATAACTCATTGTGTTAAATGAAATTTAATAAATCATTAAAGACAATTTCATAAAAACTATTCACCTTTTTATTTACTTTAATCCCTTGATCCTGCAGTGATTTTGCTTCTTTCTTGCTACATTAGATTACACAAAACTTCGAAGTTAGTATCATATGGTTATGTTATGTTATGTCATGTGGCTTAATTAAATAAAACCAAATACACACACAAAGACTTACAAAAACTCAATCCAAGGTCGTGGTCTTTTAGAAGTAGAACTCTTCTTACTTCTATCTTTACTCTCCTTCATGTCAACCTTCTTACTCCCATCACTATTAGTTTCAAAATTTCTTTTCCTCTTGTCTTTCATCTATACAATTTAAGATTCATCAATCTATTGCATGAATATTAAATATGACAAAGTGCATGCAACATAAAGAAATTTAAAATAAAGAAACACATTTTTCAAGTAATGTAGATGAACTGAACAAGTTTTTAGTTTAATTCATGGTCCAATAATTAAAATCAATGGTACTTGTCACGAGAACTGTAACTATTTTGTAGCCCCACAATATTATTTGTCATGAGAATCTTACGAAAGAATGTGAAGAAGAAGCAAGAATGCCTAGATTGATATCCAATGGGTAAGCTTTCTCAGGTTCCCAGATTTTAAGTTTGGTCTTAACCATATTCATAATTCTTATCTTATATTTAGCCTCATTGAGAAAGTTCCACAATAGAAGATTCTAATACAACCATATCATCTTCTCTCTCTTATGCATGGTTAATTATTCTAATAGTCAAAATATGAATCTTTTATAGCTAGACTAGTAGGTGCTGTTTCCTATAGGGACATTGAAGGGTATAGATATCAAACATATATTTTATTTTGTTGCGATTTGAAACTACTTAAAGATTTCATTCCGAAGAACCAAGGTAATCTCACTCAAGCCTGTAACACATTGAGTTCATTTTCTTTAATGGTTAAAAGGTACAAAATGTGCTTTCTTGGTATGTGAATTTAAACTACATAATTTAAACAAACAACAATCTAGAAGTTTGAAGCTGAAACCATTATTAAAAGAATGCTTTAATACTCTTTCCAAGTCATCACCTGAAGTGCACTGATATGCCTAGAAATAAACAAGATAATATCAATTTGGCACGAATAGATAGAAAAATATTAAGCAGATGAAATGCAACACTGTAAAAAAATGTAGTGTGAGCTTTCACAAACTTTGTCGATACTATAGCATGAACAAAGATTGCCTCTTCAATTGTAGAAAAAATGAACTCAACTGTTAGATGTTCTCTCCTAAAAAGAAAAAAACAACAAACTAAAATATGCCCCAAAAAAATATTTAAATGTAACATGATCTGTCAACTTCAACAACTAAGGCCACAAACAGCTAGTAGGAAAATTAGTTGTTGAAGAATAATAGGAAAACAAAAATAATGAAAATAACAACTATTTAGAAAGATAAATAGTTTCTTTTAGGTACCAGGTAACTCCATTGCTTCAAAAATTTCTATTTTTAGTCTCTAGTATAGTTTCATGCTTAAGCATTTGTCTCACTTCAGTTTAAAATATTAAGTTAATGCTCTCTAATCTAGTGAGTTTAACACTAAGGAGAACAATACACAGACATGGGAATCAAAGGCACCTGCATGTTGATATCTTGTACAAATGTCTATCCATTGAAAATAATAGTTAAATTAATGTCTGTGAAACCAATGAAAATAAATAATGCTCATCATTGAGTGTTAAAGAAGGTGCATTTGTTAACAGGACAAATTAAATAAATAAATCAATAGTTTACGAGGATAAAAGAGAAGAAAATGAGAACTACAAAACATTTGCCAAATACCAAATAATACTTCATTATAATTTGCAAACCCACAAGCTGCAAAACGACCGACCTCAATAAATTTGATAATAATTTTGATATTTTTATTAAAATTATTAATTAATAAAATCATTAATTATTAATTACAGACATCTTAACTAACTAATTGGAATGAATGTAGAGAATTGTTCATTATTGGGTACCCATGGCATTGGGTCAAGAGAGGAGGAAAATACAGGGTAGTTCTTAGCATCAACAAGTACCAAATATTTTAACTGTAGGGTACAATTGTGGTTTCGAGTAGAGTAAGGGCTATTGTAGTTGGAGTTAATGCAAACACTGCCATGGGCAGCATGCGTGATTCAATGTTGCGGACAAAAGATGTAAGCACTGCCAATTGGAAATTTTGCTAGTGTTTCATTCACAAGAAGTATCCTTTGCAAATTTCTTTAGCTGTCATCCATATGCATTATCCTTCTATGTTCAAATTCTGTATTTTGACTTGCTGTACTCTGAACTTGCTTCAACTTTTCATAATTGTTCTCATATATCAATGGATTCAAAAAAAAAAAAAAAAACCATTTGTCGCAGGTACGGTTGAAATTTATTTGTTGAGATAGTTATTAGGCTATTATGATATTTTATTAAAATTATTAAATAATAAAAATAATTAAAGCAAAAATTGGGACATTGTATTATACCTGTTAACTAGAGGACGACGACTGACCGATGGAGTTTGTCGAACGGCCGGCGATATTGCAAATCAAGGGCGACAAGACGTCGATAACTGCTGACTGATTGAGGGCTTTGCAGCGGTGTTCTCTTCTGACCCGAACAAGTTGATGGTGCAGTGTGCTATTGGCCGAAACAAATTATCGATCGTCGGATTTGGTGATGGAGAACCGGTGAGATGTAGGTCAAAGAAGAGAAAGACTGTTTTTGCTTTTTTCTCTTGATTTTTCTAAACACATTAGACGGTTTCATTCTTTGATTTTTCTAAACCACTACAGACGGTACAACCGGTTTTTGTTTTTCTTTTACAGACTACAACCGGTTAAGTTTTTCATAATTCTTTAAATATTAAATTAATTTTTTTATTTTAATAAATATTATATACCATCAGATCAATTCTATGGCCTCAATTTATCTACAATATTAATATTGGGAATTTTATCGCAGTACAGTAGAATGCACCTATTATATTCCTTTTTTTGTAACTTCTTTTATGTACTAATACAAATTTACTGTTTTAAGATTTCTAATGGATTATTTGTACTAGAGGAATGGCTGGGTCGGAATTCTCAAATCCGACCCGAATTTAAATTTGTCAAGCCCTAATTAACTTTATACAATTAAAGTGCATAAAATTAATGATTGGAAAGTTATCAAATATTACCGATTGTTTCTGGAAAGATGGAAGAAAGACAAAAAGAACAAGTACCAAACTTAATAAGAAGTGCTAAAAATATGAACCGGACCTTTTCTTCCCTTAGAATTTATGGAATAGTAAAGGAAGTTACCTTTTAAGTAGATATATTTCAATAGTTACAGTCAAAATTTTGCTCTAGAAGAATTCTAAATTTTTCTAGGGATTTATGTTTATTTTAGCGAATACGAACATCAAAATCAAGAATATATAATATTTTTGTAATACCCAAAACGGGAAATTGGACTTTAAAAGAAAAAAGGAAAGGAGTTAATGAGAGAAGAGATATCATTAATTACTTTCCCATTATGATTTAAGAGTTAAATAGAGTTAGTATTGACTGTCTATAAATTCTTGCTGTTTCTCCACTCTCAATTCTGTGGTCTTTTAACCTAAACCGTCAATATAACACAATTATTTTATTTGTTTCCTTACGGTCTTGAAGAACAGCTTCGACGAAGAGCCTCACAAGATTATTAGACTTGATCAAATCTGTAAGTACTCTTTATTTTTGTTTTTGTAGAACTAATAATGATTTTTATCCAAAAACAAAAGGTGAATGCTTTATTTGAATTATGATCAATATGAACTGATAGATAATAATTATTTATTTGAATTATAAATTTCAGGACTTCGAACTAGTTCAAATATTTTTATGATATTTTCTTAAGCTTAATTTATATATCATCACTCATAATTTATAACTTTATGTTATTATCATCTTCATTCGTCAGGATGAAAAGAATTTATGGATACCACAAGTAAATCTTATCGTAAATATCATTTAATTATATAATTTCAATATTTATTAATAATTACTGATAGATAATAATTATATTATACGTGTGGCTTTATTAATCAAATCATTCAAAAATAATCCTGAACACTTGCATGCGTTTTATATATGTAATTCCATGCAATGATTGATCGATCACGAGTTCCTTATTATATATGTAGATTTTGAGATAGAAAAATATATACATCTAGCTAACACAAAAATTTAAGGCTTTTACTTTTGTTCTCACAATATTCCTTTATATATTATATATGCAGCAGGCCAGAAAACCATCAATGGCTGTCAGAGGTCTGCTACTTCTTGGTTTGTTTATGTCCTGCCTCAAGTTATTAACAGGTCCAATCTCTTCCTCGCTCTTTGTCTGCATCATATAGCATATAATAAAGAATTTTATAATATATATTCATAAGATTATTTAGTAATAATTTTATTAGTGCATGCATAAATATAAAAATTCAAACCTATTTTTTTTTTCGCTAAGATTTAAACTCAAAACTCTCTGACCTTAAGAGATCTTATAATGTTTTATTTATTTATTTTTTTTATAAAGCAATAGATCTTATGGGTTGAACTGAAAAATACCCGCCTAAAATCTCGCTCGGACTTAATTTGTTTGTAGTTCTTGTACTACTACATTTTAGATTGTTATTAATTACCATATAGATCATATATTCTTTTGAAAAAATTGAAACCTTCTGCTTGTGTAATAATACTATTCGTAACATTGTTAATGCCTTCAATTCATGATTCAATTGAATTTAATGCAGTTGCACAAGCACAATCCATAGGTGTTTGTTATGGAAGAATTGGCAACAATTTACCTTCTGAACAAGAAGTTGTGGATCTCTACCAAACAAATGGTATTGCCAGAATGCGAATCTATGATCCAAACGAGGCAACTCTCCAAGCCCTCAGAGGCTCAAACATTGAGCTCCTTCTCGGTGTCCCCAATGTCGATCTTCAAGCCCTTTCTGATTCCTCAGCAGCTAAATTTTGGGTCCAAAAAAACATACTAGCCTTCTCACCAGACGTCAAATTTCGATACATTGCCGTAGGAAATGAAGTAAATCCTTCTGATGAAGCAGCCCAATTCGTTTTGCCAGCAATCCAGAGCATTTACAATGCAATAGCATCAGCCAATTTGCAAGGCCAAATAAAGGTTTCAACTGCAATACAAACAAATTTGTTGGGCAATTCTTATCCTCCATCATCAGGCGCATTTTTTGCCAATGCAAATTCATACATAAACCCCATTATTCAATTCCTGAAGCAAACCGGGGCGCCAATTCTTGCCAATTTGTATCCTTACTTCAGCTACATCGGCGACCCTGGAAATATCAAGCTTGATTTTGCATTGCTTGCCTCTCCGGGAATTGCATTCCAGGATGGAAATTTCAGGTACCAAAATCTTTTTGATGCATCATTGGATGCTCTTTACTCGGCCCTGGAAAGAGCCGGTGCACCGGACTTGGAGGTCGTGGTGTCGGAGAGCGGTTGGCCTTCGGATGGTGATGCTGCGGCCACCGTTGATAATGCAAGCACTTATTACAGGAACTTGATTAATCATGTGAGTGTAGGGACTCCAAAGAGGCCTGGAAAAGCCATAGAAACTTATTTGTTTGCCATGTTCGATGAAAATCAAAAGGGCCCTGCAGAAACTGAGCGACATTTCGGCCTCTTTTCTCCTAGCAAGCAGCCTAAATATCAAATCTTTTAGTTTGAATTATATTATTGTTAACGTTTACTCTAAAATTAAGTTTTGCAAATAATATGTTGCGAAAGAGCATAAATTATTTTCTATCCAACTTTTAAGGGGGAGATTATTCTTGACAAAGGAGTCAAATTCTTTTATTTGAATTAGCAAAGTAAAGAGTGATTCCGCCTCTGCAATTTTTTTTTCCTATGTTGATTTCTTTTATATACCATATGCATTTTTTTTCCTTGAAATTAACGTGTGGTAGATCTACCAGGTTTGATGATGACCATCATGACTAGGTATTTATTTTGTTTATTCCTAACAAGAAGGCTCGAATTTTCAATGTGTTGGTTTTGCAGATCTTTTAATATGGAATTTAGAAAAACTTTATTTATTTATTTTGCAAAGAATTGTAGTCCATATTTTAACAAAATACAGACACTTGTAAAAGATAAGAACTTCCCAACTATATTCAACAGGAGTTAAAAAAACTGACATTGGATTGAAACATTGCATATACAAATGGATTAAAGACATAAACATTATTCTTTCAAATCATACTCTTGGAGATAGAAGTGTTTCTTCATGTGTGTCTTGACAAATTACATGACACATGAGAAGACCGATATTCTAAGAAATCATTTATTGAAATTTGGAGATTTAAATCATATTTAAGTATGATTTTGAGTTTAAGACCAATGAGGAATTGAAATGAGATAGAAGACGCGTTAGACGACTGAGAAACAGTAAAAAAAAATGCAAAGACAAAATCTAAAAGGGACTTAGAATACGAGAATAGTCAAGGCCGTATCATAACGGGGCCTAGACGCCAAGACATGGGCAACAACGACGCCTAGGTGCCAGATTTTGGTGTTTACAAAGCAATTTTTGAAAATTTTCTAATTAGAGAAGAATTACGCCCTAAAGTCAGTTTTCTGACTCCTACAATATGTGGACTCATAATTTCACTAGAAATAAAGTTTCAATGGACCTTTTGAAGCTTATGTAAACCATTGTAACTCATTAAAATAGCAATGCATCAGCAAGATAGGGAATAGATAGCCAAGGTAGTTCTAAGGCTTTGAGTGTATGGAAGAGTGCCATTGGAGTACTTGAGTGTTGAGTGTGTAAGATAACAATAATAAATCCTTTAAGGAGCTCATATATTTTGTATTTCTTGAGAGTCTCTTCTATTATATCCTTATGATTTGATAGATCTTCGTGATTTTTAGTTCTTTGTGAACTGAGAATAAAAGAAGCTAAGATACCATCATTCACTATAGATGTAGGCATTTGTTGTCGAACTATGTAAATATCTTATGCCCTGTGTGTGATTGTTTATCTCTATTATGTGTTAGATTCTTTTCTATATTTATTTTACTTGTGTGTAAATTCTTCCACAAAGCATTAGAATTTTAGGTGCTAAATACTAGTCATAAAGGTATTAGGGCATTTAAAAATCTTAACAAGTGGTGTCGCTGCTATAGCTAAGGTTAATACTTAAGTGGTAGCAAATTGGAGAGCCTAGCCTGATTTTCCCCACATAATTATTACAAACTCGAACAAGAAAAATGAATTCTTATTTTGGAATTAAAATTGATTCGACCTTTAGGCTCTCCAAACATTAAGAATTTGTTTAATTCTAAAGAAATCAAGTTTATAAGTGAACCTGCCTCTAGAGGTGGTCCTGGACGGGTTTGTGGGTTATGGAAGATGAAGTGTTGAGTCTGAAGTTGCTGAGAGTAGATGGAGGTAAAATAGAGTTCGTAAAATCTTCATAACATAGAAACAACACTAGTTATACGTAGGCACTGACAAGGTAGTCGATGAGAACCCTCCAAGTCAATTGGTGGATTCAATGATGAATGTTTCCCTAAGATTTTACCTTAGAGAAAGTTGGAGAAGAAGGAGAAATCGTTCCCTTCTCTTTTAAGGTTTTTGCTTCTTATCCCCTCTTATATGCTAAAAGAAAGGCCAAAACATAACAAAATATTTCTTTATTTTATTTTTTTCTATCTCTCTTAAAATGATTATACCAAATATAATTTTTTTTTAAAAAGAAATAAGATGAAGTATATCACTAAAATAAAAAGTATTTCAAATACAATCATGAACATAGGTGGTTACTCTGAAAAGGTAAAACAACATGTACTTAAATGTAATTAGAATTAGAATTAGATTAGAATTATAAAATTTAATAGAATTGAAATTAGAATTATAATATTTAATGTAACTAAAATTAAAATTAGAATTGGAATTATAAAATGTAATGTAATTAGTATTATAATTATGAAATTTAATGTACTTGAAATTAAAATTAGTTAGAATTAAAATTATAACAATTAACAAAAATGAAATTGAATTTAAAAATGGAATTGAAATTACAACATTTAATGTAAGTAAAATTAAATTTAAAATTAGAATGGAAACTGTCACATTGAACGTAATTGAAATTAAAATTAAAATTGGAATTAGAATTATAATATTTAATATAACTAAAACTAAAATTATATTTGAAATTATTAAACTTAACGTAACTAAAATTGAATTTAAAATAGAAATTAGAATTATAATAATTAACATAAGTGAAATTTAATTTTAAATTAGAATTGAAATTATAACATTTAATAGAATTGACCTTAAATTTAAAATTAAAATTAGAATTATAACATTTAACGTAAGTAAAATTGAATTTAAAAATGGAATTGGAATTAATATTTAATGTAAGTGAAATTGAATTTAAAAATGGAATTGAAAATATAATATTTATTATAATTAAAATTAAAAAACTAAAATTAAAATTAGAATTATAAAATTTAACGTAATTAAAATTAAAATTAGATTTGAAATTATAAAATTTAACATAATTTAAATTGAATAAAAAAAATTAGAATTAGAATTATAATATTTAACATAAGTGAAATTAAATTTAAAATTAGAATTAGAATTATAAGATTTAACGTAATTAAAATTAAATTTAAAAATTAGAATTAAAATTATAATATTTAGCGTAATTGAAACTAAATTTAAAATTAAAATTAGAATTATAACATTTAACGAAATTAAAATTAAAATTAAAATTAGAATTATAACATGTAGTATATTAAGTGGGAACATTAAGTATATTAAGTGAGAACATGTAATATATTAAATGTGAATATGTAATATATTAAATGTGAATATGTATTTTATTATGTGTAAATATTTAATATGTTAGGTGGAAACACATAATATATTAAGTGAGAACATGTAGTATATTAAGTAAGAATATTTAGTATGTTAAATGAGAACACGTAGTATAATAAGTGGGCACATATAGTATATAAGTAGGAACATTTAGTATGTTAAATAGAAACATATAGTATGTTAAGTGAAAACAAATGGTATATTAAATTAGAACATATAGTATATTAAGTGAGAACATTTGAAATGTTAAATAGAAACGCGTAATATATTAAATTAAAATATTTAGTATGTTAAGTGGAATAAATAATATATTAAATAAGAAAATATAGTATATTAAATAAAAATATTTAATATATTAAGTAAAAATATTTAATATATTAAATAAAAATAAATAATATATTAAATAAAAATATTAAATATCCTTAATATATGAAAGCCTCCCTTACTCTTCTTTTATAACAATCTCCATGACTCGTATTAATGATAAAGGCTCTTTTAAAATTGTTGGGATTGGGCTGCTGTTAGTTGGGGCCATCTAAATCTTGCAATTATTTGTTGGGATTGTCAATTACATTGTCTTCCAAATGCCTTTGTGAGCTGCTGCTACTCCTCATAGGAGAGCCGATAAGCGAGGCACAAATTGCTAATATAAAAGCAAAAGATTCATCAATAACAACTCATGTGATTCAAAGATAGCTACAGTGTCTAATATTCTCTCAACTAGGCAACGGTAACCAATGATTTGGCTACAGTAACCTGGCATTTCCTCTCCGATCTCCGGCACTCCACTTGGTTTTCAGCTCAGAATTCTCTTGATCAGCAGATGATCATCTGACCTGGGGGTTATTGACCGGTGGAATGGCCGATCGTGTGGCCGATCTTGCTTCTTCCTCACCTGTGTTTGTATGGTGAACTACGGCTGCTGGCGGTGTTTGCCCTCAGCTGCTGATTCTGCTGCTTGTGTTTGTTAGCTTCCTGAACTACTGCTGGTGTTTGCCTAAACTGCTGCCGGTGGCTGCTCTGTACTGTTTTGGTAGCTTCCTGAACTGCTGCTGTGTCGCCCTGCTGCTGTGATCAGTGATCGACACCACAGACCACTGCGCGGATCTGGTAGCTTCCTGAACTGCTGCTGGTGTCTTGCTTCTGCTGTCATTGGTGGTTTATCTGCTGCTTCGTGTAGCCTGCTGCCGGTGACTATGCCCTGAGCTGCTGCTGGTCTGCTGCGCTGGTGGTTGATCTGAGTTGCTGCTACGGCGATCAGTGATCGGCAACCACAGACCACTGCTCGGATTCCTGACCTGGTGTCCTGATCTCCGGTAAGGCCATTTTTCAAACTTTTTTTCTTTCCGGCGAGTCTGCTTTGCTGTTCGCCTGTCCATTTGCTGCTTTACGGCGCATCTGTCCTGAGGCGAAGACATACTCTGCATCTTACTATTCCGGTTATTTGTATACTGTTCCGGCTGATTGTGCATTGTTCCGGCGAATTTTTCTGGCGACTCGGCAACCAGCACCTTTCCGGTGACAGCTCTCTACCGTCCAATGGTATTCTTCTTTCGGTGAATTTTATTCATTTTATCATTGATGAATATTCTTGATGAAATTGTTAAATTGTTAGTTAAGTACAAAGAGGTTGCAATGGTAGTCCAACCCGAGGCCTCTATTTCTACACCCACGGAACCAGTAATGGCAAAAAAATATTTTGTCTCTATTCTTTCTTCTGCCCTGGATTTGAATACTCACCCTTCTGATCTCCCTCCTCCATCAATTAAGGGCGATCAATATTTCATTCGGATTGATAAATCGGATCATCATAACTGTCTTGAATTGAGTAAGACAAATTTGATAGAACAAATCATTTAAAAAAAAAGATCTCAACCTCTTAAGGTGGATGCTCTAAAAGTTGGGCTTCATCGTCTTTGGAATCCAAAATATAGTTGGGAATTATTCCCCATGGCCAAAAGTTTTTATGTACTACATTTTTCGGATGCAAAAGACATGCAAATGGTGTGGCTTGGAGGCACTTGCACACTTACATTAGGTCACTTTAGGTTATATCAACGGAGACCTGATTTTGACCCATATTCTCCTAAAATTTCTTTCAATGCTCAAGTTTGGGTTAGAATCTATGGTCTTAACTGGGAGTATTGGAGCCTTAAAATAATTATGGGAATTGCACGTGGGGTTGGTCTTCCTCTACAATTAGACAGAGCAACAAGGGAAAGAACTTATGGATATTATGCAAGGGTACTTGTGGAAGTTAATGTGTCTGAAACTCTTCCTACATTCCTTACTGTTGAGCGAAATGGGTATGACTTTCAAGTAGAGGTGGTTTATAAACGACTTCCTTCTAAATGTTCTAGATGTGGTTTTATTGGTCATGAGATCACTTCTTACCGTTCGGCCAATCCAAATAAGATTGATGGTAAAAGATTGTTACCGTCAAAGTCTTGGGTAAGGAAAGATGTTGAAACGATTCCAAGTACTTTTAAGAATGTACAAATAGGCTTGACTGAGGTTGATTATATTAGACCATCGGAGAATAATAATAGGACTCATCCTGAGATTAATGTGATTACAAAGGATAGTGTTAATAGAGGAGATTATATAGATGCAATTGACAGAGTTAAGATGAGAGATGATTTGGGGAGGGGAGAACCAAATAGTGAGGTCAATATAGATACTAGCAAGGTTGAGTTGCAACATATGGAATTTCCTTCTTTTAAGAATGATAGTAGTGAAACTCACTTAACTAGTTAATGAATTTCATCTAGATAATGAAGAATTAAATTTTGATGATGTTACTAATCTAAAGCATGTGGTGATAATTTGTGAGCCAAAAGAAAATTTAACGATTTAGAATAATATTAGCAATGATGTACTAGACAATGATTTACAAAAGATCATGAACATTTTCCCCAAGCTGTCAATGAAGGATGGTTTTGAAATTGTTGTTTCTAAATCTCAGAAAAATAGACTTTGAGCAAAAACGAAAGAAATATCAGCGATCTATAAATTGCAAAGTTCAGATTGCGATCTGAATCCATAAAGATTATCTACTAGAATGTTAGGGGAATGGCCAATCCCCAATCTCGAAATAAATTGGCAAGCTTATGTTTGAAGCATAAACCGTTGTTTGTGGCAATTAGTGAACCTATAGTTGCTCTTCATTCCATTTATGATTCTTTCTAGAACTCTTTACATCTCTCTTTTGTAGGTCATATAGATAATAATCTTCCAAAGTTATGGGTTTTCAAGAATGATATGGTGGCATCTATTAATATTATCTCTATTGGGTCTCAACATGTTATAATTAGCACTTCTATTGACTCTCACCCCTGTCAGTTATCTTTTGTCTATCCTGCCTCACAATATGTCCAGAGACGGGCTCTTTGGTCAGAATTGAAGTCTTTTTCCAGTTTATCACATTGGCTTGTAATAGGTGATTTCAATGCCACGCTAGGGGTGCATGAACAGATTGGAGGGGGATTTCCTAGTCCTCATTCATATTCTAATTTTTATGAATTTATTGCTTCCTGTGACCTTTTAGAGATTCCTTTTTCTGGATTATTTTTCACTTGGACTAGAACCACGACAAATGGTGGTCATATGAAAAGAAAATTGGATCGTGCACTCTTTAATCTTCAATGGCAAGAGACTTAGAGCTCCTCTTCTTGCATAGTTCTCCCTCGCACAATATCCGACCACTCTCCCTTACTGTTCTCCTTTGACTCTGTGAACAGATTAGACCCTCATCCTTTTCATTTTCAATCAATGTGGATATATCATCCAGGATTTAAAGATGTGCTAGCAGATAGTTGGAATTCGGTTCATTGTTATGGTTGTCCGATGTTTATGGTCACCAAAAAGTTACGGGTACTTAAATCACATTTAAAAAAATGGAACTGGAATATTTTTGGGAATATTCATGAGCGATTAAACAATACCCGTGAGTCTCTTTCTTATATCCAAAATGATATGGCTACTGATGGCGTCACAAATGAGTTTTTGGAAGCTAAAGCCACAGCAAAAGTGGAACTCCTCCATATCTCTCAGTTACAATTTGAATTTTGGCGTGATCGAGCAAAAGTGAGATGGCTTAAGAAGGGAGATAAGTTTACCAAATTGTTTCACTCTTATACTAAGATTCGAGCTGCCAAGTCTCGAATTAAGGGATTGCTGATTAATAATATCTGGAATGACAATATGTCACAAGTTTCAACTTATATTATTGACTACTTTTGTGACCTCTATGGGAGTTCAAACGTTGATCTGGAATCGATCGTACAGAGCTGTAATAATATTCCTAATGCTGTTTCAGATGCAGATAATGAGTTTCTGACTTGCATTCCTACTGAGGAAGAGATTCATTTAGCAGTTTTCTCTTTGGATTCTTCCAACGGCCTAGGGCCAGATGGTTTTACAGGTCTTTTTTATCACTATTGCTGGGATATTATCAAAAAGGATATAGTCTCAGGTATTAAGCAATTCTTCACATAGAGCTTTATATTAGCTAATCTAAATTCCAATTTTATTGTACTGATTTCAAAAGTGGCAGATGCTATGAATATCAGTCAATTCAAACCAATTACTTTAGCGAATTTATTCTTCAAAATCATTACTAAAATCATTGCTGATAGACTGGTAGGTCTTATGCCTACATTGGTTTCTCATAATCAAATGGCTTTTATTAGGGGTTGTCATATTCATGATTGCATTTCAATGATTTCTGAAGGCATTAATATGCTGGATAGAAAATCTTTCGGTGGAAATATTGGAATGAAGTTGGATATTACTAAAGCTTTTGACACCATTAATTAGGACTTTCTCTTGCAAGTTCTTCATTATTTTGGCTTCAACTCTACATTTATTAATTAGATCTCTATTATTCTTAAATCTGCAAAGTTATCTGTATTGATTAATGGCTCCCCTAAAGGTTTCTTTGTTATAGTAAGGGGGTAAGACATGGTGATCTGTTATCTCATCTCCTGTTTTGTCTAGCTGAAGAAGTTCTTTCAAGAATGATTCAAGCTTTGATAGATGCATACAAAATTTCTCTCATTTCGGTTTCGAGGGGATGCTCTACCCCGTCCCATATATTGTATGCAGATGATGTCTTTGTGTTTTGTAGAAGTGATCAAAAATCTCTTACTTCTCTTATGAATTTCATAGATGTTTACGGTTCAGCCTCAGGACAGATGGTTAATAAAGAAAAAAGCATTTTCTTTCTTGGGAAATCTTCCATGAATCGTCACCAAGAAATTTTGGATATTCTGAGTTTTCTCAAGGCTGCCTTTCTTTTAATTACTTGGGAGTGCCTATTTTTAAGGGTTGTCCACGAGCTCATCATCTGTAAATCCTTGCAGACAAGGCAATTGCAAGTCTTGCAAGTTGGAAAGGTAAAATTCTATCTATGGCAAGTAAAGTTGAATTGGTTCGTACGATGTTTCAAAGTACATTGTTACATAATTTTAAAATCTACCTTTAGCTAGTCTCTCTCTTGAAAAAACTACATGGATGTGTGCAAAATTTTATTATTTCTGGTGACCATTCTAATCGAAAAATAGTTTTAGTCTCTTGGAATCGTTTCTGCTTGCCTAAAAAAGATAGAGGAGTTAGGCTACGATAGCTAGATGTTTTGAATAAAGCTTGCCTTCTCAAACTCCTTTGGGATACTCGTAATTCAACTACTTCTTGCTCAAAATTCCTAAAGGGGCGTTATGACTTTAGAAACAAAAACAAATCATATTTATGCTCTTCTATTTGGTCAGGTTTCAAAGCTATCTTGTCGTATTTTCACAAGGGAACTCAGTGAATCATTGGTAATAGCTCTTCTATTAATTTTTGGTTTGACAATTAGCTTGACAAACTTATTCTCCACCGTGATTGGCAAGGCTCCTTAAACTTACAGTGTAAGGTTGTTGATGTTATTTATGATGGATGATGGAATATCCCAAATTCTTTTTATAGTGTTTTTCCTCATTTAAAAGAGCAAATTTCTTGTATTATTATACCTTCTAATCACATAAAAGATAAGTTTATTTGGACTTCTACTAGGGATGGCTCCTTGTCATTAAAGGAAAGTTACATTTTTATTCAGAATCATACCACCTCCAATGTATTTTTATCTTCTCTTTGGAAGAATTTCTTTCCCCCAAAGATTAGTATTTTTATGTGGCGCCTACTTCAGTATCTTCTCCCAATAGATTTGATTCTATGATCCCGTGGTATTTGCATTGTTTCAGCTTGCTCCTTTTGTTTGAAAGATTATGAATCGGTTGATCATTTATTTATTTCCTGCCTTTTTACTAAGGATCTTTGGGGTTGGCTTGCTCATAATTTTTGGACACATATTCTGAATGATACCTCAATTATAGATCTATGGTCTGCAATTTTTGCTAAGTCTTTCAGCCCTCAGTTGTATAACATTTAGCTTCTATCTGCAGCATACTTATTATATTCTGTTTAGCGTTGTCATAAGCGCCTTCAGTTTGATAAGGTGGGTTATAGTCTACATGAGTTTAAAGCAGATTACCTTACTCATATTCGTTTCTTCCCGGGTTTACGTTCTGGATTTATGTCTTTTGGCGAGGACCGATTTATCTTAGAGGGATTGGGTATCAACCCTAAGCTTGGTCGCACTCCAAAAATTTCTGTGATCTTTTGGAATTTCCCCCTAGATGGATGGATTAAACTAAATACAGACGGACTTTCTAAAGGTAATCCAAGAAGAGCAGCTTGTAGAGGAGTTTTCCGTGATGAAAGAGGTATTTTCCTTGGAGGCTTTTCTTACCCATTACAGATCAAGACGGCATTCTATGCTAAAATAATGGGAGCGGTCGTGGCTATTGATATAGCTTATACTCCTGGTTGGCATAGATTGATTCTAGAAACTAATTCTTTGCTCCTCATCAATCGCTTTTCTAATTCAAAGCTGAATCCTCCTTGAAATCTCATTACTAGATGGAAGAATTACCAGTGGTGTATGTCTAATATACAATTTTGCTTTATTCATTCTTTCAGAGAAAACAACACTATTGCAGATTGCCCGACAAATATTGGCTTGAAATATGATGATCTTACATGATGGGTGTGTCCACTATCTGAAATTTTATATTTGCTTCATAAAGATGCCAATGGTTATCCCAATTATAAATTTTATTGATCCATTTTGGATGCTTGTAATCTTGTTAAACCTCTTTATTTTTCCTTTCTTTCTTATTTAGACATTATGAGTATTTTACGAGATAAAGCACATTACGTCCTCTTTGAATTGTAATCCTATCCTTTTTAATAATTCAATAAATTTTTTTTGCTTGACGAGATTCACCAAAAAAGAAATTCATTAATAACAACTAAAAACAAACATATATATATATATATATAACGAGATTTTACTCTGATATAATGTTCAACAAACAACATATGACTATATATATATATATATAACGAGATTTTACTCTGATATAATGTTCAACAAACAACATACGACTATATATATACGACTCTATTCCCCCTTTCCTTCATTATTTTTGAACGAGTGTTTGTGCCGCAGAACTTGTTCTATATGCTATTGGAAGCCTTTCAAAGGACTAAGAAATAAATGTTGCACTTGTTACCAATTTGGTCAACATCAAATTTACATGACAAGCTTTCCTTTTAGCTTCTCTGGACACAAATATGTAGTTTTGAGCAAATCTTGCGGGAATATCTTAGAGACCGAAGCAAAGTCCAGCAGTTGGTTCAATTGTTTGACCCTGTAGTCCGAGCATTTGATGGAATTGTTGGAGAACATGTATCAATGAGGGTGATAAATCTTGCATTGATATTTTTCTTATTTCTATTCTTACACTGATTTTTTTTTTCTATTCTATTTAACCTTTATTTAATTTTAATTGGAGGAGTGAAATCAGCTTACAGCCAAGTGCTTTATCTAACAATTTATCACTTCGTTATAATTTTTTTTTTTTTCTGGCAGGTTTATTTGAAGTGCACAGATGGACTCCATACCGTTGGAATATTTAGTCATAGAAGGCTCTCAGTTTAAGTGCTTTTGTCTTTTTTTCTGTATTTCATATCCAGTAGACTCACTGCATTAAAATTACTTTAAAATATTAAAGATAATGTTCTAAAAGTATGTTTTTATATTATTTTTTATAAAATTAATAAAGTTACAATTTTATAATTGATAGGTGTTTATAATTTTATAATATAAATTTCAGACAATCTCTTGATTATTTATATGATCATAACTTTAATATATAATTGTTCTATATAAGAAGATTAAAGTTATGGATAATAAATAAAAAAGTTTATAATAAATTAATTAAAATTTAGGATCTTTAATTAAATATTACTAGTGCGGTCTACAGACATTTAAAATGTAGTGATCTTATCCGAATCAATAATGTAGTGACATTATGGTGGAGGCACTATATATAATATGATTATATAGGACTGAATCAGACGTACTTTGAATTCTTATGTAAAATATCGTTGTTAATTAAGAATTCAAATAACGTCAATTGATAATCATATGCAGATGAATCTTAATCTTGAGTGATCATAAACTTCTATTTGTGTTATTATGTCATTTAAAATACTCGTTACGGTTTGTCCAAAAAATAGACTAAAAACTTATATTTTGGTGGTATAGTGAGATAAATGGTTGGGAATATGATTTACATTTATGGAATCTATTTATTCATAATAGAAGTTAAAAAGAAGGTTCTCTTAATGATTAATTTTAGAACTGAACGGTTAGAGCGCTCAATTTATAATAATGTTACAAATTAACTGTTCACTGGTAAATTAATAATACTTAAGGATAAAAAAATAATTAGAGGGATAAAACGATAATTAACCTAACTCTAATTATGAACCATCTATAAATGGTTGAATTGCATATAATGATTAAATCAATGGATTGCTCTAAATTTTCTGAGTAAATTATATATACAATTTTAAGTGTGCAATTTCAAGGTTTTAGTAAAATAACACTGGAATTAATAAATTAAATTAATTAATTATTCAAAATTTATTGGAGCTTAAAATTTTAGGTCCATAGGTTCCCAATACCACATCTTTTGTTATTACAGTGAACAATTAAAAAAGATTGTATTATTACACAAATTATTTGTGTCCAAAAAATAGTTTTTAAATACGTATATTTTATATTTGGATAAAATTAATTAATTAAGAATTAATTAATATACATAAGATCTTATCCAAATATAATTAAATATTTAATTTAAGAAATTAAATAATTAAAATCTTAAGGATAATTTTTAAAATTATCAAAAAGATTTTAATTTTAATTTTAATGTTTTTCTTTTATTAAAAGACTAATAATGCTCAAATGTTGGGTATTATACATTAACTACAAAGATTATAACTCTATGTGGTTTACATGAATTAGGCCTCCTTTTAAGAGATAATAATTTAATTAGTAAATATTATCAATTAAATTATTATTTTAAAATAAGAATACTAGTTTAAATAAAACACAACACACATACGTGAAAAAAACGCAGGATAAGTATTTTTCTTAAAAGAAGAAAAAATTAAAAATCCACTCTTCCTCTCACTGTAAAATAAGAGGCTTAATTTGAAATCTTTTGGTAAAAGAAAATTTGGCGTGGATTCAATATATATTTTTGTTAATTTTTATTTATTTTAACATCAAATTTATATATTCATAAGATTCTTGATAAAAAATATTTTTATCTAATAAAAATAAAAATTAAAGAATTTTTGTTTTCTATTCCACTATATTATGAATGTCATAACAATAATCATCGTACAACTAATATCAGAGCAATGATTTTTTGAATATATAATTTTGTATTATGATTTATTTTATTTAAATGATGATTTATGGGTATATATGTAAAAGTGGGTACCGTATTTTTATAATATTTATGTGATGAATAATTATTTTATGTATAAATTATTTAGTCGTTAATTATATAATTATTTAAGATTGATTTTAATTATTTGTATTTTTTTTAATTAGATCAAAGTTGTGTAAACTTATAAAGAGGTATAAAATTTTTTGTAATATATTTTTTATTTTTTGGTGGTCGCTGGAAGACAAAGAAAAACGGAAGAAGAAGAAAAGAAGTAGAAGACGAAAATAAAAGAAATGGAATTGTTGTAAGGCAAAATTATCATTTCTTTTAGTAGTGTAAAAAAAAAGTCAAAGGCAAAAGTTGCCATGAATACTTTTCAATTTTATTTGCCGTATGAAGCAGTAAAAAAAAGAAGCAAAAGCGTGAATAAGACGAAGAGCCAATGAATGGCTTGGTCAATTGCTTTTGGCAGGTGCCAATTATTGGTGCTCTTGCCATTTTTGGCCTTCCATAGCCACTGCCATTAGCAGCAATTTATCAGCTACTGCCTGAATGGTGGCCAATGGCTAGTGTCTGTGGCGGCTGCCACAATGGGCAGTAGCCTTTATGTTACTATCCTAGATGCAATTACGGCAATATAAGGTTTTTATTGAAAAATTTAAATAAAATTAATTTTTGATTCTTTTATGTTTGAACTTTACAAAAAATATTTAAAGATTGGATTGTCTTGTAAAATATACAATGGGTTAAGTAAAGTTTTTAAGTCTATATGTATAAAAAATTATAAAAAAATTAAATTGAACTCGTTAAGGATTTGAAAATACCATGTACAATTAGATTTACGTGCCTGAACTTTTTATGTAATTTATTTATTTTTATTTGTGAGTTATAATTTAAAATCTTATGGGACTCGGTTAAAATTATATTAAATATTAATTTATGTAATGAATTTTAATACGATCATGCATAATCACATGTCATGTACTTGTACCCACTCATATTATTATAACATATCATGTATACATACTATAATTAAAATTTAAATAATTTTATTTTATTATGGCATATTATATAATTAATAAGATTAAATTAGTAGATTGATTAGCATGTTTAGAACTTATACAATTAATCAAATAATGTGAAATTATATTTAATAGTTAAATTGGTAATTTTACATTATTCTAGGTAACCTAAATTAAATAATTTGATTTAAGATTACTTAGAAAATTATTAATAAAATTATTAATTTTATTATTTATAAAAATAAATAATTAACCTAATAATTGAAAAAATAGATTCACCTAAATTGTTAAGCCTATTTAATAGGAATAGTTAGACTAATGAACCTAACTCCAATAAGATTGGACTTTATTAGGATTAATTAACTATACTTAGTAATTTATTATATGAGATATAATAATTTGCTGATATTATAAAATATAAGTTATTTTATAAATTATAAAAACACAGTTAAAAATAGTGAGTGAGTGAGGGTACATGACAATGAACCCATCGGTCTCCATTATTAGTTCAACTTCGTGAGATATAGGTGGTGCCTCGTGACACTTTGATTTCGTCCTCCCTACGAATGGTGTCTGCCTATTCCAATAACAAGATTAACTTCCTAGAGATAGGATTAAGTGATGTATTTCATAATTGACCGACCCTACAGCAGCATTTTTTAAGTTAAGTCATCTTGATTTGAAATAATGGGTTACACTCACAGAGATATAATTAAGAGGTTAATCATATCTTGATCGAAATAAACAGTAGTTAATAGGTAAATAAAAATATGAGATATTTTAAATTTTTTTTATTAATTTGAGATAGTCTCAATTTTAATTTTAATTTAATGTGACCTACCCTACGGTGGCACACTAATTGTTAAATTGAACTATCATTAATTAGTATAAATTTATGTGTTTAAATAAATGCACTCATGCATTATGTTTACTATTCCAAAAATCACTATGATATTTATTCAAGTATTCTTAAAATTGCTTTATTTATTTTACCATCATGTTTAGAACAAACTCTATCATAGCCCTCTTAGCAATTGAAAAATTTACCAGTGATAATTTTGTAAAATAGAAAAGCAATATGAATATTGTGTTGATCTATGAGGACCCAAAGTTTGTCCTTATAGAGGAGTGTCCTCCAGAATCTGTAGCCAATACTCATCGTAATATACGAGAACAATATGAGAAATTAATACAGGCTAATAATAAGGCCTGCTATTATATGCTTGCCAGCATGAGCGATATGCTTAGAATGAAGCACGAACACTTAGAGACTGCACATGAGATATGGGATTATAATGCCCAGTTCCCATGAATAGTCAGATATCTAGAATTCCGATATTTGACAATTAGGGAACCGTAGAAGTTTCAGATTTTAACCCTTCTTGGAACATTTTTTTTAAGTGTTTACATGAGTCGTAATAAATCCAATTGGGTAATTTCATAGTCAATTTGGGCGTTGGGTGCTCACCAAATATTTTTAGAATTTTTCGGTTGACTAAGTAGTGAAAATTCAATATTTGTACCAATAATTTTTTGTGTAAGTATCACATCCTAAGCAAGCTATTTTTGTTGGATAAGTATATGCATTTTAAGACATATGGCCTAATCAAATTGGGACAATTGCATATATTAGTCTATTATATTATATTTTAATAGTTATTAGTAATATTTATTAAATTATTGGCCACCAATCAAAGGCTTTTTAATAAGAGGACTGAGTAGCAATTAGGCATTTCTTGGAGAGCCATTATGCAATTTTTTGGATATATATATATATATAAAGGCCAAGTGTTTTATTTCAAGAATTGTTAAGAAAAAAAAAAAAAAAGCAAAAGAGAGAGAGAATTTCGAAAATGAAGAGGGGGAAGGAGATGAACAGTGATACCCATTAAATTTCTAAACCAAATCAAGAAATCCACACCAAATTCAAGTTGTTTTCAAGTGCCTAAGCAAGATTCAATGGTGGATTAAAGGTAAATTTACGTAAAAATGTGAGAATTCAAAACCCTAGAATAGTAAATTAGGGTTTTGTATAATTGGACTTCAATTGAATAAATTTAGGGTATTAGAATGAATTTGGAGAGTAGATAAAACCATAGGTAAGAAGAAATTTGAAAAATGGTAAAAATCTCATTTGGGTCATTTTGGCCATTTTGGAGTTTTTAGTGGTACAAGTGTAATTAGTTAAAATTGAGGGTTAAGAATGAATTCTAGGATCCTTAAGATGAGTTTTGATGGGTGAAAATCAAAGTTAGGATATGGGACATAATGGTCATTTATGACAAATATTAGGGGTAATTATGTCCAAAGAAATTTATAAGGGATTATGGACCCCTTTGACAAAAATTGGTAGTTTTTGCATAAATTGAGATTGTTGGGGGCAAAATTATAAATTTAGAAAGAAATTTTGATAGTGGTCAAAAAATGTACTCTATGGGTATTTTGGTAATTTTGCCATTTTAGGGGGACTAAAGTGTAATTTATGCTTTATAGGTGTCGAAGGTCGAAACCGGTGAAAGGATAAGCCCGAAAAAAAAACTTTAGCATAAGACAGTTGGTAGTGGGAATGCAATTAAAAAAAATTAAATACAGTTTATTTTAAATTATTAGTATTTATGTGCTTTCTAATTTAAATGTTGTTGTTTCAGATAATTTACTCAAGTTACGTGATTTTTAAGAATTAAGGAAAGCATAATAATATTTTATTTGATATTTTTATATAATGAAAATTGAAAATTTATCATTTAGAAATACTACAAAATTTTAGAATTTCAGTTTAATATTTTCAACAGTTTAGAGATTTATTTTTCAGCAGTAAGAAACAGTTTTTTTGACACTATCAGTTTTCAAAGGCCAGTAGCACCCCATTTATTAGTTATCAGCTATAAAATTCAGATCTCGATTGGGATAGTATAAACCCGATCAGTACACCCCGTATGCGTGGGCAGGTCAGTCAATTGGGTTGAGTGTTACTAACTCCGAGAAGTCGGGGTGTCGAGTCAGTGAGTCGCTTATGCTACAGGGTGTTGTCTCGCTATAAGTCTGCGATGTATATTCCACCACATAGACAGTGAAATGTCTCAGATTTATCAGTTTATCAGATTGGTTACAGTGGTTGTTGCTAGCGGAGATCGCCCTATGACCGACTCATTTTGTCGGCTACGTCAATGAGTGGGTCCAGTATTAGGGTAGCCATTGGTGCTTTTTCAAACAGACTAGAACCGAGCAGAAGTTTTAGACAATTATATGAGATATGTAGTTTTTCAAAAAAAAAATGTTGTTAATAATATTTACAGATTTCAGCAGTAGCATATTTAGTTTTAAAAAAAAATTAAATAAGAAACGATTAAGAATAGTTTTCAGTACTTTTTAGAATTTTCAGTATGTTTCCACAATTATTCAGATTTCACACCTACTTATTGAGTTTATAAACTCACCCTTTGTTTTTGGTGTTTCTATTTTTTTCCCAGGTACAGCCAGCAGCATTCAGCCTACAGTTTCTCCTATAAATCAGTAGTGGGCCCAGTCCTACAACGATCTCTTGTGCATGTACAGAGTTATATGTATATATTTAGTGCATATACATATATCATATTTTGTTTTGCATTGTATAGCATGCATGATAGATTTTAGAACTAAGATACATATTTATGCCTTTTTAAAATGGTTGGTTTTTCTACTATGAATGTCTGTTGGAGTATGATAAAAAATGCATGTGTTGATTGATTTGGGTAGGGAGGGGAGGTCCCTTTTACAGTTAAGAGATGTGAGAAATATTTGAAGTATATTTTCTGCAGGTTTATGAAATATAGATTTTAGAAAAATAGGGGAAACTCTATCCGTTTTAATCTATAAATTTTAGGATAAATAAATAAATTTCCCGTGTTTATAAGAATATATCTAAAACGAAATTAAGAAAAATTTTAGGATTTGCCTCAGGGAATTTCCCAGGGTTGAGAGCAAACTTTGAGAAGCGTTCTGTTGGGGTGCCCGACAAGGCCTACCTAGGTCCAAGTTGTAAGATTCTGGGTCGGATTCTGTCAGGGATTCTCTTCGAGCGATGTTTGGCCAGCAGTCGGAACAAAGCCGCCATGAAGCTACTCATAGCTACATGAACGCTAAAATAACGAAAGGAGTTCTGGTGCGTGAGCATATTTTTAACATGATCAATTTAATGCATCAAGAAAAGATCCATGGAGCTACCATAGATGATAAGGCTCAAGTCAGCATTATTCTAGAGTCTCTTACTCCAGCATTTTTGCAATTCAAAACAAATTATATTATGAACAAGCTCTCATATGGTATGACTCAGCTACTTAATGAATTGCAAACCTTTGAGGCTATATTAGATAAGCCTAAAGAGTCTGAGGTAAATGTTGCTAAAGCAAAGCAGTCTTCCTCTAAGAAAAATAAAAAGAGGAAGAACACTGACGGTGGTTCAAGTTCTTGAGGAAAAGCTAAGAAAGCCTTTAACGCAGTAAGAACAAGAGACTCCAAAACAAAGAAAGGAAAGTGTTTTCATTGCAGAATTGAGGGGCATTGAAAGAGCAATTGTAAAAAGTATCTCTCTGAGATAAAGGAAAAGAACAAAGGTAAATATGATTTATTGGTTTTAGAAGCATATTTAGTGGGGGGATGAACTTTCTCTTTGGATAATTGATTCAGGAGTCATTAATCATATTTGTTCTTTCTTGTAGATACCTAGCTCTTTTAAAAAGCTCGCTGATGGGGACTTTACCATGCTAGTTGGCAATAGAGCAGTCGTTTCAGCTTTAGCAGTGAGAGTGGCTCGATTGAATTTTGGGAATAATTTTTTTACTTTTAAATAATATTTATTTTATTCCTGAATTCAGAAGGAATTTGATTTATGTTTCTAAGTTGCATGAATAATTATTTAATTGTTTTTATAATAATGAGATTATTATTGGTAGAAATAGTTTAGATATATGTTATGTGAAATTAGAAAATGGGCTTTATGTTTTAAGGCCCGATGAGCCCTCACTGCTTAATTCTAAACTATTTAGAATAAGAATATCCTAAATCTATTAAAAGGTAAAAGGTTTCTCCTAATGATAACACATATTTTTGGTATCTTAGGTTAGGTCATATTAATCTGGATAGGATAAACAGGTTAGTAAATGATGATCCTTTAAGAGAGCTAAATATTGGCACTCTTCTTGTATGTGAGTCATGTTTAGAGGGTAAAATGACTAAAAGACCATTTTCAGCTAAGGGTGAAAAAGTCAAAGAACTACTTTAGCTTATACATACTGATGTTTGGGGTCCATTAAATGTATAAGCAAGAGGCAGTTATGAATACTTCATCTCATTTATTAATGACTATTCAAGATACGATTATGTTTACCCAATGCAAAGAAAATCTGAGACTTTTAGAAAATTCAAAGAATTCTTAGCAAAAGCTGAAAAGCAATTAAGTAAAACACTTAAGACCCTTCGATCCGATCGAGGTGGTGAATACTTTGACACAGAGTTCAAGGATCACCTATTGGAGCATGGGATTTTATCCCAACTCACAGCACTTAGAACACTATAGCAAAGTGGTGTTACAGAAAGGAGAAACAGAACTTTGCTAGATATGGTTAAGTCTATGATGAGCTACTCTTTACTGCTACCCTCATTTTGGGGTTATGCACTATAGACCACGGTCTATATTTTGAATGTAGTACCTTTCAAATCTATCCAAAGTACACCCTTAGAGATGTGGAATGGTAGTAAACCTAGTTTACCCCATTTGCACATATGGGGGTGTCCAACATATGTGTTGAAAGGAAAGACTGAAAAGTTAGAACCGCGAATAGAAGTTTGTCTGTTTATAGGCTACCCTAAAGGCACAAAAGAAAGTTTTTTTTATAGTCTTTAAGAAAAGAAAGTGATTGTATCGTACGCCACTTTTCTTGAGAATGATTATATATTAAACTACAAACCTCACAGTAAGATTGTACTGGAGGAAATGCTTTCTGATCGGATCAGACCTTTACCACTGACAGTTAGTGAATGACAAAGTCAGATAACCACCAATTATGATCAAAACACTTTGGAACCTCGACGTAGTGAGAGGATAGTGACTATCTTCTCATTACAAATAGGAGGGAGAGGCACAAATAGTTGTGTTTGACACAAACCAAGATAATTCATTGACATATAGACATGCAATGGAAGATTCGGATAAAGAAAAATGGCAAGAAGCCATGAACCAAGAAATAGAGTTTATGTACTCCAATTCAGTCTAGGAACTTGTAGATCCACCTGAATATGTTAGGTCTATTGGATGTTAATGGATCTTTAAGAAGAAAAGAGACATGGATGGAAAAGTAGATACTTTCAAAGTAAGACTAATGGCAAAGGGTTATACCTAAAAAAGAGGGAGTCAATTATGAGGAGACTTTCTCACCAGCAGCCATGCTCAAATCCATTCGCATTCTCTTGTCCATTGTTGCATGTCTCGATTATGAGATATGATAAATGAACATCAAGACAGCCTTTTTGAATGACTATCTTGAAGAGAGCATCTACATGGTACAACCAGAGGGGTTTGTGGCAGAAGGCCAAGAGCAGAAAGTCTACAAATTGCTTAAGTTCATTGAACTTAAGCAAAATGAACTTAAGCAAGCTTCAAGGTCTTGAAACTTAAAATTTGATGAGACAATTAAATCTTATGGTTTCGAGTAAAATATTGATAAACCTTGTGTATACAAGTACATCAAAAACAAAAATATGGTTTTCTTGGTACTTTATGTGGATGACATTTTACTCATTGGGAATGATGTAGAAACATTATCCAACATAAAGAAGTGGCTGGCTGAGCACTTCCAAATGAAGGATTTGGGAGAGAAAAGTTATGTCATGGGGATCCAAATTATTCGGGATCAAAAAATAGACTATTGGCACTGTTTTAAGCATCGTATATTGATAAAGTGCTTATGCAATTTTTGATGCAAAATTCTAAGAAGGGTCAATTACTGACTCGACATGGAATTGTTCTTTCTAAAGAGCAATCCTAAGACACCTCAAGAGGGAGAAGATATGAGACGGGTTCCCTATGCCTCAGCAGTTGGCAGCCTCATTTATACTATGTTGTGCACGAGGCCTGACATTTGCAATGCAATGAGAATAGTCAATCATTATCAATCCAACCCTGGATTGGCTCACTGGATTGTGGTAAAGTACATTCTTAAGTATCTTCGGAGAATGAGAAAATATATGCTTGTGTATTCATGTGGAGGCCTGAACCCCATTGATTATACTGACTCTAATTCAACTATAGAGGTTGTTGATTCAACCATGGAGGTTGAATACATAACAGCTTGTGAAGCAGTATGGCTTAGGAAGTTCTTCACTGATCTGGAAGTTGTTCTAGACATGGATAAACCATTGACCCTTTACTATGACAGCAGTGGGACAGTGGCAAATGTTGACAGGGGATCTAATACATGTGGATGTATGCATGTGCAATTGTGTCTATTGCCTAATATACATATCCTATACATATAAGACGCGGCGAAAGCGTGAAATTAAATAATAAATACAATAAAGAAAATATATTAATCACTTTAATATATTAGAAAGGTTAGATAACTCACCACAACGTGTTACATTATACACGTATTTTCTCGGAGTTCGCATGGAGACCAACTCGTATGTAGTTCTAGTCACCAACTCGGTGGACTTGGTGAGCTAGGACAGCAGCCCGATATACAGCACGGGATTAACTCTTAATCCTGAAAAATGACTGGGTGTGTGTTTTTCATCATTTTCTCCAAAAGGATAAAAAATGGAGAATTTGAAGCAATTCACAATTGCTTCAATTGGAACTATAGAGAAAAATGAAACAATTTCATTTTTTCCTTTTTTTTTCTTTCTTTCTTCTTCTTCTTCTTCTCTTTTCTCTTCTCTCTTTTCTTTCTCTGTTTCAATTTCTCTCTTTCTCGGTCACCAGCACAAAAAAAAAACACTTCTCCTTATCTCTCTTTATATATATATATAATAAAATAATAATATTATATATTATATAATAATATAATGGGAGCCAACTATTTGGCACCCAAATATAATAATAATATGTATAATATAATATAATATAATATAATAATGAGAGAGAATGATTATTTGACAATTAAATAATTATAGTGTGAAATGACCATTTTGCCATTTATGAATAATTAACAAGTATACCTCCTAGTGGATCTCCTAAATTCCACACTTGGGTAAACTCAACTGAGGGTCCGCAATACGCCACGTTTCATAATACAATTAGTAAATAACAATTATTAATTAATTATTGTATTTAATACTTAAATACAGACACGCATGCATTCTCGTAGTAGTGTTGAATATTGCTGGATTAAACACTTTAATTCGACACGCTGCCCCAGTGCACAACGAGTACACTCTATATCGCGGGACTCTTTAGGTTCTACGCCCAATTCGTCAAATAGAACTATTCTATGAATCCGTGAGCAATGCCCCACGCACACGTTACGGATATACAAATTAGCGCGTTGAACCATGCAAGTTGAGGTTACAACACATACGTATAGTTCTTCCGTTATGATATCCTGAATGTGCAGAGATATAGATTATCACCGTCAAATCCCCTAGTGATCATCCATGTCTTATCTCCAGACTTGTATCTCACTTAACAATATGTGCAAACTCCTTTGCCATATTGTTCTCCCATAGCGGAACTATTTTTCGGGATTAATGCTTGTGGCCACAAGACTTTCTGAGATACAATCTCAAAGTATCTGGATATCAAACTCCCTAAACGAGCTGACGGATCCCATATCTGTACACACCAGACTCTATAAGCATTGGGGACCATACCCAACGACACATAGCGGTCACACCATGAAAGATCTGTGACATGCGTGGAACCAAAGTATGGTGGATCACTTATAAGCCCACCGTGGCACTCAGGTCAAAGGATCACGTATACTACTCAACTCGAGAGGACCCTCCGTTGACGGCTTGTATAAGATGTCTATCGGAGGCCTTCATGAGTCTGTACCATATCCAGTCCTAATTGGATACCTATATGTCAATACAAGTTCCAAAGCTCACGGTCAGCTAGGAACGACCATCTATACCCTATAGGTACGACATATGTTGATTTATATGAAAAGTATCCATCGACAGACTCGCACTGACAGAAATAAATCAAGGACAATTATTCGAGAACATACGTGCGCAACTAGCATTTTCTAGCACCCGATTACAACTCTTGCAACTATGCAGTTATTAGTACATTCCCAAGTCTATGTCCAATTACAGACAAGGTTCCAACTTTTGGATCTGCTGAGTATTATAATTAGCTAACCCTTAACTGTGCTAACATTTAGCATTTATATCTTTTAGTGTGGTTAACCATGAGCCCTTATCTAAACTCCTTTAGATCTGATCTGGACTTCTTCAGATCGTACAATGTCTGTAATGTTACATGCATAGTACCATATAAATAGGTATTAACGATTTAATGGAAATGTATACTTGTTTAAATACACAAGTATATGCACATTCAAGGATGGCACGTAAGCACCGACCCAACAGCAAATTCAAAAGAGCCTAGAAGCCACAAGAGAGCAAAGCATATAGAGAGAAAGTATCACTTGATCAGGAAAATAGTGCATAGAGGGGATGTGACAGTCATGAAGATAGCATCTGAAAACAATCTTGCAAACTTGTTCACCAAGACATTACCGACTAGATCGTTTGAGAGTCATATGGAGGGCATGAGTTTAGGAGACATGTCTCACCTGCTTTAGGGCAAGTGACAGATTGTTAGGGATAATACCCTAAAAGCATGTACTTGTACAGTTTTTTTATGAAATTAATAAAGTTACAATTTTTACTTGATGAGTATTCATAATTTTATGACATAAATATCAAAACCTCACTTGATTATTTATGTAATCATAACTTTAGTATATAATTGTTATATACAACAAGATTAAAGTTATGGATAATAAACAAAAAAGTCTGTAATAAATTAATTAAAGTTTGAGATTTTTAATTAAATATTGCTAGTGCGGTCCACAAACATTTAAAATGTAGTGATCTTATCCAGATCACTAATGTAGTGACATTATGGTGGATGCACTATATATAATATAATTATTTGGACTGGACCAGACGTACTTTGAATTCTTATGTAAAATACCGTTGTTAATTAAGAATTTAAATAACGTCAACTAATGATTATATGCAGATTAACCTTAATCCTGGGTGATCATAAACTTCTGTTTGTGTCATTATGTCATTTAACATACTCGTTATGGTTTGTCTAAAGAACAGACTAAAAACTTGTATTTTAGTGGCATAGTGAGATAAACAGTTGGGAATATGATTTACAGATATGAAATCCATTCATTTCTAATGGAAGTTAAAAAGAAGGTTCTCTTAAGAGTTAATTCTATAACTGAACGGTTAGAGCGCTCAATTTGTAATAATGTTACAAATTAACTATTCACTAGTGAATTAATGGTACTTAAGAATAAAGAAATAATTAGAGGGATAAAACAGTAATTAATATAGTTCTAATTATAAACCATCTATAGAGAGTTGAATTGCATGTAGTGATTAAATTAATAGATTACTCTAAGTTTTCTGAGTAAATTATATCGAATTAATTAATTAAAGAGTTTAATTAATTATTTAAAATTTATTAGAGCTTGAAATTGTAAGTCCATAGGTTCTCAATGCCACCTCTTTCGTTATTACAGTGAACAATTAAAAAGGATTGTGTTATTACACAAATTGTTTGTGTCCAAAAAAATATTTTTTAAATACGTATATTTTATATTTGGATAAAATTAATTAATATAGATAAGATCTTATCCAAATATAATTAATTTTATCCAAATATAATTAAATATTTAATTTAAGAAATTAAATAAATAAAATCTTAAGGATAATTTTTAAAATTATCAAAAAGATTTTAATTTTAATTTTAATATTTTTCTTTTATTAAAAGACTAATAATTCTCAAATGTTGAGTATTATACATTAACTATAAAGAGTAGAACTCTATGTGATTTACATGAATTAAGTCTGTTTTTAAGAGATAATAATTTAATTATTAAATATTATTATTTTAAAATAAGAAGATTAGTCTAAATAAAACACAACACACATAAGTAAAAAAAATGCAAGATACGTATTTTTTTTAAGCAAAGATAAAATTGGAAGCCCACTCTTCCTCTCACCGTAAAACAAGAGGCTTGATTTTGAATTTTTTGGTAGAAAAAAATTCGACATGAATTTAAGGTATATTTTTGATAATTTTTTATTTATTTTAACATCAAATTTATATATTTATAAGATCTTTAAATAAAAAATATTTTTATCTAATGAAAACAAATTTTTTTTTTATTTTCTATTCCATTGCATTATAAATATTATAACAATAATCATCGTACATAAAATATTTTGTAAAATGTATTGTATTTTGTCCTACTTGCTAATTCTTGAATAAATGCCGGAAGATATCACTGGAGTTTTTTAACTAGATGCGACATGTATGGAATTTTCGTATCTTTCAGATATGTGGGAACTGCTACAGCCACTTTTGTAGCCAGGGGTTTGGTTTCCGGAGGAGCTATGCACAATGACAAGATGATTTAGGGACATGGATGTTATTACTCTCAAATATTAAAAAATAAGACTTTTTCGAGCAGCCCGAAGGAATTGCAGTTGAGGCAAGGGAAGTTCTTCTCAAACGTGCTTCACAAGGAACAACAAACTTTGTAATGAACAAGTGCTGTCTGACCCAAAAGTAGAATTCTGTTCTTTTGTAGTCTATTTTCTTTCTGTTTATAGTTACTTCCAATTTTTATTTTCTGAGCAGACCACCGTGGATGGTGGAAACAAAGCCGAAAGAGATTGGATTAGGAATATATGTATGAGGACACAGAGAAGGAAGCCAAAACTGTAATTAAATTTCCATCTTCAGCTTCAGCTTCCCTGTTAAACCTTGGAGGTAGAAGTTCCAAGCTTTGTTTGCATATAGTCATTGATAATGGTCAATGTTCAAGTGCCTTACCTTTTTCCTAATACGCTTAGTATCATGTATTATCTCAGGCATTGAGAGCTACAAAAGTTTTTGGTACAGTGGAACACTAAATATGAGACAAGGTGTTCATCAGAGGAAAGCAAGATAAAATGTTGAAACCATTAACATGAGCACCCTCTTGGTCTGTTATTTCGTTTGAGAAAATATATCAAAGTTTGATTATCAAGTGTCTGATATCTTTACTAAATTGTCATTTATCAATTCACAACACAGTTAATTCCCCTTGTTTTGTCCTGGTCCTTTGAATTATTGAGGCATTGCATAAAAAAATGATTGGATGTCTTACCATTTCATTATATGATCATATAGAAACACAACTTTTTTTTTTCTGGAATATATTGATCGATGATTTGAGCTTCCTCTTACATTTTCGGAAACTTTTGCAGCCACATAATGCTGTCACCTGGAGCTGGAGTCTTCAAATTCCCTCTTACTGAGTAATCATATCATATATGGATAGGGCATAAAATTGCTTTTGCATTGATGATTTCATCTAATTCGAGCAACCATACCATTTTTCAGTTATTTGCATATTTACTTTGGGAAAGAGTAACACATTGTCACTAACACTAAGCCTCAATTTTAGTGCTATTTTAAGGTAATAACTTCCTGGCTTTTTTTTTCTTCAAGTAATGTTATTTATGCAAACTGTGAATACAAATTATAGGCTCTTTCCTACAAACTTGGGGACATAAGATTAATGAGAAAACATAAATTAAATAATTTGAAACAAACTTGGTGATACTTAAACAATAATGTCACATCCATTCAAAGAGAGTTTGGATACCAACCTTTTCATTCTTTTAATCAATAAAAACTAACAACAGCTTTGGCAGTCATGGGCGTAGTTCTCTTCCCTACATCAAGTTGAAAAATAAAAAAAAATAAAAGGCGACAGAAAATATAAAATAATAAAAGTACTTTCCACAGAATTTCACTAGTTGTTGCACACCTAAAAGCACGTTCACTCGTGTAAAAATACAAATGAAAGAAACTATATTTGACTCAATGAACAAGAAATGAACTCAATCATCTTCAAACTCTTTATAATCAAACCAAAAATGTATCACCTATTAGATATGACCTCTTGCATAATCCATAAAAGATCCCAAGGCCCTTTGTTCAGTATTCTATACGCCAACCTAATACTCCCAACTCCATCAAGCTTTTTTGGTCATTTCATCACATCTCCATCAATTACTGTTAATTTACATAGCTCAAAGAGTTAGACATCCACCCACTATCTCAGTTTTGTAATCCAGCTTGCATCTTTTTTTTTTCTTTTTCTTCCGTTTCCTCCTTTTCATTCTTTTCTCAAAAAAAGAAAAAGAAAATCAATCATATGATACAAATCCTTTTCTAAAACTCTGGCAATCTTTCGAATTTTACAAACAAAACTTTTTTCGGTTAGCAAAAATCTCATTAGAAATAACCACAATCTCTTTTGGGCTTTTAACAGTCTGGTACCTCCATTGGCACACATACCACTACCTCTTGGACAGTGGCAGAAATCATTTCCCACTTGCAGCATTTCTTATTTGAGGTTGTATGCAGATTGCAGCTAATTGAATGAATCTGTCGCCTGCTTGCAGCATTTCTTATTTGAGGCTATATGCAGATTGCAGCTAATTGAATGAATCTGTCGCCTGTCTAGCCCTGTTTCTAACTCAATCAGCAAACATGAGATTGTTATCATGCATCTTGCACACACTTGTCATGAATATCTGTTTGATCAAGTCTCTTCTCGCCATCTAGTGGCTGAGTTACCATATGATCTCCATACACCTCTCCATTCTCGCCTACTGCTGCTTCTTTCAAATGGATAATTTCGATCATCTGTGTTTGTTCTTGGTGTGTTGTTTCCATTTCGTTTCTTTTGAGCATTCCTCATCTCTTCCTCAAGATCATATCGTGCCCGCTAATAGATGAAACAGTGGTTGATCATATCAGTATTTGTATACAAAGAATAATAAAAGAGCGAACAAATCATAAACTTTGTAGTTAAACAGCTTCGGTGACACAGTTTGTGTACAAAGAGCACAGATAACTTACTATAACAGCAACAAGAACAAATAAAATCACATGGCATTAAATTTACATGTCAATGTCAAAATGGGCTTTGCAAGTTTATAAAATGGATAGGCAGGATGGACTAGGCTTAGCATAAAGAATGGATGGCAGGTAAGCAAGGTCTTGAGTATTATGTAACATGACACTTACGGAAGTAAGAAATAACAATATGTAAATTTTACAAGAGGACAACGATTTTTAAGACAAGAGTGGTAAGGGCTAAAATGTTAAGCTTAAGTTTTCAACACTTCACAGAAGTTTAAGCTTATGGATAAGAGCTCAACCATAATACTTATTATTTAATTAAGTGCCTAATAATAGCGTTTATGCTCCAACATGCCCCCTCATAGGCAAAGCACTTTGATCAAGCACGAACAAAACATCAAATACTAACTTATTATAATTTAATCAATACAACGGGGTGATTCAAAGACTTCTGATACTATGATATTATAATTATAATTATCATCATTGACTAGAGAAGCGCAAAAATGTGTCAACATTAACAAAGAAAAGCACTGCCACATTTAATTTAACTTCTTCCATAAGCAATCCAGAGCACTGCTCAGGTTGCATGGTTTGCCCTTTAGGGCATAACAAGCAGCACACTGCTAAGGCAATTCAGAGTTCTGAGTTTAAGCAAGAACTACCTTGAAAACTATTTAAGCAAGAACTAAGAGTTCTAGAAAGAAGATTTGGGGCAAAAAGTGAATAGAAACTTTAGAAAGATGGTCACAGGACTCACACTCCTGAAAGTTTATCAGGTAAGAAAATAATGCATAGTAAGACAAGTGTTATAACTAAGCATTTGATACCTTGATAGGATCTGAAAGTACGGCATATGCCTCCCCAATCATTTTAAAGAGTCTGTCAGCTTCTGTGTAGACTTCTACTCCAATCTCCTTCCAAAGCCCATCATCTCCATTATCACTTCTAAACAAGGATTGACCAGCCTACATCAAGAATAAATTAGTTAGATGGGTGAATAGCAGTAAGCATGCAAATAAAGCATATAATATAAGAAACCTTGTCAGGATGATGTCGAAGTGCAGCCTTCCGATAAGCCTTTTTGATGTCTGGTGCCGAAACAGATGGTTCAACTCCTCTATCACATTTTTGTAAAATACAAGCGATCTTAAACTCAGGATTAAAATGCCATAATTGTGCAACTTATGACATCATCACCAATCATAGCTTAATATATTTCAATTCAAAATACAACTAACATCATTATACATATAAATGTAGAAAACAATAGATAAATTACTTGCATTTTATTATTGTTCGATAAAACCCCACGCACATAATAGAAAAACAAACGAAGGCTAAGTGGTGCCAAATAGAAATTCAACAAAAGTGCATATCACTAAGAATTTGAAAAAAAAAAATCCAGTAAAGGTTCATCCATTGTGTGTTCCAGGATAACTTTCATTCAACACGCACGCAAACACAGAGAGATAGAGAGACTTACAAAATAAGGTACATATCCAAGGGGATGTCCTTCCTGTCTTCTTCCTCTACTGCAGCAAGCCGCATACGAGCTTGTCTGAGATCGCTTGCCAAGTTAATTGATCTATCAGATGGTCCAGACTGATTAACCTTCTCCACTTGCTTTGTGAGAAGGGCTACAAGCCTCTGAAGATTGGTAGCTGCTTGCCCATAATCCCTAATCATCTCGTATAAGGTGGCTCTTCTAGAAATTGCCTGTAGAGTATAGACAGATCATACATATTAGCTTAAAAAGTTGCTAAAGGAAAAGAAACCATAATTTTGTCCTGAACAAGACAGTAGAAAAAGAATAATTTGTCCAGCAACCGCCACCTCCCCCTCCCCCCGAAAAAGAAATTGAACAAAAAAAAAAAGAATAGATCATGGGTATGTTGTCCCAAGTTAATTGGATGTTTAATTAAAAGAAAGATGCCAATAATCAAACCAACATCCAAGTGCATGATATACTTCAAACATAAAATAAACATTCGGCCTGTTAAATGCTAAAGCGGGGATGAATTAGATCCCACAATAAATTGTCTTAAATGCATGAGTTGAAAATTTCATTCTCATACCTATCCTCACTTTGAGATTTAGTTCACCACCCTTTTTAAATTGTCTTGAATTCAGGAACAAATTGAAACACAGATCACAACTGAATTTACATAATTATATTCTAAAAGCTTTCCAGAAGATTATGTGCTTGTTAGCAAACACAAAATGATGTTGCCTTCCTCCCAAAAGAAACCGAGAGGAAATTCTTAAAACCAAAAGTTTGGAACAATTCCAGATATCCATCATCTCTATGAATAAGAAGTGAGAAAAGGAATAGGAAAAAAAAAAAAAACAATAACCGAAGGCAAAAATCAAAGCCTGCAAGGTTTCTAATGTCAACCAGTGCTCTCATGCATTTTGTGCTTTTCGTTGTGAAGCATTAGTCGGTTTCTATTAGACTTCCAAGCTAAAGTAGGTATATATTGCATAGCAGATTTTATATTGTAGATCTGTTGAGAATTAATTTTAGTTAACTTACCATTTTTGCAACCATTTTTTACCTCCCCCACTTTCAAGTATCACATTGTGTCATAATGTCAATGACAAAGATCCAGTCGACACAACCATCATCAAATTATTTCTCACTCAAACTACATATTAGCCCATTCACTAGTAGAAAGTGTAACTTCGGGAAAACTATATTTACAATGCACTCTGTCTTCACTTGCAATAATTTACACATTCCTGCTAACTGATTGCATAATCTATTTGACTAATGAAACCACTGTCCTCGTCAGATAACAACTCTATTCAAGGGCAAGGGATAAGAAAAGAGTGGATCATGCCTGATATATTGCATGTATTGCACAGTACGCTCTAGAGACATGAATGGAAACACCATGTTGTCAACCACAAAAAGATATTTAGAATGGCAATAAAATCTTTTACTGGTCACAATTTTTGCTGTCAATCTCAAACTCCTGGGAGGCAAACTGCCAATCTGTGGCCAGCTAACATCAACTCCTAGAATGAAGACTACACTAAGGTATACCGAGAAGGTTATTGCTAACAACCTTCAAGATTAATCTCTTCTCATTACTAGTGTACAGGAATAGTTATCCTATTGAACAGTTTTAGGAGTATAGTCATCATCTTCTCTAGTAGTATTCTTTTCATAATTTCAAAATAAATAAATTACAATTCACATTCTTTTCTCATGTGATAAAACTCCTAACCCACTCAAAAGTACAGCCTGCTTGAAAGGTACAATTTGGTTTAACACTAATCAATGAGATAAGTTTGCTGCCCAGCAGGAGGCTACCTGAAAGTAGTTAGGTTCACATGTTTCAGTCAATAGGGTTATTCATGAGCAAATTGCACATGTTCAAATGAATGTAAAAACAAATAAAAGTCAATATAAAATCATCAAGAATCTTAGATATATAATCACATAAATGCACCAATGGATTTGAAACATTGAAAAACCTCATGGCAAGTTCAATTTCCACTGAATATCCATGGACACCCCCACAAAAGTTTCTCTGCAAAATCATTGTAAGTGTTATCAAGAATCAGTTCAGAACCCAACCTTGAGATAATTTCCATCTAAAGTTATAGCTAGGTTGCAATCAGCAATAGCATCAATGATATGGCCCAGTGCTTTGTATGCAGCAGCACGGTTACAGAAACAAATAGCTGCAAAAGGACGTGACTCCACAGTGCATGACAAAGCAGCAGTATAGTGTTCAACAGCTTCAGAATGTCTTCCTGCTTGGAATGCTTCATTCCCAGCAACCTAGAATAAAATAAAACGTGCAATAATACTCAAAAAATGATAATCAATTTGAGCACCATAAATCATTTCATCTTTCACTGCTAAGATAGAATATTGAACACATACTTTATGGAGTAAGAGCTCCCGGACAGTGCCAGCTAAGGGTATCAATGATTCCAGCATTGTTCCACTATTCCTGGAAGAAGAAAAATATATATAAATTATTAGAAAAGAAAAAAAAAGCAACAGTAAGATTATCATAGACAAATAAAACTGAGAAATTTAATGTGTTCAAGAATTAGGAATTACATCAGTTCTTGCTTCTCAAGTGAAGCAATAGCATCCTCCAGCCTTCCCAGATTAAAGTAGGATTTGAAAATTAAGCGACTCCGCCAAAGCCTAAAGGATACGTCTTTTGCAGGTGCAGAACCATCTAGCTCTGTTAACTGGCCACTGGCATCTAATAGAGGAGAGTTTTTTTCTGCAGAATCAAAGGTCTGCTCACACAGCTGAATTACCTCTTCATACTTTCGTAGCTGCCAGATGAAAGAATAGTTAATTCGATTCTGACCCTATTTTGATGCAATAGTAAATACTTATAGGCAATGACTCTGAGCAAAAAACAATTTCTGGCACACACAAAGCAAATTGCACATGTTCAAATGAATGTAAAAACAGACCAAGATAAGAGCCTCAGCTTTCATTTCAAGTAACTTCTCTGAGTATGAGCTTATCAACAAAGCCTCGTCAATTACTCCCAAAGCATTCTCAACATCATTGGGTGGTTTACTTTGCAGAAGCTGAGCAAAGCGCTGCATGCATTCAGACACTTTCTGCCAAAAAGGAAAAGCACTGAATGTCACAATGTCACTGGACAAACATACATTTCTTCACTGTAGAGAAAAAATAAGGGAGAGAAAATCAATAAAACTTTAGCATATTTTATTATAGATGTGAGAATCAAGCAAAATAGGAATTCTATTTCTATGATAAAGTAACCATTTATACTTTCTACACACAGTGCTATATCTAACTGAAGATAAACCACAGTATCTGAACAACTTGAAACCATGTGTATTTTAACAGAAAGAGAAGTTTCTGGTAACCATAGCAATTGAACTCCTAAATGAGCTGATTGTAAAGAAGGTACAAGTTACCTGTAGGGAAAGAGAAATATTTTAAAAAAAAAACATCTATTTGAGAATAAATATCAAGTAGATTGCCTCTTCAAAAAATGAAATATTTTCTTGTTTTCCACCCTCAGAAAAAGGCACAATAATAGAGATTTTACACAATATCCACTTTAGTCAAAGTTGCTTCTTGGCAGGTTTGATTTACTTTGAACACAAAAAATAGATGCCCAAAATATTATCCAAGAGAGCTAATAATGCTGCTCAAACTAGGTAGGAGGTACAGAAAGCAGATTTCTCAAAAAGAAAAAAAAGCTATCTCAGTAGATCATACAGTAGCTCACTAGTGTAAAACTGTTATAAGAATCTTAACAAAACTCCACAACTGGCTGCTGAATCTAATTCTAGGAGGAAGAGTAAGCTACAGGAGTGAACCAATAACAATAAAGAAGCTTCTAGCATAAACCAGCTAAGATTAGGAAAACACTAAGCCACAAAGCATAGCAAAAGATTTAGTATATATGGTGAATAGAATACAATTACTAGTTGATGTTAAATAGAATATATAACCTTTGTAAACTTACATAATAGGAAGAATAAAGAAAATACATTATTTAGTCAGAGAAATCCTAGTACCTGCACTTTTTGCAGGCCATCAGAGACCTCTACTGCAATTTTCTCATCCACACATATGTCACTTCCTGACTGTAAGCACTTCCTAAAATAACTTGATGCATCTTCAACTTCCCCAAGGGCAAGGTAACAACTTGTAAAAGGAAAAAATGAGTATAAATTAGGAGATATGATATTTGACAAAGATAAAAAACAATCCAATATTGGTATGCCTGATGTTGCAACTCGACTAAGTTACAGCACAGTAACACTAGTACTTGGTAAAGCAAAGTGATGAGCTGTAGCATATTTTATTACAAAATGATACAATTCATCAGAAGCTTGATGAGCTGATTGAACCAGAAACTTCAAAAACCCCACATATATTATTACAAAATATCACATTTGGAAACTCAACAACACAAAATGCAGTAGCACCTCTTCTGAGCTCAGACAAAGAATAAAGGCAATAAAATCTTAAGGCAATACTAAAGTTCTGAAACACAGTTAAATTACTTGTAATAAACTCTAAAAGCAACTGAAACTTTTAGAAACTAGGATATTATAGCACAATTATTACAAGTTTGTTTCACTCTGCACTCCAGATGAGGAATTAGAAATATAAGGGAGAGCCTTACCTTGCAGCTCTTACTTGCACTCTGAGAAAATTTGGGTCAATGGCAACAGCCAACATACAGTCTGCTAGGGCATCTCTCATTCTTCCACAAGACATACGCGTTGCCGCACGGTTGCTATAACATAGCATCAATGCCCTGAGACAACTTCTAGACGTCTCACTTTTAGGTACACAGTTTACCCCTCGTGTGTAACAATCCTCAGCTTTGGACAAATTGCTGCTTGAATAGGCCTGGTTTCCCCTGAATATACCGTTTCAAAAACAAAATGAACCTTGTTCTGGCAGATGGGAAGAGATTAATTTCCAGTCATCCAACTAAAGCACTAAACTGACATTTTCTCTTAGGTAAAAGGAATAAAGTAAAATTGAATTTCACAAAAATAATCAGAAAGTAATTGGAATAAAACAAAAACCTTAATCGCCACATCTCACATGCTTCCTGAGTTGCAATAGTTGCAGCAGAAGTCAAATTAGGCTCTTTCTGGATTTCCTGTCCTCTATCCATCTCATAATTATGTCTCACTTTGAGCCGAGGAGAACATGGATCTCCCTTCTCACCCAGTCGGGAAGACAAAGGTGGTGAAGCTCCAGATAATGAAGAAAATTGCACAGGGGATGATGCATGCTGAACTTTTGCATTTGGAGGGGTAGTAAGGGAATCATAACCAAATTTAACCAAATTTTTCTTTTTATGGTGGCGTTTCGATCCTGATAAGTGACCTTGACTAGCAGAAGAGGCAGCAAATGTGAAGTTATGCCTGCCTATGTCTTCTGAATGTGAAGTAAAACTGAATTGCATCCTGCTGTCAACATCTTCCATATGAATGCTTGCACTTGAACCTGCTTCAGTTTCAGCTGAATTAACAGAGCTATCAATGTTAAAATCAATTTCCTCATTTGCAGATTCGAAACAAGTTCCAACTGAATTAGCAGAACTATCAATATTAAATTCAATCTCCTCATTTGCAGATTTAAAGCTTTCAGTTTCAGCCCCAGACACAGACTCTTCTAGAGGACCTTCAGAACCAACATCTCTATCAGGATGTTCCTCCTTTGTGTCCCTGCACTCTGCATCCTCATCGTTTATTTCCATCCGTTGTGTTGCAGTAACCAGATCTTCATCTCCTGCAACATTTGAAACTGTAGGTTGCAAACCTATAGATGCATCATCTTTGTTGAGACTGAAAGACTGATCTGATGCCACAGATGTTTCTCTTGAACATAGAGTATCAGTCAATGTTTCCTGATATGGCGAAATATCCATTGGTGAATAAGATTCTGAAGGCTCTGGGTTCTCCTGAGATCCACTTTCCATTGAGACAAAATCCCATTGATGCCACAGCGGGACTGCGGTAGGCTGCTTCATCTTTCCCCCCCACTTCTTTACCTTTGTGTCTGTAAAAGATTCCTTTTTTGCACTGAATTCCAAATTCTGGCCTACACCAGAGAACAGATTTGCTTTTGGAGTTGAAGTTTTAAATCCTCCAAAGGGTGTTCCGAAACCATCTCGTGTGCTTGTAAACGTGAATTCATTCATTTTGTTAGGTCTATCCATATCAGGCCCTTTTGCTACTTCATCAACTGATCGAAGAAGCATACCACTAGACGAAAAGGAAGATGATGACGAAACACTTCCGCTTGGTCTTGCGTCGTATTTTGGTTGGTCTACAGGATTATGACTACCACTTTCACCAGTTTGTTTATCCTTCACAAACATTCGCGATGACATTCTTCCCATGTCCGCTTGACCAGCAGAGTCACTGCTCACACTTCCAAGATTCAACTTCCTCCCCATCTCATTTGACAATATATTCTCTTTTTCTCCACCAAGATAATTAATACTACCTGCATTGCTCCTAAAACCAAAGCCCTCCTTTTCGGAGTTATCATTATCATCCTTCTTATTACTTACACTCAAATTCTTCATTCGATCATGAAGCTCCTTTTCCACAAAAGATTCACTACTCTTTTTACTGATACTACTAGATACAAACTTCTTCACATCATCCTCTCCACTATCTTTAACACACAGTTTCTTCTTCAACTCACTTTCAAGCTCAGTTTCCACATTGTGACCACTCTTAAAAACAAACTTAGCGACATCATTTGTACTTGCAATAACATTCTCATTACCATCAATTTTCAACTTTCTCAAATCCTCCTCTACCTTCAATTCATCAAAACTATCATTATTACCACTTCCAAATACAAATCCCCCTTTATTTTCATTCCTATTTGCCCCAAACACAAACGCATTCGAACCCAAACCCGTTTCAGCCCGAAACGGGTTCAAAGTGGGTCCCCCTGAAACCCCTGTAAATTTCAAATTGTGCGAATTTGATTGCTTCCTAATTTTATTCAATCTCGGCCTCGTCGGCCGCGATGATCCCGAAACCGGCGGCGAGTTGAAGCCCAAACTACCCTCATCTGTATTCGAATTTGAAAACCCAGAAATTTTATCATCTAAATATGCCGATGGGTTCATTGCTTGTGTTTAATAGGATAAGTTCCTAAGAATATCGAAAGATGAAAAATGAGAAACCTGACCGTTGGGATTCGGAGCAGTGCCGACGTGGGGGTCTAGAAACGCGGGGAACATGTCACGTCGTCAAAGAAGAAGGAGGCAGTCATCAAATCGGACGGCTGAGATTTGATTAAAAAATAAATAAAATGGGACTGTTGATGATCATAAAAAAATAGAATAGTAATGATAAATGATTGATCATTTGGCTGTTCCTGATTTGTTTTGTCGTTTTGATTTAAAGGTGGAGAAGCTTTACTATTTCACGGGTGCTTATTTTTAATCCTCTAATGCAGCTTTCAAAAATTTTCCCTTTCTACTTGTTTTTTCTCGTCAGAAAAAGTTGCAATTTATTTTTTTTCAATTACGCATCTAATTTCTAATATTTTAAAAATTACCAATTTCTTTTTTTATAAGAATAGTTTTACAACAAATTTCATTCTGAAATATACATTTTTATCTTTAAAATATGACAATTTTTTTCATAAAAAATAAAATTAATAATTTTTAAAATATTAAAAATTTTAATAATTAATTTAATAAAAATATAAGAATTAATATAATAATTTTCCTTTTTTAATTATCTTGCTTGCTAATTTGACAGTAATTTTAGTATCACAAAATATAATTCAACTTAAAAAACAATATATATCTTTATATTTTTTTAAAAGAATTCTAATATTTATAAAAAAATAAGAGAATTATCTAAAATAATAATATGTCGAAAATAATAACATTAAATCCCCTCATCTTGACTATCTTTGTAATTAATTATTTTATTTTTCTTTCAAGTGTAACAAAAATTGCTCTAAAAGTGATATTCTCGCCTTAGATCCAAACTCTTAATGAATTTTATCTATTAAAATTGTATATCACGAATTTGGTCTATCAAAATGATGTATCACAATGGGCATTTTTTGTGGACGAGAGAATTTATTATGGAAAATGATATTTTTTTTTTTTTAATTTAGTTTAATTTTTAATTTTATTTCATAAATTTTAAAAGCATCAATTTTGTCTTAATTCACTAATAAGATTTTATATTCTGTTAATTTTGAAAGAAAAACTGATTTTTGTATACAATGACTTTTTTTTTCTTTTATGAGTTAACAGAAAATGTAATTTAACATACAACATCTTATTGCATGTGTCAACCACAAATTAACCTAAGAAAAGTTATTAATTTTAATTAATAAAAAAATTAAAATTAATTTTATTCACAATTTATTGTCTTTATTAATTTAATTTTAAACACGTGACGTAATTTCATCTATTTATTTAATATAATTTAATTAAATAAAATAATATATTTAATTATTGTATTAAATAAAATAAATTTTCTTTTCTCTCTCTCATCTCTCTCTTTTTTTAATTGCAAATCTTTAAATGAGATTATTTTAAATAATTTATATTATCAACACTCTTCCCTCAAGTTTCAACCATATTACTATGAACAAGTTTTATTGAAATTATTTTTATACTTAAGTTGCTTTCTTTGAGGCCTTTAATTGAACATTAATGTAATTGAATTAATGTTATAATGATAGGCCTCCATGTTGACCTTGAGGTGTATTATATCACATCTCTTAAAGATGATATCTTTGAGAAAGATTAGAAGAACCCACAATAATTCCCTTAAATCATTAGTTAAAGAATATTTATAATATACTAATACTTACATTCTAGCATGATCAACTCTATTTTAAAGACTTTTATATATATATATATATATATATATATATATATATATATATAGGTTTAGTCTTAGTCTTAGCTTGACATCTAGACAAAAATATATTTGTATTGCATCAATAATATAAAATAAAAAAGAAAGTTCACCAAATGCTCCTTCGAAATCTTGACTCTTTCAAATGTTAGCACTTGCTCTTAGTTGTTTTGATCGATCACATTCGAAGCCGTTTAAAGATCCTCGTCATTCGATTATGTAAATGTTAAATAATTGTTTTATTTTTTTAGCATATTATATCACAAGTGAAAACGGTTTTTTTAGCATAACATGTCACAAGTGGAAATGGTATTGTTGATAATTGTAGGCAGTCATTACAATATGAAAGAGAGAGAAAGGCTAACAAAAAGAATTAATTAAGTTTTAAAATAGTGAAATTTATTAAAGAAATTAGTAAAGATACATCAATAGAGGCTTTTGATAATCGATCAGAGAAATTAATAGGACCTATAAATATACTTGCACACTTATGAATGCTTAACCTTAACCCTTTACAATTAAGGAGAATAAAAGTATCTCTTATTGGAGATTCTTTTTGAAGAAATGAGAAATATAACCCTGATTATCAGGGAGCAAAATAAACAAATCTCACGTAAGAGTGAAAAAAATACAAATACTACCTTAAGCAATCAAAGAATCAATATAATATCCAAAAATAATAAAACAAGGCTAACGACCAACCAATACCTAATAGATCATGTCTTGCACAGTTGGCCAACAAAAGTTTGGTGTTGCAGAAAAGTATCTCCAATTACCGGAGATGGCTAGTGACTACTGACCCTACAATAGCAAAGAGCGGCGATTGGTGCAAAGGGATTGTCGATTGTAAGACGAGGGTAATGGCTCTCTGATGCAACCTGTAACACCCTCCTCACTCGCTTTTCATCGAGATACGAGATCAGGGGATGCTACGACAACATTGAATATAAACAATAATAAAAATTTATTCAAACTTATTAAAAACACATTATTATTAATATTTTTTTATAAATATTTACGAAGAAAAATTGGTAGAGTCTCCCCTAAAAATTTGACTTTACATTATCTGTGACAAAGGAAAATATTTTCAAATTTCAATATCAATTCTGAACCAACTTTCATTTTTCCAATAATTATCTACGACTCATATTATAATTTAAATACATCAAATCTTCACCAAACTATTTCAAATCCAACATATTATCAAAACAAATATCATATACCATCATAGTTTTAAAGAAAATATTTCTGAGGAAATACATATATATACGTACATACAATTAATGTCCATAATATAATATACAACAGTTTACAGACAAATAAAATATCTACCAATATAATTATATGTATATAGAGGATGTGAACGATTCTGAGTTGCTGCAGACAAATTCACTCTTCAGTCTTTAGGGACGACAACTCTACTACCTACGCATGATAAATCTAACGCGCTAAGCACAACGGCTTAGTAGGTGTACACAAAAGTTGAAACAATATAACAATGTTTTGTTATCCTTATCACAAATAAACTGTATATATAAATAATAAATATTTTAATAATAACCAATGTCGCTATATAACAAAAATAATTCAAAATTTATCAATTTATTAAACCAAAATATTATTCAATTGATCAAAATATATATATATATATACACATATCATATTTATAATTTTATTTATTTATTTATTAACTATTTTAATAAATTACAATTAATCCAAGTAGGCACCCAAAATAAACACTGACACGATACCATGAATTAGTTAATGAGCTAATAGATATCAGATAGTGATTCGACGTCGGCCACTCAGTGACTACCCACTTGATCCAGAACAGATAACGAATAAGGTACACAGAGTAGTGTCATTAGACAAGTAAACGGCGCAGTACTGCTATAATACCCTATTGGCATGCCAACTACCAATTCTCCCCTACCAATGTTCAGGTTTACTTATGACGTCTCAATAATATTATTAATACATTATTATTTTTATTAAACTGAATTATTATACAAATTCACATTTACTCAATTTTCTGATTATTAATATTTAGACACAAATAATTTTCTATTATTACAAATAGGCCCAAAAATTTTTACTATTCACCTTTATGCCCAAAATTTTTTAAAACTTTACACATAATTCCAAATATTCTAAAAGTTTTCATATAGGCTCAAAATATTCAAAAATACCCAAATAAGTTTTAAATTTTTCAGATTTAACAATTAAGCCCACAATTTTTTAATTTTCCACTTATAGGCCTAAATTCCCAAAATTTTACAATTAAGCCCCAATTTCTTCAAAAAGTCATATATAAGTTCTAATTTCATAAAAATTCACATAAAGACATAAAATTTTTAAATATTTACAAATTAGTCCAGATTTTTCAAAATTCTCATATAAGTCCTATTTTTCTCAAAATTCATATTTATACCCAATTTTTCTTTTCTTTTCAATTTTGACCACCAATTAATATTCAATGCTCAAAACATATTTAATACATTTAAAAATAATATAATTATCAATTCAATGCCATAGTTCAACATACTCATCCATCATATTATTAAATCACATAAATATACACTAAATTCCATAAAGTACAAATTTAAATTTCAACTAAAGTGTACACCAACCTTATAAACTTAATTCCTCCACTTGCTACTCACTTCTTCTCCTTCTCCTTCCCTTGGTTATCCTTGGCCAAGCTTTCACCTTATATGCCAAAATACACAAATAATAAATAAAATTCTAATTACCAAATTAAATGCACAATTCACTAATTCTACATGACTATTTCACCTATTAACCCTTAAAACCCCAAATCCATATTCAATAAAAATTTTATCAACAACTCACCTTGAATAACACCTTATACCTTGAAATTGACACTTGAAACTTGATTAAGAGGGGTTTAATTAAGGGTTTGGGGGCTTAATTTACTAATGAAAGTATTAAGAATTGTTGAATTTAAAAGGGGGATAAAAGAAAATTGGAGAGAAAATGCAAAAAAGTGGGGTGGGTGGGGGGGGAAGGGTTTAGAATTGTGAAATTTTTCAATACTATTCCTCATTTTATAGCTTTCATTTTTCTTTTCAAAAATACCCCCAACTAAATCCAAAATTACAAAAATACCATTGGTTAGAAATTGTGGCATTTGATTAGTCCAAAAATTCCAAAAACCATTCACAACTAAACTAAATAAAAATCTAGTTAAAAACTAAATAATCCTATCACTTTCTAATTCATTTGGTGGCTAATTGCTATTGGTTCATGATTAAGTGTTGGAAAAGTGTAAATGGTCAAGGTTTTAGTTCCATGAATCCATTTTTACCATACCAACACTTTTTTAACCAATCAAATTCTTTCATTTTCTATAACAAATAAATTTAATCCTAATAAAAAAATTAATTCTAATAATAAAATAAATAATCTAATAAAAAAATATTTCGGGGTGTTACAATTCTTCCCCTCTTAAGAAATTTCCTCCTCGAAATTTACCTGATCCAAACAAGTGAGAGTATTGCCGTCGCATTATTTCCTCGCTTTCCTAGGTAGCCTTTTCAATCTTATGATTTCTTCACAATACCTTAACCAATGGAACCTTTTTATTCTGTAACTCCTTGATTTCTTGATACAATATTTTCACCGATTCCTCTTCATATATTAAACCAGGTTGCACATTAATGCTCTCAGCTGCGATAATGTGAGAAGGACCTAATCGATATCTCCTCAGCATAAATACATGAAACACATTATGTATCTTCTCTAATTCAGCTGGTAAAGCTAGTCTGTAAGCTACCGAACCCACACGCTCAATAATCTCATATAGGCTGATAAACCTAGGACTTAACTTACTTTTCTTCCCAAATCTCAATACTTTCTTCCATGGAGATACCTTCAGAAAGACCTTATCCCCAACTTCATACTCAATATCTTTCCTTTTTAGGTCTGCATAAGCCTTCTGCCGTGAAGTTGCGGCTTCTAGTCTTTTCTTGATCATCTTCACCTTCTCTTCAGTTTGTCTTATCAAATTCGGACCTACCAGCTTATTTTCGCTAAGTTCTGTCCAGTATAGAGGTGTTCTGCATTTCCTTCCATATAGTGCTTCATAAGGTGTCATGCTAATACTTGACTGAAAGCTATTATTATAAGCAAATTCTATTAATGGAAGATGGTCAATTCAACTTCCTTCAAAATCAATAACACAGCTTCTGAGCATATCTTCTAGCACCTGAATTACCCTATCTGATTGTCCATCTGTCTGTGGATAGAATGACGTACTGAAATTCAATCGAGTACCTAAGGCTTTCAGTAATTTCTTTCAAAATCTGGATGTAAACCTTGGATCTCTATCTGATATAATGGATGTAGGCACATCATGTAACCTGACTATCTCCTTAATATGCAATTCTGTCAGTTTATCCAATGAGTAGTCAGTCCTGACTGGCAAGAAATGCGCTGACTAAGTCAACCTGTCTACAATCACCCAAATGGCATTATGTTTGCTCCGAGTGAGAGGTAGACCGGTAATAAAATCTATAGTAATACGATCCCACTTTCATTCCAGTACCGAGATAGGCTGTAGTAAACCCAATAAAACCTGATGCTCAGCTTTCACTTATTGACACGTCATACACTTAGCCACATAATTTACTACATCGCTCATTATACCAGGCCACCAATAATGAGTCTTTACATCTTGGTACATCTCTGTGCTCTGGGTGCATAGTATAAGAACTACTATGTGCTTCCTTCAGAATAGTCTTCTTCAATTCATCATCTTCATGCACGCATAGTCTTTCTCTAAAGTACAAATAATCATCCCCTTTTATTACAAAATTGATTTCCTTCCCCTCTTGAACTTGCCTACGGATGATCATTAGCTTTTCATCTTGTTTCTGCTTTTCTTGTATCTGGTGGATCAAACTAGGCTGGACTTTTAATTCTGTTATTATTGCACCATCAGCTGCCATCTTCAAAGAAACATTCAAAGCCCTTAATGCAACCAATGATTTCCTACTCAAAGCATCAGCTACTACATTTGCTTTTCCCGGATGATAGTCAATAACACAATCATAATCCTTAAGCAACTCTATCCACCTTCTCTGTCTCAAATTAAGCTATTTTTTAATGGGTAAATACTTAAGACTCTTATGATCAGTATAAATGTAACATCTTTCCCCATACAAGTAATGCCTCCATATCTCCAAAGCAAATACTATGGCTGCTAGTTCCAGATCATGTGTCGGATAATTCTTCTCGTGAGTTTTGAGCTGTCTAGAAGCATAAGCAACCACCTTTCCTTCTTGCATCAATACACAGCCAATGCCATTATATGAGGCATCACTATAGATTACAAAATCCTTTCCAGACACTGATTGAGTCAAAATTGGAGCTTCAACCAACAATGCCTTAAGCTTCTCAAAACTTGCTTGACACTCCTCATTCCACTCAAACTTAACATTCTTCTGGAGTAACTTAGTCAATTGAGTTGCTATTGAGGAGAACCCCTTCATAAATCGTCTGTAATAACCAGCTAAGCTGAGAAAGCTCCTGACTTTCGTAACGTTTCTTGGTGACTTCCACTCCAAGATTGCTTCTATCTTCTTAGGATTAGTTCTAATGCCTTCAGCAGACACAATATACCCAAAAATGAAATCTCATTCAGCCAAAATTCACACTTACTCAACTTAGCATATAGCTTCTTCTCTCTCAGAGTCTGCAATACAATCCAGAGATGGCTATTATGCTCTTCTAGGGTCTTAGAGTAAATTAGAATATCATCAATAAACACCACTATAAACTGATCAAGGTACAGATAAAAAATACGGTTCATCAAATCCATAAAGGCTGAAGGTGCATTCGTCAGCCCAAATGGCATTACAACAAACTCATAATGTCCGTATCGAGTTTGAAAAGCTGTCTTTGGAATGTCAGACTCTTTCACTCTTAACTGATAATACCCCGATCTCAAATCTATCTTGGAGAAGACACTAGCTCCTCTCAGCTGGTCAAATAAATCATCAATTCTAGGTATGGGATATTTATTCTTGATTGTGACTTTATTCAACTGTCTGTAATCCACACATAATCTGAGTAACCCATCCTTCTTTTTCACAAACAACACCGGTGTGCCCCACGGAGATACACTGGGTCGTATAAATCCCTTGTCTAGTAACTCCTGCAATTATATCTTCAATTCCTTCAGCTCCGTAGGTGCCATTCTGCAAGGAGGAATAAATATTGGGGTAGTACCTGGCACAACATCAATAACAAATTCTACTTCTCTCTCTGGTGGCAAGCTAGGTAAATCATCCAGAAATACATCTGAAAAGTCACACACAGTAGGTATATCTTGAAGACTAGATCCATCAATCCTTAAATCAACTACGTGTGCTAGATAAGCTTCACACCCTTTCCTGATTAATCTTTTAGTAGTAGTGGCTAAAATGATATTAGAGAGATAGTCTACCCTTTCTCCCACCATAGTTATCTTCTTTCCATCTTCAATCTCAAGAGTAATTCTTTTTAGACGACAATCAATTACAACTTGATGTTGTGACAACCAATCCATACCTAAAATCACATTAAAGTCTTGAAAAGACAATTCTATTAAATCACTTGGAAATTCATACCCTTGTATCTAAATTAGACATCCTCGATATACCTTATTCATGATCACACTGTGACCTAAGGGATTACTAACTAACACCTCATGTTCAGTCATGTCAGCCTGTATGTTTCTCTTCTTAGGGATAGCAGTAAAAATATATGAATGAGTGGACCCTGGATCTATCAATGTATAAGCTGAGGTGCCAAAGATAGAAACTGTACCCATGATAACATCAGGTGCTTCCTGCTCCTCTTGAGCCCTGATGGCATAAGTACACGCTGGAGTCCGAGTTTCCTGTCTTCTTACTGGTACAGGTACTTATTTTTGATTGCTTCCTGCTACATCTGCTTAGCTGGGCCTCTTGCCTTTCTAACCCGTAGTAGATGATCTCTCTGTCGGTAGAATACAATTACCCCTTGTTTCTTGGGCAATCTTTTAGAAATGAGCATGTGATCCACATTTAAAGCACGCTCTTGTCAACCTCCAGCATTCCCCCAAATGCTTTCTACCACAGTGCTCACATATAGAGGCTGGTGCTCTTGCTATGCTCCCAGGGTTACTGGCCATAGAAGCTGTCAGATGTCCTGACTTAACAGATGATCTCAGTCCTTGCCTCAGCACGTACGATTGGCCACTAGTCTGAGGTCCCTTAAATTTCTTACTCGATTATTAAGACGCACTAGATTGTCCTGGACCTCTTTTTAGCTGGCTTCTATCTTTTCTAGCCTGTTCCTCTTTCTTCACCCTTTCTACATTAAGCGCTGTAGAAACTAGTCTTTGAAATTCTTCAATTTGAAGGGCTGTAATCTGAAGGCGTATATAATCATTCAGGCCATCCTTGAACTGCCTGCATCTATCTGCCTCCATAGCTACAATCTTTGGAGCAGCCTTACTCAGCCTAATAAACTCTCTCATATTCAGTCACTGTCAGCTACTGCTGTTTCAGATTAATAAATTTCCTATTCATATTATCAATATAGATACAGCCGATATATTTCCTTATGAATTCTCTCTAAAAGAAATCTCAGGTCCGCTCCTTAAGCCGTACCATCTGTGATACTGAAGTCCACCACTGGTAGGCATCTTCTTGTAAAAAACAACTGCACACTACAGGCTTTCCTCTGAAGTGCAATGAAGCTGTTGTATAATTTTTCTCTATTCGCTCTAGCCAATACTCAGCAGCGGATGCATCCTCATCTCGTCTTTTATGGAAATCAGTGGGTCGATATTTCACTAACCTCTCTATTACTGATTTCTGAGGTGCAGATCGGGTTATATGCTGAAAGAACTCAGCCATTTGCTGCATAAACACTAGTTGGCCCTGACCAGCTTGTCTAGCCATCCTCGGACTAGAAGACCCTCGTGAAACTTCCCCAGCTACACTGACTGGGCTGTCACCAATACTTCTATCAGCACTATCGGCTCTTCGGTTGTTAGAGGGTTTTATTTCTTATCCTATATAAGACAGAAAAGAATTCTGCAGGTCAGAGTCACATCCTCTTACGACTACACACACACACACACATATATATATTTAGTTCAATGCATGCACACACACACACACACACACACACACACACACACACACACACACACACACACACACACACACACACACACACACACACACACACATATATAGTTCAATGCATGCACATGCAAAATACACACACACACACATATATATAGTTCAATGCATGCACATGCAAAATACACACACACACATATATATGTATATAGTTCAATGCATGCACATGCAAAATGCACACACACACACACCCACACATATATATAGTTCAATGTATGCAGACGCAAAATGCTACACACATCTAGGTCTAGAAACGCCTAAACCTAGGCTCTAATACCACTAAAAATGTAACACCCTCCTCACTCGCCTCTCATCGAGACACAAGATCCGAATGTTACGACAGCATCGAACACAAACAATAAGAAATAAAATTCTAATTACCAAATTAAATGCACAATTCACTAATTCTACATGACTATTTCACCTATTAACCCTTAAAACCCCAAATCCATATTCAATAGAATTTTTATCAATAACTCACCTTGAACAATACCTTATACCTTGAAATTGATCATTGAAACTTGATTAAGGGGTTTAATTAAGGGTTTGAGGGCTTAATTTACTAATGAAAGTATTGAGAATTGTTGAATTTAAAAGGGGGATAAAAGAAAATTGGAGAGAAAATGCAAAAAAAGGGGTACGGCAAAGGGTTTAGAATTGTGAAAATTTTCAATACTATTCCTCCTTTTATAGTCTTTATTTTTCTTTCCAAAAATACTCCCAACTAAACCAAAAATTACAAAAATACCATTGGTTAGAAATGGTGGCATTTGATTGGTCTAAAAATTCTAAAAACTATTCACAACTAAACTAAATAAAAATCTAGTTAAAACCTAACTAATCCTATCACTTTCTAATTCATTTGGTGGCTAATTGCTATTAGTTCATGATTAAGTATTGAAAAAGTGTAAATGGTCAAGGGTTTAGTTCCATGAATCCATTTTTACCATACCAACACTTTTTCAACCAATCAAATTCTTTCATTTTTAATAACAAATAAATTTAATCCTAATAAAAAAATTAATTCTAATAATAAAAAAATAATCTAATAAATAAATATTTTGGGGTGTTACACAACCTCAGCAAAGTCCAGCAAGATTTGGACTGGTGGCACAGATTTGATGATGGGAATCATCTTTTGCAATTGGACCACAGCATCGGACAACCGAAAAACACCTAACTACGCACAGAGGCTCAAGTGGGCTAAGAAAGCTCAGCAGTGGCTAGGGACTCTCTGGACAAGTGATGAACGATTGCCGACAGGACAAAAACGAGCAAAGATCGATGCCAGAGAATAAAAAAAACAAACGGAAACATAAAACACAAAGCGAAAAATGGAAATCTAAAGAGATAGTCAGAAAAAGGAGAAGAGGTCCAAAGGAGAAGGGGAGGCTAACGACGGCTACAATTGCACCCTTGTGTTTTATGAAAGGGACAAAAATATTTTAAAGATATTGTAAAACATATAAGATTATTATTTGTTGATAGATTTCATCAATTTAAATGGAATATCTTTTTAATGTTAAATGACCTTTTTATCTCTTTGATATAATTTTATTCTAAATAGTCTATGATATGTGGTACAATTCTTTCGACTTATTTAATTTTTAATAAAAAAATCTAATTAAAAATATTATAAAATAAAAATGGACACTTAGAACAATGTAATAGGTTTTGTTTTTTTTAGTAAAAAATTGTAAAAATATGTTAAATAAAATTTTTAATTTAAATAAAAAAATAAATAAACCACCACCCCAACTAGTCGCTAATCAATGCCATCGATTGCGACAATGGTGGTGGATTAGCTCATAGTTGACATTAGCGGAATTCAAATTTTATGATGTACTTGATGATAAGGCTATTTTTGATAAAAAGCACCAAAGAAGTGTCAATTATAACAGAAAGGCGGTGGCCTCCATATCGTCACTATCAAATGCAAAAGATTTGAGGTGCACCATCATTTTAATGCATAGTTGTTTGACAAAAGAGATGTTGTAGTTGTCATCTTCTCACCACATTTTGCACCTCTTTGATACTTTTATTTTATCATAAACAACTTCATCATCATATAAATCATGAAATTTGAATTTTGATATGCATCAACGATGAGTTTATCCATCGTGGTTTGACCATTGGTGATGACAATTGATGGCAATGGTTTTTAGCTCCTCTTTATTTTTTATTTTTTAAATTTTATTTATTTCTTTCATAAATTGTTTTAATTAAAAATAAAGCTAATTATATTGTGCTACATATCTTATTAGAGTAAATATACATTATTACCCTTTCAACTGTCAAAATAAATATAATCTGTCAACAAATTAAAGTCTTTATACCTTTGTTTATACTTTTGAAGTGTATTAATCTCTTTTACGAAACTTTAAGGATTCAGCTATCTTTTCCCCATATTGCCATTACACAAGTTTATATAGTCACATGAACTTGAAAACTCCAATATATGAGAGTATAAAATCTAATTTAAAGTTTATATAGTCGCATGAACAAGTTAGCTACCGATCTATCCATAGGTGGGAACGGTGTATGTCACCCCATCCCCCATTATTTTTGGCATTTTCTCATTTTGTTTTGATAAAAAATGACCCAACAATTTTGTAGATCAGAAAAAATAGAGTTTAATAATATAAAATTTGACTTTTATTAATACCCCACCATCGCCGAAAAATAGCAATCAACCAAAAAATAGCAGTCGGTAGATCGCCATTTTTCGACGACGGTGGACAATAAATGTATTAATTATTAATTATTTATTTTATTTTAAAAATATTTATTAGAAATATAAATGAATTATATGATGACACGTGTCATTTGTAACTAATTATATTATGACATGTGTCCTTTATTAATGAAATATATATTTATTAATTTACTTTCAAAAAAATTTTCTTTAAAATTTTTTTATTAAATATATAAACCAATTATATGATAACACGTGTTATTTGTAACTAATCATATTTTGACGCGTGTCATTTTATTAAAAATATATTTATTAATTTACTTTTAAAACTATTTATTCCTTAAAAAAATATTTCATTAAAAGTATCAATCAATTACATGATGATACGTGTCATTTGTAACTAACACGTGTTACGAACTGGAGGTTAAGAACGAGAAACGAGCGAGATGCGCTCAAAAGTTGAAAGTGACTCAATACATGGCTGGGCACCACAGCTCCCAGATCAATAATTGAGCGCCGCAGCACCCATTGAAGAACATCAGTCTCGCATTCCAATTCCCAGCGCTGTGGCGCTGAGCCCCTAACGTTGTGGTGCCCGTGTGATGTATAAATACCCCTCTTAACTCTCCTAATTAGAGGAGGATTCAAAGCCCCTCACCCCTAGGGTTTCTCATACCAACAAAAATACTTTTTTGAGGTAAAATACAGATATTTTTAAGAAGGGAACAACGCAAGCAAATGATACACATCTAATTTAAGAGATCAAGGCAAATTTATTGAAGATTGGAGAACTAATTCTCGGGCATTCAAGTCAAGAGGAAAAAGAATAACTCAAGACATCATTTGTGTTATTTTCTTCCTTAACTTTAAGAGATGATATTGTTTATGATATTTTCGTATTCTTGCTTTGATACTCTTATTGTAAGCATGAGCTAAATTCTTTTGATATAGGGTTAGATGTTCTTAAACCTAGTATGTAGTTGAATCTTTTAAACTCTTAGTTATGAACTTAATATACCATAATTGATTCATTCCATCTATTCTTAATGCTTTCATTATACCTGATCACTATTTTAAATGTGTATGAACCATGATAACTTTAGCAAAAGGGATTCATGTGTTTAGCCTATGGTAGATTGATACATAATCAAAGGGTAACACTTATGAGTTTCATCTAAGATAGACATATACCTAGGTGGTATATATGGTTTGATTTAGACTTGTTCTTAATGAGTTATATCTTATTCGGATCACCATAGAGATATAGGTAATCGTTAAGGTGTAATATTATTATTCGACTATCGACAAAGGCTTATGATAAAATAATATCTAGCCAATCAATTAATAGTAAGAGAATAACTAAGGGATTGAAGAGTCAATAAAATACTAGGGGATACATTGAAACCCTAGATTATTTATCAAACAAGTGAATTTTATTTTTGAGTGCTTGTGGTTTTTAATTAGGTATAATTTGATAGCAGTAGTATAGTTAATTAAACTTAATCTTTAAAATTTTCTGAATAAAGGTAAAATAGGATAATTTTAGTAATTGATTCAAGAAATAGGTACATTAGTCTCTGTGGGATCGATATTATAGACTTAACTCCTATATTACTTGATACGATAGCATGCACTTGTGCTAAGCTATTAAAGATCACACCATCCTCTTAGTTTTTTGGTTCTGCAAAAAATGTTTAATGAATTATTTAGTTAGCTCTTCGAACCAAAAGATGGAATTCAACTTTAGATTTTAGAACCATATTTGAGTGGGTCCTTACAAGTTTGATTGAAATATTACGCACTTCAACGCTATCATAGGCATGCGTGATCTTCTTGGAGTTAAAGTGGAAGATGTATTTTTCTAGGTAAGTAGTTCCATCAAATAACTGAAATTTGGGGATGTTGAACTTTTATGGCTTTAGGACGAGCTTTATGCATCAGTGAAAGGATCATGATTTATCTTTTTTGCCATTACAAAGCATCGTCTACTTCTCTGCTCTGTTCTTCAAAGTATACATATTTTCTACTTTTTCAGAATACAGGCCTTCATGTCCTTTTTTTCTTTAATTCCTGGGAGTTCCAAATTAGGTTTCTGATTAGCAGTGGTATTCTACCTTGCCTTCTCGAGAACCTACTTGGAGGTTTGAGTCATAGTAAAGAGAGTATTTGGATTTTCTTGGAGTTATACCAAGTTTTCTTTTTATTTTTCATCGTCTTCATCCTCTTGCAAAATTATTATTTTGTTACGGAGCTGCAAGTTCTCATTTTGGTAATGTTCAATCTTCTCGATTAATCTTGTGAAAAGAGCAGTTGCTTTAGGGGTGAGTTCGTCACCGAGGGTGGCGAGTTCTTAGGAAAGTGACCCATTTGGTGGATTCCCAAGGTTGGTAAGGTTGCTCAATTGCGAATTTATGTTTTGTTGGTTGTTCTGATGGGAGATTCTGGTACTTTCGAAGATGAAAGCATTTGAGTGAGAAAGTTTTGCAACAGCTTTTCCATAAGCAGTGCTACATAAGTTTCTGGTCTTGGGAACCTCGAGAATTTACTTTTGTGCCCTAAGATTTATGAAATAATTTTGAGAATGGCTTATCTTCTACCTTTGAATGGTTCTAGAAGTATTTTGGAACAAGGAGATCCTCCTGCAAAAAAAAAAACCTTCGACACTTAAGTCAGTAATAGAGAGAAGAATCAAGTGCTATGTGTAAGGATTGTTTAGCAAACAAGCAAGAAGTTATTGCGTTTCAGTGTTTGGATGCTCTAAGAGATTATTTAAAGATCTTAAGAGTGTTTTTTGGGATTCTTTGCTCTTTCTTCTCTAATTTTCTAAAATGATCTTAGGTTGTGAAACCCGTATGTCTATATAGTATGTGCAATCCAATCCATTTGAGAATTGTAGTAGCACTGTTTCTATACAATTACTTGTTTAATGAATTATGTTGTCTTTGAGAGAAGTTCAACAAGGATTCTTTTAGTACATAAGATTAATCAATCACGTGATAAAGGATAATCGATAAGAAATAATCATAAAGAGAGTAGAATTCAAACTTACTCAAGTTTCTCTTGTGCTTTCAACTTGAAAAGTACGAGGGAAGCTTGAGTTCGAATCAAACTTTTTTCTTGAACTTGGATTTAGATCCTTCCTCTTTGAAGGGTATCTTGGTAATTGTGATCTTCATGGGCCCTTATTTTAATCTGACAATCCACTAGCCCTTTCTTAGTACCAATTTTTAGCTCGAGCTTTTCTCTCCTAAATGATTTTTTTAATTGGGTTCGCAGGCCTTGTTGAATTTTTTGAATTAACCCAACAATGAAAGCAACAAAAGTTTGTTTTATCAATTTTTATTAATTTTTTCTGTGATGTCTAATAAGTCGTTGTAAATTCTATTTGGTCATTTTGTTGACCTTTTTACGATGACAAATTAACCATCATACAAAATTCCATGATGTTCTTCACTGGCGGTAATTGCTGTTGCCGAAATGACCAATGCGAAAGGCTTTTTGCAATGGCAAAATAACCATCGCAAAAAGCCTTTGTTTCCATTGAGTTCCAAAATAATTTTGAATAAAAAGAAAATATTCTCAAGAGGAAGAAGTATTTATCTTATGACAATATAACGTAGAGTCTGTAGAAAGAATTTTAATCCGCAATATAACTTAAATAATGTAAAGACTAATAGCAATTAATCGACAGCAATGTTAAAGAAACAATAATAGAATAGTAAATCTTACACAAAAGTGAACTGACAGTAATTATATATCAACTTCATCATCTTCATTCCAGCAACCAGAAAATTAATTACTTTTCTCCCACCACCATTCTCGTCAACAATCTATTTTTCCGATCGAACAAAGCAGCATAATCATCGTCGACGTCCCAACCCATTGGCTTGATCTGATCAAACGGCACATCGATACTTTTTATAATTACCTTCTCTTCTTCTTCTTATTCACAAGCAGAAGAAGCCTCATCCAAATCCTCTAAAAGCTCAGATTCAGTAGCAACATTGTGATTAGGGTTCCAGTCAACTTTATCAATGTAAATATCTGGACTTGGTAGAGGTATTTTGCATGGCTGGCCATTGATTTCTCATCCAGTACCGGAGCTTGGCCTTGTTGAAAGCCTCTTTACCAGCAGAATCATCCCAACGAACGAGGTCGTAAAAATCGTATATATATTTCTTGGCATTCTCTAATCTCTTCCACGGAATTGCACCCACTTCCCAGCAGAATCTTTTCTCCCACGTCGGCACACTTCTCGCCGAGTTCTGAAACTTTTTTTCGGCAGCTGCAGTCATATCCTTTGAGCAAACCATCGAATAATTCTTTTGTTGTTAATCTTCTGAAAGAATGAGGGAGTGATGTTGAAGTGTCATTTAACGCAGCGGTTAGTTTTATTTATAGTGTTTTGTACAAAGTGATCGATATTTTAAATTTTGTGTTCTTTCAGTAAAAATAAAAATTTTAAATAAAAAATTGTGTTTCTTATTTCTATTTGGGATTTTATTTCATTGTGTAATTAGAATTTCTCAGTCTTGGAGGGAAAAGAGTTGTTTTTCTTAGACAACAATTGTTTTAAATCTATTTTTTTATATACAAGTAAAAGTCAATTTTGTGATTGGTTGTTAATAAAAAATAATGAAAATATCTAGTATTAAATAATTTTCTTAAAAGATCCAAAGCATCCATTTTAAAAGTTTCTGATTCAACTTAGATATATCTTTTTTTTTTCTCTTTTTCTCAATTAACTAGATATATCTTAAAGAGAGGATGTTAAAGTATGTGTGAAAATATATCCTAGAATTAAAATCTGCATCCATATTGCTTTGAAAAAAAATATCCCTGCATTTTTACATAATTAACACAAAAAAAAAAACAATATTTCCAAAACAAAAAACCAAAAAACAAAGAAAGAAATCATCCATGGAAACAAAGAAAAAAGAAAAAGAAATTAAATATAAAAAAGAAGAGATAATTAACAAGAGTATGACAATCAACGATTAGCTTCTAGGTTCAAGTATTAATGTTTATGTTGGAAATGTAGGAACGATTTTAAAAAATTTGTTATATCTATTTTAATTTAGCAACATAAGCATATAAGAAGAATACCTTAATCACGAATTTTTAATGGATGTTCTCTGTCAACACTTGCAAATCTTTTATGTTATATCTCTCACTAACAGACTTGGGCAAATCTTTCATGCTACATCTCTTTACCAATTGACTAATTATGTGAGTGAGTTGATTAATTATGGAAGATCTAATTTTCTATGCTCTTAACTTTTCTCTCTAGAAAACATTTAGTCCAAAAGGAAGTATAGACTTTTTCATGTATATTATGAATTTTGTTTAATAAGGTCTCTAAACAACCTTTTTATAGTACACGTATCTTTATTCTATCTAAACTCCAAATTCAAAAAGAATTAGGAGAAATTAATATCTTTATATTATTTTAATTTAGATAATTAAGAGAATAAAACATTATCTGATAAGGATTAGGATAATATCTAATATTATCTTTAGTTAAATAATTTAGATAATTCACAATTATTAAAATTAAATAAATAATCTAATTATTTATTTAATTTCATAACTATTATAGACTAGGTTGACAATTGATTGAGCTTAATGAATTTAATCAAATTAGATATTTACCAATTAATATTTTAGATTCAACAATTAACTTACAGTCCATTTTAGTGTTTTATAGAGCTAGCATGACGATATGATAGACCTACAAAATTAAGCTTCAATAAATTAAATTATTTGATTAGGGCTCTTTAGTCAATATAATTTTATATATTAACTTTATATTACTCCACTAAAAATATAAAATTGAACTCTTAATTTTGCAGATAAAATATAAAATAAAAAATTACATTTGTCTATTTAATAAATATTTCATATAAATTAATCCTCCACAAGTGTTCATAATTAGAGTTAGGTTGAATGCTCATTAACCTCTCTAATTATAACTTTATTCTTGATCTACATTGATCCTCTTTTGAATATTTAATCTATAAAATTCATAAATTTATTATTTTCTTTAATCCTTAAAGAAAACTGAGTGCTTAATATGTTCAAAACCAGAATTAATTATCGAAGAAATAACTTATCTAACTTCTTCTCAGAATGAATAGATTCCATATCTATAAGAAATATTCTACCAATCTTTGTTATATCTATAAAATACTTAGTAATTGATTGAAATTATTTTACAGTCTTTCCTTATAGATTAATAAATATAACTTATTAAATAGGAGTTTATTAATAACTCAGGATTAAGTTTAATCCATATATAATTATATTGTGATAAAATAAAGGGTAAATGATACATAGAGCCCCGAAGTTTATAGAAAGGGATATACAAGCCCTTGAAGTTTCAAAAAAGCCATAGAGTCTTCTGTCAGAAGACGAAATTCATCAAATTTAATGGTCAATTGGTCAAAATCAACGTAAGTACCAAAATGCCCCTATATATATGGTCAAAATTGATGAAAGTACTAAAATGCCCATGTATATATTTTAAAATAAAAGAATAAAAATGTGTACTCGATGAGACTTGAACTTAAAACCTTTACCTCAAAATCAAACACATTAACCATTAAGTTACAAGTACTTTATTGATACTGAATGATTCCATATTTTATATATGCTATAAAAACATTTGTACAATGAATTAAATAATAAATAAAATAAATTTCAAATGAATTAAATAAAATAAATTTCAAATGAATTAAATAAATTAAATTTCAAATGAATTAAATAATAAAATAAAGAAATAAAAAATAAATTCATTAAACTAAAATTTAAACATTGAAAAAATAATCAAGTGGCCACCAATTAACAACTCAAAAAATTTATTTATTTAATTTAATTTATTCATTTTAAATTTAATTTATGCATAAAACCATGAGTAACATAGGCCAAGTATCATGAGTAGGATAAACCAAGTATTATCAGCAACAAAGGCTAAATAGTATGAGCAGTAAAGGCTGAGTATGAGCATTATAGGTCGTCTATATTCTCTTTGATCAAATAAATATAGCCATATAAAAAAAATCATCAATGAATGTAATAAAGTACTTGTTGCCACATAAGGTAGTAGAGGAAGGCCCATAAATGTCTGTATGAATGATCTCTAACAAGTTTTAACAGCGAGTGGCACCATTTTTCTTAGTTTTTATCAATTTTTCTCTCACACAATTAACACAGACTCTACGTCAACATAATCAAGAGGAGAAAATATCCCATACCCAATTAAACATTATACTCATTTTTTAGAAATGTGCCCTAACAGCTGATGCTACAACAATAAAGATCTTTCCCTAGTCAAAGATCTTTTAATTGTAGTGTTTTCTACATTTTAGAGATAATCATATTTCTCAGATAACAAAGATATTAAGATCATTAGATAGAACACAACTGCCAATGAATTTAGAATCATAAATCATTTACACTCTTTTATTTTAGTCATCTAAACCTTTTTATTTGCAAAAATAAAAGAGTATACAGTTTTATCAAGTACTAAAAGTGAAATAAAATTCTTTTTAAATGATGGTACATAGAAAATATTGTGCAAAACTAGTTGAAAACCAGAATCTAATTCTAAAACAATAGTCCAATATGATCAACATTAATTTTGATATCACTGCCAACTTTGAGCTTTGAATCTCTTTCTTGGCATCCTCAAATTTCTTATCCTCTTGTTCCTTCCACTTATTTTCTAGCTAATTCTTAAACTTAAAGCAGTGACCCTTCTTATTGCACTGATAGCATTTTAGGATTGTGCTCTTAGTATTTATATCATTTTGCTTTGCACTCTCACTTTTTTTTTATGAGTATGAAAGTTAGGCTATCAAGATTTTTCATCTCTCTTTTTAGTATTTAGCTTTGTAAAAGCAACAAAATGAACAGATTCACTCTTTTTCTCTTTTCAGCTTTTCTTTCTCATCTACATACTTAGTGATTAGGTCATTCTTCTTTGAGTTTCATGCAAACGCCATTCACCTAAAATTTGTCTACTTAGTTATAAGAGGGTAAGCCTTATAGGTTATTTAAGGAATCATTTATACGAACAATGTAGGATGTGACAGTCTCCCATCTTTTAAGACCTCTCATCCTTATGAGGGTTAGTCAATCCTCACATTAAGTCGTGATACCCAAGGAGTTGCTCAGCAATGGACCTTTGGATTGCCATGAGACTTAATCAATTCGATCTTTTCCATCTCATATAATAAGCTTTCTGAGCTTCAATGCTCTCATCAGTGGGTTGTAGAAGTTGATCTCGCAGAGCCATATCCATGTCCATTATTAGCGAACTCTATATCCAATTTTCATCTCTTAAAGTTTGACCAATTCAAAATCTCAATTGAAGTATTATTTTTGTTCACAACAAATAAACTATATCTAAAAAAATGCAACTACATTAATTATGGGAAATATATAAAATTCTTATATAAGCATTGCAATTCAATATATATGAGAATCAATTATATTATTATAAACTCCCATTTGGAAGAGTATATAATAAACAACGTTTCTCTAAGCATGAAAATCAATAAAATAAGAAAATTTTATAGATCTAAAAATCCATCCCTTTTGGGTAGATTGACTTTTAAACCTACATACTTCCTTTAACAATAATGAAATAAATAATTCTTCAAAATTCATTCCCTTGTGGTAAACAAATTTATCAGATTATTTATTTTCTACAACATTCTCCCTGTCATTTAAATTAATTTGTACAATAACCGCCTTTAGGTTAGCGATTGTACCAATTAATCTAAAACTTTTACCTATCAACAAAATAGGAACTCAAAAAAAAAATCCTTACAAACTTTGATGGTTAAACCACTTTGGTGAAATAATCTCAACAATTTATAAGCAACGTTCTAAAATTGGAAAAAATAAATAATATTACCCAACACAATAATTTATATTAATGACATATATGCATGTGGTCAAACAAAATGAAGTGCATCACAAAATGTACTTTTAATGATCAACAATCAATCATAATTGTATAAATTTGACAACAATTTTGAACTATAATTTTAAACTAATTATAGAAATAGTTTATGTAACTAAATTTAATTAGGAGAGTCAACTAGAAAACATTTCAAACTCGAAAGAGTGAATATTGTACTCCTATCCCATATATATTAAAATAATTTCTAGTAAATTTTTAAAAGAAAATATTTCCAAAAACTATTTTTCTCCTAATTAAAACACATAAACAAGTAATAATTAGCTAAAATTATTTTTCATCCTTAACAAATAAAATAAAAAAATTAGAAAAAAAAGCTTGGATGGGCTTACAAGCTCCCCACGCGTTTGGCCCACGAGTGAGCTTTGCAAGGCTAGGTTGGAGATCATCTTTAACCTTTAACCGGGTCAGGTCGAGTCTGTAACTTGTCTTTTGACCAAAATTTGAGGGATTTTGTAGATAACTTCAATTCTAACATGTCTAGACCATTTGGGTTTTGACATGTTACAATCTCCAAAATAACAAGATGAAATATGCCAGATTCAAAGAACAAGATCTATATTTATAACTTTAATGTCCAACTCAAAGTTTCATGATTTCACAACAATTGAGTCAAAATCTTATATGGGTTTTGATTCTTATGCAACCTTTAATTTTTTTTTTAGATTAATTACACTCTCAATCTTGCTCAATTTTTGACAAAGAAATTTGGGTTTTTCTAGGGTTTATGTTGTTTATGGCCGAAATGTCAAATTCAAAATTCTCGCAAATTACACAACCAAATTAGACATATAATATATCAATTTAAAGCTTGAATAAAAAAAATAAAAGCCTCATATTTTTTCTATCAAGCAAAAATAAAAAAAATACATGAAATCATAGCTACAAGGTTCAGCTAAAAATAATAAAATAAAAATTTTCTTTCAATTTTCAATTATAGATTCTAAATTATGTATGTTGGCTCTGATATTAGTTATTTAATCCAATTGACGTTCATAATATTAAAAAATAAATAATTATGGATCAATATTATACATGTATAAAAGGACATAACAATTGAAATAAATAGGTTACTGAAAACGTACCCGTTTAAGCCATTATCGTTGATTAATTATTGTGGCAAATTAAAAACTAGCATTTCTCTCAATGACCTAGATTGATAGTTTTGGTGGCTCTCAATGGAAAAGGACATATTGTTCTTAATAATGAGTCTAGGTTGGAGAGATGAGCTAACTTTTATACACAAAATTAGGATTTTTATCTGGATCCTCCCATAATACATTTCAATGAGACTCAAAAGTCTATATTTGCCAACTAAATGAGTAACTATACAAAAGCTGCTATAGCTTAATTAAAAAATGATCATTAATTTATTGGACTGATTAATTAATGGACTACCCATTAACTCATTTTTATAAAACAAAAAATTTAATTAATGTTATCTGACATTTAGTAAAATTTTCCAACATAAAATTGACTTTGAAATCTAGGAGAACACTTACACATACAATTATTATCAGAACCATTATTTTCCAGCTGATTGACACTCAAAAAGAAAGAAAAATTAACAAAGTCATACCTGAGAACTCTTTTGTGATTTTGTCATGGGCCACGGTGGCCTTCAAGATCACTGGTGGGGAAGTGATACCTAAAATCAAAATGCCAATTTGTGCAACCTTTCTTGATATTGAAGAAGAGAATTGAATCGCTTATGGATATGGGTGTAACCAGGCAAACTCTACGGTTCAACAATCAATTGTTGATCAACGACCAAAAGATTGATGAATATGGTTTTAGTCGATTTCCTGCACTTGTTCTTCACCTCTGGCTGGACATCCAAAGTTCAAAATTTACGAGAAACCCTTCATTTGAGAAATATAATTGTATGTGAGAGTGAGGAAACAATTTGGTTAGTGACTTGAGAAGCATTAGAAGATTTCAAGCAAGAAAATGACTCTATAGTCTTTCTAAAAAAATGGATGATGATCTCCTCTCTCTCCATCTATATTTGCGAGGGTTGAGAATTTGGGTATATTGAATTTAAGTTCCAACGAAGTTAATTTCTTTAGAAGTATTAGCTTCTTTTAGCAAGAATAAATGACTTTAGTATCACTACAATAAATTTATAGGGATCGTAGAGACAATTATGGAAAGTTGATTTTAAAAGTTCTATGAAAATTATATCGTGAATAATTGCCTTTTCAGGAAAAATGTTATGCAGAACTTGAAACGAAAAAGGGATCGAAGAAGAAAATTTCAAAATTTCATCCGGTAAATAAGAATTCTCAGTTAAAACCAATGACATAATTAAGATGTGAGATGTAGATGCCAGTGAAGTGCCAACTTAATCTAGAATGTTTTAAGGCAATTTCTGAAGGATTAAGGATTTAATTAATGTCATTAACTTTTGAAGAGAATTTTCGAATCCTCCTTTGCAATTTAGGTTACTGGAAAGAGTTTTTACTCCTCGATCGTTCTGAATTCCAATTCGTTCAATTGTTATTTGCGAGCCGTTTAAGTACTTTGATTATACTTCAGCCGGCAAAAAAATTAATAAATAAATAAAATTCAACAAAATGGCACTAAGAATATAGAATAAAGCATCGCCAATTCTTTTTTTTTTTCTTTTCATTTTGAGGCAATACAAATTTGATTGTATTTAAAAGGAAAAAAAAAAAAGGGCTACATCAGAAAAGTTCACAGCACATTATTCATGAGTACGACAGTTCCAGCATCTTTCATGTCAGCCGTTTCGGAGGAACTGTATAGCCTGTAACATCCATATCAACACAAACAAATATAATTAATTAATTAAAACATTTACTAGATAAAACTTATTTTTCAAATGATAATCTACACCCCAACGCTCCATTAAAAAAAATTAAAAATAGCATTTTATAGTAATAATGTTATCTCTAAATTAAATTAAAAGGTTGGAAAATAACAGTGATCCATTTGAGAAGTGTTTGTAGAGTAACCACTCTAAAGTAAGACCCAGTTTCAGAAATGCACATGAAATGGCTCTTCCCAACTTGGATGTCAATAAGTATTTCTAAATGGTCGTTTAAATGGAATCTCACAATAAAAGCACTTCTTTTTTAAAACTATTTAATACAGTTTTTTCAAAAAGCACACCACTGTATATACTTTTTATCCGAACAAGCTATTTTGCCTATTTCTGACAAACGTTTTCTAGTGCTGAAAAGCATTTATGAAGACATTGATTGATTTAAAATTGTTTTAATATTTTACTTCTACACGTGTACCCATCAAAATGATCATTTTGTATAAAAGTTCAGATAAACTCATGGCTGTTGGGTTTTTCTTGAAAACAATTTTCATTTTAAATATGAAACTATATCTTTTTTAGCATTTTCAAAATGATCATTTTAAATATGAAACTATATCTAACACTGTAACAATTTTCATTTTAAATATGAAACTATATCTAACACTGTAAACAAAATATATATATCATAACTGCTCTCCTTCTATTAAATTTCATTTATTTGTGCATCGACTTTTAATTACAAATAAAGAAATACATGTAATTTAGATTAAGTGGAAAGATCACCATTCTCTTAAATAAAATTTTCAATTTTGAAAATCCCTTTGCAAAAAATATAATTTTCATTTTTAAATAATACCAAATGAATCTTTTAGGTATTTTTTTGAAGAAATTATTCAATTCATTATGGTTCCAAGAAAAAATCTTACTTCCACATTTCATGCCAGGCTTAACAGTGACACCACAAGTACGTGCCACATAGACCACCTTCTCCATGCTAATAATCTTCTCCAGCTCCGGTGTAACAAGGCCGCAGACACAAGGGATGTCGGCAGCTTTTACCGCCGAGCAACAACCAGGAGACGGAGGGACTTTTGGCCCCGAAATCTCCACGTACTTGGAGCATTGGAGAATAAGATCAGGGACACTTCCTCCACATTGTGCCGAGACTCGAAGGTCCCCGAAGATTAGGGTTCCAGCAATCACCACCATGGCCAAGACCAAACAACGAGTGCTAACAGCAGCCATATTTTTCATTTCTTTTAACACTACGGCTATATTTGTACGCAATCTTATATTTCCAATCTTTGAAATTATTCTAATATTTATATAGGGGAGAGGAGTGAGATATGACAAATTTGAAATTTGAATTTTAACTGCTCAATTTTAGTTATTTGGAAAGTTAGGGGGAGTTACATGTTGGAAATGAATAACAACTACTGTTTTGGTAATACTTTTAAGCCGTTTGTGTAAGAAAGGAAAAACAATTCTGGACAATTATCATTGAGCCTGCCCTCCAATTAATTTCCTTTACTAACGGACAAAGTGAGTAATCATTTCTCCTTAGTTGGTGATATCTGCGGCATTTAATATAATCTGTAATTTGTTAAAGAAAAATCAACATTATGTTTAATAGAAAAAAGGGAAAATTTCGCAAATAATATCTGAAGTGCACCTTGTTAAGGTAGCAAGATAAATTTGATCAAATATGAGCCTATTTATCATTATTCATATATTATTTCATAAAAATTTGGGACTAAACTAGGTATTTAAAAAAACCCAAGGACCTAATGTATAATCCAAAGGAAACTCAAATATTAAACTGTCAATTTCCCTCATGAAAATAATGATTAAAGTGTACATTTTAAAATTAATTTTAATTTTAATTGTGTTAAATATTATAATTATAATTTTAAATTAAATTACATTAAATTTTAAAATTAAATTTAATTTTAAATTTAATTACGTTAAATGTTAATAATTTCAAATCTAATTTCAATTTTGATTAAATTAAATGTTATAATTCTAATTCTAAATCTAATTTCAATTTCAATTATGTTAAATATTATAATTCTAATTTTAATTTTCATTACGTTAAATATAATTCTAAATCTAATTTCAATTTTAATTATGTTAAATATTATAATTCTAATTTCGATTTTCATTACGTTAAATTTACAATTTGAATTTGAATTTCAATTATGTTAAATGGTATAATTTCAATATATATTATGTTATATGTTATAATTCTAATATCAATTTTAATTACGTTAAATATTACAATTTTAAATATAATTTTAATTTTAATTACATTAAATGTTATATTTAACTACAATGTAACCTCCTTTGTGTGAGGATTCCAATTGAGTTATAAAAAAGTTGAATATATTCTTATTTCATATATCAAAAGTGGATCCCCCTAACCTTAGCTTTTATTTTAATTAGTTAATTGAATTATTATTTGCAAATATCTTATACTACTTTAATTATTTTTAAAGTATTTATAGTTTATAATTTTAATTCCACTTCCCGTGGATTGACCCCATTCTCATCGGATTATTTATTACTTCAACAATCCTACACTTAAGAATAAACTCTTATATTGGATGTGTTATAGAGAATCACTGATACTATAGTATTAGTAATTTATTGATACCGTAGTGTCAGAGAATCACTGATACCACGATGTCAATGATTTACTAATACTATAGTATCAATGATTCATTGATATCATAGATAGTGTTAGTAAATTTTTGACTCTAACAATACTAACACTTTGAAATGGTGTCAGTGATAGCTATCTTTCTAGTAGTGAGTAGACAAATGTCTTGGTGAGAGAGCAAAAAAGTTACATTTGAGGCTCAAATATTTGGATGTCGGTATATAATTTGGGTATAAAAGCAAGACTAGTTATGTATCTCACACCTCTCAGCGTATGCTGTATAGAAATGCATATAATGTGAGTAATTTTTCTTTATGGCTAGTATTTTTACTGTATTTTTAATTTCAAATAACATGACAGTGTGACTTTTTTAAATGTTTATATAGGTTATTATACGAAAAGTTGAAGGAGTCCAAATTGACCCATGAATTTGGATTCATTGATCCTTTTATTGTCTCTCTCACAGAAAAATCAGTCGCAAGAACAATGGTCAATGAACGTTCACGTGCCATTGCAGACGGCATTGAAAGCATTCCACGTAACTAGCTGTAGCTAGTCTCTTACAATCTAGTGTATGAGTTAATATAATGCATTTTAGGTTTTATTGACTTTTTTATTATATAGTTTCCATTGGATTCTTACTATTATTGACCTCTCTAACAAAATAGTTTATTATTTGGATCCTTTGGGAGGTTCAATATGCCCCGACTTTCAGACCATTTTAAATAAGTGAGTAGACCATAGCAACACAACAAATTTAATTTCGTTTCAAGTACGAATAAGTGATCAATTATTTTGTTTTTATATTAGTGGGATACTGATTGGTGCTCTAGTAGTTAAGCACAAGCACACGCTATCGCATTAAATAATATAGGATTTAAGTTCAAATATCATTCTCACAGGGACTATACGACCTAATTCTATCAATCAAGTACTAAAATTATAACTAATCAACTTTTATTTAGAGAAATCTAAAATCTGAAATTCAATTACCTAACCTAGTTCTATTAAATTTAATTAAACCTAAATAACAATCAAATAAAGAGATAAATTCACCAACTGATAATAATCTAGGGTATAGACTCATCCCCTAATATTTTATTGAACTCATTAACCTCTTAGTTAATCTCTTATTACAAATTATTGGCTTAGAAACTAATTCCATCACAAAGCCTCTATCGATGGTCAAGTAATGATATTATGTATTCTAACAACTACCTAGATGTTTATGATAATCAGAATATAATGCAATTCATTAAAATCAAGTCTAAATCATATCATTCATGCCATCTATGTATATGTCTATCCTACATGAAACTCATAGTTATTACCCTATAATCATGCATCAAACTATCCTATGTGGAATACATGAATCCTTTTGTAAATTTCATCATGGTTCCTTAATCACTCATAATATTTGCTAGATATAATGAAAGCAATAAACACAAGATAGAATGAATCAATTGTATATATTAAGTTCATAAGCTAAAAATCAATGAAATCTAATTACATATTAAGTTCAAAACTCTAACCCTAGAAATAAAAACTTAGGTCATGGTGAAATAAAAAGATCTAGAGTTTATCAAGAATAACATCATGAAAATAATAGAAAATTAGAAAGATAAAGAGTTGAAGAGATAAAAGTAATTTGTTTACAGTCTTCAATCTTCTAGTTTTCTTGATTCTCTAAAAATTGCTTTTTCTCTCTCTTCTTCTCTCTCCTCTTGATTCTTTAATTAGGCTTTTGATCTTCTATTTATAGGTTTTATATTTTTAAATTAAGGTAAAACACCAAATACAAATCATAATAAGATTACTATTCACACACAATTATTGACGAGTTACTATTAACGCACACCGTTCATGAGTTACTATTTATATTATTGCTATTCACGCAGCACCACGGCGCTAGATTGTGGGCATTGGGGTGCTATACATACGATTTTATGTGCTGCAGCACTTATTTTTGGTAATGCAGCACTAGTACTATAGCAATTTGATATGTTTGCCTTATTTTCTTTGAATCTCTATCCTCATTTGCTTCTTTGACTCCAAACCTACAAAATAACAATAAAGCACATAAAAAAGCCAAATAATCTTAATTTAAATGAACAAATATTAAGTTTGAAAGAGAAAAATATTAGACCTAATTAACCCTTATCATATATGCATTCATTTAGCTCAGAGGGTGGCAATAGCAAAATAACCCCGATAAGATGGATTTAAGTTAATGAGAAAATATCATTTCTAAGTAGTGTTTCAATAAAATATATTTATTTATTCAAAAACATCAGTTTATCGACTATAGAATTCTTTATCCAAGCCCTGCTTCAACCAGGAACTATCGAATACAGATTGTATGTCATGGCATACATAAGGAATGTTATAAACGACTCCAAAGTGTTTTCACAAAATGTTAGTTCTTTTATATTGCCTTAAATAAAATTTATTTTCTTTTTCTCATATACATTGTACAAAATACCATATTTTGGGCCTTCCAAGACTATAAGGGTGTGACATACTTTTGTTTCAATATTTATTTTATAACATGATAAGGTAAGCAAATTTCATTAGAATATAGTAATACAAGTAAGTACTTGATTCTATATAATTTATTTGTAGATATTATTTCTTTAAGTTCATTTACTTGTATGTGCACCTTGAAGTTACGTACAATCAATACTGAATTGATTTTTCTACTTTATATGCTATTAGTACATGGGTAAGACAATATATACTGAGGAGGAGATAGATGAGATTCATGTAGAGTGGGCATTTTTTTGTCTCTTCTAAGATATGAGCTAGGTATATTGCATTTGTCACTTAATATTTTGTATTTTACTCTAACTTTATTTCTCAATTAGTGTTACAACATAATAACTAACTTGAAATTTCTTTGATTTAAATGTGGGACAAAACTATTCAGAGGCACCCCTACATTGAGTTTGTTGATGTACTGATGTTATTCTAACATGAAGGAACCTCTTTGACCACAGGCACTTGTGCTATACTGCCTATTTAAACTTGTATTTTCACTTGTTGCAAGTTTCAAACAAGTCTAAGTTGAATATTGGAGATTAATTGATGTTGCATACTTTATGGTGTAGTATATAGTTTGTGATGTGTATCTGTTAGAGATTAAGTTAAATGTTGTGCTATGATGTGTATCTATAGTTTATAGATGTAATTGATTATTGTATATATTGTTAGATTTTATGAATATGGTGTGTAATTTTGTTAATGAAAATATGTGTGCACTTATATATGGTTATTTGAATTTTTGCATGGTTATTTGAATTTTTGCTAATAATGTTTATTTAATATTTTAATTTTTGTAATATATATTTTTTATTTATATAAATATATTAACTATTTAATATATTTATACGAATATAATTTAGATTTCATTAAACGTGAACAATTGACTATCAAATGTAATAAATACAATTAGGTTATTACCTAACACGAATTTATGATAGATAATATAATCTAGATATCTATCTATCACGAATTCGTAATACACATCTATCATGAATTTGTGATAAAAACTATCAGAAATTTGTGACAGATAATGTAATGATGACCTTACATTATTTTCCTATGACGTAAGCATAATGACATCAAACTTATGTCATCTACCGTACCAAGTGCCAAATTAGTATCCACGTTATCGAACATGTATATATTTTGTGCCATATATTTTTTGTACATGTAAGACAAAAATTACAGTTTAGTGAAAGATATTTTTTATCATTAAATAATGTCAGAAGCTAGTGATAAAAAAATTCTATCACAGAATGCATCTATCACAGATTGGTGATAAATGCTTTCTATCAATGTTTTGAAGGTGTTTTTTGGTAATAGAAGTTTTCTATCATTAAACATGGTTTGTGATAGCAATTTTCTGTCACCAAAAGCCTTTTTTTGAGTAGTATATATATATATATATATATATATATATAAATTACAAACATTTTATTAAATTTTACATAAACTCTAATGGTAAGCATTATTCTAAGTGCAACTCCCCAACCTAGAGGTCGAAGATTCAAGCTCTGGCAGATGTCAGGGCAATATAATAATCTCTCTTATATAGTGGGGGTGCTCTTCCTTTTGTTAAGGGTCAATTTTTCAGCGCGCATTAGTACGGAAGTGAAGTCTTATCCTGGTTGGTTGAAGTTTGAGCACACATCAGTGTGAATGTGAAGTTTTATCCCAATTATAATAAATTTTAATTGTTGTACAAATAAATGTAATACATGTAATGCATATTGTTGACCCCTAAATTTGGTAACCTAGGAGTCAACAAGTTAGATTTTCTTTTTGTTAGGAAAGTTTAACTTGGACAGTAAGGATGAGACCTAAAAACTGGACTAATGAAATCGCTTCTCTCCTCACAAGAAAGGTATTTGACGAGAATTTTGCAACTAAATAAGACGTGAGGCTGTGCTAAATTTTTTTTGGCATAGGCGCTCTAATGCTTAAGTTAGCAAAAACTTGAAAAAAGTAAATGCAAGGTAAGAAAAATAAAGAGAGAGAGCGAATTGCTTTGTGTGAATAGTCTATTCAATATTCAAATTATAGATGATCTTTAGTGCTAATTTCTTCTTTTATTTATAGGGCAAGGATATGAAATTTACTCTTAGCTCTTTGATTCCTTTCTAATGTAGGTGTCTTTATGGATTTGCCATTTTTGGATTCTACTATCAGAGTTTTCTTGAAATTGTACTATATTTTACTTGTCTTAATAGAATTATCATTTTCTAGAAAATTTTTCTTAATAAGTATGACTTCATTGACAACTCTCTATATCTCTTATAAGTTGAGTCCCTTTTAGGAACTTCTTTATTCGAGGTTGTTGTTTTTGAACTTTTCACTACTTAATTCGAGTAAAAGTTATAACTCCTTTATTAAGGCTTATTTGAGCATAGTAGTCAGTGTTCGACTATTGCTCTGATTGACTTTGTGAATGGTAGGTCTGACCAAGTAAGATAATTTAAAGATCATTACTCTGATAAACTTAAGGAGATCATAGTTTTTATTTAGGAGACTGACCGAATAGGGTGCCAAATTTTGATTATTATTCTGATTAGTTCAAAAAATATTAATTTATTTTTTTTTAAAAAAAAATCTGATCAAATAAGATAGGAGAGAGGCTATTATTTTAACCAACTCAAAAAAAAAATGTACTTAGCTCGAGAGCACTTACGGGCCAACTTTTTATTTTAACTGTTATGTGTTTAAAGTCCTCTTTTAGATTCTTTTAATCAAGGTCTTTAGACCTCACGAATTGAAGACCTTGAATCTGAAAAAAAGTTTGGAAGAAATTTGAGAGGCTCTGCGACCGAGACCTGTAGACGGCGCAGTTTGAATTAATATTTTCAGGCCCAGTTTAAATTTCTAGTAATTAACCTTTATATATTATAATAATTCTGACATGTAGATTGTGGAGCAGTCATCAGGTGGCGCAAGCAACACTGTTATATATATATATATATAAAATATATATATATAGGAGTACATGTACGAGAAAGCATATTGTAAGGCAGAAAATTTTATTCCACAAAAAAGTTTCGGGCTTCCATTTTCTCTGCTACATATGACTTTAATCATTGCAGCGAGTGAAAAACGGTTAATGGCTGTCATATTGTTGCTTTTTGTCTTGTTCATCTCTCACCTTGGTGTCACAGGTCTCTCGCTATCTATCTGTAGTACTTTTTTCTCACATAGAGGTCTAGAGGAGTCTTGACTAGTATTAACATATATCTATATATCTGTTGGTTTTGATCCCTGCATCTTCTCAATGTGGACAAGCCTAAACATTAAATATTAATGTTGAACCTTACTAATAGCTTAAGCTTTTGAAATAAGCCCTTAAAGAATAGAGAACATTATAAATCACTTGACTCATAGGATTAATTGTTGTACTGGCTTTCTGGTGCTTCTAAAATAAGTACTACTTCCTATCTTAATAATTAATATACGCAGGTGCACAATCCATAGGCGCATGTTATGGAAGAAATGGCGACAATTTACCGACACAAGCTGAAGTTATCAGTCTTTACAAGCAAATGGCATTCCAACGATGAGAATCTACGATCCCGATCCATTAGCCCTCCAAGCCCTCAAAGATTCAAACATAGAACTCATCCTGGACGTTCCAAGAACAATTCTCCAAGCCTTCGCCGATCCTGCGAAAGCCGGCGAGTGGATCTACAAAAATATTATAGCCTACTCACCTGCTGTCAAATTTCGTTACATTGCCGTTAGAAATGAGATCCACCCAGCTGATCCAGAATCTCAATTTGTTCTACCCGCAATGCAAAACGTTTACAATGCAATATCAGCGGCAAATTTACATGCGCGGATTAAGGTTTCGACAACAATTGACACCACTTTTCTCGGCAGCTCTAGCCCTCCATCAAATGGATTCTTCAGTGATTCTGCATACATAATACCTATCGTTCAATTCCTGGAAAAATTTGGAGCACCACTTCTGGCAAATATTCACCCGTACTTCATCCATGTTCATGATCCTGTACACGTCGGTCTCGCTTCCGCCTTGTTTACAGCACCAGAAGTTGTGGTTCGTGATGGGATACATAAATACAGTAATCTGTTTGCTGCATCGGTGGATTCTCTTTATTATGCCCTGGAGAAGGCGGGGGCGCCGAATGCGAAGATCGTTGTATCAGAGAGCGGGTGGCCGTCAGCGGGAGGATCTGTGGCAACAGTTGAAAATGCAAGGACTTATTATAGAGATTTGATTGATCATGTTAAAATAAGGACGCCTAAGAAGCCTGGAGAGGCTGTAGAAACGTATTTTGTTTGCCATGTTTGATGAAAATCTGAAGGGAGCTGGAGTTGAGCAGCATTTTGGCCTCTTTCTCCCGAATAAACAGCAGAAATATCAATTAAGTTTTCGTTGAAAGAGCTGCAGAAATCACATCAAACGGAGTCGTCCAATTGTTGTTTCGAATTGGGAAGAGACTGATTTATATTTGAAGCAAAAAGAAAAGAATTTCTTTTCTTATGTAGTTTAAGTTTAATTAAGAGTGCCTTGTTCCCATGTATTAATTATAAACTATTGCTAGTTCTTCTCAATACAAAAGGATTAATTTTGAACATAAAAATTATTAATTAAGAGTTGGATTCTTTAACTTAAATGTTTTACTTAAAATTATTTTTTAAATTTTTATTGATTCTATCTAATTTAATAATATAAATTCAAAGACCAAAATACTATTTATTATTATTACTATCTCTGAGGCTAGGCAAAATTCTAGGTCCGGAACCGAACCAACTCACTCCAAGCTAAAATTTTAAGTTGATTTAGGATTGGGACCCCTTCAAAACAGAATTTATTATCTTGAACAGGTCGGGTTTGGGACATTTTCGAACCAAATTAGAAATTTTTTGACCTGAACCTCATTATTTTTAAGTAACGACACAAAATGACGTCGTTTTGGCGTCGCCAAAACGACTTCATTTTGTTCCTCAATTTTTTTTCTTTAAATAGTTCAATCACTGCTGTTTTGATAAGGCCATTAACGATGCCATTTTGAATTGATATAACTTTAGCGCCCGAGGCAAAAAAACCCTCACCAGCACTAGCCAACCACCACGTACTCATTGGCCATTTTCGTTTCTGACTTTCTTTTCACAGTCTTTGTTTCTTCTCTGTTCACCGTGCCCCCGTCGACCAAGTTCTGCCTTCTGTCTTCGTCGGTCGCCCTTCCACACGCGGACATGCCTTTCAGATGACTTTTGATATTATGGTATAAGAGAACGGTCTATATGGGAGTTATTTTTTAGAGGATAAAAATGGAAAGATAATATAGGAGCCACCAATCAGCTCGAATTGGGAGAATGCTAAAAATTTTGTGTTATTTTTGTGTTCTTTTCATGTAGCGATGTTAAAATTCATTGCTTCATTGAATGTGACTTTTACTGGCTACTTTAATGAGATTTGCATAATACATTCCTATTTGACCAAATTGAGTCAGAGCGATGATTTTTCATTAAAAGTTATAGCAAAGAAAATGATATTAAAGTATGATAAGTAATTGAAATTCATAAAGAAGATTTACAAGATGTTGATAATTGATACTATATTTAATCTACACGTATGATGTAGATCACTAAATTTTATTTTAAAATTTCTTTTAGCGATAATGGTACAAAAGTTGAAGAAATGAAATGTCTCAATAAAAAATATTGTTTAAAATTTACGAAATCTATAGGACATGGCATGGAAAACTGTACTTTAGTACATCTAGTAGTATTATTATAAGTGAGAATAGTAATAATAACATACTTACTTTATAGTCACAACTATTCAATGGCCTCTTCTCATCCTCATTTCATTAGTTTGAGATGTTAGGTAGCGCGATAATTCTTATAATCATTACATGTATAATGGTTGTATTTTTAGTTGAACATAATTTTAAAGCATTATGCCCAAAAAGAAAAATATTATAAAATTATATAAAAATGAAATATAATACAAGCATATGGATCATAATTTAAAAATATTATCAATATCAATGATTTAATATTAGATATTAAAATAATAATAAAATTAATTAAATATCTTAAGTAATGGTAGGATACACGTGAGCCACGATAGTTCTATTTCTTTAGGCATATGAGTCTACACCTTTTTCTTTTATTGTCTTATTAAAATAATAAAATAATAATGAAAGAGATTAAATTATCATTTTTTAATGCCTTTCTTTTCCTTTTTTTTTAAAGAATATAATAATATTAATAACTATTAAAATATTTTAATCAAAATAATGGATGAACCAAAATTAAATATGTGATTTGATGATCAAAGCTTTTTATCATGGCCATGTGATTGACATGCAACGTTATGATATTGAAATAAAATCAGAGATAAAAAAAACTAATGCATTCATATGATTTTATTATAATTAAATCTGACCACATGATCACTTGTATTAATAGATCAAGGTCTTGATCACATAATTAAAATTGTGTGATTTATGTAAAATTAGCTCAAATTATTTCATAAGTCTTAATAAACGATCAACAAAATATGATTATAGTCATGTGATTGTTATCATGTGGCTGTAAAAAGATAAAATCCAAGATTAAAATAGATCAAATCATTTATGACCGATCAGCTATGCGATGATCATGATCATCGAATCGCCCATGACTGATGATAAATCGGACATCGGATGGTTTACGATCGCAAGAATTTAACCGTATGATTGGATTATAGTTATATAGCTTAGATCAAATGTAATCACATGCTCAAACAACGATCATCAATCTTGAAGCTAGATTTGATCACGTCAGTTAGATCTGGATGAAAGTCATAACTATCGCACGATCAGATCGTGGCCATGGATCTTGAAACCAGACCTCAACCATGCGATGGCGATGCCATTTCAAACAGATATAATTGTATCACGTTTTCCAAACAAGAAATTAAAATAATAATAATGATTAATTGCCTCACGCTTTCCAAGTTTAGAAGTAATAATAGTTTCTTGAATCAAGAAACAATTGCTTTTGGTTTTCTCCGATCCAGAAATAGTAATCAATGAATAAGGATATAATAGTAGGTTTAAAAGCTAGAGAGAGAATAATATAATATGCAAGAATTAACATGTCAAACTATGAATTAATGACATGAAATGGATACTATTCATGTTATTGGAAATCGAAATGGGTTTAATATGCAATTAAATGACAAAACCAATTAAATGTTCAAAAACCCTAGAAACTCGAAATTTTAGGGGAAATGTTATTATAACAGTTTTGTGTATTGAAATTAGAATGATTTCGTTTAATTTGTTGTTTAAATTTTTATAGACGGCACTAAATTGAGGTTCTTAGTGCTTTATTAATTCAATGATTTCAAGATAAATTAATATTTTTAAAAAAAAAATTAGAGAAATTTAGATTCTTAAAGCGAGAGAGATTTTTTATAAAGTAAATCATGTTATTGAATTTAATTTTAATAAACTATTTTTATAGTGAAAGTAGAGCCCATGAAGGAAAAAGTTATAATGATGCTCTTAATAAACCTTTTGTACTTTTAATGAATTTTGTACAAAATATTTATTTATTTATTAAATTACTCATTAGATAATTTATAACTCTTACCTCCACCTCATCTTTACTAGTTTAAGATGTTAAGCATTATAATGACTTGAAGTAAATGCATGATTATTTTATATTTTTTTAAGAGTCTCTTTTAATAGATTTTTGTGATTTAATAAATTTTTGTGAATTATGAATAAAAAAAGTTAAGATATTATAATGCATCACAGATATATGTATTTGTTATCGAATTATATAAATATTTTGTGTTATATATGTGATTGTTTATCTTTATTATGTGTCTAATTCTTTTTTATTCTTGTTTTATATGTGAGTAAATTCTTCCACAAAGGATTAAGATGTTAGGTATTAAATATCAGTTATAGAGGTATTAAGGCATTTGAAAATCCTAACAAATGGTGTCAGTGTTATAGTTAAAGTTAATATTTAAGTGGTATCAAATTAGAGAGCTTAGCCTGATTTTTCCCACATAACTATTGCAAACTTGAACAAGAAAAATGAACTCTTATTTTGGAATTGTGTTCCTAAATCTTAAAATGATCATATATATAATTGTTTGGGGTCAAAATTAATTCAGCCTTTAGGCTCTCCAAACATTAAGAATTTGTTTAGTTCTAAAGAAATCAAGTTTATAAGTGAACCTGCCTCTAGAGGTGGTCCTGGACAGGTTTGTTGTTATGGCAGATGAAGTATTGAGTCTAAAGTTACTGAGAGTAGATGGAGGTAAAATAGAGCTCGTAAAAATCTTTATAACATAGAAACAACACTAGTTATAGGTAGGTACCGACAAGGTAGTTGATGACAACCCTCCAAGTCACTTGGTGGATTCAATGATGAATGTTTCCTTAAGGTTTTACCTTAGAGAGAGTTGGAGAAGAAGGAGAAATCGTTCTCTCCTCTTTTAAGGTTTTTGTTTCTTATCCTCTCTTATGTGCTAAAAGGAAGGCCAAAACATAACAAATATTTCTTTATTTAATTTTTTTTTCTATCTCTCTTAAAATGATTATACCCAATATAATTTTTTTTAAATGGAATAAGATGAAATATATTACTAAAATGAAAAGTATGTCAAATATAACCATGAACATGGGTGGTTACTCTGAAAAGGTGAAACAACATGTACTTAAATATAATTAGAATTAGATTGAAATTATAAAATTTAATAGAATTGAAATTATAATTATAATATTTAATTTTAATAAACTTAGAATTAGAATTAGAATTATAAAAATGTAATGCAATTGGAATTGTAATTATGAAATTTAATGTAATTGACATTAAAATTAGTTAGAATTAAAATTATAACATTTAACGTAAAAGAAATTGAATTTAAAAATAGAATTGGAATTACAACGTTTAATGTAAGTGAAATTGAATTTAAAATTAGAATAGAAATTGTCACATTTAACGTAATTGAAATTGAAATTAAAATTGAAATTGAAATTATAATATTTAATATAACTAAAATTATAATTATATTTGAAATTATAAAATTTAACATAATTAAAATTGAATTTTAAATAGAAATTAGAATTATAATAATTAACATAAGTGAAATTTAATTTAAAATTAGAATTATAAGATTTAATGTAATTGAAATTAAATTTAAAAATTGAAATTTGAATTATAACATTTACTTTAATTGAAATTATATTTAAAAATTAGAATTGAAATTATAATTTTTAACATAATTAAAATTTAATTTAAAATTAGAATTAGAATTATAATATTTAATATAATTGACCTTAAATTTAAAATTATAATTATAATTATAACATTTAATGTAAGTAAAATTAAATTTAAATATAGAATTGGAATTAATATTTAATGTAAGTGAAATTTAATTTAAAAAAGGAATTGAAAATATAATATTTAATTTAATTGAAATTGAAAATAAAATTAAAATTGAAATTATAACATTTAACGTAATTAAAATTGAAATTAGATTTGAAATTATAAATTTTAATATAATTGAAATTAAATAAAAAATTAGAATTATAACTATAACATGTAATATGAGTGAAATTGAATTTAAAATTAGAATTAAAATTATAAAATTTAACGTAATTAAAATTAAATTTAAATTTAAATTTAAAAATTAGAATTGAAATTATAATATTTAGTTTAATTGAAACTAAATTTGAAATTAGAATTAGAATTATAACATTTAACGAAATTAAAATTAAAATTTGAATTAGAATTAGTATTATAACATGTAGTATATTAAGTGAGAACATTAAGTATATTAAATAGAAACTTGTAATATATTAAGTGTGAACATTTAGTATGTTAAGTGGAAAAACATAATATATTAAGTGGAAACATGTAATATATTAAGTGAAAATATTTAGTATGTTAAGTGAGAATACGTTGTATAATAAGTGGGCACATGTAGTATATAAGTGAGAAAATTTAGTATGTTAAGTTAGAAAATGCAGTATATTAAGTGAGAACATTTGGAATGTTAAATGAAAATATGTAGTATATTAAGTGAGAATATTTAGTATGCTAAGTGGAACAAGTAATATATTAAATGAGACCATATAGTTTATTAAGTGAGAACATTTAGTATGTTAAGTGGGAACACATAGTATATTAAATGAGAATATTTAGTACATTAAGTGAGAACATGCAGTATATTAACTAGGAATATTTAGTAAGTTAAGTGGAAACATTTAGCATGTTAAATAGGAACAAGTAGTATATTAAATTAGAACATGTAGTATATTAAATGGGAACTTTTAATATGTTAAATGAAAATACGTAGTATATTAAGTGAAAACATGTAGTATCTGTTAGGGTCGATGCTTATGTGTCGTCCCTGAATGTACATATACTTGTGTATTTATATAAATATACATTCTCATTAAATCACTAATATCAATTTATATGGTATTATGCATGTAACGTTACAGATATTGTAGATTTGAAGGAGTTCGGATCAGATCTAAAAGAGTTTAGATAAAGGCTCATAGTCAACTATCCTGAGATATATAATTGCTAAATGTTACCACAACTAAGTGTTAGCTAGTTATAATACTCAGCAGATCCAAGAGTTGGAGTCTTGTCTGTAATGGAACATAGACATGAAAATATACTAGTAACTGCATAGTTGCAAGAGTTGCAATCGGATGCCAGAAAATGCAAGTTGTGTAAGTATGTTCTCGAATAATTGTCCCTGATCTATTTCTTCCGATGCGGATCTGTCGGTGGATGCCTTTATATATAGATCAATATATGTCGTACCTATAGGGTATAGATGGTCGTTCCTAGCCAACTGTGAGCTTGGAGCTTGTATTGACATATGGGTATCCAGTTAGGACTGAATATGGGACAGACTCACGAGGGCTTCCAATAGACACTCAATGTAAGCCATCAACGGAGGGTCCTCTCGAGTTGAGTAGTATACGTAGTCCTTTGACCTGAGTGTCACGGTGGGCTTGTAAGTGATCCACCATACTTTGGTTCCACACATGTCACAGACCTTTCATGGTGTGACCGCTGGGTGTCGCTGGGTATGGTACGATGCTTATGGAGTCCGATGCGTACAGATATGGGATCTGTTAGCTCTTATAGGGAGTTCGATATCCAGATGCTTCGAGACTGTATCTCAAAAAATCTTGTGGCTACAAGTATCAATCTCAGGAAAGAGTTCTACTAGGGTAGAACAATATAGCAAAGGAGTTTACGCATATTGTTCAGTGAGATACAAGTCTGAAGATGAGATATGGATGAGCACAAGGGGATTTGACGGTGATAATCTATATCTTCGCACATCCAAGATATCATGACGAAAGGACTATACGTATGCGTTGTAACCTTAGCTTGCATAGTTCAACGCACTGATTTATATATCCGTGACGTGTGCGTGGGGCATTGCTTACGAACTCATGGAATAGTTTCATTTAACGAATCAGGCGTAGGACCTAGAGAGTCCCGCGATATGGAGTGTACTCGTTGTGTACTGGGCAGCGTGCCAGAATAAATTGTTTAATCCAGTAATATTCAGCACTTTCACGGGAATGCATGCGTGTCTATATTTAAGTGTTAAATACAATAATTAGTTAATAATTGTTGTTTACTAATTGTATTATAATACGTAGCGTATTGTGGACCCTCAGTTGAGTTTACCCAAGTGTGGAATTTAGTAGAACCCACTAAAGGGTGAACTTGATAACTATTCATAAGGGGCAAAATTATTATTTCTCATTTTGATTATTTAATTGTTAAATAATCAAATATCTCTCTTTTTATATTATATATATATTATTATATAATATATTATATTATTATATAATATATTATATTATTATTATATTATATATATATATATAAAGAAAAAGAAAGAGAGTGGTGTGTGAGGCCGAATTCGACCGAGAAACAAAAGAGAAAGAAATGAAGAAGAGGAAGAAGAGAAGAAGAAAAAGAAAAATGAAAAATGAAAAATGAAAAATGAAACTGTTTCATTTTTCTTTATCATGTCTTAGAAGAAATTGAGAATTGTTTCAGCCTTCATTTCTTGTCATTTTGGAGAAAACAAAGGATATAAACACACACACTGGTCATTTTGGGAGTTGAGAGTTAATCTTGGACTGAATATAGGGCTGTTGTTCTAACTCACCAAGCCCATTGTGTTGGTGACTAGAACTGCTCGCGAGTTGGTCTCCATGCGGACTCTAAGGATATACGTGTATAACGTTTCATGTTATGGTGAGTTTTCTAAGCCTTTTAATATATTAATGTGATTAATATTGTATTTATTGTGTTTATTACAAAATTTACACGTTTTCGCTGCGTTAGGCAATAGACACAATTACACATGCATACACCCACACGAGCCTTAAATCTGCCAACACATTGACAGATTGACGATTGATCTGTCTATATGTCTATAGGCGGGGGCGGTGGCTACCACCCTTTACTATTAATTTTGGCTATCTTATAGTCTTTTTTTCGTAAAAAATGACTCCACTATTATGTAGATAAAAAAAAAAGTTCAATGATGTAAAATGTGATCACTTTTGTTGTCAAAAGGTCACCAAATAATAGTTGCTAGCCTTTTTAAGCGAGGGTGGCAAGTATTTTTAATTATAAATTATTTTATTTTAGTTTATTTTAAAAAATAAACTAATAACATTTAATATTATAAGTGGGAACTACATGTTCCCACTTAATATACTAGATGTTCTCATTTAATATACTATTTATTCTCACTTAACATACTAAATATTACAGTTTAATAAATTATATATTTCCACTTAACATACTAAATATTCTCATTTAATATACTAAATGTTTCTATTTAACATACTAAATATTCCCACTTAATAAACTATATGTTTTCACTTAACATACTAAATATTTTCACTTAACATACTACATACACCTATATAACATACTAAATATTCATATTTAATATATTATATATTTTCACTTAATATACTACTTGTTCCCACTCAACATATTAAATATTTTCACTTAATATACTACGGGTTCCCACTTAATATATTAAATATTTTCACTTAATGTACTACATGTACTCATTTAATATACTAAACGTTCCCACTTAATATACTACATGTTTTCACTTAAGATATTACGTGTTTTTACTTAACATACTAAATGTTCCCACTTAATATACTATATGTTCCAACTTAATATATTACTTGTTTCCACTTGATATATTAAATATTCCTACTAAATATACTAAATGTTCCCACTTAATATACTAAATATTTTTTATTAATATACTAAATGTTCCCACTTAATATACTGCGTGTTACCCTTAATACATTACATGTTCTCACTTAATATACTACATGTTACCACTTAACATATTAAATATTCCAACTTAATATACTATTTGTTCTTATTTAATATACTAAATATTCTCTCTTAATATACTAAATGTTCTCAATTAATATACTAAATGTTTTCACTTAATATACTATGTCTTCCCATTTAATATACTACATGTTCATACTTAATATACTATGAGTTCCCACTTCATATACTAAATGTTCCTATTTAATATACAACATGTTCTCACTTAATATACTACTTGTTCCCATTTAATATACTAAATATTCTCACTTAATTTATTAAATGTCTCACTTAATAAACTACATGTTCCTATTTAATATACTAAATATTTCCATTTAAGATACTACATGTTTCCACTTAATATGCTACGTGTTTCCACTTAACATACCAAATGTTTCCACTTAATATACTACATGTTCCAAATTAATATACTACTTATTTTCACTTAACATACTAAATGTTCCTACTTAATATACTAAATATTCTCACTTAATGCACTACGTGTTTCTACTTAATATACTACATGTTCCCACTTAACATAAAAAATGTTTTCACTTAATATACTACATGTTCTCACTTAATATACTACGTGTTCCTACTTAATATACTAAATATTCTCACTTAATTTAATACATGTTCTCATTTAATATGCTAAATATTCTCACTTAAGATACTGTTGGCGTGCGGATCTAATACACGTGGGTGTATGCATGTGCAATTGTATCTATTGCCTAACGCAGTGGAAACGTATAAATTTTACAATAAACATAATAAATAAAATATATTAATCGCATTAATATATTTATAGGATTAGAGAACTCACTTCAACGTGTAATGTTATACACGTATTTTTCTTAGAGTCCGTATGAAGACCAACTCGCGGGCAGTTCTAGTCACCAACACGGTGGGCTTGGTGAGCTAGAACAGCAGCTCTCAACGCAGCACTGGGTTTAACTCTTAAACCCCAAAATGGTCAGTGTGTGTTTTTATCATTTTTTTCAAAAAGATAAGAAATGAAAATTTTGAAACAATCCACCATTACTTCAATTGGAAGTATAGAGAAAAATAAAACAATTTCATCTTTTTCTTTTTTTTTCTTCTTCTTCTTCCTTTTCTTTCTTTCTTCTTCTTTCTTCATTTTCTCTTTTCTTTTCTTTCGGCCAAAAAATGGCCGAGAAACACAGCGCACCATTCTCAATTTCCTTCTCTCTTTCACTTTATATATATATAATATAATAATAATATAAAATTAGTAATGGGTGCCAACTATTTGGCACCCAAATATAATATTAATATATATATAATATCTAATAATAAAATATAATATAATATAATCATATATTATATTATAAAATAATATAATATGAAAATATATTATATAATATAATAAGAGAGATATTTTAATTATTTAACAATTAAATAATTAAAATAAGAAATGATCATTTTGTCCCTCATAAATAGTTACTGAGTTTACCCTCTAGTGGGTCCCACCAAACCCGCACTTAGGTTAATTCAACCGATGTTCCACAATGCGCTATGTGTCATTATACGATTAGTAAATAATATTTATTGACAAATTGTTGTATTTAACACTTAAATACAGATACGCACGCATTCCCGTGATATTGCTGAATATTGTTAGATTAAACACTTTAATCTAGCACGCTGCCCCAGTGCACAACGAGTACATTCCATATCGCGGGACTCCCTAGGTCCTACGCCTGATTCGTCAAATGAAACTATTTCATAAGTCCGTGAGCAATACCCCACGCACACGTCATGGATATTACAAATCAGCTCGTTGAACTATGCAAGCAGAGGTTACAATGCATACGTATAGTTCTTCCGTCATGATATCCTGGATGTGCTAGGGATATAGATTATCACCGTCAAATCCCCTAGTGCTCATCCATGTCTTATCTTCAGACTCGTATCTCATTGAACAATATGTGCAAACTCCTTTGCCATTTTGTTTTACCTTGGCGGAACTCTTTCCCGGGATAATTGCTTATGACCACAAGACTTTCTGAGATACAGTCTCGAAGCATCTGGATATCGAACTCCCTATAAGAGCTAACAGATCCCATATCTGTACGTATCGGACTCCATAAGCATCGTACCATACCCAGCGACACCCAGCGGTCACACCATGAAAGGTCTGTGACATGTGTGGAACCAAAGTATGGTGGATCACTTACAAGCCCACCGTGACACTCAGGTCAAAGGACCACGTATACTACTCAACTCGAGAGGACCCTCCGTTGATGGCTTACATTGAGTGTCTATCGGAAGCCCTCGTGAGTCTGTCCCATATTCAGTCCTAACTGGATACCCATATGTCAATACAAGCTCCAAGCTCACAGTTGGCTAGGAACGACCATCTATACCCTATAGGTACAACATATATTGATCTATATATAAAGGCATCCACCGACAGATCCGCATCGGAAGAAATAGATCAGGGACAATTATTCGAGAACATACTTACACAACTTGCATTTTCTGGCATCCGATTGCAACTCTTGCAACTATGCAGTTACTAGTATATTTTCATGTCTATGTTCCATTACAGACAAGACTCCAACTCTTGGATCTGCTGAGTATTATAACTAGCTAACACTTAGTTGTGGTAACATTTAGCAATTATATATCTCAGGATAGTTGACTATGAGCCTTTATCTAAACTCTTTTAGATCTGATCCGAACTCCTTCAAATCTACAATATCTGTAACGTTACATGCATAATACCATATAAATTGATATTAGTGATTTAATGAGAATGTATATTTATATAAATACACAAGTATATGTACATTCAGGGACAGCACATAAGCACCGACCCTACACAATGTTCCCACTTATAATATTTACGTAAATATTATTACTTAATATATTGCATATTCTCACTTAATATAAGTGCTAAGAATGCGTAATATATTAAGTGGAAACATGTAGTAAATTAAATGGGAACATTTTCACTTATAATATTTACGTAATTAGAATTGAAATTGGATTTGAAATTATAACATTTAATTTAATTACAATTTAAATTGAATTTTAATTTATAATATTTAACGCAATTGAGATGAAATTTAAAATTAGATTTGTAATTATAACATTTAATGTAGTTAAAATTAAATTTAAAATTGAATTTTAGAATTATAATATTTAATATAATTGAGTACATTAAGTGGGAAGATGTAGTATATTACATATTTTCACTTATAACATTAAATGTTATTAGTTACTTTGAACTCGTGACAATATGTAATTGATTTATATTTTTAAAATAAAATAATTAATAATTAAAAAAACCTACCACCCTCGCTTAAAAAGGCTAGCGGCTATTTTTTGGCGACTTTTTGACAACAAAAATAATCATATTTTACATTATTGGACTCTGTTTTTTTTAATTTACGCAATCATTGGTCATTTTTTATGGAAAAAAAGACTATAAGATGGTCAAATTAAATGGTGAGGGGCGGCAGCCTATAGACAGATCAGCCACAGATCTGTCAATGTTCACACTTATAATATTTATGTAAATATTCTTTCTTAATATATTGCATGTTCTCACTTAATATAAGTGTTAAGAACGCGTATTGTATTAAGTGAAAATATTTTTATTTATAATATTTACGTAATTGAAATTGAAATTAAATTTAAAACTATAATATTTAATATAATTACAATTGAAATTGGATTTCAATTTATAACATTTAAGGTAGTTGAAATAAAATTTAAAATTAGATTTGTAATTATAATATTTAATGTAGTTGAAATTAAATTTAAAATTGTATTTTAGAATTATAATATTTAACATAAATGAAATTAATATTAGATTTGAAATTATATCATATAACGTAATTAAAATTAAATTTAGAATTGGAATATAATATTTTACGTAATTGAAATAAAAATTAAAATTAGACTTATAATATTTAACATAATTAAAATTTTAATTTCAATTGAAATTATAATATTTAACGTAATTGAAACTGTTGGAATTATAACTTTTAACATAATTAAAATTAAAATTAAAATTAGAATTGTAATATCTTATGTAATTGAAATCGACAATGTAATTAAATATAACATTTAACATATTTAAAATTATAATTGTATTTAGAATTGTAATATATAACGTAATTAAAATTGATATTAGAATTATAATATTTAACATAATTGATATTGAAACTATAACATTTAACATAATTGAAATTGAAATTCGAATTGTAAATTTAACGTAATTAAAATCAAAATCAAAATTATAATATTTAACATAACTGAAATTGAAATTAAATTTAGAATTATAACATTTAATATAATCAAAATTGAAAATTGAAATTAGAATTACAACATTTAACGTAACTGAATTTGAATTTCAAATTGGAAATGAAATTATAACATTTAACATAATTAAAATTGAAATTGAAATTGAAATTATTAACATCTAATGTAATTAAATTTTAAATTAAAATTAGTTTTAGAATTATAATATTTAACACAATAAAATTTGAAATTAATTTTAAAATTATAATACTTAACTTAAGTGAAATTGAAATTAAAATTTAAACTATAGCATTTAACGTAACGAAAATTGATATTAAAATTGAATTTGAAATTATAATATTTTACGTAGTTAAAATTAAAATTGAAATTGAAATTATAACATTTAACATAATTGAAATATAAATTGAATTTAAAATTACAACATTTATTGTAATTGAAAATAAAATATTTTGGTATGTATTTTGTCTTTATTTGTTTCTTGATTGTCATCATTGGAATAATATTTAATTCATGTTTCTAAATTTTTATATAAAAAATATATATTTTTAAATAAATATTATAATAATATTATTTTTTTTTAATTTTATTTTTAAACTTAGTTGATTTTAAATTTATAATTATGATTTTATATGTTAATTATATTAATACAAAGGTCTTTATAAAAAAAATTAAAATGACTAGTAATACATTTTTGACTACATTAGTTGACACTACCGGTTACACCGTAGTCTTTCCCTTAAATGAAAGAGAATATGCAATTAAATGATAGAAGCAATTAAATGCTCAAAAACCTTAAAAATCTGAAATTTTATGAAAAATGTTAAAATTATACCAATTTTGTGTCTTAAAATTAGGATCACTCTATTTAATTTGTTGTGTGAATTTCTACTGATGGCACCAAACAGAAGTTCTTATGGCCCCATTGATCTAATGCTTTTAAGGTAAATTGGTAATTTTTTAAAGAAAAATTAGAGAGAATTTAAATTTCTAAAGTGAGGGAGATTTCTTGTGAAATGAATTATGTTATTGAATTTGGCTCTATGGACCCTTTTTATATTGAAGGGGAGCTCATGAATGAAAAAATTACAATGATATTCTTAATAGGCATTTTGTACTTTTAATAAACTTTGTACAAAATATATATTTATTTATTTATTAAATTACCCATTAGGTAATTTATAGCTCCTACCCCTCCTCATCTTCACTAGTTTAAGATGTTAGGCACCACGATGACCTGAAGTGAGTGCATGTATAATTGTTGTATTTCCGGTTGAACATAATTTTAAAGCATTATGTCCAAGAAGAAAAAAATTATGAAGTTATATACAAAAGGAATATATTATAGGATGTTGTAAACTAACGTTCCTGATTTTACAATGTATACAAAAGATTCCAAACATAAGTTTTGTAAGAATAACTTCCTTTTGAGTCAAGTCCTTCTCTCACCTTGTGTTCTAATTAAGCTTTTGCTGTTTTTTCATTTGGATAGGTTGGCATGGGAACATGGCAAGGCAGAAACGATTGGCAGCAGCAGTGCCTGCAACAGTGGAAGGAAGCATGCATGTCGCGTTGGGGCTAATATTATATTCCTTTTTTTTAAATTTATTTTACGTACTAATACAAATTTACTGTTTTAAGATTTCTAATCGGGAGGAATGCTATTAAGTTTTACACTTTTAAAGCATAATTTCGAACGGAACTTGGCTGGGTCGGAATTCCCAAATCCGACCCGAATTTGAATTTGTCCAGCCCTAATTAACTTAACACAATTAAATTGCATAAAATTAATGATTGGAAAGTTATCAAATATTACCGATTGTTTCTGGAAAGATGGAAGAAAAACAAAAAGAACAAGTACCAAACTTAATAAGAAGTGCTAAAAATATGAACCGGACCTTTTCTTCCCTTAGATTTTATGGAATAGTAAAGGAAGTTACCTTTTAAGTAGATATATTTCAACGGTTACAGTCAAAAAATTTCTCTAGAAGAATTCTAATTTTTTCTTGGGATTTATATTTATTTTAGCGAATACGAACATCAAAATCAAGAATATATAATATTTTTGTAATACCCAAAACAGGAAATTGGACTTTAAAAGAAAAAAGGAAAGGAGTTAATCAGAGAAGAGATATCATTAATTACTTTCCCATTATGATTTAAGAGTTAAATAGAGTTAGTATTGACTGTCTATAAATTCATGCTGTTTGTCCACTCTCAATTCTGTGGTCTTTTAACCTAAACCCTCATAATAACACAATTATTTTATTTGTTGCCTTACGGTCTTGAAGAACAGCTTCGACGAGGAGCCTCACAAGATTATTAGACTTGATCATATCTGTAAGTACTCTTTATTTTTGTTTTTGTAGAACTAATAAAGATTTTTATCAAAAAAAAAAAAGTGAATGCTTTATTTGAATTATGATCAATATGAACTGATAGATAATAATTATTTATTTGAGTTATAAATTTCAGGACTTCGAACTAGTTCAAATATTTTTATGGTATTTTCTTAAGCTTAATTTATATGTCATCACTCATAATATATAACTTTATGTTATTATCATCTTCATTCGTCAGGATGAAAAGAATTTATGGATACCACAAGTAAATCTTATCGTAAATATCATTTAATTATATAATTTCAATATTTATTAATAATTACTGATAGATAATAATTATATTATACGTGTGACTTTATTAATCAAATCATTAAAAAATAATCACGAACACTTGCATGCGTTTTATATATGTAATTCCATGCAATGATTGATCGATCACGAGTTCCTTATTATATATGTAGATTTTGAGATAGAAAAATATCTACATCTAGCTAACACAAAAATTTAAGGCTTTTACTTTTGTTCTGACAATTTTCGTTTATATATTATATATGCAGCAGGCCAGAAACCCACCAATGGCTGTCAGAGATCTGCTACTTCTTGGTTTTTTTATATCCTGCCTCAAGTTATTAACAGGTCCAATCTCTTCCTCGCTCTTTGTCTGCATCATATAGCATATAATAAAAAAATTTATAATATATATTCTTTCCGCAAAGATTTAAACTCAAAATCCTCTGACCTTAAGAGATCTTATGATTTTTTTTTTTAAAGCAAGAGATCTTCTGGGTTGAACCGAAAAATACCCACCTAAAATCTGGCTCGGACTTAATTTGTTTGTAGTTCTTGTACTACTACTTTTCAGCTTGTTATTAATTACCATGTAGATCATATATTCTTTTGAAAAAATTGAAACCTTCTGCTTGTGTAACAATACTATTCTTAACATTGTTAATGCCTTCAATTCATGATTCAATTGAATTTAATGCAGTTGCACGAGCACAATCCATAGGTGTTTGTTATGGAAGAATTGGCAACAATTTACCTTCTGAACAAGAAGTTGTGGATCTCTATCAAACAAATGGTATTGCCAGAATGCGAATCTATGATCCAAACGAGGCAACTCTCCAAGCCCTCAGAGGCTCAAACATTGAGCTCCTTCTCGGCGTTCCTAATGTCGATCTTCAAGCCCTTTCTGATCCCTCGGCAGCTAAATTTTGGGTCCAAAAAAACATACTAGCCTTCTCACCGGACGTCAAATTTCGATACATTGCCGTGGGAAATGAAGTAAATCCTTCTGATGAAGTAGCCCAATTCATTTTACCAGCAATCCAGAGCATTTACAATGCAATAGCATCAGCCAATTTGCAAGGCCAAATAAAGGTTTCAACTGCAATACAAACAAATTTGTTGGGCAATTCTTATCCTCCATCATCAGGCTCATTTTCTGCCAATGCAAATTCATACATAAACCCCATTATTCAATTCCTGAAGCAAACCGGGGCGCCAATTCTTGCCAATTTGTATACTTACTTCAGCTACATCGGCGACCCTGGAAATACCAAGCTTGATTTTGCATTGCTTGCCTCTCCGGGCATTGCATTCCAGGATGGAAATTTCAGGTACCAAAATCTTTTTGATGCATCATTGGATGCTCTTTACTCGGCCCTGGAAAGAGCCGGTGCACCGGACTTGGAGGTCGTGGTGTCGGAGAGCGGTTGGCCTTCGAATGGTGATGCTGCCGCCACCATTGATAATGCAAGCACTTATTACAGGAACTTGATTAATCATGTGAGTGCAGGGACTCCAAAGAGGCCTGGAAAAGCCATAGAAACTTATTTGTTTGCCATGTTCGATGAAAATCAAAAGGGTCCTGCAGAAACTGAAAGACATTTCGGCCTCTTTTCTCCTAGCAAGCAGCCCAAATATCAAATCTTTTAGTTTGAATTATATTATTGTTAACGTTTACTCTAAAATTAAGTCTTGCAAATAATATGTTGTGAAAGAGCATAAATTATTTTCTATCCAACCTTTAAGGGGGAGATTATTCTTGACAAAGGAGTCGAATTCTTTTATTTGAATTAGCAAAGTAAAGAGTGATTCCGCCTCTGAAAATTTTTTTCCCTATGTTGATTTTCTTTTATATACCATATGCATTTTTTTTTCCTTGAAATTAACGTGTGGTAGATCTACCAGGTTTGATGATGACCATCATAACTAGGTATTTATTTTGTTTATTCCTAACTAGAAGGTTCGGATTCTCAATGTGTTGGTTTTGCAGATTTTTTAATATGGAATTTAGAAAAACTTAATTAATTTTTTTTTTTTGCAAAGAATTGTAGTCCAAATTTTAACAAAATATAGACACTTGTAAAAGATAAGAACTTGTCAACTATATTCAACAGGAGTTAAAAAAAAAAACTGACATTGGATTGAAACATTGCATATACAAATGGATTGAAGACATAAACATTATTCTTTCAAATCATACTCTTAGAGATAGAAGTGTTTCTTCATGCGTGCCTTGACAAATTACATCACACGTGAGAAGACCAATATTCGAAGAGATCATTTATTAGAATTTGGAGATTTAAATCATATTTAAGAATGATTTTGAGATTAAAACCAATTAGGAGTTGAAATGAGATTGAGGACGCGTTAGATGAATGAGAAATAGTCAAAATTGCAAAGGCGGAAGCGAGAAGGGACTTTGAGTACGAGAAGAGTCAAGGCCGCATCATAACAGCACCTAGGCCCAAGACCTGGGCAGCAGCGACGTTAGGTGCCAGATTTTGGTGTTTACAAGCCAATTTTTGAAAAATTTCCATTTAGAGAAGAATAACATTCCAAAGTCAGTTTTTTACTCCTATAACATGTGGACTCATAACTCAACTAGAAATAGAGTTTCTGAGGACCTTTTGAAGTTTATATAAATTATAATAACTCATTAGAATAGCAATGCATCAGTAAGAGAGAGAATAAAGAATCAAGGTAGCTCTAAGGTGTTGAGTGTGTGAAAGAGTGCCATGAGAGTACTTGAGTGCTGAGTGTGTAAGAAAACAATGGTAGATTCTTTGGAGAGCTCATCTATTGTTGTATTTCTTGAGAGTCTCCTATAATAGATCCTTGTGATTTGATAGATTTTTGTGATCTTGAGTTCTTTGTAAACTGCAAATAAAAAAAGCTAAGATACCATGATTCACCGTAAATGTAAGCATTTGTTACAAAACCACGTAAATATCTCGTGCCTTATGTGTGATTGTTTATCTTTATTATTTGTGTGATTCTTTTATATTCTTGTTTTACTGGTGCGCAAATTCTTCCGCAAAGTGCTTAGGATTTTAGGTACTAAGTACTAGCTATACAAGTATTAAGGCACTTAAAAACCCTAACAAATGGTGTTAGTGCTATAGCTAAAGTTAATACTTAAGTGTTATCAAATCAGAGAGCCTAGCTTGATTTTTCTTACATAACTATTTCGAACTTGAACAAGAAAAATGAACTCTTATTTTAGAATTATGTTCCTAAATCTTAATATGATCATATATATAATTGTTTAGGGTCAAAATTGATTTGGCCTCTCCAAACATTAAGAATTTGTTTGGTGCTAAAGAAATGGTTATTATTATGGGTACCCTAAGGTATAACTTAAAATTAACACTAACCCATAGGTTTTAAAAATAGCCTTCAATACCCCTGCAGTTATAAGAATCTGTTAAATTGGATGAAATATTTTAATAGCACACTAAAATGTCCATTATACCTTTAAAAAATCAAATTGACATTTACATTCAAAAATAAAATATTAATAAAAATCAACTTTTGTGATTAAGTGGTCCTATAATGTTTACTTTTTTAAATACAATGTTGCCTTTTAATATTCCTCTAAATTTAAAACAAAAAAATAATAATATAAAAAAAAAACTTGTTACTAAGCATAAGCATTTATTCGCCAAAGCAGCAACCTAACAAAATAATATTAGAATAACAAAGAGAGAGTTTTGTAATTCAACAGGCAAGATATCACTCAAAGAGATCTTTTCAAAACAAAAAAAATCACTCAAAGAGTGGGTGAGTTTTTCAACTCTTATTCACTCCAATCCACAATATCATATCGCTTCGAAAAAGAAGCATTGTCATTAGTTGGGTAAACCAAAATTTGAAAGAAAATATCAGGTTTGAATTATTTTCTTGTCTTTTTAATTCATTTGGGACAAATTTTTGACAAAACAAATATCATTAAAACAAAGAGATCTTTTGTTTAAATACCATGCCTGTAAATAGTAACTCGTATGCACATGGTGTGAGTGTGGAAGACCTTGGGGTAGATAGGTGCTTTTATTGGTCTAATAATGATGATGCCAAAGAGCAAAATGAAGAGTTAAAGGACATCATTTTTTTTTTGTTTTGTAATAGAACCATGTTTGTTCCAATGATTTTCATGGCCTTTTAAACATATATGCCGTTTTGATTTTTGGGTTATTATTACAATTAATAATAGGATGCTGAATAGCTTTTGTTTAAAACTATATTACTAATCAGTGAATGCTTAGTAAATGATGTTTTTTAATTAATATTTTATTTTTAATTGTCTATGCCAAGTTTAGACATCTATCAATAGATTTTTATTTTTTATATTATTTTTTTATTTTTAAATTAAGAGGAATATTAAAAGCCAACATTGTGGATCACTTTATCACAAAAGTCTATTAATATTTTATTTTTAGGTAAATGTAAATTCAAAATTTTAAGGGTATAATGGTCATTTTTGGGTGATGTTGACATATTTAATCCAATTTAATAGATTCTTTTAACAGCAGAGGCATTAAAGACTATTTTTAAAACTTGAAGTTAGTGCTGATTTTAAGTCATACCTCAGGGGTACCCATAATAATAACCTTTAAAGAAATCAAGTTTATGAGCCTCTAAAGATGGTCCTAGACGGGTTTGTGGGTTATGAAAGATGAACTATTGAGTCTAAAGTTGCTGACAGTAGATGGAGGTAAAATAGAGTTCGTAACAATCTTCATAACATAAAAACAACACTAGTTATAGGTAGGCACTGGCAAGGTAGTCAATGACAACCCTCAAATGCTCAAGTCAAATGGTGGATCCAAGGATGAATGTTTCCCTAAGGTTTTACCTTTGAGAGAGTTGGAGAAGAAAGAGAAATCGTTCTATCCTCTTTTAAGGTTTTTGTTTCTTATCCTCACTTATGTGCTAAAAGTTTATATTATACCTTGAGCATGGTAGGAATATTCGAACTGGTGCTTACGTGCCATTCTAATATTATATGAATATTAATTATTTAATATTTATACAATAAGCATTTTGAATAAAATTATTTTACATTAAATATATATGGTAAGATGCTTGTAACACTTTAGACAATATATAATCTAAAAGAGTACAGATCTAGTTCAAAGGAGTCTAGACCAGTGTTAAGAGTTAGCTACGCTAAAAGTTATAATTGCTAAGATTTAGTACTGCTAAAAGTTAGTAAGTTATAAGAATTAGCAAGATCTAAAGAGTTAGAGTCTTATCTGAAATAGAACAAAGACCTGAGGGTAAACTAGTAATGATATAGTTGAAAAAGGTTACAAATAGTGTTAAGACGTGTCATTATGCAAGTATGTTCTCAAACACTATGTTCCTGATCTATTTTCACTGATGCGGGTCTGTCGGTGGAAACTATATTTATATAAATTAGTGTATGTCTATATTTAGATGGTCTAGATAGTTAGTCTTAGCAAATCATGAGCTTAGTGGAAGCTCATATAGATATGCAAGTATCAATTAGGACTGAGTACTAAACAAGTCAATTAAGATCTCTAATAGAGATCCCATAAAATCATCAATGGATGATCTTTTTGAGTTGAGTAGTATTCGTGGTCCCTTGACTTGAACACTACAGTGGACTTATGAGTGATCCACCATACTTAAGTTTTGCATATATCAAAAACCTTTCATAGTCTGACTGCTAGGTGTCGTTGGGTATGGTCTGATACTCATAGAGTCTGGTACGTGTAAATATGGGATCCTCAACTCATATGGGTGAGTTATAAATCCAGATGCTCCAAGACTATTTTCGAGAAAATTTTATGGCCATAATAATTCACCTAGAAAATATATTTTCCATGTTAGAAACAATATTGCAAAAGTGTTTACGAATATTGTTTATAGGAATACAAATTTGGAAATAAGTTCTAAAGTTGAGCATAAGGAGACTTGACAGTGATGATCTATGTCTCCGTTCTTTCAAGATATAAATGATAGAGAGATTATATGAATATGTATTAACCTTAACTTGTATAGTTTAACGTGCCGTATTGTTATTTTCATAACGTGTGTATGGGGGCAACGTTTATGGACTTATAGAAGAGTTTTATAAGATAAAATGGGTGTGAACCTATGAAGTTTTACTATATAAAATGTACTCATTATGTACTGGGGTAGCGCACTGGATTGAATAATTCAATTTGAGAAGTTTTTGAAAAATTAAAATTATTTAGAGTTTCTCGGGGAGATCATAGGGTTTAAGTGTTAAGTCCGGGATCTCGACAAATGAAACTTGTCACTTTATCCTTTCTATTAGATGTCATATGTCATACCATTAATTTGTAAAGACATGACATGTAATATAATTTATTTGGCCCATTTAATTATTAACTGTTAATAATTAAATTTGGCCAAACTAATGAAACTTTAAGCCAAAATGATTTTTGGCTACATTGATAAGCAAACAACGAGGTGGCAGTAGCATAATTTATCATGCTTCTTTAAGCATGTGCTAGCAAAGCTTTATGAAAGTAAAAGTGCCGCCCTTTAGTTTTTATTTGGCCAACAATTTTGGCCTTGCGAACTATTATTTCAATTAAGCATAAGGTGCTTTTAACTAGTTAAATTGGCAACACCTCATGCTTAAGTTAAAAGCTATAAGTTTATTTTTTATTAGTTAATGTGGCAAAAATAGTAGCTATATATATGAACCAAATTTCATTTGTTAAATGTGAAATAAGTAGTATGAAAAATATAAGCACAAATAGTAAAGAGTCGAGAGATTAATGGAAGCAAGTATTACTTCAAGTTAAATATTTCGGCGAGAATAGGAAGCTATTAATTTATTTAAAGGATCCCACAGAGTCCTATATTAGAACTATACAAAGCACACTTCGAGGATGAGTTCTCTAATATTTCATTAGCGTAATTAGATGTTTGATTATTTTTTACTGCACTTAATTATGCATGTATGATGTGTAATTAAAAAAAAAATTAAAATGTACACACTCACCCTATGTATAATATGTTGGCGCAGCAGGATCCTGGCACGTGGGTGTATTCATGTGCAATTGTGTCTATTGTCTAACGCAGCGAAAATATTAATTTTGTAATAAACACAATAAATTAATATATTAATCACATTAATATATTTATAAAGTTAGAGAACTCACCAAACGTGTAACGTTATACACATATTTTTTTTGGAGTCCGCATAGAGACTAACTCGCGTGCAGTTCTAGTCACCAACTCGGTGGGCTTGGTGAGCTAGAACAGCAGCTCCATATTCAGCCTGGGATTAACTCTTAATCTTCAAAATGACCGAGAATGTATTTACATCCTTTACTCCAAAAGCATAAGAAATGGAGAATTTGGAGCAATTCATAATTACTCCAATTGAAAGCAGAGGGAAAAATGAAACAATTACTCCAATTTCATTTTTCCTCTTTTTTTTTTCTTCTTCTTTCTTTCTTTTCTCTTATTTCTCTTTTCTTTCTTCTCCATTTCTCTATTTCTCTCTCGGCCATTTGGCCTTCTTATCTTGCTTCTCCTCTCTTTCTTTTCTTATATTTATATATAATACAATATAATATAATAATATATATTATATAATATAAAAAAGAAAGATATTTTGATTATTTAACTATTAAATAATCAAAATGAGAAATAATCATTTTGTCGCTCATGAATAGTTACCAAGTTCACCCCCTAGTGTGTCCCACCAAATTTCACATTTGGATAAACTCAACTAAGGGTTCACAATACGCTACGCGTTATAATACAATTAGTAAATAACAATTATTAACTAATTGTTGTATTTAAGACTTAAATACAAACACGCATGCATTCTCGTAAAAGTGTTGAATATTACTAGATTAAACAATTTAATCCGGCATACTGCCCCAGTGCACAACAAGTACACTCCATATCGCGGGACACCCTAGGTCCTATGCCCGATTCGTCAAATAGAACTATTCCATGAGTCCGTGAGCAATGCCCTACGCACACGTCACGGATATACAAATCAGCGCATTGAACCATACAAGTTGAGGTTACAACGCATACGTATAGTCCTTCCGTCATGATATCTTGGATGTGCGAGGATATAGATTATCACCATCAAATCCCCTTGTGCTCATCCATATCTCATCTTCAAACTTGTATCTCACTGAACAATATACGCAAACTCCTTTACCATATTGTTCTACCCTGGCAGAACTCTTTCCCGGGATTGATACTTGTGGTCACAAGATTTTCTAAGATACAGTCTCGAAGAATCTGGATATCGAACTCCCTATAAGAGCTAACGGATATCATATCTGTACGCACCAGACTCCATAAGCATCGTACTATACCTAACGACACCCAGCGGTCACACCATGAAAGGTCTGTGACATGTGTGGAACCAAAGTATGGTTGATCACTTACAAACCCATCGTGACACTCAGGTCAAAGGACCACGTATACTACTCAACTCGAGAGGACCCTCCGTTGACGGCTTACATTAAATGTCTATCGGAAGCCCTCGTGAGTCTGTCCCATATCCAGTCCTAACTGGATACCCATATGTCAATACGAGCTTCAAGCTCATAGTAGATCAGGAACGACCATCTATACCCGACAGATACGACATATGTTGATCTATATATAAAAGTATCCACCAATAGACCCGCATCGGTAGAAATAAATTAGAGACTATTATTTGAAAACATACTTGCGCAACTTATATTTTCTGGCACCCGATTACAACTATGCAGTTACTAGTATATTCCCAGGTCTATATCTCATTACAGACAAGGCTTCAACTCTTAGATCTGTTGAGTATTATAACCAGCTAACACTTAACTGTGCTAACATTTAGCAATTATATGTCTTAGCGTGGCTGACTATGAGCCCTTATCTAAACCCTTTAGATCTGATCCGAACTCCTTTAGATCTACAATGTCTGTAATGTTACATGCATAATACCATATAATTGGGTATTAGTGATTTAATGGTAATGTACACTTGTATAAATACACAAGTATATGTACATTTAGGGATGACACGTAAGCACCGACCCTAACATAATACATTTTCAAGAAAAAGGTCTGGAGACTTTTTCTTTGAGGGTGATACTTGGCTTAGAGAGAATTGGAGAAGAAGGAGAAATGGCCCCCTCCTCTATTAGGGCTTTTTTTTATCCCCTCTTGTGTGCTAAAAGTCTAGATTATACATTGAGCATAGTAGAAAAGGGCTTGGAGACTTTCTTTTTTAGGGCGAGCAATGCATGAATGGTGACCCTATCTCTGGTAGAGGTATTTTCTAGAAATGTTAAGGGCTTCTTAAAAATTGAGCTTCCTTAAACTTAGAGAGCAAGTAGCCTTCTAATTAGATACTTTGTAGGATATGTAAAAAGCATGTAGTCCTTGATACTAGTAATAAACTTCATTTGGTATATTACCCAATTTTAAGGTAGGTTTCATCTTTTTGTCAAAAAGAAGACTAAGTATTGAAATAAGCTAGCGTGATAAAATAATAGTGGCCTCTAGGATTACGTCTTATAGCACCTTTTCTTTTTCTCTTTCCAGCTAACATTATTAAGGCTTCAATAATAAATAGTTGTGGGACTCAGTGATGTGGGAATTGGATTAGTCTTCATAAAGAATCTTTTGACCCTTTGAGTGCCACATATGAATATATTAAGTACGGGGCTCTACTAACGTGGATCTTTAAGTGGGTCCTATTTAATTAGCCCTACATACTAAGTACTGTGCATTAATGCATTTGGGTATTTATTCAGCCCAATCATATCAATCTCATTTGGGCAAAGTAGCTTTCTAATGTTATAGGACTCGGTGGCCTCATAACGTCTTTAGAATGGCCACGTATCATTAAAAATATGTAATCTATATGCTCTGCTTGGTCATTTTGATCGTATCGTTGTCTTTCTTTTCTCAAACTAACCTTCATATTCTTGAATTCTATGTCAGAATCACAATATAAAAATGTGCACAAACTATTAAAATTATTGATCTTATCTTTTATTATATTTGTTTGCGACAAATACCCAATAGTCAAGGTGGTTAGAGGATATAAAAGATGTGTTCTACTCATCCAAGTGGAAATTAAGTTTATTTCCTTTAATATTTAAATCATATTAATTTGATCTTTATTGAGCCAAAAATTTAGACGAATTATATTAAATTTGTTTTTTAGAAGATAATCCATTAAGAAAAATTAAAAAGATATATGAGGAACTACAACAACCATATTAGAATCAAGTAATAATTTTATTGACATTAGTGCAACTCAAAATGTTTGTTGGATCTGAAAGCTTCATAATACTTTCACAATAAAGCCAATCTCAATTCTAGAAAGAGGACCAACAGAAAAAAAAATTAAATAATGAATACATCATATCTAAAATAGTGTTATCTCAGTATATAACTATTGCACATGAGTCAAAGTGTTATCTTAAATAATAAATTCAAAACTTACAAAATCAATAAATTCTCACAAATTCTATAAAACTCCAAGGATTGCTAACTAAATACTTCATCAATAATCTACACAAGTTATAATATCTCAAAATAACAATAAATCTAAAATTCAACCAATTATATGACCTAGACTTCAACAAGTTGTACAATATACACAACATTGGAACAAACTAAACATAAATATCAATATCAATAATAGAGTCGGAGTTCTCCTCTAAATACATAGACATATGAAGAACAATATGGCACTACTAAAATTTTCCTAATAAAAAATCATGTCTAATGTCCAACCAAGTGTTAAAAAAAAAAACTTAATGGAAGAATGATAATATTTAAATCCTATGCGAATGTTGATTAAAAATTATCTTGGAAAGGGTTTGGAATTAAGCCAAAGTATTTAGGGGATATGAGGATGGAATCAAAGGCGAAAGAAACCAAAAAGACATCACCAACGGCACTAATTCTAAGCGCTGCGATGCTCATGTCTGAAGCTCCATGGCTTCCAAAATAAAACCTGGAGCGTCTTGGCGATGGCACGTCAGGCCTAGGCACTGCAATGCTAGGCGAAAAGACTCTCTAACCTTATTTTTACTCGGTTTAATATTGTCCTAGGACGTCTATAGCCTATATAAGGGTTTTATTTTGACTTGTAAAGACATCACAATACAACTACAAGAATTCTAGATTACAAGAGAGATAATTGAGTGAGCAATTATGGTTAGTTTTTGTGAGCTTTGATATTATTGTAAAAGGCATACTTTATGAGTGTCTTGTGATTTAATAATAAAGAAGTGAGATCTTAATCCACCATAGACATAGCTAATTGCTGAACCATGTAAATTTCTTATATTTTCTTCTACCTTTCTCTCTCTAGATTTCTTTCATAATTGCTTATTGGTGCACTATATTGTTTGCTTGATATTCTTCTACTTTAACAAACTGGTATCAGAGAAGCAGTCATGGCCACACCCAAGTATGAAGTAGAGAAATTCAATGGGTTGAATGATTTTAATCTATGAAAGATTAAGGTGACAACATTACTGGTGAGCCAACGATTAGGCTCGGTCTTAAAGGAGACTACAGCTCCATCTAACAAAGAAAAAAAGATAATAGAGTCATCAAACGCTGATTAGAGAAGAAATATATTCAGAAAAAGGCTTATAACATAATCGTTCTATTATTGAGAAATGAAGTTTTGAGAGAAGTTGCAGGAGAAAAGACAATCATTAGTCTTTAAAAGAAGTTATATTATCTTTATATGAGAAAGTCATTGGCCAACTGTCAACATATAATGAAAAACTTTACCAGTTATCCATGTTTTAGGGATGCCAATGGATGACCGTATAAACACCTTTAACAAGATCATTAGTGATCTTGAAGCTATCAACATAAAGATAGAAGATAAAGATAAAGCGATCAACATACTATCATATTGATAGTACTAAACTTAAATTGCATGATAGGAGAGTGAGAGAGGTAGTAGAAATTAGGTTTGTTCCTAACCTTAAGAGGAACTTGATCTCATTGAGGATATTAAACTAGAATGGTTCTGCTATTAAGATTGACGAAGGGGTTTTAAGAGTGTTGAAAGCCTCTACAGTTATGATGTAAGGTGAAAAGTACAAAAGCATATATATGCTGAGGGGTGTATATATACTGCATTATTCTCTATTTCTGATGAGAATATGCAAACAAAATTGTGGCATCTAAGGTTAGCATACCTAGGTAAAAGGCACTTAAATGAGTTAATTAGTCAAAAGGTGTTTGGTGAGAATAAGTTCTAGACATTGGAATTTATAAGCATTATATACTAGGTAAAGCATATAGAGTGAGGTTTAATACCGAAGAGTACAAAACCAAATGGACTCTTGACTACATGTACTTAAATCTTCAGAGACTAGCACAGTCAATCACCTATGGTGGGGCAAAGTACTTTCTCACATTTATAGATGACTATTCAAGAAAACTATGGGTCTATATATTAAAGAGCAAGGAACAGGTGTTTGATATGTTCAAAATATAGAAGGCCCTTATTGAGAATCGGACTAGGAAAAAGATTAAGAGGTTAAGAACTAATAATGACCTTGAGTACTGCAATAGAGAGTTTTGTGGGTTTAATGCCAAGCATATGATTGCAAGGTACAGAACTGTGAGATCAACACCGTAACAGAATGATTAAGCAGAGAGGATGAATAGGACACTACTTAAAAAAGTTAGATACATGTTGACCAATACAAAGATGTCCAAGGTATTTTAGGGTGAGGCTCTAATAAAACTAGCTTATTTGACTAAAAATATTCCCCTGAGATAGACTTCAAGATCTAAAAAAAAAAAGTGGGTTGGCAGCTCTTTTAAGTATGATCACTTCAAAATATATGGTTGTCTAGCTTTCGTACATGTAAAGCAAGGCAAAATCGAGCCTAGAACTATAAAGGGAATATTTATAGGATATTCAGAAGGTGTGAAAAGATTCAAAGTATGGTGTAAAGAGTTAAAGCCATCAAGAAGTATCATAAGCCGAGATGTGATGTTCGATGAGACAAAAATATTAAAAGAGCCACAAGAAGATGGGAAAAAAGAACCTATAACCAATGGATTTTCAGTACCAGAAATAGTTAATGTTGAAGTAGACCCCAAGAGTAAATCTAATATACCCCAGGTCAATACTTCAGGAAGGCAACGCTTGAAGTTAAGCAAAAGACACCGATAAGTTCCTCCAAGTCCACCCAAAGTAAGACTATGACTGTTGAGATAGAACTTGAAGAGTACCAACTAGTCAGAGATAGGCTAAGGAGAATGATAAACTCATCAATCATGTATGCTCAAGCAGATTTAGTTGCACATGCTCTCAATTTCGCAAACACTCTTAAGTATGATAAGCCTAAGTCATATAATAAGGTTGTAAAAAGTGAGAATAGTGATAAATGGCAGCATACATGAAAGAAGAGATTAGTTCTCTTATGAAGAATAATACTTGGATGTTGGTGGGTAGACCTCAAAAGAAACTATTTGAATGTAAATAGGTGTATAAGGTTAAGGGAGGGATACCGAGAGTAAATCCTACGAGGTTTAAAACTAAGCTTGTAGCATAAGGTTTTACTTAGGGAGAGGGGGTAGACTTTCCTACATAAAGAGTTAGTCATGTGTGCAAATTGTGATTTACATCAAGAGCATTAATGGATGTAAAAATATTTTTTCTACATGAAAAGTTAGAGGAGAAGATATACATATCACAACCACAAGAGTTTGTAGAACCCAGTATAGAGTAGCAAGCTTGTTTATTAAAGAATTCATTATATGGGTTGAAGCAATCTCCTAGGTAGTGGTAAAGAGATTTGATAATTTAATGATGACTTGTGGGCTTAATAGAAGCAAGTATAACGGTTGTATGTACTTTAAGAGCTTAAATAATGAGACAAGTATGTATTTACTTCTATATGTAGATGATATACTAATTGCATGTAGAGATATAGAAGATATACATAAATTAAAGAAGCAGTTCAGTAGTGAGTTTGAGATGAAAGATTTGCGAGCGGTGATGAGAATTTTGGGATAGATATTATAAGGGAAATGAGAGATGTTATCTCCTTGTCACAACAGTGATATATACTCAAGATTCTAGAGACATTTGTTACGTTCAATGCAAAGGCTATCTCCATACCCTTGGCCATGCATTTCAAACTTTTAGCAGCTCAATTGCCAAAATTTGAAAAGGATAAATAGCAGATGAGTAAAGTACCATATGTTAGCATTGTAGAGAGCATCATGTATGCGATGGTTTACACACGACCTGACATAGCATAAGCAGTGAGTGTCGTGAGTAGATACATGGCGAATCCAAAAATGATAACTGGCTTGCAATGAAATAGATATTAAGATATCTCAAAGGAACATCAGATCATAGTTTTCTATACAAAAGGGTTGAGAATGAATGTGAAATGGTAAGAGGATATGTTGATTGAGATTTTATGGGTGATATTGATAGAAGAAAATCCTTGATGGGTTAGTATTCATGGTGTTTGGGTATCGTATGTGCAGGCGATTGATTGTATAGTATATGGTAAAACTATCAACCATGGAGGCAAAGTAAATAGTAGTAAGAGAAGCTATTAAAGAGGCTATGTGGTTAAAAGGGATATGAGCAGAGGTAATAGCTACTGAAGTCATCAATATCAGTGTGTATTGTGATAGCTAGAGTGTCATACGCCTAAGCAACCATCAAATATTTCACGAGAGGTCTAAACACATTGATGTGCTGCTCCATTTCATTCGAGAAATTGTTCAAAGTGGTGAAATTAGTCTAACAAAGATTACATCGTCTGAAAATTTCGCTAACATGTTGACTAAGTCACTACCCTCGATTAAGTTTGTCCTATACAAGGACTTAACCAGAGTCACTACTTCGTGAAGGTGACCAAAGATACAGAGATGGAAGATCTTAAAAACTTTGAATATGATTTTGAATTAATAAGAGAATTTGTGAGAATATTGATTCAAAATCACCTTAGAAGGGGTTTGGAATCAAGCCAAAGTGCTTACGAGATGCGAGGATATCAATCGGAGGGGAAATAAGGCAAGAAGACATCACCAACAGCACTAGGTCTAGGAGCCATGACGCTCATGTGTGGAGCGCCGCAGACTCAATAATAAAATTTTAGCGTGAGAACTCATCCCATGTTCTTCTAAATGCACTAGGACTCTCTAATCTTGTTCCCACTCGGTTTAAGGTTTCTCTAGGACATTTATAGCCTATATAAGGGCTTTATTTTGGCTTATAAATACATCATAACACAACTACACAACAGAGAAAAAAGATTCTATATTACTGGAGAGATAATTGAGTAAGTAATTGTGATGAGTTCTTTGTGAGTTTTGAAATTCTTGTAAAATGCATACTTTATGAGAGTGTTATGATTCAATAATAAAGAAGTGAGATCTTGATCTGTTATAGATATAGGCAATTACTGAACCACATAAATTATTTTTATTTTCTTCTACCTTTCTTTCTTTAGATTGCTTGTTGTTGCACTATATTATTTTCTTGATACGTTTTCACTTCAATAAATTCCTTACAAATATGAGAAAATTATTTGTGGCACATGTTATGAAAATATTCTTTTCATGATGAGAATTATAACAATTGGAGATCTTCTGGTTATTGGCTAGAGCTAGCTGACAAATCTTTTCTGTAGCTTCTATGTACTATATGTTTCTGTTTTTGCATAACTTATCTCAAGTTTTCTTGGGTACCATATATTTATTTTGAACTGGATTCCTATCAGCCTCTTGAAAACTGGTATATGCCATGTAATGGAATTCCATTTTATCTTGAAATGTTTAAAATCCTTCAATGTTTATTCTTTGGTCTTCACTATACACAAATAAAAACATTCTTTGAATATTATTGAAGTAAATATTCTTTCAATTTATATAGTAAGTGACAATATTGGAAATTCATTCCTTTAATTTGTCAAAGAAATCTTCGATGGGAAGTCATTCCATTGATCATTTGTCAAGAAAAATTTTCAATAAAAAGTCATTCAATTGATCATTTTTAAGGAAATAATTTGATAAATAGCTATTATTTTGATCTTGTTAAGAAATTATTCAACTTTAAAGTTTTTTTTTTTTTACAATTGTCCCCCTTACTCCATCGTTTTGACCTCCCATTTCTAAAAGAGGAAGGTTTGAACATTTAGTTTCTCTTTTGAAGAAGGCAGAGATAATAGTGTCTAAGGAGAGTGTTACTCTATTAATAACGTGTAGTGTGTTTCAATCTCTTGCCTATAGTTTTGGGTGCTTTTTAGAGGTATCTTTTACTCCTGAGCATTTGGGTTAATATCTTTCTAGTGTATTCGTACTTGTTAAATTACTTAGTTTTCTTTTACAAGGGATGGTCACTCTCGCTAGTCACCACGATGTTCTTTACAGAGTGATGACTGATGTGCAAAAATAGCTGCTACTAAAGCTGAGGTAGCCAATACAAATAAGGCCTTGAAATGGGCCAAGAATAAAATGGAGTCCTTTAAGTATGACCTTACTGGTTACTAAGCCAGGATCAAGTATGCCTTAAAGAAAGTAGTGGCAATGGTAAATAGCAGGGTCTTGGTCTTGAGGCTGAGGTGAAGGAACTCAAGGATCAAGTGAGGGCTCCTCAAGAGGAGAATATTGACCTTCATTTAAATAACAAGGAGATGATAAGGAAGCTTGAAGCTTCAGAGGTTTGTTTGGATAAGCAGGTCTCTAAAGCTTTCGCTTAGGTGGTGGACTTATTTAAGAATCACTATGTAGATTTGGACTTCTCACGAGTGGATGAATTGTTTGCTGACCAGGGGTTTTGATGAAGAGATCGAAACTCCTGAGGTTGAGACTCTAACTCTTAAAGTGGTTGAGGACGTCCTTTCTTAGACCTTTGATGAGTCTATTATTGTGTCTGATGAGGCTTCTTATACTGAAGATGCCTCAGCTCTTACTTGTGTTGCTACTGAAAACGTTCCCCTAATACTTAAACTTAGGAATTTTTCCTTTCTATTTTTATATTTTGCTGCCATGTACTAAACTTTTTTCAATGAATTATTTCTTTTGTATTTATGCTTGTTGAATTTGTTTTGATGATATTTTGCTTCTAAATTACTGATGCATGTTCTAAGTAAGTTTTGTTTGATGTTAATTGATGAATACCTTGAATGCTCAAGGTTTGCCTCACTACTTTTCCACAAGGGTTGTTTGCTTTTAGCTTAAGGAGTTTTCTTAATAAATTCTATGAAATTTAAAGTTGATCTTCTATCTTAGCTTTTATTTTTAAGACCTGTCGCAAGCACAACCATCAAATTTTTGAGCTGGGTGATAAGTGTAATTTAGAACATATTTCAGCTCTATTTTATCTTAGAAATTGTTTATTTTCGAGTAATATTAGGGTCATTTATGCTTTTAATGTTGTTTTTATAAAGATTAATCATGAAAGAGTAGGAAAGGAGAAATTAGAGTAAAACCAGCATTGATATGAAAATTTGAGCTGGACGTCTATGAAGTAGAAAATAGGATGAAAGCCCTATCATCCGAAAGCCCAAGCATTGATATGAATGATGAAATACCCATCATTGATTATCCGAAAGCCACAACGTTCATATTAGTTAGTGAGCGTTGTGGCATTAAGATTTGTCAACGCTGTGGCACAAATTCTAGGGAGCTCAATGCTTCAGTATACAAAATTAAAATCTCCAGCATTAGGGAAACATCTAACAGAAAGCTCTAGCTTTCAAAATTGAAAACCCCAACATTAACAGAAAGCTCTAGGGTTCAATGATGAAGGCTCCAGCATTGGGACTTATTATAAGAGTCCACTTTTTGGACTCCAAACGGGTGAGTTTACCCCTAACCCATTTTCTCTCAACCCTAGCATGTCCCTAACCCAGAAATCAACCCTACATTGTATAATAACAACATTTAAAGCTATTTTTGGAGAGATATTAAACAAGATCAATAGCATATTAGCTAATCGTTGGAGGATTCAACCAACATCAAGGATTGAGTAAAGACCACATCATCTTCATGATATTTAGTTTGGATTGGTTGTATCATGTTTATTATTGTATTTAGTTGTAAAACTCTTATTATGTTGGTTTAAATTTAATATCAAGGGTTAAAGACTTGAATTTAATATGTGTACCTAATTTATTTAATCCCATTATTATGAACTCAGTTTATTGATCAATTTGTTTATTCTTAGTGCGTTCAATATCCTAGAATGGTGATTGAATGGTTAGAAGTACTAGGATAAACTCGAAAAAGACATCTTAGTGTTAAGCCTGTGATAAGTTGAAATATGATTGTAGAGTAGCATCTACAAGTTTCAATATGAAAAAGGACCTATATGGCATGTATGATTAATACAACCTGATCTTAATGAATTTTTATTTATTTGAATTACCATAAGAATATAAGTAATTGGTAGATTAATTTATAGTTGCTCGACCAGCGAAGGATGCTTGCAATGAATTCCATGTTGTTACCAATAATTGAAATGCGAGATTAATAATTAGGATAAAATTGTTAGAAAATCATATTGAAGAATAGCTATAATATTAAATATTCTTCATATAGAGAGTGCACTTTATATCGCAAGTAGAATTAAGATTGATTAATAGTGTTAGTGTTTAATGTTGGTATAAACAAATCTAATTATCATATATTTGGATAAAGGTAACGAGGCATAATAATAGTACTTAGTAAGAATAATAATAATTCTTAGTGAGAACGATACTTTACTCACTCTATATTATTTATTTATGATAACATGCACTTGCACTCGGTAATCATCACAATAAGTTTTAACATTGTTGCCATGAATTTAATTTATTCTTATCAATATTAACACTAATCTATTTTACTTTTAGTTTAGATATTTTTCTATACAGTTACTTTTCATTTTTTTATTTTTATTTTTCAATTTTATTATGTTCATTCATGATGATGGAGCAACACTAAGCTAGAACACAAAGATTACTGCGTAATTTTACAATTTCACAAATAGATGACATCTAATCTAGCATTCGAAAACCTACTATAGATGTCAACTACTTTGAAATCCATCTGACTGCCAAATGAGGATCTGATTGAGCACATCAATAATTTTTTTAAAATTTATGATTTATGCAAATACAATGGAGTCTCAGATAATGCAGTACAACTTTGACTATTTTCTTTTCACTCCGAAACAGTACAAAGAGCTAGTTGAAGTCGTTACCATCAATGTCAATTGCAACTTGGGATGATTTGGCCCAAAATTTTTTAGAAAAATTCTTTCCACCAACTAAGACAGTAAGGATGAGTAATTACAATATAACCTTTGTGCAGTATGATTCAAAATCTCTATATGAAGCTTGTAGATATTTAAAGAAATATTGAGAAGTGCCCACACCATGAAATTCCTAAATAGTACTTAGTGCAAACCTTCTACAATGGGTAATAGGACACTTAACGATAAAAATTAATGTTGTTACAAGGGGCGCCTTAACAAATAAATCTATCGATGATGCTTATAATCTATTAGAGGTGATGGCTTCTAACAACTGCTAATGGCTAGAAGAAATAATGAATCTTTCTTTTTCAAGAAGGATTATAAGAGTATATAATGTGGATGTAATGACTTCAGTAGTTGCACAAGATAATTTATGATTAAAGAAAGTTGATACTATAGGGGTAATATAGTGAGAAGCCAACCAATTACGTGCTACTTTTGTCATAATATCCATTCAAATGGCCAATACATCAAGACTGCACCTTACATAGAAATATATCATGAACAACAACACATCCTTATTTCTCACTACTATAATCTGGGGTAAAAGGATCCTTCTAACAATCTAGCATAACCTCAACAGTGATAAGAAGAGATAACAACCATAAAAGATATGCATAGTCATGAAATATATTAACACCTTTATACATAGTCAAGATGATCTCATCCAAAGTCAAGCAACCTCTCTACGAACCTTAAAGAATCAAGTTAGACAGTTAGCCTAAGCAATGAATAGCAGTCCAAATAAAGATTTATCAAGCAATACAAAAGTTAATCTAAAAGGTGATAGATAACAATGTAAAGTTGTCAGACGAAGAAATGGTAAAACATTTATAGGAGAAACTCGAAGAGATGGCCATTAAAGTGGCTACAATTGAGAGTAGTGTATCTAAGCTCAAACAACAAAGTTAAGTTAGCCAAGACGAGGCTTCTGAAGGTGTAGTGTTTATTGAGAGTAAGATCTCTGAGTTGACAAGACAAAACAAGTGCTTGGAAGTTCATATGCAAACTATAAATGAGCTTGTTGATGCCTTTAAGGATAAGTATAATAGAATGTATGATCTGGCTTATAAAGCCAAAAAGTATGTTGATAGGGCTGTTAATGCTGAGAAGCGTGTGTTTGTCTTAAAGGTCATGCAATGATTTAAGAGAAGTGTTTACCTTTTAAGGGAGTTCTACTCGGACATTGATCTCTAGTTGTTGGATGTAGCTTCAAATATGTCAGATGTTGAAAGAGATGGAATGATTCTCAGGCTGACAACTCTTCAAATGTTCTTAATGACCAAACTCCTCATTCTACTTAACTTTTTATTTCTCTTTGTAAATTTTCCTAAAGTATAAAAAAAAATCTCTATTTATGAAGACAACTTCTCATGTCATGCTATGAATATCTTGACTTCTTGCATTTTCTTGAGAATGTTTAATCACTTTATATTTTTGCTTCTTGGATTTCTTTAGGTGACTTATCGAGGAGTTGGTACAATCATTCCTCTAGACTCTGAACCTTCTTGACCATTGGGTTTTTGGGCTTGAATGTCGAGTTGTACTGTTTACTATGTTCACAATCTCTAATCCTACTGAGAATCCTCCTTTCATCCCCCTCAATGTTGTTATGTTCTTTCTTATTGTTTAGTATTTCTTTAGCACCTCCTTTAATTTTGTTGTTTTCTTTCTTTTTGTTTAAGATTTCTCTAGTGTCTTAAACATGCCCATTTTCTATTTTAAGCCTATTCATTATTCATCGAGCATCGTTCTCTTCCAAGTTGTAGTTTAAGTTAGTTTGTTTGAGAAGGTCTGAGTTATTGACTTCTGACTAGATAGGAGAGTGATCATAGTCTCCTTCTCGTGACTTTCTATTTGATGGATTACTATCTCTCTCTTAAAGTACTCTGCTAGAATCCTCTTCTCGTTTTGCTTACAAGTAAGCCAAAAAGTATTTATACTCACTCCTATAACTGGGAGAACACTCACTGGATGTAGGGAGTGATGTTGCGTTTCAAGGATTGGCTGAGATTCTTGCAGTTCTTCGAGGTTGTTACACTTTTCAAAACTTTTGTCATGAAAATTTTCAATTCATCTTTTTCTTGTTGTAATTTTCTCAGTTCCTTATTTAGTGATTTTTGTCAGACTAGTGGTTCTTCATGTTGGTGTGAAGCATTACTATGTCATACTTCTATAAATCTATTTGGATTTTGTGATCCAAGATTCCCATCAACCTGTGAGTTTTTCGTTGTTTTGTGCGACCGTGGAGTGGGTGGTGATAGTGTTTTTAATCATCTATTCTTTATATCTTTCATCTTATTTGATAGTTATTTGTTTACTTCCTATAGACAGCACCAAACTATTGACCCTAAACTTTAATAATCTTGAAGTCAACAAGTTAAATTTATTTCTTCTAGAAAGCTTGGCCTAGTCTTGAGAAGAACCAGGAATTAAACTAAGTCAATCGCCCCTCCCCACTAGTACTGAATTTAATGAGAATTTTATAACAAATATATATATATATATATATATATAAGGTCGTGCTGGAGGTTTTTTTAGCATAGGATCTCTAATACTCAAATCAGCAACAATCTAAAAAAAGATTAAAAATAGGGTGAGAAGGTGAAAAATAGGGAAAGGAAGACTTAATCAACCTTTGGAATAAATATGCCTTTAGCATATAGAATGGTTAATATGGAATGCTTCATGTCGATTCCCTTTACTTAATAAAACCTATCCCTAATTATATGGTAGCAACATAGGTCTGATATGTAGCATTAGAATCTTAGTAGAATTGGAAGTTTCATAGACTTTTCTTTCTTGAATTTTGCTATTAGAGGCTTGCCCAAATAAGGCTAGATCTTTTTTGTCCTAGTAGGACTTGTATAGAAATTGTAGGAATAATTCTTTAATAATGTGAATTTTATCTACGACTCTTAATGATTAAGTCCTTTTGGGAATTATCTGAGTGAACAAGATGGCTGGGTCATTACTAGTATTTGGTCAACTCGATGAAGGTGCCTGTAATCCAAGGACAATATGGCCAATAAATGACTATAAGCCAACCTAGTGGTGTCTAGATACCCATATTTTCTTATGCCTGTTGTTTATGGGCCTTAAGGGCTATAGTGAACAAACTAGGGTCATGTAGTAATTTGGCCTTGTGGGCTAAAATTCAGTAGGAAATAAATTTGTAATATTAAAAGTGATTAAGAGAGAAAGAAGTGGGACAGAAAAAAGAGAGAAAGAGAGAAAGAAGACATAACAAAGAGAGAGAAAATTAATAATATAATTGATATTAAAAAAATTAATATTAATTAAAACTACTAAATTTTTGTGGGTTAATCTGTAATTGACATATAGATATTACATATTGCGTATCAATTTATATCTCTTCTTTGTGTTAAGTTACAATTTTATTTTTTTACCATTAAAACAAATGATAAAAAATTAATGAACTGAAATAAAATTAAAATTTTTAAATTCATGGGATACAATTAGATCTTTAGTCAAACTCCTAAAAGAAAAATGTCCTTAACTTCAAAGAATATCAAATCCAAAGAAAAAACATATAACTTTTTGTAATAATAGATTTTATTTATTATCCTAGCCCATTGCCAATCAAGAGCAGAATTTAAAATAAATAAATTAAAGTAGAGATATTTTAACTTAAATTTTATATTTAAAATTATAACATTAATTATGAGCCATTTATTTAATGCAATTCAATTGTAAAAGAGATAATGAGTTGGCACTATATCTTGACTTGGTTATCAACCATTGGATTATATGAAATCCATAACTCAAAATTAGTGCTAAAATTTTAAATAAAAAATTTTAATTAAAATAACCCTAACAAATAAGTAAATCAATCTATTGCATATATGAGAGAAATTGCGACAACAACAACAACAAAGAAATACTACAGTAGTTTTCAGTGCCTCTAAGCAACTTCAGTTAGTAAACCATATTTGATTCAATTCAATTGACCTACAAGGTCAAGATGAAGAGAGTGCATGCATGCATTGATACATACATACATACATACATATATATATATATATATATATATATATATATATAAGCTGTGTTTATTTGTTTGTTGAGTCTTCTTCTTCAGATTTTTCAGCCAGCAATGCATTGTATTCTTCCCTCATGAAGTTATATTTCTCACACAGGTTCTTGAAAGATTGCTTCCTCTCCTCTGAAATCTCCTCCATCATCATCTTCTTATTCTTCTTCTTCTTCTCTTCCAAACGAAGCTTCGTCAATTCGATTTGCTTCTTCAGCTCTTGTATCCTCTCCATCTTCTCTTCGTGCTGCTTCTGCAATGTCTCCAACTCCGTTTTGGCTAAGTTTTCCCAAGCAAATGGCGATCAATATTGTTGCAAAAGAAGAAAGATTTTAGAGTACTTCCCAGATCATTTTCATCAAACCATCCGAAAATAACTCAATAATAATATGACTTAACGTTGCCAAGACTACATAAACAAGCAATTGCAGTTCTCGAAGAAAAAAATCTGGTGGAAAAACATTATTCATATGAAAAAATTTGGTACCTGGGGGATTGTTTGAACTTCCACTGCTACCTTCCATGACTACAATTCCTGAAGAGAAACAAATAACATTAACAATATAGGTGATTTTTTTCTCTTTCTTTTTTCCTGAAATGATTTTTCTTGTACATAAGTAGTCCCTATTTTTTCTTTCTTGAAGACTCAAATATAAAACAACTCCTCGTGAGAAGAGAAATATTATAAGAACAAGTCAAATTAGGAAGGCAATTAATTTAATCCCGGCTTTGGATATCCAACAATTCTTTTCTTATCTCTAATTTGATGTTGCTTTTCCAAGTTCATTAAATCAGGAATTAAGATCACCAACTGCCAGGAAATTTATACAAATTGGAAATTGTTCGAGACATACCATGTTAATTAGTCACTTGATCCAAAAGTTTCAACACGTTAATCTAACCACATGAAGTTTCTATTGATAAATTTAAACTGGCCTTAGATTTCTATACCCTCTTCATTTTCCAGTAAGTCTAGAGAATATGGCTTTACTTCAAAAGTACAAGAAAATTTGGTCAGAGACAGTAGATAAATTTACAATCACATCAACATTACATCAGCTAAAGAATTTATTCTTCAGAAAGAAATAGTAACTGCGTTTGATGTGAATACTGTGAAGTGTATCACGTGAGTCTGAAAGCTAAATCCCAATTTTACACGGGGCTGCAAGGGCAAATAAAGCTCAAAAAATAACTATTAAAAATCATGACTTTCAAGTTTCAACCGATAAAAAAAAACTTTAAAACAGAAAAATAAATAATAAAAAACGAAGAAAATGGAGACCAATGGACCAACAGCAGATCAAATTACAGATCAATTGTTACCTTCTTCATCAATGAACTGGAGATTTTCAGAAAATTAATGAAAACAGTTACATGCAAAATGGAAAATTAACTTTTCATAGTCTTTGGGGGCATGTTTCCAATGTGTCAACCTGGGGATACCCTTCAGACACATATCATGACATGTCAACCTCCCTTTAGATTATTATTATTATCAGCTTCTAAACACAACAAATTAAAGTGCTTATTACTTTTCAGAAAATGGGAAAGTTAAAATCAATTTCTTTCTTTTCAGAAGCAAGAAGATCTGAAATTGCTTGAAACTAACCTGCTTAGAGCTGTTTTATCACCTGAGTGTTACGATCCAAAGAACTGCTTCTTTTTTTTTTGGTGACAAAGATATTTCTACCACTTTATATAAGCTATGATCATGCGGCAGAATTGAAGAAGCAGCTAGGCATTGTCACACGGCCCAGCTGAGAAGCAACAAGCAAGAACGGGAAGCGAAAAGCAGAACCTGTGACAATTGAAAATTGACAACTGACATTAAGAACAAGAGCATCTTCCTTGAATGGAAACAAAATCGAAGCCGTAGATTCCGGGAAAGAGATTTGCTGGGCCATTGATGTGAAAGTGTCTCAGTTCTTCCCATTCCTATTGTGATTCGTAACACCCCCAAGGAATCAGAATATAGTACTGCATTGCTACAGACGTTAACATGTTTCAACCCAAGCTGATCTCATGCTCACTTTATCGAGCATCCGGGTCACATTATGGTGCATCATCATGATCATGCAAAGTTACCGTAGTCGCTGCAATCCGACTTGAATAATGAAATTACGAAAGTCTCCTTTCTTATGTCAAAATAAAAATAAAAACTGGACTGATTGACCGCCTTAAGTACTTATAAAGAAGGCTTTATTTCTCGAGTTAGTATGGATTCTCTTTCAAAAGGATTTTAATTGTGTTTAAAGTGAAAAATAAAAAAAGAATTTAAGGAATTGGATTAAAAGTGTTTCATAAAAGCTGAATAATTTATGAATTATTGGTGTTTCAAAAAAAAAGAATTTTTTTTGAATTTTTTCTTTTACTCATAACTAAGGAAGAGTTAATTTATTGGTGTTTTTTTAAAGATTAAAATAGCACTATAAATATAAAATTTATTCTTTGTATTTTACAGTACAACAATACATAATTTTTATTCAAATTCTTTATTCTCATTCTCTCAAATTTTCATGTTATAGGATTGTAACAATAAAATAATTATAAATTAAAAAAAAACATAGGAGTTATTTTTAATCTTTTCTCTTCTGAATTTTTAAAGATTTTGTCATGTTAAATTGTAATTATTTTGGTATTTTTATCTAATAACCACTGATTGGTGTCTTTTTAAAGTTAATTTATTAGAGCCTATAATTAATTTAAAGAGGTGAATGTTACATTTTATATTAAAACTATGATATTTTGTGTTACAAATGTGATATTGTACGTATTTTTTATTTTTCTTTTTTTTTTTAAAAAAAAAAAAGAGATAATATAGGCTATCATTATCCCAACGATGCAAACAATCATATAATAGCAAAACCCTAGCACCAGTTGTCGTTTTACAGCTAAGAGCATTGTGTTTTGTATTTATGGTGTGCACAATTATGGAGCTATAAATAGGTAAAGAGGGGCGTGGGTTGTGCCTTTTTGTTTTTTTTATTAGGGCCTTTCGCTATATTAAGAATTGCTTTCTATCGGGCCGTACAACAACACTACCACTCCAATTATTACAAATCAATTGGCAAATTTTGAAGCAACAATAATATTTGATTGCTTTTGCCTTCTTTTTTGTTTTGGTCAGGATTGATTGGATCGATGATATAAAATGTCTTTAGGCAAGTCAATTGTGTGTTGACCTAATTTTTCAATGATTATAACACATGTCCATGCCGTATAAAATCAAATATGAAAAACAAAAGTTCTCTTTTTTTTTTCTTTCTCTTTATTACCGAAAATCAAGGTGGGAATGGAGCGGAGGAGGTAGGAAGGTCATTCTCGTATTTCAATTTATTTTATATTTTAAACTCTATTTTTTATCATAATTTTAAAAAAAAAATTAACTGAATGGGAATAAAAAATTTATATGTAGAGAATGCTTTTTCTATCTCTGTTTATTTATTTATTATTATTAAATATTACTTTATATTCAATTTTAAATGGATAACAAATAAAATAAAATAAATATTTAAATTATATTTTAGTGTTTAGCATTATTAATTTTTCTGTTAATAATTTCATATTCTCATTAAAATCAATAATTCCCTAATTAAAAAATAAAAGCCTTTGTCATTTATAATAAAGAAAAAAGAAAGTAGATTTTAGGATTTTTTTATTATATATTTTTTATTTTATTAATAAAGATATATTATTAAAGCATGTTCAAGTTAAATATAAAAAAATTTATAAAATAAAAAATTAATAAACTATTTAAATATATAAATAATACTAAAAATTATATTTAATATATTCATAAAAAATGAAACAGGGACAAGTGGAGGCTTAATCTCATTCCCGCTATATTAGTAATTCGAAAAATAATTTTTTCTCATTTCACTTTAATTTTATAAAAATTATTTCATCTTCACTTTATTTAATATAAAATTCTGTAGATTCTCATTCTTACAGGACATTTTGCTATCCTAGACAATCTTTTAAAACTCAATTTAAATTAGATTTTATGGTGATGTGGTTTAAAAATTTTAGCTAAGAAAATTTTCAATTTATTCTTCAATAATAAAAGAAATTTTGTCTCTACTTACGCATTTAAAAATTGAACCTCTTATTTTTGCACAAGAAAATTAAAACTAGACTTTATGATACGCTATAAGAACGAAATTCAACTAAACCCCATCTTCAATCTCTATCCTTTTAGAAATTGCAATTAAACAGCTTTAGATTATGCAAAGGATTCAGCTTAAAAGGAAATTTTATAGCCAATAGAAAATGTAAGACTGTCTGCAAGGGTGGACTCAGAATCAATGTTGTAAGAGTCAAATATTTAAATTTAAAAAAAAAAAAGTTAACGGGGTTAAATTCTATATTATAGAGGGTTAAATTAGTAAATTCAAAAATTAACATAAACCAAAGCATAAAAATCTTATTTTAACAGGTTAAAATCATAATTAAAATTTATTAACTTTAAAAAAATTTGTAAAGTTAAATGATATGGATAGTAGTGGTTCTTTTTCTAGGCAATTTACATGCTAGGTAGAGATCTAATTTTAAAAAGTCTCATTCTTTAAGAAAATGGCTTTATTAAATTATACACGTATATTTTTTAAATATTAAATCAATTTTTTTATAAAAGGCCCTATTGTTTTTTTTTAGGAAGTTAGCTCCCCCAAATTGTATGTATATCCTTTTAAATTATTTTAATAATTAATTCAAGTCTCAATAAATAAATAATTCTAATTAAATAATATTATTTTTGAAGTAATGCCTTTTTTTAATAAAAATAATCTATTAAATAAAGAGTAATGTTAAGCATCTTAAATTATATTAAAAAGAATAATATGTCAAACAATCAGTGATGAAATTGTATAAATTTTAAAATTATTTATTATACTTAATGAATACTTGACACATCACTTTTTATGATACAATTTAAGATTCTTAACATTGCTTCTAAATTAAATACTTTTATCTTTTATAATATGTTTTAATAATCAATTCAAATACCAATTTTAGTCATACAACTATCTTAAATATTATCTCTTCCTGAATAAAAATTTATGGTTGTCAAAAAGAAGGGAAAAAAAAGAGATGATTTAAACACGGGATAAGTGTGTTTAGGCATAAGATAAGGATTAAATTGTGTTGTTCTTAATCATCAAGACAAATGTTTAAACCATTCTTTTAGCATTTAATTCAATTTTAACTTTTTTTAATCAAAATAGATGTAATCATACTTCCACTATCTTTATCCTTTTTTTTCTGTTAAAGTTAATAAAAAATATTATCTAATATGGGTATAAATAGAATTTTTAAATATATGTCAATTTGCTGAAACCTTAAGTAATAAAAAACATTGTTTGATATGGGTGTAAAAAGTACTTTCATATTCATAAATTACCAAAAAAGATATTATTATTATTATTATTATTATTTAAAATTAACAATAAAAAAATAACCATGGGTATTATAGAATAAAATATCTGTTTAAAGTGACGTAGAAATATTAATTATTTTTATACCCAATTTTTGAGTTAAATGTAATTCTAAAAAGCTACAATAATAATTTAATAATTCATTTTATAAATATTTACAAAAATAATATATCTTGTTGCTTTAATATTGTGAAAAATACTAAAATGTCGATACTATTAGAATCATAACTCCTATAATTCTACCTATAAACATTAAAAAAAATAAGGCATTATCAATAAAAATATATATATAATAAATAAGTCACTTTTAAATATTCAATATCAACTTAACAATTCAGTTTAAAAAAATAAAACATATCCAAAGTACAAAATTATTCATGACATAATAGTCTAAATGACAACAAATTTTATAAACGTGGAATCCCAATAAGCAAATGTCTATCAAATTTGTAGACGCTTCAACTAAGTAAATTGTTGACTTAATTGCTTTAATACAACAAATATCTCTCTATTATCTTTTTAGTTAAAAAAAAAAGTCTCTATTTATCAAAATAATTTTTCATCATCAACAATTTTGTGTATTCCCTCAATAATTTATCACTTCCTCGATATTACAACCTAGTTATAGTGTCTCTTTCTTAATCCTACTTTCAATTATATTATAATTATATCCAACTGTTGAGCTACCTCTACTCTAATTTCAATTTTCTTAAAAATCTTTTTTCTCTTATTTCTTTAAGTGCAAATATAAGTATTGAAAAACGATGTTCAACCACAATCACCAAAACATAAAGTATAATTAAATTTCTCGTGCTCATCTACATCATTATCATTATTCTCTCCTACCAATAAATTATTTATGAAAATTTGTTGCTACAAAACATTGAGAGCATGCTCATGTTCCTTAACCTGTGACAATAATACTTTAATAAAATGTATAATTACTTAATATTTTTTAATCCTTTGATCAAAATTTTACAGCATCAAGAATATCTTATAATTATTACATTTAAGATAACGAATACATATAATTAATTGATCGAATTTAAAATAAATAAAAGTGGAAGATAAGAAATATAATTTCAATTTCTTCACCCACCATCATTCCTAACATTGATAGTTTGCTTCATAAAATCTCCAACCTAAACCAGTTATTCTTTTTCTATCAAAGTTTTACATATCTATTTAACCTTTTTGAGTAAAGTCCATTTGTATTTAAATTGCTCCCACTAATACTTTCTGCATGTCTGTTCAGGAAACTTTGCATGTCTGTTCAGGAAACTTTTTTTTGTAACATTTTTCAACCAAGTTTATTGGCGTGGCCATTTAGTCAATTTTCATCTAAGGTCTCAACAACACATATATTAAGAAATACATCAGTAATAGAACGTTCCCAATTTATCTTTGATTCTACCTCACCTTTTTTTCTACATGTATCATTTGATGAGGTAATAATAAAATTTTCTCAGCTATAACATTATAAATGCATTTCAGAACACTATAATGTCACACTATTCTGAATTAACATTAATTTTAGGAATATAATTAGAATGTTATGATTCTAATTACACAAAAAGTCAAAGTATGCCAAATCATTGCGTCTTGGAGTTGTAACGTCTATGCGGATATTTGAAGAAATACACAATCAGTGAAGAGAAATCAAATAAAAATATTACAAAATTGACATTTCAGACAATAAGTCATTTCCATCTCTATTTTCCTTCCCAAATGGACATTTGAAATAGAAAAAAGAAATATTGTTGACTTATTTGTTAAGCGGGCAACTGCAAAACAGATCTAAATTAGCCTGAAAGCTAGAAATATACTAAAAAAGTATGTAATGACATAAGTTCTTCATGCGTCTGGAATGAAACATATTAACAGCAAAATAAGAATCCAATATCAAGCACAAAAAATGAAATTGCATCATTTTTGCTAGAAGAGTTATTGTTCTATTCATTGACAAGCTAGCAGGATACCTTGGAAAGTCAATAGCATAGGAAGCAATATAAGACAATTCCAAGTAGACCCAATTTGACATTGCGATTGTCTTTAAAACCCAAAAGAGAAGAGAGAAAAAAAAATCATAAGAAAAGAGAAATAAACAACCACCTTCCCCTCCATGTCTATGATATAAGTGTCTTCTAAGATGACATGAGTTGGTAAGTTTCTTCCATATGCATCTGAGAAACAGTGTAAATGCTAGGAAAGAAAGTTAAATGACAACAAATCAAATACTCAAACAAAAGACAACAATTAAATTTCCATACGAGAGTGTGTATATATATATGTGTGTGTGTGTACTTATTGCATGAAAATCAGACAAAAGTTCTCCAAAAATAATTATCAAAACAGTTCTAATAAATATGTTATCCAACACCTTGTACGTAAACAATTGTGCTAGCATAATGAAACTAAATTCACAAAATTCTCTAACGAAAAATAAAGTAATAAAATTTGTATTGATTAAATTTCGAACCCCAATAATGCAATTCAAAAGAAAAATCAGATATTGTTAACCACTTACACCCTCCCAATTTACCCAAGAGACAATTGCATGTGAACTTTCGGTTGGGTAATGATCAAATGATAGTAGACCGTAATTGAATTTTAAATAATAACATTTAACGTAGTTGAAATTGAAACAAGATTTTAAATTATAATATTTAACGTATTTCAACTCAAAATTAAATTTAAAATTATAACATTTGACATAATTAAATTTAGAACGAATTAGTTTTAAAATTAATTAAATTGTAATATTTCATGTAATTTAATTTCAAATAATAACATTTAACATAATTCAAATTTATAATATTTAACGTAATTAAAATCGAAACAAAATTTTAAATTATAATATTTAATGTATTTCAACTCAAAATTAGATTTGGAATTACAACATTTAATGTAATTAAATTTGGAACGAAATGATTTCAAAATTAATTAAATTATAATATTTAACATAATTGAATTTCAAATAATAACATTTAATGTAATTCAAATCCATAATATTTAACATAATTGAAATCAAAACAAGATTTTAAATTATAATATTTAACGTATTTCAACTCGAAATTAGATTTGAAATTACAATATTTAACATAATTAGATTTGGAACGAATAGATTTTAAAATTAATCAAATTATAATATTTCATGTAATTTAATTTTAAACAATAATATTTAACTTAATTCAAATTCATAATATATAACATAATTAAAATAGAATATTTAACATATTTCAACTTCAAATTGGATTTTGAATTACAACATTTAAGGTAATTGGATTTGGAACGAATTAATTTCAAAATTAATCAAATTATAACATTTAATGCAATTGAATTTCAAACAAAAATATTTAACGTAATTCAAATCCATAATATTTAACGTAATTAAAATCAAAACAAGATTTTAAATTATAATATTTAACATATTTTAACTCAAAATTGGATTTAGAATTACAACATTTAACAAAATTGAATTTGGAATGAATCGATATCAAAATTAATCAAATTATAACATTTAATATAATTAAATTTCAAATAATAACATTTAATGTAATTTAAATTCATAATATTTAATGTAATTGAAATCGAAGCAACATTTCAAATTATAATATTTAACGTATTTCAACTCAAAATTAAATTTGAAATTATAATATTTAACGTAATTAGATTTGGAACGAATTGATTTCAAATTTAATTAAATTATAATATTTAACATAATTAAATTTTAAATAATAATATTTAACGTAATTCAAATCTATAATATTTAACATAACTGAAATCAAAACAAGATTTTAAATTGTAATATTTAACGTATTTCAACTCGAAATTATATTTGGAATATACAACATTTAACGTAATTTAATTTAGAATGAATCAATCTTAAATTTAATAAATTATAGTATTTTACGTAATTTAATTTCAAATAATAACATTTAACGTAATTTAAATTTATAATATTTCACGTAATTGAAATCGAAACAAGATTTCAAATTATAATATTTAATTTATTGCAACTTAAAAATAGATTTGAAATTACAATATTTAACGTAATTGGATTTGAAACGAATTAATTTTAAAATTAATCAAATTATAATATTTTACGTAATTAAAATTTACATTGAATTTGAAATAATAATATTTAATATACTTAAAATTGAAATAATAATATTTAACGTAATTAAAATTTAATTATTTGAATTCTTTTTATTTTTTAAAAAATTAATTCAGGAATTCCTGACTTAACCCGTCCCAAATTGAAACTACGCCATTTCAATGTAAAACAAAAAATTAATAAAATCGAGAAATTTTTGACTTGACTCATCTCGAAAAGTATCCCAAACCTGAATAAATTCAAAAATAATTTAAAAAATCTTGAACTCAAATTTACTCACCCCTAATCAAATGGCAATTAGACAACAATTGAGCAGCAAATGAAACCTATTGTCATTGAAAAGAGAATAAAAGGAAACAAAATTAAGAACACGAGAAATTAAGAATTTTAGAAATTCAATAAAGGTATTTGAAAATGAAAAAATTCCATTTAAATATTTTATTCTATCTGTAAAAGCAATTAATATTTTAAAAGCAAGTAAAAGGATAGAAATTCAATAAGGGTCTTTGCACAATACTTTGACAGAATTTAGACTGTTTGGGCATTCACAATTATACTATATGAATGTTGTGGCTTCTTGTCTTCAAATCTAAGGTGTTCTCACGTGGCTACTGATGTATGCAATAATAGTTAAGTTCAAGTGTACGCTATTATATCAAATAATATAGGATTTAAAGTCCAAATTATCGTTCCCACAATGATTATTTAATTTAATTCTTTCAATCAATTATTAAAATTAGGTCCACTTAACTTTTATCCAAATGAATCAAAATAAGAATTGAATCTAATTAACCTAATTCTATCAAATTAATCTTAATATTAATTATAAAGCAAGCAAAGGGATAAATTCATTAATTAAAAAGCAATCTAGAGTTTCGACTTATCCCTTAATATTTCATTGAACTTATTAACCTCTTAATACAAATTGTTGACTTAGACACTAATCTCATCACAATTACACATATGTCTATGATAATCAAAATAGAATATAATTCATTAAGAACATGTCTAAATAATACCATACACACCATCTAGGTATATTTCTAACCTATAAGAAACTTATAGTTCTTACTCTATGATCATGCATCAAACTATCTTAGGCTAAATACACGAATCCCTTTATCAAGTTCATCATGGTTCCTTAATCATTCAAAATATTAATAAGGTATAATTAAGGCATTAAACTCAAGATAGAATGAATTAATTGTATGTATTAAGTTCATAAACTAAGAGTTAACGAAATCTAACTACATATCAGGTTCAATAATCTAACCCTAAATCAAAAGAGTTCAACTCATTACAAACTCAAGAGTATCAAAGCAATTAAACAAATACTTCTTGAACAAGATCATATTGATAAGAACAGAGAAGAAAAACTAATCAAGAAGACGTCTTGGGTTGCTTCTCTCTTTATCCTGACTTAAAGCTCGAATCTTGATATTCAATCTTGAATTCTTAGCTTTGATCTCTTGATTTGTATTGTGAATTATTTCTCTAAGTTTTGCCTCCGATAAAGTTTATGTTCTGGCTCAGAAATGTGTGCTTTTACAGTCTTAGAAACCCCAAGGTCAAGGGGCTTTAAATCCAAGTCGAAATAGAATATTTGAGGAGGTCTTTTACTCGTCGCACGAGCAGCGTAGTGCTCAGACCTAAAAACTGCTGGCATGAAGCTCGACTGGCACCGTGGTACCCAGGCTTGAACAATAGTCTTTCATTTTTTTTGCATATCTTAGCCATTTTTCATCCGTTTTTTCATCTGGTTTATCTCAAATCTTCACTCATTGACTTGTAAACCTATTTATTATCGAAAACACAAATAAATAGCCAAATAATCATAATTTGGAGAAAATCTTATGTTTAGAGAGATAAATATAATAATATATTTAAGCTCTTATCAAATACCCTCAAACTTAAAACTTTGCTCATCCTCGAGTAAAACAAAAAAAATAATAATCACTCTTTATTCTTGACTCAATAAAAACTAAAAATAAGCTCAGTTAATTAGATGATCAAAATATTTATCTCAAAAGCTGTTGAAATGATACAAGTCTTTTTAAAAATCAATAAACAACTTTTAATAAATCACCATACCATTTATCAAGTTCTTCATTCTCTTTATAATTGATCACTTGTCTATATATGTGATAAGCAAGTGAATAGTCGAATGAAACATAGATTTACTTAATAGCTTAAGATAATATATATAGATGATGTTTCAACATATTTTAATTCATAATAGCACCCTTATAAGTTTGCTTTTTATACTACTCTCCACTAATGTAAAAAGACACATGTCTAGGGATCTATTTAAGACTTTACTTAACTTGTAACGTAAGGTTAGGGTCAAGGTAGGATATAAAGATATATATATATATATATATAGTTCAAATCATACCATGAACACTTAAACTTTACCTAAAAACCTCTTGATTTCTTCTTCTTCTTTTATCTTTTTCCCTAAACGTATTATATTTCCATCATTCTTTTAATCACTCTTTTGCTCAAATAATTTTCTCTTTTTCTTAAGCTGATGGTATGATGAATTTACAAACTTTTTTTTTTTTTTATGGATACCCCCCAAACTTAGATTGTTAAGAACCTTCAAAACTTATTGCTTTCCTCTTCAATATGTTTTTCTCATTCATCTACAACATTTTTCTTTTTAAGAATATTTCTAAGTAAACTCAAAGTTTGTGGTGCTATGGGTAGTTTTAGGATAAATAAGTTTAAAGTCTTAAGGCTTGTAATGTGGTTAAACAGAAAAAAAAAAATAGGTAATTAGACTCAAAATGGGTATCTAGGGATAAATATACATACAGGGTATACTTGAAAAAGCTCAATCGGTCTAAAAATGGCCTAATGTTATTTTTCTATTTATGTGTTTCCTAAGATTGCACCTTAATTAGTAATCAAGCAAGTTCTAGAGTGTTGCTCCTTGAGACTGTGGTGTACTATTTAAAAAAAAACATCTCTAAGAAAAAAAATTAACTAATACAAGCTTATTATCAATATACTTAAGAATAATTGATTAAAATAAAGTTGAATTCAATTCAAGATTCATGATATAAGAGTTATCTAAAATGTCTATTATTTCCTAGAGACTTGTGAAAATAGATTCAACCAATATTTTATTCCTTATTATAGACTAATGATCATCTTCTTATCCAAAACTAACAACTAAAAAAAAAAATTAACCCACAAGACAACCAATCAAATCATGCAGCAAAATAAACATAAGAAATGTGTTTTCCACCCCCAAACCTAAATGAGACATTGTCCTCAATGTCGAAAAATAAAAACTTTAGAGTAAGAAACTTCTTTGGTATATAAATTTAAAGCATTGTAGCGTTGTCTATCTTATATGTAACATCAATTTCCTTTGCTCCCAACACTTGCAAATGCTTATGTTGCTTCTTTGAATGCTTGACTTGTTATTTTATTCTTATAAGAAAAGAAACTAGAGTAACTAAAACTAAAGCAAATTTAAAATAAAAATTACTTAGGTTGTCTCTCAAAAAGTGTTTGATTTAACGTCGTCAGCTTGAAAGAGTTCTTTCTACACTTATGATGGATCAAATATGATGGTAGAAACATTTTTATATGTGATCTTACTAGTTCTCCTTTCTTTCTGCTTCCATATCTTCGCTATAATTTTTTGGCAGTAACTTTTACCTCCTTCTCCTCGTACCTCACCGAAAAAAATTTAATCTTAAACCGATGAAGTGATTCTCTTGTACCCTTTTCTATGATACTCTCATCACTTTTCTACCATCTCTTTTTTTTTTTCATTCTATACTTTAATGTCTTCTTTCAGATGTGAGGATCCAATGTCTTTATGTCTTTAAGCTGGTTGGCATTTAAGTGTACCGCACCTATGCTTAAAAAGTCTTTATTCTCAAATGAAAAATTAATTTCCTTGAAGACTTTAAAAGTGACAGTGTCCTCTTGTACCATCATGGTCAACTCTCATTTTTTTCACATCTATGATCGTTCGCACTGTAGCTAAGAAACGTCTTCCAATAATGATAGAGATCTTCTTATCTTCTTCTATATCCAAATTGATGAAATCTACAGGGAATATGAACTTGTCCACTTTTACTAGCACGTCCTCTATGATTCCCTTCGGATAGGTGAGAGATTGATCAGCAAGTAAAAGTGTGACATTGATAAGCTTTACCTCTTAAACCTAACTTGTTGTAGATAAAAAAGGGCGTGAGATTTATGCTCGCTCTTAGATCGTATAATTCTTTTCCAAAGTTATGGTTTTCAATTAAGAATAGTATAGTAAAGCTCCCGGGATCTTTGAGCTTAAAAGGTAGCTTCTTCTGAAAGATAATGCTATACTCCTCTATCAATGCTACAATCTCATAATCCTCTAGTCTTTTCTTCTTCAAAAATAAACTTTTCATAAACTTGACATAGTTAGGCATATGTTCAAACGTATCTATAAAATGAAGATCAATATGTAACTTCTTAAAAAATTCAAGAAATTTAAAAAATTGTTTATCTAGTTTCTTCTGTTGCAGCCTTTAGGGGAATAGAGGAGGTGGTGTGTACTAGGGATGGCACCGGGCGGGTTTGGAACGGATACCTCTAATACCATATCCATATCCGCTTACAAAATGAAATACCATATCCTTCCCAAACCCGTTGCGGGTTTGGAGTACCGTTACCAAACCCGCACTTGCGGGTTTGTACCTATTACCAAACCCGCAACGGGTTATCCGCGGATTTTAAGCGGGTTTTGAATTAATATAATAAAAAAATAAAATAATAATATTAATTAAATTAAATTTTTTTAATTATAGCAATTAAAATAATATCAATTATATTTTCAATTTTATTTACATTAAATATTATAATTTTTAACTTCAATTTTAATTTTAATTAAATTAAATGTTATAATTTCAAATCTAATCTCGATTTTAATTACGATAAATGTTATAATTTTAATTACGTTAAATATTTTTATTTTAATTATGTTAAATATTTTAATTACAAATCTAATTTCGATTTCAATTACGTTACATATTATAATTTATAACTCCAAATCCAATTTTGATTTTAATTACGTTAATATTATAATTTTAATTTTGATATCAATTATGTTAAATATTATAATTCTTATTCCAATTTTGATTTTAATTACGTTAAATATCATAATTTTAAATTCAATTTCGATTTCAATTACGTTTAATGTTATAATTCCAAACTAATTTTGATTTCAATTACGTTACATATTATAACTTCAAATCTAATTTTATTTTCAATTACGTTAATGTTATAATTATTATTTTGATATCAATTATGTTAAATATTATAATTCTTATTCTAATTTTAATTTCAATTACGTTAAATGTCATAATTTTAAATCCAATTTCGATTTCAATTACGTTAAATATTATAATTCTAAATCTAATTTCGATTTCAATTACGTTACATATTATAACTCCAAATCTAATTTCGATTTCAATTACGTTAATATTATAATTTTAATTTTAATTTTGATATCAATTATGTTAAATATTATAATTCTTATTCCAATTTTGATTTCAATTACGTTAAATATCATAACTCTAAATCAAATTTCGATTTCAATTATGTTAAATGTTATAATTCCAAACTAATTTTGATTTCAATTACGTTACATATTATAACTTCAAATCTAATTTTAATTTCAATTACGTTAATGTTATAATTATAATTTTGATATCAATTATGTTAAATATTATAATTCTTATTCCAATTTTAATTTCAATTACGTTACATATTATAACTCAAAATCCAATTTCGATTTCAATTACGTTAATGTTATAATTATAATTATAATTTTAATATCAATTATGTTACATATGATAATTCTTATTCCAATTTTGATTTCAATTACGTTAAATGTCATAATTTTAAATCCAATTTCGATTTTAATTACGTTAAATATTATAATTGTAAACCTAATTTTGATTTCAATTACGTTACATATTATAACTCTAAATCCAATTTCGATTTCAATTACGTTAATGTTATAATTATAATTATAATTTTGATATCAATTATATTAAATATTATAATTCTTATTCCAATTTTGATTTCAATTACGTTAAATATCATAACTCTAAATCAAATTTCGATTTTAATTACGTTAAATGTTATAATTTCAAACTAATTTCGATTTCAATTACGTTACATATTATAACTCCAAATCTAATTTTAATTTCAATATCGTTAAATGTCATAATTAAATCCAATTTCGATTTCAATTACGTTAAATATTATAATTTTAAACCTAATTTTGATTTCAATTACGTTACATATTATAACTCCAAATCCAATTTCGATTTCAATTACGTTAATGTTATAATTATAATTATAATTTTGATATCAATTATGTTAAATATTATAATTTTTATTCCAATTTTGATTTCAATTACGTTAAATATCATAACTCTAAATCAAATTTCGATTTCAATTACGTAAAATGTTATAATTCCAAACTAATTTTGATTTCAATTACGTTACATATTATAACTCCAAATCTAATTTTAATTTCAATTACGTTAATGTTATAATTATAATTTTGATATCAATTATGTTAAATATTATAATTCTTATTTCAATTTTAATTTCAATTACGTTAAATGTCATAATTTTAAATCCAATTTCGATTTCAATTACGTTACATATTATAACTCCAAATCCAATTTCGATTTCAATTACGTTAATGTTATAATTATATAATTATAATTTTAATATCAATTATGTTAAATATGATAATTCTTATTCCAATTTTGATTTCAATTACGTTAAATGTCATAATTTTAAATCCAATTTCGATTTCAATTACGTTAAATATTATAATTTTAAACCTAATTTTGATTTCAATTACGTTATATATTATAACTCCAAATCCAATTTCGATTTCAATTACGTTAATGTTATAATTATAATTATAATTTTGATATCAATTATGTTAAATATTATAATTCTTATTCCAATTTTGATTTTAATTGCGTTAAATATCATAACTTTAAATCAAATTTTAATTTTAATTACATTAAATTGTTATAATTATAATTTCAATTTCGATAGTTAAATATTATAATTTTAAATCCAATTTCAATTATGTTAAATATTATAATTTCAATTTTAATTCTAATTTTATTTACATTAAATATTATAATTCTTGTGTTAAATATTATAATTTCAAATCCAATTTCAATTTCAATTACATTAAATGTTATCATTCTAAATCCAATTTCATTTCCAATTTCAATTGTGTTAAATATTTAATTCTAATTACAATTATAATTTCAATTTTAATTACGTTAAATGTTATAATTCTAAATTCAATTTCAATTACACTAAATATTAAATATTTTAATTCCAATTTCAATTATATTAAATGCTATAATTTTATTTTTAATTTCAATTATAATCATTAGTTCCTTTGAACTAATTTTATTTATTTATATTTAATGGTATGAGCAATGTCAAATAAAATGTAAATTTTTTGATGTGAGATAAAAAAAATATAAAAATAATCATTTTATATTTTATATTTTATATTTTTTTTTAAATGTAGTATGTGCGGATACCCGTTGCGGGTATCCGCGGATTTTTCACTAAAACCATACACGTACCAAATCCGTTGCGGGTTTTAATTTTAAATACCAAACCCGCTTCAAGCCTTACCAAATCCTTCCCAATGCGGGCGGGTTTTAGCGGGTTTGCGGATTTTTTTGCCATCCCTAGTGTGTACTGTTGTTTCTTCATGTTGCTGCTGGTATTGTCTACTAAGTTCATTTTTCTGCACTTTAACATTTTGCTATACTTGAATACCAATTTTTGCGCTTTTCTCTGTTGAAATTTTCTGCACTTTTCTACATTTTTGCACATTTTTTAAACTAGTTTGCTGTTGTTTTTTTGTTTTTGCACTTGGTTTTGCGCCTTTGTAGCCTTTAAGGAAATGGTATAAGTGGTCTATAAGGTTGCACTTCATCTTGTTGTAATACTTTCTCCTTCTCCTTCATGCTTAATGGTAGTGGTTTGAATATGTTATCACATAAGATCTTACCACTTCTCAAATTGACGGCTTGGCATTGCTCTGCATTTCCTCTTGTATTTGCTTCGATATCATTTGGTAGAACTCCTTGAAGTTATTTATTAATAGTAATAGCTAGTTGTCCCATTTAAATCTTTAAATTCTTCAAGGCTGCTGAATGATTTTGTATGATAGCGTCATTTGACTTTATGTAATGCATAAGCATGTCTTTTATTGATGGCTTCTTATCTTGCAGTGGCTGAAATCCTGGGGGATTCAATGGTTTAGATGACTCTCATTGGTTATTATGCCAAAAGAACTTTGGATGATCTTTCCATCCCGAATTTTAAAAATTTAATTGTGAGTTATATTGTTATCGGTCGAAATTGCCCACATACTTTGTTGTTTCTATGCATTGTACATTCATGTAGTTATCACCACAAAGTCACACGTCACTTGCTGAGCATTGATTGATGCATTTTTCTAGGCACACAATTAAGCGCAAGTATAAGCTATCGTAACAAGTAATAAAGGAAGAAAAAAATCGAATGTCAAACCCACAGGGATAATATCTACTTTTTACTGAGTACTAAAATTATGTCTTTCTAGTAATTATTCAAAAAAATTAAAATTTTAAAATTTAAGAATGAATATGAAAAATATAAAAGCAATAACACAATGTCAGGAGATATGGAATATAACAATAAAAAGAAAACCTATGATTAATACTATCCCTCAATATGCTTTCTAATAATTAATCTTCTAATATTTAAATTTCTCAGCTCTCGTTATTGATCAAGACACAAATGTATTCACAAGCCTCTTCAAAGGTCAAGCAAGTATACACTAAATACCTATATTCTTATGGTATTTAATAAATTAATATTCATTAAGAATAAGTGATGCGATATTTCTATATCTTAAAATTAAGTGCAAGTATACACTATCATATGCAAATAATAAAGGGACTAAATAAGTCGGATGTCAAACCCACAAAGATAATTTCTTCTTTTTAACCAATTACTAAAATTATGTCTTCCTAATAATTATTCAGAAAAATAAAAATCTAAGAATGAATGTAGAAAATATAAAAATAAAAACACAATATGAAGAGAATTAAGTGATAGCAATGTAGAGAAAACCCAGGATTAATACTATCCCTCAATATGTTTTCTAATGATTAATCTCTAATATTTAACTCTCTTAGTCTTTATTATTGATCAAGACACTAATGTATTCACAAAACTCTTCCAAGGTCATGCAAGTATACCTTAATTTACCAAATATCTATATTCCTATGGTACTTGTAATAAATTAAGATTTATTAAAATTAGGTCTTATTTATCATACATGCCAATTAGGTATATTCCTATCCTAAATTGAAACTTGCATATACAACATTGAAGGTTACTCTACAATCATGTATCAAATTACCTAGGTCTAAATATTATAATTTCTCTTCCAAGTTTACCAACAATATTACCAGCTCATTCACTATATATTGGCCAGATATATTGAAGCATTAAGATCAAGTAATTTGAATATCAAAGAACTAAGTTTATGAAATATTCAAAAGATATGACAATTAAGCACACATATTGCGTTCAAGTATTAACCCTAGAAAATAAATGTAGCTCATGGCTACAAGAGAACAGCAGTAAAAATAATAATAAATCATGATACAATTAATAACAAACTGATATAGACGTCGAATTGCTCTTAATTGCGCTGCCTAAGATACTCTTGATGCCGAAGAACGCCTTGAATCTCTCTCTAAAGTTACTTCAATTAAACTCCTATTACTCTCCAAGACTCGTGCTCTATATTCTTGGTGTTCTTGAATGTGTTTTCGGTGCTCTATGATGCTCTAGGTTGATTCTTAAAGGCTGAAAATGAGTGGCTTTTTATAGGGATTGATATGAGCTTGAAAATCTCAATTCTCGTCGGACTAGGACTCACGCTATCGCTGGGGTACTATGCAGTTTTCGCTAGGGCGACACGTGAAACAGGCTTCACTGCTGAAGCGGTGGATTGATGGCGCTGGGGCGCTGTCCCGTCGCTGGCACGACGAAGGTTTGGCACTGGGGCGCCAGATACGACATAACCAGGTTGTTTTTCTAATTTCGATCACTGTTCCAGAGCTGGGGGTAGTAATCCTCGTGGCACTGGTGCAATGGACACATACTTTGAAAAGTTTACATTTTAGCCATCTATTCTCATAAATAACAATAATGCATATAAATAGTCATCTATTCTCATAAAACAATAAAATATCAAAATAAAAACATGAGAAAATATATGACAAATTTGCCTTTATCAAATTCCCCCAAACTTAAACATTTGCTTGTCTTCAAGCAATTAAATAAAACTAAGAGAGAAACAAATAATTATACTTAACTTATTTAACAAATAAAAAAATAAACAAAATATACTAAACTAGTAAGATGATCAAAATTATTGTCTCAAAGGCTGACGAAATAGTACAAATCCTTAAGGTAGATAAATAACTATTAACAATTCTAAATTATCTTTATTTAGTCCCTCATTCTTCCTCATAAATAATCACCATGTGTGTGTATGCAAGCAGGAAGCAAATAGCCAAACCATACTTTCATTTACTTTATACTTTAATTCGTACAGAAAAGATGATGTCTCGGCATTTAATTTATATAATGACACTTTCATAAGCTTGCCTTTACTACCACTCTCCACTAATGTAGAAAATCACATATCTAGAGATCTATTTAGGACTTTACTTAGCTTGTAACGTAGGGCTAGGGTCAAGGTGGGACAAAAGGGTAAATAATTTAGGTTCAAGTCACACTATGAACACTTAGAATTTTACCTAGAAACCTCTTGATCTTCTTTTCCTTGTATTATCTCTTCCCCCAAACTTATTGTATTTCCCATCCTTCTTTTTAACCTTTATTTTTTTAAAGAATTTCTTCTTTTTCTTAAGTTGAGGGTATTTTTCTTTTACTTTCTTTTTTTTTTTTGAATACCCCCAAACTTAGATTGACAAATATCACCCAAACTTATTTTTCTTATATCACCACAACTTTTCCTTTCAAGAGTATTTCTAAGTAAATGCAAGGTTTATGGTGTTACAAGTAAATTTCTGGATAAGTAAACTTTAAATCTTAGGCTTATAATGTGGTTAAACCAAAAAATGGGTAATTAGGCTCAAAATAGGGTACTATGGATAAATATACAATAAAAGGTAGAGTAGAAAGGCTCAATTGGTCCAAAAATGGCCTAATGTCATTTTCTTATTCATGTGTTTCCTAGAATTTCGCCTCAAGTGGTAATTAAAGACAAGTTTCAGAGTATCGGTCTTCGAGACTGTGGTGTACTCCCTAAAGTATAAGTATCTCTAAGTAATAGTTATAACTATTCATACTTATAAAGTGCTAAAAAAGAATGGTGATTATAAATAAGGTCGAACTTGTTCCTAAAGTTAGACAACAAAAATTGTCTCAAGTATCTATCATTCCCTATGAATTTGTAAAATAAATTCAGCCATGTATTCTTTTGCTTTCTTATCATAGACTAATGATCATCTTAACAAAGCCTAATAAAAACGAACAAATAAACACATAAGAAATAAAAATATAACTTCATTACTTTTTTTTTTTTACATAGGGTAATAACTAAAACATACGAAGCAGCACTAAACATAAAGAAAGCAGCACTAAATATTCCCCCCCCCCCCCCACCCACATTTAAAATGAAACATGGCCTCCATGTGAAGAAAGAACAAAACTTAAGAAACTTCCCTATGAAATTAGTCATTGAAATCGTTGGAGTCAAATAGAAGGTCATGAAAATCAATGTCTGGCAAAGGCAGAGATGATGGGATCACCGAAGGCTGTGGTAACGTCGAAGGATCAATGCCAAAAGATGTGGCAGTCACCTGGGTCCATTGGATTAAGTATCTCCAAGTAGCATTAGCAATATACTCGTAAAAGGTCATCCGAGCCTCCAATTGAGCTAAACGTTCATGGATAGGTAAAGGACGAATGGCCTCAAGAGGAGGCAGGTTAGTAGCAATCATTCAGCGAATAATAGGAGTAGATATAACGACAACTGGAGTGTGTCGTTCTTCTCATTGATCCTAAGTGACGTCGACTCGTGCACTTAAATCTGTAATCAAGGAAGGAAAAAATAATCGACTGTTAAAGTGGGAACATGCTATAATTTCCACGTAAATGATCCTGCCAATGTCGATTAGTCGATGTGTCATAACGGTAAAAAGGTAGATGGCGCGAAGTTTAGTGATATCACTGGTGTGAGAAATCAGCATACGTCTTGCTGCAAGGAAGCTGTACCAGGCTTTGACTTCTAAATGCATATGACGAGACAGGAATGTCATGGGTAGATCATTGATTACATGCCATTATGTGCCTGGTGTACATAAGGTAGTAATGATCTCCTCGTAGTTTGGGTGATTTCTGTGTTCTTCCATATTGTCTTCAATTTCTGCTGGTAACCCAAAATGAGCATTAATCGTTGCGGGATCAAATGCTACTCTCTTTCCTCGAACAAAGACCCGCCCATAGTTGTCTAGTTTGCTTGCGTTGGCGTAGAACTCTCGTACAATGGAAACTATACTGTGTCCTAGCTATGTGCAGAATTGTTCCCAATGTCATTCTCGGATCATTTCTCCGATACTTTGAATATTCAAATTTTCTAGATCAAAACCTCTTTCTGCGATAAACTCCTTTTTAAGAACTATATCTGTATATCAGGCTTGTGTTTTGGTGAAAGCGAACCGCGTAACATCATAAGCACTGCTGTTGCTGCTTGCTGTAGTAGTAGTAGTAGTAGTAGTAGTAGTAGTAGTAGTATTACTACTACTACTACTACTACTACTACTTTAAACCTCGGGCCGTATCGTTTGCTGCATTCTCCTTATGTCTCTCCAGAAAGACTTTAATCTTAAACCGGGGAGATGGTTCTTCCTTTTCTTTCTCTTTACTTACTTCGTCGTAATGTTGCTTTTTCTTCTTCTCTCTTGCCTTCTTATGCTTCAATGCTCTTTCTCAAATGTGAGGATCCAATGTCTCCATATCTTTGATTTGCTTGACGCTTAGGTGCACCACATTAATGTAGAAACAGTCTTCATTTTCAGCTGGTAATTTGATCTTCTTGAAGACCTTAAAAGTGACTGCGCCCTCTTGTACGCTTGAGTGCACCACATTTTCAGGTGATAATTTGATCTCCTTTGAATAACAAAAAACTAAATTTATTAAATATTAGAAAGGTATGTCAATTAAGCAAATATATTGAGTTCAAGTATTAACCTTAAAAAGAAAATTAGTTCATGGTTACAAGAGAATTGGAACAAAAATATAATAAAAATATGATAAAGTCAATAGTAAAGTGAAATAGACGTCGAATTGCTCTTAATTGAATTGCCTAAGAAACTCTTGTTGCTATAGAATGCATTGCATTTCTCTCAACAGTTGCTTCAATTGTTTTCCAATTTCTCTCTACGACTTGTATTGTGTAGCTCTTGAGTGTCTTGTGTTTTCTCTAAAGGCTTTGAATGAGTGGCCTTTTATAAGGTTTTATTTGAGTTTAAAAATCTCAATTCTTTTAGAGTTAGGAATCGCGTGATCGTTGAGGCAAAATTCTTCTATCATTAGGGCAATATGCCTTAATGCTAAAATTATTAGAGCGCTGGATCACTATCGTTGGGGCGATCACAAAATTTTACTAGGGCTAAATTTTGTGACTTAATTAGGTCTTATTTTGGTCTTTCTTATTTTGCCTTTGGTTGTACCAATGCAGTAAAAAATGCTATACCGCCAGAGCGAAATTTCATCAGTTTTGAAATTTTTGCAATTAAGTCCTTGATTTTTGCTATTTTGCATCCTTACTCCAATTGTTTATCTTTTTTCAGTCCAAATCCTATAAGTAAACAATAATGCATATAAAATCTATTTATTCTCATAAAATATTTAAATATCAAAATAAAACAAGATAAAAGTAAATGACAATTATGCCCTTATCATTGACCGCGTCAATGCATCAAACTTCTTGGATAACATATTGATTTAAGCTGCCAATGCATTGAATGAGTCAATTTTATAAAATCTGGTGACTTTCTTGGGTGTAACCCTCACAGCTGACCATTGGTAATTGTTTGATGCCATCATTTTTAATAATTCATATGCCTCATTCATAGACTTATTCATCAAAGCTCCACCAACAGCATCATCTATTATAATAGTCCTCAAATGGCCTACTAGTCTATTGTAAAATGTTTAGACTAATAGTTATTTAGGGATTCTGTGATGGGAAAACTTTCTCAACATGCCCTTGAAGCACTCTCATTCCTCATATAATTACTCACCATCAATCTAACTAAATAAGGTGATATTATTCCTCATCTTTGTTGTCTTTGCAGGTAGGAAGAACTTGGTTAAAACATTTTGCACTAGATTATCCCATATCAATATATATTCGGATGGTAATAACATTAACCAACTCTTGGCTTTATCTTTTAAGGATAAAGGGAACAATCTAAGTCGAATGGCATCATCTGAAACTCTGTTGTACTTGAAAGGATCATAAATCTCCAAGAAATTCACAATCTGCATGTTAAGATTATCATTAGGAGCTCCGCTGAACTGTACAAACTCTTTCAGCATCTAAATCATACTCATGTTGATCTCAAAAATATTTGAGTTCATGATTAGTCACTAAATACTAGACTGAACACCATCTACAGTAGAGACTGCATATTATTTTCAATGTTCTCTGTGGTATTATAATCTTAAACACAGAATTGTTGATGTGATCATTATTCTCCTCCATGTTTAAAGATTGTTGGCATTCACTTCAAAGTCTATACAATGTTCTTTCGATCTCAGCATCAAAAGTAGTCAAGTCAGCACTTTTTGCCTTTCGCATGAACTATCGAATCACAAAATAAAACACATGAAAGTAAAAAGAAGAAAATAAACTAAAATAAAATATAAAATCTGAATTAAAAGCAAGTATTATGGTATTAGTATTGATCTAAAGAATAGAAAAATTAGTCCCTAATAATGACACCAAAAACTTGATGCATGCAATAATACCTAAGTACAATCGCACGCAATTATATAAAAATATATAGGATTTAAAGTCCAATTTATCATTCCCACATGGACTATTTAATCTAATTCTTTCAATCAATTACTAAAATTAATTTTACTTAATTTTTATCCAAATGAATCAAAATAAGAATTGAATCTAATTAACCTAATTCTATCAAATTAAAGTTAATATTAATAAAAAAAAAACAAGCAAAGGGTTAAATTCACCAATTAAAAGCAATCCTTTAATACAAATCATTGGCTTAGACATTAATCTCATCACAAGCCTCTGTCAATGGTTGAGTGATTATATTACACATTCTAACAATTACTTATATGTCTCTAGTAATCCGAGTAGAATGTAATTAATTATAAACATGTCTATATCATACCATACATGCCATCTAGGCATATTTCTATCTTACATAGAACTCATAGTTGTTACCCTATGATCATAATCAAACTACCTAGGCTAAACACATGAATTCCTCCACCAAGTTCATCATAGTTACTTAATCATTCAAAATATTGATTATGTATAATGTAAGCATTAAACACAAGATAGAATGAATCAATTTTATGTATTAAATTCATAAACTAAGAGTTAATGAATTTCAACTACATATTAGGTTCAACAGTTTAACCCTAGATCAAAAGAGTTTAACTCATTACTCAAGTGTATCAAAGCAATTAAACAACGACTTCATGAATAAGATCATATTAATAATAACAGAGAAGCAAAACTAATCAAGAAGATACCTTGGGTTACTTTTCTCTATCTTGACTTAAAGCTTGAATCTTGATCTTCAATATTGAATTCTTGGCTTTGATATCTTAATTTGTGTTTTGAATTTATTTTCCTAAATTTTTCCTCCTCTAAAATCTGTGTTCTAGCTTAGAAAAGTGTACTTTTATAGGTCTTAGAAACTCTGTGGTCGAGAGGCTTCGAATCCAAGTTAAAATATGACATTTGAGAAGGTGTTTTACTTGTCGCACGAGCATTGCAGCACTAGAAGCTGAGCATCGGGGTGCTCAAACTTAGAAACTGCCAGCATAAAGATCTCGATTAGGCATCATGGCACTGAGTTTGAGCATTGAGACGCTCAACTCATTACCTTGGATGTCGCAGTGCCCAGGCTTACACAATGAGTCTTTTGTCTTTTCACATATCTTTGTCGTTTCTCTTTCGTTTTTACATCTAATTTATCTGGAATCTTTACTCCTTGACTTGTAAACTATTTTATGATAAAAAAACATAAATAAATAAATAGTCAAATATTCATAATTTGGAGTAAATCTTAAGTTCAGAGAGATAAATATAATGGTACATTTAAGCCTTTATTAACTACACCACTAAACCAACACGAGAGCGTTGGCTATCTTGGGAATTCTCAGGAATTTACGCAGACTCATACGCATCCTTTTGCCATAGCATCCATTTTTCCATAAATGCAGAGGTGTTAGCAAGTTAACATTGGGGTATTCATCCAAATAGATGAATATTATCGTGTTTAGTGATAAAACACTGAGGCGTCCATCCCTTACTGTTGAGGCCTTCTCTTTGTTTTTACTCTTTAGCTCTATGTTTTATGCTTTCCTTCTATTTTATCCATTTTATTATCTATCCTGCAAAATCAACATTTGAGTACATAAATATCATACAATTACTTGAAAATGACAAGAATCTAAGCGAAAACAGAGGCAAAATATATGTCAAATTCATACTCATTACATATGCTAATGTAAAGGCTTGTCATTGGCTCTTTAGATATTGTTTTCAATAGATCATATCCCTAGGTCTAATCATCAAATGATGTGGCATCCAGCTAACCACTAATGGGACACGATGGTGATATAGCAAAGACCTGAACTCTATTGATGTGTAAACTCGTTGGTGGACCTAATGATGATGTAGTAAGTGACTTGGCCATAATGACATGTCTTCTGACAATAGTACTAAATGGTGATGTGTGTTTTTAAGCAAGTATCACTCGATAACTTTTTTAGACCAAGTTATGTTGATCCACATATCCAAACCTATGTTTAGCTTTCTGAGGTAGCCTATTTTGGACTTTCTCTGTGGAAAGTTGGGCCAAATTGCCTAGTTAAGCTTTTTTGAATAGGATGAGTGTCATCTAGTTCTTCCCCCCAACATTAACCCCCTAGTTCTTGGTGTTTAGGAGAGAAGACAGTAAGAACTACATTTATTTGGTGAAATGTGGCAAGCTTGTATTGGTAGTCCAATGTCTATATAAAGGCTTTCTATTAGCTTGTAAACACATTTTAGTGATCATAACATAAAAGCACAATAGAGAAAACCTTTTAGATTAAAGAGAGATTAATTGTGTGACTTTATGAGTGCAATTGAGAGAGTTCTTTGTGAGTTTTAAGTTTTTCTCTTTTAAAAGGTATACTTTGTAAGTGCCTTGTGATTCATTAATAAAAGAAGTAAGATCTTAATCCGCCATAGACATAAGCTTGTTGCTGAACCGTGTAAATTCTCGTATGCTTTCTCTTACTCTCCTTCTCTAGTTTAATTCTTAATTACTTAGTTACTGCATTATTTACTTAGGTTTATTGCTTCTACTTCAACAAACTGGTATTAGTGCTTGATTCTATAACAGATATGGCCACACCTAAGTATGAGGTAGAGAAATTCAAAGGGATGAATGACTTTAATCTATAGAAAATCAATAAGACAGCCTCCCAAGAAGATGAGAAAGAAGAACTTGTGCCCAAAGAATATTCAACACCTGAATTAATTAAAGAAGTGAAACCTAAATATGGATCGGATATGCCCCCAGATCAGCACTAAAATAAAGAGATCCTTGATTATAAGCCAAGAACATCGGTAAGCTCCTCTAAGTTCACCTAAATTAAGATTATAACTCATGAAATAAAACTTAAAGAGTACCAGCTAGCCAGAGATAGCCTAGGGAGAATGATTAACCAGTCAATCAAATATATACAAGTAGACTTAGTCACTCATGATTTTAATTCTACCTACACTTTTGAGTTTAATGAGCCTAAGACATATAATGAGGCTATGAAAAGTGACAATAAGGAAAGATGGCAACAGGCTATGGAAGAAAAGCTTAGTTCTCTTAGGAAGAACAATACCTGGGAGTTAGTGGTAGACCTTAAATGAAACTAGTAGGATATAAGTGGGTGTATAAGGTTAAGGAGGGGATATCGGGAGTAGAGCCTATAAGATTCAAGGCTATGCTAGTTGCACAAGGTTTTACTCAGAGAGAAGGGATAGACTTTCATGAGATTTTCTCTTCAGTCATCAAGCACACATCTATTAGGATTATTTTAGCCATGTGTGCAAACTTTAATTTACTAGAACAGATGGATGTACATATAACTTTTTAGCATTAAGAGCTTGAAGAAAATATTTATATGGCACAACCGCAATGATTTATAGAGCCCGAGAAAGAGGAGCATACTTACTTACTGAAGAAGTCATTATATGAGTTAACGCAATCTCCTTGACGGTGGTATAGGAGATTTAATGAGTTTATGATGGCTTGTGGATTTAGTAGAAGTAAGTATGTCGGATGTGTGTACTTTAAGAGCTTGAGTAATGGGATGATGTTTTTAATTTTGTATGTAAGTAACATGTTAATTGTATATAAAGATATAAAAGAAATACGAAAATTGAAGAAGCAGTTGAGTGGAGAGTTTAAGATGAAGGATTAGGGAGCAACAAAAAGAATATTAGATATGGACATTGTAAGAAAAAGAAAAAACGTTATCTTTTTGTCAAAACAGTGATATATACTTAAGATCCTAGAGAAGTTTGGTATGTCCAATGCAAATGCTTTTTCTACACCCTTAGCTATATATTTTAAACTTTCAGCAGCATAGTTACCAAAATCTAAAGAGGAGAAACTACAACTTAGTAAAATATCATATAAAAAGGTGCGATGAGCATCATGTATATAATAGTTTGCACGAGACCAGACATAGCACAGACTATAAGTATGGTAAGTAGATACATGGTAAATCTGATTAAGGATCACTAGCTTGCAGTGAAGTGGATATTGAGATATCTCAAAGGAACATCGGATCATGGATTGATGTATAAAAGGGTTAAAAATGAGAGTAGAATGGTAAGAGGATACGTCGACTCAGATTATGGAGGTGATCTAAGCAAAAGAATATCATTGACGGGTTACATATTTATAGTGTTTGAGAGTAGTATACGTTGAAGATTAATTCTAAAGCATACAGTGGCATTTTCTAACATAGAGGCGAAGTACATAACTATTGAAGAAACTATTAAGGAGGTCATGTGGTTAAAAGGGATATACGCAAAGGTAATGGCTAGTAAAGAAGTTAACTTTGGTGTGTATTGTGATAGCCAAAGTTTCATACACCTAAGTAAGCATCAAGTGTTTCATGAGAGGTCCAAACACATTGATGTACGGCTCTATTATATTTAAAAGATTGTCCAAAATGGCAAAATTAGTCTAACAAAGATTACATAGTCTAAAAATCCTACTGATATGTTGACTAAGCCATTACCCTTGGTTAAGTTCATCTTATATAAGGACTTAACTAGAGTCACTACTATGTGAAGGTGACCGAAGATGCAGAGATGAAAGATCTTGAATACTTCATGAATGATTTTAAATCAATGAAAGGGTTTGTGAGAAAGTTGATTAAAAATCATCGGAATATAATTTTGGAATCAAGCCAAGTGCCTAGCATACGTGAAGAAGTATGAAAGAATGCGAGAAGACAAAGAGCTGTTGTAGGTTTAGGTGCTACAGTGCCCAAGGATTAGTGCTACGATGCTAGATATGCACGTTCCAGTGCCACAGCGCTGGATCCATAATGTCCAACACCGTAGTGCCAGAAGGTCAACACTACAACACTAGTGCAATAAGTAATGAGCATCGTGGCGCCAATGTGGGAAATATTCATCCTTGTTTATAAAACCTATCCTAAGTGTGTTAGGACTTCCCAAACCAATTCTCACTCGGTTTAAATTTTTCTAGGTTGTCTAATGCCTATATAAAGGCTCTCTATTGGCTTATAAACACATCTTACTGATCACAACACAAAAATACAATAGAGAAAATCCTTAGATTACAAGAGAGATCAATTATGTGACCTTGTAAGTGCAATTGAGAGAGTTCTTTGTGAGCTTTGAGTTCTTTCTTGTAAAATACATACTTTTGTGAATGCCTTGTGATTCATTAATTAAAGAAGTGATATCTTGATCCGCTATGGACGTAGAAAAATTGTCAAACTAAGTAAATTATTGTATGTTTTCTCTTATTCTTATTCTCTAGTTTAATTCTTAATTGCTTGATTATTGAATTATTTGCTTAGGTTTATTTCTTCTGCTTTAACAAAGAAGAAGCTTGAAAATGGCATAAAGTAAGGATCACATCAGGTTAATGAATTCTTTAAGGTTGCTTAAAAAAGAACAAACGAAGAATAAATCTCATTTCTCTAAGAAACTGGGCGTTATCATAAAAATTGTTTAAGACATAAGGCGTCATTTCAAAAGAGAGGTAAGCATTAAACTTTACTATGTTTCAAATCAAATTTAACTGAAGCTCTTTATAATACGTTGATTTTGGTGCTACCACTCATGTTTTAAATATAATGCAAGGATTTTGTATTATCCAAACCACACAACTAAATGAGCATTTTTCTATTAATGAGGAATCGGGTCAAAGTTCCAATTGAGGGCATTGTAACCTATCGTTTAGTTTTATATAGTAGTTTAAGATTTACTTAAAACACTTTATATTCCTTTGATTTCTCGTAATTTAATTTCTTTATCAAAACTTGATAACAAGGTTTAATTTTTAATTTATTGGTTCTAGTCTTTAATGTGACGGTTTGTACAAATTTAAACTTGATAACTAATATTTTGAGACTCTGTTAATTTTCTATCATGATAATAGACCTAAACGTGGTTTAATTGATGAATGCTCAACTTTTTGGGGTATAAATATTTAGGTCATATATCTAAACAAATATTAAAAATATTAGTAAAGACAAGGCTTCTTGAAATTTATTCATCTAAGTGTATGTGTGAATTGCATTAAGGGAAAGCAAACCAAACACCCCAAGAAAATAGCCACAAGAAGCTCATAGCTCCTTGGAATTATTGACACAAATATTTATAGGCCTTTTGATATTCCGTCATTGAATGAAGAAAATTATTTTATAACTTTTTATTGATGATTTTTCACGTTATAGTTATATTTATTTGTTGATAAAAAATATCAAGTAATGAAAGCCCTTGAGGTGTGCATTACTGAGGTTGAAAGATAATTCGATAGAAGGGTGAAAATCGTAAAATTATATAAAGGTGGCCAATACTACAATAAGTATAATGGATCACGACATTGTCTAGGTCCATTTGTTAAATTCCTATAAAAGTAAGGTATATATGCTAAATACACTATATTAGGTGCACTACAACAAAATGGTATAGTAGAAATACATAATCATACTTTAATGCACATGGTTAGGAGTATATTTAAGTAATTTCTCTCATTATAGATGTATGCACTTAAGACTATTGCATATTTGTTAAATCGAGTTCTTAGTAAGGTAGTTCTAAATATACTTTTTGAAACATCGACATAAAGAAAACCTATTTTAAGGCATGTGCATATTTAGGGTTGTGCAGCATAAGTAAGAATTTAAAAGCACATGAAAAGAAATTAGACTCTTGAATAGCTAGTGGTTACTTTTTTGGTAACTTAAAGAATCCAAAGGATATAGGTTTTAGAATTACTGAAACTGGTAATGCTAGGTTTATGAAGAATGGTAAATTAATAAGAGTGAAAAATCTCGCAATATGGTTATTCAAAAAGTTGGGGTGAAAGTTTCGTTACCTATAACTTCTTGAAATATTGTTCCTATAATTATCGTATAGCATGATCATGTTGAAGAAGTTGATGAAAATACACCCAATAATAAAGTTACCATAAATGAGTCAATTGTAAAATGACCACAAGAAATAATATTAAAAAATCCTAAAGACAAAGGAGATCTGTTATATTTTATGACCATGTAGTTCATTTAAAAAAATTAGATTTTGATATTACAATCAATAAGGATCAAGTTACTTTTTACAAGTCATAGAAAGTGTTGACTTTATTAAATGGATTAATGTCATGAATGATGAGTTAAAATCTATGAAACATAATAAAGTTTGGAAAATTTTTATATTATCTCAATGATGCAAAAGAGTTAATTGTAAGTGGGTCTTCAAGACCAAACATGACTTTAGTGATAATATTAAACTATATAAAGCCAAACTTGTTAAATGTTTCACTCAGAAAAAAGGCATTAATGATAAAGAGATTTTCTCATCAATTTACAAAAAGGATGCACTTGAAATTATTATGGCACTGATAGCTTATTATAATCTAAAGTTAATTCAAATGAATGTGAAAATAGCCTCTTTAAATGAGAATTTGAGAAAGAGGTTTACATGACTAACTTAAAGGCTTCTCAATTACAGAAAAAGAACATATGCAAATTCAAAAATTCAATATAAAGATTTAAATAAACTTTCTAATAATGGCATCATAAGTTTTATTATATTATAGCCTAATTTTGATTTAAGAAAAATATCATTGATTGATGTATATATCTCAAGGTCAGTGGAATAAGTTTATATTTCTGATATTGTATGTTAACAACATTTACTTGCTACTAATTATCTTGGTATGTTGTATGAAATTAAGAAGTTTCTTTTTGAGAACTTTGAAATGAAAGATATGGTAGAGGCAACTTACATGATAGGAATTGAAATATTTTGAGGTTGTCTAAGAAAGCATATATAGATAAAGTTCTTAAAAGATTTTGAACAAAAAATTGTTTTGGAAGTGTTGCACTCTTTATAGAGTGTAAATAAATGGAAAAATATTCCTTATGCATTTCTAGCAGGAAGCTTAATGTATATTTAAGTTTGTACTGACACGTCTAGAATATAAGAGTTTATTTTCAAGTGCAGAATTGTCAAAGTAATAAATAATCGGTGAGAACGAGGTCGATCTATAGGGAAGTTGAATTAAAATTACAAACTATAAATACTATAAAGATAAATAAAACAATATAAGATGTTTGTAAATAATAATTTAATGAACCAATTAAAATAAATATTAAGGTTATAGGGATACATTCTTGATATATGAAATAAGAATAAATTAAACTCTTTTTATAATTCAATTGAAATCTTCACACAAACGAGATTCCAATAGAAAGATATAACAATTAAAGTTCATCATCATTTATATATTAGCTTGTAATTATTTATTTTAATTATTATACACCAAATCTTATAAATGGGTTCAAGTATTTATTATGTCAATATTTATATTTATCAACAATAAATCAAGACTCCTACTTTATAAGAAAGAGTATCTTTGCCAAATCTTGTAAATGGTTTTAAGAATTTATTGTGTCAACTATAAAAATTGTCTATAATAAATCAAGATACACCACTTTATAAGAAATGGTATCAATATTACAAATAAAATAAATACATCATATATAAATTTACATAACTTAAGAATGAAACATTAAATTCATGAATAAGAGATAAATATATTTTATTACCTTACCAAGAGTTTCATCCTTTCACCTTAGTAAAAAGAAAATTACTTGAACATAATAAAATTAAAAAAACAGAAAAGAGATAGAAGAAGAGATAACATAACTTAGAATAGTAAACAAAACAAATAATACTACAAAGAGATAATACAAAAGACAAGTAATTTGAAGTAAATCTAGCTATCCAATTATACGCTTTAGGCATAAAAGGCCACCTTTTTATTAAAAAAAATATGGATAAATCAAGACAAATGAATAAGGAACCACTTGGATGATAAAAGTTAATAAGGGTGACAACTAATTTGTATTTATTATCATTAATGCATCCATTTGATTGTTCAATTTGAAATTAATGTGATCTGAATTAACTTTCACTCAAAAAATAAAAGTTATAAATAAGTCTTTTATCTTTTTAAATTGAGTTATCTCATATGTAGTAGATACGTATTTCGCTAGTTATGAGCCAAATACTAATAACTATTCAGACTGAGCCTATACTGCAAATCAGTTTTATTCTAGACTATTTTGTACCATCTAAACACTCAAATGTCAAGTTCTTTGTGAAATAAAATATTTTAGGCCATTGAGTTAGCTCTTCACAAGATTAATAATCACTTAAATTGAATTTTTAGGTAGAAATTTATGACCATTTTACTGAACCTACCATAAAACAGCTAAAAGGTAATTAGGTACAATATTATAAACATGCTTAAATTATGGAGGCTAATAACACTAGTAATACAAAACAATGATGAAAAACCCTTATTAAATAAGTAATTTCAAGTGTTCATCACACCCTCCAACTAGCTTATTGCTAGTCCCTAGCAATTCAAGCATAAATAATTTTTGAACATTACCTAAGTATGTCAAACAAAACGTCAGTTCAAGATCATAATCGCTATTAAGGTTATTTCAATCATAACTTTCAAAATTGTGTGTGTGAATTAAGCCGACGTTTTCTTACCACAAACTACAACATATATAGTCTTGAAATTTTCTCTAAGTAAAAGCCTCAACTTCATGTCCTCACAGGTGAATAACTATTTAAAAGGTTAAGATTTCACTTATGGAGTTGAAAAATATATAATCGTTCAAGAAAATGTTACATTTAAAGACAGACAGGCAAACTAACATTGATCCAAAAATAAAAATTTTAATTGTTTAGAGTCAAACTATTCTTGCCACGTGCTAACTTTAAGACTTTAATTATCTTATATGAATCTTATGAATAGAGTTCAATAATAAAACTACTTCCTAATGACTTTTATCTTTTAAAATTGAACGAATACTTTATTGAACTGAATTGACTTCTTCTTTTTTTTTTTTGTTGCTTTTTAAAAAAAAACATAAAGAATCATTACAAAATAAGAACAATTTCTACCATAATACTTTTTCACAATTTTTTATCATCCTTCAGCTAGCAACTAAATCATTCCTCATCCAAAATAATATCATTCCAAACAAAAATTAACCATTTTAAAATATCAATGAATGGTCGTAAGCTATTATCTCAAACTTCTTCACATACTCACAAAAGATGTGTGAGTTTAGAAAAAAAATATGTATACTTAAACATGAAAATTCTCTTAGCTATATATATTGAAACATTCATCTAACCACAAAACTTAGTATTGTGTGCTCAAGAAATGATTTCAGAAGTTATTCTTTAGCAACCTAAATAATAAAAGTTATTTAAACTAAACAATTTTAAAATTATACCTCGATAGTAAAACAAGCTAATTTACACAAGAGTTACCAAGAACATATGCAACAAACAAATGTACATGAAATGCATTAAAAATAAATCAATTAGAATATGTTTCAAAAGTTCAGTAATGTACTTTTTACTCTACCATTTTAGAATTAAAATGCGTCTCAAGAGTACATAAATGAACCTTTTACTCACGCCATTTATGATGAATTTTTTTTTTCAAGAATAAAGTGATAGCAAAAATAAATACTAACATCCTATATCAACTACCCTTCCCCCAACCAGATTAAGACATCGTCCTTAATGTCAAGATATAAAAAGAGTAGAGTATAGAAGATATCACCTGAAACATCTTTTATTGAAATGGAAAAGCTGCAACAAATAAAATAAACCACACAAAATGATAACAGCTATGGTAAATATGTACAAGTAGTTGTGATTGTGGCTCAAATCTTCCTCTGGTTTTACGTTCAGAAACGGCTTAAACGCCCTCTATTGGTTAGAGATAGGTTTTTCATCCAATTTTCTTATAAATTGGCAAACAGAGTCTTTTAAAGTCAGATTCTCAATACTGTACTACTCATGTTCCTTTAAGGCATTTTGAGGCAATGAGGAAAAAAGTTTTTTCAAATTCATTAGAATGTCATCCATTTTTTTTAAGAAATAAAAAGAAGTAAAGGTATTAATAATTATGAAAAACTGACAAAACCGACTTGAAATGTCACGAAGTACCATTATTCGCCACTTAATCGGGTGCAATACAAAACTTGACACATAGTATTAAATTAACTTGCAGTATGAAAAATAAATAAAATTAGAAGAAGAATAAATATATAAATATGTACAAGAAATTTCAATTGGTCTTGTTGTAAAGGCTAGATAGAGACACAAATTCTTCTTAAAAATCTTGGTTTTCTAAAAACGGCTTGAGTATTTGCCAATTTACCTTATACACATTACCATTTCTAAGATTTTCAATGTCAATTGCTCCATAAGGGTACACATGTTTCACAATAAACAAGCCACTCCGTTTTGACCTTCATTTTTCAGGAAATATATGAAGTTAAGAATTATAAAGTAAAATTTTTTACCAATATCAAATATTTTTCTTTGAATTTTTTTATCATGAAATATTTTGATTTTAACTTTATGAATTTTCAAATTCTCATATGCATCATTTCTCAATTCTTCAAGTTCATTTATTTATAATTTACGTATCTTTCCAGCATAATCAAGATTTTTGTTGAAAGTTTTAATAGCCCAGTAAACTTTATACTCAAGTTCCATAGGTAAGTGACAAAAATTTTCATAAACTAGCTGATAAGGAGACATACCCAATGAAGTTTTAAAAGCAGTTCTATAAGCCCAAAGTGCATCATTAAGTCTTAAAGACCAATATTTGCGATTTAGGTTTACAGTTTTTTTTAAAATTTGTTTTATCTCCTTATTTACTAGTTCAACTTGTCCATTTGTCTAGTGTGATAAAGGGTGGCAACTTTATGAGTAATACCATACTTTTTCATTAATGTTTCAAAAGTCTATTACAAAAGTACTTACCCCCATCACTTATAATGGCTCGAGGGATTTCAAATTGACTTAAGATATTTTCTTTCAAAAAATTTATGGTCATTATTTCGACATGAAATAGCATCAATCCATTTTGAGACATACTTTACTGTGATTAAAATATGCGTAAATCTAAATGATAGCAGAAATGGTCCCATGAAATCTATCCCCCAACAATCAAAGATTTTAATAACAAGAATGAGGTTCAAACGGCATCATGTTTTGTTTTGAAATAAATCTCAATTTTTAACAATTTTCACACGTTTTATAAAATGTATGTGTATCTTTAAATAAAGTGGCCCAATAAAATCTACACTGTAAGATTTTTGCAGCTACTTTCTTTGATAAGAAATGTCCCTCACATGCTTCAGAATGATAAAATTTAATAACTCTGTTTACCTCATTATCGGGTATGCATCTTCAAAATATTTGGTCAAAACAATATTTGAAGAGATAAGGATAATCTCAATAAAAATTTCTTTCCTCAGTTAAAATTTTTTTTTGTCTTGAGCTTTTCATTAAAGTGGCATTTCTCCTGTTACAAGAAAATTAACAATATTAGTATACCAAGGCATTGTAATAGCAAAAAATAAAAATTCATCAAAAAAAAGAATCATTAATGGGTGTTATTTCTATTTATGAATCTGGTATGAGTCTTAATAAGTGATCTGCAACAACATTCTTAGCTCCCTTCTTATCCTTGATAGTGATATTAAATTCTTGAAGCAATAGAATCCATCAAACTAGTCTTGGTTTTGCATCCTTTTTTTACATTAAGTACCTTATAGGAACATGATTAGTAAACACAACAGTTGGAGAACCAATTAAGTAATAACAAAATTTGTCTAATATAAATATTATAGCAAGTAGTTCTTTTTTAATTCTTGTATAATTCATTTATGCATTGTTTAAATTTCTACTTGCGTAATAAATTACACAGGGTTTACTTTCCTTTCTTTGTCCCAATACAGCACCAACAGTATAATCACTGGCATTACACATGAGCTCATAAGGCAAAGACCAGTCAAGAGATTGTATGATATGGCAGATGTTAAGAGGCCAATTAATTTTTCAAACAAATTTTGACAACTCTTAAGTCTACTCAAATAATACATCTTTTACAAAGAGATTACAAAAAGGTCTAGATATAGGACTAAAATTTTTTATGAACCTCCTATAAAATTGAGCATGTCCTAAAAATGATCGAACTTTTCTGACTATTTTTTGTGGGGGTAAATGAGTAATGAGTTTGAATTTTGCTTTATCCACTTAAATTATTTTAGAATACACTACATGTCCCAAAACAATTTCAGAAGTGACCATGTAATGATATTTTTCTCAATTCAACATATGACCATTTTTTTCACATTTTTTTAAGACTTTTCCTAAGTTTTCAAGAAAATTATGAAAAGCATTTCCAAACACAGTTAAATCATTCATGATAATTTTTAAATAATGCTCAACCATGTTACTAAAAATACTTAAAATACACTTTTAAAATATTGCTGGGACTTACAAAGTCCAAAATGTATCCTTCTAAAAGCAAAGGTCCCAAAAGGATAGGTAAAAATAGTCTTTTCTTGGTCCTCTAGTGCTGTAGAAATTTGATAATAGCCAGAATAACTGTCTAGAAAGCAATAGTAAGGATGTCCTGCTACTCTTTCTAAAATTTGGTCAAGGAATGGTAAGGAAAAATAGTCTTTTCTAGTGGCAGAATTCAACTTTCTATAATCTATGCACATCCTCTAACTAGATGAGACTCGAGTTGGTATTAACTCACCTTTGTCATTTTCAGTGACTGTGATTCCATATTTTTTTGGTACTACTTGAGTATGACTTACCCACTTACTATCTAAGATAGGATAGATAATTCCTACTTCAAGTAATTTGATAACTTCAACTCTCACTACCTTTTTCATATATGGATTTAATCTCCTTTTAGGTTGTTGAAAATTTTTGGCATTATCCTCTAAATGTATTCTATATGTGCAAATCAAATGATTAATGCCTTTTATGTCTTTTAAAGTCCACCCTATTATATTTTTATGCATTTTCAATACTTCAATTAACTTACCTTCTTGTTCGCTTGTGAGTGTAGAAAAGATTACCATCGGGTAAGTTTATTTCTCTCCAAGAAATGCATATTTCAATCTTTTAGGTAGAGGTTTCAACTCCAACTTTAGAATTTTGTTCTATTTATCCTCATTTTCTCTTAATTTTTCAAACTTTGGTTTTCATTCTTTATTTTCAATCATCTGTGTAGTTAAGTAAAGAACATATGTTAGAGATTTTAGGATCTAATTGCATATTTGACTCAAATAAATTCATTAAACACATTTCTAAAGAATCAGTAGAACTCCTTTTTTGAATATGATCCTCCACAATCATTTCAATCATATTGGCTTCTTCACTTTCATTCTCTTCCTCATGTAGTTGTTTACATATATTGAAAATATTAAGCTCAAGTGTCATGTTTCTAAATGAAAGCTTCATTAGTCTATTCTTGCAATTAATCAAAGCATTATAAGTTACTAAAAATGGACGACCCAAAATAACAGTTATCGGATTACATCCTTTAACAGGTTCTGTGTCCAAGATAATAAAATTCACAAGATATATGAATTTATTAACTTGAACTAAAACATCTTCCACTATCCCTATTGGTACTTTTATTGATTTATCGGCAAGCAAAAAAGTTACAAAAGTTACAAAAGTTAATTTTAACTCACCGAGATTGCGCTATTGATAAACTGAATATGGTAATAAATTCACACTAGCACCAAGATCAAGTAAGACTTATTCAATTTTATGACTTTCAATAATGCATGAAATTATAGGACAACTAAGGTCTTTATATTTAAAAGCATTATTGTTCTGAAGAATGACACTTACTTGTTCAGCTAAAAATATTTTTTTTTTCACATTCAAATTTTTTTTTTACTGTGCATAAATCCTTCAAAAACTTTGCATAAGAGGGAAACTGTTTAATAGTATCCAATAAAGGAACATGAACTTTTACCTATTTGAAGATTTTAAAATTTTCAGGATTGTAATTCAACTTTCTAACTTTACAAAATGCATGAGGAAATAAGGGTGCAGGTGAAGGTTCAGTGTTTTCTTTACTAGGTGTAGGTTCAATGCTTTTCTTACCCTTAGAGATCGATTCATCATTCTTATAAAATTTAGTAATGTTTTTTTCAATAACCTTACCATTTTGAAGAGTGATAACCACTTTAACTTGATCTATATGTTGACTTTCTGAACTATATTCATTTGAGTTATGTTGTCCTTTAGGGTTTGGTTATGGTTGAGAAAGAAATTTTTCTTTCTCATGAATGTTCAGTGCAAATGCAAATTTAGCAAAAGTATCTTTCAAATCAGTAATTGTTTGAGTATTTTAAGAATTAATAGACTCTTTCTTTTCAATGAATACATGCAAAGTTTCTTCAAGATTTTTCTTAGGAGGTGGGACATATGGTGTATAACCTTGATGGTTTTAAAAATTTTGGTGTGATTGAAAAGGTAGTTGTGAAGCCTGTACTTGAGTGTTATTCCTCCAACTAAAATTCGGGTGATTTCTCCAACCAGTATTATAGTTTTGTGAATATAGATTATTGTTTGACTGCTTAAACGTGTTTACAACATTGGCTTATTCATGAAGACATTCTCTAAATGCAGGCAAAGTTAAGCAATCATTGGTAGAGTAATCATGGGTTTCACATATGTGATAGACAATTTCTTGAATATATTTTAATTTACCACTCTTTTTCATTTCTAAGGTTTCGACTTTTCTAGCTAGAGATGTTAATTTGGCTTGAAAGTCATGGTCTTCCCTGAGATGATAAATACCCCCACTAGATGTAGTGATTTGAGTTTTGCTAGAAGCCTCACCGGTACTAGCAGTGTCCTAACTGTAAGAATTTTTCGCTAGTAAGTCTAGATAATTCATTGCCTCTTCAGGGTCTTTATTCTCAAATATTCCATTACACATTATTTCTACCATTTTTCTAATTTGTAGTGTTAAGCCCTCGTAGAAATTTGAGACTAATCTTCAAGTTTCAAAGCCATGATGGGGACATGTATTAAGTAATGTTTTATAGTTTTTCCAACATTGGTAAAGAGTCTCTCATAGTTTTTGAGCAAAAGTGGTAATTTGTCTTTTGAAAGAATTTGTTCTATGAGGAGGAAAAACGTTTTTTAGAAATTGTTGTTGCATCTCATCCCATAAAGAAATGGATCCTGACCTAAGGTTTTGTAACCTTGTTTTAGCTTTATCTTTTAAAGAAAAGAGAAAAAGCTTAAATCGAATTTTGTTCTTGATATAATTTTGGTCATTATATGTGTTACACATTTCTTCAAATTCTCTTAGATGTAGGTAAGGGTTCTCTACATCTAAGCCATGAAAAGTGAGTAAAAATTAGATAATGTCTGGCTTAAAATTAAAATGTGTTGCATCTGAAGAAAAAAAAACTAAACAAGATTATGCGTTAGTTCGTGTGGAGTTCATGTAGTCTCTAAGTGTCCTATATTAGTTACGGTCATTATGTTGGGACTAATTTTCCCCTAGGTCTATGAGCCCCTCAATTTAATTATCGGTCGTGGTGTTAATTAGTGAAGAATGAGAAGATGAAGGAGAATCCAACAAATTATCAAATGAAATTCTGAAATTACCTTTCACCAAGTGATAAGAATTAAGATCTCAAAACCAACCACTCATACAAAGAAATAAAATAAAATACGATAACAATAAATATTACAAATTAAATAAAGACAAATAAAATAGGTAAGGCTAACAATAAAATAAAAGTTAGAGAAATAGTTAGAAGTTAGATTAGGATAATAAAACGTTAGTAAACAAATAGTATGAGGGTTACGATTAGCCTTCCATAAAAATAACAAATAAAAAATAAATAAAGTAAAGTAAGTTAAAAGGCTTAGCCTTCCATAAAAATAATAATAATAATAATAATAAAACTTAGTTAATTTCACTTCCTTGGTAGCAGAGCCAAAACTTGACATGTCCAGAATATAGGAGTTTATTCCCAAGTGTAGAATTATCGAAGCAATAAATAACCCGATGAGAATGGAGTCAATCCACAGAGAAGTTGAATTAAAATTACAAATTATAAATATTCTAAAGACAAATAAAATAATATAAGATGTTTGTAAATAATAATTCAATTAACTAATTAAAATAAATGCTAAGGTTATGGGGATCTACTATTGGCATATGAAATAAGAATATATTAAACTCCTTTTATAACTCAATTGGAATCCTCACACAAAGAAGGTTCTAATCGGAAGATATAACAATTAAGGTTCATCATCATTTATATATTAGCTTGTATTTATTTCTTTTAATTATCATACCCCAAATCTTATAAATGGGTTCAAATATTTATTATGTCAATATTTATATTTGTCTACAATAAATCAAGACTCTCACTTTACAAGAAATGGTATCTACGCCAAATCTTATAAATGGTTTTAAGAATTTATTGTGCCAACTATAAAAATTGTCTATAATAAATCAAGATACACCACTTTATAAGAAAGGGTGTCAGTATTACAAACAAAATAAATACATCATATATAAATTTACATAACTTAAGAATGAAACATTAAATTCATGAATAAGAGATAAGTCTATCTTATTACCTTGTCAAGAGTTTCACCCTTTCACCTTAACCAAAAAAAAAAAATTACTTGGACATAATAAAATTTAAAAAAAAAAAGAGATAGAAGAAGAAATAATATGACTTTAGAATAGTAAACAAAACAAATAATATTATTACAAAGAGATAATACAAAAGATAAGTATTTTGAAGTAAATTTAGCTATCTAATTATATGCTTTGAGTATAAACAGGCCACCTTTTTATATAAAAATAAATAAATCAAGATAAATGAAGAATGAACCACTTTGATGATAAAAGTCAAGAAGAGTGGCAACTAATTTGTATTGATTATTATTAATGTACCTATTTGATTGTCCAATTTAAAATTGATGTGGTCCGAATTAACTTTCACTCAAAAAATAAAATTTGTAGATAAGTCTCTTATCTTTCTAAATTAAGTTGTCTCATACGTATTAGATACGTATTTATCTAATTATGAGCCAAGTACTGATGACTGTTTAGACTAGGCCTGTACTATAAATCCGCTTCTTTTCTAGTCCATTTTGCACCCTCTAAATGCACGAATTTCAAATTTCTTGTGAAATAAAATATTTTAGCTTATCAAATCAGCTCTTCCCAAGATCAAGAATCACTCTAATTGAATTCTTAAGTAGAAATTTATACCCATTTTACTGAACCTACCATAAAATAATTAAAAACTAATTAAGTATAATATTATAAACGTATTTAAGTTAAGGAGGTTAATGACACTAGTAATAAAAATTAATAATGTAAAATTTTTATTAAATATGTAATTTCACGTATTTATCATGTACGATACCATACATTAGCTTTATTGTTGGTATACTGAGCAAATGTTAAAGTAATCCAATAATGAATATATAAAAAAGTGCCAATAAAGTGTTGAGATGCTTCTAAGAAACAAATGATCATATGCTCATATTCAAGAGATCTTATCTTTTAGAAGTTATTAGTTATTAAGATTCGGATTCTGTTAGATGGCTAAATAGCAGAAAGCCAAATTTTGGTTCATTGCTCCTACTAGTTAGAGGAGCAATTTTATGAGAAAGTGCAAAATAATATATCCTAAGTCATTCATGACGAAAGCTAATATTATGATTTACTTTGAAGCTATTGTTTATAGATTAAGGTTGTGAAATTTAGCCCCCCGGAGGCGCAGTCTGGTGGCTCGACTTGCTTGCTTACTTGTTGAGCACCAGGATTCAATACAGGAGAGGTAAGGGTTAAAACTTTTTATTGAACACTAGGATTCAATACATGAGAGGTAAGAGTTAAAACTTTTTAGGCCTTGACCCACCTTTTACCTTTTTTGAAAAAGAAAATTGTGAAATTTTATTTTTAAAATTTAAAATTATCAACTCTATTATTAAGTCGCTAAAAATTTATAAAATTACATATTTAAAAAGTTTAGTATTACTCTTTCTTTTAAATTATAAAAAACACTTGCCATAATTAACCCTTTTTAATTTTTGTGTAAATAACCACTTAAGTAAATTGCATGGTCTCTCTGTGTCTCCAAACTCCGGCACTATCATAAATGACATTTCCTTTGCATGTATCATATATCATTTATGCATCTGATATACCCATCTAAGATTTGTAACAAAAACATTTCTCTCTCATAAAACATCAAGCTCTTGCTTGCTCTAGCCTTTTACTTTTGTGGTCATCACCATCATGATGATGGCATATTAGTAGTGGCATAATTCTAAATACAGAAAAAAAAAAAAGAATAGATTCAAAGTTCTTACCTTCTCTTTTACTTTATTTTGTTTTGCTTTGTTAATTTCCTATTTTCATTAGCCCCCTATGCCCTTTTTTTCTAAAAAATTTTTGCAGTGATCAAGGCTAGAACTGCTGCCAAAAGTGCTTTCATATTCCTTAATATAAGCAATCATCAAGGCTAAAAATGATTATTAAGTCGGAGTTCTTGCTTATACTATCACACAAAGTGTGCTTAAAAAATCAGTGAATTTGTGCCCTAAAGAATCCTCTATTCAAACCCACTAGGAATGATTGAGAGGCATAAATCATCATAAGAAAGTAAAGGATTCCTTTGCTTTAAGATTTTATTGCAGAAAATCATTGCCAAGAAACCATTTATCATTCAACAATTGAAATCACAATGTAGTTAAGAAATTGCATTCAATTATGAATCGTGATCCTGCAATTAGTGTAAGTGAAATCATTGCAAAGACCTTTTTATCTTATAACAACTGAAATCAGTCGTGGTTCATGAAACTGTGAATACTAGTTAGTTCAGTTTGGTAAAACTTATTAAATTGACACAAGAGAGAGTTTAGTTTTACAATTATGTACAATTTTAGAGAGAAAAAAAGAGAGATGTTAAAAGAAATGATGACAAGAAACAAACAAAAAATGGCACTTGAATGTGTTTGTTCATTAGCAAATTTTGCCAAGTACAACTGAGACAAATAAATTGTTGAAATTGGTCCCTGTTGCCACATAACCCAGAGATGTTAACATCGTGCCTAGCAGGAGCAGGATTGCAACCAAACACACCAAGAAAATAGCATATGCATCAGTATTTGATATCAACCAGTCAACAAATTGATCTTGTTGGTGAATAACACCTAACATCCCTTTCACTTTCCAGTTAAAGCAGAAAAAAAGAAGTAATTTACTAATAACCACAGCTGTGCAAACTTTCTATATACAAACTTGAAATGGAAAATTATGTCAAAAACTTCTATGATGACTGATGCCAAACAGCTCATCTTATATAATCAAACTCTGATTATGCATGGTAGCTCAGTTGAAAGAGACATAAGTAACAGTTCTGAAAGCTTAATTCAACTTGAAAATGTTGGGTGGGAGGGAAATATTATAATAGCTGTGAAGCAGAAGCAAGCATCAAATGCAGCCCATGAGAAAGGACTATCATCTACAACTATGTCAGAGACATAAGCACCCAAAAGCACGAATAAAATAAAGATTCAATAAACAAAATTTAAAAATAAAAATAAAAACAAAAAACACAAATGAATCAGCTAAAGGGGAAAGAAGTTTGGTAGTCTGATATCATTTTTATAATATCGGCTCCCATGTGATGCAGTGACCTTTACCCTCCCATGTGATGCAGTGACCTTTACCCCACATGTGGTCCTGAGATAATAAAATGTGATAAAATAGCTTGATAGCATCAAAAGAAGGGGGGAAAAGCACTTTTTTCTTCAACTTTTTATTCATCTAAAACTAGTTTACTTAGACTGATTTATCATCTATCAGAACATAAAAGGCTGTAGTAATTGTAACAAAAGGAGCCAAAAAAGTGACAGAAATCCTTTACATTTAGGGTGTCCTAATCAGTATAGCTATTAAAAACCACAATTTTCAGCTCCTTCAAACTTCTTTCATCTGCTCCTATAAAGACAATTCCCTTTTACTTGGTTTAGTTTCCCACTTCACAAGCAAAAACATAAAACCATGGTAAAAGAACAAAGATGGTGTATTTATAACTATGGTAATAAGAGTTATAATCCTTTGTTCAGGCTAAGTCTTGTGTGTCCAGCACACAACTACAGAGGTAAAAAAATAAGCAGAAAAGAGAAAAGCCCTACTTCATAATTAGTTCATCTCTCCTTTATGTATCCAATATGCATTTGTTGTTAGTAGTGTTGTATTGATGGAGATTTTGGCAATCTTGTTGCCAGATTCTCTAGTGATCTACTCTTCAGTGCAGGTATAATTTGGCTATACATCTAGACGATTCTTCATCTCTGTATATGCTTCTCTACTTTTCTGCATGAACAAAGAAATAAATCCCAATTAAAAACATAATGTTTGACAAACATATTTGAATGATGTAGAGTTATAATTATAGTTATCCTTGCAGGCCATGCTTACCTTTATTACCTACAATACAATAGCTTCATGCCCGTCATAAAACCTGAGGAAACAACAAAAAAATTTATCTAAATGAGAATTAACTACCTCGCATTGTTATGATTATGAAATTATGATGAGAAAAGGCAATAGCAAACCTTGGCATTGAGAGGAAATAATCAATGCAAAGCGATATCAGTAGCAGAGGTGATGGGCATATCTGGTTTATTTTCTGAAATGGAGGAAGTAGCCGAGATTGCAGTGTCTCCATTGATATCTGCAGAAGTAGATAACTCGGTTTGACCCTCAGCTGACTTTGTTGTAGATGCAAGGATGCTGTGAGGATGGATGTGATCAACACTCTTCTCATGACTTCTAAAGGGAACAAAAGGATAAAGAAAATGAGAAAGAAGCTAAAAATAAGAAAAGCAAAACCAGAAATCCAGAAGACCTAAAGCAGTATATAATAGAATTAAACAAAATTAGAAATATGAAGGTATTACCCTTCATGTTTGGAGCTGTCCTCCCTGGTATCATTAGTACCATCATCAACACAAGCTGCGTTTACCTCTCTCTGAGAGTGTTGCTCAGTAGCAACAGTGATCTTGCAGCAATTGTTGGCAGTTGAATGATCAACTATCACCAGCCACAACAAATTGTAGATTAATCAATAAAATATTTCTCCAATTTTAGATGATTGATAAACCAATATTTACTGACTAAATCAATTTTTACCAACCTTCTAAAACTTCTAGATTAATACCAACAGTTGGATGAATGACATTCTGGTTGACATCAGTATGAGTGGGTAAGGTAACAGAACTGCAAACTGATAGGCTACGCTGGTGATGATGAATAGAGTGGTTCTTCAAATTTGGCAGTTGCAAGTTCAAAAGCCTTGTCCTTTGGAGTTCAATAGCTTGCTGCAACTCAGCCTGCTCTAATTTTCTTCTCAACATTAATTCCTGTGTGTGGTATAACATCTTTGCTCCTGTAAACAAAGAGAAAAATTAAGTACAGACTTCTACTCCTTGATAATAAAAAAAAGAATGAGGAAATAGAATGAAATGCCAAAATACAATAGACATAAAATGTTACGCTTTTCCCTTTCAATTATTCTTTCAGAAGCACACCAAACTGGTTGGTGGAAATGCGTAGTTTCTTCTTCACTTACCAAGATGGAGGTCATACGTATCTCTATCTACACCAGACGAGCTTGAACATGGTGACATATTTCCCCTGTCAAACTGCTGTTGCTTCCTGCAATAGTTAAATTAACAATTTGTAATATCATTGCAGAAGAGGACAATACAGAATGAAATAGCAAATAAGAGGGTATGCCATACTTGTCCAAGATTTTCCCCTTTTCCTTGTAGGGCTTGACAAGCACTCGTGAATCACATATAAAATGAGGGTTCCCTCTGGCCAAAATGAGTTTCACAGTCTCTGGATAGACAAAAGTAACAAACCCAAACATTCGCTTCTGCTGGTATGGGATCCTCACATCTTGCACCGGTCCGAAAAAGCTTCATAAAGGAAAAACAAAATAAACAATTTTAGTTACGCTCAATTTCAAATTCAAGCCAATGAAATTTCAAACTTCTATCAACAACAGTAAAAAAAAATACTAAGCTCTCTTTGCAGAATCAAATTATTAAAGAGAACCAAAGAAAGAGGTGAATTATCAGTATAACCAAAATCATCATTGCCATTTTCTTTCTTGAAGAACTACAACACAGAGAAGACTCCCTCACGTAGCGGAAGGCACACTTAAAGGGTACAGATATGAATGCGCTACACTACTCAATCGCATTTCAGAGTAGATTGGCATATTATCAACACCCTAGCACAATATTCAAATGGCAACACCCAGAGTGCAAGACGCAGCATGCATGCACAGACTTCAAGCAGTCAAGGACAACTATATGTCTGAAGTCTTGGAGCAAGCATAGGATTGTAGACATACCACAGCTTCTACACAAAATTATGTCAATTTATGTAATTGATTGATTATTAATCAAATTTTTTTTCAGTACTTTAATCTAAAGTAATGTACCTAGAAGCACTAAGCTAGGACTTGAAGTTCAGAAGCAGAAACTAAAATGATTGAAAAGCCAGATTACAGGCCACATTCCTAGATTACTGAGGCTTCAGACCATTATTATGGCAAAAATAACAGACAATATCAGACGACATTTGCAGACTATGATGGCTTCCATTCTCATTACTAAACCATGCTTCATTGAGATAGAAAATGCAATTATATAGAAATTCCTCGACAGCAAAAGACTGTTTTCTATCCTTCTGATGCAGCACTATATCAATAAACATGACATCACAGTCCAATTCCAACATCTAATCCATTAGATACTGGGACAAAAAAGTAATTGATGTTGACAAACAAAGCATAATTCTTGAAACAAAACTGATCTACAGATAATGATAAAGAAGTGTAGTAAGCTACCTGAAGTAATTTGAAACATCCTCATCCTTAAAAGTGCTATCGGCTGGGAATGTCAAGTAAATCTGTCTATTTGCTGAGCTCACCTTCTCCGCTAATCCCATTGCCAAAAGGTCATTCCTCTCTGCTCTGCCCTGGCCAAACTTGTAAAATTCATCACCCAACCTCAGTGCCGCTGCAGCAGCTCTGAGATACATCAAATAGCCACCACAACAACACTAGTTAACAATAAATACTAAAGTAACCTTAAAACCTTCATGGCATCTTAAACAAAAAAATATCATGATGAACATCTTAATTTTCCACTAAAACTATAAGCCTACCAAAATAACACCACTGGAGCAATCCCAACCTACAAGCCTAACACTAAAACAAACTATCTTTATATTTATGCAAACACTGTATATAGCAACAAGTTAAGACAGAAGACCAAATGGGTCAACTCTAATATAGCTCTTAAGGTTCATACTAACAAACTCACATCGATGCAAGTTATACACAACTCAAGCTAACAAAAGTAAGGCAAAACGGGTCATGTCCATTATACCTCTGGGGGTCATTTTGCTGTTGCAAAAGGAAATCCATGCACTTATCGTAAGGCAATGGTGAAACCCCAGCAGCAAACTGCGAGGCGGCCAGACTTTGCTGCTGCATAGCCTTCATTCTCATCATCTCCTCTTGCTGCTGCAAGTAAAGGCCGCCCATTTTGCTAGGAGAACCAACAACAACACCACTATTTAAATCAACATTATCACTAAAACCACCATGAACAAACTTGCAGTTTTCACCATTCTTGCAGAACCCTCTAGCAAAATAAAGACAAGGCCTAAACCCAATACTAAAACTAGCACCTTCAGTACCAAAACATGCATCACTCGCTGAGAAACTCCTTCTGTGAAAATGGGTATCACCATTATTCACATCTTGACCCCAGTTGCTAACCTCCTGAGTAAATTGACTTCTAGGGTCAGTAAGGTCATCATTTTTTGAAGACTCGTCAAGAAAAGACAGATAGTTATTGAATTGAAGCTCTTCAATAAAATCATTACCACTATTTCCTCTATCACCACCACCAACATCATTTCTTAAAGGTACTGAACAAGAACCTGAACGAATATTCTCATAAGAAGGAAAAGGACTTGATTTTGGGTCAGATGATGATAAAGGTGAGTTCTTTGCAAAATCAAGAAACCCATTGTTACTGACTCTAGGAGATAATTGCGCAAAAGGGTTTTGCTTAACATTGTTGTTCGTGTTGTTGGCATTACTATTGAGCCTTGAAAAGGGGTTAAACGAAGGCGAAGTGGGAGTAGATATGGTGTTCGAAGAAAGCCCCAAGTGGGTTTTTGCTCTAAAAACTAAAGCTTGCAAAAGGGTTTCCTGTCCAGAGGCTAAACGCAACAAATCGTTCTCCTTAACGTCCTGTATGAGAATGTAACCCATGATTTTCGAGGCGTTTTCTGGGTCTAAGCTTTTGATTTTGTTGAACAACATGCTTGTCGCATCAAATTCTTCCATAGTTTTTTTTTTTTTTTTTTTTTGCTTGTTAGTTTAACTGGGATGCTTTCGTTATTTGAGTTTGTAAAGAAAGACAGAGAGGGAGAAAGAGATAGACTTTAGCTTTAATTGGCACAAAAGTTTTGTTTACTTGAGAGGTTTTTGTTTTCTTCTTGCCAAAAAAGCAAAATGGGTTTTTTTTTCGGAATTGGGTAGGGTTTTGAAGTGAAACAAAGGGCGGGCTAACTAAAGAGGGAGAGAGAAAAGGAGTCAACACTCTTCACTGACCAGTGGAGCAGAGCACTCCCTCTCGTTGGAAATGCAGGATGTTAAATGGTCAATTATTTCAAGACGAATGCCGCCCGGGAGTGACTTCGTGGTGCTCCGCCGAATGTAACTAGGGTAGAGTTTTTTTTTTTTTTCTTTAAAGATAGGTGGAGTACCAAAAAAATTATTTTGTAAATTATTAATAAGGTGAAATAGGATTAGACCTCAAGCCCTATTTTTGTTTGTAATTTATTTTATATGGTTATATTAAATGTAATTTTATATGTAGTTATAGTTTGTTAATTTTTTATTTTATAATTTGTAATTAGTTGGGTTATTAAAAAAATATTTTAATAATGTAATTTATTAATAAAAATTAAAAATATTTAACAAAAAAAATCTAAAAAATTTAATATTAAAGATTTTTAGTTTTTAGTTGAGCCGTCAACCGTCATTAATTTTATTCTCTCAAACTCTCATAAAACTCAGTTATTCTATTTGCTCTCTTATCAAACTTGCTATTTCGTCTTGACTAAAAAATTCATAATTATAATAAAATTAATTTTGGTAGCATCTAAATCTACATTTAATATAATTGATAAATTTTTTAAATCCTCATCATAGAATATTACATCCTCAGACATTAGAAGCTTTAATATTTACTTAAGATTGGTTATAAGATGAAATTAAAGGCATGAAATATAATTGTGTATTATTTGTAAATTTTTAATTTTTAATTTTATTTAATTTTAACCAACTAGTTTCTTTATGGTTTATTTTTATTATAAAGTTTATATTCAAGTTCTTTTATAAAAACTTAATGTCACACATGTAATGAAGATACTAATGAGATAAAACTTCAGTCTAATTTGTTGTAAGTTTAATTGTGTTAAACTATTTATTACATTATCTTAAATAAATTAATAAGAAGTTAAAAATAGTTTATTTGTTTATAGAAAAGAAGTCTCAATCTCATGACTTTTAATGATAGAAGGTGAAGTAATTAACAAAAAAATCAATGATACTAAATACTAAAATATTATTACATTTTTTTTATTTATTATTTACTTCAAATTTTATATATTATTCACATTTTTTAAGGATATTATCGTATTGTTCCAAGTTGTTAGTTTGATTCCTACTTATCATAATAAATTAATTTTATATTATTAAAATATGTAAATATAAATCAACATTTAATATTAATAGAAATAGAAATAAAAAAATAAGGCAAGGATGAGAAAGTTATTTCCCGCATAGGGATTCCCTATCGCCACCCTATTAAATTTTTATAGGAAATGGAGTAGAGAGATGTGGACAGGGCTTAAAATAAAAAATGGGGGCAAGGTACGTGAAAGGCCTTCCCACCTTAATGTCATCCCTAATTATTTGGAAATGTTAAAAAAAAAAGAATGTGGTGGTATGAATAATTTATTTAAAGGTGGATATTATTATGTTTTAAATAGTTCTTTTAACGAGGCATGTGATGTTATTAATTTTACATAGAAAGTGAGGTGGTGTTCAAACTCAATATTCTTTTTAGTTTCTTTCTTTAATATCATCACAATCGGACTTGATCATATCCAACAAGGTATTATGTTTTAGAATTGATGATGTATTTATAAGAAAATTGTATGATATTAAAAATGAATTTTACCATATTATTAGCTTACTAGCACTTAAAGTAATTGGAGTTTCAAAGTTTTAAATTTTATAAAATATTATTTTGAGACAAAATGTGATAAAGAAATATGCAAATGGCGATTATGTACAATATCGACGAATGCTATGAAGCATTTCATCATGTGTATAATAGATGTAGATTATATATGTCGGTTGGACCGGTTGCGTGACAGTCACCAACAAGCTAAAAGTCGAATTATTAAGAAATTTATAAAAATTAAGTTTGCATCAGTTTATCAACTTTACAGACCGAATGAGATCCAAGCTAACATACTTAAAAGAGTTTAGTGTAATAACATATTCCATTGTTTGGTGAGCTAAAGAGTATGTATGCAAGTTGATAATTAGTACTTGGGCGGATTTATTTAGATTATTTCTTGCATACTACTATGTGCTGAAACAACAGAACTTGAGTATGGTTATTCATTTGAAAATTAAATACTGCAATTACTTTTAAGTATTTTTTTATGGCATTTCATGCATTCAAAGTTTTCAATCATCTATCTGACCAGTTATTGCATTTGATAGAACATTTTTAAAAGGTACGTACCTTAGTACAATATTTATGGTCGTTTGTAAATATGAAAACAATCAAAAGTTTTTACTAGCATGAAAAATTGCTAATTCTTAAAACGATGCTTTATAGACATGGTTTATGGCTGATCTCTTAGGAGTCTTTGGTGATTCTAAGAATCTTGTATTTATATCCGATCGACACGATAGTATTAAAAAGGCCATTCGAGAAGTGTTTCCTAATACCTATAATGGGATATGCATCTATCACTTAAATAAAATTTTGGTTACAAGATACCATTGGAGAAGAAGAATAATAAAGATTTTCTAGAGTCTTATTTTGTTGCTGCGAAATCATCTTTTTGACTTTTAACAACAAATTTAGAAGATACAAGAAATGAAACTTGATGCAACAAAATATTTAAAAGAAGTTAATTTTTCCAAATGGACTCTATCAATGGAAGTTTTCAAAAAATATGATATCATGACTTTGGTTGAGTGGATATGAGAGTTAATACAAAATTAATTTTTCTAGATAAGGGCGATTATAAAGAGTATATTCTTTCTGAATAGTTTGGCCCATCACAAGATTTGAAAACACAATGATAAGTCCAGCCGCATAATAGTTCACCCGATTGATCATTCTCGTTTTTTTATGAATGATGAAAATAAAAATAGAATAGTAGACATCCCGATGAAATATACAATTGTCAAAATTTTAATTTTTAGCCGAAAATAATAATAATTTATTTATTTGAACAAATTAATAAAAAAATATTAATAATTTTTTTCATTAATATTGAATAATTAATAAAATAAATTATTTAAAAATTAAATAAGAAAATTAAATTTTTGAATTTTCGTGTGCCTAATGGGCACTAGTGCATAGGTGCTCCGCGTATTATACGGAATGTTTTAACGCAGATGGTGGTTGGCCGCCGCCATCATTTGCATTCAAAAAATTGCCTTTCTTAAGCTATTTTTGGTCGAATTTTTTCTATTTCAACATATTTTTTTAAACTATCTACCTATATTTTTTATATTTTACTCACAATCTAAGTATTTTCACCCGTGTTTAACACAAACTACTAATTTCATTTAAAATTAAAAAAATTTATCGATTATAGGTTAGTTTTCAAATTTGAAGTTAGCCACCAAGATAAAAAAAAATGTTGAACTACATAATATCTCCTTCGAAATCAACAATATCCACAATATCTATTTGGGAGTGGTTTTTAGAAATAGAAATAGAAAAATAAAATAATTTTAACAACTACCTTGTGACCATGTTATTACAATATGTAGACATTCGCATACAACATCAAAAAAAAATTCATGTGTAAATGTTGATATTATTGGATATAAATTGTTTTTGTGTTAAAATTATGCTTCATGTAAAAATAAATAACAAATTAAATTAAAACAAACAAATGATGTAATAGAAAATTTGAATAATTAAATTAAAATCAAATAAATTATTAAACTTAATAATAACTATTTAATTGATCAATTGTTTGAATAAACTAATAAAAATATTATTAATAATTTTCTATTAATATTGCATAATAAATGCAATAAATTATGTAATAATTAAATAAAAAATTAAAATTTTGAATTTCGCATACCACGTGGCTTATTGTGACACGTGGAGCGCTAACGAATAGCCATTTCATGTGCCATATTATTTACATGTGCCTACGCTACGCAAAATATTTTAATAAAGATAACAGTTGGTCATGACCTCCATTCAAAAAATTGTCTTTCTTAGACTATTTTTAGCTAAATTTTTTCCATTTCAACATATTTTCAACACATTTTCCAACACATTCTTCTCATGTTTAATCTATTTCACTTATTTTTATCAATACAAACTACTAATTACATCTAAAATTTAAAAAGAAATACCAATTTTTGATTATTTTTTGAATTTGAAGTCAATCACCAATATAAAAAAAATGATAATCTACACAATACCGCTTTCAAAATCGCCATTTATACAATGTCTATTTAAGAGTATTTTTAGAGAGAAATGCCATTCGGTTTTGAGGGAGTGTGTGTGTGTGTTTTTATTCTTTTTTTTTATATATATATATATAGGGAGAGAAAATTAAAATTTAAGGACTATCATTATCTAATTTAAAATTTTTTAACTATAAAAATTAATTTTTACATTTGTTACTAAAAAATAATAATAACTAAAAATTTAGGTCATTTATTTTGTTTTTGTTTGTTTCTCAAACTCTCTCTCTCTCTATGTTTAGTAAAATTTGCCTTTATCTCATTCATCCACCTAGGGTTAAAATGTCCACACTCTTATAATAAAATGACAGCTCATATATTTAAACCATAATTTTCCTTTTCTTTTCTCAATTTTATAAAATTATATATTTTTTTACAAACACCTTTTATTTTTAATTTTATTTTATTCATAAACATATTTAAAAAAAGGTTCAAATTTGCTCATAATTTGTGAGAGGAGACTTATCCAAATTTAGGAGAGAACATAAATTCATTTCGACCTCTTATGAATATAATTCCAAAAAAAAACCATTATTTAAATTTCTCTTTTTTCTTATATTTTATTTGTTTGTAAATAATACATAAAAATTAACTTCTTTAATTTCAATATTGAACCTCAAATCTGTAATACCATCTTAAAAGAAATTATCAATCTAATTAATAGTGGAAAAATATCCCAAATCAATTTTTTTTCCACCCTAATTCAATCAATGACTCCTATCAAATTATGCAGGTTAAACTAATTATATTTTACAATAGAAATTTATAGACAAACTATGTCATGAATTGAATTTAATTTGTTGGCTTAATGTTCGTGCAAGACAAATTAATAAACCAAACTACCAAAACAATGGATTAGTTTTCGAATAAAAAATTAAAAAAATTAAAAGAAAAAAAAAAGCTGATAAACCCATGCTCATAAACTAACAATTTTTTTTTCTACGGTTAAAATTGAAATTCAAAATTTATATTAAAAAAGAATATTAACACTGTCACCTTCACAGTTTATATAAATCACACTTTGATAATAGCTTTTATTTTAATTATACTTTTACACCCTCTACTCAGTTTGAAGGATAAAAATAGCCTCAATTTTTTTTTTTATCAAAATAAAGATATTTAAATTTCTAAAATTTAATTTAAATAATAGTCTCACTCTATTATTTTTAAAATTATTCAAAAAGACCCCTTTCAATTATAGTAATAATAAAATTTTAATTTACTATTAACACTATCGTATTAAAAATTTTGTGATCTACATATATTATTTCATTCAAAGAAATACTAAAAAAGAATAAAAATTGATGATAAAGATAAAAAAAAATTAATAAAAATAAGTGTTTTTAGATAATTTTAAATACTAGGATATGAATATGTCTTTTGACTCAAATTTTGAAAGTTTTAATATTTTTTTAAAATATTAAAATAATTTTAAAGAGTAAAGATATTTTTATCTTTTAAATTAAATAAAAAAGATGATAATATAATTAAAAATAAAATTACTATTAAAATGTAATTTATGTAAACCTAATAGGGTGGCAGTGTTAATACCGGGATATGACACATTGTCATAGAAACAGGCATATTTTACTCAATTTGTTTTTTTAAAATTTCTTTAGAGGGCACTGAGAACTGTGCAAAAAAGAATCTTATAAACAGAACACTCACTATCATGAAATATTGTGCAAAATAAATAAATAAAAATAGAAAAATACTTAGTGTCAGATTCAGAAATTCATTCAGTTTTACTAGCATTCTAAAAAGTACCGTTAAAAGTCTGCAGCAGTGAGAGGTGAGCGTGTGATGAAAAGCACTTCGCTCAATGCAACTTGCTTCTGCTTTTTCACTTTTTTTTTTAAAGCAATAATTTATTTTTTTGGTCATTTTTTTAATATTGGTACAGCGTTTGCAGACATCATCCACTTCGGTTTTTGGTTAAAATAGTGAAAAGTTCTTCCTACTGTTATTTATATGCTGACTGGGACACAAATATTTTCCTGTATGTATCTAAATCTTATGTGAGATTGGAATCGAGGATAATTATGGTTGGCTCACTGAGTTTTAATGAAATAATAAGTAAAGACATAGTTTGCAATGTGTTTTCATGTGAGTCCCCGTCGTAATTAGGGATGGACAAAATTGCACAAAATCGAAACTAACTAATACCCAATCAATTCAGTTCAAAATTTCTCAATGTTCAGTCTGTTTATAACCAATTAAAATAGGTCCATACCATCAAAAGTTGACGAAAAAAAGTAAACAAAGAGAATATATCTAATTAAATATTATGAATTGTATATAAAATACAAAGTAAGGGATTTCAATAATAATTTGAAAATATTAATTAAAAATTATGAGAATATAATTTGAAAAATAAGTCAAGTGTGTTGGATACGCGAGGATTAAAGATGAGTACGAATGGAGGCGAAAGGCACAAGGGGCGGTGTCTAGGTGTGGGCGCTGCGACCCCCAGACGAGGCGCCCTAGCACTAAGGCGATAGGGGTTGGGCGCCGCAGCGCCCAACGCATGAATAGTTTTCCTATTTGTTACAACTTGTTTTCGACTCCTAATGGGTCCAGAACTTCCTAATACGACTCCCACACATTTAGGGTAAACTTAGGTTCTCCTAAAGCGTATATAAAGACTCTCTATTGGTTTGTAAACATATCTTAGTGATAATTTAAGAAATTTTTGTGATATCTTAGTGATCTTTATGATAATCTTTATGATTAAACTTAGTTTGTGATTCTTAGTGAGAGAAAATTCCTTAGTTGTAAAAGAGAGTGTTTGCTTTATGAATCTTTTTTGTAAAATGCATATTTTTGTGAGTGTCTTGTGATTCAATAATAAAAGAGAGTGATCGTGATCTACCACAAACGTAGGTAAGTTGCTGAACCACGTAAATTCTGTGTGTTCTTCTTTTATCTTTCTCTCTTTAGTTTATTAATTATTTGTTTTGCACTATTTGACTTGGGTTATATTCCTTATTTGTGTGCTTCCATTTCAACAAATAAAAATTTCATTAAAATTTATATAGAATTACGAGAAGATTTAGTGTGAATGATGAGCAAATACATTTTTTTTAAAATTATCAATAGATATAATATCATTAAATAAGATCACCAATATTATATTTTAAAATTGTTGAAATAAGAATCAGATAGATTAATAAGACTCTACACAAGAGCATGAGGGCTCAGCCTAGTTGGCTGAGCACCTCCAAGTCTCACATCCCCTGGGTTCGAATCCCCCCTCCCCCCCAGGTGGTGCGAAAAAAAGAATATATATTGTAATCCCCCCCTTCAAAAAAAAAAAAATAAGACTCTACACAAGATTAATATTATATGGTACTCTTGAGCCTACTATATCTCTATAGGAGAATTATACTACCTAGTAAATATTACTAGGGATCATCCCAGCAGCGATTAGAGTCTTCACTCTTGTTTTGGATAAACATTCTACAATTTCAAAGGAGAATAATACATACCCTCTCGTAAGAGGAACAATTCCTACCTTCTCGTAAAAGGGACAAAATCCTCACAAAAAAATACAAACTGTCTTCATATCAGAGAAACAACAAAATACATTGCTATAATATTACATCTCTACTCCTACAAATAACGGTAAAGCCTTTCTACATCATCTAAATCACATACTTTAAAGAATAAAACAACTCAAAATAATACAACTTGTAGAGGTCATAGAGTATTCTTGTTTAGATGATGAATTGGCAAATGAGTGAGCCACCCGAAGTTGCTAAACACCAAGAGGAGACCGATCGATGACTGCAGAGAGTAGAATGCTCGGAAATAAAAACACTTGACCAAAGGTGGATGCAAGGATGACGGCTACTGAAACCAATCAAAAAAGAAAAGGACGACGCTGGCTAGCGGATGGGTCAACAAAATGGCAGCATGCACGACCGGGAACAGTAGATCTGCAGGGTGACAAGTCTTGGTTGGAGCTAGAGAAGCACTATAGTCGGTTGATTCGCCAGACTATCATCTGCTGGTTGTTGTCATTGAAGCAGCTATATGCATGGGCCGGCAACAAAATCTTGTGAAAATTCATCTGTGGATTGAACGGTTATAAAAAAAATAAACGAAAAAAGAAAAGAGAAGTAAAGAAAAAAAGAAGAAAATAAAAAAATAAGGCAATGGCATAAGATACGACCGGAGATTGAAAGAGAAGAGCGGAGGCTTTTTCTTTTTCTTATTATTATTATTTTTTTGTTGAGAGAGTTTTTCGTTTAGATTTTCCTCAATAATGAAGTCTAAAAGACCTCTAAAGAAAGAACTTTTTCGTGGGAGAGTTTGTTACGAGTACATACACCTGAAGAAGTGAGTGGGGAGGAAATCAAAGATGGTATCATAACAAATGATGATGGGTCAAAGTCCACTCAATCACATTTATCAATCAGCGCAATCTTTACTTTTGAGGTCCCTCAAATCCAGTGCCAGTTAATGTCTCAGATGGGATATTAACACTATCACCCCTGAGATTTATATAAACTTCATTTTAATAATAACTTTAAATTTTAATTTATTATTAACCTTTTATTTAAATTAAAAAATAAAATTATTCTCACATTTTAAAGATATTTTAATTATCTGCAAACCTTAAGAGTAACAAGGTTAATATCTCTATCTCAGATACAACAAACCTAAACTAGGCTCGAGCTAGAATCAAACAGACAAATATATTTCGAATTTTTTCCTTAAAGGAAAAAAAAGATATTTTTAATTTTCATTAATCAATTTGAGTTATTTCTTAAAAAATGAACTCACAATTTAAATTCAAGCATATTTATTTATTATTTTTTTCTTTTTGAGAACTAACATTATTGATCAGAGAAGTACTAAGAATTGAAATTACATGCTTGAGCTTTTAAGTTACGTCAATGGTATTCTGACGAGATTTGTGCAATTCAAAACAAAATTAATTATATTTGCTGAGAAATAAACTCCATTCAGAGACAGATAGATGTTATTAGACTTGTGAGAATTTGCTAAAGGGGGAAATATATCAGTATCAACATGCGATGACAAATTGGCTTTCTTGGGGTGGTAGAAATCTAACGCTCACAAACACAAAATGAAATTTTTGGTCTTGTTTTAGATTCTAGTAAATGAAATTTTCATCGATTTATGCATGTAGCTAGCCTAGTTGATATGGGATTACTTGAGGAAGTTTATAATGATTTCTCTCCCCGCATATTTGCAACTTTGTTATCCTATCTTGACTCTCCTTTTTTTTTATAAAAGATATTCGATATTTTCTTTTTCTACGGGTCTTCTTGAACCCCTAGTCCCTATAGGTTCCATGTAACTTTCTATCACCACTATTGAGATTTTATTAGTCTCGATGTATCTTGTTTTTGCTTGGATTCCCCTAATGAGAATTGATCTTTGGCTATTATTAATAATACAAACATGGTTTCAATACCCAAGGTCAAATTTCTTTGAAGTATTGTTGGTTTCGTATCAGTAAACCTTTGTAATGTATTATGTAAAATTATTTTTGTTTATTCTTGAGATTTCAGTCTAGGACTATTTTTCCTAAAGACTTAGTTTGGCCCATGAGCCACAAATTCAAGAGCTTTAAGGTACATGGCCAACCACGACCATGCCCTATCGTGTAAAACATTACAACAAATTATGACCCCTTACCATTGAAAGGTTTCAAAGTTGTACGAAGAGGTGACTTCACGACATTATTATAGTCCTTGGTCTTAGATGTTATTGATATTGAACGAGATATGTTCAGTAACTAGCATTGACCGAATTGATGAGGCCCTTCCTCTTAAGCTAATATGAAGACATTTATCGGCTACTAACCAAAAATCAAACTCTAGCCAATCATCTCGAAGACTTAGACTTTATCCCCGTGATCTTTGAAATCTCGAGATTCCTGAAGCAAATTCTCTTATGATTTTAGAAATGATCAAAATAAGAAAGTAACAATTTGCCATAGTTCTAGAATGATTCAATCATTAAAACTCAACAATACCTAAAAACAAAAGGCTCAATGATAGATAAAGGGGTTTTTTTGGTCGAATTTTTGAATGGAATTTTTTTGACCTTTTCTCGAATGTCTTTCCTTTTCAGAGCTCTTTACTAGCAAACTACCTTATACCTTATGTCAGGGATCCAATATAGCTTTTAAAGGCTTTAACAGCCTTAAACCTACCATAATTATAAGCCAGATCATTCTATTATTCATTATTTATAGAGACTATGCCTCTATATACTATTTTTATAAGAATCATTGTATAATAGTGCATCATAAGTGAGCTCGGGCTTAGTGAAATGGATGTAAACTCTCACCACTATAATCTCTCATCTTGTATATGCTTGTGTGTATGTTTTTCAATATTTAATTGTATATAAGGTCCCAAAGGGTCTAGCATACGCCACAAGTCCAGTCACTATGAATAAATGGTCATCTTAACTGAAGCCCAATAACAGGTCTAAAGGTTGTTTCTATCAACATATAAATCTAACTCATTGGCCCATTATCACCCAATATTCAAGGTCAACAATTTGATGCTATACGTAAAAAATAAGCAAAAGGCTGTGATTTAAAGACATAGAAAGACGACCACTAAGTCACTTATGGATGAAATTTTTAGGGACCGAAAAAGAACAATAAGGATAAAGGTAGAGAACGCCTGGGGAAGTCCTCAACCTCTGTCAAAGAAGGTTATCATGAAATACCCAAAAGCTTTGGTCATTGATATATGAATCCAAACATATGGGAACACCCTTAGAAAGCATAGCAAACTTTGAGAGCACCAAATAAAAATTTAAATTTTTTTATTTAATGACTTTAATTCCTGACTTATTTTTATTTATAGTCATCTTTATATCAGCATTTAAATATTCTTGGTCATGACATAAAATGATTGTTATTTCTTTCACAGAAATTTCAGTGCCTTAAGGTTGATTTATATGAAAAGGACTTATTGAAGAACCGAGAAGATACAGGAAAATGCCCTAAAGACCTTCTTATTCAAATACTTTGAAAAATCAAGAGGAAATGGAGAAAGACCCTAAAAATATCTCTTAATAAAATGCCTAAAGGACTAATGGATGAGGGGAAGGGCCCTAATATTCTCCTTAATCTGAATACTTATTGAAGAATAACGAGGATACAAGGAAAAGCCCCTAAAGACCATTTTGGTCATATACTTAAAAGACTAAGGGGATGCAAGGCAAGGCCCTAACGACCTCGTCGGTTAGAGTACTTATTGAAGAGCTAAAAGGATACAGGGAAGACCTTGAAAATCCTTTCGATTAAATGTCTTGAAGAGTTGGGAGAATACAAGAAAAGTCCCTCAAATACCCTATCGGTTGAATGCCTTGAAAAGCTAAGAGGATACATGGAAAGATCCATGAATACCCTCTGAGTTAAAAGACCAAAAGGATGTGGGATAGGGCCTTAATGACCTCTTAGATCAATACTTATTGAAGAGCCAAGTGGATATGAGGAAAGACCTCTAAAGACCGTTTCGGTTAAATGTCTAGAAGAGTCAAGGAGATACGGGAAAAAAGCCCCAAAGACCTTTTTAATTAATGCCTTGAAGAGTTAAGAGGATACGAAAAAAGGTCCTCAAAGACCCTCTTAGTTCATTGCCCAAACACATCACTGTTATCTAAGTAAGATGAATTTCAAAGAGCTAAGAAGATGAGAGGATAAAGCCAGAAAAACCCTATCGGTAAAGTTCCTAAGCATTTCTCGATCGAATATTGAGAACCAAAGTCATGGGCTTGTGTTATTCTTGATTCAAAATCATTGCTGGGGAGGCCAAAGTAAGTATACATTTATAAGCTCATTGAAATGCATTAAAATACCAAGGAAGTGTAACTAAACGACTGATAACATTTACATCAATGAGAACACAGTTGTGTAAGAATTGTTTTTTTCATTAAATGAATGAAACATTACAAGAGGAATAGCTTAGCCCATATTACAAAATTTATAGCAAGAAAAAGTAAACCTAAGCCTAAAGGGCAGGGAAAGGGGCATGGGCAGGTACAAGGGGTGGATCCTCGATAATAAGAGAGGCAGAGAAGTCTTTGACTGGAATGTTATGATTGATCCTAGGAACCACTTCAATTTAAAAGGGTCCTTAATTTCATCATTCTCAGTCTCTACTTGAGCTGTTACTGCTTCTTTTAGCTTGGCGAGATCCAGGTCAGGGTAATGAGCCTTAAAGACTTGGACACATCTATCAAAGCCCATGCTCACTCTATCAATAAATCGATCCTTAACCTTTACCAAAGAAATAGCTTGAATAGCTTAAGCTCCCTGGTCAGCTTTTTATTTCTCTTCTCAAAAGCATAATTCTTCTCTTGAAAAGCCCAGATTAAAGCTTGAGCTTTGTTGACTGCCTCTTTGAGCTAGGAAACTTCTAAATGGAGAGCAAGGTTTACTTTTTATAGCCAAAGCTTTGTAATCTATAGTAGCTGCCTTGATATTATTTTCTTTGACCATTGTGGCTAGGCTCATGTGTTTTTAGCTTTCTTTTTCAACCTTTCTATCGGTCTCCAACAAAACCTTATTAAGCTTAGCCACCTTGACCTCAACCTATTGTACATTTTGCTTATCCTCAGTAGTACCAAATAATTTATCTCAATACTTGGAAAAGATGAAAACCGCCTAAAATAAAATAAGGGCCAGTGATTAATAACTAAATAAGCTAATATAGGTTTTAAAAAATTCTCATCATAAGTAAAAGATTTACCTCGAGCATGCATCCTATGTCATGCTCCAAGTATTTAGAGGCATTAAAACTTTGACAATTCATCGACACGAGTAACTGAGACCACTTGCTAAACTTCCCTCACTAAGGGCACGATGTGCCTATATCTGTCTTATTTAAAACAGAGACATCAAACGTCTTAAAATATGAGCACCCCGATTTCCCACGTGACCTATTCAGGCTAGGGATAGGTTTACTCAAGATGGGAGAGTTTAAGGTCATTACCCTGTTGTTGGACTACTTCCACTTGGTTTTTGATGAGGGGTGATGAAGTCTCAATGAGAGGCTTATTTCATGGATCCAACAAGATAGGGAATTGTTGATTTTATGGATCCACTAAGACTTTTGGAGTATCTACCGAGATCTGACACGATTTCTTTTCTTTATCAGTCGAGGAGCTCCCAGAACTGCCACATCCCACGGCTATAATGTTTAAACCTTTTCCTTAATATTCATGTATCCTTATTTCTAAATTTAACCTAAAAATTAAAAGAAAATATAGAAAATAAGGTTCTAACAAAGCCGCATGAACAGTAATGCATGAACAAGAACATATGAACAGTAACGTTAAATCTTCCTTCGTAAATTGATATGCGTCCGATCTTCTTTCCTTAACTGGTATGCATCTTATTTTATTCTTCATGTAAATTACCTCCGATCACTTAAAGAAACTTGAATAACTTTGACAAGGCATTGATCATCTTGAACACTCAATTCGGTCAGATTAGTGTCTTGAACAATATTTGAATTTGAGATGTACTCAATTAGCCCATCTAATGCTTTCTTTATTTTCTTAGTTTTTGTTAGTCATTGGAACTCCATGGGTGCTTAATGGATTTTGTGAAGTTTTGGAAACCTAATTTGCATCACCTAGAAACTCTAACCCTAATTAGAATAAGAATTCACATATTTAGAAAGTTTAAAATTGACTCAAATTAATCAAGACAGTTTAAAATAATAAATTACCAAAATTGGATTCCGCGACATTATGGCCAGTGTTGCGGTGCTGCTGCGATCTTGACCTGGCACCATGGCGTTCTCCAGCTAGAGCTATGATGTTGGGTCTTCTGACTTTGGCTTTGCGACACTTACACCTGAATATTATCTCTTTGTGCTTTCGCGTCCCTCTTTACTCCTGACTTTTCATTTTTATCCCTTTCTCGTCCATCCAAAGCATACCTGACTATGTGTTAACTCTTCCATTGATCTCTAACTTAAAATCAAACATAAACTTAATTTTGAATTACCAATTCCAATAAATCCTCCATTGATTCAAAAAAATCTTCAAGAAGCTTTTCAGGTTCCATCCACAAACATTCAATTACTCTATCATTAATTCAATTAAGTCCTTAACTTAACTCTTCTAATACTCGTGAATTCGGTCTCCAAAAATACCGATGCATCTCTCTTAGTTAGCCTTTATATCATGATCTCAAGTGTTAATATTGACACCATTCTAATACCTCCCTAACTAGATCTTATCTCTGCCAACGATTCCTTTACCATACATTTGTTTTGGACTCTTGTTACTCCAGTTAAATAATCTCTAATGCTGGCTCTTGGTATACATTCACTTAATAACTCATGTTGAGCCCTTACAGTATTCTCATTAAGCACATAGCCTCCACTGTGCTTATTACCCATAGACTCTTTAAACACTTTTTAGAATTCCTTTTTCAGAAGCCTCTAAGAATTCTGTAACTTCAAGTTTAACTTTAGACTATTGCAACATCTCTATCATTTTTTTCCTTTTTTTTTATTTCATCTTTATTTCAGTTATTTCTCTTGCAGTCACAACCTACTACACTATTATGCTATTGATCTTTTCCTAAATTATTTTCTCTTTATTTTTGTGGTCACCATGGTTGATAACTTATGCTTTATAATCTAGTATGCAACCTATGCTCTAATTTGGATTTAAAACCTATGCTCTGTAATGGATCTCAACTAAGCTATAATATCAATTGTTGGGGAATCAGTCTAGTCTCTTCAACCTAATACCACTTAGGTATTAACCTCGACCATAACACTAATATTACTTGTTAGAATTTTTACGTGCCCTAATATCTTTATGGTAAGTATTTAGTATCTTAAACCCTAAGTGTATACGAAAGACATCGTTCATAAGTAAAAAAAAAGAATAGAAAAGATAAAATAAGATTATAGAGATAAACAATCACACACAAGGCACAAGAATATATGTGGTTCAGCAACAAATGCCTATGTCCACGGTGGATCATAAGATCCTAATTTCTTTTATTTAGTTTATAAAGAACTCAAGATCACAAAGATCTTAATAAGATATTCTCAAGGAATACATTAATATATGAGCTCTCTCAAAAATTTATCATTGCTATCTTGCACACTCAATACTCAAGTACTTCTATAACACTTTTCTGCGCACTCAGCATTTTAGAGTTGCCTCAGCTCTCTATTTTATTTCTTGTTGATACATTGTAATTTTAATAGAATATAAAGGTTTATATAGGGTCTAAAATTCCCTCTAAAACTCTAAACCTAGTTGAAATAACAGTTCACTTATTTAAAAAGTTTAAAACTGACTTAAACTAATCAAGACGACTTAAAATAGGAAACTTTCAGAATTGGACGCTGCAGCACTATAGGCCAACGTTGGCGCTGCTTTGATCTCTCTAGCACTGCAATGCACTCAGGCCAGGATTGTGGAGCTTAGTATTCTAACTTCAACACTAAGCAGTCAGTGCCACAACACTCACACTTAGAGATTGTCTCTTCGTATTTTGCATCCTGCCTTATTTTTGGTTTTCTGTTTCTATCTCATTTTGCCCGTCCAACGTTTATTTGACTTCGCGTCAACTCTTTCATTAGTCTTCAACTCAAACTCAATTTTGAATAATGAATTCCAACGATATATATATATATATATTGCGTATTTGATTTTGTATTTGTATTCATCTCTTCTTTATATTAATAGTTTTTCTTCTTTTATGTGAGAACAATTCTCTCTTTCTTCAAGATTTGTTCATCTAAATATGTAGTAACCACTTATCCATAACTGGTAAGAATAAATATATATATAAATATACATATTTTATTTGTATGTGGGTGATACTTGATTTATATATTATTATTAGTAGTGTTTGTATAGATTAAGGACATACTATTAGTATTAAATTTATTTGCAAGACTTTAGATTTATTTTAGGGATCAAATTATAATACTTTTAAAGTTTTGAAGGCTAATTCATAAATACTAAACGTTAGCCTCTTAGTTTAAAAAGACACATTTAAAACCCTAATTCACTCATTTTGGTCAAGTCACCTCTTTTAGAGTGAGAAAAGAGAGAAAGAGAAGAAAAGGAAGAAGAAAGTTAGAATTTAAGCTTTAAGAGGTATATTATAACCCTTTCTTAGTGTCTTGGTGTTAATTTAGTTAATTCCTTTAAGTTTTGATTTCTGAAAATATGTACAATTTAGGATTTGATGTGAATTTTGTAAGATATTGTGAGAATTGATGATGATTTATGTAGATAGCTTGATAAATCATGATGAATTGCAGAATTTCTTCTTGATAGTCTCTTGATCAGAACATTTTATAAATTGTTGTGCTTTGATTCTAGTTTTGTATTTTGCGTATAATAAATTATACATGTCTAGAATCATTTGAGACTTTGAATCGATTGAAAATTCTAAAAATTGAATCTTTAGTGAATTTACTAAAATGACCCTGAAATTCTAAAAATTTCATGTGTTAACAGTATGATACAATGACAAACCATTTTTGATCTACTAAATAATCTTCAAAAATTACAAATTTATGTAATATGATAAGTTTATATGTCTAATATGATATACTCAAAATTGAGAATTTAGATTAATGTGGTTAAATTGTTATGATTTTCTAAAGAGTGTCAACTCATTGCAGTATTTGATTAACAGATTTTTAAAGCTATAGAATAAAATAATTTTAAAATACTTTTGGCTGTGATTTTGAAGTGAAATATTTATCATGAATTGACATATGTGTCAAGAGTAATTATATGGTATTTTTATAATTTTTGAGTTAGTATATGATTTTAAAAATTAAGAGATTGAATATTGTTCAATAAATATCTTGATCCTATCAAGATAATAGTTTAGATTTGATGGTGTTTATAGAATGGATTGTGTAGGAATTATGATATAATATTCATAAATAATAATGATATATGAGTCAAAAATGATATATTCTGATTTTGAATTAATTGGACATCATTTGATGTATAAGAAAATTTTGTTAAGTGTAAGTGGTCAGAATGATAGATTTTGAGAAACCAAGTAATTAGACCAATTCGATGTGATAAGTGCAATATATGTAATTTTATAAACTATTTAAAGTATTTTGTATGAATGTTGAGGCTCATGAAAGGATTAATCTCCATTGATAGGTTAAAGAGATTTAAGTCTTGTAGTTGAAAGTGCTAAGAGGTAAGTATACTAGACTTTTTACTAAAATCACAATAAACATAGTAATTGTTATGTATGATTTTGTAAATGTGGTTAGGAATATGTTTATGTTATGTCAAAGTATATTTTGATATGAAATGTAAAGACATGTGTTTATGAATGTGAGTATGGACATACATGACATATATGTGTTTTTAAAAGTGAGCTTTCAAAATGAAATGTGTTTAACAAAGAGAGCTTCTGAAGTGTAATATGTCCATGAGAAACATTTTGTGTTTTAAAGATGTTTGAACTCACTGTTGACTTAGTAGGCATTTTATGTGATTTGTGGAGCCTTTATGTGTGGCATTTCCTTTAGGATTGGTATATGTTATGTGTTCCGTATGTAAGGAGGATCCTATTGGTACCTAAAGGAAGAGTGAGTCATCACATTCGTGTGGTGGTGTATTGGTGCATGTGAGAGGACTCACTGATGATCAAGGTGAGGGTTTAACTTTTACCTTCGGGCATGAGCGTTATATATATATATGTAATTTAAAACCTCACTTGTACTATTCCTCTCATACGGTATGTTACCTATGAGTGACATTTGGCTCATTATGTGATGTGTGATATGGAAGTCCTACTAAGTAGTAGTTGAGTGATAGTATTCCTATTATATGTTTTGAAAGAATGTGTAAGCGCTTATTTGACATGTGATTTGATAAGATTATAATTTGATTTATCACAACATATCATACACATGCATTGTGTACATATATGTATTTGTATTTGATATATAAAAAACTAGTATGTTTACTGAGTTTTATACTCATTATATAGTTTATAGTGATTTCAGATAAATAAGGTACATGTGTGCTTAGCGAATTTGGCAAGACTTTTACTGTTCCTTGGGTTTCCTAAGTTGCTGAGTGTTTCATTTGGGGACACATGGGTTAAGATATTTGATTTATCCTTATTGAATAAATACTTATGTATTATTTTATTGAGTGTGGTTGTATTTGGTTTAAGTTTCACCAAGTGTGGTTATGAGTTGATTTTAAGTAAGAATTTGCAATGAATATATTCTGGGCTTCCGGTAACAAAGTTGCTACTGGTGACGTAGTAGAGTGTTAATCTCTGAGAAAACTCTGCGTATCTCCGGTTTACTAATTACCCTAGTTATAATTCAGTTGTTATAATTTTGAAAAATTAAAATGAATGTTTAAATATTGTCAATAAATGTTTATGTTTATATTTTAAATATGAGATCAACCCGTAAACAAGAATTTAGGAATATACTAGAAACATTAAGATTGTATGTGTGCTAAGGATTCCTATGTTGAATTAAAGTTTGAAATTTTATGTAATATTATTTATAAGTGCACATTATTGAATAAATATAAGTTATGTCGTGTGTCGGATCTTTTGAGTTTGAGGCATAATAAAATATGCATTAGTAGACTAGAGAAGTAGTTTTTATAATGATATTTTTAATATTTCTCCCTCTTTCTTTTTTTCTTCTCTAACAAACGGTTAGATATTTATTGTAATGAAATATTAATTTCTCTTCTTACAAATTGACTATAGAAGTAACGAAAATTATTTTATTTGTGCAGAATACCTTACTCAAAATCCATACAAATTGAACTAGTATCTTAATTAGAAATTGCTGATATCAAATACCAACAATTTAACTCTATGTAAGATATCAGATAAATGGTAATCCTTTTCCTTAGTGCAAGTTATACCTTTAAAGAGACCAAAACACTATTACAAAAATAGCCTTCACTGATACTAAGTTAACATTAGTAAAATATTTCACTGACAATGTTTCATAGTGTAATGCTGCTTTAGCCAGAAATTTACTGACACCATTTATAGTGTCAGTGAATTAATGATACCATGGTATCAGTAAATCGCTGACACTACAGTATTAAAAAATCACCGACACTATAGTATCAGAGAATTCTTGTTACTAAGGTATCAATGAATCTCTGACACCATAGTATCAGTAAATCTTTGACATCATGGTATCAGAGAATCACCGATACTATGGTATCAAAAAATCACTGACACTATGGTATCGGAAAATCATTGATACCATGGTGTCAATAGTATTTATTATTCATTTATGGCAATTTAATTAAATTAGCTTTTTTAATAATTTAGGATTATAATTATTGAACCATAATTTATAATATATATTTAAACTTAAATTACATAACATTTAAATATATTCTAAATTATTAAGTAGTGTGAAATATCATCTTACAACCATTATAATAAAAATATTAGAAAAGTACATTCAAATTTGTTTCATAAATATTGCAAACATCCAAAACTAATTGAAAAACATACAATAGTTAAAAACACCCCACTGTTTGAAATTTAGTTAAACACATAGTTGCCTGAAGTTTAGTTAAAGAAATAGTCGCCACATTAGACTTGTACAAACCAACAATCCATTAGAAGAGTTGCAGCAATCTACCCACAACTTAGTGATCATTGAGCAAAATAATCAACTATCACCTCTATCAAAGTAAATAGAAATACATGAGTAAATTAAAAAAAGTTGAACAATATACTTAACTTACAAGATATTGCAATGCCAGTACCAAAACATAAATAGCTCAAAATTTAGCACATTATACTTGATCAAAGAAAGCCACCTCAATAGCTTACTGTAGAAATAATATAATAATAATATAACTAACACAGTTAATTGTGATGAGATTGTGATCAAACAAGAAAAGCAAAGTAAACAAACAAGAAGTAATTTTAATTAATATAATGTTTGTATAGCAAAATAGAATTTCCTCATTAAAGTAGAAATTATGTATGCATCTAAATAATAGTACAATTTCTAGTCCTTCATGTTTTTATTTTTGTTGGGACAAATGAACTATTAATGTAATATCATATTCATATGAAATGGAAGCAAATCCTTAAGTTTGTTTTCATAATAACTGAAGGCATCACCAACTTTCTTTCATAGAAGTTAATGGTATTATCTAGAGAAAAGAATTAAGACTATCCAATTCAAAAATATGAGATCTTTTAGTTTGATATGTAAGGAAAATACAACGAAAGAGCATGAGATCAATGTAAATAAAGTATAAACAATGTAAAAGACTAAAATGATATATTTGAAGAACTTAGCTCTATCAAAATTTATTGAAGCTGGTAACTTTCTATAGCACTAGCCTCTCAATGATATTAACTCAAAGGAAATTATGTGCACTTGAAGATTTACTCGATTGATACTCACTAGCTATTCAGTTTAAGATTAAGTTCATAGGGCATTTCACAACTTATCCACTTTGTCTAGAAATATAATTAAAATTGGAATTTAAAAAATCTAAGCTAAATCAGAAAAAGCTTATTAAAATGTAATTTTTGGCATGCATTTCAGATTCTATTAGTTTTAACACACAAATGACCAAGCATGTGTTAAGGAGACAGATCAATTTACCTACTAACGTTTTCCTTCATTTGTAGATAATAGCTGACTAGGAGTATCGGCATGCTAGCATTCACTACAATGGTAATAACAACTGTCACTAGTATCGTCTTTGTATTTCTATCTTTCATCCCATGATGATATGCAACAAAATAGACTGGGGAGTGAGATGACAACAAAAATATTTGCATACAAAAAAATAGCAAAAAATGGTCTTATGGTGACAACACAAGAAGAGTTCTCTAAGCATTTCTTCATGGATTCTTTGAGATTATACTTTGTTCACCCAAGAATTTGTAGTATCTAGCAATTTGGTGAAATCCATCTATTTTTAAGTATTTTACTAATGTACTATGACAACACCTTTAAGTTAGACCAACTTCATGTTTTTATGTTTTCCAAGGGCAGTACCAGCTTCATTGGATCGTTCAAGCCCTATATCTTCAGGGGATATAATTTCATATCTACCTTTATTATTTAACCTTCTATCTTACATGAGGAATTTTTTTTAGAAATCTTATTTGAACTAGATAAATAATATGAACTGATTGCCAACTCAACATAGTACAGATAAATTCACCATGAACACCTGACCAGTAAAAGATTGACATTTATTTTAATACAAAGTAAAAAAAAATGAAAAAATGTTCCAACTTTCTTCAGTTCAGACCTAGCTCATACGAAAACAATATGAGATATGTAAAATGGTATAATTCTAATTATAAAAGTGCACAACTACAATATCATCATTAAGATAAAAGATTGGCAGGTAGAACAATAAACTAAAATAAGAAATTTGTCAATAGATCACCTATAGTGCAACTTCAAGAGTAGACCCTTCTCAAGAATGTGAAATCTAATGTTCAGTTTGCTTATCGAAAGGACAGGACATTACAACCATTTCGCATTGGGTGCTGTCAAAGAACAGACACTCAGTTGCTAAATGGATGATTTTTTGCAAGTAGAAAAATTTTCAATAAAAACAAATTAAAGTGAATTAACAAAATACACTTGAAATTCATGCTAGAGACCCACTCTTTAAAGAGAAATTATGCTATTCTTGCTTCTTTTCTTGCACTTGATAAAAGTTAAAACGTCAATATATTAAAGACATATAATATGAGTTCTATTATAAAAGAAACTATGAGACACTTGCAGCTAATTTAGCAAAACGGGGTTGAATATGTTCCAGGAAAGGTCATTATACTAATGCTTAAAGGTTAAAAGTGTTACATACGTAAAACATACTTGGTATAGTAGTAGCAATGGCCACAAGATAATTGATGTGTATCCATTTAGGATATGTACTATGAAATGCCACCTTTCATAGCTGTACATGTTTAACTATGAACTTGTAGGATCTCTCCATTTCATTCAATGGCCATCTCGCGTACTCTTTGCAAACATCTGTCATAAATACCTGATATAAAAACATGAAAAGAAAAGCAGTCAATTTACAAGATCATAAATCAAGAAGAATTCAAGCAAATAACCGAAGAAATTGCCTTCTCAACATCATTTCTATAACCAAATAACAAAAGTAACCTAAATTTTTTTTTTCTTAAGCTTAAATTAAGCAATTTCTTAAAGAATAAGTTCAACAAAATAATTAAAATAGCATCGTACCTAAATTGGGAGATTCTAAAATAGTGAATATTAATTTGAAAAAGTAAAGACAAAGAAGAAGAACTAGAGAAGTACATGATAAACAAATTTTCAAAAGCTTTAAATAGAACCAGAAAACAATAAATAACAACAAGAATAATAAAACAGATTTTGAACCTAAGCCAGAAAACTGGAAAAAGACACAACGTATAAATCCAAAAAATAGAAAAAAGAAATTATACCTTCTCTTTTTGGGTGGGGTTTGCAAGTATACTACAAATTTATCAAAAGCAAATTTTACTTCCAATCAAGTACCTGTATGAGTTTAATTAACACGATGTAGAAAAAGGGGAAAAATTGATGCTCTAGGTACAAAAGCCTACCTTCAAGTAGTCATTAATAGCCTTATATAATCCAACATGAATTGGTCTTGGAGACTCCAAAATTGATTGTAACAAGTCAACAAAACAGGTAGAGTAAAATATGAGTCCTGAGTAATTTCTGCCAGATGCCCATTAATTAATTTACCAACAACTACTATTTGGGATTTAGACCAGCACCATTTAGGATAAAGAAGACCCTATATTAGAAGAATTTTCATAGCTTATTGATCTATGTTTAAAACCAGATTTGATTAAAAAACTAATACTAATAGATTAATGATGTTCAAAATCAAAGTGCAAACTAGAGGAGTTGGAGAATATCAAGAGAAATTATACATAACAAAAGGTGCTCCAAATCTACATTCTTATATAATGTGAATCACAGATTAATAGATCATTGACATTCAGAATCGGAGGACTAAAGTCATTAGAGAATATCAAGAGAAATTGTATATAACAAAAGTTGCACAAAATCTACATTCTTATATAATGTGAATCACAAATTATGTAACAATTTTAACTCACCAATGAAAGCATAGCATAAATTATCTTTGGTATTGTAATCACAGATTATTTTAGCTTGTCATAATTAACTATGGCTATAAATTCATTTAAAACCACACACTTGCCCATACTAAAGAAATATTATACACTAAAGAAAAGGAAAAAGTTCTATCACTTACGATATAACAATTCCAAAACGTGAGAAAATTGTATGCAAGTCCTTATTCTGCATCAGAGAATCAGGGAGTAAACATTGCTTAAACTCACAATCTTAAAGATCAAGATTACCACCTAGTAGCCTCCTTTACAATATTGGATCATTTTGTCCAAAAACATAGGACTAAGATAATATTTAGCATGGCAAAGCCAGATAAACTAGAAAATAGCATTAAATGATTAACTTTTAAAACTGCTCTAGAATTTGAATAGTAACTAAATATGCAATAAAAGCCAAGTGCAACTTTGTATAATTGTGTAGACTTATGACCTGCTTTTGTTTCAGTTAACTTTAATCACTTACCAAAATTGGATACCAGGGACTTGTCTGAACTCGATAACAATAGAGTTTTTCAAGAATTTGATGCAGCAAGGGACTTGCTTGAATTGAAACCTAGCCGGGCTTTACTAGATTTTGACAGGATAAAAGATGGTCCTGCTGCTGATGCAGTAGGAGAATTTAAAGTTGATGCAGTGTTGTGAATAATTGACCGGCTTTGCCTCTTTTCTAAATCCCTCTCTTCTTCTTGGCATTTCATTGAACATGTTTATCATAATCAAAATATTTTAAACATTCATAGATTTCTTTTCTTTTATACTTGTAACTACTTAAAGGAAGGCAAGTAATTTCTTTTAAATGAGATTAAGAATCATGAGTTCTAACTTTTTTGACTAAACAAAAGACTATATTACAGTTATAATATTATAGTAGGTCACTTAATATAAACTGCTTACATTGATTCATCGAATCAAATTTCTCTCAAACAAGCCCTAATTGGAACGAAGTGGGTGGGGTTGACGGGCGGAGCCCCGAGAAGGCTGGCCTCTTGGAGCTCGAGTTCATTAAGATGCTACTCATAATCCATCTCAATGATCAATGGCACCACTAGGATCAAGAACATGGCTCCTGCAATCCACGCGGCCTTGCCGGTGCTCCGAAGCGGCTTCTTCGAGACATACACAACGTCGCATGTTGTTTGCTTACCTCGAGATAGGATTTGAGTGTCAGCTTGGTAATTATGCTACCACCGCCTTGATCGTTGATCTTCACACCTCGTCGTCCTAAGAAAAAGACTTCGTCACATCAAGGCTAAGAAGCCATTCATTTAGTTGTTGTGATAGTAAAGATATGAGTATGAGAAACAGAGATTGAAAAGTTAGGGTTAGTAATTGATAAATAAAAAGTGATAAATGAAAAAATATTAAATAATTTCACATTTGAAGAATAATGTAAGTTTAGGGCAACAAACTCGATTTGGCTCATTTTTTTATTTTTTTTAATTTATAACACCCAAAATGACATTGTTTTGGGTGTTATATTAATTTTTATATATTTAAATTATTTTTAATAATTATATTTTTAAATAAAAAATTAACTTTATGATATTATAGTATCAGTAATTTATTAACACTTTATTTTTTAATACTATAGTATTAATAATTCACTGACACTTCATTTTTTTGATACCATAGTATTAACAATTCACTGACAATAGGCTTTATTAACACCATTAAAAAAAGTCTGATAATTGCTCCTATTCCACAGTTTGAAGATCCTGGCAACACTGCAACATCTATATTCAACTTGAGAGAACTAAGGTTCGAACACTTCCATATACGAGACATACAAGACACAGGAGACAAACTTAACCTGACTTTTATCTTTATTTGCATGGTCTAGTACTTGTACAGAAAGAGTCCAACATCATAAAGTCAAGCAGCACGACATGCTCTTTCACAAATATAGGAGTTGCATTCTTTCCAAGCAAAACAAAGCGATTTACAAAGTCATTTCATATCTTTTGAAGAAAAATTATGGTATGATGACAACAACTCACCCACAAAAATCCTGTAAAAGCTTAAATTTATCTTGCAAAACAACTTAAATCCCATAAAGGGGAATATGATTACAAAAAAAAAAGTGCATGAGTTGTTGATTTGAAATCTTCACCATATCTTTTACAAGAAAGAGATATATCAATATTTTGGCAATGAAGCTTCACAGCTGAGGGAATGGTATTGGAGATAATACGCCAAAGAAAATACTTTATCTTCAATAAAATACAAAGGCCCTAATATACTGCCACCAAAAAGCTAGTTAAAAGTACCACTATATTTAGAATTTTTAATGCACGATTAGTCGATAACTCAATCGAATAAATAAACACCATTTGGAGTAAAATGCCAAAATGGAATGTCAACAGCACCTGAAAAGCCAATCAGTATGGATACAATAAGCTCATAATTAATTAAAAGGAAAAGGTTTTTTATTAAATTGACATTCCATGAACTACTTGGATGACAGAGCTCAAAAACCCTCCACATATCATGCCCAATGCTCGGAGCAATTATTTTAAATGAAAAAGTTTAAGTCTCTAAAGATCAGAGAATAAGGATGCATCGTAACCGTTTCGACTTGCCAACGATCTCCATAAGATAAAACTGCCTGCCCACATCAAACTCCTCTAAAGGTAAGAATAACCATCTTTGTACTCAACATTTAAGATGAAGAGGAGTATAATATAATTAGCGAAAATCATAAAAATTGCTGACCCTAAATTTTGGGCAATCACAAACCAATAAGTTAGATTTATATTTGAATGGGAACAACTTTTAGGCTTATTATTGGGCTTAAATCAATATGACTATTTATTGATGGTGAATGAATTTTGGTGTGTGCTATATCCTTTAGGACATTGTATATAATTGAATAATGAAAAACATATATACAAACATACACACAATGAGAGATTATAGTGGTTCAACTATATGAGAGTCTACATCTATTTCACCGAGCCTTATAGTGGTTGATTTCTAATGTACTATAAGATAATGGTTCTTATAGTAGTAGTACAAAGAATAAAGATACATTATAACCATTTCGACTTGCCAACGAAATCCATAAGATAAAATCGTCTACCCCACATCAAACTCCTCTACAAGTATGAATAACTATCTTTGCTCTCAACATTTAAAATGAAGAGGTAGGATAATACTTCGCTTGAAAGATCTTAGCAACAAGAGATTCTAGGTTAGAAAAAATCCGCCATCATTGTTTAGCAATAAGAGCTTGATTTCAAACCTTAAATCTTTGAAGCCCAAACCACCCCATTTATTTGGTTTGGAAAGCTAAGATCACTCAATCTATGGAACTTTTTAATGACTATTCTAAGACCTTCACTAAAACAATAAAAATAAGACTACATAATTCGCTGTAAATAGATTATAAAAGCTTAAAAACACTCATTGCATGAGTGGGTATAGCTTGAACTACTACTTTAGTTAATATTTCCCTGCCATCGATTAAAAATGATCTCCTATTTCATAATAGGAGCCAATTTCACACTCTTTCTTTTTATATGTTGAAAAGCAAATCTTTTGCTCCTTCCAATTAGTGAAGAAAGGCCAAGGTATTTGTTATGAACACAAATATTTTTCATCCCAGGTTGTAATAAATAGATGGTTGAGTATCCATGTCATCAGTGGGGCTAAAAGTGATTGCAGAATTCAAAAAATTGATTTTTTTTTTACCTAAAAGCATTTCACAGCAATTAAGAATCTACTTAATTTATGACAATCAAGAATATTGGCTTTGAAAAAAACACGTCATCATCAACAAAAAAATAAAGGACTAACTTTAGATCTAAGATGCAAGCAAGCAAAAGTAGTAAAATCTTGATTGCGTTTAGTTGTTTATAATAATAAAAAAAGCTTTCAGCATAAATTAAGAATAAATAATTTGACGATAGACATCTTGCCATAAGCCTCAAATAGAATTAATTGTTAATCCATTAATAATAAAAGAGAAAAGATTTATTGATATGCACTCATAAACTAATTATTGCCGACAAGAGCTAAAACTGAGTTTTTGCATTATATGAAGCACAAAGTCTACTTCATTAGGTCATAAGCTTTACTCATATCTAACTTTAGAATTAGAAAACCCATTTTCCATAAGTACATGAATTTAAAGAGTGCATTAACTCAAAAGCTGCCATCACATTATTAGAGATTAGTTGACTAAAGACAAAAGCATTTTGAGAGTAAGATATAATATCAAGAAAAATTATTTTAAAACGATTAGCTAAAATCATAAAAATTGCTGACCTAGAATTTTGGGCGAACATGAGCCAACAAGTTAGATTTATATTCTAATGGAAAAGTTAGTTTTATATTTTTATGGGAACAACTTTTGGGCTTGTTATTGGGCTTAAATCAAGATGACTATTTATTGATAGTGAATGAATTTTATGTGTGCTAGACCCGTTAGAACCTTGTATATAATTAAATAATTAAAAAAAATATACATACAAGCATACACAAGATGAGAGATTATAGTGGTTTAGCACTATAGGAGCTTATATCCACTTCACCGAGCCTTAGCTCACTTCTAATGCATTATATGACAATGGTTCTTATAGCAGTAATATAGAGAGGCATGGCCTTTACAAATAATGAATTACACTTATAATCATAGTTAGTTTAAGAGTTGTTAGAGCCTTTATAAGCTGTATTAGAGCCCTATCATAGGGTATAGAGTAATTTGCTAGTAGAGAGCTTTAAAGAGAAGAGTGATCTAAAAAAAGGTCAAAGAAACATCCTTTTAAGAATTCGGCCAAAAAAGCCTCTTACTCTATCTTCGAGCCCTTTATATAGAGGCGTTGCTAAGCTTTGATTGTTGAATCCTTCTGAGACTCAAGCAAGCTATTACTTTTTTATTCTAATCATAATCCAAGATTATAAGAGGTTTGCTTCAGGAATCTTCGGATTCCAAAGATCTTGGGAATATAGTCTAAGTCTTCAAGATGATTGGCTCAAGTACCATTCTTGGTTAGTAGTCAATAAGTGTCTTCTTATCTGCTTAAAGAAAAAGAGTGGTTGGTCTTATTGGGAGAATTTAGAAATCTATTTAGTCAATACTGGTTACCGAGGACATATCGTCCAATATCGAGAACCTCCAAGATTAAAAGCTATGATAATATCCTAAGGTCACCTCCTCATAAAACTTTAAAACCTTTTACTGGAAAAGGTTCGTAGTTTCTTATGTGATCTGTATGATGGGTTTGGTTGTGGTCAATCATAGAACTTGAGGCTCTAGGATTTGAGCCTTATGAGCCGAGTTGAACCTCTAGGGGAAATGGCCTTTAGGCTAAAATCTTAAAGGGGGATAACGGTCCTTTAGATTGCAGTATTAACTTTTTAATATTAAAAATTTTATGGTATTTCTTGGCCTCAAAAAATGATCTTGATGTCAAACATCGAGTTCTAAGGGGGTGAAATGCATCTTACGTTTGCTCATAGGCCCACATAACGTGGATGCCTACGTGGTTGTCAAATTACATAAGTAGTGAAAATTCACATTTGAAATTGGTGCCCAAATTTTATTTATTTCTTAATGACCCTTTGAAAGACATGCACTGGCAAGCGATTAAGTGAACAATTACATCTCTTCTTATTACTAAGTGGTCAAATCTCAGACCACTTATATTAATCGAATGGTTGAAGAGCACTCTCAAAACATCATGCCAATTAAGGAGAGATTCCACTTATGACACATTTTAGCCCTTAGATCCTAAATTGATGATTGTGATGGGATTAAAGGCTCTATATAAATAAGAGGGGTTTCTTTAATTCTTCATTTTTACTCTATTTGGAAAATTAAGAAGAGAGATTCTACTATGATTTTAAAGAGAGAGAAAGACTATACATCATTCAAACTCCAACAACGTATCTTAAAAAATTCTTCAAATAAGTATGTAGTTTTTATTACCACTTTATATTTTTGGCATTATTTATTTTTTACTTCTTTAAGTATTTTTTAGTATTGTTTTACATTAAACGAATCTTTTGAGTTTATGCTTTTCAAAGTTGAGTGTTTGGCTTGAGTGTTCAGCTTTAGTGTTCGGCTTGAGTGTTCAGCTTGAGTGTTCAGCTTAAGTGTTCGGCTTAAGTGTTTAGCTTAAATGGTTGGTCATAATAGATTATTGATAGGTTATATACCTTTTTTGTCTAAGTATTATAACTATGTCATTAGTTGACAACTCTTAAAATGTATATGATCGTGAGTTTGGTGATTTTGGTAGGGGGCTCATTTGCTAAAAGTAATTGAGCCCGAGAAGTAGATAGTGTGAGTGCTTAGGTGGTTTGAGGGCTCGCCCAAAAAAGGGATGTCACAGAACCGCTCAAAGTCCTTAATGACTATAAAAGAACTTTTAGTGATGTAATGCCAAGTAAGGTTTCTCATGGGTAAAACTTCTAGTCAATTAAATAGGCCTAAGAAGAAGAAAAATAATGCACTCATATTAACAAGGAGATTTCTTTTGAGTTAGACTACCTACCTTATCATCCCTCAGGTGTATAGAAAGAAGACCATATTAAGTTAAGGAAAAAAGATAATATTCCAACCACCATTATTTTGAAGGTTCTCGGAGGATGAGTACGGGAATGCACCACCTGTTGAGGAGGTGGTCTTTAAACTTGCTCTCTTTGACTTAGGGTTGAAGTTTCCCCTCTTACCTTACTTTGTTTACATGCACGTGCATTTGAACTTAACTGGCATCCATGCATTTAAACTTAGCACCATGCCAATTAAGTTTAAATTCATAGAGAATACTGGTCGATGTTTGTAGTGTCATTGAAGGCTAAGTACAACGAGCTTACCTTTTACAAATTTTAATAATTGTATCAGTACGGGGTGTATGTTAACCAAAAAGGGTTCCATTGCTTTTTTGTTTATGATAGGGAGAAGAAATTTCTCCCATTCAAGATCTTTACTTAAGTAACCACGATTGGAAACACTTATGGTTTTTTGTTGGTGGAAAGTTGGGCCAAGATCACGTAAGAATGTTCAACCACATATACTGTCCTTGGGTCTTTTTCTAGATTAGGTCCTTGTCCATTTATTATGTTCCGCACTTGTGGATATTTTTGTGTAATTGCTAATAACCTGGTCGTTTTCTTTATTGCAACAACTACTTGGTTATTAAAGCTCGAGCTAACTTGGGAAGAGAAAGTCTAAGTCATTGAATCTTTAAAATAAGGGAGACCTACCAAGGAATTTCTTTCATAAGAAAATTTAGAGAGCACAGGCTTAATTGACAAGCTATCTGAGTTGCAAGAAAAGAAGAGAAAATGAAGAAATAATCTTCACATTTCATTGATGTTTGGTTTCCTTTGATTACTTTATTCTAATTTTCATCTCGGTTTAATCTTGGTTTTTTTTATAGAAATAGATGACGGTGGGAGTAGTTAAAAGTGCCCTCACTTCTCTAAGACCCCTGGGTTGGATAAGAAATCTCAGGTACTTCTTTCATTTCTCGACTTGTTTATTTTCTTAATATACTTGTTATTTATTTTCTCTTTTTGTAATCAATTTCCACTATGACTTAGGATTTAAATTTTTTTTCCTTTTATGCTCTTAGTAAATTTAGTTATATAAGGCTCTGTAACTCTGAAGGGAACTAATAGTTTATCTTGGTTCTTTAAATAACTTTTCGGAACTTATCAAAATTACTTTTGGCATTTATTCTTGACTTATTACTCACAATCTTTCTCATCTTTCTTAAGTGTGGCTTCTACCATAATTTCTTACAACTTAGTTTTTATCTCCTTATAGATAACGAGTCAAGATCCTTATTTTTGTTTATTTTGTGAATCTGAATTAGAATGATCCTTGACAAACAAACTTCATTAAGTGTTGGGTCTCTTTTTTTTTTGTGAGCCTCACATCACTAGGGACATTTTTGAGCTTATATAAATTCTTATAATCTATTAAAATTACAATGTATCAACAAAAAAAAGAATAGAGAGCTAAAATAGCTCTAAGGCGTTGAGTGCACAAAAGAGTGTTATAGAGTTCTTGAGTGTTGAGTGTATAAGATAATATTGATAAATCTTTTATAAGAGCTCCTCAATTGATGTACTCTTTGAGAATCTCTTGTGTAAGATCTTTGTGATCTTAAGTTTTTTGTTAATTGAATAAAAAGAAGTTAGGATCTTGTGGTCTACTATAGGCGTAGGCCTTTTTTGTCAAGCTACGTATATTCTTATATCTTATATGTGTAATTGTTTATTTTAATTGTCTTATTTTTTCTTTTCTATCCTTATTTTATTTGTAGACAAAATCTTCTGCATGCATTTTAGGGTGTTAAATATCAGTTATGAAAGTATTAGAATATGTAAAAATCTTAATAAATAATGTCGGTACTATGGTTGAGATTAATATTTATAGTATCAAATTGGAGAACCTAGCCTAATTTGCCAACATATATAATTTAGAAATTTGCAAAAAAAAAATTAAAAAAATTATTTTCTTAGAAGTTAGAAATTTTTATGTTTAGAATGCAGAATTTACAGGACAATGGCACATACATATATTATGTTAATGCTTTGATAATATATTATAAAATCATGGACCTCTGGGACTATGGATCATAATTTGGTTTATTGGGCCTAATAAATATCTAATTTAGCCAACTTAGTTAATGTTTTGGGCCTATAATATTTTTTTTCTTAAAGGATTTGAGTAGAAATTAAAATTTTTAAATATCTAACATTTATCTCTAACTTTTTACTCTAAATTCGAGTAATTATGGGTGCAATTTATGTTGGCAACCACTCGAATAATAATACTCCGGAGATATTGTGGGCCTAGAATTTAAAAGGACAAAAATTAACCAATAATTAGAAGGGAAAAGTTTACAAATAACCTTTTAATTATTTCATTATTTTTGTTTAACCAAATAAAAAATAGTCATACTTTATTATCCAAATAACTTATTTTTAGACACATTTATCCTTATATCAAATTTATAACTTCTTTCATTTTTTTTCTACGAAACTTCATTGAACAAAGTTTATTGACCGAATATTTTTGAAGTTGTTATTGTAAAAATCAAAGTGTTGTTGAGGATCGCTTTGAATCAAATCAAAGAAATAGCTCCGGTAAATTTTCTAAACTTTGTTAGAAAATTTAAATTTGTTAGAAATTAGATAAAATTTACATTTGAAGTTAAAAGTAGTTGTTATTAACGAACTAAATGAGTTAGAATGGTATAAAAGGCGTTGAAATCCGGCCAAAAATAAGTTTTGGAGTGTGTTTGGCAAAAACCAGACGGCGGTCGGTGTGGCCGCCGTTAATTTAGGCATCGTGGGAGCACATCTCGGGCCCGAGATGTGCCCCGCGATGCGTAATTTTTTATTTTTTAAAATAATTTTACTAATTTTCCCATTTGTGAACTTTTCTTAATTTTGTTTTTTGTTTTTTCAGGTCATATGGAGTGTGATGCAATAGTTATTTGTTTTGGAGGAAAGTGGGAGAGTTCTAGTGACGGGGAAGAAAGCTATGTTGATTATAGTAATTTTAGAATTTCGGTTCCGAAAGATATTAATTTTGAAGATCTTTTAAATGCAGTATGTTATACTTTGGGAGTCGACAATGTGAACTGTAAGGTGACTTTGAAAATCAAAATTGATGCAACGAGGTATAACCTAAAGCCTATTGAGATTAGAAATGACAGTGATGTTCGATTTTTTTTAAGCGCCAATAGAAGATCGTACTGTCCTTTATGTGTAATAGTGGATCCTAGAGCTCCTGTTTATGAAGATAATGTACAGCTCCTCAATCAAAATCCACCATCAATTTATGCTCATTTTATGTCAGCTAGCGGTAGCAACCAAGTGAGCCATACATCTCTATCAGTTCCAGCAGTGGTTTCTGCAAACACAACGAACGAGGAGAAACATAATGAAGACCCAGCCTATACACATTACGCTTGTGATGACATTGGAAATGTTGGGGATGTGAAAAGGGACTATGATGATGTTAGAAATGTTGATAATTTAGAAGGAGATGATTTAGCAGAAGGTGGACGTTATTATGTTTTGACAAGCTCCCTAAATGTTGAAGCTAGAAGAATAGATTTTTGTGAGGCAGAAAACCCCTTTGCGTTTATGCCTCCAATACCACCATCAGACTTGGGCATTTTAGATAAGATATCGAGTAGTGAAATTGACGATGTGTTTGTAGGAAAGTTGTTTGATAGCAAAGACGAACTTCACCAGGTTATTAGTATGGTAGCACTTAAAGGTAATTAGAGCTTTAAAGTGTCAAGGTCGACAAAAGATCGTTTTGAGATCAAATGTGATGATGATAGATGTCGATGGCGATTATGTGTAGTGTCGACAGATGCAAGGAAACATTTTATTGTGCGCAGAATTGATTCAAGTCACGTGTGTCAATTAAATCGATTGCGCTATGGTCATCGACAAGCAAAGTCTCGGATTATTGACAAATTTATAAAAAATAATTTTGCAACTGCGAGTCGACTTTATAGACCGAAGAAAATCCAAGCAGACATACGTGAGGAGTTTGGTGTGGACTTAACTTACCCTACTGCTTGGCGGTCTAAGGAGCATGCATTAGTATTGATACGTGGTACTCCAGAGGGTTCATATAAATTACTTCCTGCATACTGTCATATATTGGAACAACAGAACCCTGGTACAGTCACGCATTTGGAGATTGATGATTGCAAGCACTTCAAATATTTTTTCATGGCTCTTAGACCATGTATTAGAGGGTTCCAGTCTTCCATCCGACCCGTTATTGCAGTTGATGGTACATTTTTAAAAAATGCATACTTAGGAACAATGTTTGTGGCTGTTTGCAAGGATGGAAACAACCAGAATTTTCCACTTGCATGAGGTATTGCCGACTCTAAAAATGATGCTTCATAGAAGTGGTTTATGGAAAAACTCCGAGGAGTTATTGGCGATCTTGAGAACCTTATATTTATATCTGATCGACATGCTAGTATCGAGAAGGCCATTAAAGAGGTATTTCCTAATGTATATCATGGTGTATGCATCCATCACTTGAAGTGTAATTTGGTAGCACGATATAAGATACCATCACATACAACAAAAGGAGGGGGATACTTGGCCTCCTATTTTGTTGCTGCCAAGGCGTATCGCATAGCTGACTTTCAAAGGGAAATATATAAGATGCGAGAAATGAAACCGGAGGCAACGAGATACTTGGAGGAGGAGGTTGGTTTTTCAAAATGGGCTCGATCAATGGGAGCATTCAGAAGATATGACATCATGACCACCAACATTGCAAAGAGTATTAACGCTGTTGTGAATGATGCACGTGGCATGATAGTGACTGCCTTAATTGAGTGGATCCGAGAGTTAATGCAAAAATGGTTTGTTGAGAGACGTGAGGCTGCAAAAAATATGTCAAACTTCTTGACCACTTGAGCCTATGACAAGATTTGGAAGCACAATGATGATTCCGCTCGCATGACAGTGCATGCAATAGATCGATCTCATTTTGTTGTTAAGGATGAAAAAAGAAATGGAATAGTGGACATCCCGGGGAAGTCATGTAGTTGTCAAAAGTTTGATATGTGGCAATTACCGTGTCCTCATGCACTTGCAGTATGCAGGCAGGTCAGATTCCAGTACCAGACTCTTTGTTCGCGATATTACACGACTAAGTGTTTGTTGCGTGCATACAGTGAACCAATAAATCCGGTTGGTCATTCGTTAGATTGGATTATTCCAGAGGAGTTGAGAGCTGCTGACATCCAGCCTCCTATAGTACGTCGACAATCAGAAAGACGTCGGAAGAATCGAATTCTATCGCAAGGTGAGGCTCCCACGAAGAATGTATGCAATCGCTGTAAGCAACATGGACATAATCGAAAAACTTGTCGAAACCCAATTCCATTACATGGTAGTTGATGTGTTCTTTATGAGTTATATTTGTATTTTAAAGTCATGTAGTTATGGGCTTTATTTGACTAGTTAATTTGCATTTTTTTTTACGATTGCGTTTAATTGATAAGTTTATTATATTCTTATAAACAAGGAAAATTTATTTTATTTTCTAAAATTCCTGGATTAAAATGGACAGAGTTTCCCTTATTTTTTTCTCAAAATTTATATTTCATAAACCTGCAGAAAATACACTTCAAATATTTCTCACATCTCTTAGCTGTAAAGGGGACCTCCCGTTCTTACCCAAATCAATCAACATCATTTTACAATTTACAATAAAATGTATAAAATACATAAAAAAAAACTTTATAAACATACAAAAGTTAATTTTCTTTCACTACTTTTTTGCACATTTCCATAAGTCAGTCGCCATTTTGGTCCTAAAAAATGACCCATGCTCAGGACCAAAATCTAGGGGATGACAACACATCAAAAACTCTATAAACATACAAACATAAACCCCACAATCTCTACTATTCACTGTCTGTTGTGGCACTCGATCCTTTAATCTAATTATATGAAAAGGGGTTAAGTCAGGTGTAATTTATCATTGCTCATATAATCTACAAGCATCTAGGTAACGGGGTAACAACGTAGCTAATGGCAGGACATGATTCTCAATCCCGCCATCGACAAATCCCTTGATGCTAGAATCGTAGATCAATATTTGCCGATGCAAGATGTCCACCTCAGCTGTTACCCAATGTTGTTGATTGTAGTTGACAGGAATATAAACCTACATAAAATTCAAATAAGTCTTAGAAATAGTACTACAAGTTATAAACAAAAATAACAACATTCACACAAAATAGTACTACAAGTTATAAACAAAAATAACAACATTTACCTTATCAACCTCAATCCACATACGTGCACCGAGTAAATCTTCTTTAGCGCCTTGAGCATATGCCATCACTTCATCACTCCATACAATGCCAGCCATGTCATTTTTGTGATGCTCATAAAGGAGTCTAAAAGACTCCTACAAATGCAGAGTCATCGAATAATCAATAAAATTGAAATAACAAAATATAAATAATTTAATTCATCACTTACAAAGAAGTACGAATCCACAGAAGTGGACAAATGAGGCAATGCATTAGTGCAACCGTATTGCCTAAGCCGAATCACCTTCAAATACTCATTAATATGCTGCATTTAGAAACAATAACCGTCAAGTGAGTGTGTAAATTTAGAAATAAATAAAATGAGATAATTATTCAATAATTTACTTACAAAGTCATCCAGCCAGCTGTGTAGCAATTCCTGAAATCATGCTGGGTTAGCGTCTAGCCCAGGTAAGCTGACTACACCCTCATCCTTGTCCATCCAAGCCTGAAACTCAACCATGATAGTCGAGTCTATCTGCTGCAATGGATTCATGTCTGTTTGAGGTTGTACTTCAATTTCAAATTTCTTCTTCTCGTGTATCTTTTGTGGAAATGGATTTGTATATGGGGTGTGCAAATACCATGCAGGCCTATACTGTCTCCCAAATTGACTTACTCCCTTATGCGGGGCAGACAAGATCTCAACACTTGCAGGACTGTCAATCAGTGGCTGGGGCAATATATCATGACCAGTAGCTGGGGTCTGAAAATCATATTGACAACCTGCCGGTGTGTTCTCTCCAAACTAAAATATATGTATATATTAAAATAAATAAAACTGCAATTAAGGTAACGAAAAATAATTGCGTTTAAAATTTATTTTGCTTACCATATTATGGCTTTCGTTCTGTTGGAATGAGCATAACTGCCTAAACCACATCATCATTTGCTGCATCTGCTGTGTAAGATCGGTCCGGAGTTGATTAACACTTGTTAAAATTTCATCTCTATCCTTGTCCATTGTTTGTAGAAGTGCAGCTTGCGCAGCTTCAGTATGCTCAAATCTCTTAATCATCTCCTCCCGCAGCTACTCAATCTGATGTGTTACGCCATGGTCTGCAGATGCACTGTGTTCAGACTAAATAAGTAATATACCGTTGCTCCTGCCACTGGTGCTGACTTTTGTGGGTTTGTCCATTCATATCCACCCCCTCCACATCCATAACATCATCGTTAGGGTTGCTAAAATGGGCATAGGTCCTGGGGCGCTTGCTCTCGCTGAAATCAGACATATTTGATAAGTCTCTAGCATAACTTCCGCTTGGAATGCCTACACGTCTAACCAGGCACACAATTGCCTCTTTCTTCTCATGGTCTTTTGGTACTAATTTACGATATACCGAAAGAACCTATAAATCAACCAACCATATTAAGTTACGCTTAAAACAAAATAAAAGTTATAAACCAATATATATATTTTTCATTCATATCAACACATACCAAATCCTTTCCTAATATTGTATCCTGAACCTCATCGAACAATGGAGTCCCTCGAGTCGTCCAATTCAAAATACGAGGGAAGCGATCACCATTATGATAACCAAAAATCTCTCCGCACACTGGAATTGCCTCAAAAATTCATACCTAATATAATTATTTTTAAAATATAAGTTTGACGTATACAAACAAAATATATAATTAAGATCAAAAAGTTAAGTACAAGAAAATTATGGCGTACCAGAAATGCGTGCGAAAAGCCATACACGTTGTAACTCTCAAACTTCTTCTGTGCAAACCCTTTCCTTTTTATTTTCTCAAGTTTTTGGAATGCAGCCTTCTTAAGTGAGTTATGAAGCACGGTCCATGCAATATTGCCCTATGGATACTTATTAAACTCATGAAGATCATCCACTAAACATAGAACAAAATTTTGAATTCCACTACGCTCGTCATGTGGAATCAAAATACGATGCACAAAATAAAATAAACTCAACTTTACTGCATCTGCATCGTCCATTTTCTCCAAATTTAGACGTGCGTACCATTGATCAAGAAATATGTAAGATAATTTCTTTACCCCAGAAAAATATGTATCCCATAATCGAGTGCCCAATTTCCTATGCAGCTGCTGGGCAAAAGGGTAATTTCGCATTTGTAGTCCAGTGATTAGTACAGACTCTTGCCGGCTAAAACGGATGCGTTTCCTCCCTATGTAAAACCACATCTCATCTTCTAAATTAGAGGTATGCACCTCACTCACACAATAACTTGTGCACCAAAATACCAGAGAATGTCAACTCTGACATATCTAAGAAATGCCCCATACACGTCTGCCTAAATAATATTTTTTGATTTGTTGTCAATTTATCTTTAATGCAATGTAGACCCCATATCTTAGCATAAGCCGTCACTGATGCACGAAAAAATATATACTCTGAAATTCTATATTTTTTTGATACATTCTCTTTCCTGTAACAATAAAAAAAATAAACAAAATACATTAATATTAAGAAAATTAATAATCAGAGAAATATTATTTACAAAAACAATTAATTTAACATACATAAAAATCATAATATATTATAATAATTAATTACTAACATATTAATTAACATATTATAATAAAATCAAACCAAACTTAATAATTAATTACTAACATATTAATATTAATCAACATTAATTATATATTAAAATCAAAATAATCATATATAATTATAATTACATAAGGTACTCACAATAATAATAAAAAATGTTACAAACCAAAATTAATGAATCATTTAAGCAAATTTTTCCATCTATTAGATAGATCAATTCCTTCCAAATTCTATTTATGAAAAATTTCCTTTATTTAATTTAAATAAAATTATATTTATCTATATTCTATTAATATAATTTTATTAATATATTTAATTAATTTAAATTTCATTAAATTTAATTAATTTAAATTTCATTAAATTTAATTAATTTAAATTTCATTAAATTTAATTAATTTAAATTTCATTAAATTTAATTAATTTTAAAAAATAAATTCAAAAAAATTCTCGCCACGTGGCATCTTATACAGGCGCCATGTGGCGAACAGTGCGGCATCGTGGACGTCCGCGATGCTGCACGTGATGCGCCGGTTAAACACGCATCGCGGGGCCATCTCGGGCCCGAGATGGCCCCGAGATTGACAACGGCCGCCGTCTGCATCGCGAATATCGACCCAAAATTCTCATTTTTTGCCCATTTTCAACGTTTCTTACACCATTCAAACCCATTTTTCACATAGAATTCAATAATTGCATCTATTTCTAGCTTCAAATACAAATTCTAACAATTTTATAAACAAATTTAAATTTTTCAAAAGTTAAATAAAAATCACCAAAATTCGGCCATTTCCTTTGTTTGAAGTGAGAAATATATTGTATAAGCTCCGATCTATGTAGTGATAACTTCAAAATTTTTAATCTAACAACTTTTGATAATTTTCGGTGATTTGGGTGATTTTCGGGTGAGAGTATTGTGAATATGATATATGGATAAATGTGTCAAAAATGTAAATTTTTGGTTAATAAAGTATATTTAATTTTAAATTGGTTAAAAAATTATAATAGAAAAATAAAAGAGTTATTTGTGAAATTTTTCCTAATTAGAATGATAGTGTTATGTTAGTAAAGTGACTAAAGAGAGAATCAATAAAGAGGGCTTTTTTTTTAATAATAAATAATCTATACTTTTTATATTTTAATTTTTTTAATATTTTAAATAATTATTAGATAATAAAATAATATAAAAAATAATTTTATATTTTATATTTTTTTTATTTAATAATTATTTGATATCAATTTAAGTTAAAAAAAATATAGCATTACTTATAATGACAAATCAATGCAGAGTTAAAGGACATTATTTAATTTAGATGCACATAAAATCAAATTGAGAATCAATGTTTCACCTTTCAAATTATGTGTTATGTGTATGTATGCACTATGAACATTGATTGAACAGTCATCCTCTAGGAACTAAATAGTTTAATTTAAGCTAATAATTTGCTTAAATGTGACTTTCCCTGGTGTTATGATTTGAAAACAGTTTGATTTGTATTTTTGCATTATAATTTTTAATTAAAACAAAATAAATAAAACGGTCCTCTGATTTGTGCACATCTTTGTTTTGATAGGAATGAATACTCAAATGAAAATACTTTGTTTTAGTTGAAGGAAAAAAAATTATAATTTTTTTCTAAAAAAAAGTCTAAGTGCGAAAAGGGGTTTAGTTTATGTTTCATATAATTTTTTAAAAAAAAACTGTAAAATGAATATATATATATATAAAATAGACCCTTTAACTTGTGTACATCTTTACTCTAACAGGAATGAACATTCTTATGAAAAAAAATTCTTCTGATACTTTATTTTAATTAAAAGGGAAAACTTGTGTACATCTTTTCTCTAACAGGAATGAACATTCTTATGGAAAAAAAAATTCTTCTGGTACTTTATTTTAATTAAAAGGAAAAAGAAAGTGTTCTTTTAATATATATATATATATAAAGAGTCTAGAAATAATTATTGTATTGAAATCTTATTCAAAGTTGGGATTCTTTTGTTAGACATAATTATAATTATGAACATAAATGAAATTTATCATGTCAAATTATTGATGTTAAAAAAAATATACTTAAAGAATTTATAATGATTAGAACGCAAATATTAACATTCTCAAATGAAAATTAAGAATATAACGATATTTTAAAATTAAATCTATACAACGCTCAATAAAAATTCTCTCTTTATAATAAAAAAGAGATGAAAAGTTTTACGTCTAATAATTTAACTTAAAATTATAACCTTAAAAAATATTTTTATATATTAAATTAAATTATAATCTTATTAATCATAATTTAATTAATATTAAATTTTTATATATGACAGGTTCATATCAATTAAGTATCTTTAATACTCAATAAAAAGATAACTTAAATAAATTATTTAAATTAGTTTTTATTTAAAATAACCTATAATTTATAATTATAGTTAATATATAATAAAACATAACATCTTTAACCTACATTTGCTAATGCTATCAATTCTTTTTTCTGCCCCTTTTATGATTACACAGTGTTCTTAATTGAGAATTATTGTCCTTTGGTAATCATTATTACTCTTTCAATATTAGATCTTACTCATACCTTTTCTTGCCTATGTGATGATTAAATGGGACCCTACCATAAAAAAAAATGAAATCATAGCTTAACAAATTGAGAAAAATATCTCTTTCAAATACTTTATCATATAGCAAATAGGATTATCATTAATAAGTTACCAATTAACATTTTAATTGTGTAATGAAGCATTATTTTTGTTTTACCCCTCTCTTATGTGATGTTAAATTCACTAAAACTCTTTGCATGTAAGTTTGAAAACTCAAATATGGAAATTTCCCAAGTTCATATAAAGGAGTAAAATTCAAATGGGAATAGCCATTTTATATCATCTATATAACTTAAGCTTGAATATAAATTTATACACATGGAAATTGATGCTTTAATATGTATGAGTATATGGCTTGGTGTATTTTCCAAAATTTCCGCTTTGTACAAAGCTAGTTCAAACATATACTTAAATTTGAAATTTGAAGTGTTTGTGTTATATGAATATGTAATTGTGTACAAATGCTCACTTATTATTATTATTATTGATGAAGCATTATTGTCTTATAATTATGTTAATTGGTATTATATAACTGATATATTAATAAGAATTAAAAGGTTAATAATTACTTAACAAATGATAGTCAATAATTTGTAACACATCAATTGGGATTATATTCTAACGAAGCATTACTCATTATTTAAAGTTTTAGTAGAATTTAAGAAAATAAAAGAAAATTTCTAATTACTTTGTAATTATCACTTTTAATTTTATTTTATTTAATATCTCATTAACTGATAATCAACAAAAGGAGTTAAAAAAAGAATAATACTAAATATACAAATTAAGTTATACAGACTCACTTATACTACCTGACGTGTCACGGTAAGACTTAAGGGTAGAGAAAAATAATCGGAAAACCAAATTAGATTGGACCAAACCAGTCGGTTTGGTTCAATTTTCCAAATATAAAAAATTGAAGAAAAAAATTGGTCAATTTTGATTCGATTTTATTGAAAATTGAAACCAAACTGAAAATTAGTTCAATTGCAAATTTGTAATTTTTTAAGAATTTTGTTGCAGGCAAGTGATGATAGAAAACTTATCGGTAAGGGTTGAATATAAGATATTAAAAGTCAATGAGTGATGTAGTGTCGTTGGATGTGGCTGAAAGTTGATGATTAATTGAAAAAATTAAAAAAAAAATTGGGTAGTCAAAAAGAGTTGTTCGATTTTAATCATCGGCGGTTTGAAAGGTTGCAAAGGTAGTCGAGTTTTGATGGGTAATGTGTGATGAGTATTTTGGTGTGTTTGTTTGACAGTGAGGATGACTGGAATGGCAGATTGAGGCAGCGGAGTCGCGGCGGTTTGACAATGAGTTGGGTGATTTCCGGCAACTATTTAAGGTGGCAACAATAGGGTCTAAATGGGCGACCTTCTCTAACTTCAATGGTGGTCTAATCGGTGAAAAAAAGTATCCTTGTGTGATGGCTTACAGGTGGTGATAGCAGCGGTTTTTTTTTATTTGAATTTTTTTAATTAATTTGAAAAATCAAACTGAAAAAAGTTGGTACGATTTGGTTTAATATTTCAAATTAAAATCAATTTTTTTGATTCTCCCTTAAAAAAAATTAAAAAAAAACCATAGTTAGGTTCAATTTTGTCTAAAATTCGACTGTGCCCACCATTAATAAGACTAGTTAAAATATGTTTTATAATTTATTTAATATATAATTTAATTTTTAATATTTGTCTTTTTAACTATGTTATGCCACATCAAGTAGTATGAGAAAATTATATAATTAATTTGTATATGCAGTACTAATGAAAGAAAAAAAAAGGTTGAAAATAAGCAAAGGTAGTAACTAACAAGAGGAAAATAGGTATGAAAAAAAAAAGTAGAGAATAAGTGGGTGTAATGTGGTAATAAAAAAAAGTAAGAAATAAGTGGTTATTATTAAAATTTATAAGGAGTTAATCGATATTTTATAAAGATATGGAAATTTAACTGATACAACAAAAAGACCCCAAATTGTTTAAAAGAAAAAGCCCACTGCCCATCAAAATCAAATGTAATTGACAAGCAACAAAAGTAAATATATTTTGTGTGGAATTGTTGTTTGCCATTATCTGCAAATAACACATAATAAAATATTTATAAGATATTTTACTTGGCTAATCATTATTATAGAGACAAATATTATAGAATCATTGTTGCTCTCAAGTAGAAACAAAAAAAAAATCTTTAATATCACTTAACACCATTAGTTTTTCTAACTTTGCACAAATAGAAAAAATGTTCTACAAAGTAGATGAGGTGGCCAGCTATGTAGTTTTACATTAGCAATAGCATTGCCAGATTTTGGCATCTTAACCTAATCAATTTCATTAAACTTATCATAGAGCTTCATTGTTAATGTGATGTTTAAAGTTTTTGTAATATGTAACCTCACATTTGTAACATAAGATATCATACTTGCAACAATCTTGATTAGGGTTTTGTATTATGATAACTTAGCAATTGTCATGAATTAATTAATATGATGGTAAAAATCAAACCTTCTAGTTTCCTTAATAGCCAACAAAAAACTCAACAGAAGAGGGGGGCCAATCCAAATTTTGAATGCAGTTTGGAGGGCAAAGCAAGTAGAAGGAAAATGGAGCATATGCAGTGATGTAGGTCCAGAATTTTTTTTTTTTAAAAAAAGAACTGTTGCCAAAACTCAAGGGGCAGCAAAACACCAACACCCTAAACAATTGTTTTCAAATCTGAATGAGGTTAAAAGGCTGAAAGTGAAGGGGGGTGGTGTGTTGGGGTTGTGTCGTGGTACCCAGATGCCCCCATTTTCATAAAATATTGTTAGAACCCCATGTGAGCTGTGTCTGTGTGGCCCTTACTCACTGCTGTCCACCTAAAAGAAACCACAATATGAGACAAGAGACTCCTCTAAAGTATCCTTTAATCACATGAAAGAACAAACTTTTCTTTACCACTTCCTTTTCTGTTTTTTAAAATAAAAAAATTTCTAGCACCTTTCTTTTTTGTCTGTTATGCCTGTTTTCATATCTAATGGATGACAGATATTGTATCAACAAGAACAAAGTAAATAAGTGAACTGAAAAAGTGGGCAAGAGTTACAGCTTTCACTCTCTTTTCACTCATTGCAGTCCTTTTTTCTCTTTTGGGTCTCCATATCAGTATTGGAGTTGAAATTCTTCCACAGTTTTCTTTTAAACTTGCTGGGTTTACTTCTGTACACAAAATGACCTCCTCTATATTCCTTTGACACATAGTTCATTTCTTCCCACACACATACATATATACAGGGACTGAACCAAAATGATATTGTTTCCAGTCAAAACGATATAATTTTAGCTCTATCTACACTTTAAAAAGTGAATGTTTTGCATATGATAACAACTGTATACATAATTCTTTTTTCCCTGGCCTTACTGTGAGTGAAAGTTTGAAATTTACGTTAGAAAGATGTACCTGTTGAATAAACTAATATACACTTTTCTCCAACTCTAAAGGATGGTGGTAAAAAGAGAAAAAGAAAAAACAATAAATTACAATGAGATAAACAGTAAATAAATTACTACTACCCTGTGCTTTTATTAGCTATATATATGTTGTCTGGTCCAGCAAACTCACCTACAGAGAGAGAGAGAGAGAGCCCACTCTCATAAATCAGTTCATCTGTCCATTTTTACCTATGAAATTATTTTATAATTATGTGTTGTTTGTAAGTAGTATGTATTGAATGATGGTGATGGTGATGGTGATGGTGATCTTCCAGATATTTTGTCTACAGATCTTTTTTTTTTTTTGTGCGTGATTTCTTGTGGTGGGTATGGCACTTTTGGCTATACAACAAGTAGAGAAATTTGTTGTATAGCAGATTTCTCTTTTCTCTTCTTTGTATGTGCTTCCATTGTTTCTGCAAAAGATGGAAAACAAACAGCCAAGCATTACAAAAAGAATCCCATTTGACTAGTAATTCTACAAACTGTTTGCACGTGATGTGCTGACATGAGATTTATGAGAATAAAAAAAAGTATACATGTGAGTTCTTACCCCCAGCAAAATCAATCCCCCGATTGCTGGTCATCATTGCCTTTTGGCAATTACATGCCGATTGTTCCATGCGCAGATGAAAACCTGTTTGAAAAATTCAATAATCATTAAGTTCCACCTATTAGTAAATGTCAATAATGATTAAAGGATACATTCATTATCGTTTTTGAAAATGTTGTTTTCAAATTTTCAAAACGTGCTCGGTAGTGCTTGTGAAAATGGATTAAATAGTTGTTTTAAGAGAAAGGTTGTCACTTGTATTCAAACCGTGTTTCCAGAAGTGCTTGAAAACAATTCATTCTTGTTTCCAACATTTTAGTTATAATTTTGATAAGAAATGTTTGCTGTTTTCAAAAATATGTTTTAGGATGCGCATATTATAAGCACATTTCACATTTTTGAACAAGTTTTGTTTATGAAAACACAAACCACAGCTATTGAAAATTTCCATTTCTTAAAAGTAAAAAAGAATTTGTGCATGCTAAGGCAATGGAGAGAAGAAGCAATACCTGGACATTTGAAGGAGACATGATTTAAAAGAAGCCACATTGATAGGAGACGTCAGGGGAAGTTTCGCATTATTGTTAGTAGATGTAATTGGACTTGTAATTTTCTCATCAATCTCTGCTGAAGCAGAGGAGAAGAAAGTGAGATGGCCACTGGTTGATTTCTTAGGAGATGCAAAAAGGTTATCCGGTAGGATGTGCTCTAAACTGTGACATAAAAAAAAATTATCAAACGAGAAATGGGATTGAAAAAAAGAATTACTAAAATTTATCTGAAAAGATTGTTTATAGCGAAACGCGGCAGAAATTAAATACAAGTCCGAGAATAAATATGGTGATTACTGTTGTTGTTAATTTTTCTTTGCATATCAAAATTGAAACTTTTACCTTTCAAGGAGGTCATTTTCTTCAGTCTTAGTCTTCTTATCCTTGTTATTGCTATCGCTATTGTCGTTGTTATTGTGATTGCTAGTTGAATTCAATTCCTTCTGCAACTGATGATCAGGATCAGCTGGAACAGCATTTTGAGAATCCGTAAATGGGCTCCCAGCCCCACCATTCTCTGAAACAACAAATGAAAATTAAACATAATAAAACTTTAGTATAGTTCAAATTATTGAACCCAATTTAAAAACTTTTTAACAAAAAACAGATTGTTTAACCTTTTGGTGGGACTTCTTCGTCGGTGCCATCGAGTGGAAAAATGTGGGACTGGTTGTTTGGGGAGTGAGAAAAAGTTGGCGAGGGAATTGGAGATCCATTTGACAAACCATGATGGAAATGATTGTGATGGTTATTTTTTGAGTGAAGTTGCAAATTCATTAACCTTCTCCCTTGTAGTTCAATGGCTTGCTGCAAATCAGCCTGATCCTCCAATTTTCTTCTCAACATCTCTTGGTTATTGCAAAACATTCTTCCTCCTAAATTTATACCAAAAGAAATATTATACAAATAGTACTAGAATTTAAGCAAAACAATGGAAGATGATGCTGCTTGTTTGATTGCTTACCAAAATGAAAATCAAATGGTCCAGATGGGCTTGAGCAAGCTGAATAGTCTCCCCTCTCCACTTGTTGTTGGTGTTGCTGCTTTCTGGAAGCATAAAATCTACAGCAAAACGTCAATCTAAAGGAAGCAACACAAACAAAGACTCAAAACTTACAATGAAGAGAAAAAGATTTACTTGTCCTGGACTTTCGCTTTCTCCTTGTAAGGTTTAACAAGAACACGCGAATCGCAAACAAAATGAGGATTCCCTTTAGTCAATATGAGCTTCACAGTCTCTGGATACACAAAAGTAACAAATCCAAACATTCTTTTCTGCTGATATGGTATCCTCACATCTTGAACTGGCCCATAAAAACTACAAAATCAAAAGAATCAAATTCTTTTCTAATTAAGATTCTACATTCAAATTTCAACATAGTCAAACTCTAAACAATAATGAATCAGTTAATTAATTACCTGAAGTAATTTGAAACATCTTCTTCTCTGAATGTACTATCAGCTGGAAAAGTCAAGTAAATCTGTCTAGAACTTGGGTTCACAGATCCTCCCAATCCCATTGCAGAGAAATCATTTCTCTCAGGCCCACAATTTCCAAATTTGTGCAACTCATCCCCCATCAATAATGCTGCTGCCTTAGCTGATCTGCTTCAACAAAACATTATCCCACAATGAAAACAAAAAAGAAAACAAAAATGAACAAGGGTCTCAAGTGAACATGATTATACACACCTCGAGGACTCATTCTGTTGATGCAGCAGCAAATTCATGCACTTGTTGTAAGGAAAATAAACAGCACCACCCATAAACTGTGAAGCTGCAGCTAGTGTTCTTTGCTGTGAAGCCTTTGATCGTAGTAATTCCTGGCACTGGTCAAACTCATTCATCTTACTTGGTGAGCCAACAATGGCTGCAGCATCAGTTGAGTGATGATGGTCACTGTGGTGATTAAATTTGCAACTACTTCCATTTTTGCAAAACCCTTTAGCAAAATACAAGCACTGTTTCCATGCAAGCCCGGAACTCGCCTCATCAGATCCAAAACACGGGCCTGGAACAGACAAACTCCGCTTATGCAAGTGAGAAGCATCAGTACTGTAAACACTCTCACTCATAGCCAATTCAGACTCGTCGAGAAAAGAGAGATGATCTTGAAGCTGAAACTCATCTATAACATCACCATAACCATTGTTATCATTATAGCAATTGTTATTGTAATATCCAAATGCAGACGACGACAAAGATTCAGAAGCTGCAGCATTGGTGGTTCCATTGACAACACTGGCATAAGAAAGTGAACAAGTGTTTGTGCTTGTGTTAGAGCGAGGGCTAGCAGCAGTGAAAGTTGTTGAGAGTTGCCAAGGAGCTGAAGAAGAAGGTGGAGGTGAAGGGGAAGATGGGTTAGTGATATTATCAAACTCAAAGCCATTGTTCTTGTTGTTTCTGATTCTGAGGTGGGTTTTGGCTTTGAAGATGAGATTGTGAATGAGAGCTTCTGGTCCAAAAGCCAGACGTATCATCTCCTTCTCACCAAGGTCTTGAATGAGGAGATACCCCACGATCTTGGAAGCATTTTCTGGGTCTAAGTTTTTGATTCTTGAGAACACAAGCTTGGTAGCTTCGTATGTATCCATGGAAGCAAAATTTGACTCTGAGAGAGAGAGAGAGAGATGTAGATACAAAGATTAGATGATAAGGAGTGGACTGAGGAGATAAAGAGAAAAGGGAAGTGAAAATGCGGACTTTTTTGAAAAAGAGCAATAATAATGGATGTGGGTAATTATTATTTTAGTATTTAATATTTTTGAATTATATAAAAAAGAAAAGCTGAATAATAGAGAGGTTGAATGGGCAAATGCTCCTCTCTTTATCTTAAGGAGTAATTGCATATGGGTCCTTGCTTTTGACAAAAATACATATGATAGAAGTTATATTTTGATTCGATTGGTTAAGTCCATTTTCAGATTTGAAATAATTAATATATGCTTTATGCATATTTACATTAAAATTTAAGTAAGATAGTCTCGTATAGTAGTAGATAATAAATAAAATTAATAATCAATTTAATCCTCGTGTTTGTTTTGTCTAAACATTAAAAGCTAGTGGGGATTCACTGGAATTTCTCGTGTCAGCATTAATAGAGGGTCTAATTGTTTTAACTATAACATTTATCATTCAAATATTGTTTTTATCAAACTCGAGGACCCAAATGAAATATATTTTCACTATCACATTTATCATTCAAATATAGTTTTTATCAATCTCGAGGACCCAAATGAAATATACCTTTCATCAAACTTAGAACCACAACTTTTGGTGGCAGTGCAAAACCTGCAGAAGCAGGGTTGGGAGAGTAAATTCTCTCTCTTTTTCTTTTGCTTGATTTTTGAGTCTCCCTCTCTATTTGTTCAGTACTTATTTCTTTAAATAAAAAATTAAATTAATGGCGTTTTTGTCTTTTACAGAAATGGGCAAAAACAAGGTTAAGTGGTAGAGTTGATTCATACTACACTGGGTCAAACTCAATTTGATTTTTTTACTTTTTTAAAAAAATTAATTTTTATTATTAAAATAACTGAAAAAAAATCGATCATTTTCAACGTGGTACTGCATAAAATCGAAACTGGACTAAAAATTGATTTTTTTTAATTATTAATATTTTATAATATAAATAAATAAAACTGAAATGTAATTTTAACACCAAATAGTTATAATTCATTTAGTTAAGTGTAGATTATTTTTCTTTTTACGTCACAAATTTGAATATTATTTTGTTTGTAAATTATTAATATTTTTTAACATGCATATAATAAATTGAAAAATAATCTAATCAAAAATGAGCTTCAATTCCTTGGTTAAATGGGTGTAATAGTATATGGTTAAATCTAATAGGCTCTGCTTTTTTAATTATTCAATTTTTAAAATATAAATATAAAAAAAAAAGAATACTTGTTAATTTTACATCTTACTTTAGCCTAATTAGTAGACTAAAAGTAATTACCACTTCATGTTTTAGGTTTGAATCCTTCATTTACTTTTTTTAATTATGTATCCTAAATGTAAGATAAAATTTAAAAAAAAATGTGTATTTATATAATAATTATATTCAACTTAGTTGGTTGGAGGTGTTTTGCTATTGTTAGGTCACTGCTTCAAACTTATAAACTTGTATTTTTTTTATTATATCTTAATATTTAAAGGTTTAAATAAAAAATTATTTATAAATAAAAAATTAAGATAACTCAATTGGTAAGGAGATTATATTTGTACTTCGAAGGATATCTGAACCCTAACGTTTAAAAAAAATAATATGTAAATTTTAAAATAAAATTTTCATCAATATTCTTATTAGGTAATGGTTTTTATTTATTTTAATGGTAAAAGGAGATTTGCATATCAATTTTTTTAAAATATTAGAGTTTAGATATCTTTTTTTTTTTTTTGTGTATATAGACAAATGTTTTTCTTAATAAGAACTTATTAGATACCTTAATCAATGGTACTCATAAGTTTTTCCTATTATTTGAATTTGAACTAATAACTCTTACCGTATGAAAATAATATTAATTATTGAGTTAAATAGGTTATTTTTATTTATCATTACAATGAGAACTAAAAAGGGACCTATCACATGATGTATTATAAATTTAATATGAATTCTGAACGATACTAATAAAAAAGATCAAAGAGACATGATATAGAATCTTGAATATTCATGTTGACAATAAATTATTTACATAGTATGATAAAATATATATCACAAGGACAAAGAATATAGTTTAGTTATGTAAAGCAACTCGTTTACACATATGCCAATATTTTTTAAAGAGTCCCATGTAATAAAAAAATTGATCTTTTTAAGAAATTAATGTCTAACTCCATAACTTGTTGAGAACAAAACAAGAGAATAATAGCCTGTTAATTAATTTAATCCAATTAAAATTTTTGAAACCATTGAAATTTATATGTCAATTTTTTTAAAATGTTAGGAATTTAGAAGTCTTTTTTCTAATAAATTATTATAATTTATAAAAATATTTTAGTGATTATAATTTTCTTTTTTGGTAAATGGAATGGACTAAATTTTAGAGTGCATTTACTGATAGCAACAGTAATTGTCAATAAATTAAAAATTAAAAATTGAAAATAATCAATGTGATCTTCACATCTTTATAAATTTTTAAAAAAAATTAGATTAATATATTAATTTGATTTTAAAAATAGTAAGACATATTATCTATTTTTCGTTTTTTGCTTTTAGATTTGTATTCCAAGATTAGTTGGGAAAATTTGGTAACCATTAAAATATTTTTCTTGTTCAAAGTTTTATTTTGAATTTATTGAATGCTCGTGTTATTTTTTCTTATATTACTCATCAAAGTTAATTTTAAATTAAATGTATAATGAAAATTTTAATACTTTTATAGTTAATTTTTCAAGTTATTTTCTGAAATTGTTAATAACCTGATTTTAAATTTGGTGCATACTTAAAATTATGAATAAATAAGATAATCGAAAAAAGGTTGAGAAAATATTTAAATGAATTTTCAATTTCGTAGGCTGCCTAATATTTAACCAAAAAACAAAAAGCCACAATTAAGGGATAAGGATAATTATACCCATAAAATTAACCTAATAGACAAGTTTATTCTAATTAGATATGAAATACTCGTTTTTATCCAAATTCAATAACTTTTACTATCAATTTAAACGAAAATAATAATTTTAATATATAATTACTAATTTACCCTTATTGTTTGTCCTCTAACTCAAATATATCATCATTTAAACTCTAAACACATGATACAATCTCATTCATTAATTTTAATTGAATATAATTAATTTTTTTAATAAAATGACACATGACATAATACGATAAGTAATAAATAACAAGTGTTATGATGTAATTGATATATATATATATATATATTTTAATAAATATCTTTAAATTAAATTATAAAAAAAAACTCCATTGGCTGACGTCCACCAACTTGCAATGACAGAATAATTAAAATTTATATTATTATATTTTATTTTTTTTGATCTACATAATAATGGGGTTATTTTCGACCAAAAAAGACTACAAGGCATTTAAATATAATGAGAGGGTAGCAACCATCATCGTCCGCCATCAAACAGTAGGGCAGTGCACCATCACCACCTCTACGATGCTTTGTTAACAAAAAAATTCATCATTATATAAATTACAAAATTTTAAGTTCAGTTATATCAATTTTTTTAGTCTAATTATCACAAGTCACTAACAACTGCCCCGCGATAATCATTAGTGATTGATGGAAGTGCGAAAGAGGATGTAAGTTTTAATCATTCTCAACAAATTAAGGCTTAACATATATTTCTAACATAGCATGTCATGTATTTTTTTTTTTAATTTTATGATTAAATTTTTTTTACCCTTTTATCATCTAAATTGATGATAAAAATTAATATATTGAGATAAAAATAAATATTTAAATATAATTAAAATAAATTTATCTATTAAATTAAATTCATGGGATATAATTGTCCTTAGCCCCCAAAATGAATATTTTAACAAAAAAAAATCTTTTAAAAAAGCATTTAACTACAAATTTACGGCTTTTATAAAGAAAACAACAAATTTAGCGGATGTGTTACACGCGCTAAAACTGGGCGTGAGGAAGTTCCGTCCATGTATTTCAACTAGTGCACGTTCAACTACTATCACCATTCTGACAAAGTCTGTGTCCATGAAATTTAAATTAGATTCGTATCAGAAAGCTATTCTGTACTACTCATATACATGAACTCCCGTGAATTCCCCGATTTTCAGCTTTGATTTTTTTCTCATCCTAGAAATCAACGGTGAAGATCTCGTGACGAGTGTCAGTAATTTTGAAATCTATCTTTTGGTCAACTTCTTTGAGAGGATTAATTGCAATGGAAGGGATAAGTTGGTAATTTAAGGCAATTCAATGAGTAAGCTACTAATTTTATGGGCTGTCATTATCAAGTGGGCCCATATTTTTAGCAATGTCGTAATTAGGAGTCAATTGGGCTTCGATAATCAACAATATATGCCCAACCTATGATTATTATTATCATATTTTTTTTTGTTAAAAGTTGGATAATACTAAAGAAAAAGAGCCATTAAGTATAAAATAATTCAAATATTGTTGGATCGTGTATATCACTATATGTAGTATTATTGGAGGGAGTTGTTTATTATAAAACTCAAGACTGATTGTTGGTAGAAAATAAATAATTGAAACTTTGGCCATAGCGTGTTTCCATGAGATGACAGAAGCAACGACCAACTGGGTTTTATTGAGAACTAAATTTCTTATCCATAATCAAGAAATGATGGTGAGAAGATTGCCCACACTATAACTAGTCAAATATTAATAATAATAACTAATGAAACAATTGAAGAACCTTATTTAAAATGAAAGAGAGAATTCTTTGTTGAGAGCGAATTATATTTAAATAATGCTAAATTTTTAAATAATATTTATATTTTATTTTATTTTATATAATATATTAAATAATTATCGACTATTAAAATAATATATTGAGTGATTTTAAAATTTGTATTATTTTTCACTTAAAGAATTACTTAATATTTTAACTTAAATATAAAATTTTAAATATTATTTGAATAATATAGATTATTATTATTTTTCATTCCATATTTTGAATAAACATCGACAAATGTGCAACTACAACAAAATTCAAAATTCACATGAAAAATCTCACCATCCTTTTGAGACTTATTGAAGTTAAACAATAACTCATCTCTTCGAGGGAGGAAGGTTGTGGACCAAATGATAAAAATATTATAATTAATTTGTTTAAAGTAAAAAGTGTTTGGGATACTATATAGTTGATTGAGCGCGATATGAGCCAGCGTCATCGAGCTGGTAAGGGAAATAGGTTTCTCATTTTATTTTGTTTCATTTCTTACTAATTTTAAGTTTTCATAAAATAACTCTCACACATTTAGGGTTGACTTAGGTCATTTTAAAGCCTATATAAAGGCCATCTATTGGCTTAAAAACAAATCTTTGTAATTATAGTATTATTTGTAATTTTTAGGGAAAGAAACCCCTAGTTTGCAAGAGAGAGTAAATTCTTTATGAGTTTTTTTTTCCTTAATGACTCATGGCCATACCCAAGTATGAGGCAGAAAAATTCAACGGGACGAATGACTTCAATCTGTGAAAGATGAAGGTTAAGGCGTTATTGGTGAGCCAACGGTTAGGCTCGGCATTAGAGGAGACTGCAGTTTCATCTAATGAAGAAGAGAAGATGCTAGAGTCATTTAAGGTTGAAGTAGAAAGAAGGGACATTCAAGTAAGAGCTCACAGTACAATTGTTCTGTCATTAAGCAATGAAGTATTAAGGGAAGTAACAGGTGAGATGACGACAATTGGTGTTTGAAAGAAGCTTGACTCTCTTTATATGTAAAAATAATTGGCCAACAGATTGCATATAAAGAAGAAGCTGTATCAGTTATCTATGTTAGAGGGGACGCCGATGAAAGATCATATAGATGCCTTCAACAAGATCATTATTGATCTTGAATCTATCAACATTAAGATAGAGGATGAAGATAAGGCAATCATCCTGCTGAGTTCACTTCCTAAGAGTTATGAGAGCTTTATTGATACGTTACTCTACGACAGAGATAGTTTAATGATGAGCGATATGAAATCATCATTAAACTCAAAGCTATTGGAAAAATAGATTGAAGGCAATGCAAAAATTTTATCGGTAAGATGAATGCCCTTACATAGAGATGGAAGGAAAAAAGGGCTCAAGATCGAAGTCCATAACTCCTAGGAAGTGCTATTGCTGTAAGAAAGAGGAATACTTCATGAAGGACTATCCGGAGAAGAAAGCACAAGACAAGAAGAAAACAGATGCTATGCTTACCTATGATGATAGCTACGACAGTACAAAGACTCAAGTTGCTGTTGCTGTTGATGATAAGAGTACTAAAACATAGGTTCTTGATTCTAGTTGTATTTTTTATATGTACCCGCACAAGTTTTGGTTTATAAGTTTTCAGCGGTGGTAAGGTGTTAATGGGTAATGATGTTGCTTGTCAGATGATGGGAATTGATAGTATTAAACTTATGTTGCATGATGGATGAGTGAGAGACTTGATAAAAGTTAGGTATGTTCCTAACCTCAAGAGGAACTTGATCTCACTAGAAACTTTAGACTAGAATGGATATTCCATCAGGACCAACGGAGTGGTTATTCATAAGAAACATAAGAATATTTATATGTTGAAGGGAGAAGTTGTAAGTGGTTATTCATTATTCTCTGTAGATGATGAGAACATACAAATTAAGTTGTGGTATCTTAGACTAGCACATTTAGGTGAGAGAAACCTAAAGGAGTTAATAGTCAAAAGGCGTTTGATGAGGATAGGTTCCAACCATTGAAGTTTTGTGAGCATTGTGTACTTGGGAAAGCACATAGAGTGAGGTTTAGTATCGGTGAGCACAAGACTAAGAGAACTCTTGACTACATACACTCAGATCTTTGGGGACCAGCTCAGACAGTTACTCATGATAGGACTAGATATTTTCTTGGCTTAATTGATAACTATTCGAGGAGGCTGTGGGTTTATGTATTGAAGAGTAAGGATTAAGTGTTTGATACGTTCAAGACTCGGAAGGCTCTTATTGAGAATTAGATTGAAAAAAAGGTTAAGAGGCTAATAACTAACAATGGTCTTGAGTTTTACAATAGAGAGTTTGATGAATTTTATGCCAATCACTGGATTGCAAGGTATAGAACGGTGAGATCAACACTATAGTAGAATGATGTAATTGAGAGAATAAATAGAACCCTACTTGAAAGGGTTAAATGCATAGTTATCAATGCAAAGATGTCTAAGGCATTCTGGGGAGAAGCTGTGGTGACTGTAGCTTATTTGATTAATAGAAGTCCCTCATCAGCGATATACTTTAAAATGCTAAAAGAGAAATAGTTTTGCAACCCTCCTAAATACAACCACCTTAGAATTTTCGGTTGCTCTACCTTTGTTCATTTTAAGGAGGGAAAATTAGAACTTAGAGCTATCAAAGAGGTATTCATAAGGTATCCCAAATGAGTGAAATGATACAAAGTGTAGTATAGAGAGCTGACATAACCAAGAAGTATCATAAGCCGTAATATGATGTTCGATGAGACGACAATGTTGAAAGCCTCCCAAAAAGATGAGAAAGAAGAACATGTGTCAAAGGAAGACTCAGCACCTGAGTCAATAGAAGTTGAAGTGGAGCCTAAGTATAGATTAGACATGCCTCTAAACCAGCGCTTCAACAAGGTGATCCTTGAATATGAGCTAAGAACACCAACGAGTTCCTACAAGTCCACCCAAAGAAAGACTAAGACTCTTGAAATAGAACTTAAAGAGTACCAGCTAGCCAGAGACAGGCTCAGAGAATGATTAGCCTGCCAATCAAGTATACATAAGCAGATTTGGTTGCTAATACCTTTAACTCTGCATACACTTTTGAATTTGATGGGCCTAGAATATATGGTAAGGTTATGAAGAGTGAAAATAAGAATGAATAGCAGTAGGCTATGGAAGAAAGATTAGTTTTCTTAGGAAAAATAATACTTAAAAATTGGTAAAGAGACATCAAAAGAAACTAGTGGGGTACAAGTGGGTGTATAAGGTTAAGGAGGAGATATCGGGGGTAGAGCCTACAAGATTCAAGGCTATACTAGTTGCATAAGGTTTTACTCAGAGAGGGGGAGTTGACTTTCATGAGATATTTGTTGGGGATCAAATATACATGAGTGTATGCATGTGCAACAATGTTTATTGTATAAAATATGTATCTCATACATATTTGGCACAAATATTTAAAATATACAATAAACATATAAAATATATATTAATCAAATTAATATATCAAAAGTAAAGTTGAAAAATCACTAGAACGTATAACGTTTTACACATGAATATGAGGTGTTTGCTCAGAGTCTTGTAGGCAGCTCTAATCACCAACTTAGTGGGCTTAGATTAATCCTTAATTCAGCACGGGATTAACCTTTAACCCATTTGAATGGCCGGCTATATTTTTGCTCTTTCTCTAAATGCAAAAATGAAAAGAAGCAATAATTGCCTCTCCTATATTCTTCTCACGTTGCACACCGAGTACACTTCATATCGCGAAAATTTCTGGGTCTAAGCCCGATTCGTCAAATGAAACTATTCTATAAGTCCATGAGCAATACCCCATACACACATAATGGATATTACAAATTAGCACATTGAACTATACAAGTTGAGGTCACAATACATATATATAGTCATTTCATCATATATATCTTAGATGTACGGGAACATAGATCAATACCGTCAAATCCCCATGTGCTCATCCATAAATCTATCTTCAGAATGGAATCTCACTAAACAATATAAGTAAACTTTTTTGCTATATTGTTTAACTATGTGAAAACTCATTTCTCGGGTTCTCTACTAAGGGTCACAAGACTTTCTTGAGATATTATCTTGGAGCATCTGGATATATCACTCCCTATGTGAGCTGATGGATTTCGTATTTGTACACACACTGACTCTACGAGCATCAGACCATACTCAACGACACCTAGTGGTCAGACCATAAAAGGTCTCTGACATACGTGAAATCAAAGTATGGTGGATCACTCACAAGCCCACTGTGGTGCTCAGCTCAGAGGATAACGTATACTACTCAACTCGAGAGAACCTTCCATTGATGGCAATATAAGATTTCTATTGGGATCTTCATGAGTCTGTTCAGTACTAAGCCCTAACTGAATACCCATATACTTATACAATCTCCAAGATCATGGTCAGCTAGGAGTGACCATCTGTACCCTACATATATAGACATATACTGATCTATACTAAGTCCTAACTGAATACCCATATACTTATACAATCTCCAAGATCATGGTCAGCTAGGAGTGACCATCTGTACCTTACATATATAGACATATACTGATCTATATGAATAAAGGAGATCTGCCAACAGACATGCGTCAGTAGAAATAGATCAGGAATAATTTATTTAAGAACATGCTTGCATACTGACACATCCCAGCAACCCATTGCAACTCTTGCAACTATGTCATTATAAGTATATTCTAATGTCTTTGTCCCGTTACAAACAATGTTCTAACTCTTGGAATATTTGCTAACTATTAGCACTGGTCTAAACTCCTTTAGACATCATCTGAACTCTTTCAGATAGTATATAGTCTGTAGCGTAACAAGCATTGAACCATATTATTAAGAAGTAATTAGCGATATAACAAAATATATACTGTATAGATATCAAATATTTATACAAAACTGGGATGGCATATAGGTACAACCCTAACAATATTCTCTTTAATTGTCAAGCATATATTCATTAGGATTCTATTAGTTATATGTGCAAACCTTGATTTACATTTAGAGTAGATAGTTGTAAAGAAAACTTTTTTGCATGGAGAGCTTGAAGAGATGATTTACATGGCACAGCCGTAGGGGTTTGTAGATCCCAAAAAAGAGGATCATGCTTATTTACTGAAAAAGTTATTATATAGGTTAAAACAATCACCTGGATAGTGGTATAGAAGATTTGATAAGTTTATGATGACTTGTGGATTTAGTTGGAGTAAGTATGACGGATGCGTGTACTTTAAGAGCTTGAGCAATGAAATGATGTATTTGCTTCTGTACGTCGATGATATGTTGATTATATGTAAGAACATGGAAGAAATATAAAAAATCAAGAAGCAGTTGAATGGCGAGTTTGAGATGAATGATTTGGAAGTAGTAAAGAGGATATGGGTATGGATATTGTGAGAGAAAGACGGGATGTTATCTTCTTGATACAATAGATATATACTCAAGATTCTAGAGAGGTTTGGTATGTCCAATACAAAGGTTGTCTTCACTAATTTGGCCATGCATTTCAAACTTTCAGTAGCATAATCACCGACATTTGAAGAGAAGAAACTATAGATAAGTAAAGTACCATATGTAAGTGCTGTAGGGAGTATCATATATGCAATGGTTTGTACAAGGTTAGATATAACACATGCTGTGAGTGTAGTAGTAGATACATATCGAATTCAGGGAAGGATCACTGGCTTGTAGTGAAGTGGATATTGAGATATCTCAAGGGGATGTCAGATCACGAATTGATGTATAAAAGGGATGAAGACAACATTATAATGGTAAAAGGATATGTAGACTCAAATTATGCAGATGATCTAGACAAAAGAAGATCGTTTACAGTGTTTGGGTATAGTGTGCGTTAGAGATCAGTTCTACAACATATGGTTGCACTATCTACCATAGAGGCAGAGTACATAACTGCTAGAGAAGCTATTAAGAAGGCCATGTGGTTGAAAGGCATATGCGCAGAGGTAATGGCTATTGAAGATATGAACACGGATGTATATTATGATAGCTAGAGTATCATACACCCAAGCAAACATTAAGTGTTTGGTGAGAGGTCTAAATACATTGATGTGCGACTCTATTACATTCGAGAGATTGTCCAAAGTGGTGAAGTTAGTTTAACAAAGATAGCGTCGTTTAAAAATCTTGTTGATATGCTGACTAAACCACTGTCCTCGGTTAAGTTTATCCTATGCAAAGACTTAATCGGAGTCACTGTGACGGTGACCAAAGATCAAATATGAGAGATCGAGAATACTTTGTAAATGATTTTGAATCAAGGAGGGAATTTGTGAGAAAAATGATTAAAAATCATTATAATATAATTTGGGGAACAAGCCAGGTGCATTGGATGTGCGGGGAAGCAAGACAGAAGTGAAATAAGGTGATTGACGTGACGCTGGGAACGATATAAGCCAATGCTGCGGCGCTGGTACGAGAAAGAGGTTTCCCATTGTGTTTCATTTCCTACTTATTCCAGGTTTTCTTAAAATAGCTCCGACATGTTAACCTAGGTCATCCTAAAGCCTATATAAAAGCCCTTTATTAGCTTGTAAACATAATTTTGTGATTTTTTATGAGAGAAACCCTTAGTTTACAAGTGAGAGTCAGTTCTTTGTGAGTTCTTTCTTATAAAATGCATACTTTGTGACAGCCTTGTGATTCAATAATAAGAGAGTGTAATCTTGATCCTATTGGGATTTATGCTTACGTGTCATCCATTTTATGTATGAATATTTGCTTTATATTTATACTATCACCATTTTATTAAATTGCTAATTATATTTAATATATGGTATGATGCTTATAATGTTTCAGACATTGTATGATCTGAAAGAGTTTAGATTTGATCTAAATGAGTTTAGATCAGTACTAATAATTAGTAACACTGAGAGTTATAAATACTAAGAGTTAAAACTGATAAGAGTTACCAGGTTATAAGAGTTAGTGAAATCTAAAGAGTTAGTGAAATCTAAAGAGTTAGAGCCTTGTCTGAAATGGGACAAAGACCTGAGAATATATTAGTAATGACATAGTTGCAAAGAGTTGCAAATAGTGCTATAAAATGTCGTTATACAAGTATGTTCTCAAACACTATGTTCTTGATCTATCTTCACTGATGCAGATCTGTTAGTGAAGACCGTGTTATATATAGAACAGTGTATATCTATAACTGGATGGTCCAGATGGTTAGTCTTAGTAGACTATGAGTTTAGTGAAAGCTCATATAGAGATACAAGTATTCAGTTAAACTGAGTACTGAACAGACTCACGAGGACCTCAAATAAACATCCCTTATAGCCATCAATGGAGGGTCTTCTCGAGTTGAATAGTATTCATGGTCCTTTGATCTGATCACCATGGTGGGCTTGTGAATGATCCACTATACTTTTGGTTCCACACGTGTCAGAAACCTTTCATAGTCTGACCTCTAAGTGTCGCTGATGCGATAATTCTATATCTTATAATTAAGTGCAAGTATACACTATCGTATACAAGTAATAAATGGACTAAATAGTCGGATGTCGAACCCATATGGATAATTTCTACTTTCTAACCAAGTACTAAAATTATGTCTCTCTAATAACTATTCAGAAAAATAAAAATCTAAGAATGAATGCAGAAAATATAAAATTAATGACATAATATAAAGAGAATTAGGTGATAGCAATGTAGAGAAAACCTAGGATTAATACTATCCCTCAATATGCTTTCTAATGATTAATCATATAAAATTAACTCCCTTAGTCTTTGTTATTGATCAAGACACTAATGTATTCACAAGTCTCTTCCAAGGTCATGCAGGTATACCTTAATTTACCAAATACCTATATTCCTATAGTACTTGTAATAAATTAAGATTTATTAAGATTAAGTCTTATTGATCATATATGCCAATTAGGTATATTTCTATCCTAAATTGAGACTTACATATGCAACATTGAATGTTAATCTACAATCATGCATCAAATTACCTAGGTCTAAATATTATGATTCCTCTTCCGAGTTTATCGACAATATTACCAACTCATTCACCATATATTGGCCAGATATATTGAAGCATTAAGATCAAGTAATTTGAATATCAAAGAACTAAGTTTATTAAATATTCAAAAGATATGGCAATTAAGCACATATATTGAGTTCAAGTATTAACCCTAGAAAATAAATTTAGTTCATGGCTACAAGAGAACAGCAGAAAAAATAATAATAAATCATGATACAATCAATAGCGAACCGATATAGACGTCGAATTTGTCTTGATTGTGTTGCCTAAGATACTCTTAATATCGAAGAACGCCTTGAATCTCTCTCTAAAGTTGCTTCAATTAAACTCCTATTCCTCTCTAAGACTCGTGCTCTGTATTCTTGGTGTTCTTGAATGTGTCGGTGATTTTTAACTTCTAAGGTCGATGGACTTTTTATAGGGGTTGATATGAGCTTGAAAATCTCAATTTTCGTCGGACTATGACTCGCATTACTACTGGGGCGCTGCGTTCTATCGCTAGAGCACTGCGTGTATAAGGCTGTACCGCTAGAACAGTGGAATAATGGCCTTGGAGCGTTGTCCCGTCGCTGGCGTGATAAAGATATAGCGCTGAGGCGCTGGCCTGTTGCTGGCGCGATGAAGGTCTGGCGGTGAGGCGTCAGTTGCGAATTCAACAGGTCGTCTTTTCTTATTTTCTTATTTTGATCACTGTACCAAAGCTGGGGTGAAAATCCTTGTGGCGCTGGGGTGATGAACTCATATTTTAAAAACTTTGTACTAGTCTTATTGATCATACATGCCAATTAGGTATATTTTTTAAATTTCATTCAAGTCCTTATAAATAACAATAATACACATAAATAGCCTTCTATTATCATAAAATAATAAAATATTAAAATAAAAACATAAAAAAATATATAACAAATTTGCTCTTATCAGTCGCTGGGTATGGTCCGATACTCACGGAGCTCGATATGCGTAGATATGGGATCCATCAGCTCATTTGGGTGAGTAATATATCATAATGCTCCAAGATTATATTTTAGAAAGTCTTATAACCATAAACAGTTATATTCGAAAAAAAGAGTTTTATTCTAAGGATAAATAATATCACAAAATTTTTGCTGATATTATTTATTGAAATACAAATCTAGAGATAAGTTTACAATCGAGCACATGGAGACTTGATGGTGTTGATCTATATCTTCGCTCTTTCAGGATATTTGCGATGGAGGGATTATACGAATATGTTATAACCTCAACTTGTACAGTTTAACAGGCCGTTTTATAATATCCGTAACATGTGTATGAGAGATTGTTCACGGACGTATGGACAAGTTCCATATAATAAACTGGACTTGAACCTAGAGAGTCTCACAATATAAAGTATACTCGTTGGCACCAGGGTAAAATATTGGATCAAACAGTTCGGTCCAAGAAATTGCAGCAAACCGAAAATATGTTTTAAGGGTTTCTCAAGATGTGTATTTGCCAAGACTTAAATATTGAGTACATTACATAATTGATTGACAAGAGTTGTTAACCAATAGAATGTTGACAAATGAAAATATATTGTACATAATTTATTTTTATCTTGAAATTACCGATTTACCTTATTAGTAAATACAAGTAAGGTAAAAGTAATTATTCAAAAATAGTTTTTGAATAATTAATGTAAAATTTATTTATTATTATTATTACAAAGGGATAAACATCAATTATGACAATGATATCATTTACCTAATGAGGGACCTTAATGTTGGTCATTAATTACTTAAAATAATTAAAGATATTCTAATATTAGGTAAAAGAATATTTGGTGGCTATTAATAAAATATATTTGATAAGATAATGCAATAAAATGACCAACAATATTTAATGGTAGGCCATGAAAAACATTGAAAAATTGAAATAAAAATTTGAATGAATTGAGTTCATTAATGAGATGCATGATACGGTAAAAGAAAAGTGAAGAGATAAAGAATAGAGAGTTTTTTTTTCATAAGTCCCTTTCTAAGTATTCTTGCAAAGGGTGGTGCAGGAACAAAAAAGAACCAAATATATTTTATACCTGTCATCTCTTATAAGTAACAAATACTAATAAATTAAAGTATTTTAAGAGTTAAAACATTTTGTTGCTGAAAATTTGTGATTGCTATTCTAACTTTACAATCCCACCAGTTTGTATTTGTGAACTAGAATTGTGCAACAACATACTTCAAAGTGAGCTCAAGACTTGGAGATTGGAGTTCTTGAAGAATCAAAAAGCTACCTTCAATCCGAGTAGGTTTATTTACTTGCAGTTTATTTAAATGATACTTATGAACATATATGAGATAAATGTATTTGATTATGCCATATTGAGTGTAATATATATGTGACACTTCCGTTGCGTGTATAAATTTTAAAATTATACGTACACTCCACGAATCACACACCCAATTAACAAATGGTATCAGAGCTTGTTAATTTGATGTTTGATGATTAATGTTGTTGAATATTTAACATGTTGATGTTGTATTATTAAACAACATCATGATGTTTGATTTGGAATATAGTGATGTTTAAAATTAAACATGATTTTATTTCTTAATTTTTAGAACATGTTAACGTTTGGAATTTATTATATGATATTTGGACTTGATAAACATGAAAAAAAATTGGGTGCCAAAACTTAAAAAAAAAATATTTTCGAGTCACCGAGTATGGTGACAGTGTTTGGTGCCGTGGTGCTAGCCTGTGAGTGTTGCGATGCCCACATAATGACCTGAGTGCCACGATGCTCAAGAGTGAGTGTTATGACACTAAGCCAAATTTTGGCAGGGCACTGCGGAGCCAAGTGTTAGGCGTTACAGCGCCCAGCCTATTATTCATGGATGCCTCGACGTTCCTTTTCTAGCGCCACGACGTCCGGTACTGTTACTAATTTTTTTATCATGTTTTTTTTACTTATCTTATTGTTTTATTATGCTTTTATAATTGTCATAACATGATTTGATCATTCTTATACGTGCATAATCACAATGGGAGCTCTATTGGTGGAATATGTATATTTATATATATAAATATACGTATTTTATTTGTATGTGGGTGATCCTTGATTTATATATTGTTATTAGTAGTGTTTTTATAGGTTAAGGATATACTATTAGTATTGGGTTTATTTGCAAGACTTTGGAATTATTTTAGGGACCAAATTATTATACTTTGAAAGTTTTGGGGTGAATTCGTAAATACCAAAAATTAACCACTTAGTATAAAAATACACTTTTAAAAACCCTAATTCTCTCATTTTGGTCGAGCTACCCATTTTTAGAGAGAGAAGAGAGAAATAAAGGAGAGAGAAAGAGAAGAAGAAGAAAAAGAAAAAGAAGAAGAAATTGGAATTTTGGATCTTTAGAGGTATATCACAACTAATTATCAATTTATTGGTGTTAATTAAGTTAATTTCTTTAAGTTTTGATTTCTGGAAATATGTATAATTAAGGATTTGATGTGTATTTCGTTTGATGTTGTGAGAATTGATGATGATCTATAAGATAGTTTGATAAATCATGATGAATTATGGAATTTCTGCTGGATAACCTCTTGATCTAGGAATTTTATAAATTGTTGTGATTCGATTCTGGTTTTGAATTTTGAGTATATGAAATTAGACATGTTTAGGATCATCTGAGACTTTGAATCGACTGAAAATCTTGGAAATTGAATTTGTAGTGAATTTACCAAAATGACCCTGGAATTCTGGAAATTTCCTGTGTAAACAGTATAATACAGTGGAAAATAATTTTTGACCTGCTGAATGATCTTTAAAAATTATGAATTTATGGAATATGATAATTTTATATGTCTAATATGATATACTCGGAATTGAGAATTTGGATCAATGTGGTTGAAGTGTTATGAATTTCTAAAGTGTATCAGCTCATTGTAGTATTTGATTAACAGATTTTTAAAGTTATGAAATAAAATAGTTTTAAAATACTTTTGGCAGTTATTTGGAAGCCAAATATTTATCATGGACTGAGATATGTGTCAAGAGTAATTATGTGGTAGTTTTATAATTTTTGAGTTAGTATATGATTTTATAAAATTGGGAGATTGAATACTGTTCAGTAAGTATCTTGATCCTGTCAGGTTTGTAGTTTGGATTCGATGGTGTGTATGGAATGGATTGTGTAGGAATTTTGATATAATATTCATATATAAGAAGTATATATGAGTCAAGAATGATATATTCTGATTTCGGAGTAATTGGACATCATTTGATGTATTAGAAATTTTCTTTAAGTGTAAGTGGTCAGAATGACAGGTTTTGAGAAACCAAATATTTAGACCAATTTGATGTGATAAATGCATTGTGTATAATTTTGTAAGCTATTTAAAGTATTTTGTGTGAATTGTGAGGCTTATGAAAGGATTAATCTCCATTGATAGGTTAAGGAGATTTAAGCCTTGTAGCTGAAAGTGTTAAGAGGTAAGTATACTAGACTTTTTACTGAAATCACAATAAACATAGTAATTGTTTTGTATGATTTTGCAAATGGGGTTAAGAATATGTTTATGTTATGTCAAAGTATATTTTGATATAAAATGTGAATATATGTTTCTGAATGTGAGCATTGACATTGAGCATGGACATACATGTGTTTTGTAAATGAGCTTTCAAAATAAGATGTGTTTAATAAAGAAAGCTTTTGAAGTGTAATATGTCCATGAGAAATATTTTGTATTTTGAGGGTACTTGAACTCACTGTTAACTTAGTAGGCATTTTATGTGATTTGTGGAGCCTTTATGTGTGGCATTTCCTTTGGGATTGGTATATGTTATGTGTTCCGTATGTAGGGAGGATCCTATTGGTACCTAAAGGAAGAGTGAGTCATCACATTCGTGTGGTGGCGTATTGGTGCATGTGAGAGGACTCACCGATGATCAGGGTGAGGGTTTGGCTTTTACCTTCGGGCATAAGCGTTATATATGTGTGATTTAAAGACCTCACTTGTATTATTCCTCTCATACGGTATGTCACCTACGAGTGACATTTGGCTCATTATGTGATATGTGATATGTAAGTCCTACTAAGTAGTAGTCGAGTAATGGTATTCCTATTATGTGTTTTGAAAGAATGTGTAAGCGCTTACATGATATGTGATTTGATAAGATTATGATTTTGATTGATCACAACATATCATACATATGCATTGTGTACATATATGTATTTGTATTTGATATATGAAAAATTAGTATGCTTACTGAGTTTTATACTCATTATAGTTTATGGTGATTTCAGGTAAATAAGGTACATGTGTGCTTAGCGGATTTGGCAAGGCTTCTGCTGTTCCTTGGGTTCCCTGAGTTGCTAGGTTGTTGTGTGTTTCATTTGGGGACACGTGGGATAGGATATTTGGTTTATCCCTATTGAATAAATACTTATGTATTATTTCATTGTGTGTGGATTGGATTTGGTTTAAGTTTTATAAAGTGTGGTTATTGGATGATTTTAAGTAAGAATTTGCAATGGATATATTCTGGGCTCCCGGTAACAAAGTTGCTACTGGTGACGTAGTAGAGTGTTAATCTCTGAGAAAACTCTGCGTATCTCCGGTTTAATAATTGTCCCAGTCATAATTCAATTGCTATAATTCTGAAAGAAATTGAAATGAATGTTTAAATATTGTCAAGAGAAGTTTATATTTATATGTTAGGTTATGGTTGATTTTAGTGTTGAACTTACTAGCAACTTGCTAAGGATTTCTGTGTTGAATGAAAGTTGAAAATTTTGTGTAATATTATTTATGAGTGCACATGCAGTGAATGAATGTAAGTGATGTCGTGTGTCGGATCTTTTGGGTCTGGGGCGTGACAGAACTTTATCTAATTTGTGAATCTTGTATTCAAGGGAAATTAACCAAAGCTTCATTTATTGGTGTTAGACGTTGCGCTACTGATTTATTAGAATTTATACATAGTGATGTATATGTTAGAGTCGGTGTTTACGTGCCATCCCTGAATGTACATATACTTGTTTATTTATACAAATGTATATTCTCATTAAATCGCTAATACTAATTAATATGGTACTATGCAATTCAACGTTACAGACATTGTACAGTCTGAAAGAGTTTAGATCAGATCTAAATAAGTTTAGACAAGGGTCTACAGTTAGCCACGCTGAGAGATATAAATGCTAAATGTTAGCACAGTTAGGTGTTAGCTGGTTATAATACTTAATAGATTCAAGAGTTGGAGCCTTGTTTGTAATGAGACATGGACCTAGGAATATACCAGTAATTGCATAGTTGCAAGAGTTGTAATCGGGTGCCAGGAAATGCAAGTTACATAAGTATGTTCTCGAATTATTGTCCCTGATCTATTTCTGCCGATGCGAGTCTGTCGGTGGATACCTTTATATATAGATCAACATCTGTCGTACCTATAGGGTATAGATGGTCATTCCTAACCAACCTTGAGCTTGGTGCTTGTATTGACATATGGGTATCCAGTTAGGACTGGATATGAGATAGACTCACGAGGGCCTCCGATAGACACCCTATGTAAGCCGTTAATGGAGGGTCATCTCGAGTTGAGTAGTATACGTGGTCCTTTGACCTGAGTGCCACGATAGACTTGTAAGTGATTCACCATACTTTAGTTCCACGCATGTCACAGAGGAGAAAGAAGAAAAAAAAAGGAAAAAAATAAAATTGTTTCATTTTTCTCTATGATGCCATGAGAAACAATTGAGAACTGCTTCATTCTCTATTTCTTATCCCTATGTTTTATCCTTTTAGAGAAAATGATGAAAACACACACTTGGCCATTTTGAGGTTTAAGAGTTAAACCCAGTGCTGAAAATAAGAATGTTGTTCTAGCTCACCAAGCCCACCGTGTTGGTGACTAAAACTGCATGCGAGTTGGTCTCTGTGCAAACTCCGAGAAAATACGTGTATAACGTTACACGTTTATGTGATTTTTCTACCCTACTAATATATTAATGTGATTATATATTTATTTATTGTGTTTATTGTGTATTTTACGCTTTTGCTGCGTTTAATATGTATATGATACGTATTTTAGGCAATAGACACAATTACACATGCATACACCTACATATATTAAATCATCAGCAACAATGGTATCAAATCCATTTATGGTATATTTGGGTATGGTTTGAGTGAATGGATACAAAAGACCCAGTGTAAATGGTGCCTTTCAAGTGTTGAAACGGGTATATCTATGGATGTGCACTGGGGGCTGCAGCGCCAGAGGACTGGCACCGTGGTGCTGAAGGTTCGACCTCCCAGCGCTGTAGTGATGACATTTGGCACCCTGGTAGTGTACTGTTCACTTGAACAGTAGCATATGATCAATAATTTTTTATTGTTTACACCTACAGTAATTTTGAATATTATTTCAAAATTAATTTTGCATATGTAGATTTATGAGATGTGGTGATAAAAATTATCAGTCTACATTATAAATCAGGATTTATAAGATGCAATGATAAGTGTTATCTGTCTGCATTATAAACTAAGATTAATTTTTTCGTGTTAGTAATCACCATGGGAGCCCTATTAGTGAGGGTTAGTTGTGTTTGCATAGAAAAATTAATTAATTGAGAATCACCCTTCCTAGGAGAATGGAGACCTAGATACAAAAATCTCTCTTAATCAGATTGAAGAATATTACATTATGAGATAATATTTTATTATGATCTGTCTTGTCAATACGGTGTTAGACAAGTCACATCGATCTTTTTCAATATTGCTAAAGCGTGAGGGACTTGGGCTATACCGGTTAAATATGAGATGAGACAAATATATGCAAAAGTATTGCTACAATGTAAGGGTAGTATCAGTAGCATATATTTGATCATTGACAAGTTAATCTGGAATACACTTACCCATTATTGCTACATCGTGAGGATAAGGTGTATTCAGGATCAAGGGGTAAGAGTTGCATGAGATGCAATTAACAAATGTTGTCTACTTGTTGGGTTTACAAAGGCTAATATTGCTACAGCGTGAGGCCCGAATAAATTTTAATGGGATCTACTTCCCACTATATAGTTTAAAAGAGTTTAAACTATCTTCTTTCCATTCGAGAGATTACCGGGATTATGTACAGCAGTAGAAGGGCGTTTTAAATCAAAAATGTATAATTAGTATACCTATGATTTAAAACATTCTATTAGGTATTTAATAACCGTTTTGCTTACATCTCTCGTTATTTTGACCTGTCAAGTCTAATGGCTACTACGAACCAGTTGGCGTGCATAGTTGATGCAGTCTAACTCTAGGGTACTAGGAATTACTTTGACCGGCGGATGAATCTCAGAAGTGTTCTGGATTCAAAATTTTTTGGATTTATTGTTGATCAGAGATTTCCGTAAGGTAATTCTGATAACACCTCTTTAGAGGATTGAATAGAGAAGGTATGACCATCTTTGCTAAGGGTGCTTCACCTTCTACTCCAAATATATCTAGTGAGACCAGATGTGTGAGAAGAAGAAGAAGAGGCAGATACTAGTATCAATCCTTAGAGGAAACATTTATCCAAAGATCAACAAGTGGGCATGTAAATGGAAAGTGTTTCCATTATAGTAAGGTTGGGTATTGGATATCCCTCTACCCTAGAAACCTTATAATTGTCAAAAAGACTCTCATAGGTTTGTGTATAACAAACATAGACATTTTTATTGCATATAATGCAAGTTCAAGCTGGGTATGAGATACCGCATATCCCTCTCATATCTACAATATGTTGTAGAAATTGAGAGAGACTACAATGCAACAGCTTGTAAAAGTAAAGTTGAGAGTAAGAAATAGTGATTTCTTACAAGTCCAAGTTGTTTGACAGCTTGACTTACTTCTTATATGCAATACAATAGTTGTATTGCATAATTAGTATGATATTTTATTAGTTGAATATCAATTAATAAATGGACATCATATACAATTAGAAATGTCTGTAAATTAGAATCCTTAAATGAAACGGAGCTGTGGTATATAAGTTTAGGTCATATAAGCGTGAGACGCTTATCCGTCTGGATAAGAATGGTTGGATTCCTAATCTGACCATGAAAACTTAACCAATTTATGAATAATGTATTCACAGAGATGACCAAACATACCATAATGTATGTCATATCCCTTCGATTAAATCGAGGTAGTGAGTACATTAACAACAAGTTTTTCGTTTGTTTAAGGAAGAATGAGATTCTCACTCATTATAGTCCTCCGGGTAATCCATAACATAATGATGTTTTGGTGAGGAGGAATCGCACTTTATTATATATGGTCTAATTGATAATGAGTGTTACCGTCTATATCTGTGAGTATCTGCTCTAAAGACAACTGCTTATTAAGCAGAGTTTCATCAGAAGCCGCTCCTTCCATTCTGTATTAGATACAGAGAGGAAGGATGCCTTATCTTAAATGAGTTAAGACTTGGGATTGTCCTGCTTACGTAAGAGTTACGTAGCAGGGTATCTTGTTTTGTAAGAGTTACTCAACAGGATAAACTATACCCAAAAGCTACAAGTATAGGTTCATTGAGTATCATGTGAATTCAATAGAATACTAGTTCTATGATTAAGAGAAGCGAAGTATGCTCGTTTCTTGGTATACCACTATTCTAGAGAAACAGTTTCTCATGAATTATAGGAATCATAGAAAGATTGAACTTGGTGAAGTCAATCTTGAAATCAATGAACCAAGGATAGGAACTCGGGGTCAGAGTCAATTAAGCAGTGACCTTTTTGCACACTTTCCAGTGGTCGAAAAGGATGTCTAGGTCACCTTTTAGGTATAATAGATGCCTGAAGGTGAACTTAAAGTTTTCTTGGTAGAAAAAAATCATCTATGACCTATATGGAGTCGATGTTAGACATCGATTTGAGAATTGGCAAGAAGCCATGAAAACAAAATTGACTATATACATCAGGAACAAGTTTGGGACTTGGTAAAGTTACCAGTGAGAATTGTTCCCATTGGTTGTAAAGAGTTTACAAAGAGGTAGTGGGAGCCATATGGAAGGTAAAGACTTTCTAGGCCTTGTATTGGTTCTAGAAAGGTAATTCTCACTAATCTAGGATCACTAAGAGGAAACCTTTAGACCAGTATTGATGCTAAAGTCAATTAGAATGCCATTGGTTCTTGCAGCATATTATGACTTTGAGGTTTGGCAGATGGATGTAAGGATGACATTTTGGAATGCCTAAAGGTTTTACGTTTAGCCAGACTTCTGGTTTAGTGTGCATGAAAGGTCAGTGAGAGTATGATAGTCTTCTTGATACTCTTTGTTGATGACATACTGGTCATTGGAAATGATGTCAGTATGTTAAAATCGGTCAGAAGTAACTCATAAGAATTTCACTATAAAGGATTTATGAGAGGCTTTCTTTATACTAGGTATAAAGCTTTATAGAGATAAATTTAGGAAGCTAATAGGACTCTCCCAAATCATTTCACATCAATAGCATCTTAAAAGGTACGATTTAGTTAACTATGAGGTTGTTAACGTATCTTTTAAACCTGGTGTTCATCTTTCGAGGAAAGTGTCTCTTTAAATGGAAGATGAGAAAGTTAGAGTGTCTGACACACCAGATATGTCAGTTATTGAGAGCTTGATGTATGCTATAATGTGCTTGAGACCTGAGATCAGTTTGGTTGTAAGAGTTACGAGCTGAGTTCAGTCTGATTCAGGTGACTTCCATTTGATGGTAATAAAAACATATCCTAAGGTACTTCTAGGGTACAAAAGATAAGTTTATCAAATATGGAGAAAGTGACTTACAAATAAAAAGATGCACGGAGTCAGACTCCTTGTTTGACCTAGATGATAGATAGTCTACATATGAGAATACACTCATTCTCATTGGTATTAAGTGAGTTGAAATTACACCAAACTGGAATTCACTGCTAATTTATATGGCGCAGCGAAAGCAACAGTGAGGATTTGTAGCTTTATCGCTAGCCTTGGAAGAGTTCTAAGACGCATGGATCCTATCCCATAGTTTGCGATAAAACAATGCCATTGTACAAGCCAAGGTGCTAAGAAGACACCAGTACTTTAATTATATTAAGAAGAGTCTCACATGACTAGAGAGATATTAGTTTAGGGAGATGTGATTATTTGTAGAAGTGTTCCATAAATAATTTAGCAAACCCATTATCTAAAGACCATGACTCTTAAAGTGTTTATAAAATACGTAGAGTCAATGTGTATGAGATGCCATCATGAATGGTATTAGAGCAAGTGGAAGATTGTTAGGGTCGGTGCTTACGTGCCATCCCTGAATGTACATATACTTGTATATTTATACAAGTGTACATTCTCATTAAATCCCTAATACCAATTAATATGGTACTATCCAATGTAATGTTACAGACATTGTACGATTTAAAGGAGTTCAGATCAGATCTAAAAGAGTTTAGATAAGGGCTACAGTTAGCCACGCTAAGAGATATAAATACTAAATGTTAGCACAGTTAAGTGTTAGATAGTTATAATACTCAGCAGATCTAAAAGTTGGAGCCTTGTCTGTAATGGGATATAGACCTAGGAATATACCAGTAACTGCATAGTTGCAAGAGTTGTAATCGGGTGCCAAGAAATACAAGTTACGCAAGTATGTTCTCGAATTATTGTCCCTGATCTATTTCTGCCGATGCGGGTTTGTCGGTGGATACCTTTATATATAGATCAGCATATGTCATACTTATAGAGTATAGATGGTCGTTCCTAGTCAACTGTGAGCTTGGAGCTCGTATTAACATATGGGTATCCAGTTAGGACTGGATATGGGACAGACTCACGAAGGTATCTGATAGACACCCTATGTAAGCTATCAATAGAAGGTCTTCTCGAGTTGAGTAGTATATGTGGTCCTTTGACTTGAGTGCTACGGTGGGCTTGTAAGTCATCCACCATACTTTGGTTCTATGCATATCACAGACCTTTCATAATGTGACCGCTGGGTATCGTTGGGTATGGTCCGATACTTATAGAGTTTGGTGTGTATAGATATGAGATCCGTCAGCTCGCATAGGGAGTTTGATATCCAGATGCTTCGAGACTGTATCTCGAAAAATCTTGTGGCCACAAGTATTAATCCCGGGAAAAAAGATTTTGCTAGGGTGGAATAATATAGCAAAGGAGTTTGCACATATTGTTTAGTGAGATACAAGTCTGAAGATAAGACATGGACGAGCATATGGGGATTTGACGGTGATAATCTATATCCCCAGCTCATCCAAGATATCATGACGGAAGGACTATACTTATGCATTGTAACCTCAGCTTGTATGATTCAGCTCGCTGATTTGTAATATCCGTGATGTGTGCGTGAGGCATTACTCACGGACTCATGAAATAGTTCAATTTGACAAATCGGGCGTAGGACCTAGGGAGTTCCGCGATATGGAGTGTACTCGATGTGCATTGGGGCAGCGTGCCGGATTAAAGTGTTTAACTAGCAATATCCAGCACTATCACAGAAATACGTGCATATCTGTGTTTAAGTGTTAAATATAATAATTAGTCAATAATTATTATTTGCTAATTGTATAATGATATGTGGCATATTATGAATCCTCGGTTGAGTTTACCAAAGTGTGAGATTTGGTGAGACCCACTAAGGGGTATACTTGATAACTATTTATGAGGGGCAAAATGGTCATTTTATATTTTGATTATTTAATTATTAAATAATTACAATACCTTATTATAATATTATACTATATATTATTTTAATATATAATATTATTATATTAATTGGTGACATAGTTGTCACCCATTATATTAATATTTTATTATAATTATTATATTATATATTATATTATTATTTTATTTTATATATATATATATATATAAAGAGAGAGAGATTGAAAGTGTGTGTGTGTGTTTGAACGGGAAAATGAAAAGGAATGAAAGAAATGAAAATGGAGAGAAAAGAAAAGAATGGTGTTGAGGAGAAAGAAGGAAAAAAAAAAGGAAAAAAAAAATTGTTTCATTTTTCTTTATGATGCCATAAGAAGTAATTGAGAATTGCTTCATTCTCTATTTTTTATCCCTATTTTTTTTATCGTTTTAGAGAAAATGATGAAAACACACACCCTGCCATTTTAGGGTTTAAGAGTTAAACCCAGTGTTGGAAATAGGACTGTTATTCTAGCTCATTAAGCCCACCGTGTTGGTGACTAGAATTGCCCAAGAGTTGGTCTTCATACAGACTCTGAGAAAATACGTGTATAACGTTACATGTTCAGGTAATTTCTCTACCCTACTAATATATTAATCATATTAATGTGATTAATATATTTATTTATTGTGTTTATTGTGTATTTTACGCTTTTGCTGCGTTTAATATGTATATGATACGTATTTTAGGCAATAGACACAATTACACATGCATACATCCATGTATTTTAGATCCCCAATAGTATGTGGTCTAATAAATCACACTGCAATGGGAGAATTTCAATACTTCGTTATCTTTATTGATGATCTATCAAGATTTGGATATGTGTTTCTAATAAAACACAAGTCAGAAACTTTTGAAAGGTTTAAAGAGTTTTGACTCGAAGTAGAGAAACAAACTGGAATGTATATTAAGTGCCTTTGTTCAGATCGAGGCGGTGAATATATGATTAGTGAAATTTTGAATTATTTAAAGGAGAATGAGATTTTCACTCAATATAGTCATCCAGGCACTCCACAACACAATGGTGTTTTGGGGAGGAGGAATAAGACTTTATTAGATATGGTTTGATTGATGATGAGTTTCACCGATCTCCCTGAATATCTATGGGGTTATGCTCTAGAAAATGCTACTCATATGTTGAATAAAGTTCCATCGAAATCCATTCTATCCATTCCATATGAGATATAGACTGGAAGAAAATTCAGTCTTAAGTACATTAAGATTTGGAGCTATCCCACTTACGTAAAAATTACGCAATATGATAAGCTTACACCCAGAGGATACAAGTACAAGTTCATTAGGTATCCCAAGAATTCAATGGGATACCAATTCTATGATACAGAGGAACAAAACGTGTTCGTTTCTCGTTATGCCACTTTTCTAGAGAAAGAGTTTCTTATGGATCGTGGAGATTGTAGAAGGATTGAACCAGATAAAGTCAATTAGGATTTAAATGAACCAATGATGGAACCTCAAGCTCAATCAAGTAGAATACCTTTGACATACCCTCTATGTAGGTCAAAAACGATATTGAGGCTACCTGAAAGGTATGATTCAATACTTGAAAGTTCTCTTGATATTTTTTTGGTTGAAGAAAATGATCCTATGACTTATAAAAAGGCGATGTTAGACATTGATTCGGGGACATAACAAAAGGTTATGAAATCTGAAATTGATTCAATGCATCAAAATAAAGTCTAGGACTTAGTTGACTTCATGTAGGAATTGTTCCTATCGATTATAAATAGATTTACAAGTGAAAGCGTGGGCTCGATGAAAAAGTAGAAACTTTTAAAGCCCGTCTAGTTGCAAAAGGTTATACTTAGCGATCTAGGATCGATTATAAGAAAACCTTCTCACTAGTAACGATGCTTAAGTTAATTCAAATTTTATTAGTAATTGCTGTATATTATGATTATGAAATTTGACAAATGAATGTAAAAATAACATTTTTAAATGGATATCTTGAAGAAGAGATCTATACGGAACAACCTGAAGATTTTACATCCAGTCAAACTTCTAGTCTAGGATGCAAACTGAAGAAGACTATTTATGAACTTAAGCAAGCTTTCCGAAGTTAGAATCTTAGGTTTGATGAGGTAATCAGAGGATCTAGTTTCATTAAGAATGAAGAGGAATCATGTGTGTATAAAAAGAGCAGTGAAAGCATGATAGTCTTCTTGGTTCTTTGTGTAGATGACATACTCGTTATCGGAAACGATATTAGTATGTTACAGATAGTCAAAAGCTATCTTAGTAAAAATTGTTTTATGAAAGATTTAAGAGAGGCTTTATATATATTGAGTATAAAACTCTATAGAGATAAAGATAGAGATAAGAGGCTTATAGGACTCTCTCAATCATCGTACATAGATAATGTCTTAAAAATATATAATTTCAGTAACTGTAAGACAGTTAATATACCTTTTAGACATGGCGTTCATCTTTTGAGGAAGATGTGTCCTCAGAGTGAAGATGAAAAAGTTAGAATATCTAACATACTATATGCATCAACTATGGAAAGCTTGATGTATGTCATGATGTGTACGAAACCTGATATTAGTATAACTATAAGTGTTATAACCCGTTATCAGTCTGATCTAGGTGAAGGCTATTGGATGGCTGTGAAACATGTCTTGAAATATTTTAAGGGTACCAATGACAAGTTTCTGATATATGAAGAAAGTGACTTACAAGTGAGAGGATACACAGATTCAGATTTTCAGTCTGATTCGGATGATAGAAAGTCTACATCTGATATGTGCATTCTCAACGGTGCAACAGTCAGTTAGAAAAGTAATAAACAGTCGTCCACAACTGATTCCACAATAGAGACAGAATATATTACAGCCTCAGAAACAGCAAAAGAAGGAGTGTGGATACACAAATTTATCGTTGAACTTGGAATAGTTTCAAGTTCAATAGATCCTATACCATTGTTTTGCGACAACAACAGAGCCATTGTACAAGCTAAAGAGTCAATAGCACACTAAAATTTTAAGCATGTGGAAAGAAAATACTATATCATTAGAGAAATCTTGGCTAGAGTAGATGTAATAGTTTGTAGAGTAGACTTTATGAATAATGTAGCGGACCTACTTACTAAGACCTTAACTCTAAAAATATTTGAAAGATGTGTGGAGTCAATGGGCATCAAATACAATCGTGAATGACACAAACGCAAGTGGGAGTTATTGGAATTTGTGCTCACGTGCCATCCCTTTTATGTATGAATATATGTTTTATATTTATACTATTATCATTTCATTAAATCGCTAATTATATTTAATATATGATATGATGCTTGTAACGTTTCAGATATTGTATAATTTGAAAGAGTTCAAATCTAGTCTAAATGAGTTTAGATCAATGCTAAGAATTAGCAACACTAAGATTTAGTACTGATAAAAGTTACCAGGTTATAAGAGTTAACGAAATTTAAAGAGTTAGAGCCTTGTCTGAAATAGAATAAAGACTTGAGAATATATTAGTGATAACATAGTTGCAAAGAGTTGAAAATGGTGCTAGGAAATGTCGTTATGCAAGTATGTTGTCAAACACTATGTTCCTGATCTATCTTTGTTGATGTAGGTTTTTAGTGAAGACTTTATTATATATAGATCAATATATGTCTATATCTGGATGGTCCAGATGATTTGTCTTAGCAGATCATGAGTTTGGTGGAAGCTCATATAGAGATACAAGTATTCAGTTAGGATTGAGTACTGAACAGACTCATGAGGACCTCCAATAAACATCCCATATAGTCATCGATGGAGGGTCTTCTCGAGTTGAGTAGTATTCGTAGTCCTTTGACTTGAGCGCTATGGTGGCCTTGTGAGTGATCCACCACATTTTAATTCCACATATGTCAGAAACCTTTCATGGTCTGACCGCTAGGTGTCGTTGGGTATGGTCCAATACTCATAGAGCCCGGTGTGCGTAGATATGAGATCCATTAACTTATTTGGGTGAGTAATATATTATAATACTCCAAGATTGTGTTTCAGAAAGTCTTATAGCCACAAGCAATTATACTCGGAAAAAAAAGTTTTATCTTAGGGATAAATAATATCGCAAAAGTGTTTGCTGATATTATTTATTGAAATACAAATCTAGAAATAAGTTTACGGTTGAGCATATGGAGACTTGACGGTATTGATATATATCTCCGCTCTTTCAAGATATCTGTGATGAGGGATTATAGAATATGTTATAACCTCAACTTGTATAGTCTAACGCATCGTTTTATAATATTTGTAATATGTATGTGGGACATTATTCACTGACGTATGGACAAGTTTCATATGACAAACCAGATGTGGACCTAGAGAGTCTCACAATATGAAGTGTACTTGTTGTGCACCAGGGCAGCATATTGGATCAAACAGTTCAGTCCAAGAAATTCTAACAAACTGAAAATATGTTTCAAGGGTTCCTTAAGATGTATATTTATCAAGACATAAATGTTAAGTACATAACATAATTAATTGACAAGAGTTGTTAACTAATAGAATGTTGACAAATAGAAATATATTGTGCATAATTTATTTTTACCTTAAAATTACCGATTTGCCTTGTTAGTAAATACAAGTGAGGTAAAAGTAATTATTCAAAAATAGTATTTGAATAATTAATGTAAAATTTATTTTTTATTATTATTACAAAGGGATAAACACCAATTATGACAATGTATCATTTACCTAATTAAGGACCTTGATATTAGCCATTAATTACTTAAAATAATTAAAGATATTCTAGTATTAGGTAAAGGAATATTTGGTGGCCATTAATAAAATGTATTTGATAAGATAAAGCAATGAAATGGCCAATAATGTTTAATGGTAGGTCATGAAAAGCATTAGAAAATTGAAACAAAAATTTGAATGAATTGAATTCATTCATGAGATGCATGATATGGCGAAAAACAAAAAGTGGAGAGGTAGAGAATAGAGAGATTTTTTTGGCTAAGTCCTTCAAGTATTCTTGCAAAGGGTAGTGTTGGAACAAAAAGGAACTAAATACATTCTATACCTCTCATCTCTAATAGATCAAAGTGTTTTAAGAGTTAAAACATTTTGTTGCTGAAAATTTATGGCTACTATTCTAACTTCACAATTCCACCGGTTTGTAATTGTAAACTAGAATTGTGCAATAACATACTTTAAGATGAGCTCAAGATTTGGAGATTGGAGTTCTTGAAGAATTGAAAAGCTACCTTCAATCGGGATAGGTTTATTTACTTGCAGTTTATTTAAATGATACTTATGAACATATATGAGATATATATATATATATATATATATTTAATTATGCCATATTGAGTGTAATATGTATATGATACTTTCGCTGCGTGTATAAATTTTAAAATTATACGCACACTCTACACATTACACATCAAATTAACATATCATTTATGGATGTAGGTAAGTTGTTGAACTACGTAAATTTTGTGTGTAATTTGTTTTGCTTTCTTTCTCTACTTTTCTTAATTGCTTGATTACTATAATATATACTTTGAGTTTATTGCTTATTTAATTGTTTCCGTTTCAACATCTGCCTTCTAAAAAAATCAAATAATATATAATAAATCTATAAATATTTGTTACAATGTACAAATGTAAAGCAAAGTCTAAAATTATTTAAAAGACTTTTGGGGGTAATTGAAAATTGTTGTTAAAGTTGTGTTTCTTGTAAGCACCTATAATATAGCCATGACTAAAAAAGATTAAAAATTTTTATATACTCCATTATTGCATGCTTATAAATTATCATGTAGTTCCATGTATCTTACAATTGACTATACAATATCCTAAATACATTTTACTTCTAACAAGTCAACCCATAATATAGCAAATTAGTGATAGATGTTGCTAATAGTAACCACATTTATCGACTAACGTCAAGGTGAATTCCTCCTTTCTCGTTGATCATAAATAAAAATCAAAGTAACTTAAATAACAATTCTCATGCTAGAAATCTATGTTTGGTCTACATTTTAAAGTGATGGAGATGGCCTAGGCCTATCCTAAAAGCTTATAGAAGAGGACCAACTTTATGTCTTGAATGTCTTTGTTAAGCCAAACGCCATCTCTAAATTATTGGCCACTAATTTTAAAGTACTTTTTTTTTTAAAAAAAAATTATCAGAATAAAGTATCTATAAAGTGTTTTGTTTAACTAATACCACTTAAGTGTTTTGATTATTTGAAAATTGCTTAAAAAAAAGATCATACATCTAATGCTTCATTGTAAAAAACTCAATTAACACAGCACAAAATTTAGCACAAAGAAGCATTTATGTATCTGAAATAATCTTTTAATGACATAAAAATATAGGAATTTAAATATATGCAATCAGTTGAACAAACTTCAAAATGAAAATCATTTTAAAAGACAGAGAGTCAGCTTATCAGGAGATATGTTTCTGTGTTCAACAAAATGCATTTAGTAATGCTATATAAATAAAATATTTATCAAATATAAAAAGTGCTTTTTACTCCTCAAAAAAACATTTTTAGAAAAGCACATCAACTATCTCAAAACATATTTTACAAATCCCCTTCACAATTTGAAAATTTTTTAAAAAAGGTTTGATGAATTTGACAAATCTAACAAACACTACTACTATATTGATTCAATATGCTTCTTCTATACATGAATCAATTACATTTAAAATATTATACTTTTTTTTAATATAATTAATTGCATGTTCAAATTCTTTTCCAAAAAGCAAAGGTATAGAAAGTTTTTTTTTTTTAAAAAAAAAGAGAAAACGGATCACAAAATGAAAGCACTCTATATTGATATTGAAAAAGAAGAGTTTCGTTGTATTGACCGATAGATCTTTTCAAAATAAATTTAATAAAATTAGATTTCACCGATGCACACCTCATAACTACTAGGTGCATAATCAATATTGAACTAGAATGGAATGGGTAATGTTAACTAAATTTTGGATATTTCTAAGTTAACAAGTTAAATTTGTACTTAGAAAAAAAATATTTGAATCCACTTTTAGACTTATGTGCGTGATGTACGATGCACATAAGCCCTTATAAGATGCTAAGTTTGATTGGAGCATAGAGAAGGTGTGCAAATATTTAAACGTACATGAAATAATAAAATTATAATAGTTCAATTTCGCAAGAGTTTACATCCACTTTTACATAAAATTATTAAGAAAAAGATGTATAGACGAGACCATTTATAAATATAAAATTATTTTTTATTAAGATAAAAGAATAAAGTAAAAAAAATGTAAAAATAAGGACAACTTGTAAATTAAAAATTATTTTTTTATTAGAGAAAAATGTTAAAATAGAAAAAGATAAGATATTATTTGAATATTAAATAATGTGTTAAAAAACAAGTTTTTAATGTTAGTAGAGACACTTTCTTAAATTGGCAATTTAATTTACTAAGTATAAAAATTTTGAAACAAATTTAGAGGGGCCAAAAGAGTTATTTGAAGACTAAAAAATTATATGCACATACAAATTTCAAGGACTGTTGCAGGGCTTGGGGAGCCATGGCCCCCTTAGGCCCTATAATAGTTCCACCCATGTCTACAAGGTAAAACAAAAACTAAAAATTAGTAATGGTAGGTGGAAACAAAAGGATCAACCAGGTCCCTTTAAAAATTACTAATAGCATAGATATATAGACACTTATAAAACTGTCCAGCTTATTGGCAATCTTGACGGAGGAGGGGGAAGTGGGGGAAAAAAATTAGAGAAGAATGCATTTTAATAAAAGTATTATCAAGTTAGGCAATAAATAGGGAAGCTTTTATAAGTACTATGTAGCAAGTATGGAGGCCAATGGAGAAGATAAGAATTGAGAGCGAAACAAATCACCAGTTTGTATTGTGTTTGAAGAAAGATCCAAACGAGCTCAAGAAACAAAGAAAAGACTGATCTGAGGAGTATCTGCAGATCTTGAGAGAGAATGAACTGAATAGCTCTTTTCTATATTTCATTCATATTTCATAAAATGAGAGTTATATGCCTTATATACTATAAATGAAGAGAAACAGAAAATTCCGAATTTTGTGGAAAGAACCAGAATGTGTAACTAACTCTGTAACAGTTTTTACAAAACTATTTATTAAATATAAGATTTGATATTCCACATCAGCACTAGTTTGTTATTCTTCTATTTCTTCAATTGTGTCTTGTTTTTATCCCCCCTCAAGCTCAACTGTCGAGGGATGACATTGAGCTTGCTTGCTAACTCTTGAAATCTTGAGATCGACAAAGCCTTAGTAAATATATCAGCTATCTGATCTGCTGTGGGTACATATCTGATATCTACTGCATGATTCAGCACTTTGTCTCTAATGAAATGTACATCAATTTCGATATGCTTTGTTCTATGATGGTAAATTGGATTTGCAGCTAATGAAGCTGCTCCCTGATTATCACACCATACAATTGGTACCCCTCGGACAACAATCTGTAGTTTAGAAAACAAAGACTGAAGCCAAGCAATCTCAGCTACAACTTGAGCCAATGCTCTGTACTCAGATTTAGTGCTGGAACGTGCTACCACCTTTTGTTTTTTTCGAACACCATGACACTAAGTTCCCTGCAAAGTATACACAGTAGCCACCAAAAGACTTTCGATCATCATTGTCACAAGCCCAATCTGCATTTGAAAATGCAGTAATGTTAAGTGCTTTTCCTGGTCTGAAAATTAAACCATTCTCCTTAGTCCCTTGTAGATACCTGAGGATTCTTTTACAACACATCCAATGAGATTTAGAAGGACATGACAGAAATTGACTCAACTTGTTCACCGAGAATGATATTTCTGGTGTAGTGAGTGTAACATACTGCAATGCTCCTATTACACTCCTATATAATGTTTCATTCTCAAACTTATCATTTCCCTCTTTTGTCAACTTTAAACCTGTGCTCATTGGTGTAGGTGTACTGACAGCAGCTGATAAATTTGTTTTCTTTAAAAGATCAGTAACATACTTTGTTTGTGACAGATGTATATCCTGACCATATCTGTTTATCTCAATCCCCAAGAAGTAATTTAATTCCTCTAAATCCTTAAGAGCAAAATCATTTTTCAGCTGACTTACTATTTTTTGAACCTGTTCTTCATCATCACCAGTGGCTATAATATCATAAACATACACCAATAGAATTGTTACACCAGTATCATGCCTTTTAATGAATGCAGAAATATTCGATCTGGAGTAATAGAAGCCCTAGCTTATCAGAGCATTCTTTAATCTGTCATACCAAGCCCTAGGGGCTTGTTTCAAGCCATATAAGGCTTTTTGTAACTTATAAACATAGTTTTCTTTTTCCTTTAATAGTAAATCCCTCTAGTTGATGCATATACACTGTTTCTGACAAATCACCATTCAAAAAGGCATTGTTTATGTCTAGTTGTCTCAATTTCCAGCCCTTAGTAATAGCAAGACTTATCACCACTCTTACCGTACTAGCTTTCACCATGGGACTAAAAGTTTCAGTAAAGTCTACTTCTGGTGTTTGATGGTAACCCTTAGCAACAAGTCTTGCCTTGTACTTCATTATACTACCATCTGGATTCTTTTTAATTTTGAATACCCATTTATTTCCAACTACTTTGCTTCCTTGTTCAAAAGGTACCAATTTTCAGGTTTTGTTTCTCAACAAAGCTTGAAACTCTTCATTCATAGCATGTTTCCAATGTGACAATTTCAGTGCTTCAATAGCAGTATTTGGGGTGTACTCAGGATCACCTTCTACCTTTGCAATGAAAATTTTTGGCTTATAAATGCCTGATTTTGATCTTGTCACCATAGGATGTATATTGACAGTAGTATTTGAGATTGGTACCAAGTCATTTACTGCATTTAATATAGGGTTTTGGTGTGGTAATGTTACTATTTGTTCTTGTGTTTGGGTTGTATTTGTGTTTGTGTTGGTGGTTATTTGGTGAGATGAGGTTGTTGATGTGTCTGAAGAGTGATTTTCTTGTCTTTGTTGCTCTGGAATTACTGATTCTGATCTTATATCAGCAGATGTAACAGAGGTAGGAATGATACTTATAGGACACATAAATTATTGAACTGAACATGAATAAGTGTGAGGGTTAGAATTTTTTATTTTCTCAGTATTACTAAATGACTTATCTGAATTAAAAGGAAAGTCATGTTCATCAAACTGAACATGCCTTACAATATACATTTTCTCTTTTGAAGTCATACATAGATACCCTTTGTGTTGATCACTATACCCCATAAAAACACACTTTTCTGTATGAAAATTTAGCTTGTGTCTATTATAAGGCCTTAGATGAGGATAACATGCACACCCAAAAGTTCTTAGAAATTTGTAATCAGGTTTTTGATGAAATAACAGCTCAAAAGGTGATTTAAAGCTCAAAACTGGTGAGGGCATTCTATTAATTAGAAAGGTAGCAGTGGCAAAAGCAAACCACCAATATTTCAGGGGCATTTTACTGTGTGCAAGTAGGGTTAAACCAGTCTCTACCACATGCCTATGTTTTCTCTCTACCCTTCCATTTTGATGGTGTGTATAAGGACATGACAATCTATGTATTATTCCTTTTTGAGCTAATGTGGTGCTGAGACTTCTAAATTCACCTCCAAAGTCAGACTGTACTATTTTAATCTTTTTATCTAGAAGTCTTTTTATATGGAGTTGGAATGACAGGAATACACTTGTAACCTGAGACTTTTGTTGTAAGGGATAGACCCAAGTAAATCTTGTGAAGTCATCCATAAAACTAACATAATACCTATAGTTATCACCAGATGCTAAGTGTGCTGGCTCCCACACATCAGTATGTATGACTTCTAAAGGAGTTTTAGTCTTTGTTTCAGATAAACCAAAGTGTAGTTTATGTTTTTTTCCAAGTTCACATGCAGTACAGAAGAATTGAGACAGATTTTTATTCATTGAAATGTGTAAGTCACAGTCTGATACAATGTGTTTCAACATTTCTTTATTTGGATTACCAAACCTTCTGTGTAACATCTCAATGAATACATCTGACTTATTACAGAAATTTTGAAAACTTGAGCTGATAGCATCAGGTCTCTTCATTGACTCTGGCTTATTTATGCTACAATCAGCAAACAGGGAAATTTTGAAGTTGAAATTTGAAGTAAGTGTCTGAAATGATTTATGTTTTGTAGTTATTCCAAAGAATCTTTGAGTCACCAGTTGATAAAGACCATTCTTAGCAATTCTTTGAAGAAGAACACTCCCATTCACATCCTTTATGGCACAAAAGTTTTTGTTAAATTCAACAGTAAGGTTATGATCAGTAGTAAGTTTAGAAATACTGATCAAGTTCTTTGTCATGAAAGAAACATATAAAACTTGTTGTAGTTCTAATTTCTGTGTAGTGTGTGTATGCAAAATGCAAGTACCAATACTCAAAATTCTAAGCTTACTGTCATTGCCTACTGAGATGAGATCTGTACCTTTATATTCAGACTTGTTGCTCATACAGTTACTATTGTTAGTAACATGATTGGTGGCTCCACTATCCATATACCACTCATAATTTTCATACTGAGCTTCAGGAGGTGGAGGAGCTGCTACAAAGGCTGCTGCTTGATTATGATTATTAAGTTGTGGCTGTGCTTGCTGAATAGGTTGTTCAAAATCTTCCTTGAACCTGTTCCAGCATTTGAATGCACTGTGCCCTGTCTTAAGACAGATTTGACAAATAATCTTAGCTTTTCCTTGTCCATTAAAATTTGACTTCCCTCTGCCTTTTCCTTTAGCATTCCCATGATAGCTTTGTTCTCCTGGATAGTTTTGATTTCCATTAAAGTTTCGACCACCAACATTCTTGCTGTAATTTCTTTTAAGTTTCCATGTGCTAGCCAGATGAGCTGTCATATTACCACTGTTGCCAATAACAGAACTTGACATTTCAAATCTACTTTCTTAATTCAGCAAGATACCATAAATCTCAGCCAACGTCAGCTCACTGCTTCTTATAGATACAAGAAGAGTTACTGAATCATACTCAGGTCCCAAGCCAGCTAAAAGATATGTGACTAATTCATTTTCAGGCACTGGCTTTCCAGCCATGGCCAAATTATCAGCCAAGCCTTTGACTTTCAGAAAATACTCATTTATATTCAAAGTTCCCTTCCTAATAGTCTGTAATTGTGACCTGAGTTGTGTAAGCCTAGCTAGTGATTGGCTACCAAACATTTGTTCTAAATGTTTCCATACTTCAAATGAAGTTTTACACTGTATAACTGAACTAAGAATTGATTCAGTCATTGAGGAGAACAACCAGCTCATCAACATTGAGTCTTGTCTCCTCCAAAGATGATACTGAGGATTTATAGCAGGAATTTCATCTGGATTCTCACCAGACATAGAGAGATAACGAACTGGACAAGATTTCTCACCTGTCAACAATTCTTCAAGATCGTTGCCTCTAGCTGATGCCAATACCTGAGATTTCCAGAGTAGGAAATTGTTACTGTCAAACTTTACTGGATTTGTGAAAGTAAAGCTGCTGCTTTGATTGATTGTCAGGTTGTTCATCTGATTGTTCAGATCTGAAGTGTTTATCTGAGTGGAATTAGATGAGCTTGTCATGGCTCTGATACCAAGAAACAAATCACCAGTCTGTATTGTGTTTGAAAAAAGATCCAAACGAGCTCAAAAAATAAAGAAAAGACTGATCTGAGGAGTATCTGCAGATCCTGAGAGAGAATGAACTGAATAGCTCTTTTCTATATTTCATTCATATTTCATAAAATGAGAGTTATATGCCTTATATACCGTAAATGAAGAAAAACAGAAAATTTTGAATTTTGTAGAAAGAACCAGAATGTGTAATTAACTCTGTAACATTTTTTACAAAATTATTTATTAAATATAAAACTTGATATTCCACATCAACACTAGTTTGTTATTCTTCTATTTCTTCAATTGTGTCTTGTTTTCAGAGAGCATGGGTAACGACAAATTCCTTTACCATTTCGAAGAAAGAAGTGATATAAAGAACGTATTAAGTAGAGAACCCTAGCATTTTGATAAGGTTCTAATTATTATAATGGATGTGGATGGATTGGGAGTCATCACAAATATCCCATTTCAATATACTTCTTTTTGGATTAACTTTACAAAATTTCAGTGATATGTATAAACCAAAATGCTAAACAGTTGCTTAAGAGTAATATAAGCAAAGTGGAGAAGGTGGAAATGGATGAACATAAGGCTGTTTGGGAAAATTTTCATGGGTTTGGGTGAGAGTTAATGTATCAAAACCTTTGAGAAGATTTATTAAGGTATGGGTAAAGGACTTGGAGGAAGAAGTTACAATGCCATTGTATATGAGAGACTATCGGACTTTTTTTATTAGTGTGGTTATTTAAGGCACACGCATAGAGAGTGCGAGGAATTTGCAACAAGAATGAAGAAAGGCCATGAAAGAAATGACAATAAAATTAGGCCCAACGAGATAACAGCTAGTGAATTTGCATATGGCTAATGGATGAGAGCAAGAAACAGGGAAGACCTGACGAAAAAGTATATAACAAAAGGGCAAGAGAGATTCTTAAAAGCAAAGAAAGAGAAGGAAAATGAAAGTGGAGCTGAGCAAACGTTTGTGTCACCTGAGGAATAAAGAAGGAAGATCAGAAAAAGCAGGCAGGGTAAATGAGAAGGAGAATATGAAACTAGTTAAGGAACCAGACTTAGAGCAAATAGGGACATGACTCGAGATCCAACCATTAACCTGATGGAGCAAGAAGGGGAACCACGAAGAGAGAGGAGAGAAAAATTGAGGGAATCACAGGATAACATTAATGATGATGTGACGAGATATTAATGGACTTAGATCTATGGGGCATGTACAAAACAGAAAAAGAGAAGTTGTAAAGTGGGGACAAGTCTTCAAGAGGGCATGATAGAATCATAGGGGAGGTGGGAATGAAAGAGATAAATAGTAAATTTTGGCACTAAAAATGTTGAGGAAAAGATTTGGAAAAGTTTGGCTAAGAGTTGAAGCAAGCTAAAGTTGCCCAAAACGAAAATAGAAACGAGCTGGGCCAGGACCAACCAAAGAATGGAAGGAAGAATTGGAAATGCCTAGCAAGAAGCCCAAATCAAGGAGTAAGACTGGAGCAACAACCCAAAACCAGAAAATGAAAAGGGATGGACTTTGAAATGGAATAAGATTGCCTAAAAGGAAAAAGAAGGATGTTTGTAGTGTAACAACAGCTACTTGGGATAATTTTGGAGGGAAAGAAGTTAAACAAAATTAGGTTCAATCAGTAGTGGCTGAGACCCAACCCCGCCAAAAGTAATGAAAACAATAAGTTAGAATATTCAGGTTTAGGAAATTTTCAGACAATCCGAGCCCTAAACAAATTCTCCAAGACCAAAAACTAAATATTTTGTTTTTATGTGAGACAAAGATGAAAGAAAAAAAAAATGAGACAAATTAAGAGTAGGTTAAACTTTGAGAATTGCCTTCCAGTTAGTAGGGAAGGTTTGGTTGGGGGAATTGCTATATTATGAAATAATGAAATATCACTGCAGGTAGTGTCATGTAGTAAGGGTCATGTGGATGCCATTATAAATGAGGTGGAAGGAAAAGTATGGAGGTTCATCGGAGTCCATAGAATGTCAAAGGTAAACCAAAAGATCATTGTCTAATAATGTTAGAATAATAGGAAAGAAGCAAGTGGCAGCAGAAGAGAATGAGAGAAGAAGCTAGATTTTATTATGAAGACATTTGGGATCTAGGATCTATATAAAGAATGCAAGAAGAAAGTAAAAAAGGGTTGGGAGATAGATATGGGCATAAAAAATACAACCCAATAGAATACTTCATTGGAAAGATAGAAAGGACAAAATCAATATTAACAGAATGGAATAAAATCCAATTTGAAGGCAGAAGGAGGAAACTGAAGCAACTAACAAAGGAATTGAGGAGTTGCAAGATCACAAATCACTAGTATGATGCTAATAGCAAGATCCGAAACCTAGAGTTTTAATTGATAAGTTGTTGTAAAAGGAGAAAATCTTTTGGAGACAAAGATAAAGGTAACCTAGCTAAAGGAAATGGATAGAAACACAAGGTTCTTCCATGCCAGAGCAAGCTAGAGGAAGATAACCAACAAAATCAAAGGCTTATTGGATTAAGAGAATTAGTAGACAAAAAAAAAAAGGAAATGATAAAATAGATTCTTTGCAACTATTTTGTAAAACTATTTGAATCAACCAAATCAACATTGGAAGCTAGATAATAAGCCTTAAAGAGGACTGGAAATAGAATGTCAGACGAGATGAATGAAGAACTAGAGAAACCTTTTGCAATGGAAAAGATTATTAAAGCAGTATGGCAAGTTAACCCTCTAAAGGCACTTGGACTAAATGTCATATCTGCAAGCTTTTACCGAAACATTGGTAACAAGTTGGTGAAGACACAATCCAAGTCTACCTTTATGTCCTTAATAAAAAGGTAGCCTATCAATCTTTAATCATACTTTGATTACATTAATCCCTAAGTTCCAAAACCCCACAAAACCTTTAGACTTTAGGCTGATAAACATATGCAATGTAATATATAGAGTCACTATAAAAACCATTGCAAACAGAATGAAGAATATATTGGATAGAATTATAACCCCCCAACCAAAGTACTTTTATCCCTAATTAATGACAACATTATTATTAGGTATGAATGTTTATACACAATTATGAGTAAGAAAGATTGAAAAGTTGGTTATGTTGCTTCTTCTCAATGCAGTTATAATGTGATAACTTACCTGGCTTAAACTATATATAAGTAATTATAATCAATTTTACAATGTAATACTCATCAAAATCATGCAGTAAATCAAAGTAAAATTATTAAATTATTGTACTATTGGTTCAGGTATTGGTGGGTCTTCGAAAGGCTAGCCATATTGACTATTCATATCATCCATAGGATTGGTGAATTGGACTTTCGATTTTACAGTATGCTTGAGTTTTATAACCCCTCCTCATGCTTCCGATGAATACCTAATTTTTTTATCATGCAACAGTCCTTATTCTTCTTATATTTTTGAGGCACCAACTTCTTATATACCTTTAAAACTTAAACAAAATTTTAGAATTGTTAGCCATTAAAAGAAAAAAGAATTTTTAAAAAAATATAAATATATTTATATTTTGTAAAAACTTACCAAATCTTCATTCTTTCTAAAGAGAATGTTTCAACATTTGTATACATTGAGGTGCCCTTACTATAGCAATTTAGGAAGCGAGGAAAATGGTTACCTTTCTTATGTGCAAACACCGATTTGTATATTAGGATTGCCTCGTAGATTCAAACTTGAGATAATAAAAAATAGTAATTTCAAATAACACTCTTTTATGATCTTCTTTAATACAATAAAAAATAACTATGTTTTCTCCACATTTTAATGCAATTATGAATCAGTAATGAATTAATAGAATAATTCACCAAGAATGCACGAGTAAAAGTATACATGTTATATGCTTCCTTTTCCTAACTACCTTATTTTATGATTTTCTTTAATTTTCTCACTAGCATTGTACTTAAGCTTTTATAGAGCACTTTTCATGCAATTGCGCCTTATAAGTAGGTATTGAACTCATCCAAATCGTTGATAAAGTGAAGCACAAGTTATTGGATTGCTCGACTTCGATCATATGGCCCAACAGTTTATGGAATAAATAAAATAGATATATTTTCACAACATCAATGTCATCACCATCACTAAACTTAACTGCATTAAATCACATATCTAATTCATTATAGGTTAACTCTTTTCTATTTCTAAAACATTTATCCCACAGTCTATTTTTGAATTTTTTGTTCAACTCTTTTATTTAGGGATAATCTCTCATCCTCAAACCCATAACTAAATAAATAGGAGAATCTAATACGCTTCTCGTAGACAAAAAAGCTATATTTCTTCATATAAATTTTAGGTATGCACTTATTTTAATAAAATTTTATGTACTAATATACTTGAGAAAAGAATATCATGTGTATCCAGGAAATAACCAAAACACGTGATCATAAATAATTCTATCTGCCTAAGCGTCAACTTTTTTCTAATGAAGTCTAAAGCCCACATCTTGGAGTAAACAGCGATCAACGATCGATAGCACTTATTTTATGAAATTATATATGACATCGACACATTTTGCTTCTTGAAAAAGAAATTATTAGTGCATAAGTAAATAATTAAATAAATTTAATCAACTAATGACAAATAATTACCTATAATGAATAACAATTCCGTATATAAATAAATTAAAAAATTAAATGTATGTAAGTACACTTTTTTAGCTAAACATTTACAAACAATTAAAGTAAACAATAAAATTTGTATGTAAGTATATATTTTAGCCAAAATTTAAATTATTTAATATATTAATTTTTAATTAATTAATGATATTATTTAATTTAATTTATAATGTTAATAAAAATTAATTAATTCAATATTAATTTAAAAAAGAATTTAATTTAGATAAGTGGTTTTTATTAATTTATTAACTTAATTAATAATTACTATTTTAACTATAAAATTAAATAAAAAATATTATATTAAAAAAATTTAAATGCCATGTGGCATAGGGCTTTTGCACATAAGTGCACAAAGTCCTGCGCAGGCATGGCATGCGTAGCAGGCATACTGTGTATGGCTGTGCAACATGCCTAGGCATACTTATTTTAGATGGATTTTTGGCTATAGTTGGTATTTTTGGCCATTTAACCTCATCTTTCACTATTTTCAATTATTTTTCACTATTATTTTAGTTTTGTAACTCTAAATTTAACCATTTACACGAATTATATTATAAAAATACAACAAAACTAACACTAAAATTAAAAACTCAACAATTTCGTCCATTTTATAAATTTTTAACTTCAAAATGAGCTATTTAGCTTCCAATCTCTATAATATGATGATTTTTGATTCTATCTATAAGTTTTTGGTTAAATTAAATGGAGAGAGAGTTTGGTGCATTTTCTTTTAAAAGAATTTTTTTTTTCGATTTTTAAAGCTGAGGGCAAAAGTGTCCAAAAATAGGGTATTTAGCCAAAAAAGATTGAAAATTTTTTTGGGTGATCAAAAAAGATAATTTCACAACTTTTGGGGCCATTTGCAAAAGTTTTCTATAAATTATCATGTAGCTCCCTTTATCTTACAATTAACTATACAATATCTCAAATACTTTTTACTTCTAACAAATTTGCCCACAATATAGCAAACTAGTGATAGATGTTACTAATAGTAACTACATTTCTCGACTAATGTCGAGGTCAAAATTTTGACTTTCTCCTTTTTCTTTAATCATAAATAAAAATCAAAGTAGCTTAAATAATAATTCTCATCTTTAAAATTTATGTTTGGTCCAAATTTTGGGGCGATGGGAATGGCTTAAGCCTTTCTAGAAGCTTATAGAAGAGGATCAACTTAAGTTCTTAAATATCTTTGTTAAGGCAAATGCATAGCCCAGTGCCATCTCTAAATTATTGGCCAAAGAGAGAATTGAAAGCACTTTTCACAAAAAAGTGCTATTAGAATAAAGCATCTATAAAGTGTTTTCTTTAAATAGTACCACTTTCAAGTGTTTTGATTATTTGAAAATTACTTTAAAAGATCATACATCTAATGCTTCACGATAAAACACTCAATCAACACAGTACAAAATTTATCACAAAGGCACATTTATGTACTTGAAATAATCTTTTAATGACACAAAAATATAGGAATTTAAATATATGCAATTAGTTGAACCAACTTCAAAATAAAATAGAATAAATGAAAGTTATATTAAAAGGAATAGAGTCAGCTTATCGGGAGATATGTTTTAGAAACAATAGCTGTGTTCAACAAAATGCATTTAGTAATGTTTTATTAATAAATATTTATCAAATATTAAAAATACTTTTTAATCCAAAAAAAAAGAAGCATTTTTAAAGAGCATATCCACGGCTCAAAACATAATTAATTTAATGTGTAAATTTTTTTCCCAAAAAAAAAGTAAATCAAGTTATTTTTTAAAAATAAAAAAGCAATTTACAAAATAAAAACACTCTATATTGATAATTAATTATTACAGCGCATTCTATGACTATCAATTAATCAGATAATTTTTTTTCTCTTTAAAAATTTTTAAATTTATTTTCTCTTATAATATAAATCTTTTCTAAAAGTCCCAAAAGTTGTAATTTTACAAAATTGCTCATTTGCCATTGAAAACTCCTTAGAGGAATGTTATTTTCTTGTTAAAAAAAAATACTTCAATGCTCAAATTAATATTTTTTTTAAAAAAAAAATACTTAATATATAAAGTGCTTCATAGACAATCAAGATGTTACGAATGCTTGATGATAATTGAGAATTCAATAAATTAGATGAATGAATCATGAATAAATAAATTAACTTTATTTATGTTGAAACGAAAGTAAACAAACAAGCAATATCACCCAAGCAAATATATTATTAAGGAATTAGAGAGAGAAAAGGTAGAAGAAGAACACACAAAATTTACGTAGTTCGAAAACTTGTCTATGTTCACAGCGGATCAAGATCACTCACTTTTCTTATTGAATCACAAGACATTTACAAAGTATGCCTTTTATAAGAAAGATCACAAAAAACAACTCTCTCTTGCAATTTAGGAATTTTTTCCTCACTAACAATCATAAAGAAAGCTAAATCACAAAGATTTCTTCAATGATCACTAAGATCTGTTGGGTTATCACAAAAATGTATTTACAAGCCACTTTAAAGCCTTTATATAGGCTTTAGAACGTTCTAAGTTTACCTTATACGTGTGGAAGTCGTATTAGAGAGTCTTGAAGTAAGTGGAAGACAAAATAAGAAAGTTTTAATTTTCAGAAAACTGTTCACGCTTCCAATGCCGAGGCATTCAGTGTTCATCGCCGCAACACTGAACACTTGGTGCTGCGATGCTCACGTTCTGGTTTGGGCGCTGCGACGCTCACTTCTGGTCGTCGCGACATTGGTGCCTGGCACTCCCTTCTTTATTTTTTGCCTCTTTTCACCTTGGTCTTCGATCCTTGCGTACCCTACATACTTGACTTGATCTCTAAATCATATCCTGATGATTTTCAATCAATATTCTCACAAAATCCCCTCTTAGATTTAAAATCATCCACAAAAAAACTCAATCTCGTATTTCTGCATCTTCGGTCACCCTCACAAAGTAGTGACTCCAGTTAAGTCATTGCATAGGATAAACTTAATTGAGGGCAGTGGCTTAGTCAACATATCAGCAGGATTTTTAGACGACGCTATCTTTGTTAGACTAACTTCACCACTTTGAACAATCTCTTGAATGTAATGGAGCCTCACATCAATGTGTTTTAACCTCTCGTGAAACACTTGATGTTTGCTTAGGTGTATGGCACTTTGGCTGTCACAATATACACCAGTGGTCATATATTCTCTAGCCAATACCTCTGCGCATATGCTTTTCAACCACACGACCTCCTTAATAGCTTCACCAATAGCTATGTACTCTGCCTATGTGATAGATAGTGCAACTATATGTTGTAGAACGAATCTCCAACACACATTACACCCAAACACTATGAATACGTAACCCGTCAACGATCTTATCTTATCTAGATCACTTGCATAATCTGAGTCTACGTATCCTCTTACCATTTCACTGTTGTCCTCATCCTTTTTATACATCAACTTGTGATTTGACGTCTACTTGAGATATCTCAGAATCCACTTCACTGCAAGCCAGTGATTTTTACCCGAATTTGCCATGTACTCACTACACTCACAGGTTGTGCTATGTCTGGTCTTGTGCAAACCATTGCATGCATAATGCTCCATACAGCGCTTACATATAGTACTTTACTCATCTGCAGTTTCTCATCTTCAGATATCGGCGATTGTGCTGCTGAAAATCTAAAATGTATGGCCAAAGGAATAGAGACAGCCTTTGCGTTGGACATACCAAATTTCTTTAGAATTTTGAGTATATATTATTGTTAGGATAAGAAGATAACATCTATTCTTTTCCTCACAATATCCATATCTAATATTCTCTCTACTGCTCCCAAATCCTTCATTTCAAACTCTTTATTCAACTACTTCTTGAGCTTATGTATTTCTTTCATATTCTTACATGCGATCAATATATCATCGACGTATAGAAGCAAATACATCATCCCACAAGTTATGATTTTAAAGTACATGCATCCATTATACTTGCTCCCACTAAAACCACAAGCCATCATAAATTCATCAAATCTCCTATACAAATGTCTAGGTGATTGTTTTAACTTATATAATGACTTCTTTAGTAAACAATCATGATCCTCTTTTTCGAGTTCCTCGAACCCTTGTGGCTGTGCCATGTATATCGTTTCTTCAAACTCTCCATGCAGAAAAGCTATCTTTACATCCATTTACTTTAGATGTAAACCAAAGTTTGTACACATGGCTAACAAAATCCTAATAGATGTGTGCTTGACGACTGGAGAGAAAATTTTATGAAAATAAACTCCCTCTCTTAAAGTAAAACTTTGTACAACTAACCTAGCCTTGAATCTCGTAGGCTCTATCCTTGGTATTCCATCCTTCACCTTATACACCAATTTGCACCTAACTAGTTTCTTTTGAAGTTTTTTCACCAACTTCCAAGTATTATTTTTTTTCTAAGAGAACTAATATCTTCTTCCATGGCCTGTTGCCATTCTTTCTTGTTTTCATTCTTCATAGCCTCACCATATGTCCTAGGCTCATCACACTTAAGAGTGTAAGTAAAATTAAAAGCATGAGCAACTAAATCTGCTTATGTATACCTGACTGGTGGGTTAATCGTTCTCCTTAGCCTGTCTCTGGCTAGCTGGTACTCTTCAAGTTTCATCTCAGGAGTCCTAATCTTTCCTTGGGTGAACTTAGAGGAACTTGCCAGCGTTCTTGGTTTTTCTTCAAGGATCTCCTTATTGAAGTGCTGATCTAGGGGCATTTCAGATCTATTTTCAGGCTTCATTTCAACTTCTATTGACTCGGGTGCTGAGTCTTCCTTGGGTGCAAGTTCTTCTTTCTCATCCATCATCGTCATCCATCAAACGTCACGTCATGACTTATAATACTCCTTGGTGGTGTCAAGTCTTTACATCACACTTTGTATCCTTTCACTCCTTCGGGATATCCTAAGAATACCTCTTTGATAGCTCTAGGTTCTAACTTCCCCTCCTTAACATGTACAAAGGCAGGGCAGTCAAATAATCTGAGGTGGTCATACTTAGAAGGATTGCCAAACCATTTCTCTTCTGGCGTCTTGAAGCCAATTGTTGAGAAGGGACTTCTATTAATCAAGTAAGCTGTAGTCACTATAACCTCTCCATAAAATGTCTTGGATATCTTCGCATTGGTAAGCATGCATCTAACCCTTTCAAGTAGGGTTTTATTCATCTCTCAACTATGCCATTATTCTATGGTGTTGATCTTACCGTTTTATGTCTCTCAATCTCATGCTTAGCACAAAACCTATCAAACTCTCTGTTGCAAAATTCGAGGTCGTTGTCATTTCTCAACCTCTTCACTCTTTTGCTAGTATGATTCTCAATAAGAGCCTTCCAAGTCTTGAATACATCAAATGCTTGATCCTTACTCTTTAACATATATACCCACAGCTTCTTTGAATAGTCATCAATCAAACTGAGAAAATACCTAGCACCACCACGAGTAGCTGTTTGAGCTGGTCCACAAAGATTCGAGTGTATGTAGGCAAGAGTCCCCTTAGACTTGTGCTCGCCGGTACTAAACATCACCTTATGTGTTTTCCCAAGTACACAATGCTCACAAATTCCAAGGGCTGGAACTTATCCTCACTAAACGCCTTTTGACTAAATAACTCATTCAGATTTCTCTCGCTTAGGTGTGTCAATCTAAGATGGCACAACTTGATTTACATACTCTCATCATCTACAAAGAATAATGCAGAACCACTCACGACTTCACCTTTAAGCACATAAACACCTTTGTACTTTTCTCATCTCATCACTACCATAGAACCTTTCAACACTCTCAAAACCCCTCTGTCGATCTTAATGGAACATCCATTTTGGTCTAAAGTCCCTAATAAGATCAAGTTCCTCTTGAGGTCAGGAATATACTTAATATCTGTCAACTCTCTCACTTGCTCATCATACAACCTAAGTTTAATACTACCAATTCCCATCATCTGACATGCAACGTCATTACCCATTAACACCTTACCACCACTAATGGGCTGGAAGTTTACAAACCAAGACTTGTGAAGACACATGTAAAAAGTACAACTAGAATCAAGAATCCATTGTTCAGAATTCTTACCATCAATCGTGATGAGTATCTCTACGCTGTCATAGTTATCATCATAGGCAAGCCCAACATCTACCTTCTTCTTATCTTATACTCTCTTCTCAGGACAATCCTTTATGAAGGCTTCTTAGAAGTCCTAGACTTCGACCTTAAGCCCTTTTTTCTTTCATCTCTATATGAAGGCCTTCATCTTATAGATAAACTTTCTGCATTGCCCTCGATTTGGTTTCCTAATAACTTTGAGTTTAATGATGATTTCACATCACTCATCGTTAAACTCTTTCTGCCGTAGAGTAGCGTATCAATAAAGCTCTTATAACTTTTGGGGAGTGAACTTAGTAGGATAATTACTCTATCTTCATCTTCTATCTTGATGTTGATAAACTCAAGATCAAAGATGATCTTATTGAATGCGTCTATATGATCTTTTATCGGCGTCCCCTCTGATATGGACAGCTGATACAGCTTCTTCTGTATATGCAATATGTTGGCCAATGATTTCTGTATATAAAAAGAGTCAAGCTTCTTTTAAAGACCTATTGCTGTCGTCTCACCTGCTACTTCCTTTAGTATTTCATTGCTCAATGATAGAACGATTGTGCTATGAATCTTTTTTTGAATGTCCATTCTTTCTGCTTTAGCTTTAGATGACTCTAGCATCTTCTCTTCATCACTAGATGGAGTTGCAGTCTCCTCTAATGCTGAGCCTGGCCTTTAGCTTCATCTTTCACAGATTGAAGTCATTCGTATCATTGAATTTTTCTACCTCATACCTGGGTGTGGCCATATCTGCTTAGAAAACCAAGCTTTGATACTAATTTGTTGAAGCGGAAGCACACAAACAAACAATATCACCTAAGAAAATATATGTAGAACAAGTTATTAAGGAACTAGAGAGAGAAAGGGTAGAAGAAGAACACATAAAATTTACTTGGTTCGGTAACTTACCTACGTCCACAGTGGATCAAGATCACTCACTTTTCTTATTGAATCAAAAGACACTCACAAAGTATGCCTTTTACAAGAAAGATCATAAAAAATAACTCTTTCTTACAATTTAGGAATTTTCTCTCACTAAGAATCACAAAGAAGGCTAAATCATTAAGATTTCTTTAATGATCACTAAAATCTCTTGGGTTATCACAAAGATGTGTTTACAAGCCAATTGAGAGGATTTATATAGGTTTTAGGATGTCCTAAGTTTACCCTATACGTGTAGAAGTCGTATTAAGGAGTCCTGAAGCAAGTGAGAGACACAATAAGGAAGTTTTAATTTTTGATGCATCCAGCGCCGCGACGCTGGCGTGCGCCCATCTGGATACTGCGGCGCTAATCATCTAGTGCTGCAGCACTCACATTCTAGTTTGGGCATCGCGGCGCCTGCTCTTGGTCATCGCGGCATTGGTGCCTAGCATTCCCTTCTTCGTTTATCGATGATTTATCACGATACGGGTATATGTTTCTTTTGAAACATAAGTCAGAAACCTTTGAAAAGTTCAAAGAATTCCGACTTGAAGTAGAGAAACAAACCGGAATGTACATCAAGTGCCTTCGATCAGATCGAGGCAGTGAATACATGAGCAATGAATTTTTGGATTATTTAAAAGAGAATGGGATTCTAGCTCAATATAGTCCTTCAGGTACTCCGCAACACAATGGTGTATCGGAGAGGAGGAATCGGACTTTATTGGATATGGTCCGATCGATGATGAGCTGGTCCGATCTTCCTGAATATCTGTGGGGTCATGCCCTACAAACGTCAACTCACATATTGAACAGAGTTCCATCTAAAGCTGTTCCTTCCACTCCATATCAGATATTGACTGGAAGGAAACCGAGTCTTAAATATTTTAAAATTTGGGGCTGTCCTGCTTATGTAAATGTTGTACAACAGGATAAACTTGCACTTAGGGGGTATAAGTATCAGTTCATCGGGTATCCTAAGAATTCAATGGGACACCAATTTTATGATCCTGAACAACGAAATGTGTTCGTTGCTCGTAATGCCACTTTTCTTGAGAAACAGTTTCTTATGGATTGTGGGGATTGTAAAAAGATTGAACTTGATGAAGTCAATCAGAACACTGATGAACCACGGATGGAAACTCAGGCTCAATCGAGTGAAATACCTTTAACACACCCAACTCGTAGGTCACAAAGGATGTCTAGGCCACCTGCTAGGTATAGTTAGATACCTGAAGGTGCGTTTGGAGTTTTCTTAATTGAAAAAAATGATCCTTTGACCTATAGAGAGTCGATGTTGGACATTGACTGGGGAAAATGGCAAGATGCCATGAAATTCAAAATTGACTCTATGCATCAGAATCAAGTCTGGGACTTGGTTCAGCTTCCTGAAAGAATAGTTCCTATTGGTTGTAAATGGATTTATAAACGAAAGCGTGGGCTTGATGGAAAGGTTGAAACCTTTAAAGCCCGACTGGTTTCCAAAGGTTATACTCAGCGATCTGGGATCGATTATGAGGAAACTTTTGCACCAGTAGCGATGCTTAAGTCAATTCGTATATTATTAGCAATTGCAGCATATTATGATTATGAGATATGGCAGATGGATGTGAAGACAGCGTTCCTGAATGGATATCTCGATGAAGAGATATACATGGAACAGCCTGAAGGTTTTACATCCAGCTTGACCTCTGGTCTAATATGCAAACTGAAGAAGTCCATTTATGGACTTAAGCAGGCATGCTAAAGTTGGAATCTTCGTTTTGATGAAGTAATCAGAGGGTCTGGTTTCATAAAAAATAAAGAGGAAGCTTGTGTGTATAGAAAGATCAGTGGGAGTATGATAGTTTTCTTAGTTCTCTATGTTGATGACATACTTATCATTGGGAATGATATTGGTATGTTGCAATCAGTCAAGAGCTATCTGAGTAAGAACTTCTCTATGAAGGATATGGGAGAGGCTTCCTTTATACTAGGTATAAAACTCTATAGAGATAGAGCAAGGAAGCTGATAGGACTCTCCCAATAATCGTATATTGATAGTGTCTTAGAAAGGTACAGTTTCACTAATTGTAAGACAACTAGTGTACCTTTTAGACATGGCATTCATCTTTCGAGGAAAATGTCTCCTCAAACAGAAGATGAAAGAGTTAAAATGTCTAACATGCCATATGCATCAGCTGTAGGAAGCTTGATGTATGCTATGATGTGCACGAGACCTGATATCAGTATGACTGTAAGTGTTACTAGCCGATACCAGTCTGATCCAAGTGACAGCCATTGGATGGCAGTCAAACATGTCCTGAAATACCTTAAGGGTACGAAGGACAAGTTTCTTGTTTATGGAGATGGTGATTTGCAGGTGAGAGGATACGAAGATTCAGACTTTCAGTCTGACCTAGATGATAGAAAGTCTACATTTGGGTATGTGTTTATTCTCAACGGTGCTGCAGTGAGTTGGAAAAGCACCAAACAGGGATCCACAACTGATTCTACCACTGAGGCAGAATACATTGCCGCTTCTGAAGCTGCAAAAGAAGCAGTGTAGATACGTAAGTTTGTCGCAGAACTCGGAATAGTTTCAAGTTTGAAAGATCCTATCCCATTATTTTGCGACAATAATGGAGCCATTGCACAAGCAAAAGAGCTAAGAGCACATCAAAGATCTAAACATGTGGAGAGGAAATACCACATAATTAGAGAGATCTTGGCTAGGGGTGATATAATAATTTGTAGAGTAGATTTTATAAATAATGTAGCGGATTCACTTACTAAAGCCTCAACTCCAAAGGTGTTTGAGAAACACGTGAAGGCTATGGGTATAAGATACCAGTATGCATGGCACTAGAGCAAGTGGGAGTTTGTTAGGGTATGTGCTTACGCGTCATCCCAGTTTGTATGAATATTTAGTTTGTAATATTTATACAATGCATATTTTATTAAATCGCTAATAACTTTTATTAAATGGTAATTAAGCTTGTAACATTATAGACATGATATGATCTGAATAAGTTCATATCTGGTTTAAAGAAGTTTAGACCAGCGCTAAGAGTTAGCAGGTTATAATAACCAGAGAGTTCTAAAAAGTTAGAACTTAATCAATAATGTCACAAAGACCTGAGAATCTACTAGTAATAACATAGTTGCAAAGAGTTGCAATAGAGACTAAGAAATGTCATTATGGAAGTATCTTTTTAAATAAAGAGTTCCTGATCTACGTTCACAAATGAGGGTCTATCGGTGATACACATAGATTAGTGTATGTCTATATCTGTATTATACAGATGGTTATTCTTAGTCAACCATGAGCTTGGTTGAAGTTCATATAGACATACAGGTATTCAGTTAGGACTGGATACTGAACAGACTCAAGAGGACCCCAATAGACATCCTATGAAACCGTCAAAGGAAGTTCCTCTCGATTTGAGTAGTATTTGTGGTCCTTCAACCTGAGCGCCATGGTGAACTTGTGGGAGATCCATCATACTTTGGTTCTACGTATGTCAGAGACCTTTCATGGTTTGACCGCTACGTGTCACTGGGTATGGTCCGATGCTCATGGAGTTCGGTGTGCGTAGATATGGGATCCGCCAGCTCACATAGATGGGTTGTATATCCGAACTTCGAGATTGTATCTTGTAAAGTCTTATGGCCGTAAGCAATCAACCTGGGAAAGGAGTTTCCTACAGGTTCGAACATTATAGCAAAAGTGTTTGCGTAAATTGTTCATAAAGATACGAATCTGAAGATAATAAAGTGATGGATGAAATTATCGGGATTTGACGATAATGATCTATATCCCGTTCATCCTGTATATAATGACGGAATGATTATACGAATATGGAGTAACCTCAACATGTATGGTCTAACGCGCCAATTTATAATATCCGTAACATGTGCGTGGGGCATCGTTCACGGACTTGTGAAATAGTTTCATTTGACGAATCGGGCGTAGACCTAGGGAGTCCCAATATGAAATGTACTCTTTGAGCACTTGGGCAGCGTACTGTATTGAATAGTTCAATACAGTAAAATCCAGCAATTTACTAAGGTTACGTTAACTAAAGTATATGGTCAGATGGTAGGACCCACTTTAGGTTAACTTGGTAACCGAGTAAGGACATAATTGTAATTTCACTTGATAATTATTTAATTGTTAAATAATTCAAATAAATATTTATTTATTTAATTGTTGAATAAATAATTTAAGTTTAACTAAGGTTAAGAGTTAACCATTTAGTTAAGTTAGATTAACTATACTTAATGGTTAAGTAAAAGTTAACCTAACCATGGTTAAGTTAGTTAACTATGGTTAAAATATTTAAATATTCTTTTAATGAACTAGAGTTAAGTGTTAACTATAGTTAGAATATTTAAATGTTAGTTTAACCTAACTAAAGTTAAGAGTTAACTATGATTAGGTTAGATTAAATTCAAATTGAAATTAAGTGAAATTAAGTGTTATAAAATGAAATTAAATTCATTTGTATAAAGAAAACAAATGTAAATTAAATTCACAAGGTTTTTGTTAATTTGATTTTGCAAAATTAGGTCAGCCATTTTACAAAGAGAGAAAAGAGAAATTGTTTTCTAATTAATGGATTCAAGAGTTGAATTCATTATTTTCTTTTAAGGCTTAAAACCAATTTAGCAAAATAGGTTTTTGATTAATTGATTAAGTGTTAATCAAAAGAAAAAATCAAGAACACAAGTTTAAGAAGTTAAACATCTGCTGGATCAAAAGCTGTCATTCTAGATAATCAAACCCACCATTGTTGATTACTAGAATTGATCAAAAACAACATTTTGGTGGACTTCAACAATCTCCATCCAAAGGCTTCAAGGGTTATTTCTCAATGTCGTTTCTGATTAATATATTATGATTGTGTTTACTGCAATGTTTTAAGCTTCCGCTGCTTCATTATATGTATGAGATATGTATAAATTGTGATTAAACACAAAACTCACATGTATACACCCTAGAATGGACAACTCCCAACACTCTAAACTATAAAATTTCTTCAAAATGGTAAAGAGTCTAAACTCTTTTGGTCTTGACGAACTCAAATTCCTTTTCAAGTTCCCAAAAGGTGTGAAATTAGAAATCTTTGTCAAGGAGAATTGCATGCTAATCCCATATCTATACGTCTTAGAGAGTTGCCTTTGTCCAAGAAGCATCTCACATGCTTTTGTTTTTCAATTCCACCCTTTATTCATAAATTTCTATATGTGACTTGCTTTCATCCCCTTCAAATCTACGCTAATGTTTTTCTTTTGTTGTAAGATATTGCTATCTTTAATCATGTTTCTTTTGTTGTAAGATATTGCTATCTTTAATCACATGATTCCTTTATTATATGGCCATTTTAGAGTGCATCTAAGGGCGTATGCATGCAATAATGTTTATTGAATATTCAATGCATGACATATATATAATTACGCAGTGAAATAGAAATTTAATTTCCTAAAATACATACTTAATTGAATTATATTACAATAATAGAATTTGAAAAACTTACCCTTAAAGCCATTCGATGTAGAATTCGAACTTAGAGCTCTCCTTGAAGTGTTCACTTAATCAATTCTAGTTCACAATATTCGATAAAATTACGAAGATAGAATGGCAGCATTTCAAATTTTCAAGAAGATGAAAATTAGATTCAGTTCAACTCTTGAACTGGTTTATCTCTCAAATAGCCAAAATGTGAAAATGGACTTTATTGCAATATATGCAAACCTTAGCTTATACATATGGCCTAAAATGGGAACCTTTTTGTAATATTTACAAAGTTTAAAATACTTGACAAATAATCACTTGACACTTGTCCTTCACTCATCTTATGCATGAAGATGTCGGAGCAGCAAGATCTTAGACACGCGAGTGTATATATGTGCAATTGTGTCTATTGCCTAACGCAGCGGAAATATAAATTTTGTAATAAACACAATAAATAAATATATTAATCACATTAATATATTTATAAAGTTAGAGAACTCACCAAACGTGTAACGTTATACATCTATTTTTCTTAGAGTCCGCATGGAGACCAACTCGCGTGCAGTTCTAGTCACCAACTCGGTAGGCTTGGTGAGCTAGAACAGCAACTCCATATTCAGCTTGGGATTAACTCTTAATGCTCAAAATGACTGGGAGTGAATTTATATCCTTTTCTCCAAAAGAATAAGAAATGGAGAACTTGGAGCAATTTATAATTACTCCAATTGGAAGCAGAGGGAAAAATGAAACAATTTTATTTTTCCTCTTTTTTTTTCCTTCCTTCTTTCTCTTTTCTTTCTTCTTCATTTCTCCTCTCCCTTTCTCGGCCGAATAGCCAATTTCTTGCTTCTCTTTCTTTCTTTTGCTTCTTTATATATATATATATATAATATAATATAATATAAATATAATGTAATATATAATATATATAATATAATATAATAATATATATATATTATATAATATAAAAGAGAGAGAGAGAGAATGATTATTTAATAATTAAATAATCATAGTGTGTCATGACCATTTTGCCCTTTATGAATAGTTATCAAGTTTACCCTTAGTGGGTCCCACCAAATTTCACACTTAGATAAACTCAACTGAGAGTCCACAATACGCTACGTGTCCTTATACAATTAGTAAATAATAATTATTAACTAATTGTTGTATTTAACACTTAAATACACACACGCACGCATTCCCGTGGTATCGTTGAATATTGTTGGATTAAACAATTTAATCTGGCATGCTGCCCCAGTGCACAACGAGTACACTCCATATTGCGGGACTCCCTAGGTCTTATGCCCGATTTGTCAAATGAAACTATTCCATAAGTCCATGAGTAATACCCCACGCACACGTCACGGATATACAAATTAGCGCGTTGAGCCATACAAGCTGAGGTTACAACGCATACGTATAGTCATTCCGTCATGATATCCAGGATGTGCGGGGATATAGATTATCACCGTCAAATCCCCATGTGCTCATCCATGTCTTATCTCTAGACTTGTATCTCAATGAACAATATGCGCAAACTCCTTTGTCATATTGTTCGACCCTGGCGGAACTCTTTCCCAGGATGATTGCTTGTGACCACAAGACTTTCTTAGATATAATCTCGAAGCATCTGGATATCAAACTCTATATAGGAGCTGACAGATCCCATATCTGTACGCACCGGACTCCATAAGCATCGGACCATACCCAGCGACACCTAGCGGTCACACCATGAAAGGTCTGTGACATGTGTGGAACCAAAGTATGGTGGATCACTTACAAGCCCATCGTGGCACTCAGGTCAAATGACCATGTATACTACTCAACTCGAAAGGACCCTCCGTTAACTGCTTACATTAAATGTCTATCGAAGGCCTTCGTAAGTCTGTCCCATATCTAGTCCTAACTGGATACCCATATGTCAATACGAGCTCCAAGCTCATGGTCGGTCAGGAACGACCATCTATACCCGACAGATATGACATATGTTGATCTATATATAAAGGTATCCACCGATAGACCCGCATTGGTAGAAATAGATCAGGGACTATTATTCGAGAACATACTTGCGCAACATGCATTTCCTGGCATCCGATTGCAACTCTTGCAACTATGCAGTTACTAGTATATTCTCAGGTTTATATCCCATTACAGATAAGGCTCCAACTCTTGGATTTGCTGAGTATTATAACCAGCTAATACTTAACCGTGCTAATACTTAGCAATTATATATCTCAGAGTGGCTTATTATGAGCCCTTATCTAAACCCTTTAGATATGATCTGAACTCCTTCAGATCTACAATGTCTGTAATGTTACATGCATAATACCATATAAATTGATATTAGCGATTTAATGAGAATGTACACTTGTATAAATACACAAGCATATGTACATTCAGGGATGACACGTAAGCACCGACCCTAACAGAAGACAATGTCCCACTTCACTTGCCATTTGTCACCCATAAAAGTCATGGATATGTCATGTGTCATATATACATTACATGTCTTTTCCATGTGTCATTTTTCCATTAGTTAACTCATTTAACTAATAAAATATAAGTTCAACACTTCTAACTTGACATATGTATTTCGTGAGAGATCTTGAAACAAATCTTGTTTTTCCTAAATTTTTCTAGTTTGAACCGTTCGACTCGGTCTACTACCCTAGTGCTCAATGAATACACTTCATATTGTGAGACTTCTTAGGTTCATACCTGTTTGTCTTATGAAATTCTTTCGTAAGTCCATGAACGATGCTTCACACATATAAATTTTGGATATTATAGAACGATATATTGAATTATACAAGCCAAGTTCAACCATATTCGTGCAATTCTTCTATCACCTATATCTTAAAAGTGGAGATATATATATATATTATCATCGTCAAATCTTTATATGCTTGACCGTAAACTTATCTTCAAATTTGTATTTTTATAAACAATATCTACAAACTCTTTTGCGATATTATTTAACACTACAAAAAACTTTTTTATGAGGTTTATGCATATGACCACAAAATTTCTTGAAATACAATATCAAAGTATCAAAATATACAACCGCCGTTATAAGTTAATGGATTTTATATTTACGCACACCAGACTCTATGAGCATCGGACCATACCTAGTGACACCCAGAGGTCAAACTATGAAAGGTCTCTGACATGTATAGAATCAAAATATGGTGGATCTCTCACAAGTCTACTGTGGCACTCAGGTCAAAGGACTACGATTACTATTTAACTCGAGAAGACTGTCCATTGATGGCTCTATGGAATATCTATTAGAGGTCCTTATGAGTCTGTTCAGTATCTATTCTTCACTAAATACCTATATACATATACGAGCTTCTGCTAAACCCAGGGTCTGCTAAGACTAACTATCTTGACAATCCAAATATAAACATACTTTGATTTGGAAGGAATATTAATCAACTCGTATCAGCAACTATAGATTAGGAATGATATTTTCAAGAACATATTGCATAATGATATATTTTAGTACCATTTATAACTCCTTATAACTATGTCATTACTAATATATTATTAAGTCTTTATTTCTATTTCAGACAAGGTTCTAACTCTTAGAATGCTAATTTTTAGTGCTGACCTATACTCTTTTAAATCAAATTTAAACTCTTTTAGATTTACAATGTCTGAAAATTAACAAGCTTTGTACCATAGATTAATTATTAATGATTTATTATGAAATATTTATTGTATAAATATTAAACAATTAATATTTATACAAAATTGGAATGGTATGTAAGCACAAACTTTAATAAACCTAATTCAATTTGATGTTTTTACAACTTATAACCTCCAGATGTCTAGGAAATGAAAGACAGCAACAAAGAGCATACATAAGGGTCTTAAGTTTGGGGCTTCCTCTCTAAAGAAGTAGAAGACTATTGATCTCAATAGTGGTGTAGTTTTTGGGACCGTTCTAGAGACAACTAGAACAGAGCATTTGGTCCCCAAGGTTTCAAAAGAATTAATAGATGCTTCAGAAGCTGCACCAAAGCTTCATACTATAGAAAAATTAGTTCCTGAGATTTCGAAAGACCTTGTGAAGGAATTGAATTTTGTTCCTGAGTCTACTATTGGGTCTTCTAGAGTTGAGAAGGCTTCCTAATTTGTTCTAGACCCACCTATGTACAGATTTATCCTTTTTGGTAAGTTTATATATCCCGTTTTTATGCTTCTCTTATTTTTCTTTAACTTTTGGTCTTTTTATTTTTGACTTCTTGGTCTCGTTCTTTTATAGAGGAGCCGATTAATATCAAAAGTGACTCAGGGGGGGTTATACTCCTCATTAGATTGAGAGCAGGAAGGGGGAGTACGACGCCTCTCCCTCAAATTGGGGCAGAAAAGGGAAGTGTAGCTTCTCATCAAAATCAAACATTGGGAAAGGAAGTTCAACTGTTCCTCTTTCATCAAAGGCAAAAAGAAAAGGGGTGGGGTGGAGGAGAAGTTTTGCTAGACGGAGACATTCCCCTCAAAAGGGGACACCAAAGTAGCCTTCTAAGAGGGTTCCTTGTATAATCAGTGAATTCTCCCTATGATTTTAGAAGACGGATGAAAAGATTGTTAGGGAATCACCATCCTCTGTATTGATGGTGAGAGTACGCTAGCAATTTTGTCGCATTCATTCACTAAGGCTGATTTGGAGATGATACTGAAAATGGCTACGCTAGATTGGGAATAAAAAAGCTTTACTTCCACAATGATGGTAACTATAAGTTGTTCATAGTTTTTGTTTGTTGTTTTGATCTTTAGTTGATTTTTCCTTGATTTACTCCTTTGTGTAGTCTATACGAGACAAAATTTTGACATTTAAAGCATATAAAGATGAACTAAAGGCAATATAACATTAGTCAAACGCGCTGATGAGGCGTTTGAATTCAAAGTGTGAGAATAACATTATGCTGAAAGGTCAAAACTTGGTCCTTTTGGGTGGTTTCGAGAGAATAGAAGAAGAGAACATGAAGCTTAATGTTAAGTAGGGTAATTGGGCTATTATTGTAATCCTATACTTTTTAAGTAATATTTTAAAATTTTTATTTTAAATTAATATGTCAAATAATTATTGAGTGGTAAAATGGTATAACTTTTAAAATAAAATGTTATACTATTTTATTATTAAATAATTTTTTAACATATAAAAAAATTTAGTATATCATTTAATAAGTGTAACATTTTTGGAGGAATTTATCATCACTTTTTTTTTCTCTTTAGAGTTTATATTCTGAAATTGAAAAAGAAAATGGGCCTCATCTTTTACTTTTTCAAAGCCCAAAAACAAAAGCCCTTTTTCCATCAAAACCCAATATAGAAAATATCTAAAAGTGTACCGATTATATTTCACGTTTTTTCACAGGCAACATCGCCAGAGGAAGGAAGAAGAGAAACCCAAAACAAAATCACCAAATCCCTAAAAATCGTGTACGTAGCCAAAACAAAATGGCGAATGCTGAAGTGGACGCGCTGGACTTCGAGGACGACGACTTGATGGACGAGGACGGAGCCGCCGACGTCGACGCCTCTTCTTCCCCTCGGGCCCCGCAGCCCAAGCTCAAGTCGGCCATCACCGGCGGCGCCCCTAAGAAGACCAAGGGCCGCGGCTTCCGTGAAGAAACCGACGCCGAGCGACACAGCCGGCTCGCCGATCGTAATTTTGAGTCTCTTGGCACCGATGGTGGACCCGGTCCACAACGATGTGAGTTGCAATTTTTACTCCTACGGTTTTGTTTAATTCATTGGTTTATATATATTTTTTATAGTTGTGTTGATTTATCTATTTGATTTTGTTCTCGCTAGGATTATGGTGAGAATTTATAAAGGAAAAGTAGAAATGGAGGGAGACTTTAGGGTTTTTCTATTTGAAAGATTAATTTCTGTTGCTTGTAAAATATATGGGTGTATTTAGAACCTTATTATTATTATTTTGAATATGTGATTTTATTTTAAGGATTTGTGTCAAATACTTACTCTCTATTGAAAGTTTATTAATAGGAAAAGCGGAATGATGGTTAATGTTGACATTAATTAAAAAGGGATTTTTTTTTCTATATTTCCCTTTAGTTACAGTACCTTTGTCATTCATAGTTACTATAAAATTAAAAATTTTGCAGCTATTGAAGGATGGATTATTTTGGTCACTGGAGTGCATGAAGAGGCACAGGAGGATGATTTGCAAAATGCGTTTGGTGAGTTTGGGGAGATAAAAAATTTGCATTTGAATCTTGATCGCCGAACTGGTTTCGTTAAGGTACTGTTTTACTCTTGTACATTTTTCTTTTCTGCACTTTCAAAGTTAGTATTGTGAATTGTGATGGTATACATGTAGGTTCTTGGTTAGGTTTGAGATTCCACTTTGCAATTCACATCCATGTTCTATTTTATTTTACTTGTATTTGCTGTTGATTATGTCATGTTGTTGCAAGTTCACCCACCCATACTTCTGATATTTTTTTTTTGTCTGTCACATGTGGGTGCTTACGAGTTCCTTTATTACATTTGTATCAGCTTTAAGATCAGCATGTAATGTAAAGTTGACTTTTGAAATATGAAAAACTTTTGGTATCTGCATGAGCAGTTGAGTACTGTTTTAAGTGAGTTGTATAGTTGTTTATGAGTTACTCCACCCAAGGCATTTAGCATCAACTAAAATTAATTTGAATGCATAACTACTGTTAACATGAACAGTAACTATGGTCTAAGTAAGTTGTGGAACAGCGAGTGTGTTTAAAGGTCAATCATATTGTTGAGACTTTTGATTTAGGACAGTCGTCAATTTGTGGGGATGCTTAACTTTGATTCATTTTTCGAAAGGCATCTCCAAGAATTCAACATGTGACATTTTCTTTTGCTAAAAAGTTGCTTTTAACTGTGAAGTAACTTTACAGTGTAGTACTGCAAAATTAACATAGCATTGGCACATATTGGTTGTCTTATACCAAGCTGAAATCCTAAAGCATCTTTTATAATTGTTATAAAATTGATATATATATATTTTAAATGATGTATCAATATCAAAGTTGGCTGCTTGGAACACAAGGATGATTGCTGGTTGCTTTTAGTTTCCTGTTATGGTTGATAGTTACACCAATGCAGTTGGAAAGGTTAATATCTGAAATTTCTTTTTACTAACTGTTGGGTTTCACCTCCAAAGAGAACATGTTTGGTGGCTTCCCTTGGTATGAGGAAACACCTTGAAAGGGGATTTAATATTATTTCTTGCTTGAAAATATGTTGATCATTTAGAAAGTTTTAGTTTACAAAAATTGACTAAATTTTTAGTGCTGCTAAGAACACTACTTTTGATATTTTATAAAAATTAGATTAATTCTAGTTGGTGGTGCACAGAATTGTCTCTTAAGCTTGTAATACAAGTGTGGTCATTGTCGTTACTTGGACATAAATCAGCTGCTTACTGAATTGTGTAAATAGATATGGTTGAACTGCTTAACATAGTTTGTTTAAGTAGCATGAATTATGGAAGATGAAGAATAATCTATGCAAAGGTATAGTCGGGTTGAGGAAGATTAATTTGATTGTAGTTGGTAACTGATAAATAAGGTTTAGGATATTAAGGTTCCTAATTCCATGGATGTTAAAAATCAATGCCTGTTTTCACAAATTTCTTTTTAATTTAGGTGTTTATTGTGGTTACTGTGTGGAGATAATTAACATGTCATAAGTTACATCTTTGTTTTGAGAGGTTTGTGATAAGTGTTTTATTCTAAGTAATCTAATATGCATTATTGTTTTGCCAGGGTTATGCTCTGATTGAATATGAGAATTTTGAGGAAGCACAAAATGCCATAACTGCAATGAATGGAACTGAGCTCCTTACGCAGACTATCTATGTTGATTGGGCCTTCAGCAATGGGCCTAGTACTGGACCCTTCAAAAGAAAGAATGCAAGGTTTGTCTATTTTCAATATTTTCTATGAAACTATTTGCTGTGATCTTATCATACATGATAAAGAGGTGTCCTTGAAATGACTTGGAGAGAAGTGCCTTTGTGTTTATTAAGTATCTTTGATGTGAAAGACATTTCAGTTGTCTTGGTGTTTTCTCTAGATGAGCAAAAGTTGTTTTGTAGTCTTGTAGAGTGATCTATAAGAGAGAAGAAATGCTCTTCTAAATGACCCTGGTAATGATTGCATTGAGTTGGTATAAAACTGTGAGCTAGATCCTTTTGGACCTCCCTGTTATAGTTAGTCGTATATTTGCATATTTCATTAGTTTTAAGATCTCTGAGCATAATATTTTTTACCTTCCATAATTTTTCAGGTCCGGAAGGACGCATCGCTCAAGGAGCCCAAGAAGGAGATACTGATGTGGTGGTGTGAGGGCAAAGGATCGGGCTTTCCTGTATTCATATTTGTCATGAAAGATTTAAGTTGGTGCTTGTGACTAGCAGAGTTTTATGAACTTGTCTCTGTTTGCTGAGAGTGCCCATCACTTCTGCCTATCATATGGTGTATTAAGTGATTGTTTTATACAACTTAAAATGTAGTGATTAGTTTATTTGACAACCTGAGATGTTTTTCATTTTCAAGGATGATAATTTCTAACATGGAGACTGTAGCTTGTTATCAATTTCTTTCTTATTTCAAGTTTGTTGACAGAGTATTTGGAGTATTAAATTTTTGGCAAAAGAATGAATGGCAGTTTAAGATAGGCTGCAATCTCTTGTTAAATTAGAGAGGATGGCTGAAAGTGAACATTGAGTGCAGAAATGGTAAATTGTTTGTTCATTTATGAAATCATTTGAATTTTTCAAATCCAAAAGAATTTCAAGAGCATGAGATGGGTTTAAACTCAAATATTTTGCGTTGTTCGTAAATTTGCGAGGACAAGCGTGGGTTTATCGCGAACATTGTAAATTTTGCAAATCCTGAGCACTTGCCTTGTTTGTCAATCATTTTTTGTTTCTTAAAATTTTTCCTTCTGTCGTGAAAAGCTTCAGAAATTTCTCATTAACTGTTTGAAATTGAAATCGAACATAAAGTTGGCCGATTGTTAAAAGCCTTTGATTACTGGTTTGTTAATCACCTTAATCTACTTCAGGTAGCAATCGTTCAAGTTACTTTGTCTTCTTCACAGCGGTGTGTCGAATAAATGAGTGCTCTATGAAATAAAAGTTGATTCTAGCAAATTCATTTTTATCGTAATCTTATAATACTACAGAACAAACATTGCTTTGATTTTACAAACAAGCCACTCATACCCACCAAACGGTCACCAACTTGAAATTTAGGCCAAAAAAATGGCACTTTATTGATCAATTTAATCAGATTGTAATTCATTACCATCTTTCTAAAACTATCCGACAAAAAAAGGAAATATGAAAACGTATACATCAAGCTTCCTATTTCTGGATTTCTTTGTTATCTGTACATTGTGTATGAATATATTATTTATTATTTATTATTTATTTTTGTACATTCTTGCGTTTCTGATGTGTGGGTTCTAACTGAAAGTTTGTGTTTGATTTCAATTTCATGATGCCACAGCAGTCCAATAATTTGCAAAGCATGAGCTTGTTGGTGTGCCGATTATACGTGACCATACCCAATTCGTGTCCTCTACTCGTCGCATTTCTGCCAACTGCAGTTAAGTAGTAGAGAAGTTAGCAACCTCACCATTTCTATTTAATCTTTTTGCACTAGTCTGTTTTAAATGTTGTTATTGGTAATCTTTATTGCATATTTTCTTGAATTATTACATATTAGGACTCAAAGCTTCGGCCAAAACTGAAAAAAAACAGTACGTATGGAAAGTATTCTTCTATTGTTACGGTATTTAGTATGATAATTCTGGTGTATGAGTATCATTGCCTTTTAACATCTTATGCTAGGTGTTTTGTTTGTTCAAATTTCTCGTCAAAATGATTTGGGGTATGTTGGGATTCAAGTGATGTCGCTTTCTAATCTACAGCTGCTGTGGTATAGAATCATTAGATGTCATGTATTAAGTGGGAGGGTAAGTGATGATCCTAAATCTTACATGGGCTAATTTAAGGGTGAGTTCTACAAATGGTTCATAATGGCTAAACATTAGCAGCTAAGTAAACAAGGGTGTTTACCAAATGCAATCGGTTTTGCTTTTATGCTATGTTAATAAAGTTATATGTTAACCACTAGATAACTAGTTCGATTGGGAGTCAACGCAATGTTATATTCTAAAGGTTTATGATAGTGATTGCTTACTCTGCTATCTCTTAGCTCGAAGATTACTGAATCTTCAGAGAATGGAATTGGTCTTGTAGCTGCTACCTGCATGTAGTTGAACACTCATAATGGGTAATCAGTTTCACATCACTAATATTCTGCAAGTCAGTGAACTAGTACTAACCTTTGGGTCACAGTGTCCGTTGAGATCATTAAGGTCTTCTATATCCTTCTCCAAGCTAGCTGTAAAATAATCATCTATACAAACTTCTTCCGTTATGTCTTTGGCCTCAGCCTGTCTTTGATCCTCACCATACTTTTTCTCATTATATGGGAAACCACAATTTTTCCATCTCCATGTTAATTGGTCCATGTACCTCAGGTATACTTTTCCATCTGAACCTATCAAGAACAATTGATTTCCATCAAAGCAAGGCCCAGGTGCGCCAACCAAGGTCACACCTTTATCTGGTGTGCCATGTTCCACCCAATTCCACCCATCCCAAGTATTCCAATGATATTCAACCAGGCCACCATCTTGCGAAAGCATGAAAAGTGAGCCTGTTAGTGATGCTGACGATGGCCTCATAGCAGTTCCAGGAACTGCTGATAAAACCAAATGCTGAGATTGATAATGCTCATGCCACAGTTCAGTCACTTTGTTATACTGATATAGTCGACAATTTCTTCCAACAACAAACACTATATTTTCTCTGAACAGTTCCTGATCCACTATGCTTGCAACTTTAGTATTCAGAGGGTGTCGGCAATCTTTCCATTTAAACTTCCTGAGGGCTACCTACACAACAATTGGAGTTCTGCTTAGTATTCTGTATTATTGTTTTCATGAAATTATAGAATAAGACTTACCTCCACTATTCTTCTTGTCCTGCTATTGGCTCTATATTGTAGCTAGAAACAGTTTTAAAATGTTTGCATCTATTTTGTATTTTCTTGCACAGAAACACCTTTTTTGTGTTTTCCCCAGAAGCAAAAACATTGTTTATGTGGATAGATATAAAGATATTGTTTCCCTTACAATCTCAGTATTGATTATAAAAATTATGAAATATTGATGCTAAATTTAATAAAATTCCTGTGTTCCTTCTTAGTATGGCCCATGTATATGGGTGAAATTAAGTGAATTTTAACCATTACAGATCAACCTATGTTATTATTATCTTTTATCTTACATATATTGATTCTTGACCTCATAGACATACTTGTTTTATTCTGTCTTTGCAACTTACTGTGAATTGTAGTAATCCTCCATTTTTGCTCACAAAGAAGAGTGCATCTTCTGATGTAACTTTCGTCGCTTTACCTGTCATTCCGTCCCATGGAGGACCTCCTATAACTTGCCTTCCTTTCCTCATAGCAGTACAATTCATCCATGCTAGCTCATTGCTGCTTCTTTCTCTGATAAGCAAACTGCCATATATGTCCACCAAATATAAGCTTCCATTGTAGTTTCCCAGTACCCCTTTCATTGGTGTTGAGTGGTCATGCCTTAGCCAAAGCCATACATTTTCGGCATAAAGATATTCAAAAGTATAACCACCATCTGTGATGAAGAAAAATGATCTGCCTTCGTGCATTACTCGCAAACTGAAGTATGTGTTAATCCAATTATCTGGTATGCTATATTCTTCCATAGGAATCTGTGCTCTACTACCTGATATACTTGAAAATAGATAATCATGTTGTGCTTGACTACCCTTTCGCCTTCTAGCCATTCTTGTAATTCCTGAATCATTTGGTTCATCTTTTATGCCTGCTATGCAATTCATAGGCCCGCGTTCTTCTGTGCAATACTCTGCATTCCATCCTTCAGTCTCTGGGGCATCTAATATGGACCACACATACTTGATTGAAGCTTTCCTTCGAACATTAAGTTGATTAGTTGGCCCTGCATGTTCACCACCTATTCCTGATAGATGAAGTTCTGCAAGTCTACCATCATCCAGTGGAAAAATTGTCCTGCCAACTTGTAAAGGTAACCCGACAATATCTCTTGCCACTTTTGCATGTAGGGGATGCGTATGAGATATCCATCCCTCTGCAATTTGGCCCTCTTGAGCAAAACCTGTCTTCACACGAAAATTTATCCGTCCATCATGTAGTATATGTAAACACAGTGTGTTATGCATAGTAGAAAAGTAAGGCTTTGTAATCTGATTGATTTCATTGGGTTTTCCTTTAATAACCTGCTAATTGTTATGTGTTTGGGTGTCTGTTGCATACAAGAAATGTTCTGTAGGAGTAATTGTTTGACAGAAGTTATTATTTGTCATTTGGCTCATCAACCATCAGATTCTTATATTTTATTTTATAGTATAGGTTTTTCTTTTTGAAAGAACAGGTATGTTCTTTGGTGAAAAATTGAAAAAAAAAAAAACAAAATTATATATCTTGTTAGTTTCATGAGTAAATGGAGAAGTTATTCCAATTACATCAGAGGTCCTTTTGTTGAGTTGGCAAGACAACTAAAATAACTAGGCTATGATCTCTAGACCTAAACAAGAATGTTGTGTTTTAAGATTGCCTGGGTTTTAGACCTAAGAAAAATCATCCACATTCAAGGATACGGTTATACATGTATGTGTTTGTGCATTTGCATATTAAATATGCAACTGAAGCTAAGATAACAAACAAAATGTCCATTGAAAATTATTATGTCTATACATCAAGCTATTTTGCAATGTAGAAAATTTTGTGCTTTACTTAATACAAGATGAAAGTATTGAGCAGCTGTAACAAATGTCAACATATGTGGTGGAACTTCAGGGAAATAAATGGGTTTCAAGGACTTAGAGGCCTCTGTTCTAGTTGAATGATTCTTCTTGAGTGAGATTGGGTGATTTTTGTTGTTGGGAGAGTGCCTCCTTTGGAGGTCTGTTACAAATTGTGAATGGAGAAATTTCTTTCAGGTTGAAATTAAATTGTGAATGCCATTTCAAGCAATTTCTAGAACTTGTTTTCTTTGAAAAATCTTGTTCTTAGCAGCCTATGACTCTCTCTTTTATGTTGAAGTTTACTGTCATTTAGTTTCTTCAAGACTCCTTCGCGTAAGGAAACAATTGTTCTAGTACCAAGGAATTCTTTCTCCCAAAGAATAGAAATCTATCATCTGGTAACATCGAAGGCATTCTTCCTGTAATTACTTCAACATGTGATTCTGGATGGATTTATAGATAGGGCCATTTTCAGTGTTTGAAATAAGTTGCATTTTCATTCATGAAAAAGTTTTTCTTTCTTTATGAAGAAAAAAAAAGATGTTGTAAGATTACCTGTAGGACTGTCTCTCACGATTAATTCAATGATACAACATTAGAATTAGTTTCTTAATCTACTTGACTCACCTGAATATTTTTGCAGTCGATATTCAAAAATGGTTCCTGCAGATGTAGTGAAGAGCAATGTGAAGAATTTCTCATTAGATTCATCTTGCTGAACTGGTGTGATAGCTGTGAGATGATGATTCTCTGGACTTCCATGGATGATCCATTTCCACTTCCTTTGCTGCATACGTCTCTCTACCAAAGTACCACCCTGTTTGTTACAATACGTTTGTGAGGGAAGTATATAAGACTTGGAAACAAATGTGACATTTACAATATACACATTTCAGTTGCAAACAATTTCTAGAGTTTTACATAAATAAAATCATTGTCTTTGTTCATATTAATCTGTATATGTATGATATTTTGAATATAATATCATATAATTTTAATGATAGCTGAATGTTAATTAGTTGTTCCTGGATTCTTATTTATTATTCCTACATTAAATGACATTTTGTTTTGATAACTGACTGCAAACTCCATTGTTTTCTATTCCATTCGTTCTTTTGGTTCTACAATTTTTCTTTGTATAATCATAATAATTTCACACCTTGTGTACTCAAACTTCAAAGCTAAGTAATTAAAGTAGATTGTGCATGAAATAGGAATAGTTTCAGGGTACTACCTTAGTTAAAAGAAACAGAGAGACTGAATGATCTCCAATCAAACCTTGCAAGGTACAACCCATTGATGGTGTCAGAGAAGCATTGGCCGCTGTCCTTTTGCTCCATATATGCTTCTTCCATGAAGGCTTTGAAGTTCTATCATATTCATAAAGATCACCTGTAGAACTATATTTTACAGATTTAGGTTTAGTTTAAATTTGTAATCTGCAACACACATACACTTCACACACATACATACTTGAGAGAGAAAGGGAGATACCATATTGTATATACAACTTCTGGTCTAATATTGGCAGCATCAGCTATGGCTGCAACATTTGCACCCGGTGGTTGTCCATGATTTAGCCATCTGTTCTATGTTTATAGCACAAATGTCCAAGTGAACATTAGAGTCTCCTCGTTAGAATCTACAATATACATAGAGACTAGAATTCAGAATTGAAGGCATTATCTTTAGCCATGATGACTTTGACTTGCATCTGAGTCTTACCTTGGAGGCTCAACCTCGCTAAGTTCTAACAAAAACCCGTTGTTTGCGCAAAAATAGACTCTCCTGCCAGGCAGTGAAGAAAAATGAACAATAGATAATATAACATGGATGTTTTATAATTCAATTAGATAAATGAAAAATTTTAAACTAAATACGTGTACTCACTGCCCATCAGGTGAAACAACTCCAGACTTTATTTTGATCGGTAATCTTTCTTCTTCTTCTTCTTTGTTTGTGCTTTGATCAAGTGAAGGTGTGAACTCTACCCAAAGTGGCTGTGAGTTGTCACCCAGTTGCATCTATAAGAGATTAAAAAAGCACCATGAATGGAGGTGTTAGAACAAGAGTTTGGAATGGCTGATTAATATCAAGGTAAAACTGATTGCTTAGTGGTATGTTTGAATAATATATCATAAGAGTAGAAGATACCTGTAATTATATTTTGGTTTGGGCTTGTATGTGCTTAGATATTATTATGTTTCATCGTTTGATCTTAGAATTCAATACTCAATAACAAAAGATGCTCTGACTTAATATCTACAGAACTTTTACCTCCTAGTTGTATATAACTCGGACACTTCATCTATTGGAAACTGAAGCTAGTACCTGGTACAAAATTCCTGATTCTGACAGAGCAAGAATTCTCTGGTTGACAATAAAGACAGATATTACAGGACCCGCTGATATGGGTAAATCATGGGGTGCTATCACCCAATGCACTCCATTCCAGAACCTTTCATACACAGAACCACTGACACCAGTTACCCAAATAGATGCCTCTGACATTTTAGTCAAAGAAATTCTTTTTCTGAGAGGCAAAACAAGACCAGAACTTTCCTCTAGTCCACTATCACCATTCTTATTTTTCAAACTTCCCTTTTGTTTAGTTGCTGTTTCATATTCCTTTTCCGAATTTTCTTCTTTGGTTTCTGTTCTTCTATCAATCAAACCCACCGTAGTACAGTTATCATTAACACAAGATACAAGATCATAAGGGAGTTCCACTTCAACCCAGCTGTTTGTTTCCTCTCTGAACTCCCAGAACCGATCTGTTTTCTGCTCAAACTTTTGGTCGCTGTGTTGGAGAAAGTGATGTGCGCACCATGAAGCAGTACCTAGGTAAACAAAATAACTTACTGGCCAAAGGACCCAGATGGAAAATATTAAATGGAACATGGACATGATGACAGCAGAAAGAGCCTAAGAAAAGGTAGAGAGAGAAACAAAGAAAAGGGCCAGATATATGACCATATCAGGAACACTTGAAAACTTGGATATTTTAGATGGTGCTTGTGACAAGTTTTAGTTGGTTTTGTACCATTTGTGGTGACCCCAGATAGACCATATAACAGAAAGGCTACGGTAAGCTACTCAAAGTAACTAATCATTTTTGGAAGAACACTAAACACCAGCTCTCATGGCCCAAACAAAGCCATGAAAGAGAAAGGAAAGAGTTTGTGGCTTGTTGGGGTCCATCCAGAGAAGAAGGCAGTTTATTGCATATGCAGGTTTCATAGATTATAACTACCACTATAGCTGAGATTTTTGCATTTTGTCATCTCTATTGGCATTTAATAAATAATAACAAAGGCAGCACAGCGAGAGAAATATATTAATGGGGTTGCTGAACTTCCTTTCAACTTTGTGATGCTTTTCATTTTTTTTGGAGGTGGTAAAGTTTTCTTACCTAACTCTGATTACTTTTTGTCAATCTTCCCTTTGGTTATTATGTACTATAGCTAAACTTCTTATGGTAAAATTATATTTGTTGCTTTGCTTTTCAAAAGTATTTTCTTATTGAGCATCCTTCCTGAATGAAATCGCTTATTATGTTATATGTTTTCATTCAGGTGAGTTTCTCACCTACTTTTGATGATCAAAAGTTTTGTTGATTGCATTTGCTGTGGTCTTTGATCAACTTTTGTGGGATCCACATGATGAAAGTCCTTGTAGACTTGCCTTGCCTTCTTCTTTGGGTCATTTGAATTAATCTGTGGTAAGCAAGAACTGATTTATTATCAGCTGAGGTAAGATGTCTCCATTTCTACTTAGTTTTTCTTTCCGCTCTTTGGTAATAGAAAGAGACTGCCCGAGTTGGTGTGCTTTCTATATTTAATACTGTAATGGCAACTGCATTATCGTATGTTTCTTTATATATATATATATATATATATATAGATATATATATATATATATATATATATATAGAGAGAGAGAGAGAGAGAGAGAGAGAGAGAGAGAGAGAGAGAGAGAGAGAGAGAGAGAGAGGATGAGTTGCTCCAACATTTTGCAAAAATTGTAGCAAAGTTTGGAGATAATTTTATTTTAATATAATCTAGAGTTATGCTATGTTTACATAGTTAATATACAAAATTTATTAGTGGTATCTAATATGTTAGTTATTAATTAGAATTATATATATATATTTATGACATATTAGTTAAGATATGAATTTTATATCTTAAATATGTAAGTGTAACATTACTTTATAATTTATAATAATTTAAAGTTTATACTTGTGCAATTAGGTCAATTTAGAAATAGCATGACTCAACTTTTGATTATGTAAAAATTTTATATGAGAACACCCTACCAAATTATTGGTATGCTTATACATGTTCATTTTAATTGGGGGCCACTATTTACCTACTAGTTTTTCACATAATAGTTTTTGATAATTTTAGAACAGAAAATGAATAAGTAATATAGAAAATAACAAGGAGAGCAACATATATATGGTTTTTTCATTTTAAAATTAATCAATCAAGACAATAAAAAAATAAATGAAATATTCGTGACAAAATTTCATGATCTCATAAAAGCCTACTCATAATCACATTGAATGATGGGAAATTTTCAAAATTAATTCTAAAATTTTATAAATATATTATTTTAGCCACATTTAAATTTGATATTCTTTTAATAGCCAAACATGTAAAATTCAAATTCTTATACTCAAACAAAAAACACACACTCTCTTTCTATTCGAATTTTCTTCTCTCAATTCAAAATTTTTTTAATAAAAATTCAGTTAGATAAAAAATTTGAAAGTTTTCATTGTGTAAATCAAGTCTTACACAATATATTTTCTACTTCAAACTTTGAAAATAACCGATTTTTTATAACTTTTAATTTTAGAAAAAAATTGATATTTATTATAAATGAGTTAAAAATTATAATTTGAGTTAGAAATAAGTGATATAGACGAATTCAATGTGAAAATAGGTTAAAATGATGAAAAGAAGTTCAATTTCAACAAAAAATAGCTTATTTGAGGTTATTTTACCGAATCTAGATGGCGGTCGAAATGGTAGCCTGTCGTCGTCTGAGTCCAACGCATCTCGGCCATGGTATCTTAGGCTCGAGATACAATAACTGAGATGCCATAATGGCATCTCAACAAGGCATCTTAGGCTCGAGATGCCTTGTCGTGATGCTGTTGTGGCATCTCGGCCATTATATCTCAAGTTCGAGATGCGATTGTTAGCATCTTAGCCATGGCATTATGGGGCAGCGAAAGTTTTCTATAATGCAACTCCTATTTTTTTTTATATTTTTTTTTGTCACCTTATTTTTTAGTTTTTGGCAATGTAATCACTTCAAATACACTTATTTTGAATTTTGAATTTTGAATATTGAAATGTATTTTTAAAGATGGATCAGCTTAAATCTAAATTTAGATTTGTTAAATTTAAATTCAAATGTTTTGTTTAACATTATATTATACATATGAAGAAAAATATATTTATTTACAATTTACTTGGCTAATAAAGAATAGCCAATTAAAAGGTCATTAAAGAAGTATATCTATAAAATTTTAGTACTATTTTTGAAAATTTTCCTTAAATTATTAACATAATAATCACATTGGACCGAGTATCAAATCATCAATTTGATTCCTTAGAAAGGGTATTTTATCATAATCAGCATTATTCCATTTCCAACATCATTGATTTGATTTGAGGGTGTCAAAACCAGGGCCCATAGAGAATGATGAGTGGCCTAGAATTTAAAGACGTGGGTTCCACTTTTTTGGGAAGATTGAAATCTAGAGGTTGGACACTTGGATCGGCTGAAGGAATCTCAACCTCGCTTTATTTGTGGCTCTTTTAAAGATTCTAATCTTCAAGATCAAGTGAGGAAGAGTTTTAGGTTGCAAAAAACCCAAAATAAAATTTTTTCTTTATTCTCTGAACACAGCAGCCTAGTAACTAAACCAAATTGTCATTGGAGATAGGGCTTTGGCCTTCTCTCTGGTGACCAAATCACATGCTTAGCTTAGGTTTTACTTTTATACACTTTTTATTTATTTATTTAGCTTTATGTTTTTCTTATTCCCTGATGTTTTCTTGCTGGTGGCCTTCAACGATCCGGCTATAGATCTATTTCACCAATGATTGCAAGGGGTGGTTAGTTAGCATCTCTTCGCCGTCCTGCCTTCGGCAGCCAAGTAACTCCTTCTCCCTTTGCTAGCACCACAGCTAGCGATCACCATGTGAAGTTGTTTCCTCCATGTCAGACCGTCGTTTTCTTTTGTCGGTGCTTGCAAGGAATTAGCCAAAATGCTTACCCTTTTGCCGTCACCCCTCGGTAGCCATGTAGTTTCACTAGCCCCTGCCATGGAAGTTGTTCTGAGAGAGGGCCAGTTTAGGGTAGTTGCCAGATTCTAATGAGTTGCTGTCATGCGTTACCTTGCCCTGCCATCATTAGTTCCAACTTCGATCTATAGTTTTCGGACACCACAAACTCAGCCGCCGACTACAGTCTCCAATTTTATCTTTTGCAGCTTTTGATTGTGTGTTGTTTGGTTTTGGTTGATAGGTTTGGTTAGTGTGTACAATGTTTATTGCAAAATGCAAGGTATTTTTGTAATTTTTCTTGTATGTGAGGGGTTTCGAGTAATAATTCTCCTACGCAAGAAGATGTTCTTCTTTTGCGTGAGGAGAAAGTTAAGAATGGTAGTCTGTCTCTCGTTAGGAGGGTAGTTTTGTCCCTCTTTAAAAGGGTAGTATGGCCCATTATTATGAGGATGATGGGTCCCTCTTAAGGAGGATGATGGGTCCCTCTTAAGGAGGATTGATGTGCTCTTTAAGGCTTGGCCTCAATTTTGGGGTTTGGTTTTCTTTCTCTTCTTAAAAAGAGGATTAGGTTTGAGTGCTCATCAGTAAGCATAAATTTGTGTTGTCCTAATAATTCTCTACTTTTAGAGCAATAGTCTTGTAATATATTAATTAAATAATATTTTAATTTTAAAAAAAAGATAAAGTGGGGCATTTAAAAAAAATAATTGGCTCCTAGAGTGATTTCAGTTTGCACTTAGGGTTGTGTTTACAAAGTTACTAAAAAGAAAAAATAAAAGAAGTTTAGTTCTGAGCTTAGGAGTTGACTTTTTTTATCCCACATCGAGTGAGAATGATCCTTACTTCAACTTGAAGACTATATATAGTTTATGGATTGTAACTGAGTTATAATTAAATAAATATTTGAAGAGGTGTTTATAATAAAGTGCTTTATATCAATAATTTTTTTTATTCTTTTACTATTTATTTTTATATTTATTTGTATTATGTTTATATTTATTGTATGTTATATTATTATTTTTATAAACATGTTATATAGTTACTATTTAATTGAATCTTTCACTTTAAAAAATAAGGGTAAATTTTTTTGTTCATTTTTCCAAAGTTTTAAAATTTATTTTATACATAAACATAAAATTTTAAATTTTTATCTTTACCTCAATTGCTTATTCAAATAGAAGGCTATACCTAATACTTAATACCTATTCACTATTATAATATTATTTATAAAAGGCTATCTCTCTTAACTACTTTGATATTATTCATATAAAAGATTAAATCTCATAATTATTATTATTTGTACATATAAAAAGTTATGTCTCTTCACTATTATAATATTATTTTACTTTTGATGTCTGTGAAAGCAACTATCTTTCATGGATAGTGGATGCAAAAATATACTTACAAGACATGGGCTTAGAAAGTATAATAATTAAGACAAGCATCCATATAGGATAAGACAAATCAAAGGCTATGATTTTTCTCAATTATCACTTATATGAGAGTTTGAAAGTTTAATGTCTAATGGTAGAAGACTTGCAGATCATCTGAGAAAATATAAAAGAATGATATGACCATCAGAAAGATATATTTCTCCTAAAAATAAGATATGTGTAGATGAAAATGAGATTGGATAATTTTAGAATACAATTATGCTCTATATAAAATCACCTGACAACTAAAATTGTATAATGAGAAAGTTATAAAATAAGACATATTAGAGAAGATATTTTTTTTACTTTTCATACATTTAGTGTTGTTATGTAACAATAGTATTATAAAGACAAATTAAAAAAAATACTCGTAATTAATCTCATGTCTTTTACTTGTTGAACAAATAATGAGCTCTTATTGAAAAATTACGAATCATGTCAAATTGATTCTTAACCATTACCAAATGTAAATACAAACACTTATAATAGTACTAGACATGATCGAGACGGCGGGAGAGGGAAGATTTATCACCACTGCAATGGTCATAAACTCTTAGGATAAAAGAATACCAAAAGAGGGCAAAACCACAAGGACAAAGACAATAGTATAGAGAATAAACATTCTAAAATTATGAAAATACTTGTTATCAGTGTGGTGTAAAAGAACTTTAGTCATATATATGTCGTACACTAGAGCATTTAGTCAAACTTCATCAAGCATCTGTCAAAGAAAAAGAATGTTGAGACAAATTACATTGATGACTCAGATCTTACAAATTTTACTCATCTATGTATCTCTTTTTTTTAGCTAAAGAAGGAGCATTGAATAATTGATCAATGATGGAAATATGCATTAAGCTTTAGTTAATATCTTTGTGTTAGTTCTTTTGTACTTATTATAATCTTTTACAATATTGAAAAAGAAAATGTAACTTTTGTATGCATAAAATGTAACTTTTTAATGTCTAACATAAACTTTTTTTATTAGAATAACTTTAGAAATAAATTTTTCACTTTACAAAGGAAAGTTGAAGATGTTTATTTCGCGAACAATGTAATTGTACACACTATCCTTCAAATTTTTTTTTTAAAAACTAACAATGATTAAAGCAAAGGTCAACACTATATTAAGTCATGTAGATCTGATTGAAGCCTATGAAAGAGTAATAATCTTGTTAATGAGTGAAAAAAATGTTACATATTGATAATACTTTATATGTAGGTAGATTTAGAATAAATCTGTTTAGTTTTAAAGATATCCGCTGAAGTAGATATCACATCAAGACTTTAAATGAGAATAATGTAGAATATCTTTGCACATCTAATGCTTGCAAGAAGTTCATATTAGAAAAGCTTCTAGCTTTATCATATGGATTGTATTATACAATCTTAAACTTAATTGAAAGTAACATAATAATGAATTAGAGGTTCAGTGATCTAAAAATATTTATACTATGACATGATCGCCTTGGCCACCTAAGGTTAACAATGATGCGTCTAATCATTAAAAATTCTCATGGACACACATTAAAGAACTTGAAGATTCTATTATTTAATAAAACATTTTATGCTACTTGCTTAATAGAAAAAACTTGTAGTTAGATCATTACTTTCTAAGACGAGTTTAGATACTCTATCATTTTTACAAAGAGATATTTGTGGACTAATCCATCTACCAAGTGAATGTTTTTGCTATTTTATTATTTTAATTGATGTATTTGAATGTTGGTCAAATGTTTCTTTTGTCTATATGAAAAGTTGCATTTGTTGGACTACTTGTACAAATCATCATATCACGGGCACAATTTTTATATTATCTAATTAAAACCATACATCTAGATAATGTTGATGATTTACATCTAAAACATTTTAGTGGGGATTGATGTAGACATCATGTGCCACAGGTTCACATACAAAATAAATTAGCACAATCATTGATTAAACGACTGTAGGTAATTGAATGTACTTTAATAATGCACACACAATTACCAATTTTTTGTAGGGTCATGCTATTTTTCATGTTGCAGCATTAATTTATTTTAGAACTATTGCATATCCTTAATATTTTTGTTACAACTTGTACTTGGTTATCAATTTGATATATTCCATTTACATCCTTTTGGTTGTGTTGTATATGTATATACTTATAGTATCTCCACAAAGCACTAAAATAGAATCTTAAAGATACTTGAACCTTGATTGGTGATTTATTTACCACATGATTTACGAATTTTTATTTTGAGAGGTTGTATTCCCACCTTTACAAGAAAGAAAAATGCCTTATGAATTAAGGCATGAGCTTTCTTGGAATATGATCACCTTGTCTTATTTGATCATCAAACAAATCAATGTGAAAATGAGAAGCGAAGAATTATTCATCTTCAATAAATTGTAAATGAATTACCAAATGCATTTACAAATACATCAAAAGTAACCAAGTCATATATACCAGTTGCATTCTAGAAGTGTGGCACACCACATAAAGATGCTATTTTACTAAAGAATAAAGTGGAAAATCAAGATTATGTTGGAAATGTTTGCTTAAGCCATAAATAAATCCAAATTCTCTAAACCATTGATTCTGACTCTAACTCTAGAAGAGTTAATATCCCCTTAAGAGATAGAAGTCCAAGAAGACACATTAGCCCCATAAGATATATAGGAGTTTAAAATGGAAGAAAAAGCTATAAATTATGCTTAAACAAGAGAATGTGGTAATATGACAAAATAACTGTTGATGATATATTCTCATTTGTAATAGCTACTAAAATTATGAATAATAATTTTGAGCCACAAATTGCTGATGAATGTAGACAGAGAAATGATTGACTTTAATAGAACAAGGCAATTTAAGCAGGATTGAATTCTCTAGCCAAGTGTGAAGTATTTAGATATGTAGTCCAGACGCTTAAAGATGTTAAACTCGTTTGATACAAATAAATTTTTGTATGAAGATGTAATGAAAATAATGAGGTCATCAAATACAAAACAAAACTCGTTGTCCAAGGTTTCTCATAGAGATCCAATATTAATTATGATGAAACTTGTTCCTCTGTGATGGACACAACAACGTTTCATTTTAATAAGCTTGACACTCTCAGAAAAGTTTAACATACGTTTTATGGACATAGTGACAACTTGCTTATATAAGTCACTTGACACTAATATTTATATAAAAATTCATGAAGGATTTCGAATACCCAAAGTAGGTAATCATAATTTACACTCAATCAAGCTACATAAATTTCTGTATTGACTAAAATAATTTGGGCGTGTATGGTATATTAATAGCTTAAGTGAATACTTGATAAATTGATGATATATTAATGACCCAATATGTCCATGTATATATTTGTTTTAAGAAGTTAAATTCTAAATTTGTCATTGTAACTGTATGTGTGGATTCATGAATTTGACTGGACTTTGAAAAGCTTCTAAAGACTTTTGAAGATTTTTTAAAGACTATATAATACTTAAAAAGGAAATTTAAAATAAAAGATTTGGAGAAGACAAAATATTGTCTTGACGTGTCTTGACATGCAAATCAAGCATAAATCAAACATATTTTTTATCTATTGATCTACCTATGTTGAAAAGATTTTGAAACAAGTCAATATGAATAAAGTCAATCTGTTAAATATCCCATGGTTGTAAGTCCTCTGATCCTTAAAAGGATCCATTTTGTCCCAAAGAAAATAATGAAAAGATACTTGGTCTAGAAATACCATATCTCAATATAATTGGTGTTTACTATATTAGCTAATGCACCAAATCAAATATAGTATTTACAGTAAACTTATTGCAAGATTAGTTCTGCACCAACTCGACATCATTAGAATGATGTCAGACATGCATTTCATTACCTTCATGAAATGAAATATTTGAGATTATTTTACTTGAACGAATCAACAAAATTTAGGTATAGTTATTATATAAATGTTGGGCACTTATCTGAACCCTACAGAGCCTGCTTTCAAACAAGATATATTTTTACTTACAACAGTACATCAATACTATGCGATTCACAAAGTAAATTTTTTATTGCCACCTCCTTTAATCACTATAAGATTCTTGTATCATATGAAACAACTAGGAAATACATATGGTTACGGTTTGTCATTCATCATATCTAAAGCACATGCAACTTACATTTTGCAACAAATATTCTTAGAAAAATATATGAAGACCATGCTACTTGTATTGTTAAAGTTAGAAAATATGTCAAAGGGGATAGAACTAAATATATTTTTTTAAAATTCTTCTACACTCATAAACTATAAAAGAGCAAGAAGATTGTTGTTATACATATATGATCCACTAAGAATTTTGTAAACATGTATACCAAATCTTAGCCAACTTAATTTTTTAAAAATTGGTTTATAAGATTAGCATGCACCGATTCAATGGATTATCTAACTAATGGATGTTACTTTGACGGTGAGCATTTAATTAGGGGAGCATATTCATCGATGAGAAGAAATGTATCAAGTTACAAATATGCTTTGTACTCTTTTTTTCTTTGACCATATTTATCCCACTAAATTGTATTGTCAAAGTTTTCAATAAAGACAGTATTTAGCATGTTTAGCACTATTATATATATTATAGAGTTGTATTTATTTTAATTAAATTTTTATCCTAATGACATTTTCTTTATCAATATAATATACAATTAAAAGTAATGAAATTTAAGAGAGAGTATTTTAAGTTGAGGTAATAGCTTCCACTATCCCGCATCGCATCGAGTGAGAACAACCCTTATCTCAGCTTAAAGCACTATATATTCGGCTTATGGATTGTAATTGAGATATAACTAAACGGATACCTCACGAGGCACTTATATGATGAAGTGCTTTGTGTTGATAAAAGTTTCTCTTCTTTTAATGTCATAATATTTTTTACTTATTTACATTAGTTTTAGCTTTTAAGTGTTATTAACATTTAGGTTTTTCTTCATTGGTTTGTTAGGAATCAAACCCCTTACAAAATTAATTTATGAGAAAAAGATGCACTGTAAAATTCTTTATTATTAAGCTACAAGTGTTAAGGACTTGAAGTGGAATTAAGAGGTTTAGAGCTAAAATATTATTCACACTAAGTAAGAAGAGGTATGATTTATATTTTATGTAGCAATTTTTTTGTATTTTTAAAAAAGGACTTAAAGTGGCCTAAATTCTCATTTAAAAAGTTGTCATTTTATTATTATCGCTACAATGACGCCTATTATGGCACAGAAGTTTTTTGGAAAATTTTCTAGTAATAGCTCAAAATGTTGGTCACTTTTTTAATTTAGCCCTAAAAGAAATTGTTAAAATTTTATAGCCAAATAGACAAAATGAAATTTTTTTAGCCCTTAATGAATTTAATCTTATAAAATTTCCACTCAACTCATGAAAAATTCCCAAACACTTTAACCTAAAATTCAATCATTTTTCATTCAGAAATTCAACTAGTAATTGGCATAGAGGGGAAATTGTATGTTGCATATTCAACCAATATTTATAATATTACAAGATGCATAATTATGGATTAACACCATACATAAATAAAAAAATACAATAATTAAAAAATAGATTACCGAAAATATATATATTTGTGTCATTATTATTGATTGATCGTCTCAGTGAATTAAAAATTAGTTTTTATTTCTATGATCTAGATTGACAATTTTAATGACTTTCAATGAAAAGAATATACTATTCTAAAAAATGAGTCTAAGTTAGAAAGAATACTTAACTTTTACATATAAAATTAAAATTTTTCATTGAGTCCTCCTATAATAAGCTTTAATGAGACTCAAAGTTTATACTCACCACTAATTGAGTTTTTATATCAAAGCTACTACAGTTCAATTCAAAAATATCATTTACTCAATTGAACTGATTAATTAATAGACTATCCATTAAATTATTTTTATAAAATAAAAATTTAATTAATATTAGTTCACATTTAATAAAATTTTCCAATATTGTATTGCTTGAAGTTTGCAATTTGAAGATTAAATAAATGATGAGTTTAAATTTATATGTGTTTGAAATAAAAGTTTTTATTAGATGTTAGAAAGTTAGGATTTGTGAAAAAAATTTGATATTTTTTTTAAATGGGTGATGAGAAAATGGTGGTAGTGATTTTGGAGTGTATTTTAATGGAAAAATTGGAAGAAAATGGTACCAATGGCTAGAAAAATTAGTGGTTGCACACGGTTTGCGCGGCCAAACCATAAAACGATGCGCAACAGTGTTGCGCTGCGATGGCGCATGAGTGGGCAGCACGATGCTGCCCACTCGCCTGATTATATTTTTTAATTAAATTAATTTTTTATATAATTTATGAATTGCTTAATTTAATTTTGTTATAAATTTATAATTATTTGAATATCTAGTTATGTAATTTTATTGCATTTGTTCATTTTGAAATTATTATTATTATTATTATTGTTCTTCCTTATTATTCTGAATTTTTGTTATAGAAAATAATTTTTAATTTGTAATTTAAAATTTTTTGGTAAGTATTTTTTAAATCTGTATTTTTTTTAATTTTGTATGATTTTTTATATTACAATTTTTATTTTTAATATTTTCTATTATGCTGTTGCAAGTCTGTTATTATTATAATTACCCAATACTGATATACTTTTTAATTATTTTTTATATTTATAGAAAGAATGCTATTTTTAAGACATTGAAATTCTAATTGCAAACTATTTTCTAGCGACAATTTCATGTTATTCAAAGTTATGGGTGTTTGATGTTATAAAATCGAAAATGATGTAACCACATGTATCGGTAAATTTCTTAATATTCAAAAGATTAATTTTTTAAAAAAAAAATTTTACCTCATTATTTGTTATTTAGGAAAGTGCAAACTAATGGTCTTGATGATGCATTGTGATTTCTCGTAAACAATAAGCTCATTTATTTCAATCCATAGGAGTTCACATTGGTATCAGGTTTTTAAATGAAAGAATAACCACTATTGAAATAATTATGGGCAAAATAATTATCACCAAAGAATATATCATTAAAGAAATTTGATACATTACTTTGAGAGTATAACTTCGAGCAAGTGAATGATAAAAATGCAATAAAACTATCATTATTTTATTCCATTCATTGTGTGTTAATGGTGATATTGAATGGAAGAATTCAATAAATTTTCTTAGAATAATATTTTACGGGAGGCCATTACATAAATGAAAAAAATATATAATTGATATGAATTTCTCTATGCCTTTCAAATGTGTTTGATTAATTTTGACATAAATTATATTAATCTAGAGTGTTGAAAAGAGAAATGAATTGAATTGTTCCATTTGTGGTACAATCGTTAATATTATATTCATAGTAAATCTATTCATTATGTACACCAATTCTTTTTATAGGGAAAACAGTTATTATCCTCTTTAAGTCTTTTTTAATATATATTATTACGACAAAACGAAAAAAAAAAAAAATGCAACAACAAAATTGGTGAGTTATAAAAGTACGACTATTTTAACACTTCTTGTATTGTCAAAATGTTAACTATCCATTATCTTCGTTCTTTATATTTAAGCAAATCTCGTTAAGTTACATTTGTCAAACTTTTTCTTTTTCTTTTTGGAGTATTAGTTGAAAAATTAAGAGAAACAACAAATATTATTAGCGTTGGCGGCTGGTAATCTAGCCGATAGAGTTGACGCTGCATTTTCACTCGCTGAGGTTTAGTGATAGATATATAGTGGCTGTTATTATTATTATTTTTTTATTTTGGAATCCTTTAAGTGTTTTATTGACAAAATTTATTACATCATTTTATAAATTTTAAAATTTTAAGTCAAATAATATAAAATTTGAGTCAATCAATCACTAGTCTTCGGTGGTCGTCGATCGGTTGTCATTTGACGGTTATAGCAGTGATCGTCATTGATCGGTGGTTGCTTGCTTTATTTTTCATATCTTTAAAAACATTATTTAATTTATTTAAAAAAATTTAAAAATCGATAATATTGTAACACGTGACATTATGTTTGTTTAAATTGTGACATAAAAATATTTAACATTTTAACCGTTTAAATAGGCGAAGTTTGTTACTTAATAAAAATCTTTTTGTTCTTTTTAAAATCACAGAGGTGGATAATCATAGTAAAATATTATTGTAGGGCCGGGGGCATGGCCTCCTAAGCCCTAATGTAATCCTTTAAATTTATATTATGCACATAATTTTTTAGTATTAAAATACCTATTTTAGCTCTCAAATTTATTTTAAAATTCTTATAATTAATAGGTTAAATTGTCAAAAGTGATCCCTACTTTTTTATTATTGATTTTTAATAAGTTATTTAATATTCAAATAATATCTCGTCTTTCTCTAATAAAAAATATAAATATTTTTAATTTGTAAATAGTTCCTATTTTATATTTTTTTCACCTTTATTAGCTTATCTTAATAAAATATAATTTTATATTTACAAGTGATCCCATCTATACATCTTTTCTTTAATGCATATGAATTTGAGAAATTGGCTGATTTGACTTTATTTTTAAATGTATAAATTATTTTAACCGAGTCAAAATAATTTATACATTCTTAACCAATCATAACTTTTATTTTATTTTATCCTTTTATATTAAATAAAATAAAAAAATAAATAATTCTTATTTTTCTTCATTTCCCTCCATCGACACTTTCCCATTCCTTTTTCACTTTTTCATTTTTTCACTTTTTTCTCATGGTCACTATTTCTCTCTCACGGCGCTCTACCTCTCACGGCGGTCCTCCCTCTCTCTCTCATGGGGACGAAACAAAGTTGGTATGTATTTATAAATTAATTTTTTTATTTTTTAGTATTATAATTTATATTAGTTAAAACTATGTAGAAATGTGTAGATTTAGACGGTAGAAAGTTAAAAATATATGTAGATTGTATCCGGCATATTTTTTGGGGTAAGAAGCGGCGGCACATGCGTTTATGCGCTGCTGGGGGCGGCACATGCGTTTATGCGCTGCTGGGGGCGGAACGTAGATGCACGCACCAACACAGTTGGCCCGGGCCAGGCTGTTGAGCGTGCCTGCTTCGCGCGCGCCTAACGTAGTTGGCGCGTACGTCAACTCGTCGCCCCCAGCAACGCGTAGACGCATGCGCCGTCGCGTCTTACCCTAAAATTTCCCATTTTTTAAATTGTTTTAATTAATTTATTTTGTTTATGTTTATTTATAATTGTTTAATTTAATAATTTAATTTGGTTAATAATTATGTAAATAGGTTAGGTTGTTAGTTATAATTAAATTAAATTAAATTTTGATTATATGTTATGTTGATTATGTTTTTGTTAATATTAATAATTTTTTCAAGAAGGAGAATGTCACGAAAGAATATGTAATTGGCGAAAAAAATTTATACTAAGCAAATGTACATACGTATTCGAAGTTATAGGCTATACGAAATATAAAAAATAAATTGACTTCGAGGCAGGTAGAAATATTTAGAACCACATGTTTTGATAGTTTATTGGATATATCAATATTCAATTCTCAGGTATTTTAGCACATAAGATTTTATTAAAACGTGTGCATACAAAAAATTTATATGAAGAATTATGATTCTATATAGGTAAAAGACGTATTAGATTTTCTCGTCAAGATTTTTATTTAATTACTGGTTTGAGGATGGAGGATTATCCTGTAGTAAGTGGATTAGGTGATAGACTTTGTCATAAATATTTTTCGGATAGAAGTCAGTTGACTTACAAGAATTTGGATTAGTGGTTCGGCAGCGTTATATTTGACAATGATGTAGATGCAGTAAAAATGTGTCTATTTTATGTATTTCATAAATTGATAATGCCACGTGATCGAAATAGAATCATACAATATTTTGTACTTTGTCTGGTAGATAATTTAGATGAGTTTAATGTCTATCATTAGGGCACGATTGCATGGACTGTACTATACAATAGTTTATGCAAAGCTCCAATTAAAAAGTTGGCGTAGGTAAAAAAAATAGGCGCTGGGGATATAGAATCATACAACTTATACTCATTTTGTGTAATTCTATCTTTTTGATTCCTTATGATATTATGATAGAGAAAAATTTATTTTGTTAACATTGTAATTTAAATTTATTATCATCTCAGGTGTGGATCTATGAGGCGATCCTGAGGTATGGGGAGTTGTTTGCCAATAGGAATGGAGATTATTTTTTTGTATTCTAAATTGGTGTGGCACAAGCACCCCGTTATACGAAAATGTCATAAATGTCATTGTTGAAGCGGAAGCACACAAACAAGCTAAACAATTCACCCAAGTAATATAATAATGCAGAACAAGTTATTAAGAAATAAAAGAGAGAAAGGGTAGAAGAAGAACACACAAAGAATTACGTGGTTCGGCAACTTGCCTACGTCCACGGTGGATCAAGATCACACTCTTCTCTTATTATGAATAACAAGGCAATCACAAAGTATGCCTATTACAAGAAAGATCACAAAGAATACTCTCTGTTGCTCTCTAGGGATTTTCTCTCACAAAGAACTACTAAGAATAATCACTGAGATTATTGTTGATCACCAAGATCTCTCTAAGATCACAAAGATCTCACTAACTTGATCACAAAGGTTGTCAAGTTCACTCTCTGTCTTCTTTACAAGCCAATTGATAGCCTTTATATAGGCCTTGGGACGTCCTAGGTATTCCCTGTACGTGTGGGAGTCGTATTAGGGAGTCCTAGAGCAAGTGGGAGACGAAATTAGATAGTTTCCTAATTTTGGGACACTGTTCCCCCGTTCAGCGCCGCGGTGCTCAGGTACTGGAAGTGGCACCGCGGCGCTCATCCTGGTCGCCGTGGCGCTGGCGCTTGATGCGAGCCCTTCTTCGGTTTTTGCCTCCTTTCGCGTCCGTCTTCGATCCGTGTGCACCCTACGCACTTGGCTTGATCCCCAAATCATATTCCAATGATTTTTAATCAATATTCTTACAAATTCCCTCCTTAATTCAAAATCATCCACAAAGTAACTCGATCTCTCATTTTCGCATCTTCGGTCACCCTTACAAAGTAGTGACTCTGGTTAAGTCCTTGCATAGGACGAACTTAACCGAGGGCAGTGGCTTAGTCAACATATCAGCAGGGTTTTTAGATGACGCTATCTTTGTCAGACTAACTTTACCACTTTGGACAATCTCACGAATGTAATGGATGTGTTTCGACCTCTCATGGAACACTTGATGCTTGCTTAGGTGTATGGCACTCTGGCTGTCACAGTATACACCGGTGTTTTCTTCTTTGTGAGCCAATATCTCCGCGCATATGCCTTTTAACCACACGGCCTCCTTTATAGCTTCACCAACAGCTATGTACTCTGCCTCTGTGGTAGAAAGTGCAACCACATGTTGTAGAACTGATCTCCAATACACACTACACCCAAACACTGTGAATACGTAGCCTGTCAACGATCTTCTCTTATCAAGATCACCTACATAATCTGAGTCTACGTACCCTCTTACCATTTCATTGCTGTCCTTATCCCTCTTATACACCAACCCGTGATTCGACGTTCCCTTGAGATATCTCAGAATCCATTTTACTGCAAGCCAGTGATCTTTACCTGGATTCGCCATGTATCTACTCACCACACTCACAGCCTGTGCTATGTCTGGTCTTGTACAAACCATTGTATACATGATGCTCCCCACAGCGCTTGTATACGGTACTTTGCTCATCTGCAGTTTCTCATCCTCGGATGTCGGCGACTGTGCTGCTGACAATCTGAACTGTATGGCCAAAGGAGTAGAGACAGCCTTCGCGTTTGACATACCGAACTTCTCCAGAATTTTGCCTATATATCGCTGTTGGGACAAGAAGATAACATCTCTTCTTTCCCTCACAATGTCCATACCCTAAATTCTCTTCGCTGCTCCTAAATTCTTCATTTCAAACTCGCCACTTAACTGCTTCTTGAGCTTCTGTATTTCTTCCATATTTTTGCATACGATCAACATATCATCGACGTATAGAAGCAAATACATCATCCCACAACTCATGTTTTTGAAGTACATGCATCCATCATACTTGCTCCTACTAAAGCCACAAGCCATCATAAACTTATCAAATCTCCTATACCACTGTCTAGGTGATTGCTTTAACCCGTATAATGACTTCTTTAGCAAACAAGCATGATCTTCTTTATCGGGCTCCTCGAACCCTTGCGGCTGTACCATGTATATTGTTTCTTCAAGCTCTCTATGTAGAAAAGCTGTCTTTACATCCATTTGCTCTAGATGTAAATCAAGGTTTGCACACATAGCTAACAAAATTCTAATAGATATGTGCTTGACAACTGGAGAGAATATCTCATGAAAATTGACTCCCTCTCTCTGAGTAAAACCTTATGCTACTAACCTAGCCTTAAATCTCGTAGGCTCAATCCCCGGTATCCCCTCCTTCACCTTATACACCCACTTGCACCCGACTAGCTTCTTTTGAGGTCTCTCCACCAACTTCTAGGTATTGTTCTTCCTAAGAGAACTAATCTCTTCTTCCATGGCCTGCTGCCATTCTTTCTTGTTTTCACTCTTCATAGCCTCACCATATGTCCTAGGCTCATCATACTCAAGAGTGTAAGCAGAATTAAAAGCATGAGCAACTAAGTCTGCTTGTGCATACCTGACTGGTGGGTTAATTGTTCTCCTTAGCCTGTCTCTAGCAAGCTGGTACTCTTCAAGTTCCAACTCAGGAGTTCTAGTCTTCTTTTGGGTGGACTTGGAGGAACACGCCGGTGTTCTTGGTTCATCTTCAAGGATTTCCTTGTTGAAGTGTTGATCTGGGGGCATATCAAATCCGTTTTCAAGTGCTACTTCAACTTCTATTGACTCGGGTGCTGAGTTTTCCTTGGTTACAGATTCTTCTTTTTCATCTACTTGGGAGGTTTTCAACATCATCATCTCATCGAACGTCACATCACGGTTTATGATACTCCTTGGTGGTGTTAAGTCTTTACACCACACCTTGTATCCTTTTACTCCTTCGGGATATCCTATGAATACCCCTTTGATAGCTCTAGGTTCCAACTTCCCCTCCTTAACATGTACAAAGGCAGGGCAACTAAATATTCTAAGATGGTCATACTTCGGAGGATTGCCAGACCATTTCTTTTCTGGCGTCATGAAGTCAATTGCTGAGAAGGGACTTCTGTTTATCAAGTAAGCAACAGTCACTACAGCTTCTCCCCAGAAAGTCTTGGACATCTTCGCATTGGTAAGCATGCATCTAACCCTTTCAATTAGGGTCCTGTTCATCCTCTCAGCTACCTCATTCTGTTGTGGTGTTGATCTTACTGTTCTGTGCCTTGCAATCCCATGCTTAGCACAAAACCCATCAAACTCTCTGTTGTAAAACTCGAGGCCGTTGTCAGTTCTCAACCTCTTCACTCTTTTGCCAGTTTGATTCTCAACAAGAGCCTTCCAAGTCTTGAACACATCAAATACTTTATCCTTGCTCTTCAACACATAGACCCACAGCTTCCTCGAATAGTCATCAATCAAGCTGAGAAAATATCTAGCACCACCATGAGTAGCTGTCTGAGCTGGTCCCCAAAGATCCGAGTGTATGTAGTCAAGAGTCCCTTTAGTCTTATGCTTGCCGGTACTGAACCTCACTCTATGTGCTTTCCCTAACACACAATGCTGACAAAACTCCAAGGGCTAGAACTTATCTTCACCAAACGCTTTTTGACTATATAACTCCTTTAGGTTTCTCTCGCCTAAGTGTGCCAGTCTAAGATGCCATAACTTGGTTTGCTTACTCTCATCATCTACAGAGAATAGTGCAGAACCACTCACGACTTCACCCTTAAGCACATAAACACATTTGTGCTTCTCTCATCTCATCGCTACTATAGAACCTTTCAAAACTCTTAAAATCCCTCCGTCGATCCTGATGGAACACCCATTCTGGTCTAAAGTCCCTAGTGAGATCAAGTTTCTCTTCAAGTCAGGAATATACCTAACATCTGTCAACTTTCTCACTCGCCCATCATACAGCCTAAGCTTAACACTACCAATTCCCATCATCTGACATGCAACGTCATTACCCATTAAGACCTTACCACCGCTAATAGGCTAAAAATTTGTAAACCAAGACTTATGTGGGCACATGTGAAAAGTACAACCAGAATCTAAAACCCATTGTTCAGATTTTATACCATCAGTAGCGACGAGTGTCTCTGCGCTGTCATAGCTATCATCATAGGCAAGCGCAGCATCTGCTTTCTTCTTGTCCTGTACTTTCTTCTCAGGACAGTCCTTTATGAAGTGCCCCTCTTTCTTGCAGCAATAGCACTTCCTAGGAGTCCTAGACTTTGACCTTTAGCCTTTTTTCTTCTCATCTCTATATGAGGGCCTTCCTCTTATAGATAAACTTTCTGCATTGCCCTTAGCCTGCTTTCTTAATAACTTTGAGTTTAATGATGATTTCACATCACTCATCGTTAAACTCTCTTTGCCGTAGAGTAGCGTATCAAAAAACTCTCATAGCTCTTGGGGAGTGAACTCAGCAAAATAATTGCTCTATCTTCATCTTCTATCTGGATGTTGATAGACTCAAGATCAAGGATGATCTTATTGAAGGCGTCTATATGATCTTTCATCGGCGTCCCCTCTAACATAGACAGCTGATACAGCTTCTTCTTTATATGTAATCTGTTGGCCAACGATTTCCTCGTATAAAGAGAGTCAAGCTTCTTCCAAAGATCTATTGCCGTCGTCTCACCTGCTACTTTCCTTAGTACTTCATCGCTCAATGATAGAACGATTGTGCTATGAGCTCTTTCTTGAATGTCCCTTCTTTCTGCTTCTACTCTAGATGACTCTAGCGTCTTCTCTTCATCACTAGATAGAGCTGCAGTCTTCTCTAATGTCGAACCAAGTCTTTGGCTCACCAATAACGCCTCAACCTTCATCTTCCACAGATTGAAGTCATTCGTACCGTTGAATTTCTCTACCTCATACTTGGGTGTGGCTATGTTTACTTAGAACCAAAGCTCTGATACCAGTTTGTTGAAGCAGAAGCACACAAACTAGCTAAATAATTCACCCAAGTAATGTAATAATGCAGAACAAGTTATTAATAAATAAAAGAGAGAAAGGGTAGAAGAAGAACACATAAAGAATTACGTGATTCGGCAACTTGCCTACGTCCACGGTGAATCAAGATCACACTCTTCTTTTATTATGAATCACAAGGCAACCACAAAGTATGCCTATTACAAGAAAGATCATAAATAATACTCTCTGTTGCTCTCTAGGGGTTTTCTCTCACAAAGAACTACTAAGAATAATCACTAAGATTATTGTTGATCACCAAGATCTCTCTAAGATCACAAAGATCTCACTAACTTGATCACAAAGGTTGTCAAGTTCACTCTCTGTCTTCTTTACAAGCCAATTGATAGCCTTTATATAGGCCTTGGGACGTCCTAGGTATTCCCTGTACGTGTGGGAGTCGTATTAGGGAGTCCTAGAGCAAGTGGGAGACGAAATTAGGTAGTTTCTTAATTTTGGGACACTGTTCCCCCGTTCAGCACCGCGGCGCTGGTTCACGTCGCCGTGGCGCTGGCCCGATATTTACTGAGCGCTGCAGCGCTGGATCCCAGCGCCGTGGCGCTCAGGTACTGAAAGTGGCACCGCGGCGCTCATCCTTGTCGCTGCGGCGTTGGCACCTGATGCATGCCCTTCTTCAGTTTTTGCCTCCTTTCGCGTCCGTCTTCAATCCATGCGCACCCTACGCACTTGGCTTGATCCCCAAATCATATTCCAATGATTTTTAATCAATATTCTTACAGTCCTCTTCGATGGTGTTGGGGTATGCTTTTTATGTTCAACAAAAAATATATATAACTTCCTTATAATTTGTGTTATATTTTCTAATAATAATTAATAAATCTAAAATATTATAAAGGTTTTGGAGGTTCATAGAAAGTTAGTACCTCGTAAACATGAGAAGACTGCGAACTATAGCGCAGCGGTAAACTTTTGCACTCCATCGGGAAAATGGGGAGGGAGTCTTAAGTTGGAGACAGTTGATATCTCGGACACCCAATTCACCGATCATCTGCAGTATCTCGACGAATTTCAAGCCCCGCCAGCGATTGAATCAATGGTATAATAATTTAATTTTTTTTTCTTGAATTATCTGATGCTTTTGTTACTGGTTAGTATTAGCTTATGAAAATTGATTATAATAACTTATGTATAGTTTCAATTCGGTACGTCAACATCACAGTATGAAATCCTGGAGAAGAAGATGGATGATCTTGAAGAAAGGATATTTACCAAGATTGATAAGGGTAACGCAGAGCTTTCAGCCAAGATTGATAAGGCTAAAGAAAATATCTTGCATCAAATCTCTCTCTTGATGCAATAGCTTAAACTAGCCAATATCTCCGAGGATGTAGGGCAGAGTGTAGTAACCAGTATCCACAACCGGTAAGAATAAGTATTTATATATGTATAAATATACATATTTTATTTGTATATGGGTGATACTTGATTTACGTATTGTTATTAGTAGTGTTTGTATAGGTTAAGGTCATACTATTAGCATTGGGTTTAATTGCAAGACTTTAGATTTATTTTAGGGATCAAATTATAATACTTTAAAAGTTTTGGGGGTAAATTTATAAATACCAAAAATTAGCCTCTTAGTATAAAAATACACTTTTGAAACCCTAATTCACTCTTTTGGGTCGAACTATCCCTTTTAGAGTGAGAAAAGAGAGAAAGAAAAGGGAGAGAAAGAGAAGAAGAAGAAGAAATTGAAAATTTGGATTTTAAGAGGTATATCACACCTATTTCTCAATTTATTGGTATTAATTAAGTTAATTTCTTTAAGTTTTGATTTTTGGAAATATGTATAATTGAGGACTTGATGTGTATTTCATAAGATCTTATGAGAATTGATGATGATCTATAAGATAACTTGATAAATCATGATGAATTGTGAAATTTCTACTTAATAGTCTCTTGATCCAGTAATTTTATAAATTGTTGTGATTCGATTCTGATTTTAAATTTTAGTATATGAAATTACACATGTTTAGGATCGTCTGAGACTTTGAATCGATTCAAAATTACAGAAATTGAATTTGTTGTGAAGTTACCAAAATGACCTTGAAATTTTAGAAATTTCCTGTATGAATAGTATGATACAGTGACAAACAATTTTTGTCCTATTGAATGATCTTCAAAAATTACAAATTTGTGGAATATGATAATTTTATATGTCTAATATGATATACTCGAAATTGAGAATTTAGATCAATGTGGTTGAAGTGTTATGATTTTCTAAAATGTATTAGCTCATTACAGTATTTGATGAATAGATTTTTAAAGCTATAGAATAAAATAGTTTTAAAATACTTTCGACAGTTATTTTGAAGTGAATTATTTATTATGGATTAAGATATGTGTCAAGAGTATTTTTGTGGTAGTTTTATAATTTTGGAGTTAGTATATGGTTTATAAAATTAGAAGATTGAATACTGTTCAATAAGTATTTTGATCCTATCAGGTTAGTAGTTTGGATTCGATGGTGTGTATGAAATAGATTATGTAAGAATTTTGATATAATATTCATATATAAGAAGGATATATGAGTTAAAAATGATATATTCTGATTTTGGAGTAATTGGACATCATTTGATGTATTAGAAAATTTTGTTAAATGTAAGTGGTCAGAATGACAGGTTTTGAGAAACTAAGTATTTAGACCAATTTGATGTGATAAATGCATTGTGTATAATTTTATAAGCTATTTAAAGTATTTTGTGTGAATTGTGAGGCTTATGGAAGGATTAATCTCCATTGATAGGTTAAGGAGATTTAAGCCTTGTAGCTGAAAGTGTTAAGAGGTAAGTATACTAGACTTTTTACTAAAATCACAATAAACATAGTAATTGTTTTGTATGATTTTGTAAATGTGGTTAGGAATATGTTTATGTTATGTCAAAATATATTTTGATATGAAATGTGAAGATATGTATTTATGAATATGAGCATGGACATACATGACATATATGTGTTTTTGAAAGTGAGCTTTCAAAGTGAAATGTGTTTAACAAAGAGAGCTTTTGAAGTGTAATATGTCCATGAGAAATATTTTGTGTTTTGAGGGTACTTGAACTCACTGTTAACTTAGTAGGCATTTTATGTGATTTGTGGAGCCTTTATGTATGGCATTTCCTTCGGGATTGGTATATGTTATATGTTCCGTATGTAGGGAGGATCTTATTGGTACCTAAAGGAATAGTGAGTCATCACATTTGTGTGGTGGAGTATTGGTGCATGTGAGAGGACTCATCATTGATTAGGGTGAGGGTTTGGCTTTTACCTTCGGGCATGAGCATTATATATGTGTGATTTAAAAACCTCACTTGTACTATTCCTCTCATACGGTATGTCACCTACGAGTGACATTTGGCTCATTATGTGATATGTGATATGTAAGTCCTACTAAGTAGTAGTTGAGTGATGATATTCCTATTATATATTTTGAAAGAATGTGTAAGCGCTTACATGACATGTGATTTGATAAGATTTTGATTTTGATTGATCACAGCATATCATACATATGCATTGTGTACATATATGTATTTGTATTTGATATATGAAAAACTAGTATGCTTACTGAGTTTTATACTCATTATCGTTTATGGTGATTTCAGGTAAATAAGGTATATGTGTGCTTAGCGGATTTGGCAAGGCTTCTGCTGTTCCTTGGGTTCCCTAAGTTGCTAGGTTGCTGAGTGTTTTATTTTGGGACACGTGGGATAAGATATTTGATTTGTCCCTATTGAATAAATACATATGTATTATTTTATTGTGTGTGGTTAGATTTAGTTTAAGTTTCATCACGTGTGGTTATGGATTGATTTTAAGTAAGAATTTACAATGAATATATTCTGGGCTTCCGGTGACAAAGTTGCTACTGGTGACGTGGTAGAATGTTAATCTCTGAGAAAACTCTGCGTATCTCCGGTTGACTAATTGTCCCAGTCATAATTCAATTGCTATAATTCTGAAAAAAATTAAAATGAATGTTTAAATATTATTGAATGAGTGTAAGTTATGTCATATATAAGATCTTTTGGGTTTGGGGCGTGACACAGAGTATGGTATATTTTAAACCTAAAATATATTGGATACAAAGTTTAACAAGTCAATATATTAACCGGTATTGTTTGGTTTTGTAGGGTGCCGAATTCATGGCTGCTGACTTTTATACATTTGCTCCTACCAGCGAGTATCAGCATCAGTCATTTGCTCCTGTTGCTGATAGCCCTACAAGTTTAAAAATTATACTTACTCAATTAGGTGAAAACATAAGTAGGTATGGGCGCCTTCGCAAGAAGGCAGCAGCCCAAGTCAGTCCATATACGAATCCGTTAAAACAGCCCCCGTGAAGAAGAAACTTGTAGAATTGCAAGTAGGACCTACTATTGACATAAACGGGCAGCTGATTCCTATTGATCAGAGTAAATATGCTGAGCTTCTGGATTGGATAAAAAATAATGACCCAACACAATGGGTTCATTTACACAGACTCGATCCAAACAATACATGGTTTAATGAGATACTACAAAATTGGCTTGACGATTCGGTGAGGATTTATTTTAACTTCTTTTGTTTTATGAATTGTCTAATAATATCAAAACTTATACATATTCTATGTGTTTTGCAGCATATAAATGAATATTTGAAGGTTTTGCGTTTGCGTCAAAGAACGTTTTCTGACATGTACTTACAGGATTGTATAACTGCAGATGCATATTTCTACGTAAGTTAATATATTACCCATTTATTGTGCATATAATATTATTGACTTTAACGAGTATCTTTTATTTGTGTTTAGGAGTACATTCGACAAATGTGAAAAACGTCCTTCACTGCCAATCCTCCAGACAACAACGACTAGCTTCAAATGTTGTTAGCTTATGCACTCAGAATAAAGACCGAGTTACTTGGCGCTAAACCATGGGCATCGGTCAATAAGGTATTTTTTAAGAATAATAATGACTTTTTACTGTGCATGTAACAACATTAAGTTAAAAATAATATCATAATTACTTTTGTAGGTATATATTCCTCTGAATATCAATCAAGAACATTGAATTGTAGCGCAACTCGACCTTACCCAATTTGCAATCGTTCTTTATGATTCTAGCATGAACGGCCATTCATACGAGTCCTTCATGAAATTTATAGAGCCTCTGTGTGTTGCAATACCTTTGTACCTTCAAAGGTGTAGATTTTATAGTTTGAGGGGTATAAAAAGCCCAAATTTGTTCCCTTGGCTGGTGACTCGTATCCGAGAGAATGTGCTGCAACAAAAGGTCGGGAGTGGGGACTGTGGCGTCTTCACCTGTATATATATTGAATATCTTATGTTAGGTCAGTCATTTGACTCGTTCCCTGACATTGGTACCTTTTATAGACAGAAGATGGCCGTTGATTTGTGGACTACAGCTTCATAGATATTTATTACTATAATTTATTTACATGCATTTATTTGAGTGTATAATTGATATACCATAATTGTTTTGGGTGTATGTATGCGGAAGTATTTTTGCAGTTTGATAGAAGTGTGATTTAATTAATATGCATTGATTTGGGTGTATAATTATTTGTGGGCGTTGATTTGGGTGTATGTATGCGAAAGTGATTTTGCAGTTTGATAGAAGTGTGTTTATTCAATATGGTAGGTTTAGGATTGTCCGTATTATAGAGGAGATTCTGTCAAAATTTTGTAAAAATTATCAACATTAATACTAAAGACAAGTGCATTAAAATTAAATAAATAAGTATGTAATACACAGTACAAGTGCATTACAAAATAAGTGAATTACAAAATAAGCGTGTTACAAAATAACCGCATTACAAAATAAGTGCATTACAAAATACGTGAATTACAAATTAAGTGAATTACAAATTAAGTGAATTACAAAAAAGTGCATTATAAAATAAGTGAATGACAGAAGTGACGAAACTCGACTCTCATACATAATTAAGCCTCATGGTATAGCTCTTTCTCTTAATTTTTAGATCCGTCTGAAATAAAAAATATTTAAATATTAACTTTATATTATACATAATTAAATATCAATAAGGTAAATGTTTATAAATGAATATACATCACCTGCTCTGTAAAGGTACAGAGTTTCGACACGTTTGTCGGTTATGTCCATGTTGTCTATAACGACTATATATATTCTTTGATGGTTCCTCTCTTTGAGATAGAATCCAATTCGTCCGATGTCTGCTTGACTGACGACATGCTATCGAAGGCTGAATGTCCATATTTTTCAAATACTCTAGGACTATCCAATCTGACACTTGACTAACCGGAAGTATTGGCTCGCTATAGGCACAGAATAAAATCTCAGATGTGTAATAAATTGAACAAAGACTCTCGTGCGATAATCTGATGTATCTGCATGCGGCGAGTGCATGGGAACAAGGCAGTTGCCAATAATCAAACTTTCGACAGCTGTATGTTCTTTCACCAATGTCTATAATCCAGTTTACTCCACCATCCATAACTAAAAATCGTAAATCATCAACAGGAGAAATGGTCATTCAACTTACCTTATCATTATGTTTCATGACTTTATGATGTGCCCAATTCGTCAAGACATTGGTCATATTTTGTAATGCCAATCATCTATGGTAAAATCACAATTGAGTTAGCTCCTGCATCCACTCCACCAAATTAGTCACCGGAAGCTTTCTTGCTTCTTTTGCAACTGCATTAATGCTCTCAGCGATATTAGTAGTTATAATGTCATACATTCTGAAAGCACTAGATGATCGTACCCATCTCACCGTATCAACATCGTCCTCTAAATACTTCATCACGTCAGGTCTCATTTATTGCATCTTGTTTTATTGGTATTGAAAATCATGGACACGATAAGCCTTGGCAGCAGTAAAGTAGGTAGATAGGTATACCCTCCTTTTAGACTTATCTGATGGTAACTTGTATCTTGTCATCAAATTTCCTTTCAAATGATATATGCAGAACCCATGATATGCATGAGGAAACATATCCCGTATAGCCCTCTCAATACTGGCATGTCGATCAGATATAAAAACAAGATTCTGATGATCTGTAATAACTCATCGCAGTTTAACCATAAACCACGTCTAAGAAGTATCATTTTCTGAGTCAGCAATTCCCCAAGCCAATGGATAAATCTGATTGTTTTCATCTTTACAAATGGCCACAAATATTGTACCAAGATAGGAACCTTTTAAGAATGTTTCATCCACTGCAACTACCGGTCGGATTAATGAATTAAAACCTCTGATGTAGGGTCCTAACGCCATAAAGAAATACTTGAAGTGATTATCCACGTCAGATTCTAAATGAGTAATCGTACCTGGGTTATTTTGTTGCAACACATAGCTGTATGTAGGAAGCAATCTAAACGAATCCTCAGGAGTACCTCTTATCAATCTTAATGCATGCTCTCTAGTACACCAAGTATTAGTATAGGTTATCTGAACACCGAATTATTCACGTATGTCTGCTTGAATGTCTTTCGATCTATAATTTCTATTGACTGATGTAAACTTATTTTTTATTACTTTAGCAATAATTTGACTCTTGGCTTGCCGGTGACCATCCCTTAATTGACTCAAAACACAAGTGTGCCCTGTATCTACTCGCTTAACAACAAAAAAATGTCGCCATTCTGTCGACACTGCCCATAATCTCCACTTGCAGCTGTCAACATCGCATTTCAACTCGAAACGATCTTTGGTGGATTTGTAAACTCTAAAGCTCAATTTTCTCTTTAGTGCAACCATACTTATAGCTTCATGAATTTCATCTTTGCTGTTACATAATTTTTCTACAAATACATCATCAATCGAATTACAAGAAATTTTTTCCAATACATTCAAGTCAAATGGTGGTATTTCAGGCTGAAACTGAAATGGATTTTATACCTTAACCCTTTCTTCTCTACCATAACCCTCATCATCATCATCGTCATCATCATCATCATCATCATCATTATCACCCTCATCATCATCATCATCATCCTCATCATTATCATCATCACTAGCATCATCATTTACATCCTCATTCTCTTCATAATCATCATCATAATCATTTCTACAATCATCATCAACCTCGTAACCATGATCATCATTTTCACCAATATCATAGCCAAGATCAACGCCAACATCTCCATATATCTGACCATGGTCATATGTGTAACCTTATTGTTCGTTGAGTATCGAAGGAGAATAATAATAATCCTCTGAGAAATTTGGAATATACAGAGGAGTTGTCGATGAGTATTGCTTAGCATAGCCTTCTTTTTGCTCCATTGATGCTTCTGCATTACTTTTAGGTCCTTGAGCATCTACTGTTACACAAAATGGTGTAGCCATATTATTCTGTAAGCTCAACCACAATATTGCATCATCGTCATTTTCAAGTGGAAGGGGTCTCAACTTTATGGTACATGAAGGAACCTCAAACTTCAAAGTTACTTTATAATGCACCTGATTAACTCTTAAAATATGACAAATTCTTCTCAACAACGCTTTGTATCTAATATTTTTCGAAACAACCATATGCATATTTTGATATCTAATATATCTTTCAAAACCATCGCTACAGCTCTCACATCTTCCTCCAAAACATATAATGGTTGAAATTTGTGACATACTTGAAAAAAATATAACATAATTTTAATTTAATTTTATATTAATTAAATTAAAAAAATATAATTGAATATATAACTATTTATATATATATATATAATATTTTTATTTTAAATATATAAAATAAATATAATATGCAGGTTCAGAAAAAATGAGAGCTATTTAGTGGTGGTGTTATAATGTTGCGGTGGTGCGCAGGAGCACCTTGTTACAATCGGTGCTCATTAGGACGGGTTGTACATGAGCACTTTATTGTTACTGGTGTGCGCACGACGGCGGCCAACAACAACTATATGTGCAGTCACGTGCAGACGCATACCAATCGACCACCAGCAATAATTATATATCGCGCAGTCACAACTCAATCATAAGCCATAACTCAATCATAACAGATATATATCCAAACACTTTAATCATTTATTTCAATAAATATAAATAATAGAATTAATTAAAATAAAATAAATAAAATCTTACTTGTTTTTTTTTAAACTTCAGCTATTTTTCTTCACTCTGAATCTTTGATCTTCGCTTAAAAATAAATCGAGAGATATGAGTTTTGAGAGTAGATTTGTGAGTTTTGAGAACGCATCAAATTTAAGAATCGAATAAAACGAGATATGATATTGTGTGGGGGTAATAAAAGAAAAAAATATAAAATTACAATGGTTTATATATTTAAATAAAATAGAAAAATATAAGGAATATTTAATATATAATTATTTATTTTATTTTTAAATTTATTTATTAAAAATATAGAAAAAACAATGGTCACTAGGCGTGCGCCCAACGACCATTTGCTCGTTTGGCGCAGGCCTGGGTGCGCGCCCAGCTACCATTTTGTGTTTTTATAATTTTTATTGTTATTATTTTTAATTATTATTATAAATTTACAATCTTTTTATAATTAATTTAAATTGTAATTATTTAAAAATTTATATTCTTCAGTAATTTATATAAAATAAAATAAAAAATTAAATAACAATAAAAATTATTAAAATTGTAATAAGAGTAAAATAATAAACATAACGTATATTTGGTTAATATAATTTAAAATATTTGACTTTGATTAAAATAAATATTAATATTAAAATAACGGTCAATTCGGAGAATTTCCCTATAAATTTTATACTTGTAATTTTTTTTATAAAAAATAAGGTTTTCAATTTAACATCATACATTGATGATTTTATTTTATTTTTCAATTTACGTTAAACTCTTCTTTCTAATTCAAAGGTTAAAAAATTGTTTTTTCAAAAAATAAGTTAGAATATTTTATATATTTTAATAATTTTATTTATATATTAGTTAGATTTTTTAATATCTTATTATTATAACTTGATATGTATTTTTTTTATGAATCTTGCTATTTTTATTTTTTGTTCTAAATTTATTTAAATATAAATTATTTTTATCAATAATACAATATATATTTATTTTTTAATATATTTATTATTTTCTTAGTGAGAAAGTCATGATCAATTTTTCAAAAAAAAAAATACTAAAAATTTAAAATTTTATACATTATCATTAATTTTTAAAATTATACTAATGTTCATCGATACTTATGATTTGGCACTCATGTGGATAACCTTTTAAAAACACTTAAGAGTTCACATATCATTTTCCTTTATATTATTATATCTTCTTTATAGATTATGGGGAGTTTGCCACTTACCTCTCTTGATGGTTTGCAATAGCCGAAACCTCCCTCTGTTATTATGACACTACGGTAGAAATTAACTTTATAGGGATATAATTATCTTTCTTAAAAAAAACTAACACTTATATATTAAAATTTCTATTTGTAAAAATAATAATATTATAAGTGTAATGCCTTTTTTTCAAAATAAAGTATGATGTACTTTTTAATTGTTTAATAAAATACATTACTTAGATTGAATTTTTAATCGTATAAAAAATTCAATTTATTAAAAATTTAATTTTAAAAGATTAAAGTACAAAATATTTAAATTAGTTTCTATTAACTTAGATAATTTTATTTATGAAACATTCGAATTATTTTACATTTGTGGAATATCTAAAAAAATAGATATATATTTTTTTAAATATACATGTTCCACATGTCTATCATTACTTTTGTTTAGTCAAGCTCTTCATCATGCAACTATTCTTTTTTCTTTTTTCTAGTTAAAAGTTGTATTAATTTGAACAAAATGAGAAATCCTCAAATATAAGGTAATTAATTTGGAGAGATACTTTACCAAATAAAATCTTTTGAGAATCTATGTTTAAAGCAATATAAACCAGTTTATGAGCAACTCTATTAGTACAGCGGTGAGAATAGCTAAAATAACAGAATGAAAATAGAGAGGAAATTGAAGCAATGTCTTGAAGCACCAATTTGAGTTCTAACACCGAATGGATTTTGTTGTTGATGTCTCGAATAGTGTCAGCCAAGTTTGATAGCACTTTAATAGCTGAGATGCCCAACATTCTAGCTAACATAAGGCCCCTCATCAATGCCAAGGCTTTAAGGAAATTCACTGTGGATTTTGCATGATTGCGTAAGATCACGCTCAGCCCTGCTTTGTTTGTGTTAAAGAAAGCCCAACATCAACATTCAATTTTATCACACTAAGCTGAGGAGCTCTCTAACTTCTGTAGACTACCAGTGAAGTTTCATTTAAAGTTTTACGAGTAGTTTTAAATTCTCTTTAGTAGCATTTAGCCCAACATAGTGAATTAGAAGTTGCAATGACTTTCTTTTCCATCACCACTTGGTTTCTCAGGTACCAAAGTTTTCAAAATATGATTAATAGAATCTCAAGATCCATGGTTGATAAAGAAACCTTGCATTAAACAAAAAGCTCCCTTACTTTTTTCAGCGCATCACAAAGACACATTGCATGAATATGATTTTCAACACCTCTAGCACACCGATAGCAGAGATTGTTAACAAGGACATGGTGCTTTTTGAGACTATCAAGTGTAGGAATGCAACCATAAGTAGCTCTCCAAATAAAATATTTAATCTTTGATGGAAGCTGCATACTCCACAGAAATCACCACCAAGAGCTTGAATCAATATTGCCATTACTAGATGACATATGGTTTATAATATGCGATAACCAATAACCACTTTTGATAGTGTAGTGCCCATGTCGATCATAGTGCCACATAAGAGAATTGCTTTGTTGGCTCCAAGTTGGGGAGCGCGGGATGCTTAAGATTAAGTCACATTCTTCATCACAAAATGAGTTACGAATTAGGTCAAAGTTCCATTATCCTGAAGAGAGAAGGAGATCAACAACCATGGAATGCTTCAGCATTCTGTGAGGAACGAATGGTTTAAAGGAAAAGGGGCTAGGGAGCTACTGGTCATGGTAGATAAAGACAAAGGATCCATCTTTGATGCGCCAACGAAGCCCCTTCATAAGCAAGTGTCTTCCCCAAAGGATGTTTTTCAAAACCAATGAATCAGTGCATTTAAAATCGACCTACAAAAAAGAGAAGTTAGGAAAATAAATGCTTTGGAGGGTCCTTGCCATTAGAGAGTTTGGATTAGCCAACAGTCCGTAGCCTTGCTTAGCGAGGATGGCGTGGTTGAAAGAACTCAACTCCCCGAACCCAACAACACCTTCATCTTATGGGCGCACAGCCTGTCCCAAGAACACCAATAGATTTTCATTTTGTTGTCATCACCACCCTAGAAAAATCTTGCATAAAGGTTTTTGAGTTCATTTATTAAGCTCTTCGGGATCCTGGACAAGTTCATTACATAGTTTGGAATAGCCTGAATTACTACTTTAAGGAGGACTTCTCGACCTCCCTACAAAAAGAAGGTGCCTTTTCTAGCCCTTTAGCTTGTTCCACACTTTTTCTTTAATATATGCAAAAGGATTTTGTCTTCTTTTTTCAAGAACAAATGGGAGGCCCAGGTATTTGCTATGATGGGGAACTTATGCCACTCCCAGGCATAAGGTAAGTTGAGAAGCGTGATCTGTTGAAATAGACTTACCAAAACATACCGAAGATTTTTGGTTATTTATTTGCTGACTCGAGGCAAGCTCATAGGAGCCTAAGATTTCCTTTATCGTGGTGCAATCCTTCATCGATGCTCTAATAAATAACAAACTGTCATCAGCAAAGAGTAAATGGGTGATTGTTGGGCTATATAGTCCACACCTGAAACCAGATAGGTCTCCACATCGTTCCGCAGACTAGAGTTGAGCAAAGAAACCCTTAGCATAAATAAGGAACAGGTACAGGGAAAGGGGATCTCCTTAGCGGAGCCCCTTAAAAGAGGAGATGTCACTTTTCGGCATACCGTTGATGACGGCCGAATATGAAACAGATGAGATGCACTGATAGATCTTTTGGTACCAAGAACTAGCAAAGCCCAGTCTTTGTATCATAAGCCTTTGACATATCCATTTTTAAGGCCATGTAGTTCTCAGCAGAGAATTTATTATATTTGAGGGCATGGACATATTCAAAGCCCACTATTGCGTTATAAGTGATTAAGTGACTAGGGATGAAAGCACTTTGAGATTCAGATATCACCTCGTTTATAACACAACGAAGTCTGTAAGCCATCGCCTTAGCAATAATCTTGTAAAGAACGTTGTAGAAGCTAATCGGGTAAAAATCCAAACATTCCTTTGGATTGTTGACTTTAGGGATCAGGCAGATAAGGGTTTCGTTGACTTTTCCAAGGTCGTCTCTGTTATTGAGAAAGTCCAAACACACCCTGCAGATATCTGGACCCAATATATCCTAGAATTTTTTATAGAGTAAGGTAGGCATACCATTTTTCACTGGGGCTTTTGTTGGGGACATCTGGAAAATCACCTTGTAGATCTCATATGCCTGGAAATGGGAGTCTAACTAGCTGCAAAGTTGTTCAGATAACCGCTTCTCCACATGGAAAATTACTGAGTTAATCACTAGTTCAGATGATTTGACAGAGGTGAGGATATCAAAAAAGTAACCAAGAAATGTCTTCTCAATTTGGTTTTTGTCAGTATACCAGACACCTGCACTGTCATTGATCCTAGAAATGGAGTTTTGTTACCTGCGACCAGAAGCCTTTACATAAAAAAATCGTAAGTTTTTGTCCCTCGCCTGAAACCACTGAACCCTCGACCGTTGTCTCCAATAGATCTCCTCTTTATACAAGAGAGTGTCTAAAGATTCTGAACTTTAGTGATGTCTTGCCAGTTATTAGCATCCACTCTCTGATTTAAAGCCCTTAGGGTAAGTTTCTTTTCTTTTATTTCTGATTTCAATCTTCTAAAATAAGTCAGATTCCATTTTTGAAGCATAGACCCCATATGCAACAGGTTTCTGCATACTGAGTCAAGGGATGTCAAATTTTGGAACCAACCCTCGGCAATAAGGTCTCTGCAGTCTTTATCATCAGCCCATGCTTCCTTAAAATGGAATCTGCTGTGAGGATGCCTGGTTAAATTCTTGTCATCCTGGGGGTTGGATTCCTAAAAAACTAGTAGAAGTGGGTGGTGGTTAGAACCCCAAATCTTAAGATGTTGAACAAAGGTGTAAGAGAAGAGGCAGTTCCATAAGAAAGAGCAGAGCATGCGATCGAGTCTTTCTTGAATAAAATTGTCTTAGGAATACCTATTGCACTAGGTGAAGTGGGGGCCATTGTACTGTATTCCTGAGAGGGCTCACGGGTTGCCACCATCTTTTTCTGAATTTGAAAGAATCTCATTAAAATCTCCTTTACACACTCAAGGGAGAGAGGATAAAGAGAGTAGGTGTTTGAGAAGTGTCCAAGAATGAGTACACTGAAAAGCTTCGAGATGGTCGTAAAAACCTATAAAACGCCATTGTTTCTCCATTCCTACAACAGTAACATCAATATGGAATCGGGAGTAGGATAGTAGGGAAATATCCACCTTTTCAGTCCATAGTAATGCTGTACCACTGCTATGACCCTCTCTTTCAACAACCAGTTTACTAGCATAGCCAAGTTTGATTCTGAGATCTTCCAATCTTCGTTTGAGTGCTCGTGTTTTCATAAAGAAGATCACGTCTTGGCAATAATTCTGTACAAGGGTGCACAGAATGAGGAATATGCAAAGGTTAGCCCTTGTACATTCCAGTTTAAGGTTTTCATTGGGGTCGGCAACCTTACTGATTGGTAAGAGCCGCTGATGGAATTTCAGAAGATGAGTCATTTTGTTTTACAGAGGTTATAGCCAAGCCCACTTCTTGTTGCAGGGTCGCAACCTGAATATTTAGAGAGAGGGGTGTGGAGACTTTAGTCAGGAAATCGTACCTTGTAGTACCGATTAGTGTTCTTTTAGGTGGGTGGCTGTTTGTTGAGTCGTTGATTCGATATTTCTTTTTTGGCTTGGGCTTATCAAGAATGGCACATTGCTGCTGGCGTTTAAGAGAGAGGTTAGCTTGCTTTTGGATTTTTTTTCTGTAGTATCTTCGAAGGGGCCATACTTGATCGATTTGTGTTTTAGTAGAAGTGAGGAAGTCAGAAGGAGTTGAGAGGTTAAAGCAAACATTATTCTTAGAGCAAGTGCCAGTACGTTGTTCTAGTACAGGTGCTCCATTAGGAGGAGATTCGGGCAATTTCCCATAGATCTGAGAGCTTATGAATAATTTTTTATTGAAAGCATCTTTAGGGGCAGCATTTGTTTTATCAATGAAACAGCTCTTTGGTGTATAAAGTGGTTTGAAGATGGGGGTTATTGTTGTCTGTGTGGTGTCAGCCTTGGAGTTGGTATTCTTGGAATACAAAAGAGTGGCCGACACGGGAGTGTGGTTCAGGTTCACGCTTGTGGCAGCTTTGTATCTTTCAAGAACTGACCTAGAGAAGGGTTTTGAAGCCAGGTCTCCGCCAAAAGTAGTGCGCACCTCGGGTTCTCCATTCATGTGAGTGCCAACGGGGATAGAATTATTGCTGTTGTTTGCCCCTTTAAAAATTATTGAAGCATCTGCACGTGAATATTTTAAGGGACTGCCGCTATCAATTGTCTCTTGCACCTCGCAGCCATGTGATTTCTCTTCAGTTTCAAGGCTGCTATCTCCCACACGCCCAGATTCCTTCAGTTTCTTTCCTTTTCTTTTTTCCTTTTTTTTTCCCCCATAAGCATACTGTCGGGTGGAGTTTCAAGACTGCTGTTTTCCACACTCCAAGCTTTCACCTGTTGCATGCCTTTATTTTCCTTTTCACCTATACGTATGCTGTCGGATGTGCATGTGACAGTTAAGCATTCTCTATTGTAAGAGGCTGCCTGAACACTCACATGGAGGGAGCTGTTTTTCGAGCATTTTCCACACCCCCCCCCCCCGCGCGTCAAGATGATTTTTTTCACGTGCGGCCGATCCATTTGCAGGCCTGTTGTGGAGTCCTTGCCATGCTTTTTCCAGCTGTCTGGTAGCCCCATCACCTGCACTTTGAGAACATGCGTAGGAGCCCTTGAGAATTTCAGAGTTTAAGCTTGAGATTTCTTTAGCCCTTTTATCAGTTTCGCGTGCCTTGGCAGCCTTTATTGAGTGGTTCCAGTGGCCAGCATCAGAGCTTTTTCCATTAGGCTGAGTGTTATTATTATTCAAAGGGAAGAACGTGTAGGGTGTTTCTGCTAGTGTCTCTAGTTTATCAGGAGTGGTTGTTGTTCGGGTTACACCAACCAGGAAGGGTCTACCAGCGTCCGCTGTTCCGGTTGTGTCCAATTTGCCAGTTGCAGGTTGTAGTTCATAGTCCTCTGGCCCAAGTTCGTCTATGTCTAGGTGAGAAGCTTCTCTAAGGTCTCCGAGATGGGGTGCAAGGGAACTTCTATGTTTTTCCCCTATTGAGGAGAGCTTCTGTGGCTTAAAACTTCCTGCCACCCGGATGTTTTCTGAATAGCAGTGGTTACCCGGTTTTTTAAGGACTGTAGGGTATAATTGTAGGCATTCACGGTAGCCGTGATCTAACAGCCTGCAGAGGGTACAAAATTTTGAAAGTTTCTCGTATTTGAAGTAAAGCCATATCAAGTTTTCACTTGTCCCGAGTTTAAGAAAAATTCCCTTTCTTATTAGTTGGTCAAGCAAAAGTTTAACTTGGATACGAAGAAATCTCTTTATACATGATCCTGAATCATCAGCGTTCACGTCTAAAAAACTCCTAATTTTATTTCTAATCAATTCGGCTTTCTTGACATTCATATGAATTATCGGGACATTGTACACTTGGATCCAAAAGGGTGTTTATAGAAAAGTAGGGATTATAGTAGAGTCTTCATCGACGGTTGGTTCCATGGCTAGGAGGAATTTGTTAAAGCTCCGGGGCTCGGACACCAACACCCTTGATCGATCTTTCTCTAGCGCAAATTCACACAAAAATAGGTTTCCTCCTAACCATCAAAATCTCAGATCTCCGTTAGGCTGCCACAGTTTTTTCATTATAATTTGGAAGGCATCACGTTAGTAGTTTTCCCTTGTCAAGACTTTGACAAAAAGACCAAACTTGCTGTATAGCGATGCCTCTTACCTATCGCTTTCAGGATCCCTATAATCTCTTCGTTGTGATGAGAGTTCGCAAGGGAACGAGTGTCAGATCTCTAGGGTTTACCACCTAGAGAGAATATAACATCATCATGCAACTATTCTTTTTAATGCCATTAGTCATTATCTAGCCACTTTTGTTTTTTTGACAAATCCCATAATTTTAGGTAGACAAATAATGTTAAGTATATTAAATTATATTTAAAAAATTAATGTATCAAGTAATTATTGAATGATAAAATAATTTAATAGGTAATTTTAAAATTTTTACTATTTTATTACTTAATAATTATTTAACATATTATTTAAAAAAAATATAATTTAAGATATTAGTATTACTCCTCAATGAACATTTGCAAGATGCTTTAGGTCTATCTTTTTTTTAATTTCTCATCTTAGTTATGCATGGTAATATAGCAAAAAGTCTATCTTCTTGTTTTTCATTTTTATCGAGTTGTGCACATTTAATTTCTTACTCCCAACACTAAAAGTTAGGAATTTTCTAGTACCATAAAGGTATTGGAAAATGGGTGAGTGAGACCTATTTTTATTATATATACTTACCAACTATGTGGTCATGGTCAATAATTTTCAGGAAATAAAGATTCGATTTGTCCCCTAAGTACCTTTAAATTGAAAGATAAATAATTGTTAAGCTTGAATTTGGTATCTATACAAAGAGTAAGTGTGAAAAACTCTTGAAGATTGGTTACAAGAGATGATCTATTCATTTCTTTTTGAAGCATATCTCTTACTAGTGTGGAATAGTTTAGGATCAATCAGTTAAGCCATAAGAAATTCAAGATTATTTTTATGACAATGAAATTTGAATGTTGGTTTCAAAATGATTTCACTAAATTAATGAGAAAAGTTTATTCATCACCTTCATATTAGCATGTTTATAATGATAGCCAAACTTTGTTTTTTTACCCTTCTTTGATCTCTTACACATTGATTGTCAACTCATCCTTTAAACCCATTAAATAGAAGAGATGGGTCTTTAATCAAGAAAAGAATAAAGTTATGGCGGTTGAGGTCGAGAAGCTCTTTGCAACGAGATTTATTCGAAAAGTCCACTACCTTGAATAATTAGCCAATGTGGTGATAATCAAGAAGGCTAACAGAAAATGAAGAATGTCCGTAAACTTTATAAACTTAAACAAGGCTTACCCGAAGGATAGTTTTTCTCTTCTATAGATTGACTAGCTAGTAGACTCTGTGGTAGGGTATGCATTCCTTACTTTATGGATGCATTCTTGGGTTACAATTAGATCAAAATATTTTCTCTTTGCTATGAGAAGACTTCATTCATTACCTATTAATAGATGTACTTTTACAATGTCATGTCTTTCGGCCGAAGAATGTTAAAGCTACTAACCAGAGGCTCGTAAACAGGTTATTTAATCCCTTAATCGAGAAGAGCATGAAGGTATGTGTGGATGACATTCATTATAATGGTGCCAGACGACCACATTGGATACTTGAGGAAGACATTAAAGAACTTAAGGGAGAAAAACATAAAGCTGAACCTAGAGAAATGTGCATTTGGGGTTGAAATGGTAAATGCCTAAGGTCTATAGCGAACCAGAGGAGAATCGAGGCTAATCCCGATAAAGTCAGGGCAAGTCTAGAGATGAAATCCCCAAACACAGTAAAGGAAATTCAAAGACTAATAACAGAGTTTCTGCTTTCAATAGGTTAATTTCAAAAGCCATTGATAAGTTTTTTGAATTTTTTCAGGCTATTAATAGAAGGGAGAAGATGAGATGAACCTCATAATGTGAAGAAGCTTTCTAGCAACTCAAGGCCTATTTTGCCTAGGTTATCCATCTCGCAATATCGAGGTTTAAAGACTAGTTGTTTCTATAATTGGGTGTTTAAGCACAAGTGATAAAGCTCAGTCTTTGTAAAAGAAGAATGAGGAGCCCAAAGATCTATTTACTTTACTAGTGAGGTAATTACCGACCCTAAGAGCCGTAGCCTTCAATAGAAAGCTAGCCCTTATGTTAGTTATGTCCAGGAAAAAATTACGACCCTACTTCCAAACACACACACTTATGGTCCTTAACAATCAGCCTTTTAAGCAAATTCTGCACAAGCCCGACCTCTCAAAAAGACTAATAAAGTAGGCAGTCGAGCTTAGTGAGTTTAATATTCATTACAAGTTGAGGTCACCAATCAAGAGATAAACCCTCGTAGACTTCATTGCTAAATATATATATATATATAGAGAGAGAGAGAGAGAGAAAGAGAGAGAGACTTAGTCATGCAAGAAGAGGTCATCTCCAACATACCTTTAAGTAACTGATAGGGGCATACAAATACTAGTATAATTTGTGCCCGATTTTTGTATTTTGCTAAAACTTATAAATATTTAAATATTTAATTGTATTTTTTTTATCATAAATAGATGAACGACGAAAAATGTGATGCATAAAAATAAACAGGAGACGAATCGGACGTAAAATGAAGAAGTTAGGCTTAAAATACAAAAACTAGTACCAGATCTGGGCGCTGCGGCGCCCAGGTCAGTAGCTGAGCATCGAGGCACCCACAGCCCAGCGTTACGGTGCCTAGAAATGCTTCCCCAAGTTGCATTTTCTAGTCTTGGCGCTACGGCACCTATGCGACGTATAAAAACCCTTCTCAACTTTCTTATTTCGAATTGGATTCGAAGCCTTTTGCCCTTAGTGTTTCTCATACCAATAAAAACATTTTTTTGAGGTCAAATACACAGACTTTGGAGAGGCAAAAACGTAAAGAAAGAATTTACAATACAAAATCAAGATCAAAGCCAAGAAATTAAAATTCAAGATCAAGATTCAAGCTTCAAGTCAAGATTGAGAGAGAAGCAACCCAAGACATCTTCTTGATTAGTTTTTCTTCTCTTTTCTTATTATTATGTTCTTGTTCTTACTGTTCTTCATGGATTGATTTGATGCTTATGGTTTTATGATGAGCTAAACTTTTTATTCTAAAGTTAGACTATGTAAACCTAGTATGTAGTTGAATTTCATTGATTCGTAGTTTATGAACTTAATTATTATAATTGATTCATTTTATCTTGTGTTTATTGATTTCATTGTATCTGGCCAATATTATGAATGATTGAGAAACCATAATGAACTTGATAAAGGGATTCATGGTTGAGCCTATGGTAGTTTGATGCATGATCATAGGGTAGTAACTATGAGTTTCATCTAGAATAGGCATATACTTAAGTGGCATGTATAGTATAATTTAGACTTGATCTTAATGAATTACATCCTGATTTGATTACCATAGACATATAAGTGATTGGTAGAATGTGTAATATAATCACTTGACCATCAACAGAGGCTTGTGATGAGATTAATGTCTAAGCCAACAATTTATATTTAGAGATGAACTAAGTGGTTAATGAATCCAATGAAATACTAGGGGATGAGTTTATACTATAGATTATTATCCTTTGGTGAATTTATATATCTTGTTTGTTTGCTATTTAGATTTAGTTTAATTTGATAGAATTAGGTTAATAAATTCAGTTTCAGATTTTGAATTTTCTTAATAAAAGTTAAGCAGATATAATTTTAGTAATTAATTGAAGAATTAGATCACGTAGTTCCTGTGGGATCGATACTTGGACTTAAATCCTATATTACTTGATACGATAACGTGCATTTGTGCTAGGCTATTAAAGCACACATCAGAAATCGATAGGCAAAGACTAGGCCTGGCAAAATTCCTAATGAGGTTAGGGCCGTGCGGGGCCTTTACCTGAACGGAGAATACATGGAGGGAGATTTTGTGATTTTCCATGTTTCAGGGCGAGTATGAGGATGAGTTATCATCCCTGAACTATATTCATGGCGGGTATAGGGATGGTTAATCACCCCTAAACCCGCCCCGAAACCTTGAATTGAAAAAGATAATTAAAAAAATATTTTAATTTTTTTTAATTGATGTGTATTATTATAATTTTAAAAACATATTTTAAAATATAAAAATAAATAAATTCAGGTATGGGGTACCTACGGGAACCCCATCCCTATTTCGAGAGATTCCATCCCCAAACTTAAATTATTTAATTTGGATATGGAGGTTTTCAATCTATTCAAGTATAGGGGATGAAGATTGCCATCCCTAACATTAGCCCTAACAAAGACTCTCAAGCCATAACCTGAACACTTTGTATAAATGGGGCATCTAATTCTTAAGGATGTAGGGTAGAGATTGTCCTTATCAGCTTAAAGAGGGACGAGCTCCGTTACGCAATTCATTTCGACAACCCAGCTTCCAATAATAAAGTAGAGTACAAATCCTTCTTGGTCAATCTTAGGGTTGCTTGAGCGGCTTTAGCTAACAAAGTGGTCATTAAGATTGATTTACTAATGGTGAACTAGGTCAATGAGGACTTCAAAGCTAGAGTACAATATATAGAAACTTATCTTTAGAAAGTTAAGAAGAACATGTGGTAATTTAAAAGGGGTTAAGATCTAACAAATCCTGAAGGTTGTGAGTTATAGGGCAAGCATACTAGCACGACTTGCCTCAATCAAAGAAGCCTAAATACCCCTTAAGCTCATTTCAGATTCGAGCATTAAAGAAATGATGGAATAAATGCTCCAAATTGATCCTCACTTGAGCTTGATAGACCCAATTAGAAAGTATATAGAAAATGGAGAGCTGCTATAAGATAAACTTGAAGCTCGTCAACTAAGATATACATTGGCTCAATACACATTCATTAATGGTACTCTCTAACGTCGAGGATATTTTCACCCATACTTGAGGTGCCTAAGGTCAGACAAAGCTGAATTTGCGATTCAAAAAATTTATAAGGGAGCTTGCAGAACTACTTAAGAGTAGAGCCTCTGGCCTATAAAGACCTTAGATTGGGTTACTATTGGTCTACAACACTTCAAGATGCTAAAAAGCTGGTAAGAAAATGTAATGCTTGCTAAAGATATGTAGACAACATTCACGCCCTTCTTGAAAGTCTAAATATTATGTCAAGTCCTTAACCTATCACCCAGTAGGGCCTCGACTTGATTGGACCACTACCCAGAAAGAAGGGCTCAACTAAATACGTCATTATTGCAATAGATTACTTTACTAAATAGGAAGAGATAGAACTCTTAACTAGTATCACGAAGAAAAACTTTAAGGACTTTGTATAGAGGCATCTAATTTATTAGTTTAGAGTACAGCACGTGATAATCATGGACTATAGAAAATAATTTCACAATGAGAACTTCAAGTTTTTGTGAACAACTTACCATACAACTCAGTTTTACCTTTTAGCCTACATAAAAGCCAATGGGCAAGTGGGGTCATCTAACAAGCTCATCAAAAAGTTGCTGAAAAAAAAAAGATAGCCGAGAAGTAAGGGGCATGGGTAAATGAAGTGCTCGAGGTACTTTGGGCACATAGAACTACTAGCAAAAAGGCTACAAGAGAAACCCCATTCTACTAGCCTTCAGGCATGAAGCTGTGATTCTTGCTGAAATTAAGATGCTAACTCACCAAGTATGGTACTTTGAAGAGACAAGAAATAAGGAACTGCTTCAAGAAAACCTGGATCTTGTTAAGTAGAAATGGGAGCAAGCGAGAGTCTGAACTGCGACATACCAATAGAGGATTGCTCAGTACTATAATAAAAGAGTTTGAGCTTGAGAATTCGTAGAAGAATACCTTTTCCTAAAATATGTGTTGGTATATACAACGAATCCCACTAAAAGGGTCCTTGGTCTTAATTGGGAAGGTCTATAAAGTCCTTAAAATAAGAAGGCCAAATCACATGAGCTCGGACACACAAATGGACGGGTAGTTAGAAAATCTTGGAATGTCAAACTTTTGAAAAGATATTACTCCTAGATGATTTTCATTTATTAAAGACTTTTAAAAGATTGTATAAATTCATAATTATTTAATAAAGTTATTTTTAATATTCTTCTAAGAAAACATACACATTTGTTCGTGCTTACACTTTAAAAAGGCCCATAAAACCAGATGACCTTTAGGCTTATCCCCTTAGAGGATATCTCAACCAAAGCTCATAGTATACGACTTCCACATCAAGGCATCAGAGGCCCACGACTATGATAGCCCAAAGAAGCTCAAGACTAATATTAGATAAGAGATGTCTTTGGTACCTACTTCATTAGTATCCATTTAAGATGTACTCGACACCAAGTTGTCTTTAGCATCTCCTTAACATCAACCATATAAGTTTTCGATTATAAAGACAGTTTTGAAGATTGACATGTGTAAAAGAGGATCAACTTATTGAGCATAAAAGAATAAAATTTATTATTCTCAAAGAAGAAAACAAATTCAATTCCTGAGTTAGAAAATTTTTTAAATTTTACTGTCAACATTTTTTTTAAATATTTAAACCAATTTTGGTACTTACAACTCTTTTGTCACCTAATTCAAGGGATGAAGCTAATGGAGGACCAACTCTTTTATCAATTATTTTTAAATAACTCCCTAAAAATGTTATATGCCCTCATTACTTCTATTTTTACTAATTATCACTCTTATTATATTATGAGATTTTATTACTCTTAAAAAAAGAATTATCGATTTCATAATTGACTAATTCCCGTTGGAATAATTGTATTGTGAACTGAAATCAATAATAGTATTCATAACTATAAGACATAATTTGTAGATAAAATTCTAGTTTAGGGCATTCAAGAGGGGGTAAATTGGATTTTAAGATCTAAATGAAATTATGAATAAGTTATGCAATAAATCAAGTAAATAATTAATGCGGGAAGCTAAAAAGAGTAAGAAAAAAAAGAAAACTTTAACACTAGATATTTACGTGGTTCTACGCTTCATATGGCCTATGCATACTACAAATATTTGCTTTGAGAATTTCACTAATCTTGCCTTAACTATAGGTTAAGAATCAACTACATTTAACTTTTAAAGTGTCAAAAAACCTTCACAACAAATTAGTTTTTAAGGTATCAATTAAACCTTTATAATGAATGAGTAATTACTTAATTTTTAAATTTTTTTTTCACAAATACTTAAATAACTAAATAATAAAGATAATTTAAATAGAAACTATTTTAAACTTCTAAATAAAGAAATATAAAGGTTTAAGCACTCTTAATTATATACGATTGAAGGTGAAAAGATAAAGGATATTGAAATATGATGGTTTGATCTCATTTAAGCTGCCTTAAATGAGAATATTAGGACATTCTCATCATTTGGAATGAAAATATTTGGATACCACTTAAGAAATATAATATTACTCTAATTTATAATACCATAAAACTAGAAGATTAAAATGATAATCATATTTGTACAATGCTTCTATGTGTTTTTTTTTAATTTTAAAAAATTAATTTATTTAAAATATCATTGCAAAAATATTCTAACTCACCTAAAAGTTAATTTTAAATTTAATTACTTCGTTGCATATCATAAAATAAAATAGAAACCATGGTCATGTGCTATCTCAACATGTTCTTAACAAAAGAAAAAAATATAAAATAATTCGATATTTTCTAATGATATTTTAATGTTCTTTCATTTGGAGTCAAATATCAAGCATTCATTGGATGATTAGCTTATGCAATTTAATAGTATAGATACAAACTTAAAAGTAGTATTTATTATTGTCAATTCTATATTATCAAATTACATGAGATTAATGAATAAAACATTAAGTCACAATTTAAAGTAGAAATTTAAATTAATGGAACCCAACTTATTTATATATATAATTTATCATATTTTATTTAAAAACATTTTTTTATTGTTAATTAATTACTTAGGTGTAAAATAAATTGAAAATTCATAGTGTACAATTTAATTAAATGTAATTCTCTACTATCAATAATTAATTAAAAAATTATAGCATGTTCTTATTTGTTCAATAAATAAATTATGTAAATTTACAAATTATAATGATTAAGTTAAAGCTTTTTATTCAAAAAAATTTAAAAAGAAAAAAAGGGGTTCACAAACTTAGCTTTGTGTCATGTTCTACATCGAATAGAAATTAGGTAGATCTTAGGTATATATAGGCAAGTAGGCAACATTATCTAGCATGCTAATTTTTTGGATCAATGACAAGTGTTCGGCCTATGACAAGTAGTATCAGAGCAGACTCAAATTCTCATTAGTATGTGGGCGCCCAAAATCACCTCAATGAAGATTATCACGTAGGATGTGAGTTCTCTATACTCCCGATGAATGGTCAATATGGGCCAGTAAACTTTAAAAATCTTGTGTCTTGAACCTTAATAGAGATTATTACGTGAATAGTGGGTCCCATAATCCTGGAGGGATGGGTAATACGAGTCAGGTTGGCTCTCGAGTTTGGGTCAAATATTGACAAGGGCGTCATGTGATTAGGTGGAGAGAATATCATGTCCTACATCAAATAAAAATTTGGTAGATCTTGAGTATATATAAACAAGTAAACAGCATTACCTAACAGGTTAATCTTTTAGGTTAATTGCAAATGCTCGACTCATGACACTTAACCGTCCTAAATTATCCAGGCCATAATTATGAGACGGTTCATAAGATAAATTGGACCTCACATTTTTAATTGGTAGGTGCAAGCCTAACTTACTTGCAGACACACATTCTTAGCAAAAACCCTTACCATAAAATATATATGAAAATGACTTTCCAAAGAATACTTCAAATGTTTTTTAATTTAATTTTTTTTAATTAAGAGTTATTTTGTTTAAATGCTATTTTTTTAATAGTTAATGTCAGCTTAAAAATTTCAGTATGCATGATTAAATATAAGATTATGATCCTATTAGCTTTCTTTCTCTTTATCTATTCTTGACTTTTAAAGATCTATGGGCATATGTCATAAATAGTTATGATTAAATTATGGGATAAGAATATTTTATTATATTTTATCCCATAAGTTTGGCTTTCATTTCAAATTTATTTTATGGGTTTTGAAAATTTTAAATTTATCTTAATTTATTAATTTATTTTTGTTTATTTTAATGATGGAAAAGCAAAACCATAACTCTAACACAAAAATTTAAAGTGAGTTGATAGAATGAGATATAAACTAACATATAATATATTATGTCATATACACATGTTAATCATAAATTGGTTATTAATAAAATAAAAATACATATGACACAATTTGATAGTTTATATATTTAATACTTATTTTAAAATATTTATTTATAATTAAATAAATAATTAAAAAATAAAAAATAGCCACTGTCATATTACTATTACGACGACAGCTAGTTGCTAACAACGGTAGCAATAGTAAAAATAATCAATGTTTATATTATTGAACTCTATTTTTTCTTATCTATACTATGATATGATCATTTCAATAAAAAAACCAAAAAACAAACAAACAAGGTGGAGATGGTACAAGTCATTACTCTACCATTTGATAATAAGATGGTAGTGGTCGTTGGTCTCTCCACCTTGTTTGGAATTTTTTAGTCTTTTTTATGTTAAAAATGAATACACTATTGAATAGATAAAAAAAAATAAAATCCAATTATATCTACATCAAATTGATCCTTCACTGTCAAATTTTTTGACAATAAAAAAATTGATTGGTGGCAACATTGTCATATATGGTTAGTGGGTGGCTTTTCTTAATTTTTTTTTTTTTTGTATCATGTGTTCTATCAAATTTATTTCACTTGGATTCTATCTGTCTACAATTATTTTTCTTTTTGCATTTTTTTGTTATTTATTTTTTTGTAAACAAAGTTAATATACAATTTAATGTTTATAGATAAGCTTATTCTTTAAATAAATATTTTTTTCTACGGTGTCTTTCCACTTTAATCATCACATACAACTAGCATAATAAACAATGATAAACATGTCATTGTATAATAAAATTAACAAAGTTGTCAAAATAAACATAAATAAGTTTACGGATTGAAACAAATTTAAAATTTTCAAAATTTAAGAAACAAATTTGTATTAGGATCAAGCTTGTAGGACAAGGATATCCTAATCGTTATATAATATTTCAGTTCTACTTATATTTAATTTTTCTTTCTAAATATGTTTTAATTATTTTAGCCAATTTTTATCTTTCTTCCTTTTATTTTATTTTAATTTTTTTAATCTCGTATCTCTTTTTATTATTCCTCACTCACACATCTCCTTTACAACTCCACTATATTTTGATAAATAAAGAAAATTTAAAACAATTAGAAATTTCTAAATTAACCAATACATGTCCTTTCCTTTTACCTTCTAAAATTTGAAAAATGAAATAACTAAATAGGTCCACATTCTTTTTTTTTCTATTTTAATGAATTTGGTTGGACAAGAAACAAAATAATCTATAAGCTCTAGCAATTATTATGGATAGAAGAGTTACAAAATATCTAATAGTTTACCGTCGCTTTTTAAGTTTACTATTTATGTTTTTTTTTTTAAAAAAATGTTATTTGTGCCCTTTTTTTTTTAATCAAATAAAATGATAACTTATGCCTTAAATTCATGAGATTTCAACAATCGAATGAAAGCTTTTTGAAGATGACAAGAATTGTGAAGAAAAAATAATTATAATATTTTAAAGTAGGAAGACTATTAATGCTAAAACTATAAATTTCATGGTTAATTAATAAGGTAAATAATGTAAAATAAAAACTTAGCCAAAACAATTCTATAAATGTTTAATAGCATGGGTGGTAAAATGAATAAACGAATCAAAGTTGTGTCAAATTTAAGTAAAATGATGGGGCAAAAATTAGGTGACACCTGACTCATTCACAAGAGATCAATCTAGCACTCAGGCCCATTTCTTTCCATGGACAGTTCGGTCCAAAACGGACTACTTCAACAAATAAAGTGCGTGTCTAAATACATAGGTCTCCATAATTCAATTTAGAAAGGCCATTGAGTGGGACTCGAGTCAGAACACGTGTCGCCACTTTGTATCGCTACCAAAGGATGTATCATTGTGGACTAGTCAGTCACCTACCATGTCATCATGAGGCCCATCGACATGTGACATGTCAGCAAAGTTTAGGCTCTGCCACGTTGATAAAGTTTATAAAGACTAATATTTTCATTCTCTTGAACTTAGATTTTGCTCTAAATTGATGAGTATTAACTATTTATTTAAGGTTATTAATCAAATATAGATTTTCAACCCAAAGTATAAAGATATTGGAGAAATTGGAAGCAAAACAAAGAGATCGATAATTTTAGGCCAGTGCCGCAGTGCCTGAGGCAAAGACTATATCGTCGCAGTGCCCACTAGCCAGTGCCACAATGCCTACATAGAAGAAATTCATCAACTTTTTCTAAGTGGGAGCCACAACGCCCATGTGACTAAAGAAACCCTACCTTTTAAGTCCTAATATGACTTGGACTCGAAACTACAAGGCCCTAAGGTTATGAAGACCTATAAAAAAATCATTTTTCATAGCCAACATGAGAGGCAACATAAAAAATAATATAACAAACACAAAATATTTTTCAAGAGAGATTAAAGCAAAAAGATTGAAGATTGAAAGTAAAGGTTGCATAACAAGGGAGAAGAAGAAACAATTCTAAAGGCATCAAATTGTGTTATTACTTTTTTTTTTTTGTACTTGATGTCTTTGTTAATTATATATTTAATTTATTATTTGAATACTCTTAGATTCACTATGAACTAAATTTTTTTAATCTAGAGTTAGACTTTTGAACCCAATATGTAGTTAGATATTATTATTTCTCTTAGTTTATAAACTCAATAAAATAGATTGATTCATTTTATTTCGTGTTTAATGCTTCTTCATATCTGGCCAATATAATGATTATTCAAGTAACTATAATGAACTTGATATAGGAATTTATGTGTTTAGCATATGATAGTTTGATATATGATCATAGGGTAATAGTTATAAGTTTCATATAGGATAGACATAGACTTAGATGACATGTATAGTATTATTAGACATATTCTTAATGAATTTTTTACTATTTTGATTATCATAGATATGCAGGTAATTGTTAGGATAAAATTTAGTTATCTGACCATCGACAGAGGCTTATAACAATCTAGCCAACAATTTATTATTCAGGGATTAATTAAGAGATTAATAAGTTAAATGAAATATTAGGGAATAATTTGAAACCCTAAATTCCTTTTATATTGGTGAATTTAACTCTTGTTTGCCTTTTGATTAAGATTAGGTTTAGTTAAATTTAGATTAATTAGAGATCATTCATCTTTAGATTTTGTTTGTATAAAAGTTAAATAAAATTAATTTTAGTACTTGATTAATAGATTAGATTAAATAAGTCTTCGTAGGAATGATATTTGGACTCAAATCCTATATTATTTGGTACGATAGTATGTACTTGCACTTAACTAAAAATTGCACATCACACGTCACCATTGGGCTCCCTTCGTTGGTCTAGCTGGAAACACATCCGACAATGATTAGACCAAATGATAAGATGTGATAAGAAAAATCTCTAAAAGGCTAATTATAGGTCTCTACGTGAGCATGTATAGGCTTCTGCCCTCTGCTGACACTTGGATTAGATGCTGTCCGGAGTTGTTGGGCAGGGCAACATTGAATCAGTTGACCTTAAGGAGATAAAGCCTATTGACCCTTTAGTGCTCCCAGGTCCACCTACTTGATCTGACTACTCTAAAAAGTGACAAATTAAGAAGATATCTAGTACTCCAAACATAAGGGAGGTCTAATTACTTTTTTGCCCCATCTGAGCAAGTTCTCCAAAATGCCTCTCATGATAAGGATAGTTCTCAAATTATCTTTTTTGGCCACGTGTCCCCTATAGGAGGTAATTTCTAGGCTGGTTCCTTTCAGAGTCAAGTTTAATCTCAAATTTTGAATATGGTAAGAGGAGATTTTGAAAAAACAAGAATTATAGTAAGAGAAAACTCTTCATTTTTCTTTAAAAACTCTTCATTTTTTTCTAGGGATATAAACCCTAGGGATAAAATCACCACTAAGCCACTGTCTAACTTAAGCGTCAGAAGGTCGTTTTGGCTATCCTATCGATGCCTACCACTAACCTCATATTTCTTATGTTCCTCAAATCACCTCAATCTACTAAGTTCATAACCTAGTTCACCTAACTTGCAACTTGTCTTTAGCTCAATTCCTATTTAATACTGGTCTCAATATCACTAAAACGGAGGTTTAAGTTTAACCTTTGACTCCAGAAAGTCCAGCAAGTTGAATTTTTCTTAATCTACACTCCTTACAATGTTTGGGTTGGGCCCCTAGTCGAAAATCCTACCCGAACATAAGGTATCACAAACATTTTAATAAATTTGTATTCAATTCATATTCGTATTCAAATTCAAAACTTAAATTTGTATCTATAATGTTTACTAAACAAATTGATTTGTCTAATTTGTATTTGATGTGAATACTTAAATTCAAATTTAATTGATCCCAATTTAATGAAACTCAATTTGTTTTCTATTTCATGAAATAATGAACTTAAACAAAAAAAAATTATTAACTATACATTCATTAAAAAAAAAATGCACAATCCGGATAAAATACATTCAAGCACATTTAAAAAAAAAAAGAAAAGAAATCAACAAATTAACTCTCTAATAGTACATAATAAATCCATTATTAAGTAGTTAACCAAAAACCATTCAATTCATCAATAATCATTTAGCAAATGAAAAAAATAAAAAAAATCCATCTGCAAATTAAGTCCTTATATGTGTTTTATTTTTAATTTTGTAATTATAAATTGTTTGTTGTATTTTATATTTTAGTTGTTACAAAACTAATAGATTGTATATCTTTTAAATTCAGATTTTATATGAATTCTAAACAAATTCATGTTTTATTCAAATTTGACTAATTCAATAATTTAAACAGTAATTAATTGAAGCGAAATGGTGTATTAATGTGTTCAAATCCTTATTTGATTGTTTACATATTTAAAAATCCATATTTGATTTGTCACTACTACGAAATTAGTTTTTTATGATAAAAATATCTTATTAGCATTGGATATTTATCACAAATTTTTGATAAATGTATCAAGTCCCACTAAATAAATATTCTATCGGTAAGTTAGTAAAAATTTCTATCATGAAAACCTTAACCCTAAAATATATGACATTAAATAACATGCATTTGCTATTGAATATTTGAACACACAGTATATAAATTTTTATGATAGAAAGACTAAAACATTGCTTTTGGTTAACGTATGAAAATGGTGTTGTTTATTAAACAATGCAGTAGTTGGCAATTTTTCTCCACGTATGAAAATGTGATATTCAATATAAAATATTAATTTAGTACACCCACTCCCCCTAAACCCTAGCAGTCGCTCGCTGCTCCGTCTTTAATTCACTTTAACCACCGTCGATCTAGGCATTTTCAGTGATGAAAGGTGCACGAGGCTTGTGATAGTGGCAGTGATACGAATAAAAGCAACCAGAGTGGGTGGATTTTACCTTTTTTGGTGACTCAATCAGGCTTGCACTATTCCCCCACTTCTAAGTTTGCTACAAGATCGTTGGGTTCATGGTATGACCATTCACTTGATGATTGGTTCTCTTCAGTCGCTGCTTGCACCGCCTTTTCCTTTCGTGAATGGTTTGCCGAACCAAACGCTTACTAGGCCCGATTAGTAGGAGAGGCTCTCTTGCGTGAGTTCAACCACCCTACCAATTAGCAGCCTCACAAGTATCAAGTTGCTCTTTTAACTTATTGTTTCTTTCCATTGTTGTCGTTAACAGCTCTCGTATCTCATGTCTATCCTACTTTGCTTGTCGTAATTCTTTTTGCAGGGAGACCTACCAAGTAGGGGTGTCCCTTACCTAGTGCACTGTGTTATTATCTTGTATTTTGGGTGGTTGGTTTAGGTTATTTTAGTTTGTAGGCCCATTAATCGTTTGATTATAAGATCGTTCGAGTAGTTATTCTACTAATTTTTATTTATTTATCCTTTATGATTATCACTCTATGACTTTTTTTTTTTATCTATTCTTATTGATGACACTAAATTATTGTCCCTAAAATTTGACTGGTTTAAAGTCAATATTTTAAAATTGTAAATCTTGGAGAATAACTATAGAATTGCTTGATGGACTGGGTTGAGAATAAGTCGACTGGATCACCTTGAACATTTTTTGAGTAAATGAGCCTAGTGATCTTTCTGCAATCACAATCAAAGTTAAGCTGCCTCAAAGTTTTTTCTAATAAAGACTTTTTGATATTTAAGTCTGTGAAAGTTTAGAAAAAAAAACATAAAAAATTAAAAACAAAGATAAAGATGAATTTCGAAGAAATAAGTGTACGTGTATATGGATTGAGGGCAGGTGTTAGTTTTTTGGAATCAAAAACTTATATCAACCACTTGAAAGCAATGTGTGTACTTTTAGAGAATGCATAACCCATTTTTTTTAAACATTCTTAATCTCCCTTTATAAACGTATACTTTAGAGGTTTAATGGGATTTGAGCTAACTTGTACCTTTCTTTTTTTTCAATTTATTTGTTTTTAGATTAAATTGAAAGTCATGAGTTCCTCGATATTCAAGAATGGAATTGATTGACATGCTTTAAAAATATAGGGTTTGACTCAATTAGGGGTCCAATCTTCAAGCATCTTAAGATCTCTAACAAATTTCTAGTTTTTAATGGGGTTAAATTATTGTGGGGGATGATAAGCTATTGATGCCGTTGAGACTGAGGTCTTTCATACTAGGCTCTTTTATATCGAAGAGCACAAAGAAAACCTGACGACTTTTTTTAGTCTTTGGTGTATGTCATCTCAATAAGAGATCAAAGTCTTTTAGGTGAGCATAATGAGTTTTGTTGTAGGCCCCTAAACTTTAGGCCATTCAGGCTGTAGGCTACCTCAATCCCCCCAATGAATTGGACTTGAGTCAGAAATGTAGTGGGAAAGAAATGGGTTTGCTTTAAGATTTTATAGTGTCGAAGAGAATAGAGAAAAGAGAGAGAAAAGAAAAAAAAATAGAATTGTAAATAGATGAAATTTACAATAGAATTATTTTGTTGTCTTTTGACTTTTTTTGTTGTTAACTTTAATTGGAATTTAACTAACGGATAAATATAGATGTTTATTTCAAAAACTAATGGGTATATTAATATTAGTCTATCCATTAAGGGTATTACTGATAATATCCCTTTTTATTTTAAAGTTACATTTTAAAAATAAATTAATTATTTATAGTTTTAGTTGGCGTAATTGTTAGACTATCATGCTTAAGCATGAGTACAATTCAAATCTAACAAACTTGGTAATATACTAATATGCTAATACATAAATATTTATGTCGGGTTTGCGTTTTGGATTTGAACCACTTCTTGTTGGTCCGTGAAACAAATGATACAAGAACATGTGAATTCATAGGCGTCGCCCGCCCAAAACCCAGTTGATGATTTAAAATACAAAGTTTAATTTTAAGCTCTTTAAGTTGTTTAACTAAATTTCGAGTAACCTAAACCCTAGGGTTTTGCGTTATCATCAACTGGAACTGCGTTTCTCCTTCGTTGCCTTAATTGGTGGATTCGAACAGTTTCGATTGATAACCCAGAAGTTCATCTCGGAGAAGAACTGTAACTAACTCTCTCTCTCTCTCTCTCTCTTTTTTTGATTTAGTTGTTTGCTTGAAAAGTGTTTGTTGAAATGCGTGAGAAAAGCTGATAAGCAATTCTTGATTCGTTCTTTTCTTGGGCACAAGTGAGAGGATAAATGAACACGAGATTAGCGAATACGTGGCGGTTAACAGTGAAATAGAAGAAATTCACAGAGACTGCACTAGCTTCTGGTATCAGAATCGACGGACGCAATCCTTACGAATATCGTAAACTATCCATCAAATTCGGCAGGCAAGTATTAGCTCTCTCTCGCACATAGACACACACACTTGTAGGCAATTGTGTTTCTTCTTTTAGTTGGTAATATGTTGTTATTGCTTTTGTTTTTTCTTTTCAATGCTTAAATGAGCAATTTGCAATGCTCCAACTCCTCTTAGTTTACTACAGACTTACCATTTCTATGTTCAAACTAGTTACTTTGTTTCCAGGTTGAGCTGCACAGAGTTTATTTCCTTGCATATTGTGATAAAAGTTCAAAATGTAAGTCTATGGTTAGCCATCTTACAAGTTTCTGGTTCCGTAAATTTCAAATTTCAAATTTTTTATTTTATTTTTATTGATGTTATATTTTCCTATATGTAAGCAATTATGCAACTTTTTCTTAGAGTCTTGTGACATGCTTATCGGAACTGAGAGGTTGTTTTATTAATTATGTTTTGTTATGTGGAGAGTATCGGCTGGCAGATATACTGTGATTGCTTTTGTTTTCTGGATGGATTGTCTTTCTTTGCATTATGCTACGTTCTTGTTTCAATGGTTTATTAATAGATAGTTGAATGACTTATTTTCTATCGTGTTGATTCTGCGATGAATGTGTAGAGAAGATGGTTCATCAGAAGTGCAGCTAGGTCAGACTCATGTAATGGGTTTTGTGACTGGCCAACTAGTTCAACCTTATAGGGATCGACCTAATGAAGGAACACTTTCAATCTACACTGAGTTCTCTCCAATGGCTGACCCCTCATTTGAGCCAGGCCGCCCTGGTGAATATGCAGTGGAGTTGGGATGAATAGTAGATCGTGGTCTAAGGTGATAATATATATATATATATCTATTTATTCTCAGTCTATTATTATTATTATCTACAAAAGGTTGGCTTTGTTAACTTTTATTTTTTTTGGCGGAGTTCAAGTTTGAATGTGAAATCTATCTTAGTCCTTCAAGAGGAAAATTCAAGTTTGCATTATGGTTCTGCATTAAAACAACATATTTGAAGTTTTAAAATAATCTTGCAGGGAAAGTAGGGCAGTGGATACAGAATCACTTTGTATTCTAGCTGGGAAATTAGTATGGGCCATACGTATTGATCTCCACATTCTCGATAATGGGGGGTAAGAAGATATGTATATGTGTACTATTTATTTTAATTGACTAATGTTAAATTTCATTTTTATAGATTAAATTAATAATGTTTGTGTTAATGTAAACAGAAATCTTGTTGATGCTGCCAATATTGCTGCTTTGGCTGCTCTTTTGACATTTAGGAGGCCTGAATGCTCACTAGAAGGAGAAGATGGCCAGGAAGTGATGGTACATCCACCTGAGGTTAGCCTTAGAATTTTCTGTTGATTAAGATTTAACTGCTGCTGTCAAACAAATTTATTTGAGCTTAATTTGAATTTAGGAAAGCATTCCATGAGCTTTGAGTTCCAGAGTATTGAGTTTTTCTACTGCTTAAATTCTTACTTTCTAGATGCCATAGTGCCTGATTGAGAGTTGCTGTCTTATGAATCTATTTTTGGCTTATGTTTTACCTTCCGAATGAGATAGAAAGATATATTTTTGTTTTTTGAAAAATATTGAGGAACAATACTTTAAACAGCAGAAGAATTTTGTGCAATGGTGACTGATGATTCTTTCACATAAATAGATGCAAATAAGAATAGAAAAGGAATGAAGAGACCAGATCCTGTATAGTTCACCCTTTACAATTTAAAGCACTTTCTTCTTTTCTTCTGGATATTGTTTGTATTTTGTTCTAATCATAAAATCCTGTATATTATGGTGAATTGTCCCTGTAACGTTTTGATCTGTTTAACACTTTAGAAATAAAAAAGGAACTAATTTTTTTGCTGTAATTGCTAGTTGTTTGATTGTTAATTATTATGCACTTGTTCATGAGTCTTGTTTTTTGGCAGGAAAGAGAACCACTACCCTTGATAATACATCATCTTCCTATAGCAGTTACTTTTGGATTTTTCAGTACTGAGAGCATGATGGTAGGCAAACTTAATACTTTAAATTCTTTTTTAATCTTCAAACTATTTGTATTCATGCAGAGCTGAAGTTCATTAATTACATTTTCCTTCTAATGTGATAAAATGCCATGTAGGTGATAGATCCAACCCACCATGAAGAAGCTGTTATGGCAGGAAGAATGACTACTACACGTAATGCAAATGGTGATGTTTGTGCTATTCAGAAACCTGGAGGGGAGGCTGTCCTGCAGAGTGTTATCATGCAATGTTTGCGGCTTGCTTCTAGGACAGCTAGTGATATGATAAAGAAGATAAAAGATGCTGTGAGTTTCTTCTGTTCAAAATAGTCTTTGAAAGCAGAGGTTTTATTCTTCTTAAGCCATTCTATTTTGTGCATACAATATGCTCCATTTAATCTCTGAGTGACTCTGTAATTGGGATTTGAAGCAGTGAAAGGCAAAAGCTTGCTAGAATTTTTGTTGTTCTTTTGCCTCTAGGCTTTTTTGCAATAACTATTTCTAATTGAAGTGGCAGACAAGGAAACTTTGCTACCTTTTTTTGGGATTGTTTTAATACATAGAGTTTAGGCCAAGCAATTCCAATCTTTGTTGGCTTTGACACATGTACAGAAGTGTTGTATGTAGGTGTTGAGAGTAATGACACCTCCATATTATGATTCATGTCTTTCTAACTTTATTTATGCCTATATCTACATAAATTTATATTCAAATTAAATGTTAATATTTTGGCACATGCCAGAAATTGTTTAATGATTGCCTGCCATCCATTTATAGATTGTTGCCCCTTCCCCAAGTTATTTTTTACTGTCTTTCACTTCTATAAGTCAAGAAGGGAAAATATTTTTATAGGCTCCGGGCAGCAGTCCCCAGTCCCCTGTCCCCAGTTTACAACTCAGTGAACATAGAAGGGTCAAGGAGGTTCTGGGTATCAAAAAAATAAAAAAGAAAAATCTTTATTTCTTCATTGGAAAGATTGTGACCCCTGTTTGAGTGTCCTGGTCCTGGTGAGAGTGGAACTGTAGGAGGAATCACTTGGCTAAATGAAAATCAGCATAGGTAGAATAAAATCTTAATTATTGAGTTGAAGATTGATACTAAGACAAGATCACTACTCTGGAAAAACATTTTGTCTGCTTTTCTGATTGCATCGTGAGTTTTAAGATGCATATATCTTAGTTAGAGTTGGAAACTCTTTTAGCTTTTTTTGTTAATGAATGCATAACTTTCTTTTCCTGTTGCTTTGAAAATACAATTCTTAGTGTAAGCCATGTTGACATTTTGTAATAGACATTTTTCCATAAAAATTTGGTTACTTTCTCAGAAAAGGACAGGAATAAGAGGACCACAGGTGAATGCTTTACTCTTACATATTTTAGGAAACGAATGATGCTGGTAATGCAACATTGCTGCCTTTAACAGGACTGTTTTTTTCCCTGATGTTAATTATGTTTATATTCTTTTTTCTACCATATTGTTATTGTTACTAGCATTTTGCAAATTAACTTTTGCTTTCTTGCTTCTTGAAATTTTTTATTATATATGTAGGTTGAAACATACAACACAGAAAGAGCACTACGGAAGATCAAGCATCACCCTACATCCATTACTTTGGATGGTAGTGCTAATGCGAAACAAGAACAAAAAGAACCATCTGGGCATAAGGATGTTGGTCTGTTGTCAATGGATCATATGGAGAGGTCAAGCCTGGCATCTGAGGGAAGTGTCAGTGAAATTAATGATGGTGAAGTTGAATCCAGATCATCTCATGTAGATGGAAGTGGCAAGAGAGACGGTGCTGCTGCTAATTTTGTTGGGGGGCCTGCAAATTGGTATTGTGTTTGCCTCTCTAAGTTAAAATGCATTGTCTCTTATTTATTAGGTAGACGATTTTATTGAAGTACTCAGCTTTCTGTACAAAAGGAAGACTTCAAATTTATGTAAAATGACCTTTCTGCACTAAGAAATGAAAAGGAGATTGTTTTGTTTTTATTCCAATCAAACTGAGTTTTTGAGAATAATTTCTTCACCAGCTTTTACGTTGAAGGACCAGTACACTGTTTTATGCTTTTATGTTTTAATTTATTGCCTCAGGACTGACCTCCATCCAATAAAAATTCGAACCCAATTGAGGATTAGGATGATCAGTTTTGGGATGAGCTGATTACAACTAATAAATTCTCATTTTTTATGTTGGTGAATTAGCTAACCTCCTGATCTGTATGGTCACTTCCAATTTAGTCATGCCTTGTTGTGAAGATAATATTTTTTTACTGTTTCAGCTGTTTGATTTTACTGTGTTGCTATGATTTGTTGCTTCTTTTGCTTTTTAACTTAGATTTTTGATCCTTTTTTCTCAGGGATCCTTACTCAAAGGGTGCTGATTCAGATTTACTGAAAGCTTCTCTGGCTTTTTGTGGTACTCTTTGTAATTACTCTTAGAAGCATAGGCAATCACATTGGCATCTTACTTATTTTTCAAAGTTGAATTCTTTGAAGTATAAGCTTCTCTATTATTGGTTCATTGGGTGGCAAAATAATAGGGTTTTGTGGTATTTATGGCTCTGAGGGTTGTTTTACGGTCTAATTATACATAAAGGCATGCAAATGTGCACAATTGTTGTAGAATTAGACATGCAAACTCAATCTCCTACCCAGTGCTTATGGGGAGAGAATGGGTTAATTGGCTATTGGTGCATACTATTATATTGGACACACAAGATTCACTAAGAAACTGACCTGTGTGAAGCCTAAAAATTTGCAGGAACATTAACACCCAAAACGAAACGACAAGAGCCTATAGTTGAAAGAAAGACCAGTGAACCAAAGCCAGAAGAGCCACCTGAAGATATTAATCCAGTGTTTGCAGCTATGGATGCATCTGGAACTGGAGTTCAGAAGGTTGGAGAGAAAAGTTTGAAGGATGCTGTGAAGCCAAAGCACAAGAGGAAAAAGAAGGCATCTTCCACTGCTGATGCAAGCTAGAAGAACTTTGAGCAATGGAATGAATATGAAAATTTCCGTGTGCTTGTGGGGTAACCAGCTTTGTCTTGGATCATTTTTTTTTTGTTTATCTTTGATTTTCATAGATGCTTTATCAAATTTTAATCGATTTTCTGAAACTTTTTATCAAAAGTATGCATAGATGATTTCCGCGCCATTAATTATGACAGGGTGAAAATTACGGATTATCAAAGAAAACAAGTTCTCGTACTTGTATATCTTTTTCTTGTGCTCAGACTATTCTTTTGATGAGCAGAGGGTGAAGCTTTTTCTTCACTCGTATTCTTATTATTTCAAATCATTTTTGTTATAGTACATGGTTAGCATGATTCATTTGTAAAGGAATATTAGTTGCAAGTTCTCCTTTCTTTCAGATTTTTTGGGATGCTCTCCATCACATTTTGGAAGGCAATTGAAGTCGAGGTTTCTTTCATGCTCAATCTCAAATGAAAGTAATGGATCAGTATTGACCGGAGTGCACCAGATAGAAAACAGAAGAGTTAGGCTCTTTGGCACCAAAGACGGGTTCTACTAATCTCTCAGGTAGTTGTTTCGGTAGGCTGAGCTGATCAAGCTACTAGGCTAGCTGCCCCTTTGTTGTAGGAGCTACTGATGTTTGCTCTTCTTGGGCAATTTTGTTGTAGATTATGAAAATTACTGTTACTTAAATGATAATATTCCTTTAGATTTTTTATTTGGAAGAAATTATTGTGTTAATATCTACCTAGTGTAACCAAGGATTGATATGTAGTGAAATGAGGAGTGTCTAACAGCTTCTTTTAAGTGTTCTTTGTTATGTGTTCCATAACCAGATTGCCCAATGCATGGTTGGTTACTGCTTCCAAAGAAATAAAAAGCAAAAATGTGCAATGTGCATTTATTTAAGATCAGAATTTTTAACCGAGCAGGAAAAGAACAACGTGTAACTTGATCTGTAACTGTCAGTATGTATTGCCAAATTCAGTGTTTTGTACAACAAATTTAGACTTCGCCTGAGCTTGTGCATTCTAAAAACTTAATCCCGTGTTTGAAGCGAAATCGTGGCAAGGTGGCTTAAGCTTGTCACAAGCTTCATGCTTTTAAGGTCTTTCGATTCAATTGAACATAATAAAAATGCTCTTATGAAAAGTTTGAGAAGATATTAGATGGGAATTGTCTGGGAATAGTTATTTTTAAAATATTATAAATTTTTATAGCAAAAAATAATTTGATAAATATTTATTAGTCGAGAAGATAATGAATGAACGAAATTGCTTTTATGAATAATATAATTAAAAAAATATTTGTAGTTTAAGTTACAAAATCAACCAAAAAAAATTGTTATTTTTAAATAAATTTTAAAAAATACTCTATAGATTAAGAACAAGTAATTTTGTGTATTAATATACAAAAAAAATGTATGAGGTGTGGCGCGAGGTCCTGTCGATCTCAGCCTTCTTCTCTGACGTTTTTTGTCGGATTTTTTTTTCCGTAATTTTTCAATCCTTTTCAGTCTATTTTACTCTAAATTATTTATTTTAATTAATTTCAAAGTATATTTTAATCAAAATTTTAAATAATTTGTGAAAGAGAGATAAAAAATATTTTAAAGATAAAATAATACAAAAATTAGATGTATAATTAATAAAGTTCATAAATCTGTTTTGTGGTTAAATTAATTTTTTTTTAAAAAATTGACTATTTTTGAACATTTCCCATATTAGATTACCCAAGAAACGATCAATAGCAAATTGGCATCTCATACTGAATCGAACTCTGCGCAGGAATGGCCATAAAGAAATAAGGAATAAGCACAATGCTAACAATATATAAACTTTTCATTAAAGTTAACTTTAAAAAGTGAACAGCTACAAAAGTCAGTGGGACAAAGTAATAACACCTGATAAACAATCATACACTATTTTCAATTCCAATCCAATTCCACCATCCTGATAGCATAGCTCCATTCAAGAGAGCCTTTATTTGTCAACCAATTTTCCCGGCATATACTTTGTCAGGTTCAAGGTGTTGAACTGGTCTAGCAACATCTGCTGATTCAGCAGTCCATTGCACTCCAGTCTTCACAGGAGGCAACTTCGTCTGCAGCACAAACTGCCTATGAGAAGCAATTGCTACGTTTGCCAAGTGCTCAGCTATGTCTAAGACTCCATGTGCAGTTTTGCCTTCATCAATGGTGACTTGATTATTCCTCCCAGCTGCTGGATAATATTTTGGTTGTCCGACAGATTCACCTTGGATTTCTGTACTTAAAACTGCAGAAGAATAATTGCTCACCAGCTTTGAATTAGATGAAGCTCTGAAATGCACCCCAGGACCCTGCTGCTCCAACCTTCCCCTTGCTGCTGCAGATTGAGTTGTTGCAGCAACAGCTGCTCTTGAGCAAAGATGTAGTGGAACATAAAAGCAACTTTGGAAGAAAGGATGCTGCAAGGCTTCTGCAGCTGTTGGCCTCTTGCAGGGATCCCAGGAACAAAGTGATCCGATCAGGCTGATTGCATCCTCGGTTGCTGTTGGCATTAATGCAGAGAGATTGATACCAGGTAATTGTGGAAATTGGTAGTTAATAGCACTTGCTTGATGAAGTCCAGCAGCCCAGGAATCAATTGTAGGAGTGCCTATAACACTGCATATTTTGTACATTTCATCGGCTTCACCGCTACCTGGAAAAAGAGGTTGAAGAGTGAACAATTCCGCCATGATAGCTCCCATCGCCCAAATGTCAACTTTTGCACTGTACATGCTTGACTGAAGCAGTAACTCTGGGGCTCGATACCATGGTGTTCCGACGTTAACTGTATATGGTGGACCAGAATTGATTTCCCTAGCGAAACCCAAATCAGCAATCTTTATTGTGTCTTGTGAAACAAGTAAGTTCTCGGGCTTCAGGTCACGGTGAAAATAACCCTTCTGGTGCATGTAACTGAGACCCTGGAAAACTTGGAAACACAATTTCCTGACTTCAGCTTCAGAGAAAAGCTGTTGCTTTCTGCTTTTGATAAGTTGGTAAAGATTGCACTCCATGTATTCAAACACAAAGCATAAGGTGTTATTTTCTCTTACGAGTTCTTTAAGCTTAACAATGTTTGGATGTTTTATCTTTCGCAGACACTCCACTTCTTTCAAATTCAGGCACTCTTTCAATGAAAAATACTTCTTCTTCAATAGTTTGACCGCCACAACTTCTCCAGATTGCTCATTTTGGGCTTTCCAGACACACCCGAATGTTCCGCTACCGATTTCCTTGATTGCCACGTACTTCTCCATTACTCTTCCTCTTGGTGATAGAAGGAAATCAGATACTTCTTTATTCAAGATCAAGAGTAGTATAAGAACCCACTGAGATAATGAGTTTTGTTCTGACAAGTTGATGGCTGGCGAAAACTAAAAAAGAAACCCTAATGATCGAACTGAATTCGAGGGTAAATTTCCGGGGTGATCAAGTGCTAAGCAACAAGCTTTTCATTCTCAAACTTTTGTGAATCCATAACAAAGAGCGAATACATACCTAAACCGCAACACGTAGAAAGGCCAAAAGGTTTCGGCGTAGAGAGAAGGCAACTTATCTTTTTATGAAATCTTCTCCAAGCTGAAATTTTGTTTTCCTGAAAAGATCCGTTTGGTGGAACAACGCAATATCTAAATATAAGAAGTTAGAGTGGGTAAAACGAAGCAGAAGTAGTCTAATATTATTTCCTAATTCAATCCCAATTGGGATTTGTTTTACTTGTTACGGAAGTAGTTAATATTATTTCCTAATTGAATCCCAATTGGGATTTAGATTTTGGAAGTACAAAGTTTTCCTAATGAGGAAACATTTCCTAACTGAAAATTAAAATTAAAAGTTTTAAAAATGAGGTTTTTTTATATTTATAATCCTATGATTGAACCGTTAAATTGAATCTAATAGTTCCATAAAACTTAATATTTTTTATATTTTATTACTTTAAATAATTTGATCAAAATAAATGGGAATATGTTACATGTTAATTAGTAGTTGATGTTCTTGTCAAATTCGTCTTAGACGATTTATTTAAAATAATAAATCACATTTTGTAGAATAAAATAAATTGAGTATTTATTTAATTGAATAAAAAAATGATTCTCTTCATATAACTAAAAATTAAGCTTAATACAACAATATTTTAGAGGATAATTCTACTTATTTATTTAGTCAAAATAAAGTTATAAATCCAACAATTCACATCCAGTGGTGGAACTGTAGCAAGGTCTAGAGGGCCATGACCCCCCAAGCCCTGCAACCGTTTCCTTAAATTTGTATATATAATTTTTTAGTATTAAAATATTTATTTTAATTTCTTAAATTTTGTAATTTTTTTTTATATTTAGTGGGTTAAATTATCAATCTAAAAAATGGTTCATACTAGTATTAAAATACTACTTTTTAATACATTATTTAATATTCAAACAATATCCTATATTTCTCTACTTTAATTTTTTTTAATAAAAAATAATTTTTAATTTACAAGTAGCCCCCTATTTTTACATTTAACATTTTCCAATTTCATTCTCATATCTTAATAAAAGTAATTTTATATTTATAAGTAGTCTTTTATACAAAAGAATTTTATACTAATAATTTTTTTCTTTAATGCAAATAAATTTTATATTTACAATTCTTTTTCTACATGAATTTTTTTTTCCAATTTAACTTATATAAATAAACTCACATTTATGGAATGCTATACATTAGTGATTTTATCTTTTCTTTAAATTTGTGTCAAACTCTTTGTCCTAAGTCAAAAATTAAGAAAAAAAATCTCCAAAAAATAAGTAAGTTAAGACTATTTTAAATTTTATAATTTTATTTACATATTAGTTAGTTTTTTAATCTCATACTATTATAATTTTATATGTATTTTTTTAAATAGATTTTGATCTTTATTCTTTTACTTTAAATTTATTAATTTTAAGATATAAAATTTATTTTTATAAATAATATAATACATGTTTATTATTTAATATTTTATTTGTTATGGAAAAATCATCTACAATTAATCAATTTTAAAATAAAATGCTAAAAATTCAAAATCTATACATCATCACCAATTCTTAAATACTTGTATAGTCCTCTTTTGTAATTTATCTAAGTTAATAAAATATTTCTAAGTATTTTCTTCATACAATCTTAATCTCAAGACTATTTCACTTGTTTTCTTCTAAAATTTCTAACTATTTTTTTTTTGAAAATAATGGATTTTTTTATAATCTTAAAGTATGTATTCCAATTTTGTAAACTTTAACACTATTCTATAAACATATACAACTCTCTTATTCTTTAATATAAAAAAATATACTTAAATACAAGTGCAAGGATAAAATTGACTATCTAACAAAAATTCTTTGTACCCAAATCATGTACGAGGCGCATATTCCATTTTCATCTAGCTGATTCGACATTTATTTGTGTGCAATCATGATGCTAATTAAAATAGATGAAAGAGAATAACTTTAGTGAAATATCTTATGCAGTGGAACAATAGCCATATATTAATAAAGAATTTTACCAATAATTAAGAATTTAAACATATAGTTAAATTTTATTTTTACAAATATTGTAATATCGGCATCGCATGATAAAATGTGAAACTTTTGGTATATAGGATAGGATTATTTTACAATACTAAGAGTAAGTTTTTAACAGTTGGGATTATTTATATCCGTTAAATTTGATTCTTTAATTTAATTCAATAATCTATATTAATTTTGCTATTATTATTAAACATGAATTGCACCAACAAGTAATAATTAATTATGCTGTCGATAATGTTTTTTAAAAAATGAAATCAATAAAGTCCGAATAATCAAAATTAGAACACTTCGTATTAGAAACTGATTACCAGTAGCAATTACTTGCGTGAAAAGAAATATATATTTTTAAAAGAAACTGATGGAATTATTTGTTTTTATTAAATCATTAGGAAACTAGGAAACCTCAGTCCGATTAAATTTCTCTATAAATTCTAGTGTTCTCCTTCTCCTAAAATTACGTTTGAACCAGGAGAACTTCAAATTATCTCTTCTTTGCTATTGTTCTCCGTCTTGTTTGAAACTTCTTGAAACCCAGAAAAAGAAATTGAAGATGGCAGTCGAAGATTACTCTCTCTCTTTGTTGAGTCTGAAGGATTTTGAAGAAAGAGGAGTCAAGATTGATGAAAAGTGGACTGGTCTTGAAGCTTTAATGGCGGTGGCAAGTTTGGCCTCCAAGAAACTAGAGGAGGAAAAAAGGATTTGGAAAGAAAAGGGAAAGGAGCCTGTAAGTAAGAGTAACTGGTACTCCAGATCAAGGGATTGCAAAGATTTTGAGCATGGAAATTCTTCAAGAAGTTGTGATAAGAGTAAAGGTCATGTTTCGGAAAACCCCGTTTTAAAGTCAGTTCTTGACACGTATTCCAAGAGAGCAGAAAAGGTTATTTCTCCGGTAAATAGTGGCTCAAGGACTGATAGGAAAGAAAAAGAAAAGTCACTCAAGAATCCTGTTGTAAACTCTGGTTTTGATATTTATTCCAAGAAGAAAGATTGGTTTATGGTTGCCGCTCGTCATAAACTTCTTGGTGATGCTATGAAGGTAAGCCTTCGGGCTCTTGAACACGATGATGAAGAATGGGTTGCTGATGCTGAATATACCAAGCGAAAGAAGAAGTTGAAGAGGAGTGTAAGCATAAAGGATTCAAAATTAAACAAAAGGATAAAGAGAGAAAGACAGATTGTTCTAAACGTGACCCCAGATTTACCCCAAGAGTTCAGGGAAAGAATTGCAATGCTGAACGGTTCCAAGATAGATTTGGTTATACAGAAGTGTTTGTTTACTACGGATGTATCTGTTCATCACAATCGCCTGTCCTGTCCTCTGAATCAAATATTGTCCAAACAGTTCTTGAACAACGATGAGAAGAGAGACCTTGACAATGGCGGCCAGATGTCAGTGAGGTTCATTGAGCCTTCCCTTCAGGAATGTAAATTGACCTTGGCGAAATGGGCGATGCCGAAGGAGCGGAAATCGAATTGTAGTTATTCGTATGTGCTGAGAACGGAATGGAGGCATGTTCTAGAACGAAATAAGGTTGAGAAAGGTGATGTAATTCAACTATGGTCATTCAGGATTCCAGCCGATGAGCTTTGCTTTGCACTTGTAATGGTTAGGAAATGCAGTGAAATTGTTGAAGACGGTAGCCAGGGCAATGGAAGTGATTGTGCAAATGATATTCAAGGCACAGGAGAAAAAGATGGTGCCAATAAAGGCAGCAATGATCAGAGTCCAACAAGCGCAGATATGGGATCAACTACTACTCAAGTCTCAACCCCATAGGGTTGATTAGGGTTTATCTTGTGGTGGCTTGGGATATTTAGGATTAATTTAGTATTAACGGCATCTCATGCATCCATGTTAATTAGTGTTATATAACTACTATATCATTGATTAGTAATACGTTAATTGAGATGCAAAGTATGTATAAACTTATTCGTATATGATTTAATCGGACTTCTGTCCTTTATCTTTCGTAGACGAGTCTCTCTAAACATTATTGTTACCTGCTTTTTAGATATTAGAACTATGAGGCACAATTTATCGAGTTCAATACGAATTGATTTTCTTCAAGATTATTCTGTACTGGTAGGTTCTTGTAGATATAAAGGTTGTAGCTCAGTTATGCTGCATGAAGGCCGCCATATCTGCTAATTTGTTTAATAGATTTGTAGATCCTCACTAAACGAGGTTAAAAATTGATCAAATATATTAACTGATGAGCAACTTTACATACATTTGGGGTAAGATTTTGTTTAATGGTGTCTTTAATATATAAAAACCACGGCATCAATATTAATGTTGATCATTGGAAGAAATTCATATTCGACGATATTAGAAAGAAATTAAAAATTAAGATATAGTGAACATCCTTGAATCCGACAATTAAGTCGAAACTTTCCAATTAAAGTGAGTCAAAACCCCAGCCAAGATCTTGAATTCTGAACTTAGAAATTATATATGCATATGGCTGAGAAGTGAACAATTTATCCAAGTGACATTAATTTGGTCATTATTTCCAAATGTTGAAGCTAATGAGGAACTCTTGATCCTATAAAAACTGTAATAACAAATGCTAATTTTACTAATTTGTTTCTGATACAGTAAGTTGGGGAGGTGGGCATATGATCATTTCGGATGGAAACAAAATAAATAGAGAAGATTGTTTAGCAAACACTTTTCTGGTGTAACATTATTTACATGCATATTGTACGATAACATAGGGTGGTCGTGACCTGATAGAGATTAATTAGGTGTAATATTTTTATATTTTAAACTTAATATTTTTGTTTAAATTAATATTATTTAATTTTTTTTATGTGTTTTATTGTTATTTTGTAAGTTTTTCGTCAAGAGAGTAAATATGAAAGAAAATCTAAGAAAATAAGGCAGAAACATTAAATTGTTTACTCTATTTTAAAGATGTAAACTTATAAATAGAAGATAAAAAATTCTAATTCAAAGAATCAAGAAAAAAGAGAAAAAATAATTTTTGAAGGATCAATAATACTAAAAGATTGAAGATTGTAGAAAAATTAGTTTTATCTCTTCAACTCTTTATCTTTCTAGTTTTCTATGATTTTCACAAAGTTTTTCTTAATAAATTCTAGAACTCTTTAGTTCACCATGGCCTAAGTTTTTATTTTAGAGTTAGACTTTTGAATTTAATATGTAATTGAATTTTATTAATTTTTAGTTTATGAACTTAATATACACAATTGATTCATTCTATCTTATTTTTAATGCTTTCAGTATATCTGACCAATATTATAAATGATTGAGAAACCATAATGAACTTGACAAAGAGATTCATGTATTTAGTATAGAATAGTTTGATACATGATTATAGGATCACTGGTATAAAATTTAAGTCTTTGTAGAGAAGCATATGAAAAATAAGATGAAAGCTACTACCTAAGGTTTAATCAAGAAGACATGGAAGTTGAAAAGGAGAAAAATCAAAAAGCTCATATACAAAGATGCTTCCACTACTAAATTTAATCCTTCACAAGAGTAGAAAGAGCCCCACCAAGCCAACGGTGTTAAATCAAATACTTATTGAGGGGCAACCTAAGTAATTTTTATTTTTGTTTAGTTTCAGTTTTAGTTATGTTAGTTTCTTTTCTTTGTAGGAATAAAATAGCAAGAGGAATATTCACTGAAGTAGCACGAGTAATTACAAGTGTTAGGAGAAAAGGAACACCACAGTCCAATCAATAAACAATGCCCTTGCATTGCTTAAACCTCAATTATTAGGAAAGTTTTTCTTACTTCTAAATTTATTTTTACACATTGAGGACAATGTCTAATTTAAGTTTAGGGGTGGAAAACACATTTTCTTGTGTTTATTTTGCTACTTATATTGATTGGTTATCTTGTGGGGTATATTTTTTTTAGTTGTTAACTTTGGTTTAGATGATGATTATTAGTCTTGGATAAGAATTAGAATATTAGCTGAATTTATTTTTACAAGTCTCTAGAAAACAATACATGTTTGAGATAATTCTTATATTATGAATATTGAATTGAAATTTATTTTTGATCACTTATTCTTGAGTACATTAAGATAAGTATGTATTAGTTTATTTATTTATTTTTGCTTGAGAATACTCTATGGTTAAGTAGTGCACTACAGTCTGAAAGACCAATACTCTATAACTTGCTTAATTACTACTTGAGGCGAAATCCTAGGAATCACATAAATAAAAAATGACATTAGGCAATCTTTGGACCGACTTAGAATTTTCTAGCATACCTTATATGTATATTTATACCTAGTCACCTCGTTTGAGTCTAATTACCCATTTTTTAGTCTCTTTAACCACATTACAAGTCTCAAGACCTTTTACTTATTTATCCTAAAATCTACTGGTAACACCATAAATCTTGAATTTACTTAGAAATAATTTTAAAAGGAAAAAAAGTTGTATGTGTGAAAAGGGTAATACAATGGAAAGCAATAAGTCTTGAAGGTGCATATTAATTTAAGTTTAGGGGTATATTAAAAAAAAGAGATGAAAAAAAAAAAAGAAATGTGTTTGAATGCATAATCCCATAGCTTAAGAAAAAGAAGAAATTCTTTGCAAAAGAATGATTAAAAGAAAGGTGGGAATACAATAAGTTTAAGGGAGGAGATAAATCAAGTAGGAAGAAGAATCAAGAGGTTTCAATATAAAGTTAAGTGTCCATAGTGTGATTTGCACTATATTTATATATCTCTGTATCCCACCTTGATCATAGTCTTATGTTACAAGCTAATTAAAGTCTTAAATAGATCCATAGACATGTGTATTTTTTACATTAGTAGGGAGTAATATGAACAACAAACTTATAATAGTGTTATTAATTGAAATATGCCGAGACATTGTCTTTATATGCTATCTTATGTATTGAGTAAATTTAAGTTTCATTTGACTAATTACTTGCTTATTGCACACATGCACAAAGTGATCATTTATAGAGGAGAATGAAGGACTTGATGAATGGTAGAATGAATTATTAAAAGTTGTCTATTACGTTCTAAAAAGACTTGTGCCATTTGACAACCCTTGAGACAATGAGGATGATCATCTAATCAACCAAGGCTTGTTTAGTTTGTTTTTATTTAGAGTCAATAATAGGTTTTGATTATTTGTTCTTCTTTTGCTTGAGGACGAGCAAAGTCTTAAATTTGTGGGTATTTGATAGAGGTTAACTAGGTCTAATATTTTTATCTTCTAAACTTAATATTTGTTCGCTTAAATTAATATTATTTGATTTTTTAATGTATTTTATTATTATTTTGTAGGTTTAGAATCAATGAAGCAAATGAGGATGAAAATTCAAAGACAATAAGGCAAAAATATCAATTGCAACAGTAATTTTGGCTACAATACCAAGCGTTGCAGGGCTAAAAATCATATGTATAGCACTATAGCACCCAGAATCCAGTGTCGCGGTGCTGCGTGTACAGTGCGCATGAATAGTATTTTTAAATAGTAATCATAATCTGATTTGTATTTGATGTTTTACCCTAATTTGAAGACATAAACTTATAAATAAAAGACCAAAAACCCTAATTCAAAATATCAAGAAAAAATAGAAAAATATGAGAGAGAATAAAAGTGAGAAAGAATAATTTTTGGAAGATCAAGAGAACTAGAAGATTGAAGATTGCAGAAAAATTAGTTTTATCTCTTCAACTCTTTATATTTCTAGTTTTCTATGATTTTTATAATATTATTCTTGATAAACTCTAGAACTCTTTATTTCACCTAACCTAAGTTTTTATTTTAATGTTAGACTTTTGAACCTAATATGTAGTTGGATTATAACTTAATACACATAATTGATTCATTATATCTTGTATTTAATACTTTTATTATATATGGCCAATATTATGAATGATTGAGAACTATGATGCACTTGAAAAAGGGATTCATGTGTTTAGTCTAGGATAGTTTGATACATGATCATAGGATAACAACTATAAGTTCCATGTAGGATAAACATATACCTAGATAGCATGTATGGTTTGATTAGACTTTGTCTTAATAAGTTACATTCTATTTTGATTGCCATAAACATATAGATAGTTGTTAAAATGTGTAATATAGTCACTCGACCATCGACAGAGGTTCGGGATGAGATTAAAGTCTAGCCAATTAATTTGTATTAAGGAATTAATTAAGAGGTCAATAAATTTAATAAAATATTAAAGAATAAGTCTAAACTCTAAATTATTATCAATTGGTGAATTCATCTTTTTATTTATTTGTTATTTAGGAAAACTTTAATTAATAGAACTAGGGCAATTAGTTGAATTTCAAAATTTAATTTTCTTAATAAAAGTTAAGTAATATAATTTTAGTAATTAGTTGATAGAAATAAATTAAATAGTTCCTCCGAGATCAATACTTAAACTTAAATATTATATTATTTGATACGATAATATGCACTTACATTTAACTACTAAAGTATAGAATCATCCTCCGAGATCAATACTTAAACTTAAATATTATATTATTTGATACGATAATATGCACTTACATTTAACTACTAAAGTATAGAATCATGACCCAAAAAGTCTTAGAAGTTTTAAGTAAATAATAGTTTTTTAAGAAAGACTTTTATTCTTAAAAATAAGGATTTTTAGATTTTGGCCCTTGTGAGATTTCGGCTCTAACAATATAGCACCCCATAATTATAATATATTTGACCCCATAATTTTTTAACTTGGACAATTTAGCCCCTCCACTCTTTAATTTTCTAGCTCTGCGTATCTGGAAATTGATAATAGGACAAATTAAAATATCTTTTGAGTAATCTTGGCGGTACTAAGTAATTTTCTCAAAAAGAAATTTATCGATTATAAATAAAAGATATGCATTTGTAGCTTGTAAGAATATAAAAAGTCTTCCCTCTCAAAACATGTATGTTGTAATAAAAATATAATTAAAAACAATTAAAAATTTGGTCTCTAAATAAATGTTAAATATTTAGTTTAGTCTCTAATATTTTTAAAAATATTTTAATATTTTTTTTTAATCTTCAATATTTTTAAAATTATCACATTAATATTTGACGTTAAAAAATTAATGATTTTAGCTTATTTAAGAGGACAAAAATGTAGCCATTAGTGATTTCATACTAAACAAACTTCTCTCTCCAAAAAATCTCCCCACTTGTTACTTTTAACTCTACCCACCCCGCCCATATTTCTTCGTAGCTATCGGAGGGGGGCTTTGGCCTCTTATCTAGTGGACACACAGATCCACCTTCACTATTTTTACCCATCTCAATCTACTTTGTTTTTTCTTCCGTTTTCTTTATTTTCTTTTTCTTTTTTTCAGCATTTTTTTTTTTGTTTTTTTTGGTTGTCTCTTTGGCGAGCTCTCTAGCCTATACAAGTACTTGGCCAGTAGCTGATCCCCGCTAAAACTTTATGTTTCTCAGCTAAGTCAGCCACTGGCTGTCGTTCCTTGCCTCACTGGCCTCCGTCTCAGCTTTGCCTATGCTTTTGCTAACCATCGCGAGCCTCCGTTGGTGCCGCCTCTTCAAGCTTTCCCTCTACAAACGCCAGGACCTAGCTACTGCTGCCATCCATCGCGAGGGAGCAGGCACTACCCATCGAACAAGCCTTGCTCATTGGCCTGCTCTAGCCATAAATCTGGTGCAGACGTAATCTCTGGCGACTTTTACGTCTCCTCATAGTCAACAGAAATAAAACAAGTTTATTTATTGTTAGATGTATGTCAGGACTAGTAGGGTAATGCTAGAACATATGGGAATGTATGATTTGGATGGTATTTTGTGTATTTTTATTCTTACGTGAGGGTTGTTATATTCTTTTTAAGTGAGAGTATGACTCTCCATTTTTGATGGAGGTAAAAATTTCATTTATAAGAATGGTCCTCATAATAAAGTTGTTTATATTTTTTTTAATAAGAGAATTTAATTTAAATATATTTAAGCATAATTATCTTGTGTAATATCTCGGTAATCGATTTGATTTTATATTAATAATTTTAAAATATAATATGAATGATTTTAATTAATGATATTACATCTATTTATAATAAAAAAGAGGGCAAAAATGTAATGTAATATCACTGAGTATTAAATTAAAATTTAGAAGGCTATTTTATGTTAGAACGATAAGACTACACAAATTCTTTTACTTTACAAAATGGAAAGAGAGAAGGGTTAGTGCACATATAGCAAGAAACATAGCTAAGGCTTGGTTTTTTTTTTTTTAATTCATAGAGACATAATGATCACTTATAAAAATGAAAGGATTGAAATTAGGAGTAGTCACATTGTTCGATCTCTTGTCGAAAGCTTTAGGACCTGTCCCCAATTACCTCTAAGATCACATGGGTTATAAAGAAGGAATCTCTTTTCAATACCATTAATTTGTAGTGGCTTTATTATCGTGCTTCTACAAGACCAAAACAAATGGTTCTATGTTGTTTCAATTTCTTGCATGGCCACACACAACGAACCTTGCTTGGTCACAACTGCAATGGCCTTTGGCTAGAAGCACGCAGGCATACTGGCCATTTTAGTGGAAGGACGTGCTATTTGTTTACACCTATTAGTTTGTAAGGGATTCAATGCAGATTTTGATGGGGATCAAATGGCTGTTCATGTATCTTTATCTTTAGAGGCTTAAGCAGAGGCTAACGTTTCATAGTTTAATGAATCTTCTACTTATTTGATAGGATGGTTAAGAGATTATCATCCTTCAAAAACTACGAATGTAATAGGAGCATCTGTCGACAAAAGGATCCAGTTGTGATACTAAAATCATATTTATTCAAATTATGACTCTTGATATTTGATATTGGAATTGAATGAACAAAAATGAACAAGAACTACTTTTTCTATTATGATTTTTTTTGGGAGTTCGATTAGGAGAGAGAAAAGAGAAATGCTAAAAAAGAAAATGAAAATGGAATCTGAATATTCCAATGGTTCTAGTAAAATAAAGTTATCATTTAATAACTATTTTGTTTCAATCTACCTTATACAAAATCGAAATTGAAGACTTAGTTAACGACTCTTTCCAAAAGTTGGGAATGCAAATAAAAAACATCTCTGGAATAAGCTTCACGACCGGGTAGTCTTTGTAATAGAAGAGACATTTGTCGATACACCTAAGCTTATTTCATCAATTTATCGTAATAGAAAATCTACTCGTATCAATCAATCAACTTTGTTGAATAAGTAATTTTTATAAATCGTAATATTCATCTATTTGACTTAGGCCCAAGGGTGTCCTAAAGTTCCTATACCAAATTGGAGTATGAAATCATCTCCAAAAATCTCGGTCAAAGTAGGTATATGCCAAACGTGAATACCTCTTAAAGCCACAAGCAGAACACCTGGTAAAGAGACCCAGTCTTGAGTGAAATAAATACCGTGACCAATAGAAATGTTGGCCTACTTCCACACCGGATATATCATATAACCCATTTAGTGTGTTGGTGGAACAAGAGAACCAGGAATAAAGAGCTTTTCTCTTTTTTTCGCCTCTACTATTTGGTCTTAAGAATATTAGTTTTAAGAATGAGTGATTGCTCTTTCTCTGACTGTTAGTCTTAAGAATGAGTAATTGCCCTTCTCCGACCCTTATTGCCCAACCTGAGAGTGGACCAAGAGATAAGTAATTCGACTCATTCGTATCCAGATCATGAATGTTTGGAATCCATATTATGCAAGGAGATATTGCTTTTGCTAATTTGAATTGAAAGGAGAGATATATAAAAAGCAGGTCTGATTACACCTATTCCTAATTTTAAATGGAATGTAATGACGTAGGGATCCATATATAAACATAGTATCTATTTATTGTAAATAAATAAAGACTAAACAAACTAAAATACCAGTTCTTATTTTATTATAGAAAGGTATAAGAGGAGTAGTTATGAACCCTGTAGACCACCCCATGGGGTGGTGAAGGAAGGGCTTCAATTCGTAGAAAAATACCCGCAACCCCTTAGGGTTATCCACTCATTAGTTTACTTCTATCTATCTAAATGATCGGTTTAAACTTAGGAGGAAGAATAGGTAATAGACATAAAACCATCCACTCTGGTTCTAAATTTGTTCGAGCTCTATAACAAGAAATGATATATTTTGTTAAAGGCAGTCCTTTGCGTAAATTACTTTGAATGGGTAAATCAATCATTTGTCATTGGGGATAAGACATTAATCCTCTCATACCCACTAACTGGTGTACTTGATATGCATTTCCTTTAGCTCCCGAAAAAGACACCAATATCTACCATAAAAGGGCCAAGCCATAATAGATGAGAAACTATAATATTTCCTAATAATCAACTTTATGCAATCCCATATTTTGTATATAAGTAAAATGAATGATCTGTTAGGTTCAAGATTGACCATCAAATTAAATGTGAATAACCCGTCCTTTTCTCTTTGAAACAAGGAACTTTCTGGTTTTGTTGATGCTTCAAACAATATTTTCTTCTCCATATTACTATATCTTTAGAGTCAATAATTTTATACGAGGAACTACTGAACTCAATCACTTGCTGCCAATATTGATGTTACTGATGATATCGATCATGACCTTGATACAGAGTTTGAGCTCTTAACTATGATGAATACGCTAACTATCGATATGAAGTCAGAAATAGGCCGATCAGAACAAAAAGGAAAATAATAGGAAAGAAAAGCTTAGGTTTCAGCGAATCACACGTAGAGATATTGGTGGTTTTGCTAGAATAGGTAATAATGAGATCACTATTTTAGTAAATGATTCGGAGAAGAGTAGTGACATTAATCCCCAAGAAGTGTAACATACTCTTGAAATAGCAGAAGCTAACTTGAGGAATGTTCTTATTTATATTTCTCAATCAAAGGTTTTTTGAGTACGTGAGATAGTCAGAATATACATATTCATCTAAGGAAATTTCTCTTAAAACAATAGTTATATGGCAAGTGAGTCTTTTGATCAGATAACTCTTCTCTCAAGCTTGGGGTTTCAATCTTTTTGAAACATAAAAGGGAATCTTTTGTTACAATAGAAGCGGAGGCGATGTGGATTATTCAAGAATCGAAGTCGATTTGCTTTATTAAAAAAAATATCAATGAACTTCTATGAAATGGTTCCACAGGATTTAGCCAATTGTCTTGATCTTGGGATATCATTGAGAAATAGGAATCCATGTTATCAAAAGATTTCTTGTGATTATTTCTAAGCATTGCATCCATTGTCTTCGTTAAGAGGAGTTATACAAAGAACTAGTTCAAAATCATGATCAATTCCTTTTTCAAATCTTACTGTAGCTGCATGAGCTCTTCCTCTGTCTAAATGTTCGCCAGGTAAGCATTCTGTAATAAGAGGTTTTTTCCAATAACCACACCCGCTGAATAGAAACATTAAACTAAAAGCCCATACAAAATGAGCACCTAGGAAAAACAGGCCATATGTAGATAATAAAAAACCATAAGACTGAATTACCTGGTATGCCTATCTATTGAGCACAAGTTTAGGTTCGACCTCGATGGGAAAAAATGGAGCACTTAACAACGTATCTTCACAGACCAAGAACATCAAATTATTATCATGTATTAGATTGCAATGTAAAACAAGACATGTGTACATTTCTTCATTTTTATATTCCGTACATGGGGCATGATAAATAAGAAAAAAATGCACTATTAACGAATTGAACAAAGACTCTATTTTTTCCTCTTTTTGGATGGTAAATATTTTTCAGAACATAGAGTATGAACCAAAACTAGTTGTATTTGCTAGCAACAATATAATAGAGGCAGTCAATCAATATATACTAGGATCAGAAAAAAATGGGTCTGAATCTCCTGTGGGAATGATTTGGAAGATCAAAAATCAAAACTAGTGGTATTTGCTAGCAATAACATAATGAAGGCAACTCGTCTCTAGTTAACCTTCAAATAGAAGAAAATAAAGAGCATGTGTGTAACTACATGACATTCAAACCTTGTTGTATTAGTAAAATCTTAAGTAAAAGGCGCATATCGTATTCAAATTATTTGAATATTACATCCCTACGAGCCAAAGACTCATTGTCAAACTAAAGATAAAAAAAAGCCAAGTTTTTGAAATCATATGCATCGTAGCCGTCAAATAATACGAGGATTCACCGCAAGTACTAGCTGGCTCATTATTGTTGAGATAATGATCTACGTCTTCACATTCACCTTTCAATACATGCAGTATATGAATCACTCACGTATTCTTCTGAATTATATGTATCTGTAGGATTAATTTAGAAATGAAGAGGGGATATACAAGAACAAACAGTTTTTATTAGAAACATTCATCTAATGAAATCTTTTAGGAGGCCCTGGTCCTGACTAAGGAATGAGATCCTTGTACTCTTCCAATTTTCTTTCATGTCAAGCTTTTGAAAGCCATTAAGGAGGGAGAATGAATGTTTTTTGATTATTCAAGAATACACATTGAATGCTAAGATTACAAATTGACTTTCTGGTAGTAGATCCATAATCAAAAAAGTGTTTTGGAAATACAAAAAATAATTTATTCAAGCGGGAGGTGGGGAATGAGAGATATTTTCTTACACCTCAAAGAATTATTTGACTCTAACATTTCAACGACTTTTCATAATACATCAGAATAGTTAAAAGTTTGTTTCGTAAACACAAAAGTACTGTATGCATTTTTTTTAAAAGATTAGGTTCAGAATTCTTGGAAGAATTCCTTATGGAGGAAGAACACGTTCTTTCTTTAATCTTTTTGAGAGCTTCATCTACTTCACGGAGGTTTTATAGAGGGCAGATTTGGTATTTGGATATTATTCGTATCATTTTCTCTTTCACTCGTAGTATGAAGAAGAAGTGGACTCTAGAGATACTACTAATTGAGTTGGGAAGTCAAATAGTATCACTTTTTTGACTATATGTAAAATCATAATTATTGATATGGGCTTTTTTCACATAAAAATGGAATCTTTTGTTACAATAGAAGTGGAAGTGGTGTGGATTATTCAAGAATCGAAGTCGATTTACTTTATAAAAAGAATATATCAATGAACTTCTATAAAATGGTTTCACAAGATTCAACCAATTATCTTGATCGTGGGATATCATTGAGAAATAAGAATTTTTGTATTGGATTTGGATCCATCGGAACTGACTGGGCTCGAACTCGCAACTTCTGCCTTGACAGGGCGGTGCTCTAATCAATTGAACTACAATCTCGAGGAAATAAAATGTACATTTTTATGATTTCATTCAAACAATTTCTATTTAGATCAAAATCACCGCATTGTGATAGAGATGCGAGTGATATATTGATATCTACACAGATATACACTTTTGTGAGAGCAACACGCTGACAATTATATATTTTTGTTTGGTCAAAAGAGTCCTCTGAATATTCTGATTTTGGATTAGTGATCAGAAGCAACATTTATTTTGGAATACGAATAGAGAAGAGAGGGATATGATAGACTCATTACATTAAAAAAAGATATAGGACTTCCCACCCCTATACATAAGTAGTTGAAATACTTGAGTGTAAGAGCCAAATGAATAAAAAAATTCATGTTTGGTTTAGGAAGAGATCATGGAAGTTTTGAGATGAATGTAAAGATAATCTACTTTTATTAAGTGATACTTAAGCTGACATTCTCGCTTTCGCTTCGTCCACCATCACTTGCGCGGGTGCTTTCTCCTAAGGCAGAATGCTCCCTTACCGATGCATTTTTACATCCCATAGCTTTGGTAGAGCACTTAGCCCGTTCATCTTTGGCACAAGTGTGCTCGATCAGTGAGCTATTACGCATTCTTTTAAGGGTGGTTGCTTCTAAGCAAACCTCCTAGCTGTCTTTGCACCCCTACCTCCTTTATCGCTGAGTGGTTATTTAAAGGCCTTAGCTGGTGATCTCTCTCTGAGAAAGTGCCCATATCGTTATACCTTTTGTGCAGGTCGAAACTTACCCGACAAGGAATTTTGCTATCTTAGGACCATTATAGTTATGACCGCCGTTCACCGGGGCTTCGATCACCGGCTCCCCTATCATTAGGTCTATATTTTTTTTTATTTAAAACAAATACAAAGAAACTTTGGGATTGCTGAATCACAAACGAGATAAATATATAAAGCAACGGGGCCATCATAGTATTTTTGAACTCCTCCAAAAATAGTAGGGTGGTAATTGGATCATTTACTGATCTGGGGATAATAAACCCCATTTTATCTCTTTCTTTGAGGAAAGGTAAAAAAACAAATTTCATTTTCGAGCTATATGCAATGCCAAAAAAAAAAATGCCCATACGGTTGTTCAATTCATATTTTTTCTTATTCTTTCGCTCGATTAATCATACGAGATAGAGGAATCTCTTACTATGTTATAATAAATAGAAGTATCTAGAGAGAATTCACTTTGACTTTGAAGCGACTACTCCCTAGATTCCTATGTCATGATATTTTACAATTAAATTAATTTAAAAAAGACCTAAAGTTAGGGATTTATCAATAGGCAATATTGCTCAAATACCCGAGTAATGATAAGTAATGAGTAATGATAACTCATCTCTTCAAGTGCCAAATATTTTTCTTTTTCAATATAATCCATTGTAAAGATTCAAAATCAATAAAAGAAAAAGTGAGCTTGCTTCTTTAATGCTATAGTCTTAGTCTGGGAATGCGCTAGTAGACTATAGCTAAATCATTAAAAATGAGAGAGATGTGAGTGTCGATTATTTTGTCAAAATTTCCCACACCCTTTTCGAGTATTGAAGACTAGTACGACGAATAATCCTTTTCAGAATCTCATCTGGTTTCCCTCATTGATCATTCCTTCTTCCTTTCTTTATATTCTGCACTTACTTATCTTATGGTTAGTATCTAGTTCTTCTGAGAGGCCACAATTACCACAAGCACATATATTAGTGATGAGGAATGCATTTCTACTATGCTACTAAAAACAAATATGCCGATTCGGCCAGGAATACTATATTCTTATTTATCATTAATGGTAAATAAAAAAAAGAAAAAGTAAGGGTACTCCATTTCGACCAAGTAAGACTATCATTTCTGATATTTTACTCGAATCAAGATTAAGAAAATGAAGTTTTTCAATCATTGACTCAATCCTATATTAAAACAAAAGTAAAATTATTTCAGTAAATAGTAGAATCGCGGATATGGAATTATATTAGTGACCTACCTAATTTTATTGTAGGAATCAATAGAAAAGGCAAATCCTTTATGATACACTAGATTTGACTCGATTATTTGATAGAGTGAATAGATCTGCCATTTTTTGAAATCTTTCTTCTGATTCAAAATCACGGTGTAACATGTATCCCCCCTGTTTTGGTCATGGAATAGATGAAATAAATCAAAAAATGGATTCTGTTTACTCACTTTAAATTGAGTATCCATTTTCCCTCTTTCTTGCTAGGGTTGAGTTAATGATTAGAAAACTTTCTTTTCTTTATCTTGATTCACTTAGCAAGGTCAGGAATGATTACCTTTTTCTGATTAGATGGGAATGAATGAAGAAGTACTGAGTTGCCCTATATCAAACTTGAAGTTTTGGTTCTTCCCAGAATTTGTGCTCATTTTTAATACATATAGAATGAAATCCTAGATCATACCAATCAAATTACTTATTTTCAATTTTAATGGAAATGAAAATAGTAAGAAAAAGGTGGATTCATTTATATCAGCTAATAAAAAATTTTCTTGAATTATTGAAACAAAGTCAATAATAAATAGAAACAACGCTGGTAATGAGTCTTATTGAAACCAAGAAATATAGGCCTGGTTAGGATTAAAATATCTCTTTATTTTTCTATTTATTTCTATCATGAGTCCCTTTACCATTATGTATAAATAGCCTATTCTATTTGTACAAATATGAAAAAGGGCCCATTCAATCATTCTTTGTTCATTAGTTCCCAGCTCTTCTCTTCATCGCGGGGTAGAGCAGTTTGGTAGCTTGCAAAAAAGATAATATAATTAAGAATTCTTTGAGATTCTCAAAATTTGAAGATGCTTATTTCGGGTGAACCGAGCTAATAGGATGAACTAAAAAAAAAAGAGTTCCGCATCATAAACTTTGATTATATCAAAATTCAGAAGGAATAAAGTTTTTAGTTTATCATGGGTAAGGACACTATTGCTGACATAATAACTTCTATACGAAATGCTAACATGAATAAAAAAGGGACTCTATAAAAGAACCGATGAACAACCAAACTAAAAGATTTGTTTTGACATGTGAAATAAAAAGGATCATTTCTTTGGGAAAAACCAATCAAAGAATTTCATTATATCTTTTCTCAGATCATTATGTGAAAAAGGCTCGTACCAACAATTATAATTTTATGTATGGCCAATTCCTCAATATCTTGTTCATTCGCAACTCTCATATTTTTTTGTACATAATTTTTAATACAGCTTTATATTTTTTTGATCTTTTTGTAGACCTTCGGAATAAGCTTTTGGTTGTGCAAACCAAAGAGAATGATGACTTTGTGTTGTACCAAGTCGAAAACCAAGTGGATTTATTTTTTGTCCCATAATCCCCTATGTCAATTCGTGAGGTTTTTTAAAACCCCGGTGAGATACACATGAAATACGTGTAGGATTATCATTTATACTTGCCGATTAGCGATAAACTAATTGGATTAACCAACCAAAGTTTGCTTTTGTCATTATGTATTGAACAGATGCAAATGCCTTAGTAACGGTCAGATGGTAGTAAAAGGTCATAACAAACCATGTAGCTAGAACCTTGCTCAATAAGTAGAATGCATTAGCTGTCCACTCTCAGGTTGGGCAATAAGGGTTAGAAAATGGCAATTACTCATTCTTAAAACTAGCGGTCAGAGAAGGTGCAATCACTCGTTCTTAAAACCAGTAACTAAAAATAAGGTATGTTATAGTCGGTTAAGAGTTATCTTTATAAAAATTTCTCCGTGAAGGACTTAGAAGAGACTTTCTTTATACTGGGTATAAAACTTTATAAAGATAAAGCTAGAAAGCTGATAGGACTCTCCTAGTCATCATACATCGATAGTGCCTTAGACAGGTACGGTTTTATTAACTATAAGATAGTTAACGTACCTTTTAGACATGGTGTTCATTTTTTGAGGAGAATGTCTCCTCGGTAAGAAGATGAAAGAGTTAGAGTGTCTAATATACTATATGCATCAACTGGTGGCAGTCTAATGTATGCTATGATATGCATGAGACCTGACATCAGTATAGTCATAAGTTTTACAAGCCAGTATCATTTTGATCCAAGTGACGGTCATTGGATGGCAGTTAAACATATTTTGAAATACCTTAAGGGTACAAAGGATAAGTTCCTCATTTATGGAGATGGAGATTTAAAGATGATAGCATACACGATTTTAGACTTTCAGTCTAACCTGGATAATAGAAAGTCTACGTCTAGGTATGTGTTTACTCTTAATGGTGCTACAGTGAGCTGGAGGAGCACCAAACAGGGATCGACAGTTAATTCAACAACTGAGGCTGTGTATATAGTAGCTTTGGAGGCAGCGAAGGGAGTTGTTTAGATTTTGAAGTTTGTTGTCGAGCTCGAAATTATTTCTAGTTTGTTGGATTCTATCCTACTCTTTTGCGACAATAATGGAGTATTGCATAGGCTAAGAAGCCAAAAGCACACCGAAAATCTAAGCATGTAGAACAAAAATACCACATCATTAGAGAGATTTTAACTCGTAGAGATGTGATTATTTGTAGAGTTAATTCTGTAAATAATGTAACGGACCCACTTAATAAGACTTTGACTCCTAAGGTGTTTGAGAAATATGTAGAGTCGATAGGTATTAGATACCATCATGTATGACAAAAGCAAGTGGGAGATTGTTAAAATTGGTGCTTATTTGTCATCCATTCTTGCAAAAATATTTTATAATTATTAATAAAATTATACAGTTTCATTAAATCGCTGATTGTTTTATATTTATGGTACCATATAATATAAATTACAAACATTATATGATCTAAAGGAGTTTAGATTAGAGCCTAGTGATTGGCTATGCTGAGAGATATAAATACTAAGAGTTAGCTAGTTATAATACTCAGTAAAGATCTAAGAGTTGGAACCTTGTTTGTAATAGAACATAGACCCGAGGAGATACTAGTAACTACATAATTACAAGAAGTTGCAATCAGGTGCTAAAAAATATTAGTTGCACAAATATGTTCTCAAACATTGTCCCTGATCTATTTTTGCCAATGTGAGTTTGTCGGTAGATACTTTTATATATAGATCAACATATGTCATACCTATAGGGTATAAATGGTCGTTCCTAGTCGATCATGACCTTGGAGCTTGTATAGACATATGGGTGTCTAGTACGGACTAGATATGATACTAATTCACGAGGACCTCCAATAGACATCTTATATTAGCCGTCAACATAAGGCCTTCTCGAGTCGAGTAGTATACGTGGTCCTTTGACCTGAGTACTAGGGTGGACTTGTAAGTGATCCACTATACTTTGGTTCCACACATGTCACATACCTTTCATAGTGTAACCGTTGGGTATAGTCCGATGCTTAGGGAGTGCAGTGTGTATAGATATAGGTTTCTTCAGCTTATATAGGGAGTTTAATATTCGAATGCTTCGAGACTGTATCTTAGAAAATCTTATGGCCATAAGTACTTACTCGAAAAATAGTTTCCGTCAAGAGTTGAACAATATAGCAAAAGGAGTTTTGCATATATTGTTCATTGAGATACAAGTCTGAAGATAGCTATCAATAAGCATATGGGGATTTGATAGTGGTGATCTATATTCCCACCCATTCTAGGATATTATGACGGATTGATTATACATTTACACGATGACCTCGACTTGGATGGTCAATGCATTGATTTGTTGTTTTTCATGTTGTGTGCGTGGGGCATGTCATGGACTTGTAAAATAGTTTTATTTGACAAATTAAGCGTGGACCTAGGGAGTTCTGCTATATATAATGTACTCATTTTACATTTAGGCAAAGCACTAGATTAAATAGTTTAGTCTAGTAATATTCAACTTATTTATACAGTTTGTGCGTATCTATATTTAAGTGTTAAATACAGTATTTAGTTAATAATTGTTATTGACCAATAGTATGGTGACAGGTGGTACATTATGGGCCCTTTGTTGAGTATGCATAAGTGTGTGGCTTAGTGAGACCTGCGTACTTGATGTTTATCTAAAAGGGCATAAATATAATTTTTATATTTATTTATTTTATATTATTATTAAAATAATAATAAATATAGAGATGGGGCCCAAATATAGTAAATTTATTATTATTTTAATAATATAATTGTGTGTATATATATAAGTGTGGAAATTAGAAAAGATGAAAAAAAAAAATTGAAAAAGAAAAATTCATTTTAGAGAGAGAAAGTCACTGGAAATTTTAGAGAGAGAAAGTATTTCTCACTTGAAAAAAATCCAATAACAACTTGTTCTCTAATATCAAATAGGCTATAGATACACTGGTTAAGAGTTGATCAATAAAATATATATAGTCTAGGCTTAAGAGTAAAGCCAGAAAGTTGAATTTAGCTGCTGTTATAGACAGCAAAGCCCATCCGAATTTGTTGCTAGATCTGACTATAAGTTCACTTCAGGTGGGATCAATTGAAAAACTTGTTTTATGTAACAGTTGATAAATTTACCAATTTATATATATATATATATTAATGTGATTAATATATTTCAAATATGTGTTCATTGTAATTTTATGTTTCCACTACGTATAAATATATATATGATCCGTATTTATGTGAATGAACACATATCAAATGTATGCACTGTAGAAATTAACCCGAATCATTAGGTTCCTATATAAAAAAACCCAATTTTTTAACAATGTATTTGTTGCTCGCAATGCCACTTTCCTTGAGAAATAAATTTTCATGATTCGTGAGAATTGTAGATAGATTGAACTTAATGAAGTCAATCTAGAATTTAATGAACTAGTGATGGAACCTCAAGCTCAAACAAGTGAAATACCTTTGACAAATCGTCCATAAAGGTTAGAAAGGATTTTGAAACCACTAATAAGGTATGGTATGATGCCTAAAGGTATTTTTGATATTTTTTTAGTTGAAGGAAATGATCTTATGACTTATAGAGATGCAATATTAGACATCAATTAAAAAAAAAATGGCAAGAAGCCATGAGATTCGAAATTGACTCTATGCATATCAATCAAGTCTGAAACTTGGTTGAATTTCTCAAAAGAATAGATCTTATAGGTTATAAATAGGTTTATAAGCGGAAGCGTGGGGAGGTAGAGACCTTTAAGGTTCAACTAGTAGCAAAAGGTTATATACTCAACGATCTAGGATCAAATATGAGAAAATATTTTCACCAGTAGCCATGCTAAAGTAAATTCAAATACTGAATCTTGCTAGAAATTGATCAAACAAGCTTCCATTCTTGCTCCTGTAATACCACGGATCCTTATAGAATATAATTGATCGTGAATGGACTTTTGTGTGAGCTCTAAAGGGTGATTCTTCACCGAAGTTCTTCAAGGGTAAGTTTTTGTGACCTTAAGCTGTTATTGGTTTAGAATGCTTACGTATATATTGATTATACGTTTAATTCTGCTGTAAATAGTTTATATATGACATGCATTTAGTTTTTTCAATATGTACACAATTCACATGCATGCACCTGAATCACGTTTGAACACTTCCATAGTTGACATTTCCACCAAATCAAAATAAATTACACTTATTAACTTTGTACGTAGAGAATATTCTTGAAAGGCATAACTTTGTTAACTGTAGGACAGCTAATGTACCTTTTAAACATGGCATTTATCTTTCTAGGAGAATGTCACTTTAGACGAAAGATGAAAGGATTAGAATGTCTAACATGCCATATGTATCAGTTATAGGTAGCCTGATGCATGCCATATTATGTGTGAGACCTGACATCAGTATAACTATAAGTATTACAAGTCGGTATCAGTCTGATCTAGATAGCAACAATTGGATGGCTGTGAAACATATCCTGAAATACCTTAAGGTTACAAAGGATAAGTTTCTGATTTATGGAGAGAGTGACTTACAAGTGAGAGGATACATTGACTCAGACTTTTAATCTAATCTGGTTGATAGAAAATCAACATCTGGATATGTGTTTCTTCTTAATGGTATTGTGTAGTCAGTTTGAAGAGTATCAAGCAACTGTCTATAGCTGATTGTACCATAGAGGCAGAATATATTGTTGCTTCTAAAGCTGTGAATTAAGTAGTATGGATACGCAAGTATATAATAGAGCTCAGAATAGTCCTAAGTTTAGTGGATCTTATATCATTATTCTATAACAATAACGGAGCAATTGCTTAAGCCAAAGAGCCAGAAGCATACAAGAGATCTAAGCATGTGGAAAGAAAAGACCATATAATTAAAGAAATATTGGCTAGAGGATATGTAATAGTATCTAGAGTAGATTCTGTGGATAATGTAGCAGACCTGATAACTAAGGCCTTAACTCTCAGAGTGTTTGAGAAACACGAGAGTTGATGGGTATTAGATATCATCGAGAATGGCACTAGAACAAGTGGGAGATGTTTAGAATGGTGCTTACGTGCCATTTGAATTATTGTTTGGATATTTTACTTGGTATTTATGCAATAAATATTTAAGCTTAATTGTTAATTAATTATCATTACATGGTAAAAAGATTGTAACTTTTCTCAGACACTGTAAATTTAAAAGAAATTTAGATCTGATCTAAAAGAGTTGGGTCAGCACTAAAAGTTAGTAATTCTAAAACTTAGGACCTTATTTGAAATGGGACAAAGACCCAAAAATGTATTAGTAATGACATAGTTGCAATAAGTTGTAAATGTGCTAAGAAATGTCATTATGCAGGGTATCCTAAAAAATATCATTCCTGATCCATCATTGCCGATACGGGTCGATCGATATTCTTTCCAGATCAGTGTATATCTATATCTGGATTGTTTAGAAGGTTAGCCTTAACAAACCATGGGGTTACTTGAAGCTCGTATAGGTATGCAGGTATTTAGTAAGGACTGGGTACTGAACAGACTTACGAAGACCTCCAATAGACATCTCAAAAAGCCATAAGTGGAGGATCTTTTTGAGTTGATTAGTTTTTGTGGTCCTTTGACCTGAGAGCCATGGTGGGCTTGTGAGTGATCTATCAGACTTTAGTTTCACACATATCAGAAACCTTCATGGTCTGACCGCTGGGTGTCGCTAGGTATTGTTCGATGCTAATAAAGTCTACTGTGCGTAGATATAGGATTTGTCACCTCATATAAGTGAGTTGTATATCCGGATGCTCTAAGATCATATTTTAGACAGTCTTATGGTTATAAGTGGAAACCTTAGGGTTACACAATATCGCAAAGGACTTTGGGGATATTGTTTACAAAAATACGTATCTAGAGACAAGTTCATAGATGTTTATATAGAGATTTAACAGTGATGATCTATATCTCTACTTTTTCAGGATATAAGTAATGGATGGATTATGCGGATATGGTTTACCTAAACTTGTATGGTTCAACATTCCATTATGTAATATCCATAAATGTGTATGGGGCAATGTTTTGTAAGAAAAACGGAGGTGAATCTAGAGAGTCTTATAATATAAAGTATACTCGTTAAGTACTAGGGTAGCGAGACTGATTAAACGGTTTGATACGGGATGATTTAAAAAAGCAGCATATGTTTTAGGACCTTTCTTAAAAGTGGGAAACATACTTTGCAAATGTTGTAAAGATGTTTCTATTGTATAGTAAAAGGAATCTTGACATGGCCACTTGTTTGACAAGTGGTACATGGGGCTTGCATGATTGACACTTGGCAGTATGCATGGGATGCATGAGTGACAATTGTCAACCATGCAAAGGGTAAGGTGGCTAAAAATTTGCAAATGTTGTATTTAGCCCCCCACTTTTACTAAGTGTATAAACTACTTTTGAACTTATTTCAATAGAGTCCTCATTTTACACTTGGCTAAACAATCCTATTTTGAGAGAATTTTAAACTGACTCTTGCTAGAAATTGATCAAACAAGCTTCCATTCTTGCTCCTGTAATACCACGGATCCTTATAGAATATAATTGATCGTGAATGGACTTTTGTGTAAGCTCTAAAGGGTGATTCTTCACCGAAGTTCTTCAAGGGTAAGTTTTTGTGACCTTAAGCTGTTATTGGTTTAGAATGCTTACGTATATATTGATTATACGTTTAATTCTACTGTAAATAGTTTATATATGACATGCATTTAGTTTTTTCAATATGTACACAATTCACATGCATGCACCTGAATCACGTTTGAACACTTCCATAGTTGACATTTCCACCAAATCAAAATAAATTACACTTATTAACTTTCTATCATCTAAGTTACCTGCAAAATCTTCATCGCAATGCCAACAGGTTCTAGATCATTTAATCCAAAACATAATTTCATAACTTTTATGCTTTTAAGATATCTTATAATCCTCTTGTCAGATGATGATTAAAAGTTAATAACATAGTTAAATGATCTAATTCGAGGGCTAAAATACTAACAAAAGAAAGCTTTGTGGTTTTTAGAATAATTAACCAAAAGTGGAAAGGTTGAAATGATACAGTCCTTAGGAAGTCCAAAAATGCCAAAGATGTACCATTTTACGAAAGGAGTTTACGACAAATTAGATGCTGACATGTGGCATTTAGTATATTAAGTTTGTTAGAGTTCAGTTGAAAACGTCTGCTCTTGGGCTATAAATACCCAGACTTAAAAAGCTTAATGTAATATCTAATTTCATCATATATTTGATTCTTCGAAGTGTAATGAGCTTTGTCATTCAAGATTGCAATTCTTTGATCTTATTTTATATGATAGCTTTAGATCTTTCTTGTGTTGGCCTGTAAATGTAAGCGCTACTGAATAGTGTAAATTTTATTGTGTTTTTATTATTATTGTTCGGTGTCAATTAAATATACGCGAATATTAAACCGCAAGTGCACGGATCGTGAACAACTAAATAGAGTATCATCCTACGAGAATTAGCTTCTAAATTATCACTAGGTACTATGGCTTTCAAAACCTAACTTTATATAGGTTAATTAAAACATTAGAATGGTTAAAGATGAAAAATTAGTAAAATTAACTACAAGTCACACATGTTCAAAGGGAATAGAGATTCTTAAGGTAATGAGTCCTAGGGTCTTGAATACACTTTACCTTTCCCAAGTTCTTTAGTAATAATGATTAATAACTTTTTTTGCAAATCTATTATCCAAGGGCTTAGAATTAGGCTCACTACTTCTCTCGAGTATTAAGTAAAACTCGATGCATACACAATCAAGTTAATATCCCTACCTAACTTGGTCATCTATACATACATTACACTGCCCGTAAAAGGTTAAATTGACTCTATTAGTCTCCCAACTCAATAAAGTCAAAGGCTATGCTAACTAAATCCAACACACGAGTTAAACTTTCTAAGCACATAACTCACAAGTTTAAGTCATTTAATCAATTTCCCATTTAGATTAGAAGTATTAAATTAAGAAAAGTATAAATGAATAATGTAAAATATATTCAATAATCAGTTACATACATCAAAATATAATACTTAGTAGAGTTGCATTAAACCCTTAGAATATGAAGATTAGTTATCCATAGTCAAGTGCTAAAATACATCAATCCAAATGTTCACATAGGTAATCATGTTTAAAACAACAAGAACAACAAATATAAACTTTAAATAAATATAAATGAGATAAAGGTAGATGAAAACTATTGTAGACACTCTTGAAACCTTTAATCTAAGTGGTGTTCTAAGGTTCAATCTCCAAGGATGTCTCCTTTGTGAAGCCTCCAACCACTTGATCTTGTTCTTCTTCTCCTAAGATGGTTCTAAGTGTTGATTGCTCTTAGTTCACCAAAATAGAAAGATTTTGACTTAGAAGAGTCTATTTTGTTAAAGGTCCAAAGTAGAAATGTCCAGCCTCCATAAAATTCCAAAAGAGTGTCTTTTTATAGTATAGGCAACGTCATAGCGTTTGCTCTTGGAATGCTAGCGTGTTCATAGTTGTACGGTACGAACGATATGGTGATCTTGTCTTTATCACTGAGGCGTTCTCATATGGCTGTGCCACTAATCCAACGTGGGGACATTGGTTGTTTTGGGGATTCTTAGGAATTCATAGAACCTCATTCCTATCCCCATGCCACAACTTTCATCTTGCTTATGAACGCAGAGGCATTAACAAGTTAATACTAGGGCGTTCATCTAAATGGATGAATGGTAATGCATTTGATAATTGAACACTAGGGCATTTATTGATGCGTTACAAATATACACAACTGTACAAATTGTACCAAGTAGTATAATGACTAAAATCAGATATCGTTCCTGTAAGGACTTCAGACGTAATCGTTAATCAATTATTAAAATTAATCATACTCAACTTTTATTCAGGCAAAACTAAAGGATGAATATTCTAATTTTTTTATTTATACTAAAATTAACCTAAACTTTAACAAAAAGCAAACAATTCACCAGGTAAAAAGAACTTAGGGTTTCAATTTATCTCTCAACACTTCATTAACCCTATCATTCTCTTATTTAATCCTTCAATAATGATTTATTGGCTAGAATCGAATATTGTTGTAAGCCTCTATTAATGGTTAGATAACTATATTATATCTTAACAATTAATTATATATCTATAGTAAATAGAAAAGAATAAAATTCATTAAGCACAAGTCTATCAATACCATGTATGCATTTAGGTATATTTTTATTCTATATGGAACTCATAGTTTTTACCCTAGGATTATAAATCAAACTATCTTAGGCTAAACAAATAAATTCCTTCCTCAAGTTCATTATCGTTCCTAAAATAATCAATATATTGGCCAAATATAAAGAAAGTATAAAACATAAGATAGAATGAACAATCTCCTTTATTGAGTTAATAAAATAAGAGAAATAAAAGAATTCAATTACATATTAGGTTTAAAAGTTGAACTCTAGATCAAGAAAGTTTAGTTCATGTTGAATCTAAGAGTAATAAACTTTCTTGGTAAATATAGGTTTAGTAGTATAGCATTTGAGTCTTAATGTGACTGTGTTGTTCTTTATTTTTTAACGCTTGTATTACTTATACTGCTTCTTTAAAGTTTTTCTTGTTGTTCTAACACTAAGAGAAAAGAAAAGAAGGTAAATAAAAATAAAAATAAGCAAATATAAAAAAAAATTTACTTGAGTGGCCTCTTAAGAAGCATTGGATTTAATATCGTTGGCTTGACGGGGTTTTCTTTATACTTATGGTGGATCAAAGCAGAAGTTAGAGGCATGTTGGAATATATGCTTGCTGGCACTCCTTTTTGTGGACTTCCATAGTCTTGAAATCAAATTTTGGACAGCAGCTTCTACTTCATTTTCATTGTGCTTTTTTAGAAAAAGTTTAATCTTATACTAAGGGACAAAGTTCCTTTTGCTATTGTCTTTGAACCTTTTGTAATAGTGCTGCTCATGTTTTTTTTTCTTCTCAATCTATGCCCTTGTGCTTTCTTTTTAATTTGAAGATTTATTTCTTTCTTCAATTATAAAGGTTGTTGTTTGTTGTTTACATGCGTTACATCAATGCGGAAATAGTCTTCATTTACTATAGGAAACTTGATTTCCTTGAAGACCTTAAATGTCACTGTTTCATCTTATACTCTCATTATCAGCTCTCTTTTTGTACATCAATTATTATTTTTTCAGTGGCTAGAAATTTTTTCCAAAGATGATTGGAATCTTATTGTCTTCTTTTATATCTAGAATGATGAAATCAGCAAGGAAGGTAAACTTATCCACTTTAACTGACATATCCTCTATGATTCATTTAGAATAAGTGAGGGATCAATCGACAAGTTAGAGTGTGACATTGTTAGGCTTTACTTCTTTTAAATCCAACTTGTTAAGATGAATAGTGGCATGAGATTGATGCTTGCCCCCAAGTTATATCAAGCCTTCCCTAAGTTATGATTACTAATAATGCATGAGAGGGTAAGCTAGCAGGATCTTTTAGCTTAAGTAGTAGTTTCTTCTTTAGAATGGCATTACATTCCTCAGTCAAAGCCAAATTCTTATAGTCCTCTAGTTTCTTCTTCTTTGAAAGAATGCTTTTCATAAACTTGACGTAGTTAGACATCTGTTCAAGTGCATCTGTAAAATGACGATTAATATGTATTTTCTTAAAGATTTCAATAAATATTAGGAATTGCTTATCTAGTTTCTTCTTTTGCAGTCTTTGAGGAAATGGTTGAGGTATATTGAAAGTTAGTAGTAGATTTTTCTATATATTATTACTAGTGTTTTCTGTTGTGTGTGTATTTTTTTTGCATTTCTTTGCATTTTTGTACTTTTTGCATTGCTACACCAGTTGCTGCACTTGTTTCTACACTATTTTCTACATTTACTTGTTGCTGAATTTTTGCTCTGTACTTGCTTTTTGTCTCTGTAATCTTTGAGGAAAAGGTATTAGAATTATATAAAGTTGCACTTAATCTTTCTATACTACCATCTCCTCTTTATTAGTTCTCTATATGATTGGTGACTATGGTTGAGATGTGATGTCTTGTAAGTTCTTACCACTTCTTAATATTACTACTTGTCATTACTCTATACTTTTGTTTGGAATTGCTTCAGTGTTATTAGGTAGATCTTATTGAGTTCGCTTATTAAAGGCTGCAACAAGTTGTCCCATTTGATTCTCTAAATTCTTCAATGATGCAGAACGGTACTATATGATGCCATTATTAGACTTCGTATAATGCAGGAGCATGTATTTGAAAGCTCGCTTATTTTCTTGTGATAGTTAGAATCTTGGGGGTTCATTAGTCTAAATGATTGCCTTTGGTTGTTACTCCAAGGGATTTTGGATGGTTTCTCCATCCCAGATTGTAAAAGTTCGAATGAGGATTGTTCTACTGTCTATTGTAATTTCTATATAATTTATAGACCCCATGCATTACCTATTCATGTAGTTATCATTGCAGAAATTGCAAGTCACCTTTTGAGTTTTAACGGCATTCATGGTACTTAACTTCTTTGGTAACATATTAATTTGCGCAATCAACATATTAAATGCATTAATGTCATAAACTCGAGTGATTTTCTTATATGCAAACCTTTTAGCTGGTTATTAGTAGCTGTTTAACGCCATCTTCTCTAACATATTTGTTCATTAAAGCTCATTCAACAGCTGCATCTACAATGGTCCTTAAATGACCTGTTAGTCCATTGTAGAACGTTTAGACTAATAGCCATTTAGGAACCCTATGATGAGGAAATTTCCTCATATATATCCTTGAATTGTTCCCATGATTCATAAGCGATTTGCCATTAAACTGAAAAAATGAGGTGATATCATTTCATATTTTTGTTGTCTTTTCTGGTGGGAAGAATTTTGTCAGAAATTTCTGCACTAAGTTATCCTATGTCGATATAGATCCAAAAGACAATGACATCAACTAACTCTTAGCTTTATATCTCAGGGAAAAAGAGAATAGCCATAGTCTGATGGCATCGTTTGAAACTCCATTATATTTGAATGTATCATAAATCTCTAAGAAATTTATGATATGCATATTGGGATCATCATTTGGGGCACCACAAAATTACACAGAATCTTTTAGCATCTGGATAGTACTCGGCTTGATTTTAAAGTTATTTGTATTGACTGTCAGCCACCAATTACTAGATTAAATCCCCTCTATTGTAGGGACAACATAATTCTTTAAAGATCTTTATTGTTCTGTCATATGCTTATAAACAAGATTATTGATGTAATCTTCTATGGTTATGGGTTGGTGTTGTTCATGTCAAAGTCTTCGAAATGTTCATTCAATCTCAGAATCAAAAGAAGTCAGATCTTCACTCTTTATCCTTCGCATTACTATCAAAACAAAATCTAAAATAAATCAAAGAAAAAAAGTAAAAACTCTAAATTAAAATCAAGATAGTTGGTATTAGTATTGATCTCAGAATATATAAAGAAAGTCATTGGCAATGAAGTATTACTATCATACTAAGTAGTAAAATGATCAAAAACAGATATCGTTTCTTTAGAGACTTTTAAACCTAAATGGTAATCTGTTACTAAATTAATCTGACTCAACTTTTATAACAAACTAAAGGATGGATATTCTAATTTATTTAATTATACTAAAATTAACATAAACTTTAACAAAAAGCAAACAAGGATTTGAATTCACCAAATAAAAAGACCATAAGGTTTCAACTTATCCCCTAATACTTCATTGACCCAATTATTCTATTATTTAATCCTTTAATAATGATTTGTTGGCTAGACTCAAATACTATTGTAAGCCTCTGTTGATGGTCAGATAACTATAGTACATCCTAACAATTATTTATATGTCTATGATAAATAAAATAGAATGAAATTCATTAAGAATAAGTCTATCAATATCATACATGTCATTTAGGTATATTTCTATCCCATATAAAATTCATAGTTGTTACCCATAATCATGTATTAAACTATCCTAAGTTAAACACATAAATTCATTCGTTAAGTTCATTATGGTTCTTCAAACAATCAATATATTTGCCAAATATAAAGAAAGCAGTAAACATAATATAAAATGTACAATTTCCTTTGTTGAGTTTATAGAATAAGAGAAATAAAAGTATTCAACTACATATTAGGTTTAAGAGTTGAACCCTAGATCAAGAAAGTTTAGTTCATGATGAATCTAAGAGTACTAAAGTAAATATTGAAAAAAAAAAATTAAACAAGTCCATGAAAATAGAAGCAAAGATAAGAAATTAAACATAGTGGATACCATGAATTGCTTATTTCTCTCTCTTGTTGGATGTACAAGTCTTGATCTTCAATCTTCAATCTTGCTTTAATCTTTATTTTTATTTTTATTTTGCTCTTGACTTTTCTCTATTGCTCTATGATGTTCTCTCTCTTTGGTTATAAAACTATTCTTTTTGTAGGCCTTTGTAATCCTATAGTTTTGTGGCATGAAGTCTAAGTAGTATTAGGAGTTTTAAAATATTTTGCTTGGTCCTACGGGCAACGCAGTGCTCAACTCTTTGCCTCAAGTGCTGCTGCGCTGGTGATTAGGCGATGCAGCACTAAAACCTAGGAAATGGCTCATTATTCTTCTACTTGAGTGCCCCAGTAGTAGGTGTGGAGTGCCGCAATGATGTCTTGGGTGTTGCAGTGCTAGTAATTAGGTACCGTGACAGTTCTTTATTTCTTCGTCTGATTTCCCGAGATCTTCATACCTTGGATTAAAAATATATATTTTATTAATAAACTTAATAAATAACCAAATAATCCACGATTCAATGTAAAATCTAAGTTCGGATGATAGAAATACTAGTTTTTATAAGCCCCTCTCATTCATCCCCTTTCTTTTGAAGCCTTCTCTGAATTTTCACTCTTTGGCTCCTTTTTATGTTTTTCCTTTCAATTCATTCATTTCATTATCTATCCTAAAAAAATCAATATAGTATACATAAATAGTAAGCAATTTCTTGAAAACGGCAAGAATCTAAGTTAAAACAGAGCCAAAATATAGGTCAATATCATACTCATCAAACTCCCGCTAACACAAATAATTACACACCCTTAAGGGATTAGAGAGAAAGAGAAACACACTAAGAACAATAACTAACTAACAAAATCTAAAACTAAAAAATAAAAAAGCAAAATTAAGAAAAACTAAGAATGATAAGCTAGGGTTGGATTGGATTGATGATCAGCTATTTGTCTGGGGGATTGTCTCACTCAACTTTAACTAATTCAGATTTGGTGAATAATTTTCAATAATCCATAAGCACCATAATTAAGCACTTTTCTTCTTCCCTACAAGTGATCAATCGTGTGTTTGATAGGCTTAATAACTCAAGTTTGCACATAAAAATGTTGTCTCAACATAATGTTTTATAACATAGCACTACCATAGGCTAATCTTGCATACAACTCTTCATTAATGTAGGAATACACATAAATAGGGATCAATTAGGACTTTAACGGCTTGTAAAGTAGGGCTAAGGTTAAAGTGGGTTATTTGGGTAGAGTTTGGCTTATTTCACACTACAACATAAAACCCTTTTTTACTTCTAATTTGAACGTTCTACCTTATATTTTCCCCAAAACTTGAATCTTTTTACCTAAATACTTTTATTTATTAATGCATGAGTTGTTTTAATAATGTACAAGAGCTAGCATCACTTCCTCAATCTTAGAGTCTATACTCATTGAATTTGGCCCTTACTTTGCCAAATTTTGAAGTTTTTCCACCACTTACCTTTATATAATCTTAACATTTGTCAAAGAGCTCCATGTTCATGGTGTTAGGGTGTTTAGGGTAATTGAACTTATAGCTTAGGTTTTTAATTCAGTTATTTAATAGAAAGGATAATTAAGGTTCAAATGATGTGACTAAGGTTCAATGTATATTCAAATGGTCTAATTTACTTTCCTTACTTACTTGTTTCCTAGGATATTGCCTCGAGTTGTAATTAAACTAGTTTTAGTGTGCTCAATCATTGAGACTATAGTGTAATGCTAATTCTAATGTGCTTAACCATTGAGACTAGCAGTGTAATACTTAGTATGAGCTTCTCTAGGCACAACTAACTAACACAAGCTTGCATAAGTGCTCATAAATTGGTGACCACAACAAAGGTTGAATTTCATCTAATTGTTGGTGCTTGGATCATTTCAAGTATAAACCATTACATAGGGAATTTAAAGCCAATCATTTCAATCAATTTTGCATCATGGACAAATAATCTTCATCATAACCCAACACAAAAAAGAAATACAAGGCAATATACACAAGATTTAATAGTGAACGACAGCTCATATTACTCATGCTTTTAGTTTCAAAATAAAAGGCATAAGCTATAAAATGACAAACATAAGATAAAACCTCAATATGAAATAAAAAAAACATGAACTAAACAAAAACATCGAACAAGGCAATCCTAACATATTCACAAGACTTTCAAGTGAATGCAGTTGCGTTGTCTTAAAAACACTATAGCGTTCATTATATCTGCATGAGCACAGGGGCGTTGAACTTTAGGAATGCAAGGGCATTGAATAATTTGGCTCTTTGAATTTTGAGGTTTGAGAATGTTGCTGCGTTGCACCGTAGAACACTAGAGTGTCTTGATTTTGGACGGTGAACTATGTTTTTGAAAATGACAAATACTGAGGTGTTGGATTGAAAACGATTGGCCTTCCAAGTGAATAGTTGATGCAAAGGAATTACTTATCAATGCAGGGGCATTTCTAGCTTTTAAGAACCCCTAGAATTTTCTCATTTTAATGAGTAGGCATTGGAAAATGACTACCTGAGTGTTGAATTAGAACACTAAAAGGTGAATGCCCTAATGTTATGTCATACTGAGAATGCAAGAGCGATGAATTTGGAGGCCCTAACATTGGGCAATTTTTTAACACACTGAAAGTTTTTAGAATTTGTACAGGGGCATTGTAATTCCAAATGCTGGGGCGTTGGCTTGATATTTACCCTACTTATGTTCTTAACACGAACCAAAATAAAACAACTACAAGTTAACCAAAACAAAAGAAAATTCAAACAAAGTAGAACATACCTTAGGTTGCCTTCCAAGCACTGCTTGATTTAACGTCTCTAGCTGGACTTGGATTTTTTTGAATTCATACGGGATCAAAATGAATGTCGGAAGCATGTTGATGTATATGGTTGCTGCCACTCCTCTTCTTTAGCTTTCCCAACTCTATGATTAAAGTTCTCATAATAAACTATAACCATTTTAACTTATGTGTTTTTGGCAAGAATTCAAAATGAGAATGAATTAAAGAGCTTCCTTGACCAGCGTGCCAAGCTTTTCCTTGAAATGTGAGCCACCTTATTCTTTCTTTTCACCTTGTGCCTTATTACCTTCTTTCATCCAGAGATGAACATCATCTATCTTCTTGACTTGTGGAGGTTGTTGCTCATTACTTGGGTGCATTCTTTAATTTTAACACATTTTTCCTTCTCTGTTGGTAATTTGATCTCTTTAAAGACATTGAAAGTGAATGTCTCCTCTTGCACTCTTATAGTCATTTCTCCCCTTTCTATGCCAATAAGAACCCATTCGGTAGCTAGGAATGACTAACCAGAATTATTATAACCTATCGATTTTTCTTTATATTTAACACAAAAGAGTCTATCGGTAGGATGAATTTACCCACTTTCATCAACACATCTTCAATGATACCCCATGAATAGGTGAGAGATCTATCCGCCATTTGCAAAGAAATTGTTGTGGGCTTTACTTCTCTAAGACCCAAATTTTTAAAGATAGATAAAGGCATAAAATTTATCCTAGCACCTAGATCACATAAGGCTTTCTCAAAAGTTAAATTTCCAATAGTGCAAGGGATAGGGAAGTTACTCGGATCCTTCATTTGTTTAGGCAACTTTCTTTGAAAAATTACACTATATTCCTTCGTTAACCTCACCGTTTCATAGCCCTCTAACATTTTATTCTTTAACATAATTTTCTTCATGAATTTTATATAGTTTGGCATTTTCTCTAAGGCATCCATAAAAGGAATGTTGATGGAAATCTTTTTAAATTTCTCAAGAAAATTATAGAATTAAGCATTTCATGTCTTCTTTTTAAAGCATTGAGGGTATGGCAATTATGGGGGTGATGATATGAGGGTTGTCGAAGAATGAGATGGAGTTGGGTTTTGAATTCACCTTTTGTGGTTCTGGCTCAACTTCCTTCTCTTCACATCATCTCTCATTTGGCTTTGGGAATTCTGCTTCCTTTCCACTCCTAAGAGTGATGACCTTGTAATGCTCTCTCAGGTTAGGCTCTTTGTTACTTGGGAACTTGTTAGATGGTTCTTGATTGCATTTATAAGTTGACCCACTTACACCTCCAGCGACTTCATAGTTGCACTAATATTGGTGTAATGTGTCTCTATATTATCAAGTTAGGCATCATCTTTGTTGAATCTCTCTATTGTTTCAACAATGAAGGTGTATAAGAGATCTTCCATGGATGGTTTCTTTTTGGCCACTTGTTAATTAAATCATGGTGAAGGTTGCAATACATTTCTTGGATTTATATAGGAAACATTTTCATGATTCTAGAGTCCCGAATGATAATGAGTTGGTAAGTTTTTGTTCTAATAATTAAAATTTGATTATTAACATATTACACTTACTCCATATCATTTCCTTCACAAATATAAGAAATATTTGCTACATTGGCCGGATCTTTGCTTGTTGAGGCTTTTCTTGCATTGAGTGTAGATATTTGATTGGCTAAAGCTGAACTTTGAGCTGAAAGTGCAATAATGAGGTCAAATTCATGAACACCAGTGGCCTTCCTTATAATGGACCTTTCATTAGGCCATTGAGCTTCATCCATGATTTTAGATAATAGAGTGCCAACTGCCACTACTGTTGGAGTGTATGGGACCCACCAATACCTTAGTCCACTAGTTGAATGACACCTCAGAGCCATTGGTGTCCCAACACATAATTCTTAGGTTACCTACACTCCCAAGGAATCGAACCCCCGCCCCTATCTCATGGAGGCCTTTAGAGGTTCGTCCTCCATTAGATGGGGGCGGGGGTTCGATTCCTTGGGGGTGTAGGTAACTTGAGAATTATGTGTTGAGATGCCAGTGACTCTGAGGTGTCATCCAGCTGGTGGACCAAGGTATTGGTGGGTCTTACACACTCTAACAAAAAGGTTGATACCATTGTTGACGGGGATCTAATACATGTGGGTGTATGCATGTGCAATTGTGTCTGTTGCCTAAAATACGTATCATATACATATTTATACGTGGCGGAAGTGTGAAATATACAATAAACACAATAAATAAAAGATATTAATCACATTATATATTAGTAGGGTAGAGAAAGCACATCAACGTGTAACGTTATACACGTATTTTCTCGGAGTCCGCATAGAGACCAATTCGTGGGCAGTTCTAGTCACCAACTAGTGAACTTAGTGAGCTAGAACATCAGTTCGATATCAGCACGGAATTAACTCTTAATTCCTAAAATGGCTAGGTATGTGTTTATATCATTTTCTCTAAAAGGATAAGAAATAGAGAATTGAAGCAATTCACAATTGCTTATTTCAATACTATGAGAATAAATGATACAATTTTATTTTCCTTTTTTTCTTCCGAGCGGCACCATTTCTTAATCTCTCTCTCACACATCTCTTTACATATATATATATATATATAATAAAATAATAATATAAGTATATTATAATAATAATAAAATATATTATAATGGGTGATAACTATGTCACCATATAATATATTAATATTATATATTAAAATAATATAATAACATATAATTATATAAAATAATGAGATATTTTAATTATTTAATAATTAAATAATTAAAGTGTAAAATGACCATTTTGCCCCTCGTAAATAATTACCAAGTCTACCCCTAGTGGAGCCCACCATATTTCACACTTGGCTAAACTCAACCGAGGGTTCATAATGCATCACGTGTCATTATACAATTAGTAAATAACAATTATTGACTAATTATTGTATTTAACACTTAATATACAGACACGCGTGTATCCTATGGTATTGCTGAATATTACTAAATTAAACACTTTAATTTGGCACGCTGCCTCAGTGCACAACAAGTACACTCCATATCGCGGGACTCCTTAAGTCCTACGCCCGATTCATCAAATGGAACATGTCACGGATATTACAAATTAACGCGTTAAACCATGAAAGCTGAGGTTACAACGCATACGTATAGTCCTTCCGTTATGATATTCTGGATGTGCAGGAATATAGATCATCACTGTTAAATCACCTAGTGCTCATCCATGTCTTATCTCCAGACTCGTATCTCACTGAACAATATGTGCAAACTCCTTTGCCATATTATTCTACCCTAACGAAACTCTATTCCAGAATTAATACTTGTAACCACAAGATTTTTTGAGATAGAGTCTTGAAGTATCTAGATATCTAACTCCCTATACGAGCTAATGGATCCCATATCTGTACACACCAGACTCCATAAGCATCGGACCATACCCAGTGACACCCAGTGGTTACACCATAAAAGGTCTGTGATATACGTTGAACCAAAGTATGATAAATCACTTACAAGACCACCGTTGCACTCAGGTTAAAGGACCACGTATACTACTTAACTCGAGAGGAACCTCCATTGATGGTTTACATAGGGTGTCTATTAGAGGCCCTCGTGAGTCTGTCCCATATCCAGTTCTAACTGGATACCGATATGTCAATACGAGCTCCAAACTGACAGTCGGGTAGAAATTGTCAAACTGTGTGGGGCTTACTAACCCTTTAGTCCAACCAGCTCAGGCTAACTAGTGGGGGATGGTGATCCCAGTACTGGTTGGACTAAAAGGTTAGTAGGCCCCACACAGTCTGACAAAAAGGCTGGCCTTTTTTGATAGAGTGTGTGGGGCCTACTAACCCTTTAGTCTAACCAGCACTGAGATTACCATCCCCTACTAGTTAGCCTCAGTTGGTTGGATTAAAGGGTTAGTAGGCCCCATACAGTCTGACAAAAGGCCGGCCTTTTTGATAGAGTGTGTGGGGCCTACCCAATACCTTGGGTCCACCAGGGTATACCGAGGGGAAGATATTAATGCCCCAACACACCCCGTATGTCATGTACGACCTCCCAAAGATTCGAGCCCGGGCCATCTGATGGGTACAAGGATGAGTCGCTAAGGTAATATAAGATGAAGGTCTCGGGCTCGAATCCTTAAGAGGTCGTGCATGAGATGCGAGGTGTGTTGGAGTGCCAAAGCCTTTCCCTCGGCATACCCTGGTAGACCCAAGGTGTTGGGTAGGCCCCACATACTTTATCAGGAATGATCATCTATACCCTATAGGTATGACATATGTTGATCTATAAAAAAAAGGTATCCCCTGACAGACCCGCATCGACAGAAATAGATTATGGACAATTATTTGAGAACATACTTACGCAAATAACATTTCTTGGCACCCGATTGCAACTTTTGTAATTATGCAGTTACTAGTATGTTCCCAGGTTTATGTCCCATTACAGATAAGGCTCTAACTTTTGGATCTGCTGAGTATTATAACTAGCTAACACTTAGCTGTGCTAATATTTACCATTTATATCTCTTAGTGTGGCTAACTATGAGCCCTTATCTAAACTCCTTTAGATGTGATTTGAACTCTTTCAGATTGTACAATGTCTGTAATATTACATGTATAGTACCATTTGAATGGGTATTAGCGATTTAATGAGAATATACACTTGTATAAATACACAAGTATATGTATATTTAGGGATGACACGTAAGCACGACCCTAATAGCTATATCATGATGGTTCTAGTTTGGCCATTCAATCCGTTGTAGAAGAATTGAATTTGGAACCAATCTTGGTATCCATGTTGAGAGCAATTCTCAATGAAATCCTTGAACCACTCCTAAGCTTCATAGAGTGGAAGAGTTGTGCTATCTCTTTTTAGAGTTGAGAAGTCTTAGATGGTGAAAAACATTCAGCAAGGAACTCTTTGGCTAGGTCTTCATATGTTATGATGCTTCCCATTTGTAGAGATTGGAGCCATTCAATTGCCTTGTCCCTAAGATAAAATGGGAACAAGCGTAGGTGAATGACATCTTTCATAGCTCCGTTCATCTTGATTATATCACAAATCTCCAAGAATATGGCTAGATAAAAATTTAGATCTTCACTTAACAACCCTTCATATTGATTTTACTACACCATACTAATAAGGGTTGGCTTTAATTCAAAATTGTTGGGTTGAACCCTTTGACGCAGGATCCCCAAATAGTTCTCATTAACCACAGGCTTGAAATAGTCCTATAATGCCCATGGTTGTTAACTGTTGTTGTTTCCTTCATCCTCTATAGCTTGAACTAGACTTCTCTTATCTCTACAAACTACAAGTTCTTAGCGTACACTTTCAACAACCACAACAAAATTAAACTTAATAATAATAATTATTATTATTATTATAATTATTATTATTATAAATACCTAAATTAAAATTAAGTTGCTTATACACAATATTAGCAATAAATAAAATAACTTAATCTCCAACAATGACGTCAAAAACTTGTTCGGTGTTAATTAAATACACACGAATATTAAAGTGCAAGTGCACAGGCTGTGAACAAGTAATCAAGTCTGAGTAGAGTATTGTTCCACGAAAATTTGTTTCTAGATTAACACTAGGTGCTATGGCCTTCACAACCTAACTTTATCTAGGCTAATTAAAACACTAGAATGGTTAATAATGAAAAATTACTAAAATTAACTAAAAGTCACAGATGTTCAATGGGAATGGAGATTCTTATGGTAACGAGTCCTGGGTCTTGTATTCACTATACCTTTCTTAAGTTCTTTAGTAATAATGATTAACAACTACTTTTACAAATCCATTAACAAAGGGTTTAGAATGAAGCTCACTACCTCTCCCAAGTGTTAAGTGAGACTCTATGCATACACAATCAAGTTGATATTAGAGTTCTTCTATCTTGTGTTATATTTGCTGTGACTGTCAAACGGTAGCTCAGAAAATTATGTTCAACCTGTTTAGTTCATGTCATTAATAGTAGAGTCAGTATAGTTAAATTAGAAGATATTCATGTGGTCAGATATTTTCTAGATGTCTTTCTTGAAGACTTTCTAGGTTTGCCACTAGATAGAGAGATTTATTTTACTACTGATTTAGTCTTAGGCACAGTTCCCATCTTTAAAGCACCATACAAAATTGCCCCCTTAGAGTTAAAAGAATTGAAGACTCAGTTACAAGAATTAGTAAATAAGAATTTCATTAAACCTAGTATTCGCCATGGGGAGCACCAGTATTTTAGTTAAAAAGAAGGATAGAACTTTAAAGATATGCATTGATTATTGAAAGTTGAATAAAGTCATTATATGCAATAAATACCCACTCTCTCGCATTGATGATTTATTTGATCAGCTACAGGGTGACAACGTTTTCTCAAAGATTGACCTATGGTTAGGGTTATCATCAGTTAAAGACCAAAGAGTTAACATGTCCAAAACTACCTTCAAAATTCAGTATGGGCATTATGAGTTTTGGTAATGCCATTTGGGTTGACTCATGTTCTAGCTATATTTATAGATCTTATAACAAGGTGTTTCATCTTTATTTGGATCGATTTGTTATAATATTTATTGATGACATCTTTATTTATACTTGAAGTATGCAGAACATTTGAAGATAGTTTTATAAATTTCAAGGAATAAATAATTATATGCTAAATTTAGCAAATGTCAATTTTGGCTAAAAAGAGTTGCATTTATAGGCCATATAATATCAGCTGATAGAATTATATGAATCCTCAGAAAATTGAAACCATGGTAAATTAAGAGCGACCAACCAGTATGATAGAAATTATAAGTTTCCTTGGTCTAACAGGTTATCATGAAGGTTTGTTAAAAAAATTCTCTAAGATTATTACACCACTTATAAAGTTGACTAAAAAGAATGTAAAGTTTGAATAAACTGGTGAATGTAAAGATAGTTTCCAAGAACTCAAAAAACAAAAAGAGAGATTAACTTCAACTCCTGTTTTTATACTTTGATTAGGGATTTAAAGGATATATTGTTTAATATAATGCTTTTAGATAGGAATTAGGTTATGCTTTAATGCAATATGAAAAGGTGATAACCTATGCTTCTAGGCAGCTTCAGAAGTATAAGTTTAATTATTCGACCTATGATCTAGAGTTGGCAACAATAGTATTTTCATTGAAGACTTGAAGACATTATTTATATGGTGTTACATGTCAGATCTTTACTAATTACAAGAATTTGAAGTATTTGTAGTATTTGTTTACACATAAAGGCTTGAATCTGAGATTACAAAAATAGTTAGAACTATAGTCAATATTATAACTATACTATTGACTATATTCTGGGCAAGGCTAATATGGTGGCAGATGTACTCAATAAGAAGTCTTCTAGGTTTTTTAGCTCGTTTGAGAGTGAATTATCTTCCTCTACTCATTGAACTGAGATCTATAGGTGTTAATCTATCAGTGGATGAATTTAAAATACTTCTAGTGCATTTTCAAGTCAAGCCTATATTGATTGATTAAAATTAAGAGATGTAAGATTAGGAACCTAACATGGTTAAATTTAAGAGAGAGGTAAGAGATGACATATAGACTGATTTATCATTGAGAGCTGATGGGCATTAGTTATGGATAATAAGCTTTGTGTACCAAATAGTTAAAATTGAAAAGCAGATTTTAGAATAAGCTTACAATTCAACTTATGTATACATCCTAACAATACAAAGATATATTGTACTTTGAGAGAATATTATGGATGGCAGGTTATGAAAATAGAGATTGCTAAATTTATCTTATTATTTGATTTTTCAGTAGGTTAAAGTTGAGCACCAGAGGCTAGCAGGATTATCATAGCCATTTTTAATTCTTAAATGGAAGTAGAAACATATTAGCATAGATTTTATGGTTAGGCTTCCATATACTCGAAATGGTCACGATAATATTTTAATGATTATTGATTAACTTATGAAGTATACTAATTTCCTACCTTATAAGGTTTCATATTCATTAGATAAGTTGGTTCATTTGTATGTGAGTGACATTGTATAATTGCATTAGGCTCTAATGTCCATTGTATCAAATAGAGATTCTTGATTTACTTCTAGATTTTGGCCTAGTTTATAAAAGGCTTTAGGTACTAAATTAAATTTTAATACAGTTGTCATCTTCAAACAGATGGGTATTTAGAGAGGACTATATAGATATTAAAAAATGCTTTGAGCCTGTGTGTTACAACTTAAGGGTAATTGTGATGATTATTTACCATTAATAAAATTTTGCCTCCAATAACTATTAGCAGTCTAGTATCTAGATGCCCTTTTATGAGGTTTTATATGGAAGAAAAAGTAGAAGTCCAGATTGTTGGGATAAGTTTAGAGAGAAAAAACTGTTAGGTCCAAGGATTATCTAGGCTATTAGTAAGATAATCAGCATTATCAGAGAAACATTCAAGGTAGCTCAACATAGACAGTAGAATTATACAGATAAAACATTGTGATAACTTTATTTATAGTGGGTGATAGTTTCATTTTTTATGAATTGTTTCATGGTAGGGCATGCTTCGCTTTGGTAGACAGAGAAAATTGAATCCTCAATATATTGAGTCATATAAGATTATAGAAAGGGTTGGTATGGTTGCTTACCGTTTAGCACTATCCTGAAGTTGTCACACATTCATAATGTGCTTTATGTTTCTATGCTACAGAAGTATATATCTAACCCTTCCTATTTTTTAGATACTAAATTAGTTTAGATAAGGTCAGACTTAACCTACGACGAGGAGTTGTATAAATACTTGATTATTGCCAATAAGTATTGTGTAAAAAAACTAATTCAGTTATTTTAATTTTATAAAGGAATCATGTAGTAGAAGAAGCTACTTGGGAATTAAAAGATCATATGAGAGCTCAGTATCTACATTTTTTCTAGATAGGTACGTGAATTTCGAGAACGAAATTCTTGTAAGGGGGAGGATTGTCATGCATGTGCCTTTTCCTTAAAATGATCAAGTTACATGTGCCTTCTAATTTTACATTTGAAGATTAGTGGCTTTAGAAATTAATAAATTAATGGGTGTTTAGTTATTTGATTTGCAAGTGGCAGAATTTCATTGGCTTTATGGGCAATAAATCGTTTCTTTTAGTGTGTGTATATGTATATATATATATAGCCGTATTTTTGCATTTGCTTAAATTGAGAAAGAGAATTGAAATAGAAAATAAAAAAGAGAAAGAGAAGAAAGAAACCGAAAGGAGAAGAAGGAAAAAAAGGGAAAAGAAAAAAAAAATAGAGAGACCAAGAAGAGAATAGAAAAAAATAGGAAAAGAGTTTTGTAATTAGATTTATATTCAGTTATTCAGCGAGTAATGGTTTTATATTGTTACAGTGTTTATATTTCAATATTTATGATATATATTAGCACTAACAATATAATTTTACACCCAATAATATAGAAGAAGTACTAATAGTTGGTAGATCTAGATTCCTGATCCAATTCAGGATTAATGCACTTCTTATGAGTAGATAACAATTTATATAATATATTTTCAACAGCAGTTTATAATTTAATTACATATTATCAGATTTATTTTAGACATATAAATATTTATGCTATTTAGTATATTCAAAAATAGTTTTAGAATTTATTATAGTATAGTTTATAATTACGTTCAGTACAGAAATATTTATTTCAGAATAATTATGATTCCATGATATTATAGAGTAGTAGTTTTTAAACTACCAAATGCATACCCTCCTCTTTAGTCTAGTTTGTCTTGTGCATGCATTAGACTAGTTTATTTGTTTTACCTGAACGATGTAGTACTCCGCCGAGTAAGACCACATTTCCCCAATCTATCTGTGTGTGAGTTACTCAATCCGGTGAGACCACGTTTTTCCTGGGTACAGTTTGATCGGGTTTTCAATATGTATATCGTACATGTTCCTAGAGCTACATTAGATATATTTAGTTTTAGAATAGATTTCATGACAATTTACACTTCCAGATTTTCAGATTCCCAATATTGTATTATGATTTTCAATTTTAGCATAAATTTTATGACAACTCATGTTTTCAATACAAGTTTATTGATTACACAGTATATAATTTTATAATTATTTTATATTATAGATTTATATGTGTACATACCATGTAGTATTATTTATTATTAGATTATTTTTAAGAAGCTATTATTTAAAATAAATATAAATAATATAATATTTTTAGATTATGTTCACTTATTGAGCCACAAACTCGCTCTTTTATTATTATTTTTTTTAATTTTTCTCAGGTTATTACAGAAATATGTGCAATGTGATACAGTCTTCACATTTTTATGTTGACCCACTAATGCTAATTCACCATCCAGAGTCCTAGACCTTATTCCATTAAATATTTTCTCCACATTTAAACTACGCCACCTCACTCATAAGAAGGATCATATCCTAAATTACCCCACATTAAACTTGGCATTATAACACCAAGTTTGATATATCTTTGTCTGTTAAAAAGAGTGCAACTTGTATGGTGTTTATCCTTGTTTATGTGGATGATATTATAATACTAGGAGATAATTCTTGGTTTTTGCAGTAGCTGATCAATCAGTTGCATCAAGTCTTTGCTATGAAAGAATTTGGTGGAGTAGATTATTTATTGGGGGATAAAAGTTACTAAATTTGGTTTAACTTTGAATATTTCCTAAGCCAAGTATATTATTGACTTGTTGTAAGAAAACCAATATGTTCATAGTCAAAAGCTGCCTACACCCATGAATTTTAGCATTAAAATTGCTTTAGATTTAACATCGGCTCTTTTAGATATTACTTAGTATAGAAGTGTCCTTAATTATCAAGCTTGAAATTCATTTGCTATCAAGAAATTGAGTCAATTCTCATCAAACCCTATTAATGGCTTGTTTACTTGAGCTTTTCGCTATTTAAAGTATAGCTTTTAGAAGTAAAATTTTTAAGAAACATTCATTGACCATTTAATTTTTAGTTATAAAAAAAACTCTCTTAAAGCACTAGATCAATTGATTATACATTATTAAAAATGCTTAGTTATTATTAAATTGTAAAAAATGACACTTAATGAAATTTATATTAAATTCTAAAAATTCAATAATATTTTTATATATAAATTTAAATTTATCAAGTATTTTCTCAAATTTAATTTCTTAAAACACATAAATCAAGTAAAATTAATAGATAGTGATCAACGAATCAATATAAATTATTGTGTTTGGTACAAAAATTAAAAATAAAATAATACTTCTTTTTATTTAAAAAATAAAATTATCAACAAAAGATTTTAGTAGATTCTTGTAAAAACATTATGGTTGTTGATATATAGAGAATTAGAGATATGAGTACTTTCAAAAAAATATTAAAAATATATTAGTTGAATAGGCTTTATTTTTATTAAGAGTACAATATGAAATAAGAAAATATTATCAGGGACATTACAAAAATATTTAAAAAGTTAAAAAAAAACTCTACTTTTAAAAGTCTAAAATTTGAGTTTTTATAAGTAAAAATAAAATAAATTTTTTTATCTCCAAAAACTGTTCTCAAATAATAACCAAACGTTATAAAAAAAATTTAAAATAAACTTTTGACATTAAAAAAACTTTTTTACCCCAACAAATAGGCACTTAGACATATTAACAATGTTGCAAAAGACTTCTTCGATTCCTTCAAGACATCAAAGATTAGTATTACTTGCACATATAGTAGAACACTTAACTTAGTTGCTTTTACCTATGCTTGTGATGAAGGAGATAGACGACCAGTTAGTGGACATTGTGTCTTTTTTGCTACAATTTAGTATATTGGAGCTCTAAAAATCGGAGGGTAGTTGCTCAATTCAACACTGAATACGAATATCAAGCGTTAGCTCAAGTTACTGTTGAGATTAGTTGGTTTCAATCTTAATTTTCTAAACTTCACATCTCTCTTCCCTTTTTCTAATTATTTAGTGTGATAATCAAGGGACTGTGTTCCTTTGCTGCTAATTCAGTATTTTATAATTGCACCAAGCACTTCGAAGTTGACATTCATTTTATTCATGACAAGGTTTTGAGTCATGCAATTAATGTTCGATATGTGTCATCTAAAAGTCAGTTTGCAAACATCTTTACAAAGACTCTGCTTATTACTAGATTTCAATCTCTTTCTTACAAGCTCAATCTCATTTGATAGTGGTTGAGCTTGAGGCGGAACGAAAGCATGATGATTAACATTGCTGATAATGTTGAATCAGACAATGAATATGATCTCAGAGTTCAGAAATTAGTCTGATATGGTCGAGTCAGTTAAGCAGGTCAAAGTTAATTTGATAGTCAAAAAGTTATTAGGAGTTATTTTTAATTTTTCTCGCCAAAACCAACAAACTCTATTTCCATAACTTCCCCTTCTCTCAGTTCACTATAAATACTTGTATAGTCCTCTCTTATAATTTATCTGAGCTAATAAATTCCTTTTGAGTATTTTCTTCATACAATCTTAATATTAAGACTATTTGGCTTGTTTTCTTGTAAAATTCATAACCTTTTTTTGAAACACGATATTTTTGTCTTAAAGTATGTATCTTAATTTTATAAACTTAACACGTACAACTCTATTTTTCTTTAAAAACAAAATACTTCAATACAAGTGCAAGGAAAAAATTGACGATCTAAGAAAAATTCATTGTACTCAAATCATATACGAGGCACATATAGCCATTTTCATCCAGACGGCGTATACTATTTATGAAAAATTATTATTTATTTGGATCATGTATTATTGATAAATAAAGACAGTTTTCATCTAGCTGATTTGACATTTATTTGTGTCCAAGATGCTAATTAAAATATGAAAGAGAAAAATTTAGTGACATATCTTATGCAATGGACGCACAATAGCCATATATTAATAAATAATTTTACCATTAATTAAGAATTTAAACATATCGTTAAATTTTAATTTTACAAATATTGTAATAACGGCATCGCACGGTAAAATGTGAAAATTTGGTATGCAGGATTGGATTATTTTATAATATTAAAAAAAATTAATGGTATTAATAGTGAGATTATTTATATCAGTTAAATTTGATTCTTTAATTTGATTCAATGATCTAAATTAATTTTAATATTATTATTAAACTTGATTTGCAACAACAAATAATAATTAATTATGCTGTCGATGATTTTTATATTTTAAAATGAATTCAATAAAGCCCAAATAATCAAAATTAGAAAACTTCATATTAGAAACTTATTATTAGTAGCAATTACTTGCGTGAAAAGAAATATATATTTTTAAAAGAAACTGATCGAATTATTTTTTTTATTAAACCATTAAGAAACTAGGAAACCTCGGTCCGATTAAATTTCTAGATAAAGTCTAGTGTTCTCCTTCTAAAATTACGCTTGAACCAGGAGAGCTTCAAACTATCTCTTCTTTCCCATTGTTCTCCGTCTTGTTTGCTCACCTGCCATTCAAAAATTGAAACCCAGAAAAAGCAATTGAAGATGTCAGTCGAAGAATATCCTCTCTCTTTGTTGAGTATGAAGGATTTTGAAGAAAGAGGAGTCAAGATTGATGAAAAGTGGACAGGTCTTGAAGCTTTAATGGCGGTGGCAAGTTTGGCCTCCAAGAAACTAGAGGAGGAAAAAAGGATTTGGAAAGAAAAGGAAAAGGAGCCTGTAATTAAGAGTAATTGGTACTCCAGGTCAAGGGATTGCAAAGATTTTGAGCATGGAAATTCTTCAAGAAGTTTTGATAACGGTAAAGGCCTTGTTTCAGAAAAACCCAATATAAAGCCAGTTCTTGACACGTATTCCACTATTTCTGCGGTAAATAGTGGCTCAAGGACTGATAGGAAAGAAAGAAAGAGAAAAGTCACTCAAGAATCCTGTTGTAAACTCTGGTTTTGATATTTATTCCAAGAAGAAAGATAGGTTTATGGCTGCCGCTCGTGATAAACTTCTTGGTGATGCTATGAAGGTAAGCCTTCGGGCTCTTAAACACGATGGTGAAGAATGGGTTGCTGATGCTGAATATACCAAGCGAAAGAAGTTGAAGAGGAGTGAAAACATAAAGGATTCAAAATCAAGCAAAAGGATAAAGAGAGAAAGACAGATTGTTCTAAACGTCACGCCAGATTTACCCCAAGAGTTCAGGGAAAGAATTGCTATGCTGACGGTTCCAAGATAGATTTGGTTATACAGAAGTGTTTGTTTACTACGGATGTATCTGTTCATCACAATCGCCTGTCCAGTCCTCTGAATCAAATATTGTCAAAACAGTTCTTGAACGACGATGAGAAGAGAGACCTTGACAATGGCAGCCAGATGTCAGTGAGGTTCATTGAGCCTTCTCTTCAAGAATGTAAATTGACCTTGGCGAAATGGGCGATGCGAAGGAGCGGAAATCGAATTGTAGTTATTCGTATGTGCTGAGAACGGAATGGAGGCATGTTCTAGAACGAAATAAGGTTGAGAAAGGTGATGTAATTCAACTATGGTCATTCAGGATTCCAGCCGATGAGCTTTGCTTTGCACTTGTAATGGTTAGGAAATGCAGTGAAATTGTTGAAGACGGTAACCAGGGCAATGGAAGTGATTGTGCAAATGATATTCAAGGCACAGGAGAAAAAGATGGTGCCAATAAAGGCAGCAATGATCAGAGTCCAACAAGCGCAGATATGGGATCAACTACTACTCAAGTCTCAACCCCATAGGGTTGATTAGGGTTTATCTTTTGGTGGCTTGGGATATTTAGGATTAATTTAGTATTAACGATAATAGTTTGACATGGCATCTCATGCATCCATGTTAATTAGTGTTATATAACTACTATATCATTGATTAGTAATACGTTAATTGAGATGCAAAGTATGTATAAACTTATTCGTATATGATTTAATTGGATTTCTGTCCTTCTATATCTTTCAAAGGCGAGTCTCTCTAAACATTATTGTTACCTGCCTTTTCAGATATTAGAACTATGAGGCACAAGTTATCGAGTTCAATACGAATTGATTTACTTCAAGACTTTCATTGTTACTTTAATTAATTTTTTAAGTTCTATATATCTTAATTTGTAGATTGTAGATAAGATTCTTCTGTATTGGTGGGTTCTTATAGTTATAATGGTTCTAACTCAGTTATGTTGCATGAAGGCCGCCATATCTGCTAATTTGTTTAATAGATTTGTAGATCCTCACTAAACGAGGTTAAACATTCATCAAATATATTAACTGATGAGCAACTTTACATACATTTGGGTAAGATTTTGTTTAAAGGTGTCTTTAATATATAAAAACTACGGCATCAATATTAATGTTGATCATTGGAAGAAATTCAAATTCCACGATATTAGAAAGAAATTAAAAATTAAGATGTAGTGAACATCCTTTAATCCGACAATTAAGTTGAAACTTTCCAATTAAAGTGAGTCAAAACCCCTACCAAGATCTTTAATTCTGAAATTAGAAATTATATATGCATATGGCTGAGAAGTTGAACAATTTATCCAAGTGACATTTATTTGGTCGTTATTTCCAAATGTTGAAGCTAACGAGGAACTCTTGAACCTACAAAAACTGTAATAACAAACGCTAATTTTACTGGTTTTGTTCGGATACAGTAAGTTGGGGAGGTGGGCATATGATCATTTCTGATGGAAACCAAATAAATAGAGAAGATTGTTTAGCAAACACTTTTCTGGTGTAACGTTGATTACGTGCATCTTGTAGGATAGCATAGGGTGGTCGTGACCCCCCATAATTATAATATATTTGACCCCATAATTTTTTCACTTTGACAATTTAGCCCCTCCAGCCTTTAATTTTCTAGCTCTGCGTATCTGGGAATTGATAATAGGATGATTTGAGATATCTTTTGAGTAATCTTGGCGGTAGTAAGTAATTTTCTCAAAAAGAAATTTATTGATTATAAATCAAAGATATGCACTTTGTAGCTTGTAAGAAGAATACAAAAAGTCTTCCCTCTCAAAACATGTATGTTGTAAGAAAAATGTAATTAAAAAAATTAACAATTAGGTCCCTAAATAAATGTTAAATATTTAGTTTAGTCTCTAATATTTTTAAAAATTATCATAAATGTTAAATATTTATTTTAGTCTTCAATATTTTTAAAATTAACACATTAATATTTGACATCAAAAAATTAATGATTTTAGCTTATTTAAGAGGACAAAAATGTAGCCATTAGTGGTTCCGTACTCAACAAACTTCTCTCTCCAAAAATCTCTCAACTTATTACCTTTAACTCTTGCCACCCCGCCCATATTTCTTCGTAGCCACCAGACGGGGCCTTTGGCCTCTTCTCTAGTGGACACACGGATCCACCTTCACGGTTTTTACTCATTTTAATCTACTTTGTTTTTTCTTTTTTTTTGTTTTGTTTTTTTGGTAATCGCTTTGGCGAGCTCTCCGTCCTATAAGCACTTGGTCAGTAGCTGATCCCCCGCTAAGACTTTCTGTTTCTCAGCTAAGTCAGCCGCTGGCCTCCGTCTTGGCTTTTCCCATGCCTTTACTAACCATCGAGGGCCTCCGTTGGTGCCGCCACTTCAAGCTTTCCCTCTGCAAACTCCAGGACCTAGTCGTTGCTGCCGTCCATCGCGGGGAAGCAGGCACTACCCATCGAGCAGCTCTTGCTCACTGGCAGCTACTCTAGCCTCAAATCCGGTGGAGATGTAATCTCTGGCAACTTTTATCTCTCCCCGTGTTCATCAGAAATTAAACGCGGTTATTTGTTGTTTGCTGTAGGTTAGGACTAGTAGGGTAATACTAGAACACATGGCAATGTATGATTTGGATGGTGTTTTGTGTATTTTTTTTTTTTCTATGTGAGGTTTTTATATTCCTCTTAAGTAAAGATTCCAATTGTAAGAATGGTCCCATATAATCTTATATCTTTTCTCATAAGAGAATTTGGTTCAAACGTATCTAAGCATAACTAACTTGTGTAACATTTCGGTAATTGATTTGATTTTATATTAACAGTTTTAAAATATAATATGAATGTTTTTATTCAACATATTACATCTATTGTTGTTTAAAAAGAAGGGCAAAAATGTAACATAACATAACTGAGTATTAAATTAAAATATTAAAAGGCTGTTTATATCAGAACGACAAGACTACACATTCTTTTACTTTACAAATGGAAAGAGAGAAGGGTTAGTGCGCAAATAACAATAAACATGGCCAAGGCTTGGTTTTTATTAATTCACAGAGACATAATGATCACTTATAACAATGATAGTATTGAAATTAGGAGTAGTCACTTTGTTCGATCTCCTGTCGAAAGCTTTAGGGCCTGTCCCCAATTACCTCAAGGATTACATGGGTTATAAAGAGGGAATATTTTTTCAATGCCATTAATTTGCAGTGGCTTAATTATTGTGCTTCTACAAGACCAAAACAAATGGTTCTATGTTGTTTCAATTTATTGCTTGGCTACACACAACGACCATTGCTTTGTCATTGCTGTAGCAGCCTTTGCTTGGCAGCACGCAGCGGTCTTGCCGAGTCACTACTGTAATAGCCCTTAATTGTGGTGTAAGTGGGCGGATAGTTGTAGTGGAGGCAGTGATTATGGTAATAACGCCCTTCTTCGCTTGGAGGAATTCGTTAGTGTTCTTGATTCATCTTCAAATATTTCATTATTGAAGTGTTGATCTGGGGACATACCAGATTCATGTTCAAGCTCTACTTCAACTTCTATTGATTCGGGTGCTGAGTCTTTTTTGGACACAGGTTCTACTTTATCATCTTTTTGGAAGGTTTTCAGCATCGTCATCTCATCGAACGTTACATCACGACTTATGATACTTCTTGGTGGTGTAAAGTCTTTACACCACACCTTATATCCTTTCACTCCTTCGGGATATCCTATGAATACCCCTTTGATAGCTGTAAGTTTCAACTTTTCCTCCTTAACATGTATAAAGGCAGGGCAACCAAATATTCTGAGGTGGTCATACTTTGGAGGATTGCCAAATCATTTCTCTTCTAGCGTCTTCAAGTCAATTGCTGAGTAGGGACTTCTATTAATCAAGTAAGCTGCAGTCACTACAGCTTCTCCCCAGAATGTCTTGGACATCTTTGCATTGGTAAGCATGCATCTAACCCTTTCAAGTAGGGTCTTGTTCATCCTCTCAGCTACCCCATTCTGCTGTGGTGTTGATCTTACCGTTCTTTGCCTTGCAATCCCATGCTTGGCACAAAACTCATCAAACTCTCTGTTACAAAATTCGAGGCCGTTGTCAGTTCTCAACCTCTTCACTCTTTTGCCAGTCTGATTCTCAACAAGAGCCTTCCAAGTCTTGAACACATCAAATACTTTATCATTACTCTTCAACACATAGATCCACAGCTTCCTCGAATAATCATCAATCAAGCTGAGAAAATACCTGGCACCACCACGAGTAGCTGTCTGAGCTGGTCCCCAAAGATCCGAGTGTATGTAGTCAAGAGTCCCCTTAGTCTTGTGTTCGCCGATATTGAACCTCACTCTATGTGCTTTCCCAAGCACATAGATCCACAGCTTCCTCGAATAGTCATCAACACATAGATCCACAGCTTCCTCGAATAGTCATCAATCAAGCTAAGAAAATACCTAGCACCACCACGAGTAGCTGTCTGAGTTGATCCCCAAAGATCCGAGTGTATGTAGTCAAGAGTCCCCTTAGTCTTGTGTACGCCGATACTGAACCTCACTCTATGTGCTTTCCCAAGCACACAATGCTCACAAAACTCTAAAGGCTGAAACTTATCCTCACCAAACGCCTTTTGACTATATAACTCATTTAAGTTTCTCTCGCCTAGGTGTGCCAGTCTAAGATGCCACAACTTGGTTTGCATACTCTCATCATCTACAGAGAATAGTGCAGAACTACTCACGACTTCACCCTTATGCACATAAATACCTTTGCGCTTCTCTCATCTCATTACCACCATGGAACCTTTTAAAACTCTTAAAATCCCTCCGTCGATCCTGATGGAACACCTATTCTGGTCTAAAGTCCCCAGTGAGATCAAGTTTCTCTTCAAGTCAGGAACATACCTAACATCTGTCAACTCTCTCACTCGCCCATCATGCAGCCTAAGCTTAACACTACAATTTCCAATCATCTGACATGCAATGTCATTACCCATTAACACCTTATCACCACTAATGGGCTGGAAATTTGTAAACCAAGATTTGTGCGGGCACATGTGAAAAGTACAACCAGAATCTAAAACCCATTTTTCAGAGTTCATACCATCAGTAGCGACGAGTGTCTCTGCGCTGTCATAGCTATCATCATAGGCAAGCGCAATGTCCGCTTTCTTCTTATCCTGTGCTTTCTTCTCATGACAGTCCTTTATGAAGTGCCCCTCTTTCTTGTAGCAATAGCACCTCCTAGGAGTCCTAAACTTCGACCTTGAGCCTTTTTTCTTCCCATCTCTATATGAGGGCCTTCCTCTTACAGATAGACTTTCTGCATTACCCTCGGTCTGCTTTCCTAATAATTTTGAGTTTAATGATGATTTCACATCACTCATCGTTAAACTCTCTCAGCTGTAGAGCAGCGTATTAACAAAACTCTCATAGCTCTTGGGGAGTGAACTCAGCAGGATAATTGCTCTATCTTTATCTTCTATCTTGATGTCGATAGACTCAAGATCAAAGATGATCTTATTGAAGGCGTCTATATGATCTTTCATCGGCGTCCCCTCTGACATAGACAGCTGATACAACTTCTTCTTTATATGTAATCTATTGGCCAATGATTTTCTCATATAAAGAGAGTCAAGCTTCTTTCAAAGACTTATTGCCATCGTCTCACCTGCTACTTCCTTTAATACTTCATCGCTCAATGACAGAACGATTGTGCTATGAGCTCTTTCTTGAATGTTCTTTCTTTCTGCTTCTGCTCTAGATGACTCTGGCATCTTCTCTTCATCACTAGATGAAGCTGCAGTTTCCTCTAATGTCGAACCAAGTCTTTGGCTCACCAATAACGTCCTAACCTTCATCTTCCACAGATTGAAGTTATTCGTACCGTTGAATTTCTCTACCTCATACTTGGGTGTGGCCATGTCTGCTTAGAACCAAAGCTCTGATACCAATTTGTTGAAGCGGAAGCACAAAAACAAGCAAAACATTCACCTAAGAAATATAATAATGTAGAACAAGTTACTAAGAAATAAATAGAGAAAGGGGTAGAAGAAGAACACACAAAGAATTACGTGGTTCGACAACTTGCCTATGTCCACGGCGGATCAAGATCACACTCTTCTCTTATTATGAATCTCGAGGCACTAACAAAGTATGCCTTTTACAAGAAAGATCACAAAGAAAACTCTCTCTCTCACTCTTGGGATTTTCTCTTACAAAGAACCACTAAGACCTCTTGTTTATCACAAAGATTGTCAAGATGTGTTTACAAGTCAATTGATAGCCTTTATATAGACTTTGGGACGACCTAGCTTTACCTTATACGTATGGGAGTCGTATTAGGGAGTACTAAAATGAGTGGGAGATGAAATAAGGAAGTTTCCTTATTTTGGGATACTGTTCCCATCTCCAGCGTCGCAGCGCTGGCGTGCTTCTGCTGAGCGCTATAGCGCTGGCCTCCTAGCGCCGCAGCGCTTAGGTTCTATTTTGGGCGCCCCGGCGCTGGCGCCTGGTGCACCCTTCTTTATTTTTTGCCTCCTTTCGCGTCCGTCTTCGACCCATATGCACCTTACGCACTTGGCTTAATCCCCAAATCATATTTTGATGATTTTTAATCAATATTCTTACATCTAGCCACCCCGTTCATATTTCTTCGTAGCCATCGGAAGGAGGGGGGGGGGCCTTTAACGTTTTCTCTAGTGAACACATGGATCCACCTTCACAGTTTTTACCCATCTCAATCTACTTTGTTTTTTTTTCAGTTTTATTTTTTTTTTTTTTATATAGCATTTCTTTCTTTTTTTTTGTCTCTTTAGCAAGCTCTCTAGCCTATACAAGTACTTGGTCAGTAGCTAATCCCCGTTAAGACTTTCTATTTCTCAACTAAGTCAGCCGTTGGCCACCGTTCCTTGCTTCACTGGCCTCCGTCGCTTTGCCCATGCCTTTGCTGGTCATTGTGAGCCTCCGTTGGTGCCGCCACTTCAAGCTTTCCCTTTACAAACTCTAGGACCCAACTGCTGTTGCCGTCCATTGCAAGGAAGCAGGCACTACCCATTGAGCAAGCGTTGCTCCTTGGCAGTCGCCCTAACCCCAAATCTGGTGGAGACAAAATCTTTGAGGATCTTTTTATGTCTCCTCATAATTAGCAGAAATTAAAATAGTTATCTATTGTTGGCGGTAGGTTGGGACTAGTATAGTAATGCTAGAACATATAGGAATGTATGATTTTAATGATAATTTATATATTTGTTTTTTACTCAAGTTTGTTATATTCTTTTTGTGGGGAAGGATTCTCCCTCCTTAATAAAGGTGGAGATCCCAATTATATGAATAGTCTCCGTAATAGGATTACTTATATTTCTTTTAATAAAAAAATTTGGTTTAAGTGTATTTAAACATAAATATTTTGTATAGCATCTTAATAATCGGTTTGATTTTATATTAACAATCTTAAAATATAATATGAATGATTTTAATTGATAATATAATATTTATTGATGATTAAAAAAAAGAAGGTAAAAAAGTAATGTAATATCATTGAGTATTAAATTAAAATTTTAAAAGGCTATTTTATGTAGAATGATAAGACAACACAAATTCTTTTACCTAACAAATGGAAAGAGAGAGAGAGGTTAGTGTGCAAATAGCAAGAAACATAGCTAAGGCTCGGTTTTCATTAATTCATAGAGACGTAATGATCACTTATAACGATGAAAGTATTGAAATTAGGAGTAGTTACTTTATTCGATCTCTTGTCTAAAGCTTTAGGGCTTGTCCCCAACTACCTCAAAGATCACATGGGCTATAAAGAGGGAATCTCTTTTCAATGCCATTAATTTGCAGTGGCTTTATTATCGTGCTTCTACAAGACCAAAACAAATGGTTCTACGTTGTTTCAATTTCTTGCTTGGCCACACACGACGAACCTTGCTTCGTCACTACTGTAGTGGCCTTTGTTTGGTGACACGCAGCGGCCTCGCCTGGCCACTGCTGCAACAGCCCTTAATTATGGTGTAGGTGGGTGGATAGCTGTGGTGGAGGCGGTGACTATAGTGACGACAGCTGACAGTGGTTTAGAGTAATTGGGATGAGTTATTTAAGGATGTTAGGATTTTTAAAATTTGAGAGAGTAAAAAAGAAAGAGAAAAATTTATGAGTTTTTTTTTTAATTTAATAATTTTAAAATATTTATGTAAAATTTAAATGTTAAAATAAATTTATTATTATTTTTTTGTTAATTTTAATAAAATATTTTTTAATAATTGAACATTATTATCCATTTCTAAAGTTGTGGGTATTTCTATATTAAACTTTATGTTAAGAGTATTAACTATAATAACCCATTCATTAAATATGAGTGAATAATGTCTAATTTTCCTCTTTTAAAAAGTTTATTTGATTTTTTATATTGCCCTTTGTCACGCTTAGTTCACTACTTTGCAAATGTGAAGTTTTAGTGAGAACTGATTTATAAGAAATGTACATGCAAAGTGTAAGCAACAAAGCTTTGTAATAATAGTTAGCTATTATATGCAGAACAATAGATGCTATTACCAAGCTTGACAACCTTCATTTCCATCAAGCTAATTAAGGCCTTGAAGAGAATCGGCAAGTAACAATATTGGTTGGGATTTTAAATATTTTTTTTGTTTCTTTTAAACTTGGTTCCTTGGTTGGTTGGGTTGAATAATTTCTATTTCTATAGAATATTGATGAAGGGGTTGGTCAATATTTATGTTTTTTTTTTAAGTACTAATTTAGGATGTATTATACCTTTTACAGTATGTTATAAATTAATTTAGTTATATGAATTTCAAATTAACTTTTATGAATCAATTTACTTTTTTAAAATATAAATTATACACATGTAAAAATATATATGTATAAATTAAACAAAGTATGTAATCTACAAATAATACATATACAGAAAGCTACATGATGTAAAATATTATTATTTCATGTTAATTTTTGTCACAAATTTGTGACAACTGCCATGTCATATGCCATATTGTATGTTAATGCAACTTCCATTGCCATTTAGAAATTCTATGTTAAATACCATGTAGAGTTTTAAAATAAGTATGTGATAGAAAATATTTATCATATATTAATCATTAAATATGTAAAAATACTGAGTAAAAATTATTGGTATATGATTTGGAGAGTAAGTTAAATGCGTAAGATGTGCAAAGATCGAAGATGGACGCGAAAGACGAAAGGAGCAGAGACTAGGTGTGGACACTGCGGCGACCAGGGCTGGGCACCGCAGTGCCTAGTCTAGAACGTGAGCGCAGCAGCGCCTGGCAACGAGGCAAACTGCACTCAGACGGGCGCATCAGCGCCGCGGCAGTAAGAGCTGAGCTCCGATGTGCTGGATGCGTAAACAGTATCCCGAAATTAGGAAACTTCCTTATTTTATCTCCCACTTGCTTCACGACTTCGTAAAACGACTCCCACACGTTTAAGGTAAACCTAGGACGTCCTAAAGCTTATAAAAATGTTATCAATTGGCTTGTAAACACATCTTAATGATAACTCAATAGATTTAAGTGATCATTGAAGAAGTCTTTGTGGTTCTTTACGAGAGAAAATCCCTAGAGTGCAAGAGAGAGTTTTTCTTTGTGATCTTTCTTGTAAAAGGTATACTTTGTGAGTGCCTTATGATTCATAATAAGAGAAGATTGTGATCTTGATCCGCCGTGGATGTAGAAAAAGTTATCGAACCACATAATTCTTTGTGTGTTCTTCTTCTACCCTTTTTCTATTTATTCCTTAATTATTTGTTCTGCATATATTGCTTGGGTGATTTTGCTTATTTGTGTGATGTCGCTTCATCAAATTGGTATCAAAGCTTGGTTCTAAGCAAACATAGCCACACCCAAGTATGAGGTAGAGAAATTCAACAGTACGAATGACTTCAATCTGTGAAAGATAAATGTTAAGGCGTTGTTGATGAGCTAAAGGCTTGGTTCGGCATTAGAGGAGATTGCAGCTCTACCTAGTAATGAAGAGAAGATGTCAGAGTCATTTAAAATTGAAGCAGAAAGAAGGGACATTCAAGAAAGAGCTCATAACACAATCGTTCTATCATTGAGCGATGATGTACTAAGGGAAGTAGCAGGTGAGACAACGGCAATAGGTCTTTGAAAGAAGCTTGACTATCTTTATATGAGAAAATTATTGGCCAACAGATTGCATATAAAGAAGAAGCTATATCAGCTGTCCATGTCAGAAGGGACGCCAATGAAAGATCATATAGATATCTTCAATAAGATCATCTTTGATCTTGAGTCTATCAACATCATGATAGAAGATAAAGATAGAGCAATTATCTTGCTGAGTTCACTCCCCAAAAGTTATGAAAGCTTTGTTGATACGCTACTCTACAGTAGAGAGAGTTTAACGATGAGTGATGTAAAATCATCATTAAACTCAAAGTTATTAAAAAAGCATATTAAGGGCAATGCAGAAAGCTTATTTGTAAAAGGAAGGCCCTCATATAGAGATGGGAGAAAAAATAGGGCAAGATCGAAGTCTAGGACTCCTAGAAAGTGCTATTGTTACAAGAAAGAGGGACACTTCATAAAGGACTGTCTGGAGAAGAGAGCACAAGACAAGAAGAAAGCGGATGTTACACTTGCCTATGATGATAGCTATGACAACGCAAAGACACTCGTCGCTACTGATGATAAGAACTCTGAACAATGGGTTCTTGATTCTGGTTGCACTTTTCACATGTGCCTGCACAAGTCTTGGTTTACAAATTTTTAACCCATTAGTAGTGGTAAGTTCTTAATAGGTAATGACGTTGTATGTCAGATGATGGATATTGGTAGTGTTAAACTTAAGCTACATAATGGGCGAGTGAGAGAGTTGACAGATGTTAGGTATGTTTCTGACTTAAAGAGAAACTTGATCTCATTAGGGACTCTAGACCAGAATAGATGTTCCATCAGGATCGACAGAGGGATTTTAAGAGTTTTAAAGGATTCCATAGTGGTGATGAGAAGAGAGAAGCACAAAGGTGTTTATGTGCTTAAAGGTGAAGTCATGAGTGGTTCTGCACTATTCTTTATAGATGATGAGAGTATACAAACCAAGTTGTGGCATCTTAGACTGGCACACCTGGGTGAGAGAAAGCTAAAGGAGTTATTTATTCAAAAGGCGTTTGGTGAGGATAAATTTCAGCCCTTAAAGTTTTGTGAGCATTGTGTACTTAGGAAAGCACATAGGGTGAGATTTAGTACCGGCGAGCATAAGACTAAGGGAACTCTTAACTACGTACACTTGGATCTTTGGGGACTAGCTCAGATAACTACTTATGGTGATGCCATGTATTTTTTCAGTTTAATTGATGACTATTCAATGAAGCTATGGGTCTATGTGTTGAAGAGTAAGGATCAAGCGTTTGAAGTATTCAAGACTTGGAAAGCTTTTGTTGAGAATCAGACTGGCAAAATGGTGAAAATGTTAAGAACTGAGAATGGCCTCGAATATTGTAATAAAGAGTTTGATGAGTTTTGTGCCAAGCATGGGATTACGAGGTATAAAACAATAAGATCAACACCACAGCAGATTAGCAGAGCTGAAAGAATGAATAAGACCTTACTTGAAAGGGTTAGATACATGCTTACCAATGTGAAAATGTTCAAAATATTCTGGGGGAGAAGCTGTAGTGACTACAGCTTACTGGATTAATAGAAGTCCCTCCTCAGTAATTGACTTCAAGACGCTATAAGAAAAATGGTCTGGCAATCCTCCAAAATATAACCACCTCAGAATATTTGGTTATCCTGCCTTTGTACATATTAAGGAGGGGAAGTTAGAACCTAGAGCTATCAAATGGGTATTCATAGGATATCCCGAATGAGTGAAATGATATAAGGTATGGTGTAAAGACTTGACATCACCAAGGAGTATCATAAGTCGTGACATGACGTTCGATGAAATGACGATGCTGAAAACCTCCCAAGAAGATGAGAAAGAAGAACTTGTGCCCAAGGAAGACTTAGCACCCGAGTCAATAAAAGCTGAAGTAGAGCCTGAAAGTGGATCTGATATGCCCCTAGATCAACACTTCAACAAGGAGATCCTTGAAGATGAACCAATAACACCGACAAGTTCATCTAAGTCCACCCAAAGAAAGACTAGGACTTTTGAGATAGAACTTGAAGAGTACCAGTTAGCCAGAGACAGGCTAAGCAGAACGATTAACCCACCAGTCAAGTATACACAAGCAGATTTGAGTGTAGTATGTGTTGGAGATCAGTTCTACAACATGTGGTTATACTCTCTACCATAGAGGCGAAGTATATAGCTATTGGTGAAACTATCAAGGAGACCGTGTGGTTAAAATGCATATGTATGGAAGTATTGGCTAGTGAAGATGTGAACACCAGTGTATGTTGTGACAACCAAAGTGCTATACACCTAAGCAAGCATCAAGTGTTCCACGAGAGGTCGAAACACATTAATGTGAGGCTCCATTACATTCGAGAGATTGTCCAAAGTAGTGAAGTTAGTATAACAAAGATAGCATCATCTATAAACCCTGCTGATATGTTTACTAAGTCACTGTCATCGGTTAAGTTCATCCTATGCAAGGACTTAACCGGAGTCACTACTTTGTGAGAATGACCGAAGATGAGAAAATGAGAGATCAAGTTGCTTTGTAGATAATTTTGAATTAAGGAGGAAATGTGTGAGAATATAGATTAAAAATCATCGGTATATGATTTAGAGAGCAAGCCAAGTGCGTGATGTGCATAAAGATCGAAGACGGACATGAAGGAGGCAAAAGACGAAAGGAGCAGAGACCAAGTGTGGACGCTGCGGTGACCAGGGCTGGGCGCCACGGCGCCCAGTCCAGAACGTGAGCGGCGCAGCGCTCAGACAGGCGCACCAACGCCACGGCGGTAAGATCTAAGCATTGCGGCAGTGGATGCGTGAACAGTATCCCGAAATAAGGAAACTTTCTTATTTCATCTCCCACTTACTTCAATACTTCATAAAATGACTTCCACGCATTTAAGGTATACCTAGGATGTCCTAAAGCCTATATAAAAGTTATCAATTGACTTGTAAACACATTTTAGTGATAACTCAATAAATCTAAATGATCATTGAAGAAGTTTTTATGGTTCTTTGTGAGAGAAAATTCGTAGAGTGCAAGAGAGGTTTTCTTTGTGATCTTTCTTGTAAAACGTATACTTTGCGAATGCTTTATAATTCATAATAAGAGAAAACTGTGATCTTGATCCGCCGTGGACATAGATAAAGTTGCCGAACCACGTAATTTTTTGTGTGTTCTTTTTCTACCCTTTCTCTATTTATTCCTTAATTACTTGTTCTGAATATATTGCTTAGGTGATTTTGCTTATTTATGTGCTTCCGCTTCAACAAAGTATTTTATTATAACTTTATGATAGAAAAATTATGTTATATTCTTGTGAGTCGACCTTTTCCCTGGTAAAGTTATTCTGTCAAGATAGGTACTTTGTGGCATAAATTTTCTATTATGAAATGTCTATTTTATAATAGTGAATTTTGAGGTCGATGAATATTTTGGCTAAAGTAAAAATTCTTGTTTGGTGAGTTTTCTTGAACATTATCTGTCACGCCTCAAACCCAAAAGATCTGAAGTATGACATAACTTACACTCATTTAATAATGTGCACTCATAATTAATATTACATAAAATTTCAAACTTTAATTAAACATAGGAATCCTTAACACACATACAATATTTAAACATTCATTTCAATTTTTTTTCAGAATTATAACAATTGAATTATGACTGGGCAATTAGTAAACCGGAGATACACAGAGTTTTCTCAGAGATTAACACTCTACTACGTCACCAGTAGCAACTTTGTTATTAGAAGCCCAAAATATATTCATTGCAAATTATAACTTAAAGTCAACCCATGAACATACTTAGTGAAACATAAACCAAATACAATCACACCTAATAAATAACATATAAGTATTTATTCAATAGGGACAAATCAAATATCTTAAACTACGTGTCCACAAATGAAACACTTAGCAACCTAGCAACTTAGGGAACTCAAGGAACAACAGAAGTCTTGCCAAATCTGCTAAGCACACATGTACCTTATTTATCTAAAATCACCATAAATTATAATGAGTATAAAACTCAGTAAGCATACTAGTTTTTCATATATCAAATACAAATACATATTGTACACAATACATGTGTATGATATACTGTGATAGATCAAAATTATAATCTTATCAAATCATATATCAGGTAAGCGCTTACACATTCTTTCAAAACATATAATAGGAATACCATCACTCAACTACTACTTAATAGGACTTTTATATCATATATCACATAATGAGTCAAATGTCACTCATAGGCGACATACCGTATGAGAAGAATAGTACAAGTGAGGTTTTAAATTACACATATATAATGTTCATGCTCGAAGGTAAAAGTCAAACTCTTACCCTGATCATAGGCGAGTACTCTCACATGCACCAATACGCCACCACACGAATGTAATGACTCACTCTTCCTTTAGGTACTAATAGGATCCTCCATACATACGGAACACATAACATATACCAATTCCGAAGGAAATGCCACACATAAAGGCTCCACAAATCACATAAGATGCATACTAAGTAAATAGTGAGTTCAAGCATTCTCAAAACACAAAACGTATCTCATGTACATTTTTCACTTCAAAAGCTTTTTTGGTTAAACACATTTCATTTTGAAAGCTCACTTTCATAAACACATATATATCCATGCTCAATGTCAATGCTTACATTTATAAACATATGTCTTTCACATTTCATATCAAATATACTTTGGCATAACATAAATATATTTTTAAGCACATTTACAAAATCATGCATAGACAATTACTATTCTTATTTTGATTTTAGTAAGAGTCTAGTATACTTATCTCTTAACATTTTTGGCTACAAAGTTTAATTCTCCTTAACCTATCAATAGAGATTAATCCTTTCATAAGCCTCAACATTCACACAAAATACTTTAAATAGCTTATAAAATTACACATATTGCACTTATCACAACGAATTAGTCTAATTACTTGATTTCTCAAAATTTGTCATTCTACCCATTTACACTTAACAAAATTTTCTTATATATTAAATGATGTTCAATTGCTCCAAAATCAGAACATATCTTTCTTAACTCATATATCCTCCTTATGTATGAATATTATATTACACAAAGTTAAAATTCGTTAAGATTTGAAGCGAATTTAACACACAAAGTTAAAATTTGCAACAGATTTAGGATCGATATCGTTTTGGTGAAATATTCTACCAATACATGTTAAGGTATTTGCAAATATTTACATTTTTAATTTTTTTTAAAAAAAAGACCAAATGATATTAATTTGGTTGTAGTCCTAAATAAAAATTAAAATAATAATTTTTATCTCTTTTTTTAATCTATTAATTATTCTCAACTTAGTTGTTATATAAACATTATCTTTCAACTTTGTTATCTTTGATTCTTTATCCTCACAAAATTGTTGATTCATATTCGTTAAATTCTTTTATACCATTTAAACTTATTAAATAATTTTCAAATGATGTAAAATTTATACATGAAAATAAATTTCGGATTTTGTCCCTCGGATATGTACTTTCTCAAAAGAAAAAAAAAAGAATGATAAAAAATAAAAGATTCGTATTAAAAAAAAAAAAAGCAGTAATTAGTTTCGGTTACAATGCCCTACAAGATTGATAACGTACGTTTCTCTTTTAGCACAGAAAGCATACATCTTCATCACAAGCCTTTTTGCACAAAACTTGTAATATTCCGATGGTCGAATCAATTAATAATACAAAATTCTATTATGCGTTAAGCTAATTTGGAAAGTGACAAAAAACAATTGAAAATCATTAGATCAAACGATCACAAATTTGATCTAATTAAATAGAATTCCACCAACTGATTTCTATTGAAAAATTATGTGTCTTCAAATTTTGAAGTCCAAAAGCTAGTAATTAAATTAAGGATTATTTTATAATATTAGAAAGTTTTTAACGGTATTAATAATGGAATCATTTATATTCGTTAGAATTGATTTTTTAATTGAATCTAATCATATAAATTAATTTTAGTATTATGCTGTAACTGAAATTCTAATATGATAGAATGACCATTAAATTAAATTTGAAAGAAAAATGGCCACTTCAACTCTAAAAGCAGTTTGCTAGTGAACGGAAAAATAATAGAAACGATTAATATTTATAAAAAAATTAAAAACAATTCTTTTATTAGAAAATTGTTTTTTAACATTCTAAAAAAGTTTTAGGAAACAATAGTAAGAAAACCCCAGTCCAAGTCCCTTAATTTCTAAACAACCTCGGAAATTAAATCCAGCTCTGATTACAATTAGATTTTTATCTCTCTAACATCTAAATATTCCCTTTCTCCAAAAATTACTCGTGAACTGGGTTAACTTCAAGTTCATATTTTCTTTTATTTATTTATTTTTAAATCTATTATATGCCCATCTCTCATTCAGAGTTTAAGACCCAACAAAAGAAATTACTAAAGATGGAAAAGAAAGTTGAAGATTATCTCAAGTTGTTGAGTTTGAAAGATTTTGTAGAAAGAGAAATCAAGATTGATAGAAAGTGGGGTAGTCTTGAATCTTTGATGGTAGTTGCAAGTTTGACTTCTCAAAAACTAGAAGAAGAAGAAGAAAGAATTAAGAAAGAAAATGAAATTAAAAAGTCTGTAATTGAGCGTAATTTGCATTAGAAGTTGGGACCTTGGAGAGCTTTTCACCAAGAGAGTTCATCAATAAGTAGTGAGACCGGATTATGCTTGGCTAGGATTTCTGGTAGAATGAAAGAGAAAAAAAAAATTCTAAAACAACCTGTCATTGACATGTATTCTAGAAAAATAAAAGAATCTTTTGAGAATGAAAGTGGTGAAAGAATAGTGATCAAAAAGAAAGAGAAAGGGCTCTCGAGAAACATGTTACAAACACCGTTTCTGACATGTATTCAAAGAAGAAAAAGGGTTTGTTGCTGCTTCACGGGATAAACTTCTCGGTGATGCTATGAAGGCAAGATTTCGGGCTCGGGAGAATGATGACAATGAATGGGTTGCTGAATATACCAAGCAACTGAAGAAGTGCTCGAAAAGGGGTGTGAGCAAAAAAGATATGAACGAAGAAAAGGGTTCAAAATCCAGCAAGAAACTGAAGAGAGTAAGATATGTTGTTCCAAGCGTGAGACCGGATTTGCCCCAAGAATTTAGCGAAAGAATTCAAAATCTTAACGGTTCCAGGATAGAATTGGTTATACAGAAGTGTTTTTTTTTTACGGACATATCTTTTCATCACAGGCATCTGTCAATACCTGTGAATTAAATATCGAAAAGTTTCTTGACCGAAGAACAGAAGAGAGATATAGACGAAGGACGCGAGATGTTGGTGAGGTTCATTGAGCCTTCCCTTCGAGAACGTGAACTGACCTTCAAGAGATGGAGAACACCGAAAGACGAGGTGAAAGAAAAGAGCAGTTTCTGTTATATGCTGATATCAGAATGGTATAAAGTTATAGAGGAGCATCAGCTGCAAATTGGTGATCTAATTCAAGTATGGTCGTTCAGGATGCCAGCCGATGAACTTGGTTTAGCACTTGTGCTGGTTAGGAAAGTAAGTGATGTTGTTAAGGATGATGCCCATAACGAGGGAGGTGATTGTGCAAATGGTAGTCAAGGCACTGAATAAAAAGATGGCGCTAATGGCTGCAAAGATAAGAGTCCATCAAGTACTTGCATGGGATCGACAACTACTCAAATTTCAACCTTATGAACGTGAGATTTATGATTAATTATTTTTTAATCCTCAATTTTTTACTAGGTTTTTTTTTTTATTGCATGTGACAAAAATATGTTTGAACTTATTTCATCATATGATTGATTGACTTCAACGTGTGGGTGGTGATGACTGAGTTCAAGTTTTGTTGATATTATTTATTGTTGAGTTTGTTATATATGTTGGATTATCTTAGAATACTAGAAGTTTCTAAGGGTATTAATAATGGGTGTTAATAGTGGAATCATTTATACCGGTTAAAATTAATTCCTTGAATTACAAATTTAAATTAATTTTGTTATTATACTATAACTGTAATTTTAGTATCATAGAATGACCTATATTATACATTTTCGCAGTTTAAATCAGTTTTAAGGTTATTTTAATTTCCAGTAACTTTCCTGTATAATGAAGGCTGCCATTTTTATTAATTTGTTAATAGACATACGCTCTTTTTAAAATAAAATCCAGTGTTGAAATTGTTTAAACAAAATCCAAAGATAAATGTTTTTTTTTTTTGGTAAAATTAAGTGCTATATATTGTTAAAATAGGAATGTTAACACTTAAAAAAGCATTGAATTATTGCCAACGGTAGCACTTCAAAAACAAAATGCGCATATGTCAACACTAGAGTATATATATATACACATAATCATTACCGTATATTTTTCATATATATATATATATATAGGGGTGGGCAAATCCGGTTCGGTTCGGTTTTTAGTGTGAACCGAAAACCGAACCGAGCCGGTCGGTTTTTGAAAAATAAAACCGAAAACCGAACCGAAAAATTAAAAACCGAACCGAACCGGTTCGGTTCGGTTCGGTTCGGGTTTTGGTTTTTCGGTTCGGTTTGGGTCGGTTCGGTTCGGTTCGGTTCGGTTTTATAATTTTTTTAATTTTTTTTTAATTTTTTTTAATTTTTTTTAATTTTTTTTAATTTTTTTTTAATTTTTTTTTTTTAATTTTTTAATTTTTTTTTAAATTCGGTTTTTTTCGGTTCGGTTCTCGGTTCGGCCTTCCGAACCGAAAACCGAACCGAATTTTTCGGTTTTTAAAATAAAAAACCGAAAACCGAACCGACCAAGAGAAAAACCGAACCGAACCGACCAATTCGGTTCGGTTTTTCGGGTCCGGTTCAGTTTTTCGGTTTTTTGCCCACCCCTATATATATATCACTTTCTCCTTTTTTAAAAAAAAAAAGCTTTCTAAAAAAATCCTAAAAGGGAGCAATAGATGAAAAATTTGAAGGGAAAAAGTGGTACATATAAATGTTTTTTGGAGAACAACAGTAATTTCCCTGTATATATTAACTAAATACAAACTCGCGTTGTAATACATACCATAATAAGATTTGTGCAATAACTATGACATTATTTATTATTTTATATTTGACAAATGCTATTTACCTCTTATTATGGTGTGGACAAAAAAGTATATAAACCGAAAATACCGAACCAAACTAAATTGAACTAGACAGTTCGGTTTGGTATTAAAATATAAAAAATAAGTGATCGGCTTTTTTTTATTTCGGTCTCCGAATAATTCAATTCCATTTAATTTTTGAATTTCGATCCCAAAAACTACCAAACCGAATCTAAGGATATAAATCAAATCTTACACATTTTTTTTATATAATTTATTTAATGAATTTTAATTTTAATAGTTTTCGAATTTATTTAGTTTATAAATTTAAACTAATTTGGTGTTTAAAAGTTGATTTTCACTTTATTTATTTAGATATATTTAAATTTTAATATTTTACTAATTTATTTAGTTCATAGACTTTTAATTAAATCGGTACTTAAAGTTGATGGACACTTTATTTATTTAAATGAACTTTAATTTTTAATATTTTTTAACTTGTTTAGTTTATATACTTATAAATATTGTATTTAAAATTGATATATACTTTTTTTGTGTGAAATTTATCTTTTCGTAACACCCGTGTCATAGGGGGACAAAGAGTTAGTGGCCAATTTGAAGTAATGAAATAATAAAAGATAGTGAATGGATTATTGATGAAGAAATGATAACACGTAGCGGCAGTGACACTTTTTAATTGGGTATATGGGCGGCCAAATTTATTTTATTTGAGAACTTTGCTTCATTTTGCTTAAGGGAGCCGAGAAAAGAAATGAAACACAATTGAAAGAGAGAAGAAGAAAAGAAAGAAAAAAAAGAAGAAAGGAAGAAAAAGAAACCAAGAAGAAAGAAGAAGAAAAAGAGAAAGATAAGAAGAATAAAAAAGAGAAGAAGAAATAAAAGAGCAGCTGGGAGAAATAGAAAGAAAAAGAAAAAAGAAAATAAATATGAAATTTTAGGAAATTAGTTTAAGTAGTTAGATTTATACTTAGTGTTTTAATGGGTAATAATTTTACGATATTAGAATATTTATATTTCAATATTAATAATACATATCAGTATTAATGATGTATTTTTACACCATATGATATAAGAGGTATGTTGATAGTGTGTAAATCTCAGAATCCAGACTCAGCTCAGAATTATGGCACTTATGTGAGTGGATAACTATATATATTTTATATATTTTTAATACAGTCATTTATGATTAAATTATGAGTTATTAGATTTATTCATAATTTATTTTAGATATATAAATATTTATACTATTTAATATATTTAGAAATATTTTAAAATTTATTATAGTATAGTTTATGATTATGTTCAATACAGAAATATTTATTTTAAAACAATTATGCTTTCATGATATTATATAGTAATAATTTTTGAACCATCATATGCGTACCCTCCCCTTTAGTGTAGTTGCTCTGCGCATGCGTTAAACCAGTTTAATTTGTTCTGCCTCAGCGATGCAGCATTCCACCGGGTTAGACTAACTCAGATCCCTTGCTTTGCCAGTGTGTGATTAAATTACTCGTTATTAGATTTATTCATAATTTATTTTAGACATATAAATATTTATACTATTTAATATATTTAAAAATATTTTAGAATTTATTATAGTATAGTTTATGATTATGTTCAATACAGAAATATTTATTTTAAAATAATTATACTTTCATGATATTATATAGTAATAATTTTTGAACCATCACATGCGTACCCTCCCTTTTAGTATAGTTGCTCTGCGCATGCGTTAGACCAGTTTAGTTTGCTCTGCCTCAGCGATGCAGCGTTCTACCGGATTAGACCAACTCAGATCCCTTGCTCTGCCAGTATGTGAGTTACTCCGCCAAGTACGACCAAATTTTTCCAAGTACAAGTTTGATGTGGTTTTCAATATATATATATATATATATATAATACATGCTTCCAGAACTATGTTACATATATTTAACTTGATAATAGATTTTATGATGGTTTATACTTCTAGATTTTCAAATTCTTAATATTATGTTATGATTTTAGTTTTAACACATATTTTTATGACAACTTATATTTTAGTACAAGTTTATTGACTACTCAGTATATAGCTTTATGATTATTTTATCTTACAGATTTATATGTGTACAATACATATAAAGTATATAATATTTTTAGATTATGTCCAATTACTAAGCCATAAGCTCATCTTTTTTTTCTATTTTTTTTATTTTTTTCAGGTTGTCACAAGAATCGTGCAGTGTAATATAGTCATCACATTTTGAGGTTGGCTCACGGCATTTATAGTTGCATAAGTGTCTTAGTCTGTGTATTTGTATATTTTTTTATATATTGGAGTACACGTGTACATTTTTTGTTGAGGCAGATAGCCCCATTGTATGATATGTATGAGTAAAGAGTATGTTAGTCTCACGTCATCGCAAGATCTGTCTTGATTTTCGAAGAGGGCTCGGGTCGGGTCCTGTTACTTTTATATATATAATTTTAGTTTTTTAGAAAATATTTAGAAGACCAAACTGAACCAAACCGAAACAAACTGCATCAATTCAGTATGGTTTGATTTTCATAAATAATTTAGTATAGTTCGATTCTAAAATTAAAATTTTCAAAATTTTTCAATACAGTTCAATTCTAAAAAATGTTGAACTAAACATATCGTGCCGGCTCATAGTATAAATTAACTTTAGATGCGTATAACAGTCTTTTTATTTAAAAAGTCAACAACTGCATCTACATAATAGAAACTAATACTAAAATACATTGTTTAAGTAGTAAAATTAGTATACTTGTAATATCAAATAATTATTTAATATAAATGTCTGCATTTTTTTATTAAAATATAAATATTTAATATTAATTATTATATTAATTTAAAAAATAAAGAAAAATTATTAATTGTATCACAATATAAATTTACTATTTAGGTAATACTATTTGACTATTTCGAACTACGTTACGTAATGCTAATTTTACAATTTATATAGTATCTTGTTATTGTTTCATATTATAACGATGCAATTGTTAATTTTTTTAAATAAAAAATTATTATGTCACTTTAAAATTAATTTATACTATTATAGTTGTAATAACAAGTTTTTTTTGTGTTGATATTACCAAATATTAGGAAAGTTTTTAGTAGTTAGAAAATCTATCAAAGAGTAAACAGTAAATTTTCTTTTATATTTTAATATTTATTCTTTTAATCATATTTTATCACGCTAAGTAATATAAATGAGTTTGTATATAAGCAATAAAACGAGCTAAATTATGTCGATCAAGCCAAAATCTTGAACATGCTTTTATTTTATTTTATTTTTTCTATTCGTGGCAAACTCGAACTACTCATAGTTTTGGGTTTGATTGTGCATAAGCTGATAAAATAAACAAATCTTCTTTTAACAATCACATTGATGTTGTCTTCGTGAGTCTAAGGAATAAAACGACAACCTTTTAGATCTTACTAAAAACATGAAAATAATAATAATAATAATCATCATCATCATCGTAATCATAATAACGAATAATTTCAACGATTCTTGATCTAATTGGTGAGAAGGTGATGCATCACAATGTCTCCTTTAATGATGGGGTTACTGTGATCACTATTGTTAATGTAGTATTTGACCCTTTAATGCTTTATTGTCGAAAAAGAATCATTATTTCGAGATTAAAAAATTTGAAATTTAATAGTGTCAATGAAACTTCAATTGGGGACCAACTGATAGATTTGTTACTTATATATATATATTTTAAAAATAATGTTAGGTTTATAAAATTGGAATACATACTTTATATCTCATTTGATGAGTCATCAATTAATATTACCATGTATTAGGTAGTTGTTGATTTTTTAATTTTCATTTATATACCATCAATAATATATACATCAAATGTCAATTTTTTTTTATACATTAATCATATTACAATGCCGAATTACATCAAATTATATAATCAAAATTTTTTGAGAGTAACATGTATATTTTTTTTCCCCCAAACTACTTTATCAAGATTAGAATGCTAATGTTATTATGCTAATATTACATCAAACTATATAATCAGAACTTTTTTAGAGTAACATGTATATTTTTAGGGCACACTCCACCCGAATTATTTTATCGAGATTACAATGCTAATATTATATCAAACTATATAATTGAGATTTTGTTTTGAAATAACCTGTACATCTTTAAGGCAAACCCCAACCAAACTACTTAATCGGAATCATTAAGAGCAATATGTACAATTTTAAATATATTTCACCCGAACTAGAAATCTCTCACAAGATTGAACGAATAAATTAACTATTCTAACATTTTTCAAGACTCGAACCCCTAACCTTAGTCAGGGAGATGTGTAGGTTTGCCACTTGGGTAAATCCTCAAGTACATCAAATATCACATTTGTGGGTATACAAAATATGTATACTAAGTAAGTATAATGTTATTGATATTTAAATAAATTTTAATTTAAGGGTGAATGAATGAATGATCGTTTTTCTCTTACCATTCCAACAAATTGGACTAATAAAAAGTTGAAAAAATGAACCAACTCGATCTACTAAAACACGTTCAACCACTCAAAATATATTTTAAAATTTTAAAAAAAATAAAGGGGGTTTTGGGACATTGGAAAAAAGTAGGGTGATAACAATATTTAACTCAAATAGGACTCCGGGAACAATTGTGTACCCTTTATTGATTTTCATGTTTAAAATGAAAAGAAAAAAAAATGTTTTCTCCGGTTTGTTAGCCATTTTTAGATTTATTATATTACAATGTAAAATATTTATATATTTATTTTAAAATTATAATAGTATAAACTATTATAAAAAAAGTAGTAATAAAATTGTGCCATGTATTGTTGATGTGTCAATTTTATTTAAGTCCAAAGTCAATTATAATTCTGAAGTATTATAGTAATTACAATAGAAATGATCCATTTTGCTATGAGAAAAAAAAAAAAATAGAAACCATTCACTTTAAGAGAATGGAACCCACACTTAACTATTAGTTAACAGAGATAATCAAAATTAGTGATGAGATAAAACTGAAATTAAGGACTCAAATCAAGTCATTAAATTCCTAATCAAGGGTTCTAAGTCAAGGTAAAATTGTTTTATTTTATTCTTTTTCTTTTGTTTATTTTATTAAATTATACAATAATTTTTTGGTAAGTTAGATTTAGCATATTCATGGAGTTTCTTAGTTATTTTAGTCAATAAATGATGTAGAAATATAGATGGAGTGTAATGCAAGTTGTAGGACGAGCATGTGGATGAGATATGCCGTTTAGATGGTGGTTTAAAGTTAAAAATGATGATTTCTGAAGCATATCGTAATCATTCTAAAGTTGGTTGTTACATGTAAGAACCACCCTTCTCTCAAGATAAATAAATTAATAAATTCGTAATAATGATTGAATGTATTTTTGAGAGATGCCTTAGATCCTATTTATATACACCTAAACAGTTATAATCAAATGTTATGTCACTTGGAAGTGATAATGTATCTTATGTAAAGGACACAGCCTCTAAATAATGCACATTTTATATATCTTAGCAATAAAAGTATAACATTATATATCTTAGCATAAGATCATTTTCCAACATCTCCCACTTTATCAAATGTATGTATTAATTAATTTGCTCAATGATTAGCAAACTGTCAACAGAATATAATTATAAACTTTATGTGTAGACGCTTTAAACTACATTCCTTACTGCATCTGTATTAATACTTTAATACACAAGTGACTTTATTTCAGAAAATGAAATGGCCCAATATTCTCATATTAGGAGTTAATAGTTTGTACCAAGCAATTATTGGTGACTTTAGCTAAGTGAATAATTGTCACTTAACTTGCGTCCAAACAATGTTTTACGACTTTTTATGAGCACGCGACATTATTAGTTTGATTTTTAATGCCTTAAAATGGATTTTACATTTCAAACAACTATTATAACCTTGTTACCTTGCTAGTGTACTTAATCATTTGATGAAAACAAAATTTCTTTACTATTATTTTTTAAATGATAGAGTAGTATTAATTGTTTATCTTGAGCGTCCTAAGATTCTTGTAATGATACTTACATACTGCATACTCCAACTACACATATAGATGATTCTTAAATCCTATAGTAGTCACATGCTATCTGAATTTCTTCACAGAATAATCTCCTGGTCATAAGATCAATCACCATCTCAGTAAAGGGCATATATTTGACTCTTACTTCTCCCCTCTCCACTATATCGTGAATATAATGATAATTTATGTCATTGTGTTTTCCTTTAGAACTATAGCTCCAATTTTAACTAAAAATATGGCAGGCTTATTATCACAAAATATATTAATTGGATTATCATGTATACCTAAATATAGACAATTGATAAAAAATTTAGCCTATATAGCAGGACTTACTATTGTGCTACAAGAGTTATATTATGCTTCCATGGTAGACATTGCAACACAAATTTCATTCTTACTTAACCAAGAAATAACAATTCCACCAAATAAGAATAAATTACACTAGTTAACTTTTTATCATCTAAGCCATCTACAAAATCTTCATCGCAATGCCAACAAATTCTAGATCATTTAATCCAAAACATAATTTCATAACTTTTGTGCTTTTAAGATATCTTATAATCCTTTTGTAAAATGGTGATGAAAAATTAATAACAGAGTTAGATGATCTATTTCGATGATCAAAGTAAAAGAAATGAAGTTTCTGGGGACTTAAATGCTAACAAAAAAATACTTTGTGGCTTTTAGAATATTTAATCAAAAGTGGAAGGGTAAGAATGATAAAATCCTTAGGAAGTCCAAACATGCAAAAAAAAAAAAAATGCTCAGTTTTACTAAAGGAGTTTAAAATGAATCAGATGCTAACACGTGGCAATGAGTTTGTTAAATTTATTAAAGTTTAGTCAAAAAGTCTGTTCTTAGGCTATAAATACCCAGAATTAGGATGTTTAATGTATTCTCTGATTTCATCATTTTATTTCATTCTTGGGAGTGTTGTGAGATTTTTCATTCAAGATTGCTATTCTTTGATCTTGCTTTGTATAATAGCTTTAAATCTTATTTATGTTGGCCCGTGATAATATGCTTTGCTAAACCGCGTAAATTTTCTTATGTTTCTTGATTATTATTTGTTATTTGTTTCTTGTTTCTCAATTTTGATTCCTTGATTAAATATTAGATTAGTTTTAATTTAGTTCCAACAATTGGTATTAGAGGTTGGTTGGGAACCTAATGGCATTTCAGTTTGATATTGAGAAATTCAATGAAGAGAATGATTTTAATCTTTGAAAGATTAAAATAGAGGCATTCTTGGTTAGTCAATGGCTCAAATCTAAAATTGAATAGGTTGCATTTGAACCAATTGACAAAAGACTAAATCTTTGAAGGTAGACGGTGAGTGTGTCGAGATTATGAGGAAAGCAAGAAGTGCCATCATATAAGCAATAATGATAAAGTTCTAAAGGAAGTGGCAAGTGAAAAGATAGTCATTAGTTTATGAAAGAAACTAGATTCCCTATATATGACCAAATATTTGGCCAACAAGGTACATATGAAGGAGAAAATCTACCAGTTGAGAATGAGGGTGGAAAGCTCTATCAAAGATCACATTAATGGCTTCAATAAGATTATCATCAATCTTAAAACTATTGATGTGAAGATTAATGATGAAGATAAGGTGATTATATTGCTCAACTCATTACCACTGAGTTATAAGCACATTATAGATCCTCTCTTATATGGAATGGAATCTTTGACAATGAACTATTTAAAGCCTTCTCTAAATTCAAAGGAATTGGTAAGAAGATAGGGGATAAAGATTATAATGGCAAAGGTTTAACTATTATGGGGAGGTCAAATAAAAAAGAATCAAGGGGAAAGAATAATGGATCAAAGTCCAAGACCAAAAAGAAGAAATGTTTCTTTTGTAAGAAAGAATGAAATTTCAAGGACTACTTGAAAAGATAATAGAGTGTCAATCCATGTTGGTTCTAGTTTGTCCATTCAATATGTTGTAGAAAAATTGAATTTGGAACTAATCTTGGTATCTATGTTGAGGGCACTTCTGAATGAAATCCTTGAACCACTCTAAGCTTCATAGAGTGGAAGAGTTGTACTATTTCTTCCTGGAGTTGAGAAGTCTTAGATGGTGGAAAACATTCAACAAGGAACTATTTTGCTAGGTTTTCATATGTCATGATGCTTCCCATTTGTAGAGATTGGAGCCATTCCCTTGCCTTGTCCCTAAGATAAAATGGGAACAAGCGTAGGTGAATGACTTTTTCGCTTTACGCCTCTGTTACAGACAAAGAAGTCAAGGATGCCATGTTTAGCATCAATGGAGATAAAGCCCCGGGACCTGATGGATATAATGGTTTTTTTTTTCCAAAAGAGTTGGAGCATTATAAACAAAGAAGTAACTGAAGCGGTGTAACACTTCTTCTCAAAAGGTCAGTTTTATAATCCCATCAATGTTACTGCTATTACTATAATACCTAAGGTGCAAAACCCCAATGGACTTGGTGATTATAGACCTATAACTTTTTGTACTGTCTTATACAAATGCATCACTAAAATAATTACTTCAAGATTGTGGAAGGTTATAGGCTACTTAATTAACCCAAGCCAGTCAGCTTTTGTTCCTAAAAGGAAAATAGTAGACAATATCCTCTTGGCTCATGAATTGGTGAGGGGTTATGATAGAAAGTATGGAGCGCCACGATGTGCTTTCAAAATTGATTTGCGTAAAGCATATAATTCTTTGTCTTGGGATTTCTTTGGAAGAAATGCTAATGGGGCTCAATTTCCCTTACTCTTTCATTCTTCTAATAATGCGTTGTACCCATTCAAGTATGTTTTTTTGTAGTAGTGAATGGTAGCCTAGAGGGTTTTTTTTTTCAGAGAAGAGAGGTCTTAGACAAGGGGATCCTATGTCCCATCTGCTGTTTGTCTTGGCGATGAAGTATTTAAGTAGGAGTTTGAGTTGTATTCCTAAAGACCAGTTTGTGTTCCATAGGGGTTGTAAGAAAATGAGGTTGAACTATTTAATTTTTGCTGATAATTTATTTTTATTCTCCTATAGCGATGTTGACTATGTTGACTAATTCAAAAGAATCCTAGATAATTTTTACATGGTTTCTGGCTTAAAACTTAATGTGAATAAGAGTTCTATCTTTTTTGGCAATGTTTCTCATTCTATTAAAGAGGCTATTATGCAGTCTACTTAGTTTCAAATTGGTGCTTTATCAGTTAGATACTTGGGCATTCCCTTATTCTTTGGAAGACTTAAAACAAAATATTGCTAAGAATTGATAAGTAAGTTGACTTCAAGAATGTCCAGTTGGACAGCCAAATATCTCAGTTATGTTGGGCGGCTACAGTTAATCAATGCTGTTTTGTCAAGTATGTATATCTACTGGTGCTCCATATTTATTCTTCCAAAGACTGTCATCAAGCATGTGGAAAGTCTATGTAGGAAATTCCTTTGGTATGGTCACAATTTACAGTACAAATGAGGTTTAGTAGCGTGGAAGGATGTTTGTCAAGACAAAAAAGATGGGGGGCTTGGCATAAAACTCCTGCATATATAGAACCAGACAGCTATAATCAAACATATTTGGGAACTGCTCACTCTTCAATCCTCCTTATAGGCAAGATGGATGATTGAGAACAAACTTCGCAGACTTAGTTTCTAGGGCATAACTAAACTAATGGATTGCAACTGGGCATGGAGAAAAATTATTGAACAACGATGTAATGTAAGGAAACTGTTTAAGTATAATTTAGGAAATGGCTCTTCCTTCTCTTTTTGGTTTGATCCATGGATGAATGGGGAGTCCTTGACTAACGAATTCCCCCAAGTGAATATTAAAGAAGCTAATATTCCACGAGATGCTAATGTTAAAGACCTTTGGAGGAATAAGAAGTGGAATTTGCCTAACCTTCTGGATGAGCGGACTAACCATGCTTGGAACTATATCAAGAATAACTTTCAAGTTACTCCTACCAAAAAGGATAGGATTTCTTGGATTGGATGCTTTAATAAGCAATTTTTCATTGCCAGTGCTTGGAGACACCTAAAGAAAAAGGATTCAACTTATAAATGGTATAAACTTACATAGGGAGCTCAACATATCCCTAGACATAGTTTTGTCACTTGGCTCGCTATTAAAAATAGACTAGCTACTAGGGAGAGAATTATAAAATGGAAGAGTGCAACTCCTATTAATTGCCCACTTTGTATTTGTGATAAAGAAACAGTTCAACATCTTTTTTTTCCAATGTAGCTTCTCAATGGCTGTATGGAAACAAGTTTTACTTGCTTGTAACTTTGACAGATGTCCGCTATTGTGGAGCAAGGAAATTGCTTGTTTTAGTAAGAAAACTAGAGGAAAGTCTACAATCAACAGAATTCGACGAGTTGCTCTACGTGCCTCTATTTACTATATTTGGAGGGAATGCAACTAAGTAGTCTTTCAACAAAAATTTCTTCTACAAATACTATCTTTCAATGTATAAAAAATACTATATGGTTTAGATGTATTGGAGTCATAAAAAGCCCTCGTGTTGAGGCCATTGTTCAAAGATGATGATATGTCTTGTGGGAAGTCTTTTACATTATATTACTTGTTTAGTTGAGACCCTAATGTACCTAAGTTTTATTCAATAAATATCTCTCTTTAATTATCAAAAAATATTATTCAAATTTTACCAAAATTTAAGCATATTCAGACTAATTATTATTATTTGCAACACGCAGCCAACCTGCTCTGTCACAAACCAATTAATTGGGTTCAACTTAATAGAGACTTAGGCTATATGACATCAAAGATGGGATTTACGAGAGTCAACTTAAAGGAAGAAGCAATTATATATATCTGAGTTTAAAATTATGAGTTTAAAAGGAGTTAAGTCCCGAAAAATATTTAATTAAAGTTAACGCTGAACGTTTGCTTGAAAAGAGTTTGTTGAAATGCGTGACAAAAGTTGATAAGCAATTCCTGCTTCGTTCTTTTCTTTGGCGCAAGTGAGAGAATAAATGGACCCGAGATTAGCGAACACGTGGCACACATAGACTCACACACTTTAATGGATTATTAATAGATAGTTGAATGTCTTATTTGTTTGCATTATCGCTACGTTCTTGTTTCAGTGGTTTATTAATAGATATTTGAATGTCTTATTTCCTATCATGTTGATTCTGCGATGAATATGTAGAGAAGATGGTTCATCAGAAGTGCAGCTAGGTCAGACTCATGTAATGGGTTTTGTGACTGGCCAACTAGTTCAATCTTATAGGGACCGACCTAATGAAGGAACACTTTCAATCTACACTGAGTTCTCTCCAATGGCTGACCCCTCATTTGAGTAAGGCCGCCCTGGTGAATATGCAGTGGAGTTGGGCCGAATAGTAGATCGTGGTCTAAGGTGATAATATATATATATATATTTATTCTGAGTCTATTATTATTATTATCTTACAAAAGTTGGCTTCGCCAATTTTTATATTTTTGGGGGAGTTTAAGTTTGAATGTGAAATCTATCTTAGTCCTTCAGAGGAAAATTCAAGTTTGCATTGCGGTTCTGCATTAAAATGACATAATTTGAAGTTTTAAAGTGATCTTGCAGGGCTTTCAAAGACACACCCGAATGTTCCGTTACCGATTTCCATGATTGCAACGTACTTCTCCATTACTCTTCCACTTGGTGATGGACGAAAATCAGATATTCTTTTATTCAAGATCAAGAGCAGTAGAAGAACCCACTGAGATAATGAGTTTTGTTCTGACGAGTTGATGGCTGACGAAAACTAAAACAGAACCGTGATGATCGAACTGAATCCGTGGGTAAATTTCCGGGGCAAATGTGAAAGTAATAACAAGCTTTTCATTCTCAAAATTTTGTGAATCCATAACAAAGAGCGAATACATACCTAAAACGAAAGACGTAGAGACGCCAAAAATTTCGACTTAGAGAGAAGGCAACTTATCTTTTTCTGAAATCTTCTCTAAGCCGAATTTTTGTTTTTTCTGAAAAGATCCGTCTGGAGGAACAACGCAATATATAAATATAAGAAGTAGAGTCGTAAAACGAAGCAACCTTGAAAGAGAAGAAGTCAAATATTATTTCCTAATTCAATCCCGATTGGGATTTATTACTAGTTACGGAGGTAGTTAATATTATTTCCTAATTGAATCCCAATTGGGATTAGATTTTGGAAGTACGAAGATTTCCTAATGAGGAAACATTTCCTAATTGAAAAATTAAAATTAAAAATCATTAGGAAACGAGGAAACCTCACTCCGATTAAATTTCTACATAAAATCTAGTGTTCTCCTCCTCCTAAAATTACGCTTGAACTAGGAGATCTTCAAATTTTCTCTTCTTTGCCATTGTTCTCCCTCTTGTTTGCTCATTTGCCATTCAAAGTTTGAAACCCAGAAAAAGAAATTGAAGATGGCAGTCGAAGAATACTCTCTCTCTTTGTTGAGTCTGAAGGATTTTGAAGAAAGAGGAGTCAAGATTGATGCAAAGTGGACTGGTCTTGAAGCTTTAATGGCGGTGGCAAGTTTGGCCTCCAAGAAACTAGAGGAGGAAAAAAGGATTTGGAAAGAAAAGGAAAAGGAGCCTGTAATTAAGAGTAATTGGTACTCCAGGTCAAGGGATTGCAAATATTTTGAGCATGGAAATTCTTCAAGAAGTTGTGATAAGGATAAAGGTCATGTTTCGGAAAACCCCGTTATAAAGCCAGTTCTTGACACGTATTCAAAGAGAGCAGAAAAGGTTATTTCTCCGGTAAATAGTGGCTCAAGGACTGATAGGAAAGAAAAAGAAAAGTCACTCAAGAATCCTGTTGTAAACTCTGGTTTTGATATTTATTCCAAGAAGAAAGATAGGTTTATGGTTGCCGCTCGTGATAAACTTCTTGGTGATGCTATGAAGGTAAGCCTTCGGGCTCTTAAACACGATGATGAAGAATGGGTTGCTGATGCTGAATATACCAAGCGAAAGAAGAAGTTGAAGAGGAGTGTAAGCATAAACGATTCAAAATCAAACAAAAGGATAAAGAGAGAAAGACAGATTGTTCTAAACGTGACCCCAGATTTACCCCAAGAGTTCAGGGAAAGAATTGCAGTGCTGAACGGTTCCAAGATAGATTTGGCTATACAGAAGTGTTTGTTTACTACGGATGTATCTGTTCATCACAATCGCCTGTCCTGTCCTCTGAATCAAATATTGTCAAAACAGTTCTTGAACGACGATGAGAAGAGAGACCTTGACAATGGCGGCCAGATGTCAGTGAGGTTCATTGAGCCTTCCCTTCAGGAATGTAAATTGACCTTGGCGAAATGGGCGATGCCGAAGGAGCGGAAATCGAATTGTAGTTATTCGTATGTGCTGAGAACGGAATGGAGGCATGTTCTAGAACGAAATAAGGTTGAGAAAGGTGATATAATTCAACTATGGTCATTCAGGATTCCAGCCGATGAGCTTTGCTTTGCACTTGTAATGGTTAGGAAATGCAGTGAAATTGTTGAAGACGGTAGCCAGGGCAATGGAAGTGATTGTGCAAATGATATTCAAGGCACAGGAGAAAAAGATGGTGCCAATAAAGGCAGCAATGATCAGAGTCCAACAAGCGCAGATATGGGATCAACTACTACTCAAGTCTCAACCCCATAGGGTTGATTAGGGTTTATCTTTTGGTGGCTTGGGATATTTAGGATTAATTTAGTATTAACGGCATCTCATGCATCCATGTTAATTAGTGTTATATAACTACTATATCATTGATTAGTGATATGTTAATTGAGATGCAAAGTATGTATAAACTTATTCGTATATGATTTAATCGGATTTCTGTCCTTCTATATCTTTCGAAGGCGAGTCTCTCTAAACATTATTGTTACCTGCCTTTTTAGATATTAGAACTATGAGGCACAAGTTATCGAATATCGAGTTCAATACGAATTGATTTACTTCAAGACTTTCATTGTTACTTTAATTAATTTTTTAAGTTCTATATATCTAAATTTTGTAGATTTTAGATAAGATTCTTCTGTATTGGTAGGTTCTTATAGTTATAATGGTTCTAGCTCAGTTATGTGTATGAAGGCCGCCATACCTGCTAATTTGTTTAATAGATTTGTAGATCCTCACTAAACGAGGTTAAAAATTCATCAAATATTAACTGATGAGCAACTTTACATACATTTAGGTAAGGTTTTGTTTAAAGGTTTCTTTAATATATAAAAACTACGGCATCAATATTAATGTTGATCATTGGAAGAAATTCATATTCCACGATATTAGAAAGAAATTAAAAATTAAGATGAAGTGAACATCCTTTAATCCGACAATTAAGTTGAAACTTTCCAATCTAAAGTGAGTCAAAACCCCAGCCAATATCTTGAATTCTGAAATTAGAAATTATATATGCATATGGTTGAACAATTTATCCAAGTGACATTTATTTGGTCGTTATTTCCAAATATTGAAGCTAATGAGGAACTCTTGATCCTACAAAAACTATAATAACAAACGCTAATTTTACTGATTTTGTTCGGATACAATAAGTTGGGGAGGTGGGCATATGATCATTCCGGATGGAAACAAAATAACTAGAGAAGATTGTTTAGCAAATACATTTCTGGTGTAACATAATTTACATGCATCTTGTAGGATAGCATAGGGTGGTCGTGACCCCCTAGCCTCAGAAGTTTTAAGTAAATAATAGTTTCTTAAGAAAGATTTTTATTCTTAAAAATAGGGAATTTTTTTATTTTGGCCCTATAATTATAATATATTTTGTAGAGAATAATAAAGCACAAATGGAACACTTTTATTAATACAACAAACACAAAATTTACAACACAAAATTTAGAAACTCTCACTCTTTCTCACTTACAACACAACACTCACAACTCAACTCTCACAGACTCTTTGTTGAGCTTATTATTTGCTCAACTCTCTAACACTCTAAACTCTCAACAATTGATCAAATACTTGATCAACTCTTTATTCTTAACTTGCTTCCTTTCAAAACTAAATGAGGGAGGGGGGTATTTATACTTAGTTTCAACAAACCAAAATCACACAAATAAAATAATGTAAAAATTTATTAACCACACAAGTTTATAATACTTATCTTCTTAATTATTAACTTAAAATATCTTACCTAATCTAGAAACTTCAAGAATTGGACTTGTAAATATTTGGGCTTAATCTTGAAATTGATGTTGTAATTAATTTAATTTAATTTAATTTGGTGTTGTAATTTAGTGTTATAATTTTAACATATTTGACCCCTATAATTTTTTAACTTAGACAATTTAGCCCCTCCACCTTTAAATTTTCTAGCTCTGGGTATCTGGGAATTAATAATAGGACGATTTGAAATATCTTTTGAGTAATCTTGCCAGTAATAAGTAATTTTTTCAAAAAGAAATTTATTGATTATAAATCAAAGATTTGCACTTTATAGCTTGTAAGAAGAATACAAAAAGTCTTCCCTCTCAAAACATGTAGTAAGAAAAATCTAATTAAAAAAAATTAACAATTTGGTCCTAAATAAATGTTAAATATTTAGTTTAGTCTCTAATATTTTTAAAATTATCATAAATTTTAAATATTTAATTTAGTCTCTAATATTTTTTAAATGATCATAAATGTTAAATATTTATATTAGTCTTTAATATTTTTAAAAGTATCACATTTATATTTGACGTTAAAAAATTAATGATTTTAGCTTATTTAAGAGGACAAAAATGTAGCCATAAGTGGTTCCATACTCAACAAACTCCTCTCTCTAACTCTCTCTTCAAAATTCTCCCAGCTTATTACTTTTAACCCCAGCCACCCCGTCCATATTTCTTCGTAGCCACTGGCAGGGGGCCCTTTGGCCTCTTCTCTAGTGGACACACGGATCCACCTTCACGGTTTTTACCCATCTCAATCAACTTTGTTTTTTCTTTTTCTTTCTTCAACATTTATTTTTCTTCTTTTTTTGTTGTCTCTTTAGCGAGCCCTCCGACCTGTACAAGCACTTGGTCAATAGCTGATCCCTGCCAAGACTTTCTGTTTCTCAGCTAAGTCAGCCATTGGCCGCCGTTCCTTGCCTCGCTGGCCTCCGTCTCGGCTTTGCCCGTGCCTTTTGTCACGCCCCAAATGTCCTCAAGCAATTCATCGAACATTTAGTGCGCGCCAAGTTCCCTCAAGGACTACTTGGGCCATTGGAGCATTCATGGAGCACACCTTTTAAAAGGCCCACTTGAGTTTGTGGTATTCATGGGCCAAGCCCACATGTAATTAATAGTTGGTGGAGTATTCTAGAATAAGGATATTCCTTGGAATATTACCCACTTGTAAGTAGTAAGTGGTAGAGAATTCTAGAATAGGAATATTCCAATGGAATATTACCTATGGTAGGTGGCTTTTATTTTGGACCGTTAGATGCTTTCAATCTTAGCCATTCATTGTACATAGCTTTTGCTATAAATAGGTGAGCTCTCATTTGGAGCAAGGCACCTCTTAGCTTGTAATTCTCTTTGCTATCAATACAAGAGTATTTCATCACACATCTTGCTTCTTCTTCTTCATCTCTTTTTTGGTTTATTGGGTTTTTGGCTGCTTAGCACTAGCAAGTGTCTAAGGCCGCACGGTTCGAGAAATTAAGTCCGTGACAAGCGGTATCAGAGCAGGTTTGAGAAAGATGGTGAAAGAGAAGGATGTTGCTGGATCATCCGACCTTTCGGTTGAGAGGGGTAGGGACCCCAAAGCTAGGAGGCATGCTAGCCTTCCTCGTGACAAGTCCATTGAACCCAGCCGCGATTTCGGGGACGTGGTCATGACTCTTGGTGTTGCTATGACCAAGGCAACGGACCGCCTTGGAGAGTTGGAGGAGCAAATCGAGAAGCTGGAAGTAGGTCTCGATCGTCAAGGGGACGAGGTACGCTCTCTCATCGACAACACCATTGACACGTATGCGGAGAAGCAACAAGATTGGATCAAGACTTTCCAAGACATGGTGTTTTCCACCATGGAAAAGTTGCAAGCCCAGGTGGAAGAGTTGCAGAAAGGGTTTGAGACCATCAAAGAGGATGTTGCGCTATGCAAGCGAGCAGTCGCAAGTGTGGCTGCTGCCACCCATGTTACGGTGGCTGCGCCAAGAGTAGAAGCTCCTAAGCCGAAAGAGTTCAACGGCAAGCGGGATGCCAAGGAGCTGGACAACTACTTTTGGCAGATGGAAAGGTACTTCGAGGCCTTGGGCGTGCGGGAGGAACAAAAGGTAAATACCGCAACCTTGTATCTTTCCGATCATGCAATTCTGTGGTGGCGTAGCAAAAGCGAGGAAATTCGCAGGGGTACCTGCACCATTAACACTTGGGAAGAATTGCAACGGGAGTTGAAGCGTCAATTTTACCCAGAAAATGTGGCGCATGATGCCCGGAAACGACTGAAGGAGTTGAGGCAAAACAAGTCCATCAGTGAGTACGTGGAGGAGTACTCGATATTGATGCTGCAAATTCCGAACATGAGTGAGGAAGACTTGCTGTTCAACTTCCTGGACGGGTTTTAAACTTAGGCCTCTAACGAGCTAAAGCGGCGTGGAGTACAAAATATATCCGACGCCCTTACCATGGCGGAGACACTTATGGATTACCGCAAGCAAGAAACCGGTAAGTCCAAACACCCGAAACCCAACTTCAGCAAAGGTGGGGGAGCCAAAGAGTCCCACCCTCCTCGGAACAAGGATGGGAAAGGCAAACCGCCAATGGGGAAAGAGCAGAAACGGGATGGCAAGAGCAAGCCAAAGTCGAACTGCTTCCTTTGTGACGAAGATCATTGGGTAAGGGACTGTCCGAAGAAGAGAGCCTTCAACGCCATGTTTGAGACACAAGAGGCAGGTCAGCAGAGTCAAATGGGATGTTTGCAGTTGCTGAATGCCCTCAAGGCCAAAAGGGCTCCCAGCGCGCCAACGGGGACGGCGCTCATGTATGTGGAAGCCCACATAAATGGAAAGAAGACTCAAGTGCTTGTCGATACCGGAGCTACGCACAACTTCATCAAGCGTGCGGAAGCGGAGCGCTTGGGTCTCAAGGTGGAGAAAGGAGTTGGCTATCTCAAAACCCTAAACGCCGAGGCCAAACCGCTGGATGGGGTCATTCGAGGAGTCGAGATGCACCTGGGTAATTGGCGCGGCAAGGTAAATTTTTCGGTTGCTCCTTTAGATGATTTTAATGCTGTTCTTGGTATGGACTTCTTGCGACAGTTTAATGTGGTGCCTCTCCCTCGACACAATTATGTGTGCATCCTGGAAGGAGGGCCATGCATGGTGCCAACGGTAGACAAACCCAAGAGTGGGCAATCCGCACCAAACGCCGGTAACACTCTCCTCTCCGCAATGCAGTTAAAGAAAGAAGTCAAACGGGGAGAAGAGACATATCTTGCCACAATTTGGGAGGTAGATGATGGGGCAGTAGCGGATGAAGAAAACCTACCGAAGGAAGTCACAAGAGTGCTCGAGGAGCACAAAGATGTAATGCCAGCAGAACTTCCGAAGAAATTACCTCCGAGGCGGGCGATCGATCATGAGATCGAGTTGGAGCCAGGAATAAAACCTCCAGCCAAAGCGCCCTACCGAATGTCTCCACCGGAGCTAGCAGAGTTGCGGAGGCAGCTCAAGGAATTGTTGGATGCAGTATTCATCCGGCCATCCAAGGCGCCTTATGGCGCGCCAGTGCTTTTTCAGCGCAAACATGACGGTTCGCTGCGGTTATGCATAGACTAACGGGTATTGAACAAAGTCACCGTCAAGAACAGGTATCCCATCCCCTTAATTGCTGACTTGTTTGATCAATTGGGGCAGGCCAAGTACTTCTCGAAACTGGATTTGAGGTCAGGATATCATCAAGTGCGGATAGCCGAAGGAGATGAGCCGAAGACCACATGTGTAACACGCTACGGCGCATTCGAATTTTTGGTTATGCCATTTGGTCTCACCAATGCACCAGCTACTTTCTGCACTTTGATGAACAATGTACTCCAGCCTTTCCTCGATAAATTTATTGTTGTGTACTTAGATGACATCGTAATCTACAGCAACTCTCTCGAAGAACATGTGAGGCACTTGCGGACTGTTTTGAGGGTGCTCCGAGAGAATGAGCTGTATGTGAAGAGGGAGAAGTGTTCTTTTGCCAAATCGGAGGTGGACTTTCTGGGCCACAAGATCAAACAAGGCAAGCTGCTGATGGATAGGGCAAAAATTCGGCAATAGTGGATTGGGAAGCGCCTACGAAAGTAACCGAGCTGCGGTCCTTTCTCGGGTTAGCCAATTATTACCGTAGGTTCATCAAAAGCTACTCCACCATTGCTGCACCCCTCACTGACTTACTGAAGAAAACCAAAGCGTGGGAATGGACTGAGGAGTGTCAACGGGCTTTTGATCAGTTGAAGAAAGCGGTGATTGAGGAACCAGTTCTTGCGCTGCCAAACTACTTGCTACCGTATGAGGTACACACCGATGTATCCGACTTTGCTATTGGGGGTGTTCTAATGCAACAAGGCCATCCAATCGCATTTGAGAGCCGAAAGCTCAATGAAACGGAGAGGCGGTATACGGTGCAAGAAAAAGAGATGACGGCGGTCATCCATTGCCTGCGCACTTGGCGACATTACTTGCTTGGGGCAAAGTTCGTAGTGATGACGGACAATGTCGCAACGAGCTATTTTCAGAGTCAGAAGAAGCTTAGCCCGAAGCAAGCCAGGTGGCAGGATTTCTTGGCGGAGTTCGACTATGAACTCGAGTACAAATCGGGTAAGGTGAATGTGGTGGCAGACGCCTTAAGCCGGAAGGCCGAGTTAGCATCTATAAGTAAGCTAGAAGGGGAGCTACTCAGCCTATTTCGTGATGGTACAAAACAAGACCCCTTTGCTAAGCAAATTTCTGCACAGGCGCATGATGGGAAAACACAGCGGTTTTGGGTAGAAGATGGGCTTCTTTACACCAAAGTGTTGGAGCTGGTGCTCACGTGCCATTCCAATATTGTATGAATATTAATTGTTAATATTTATACAATAAACATTTCGAATAAAGATTGTTAATATAATATTAATATGGTATAATGCTTGTAACATTAGAGACATTGTTTGATCTGAAAGAGTTCAGATCTGGTCTAAAGGAGTTTAGATCAGAACTAATAGTTAGCAAAGCTGAGAGTTATAAATGCTAAAAGTTAGCACTGTTAAGAGTTAGCAGGTTATAAGAGTCAGCGAAGTCTAAAGAGTTAGAACCTTGTCTATAATGGGACAAAGACCTGAGAGTATACTTGTAATGATATAATTGTAAAGAGTTGCAATAGGAGTTAAGAAATATCATTATGTAAGTATGTCTCAAAGATAATGTTCCTGATCTATAATCACTAATGTGGGTCTATCGGTGATTCACTTTATATAGATTAGTGTATGTTTATATCTGACTGGTTCAGATGGTTGTTCTTAGCTGACCATGAGCTTAGAGCTTGTATAGGCATGCGGGTATCCAGTCAAGACTGGATACTGAACAGACTTATGAGGACCCCAATAGATATCCTATGACACCGTCAAAGGAAGGTCCTCTCGAGTTGAGTAGTATTCGTGGTCCTTTGACCTGAGCGCCACGGTGTTCTTGTGAGTGATCCATCATGCTTTGGTTCCACATATGTCAGAGACCTTTCATGGTCTGACCGCTATGTGTCGCTGGGTATGGTCCGATGCTCATGGAGTCCGGTGTGCGTAGATACGGGATCCGTCAGCTTACGTAGGTAAGTTGTATATCCGATGCTCCGAGATTGTATTTCATAAAGTCTTGTGGCCACAAGCATAAACCCGGGAAAAGAGTTTCCCATAGGATTAAACAATATAGCAAAAGTGTTTGCGTATATTGTTTATCGAGATACGAATCTGGAGATAAGATTATGGATGAGCAAATAGGGATTTGACGGTGCTGATCTATATCCCTGCACATCCAGGATATAAATGATGGAAGGATTATACGTATACGTTATGACCTCAACTTGTATGGTCTGACACGCTGATTTGTAATATTCATAACGTGTGCGTGGGGCATCGATTACGGATTAATGGAACAGTTCCATTTGACAAATCGGGTGTAGACCTAGAGAGTCCCAATATGAAATGTACTCTTTGAGCACTTGGGCAGTGTACCGTATTGAATTGTTCAATACAGTATAATTCAGCAATTACTAAGGTTACGTTAACTAAAGTATGTGGTTAAATTGGTGGGACCCACTTTAGGTTAACTTGGTAACCGAGTAAGGATATAATAGTAATTTCACTTTATGATTATTTAATTGTTAAATAATTAAAATAAATATTTATTTATTTAATTGTTAAATAAATTAATTTAACATAACTAAGGTTAAAAGTTAACCAAGTGGTTAAGTTAAGTTAACCTTACTTAAAGGTTAAGTAAAGGTTAACCTAACCATGGTTAAGTTAGTTAACTATGGTTAAATTAATTAAATATTTATTAACTTAAAGGTTAAGTTAAAATAATCTAACTAAGGTTAAATGTTAACTAAGGTTAGGTTAAGCCAAATGAAATGCAAATGAAATTCAAATTAGTTTGGAATTAATGCATTAGTATATAAAGTGAAATGAAATTCAAAATTCAGAATTGATTTAGTTTTTTAGGTTTTGCATTTTGGGAGCCAATTCAATTTGAGAAATTGAAATTGTTTGTTTTGTGTTTTAAGTGTTAGAACAACAAAACAAATTGAATTAATGGCTACTAAATGTAATAACTAAAAACAAGATTTGTTTTATTTATTCAAGAGTTGAATAAAAGGAAAAACAAATTTAATTAAGTTAAATTGTTTAACTTTGAAAAATGTTTAAGAGTTAAACATATATGCTGGATTAAGATGCTGCCATTCTAGACAATCAAACCCACCCTTGTTGATTGCTAGAATTGATCAAAGATTCATTTCATGGTGGACTTCAAAGAAAATTAATCCAAAGGCTTCATTGGTGATTTTCTCAATCTCGAATTTCAGTTTAATCAAATGTTATTTTCTGTGTTCATTATATGTAATCTTCCGCTGTGCACATGTATGTATGAGATATGTATATTGTTTGTATGATGAACATAACCCACATGCAAGAACCCTAAGTAAATTCGCCCAACCATATAACCCAACACAAAGGCCGTCGGGTGTATGTGCCAAAGTGGGGAAACTTGCGGCAGAACCTTATTAAAGAGTGTCATGACACCAAATGGGCAGGACATCCAGGACAAAGGCGTACACGTGCTCTACTAAAGACGGTGTACTATTGGCCACATATGCGGGAGGAGATAGAATAGTTCGTAAAGACTTGTCTAGTATGCCAACAAGACAAGGTGGAGCAGCGGAGCCCCGCAGGTTTACTTGATCCCCTGCCCATACTGGAGAGACCTTGGGAGAGCATCTCCATGGACTTCATTGTGAGTTTGCCGAAATCGGAGGGATGTGGGACTATCATCGTGGTGGTAGACCGATTCTCCAAGTATGCTACTTTCATTCCGGCACCAAAGGAGTGCAGTGCGGAAGAGACCGCAAGGCTTTTCTTCAAGCATGTGGTCAAATATTGGGGATTGCCGAGAGTGATAGTAAGTGATCATGACACCAGATTCACCGGCAGGTTCTGGACGGGGTTATTCAATCTCATGGGGTCAAAACTTCACTTTTCCACCAGCTTTCACCCACAAACGGATGGGCAAACCGAACGGGTGAATGCACTTTTAGAGCTGTATTTACGGCACTTTGTGAGTGCCAATCAGCAGGATTGGGCTAGGCTACTCGACGTTGCTCAATTCTCATACAATTTGCAGCAGAGTGAGTCAACAAATCGGAGCCCATTCGAACTAGCAACTGGCCAGCAGCCTCTTACACCGCATGCTACTTTCATTCCGGCACCAAAGGAGTGCAGTGCGGAAGAGACCGCAAGGCTTTTCTTCAAGCATGTGGTCAAATATTGGGGATTGCCGAGAGTGATAGTAAGTGATCATGACACCAGATTCACCGGCAGGTTCTGGACGGGGTTATTCAATCTCATGGGGTCAAAACTTCACTTTTCCACCAGCTTTCACCCACAAACGGATGGGCAAACCGAACGGGTTAATGCACTTTTAGAGCTGTATTTACGGCACTTTGTGAGTGCCAATCAGCAGGATTGGGCTAGGCTACTCGACGTTGCTCAATTCTCATACAATTTGCAGCAGAGTGAGTCAACAAATCGGAGCCCATTCGAACTAGCAACTGGCCAGCAGCCTCTTACACCGCATGCGCTCGTATCTAGCGATACGGGGAGGAGTCCAGCAGCATACAAAGCTACAAAGTCTTGGCATGAGCAGACAGACTTAGCGCGGGTATATCTCGACAAGACGTCTAAACGGATGAAGAAATGGGCGGATAACAAGCGAAGACATGTTGAGTTCAATGTAGGAGACTTGGTGATGGTAAAAATACTCCCGACACAGCACAAGTCTACCCGCCCACTTCATAAGGGCCTTGTTCGAAAATATGAGGGGCCATTTCCGATTGCCAAGAGAGTTGGCAAAGTCTCATACAAGGTGGACTTACCATCGAGACTAAGGCTACATCTGGTGTTTCACGCAAGCTGCTTGAAGCCATATCATGGAGATGCGGATGACACGGAGCGTGGACCACAATCCCGGGCACCTTTGGGAGTTTCCACATCTTACGATAAGGAGGCAGAACTAATCCTTGATGTAAGGACAGTACGGAAGAAGAATTATCCTCCAAGTCGTGAATACTTTGTCAAGTGGAAGGGACAGCCCGATAGTGAAGCAAGTTGGGAACCCGAAAACGCACTATGGCAGTTTGAAGACAAGGTGCGCGAGTTCCAGCAAAGACGTGACGAGGGCGTCGCGTGAACTTGGTGGGGGAGAATGTCACGCCCCAAATGTCCTCAAGCAATTCATCGAACATTTGGTGCGCGCCAAGTTCCCTCAAGGACTACTTGGGCCATTGTAGCATTCATGGAGCACACCTTTTAAAAGGCCCACTTGAGTTTGTGGTATTCATGGGCCAAGCCCACATGTAATTAATAGTTGGTGGAGTATTCTAGAATAAGGATATTCCTTGGAATATTACCCACTTGTAAGTAGTAAGTGGTAGAGAATTCTAGAATAGGAATATTCCAATGAAATATTACCTATGGTAGGTGGCTTTTATTTTGGACCGTTAGATGCTTTCAATCTTAGCCATTCATTGTACATAGCTTTTGCTATAAATAGGTGAGCTCTCATTTGGAGCAAGGCACCTCTTAGCTTGTAATTCTCTTTGCTATCAATACAAGAGTATTTCATCACACATCTTGCTTCTTCTTCTTCATCTCTTTCTTGGTTTATTGAGTTTTTGGCTGCTTAGCACTAGCAAGTGTCTAAGGCCGCACGGTTTGAGAAATTAAGTCCGTGACACTTTGCTGACCATTACGTTGGTGCCGCCACTTCAAACTTTTCCTCTGCAAACTCCAGGACCTAGCCGCTGCTGTCGTCCATCGCGAGGAAGCAGGCACTACCCATCGAGCAAGCCTTGCTCACTGGCAGCCGCTTTAACCCCAAATCCAGTAGAGATGTAATCTCTGACGACGTTTATGTCTCCTCATGGTCATCAGAAATTAAACATGTTAAAACTAGTAGGGTAATGCTAGAACATATGGGAATGTATGATTTGTATGGTATTTTATATAATTTTCTTCTTATCGTATGTAACGGTTATTTTATTCTTCTATATGAGAGTATGATTTTTCATTTTTAGTAGGAGTAGAGATCTCGATTATAGGATTAGTCCTCTGTAATATATCTCTTCTAATAAAAAAATTTGGTTTAAGCGTATCTTAACATAACTATCTTGTATAACATTTCGATAATCGATTTAGTTTTATATCAATAGTTTTAAAATATAATATGAATAATTTTTATCAATAATATTATATTTAGATAATTAAAAAAAAAGAGGACAAAAATGTAACGTAACATCATTGAGTATTAAATTAAATTTTTTTTTTTTTTTTTGATAATGTATTAAATTAAAATTTTAAAAGGCTATTTTATGTAGAACTATAAGACTACACAAATTCTTTTACTTTACAAATGGAAAGAGAGAGGGCTTAGTGCGCAAATAGCAAGAAACATAACTAAGGCTTGATTTTTATTAATTAATAGAGACGTAACGATCACTTATAACAATGAAAGTATTGAAATTAGGAGTAGTCACTTTGTTCGATCTCTTGTCTAAAGCTTTAGGGCAGTCCCCAATTACTTAAAAGATCACATGGGTTATAAAAAGAGAATCTCTTTTCAGTGTTATTAATTTGAAGTGGCTTTATTATTGTGCTTCTACAAGACCCAAACAAATGGTTCATTGTTCTTTCAATTTGCTGCTTGGCAACACACAATGACCCTTGCTTGGCCACTATTGCAGTGTCCTTTGCTTGGCAGCACGCAGCGGCCTCGCCTGGCCACTGCTGCAACACCCCTCAATTATGGTGTAGGTGGCGAAGCTATGGTGGAGGCGGTGACTATGGTTGAGGGTAGTTAGAATGAGTTATTTAAGGATGTTAAAAAATTTAGAATTTAAGAGACTAAAAAAGAAAGAGAAAAATTTATGATCTTTTAGAATTTAGTATTTTAAAATATTTATTTAAAATTTAAATGTTGAAATGAATTTATTATCTTTTTTTTTCGTTAAGTTTAACAAAATATTTTGAGCATTGTTGTATATTTCCAACGTTGTGGGTATTTTTAATACTAGACTTTATCTTAAAATTATTAACTATAATAACTCATTCATTAAATATGAATGAATAATATCTAGTTTTGGTCTTTTAAAAAGTTTATTTGATTTTTTTTATTGTCCTTTGTGGAGCTTAATGAAAGTGCTTTGTCTGTCGATAAGTGTACATATTATATATTTTTTTAATTATACATCACATATATAAATAGACAGCAAAAATTTAAATATAAATAAATATTTTATTATATTAGCATAAAGCATACTTAGAGGGTGAGTTCCTTAAAAATATGCTTTGTGTAATTCTAATCTAAAATTTGGTAAGATCTTTCGAATTAAAACAGTAACTTTATATTCTCGTTACAATATTTAACTTGAAATAACACTTACTTTCTATATGTCTATTGGCCTTATATTCAATATATACTCACAATTCACTTGTTAAATACAAATAAATTAAGGTTGTTTATAAAGGAAGTTTGGCTGCCACTATGTCCAATTAAAAAGCAATTAGTGTCTAGCATGACAAAACTTGGTATATTAATTGGTGGCGAGCAGTGTGTTTGGTGGCCGAACATTAACTAAATTAGTGGTAATTTATATTACAAACAAATGGTGGTAAAGGCAGCTCATGCTTACTAACTTAGCATGACAAATCCTTAACCATCATATATTGCTACCTCGAGCTTTGTTTAAGCATGACAAAGGAATAATAAATATAAAATACATTTTAATAGTGATGCAATTGAATGGTAGGATGAAAAAGAGTTTGGTGGCCAAAAATTATTCTTTAAGAAATCAATTCATGCCAATACTTTATTACACTAATGGATGCCACCTTTTGCTATGCTTTCAATTTGCCGATATATTTCAATTCTTAAAAGAATTTGGCTGAATCGTTTTCATTCATTTTGCCATGAATTGTATTAAACAATTCATTTAATTAACAATAGCGAATCTCATCCGCTTGAAAAAAATAAATTATTTAACACTTAATAAATTAAATGGGATAATAAAATTATACTATTATATTATAATAAATTAATAGTATAATATTTGGTATCTAATAAAAAGGTTAAAGTGGCAAGTTTCATTTACTGAGATCCCGAGTTTAACATTTAAATTTTATGATCTTTTTGAGAAACATTAAAATAATTTTAATTTTTTTAGAACGTTTGAAATTGAACTATTAAATTTAATGCACAATGAGTGCACTTCATATCGTGAGACTCCCTATGTTTACACCAATTTCATCTTACGAACCTCTTCTGTAAGTCCATAAATATTGCCCCACACACACGTTATGAAAATAACGAAACAACGTGTTAAATCATACAAGTTGAGGGTAATACATATTTTGCGAGATATAGATCATCACCGTCAAGTCTCTATATGCTCAACACTATAACTTATCTCCAAATTAGTATTTCGATAAACAATTTTCACAAACACTTTTACGATATTATTTCTTACACAGGAAATATTTTTCTTGGGTGAATTTCTTTTGGCCATAAGATTTTTTGGAACACAATTCTAGATTATTTAGATATACAGCTCACCCATATGAGTTGACGGATCCCATATCTATACACACCAAACTCTATGAGTATCAGATCATACCCAGTGACACCCAGCAATCAACCATAAAAGGTATCTAACATGAGGGGAACCTAAATATGGTGAATTACTCACAAATCCACCGTGGTGCTCAGGTTTAGGGACCACAAATACTATTTAACTTGAAAGGATCATCCATTGATGACTTTATGGGATGCCTATTGAAGATCCTAATTAAGCCTATTCAGTATCCAGTCCTTACTGAATATCTGCATGCCGATACTAGCATCGATTAAGCTTAGGTAAGCTAAGAACAACCATCTATACAATATAGATATAGACATACACTAATCTATATAAAAAAGATTCATCGACAAACCCGCATAAGTGAAAATAGATCAGGAACATAAGGTTGGAGAATATACTTGCATAATGACATTTTCTAGCACCTATTGCAATCTTTTACAACTATGTCATTACTAGCATACCATTCGGTCTTTGTCTCATTTTAGACAATGATCTAACTCCTTAAATGTGGCTAACTCTTATAACCTGCTAACTTTTAGCATTTATAACTCTTAGCACTGCTAACTCTTAGTTGGTTTAAACTCCTTTAGACCAGATCTGAACTCTTTCAGATCATAAAATGTCTAAATTGTTACAAGTATCTTACCATATATATATATATATATATATACTATTAATAATTTTATTCGAAATGTATATTGTATAAATATTAAATAATTAATATTCATACAATTTAGTATGATACGTAAGCACTAGTTCCAACAACTCCTACTTGTTTTAGTGCTATTCACGATGATATCTAATACCTATCGTCCCCATGTATTTCTCAAACACATTAGGAATTAAGGTTTTAGTTAATGAGTCTACTATTTTATTCATGGAATATATTCTAGATACTATTACATCTCCAATAGTTAAGAACTTTCTAAGTATGTGGTATTCAGAGTCTATATAATCAAAATTTTAGTGCGCCATTATAGCTTCTTGGTTTAAGTAATTATCCTATTATTGTTGCATTTAATAGGATAGCATCCATTAAGTTTTGAACTATTCTAAACTCTACAACTAACTTATATATCTACAATATTTCTTTTACAGACTTCTCAAGCCACAATATATTCTGCCTCTAAGGTAAAATTAGTTGTGGATATTTATATTGCACTCTTAACTAACTATGGTACCAATGAAAAGATATACATAACCAAATATAGACTTATATTATTTGGACCAGACTAGAAGTCTAATTATGTGCATCTTCTCATATATAAATAATTTTCTCCATAAGTAAGAAACTTTCCTCTATACCTCTCAAGTATTTCAGATATGTTTCATGATCAATTAATAATCGTTACCCAGATAAAACTGATACTGGCTCGTAACACTTACAGCTATCCATATTCAGATTTTGTACATAACATGTCATACATCAAGATATCTCTAGTTAATGCACGTTGTATGTTAGACACTCTAACAGTTTGAAAAGTACATTAATTGTCCCATAGTTATTAAAATTGTACATTTCAAGAACATTTTCAATGTACAAAGATTGAGAGTATCTCATTAGCTTCATAGTTCTATCTATATAAAGATTTACACCTAGTATATAGGAAGCCTTTCCCAAATCTTTGATGGAGAAGTTCTTACTCAGATAACTCTCACCTGATTAACTTGCAACATACCACCGTCATTTTCAATATTGCTTATGTCAACCACATAGATAACTAAAAAGATAATTATACTCCCAGTGTTCTTTTTAAACACATAGGTTTTTTCTTCGTTCTAGATGAAACCAGACTCTCTAATTTCATTGTTAAAATGAAGAATCCAACAAAGTATAATAGCCAAAAAAATTTGGATTAACTTAAGCATGATTACTGGTGAAAAAGGTTTTCTCATTACCGATCCTAGATCTATAAGCATAATCTTTTTCACTAACTATGCTTTAAAGGTCTGTACCTTCATATTAAATCCACACTTTCTTTGCATAAACTCATTTATAAAAAATAGTAATAATTCCTACAAAAAGCACAACCAAGTCCTTGACTTGATTCTTATGCTTAGAGTAAATTTTGACTTTCATGTCATTTTGTTATTTTTACTAATCGATGTCCAATATCATTTCTTTATAAGTTAAAGGATCCTTTTCTTCAAATAAAAAAACACCAAGGGCACTTACAGGTATCATACTACCTATTAGGTGACCCTCGATATCTTTTTCGACTTTATGAGGAGAGTGTGTTAAAAACAGTTCACTTAATTGAACTTAAAGTTCCACCATTGGTTTATATATATTCTGATTGACTTTATAAGTTTAATCTTTCTGTAATCCCCACGATCTATGAGAAACTCTTTCTCTTGAAAAGTGGCATAATGAGGAAAGAACATATTTTATTTCTCTAGATTATAGAACTAGTATCCCATAAATTATTGGGATACAAAATAAACCAATACTTATACCAATTGGGTGTAAGTTTATCTTGTTGCATAATATTTATGCAAACAGAATAGTCTCAAATCTTAACATACTTAAGACTTGATTTCTTTCTAGTTGATATTTTATATAGAACTAATGGAATGGATTTTTTTAGAACTATATTCAATAAGTGATTAGCAGTTACTAGAGCATATCTATAAGATATTATAGAAGATCGATGAAACTTAATATTGATTAGATCATATCTCATAAAGTCTAATTCCTTCTCTCTGAATTACTCTTTCATTGAGGAGTACCTAAAGGACAATATTGAGTGAGAATCACATTCTCCTTGAAATAAGAAATGAATTTATTGTTCATATATAAATCACTTTGAACTGATCAAAAGGTTTGAATATACATAAAGGTTTAGTTCTTTACAATTAGTCGAGACTTTTTGAACACTTCAAAATTTCCAACCTATGTATCCCAGAAATACATATCTGTATTGTGACAAATCACGATGAAGTATAAAAATTCACCTAATGATAGTATGATTCATTGGAGCATATACATTACTATATACAAGTTTCATGAGTCGGTATCTAATGATTACATAAGTATTTGGTAATTTTTCCTCAAATTCAAGATTCATAAATTTGGCCAAGGTTTTATAATCGAATCAAGTATCTGGCTATCCTTAACCAAACGAGATAGTTATCTTGCATCTAATGACCTAATCTTATATCCCACAATTTCGATCTATTATTAGTTATGTCCACCTAGACATTTTTTGTTGTATTTAAGATATAATGGTCATTCATTAACTAACACTCAATTAGCAAAATATTATCTTTATCATATTTACAAGATGAACTATTCTTAATGTATCCATAATAACCCCCTTTGTCTAATACAGTGAGTTATATGATTTACTTAATAATATTTGACACAAAATATCATTTATACAATGTAATGCTTCTGCCAGAGTGGAGAAGTGACTTAAAAATCCTAACGGCTATCACATCTAGAAAATCTCTATTTCTTACATGAAACTGTACTTCTTATTTCATAGCTTCTTAGCATACCTCAAATTATACAATGCTTTACAGATATAAAAATGACATGCAGTATCTCATAACCTAGTGCTGTTTAACATCACATGTCAATGAAATGTCTATAATTGGTGAATAAATATCTAAAGGGTCTGTCATTTCAAAGGTAAAGCACTTTTAATAGTAACAATTACTATTTTAAACCTTACCAGAATGGAACTACTTTCCATTAATGACTATTCTCTGTGTGTAGTTTAAATATATCAAATAATTTTTCAGACGAAGAACTATACTATTTGCACATCTCAAGTGCACATGATCCCACTGGAAATAATTAGACATTAAGATCAGAAAATTTGATTTCGACTCTTAAATCATCTTTAATCCCTCTTCGATAAATTTTATCTTCTTTCAAAGAAATATTATCAAAATCACCTTTAATTATCTGTTGATAATAAATATATCCAAGTTTTTATGAATCTGGGACTATTCTCAGATTTATAAGTAAGTCAAAATATTTTTTGGTACCCTATAGTTGTTATGCTAAAATCAAGTATACTAATGGATTGCTTATATTGATCTTATCCCTATAAGATACCTAAGAGATATTTTGGCGAAATATTTTTAATCGTTAATTAATAATGCTTTAGATTATGGGTATAATTTTTATACATTTTTTAATTTAAAGACGTCTTCCTACTACTTTATATAACCCCAAAATCTCCCAAAGGGGAGAACGACAATTTAAAGTTCTTTTAAACTATATAGCGGGAAGTGGATCCCATTGACCTTTTACTCTAGTCTCACGTTATAGTAATATTAGCATTTGTAAACCTAACAGGTAGACAACTCTTGTCAACTGCATCTTATGCAACTCTTACCACTAATCCTAAATACGCATTATCTTCATGCTTTAGCAATATTAGATAAGTGTATTATAGACTAACTTGTCAATAATTAAATTTATGTTACTGATAATACCCTCGTGCTTTAGCAATATTGGGTAAGTGTATTCCAGATTAACTTGTCAATAATCAAATTTATGTTACTGATAATACCTTTGTGCTTTAGCAATATTGGGTAATATGCTCATATATTTTTATCTCATCTCATATTTAACCAGCATAGTTCAAATTACATCGATCAAATCCCTCACGCTTTATCAATATTAGAAAAAGACAAAAATGACTTGTCTAACACCGTATTGACAAGATGGATCACCGTGTAATACTATCTCATAATAAAACACTTTCAATTTGATTACAAGAGATTTTTTATATTTTTGTCTGTAGCCTATAAGGACGTGATTCTAAATCACTCATTTATTTTTCAAGCACAACTAACCCCCATTAGTACAGCTTCTATTGTGATTTTCAGTACAAATAAATAGGCCACAATTTATATTGCAATAACTATAATAATTAGAAATTGCATAAAATAAACAATAAATAATCAAAGTAATTAGCGTAATTATAATTTTTCTTAGGTTTTCGGCACTACGATACTGAAGACCTAGCCTCTGGTGTCACAATTTAAACCTTTACAATGCTACAGTGCTAGGGTCTCTACCCTAGCGCCGCGACAGTGAGCTTCTAGTGCTACGGTGTTAGGTCAACCTAGTGTTATGGTGCTAGACATTCTGTTTCTATCGCCAAGCCGTGAGCATTGCGATGCTAGGTCTAGAAACCTCAACGTCGTGACACTTTACACCAGCACTACAACATTAGAGCCTAGAAAGCCTCAACACCGCAAGACAGAGTGACACTGTCGCAACATCTCTTTTGCTACGTTATAAGCATAAATTATATATATTATTTTAACTCCCTTAACTTAATTGATTGCTCATTTTAATAAAAAAATTATTAGGCATTTTATATGTTTTATTGTCATTTTACAAGTTTGGAGTCAATGGAGCAATTGGGAATGAAATTCTAAGAAAAATAAGGCAAACCATAAAACGTTATAGTAAGAACACTACATTAATCACTACAGTATGCAGTGAACAGTTTAACCCGTACTACAATATTACCGCCTTAACGATAAACAATGTTCGTAGCAACGGTGAACAGTGTAATTTTTCTTAAACCTAAAAGAAATACAACTCCAAGACTCCAATCAATCCCTATATAAAGGCTACTCATTTCAGACCTCAAAGAACATACAACTTAGTACTCTTAGACCATAACATATTGAAGAAGAGTAATTTTTAGAGAGAGAAGCGAGGGGAATTCAAGGAAGTAAGAGATTATTGACGAATCTTCGGCGTATCAATCAATTACAAATTGACATTTATATTGATTTGCTTTTTGTTATATCATGTTTATTTTATTTTTCAACCATAATTCTCTTGTTACTATGAGCTAAATTTATTTTCTAGGGTTCAAGTTTTTCTAGGGTTATTACTTAAACTCAATGTGTGAACTTAATTGTTGGATCTTATTAATATTTATTTGAACTCAATTCTTCATTATTCAAATTATTTGTTCTTAATGGTTCATTATATCTTATCAATATTATAATTGATTTAGTAATACTTTGATAAACTTAGAAGATGCATCATTGTATTTAGACCTAAATAATTTGAAGCATGATTCTAGAGTAACATATAATATTGTATATGCAAGTTTTAAATTATGATAGGAATATACTTAATTTGCATGTATGGTCAATAAGACTTATTCTTAATGAATCTTAATATATTACAAGTATCATAGGTATTTAATAAATTAAGATATACTTGCAAGACCTTGGGAGAGGCTTGTAAATATATTAGTGTCTTAACCAATAATAAGAATTGAGGGATATAAATATTAAAAGAATTAATTTTTGAAAAACATATTGAAAGATAGTAATTAACCATAGGCTTTCTCTATATTGCTATCTTCTTATTTTATTTGAGTTGTGTTATTTATTTTATGCACTTTTATTTTACATAAATTTATTTTAAAATTAAATTTTGATTTTTTTGAATAATTATAAGAAATATATAATTTTATTATTTGATAGAAAATAAAAATTATTCTTATGGATTTGACATTCGACTTTATAAGTCCCTTTATTACTTGTTATGATAGCGTATACTTGCGCTTAATTTTAAGATATAGAAATATCGCATCACTGCGTCCTGATTATGAGTTTTTCAACATTTAAATCACAAATTGGCAACGCTTGGACATCCTAATTATGCTACAAACTCTTCGATTAAATACACAAATAGCACACAATCATGCGCTCTAATACCAAATTGAAAGTACGTTGTCTGACGGATGAGTGTGTACAATATAATTTTTTTTTTAATTTATACATCACATGCATAAATACACAGTAAAAAATAAAATATAAATAAATATTTCATTACATTAAAAAAATATTAGAGAACTTACCCTAAAGTATGCTTTGAGCAATTCTAGTTTAAAACTCGATGGAATCTTTTAAGTTAGAACAGTAACTTTTTATTCTCACTAGAATATTTAATTTGAAACAACACTTTGCTTTCTATATTTCTCTCAGCCTTATGTTTATTCACTTATTAAATACAAATGAATTAAGGTTCTTTTTAAAAAAAGTTTGGCCACCACTATATCCAATAAAAAAGCAATTAGTGTTTAACCTAACAAAGCTTGGTATATTAATTTATGGCAAGTAGTGTGTTTAGTGGCCGAACTATAACTATATTAATGACAATTTCTATTACAAATAAATGATGGTAAAAGCAACTGATGCATGACAAATCCTTAAACAATTATATATTGTCACCTCAAGCTTTGTTTAAGCATCACAAAGGAATGATAAATATAAAAAATATTTTAATAGTCATCACTTACTATTATTTTCATTTGCCAATTGAATGGCGGAATGAAAAAGAGTTTGGTGGCCAAAAATTATTCCTTGTGAAATCAATTCATGCCAAACACTTTATTATACTAATGTCTATTAAAGATGTTAATTGAGTATGTTTAATATTCAATTTTTATTGAATACTCGTATGCTTATACGAGCTTTCACTAAATTCATAATTAACTAAGAACAACTATTTGTATAATACAAATATAAACATACACTAATCTATATAAAAGAGATTCATTAATAAACCCGCATCAGTGAAAATAGATCAGAAACATAGGGTTTGAGAATATACTTGCATAACGATATTTTTTAACAACTATTGTAATTCTTTGTAACTATGTAATTACTAGCATACTCTTTATTCTTTATCTCATTTTAGACAAGGATCTATCTCCTTAGAGGTGGCTGACTCTTATAACCTGCTAACTCTTAACATTTATAACTCTTAACCCTTGTTCAAACTCTAGATCAAATCTGTACTTCTTTAAATCATACAATATATAAAGTGTTACAAGCATCTTACTATATATATATATATATATATATAACATTAACAATTTTATTCTAAATATATATTTTATAAATATTAAATAATTAATATTCATATAATTTAAAATAACATATAAGTACTAATTCTAACACTTATTTCACTACTTTACAAACGTCAGAAGTTTTGGTCAAATTGATTTATAAAAGTTGTACATGCAAAGTGTAAGTTACAAAGTTTTGCAACAATAGTTAACTATTATATGTAGAACAATAGATGCTTTTATCAAACTGGACAACCTTCATTTCCACCGAGCTAATTAAGGCCTTAAAGAGAATCTGCAAGTAACAATAATGGTTGAGATTTTAAATTTTTTTTTGTTTTTGTTTCTTTTAAACTTGTTCCTTGGTTGAATCAATTTACTTTTTAAAAAATATAAATTATATACGTGTAGAAATATATATATATAAATTAAACAAAATATGTAATAAATAAATATTACATATACAGAAAGCTACATTATTGATGTAAAATATAACAATTTCATGTTAGTTTTCGTCACAAATTTGTGACAATTGCCCATATGCTAACTCAACTTTTATTGCCACCTAAAAATTTTACATCAGATACCACGTAAAATTTTAAAACAAGTATGATAGAAATTTTACCACATGTTTAATCACTAAGTATTTTATCATAACTTTTTGATAAAAAAAAAATTATGCTAGATTCTTGTGAGTGAACTTTTGTAATAAAATTATTCTGTCAAGATAGGTACTTTGTGGCATAAATTTTTTATCATGAAAGGCCTATTTTATAACAGTGAATTTTGAGGTCGATGAACATTTTGGCTAAAGTAAAATTTCTTGTTTGGTAAGTTTTCTTGAACTCAATGAAAATAAGTCTGAAGTTTGGAATTCTAAATAATTTTAAAGCTTGGTTTGTTCTTTTGCTGATAAGCATATTGGAGACCCTTTTTTTTCTTCTTTTCAAGAACTTACTTAAAAGGGATATATAGATGTAAAGTGTTATTTTGTGGAGTTGTTGGAAAGATCGAAACTCATAGCTTTTTTATGGTGTGACACAGTTAGAATTTAAAGAAGCTCTTGGATGATGCAAGAAGTTTCTTATTTAAGTTCCAGGAATTACACAAAACTTTAATATCTACAATCGGACACAAATTTTAATATCTACAACTAGGATTCGAATCTTCATTTAAGTTAAGCTTTCACTTAAATTTTTATTAGCATGTGATTAGTGAGGATGGATAATTGCTAAAATAAATTAGTAAAAAATTAAATCTTAATCGTTTATGTTTAATACAGAATACGTGTCAAAAATACTTATAACTTAGGCAAATCTTAGTTTAAAAGAAGATCCTAATTCCTACAGCTGATCCATTAATTACTTTGTCAACTCGATGGATTCCTCTGCTACCTAATCAACTAAAACTTAATGTTGATCTTGCATGTGTGCCTAGTTTGCCTTATTTAGAGTATGAATTGTTAGTAGATGATAAAATGAACCACAAACCTGCAAGCTCATGTTAAACAAAATTTGGTAAGACTTGAAGTGAATTTGTCACATAAAATTAAAATTTGTAATAAATTTAAAATTGGTATTATTTTGATGAAATATTCTACAAATATTTGTTAGGGTATCTATAAATATTTACATTTTTTATTTTTTTTTTAAAAGACCGAATAATATTACTTTAATTGCAACCTTAAATAAAAATTAAAATAATAATTTTTATCTTTTTTTTATTTTATTATTTATTCTCAACTCACTTGTTATATAAAAATTATCCTCCAATTTTATTATTTTTAATTCTTTTTTCTCATAAAATTATTGGTTGGTTAAATTTTTTTATACCATTAAAACTTATTAAGTAATATTAAAATTATATAAATTTATACTATTAAAGTTGAAAATAAATTTCAGATTACGTCCCTTGAATATGTACTTTCTCAAAATAAAAAAATAAAAAAAGAGAAAAAGGTACGTACTTATAAAAAAAAAAAAAAAACGCAGTACCTAGTTACAATGCCCTACAAGAATGATAACACACTTTCCTCTTTTAGCACAGAAAGCATACATCTTCATCACATGTCTTTTTCACAAAACTTGTAATATTCCGATGGTCGAATCAATTAACAGTACAAAATTTCATTATGGCTTAAGCTAATTTAGAAAGTGATAAAAAACAATTGAAAATCATTAGATCAAATAATTACAATTGTACCACATATTAATTAAATAGAATTCCACTAACTGATTTCTATTGAAAAATTACGTGTCTACAAATTTTGATGTCCAAAAGCTAGTAATTAAATTAAGGATTATACTATAATATTAGGAAGTTTTTAATGGTATTAATAATGGGATCATTTATATTCGTTAGATTTGAAATTTTGATTTAATTTAATGTTATAAATTAATTTTAGTATTATGCTGTAACTGAAATTCTAATATGATTAGAATGACCATTAAATTAAATTTGAAAGAAAAATGGCCACTTCTACTCTAAAAGCTGTTTCCTAGTGAACGGAAAAATAATAGAAACGATTAATATTTATAAAAAAATTTAACAAAATTGTTTTCTTAACATTCTAAAAAATATTAGAAAACAATAGTAAGAAAACCCCAGTCCCAAGTTGCTTAACTACTAAAAACCCTCGGAAATTAAATCCAGCTGTGATTACAATTAGATTTTTATCTCTCTAACATCTAAACATTCCCTTTCTCCAAAAATTATGCGTCAAATGGGTTAACATCATGTTCATTTTTTAATTTTTTTTATAAAAAATCTATTATATGCACATCTCTTATTCAGAGTTTAAAACCCATATCAAGTTGTCTGAGTTTGAAAGATTGATAGAAAGTGGGGTAGTCTTAAAGCTTTGATGGTTGTTCCGAGTTTGGCTTCTCAATAACTAGAAGAAGAAGAAAGAATTAAGAAAGAAAAGGAAATTAAGAAGTCTGTAATTGAGCGTAATTGGCATTACAAGTTGGGACCTTGGAGAGCTTTTCACCAAGAAAGTTCATCAAGAAGTAATGAGACCGGGTTATGCTTGGCTAGGATTTTTGATAAGAACGAAAGAGAAAAAAATTCTAAAACAACCTGTCATTGACATGTATTCTAAAAAAATAAAAGAATCTTTTGAGAATGAAAGCGGTGAAAGAAATAGTGATAAAAAAGAAAGAGAAAAGGCTCACAAGAAACATGTTACAAACTCAGTTTCTGACATGTATTCAAAGAAGAAAAAAGGTTTTGGTGCTGCTCATGGGATAAACTTCTCGGTGATGCTATGAAGGCAAGCTTTCGGGCTCGAGAGAATGATGACAATGAATGGGTTGCTGAATATACCAAGCAACTGAAGAAGTGCTCCAAAAGGAGTGTGAGCAAAAGAGATATCAACGAAGAAAAGGGTTCAAAATCCAACAAGAAACTGAAGAGAGTAAGATATGTTTTTCCAAGCGTGAGACCGGATTTTCTCCAAGAATTCAGGGAAAGAATTCAAAATCTTAACGATTCCAAGATAAAATTTGTTACAGATAAATATTCATCACAGGCGTCTGTCAATTCCTATGAATCAAATAATATCGAAAAGTTTCTTGACCGAAGAAGTGAAGAGAGATATAGACGAAGGAAGCGAGATGTTGGTGAGGTTCATTGAGCCTTCCCTTCCCTTCGAGAACGTGAACTGGTCTTCAAGAGATGGAGGACACCGAAAGACGAGGTGAAAGCCAAGAACAGTTTCTGTTATGTGCTGATATCAGAATGGTATAAAGTTATAGAGGAGCATCAGCTGCAAATTGGTGATCTAATTCAAGTATGGTGGTTCAGGATGCCAGCCAATGAACTTGGTTTAGTACTTGTGCTGGTTAAGAAAGTAAGTTTTTTTTTTTTAAAGCAAATACGAGAAATTTATTAATAGAAGAGGAAAGAAAGAGTTCTAATGATAGGAGAGATTAAAGCACCTTACCTTTAATAAAACATATAAAATAGTATAAAATAGTATAATAGAAAAAAGATGGTAAAACCTTAATTAAAAATAAAATACTAATGAAATCTATAACTAAACATTTCATGCATCTTTAAAGAGTATATAACTAATATTTAAAGAAAGTTGTAACCATCATATAAAATCATCAAACTGTAGCCTAAGATTCACTAGTTTATTTGCCATTACATTGTTCTTTCTAAATATATGATTAAATCTAAATTGTAAGTGATCAATATTATCCTTACAATGTTGCTACCTATTGTAAAGTTTTCATGAAGGATATTATATAGGCTTAGAAAGAAGGTAAAAGACTAAAATAAAATCAAACTTTAAAATTATCTTATGCCATCCGCGAGCAATAACAACCTCTAAAGTTAAGATAACCCTCATTATTTATACATAGTAAGTTGTCTCAATTTTTAGGGAATAAGAAAAACCTTTTAAAAAAAAAATCCACCTCATCTCTGAAAACTCCTACACAAGCTGTCAAACCCGGGTTACCTTTTAAAAGTTTATCTGTGTTGATCTTAATCTACCCTTGAGGAGAAAAATTCTAAAAAGGAACAGTAACTTTTAGAACACCTCTCAAATTAATAGCAATACCCACATAGTCTAAAATAGGAATATCGCCACCAAATGCAAACCTAGGGTAAAATATAACAAAGAAATAAATATGAGCAAGCCAGTTTGCCTTAATATTAAAAAATTAAATCTGATTTTCAAATCTAATGCGATTTTAACTTCTTCAAATCAAATAGAACAAATAAGTAGCCGACAACCTCCGTAGGATGAAAAGTTAAGGGCTAAATTTTTTTTTTTTTATAAAATCACTTTCCATAATTAACAGTTGTAATCAAAGGAAGATTTTGTTTAAACATATGTGCAAACCAATAGCAAAGCTCCAAAACTAAAAGGCAATATATAAAAATATGGTCCACCCTCGCGCATACAGAATGAGCAAACTGGAATAATACAAATACCTCGAGACCACAATAATTCATCGGTATGAAGAAGATTTTAAAGTAAATGCCATATGAATATAGAAATTTTAGGTGGAAAAAAACTATGTCAATGAGATAATAAAGTCGAATCTGCTATTGTGAGACTTTTGATGAAATTATGACTCTCTTTTAAAGAAAGAATTTCATCTCTAGCAGAAATTCAAACAAACTTATTAGCCTTACCATTAACTAATGGAATATTATCTTTGACTTGTTCCTTTAAATATGGAAAAACATAATAAAAGGAATTTGGCATCCTCCACTGTCCCTCCTTAATTGCGTCTTTTACCATACCTTTTAAGTATAGTCTACCAATAGAAAGAATAAATTCATCTAACCATTTATTATACCAAAAATTAATTGAAGTTCCATCACTAATGATTCATTTTGTCCCCTTATGAAAATAGTATATAAAGATTTAAAGTCATTCCATAGAGAAGAGTTAAGTTATCGCTTATTTGCTTTTCAAAAGTAATACCGTTTTCTGAAGAATTTTGAACATATAGAATCCACTTGGTATATGTCCCAAAGAGTTTTAAGTAGATAAGCCTTATTAAGTAAATTCAGTTTACGAAGACCTACCCCACCAACCTTCTTTAGCATACCAAGTCTATTCCATGACATTAAATTCATCTTACGAGAATAATGATCCCTTGAGATAATAAAATTTCATGCCTCATTATTCAATTGTTTGAGAAGGGAACTAGGACAGAGATATAACCTAAAACTATGCAACAAGGTACTTTGGAAAACTGTGCGAACAAGCTCAATTTTACCAGCCATTGAAAGAATTTTTCCTTTTCAGCTATTAAAATGCACACAAGCCTTGTCAGCCAAAACTTGCAAGCGTTGGCTATATGAGCAGCCTCTGAAGATTGAAACTCCCAAATAAATGATAAGAAGTTTAACCTGAGAAAATCCAAAAAGACTAAAAATATCTTGAAAGTGGTGTACAATATGTTTACCAATAAAGATTTGACTTTTCTTCTTATTTATTACTTGACCAGATGCCATGCTATAAAGTATAACAAAGTCCATTAGAGAGCGAAGAGAATTATTGTCACCTTTGCAAAAGAGAAAATCATCGTTTGCATATAAAATATGGGATGGAGTCATGCACCCTCTTAAGACTGAAATCGTTGTCACCTTCTTAGAATCCACTAAGTTTGAACACCACGAGAAAGAGCATCCTCAGCTAGACAAAAGAAAAAATGAGACAAAAGACGCCTTAGTGCACTCCTTTACCATATTTGAAAAACTCTTTCGGAGTACCATTAATCATAATAGATAAGCGAGTAGAATGAAGAATGATAAAAATTCACTGAATAAATTATTTATTGAAGCCAAAACAATTAAGAACTTTGATAAGAAAATCTCAACTAATTGTATCAAAGGCTTTAGTTATATCCAGCTTCATTCCAATATTACCTCCAATAACTTTCCTATCAATTAACTCTCTCTGACACTTTGGAGATATAGTAATGAATATGCCTACCACGAATAAAGGTTATCTGATTTTACGTGAATAGATTAGGCATTAAGACTTCTAATCTATTAGCAATAATATTAGTAATAATCTTAAAGAAAAAATTCGCTAAAGTTATTGGCCTAAAATGATTAATTGAAAATGCATCATTCATCTTAGGAATCAGTTCTACAAAAATTGAGTTCAAGTTTAGAGTAGGAAATTCTTGCTAAAAAATTATTGAATACCCAGAACTACACACCTTTTAATAATCTCCCAACAATGCTAAAAAAATATACCAAAACCATTCGGCCTTGGAATACTAGAAGGGTCTAATGGAAAAGTAGCCAACCTTATTTCCTCCTCCGAATGGATAATGGTCAAGGCTTGATTATTTGAATCTGAAATAAGAGATGGATTATGATTACAGACCTGAGAAACTTTAGTGGCATCAACTGCAACATCTGTATATAGCTCTCTATAATACTTTTAAAATATGAATAATCATCTCCTGCATGTTATCACTCTAAGTGCCATTAAGTAAGAGTCCTTTTAGTTGCGATTTGGCCATACGAGATTTGGCGTAGCAGTAGAAGAACTTAGTGCATTTGTCTCCATCTTTAAGCCATTTTAATCTAGCTTCATCATGCCAAATTGTAGCTTGCCTCTGTGTAGCATAAAGAACCCCCAACTTTATTGCTGCCTCTATTTTAAGCAAATCCTCTGAGGCTCCTTTCAAACCAATGTCACTTTGAACTGAAGCCAGATTTTCTCGAGCTTTTTTTAGACTATCATGTACGTTTCTAAAAATTTCCCAATTCCATTTATGCATGTGGTGTTTCAGAACCCGCAATTTTTTTGTAACAAAAAACATTAGACATCCATGACAATGAACTGAATTTCAAACTTTAGCTATTGTATCATTAAAGCCTGAATACAAAGTCCACATAGATTAGAAACTAAAAGGTTTGGGACTTATTTTATCAAAATTCCCAAAGAAAATTACCAATAAAGAATGATCAGAAACTATACGGGGGAGCAATATACAGGAAGAAGAATCCTAAGCTTCCTGACCAGCCAGATTAAATAAATTCCTATCTAATTTTTTTTCAATATGACTACCAACTATTATTGTTCTTGCCTAAGTGAGAAATAATGTTGAAGAAAAAATTTTCATAAGTTGACAAGAATCAATAAAATCTCTAAAATTTGAGCATGATAATGAGCCCAAAAAGCCCCTTCCTTGTTATTTATAGACTCCCAAGATAGTATTAAAATCACCAATTACACACTAAGGAGACTGACAATGATTTATACATTAGTTAGACCAAAGCTCTCATCTTTTGACATACTAAAAAGTTATATAAATAAAGGACAAATAGTAAACATGAAAATCAATAGATGTTCTAACAGTAAGATGCTAAGAACCAACTGCAGTAACATCTACTCATGCTGCTAAATCACTTTTAAAAATCTATATCTTTGAAAGAGTGTTTCTTGTATGCCCAACCAAAGAAATATGTAAGATAACCACCAAGTGTCAAGAACTGAATCAAAAATTATTATAAGTTCACTAATAGCCACAAATAAAAGTTTTTATAGAAAGTACAAGTTAGCTAATTCATTATAGGAATAGGAGTTGGCCACCCCACGAATGTTCCAATAGAGGATCTTCATCATTTTAGAGCCGAGTTCGAATTCTGCGAGGTGTATATCACTTCAATGCCCTTTTTCTTTGCCCTTAATCTCTTTTTGTAAGACATAACTATCTCAAAGCCATCTTCTATTGACGGCTTAGTTAAAATGCTAACCACCTTTTGAAGATCCTTATCTAGTATACTTACATCATCTTTATCTTTCGAAACAATATCTCCAGCCTTATGGTAATCACAACTCAGTAGGCTCCGTTCTTCCATCATCTGTGTGACCTTTAGAACACTATATATGTGATAATCCTCCTCTACATCCTTGTTTCTAATATGCATGCCCTGTATATAAGTCTTTTTCAAATTTTTCTGTAAAGCATCATCATTGTCCTCACCCTTTTGATCTTTATTTCAGCCATTCATTTTAGTTTCAAGTTCTTCTTGAAGCTGAACTGTCTTGTCTTCATTATCAACCCTAATATAGTCCACATTAATTAAGTTATCTGTATTTGTTATATGATCAGGCACTATAGTTGGGGATAGACTTAATAAAGGAGAAGAAACCCTATATAGTTTTGAATCCATGAAGGAGACTATTGGTTTATCTTGTTAAACCCATTTTTTTCACACCTTGGCCAATTGTACGCCACAAATTTGATGTCAACATTTGGAGATGTTATATCCAATTTTACCACAACTAAAATATTTAGGTGGAAAATTTTCATAGTAAATCTTTACATGAAAATCAAAGTCTTTTCTCTACTGTTAAGAATTGTGGCAAAGGCCACGAAACATCAACCTCAACTAATACTCTGGCATAAAATCCATAAACTCCTTCTCTAGTAGCTCTCTCTAGTTGTAACGGCAAACCAACATCTCTACAATACTCATTATAATCTTTGAGCCCAAGTACTCCCAACTTAAACTATAGATTCGAATCCATACTTGAGAATTCCTATAGATTTAGTAGTGTATTGATCAAAATCTGACTACCATTAATAAAGTCAAAATGATCCCAAATCCAACATGCAAGTACCACCACCTTAAACACGTTGCATATCCGTAATGTTTTCAAAAAAAAGTACATAAAATTCTTTTAAAAATGGAAAAAGATTTCGTTTATGTGTAAGATTTCATAATTTTTAGAGCGTTGATTTTAGATCATCTATCTTAATAGGTTGTAAACCCTTCTTTAAAATCAATTGTCCTTTAAAATTAAATTTACTTCGATTAAGGCAATTCTCATACTCTTCTTCATTAATTTTAATAAAAACCTGATCACCTTTGATATAAGGTGGTGAAAGTTATAAAGAAAGTATGATAATATTTAAAGCATTTAATAAAATCGAAGCAAATTATTTTTTTTAGAACCATCGACTTCTCATTACTTATTTTCAGTTGTTTCTCTTTGTACCAAAAATTATAATTGTCATTTCCTCTAAAATGTTGGCCATGATAGCCATCGTTAAAGTAAAGATCTAAAGAAGAGAGTTATACTGTTAAGTTGTTTCTATCTCTAAATTAGGAGATACTATAGCAGATAGATCGTAGCAACCAGTACTATAGCAACTAGGACTGTAGTAAATATTATAGCATAAAATACTGTAGTATTCGATAGAATTCCTAGAATAATCTCAAAATAATCCAGAATAAGTTTAATAAAAATAAAATGAAGGCCAATTTATAAAAACCCAATCCACAAACCGAATATGTAGCTCCCTACTTGAGACAACACCCGCTGGTGCTGTAGCAAGCTACCAAGATCCCTGTAAAAAAAACAAATCTGTTGCAGAATTCACTTGAATGGAGCTGCACACCATGAACTATACGGGCTGCAACTTCATATAGCAGAACCCCGAAACTTGCTGGATCAAAGCCGAAAATCACGTGGAGCTGCACAACATGAAAACCAAAAAGTCCTAAATATTGCCACATCGGAGAAACAATAAAATCGGAGAAGATGAAAAAGCCTAAAATTTATCGGATCCAAGATTATCATCAGACTTAACACTGCAAAATTGCAAAAATGAGGCTGTAAAAACAAGATTGGAATGCAAAAAACATTACTGATAAAGAAGACGAATAATAGCCAAAAGATTTCTTCAGTTACTGTGTAACATAAGAGAAACACATAGAAACTGTAGCATCACGCGTTTTCCAATACTGAAGAAAAAGATGGTGATAATGGCTGAAACGATCAGAGTCCATCAAGTACATGTATGGGATTGACTACTACTCAAATTTCAACCCCATGAAAGTGAGATTTATGATTAATTGTTTTTGAGTCCTCAATTCTTTTAATAGGTTTCTTTTTTCTTTATTACATGTGACAAAAAAATATTTGAACTTATTTTATCTAACGAGATCATACATATAAATATTTCAGCAATATTTTTGTGCTTGAAACTCTTGTCAACGAGAAGATCCGTCTTCTTTTATATTAAATGGATATTAAACTATGAATCATATGATTGATTGACTTCAACGTGTGCGTGGTGATGATTGAGTTCAAGTTTTGTTGGTATTATTTAGGATAACTATAAATTATTCTCTCTTGTTTTAAGCATTATTTATTTATTTTCTTGATATTTTATATTATTTAAAAAAAATTCTATTATTAAAATGATTCTATTAAATCTTAATTATTATTGTCTTTTTACTAATCTACCTTCATATTACTATTTTTTATAAATTATTAATATAATTTTTATAAAAAAAATAATACTAAAATAATAAAAACCATAATATATTTATATTATCATGGAATAATCAATATTTTAGTTATTTTATTTTTACTATTTTCTTTGTTTTGTATATTATATTTTTATTAATAAAATATTTTTTATTGCATTAATCTAATGCTCATTAGAAAGAATAAATATCTTTTTATTTTTTTAAACACAATTACAAAAAAATGGAAAAAAACCATAATATATTTATTCTTTCTCAAAATTTATTTAATACTATTGCCATTAAAAAAATTCATTAATGAAATTTATTATTTTTATTAAAAAAAACTAATTTTTAAATACATTAGTATTTAATACTTTTTGAGAAAGAATAAATATATCACAATTTTTTATTTTCATTATTTTTAAATACTTATGTTTAAAAAAGAATAATGTATTTATTCTTTATAATAAGCATTAAATATTAATGCATTAAGAATATTAAATATTAATAAAAAAATATATAAAAAAAAGACAAAATAAACATAAAATAATCAAAATACTCAGTATTCCATCATAACATAAAAATATTATAATTTTTATTATTTTAATTATTTTAATTATTTTAATACTATTTTTAAAAAAAGTATTATATTAGTAATTTATGAAAAAAATAGTAATATATGTAATACACGTGTGTGCTATATAAATAGATTAGTGGCAAAACAAAAAAGAAGAAAAAGAGAGTTATGACGAAACGGTGCTGTCTTTTCATGATATATAGATATATATTTGTATGTTTGCTTCATTTGAAGCTTGCAAAGGAAGGAAGAGAAAATTGAGAGAAAGAAAAAGAAAAAAAGGAAAAAAAAAAGGAGAAAAGAAAAGCATGAAAAAAGAGAAAAAAAGAAATAAATAAATAATTTTAAAAACTTAATTTAGATAGTTAGATTTATACTCAGTGATTTAGCGGGTAATAGTTTTACGATATTAGAATATTTATATTTTAATATTTATAATACATATCGGTATTAATGATATATTTTTATACCCTATAATATAGGAGATGTGCCTCAAGCAGGTAAATCTCAGAATCCAGAACCAGCTCAGGATTAGCGCACTTTAGTAAGTAGATAACTATATATATTTTATATGTTTTTAATACGACCGTTTATGATTAAATTACGCGTTATCAGATTTAATCATAATTTATATTAGACAAATAAATATTTATGCTATTTAATATATTCAGAAATATTTTAAAATTTATTATAGTATAATTTATGATTACGTTCAGTACAGAAACATTTATTTTACAATAATTATGCTTTCATAATATTATATAGTAATAGTTTTTGAACCACCATATATGTACCCTCCCCTTTAGTCTAGTTGCTCTGTACATGCGTTAGACCAGTTTAGCTTGCTCTGTCTGAGCAATGTAACATTCCGTCGGGGTAGACCAGCTCAGATCCCCCGCTCTGTCTGTGCGTGAATTTTTTTATTAAATTAGACCAATTTTTCCCCGGATACAAGTTTGGTGTGGTTTTTAGTATATATGTAGTACCTATTTCTAAGGTTATGTTACATATATTCAGCTTGATAATAGATTTTATGATAGTTTGCGCTTTCAGATTTTCAGATCTCCAGTATTATGTCATGATTTTAGTTTTAGCACAAATTTTTATGACAACTTATATTTTAGTACAAGTTTATTAACTACTCAATATACACCTTCATGATTATTTTATCTTACAGATTTATACGTCTACAATATATATAAAGTATATAATATTTTCAGATTATGTCCACTCACTGAGCCACAAGCTCACCATTTTTCCTATTTTCCCTATTTTTCCCAGGTTGTCATAAGAATTTGTGCAGTGTGATACAGTCATAACATTTTGAGATTGGCCAACGACACGCATAGTTGCATAAGTGTCTCAGTTTGTGTACTTGTATATGTTTTTGTATATTGAAATACATGTATACACCTTTTGTTGAAGGAGACAGCCTCATTGTATCATATGTATGAGTAAAGAGTATGTTAGTCCCACGTCATCGCAGGATCCGCCTTGATTCTCAAGGAGGGCTCGGGTCAGGTCCTGTCAGTTTGGTATCAGAGCATAGTTTTTGATTCTGTAGACTAGTACATGATACATGTTGTTAGAGATGTCATTAATGAATTGTTGCAATTTATAGATTTGCATCATGCATCCACGTAGCTGATCTCGCACCAAACTTGTGGTTAAACTAGAAGCTCCCTTAGTACCAGATAGAAGGGAGGAACCTATTAGAGAGAAAGAAGCTGAGTCAGTTTCCCATGTATCCATACCTCAAACTCAACCTAATCTTATTGTAGAGGAGATATACCTTCAACTAGTGCCACAATCTGTGATACAGCCTGCACAGGGACAACCTAATAGACTTGCCTTAGAGCAATCTATAAATAGATTGGCTCAATTAGTTACAGTTGTAGTGGAGAGACAAATACAGGGTCCACCCAAGAGAGAGAACACAATAGAGCATGTTTGTAGTTTAGGGGCAGAGAATTTTTCAAGCAATACAGAGCCAGCTAATGCAGAGTCATGGTTGACTAGAGTAGAACGAATATTTGATGTTATAAGATGTACTGATGATGAGAGGGTTTCCTTTGCTACATTTTTACTTGAGGGTGAGGCATATCACTAGTGGAGATCAGTATCATGTAGATATAGAAGGGTGATTAGTTGGGCTAACTTTTGTAAAGAATTTAATATTAAATTCTTTCCTATGGTTTACCAAGACACCCATGCTAGTAAGTTCTTTGAGTTAGAACAAGGATCGATGATAGTGAAGGAATACGAGAATCGATTTATGGAGTTATTGAGATTCGCTTCATATGTAATACAGAATGAGAGGGATAAATGTAAGAGATTTAAACAGGGCCTTAGATGCAATATCAGGACAGCAATTACAGCCATGGGGTACATTGATTTTAGTGAGTTAGTAAGGGCTACAATGAGGGTTGAGAGAAGCCTGGTAGAGACATGTAAAGCCCAATCATTCAAGCAGAAACAAGCTCATAGTTGGTCAGTTGGTGGATCAAGTACTAGTAGAGCACCTGGAGGAGAGACATCCCATGCAGGGTATTCTAGTAGACAACGGTATGGTCAAAGCCCTATACTATCAGGAGGACAAAGACAGAGTCCTAGTCAGAGTTTTGTGCCTCCATCTGTTAGAAGCAACATAGAGAGTCAGAGGCCTCGAGGTAGTAGCCAGTTAAGTAGTAGTGCTAGCATTAGAAGGTACCCTCAGTGTTCCATTTATAGGAGAATTTATGAGGGACAATGTTTAAGATGTTTTAGAGGTTGCTACCATTATGAACAAGCTAGACATTTGAGGAGATATTGCCCTTATATTCTTTAGAGTAGTAGTTTAGTACAGAGTATAACTTCTTAGGGTTTTCAAGGTGGCAGTGGCAATATTCAAAGACCTGGAGAATCTCAGACGGAAAAGTCTATCTCTAGTACTGGTGTACAACCTAGAGCTTTAGGAGTTAGTAGAGATCCACAGAAGGGTTAACCAGGTCGACTTTGTAGCCAGGCACGTGTATTTGTTTTGACTCAGCAAGAGGCACAAGCTACCCTAGATGTTGTTATAGGTATGCTGACTATTTTTTGCCAAGAGGCCCATATTTTAATTGATCTGAGCTCTACACATTCTTTTATTTTCAGTATCTTTACTATGCATATAGATAGAGTGTTAAAATCCCTAAATTGTAGCTTGGTGGTAGCCACACTAGTTGAAGAATCATTATTGGCTAATAATGTATTTCAGGGTTGTGTTATCAAAGTGGGTAGTAGTGAGATGGTAGTAGATTTAATTCCTCTTGATATACATAATTTTGATGCAATACTTAGGATGAATTAGTTAGCTAATCACCATGCTACTATAGATTGTTTTCAAAAAGAGGTTATATTCAGAAGACATGAAGAGTCTGATATTATTTTTTGTGGAGAACGACAAGTTCTTCTATCCTATTTGGCATATTCTGGTGGTCAGAGATTTTTCAGATTTATTTTCTGAAGATCTTCCAGGCTTACCATCAGATATAGAGATTGATTTGGTTTCAAACACAACTCCTATCTCTAAAGCACCATACAGAATGAGCCCCTCAGAGTTAAAAGAATTAAATACTCAGTTACAAGAATTGGTAGATAAAGGTTTCATCAGACCTAGTGTATCACTATAGGGAGCACCGATATTGTTTGTTAAAAAGAATGATGGAACTTTGAAGCTATACATTGATTATCGGGAGCTAAATAAAGTCACTATATGTAACAAGTACCTACTTTCTCGCATTGATGATTTATTTGATTAGTTACAAGGTGCAAAAGTTTTCTCAAAGATCGATCTACGATCAAAGTATCATCAGTTAAAGATCAGAGATACTGATGTGGCTAAGACTGCCTTCAAAACTCGATATGGGCATTATGAGTTTTTAATAATACCATTTAGGTTAACTAATGCTCCAACTACATTCATGGACCTTATGAATAGGGTATTTTATCCATATCTTGATTGATTTGTTATAGCTTTTGTTGATGATATTCTTGTATATTCACAGAGTACAGAGGAGCATGCAGAGTATTTGAGGATAGTGTTATAGATTTTGAGGAATAAACAATTGTATGCTAAGTTCAACAAATGTTAGTTCTGGCTAGATAAAGTTACATTTCTAGGCCATGTGATCTCAACAGATGGAATTTATGTAGATCCTCAGGAAATTGAAGCTATGGTAAATTAAGAGCGACCAGTTAGTGTGACAGAAATTAGAAGTTTTCTAAGTCTAGTAGGTTATTATCGGAGATTTGTTAAAGACTTCTTTAAGATTGTTGCACCGCTTACAAATTTGACCAGAAAAAATGTAAAGTTTGTGTGGACTGATGAATATGAACATAGTTTCCAATAACTTAAAAAGAGATTGATTTCAACTCTTGTTCTCACTTTTTCATCTGGCACCGAAGGATTTATAATTTACAATGATGCTTCTAGACAGGGATTATGTTATGTATTGATGCAGTATGGTAAGGTGATAGCTTATGCTTCTAGGCAGATTAAGAAGCACAAGTTAAATTATCTAACCCATGATTTAGAATTGGCAGCAGTAGTATTCGCCTTGAAGATTTGGAGACATTATCTATATAGTGTTACATGCCAAATCTTCACTGATCACAAAAGTTTGAAGTATTTGTTCACATAAAAAGATCTGAATCTGAGACAACGGAGATGGTTAGAGCCAATAAAAGATTATGACTGTACGATTAATTATCATCCAGGTAAAGCAAATGTGGTAGCAGATGCATTCAGCAGGAAGTCTTCTAACTCTATTGCTTATTTGAAACTGACTTATCTTCCATTGTTAGTTGAGTTAAAGTCTATAGGGGTTAAATTATCTGTAAACAAGTTTGGGATTCTTCTAGCATATTTTCAAGTTATGCCTATGTTGATTAATTAGATTCGAGAGATGCAAGATCAAGATCTTAATTTAGTTAAACTTAAGTAAGAAGTAAAGAATGAAATGCAAACTGATTTTATGTTAAAAACTGATGGGACATTAGTTATGGGTAACAGACTTTGTGTTCCAAATAACCCAGAGTTAAAGAAGTAGATTTTAGAAGAAGCTCACAGCTCAGCTTATGCTATACATCCTAGCAGCACTAAAATATATCGTACTCTGAGAAAACATTACTGGTGGCAAGGTATGAAAGAGAGATTACAGAGTTTGTATCTCACTACTTGATTTGTTAGTAGGTTAAGGCAGAACATTATAGGCCAACAGGATTATCTCAACCACTTCCAGTTCCTGAATAGAAGTCGGAACATATCACCATGGACTTTGTTGTTGGGCCTCCTCGTACTCGAAGGGGTCATGATAGTATTTGGGTGATTGTTGATAGACTCACAAAGTCTGCTCATTTCCTGCCTTATAAGATTTCATACTTATTAGATTGGCTGACTCATTTGTATATGAGTGAGATTGTACAGTTACATGAGACTCCAGTGTCCATCGTATCAGATAGAGACCCTCGATTCACTTCTAGATTCTAGCATAGTTTACAAAAGGCCTTAGGCACTAAGCTAAACTTTAGTACAGCTTTTCATCCTCAGACAGATAGGCAGTCGGAAAGAACTATACAGATATTAGAGGATATGATCAGAGCTTGTATGTTGCAGCTTAAGGGTAATTGGGATGATTATTTACCATTGATGGAGTTTGCATATAATAATAGTTATCAGTCTAGCATTCAGATGGTGCCGTATGAGGCTTTATATGGAAGAAAATACAAAACTCTGATTTGCTGAGATAAGGTTAGAGAAAGAAAATTGTTGGGGTCCGAAGATTATCCAAACCACTAGTGAGAAGATCAGTATTATCAGAGACAGACTTAAGGCAGCTCAAGATAGACAGAAGAGTTATGCAGATAAACATTATAGACAGCTTGAGTTTGCAGTAGGAGACAGAGTCTTCTTAGGATCTCACCATAGAAAGGTGTACTTCATTTTGGGAAATAGGAAAAATTAAGTCATAAATATATCGGGCCATATGAGATTCTAGAAAGGGTTGGTGTGGTTGCGTACCGTTTAGCATTATCATCTGAGTTATCACACATTCATGATGTGTTTCATGTTTCTATGTTGAGGAAGTATATACTTGACCCTTCTCACATTTTAGATAGTCATCCAGTTCAGTTGAGGACAGACTTGACTTATAACGAGGAACCTGTTTAAATAGTGGACTATCTCCAGCAAGGACTACGTAATAAGAATATTTTGCTAGTTAAAGTCCTATGGAAGAATCATGCAGTGGAAGAGACTACATAGGAGCGAGAGAATCAGATGAGAGTTCATTATTGTTATTTATTTCAGACAAGTATGTGAATTTTGGAGACGAAATTTTTATAAGGGGAAGGAATTGTAACACATGTGTGTGCTATATAAATAGATTAGTGGCAAAAAAATAAAAAAATGAAAAGAAAAGGAGAGTTATGACGAAGCGGTGCTACCTTTTCATGATATATATATATTTGTATGTTTGCTTCATTTGAAGCTTACGAAGGACAAAAGAGAAAGGAAAAGAGAAAAAAAAAGGAGGAAGAAAGAAAAAAAAATAAATAAATAAATAAATAATTAGTTTAAATAGTTAAATTTATACCCAGTGATTTAGTGGCTAATAGTTTTACGATATTAGAATATTTATATTTTAATATTTATAATATATATCGGTATTAATGATGTATTTTTATACCCTATAATATAGGAGGTGTGCCGATAGCGGATAGATCTTAGAATCCAAAACCAACTCAGGATTAGCACACTTTAGTGAGTGGATAACTATATATATTTTATATATTTTTAATACGACAATTTATGATTAAATTACTGTTATCAGATTTAATCATAATTTATTTTAGACAGATAAATATTTATGCTATTTAGTATATTTAGAAATATTTTAGAATTTATTATAGTATAATTTATGATTACGTTCAGTACAGAAACGTTTATTTTAGAACAATTATACGTTTATGATATTATATAGTAATAGTTTTTAAACTATCATATGTGTATCCTCCCTTTTAGTATAGTTGCTCTGCACATGCGTTAGATCAGTTTAGTTTGCTCTGCTCGAGCGATGTAACATTTCGTTGGGTTAGACCAGCTCATATCCCCCGCTTTACCTGTGCGTGAGTTTTTCTATCAGGTTAGACCAGTTTTTCCTCAGGTACAAGTTTGGTGTGATTTTCAGTATATATGTAGTATCTATTTTCAGAGCTATGTTACATATATTCAGCTTGATAATAAATTTTATGATAGTTTACGCTTTCAGATTTTTAGATCCCTAATATTATGTCATAATTTTAGTTTTATCACAGATTTTTATGATAACTTATATTTTAGTACAAGTTTATTTATTACTCAGTATACACTTTTATGATTATTTTATCTTACAAATTTATACATATACAATACATATAAAATATATAATATTTTCAGATTATGTCCACTCACTAAACCACAAGCTCACTCTTTTTCTATTGTTTTCCCAAGTTGTCATAGGAATTTGTGCAGTGTGATACAGTCATCACATTTTGAGGTTGGCCAACGATACACATAACTGCATAAGTGTCTCAGTCTGTGTATTTGTATATGTTTTTGTATATTAGAATATATGTGTACACCTTTTCTTGAGACACGTAATCTCATTGTATCATATGTATGAGTAAAGAGTATGTTAGTCCTACGTCATCGCAGAATCTATCTTGATTTTCGAGGAAGGCTCAGATCAGATCCTGTCAATATGAAAATAGATTAGTAAAAATATTATAAAAATTAAAATTTAGTAGAAATTTTGTTACAAAAAGAGCTTCTTTAGGTAATATAAAATCTTAAAGAAGTAAATGAATAATGCTTAAATAGGAGGAGAGCAATCTATAGTTTTCTTATTATTTATTATTGAGTTATTCTACAATACTGGAAGTTTTTAACGATATTATAATGGGTTTTAATAATGGAATCTTTTATATTGGTTAAATTTAATTCTTTGATTTTATAAATCTAAATTAATTTTAATATTATACTATAATTGTAATTTTAGTATCATAGAATGATCCATGTTATACTTTTTTACAGTTTAAATAAGTTTTAAAGTTCTTTTACTTTCCAGCATAATGAAGGCTGCCATTTTTATTAATTTGTTAATAGACATACGCTCTTTTTTAAATAAAATCCAGTGTTGGAATTGTCTAAACAAAATCCCAAGATTATTTTTTTAATTAAAATTAAGTGTTATATATAGGAATGTTATAAATTGTTAATTGCCAACGGTAGCACTTCCAAAAAAAAAAACAAAAGCGCACTTGTCAGCACTAGAGTATATATATACATAATCATTACCTTATATTTTTTCATATATATCAGTTTCTCCTTTAAATTTTTTAAAACTATATATTATTCTATTTTATATTAGTTATTTTTTTAGTATCACTTTTTTCTTAAAAAGCATTTTTTTTTTAAATCCTAAAAAGAAGTAATAGATGAAAAACAAAATTGAAGGGAGAAAGTAGTATATATGAACAACTTTGGGAGAGCAACAGTAATTTCCTATATATATAAACTAAATACAAACTCACTTTGTAATACATACTATAATAAGGAGTATGGGGGCTCAGCCAAATTGGCTGAGCCCCCCAAGGTCTCACATCCCCACCTGGATTCGACCTCCCCTCCTTCTCAGGTGGTGCGAAAATGTTAAAAAATATTATAATCCTCCCATTCTAAAAAAAAAAAATACATACTATAATAAGATTTGTGTAGTAATTATGGCATTATTTATTATTTTATATTAGGTAAATGACATTTACCCCTGTTAAATTCAGTAACTACTAAAAATCTTCTGGTGTTTGAATATATATAGAAAAAGCTCTATTGTTATAATTATAATAATATAAATTAACTTTGTAGTAGTATAACTATCTTTTTATTTTAAAAGTTAACAATTATATCTATATAATACAAAATAGGCAGTATAATTGTCTTTGTAGTAGTATAACTATCTTTTTATTTTAAAAGTTAACAATTACATTTATATAGTACAAAATAGCAAAATTATACTATATAAATAGTAAAATTAATATATTTGTACTATCAAATAATTATTTAATATGGATGTTTGCATTTTTGTTAAAATGTAAATATTTAATAACAATCGTCATATTAATCTAATGAGGTGAGAGAAGCTATTAATTGTATCATCATATAAATTTACTATTTATATAATACTATTTAACTATTTGAAACTATATTACATAGTACTAATTATACTGTTTGCATAGTATATTGTTACTGTTTAATATTGTATAAATATAATTGTTGACATTTTAAATAAAAAGATAATTATACCCTTGTAAAGTTAATTTATACTATTACAGCTATAATAGTAATTTTTTAGACATTATCAAACATTAAGAAAGTTTTTGGTAGTCAGAAAATCTATTAAGGAGTAATTAGTAACTTTTTTTTTATATTTTAATAATTATTCTTTTAATTATATTTTATCACACTAAGTAGTATAAATGAGTCTGTGTAGGATTTGATTTGTATGAGTAAAAGATACAACAAGTTATAGTAACGTGTATGTCAAGGCATGTTAGGTACCGTTCTTAAAACTAGTTCTACCCCACAACAATAATAATAAAAGTGTAGTAAGATTTGAATAGTAATATAATTTTAGGATTCAATGACAATTAGAATTTGCAAAGGTGCACATTAAATGTAAATTCCTTAGACAGCAAGTAAAATTTTGAGTGTAGTTGATATGTAGAGAGAATCTGAATCAAAGATGAAGAATAATTATTAATTTCTTCAAATGAGATGTGCCTACAGTATTTATAGAGTTAACATGTCTCTCTGTAGAGATACAACACCTCTTCAAAAGGCCACAATCATTGGAAGGGGTAGATGACTTTTTCAAGAGTCACATTTCCATCTCCTAGCACCATGGCTCCTATGTTGCAGTGCTCAACGACCATTTTTTTAAATTCTTGATTGGGTGTGCCTTGCTTCCCTCTGATGATTTACCGACAACTCTTTCACATTGCTGGATTGCGAAGGCGAAGGTAGGGAGGCCTCTTGATCATTTATACTACCCCAAACATCTGACGCATACTCGTCCGTCATTCAAGGGGGGAATGGGATTTGCCCATAAGCTATAGAGGCGAGGTGGTTGAAGATGAGCTAAGTTCTAGTATGAAGGCCCCCAAATGCCGAATCATATTACGAGGCAAACTAATGTGACAAATCTAATGTTTAAATTCTCTATTAATGGTCCTATGTTGTCTTAGTTCCATGAATACTCTAGAGATACCTGCCTAACTCTTATAGAAATTGAACCAATTTCACACTAACATAGGTGATACTCCATCAAGTGTATTCTATAGGTTTAACATACCACCAAGCTATAAAAGGTCTATGAAGATCATTAAGAGTATTACTCACCATTTTTCATAGCAAATGCACTACCTAAAACATAATTGATAGTAAAACAAGACAACAAATCGCTTGTTCTTACCCTTATAAACCCACTTTAATGGGATCGTCAATCACATAGGTAGGGTTATCATCACTCTTATCTCATGCTCTAGGCAAAAGTCTTATCCCATTTTATGTTTGTTCCACTAATCTCTTATTTAGTGGATTAGTCAAAGGATCGACCAAATTCATCTCTGACTTTAGATAATCTAGGTCACCACCCTAGATTCTATTAGCTGCTTAATAATCCTATGTCTTAAATTAATATATCTATTTTTTCCGTTATACATCTTACTATTTGCCTTAGGAATGACTACTAGGCAATTACAATTTACAGAAATCAATGTAGGATGTTAAGAATTAATGAAAGATCAATCAAGAGTGTTCTTAATCACTCAACCTTAGAATAAGCTTTTTCTAAGGCTATCAATTTTGATTCCATAGTATATCGTACTATACAAAGTTTAGTAGATTTCCAACATACAGCCCCTCTACCCAAAGTCAACACATATCCATTAGTAGACTTCACCTTATTGGATTCAAAAATCTAATTAGCATTATAATAACCTTCTAATACAGGTTATGATCTACTATATAATAGTACATAAGTTTTAGTGCCTATCAAGTACTTTAAAACTCTATCTAAGGCACTACAATGCTCTTTTTCTGAATTTCGAGTATATCTACTTAATCTCCCTACAGTATATGCTATATCAAGCCTAATATTATTCATTTAATACATGAAACTACCAATAATTTGTACATATCAGATCTGATTATCATTATGCTTAATACTCTTTCGAAGTTTAATATTAATATCATACGAAGTTGCTACCAATTTGCATGTTGTGTATCTAAACCTCTTTAGAAACTTATCTACATAGTGTTCTTGAGATAAAGTAAGACAATTAAATGTTCTCATTATCTTTATTTCAAGAGTGACATCAATCTGCCCTATATCTTTCATATCAAATTTAGTTAATAGAAACCTCTTAATCTCATTTATTACTTTTAAACTAAGACTGAATATTAGCATATCTTTCACATAAAGACATATGATGACATAATCATTAGTATCAAAGGTTTTATAGTACAAATATTATTAGAATCATTTATCATAAAATCATTTGATATTAAAGCATTGTCACATTTCTCATGCCACTTTTTTAGTGCTTGTTTTAAGCCATACAAAGATTTTACTAATTTACATACTTTATGCTCTATACCAACACTAGCACAATGTTCTAGTTGTTCTATGTAAATTTATTCTTCTAAATCTCCATTTAGAAAAGCTGTTTTTACATCAATTTTATGTATGAACAAATTATATATTGCAACTAATGCAATCAAAATCCTAATAAATGTAATTTTAGTTACAAGATTATAAGTACTTGCCATACATGATTACTTATAATTGAGTTAATTTTATCATTAATTGCCTCTCTCCATAAAAGAACATCATGAGAAGTTATAACCTCACTATATATTTTAGGGTTCACTTCCATAAGAAAAATATAGAAATCATTACCAATATTAATGCCTTTCCTCATTTTCTTACTTCTTTTAAGTTCATAGTTAAAGTTTTCTAGAGGGTCATCATGTGCTTTTATATGAGTTAAAGTTTTCTTTAGGTTGCCTTTATTAGAAAAAATAGATTAAAAAATTTATGCATTCTTAGATTCTATTATATTGTTTTAATCAAACAAACCAATGGAATTCTTTAATAGCAAAAGGCTATATATAACATTATTCTAGGCATAACTTATAAATATACAATTAATTATCTTATGTCTTATTCTTTTCTTTTATGATAAGGAATTAAGATCTTAGCAAGATACTGTCATTCTTTAAGATGTGAAGGTTAGGTGCATGACCTTTCCATAACTTATAGAGTGTAATTCTCATTTTTTGTATATGGCAAGCAGTTAAAATAACTTCCCCTCACAAGTTTATAGATGCCCTAGAATTTATTAACATACAATTCATCATAGCCTTTAATGTTATATTTTTCTTCTCAACCACCCTATTAGGTTCAAGAGAGTACGATGGTGTAATTTCATATACAATTCCATTGTCTTTACGATAGAAATTAAACCTTTTAGATACATACTCTCCTCCTCTATTAGTTTTTAATCTTTTTATTTTCTTTCCAAGTTAATCCTCAACTTCTTGCTTATAAACTAAGAACTTCTCATAAGACTCATCTTTATTTCTCAATAGATATATTTGGATATAATTGGAGAAATCATCTATAAAGGTAACATAATACTTTTTTCCTGCTCTAGTCATGATATCTTTAAGATCTCCTAAGTCATTATAAATTAAACTCAGTAATTTAGTTTCTCTAAGAGTTATTGATTTACAACTTTTCTTAATGATTTTTTCTTCTATAAATACATCACATTTAGGCATTCCATCTAAGCTTATGTTAGAAAGTAAATCAATTTTTTTTTATCTTTCGTAGTTAGAGATAATTCAAATAACACAATCTATCATGCCATAAATAAAAAAGCTCAACAATATAAACTGAAAAAACATTCTTATTAATAGAAAAATTAAGTATATTGAGTTTGAACAATTCATTGGAAGAATATTTCTTTCTAAAAAATGTTCCACCCTTGGTCCTTACAATTTTATCATTTTCAAATGAGACTTTTACATTTGTCTTACTCTAAATAAATACGGAAATAAGATTATATCTAATATTTAAACCATGGAGTACATTATTCAAAGCAAGAGACTTTACATGTGTTAACTTAAGAAGAAACTTCTCTTTCCTACTACCAATGCAAAATGAGAATCACTAAAATAAACTTATTCCTCTTTTTCTCTTACTTAAGCATAATTATGAAAGGCAATCTTGTCACCACATATGTCGAGTGGCTCCAAAGTCAATAACTTACTTTTATTGTTACTTGCAACCATGTTCAATTGGGATACAACCATAGTGGCTATCTACAAGTATAACACTTATATTTCTTCTTGAATGAGGACTTTTTTATTATTTATATAAGTGTTTTATGTGGACTTTTGATGATTCTCATCATGATTTTCACTCTCAACCAAATTTTTCTTAGGAACAAATTTTTTGGCTTTTTCTATGTTTTCCCGTTGGTATTGTTTTTTCTATTCTTATATGCACAATAGAATCCTCTAACTTTTAGTATTTTCTTTTTTGTACTTGTTGCTTTTCTTATAATCTTTTCAAAAATTAGGTAACTTTTTTAATCTAGCAATTGACAACAAAAGGTTCCAAAAGAATTATTTCCTCATTTTTTAAATCATTGATTAAGAGATGAAAACATGAATTTATAATGTTACATCCTTTTTCTTACACATTTTAAAGTTTAAGAAATTGGCAATCACATATTTTTAAACTCCAGCATCTTCAATCATATACTTTTTTTTTAATTGAGCCAAATTTCTTATGCATCTTTATATATGAAATAGACATCATACAATTCATTTGAAAGTGTATGAGAAATAGTATTATAGCATACCTTATTCGCTTTATTGCACTTAAAAAAATTTCTCGTTATAGTTTTTAGCATTGACATTTGGAGGAGATTTTGTAAAGTGGTCTATTATATCCATCACATCCCAAGTGTTAAAAACACGATCACGCCATCTTTTGAAATGTTTACCATCGAAAGGTAATATCTTTGTAGCCTCAGAAAGTGATTTAACTACAACCATCAATGAAGAATCACTTGTAGTATCCATAGAAATAGTTTTAAGATTATAAGATTTCATGTGTATGAATAAATGATACAATAAGTTGTAGTAAAGTGAATATCAAGTTGTGCTAGGCATTGTCCTTAAAACTAATTCTACCCCCACAATGATGATAATAAAGGTGGTATAGGGTTTGAATGATAGTATAATTATAGGATTCAATGACAAGTAAAAATTACAAAGGTGCACACCAAATGCAAATTTCTTGAACAACAAGTAAGACTTTGAGTGTAGTTAATATGTAGAGAGAATTTAAATCAAAAATAAAAAGAAGTTGTTAGTTCCTTCAAATGAAATGTGCCTTCAGTATTTATAGAGTTAATTTGTCTCTTTGGAGAGACACAATACCTTTTCAAATAGCCATACCCATTGAAAGAGGTAAATGGCTCTTCTAAGAGTCACATTTCCAACTCCCAACGTCACGATACTCATCTATTGGCACCCTGGCACTCAACGGCCATTAGGTACTACCCTATTTTGGCTTGGGAACTTTTTTCAGTCTCTTTCATTTTTGTTTCTCTTCTCGATTCTTTCTCTTTATTCTAATACCTCAATTAACAAAATCAACTTACTAAAACATTTTCAACCACTCAAAAATTTTTAAAAAAAAAATTGGAGTATTGGAAAAAAAGTAGGGTGGTAACGATAATTAATTTAAACAGGATTTCAGAAACAATTGTATACCCTTGATTGATTTTCAGGTTCAAAATGAAAGAAAAAAAATTATTTTTTCAAATGTGTCAACCGTTTTTAGATTTATTATATTTAAAATATAAAATATTTGTATATTTATCTAAATTATAATAGTATAAGCTATTATAAAAATAGTAATAATTTTTAAAAACAAATTAAATTTATTATATACAATAAGTGGCTTAAATTATACCACATATTATTGATGTGTCAACTTTATTTAAGTCTAAAGTCAATTATAATTCAAAGGATTATTATAGTAATTATAATAAAAATTATCCACTTTAAGAGAATCTATTAACTTATGGTCTAGATTTATATCACTAAAATAATAGACGATCAATTATTCTTTCCACTATTTTTAAAGGGTTTAAATATTATTTTTTTTTTAAAACCTTTTATGGCAGAAGATGGTCAACTACAAGAGAGGGTTGTCCAATTTTAAATGAATGCTCTATTTGAGGAGTAAAGATTATTTTGCCATGTGGGGTGGAACTAAAATTTAAGATAAAGAGAAATTAAATGTTAAAATTAAAAATTATATTATTTTAAAATTTAATTATATGAAAGTTTGAATGTTAAACTTAAAATTTTAAAGAAATTAAATTATAAAATTATTTATTTTAAAATATAAAATTTATTATTAAATTAAAAAAAAATTAAGCCTAGGGAGCCCTCGCCTATTGCCCATTATTAATTTTGTAATTGGTACTTGATTTGTATTTTTCATATCCATCTAGAACAGAAAAGTTTATTTCAATGGCAACTTTTGAATACTTCATTAGCTGTGGTCAAGAGTTCGAGCCTTAACGAATATTAAAGTAGCATATATATTCTTTTAGGCATCTATTTGACTGTGGTTAAGAGTTGATGTATTTATTTTTTACTTATGTGGGCAGTTATTATCTGTATGTTGGATATTCTCCTATTTGTGATGGTTATTTAGTGAGAGCATTTATTAATATGTAATATAATATTATCCTAGTTAATGGTGAGAATGTTATTCTCCCATTTGTGAGCTTATTTAATTTGGACATTTATTAATATGTAATGTGATATTATTTCGGTTATTGTATAAAAGTTATTCTCCATATGTGAAATTGTTATTCTTTAATTTATAAAATTTATTTAATTTAGATATTTATTAATATGTAATATAATATTATCCTAATTATTGTACTAATCGATGTTGCTAAAAAAAACAAAAGTTTGGTATTTGCTCCTATTGGATGTTTGTTGAGAATTATTTCAATGTACGCACCTAAACGGTAGTAAGATATGATTTCAATATCATATATCCTCACCTTAAAGGATATCATTTTTTAAAAAAATTTAAAATGTTGAAATAGTTTACAGTCTCCAAATGTCTTTTAACAAATAAAGTCTCCCAAATATTTGAAACAAGTTACCCACTTTTAAAATAAGGTATCTATCACGTCATTTAAAGTATTAAAATAAATACATTATAGAAAAATGTATATATTAAATAAAATAAAATTATTTTGTATTTGAGTTTTGAGTTCAAATAACAAAATTCAGATATAAATTTTGTTCAACTTGAATTTAGATTTAAATTTTTTTTATGAACTTAAAACTCAGATTTAGCTTAGTTTTTATTTTTTAGCCAGATCGGATCTAGTTTAAACTCAAATTTATTTTTTATTATTTTAATAAAATTTAAACTTTTGAAATATTTATGTATAAAGCAATTGTTTTTTTATTTAAATTGGGAGTCTGTATAAATTAGCTCAAAACGGAGGGATAATCCTCAATTACAAGATATTCAAATATACTTGGCACTTTACCAAACTAAATAGTGTCAAAATCTAGGCTTAAAGCAAGGTGTGCCAAATTATGCGCTACTTGATTGTTCGACCGATTAGAGTGATTAAAGGAGCAAATATGAAAGGATGAGGACAATGTTATAATGTCATGAAGCACTAAGCCAGGCTCTGAGAGTGAGTAAGTGTTGTTGTTGATGTCTCGAATAATACCAGCTATATCTGAAACCTCTTTAATAGCTGATAACCCCAGCATTTTGGCCAAGTGAAGACTCGAAGTAACGCCAATGCTTTAAGAATGTCTATTGAGAACTTAGCATGAACCGGAATAGATGAAGAGGCTAAGACAGCTCCATAGTGATCCCGCAAGATCATACTTAATCTAGCTTTGAAATGTTTTGGAGAAAGACCAGTATCAGTATTAAGTTTTATTAAACCAGGTCCCAGAGGTAACCAATTTCTTTGTGATAAATCAGAGGTTTCAGAGGTGGCTACATGCATATTCATGATCTCATACCAAAAACATTTGGCCCAGCTAAGAACATTAAAACAGTCACCATTTTCTGCTCCTTAACAAATTAGTTTCTGATAGACCATAGTCGCTAAAACAGAATCAACAACACCTCGTAATCTATGATAGATAAGCTCGTTATACATTCCATCAGGAGATCCAAAATAGAAGTATTATGGTGGATATGTATACCATGCAAGAAGGAGCAAATCTGTCGTACTTTTTTTAAAGCATCACATAGCCAAAGCATATGGATAGAGTTTTCAGCATCTCTAGCACAACGGCTACAAGAATCATTAACAGGAACATGGTGCCTTTTGAGATTAGCAAATGTAGGGGTCCAACCATGTGCAAGTCTCCAAATGAAATATTTGATCATTGGCAAAAGTTGCATATTCCATAGATGCTGCCACTAGGATTGGGAACCAGTATTGCCAATACTGAAAAAGCCAGGTTAGGAAGATGAGATAGCTAATAACCACTCCTTACCGTAAATTGCCCATGTCTGTCAAAATGCCAAATGACTGAGTTGCACAACTGTCCCCAAGATGGCGAACGAGGAATACTGAGGATTAAGTCACATTCTTCAACAGAGAAGGAGTCACGAACCAATTCAGAATTCCAGTAACCAGATAGAAGAAAGAAATACTCCACCAATGAATGCTTCGGCAGTTTATAGAGGAAAGAAGGTTTAAAGGAAAGAGGTCTAGGAAGCCATTGATCATGGTATATTGATACAGCTGATCCATCTCTAATATGTCATCGAAGTCTTTTTGAAAGTAGGCTTCTTCCCCATAAAATGTTTTTCTAAACTAAAGAATCTGATTGTTTAGGATGTGCCTGTAAGAAGAATGAGTTAGAGTAGTAAATACTTTGTAGAGTTCGTGCCACCAAAGAGTTAGGACAAGCGATCAGTCGCCACCCCTGTTTAGTAGGAATGGTCTGGTTAAATGAGGACAATTCTCTAAAACCAAAGCCACCATCCTTCTTGTTTTGACATACCATATCATAAGAACACCAATGAATTTTCCTGTTATTCTCATCACCTCTCCAAAAGAATCTGGCACTGAGCCTTTGAATTTTCTTAATAAGACTTTTAGGGAGCCTGAACAAGTTCATGGTATAAGTTAGAATAGCCTGAATTATTGTTTTAAGGAGAACCTCATGACCCTCGGTTAAAAATAGATACGTCTTTCAACCTTTCAATTTGTTCCTCACTTTATCTTTTATGGCAACAAAAATGTTCTATTTGTTTTTACTAGTGACACAAGGAGGCTCCAAGTATTTGTTATGGTGTGAAACTTGTACCACTTCAAGACATTGAGTTAACTATGAAGCAACCTCCCCGGGAATAGATTTATCAAAGCAAACAGCCGATTTCTTGCAATTAATCAACTGTCCAGATGCATATTCATATGACTGCAAGATCTCTTTGACCACGATGCAATCGTTCAAAGAGGCCTTCGTGAGAATCAAGCTATCATCAACAAAGAATAAATGTGAAATTGTTAGCCCATGATTTTCTCATCTCATCCCCTGTAGATTTTCTCATTGTATAGCAGACTTAAGAAGGGCGAAAAGGCCCTCACCACAAAAAAGAAATAGGTACGAGAATAAGGGATCTCTCTGACGAAGACCTCCCAAAGGAGAAATTGTTAAATTATAAAATTTGTATGGGATAATTTGTATTCATAATTTATTTATTTATTTATCCTATTTTAAATTTTATGTTAAATTTAAACTTTTGAGAATTTATTTTATAAAATAATTGTTAAATTTATATATATTTAAGATTAAAAATTAATTTAGAATTTTTTTTAAAATATTTTAAAATTAAATAAAATCCTCACAAAAACCCGAATCCGAGCCTGATATGGATTTTCCAAAAAGAATAGATTCATATCTAAATAAAACTTCAAACTTTTTTAATCGAATTGCAAATTTTTTTAAATTTAAATCCATACCAAATTGTCATACCTATTTTTAATTCTTGAGTAAGATAACGACGGTGGCGAGGCTAACTCAAGCTCATCGGAAATGGATGACTCTTGGGAATTGAAGATCCGGAAAATATTTTTAAAAAAAATAAATATGAAAAAATAGGATTCAAATTCGCTGTAGATTTGCAATCAGCCTCTAATAATGTTACAAAATCTACCTTTGGTTAAAACAAGTTCATTATTTTTAAATTAGTCCCCACTAATCCATAATTGTTCTGCCACCGCCACTTGATATAGAATAGATTAGTCTTAAAGTTTTAAATCAACGGAGCAATAGAGACCCTTGTAAACGCGAAGCTAATGTATTTCTGAAGTTTGTATAGAGTAATAGAATTAATTTTATATCAATTACAAAGTATATGTAGATGATGAAGAACCTGGAAAACCTAGAGACAAGCTGCTGCTGGGATCTGTTTTTCCAAAAGGTTTTGCTTTAACATTGGCGGACCCTTGTCATCAACGCCAAGTTCATTTCTCCAATCTCAACATTTTTGGCATGGATTCTTTTGGCTACACACTACACTTATAAAAACCTTGGTGGACGTAGTACCTCTGACGTTTTTTAAACTCATATTAATTGCTAATCTTTTACCCTCTGAAGGAACCTCTAAAAAGTTTTAAGGATAAATCATCAAATTAAATAGTCAGTATCAGCCTAGAAAAGCTTGGAAAATCTTCTGCAAGGACCATAAAATTTAGTCAAGTTGCTCATTTGTAATTATCTTAACCAAAAATCCTCTTAATTAAATGGACGAAAAATACATTCATCTATCTCATTTCTCATTTATTTATGTTAGTATGAAACACACACACTTAACTATTAATAGTGAAGAGTGATAATCAAAGATTAGTGACCGGAGAAAAGCAAATTTAAGGATTGAAAGCAAGTCATTGAATTCCAAATCAAAGATTCCCAAGTCAAGGTAAAATTGTTTTCTTCTATTATTTTTTGTTTATTTTTATTAAATTACACAATAATTTTTTTGTAAGCTAGATCTAGCATATTCATGGAGTTTCTTATTTTTAATCAATATATGATGTAGAAACATAGATGGAATGTAATGCAAGTTGTGGGACAAGCATATGGATAAGATTTGTGGTTGAGATTGTAGCAATATTCTACAATCTGTTGTTAATACTTTATTACACAAGTGACTTTATTTCATAAAATGAAATGGCAGCAATATTCTCATATAAGTTGTTAATAGTTTGTACTAAGTAATTATTAGTGACTTTTGCTAAGTGATAATTGTCACTTAACTTGAGTACAAACAATTTTTTTATTACTTTCTACTGAGCAGCCGATATTTTTAGTTTGATTTTAAATGCCTTAAAATGAATTTTACATTTAAAATAACTATTATAACCTTATTACCTTGTTAGTAGTGTACTCGATCATCTGATGATTTTATTATTAATTCTTAAATGTTAGAGTCTTATTAATTGTTTATTTTGAGGATCTTAAGATTTTTACAATGATACTTACATATTGCATATTCTAAATACAAATATAGATGATTCTCAAACCCCATAGTATTCACATGCTCTCTGAATTTCTCCACAGAATAATCTTCTGGTCATAAGGTTAACCATCATCAAAGTAAATAGCACATAGTTGACTCTTACTTCTCTCCTATCCACTATATCTTGAATATAATAATAATTTATGTGATTGTGTTTTCCTTTAGAACTATAGCTCCACTTTGACTGAAAGGATAATAGACTTATTATCACAAAATATATTAATTGGATTATCATGAATACCTAAATGTAGATTATTGATAATGTTTTTAGCCAATACATCAGGACATACTATTGTGCTACAAGAGTTATATTATGCTTCCATAGTTGACATTGCACCACAAATTTCTTTCTTACTTAACCATGAAATAACAATTCCACCAAAAAAGAATAAATTACACTTGATAATTTTCTATCATCTAAGTCATCAGCAAAATCTACATCGCAATGTCAGTAGGTTCTAGATCATTTAATCCAAAATATAATTTTATATCTTTTGTGCTTTTAAGATATATAATAATCTTTTTGTAAAATGGGAATTAAAAATTAATAACAGAACCATAGATTTATTTCGAGGACTAAAGTATAGAAGGAAAAAAGTTTTTAAGAACTTACATGCCAATGAAAGAAAGCTTTGTTGCTTCCAGAATAATTAACCGAAACCAAAAAAGTTAAAATGATAAAGTCTTTAAGAAGTCTAGAAATATAAAAAAAAAAAATTGTAGTGTTTTACTATAGGAGTTTAAGACAACTTAGATATTGATATGTAACATTTGTTAGAGTTTGGGCAAAAAAGTCTATCCTTGGGCTATAAATGCCCAAACTTGGAAAGCTTAATGTAATTTTTTATTTCATCATATTTTTATTATTGCGAGTGTTGTGAGCTCTATCATTCGAGATTATAATTTTTTGATCCTATTTTGAATAATATCATCAGATCTTACTTGTGTTGGCTCATGAATGTAGGCTCTATCGAACTACATAAATTCTCTTGTATTTCTTGATTGTTCTTTGTCGATTATTTCTTGTTTTTCAATTTTGATTCCTTGATTAAAGATTAGATTAGGTTCAATTCAATTCCAACAATTGGTATCAAAGCTTAGTTGGGAACTTAATAGCATCTCACGAGTTTGATATTGAGAAATTAAATGGTGAGAATGATTTTAATCTTAAAAAGATTAAAATGCACGCATTTTTGGTTAATCATAGGCTCAAATATACAACTGAGAAGGTTGCATCTCACCCAACTAGCAATAAACTGAAAAATTTAAAAGTATATGGTGATCATAGAGATTATGAGAAAAGCAAAAAGTGACATCATTCTTAGCCTTAGTGATGAAGTCCTAAAGGAAGTGGTTGGTAAAAGGATAGCCATTGGTTTATTGAAGAAATTGGATTCCCTATATATGCCCAAATCTTTGGTCAACATGTTACATTTAAAGGAGAAACTCTATCAGTTGAATATGAGGGAGAGCTCTATCAAAGATTATATTAATGGCTTCAATAAGATTATCATCGATTTTGAAACTATTGATATGAAGATTGATGATGAGGATAAAATGATTATCTTGCTCAGCTAATTGCAATCGAGTTATTAGCACCTTATGGATACTCTCTTATATGGAAGGGAATCTTTGATAGTAAATAATGTAAAATCTTCTCTAAATTTGAAGGAATTAAGAAAGAAGACAGGGGGCAAAGATTATAATGGTGAGGATTTAACTATTAGAGGGGTAAGAGAAAAGAGAATCAAGAGGAAAGAATAACAAATCGAAGTCCAAGACCAAAGGGAAGAAATACTTCTTTTGTAAGAAACAATGAAATTTCACAAAGAACTACCTGGAAAGAAAAGTAAGACTCAAGACAAAATATTAAGAAAAGGGATGTAGCCATAGCTTTAGATGATGGTTATGGTAGTGCTGTCACTGTAGTTACATCAAAGGATGCTATCGAAAATGAGTGGATCTTGAATTCAAAATGCACCTTCACACAAGTCCCATTTTAAGATTAATGTTAGACAGATATGTTCACTAAATCTTTACCAACATCAACGTTTGAAAAATTAGTTCATAAGATAGGCATGCAACAGTTTAACAAGTTGTCAAATTGATAAATATTACTTTGAAAGGGAGCATTTAATCAAAGGAAGCATATTCCTTAAAGAGAAGAACTGCATTAATTATAAGTGTGTATTGTGTGCTTTTTTTTTCTTCGATTAAATTTTATCCTACCAAATTTTATTGATAATATTTTTATTAAAGTAGTATTAAAAACGTATAATACTGCTATACATTATAGATTGTATGTATTTTACTTATATTTTATTTCACTGAATTTTCTTTAACAATATAAAATATAACTAAAAATAGTAAAATTCAAAGACAATGTTATAACAAGGTGACTCCCACCAATTTGAGATTAAAAAATCCCACATCATTAAAGTTCACTCCCTCTCTTCATCTTTGCGGTGACAAAGATTGAATGCAATTTAGACGAGGGGCTTTTGGTTATAGGGTGCCTTATCCGTTGGTCAATATTTTATTTTATTTTATATTATAAATTTAAAAATTTATTTAGAAGAATCCTCTGTTTTTGTATGACTATCCTCCACTCTATATACCCTCAGTGTGGGGGTATTTATTATCACCTTTACCTTTTTTTTAATAGACAAATAGACAATGAAAACAATTAAGCCCAAACATAATTTCTGGCCCAAGCCCATTTGTCTAAAAACCCACTTTATATTTTCCATGGTCTTCTCTGTTAATGAAGAGAGATAAAAAGGGACGAAACGACGAAGAGATCTTCCAGCACTCTCCCTCTCAGTCGCAGTCTCTCGGCTCTTCAACTTCAACATTCCCAATTCAAAACCCTAACAAAATCCTTTCTGTTCTCTTCAATTACTCTCTCTAATGGATTCTCTCCAAGCAAGCTACAGAGACGACGAAGAGGAAGAAGCTGCGGCACCTCAACAACCAACCAACCAATCCCCCGTTACCGAAACCACCAATTCACCAAGTCAACTCGGAAACGACGTCGTACAAGGACATCCACCTAAGCACGACGCCGCACAATCACTCAAAACCCCGTACGACGCCCCACTAGAACTTCAACCCGAAATCGACGCCGCAGAACAGCGTCAATCTGAGCCCATGGTTTCAGATTTAGTCTCCCAAGATACCACACAAGAGCCTGGAGTCAGAAGAGACATCGTCCAAGAAACTAAACCTGAGCCCATGGTCTCCGAAGACGCCACGCCGCAAGAAGCGCAACCTGAGCCAATGGCATCAGATTCTGTCTCCGAAGACGCCGCACGAGAATTAGGACCTCAAGACGACGCCGTAAAAGAAGCTCAACCCGAGCCAATGGTCTCCGAATCTATTTCTGAAGACGACCCTACTACGGCCTCAGACGACACACAAAAATCCTCAAAACCTAACGTCATTGCCACCCCAAACGGGGACGTTGAGGAAGAAGAGGAAGACGACGATGACCCGCCTCCTAAGAAACAAAAGCCTCTCTCTTCATTAACGAATCAACAGGAACCGCCATTGCAAAGAAAGCAACAAGAGCAGCAACAAAAGGCAGTTGCTAATAACAATTTAGACTCGAAAGCAAATGCAACGCCATCTTCAGTGGCAACGACGACGATAAAGAAATCTAAGAAAAAGAACAACAATGTGTGGGTTTCACGGACGACAAGAAAGGGCAAAAAGAAGAACAAAACAAACAACCAGAACCAAGCATCCACTGAGGATACAGTGTTAATAACACCAGTTCCGAGGTTCCCCGACAAAGGGGATGATAACCCAGATATGAAAATCTGCTTATCAAAGGTTGATTTATTTATATAGTTGTTGAGAATTTTTATTTTTTGGGGAGAAATATATAATTTGTGGTCATTTCTGGTTAACTGAAGGTTTATAAAGCAGAGAAAGTGGAATTAAATGAAGATAGGTTGACTGCTGGGAGCACAAAAGGGTATAGAATGGTGCGGGCCACGAGAGGAGTTGTGGAAGGAGCATGGTATTTTGAAATAAAGGTACTTATTAATACATTACATTTTTATATTGTAGGAAACCTTGTAAAAATGATCTAATTGACATCTTAACAACTATTTAACTGCATATTTACATAGGACACAAGTGAGGAGTCAATTATACTGTAAATTGAATTCATGACTAAAACCTAAAATCCTTTGTGGCATTGTACCCAAAATGTTGCTCAAATCTCTATGATATTGAAATACATGATGTTAAAAAAAATATTCATATATATTTGACATTAAGAATTTTCAAGAATCCTTTATATGATGAAGATACAGCTTTTGTGCCACTTGTGGAGTTGAGGTAACTCTAGCTTTTGAGCCTTCTTCTATTATTGGTTTGTGGAGATAGATATTTTTACTTATAAGCTGTTGTTTTAAATAAAGGTGGTGAATTTGGGAGAGACGGGGCATACGCGGTTAGGGTGGTCTACAGAGAAGGGGGACTTGCAGGCGCCAGTTGGGTACGATGGGAACAGTTACGGGTATAGGGATATTGATGGGAGTAAGGTGCACAAGGCCTTGAGGGAGAAGTATGGAGAGGAAGGGTACAAGGAGGGAGATGTTATTGGATTTTATATCAATTTGCCCGAGGGAGAACAATATGCACCCAAGCCGCCCCATTATGTTTGGTATAAGGGGCAGAGGTATGTTTGTGCGCCTGATGCCAAGGAAGATCCACCTCAAGTAGTTCCTGGTGAGTTCATTATTGGTTTATGGAATTCAAGTTATGTGTTTTTTTTTTCTTTCATGTGTTAATTTATTTTGGATATGTTTTGGTGTTCGATTTTGTCATAGACCATATTGTGCTACTATGTTTCATTTATGTATTGATGCTTTTATTTTGGAAGTATGGGTGACATTTAAAAATTACATCATATGCTACATAGACTTAAATATTTCTTTTGAGTTTGAATTTGGGCTTAGAGTAGTGAGCATGTCTTTGTTTAATATCTTCAATTTTAGACATGGATGATTATTAAGAGTGAAGTTCTGCTGATGAGCTAAATGTGGAAAAACAAAAGGTTTGTTATATAAATTATTATGTAGATGAGGTAACTTGTTCTGCTTTGCTATATTCTGCGTATGAGTGCATCTTGGGAGTTGTTAGTGTGTCATACACATTTATTCTGGCAGTATTCCTGTTATATATGATTGCAACCTTTCCTGCTGATTCCACTCTTTTTCAAGGATGAGCTTGTTAAAACTTGGTCTAATTTCTTTGTTGCGGATACTTAGTTCTGGTTGTAAACAATGACACCGCTTAATGAAAAACTATCTGAGCTTAATTCTTATTATTCTATATTATTTCTTTGTAATCCTTTTGGAGTATAACTCCCTTATATGGGTTTTGGTTTTGTGCTTGGAGAGTTGGAGTGTGAAAAGAAGTTGGAAATGTTTAGTTGAAAAAGTTATTTTCTGATTCTTGATGTTTGCAAAGAATTGCTTCACTTGAGGTCTATCGTGGATGACAAGCTTGAGCCTAATTTGTATCCACCCACTCACTTCATTATAAGGAAACTTGATTTGTTGACTGACTGTAATACCTTTCTTGTCGTAGTAATATTTCAACTAAGCACTTAGCTAGACCAATTTTATCCTAAACTTTTTCTACCTTTATACACCATCTCTTCCCTGCAGTGTGCACCATCATTTTGCAAATAACCACCTGCCCTGCACATTCTCCCCCATAAATCAGATAGATAACTACTTCAATATTTTTCACTTTGTTTTTTGGACACACGGCATGTCCATTGCCTAGTACCAAGAAGTTGAAACCATTGAACCTAAATTTGTGTGGTGACATGACCGTCTCCATAATTCAACTTTAATGTGATATCACTTTATTTGGAGTTTATTTTATCCGAAGATGAAATGTTATAACAAGAAGAGAAAGTTGTATTAATTTTGTTGGAGGTTTGGGTGTCTAACCTTTCTGTTGATGTTTCATGTCTGTCGTTGTATAACATACATAATGATTTCAATCCGATGGTTGGCTAATTTTTTTTTTTAGTTTCAATATGTTTAATAATTGTTGAAACATGATACTCTTTCTTTTGTCTTAATAGTAGATTCTTTTATTCCTAGCTAGAAATCTCTGAAGGGGTTAGCAACTTAGGATTCCTTTCTCTTGTTAAGTTGCCTGAATTTGCATTTAGATTCTAGTTACCTTTGCTTTTATTTCTTTTCGGAAGGCATATATAGCTGAGTGCCATGTCATGCTTCAAATGAAATTGCTGCATTTCTATCAACTTGCTCATAAGGACCATGATCATGTAAAGATTGAGCCAAGTCAACTACATAGACCTTGCAAGGAAAGGATGATAAATTGGCCATAAACTCCTTGGATGCAAATTTGACAAAATATATTGCCTTAGCAAGAAGGATATCGACTTGAAGAACAGGATAACAATGGCTAGAAGTTTAAGACATTGTTATCTTTCTTCAAAGGAGTTTTATAATGATAAATAATAAATGATACTGTATAGAAGTTTAAGACAAGATAAATGATGAGAAAAGCTTCTCTGATAATTTTATTAAAATGTTACAGTCACATATAGACAAGAGAAAGAGCCATTATCTGAAATGAGTAATGGTGTAAAAGTACTACAGTCCATATAGTTGGCTGCAGCTTTTTGTTGGCTGCATTCTAGTCATTGTGATCCATTCTTCAAGTTGCTGTCCCTCATGCTGAGGCAATATATTTTGCTAGATTTGCATCCAAGGAGTTTATGGCTTCCTTGTCATCCTTTTCTTGTGAGGTCTCACTCTCAAATTTTACATGATCATGATCCTTATCACTTACAAATGGAATGTTGATCGGAATTACTAGTGTTTTCTGAGTGATTTTTAATCATTATTTTAACTTTTAGCATTGTTGGTCTTTCTGAATGTAGCATGATTACATTAATTTCTATATGGTAACTCGAAATCATTTTGTGATTGTGAGAAAAATTGTTTTTGTTATGCAGGAAGTGAGATATCTTTCTTCAAAAATGGGATAAGCCAAGGGTTGGCTTTCAAGGATTTAAGCGGTGGTCGATACTACCCTGCTGCTTCAATGTATACTCTTCCTAATCAACCCAATTGTGTGGTCAGGTTCAACTTTGGCCCTGGTTTTGATTGCTTTCCTGAGGACTTTGGTGAGCGTCCAGTGCCTAGGCCCATGATTGAAGTTCCTTATCATGGGTTTGACAACCGAGTTGAAAATGGTTTGTCAAATGAAAAGAAACATTAGCCAGCAGGAGTATCTTTCAACCTTACTGTTGAGTGTATAAAATGTCGGGACATTGATCGGAGTTGAGCATTCTATTGTAATTGGACGAATTTTTAGATTAAGACTAACAAATGAAATGATGAGTTCTACAGACTTGAATTCTTTTAGGAGGGAAAGATGGAGTTGATTTTCTTATTGTGAATGTAAATCTATTATGAGCCCATTGATTTCTTAATACATTTCTTAGATACTTGTATGAAATTTCTAAAAATTTTATGTTAGTGATATTTATCTCACATGTACTCAAAAACATTGTGTTAGTAGTTTTTAGTTTATCGATATATGTAAGAGCTAGTGTTCAGAAACTGTGGAATATCAATTATTAAAATTTCAACTTTCTAGGTTGTTTTGCTTAGATTTGGTTAACAGGAGATGTCAATCATGCATGAGTTGGTTTTTTAGTTTTCTCATGCAAACCTTAAGTGGAAGATGAAACATGCATGGGGTTTCTTGGTTCTCTCTGCTATCTCTCACTTCCACACTCACACCCACACAACAGATATTTTCTTTGCTTCATTTTCATTATTCTGCTGCCCAACTCTGGTCGATTGGGGGGGGGGGGGGGGGGGGGGGGGGGGGGGTGGGGGGTGGTTGAGGAGGGGGTTGGGAAATGACATTTCAATTGGCAATGGTCTTAGCTTTATTAAAACATTGGCTATATTTTTCACTGTAGCATCAGGGATACAGCCTGCTGTGTCCTGAAGAATCACAAGGAACTGATTAGCGTTCTTGTCTGTTTCCCATTTCTGTGTTAGCATTGAATCAAAGATGATATCCGAAATTCACAGCACCTCATTCTGTGAGGCTGGCTTTGGTCTGAATATTAACAGTCTGGTTCCTCTGGAATGACCAACCTGCCAAGGCTCTATATTCTTGCCTCCTTGAAGATGCTATCTAATTGAAATAACATTGTTTCTGTTTCTATTGCAGGTAGTTTGTGGTTTTCAACCTCTGACCAATTTGCTGACATAAATAAAGAGAAATTAGTGTTACGGAGGCGGCAACAGGTTTAGATTCATAATGAAGAAAGTGGTAAGTTTGGTGTTATTTCTTTTTGACAAAAATTTAAGCCACAGACCATCTACTAGCTGCGTTTGCTGGTTGTTGGGTTCTTCCTATTATGTTTAGTGCTTCTTGAGTTAAAAAGGGGATTTTATGTTTTCTTAAACATTATATTCTTCATATGCCATTATCCCTATTCTATTTGGGGGTGAAATTCTCTCATATGCATATGGAACCAATAAATGGAGGAAGTTGAGCTTATGCCTATGGGCAACACGGACAAGAGAATCCAGTATTAGAGTTGAATCAAGCTCAAATAGTTCGATGAAATCCATTTGCTTGCCCTACTATTTAATAGGACCTAGCTTCAAATTCATAATGGGACAACATCTAGGGTTGGATGATTGGTGATTTCTAATTGTTTACTTAACTTTTCAAATTCATACATGCTATTTTTTACTTGTTGTACAGAGTTTCAATTACTGACAAGAAGCAATTTTAGTTTATTGAGTCAATCATAATTTCTTCATGCATTTGGGGAATCATGTTCATGAAGGAAAATTTCTCATCTGTTCTGGAAATATGATTCCAAGATACTTCATGTTTAAATCTAGGTTTATAAAGTAAAAATAGTACTCTAGTTATTTCTGTTTAGAGCATTAAACTACCTTAAGTTTGAGTAAGTTAAGTTTTGCCTTGCTAATCATGCGGTCCCACTTAAATTTGGCAAAAGAGTGAGTAATTGTGCTCAAGTTCATTTAACAAATCAAGAACAGGTAGCCAAACTCATTTGCTACTCCATGCTCAAGTTTCTTAACAAGTCGGGTTTTAAGAGCTATTAGTAGACTTCAAAAACACTGATCTATGATCATACAGGATTGAATTTTATTTCAAATGTTTTAGTCCACCATGCATAACCATAATAATGTGAGAAAAGATAAGAAAATGCCGTAATACCATATTAGAAAAAATAGAAGGCAGTGAAAAACTTGAGAGAAAAAGGTTACATTTTTGTTATATTATGTTATAAACTATTATATAACAAGCCTTTACATAGATTGATGATTAATCTAAATAAGGAAACAAAATATAATATATTAATTTAAATTATAAAAGGTAATGTTAAATATAGTAGAGATTAATTTCTTGATTCTCTATATTTTTAACATCCCTTCAAATTGAAAATTGTACAATTTTATAGTTTGAAAAGGAAATTAGTGATTAGCTATTGCGAGACAACCGCTAACGACGTAGGCAACTATTGTCAGAGAGATGGGGCAACTATTATCGGAGAGATGCAACTATTGTCTGAGAGTGACAACCATTATCGGAGAGTGGCAATATTGTCAGAGAGAGGTAATGTTGTCAGAGAGAGACAAGCGCGTTGAGGTGATCAACCACTGCGAGTGCAAACGTGTTGATAGAGATATAGAAAATCAACCACCGTGAGTGCAAGTGCGTTGAGCGATTTACCTACCAATTTATTTAAAATTGCAAAAATTAAAGAAATACCCCACAAAAAAAATTACAAAATGACCCAATACTTATGTAAATTACAAAATAGCCCTAAAGCTTCTATTAATTGCAAACTATTTACAAAACTTTTGAAAGTTTGTAAAGAGACTTCTATTGCAAATCGGATCACTGAAATTTCAAAAGGAAACTTGAGACTAATAGATCTAATGGAAAGGAGTCGAATGGTAGCGGCAATGATGAGAAACTCGCTAGAAAATGATTCAGATTGAAGATAAACTAGAGAATGGTAGTCGTTGCATTTAAAGGCGCATGTTCACACTTGGAGACTGTGATTGACAGAATTCTAGTGGGGCAGAGATGACCGACGTCCTCTGAATGTCTAGGTGTGGGTGGTGTACGGCCACTCGTTGGAAGTTGGCCTGGATCTGAAAATGATGAATGACGACAAGGTGTTCAAGAGGCGTGTGTTGTGTGATTTATATGCTAAGCGCAAGTGCAAGTTGTTAGGAACAAGTAATAGAGTGATGAGGTGAGCGTCGATCTCACGAGGAATTATTATTCTTCTTAACTAAGTACTAAAATTCTTCTTATTAAAACTAAATAGTAAATCTACAAATTAACCCTAATTGTGCAAATGGTGTAAAGTGCAATCACTAAATGAAAAGTATTTAGGATAATAACTATTACTCAATATAACTTTATTATCCCATTATTATTCACCCAATTCAATTATTGGTCACAATATGTATTTCATCACAAGCCTCTTTTGATAACCGAGTGATTATACCTTGATTTACCAAATTCTTATATTTCTATGGTAATTCAAATAAATCAAGGTTTATTACAAACAAGTTATATTTACCATACATGCCATATATGTATATTCCTATCATATATCAAAACTTGTAGATATTACTCAACAATTATGCATCAATTTCTCTAAGTCTAAACAATAGGATGCATTTTTCAAGTTTATCCTAATGTTCTATAATTATTCAATCACTGTTCCTAATATATTGAAAGCATTAAGAACAACGCAAATTAGCACAAATTGAATAATAAACTAAATTTATAATGATGAGAATCAAATAATTCAATTAAGTTCATATATCGAGTTTAAAACTAAATCCTAGATAATAAAATAAAATCAACATAACAAGATTTTAAAGGCTAAATAACAATAATAAAACATGATACAACCAAATTCAAATCGAATTTATGAAGAGAAGATGTCCTCCAATTAATCTTTGCCTTGGTTGAATCCTCCAATAGATAGCCAAATTGCTCTTGAATGTCTATTTCCTCTCTGAAATAGCTTCAAACGTTGTTTTTACACATTATAAGAATGATTTTTGGGTTAGGGACATGTTAGAATTGAGAGAAAATGGATTAAGATTAGGTTAGAGGTGGAATCCTTTCTTTGGAGGCGAAACAAAGTATTTATAGAGTTGCTACAGTTATTTAAACATTGTTACAGTACTTTAGCCATTTGCAACAGTGATTTAACCTTTATTGAACAGTGCCCATTGCTACAGTTATAAACAGTGTAGCGCTATAGTTCAAATCACTATTTATAGACTGTTTATTATTATTGTAGTTAGTTACTGTAGTAATTTTTCTTATTTTGCTCCAATTTCATCATTTTCCCATCTCTTTATGATTTAACCATGTAAAACAACATTTAACACATAAATATCTTTTAAATTACTTAAAAAATGAACAATTTCTAAGATAAATGAGGTCGGATTATGAATCTAAAATATACTCATCAGCATGTAAGCACTGTTCTAATGGCGTTTGGATGGGCGACGTGTTCTAAGTGGTAGAAGGCAGGTAGTGTACGATGAATTGTTGGAAAAACAACACGAAAGTTACTGGAACAATACCAAATAGTGAGTGAATAGTGACTGGAAAAATTGTCTAGCAGAATTCTAGAAAATAAAGAAAATGAAAAAAAAAAACTAGCTTTCAAAAAGGAAAAAGAGACTCAAAGAATTGAAATAGGCTATTAAAAAATGAGAGGCCAAGGATTGTATGGCTCTGATACCATGTGAGAAAAGATTAGAAAATGCTATAATACCATATTAGAAAAGATAAAAGACAATGAAAAATTTGAGAGAAATTGGAAAACTCTAAAGGCTATATTTTTGCTATATTATAAACTATTATATAATAAGTTTTTATATATACTGATGATTAACCTAAATAATGAAACAAAATATAATATATTAATTTAAATTATAAAAGGTAATGTTAAATATAATAAGGATTGATTTCTTGATTCTCTATATCTTTAACATATTAAAGATAAGAAAATTCTCTGATACCACTTGTCGTGGGTCGGATACTTGCCATTGACATAAAAGATTAACTTGTTAGGGAATGTTGTCTGTCAGCTCATTTATATTCAAGATCTATTCAATTTCTATTTGATATGAGATGTAATATTCTTCCTCATCTAATTATGTGACGCTTCATCACGATTTGGCTCAAACTTAGGAGCCAATTTGGTTCGTATTGTCTATCTCCCCTAGAGATAAGGGAAATCTGCTACTCACATGATAATCTCTATTGGAGCCCAAGACACAAGATTTTCAAAGCCCACTCGGCTCTTATTACCCATCCCTTCGAAGTCATAGGGGACTCATATTTCACGTGGCAATCTCCATTGGGGTAATTTTAGGGGCTTACATATAAATAAAAATTTGAGTATACTCTAATACCATTTGTTATAAAAGATAAAGCAGCGGAGAAATAAAGAGAGATAATAAAACTGTAATGGCTACATCTTTACTATATTATATTGTATATAAACTATTACACAATAAGCCTTTATATAGGTTGAAGATTAACCTAAATAGGGAAACAAAATATAATATATTAATTCTAATTATAAAAGGTAATGTTAAATATAGTAAGGATTGATTTCTTGATTCCCTATATCTTTAACATCACTTTTCAAATTTAAAATTGTACAATCTTGATTTGGAAAGATAATTAATGGTGAGCGTCGAGAGACAACTGCTGTCGGAGGAAGCAACCATTGACGAAGAGATAAGACAACCATTATTGGAGAGATGCAACCATTGTCCAAGAGTGACAACCATTATTGAAGAGTGGTAATTTTGTCAGGAAGTGGCAATGTTGCAGTGAGTGATAATTGTTCGGCAAGTGACAATATTGTTGAAGAAAGACAAGTGCATTGAGAAGGTCAACAACTACGAGTGTAAACGTGTTGATAGAAACACAAAAATTCAACCATTGTGAGTGCAATTGTGTTGAGATATTCACCTACCAATTTATTTGAAATTATAAAAATTAAAGAAAAACCCATAAAAATAAAAATTACAAAATGACCCAAAATTTAGATAAATTGTAAACTGTCCATAGAACTTTGAGAATTTTCAAAAAAGTCCTTACAAAAAAAAAGGGCGTCAAATGGGAGAATCGACATTGTAGATTGATAGATCGGATCATGAGGAGTCAAATAGAGGTGGTCATATCAACTCACTTGCCGGGATTGGAGTTTGATTGAAATCAAAGAAAGCGGACTGTGGTGGCACGTGAAGGCATGTGACAGCTCTGATCGGCTGTGCGTGCTCCAGATAAGATGAGCGGCGGTGTCTAAATGGCGTGGTGTGAGCGGTGATAGTTCACTTGTCGAATAAAATGGTGGTCGGAAAAAGTGGAGGTTCGCCTGCGAGAGAGAGAAACCCGACGCATTTAGTTGATTCTAAGCTCAGATTTGAGTGTTTCTGGTGAGGTTGTAATCATCAAAATGTGTTGAGTCTTTAGGGAAGGGTGGTGTATAGTCACACATCGAGAAAGTGATCGCTGGTGAGTGAACAATATTTGGCGGAAAAATAAACAATAATTGAAAGAACTTGTTCGATGAAATTCTGGCAAACTGAAAAATTAAAAAGAGACCCTAAGAAAGAATCGTAACCAATTCTGATACCAAAAATGTCAAATCTCACATTGAATAGAAATTGGTTGGATTCTGGATATATGGATAAGTAGGCAACATTATTTAATAGGCTAGTCTTTTGGGTCAATGGCAAGCACCCGACTTATAATATATGGTATTAGAGATAAGTTCTAAGGTCTAAAAGAACGGTTTTGAGATCTAAAAAGAATGGATGGATTCGGTGTGTTGAATGAAAGGGTCGGCGTTGCTCTTCCCACTGAAAAAGGTTTCGTTCGAGGGAGAATTGTTGAGTTATCCTACATTGGTTAAGAGTGAGAAGATAATAAGGTTTATAAGAAAAAGAGCCATACCACCTAATAGGTTAGTCTCTTGAGTCTACTCTGACACCATCCTATTTTGGATCATTTATGCACAAGAACTTATAAAATATTATAAAAAGTTAGTAAAAGGACCTAAGCATATTGATTAACTACAAATTTCTGGTGTTCTAAGTTGCTTTTTCATTGTCCTCAATGTGGAATCTGGTTTCTGTTGTCTACGTACAGGAAACAGACCCTATAGAAAAACATGGGGATGGTTAACAAGGTTGGCAACCTTGAACATGGCCAGAAAATGAAAGGAAGAACAAAAGCGTGGTATCCTTTTGATTGGAAACATAAGCATAATATTACAGACAATTCAATCATTAATTTTCCTGCATATCCAGGACAGCTTACAATATACTCTCACTAGCACTACAGTAGCTTTAAATTGTATGCCACCACATTAACAGCTGGAGAACAGTCTAACATCTAGGGCGAGTTCCTTTCAAGTGGCGGCGACATAATCTGCATACAAGACATGTTTTCCACAAACTACGATAAAATCTTTGTATGAGAATGTCACCATCATAATTTATTATATTTTATGTGATTACATTTTATTTCCTTTCATAGTGAGATCCTATTTCAAGTGTCTGTACAAGTAATTTTGTTCCTGCAACTAGTGAATAGGAGAGTTAAGGCCCTCTTGAGAAGATAGTGAATGTAGAACTTGATGCCTCTTGGAAGGGAAAGGTGACATTTTTCTGAATGAACGTCGTTTCTTAAGATGATGGAGAGTTCTCTTGGCATAAACTGAACGGAAAACAGGTGAAGCTTTTTCTCTCAACTTAAGAATTGCAAAGAAGATAACCCTGTAAGATATGAGAATGGCTACAACAGCAGCTAAGTCCCACCACTTCGAATGGTCCAGGTTCATGCCAAGAATGGTTTTCAGGATCACCTCGCCTTTCAGTTTCAGCCCACCTTGTTCTAAAGCATCGAACTCGAGCCCGATCAAATCATTCTTGAAAGCTCCCTACATTACATGTTAAAAGAACTGTGAATTCAACTATTTTCATCTGATAATGAATGATGTCTTATAGTTGTGGAAAGCTCCATCTACACAAACCTTCCACGATGATGTCTCCATTGGTTTTCATGTAAAATTTTGTGGTAGAAAGTTGCCTTTTTAAGCATGACAAGCAAACAATTAGACCATAATATAATCTTTCTTGGACCATTACTTTTGCTTAGAAAGGCTTTTGCTGACGGTGATTGGGAAGGGAGAGCCGAAAAGGATCGAAGATTTCCCCCACAAATGGAGATGACTTGCATAACTATTCATTTTCTTTGTCTGGATTTAGATCCTTCTGTGATTTCTTTTTTAAGGCATTTTGATGAGAGTAGGAAGAGGTAATCTTCATGGATCTTACCTGTAATCCCCACGCACCGTGATTGACATAAGAAACTGGGTAGCGCCAGAAGGCCTTGGGTAGATCTGGAATCAACCGGAAGTACCCTGATGTCATCAGCATGATTCCCTAGAACAAAATCATTAATCACAATTAAAACATATGCCTGTGTTAGAAGAAAATCTCATAAAAAATCATATATCTTGTTCTTACTAGATATCCGGCTCCTATAATCATTCCCATTAAGAAGTTGGGAACCATTGAAGCTATCATCATCATGCAGCTCTCTATGACTGCAAGGGAGGTAGTAAGATCGAGGCAGGCATAAATGAAATGTGAAATTCCTTGCCGAAATTTCACCATGTAGTAAGTAATTGCTGTAGTAGCAATAGACATCACGGTCAAGAAAGGGAGTGAAGATAGGAAATTAGATAGAGTATACACAGCAATTCCATAATGCCCATTAAGCCTTTCTCGATGAAAAACCTGTTTCAGAGGGGGAAAAAAAATTACTGAAGGCCTTAAACAACTCCTGCCATGTAAAGTGACCAACACTTGGTTAAATAGAATTCATTTTACCCAAATCAGATTGTTTACCTTCATTTCTTCAATGAAAGACTGAAAGCCTCCAATTGACATGAATGTCATGAAACCAGATATAAATGCGGCACAAGAACCACGTGCATAAATTGCGGTATAGCTTGTTCCAACATCAAAAAAGATGGTACCAACACAAATAGACAGGATTATGTAAATTGCTATCCTTATCCAATAATACCCGAAATCTCTAGACATATTTATGAAAGATCTACGTGTTAATGTTGAGAGTTGCTTCCACCATTTTGCTTGGCTCCCATTCTTCTTTTCAAATACAAGTCCTTCCTGCAACACCATTACATGCTCATGAATTGTTCATGGTGAGAAATTGCCGTGCCTTACTCATGCATGCACTTTGCTGATACATATTAATCTTACAACTTTTATTATATTTCTACACTTTAGTATTCTAATCCCTCAAAAGCATTGTACCTTAGATCAGCTTCAGAAAGACTGAACAAGTGATTGAAGATCAATAGAGTAAGGACGATTAAAATTTGACAAATGAACAAAATTTCGAGATTGAAATTCTTACAATGTTTGAAATTCCTTGAATCCTTTCTCTTGCCATTGCTGCATATTCTGAGCAGCGGTATTTCCTAATAAGCATAGCTTTGATCTCAGCGGTTGGTAAGTTTCTTAAAGGATCTAAAGGGTTTTGAATTTCCTGCAGTCGATAGATAAAAGAAAATAAATACGAAATGGCAATCCGAATCTGAATTCAAAGACAGAAAGTTTATGTATAAATTCAAGGACTTTCATTTTATGGAAGTACTTTCAAAATGATGTCCTTTGAGTATTTTAGTGAGAATGGTGTTTCCTTGTGATACATTTAGCAGACTTGCATACTTTCTGGAGAAGGGTTTATGTTTGGTGCTATTCAGAAATCTTATATTTTAGGACTCTTTTTTTTCTTGCAAATATCACGTTTTTGGGAAACACAGAAAAGGATAAAATATAAAAATGTAAAACTGAATTTAACTGTAATCAATATCACCTGTAGATTGCAGAAGAGAAACAGTGAATATCAATGCAAGGATTCAGCAGGAAACTATAACAAGAAAATGTAACCACACGTACATATATTCTACGCGATTCCGTCAGAACCTCTGTGATAATGTCGAAGTCTGTATTAATACATCGAAGGAAGTGATCAGAAGGATTTCTTCGAGTTGGGCATGGAAATCCTGCTTCTGCAAAGAACTGCAAAATTAATTATCAGATCAGGATGAAATTTATTTGGTGTTCTACTCTTTGCATGTAGTACAAACATATGTAATATGTTTATAACTAAAAGTTGACAATTTGGATGCACTTGTTTAAATGGCTTAAATGGGCAGCACTTTCAGTGCTTCTAAAGATCTCACTTCTCTAATATAAAAAAAAAAATTAATAACTTGCATAAGCTTGTCAAACAAAACAGAGCATGCCGACTCATCGAAAATCAACTAATCCTTATTGAAATATGTGGTAAAAAGGCTAGCAATACATCTATCTTTATTAACAATCTATCTTTATTTTAATGAAAATCTTGAATTCAAAACCTCTCTTCTCCTGTAAAAAAAATAAATTAACTCATGCTGTTGTGATGGGTCGGTCCAACCAGAAACAATACTCATACAATATTGGACCATATACAACAATTTAAAATAAAGTTCAAAATGGTCCATAAATACAATCTGTTTGAGTGTGATGTGCTTAGGCACGCGAACCTCAAGAGTCGTGCCAATACCCAAAATAATGGGCTCACTTGAGCCAATGTGCTAGACCACATGTATAAAAAAATATTTTTAATTAATTTTATGATTTTTTTAAAGTTGAAATTTAGATTTTTTTTTTTAATTTAATCAATTTATACAACTCAAAGGATAACAAAACTGAGAGTGATACAATATAAGTAATAAGTTATAGAAACATAACATTAAAATAATTTAAATTTAAGAATATATAAATTAGTAAACATAAATGAAAAAATAATACATATTTTAGTTCTTCAAACACAATAAATCAAATTTGAATATATACGATGTATAATTTACTTTTTAAATCTAGACATGTTAATTGCAATGGATGGCCTAAGTCTAGTTTAGACCAGCACAACATTGTAGTGTTTTGCACTCAACATAGCCCATGAAGCTATGTCATGCTGACCCAGCACGACCTGTTATGGGTTTAACACGATTAGGGCCAATGAGCTGGGCCACAGCCAACAGCTTGGATCAACATAATATTTGACTTTTGTTTTCTTAATTATTATACTTAATATTTACAAAATTTGTTTAAGGCCGAATTGTGAAAATACATGTTTATATAATTGTTAGTTCGTTGCTTTGGTGTTTATAGTGTTTTTTTTTTTACAAGTTTACTTTACTTAATGTTAAGTTATTTATGATTTAACAGTTAAATTTATTTTGAAATAAATCAATAATATAGGTTTAAATTATTACAATTTAAACCTTTTGCTTTTTAAATAATTCAGTCGTATATGTTTAAATATAATTTTATTAAAATCAAATAAATTTTATTCAAGAATTTAACAAAAGGTATCATATTTATTTGTATTGTTCTAAATTTAGAAATTAAAAATAATAAAGGATGAGAAATTTATATCACTATAATTATAGCACATCTCAATTAGATTAACACCTACTAAACTATCTATTAATTACAAATATAATTTTTTTTCCAATAAATTACGATATGTGATAATTACAATTTTTATTTCTTAATTTTAAAATTTTCAAATTCTATTCTCATTTCTTGTCAATTTTATTTTGAATTTCTTATCGTTTAAAATGTGATAAAGCAACAAATTTATTATTTCTCTAATTTTTTAATTTAAAAATTAATTATATTCATACCATCTAAATAATTTTACATGTAGGCTGCAATTTTGACTATTGATAACGACATAAAAGTAGTTGGATTAATAGCTTAAAGTCATTGGATCAACAGCCGTAATTATAAATATCAGTCTCTTCAAAAATTAATTAAGTCTCAACTGCCAAGTCTCTCAAAACCCAAATTTCCTTTGTTCCATAATCTTTGCACTCTCAATCTCTTCTCTCAGTCTCTGATACCATGCATCTCAATCGATTAACATTTTCTTATTTTTTCATTCTCTTTAGTTTATATCCATTCATTTCAATTTCAAAAAGGAAAAAAAAACTATCACTCACTTTAGAAACTTATTTCCTTTTACCATAACTCTATTTTTCAATACAAACTCTAATTTAAGTCCTCCTAAACCTAATATTAGAATAATGAATTTGATAAAAAATTTAATTTCAGTGTGATGAAAAATGAATACAAATATACCACATGCAAATACTTCAGCCTTACTGCTTGCCAAAATGCTTTTATAATTCAAAATGTTAGAAGCATAAAAAAGACTTAAGGATAAATTGAACATAAAATGTTTAAAATTATTTTATATCGGTGACTTATATTATTGATTTCAAAAAATTTAAGAACCTTTAATGCTTCTCAAATGTGAAAGGTTCGATAAATTTATAAAAAGGTATTGTCAACCCAATTATTGTTGTATGTTTAGAAATGCGTTGAAAAAATATTTTGTGAGTGCATTTCATCAATGGAAATAATGCATGATTGATATGACCTTAAATTTTAAAAGAGGTTTTTTTTTTTTGTTACTTTTGATTATTGGATAAATATTAATGATTTAAGTTTAATTTTTGTTACTTTTTGTATTATATTGATAATGATTAAATATTATAAAAAAATTACTTATTTTCGTGAATTGAAATATTCATACACTACCAATACTCTTTTTTATTGTTTGATTAATGCTTTTATAGAATATAACCTTGTTGAAGAATTTTTTAGTAGTACTTTTAATAATGTAAGTAGAAATGATGCTACTTTAGATACGTTTTCTTGTAATTTAATACTTCTATATGGCTCAAGACTTTTTTTTTATTTGATGTGTTTTTGTTATATTTTTAATTTAATTTTTTAAAATAATTTGAATATGATTAATTCTAAAATGAAAAAGTTAGATAAGCAATAAACTTATTACTGCATCACCTTTTAGAGTACAATTATTCAAAGTTGTGTTGGGGACTAATGGAATGGATGATAGAGGTTTCAAACTTGTGCGAAAACTCATTAGAATTCTATATATTTAATGTTGAAATCTAATGTGAGGTATGCAAAGATGATTATATTTCATATTAGTATAATGATAAATTGAATGAAACTATACTTACTAATTTTTATTGGGATGTTGCATTTCATTTTATGCATTTTTTAAAAAACATTTAATCAAGCTACAATTACATATTTATGTGTATATCAACTTTCATCTTGTATTGCTTCCACTCAAATATACAATTACATATTTATGTGTATATCAACTTTCATCTTGTATTGCTTCCACTCAAATATATAATATTAACGATATTTTTATTTGATATAGAGATTGTCATATATTTTCTTATATATGTATTATTATAAAAAAATTTAAAAATATCATAAAAAAATTCTTATGTTATTTACATGTATAGCAATAACAAGTCCTAGAATATTTGATCTGATGTAAGAATATTTGATCCATATATTTTTTACAGAGTTGTATGTTTTTTATGTAACAAATTTGGATCAACCTTATTAATTGAAGAAACAACTGAGGATTTGTTTTGCTCACAAAAGTAAAAGAAAAGTTGGTTCTAATTTCACCATTATCATTGGATTTGAATTTTATAAAATATATAGATACTAAATATCCTTTTATATTGAGTGCACAATAGCTAAGAGAATTTGAAATTTATCATAGCGAAAACTAACAATGGTTTACCCTATATTATTCATTATGGTTTAAGATCTACTAACTCCTCTAATATCTATTGTAGCATTAGAATTAATATAGGGAGCAAGATAGTAGATGAAAAATAATCAAGAATAAAACAAGAAACTTTAGAAGCCTTGATTTGTATGAAAGATTGGGATAATACAATGGATTAGAAGCAAAATTGGCAATAATAATAATAATAATAAGAGAATTTGAGAACTTTGAAATTTAAAAATCAAAATATGTAGTTTATTGTATAATTGAATTTGCAAATGATAGATAGTTTAATAAATGTCAACTTAATTGAGATGTACTACAACTATAGTAATGTAAGCTTAATCTTTTATTGTATCCACTTTCTAAGTTTGGAATACTATAAATAAAAATAATGTCATTTGTTAAATTCTTTTGCTTACTTGTATTAATTTGATCAAAATAAAATTATATTTAACATATATTGTTGAATTATTTCAAAATAAATATAAATATTAAATCATAAAAATAATTTAAGTAAATTTGTTAAAAAAAAAACTCTACAAACATCAAACTCTACAAAACTAAAAAAAAATATATATTATGCTAGGTGTGTTAGGGGTTTAGCTTAGTGTTAATTGTTGGGCACTTATCATTGACTCAAAAGATTAGTCTGTTAGGTAATGCTATTTATCAACTTATTTATACTCAAAATTTACTCAATTTTTATTCGATGTAGGACGTGATATTCTCCCCAACCCAATCACATAACTCTTTTGTCACTGTCTAACCAAAACTTTAAGGTTAACTTAGTTCGTATTGCTTATTCTCTAGGAGTAAGAGGATTTATTATCCACGTGACAATTATTATAGAACCTTAAAATATAAGATTGTTAGAACCCAATTAGCCTATATTACTCATCTCCTTAGCAGTATAAAAATTCACGTGATAAATTTTATTGAAGAAATTTTAAAGGTTCATATATGAATAAAAATTTAAATATATTTTAATACTATTTATTATAAGTTAGACATTCATCATTGATAAAAAATACTAATCTATTAAATATCGTTACTTATCCATTTATATATTTTTAAAATTTATATAATTTCTATTTAATTGATAACGTAAAGATCCTCAACTCAACCGTGTTGAGTACGTTATAAGTCGTTACTAGCACTGCGTCCATAACGAGCTTATGTCAGCACCATCTATCATGCCTACAAAACAAGGTGAGCACATCAAAGCTTCATTAGCTCTAACGGCCCACAACACACTACAATGACTTTCTCTTCTGGACACGCCTGGCCGCCCGGCCTAGTTGACATGTCTAAATTTGGATCGATTGTAATTGCCAGTAGAAGTTGACTTATCAGGTTTTCATCCATTGAGATCATTTATCGTTATCATGAATATGTTAAGGATATATTGAGATGAAACAATTCTCTTGGTTGGGAGAAAAATTACTTTATGGCTATGGAGCATAAACAGTTTTAGCAACTAAAGCCCTCCGTTCTGAAATTTCTTAAATTTTCGCTTGCAAAATATGATGTTAAACTTTATATGAAATTTCAGGTTTTGGATTGATGTTAGACATGAAAAGAGAGTGCGATGCCATGATAAGAGATTTGAACTGTGAAGCCATGCTTGTGGAAGAAAAATGAGCTATTTCATACCTTGGCAGCCGATTTTGCTTCTCCAAAATAGACAGTTTCACCACCAGATAGAAGAAATAGGTCATCAAAGAGAGCAAAGACTTCACTACTTGGCTGATGGATGGCAGATATGACTGTTCTGCCATCATGAGCAATATTTTTCAGGATTTTAACCGCAAAAAATGCAGAGGCACTGTCCAGGCCGCTTGTAGGTTCGTCAAGAAACAGAAGACGAGGCCTTGTGAGAATTTCGAGTGCAATGCTTAGTCTCTTCTTCTCGCCGCCACTGATTCCTCTCAAATGCCAGTTTCCAATGATCCGATCAGCGCAATCATGGAGACCCATTTCCATTATTGCTTCTTCTACAATGCTAGTCATTTCTTCTTTGGTCATATAGCTTGGGAGCCTCAAATGGGCAGAGTAAGTTATGGTTTCTCTCACTGTTAGAGTTCCCAGCAGTGCATTTTCTTGAGTCACATAAGCCTGAAATTTCACAAGAAGTCATAGAAATTGTTTAGTTCAGTTGATATTCTTCCTTAAATATGATTCCAAATGCAAATACAATGCTTGAATTCAAATAACTTTTTATTTTGGTCTTAGTACTACTAGGAATTTTACAAAGTTTACTTACAACACCACCATACTCTAGTCTCCTCTTCTTGCCATTTAGAAGAACATTTCCAGTCATGACAACATTTCCTGAGAGTCTGCCTGCATCATATTCAAAGAGTAATGGCACATCACAGCAGGCCATTTAACCCAAAAATAAAAAATAAAAATATGCCACTCAAATGATTTAAAATTATGGTAATAATTTGAGACCATTAGCTTAATATACTTTTGATAATCATCATTATATTTAATTTATGGAAATTAATATAAGCCAAGAAATCGGTTTGACTCAACATGACACTATTTGATTTGTCAAGAATACATTTATTTATAAATTCGTATAATTTGACATTATATTGAGGTTATGTTAAATTTTAATTTTAATTCTGTATATGAACCCTAATATGGTATTAAGTTTTTAATCTCAAGAAAAAAAATGTTGTATGTTGACAGTACTCCACACAGCAGACTTGGAATTGGAACAAAATTAGATACACAAAGCATGTCTAAATCTCATATAAATGTGCTTTAATTCATTAGAAATTTAGGGTGCGTGTTATTTAAAGGAGGTTTTTGAATTTATTTTATAAAAGAAAAATTAGTTTTTTTAATTTGATATTTTTTTAATACAAAAATGCATTTAATAGTACGTTTGATAATTATTTTCTGAATATCAAAACAACATATTCGTTTATATTAAAACATTTTTTTTTGTTTGATAGATTTTTTAAAAATAAAACAATATATATTTTTATTAAAATTTTACATAATTTTATTTAAAATACTTTTATTCATTGAATTGATTTAAAATTATGAAAATCATATATTTATATTATTTATAATGAAGGTAATCAACTTTTAATAAATATATTCTAGTATAACTATATTATAATTTCTTTTTTTTATAAACTATTAAGTTATATTTGAATCCTGATTTTCTTATAAATTTTTAGAATATATTAAAATATAATATGTATTTATTATCATTTACAAAATAAATATTTTTTTTTCAAAATCAATACATATCAATTTTATTATTAATTAATATATGGTATAAATATATTTATAAAAAATTTCTAAATATAAAAAGGGACCTGCATAAAATAATTTTTTACAATAATAGTAAGTTAAAAAAACAACTAGTGGGAGCCATATTCTTTAATGCAAAAAAAAAAAAAACAATTGTAGAGAGAATTGGAGAGCACCAAATTTGTCTTCTTCAGTAAAAATTTAAAAACAAGAAGTTCTTATTTTTGCTTCATCTACTTTTTTTTTTTTTTTGTAGAAAACAAATTTGCTAAACAAGGTTTTTTTTTTTGTTGTGCTTTTGTTCTAACAAAGTGTAAACATCTCTTAAAACTGGTACGAAATGACACCTTAGACTTAGAGTTGGTGTGATATTGTTTAAAAATTATTTTTGAGAAATGAAGTTGTAAAATAAAAACCAAAAATACTTTTAAGAGTAGAATGAGTAAAAACATGAAATGCTACTTCTTTTTAATAAAAAAGACCAAGAATGGATAACTAAATATTTGTTTGGTGGATATTAAGATATTAAAAAATTTCCCTTCCAAATTCTCATAAATGAAGAAATAAATAAACCCATTTCAAAATCTATTACCCACAAAGTCTTTTAAAGAAAGCATCCATAACCATCATTTCTCTTAACTTGTTACTCATCTGAAAAATTTATGTAAGAAGTAAAATTAAAATAAACATCTTCCCAAGCACTCTTAGTCTTATCTTTTATCTTGTTTTTGTTTAAGGCAGAGTCTTGATTTTTCACCTTATATTTAATGTTATTTTGGGACCGAATTGAATTCTAGCATGGTACGCGGTACAGGTTTGGTGGTGGTAGTTGACACTGATGCTCAAGTCCTAAAATTCTATTTTCACCATTTATTGGGAGGTTGCTGTATGTCGAATGTTCTAAGTACAATAATAATTGAATAATATTATATTTTTTAAACTATATTTTAAATAATATGTCAAATAATTATTTAATATTAAAATTGTGTAATGTGTAATATTAGAATTTGCATTATTTTACTATATAATAATTATTTAACATGTCAATTTAAAATATTATTTGAGTAGTATAGTATTATTCTAAAAAAGTTTAAAAATCAGAAATAACAACCCTAAAAACTGATTACCTATTGATGTTCTCTAAGTTCCTCCACGTTTTGATCTTGAACACTAAAAGTAGTTAATCCAAATATTTGTTCTTCTAATGAGCTATATATTTTCGAAGGAGTAAGAATCTAATAGCTTTTATCTCCAAAAAAAAATCCAGGCTTGTAATTTGTGGTTATTAGTTTGTTAAAACGAGTAAATAAAAAAAGTTTGACCTTGTAAATAATTATGTACACGAGAATTTCCCAATTACTTTCCTATTATTTGGTATTTTTACTAATTTCTCCTTTCATTTTTCAATAAGCATTGATATTGTTTTTAGTATTATTTATCCTTTTAAAAGTGACCATTTACCTCCTAAATGAGGGATTTATTAAAAACTCAAAAAAAAAAAAAAGGTAAAAATACCAAATAACAAGAATAACTTGCAATTTTCATAATGCACACCAGTAAAAATTGTTTCAAAGGTCACATAAATTCATAGGAGAGGATCTAATTAGTTTTTTCTTCCTTTTTTTTTGGTTACTATGCAAATATTTTATGATTTGAAGTCACCCTTGCTGTATAAATATGTGAAATTAGTCAATAAATTGTAACTATCATTTATATTCGAGCTTTTGAGGTAGAATCCAAAATAAACGAAAAACAACATAAATAAAGGAATACATTTTAACTTGATATTACTAATAGGCATGTAATGTGCTAATGATCTTCCATATTTCAGACAAATTCAAATTAAAAGGGGATTCTATTTTTTCATTTATTTTTTTACCAACCATCAAAGTTTGGTTGGCTTGTCAACTTGTCGAGTTATTTCAAATATGGGTTCAGACTCAGTAGGGTTGGCATTTTGTGACCACACACCAGCTGGTTTGTAAAGGATCGTCTATTCTGTCGCTATTGCTGTTCCTTTCTGCTGGCGAAAGAACGTATTCTAAAACAGGAAGTTAATTGTTCTTAGGATTATGAAAAATACGGAAGAACTTTTCAGATGAGAGTTTTTGTAGTATGCAAAAAAGATATGAACTAAAATCCTCAGATGAAATGAACTTGACTTATTTTTATGAACATCTGCAAAAACAAAAACAAAAACAAAAACAAAATGGAATCGTATCTTTTTACCATAACAATTTGAACTTTAATATAATTATGCAAGCTGTGAATCATTTTAACTTTCCAGCCTGAATTTTCTAAGCCAAGACATTTTTTTTTTTGTTTTGCCCTTTACTTATATGGTAATGAACCTTTCCCTGTTTCTATATATGTTGTGATTGAGAGAAAGAGAGTTCTAACCTGCTAAGGCATCAAGTAGAGTGGATTTTCCAGAGCCAGAAGGACCCATAATGGCCAAAATCCTGCCAGGTTCAGCATAACCAGTGAGACCCTTAAGCAATCTTCTCGTAGGTTTATCACCAAAGTTTGGCAACACCGCAGTCAGATCCTCCCAGACCAAATACATGGCTCCTTTTTCTCCTCCTCTTGATAAACCCGGATCGGTATCTGCCGCACAACCACCATTATCACCAGCATTAACTTGCTCTATCTCCATAGATAATTTTTGGACCAAAGAACTCTTGAGTTCGAAGATAGGATGACAAAAGAAAAAGAAAAGGCTATAGGGTTTTGTGAGTTTCTTCTTTTCTTCACTTTTTAATAACTTTGACAGAATAAGGGAATCTATCAAAACGAACAGAAGAAGGGATGAACCATTTAGTGACCTAAAGACTATTCAAATAATAAACGCCCATTTTTAATTTATGGCTTATTTTCAGCGGGATAAGTGAGAATCCTGAATATTTTCCCCAAAACTAGAAATATATTGAGGAGGAGAGAGGAGAATTAATAGAATAAAATAGGTATCTATATTTATATTAAAGTAATCAGAAATATTTGATCAACCTACTAGTTAGCTTTATCAGAAATATATTAAAGTGAATACATTCATGGTTTGTAAAAAGGATAGTTAAGCAATTACTATTGGCATTAAACCTGCCATCAATGCTTTCATAAATAAGTATTCAGAGAGGAAGATGAAATGAGAGTACGTAATTGCATTTCCCCCTCCTTCTTTGTTTTATTTGAGCGGTGGAAGATTGCTCATAAATTTTTGCATGGAATAATATTTCTAGGTAATTGTTCTCTTGACAGGCTAACTACGGCCTCTTGGGCAGCTTGAAGTATTATACTATAATTCTTAAATGTATATACCGTGCTTAATGCTTTTGTTATCATGAGAAAATAATTATTATTATCATCGTAAATTTTGTTAAATATATATATATATATATATATATCTTTTCCTCTCATAAATTTCATATGTATTAATTCTAACGAACAGGATGAATTACTTAAATCAAAGTTACAAAGCGAGTATATAAAATTTGAATACTAGATATTAACTCTAATATTATATTAGAGAAATTATTTGATTCTATAAATTTAAATAACTAAGAAAATAATAAGTAGTAAAAATAAGTTTTAAAATATAAAATAGAGTACAATACCATTTGTTGGACTCATTATTAAAAGAACCCAATCCGCACCACATTAGACAAAATTTAGTTTCATTCGATTCGAATCCAAACTGATAATTTAAAAAAATTGAAACCGATCGCTTAAACGTTATCTAACCGAACCGATTTAGTTCAGTTCAGTTTCGGTTTCTGCTGCCCCATACACATTATCGATCTTTAGATTCTTCACTTCACCATCTCATTCTCATTTCTCCAGAAACATGATCCATGGGATCAATCAATTCACGATTGGTAAAATTATTTTTTTTCAATTTATTCAATTGCAATTTACTAAGTGTTAAAACTGATAAAAAAAAAAATCAAATTTTATACTTTGTACAACAGATAAGCAAAACTTTGGCGGCAGGCCGACGGCACCAGAGGCGGTAGCAGTAGGGGCGGCACGCAGCAGGACAGCATGGCAACACGGGCGGCAACACTAAGCAGCAGGTGGATGTGGGCGGCCGGCAGTAGCTAGACGTGGTGGGTAGCAAAAGCAAAACGAATAATTAACGGTGGCCGGAGAGACGATAAGTGGGCGGAGAACTGATGGTAGTGGTGATGACGAAAAAAGTAACAGGTGGCACTATAACAGCAGCCGAGGACGAGAGAAGAAAAAAATTGAAGTTTGAAAGAAGTGAAACTGTGAAAGAGGTAAGAGACAGAGGCGTGTTTGTGTTGAATTTGTGGTCGGTGGGTGTGTGTTGCTTCAAAACACACCGTTTTTGTCTTGGTTTTTTTGGTTGAAACTGAACTGTTTAATCGAAAGAAAACAAGATTTGTAATCCATGGGATTCGAATCTATGCAATTACCCCAAAATATGAAAAAGCCTCCTTAAACCAACTCGACTATTTATACACTTGATGTTATAGTTTTCGAACTTATTATATTTAAACACTATTTGGTTCAGACCAAACCAAACCTAAAACTGAATGAACCGATCATTTTTGTCAAAATAGAACCAATTGGTTCTGTACCATAAAATTCGAATTGAACTAAACTGAAAAGTTTAATTCGGTTTGATTCAATTGTTTGATTATTCAAACCGTTGGCTAGTTCTACCACTATATATTTTATTAGAGCCTATTTATAAGAATAGATTCAAATCATTTTTGCAAATAAATTTTAAGCCAAATCAGTGTTTATTTAGACCAAGTAATCGGACTTATTGACTCATAGACCCTAGAAGCTAGTTGTGTAAGGCATGACAAAGAAGAAAAGGAATAAAATTACTATTTTATTTAACTTAATTACAATTTTGGTATGAAGAAGAATTTCTTATGTAACTGGATAATATCACATTTAAATCATTCTCAATAATTGTTGTATTATGAATTACAAATGGATTTAATCTCTAATTAAACTAGATTAATCACATTATGAATATTCATGCATACTTCGAATATATATTGGATTCATGCACTATAAATAGAGCTAATTTATTCATTCATGGAATATAATGTAGTTCTTATTAATCAATTGTTATCAAGCATTCATTGTATCCGATTTGTCTTTGATGCACTTCACACGTCGAGCACTCTTTTTCTTAGAAAATTACTAACTTATGAGTGAGAGTATTTCTTTCGTGTAGGAGAATGGTGCTCTATTACAAATCTAAAGAGTTCTCGAGGGTAAAGAGGTAAATTCATAAAGTTGCAACTTCTAGAACTTTTAGTGGCATCGTCTGTTGGAAGCCTTTTGAATAAAACAAATAGACTTTTCCAACTTTAAGTATCTCAACAACTATGACAAACCTTAATTCTTGTTTCTCATACCCAAATAACAACAATAACATATGTATTAGTGCTTTCAATTTATCTTATATAGGAAGCAACATCCCTGTTAATATAACAGAAGTCCTTGTAGTTCTTAAAGAAATAGAAGAAACGAGGAGGAGGAATTATGAATTAAGAGACCAATTAGCCGTATTAGAAGGAGATGAAGACTTTTAGGATTATCTCGACACCCGACAAGATTGTACAAAGGAATAACTAGCGGGAAAGGTCAATAGATAATATGGGAATGAAGGAAATTGCAGATCATACTAGAAGGATAGAAGCTATAGAATATATGATAAGGGTAGGCAATGAGCAAGAATTTAGAGCAGGGATCCTAAAAGAAGTTAATGAAATATACAAAAGAAATGACAAAACCAGAATCACTGAGGACGTGATACCTTTAGCGAGAAAGGCAAATCAAGACCTGTTAATTGAGAAAATCAAGAGAGCAGAGAAACCCAAAAATTTAGTCAAACTAAAGTTCCACATGTAATGGGAGATCTTGAAGGACACATCTTTCATTTTAATGTGAATATGATAATACACTCGATGAACGATGCTTTGAAGTGCATTACGCGTTTCTAGCCTCAAGAGACCCACTCAAGCATGGTTTTGACGTTTAAAGGAGAACTCAATTTCATCCTTCGATAAATTGATTGATTAGTTCATTGCACATACATTTGCAATATGAAGAAAAAAAAAACCACATCAGATTTATTTCTCTTTAAGAAATGAGAGAATGAGTCAATTAATAATTTCATAAATAGGTTTTAAAAAGAGCTCAATGAAACTAAAAGCCATGACATAGAGATTGTCGTGCAACCAAAAGGCAGTAAGAACTTCCACTTCTTGTTATCCTTATCTTATTCGGAAGAACTTTGCATCTTTTGAACTAATCAGCCAAAATTTGAAGCAATGGATATAAAAAGAAGAAGACGAGGTTGTTGTAATTAAAAAAACATCCACAATCACCATATGAAATGTAGGCCTTCACCCATGAAAGAAAGAATTTGGGAAAAGGCCTTCTGAAAATGAGGAAATTAGAAGATACAAATGTTAGAGGTTGTACAAATAAAGCTCGTAGGAACCTCTAATCCCTATAAATACACCACAAAATAAAATTTGGCACCATATAAGAATTCTAGGATGTTTAGAAAGTTAAGATTGTGGGCCAAATTTTTTAGCATCTAAAGGACATGAATAAACATTTTTCTTTCCATTAAGAAAAAGGACATAGCTTTTCTACATGAAGATAGCTAAGAGTGCAAATACATACACTAATAAGAAATTGTGTACTTGTTGAGTGCTAACTAATAATGGAACTACATAAAACCTTGGTAAAGAAACTTACAAAAGATCCTAAGCCAATTAAAGGAGAAGTCACAGTAACGAAAGACAAAAACATAAAGGTACCAGATGCAATCCACAGTAATGGGTCATTGTATGAATTTTTATATTGCGAGGAAGAAGAGAATAAGGATGAAGAAGCGAACGAAGAAGAATATTTACTAATCATAGAAGGACCCTAAATTGCAGTAAAGCCTATTTAATATTTTATGGAAGTGTCAGCTACAAGAATGATCGTCAACCAATACTTCATTGATGTGTTGCATAAAAGACCTCTAGAAAAAAAAAAGAATAGATAACAAATAGAGGCCCTTATTTAGAAAAGCCACAAAACCCCCAAAAATTAGAATATATAAGATTTCTGCTCTTACCATAATAATGATCGAGCAAGATTTATGAGTGATTTCTTTCTCTCGAGAAGACTTAATAGATATCATGCTTTCATATCTTGGTCTACTAGTAATCACATTGAACATTAGGAAGAATATTGTTTGATGTATGCTAGTATACTAGGAAAGCAGTGCATACATATTATTCTAAGAAACATTCAAAAGAATGAAACTCTAAGAGTATCAGAACTTGCAAAAAGTATTTAATGTCTTACAAAAGTATCAAATGCAGTTGAATTCAGCCAAGTTCTCATTTAGGATCTCATCAAGAACCTTCATAGGGCATATAATAGGCACGAGAGGAACCGAAGTAAATCATCTTAAATACAAGCACTCAGAAACACCGTTATTCTGTGGACATCGAAAGAAGTGCAAATACTAACAGAAAGGATCATAACACTCAACAGTTTATCTCCAAGATGTTCGATAAATGCATACCCTTCTTATGAGATATAAAGGTAAAAATGAGCACTGTAAGGCCTGAAACAGATATAAGTACTTCAATAATTAAAAGAGTACATGGCAAAGCCATATATTATTTCTCCTCTTGCTAACAAAACCTTGTTTCCTTATCTTTTAGTTTCTAAGCTAGCAGTCAATGTTATGCTATTCTGGGAAGAAGATGGATAATAACAACCCATCTTTTGCATCAGTAAAATACAATTGGATGCTGAAACAAAATACACTATAGTAGAAAAGCTCGTCCTTGCCGTTATTCAAACTAAGAACATGCTCAAGCTATAGTAGTTAAGCACAAGCGCATACTATCATATCAAGTAATGTAGGATTTAAAGTCCAAATATTGTTTCCATAGGAACTTTGTGATTTAATTCTTTCAATCAATTACTAAAATTATAACTACTTAACTTTTATTCAGAAATTTAAAATCTAAAATTTATTTAACTAATCTATTTCTATCAATTAAATTAACCTAAACAGCAACAAATGATAGATAAATTTACCAAAAGATAATAATTTAAGGTATAGACCCATTCCCTAATATTTCATTGGATTCATGCCATCTAAGTATATGTCTATTCTATATGAAACTCATAGTTGTTATCTTATGATCATGCATACAACTATTTTAGGCTAAACAAATGAATCCTTTTGTCAAGTTCATCATGGTTTCTCAATCATTTAAAATATTGATCATGTATAATGAAAGCATTATACTAAAAATGGAATGAATCAATTATATGTATTAAGATCATAAACTAAGAATCAATGAAATCTAACTATATATTAGGTTTACAAGTCCAACCCTAAAATAACAAGTTTAGCTCATTACAAAACCAAGAGTATCAAACCAATCTATGAATGATAGTAAGAACAAGAACATAATGATAAGAATAGAGAACAAAAACTAATTAAGAAGACGCCTTGGGTTAGTTCTATTTTAATCTTGACTTGAAGCTTAAATCTTGATCTTGAATCTTGTTTCTTGGCTTTGATCTTTAATTTTGTGTTATGAATTCTTTTTCTAAATTTTTGCCACTCTCAAGTTTGTGTTTTGGCTCTTAAAAGAATATTTTTATAAGTGTTAGAAACCGTAGAGGCAAGGGGATTTAAATCTAAGTCAAAATAGGACAGTTGAGAATAGGTGTTATAGGTCCCTGAAATTGTGTTTCTAGGTCTTGGCACTTGTGCAACCTATAACACCCAGTCTCAACTCTCATATTTTGTGCAACTCTTGGCCCTGGTTCTTGTGGTGCCATAAATTTAGGATATCTTGCTCGTTTCACGTCCGCTTCACCTCCTATTGTTGTGTATAGTCACATTTTATATTATGGGCCTATTTATGATTAGAAACACAATTAAATAGCCAAATATTCATGATTTAGAGCAAAATACAAAAGTTGAGATATTAATCATTCTAGTGCCTATACGCCCCTATCAAATACCCCCAAACTTAAGAATTTGTTTGTCTTCGAGAAAAATAAAGACAAACATTCACAACTTATTCTTGACTTCTAAATAAAACTAAAACTAAAAATAAGCTCTGATTGATTAAATGATCATCCATCCCCATTGTCTTAAAGACTGTAAAATGGCACAAGTCTATTTTTAAAACCCAATAGACTACTTTTTATGATTTATTGTACCTTTCATCAAGTCCTTCATTCTCTCATATAAATGATCACCTGTGTGTGTATGCAATAAGCAAGTAATTAATCAAATAAACTTAAATTTTCTCAATACTTAAGAAAGTACATAAAGATGATATCTCGGCATAATTCAATTATAACACTACCATAAGCATGTTGTTCATATTCACTATCTACTAATGTAGAAATGCATATGTCTAGGGATCTAGTTAGAACTTTAATTAGCTTGTAACGTAAGGCTAAGGTTAAGGTGAGATATAAAGATATATAATTGAAAATCAAATCACACCAGGAATACTAACTTTACTTAGAGCTTTTTAATCTTCTTCTCTTTGATTTATCTCTTACCCCAAACTTATTGTATTCCCATTTTTCTTTTAATCATTATTGCAAAGAATTTTTAATTTTTCTTAAGCAAAGGATATTATTCCTTTAAAGCTTTTTTTTGAACTCCAAGACTTAGATTAATATATACCTTTAAGATTTATTGCTTTTCAATGCATCACCCTTTTTTTTTACATATACAACATTTTTCCTTTTAAGAAAGTTTCTAAGTTTACTCAAAGTTTATGGTGCTACTTGTAGATTTTAGGATAAATAAACTCAAAGTCTTTAGGCTTGTAATATGGTTAAACTAAAAATAAGGGGTTATTAAGCTCAAATGGGATAACTAGGGATAAATATATATCTAAGGTAGACTCGAAAAGCCTTAATCGATCCAAAAATAGCCTAATATCATTTTTCTATTCATGTGATTCCTAAGACTTCACCTCAAGTAGTAATCAAGCACGTTTTAGAGTGTTGTCATCGAGACTGTGGTATATTACTCAAACATGAATATTTTTAATCATCAAATTCAACTAATATATGTTTATTTCAATGTGCTAAAAATAAGTGATCAAAAATAAGATTGAATTCAGTCCAAGATTTATGATATAATAGCTATTTGAAGCATTTATTGTTTCCTAAAGACTTGTGAAAATAAATTCAGTCAATATTCTAATTCTTATCATGGACTAATGATCATTTTCTTAACCCAAACTTAACACTAAAAAATATTCTACTCATATAAGACAATCAATCAATATAAGTAGCAAAATAAACACAAAAAAGTGTATTTTCCACCCTCAAACTTAAATTAGACATTATCCTCAATGTAAAAAATTAATCTTAGAAGTAAGAAAAACTCCCTTAGTGACTGAAGTTAAAGCAATACAACGTTTTACCTATTAGATTGCGGTGTTCCTTTGCTCTTAATCTTTGCAGTTGCTCATACTGCTTCCTTGACTATTTGACTTGCTGATTTAATATTACAAATAAAAAAAAACTAACATAACTAAAATTGAAACTAAATAAAAATATAAAAAATTACTTGGGTTGCCTCTCAAAAAGTTCTTAATTTAACGCCGTCAACTTGGCGGGACTCTTTCTACTCTTATAGAGGGTCAAAGTTAATGGTGGAAGCATCCTTGTATATGAGCTTGCTGGGCTTCCTCTCTTTTGGCTTTCACGTTCTTACAATTAGACCTTAGGCAGCAACTTGTTCTTCTTTCTTGTGCTTCTCTGGAAAGACTTAAATTTTAGACCAATGAAGTGTTTCTTTTGTGCCTTTCTATTATATCCTTTCATCAAACTGCTACTTCTTCTTCTTCTTCTTTATTCTCTTCTTAGTCTTTAACGCATTCTTTTTTATGTGAGAGTTTAATATCTCCATGTCTTTGAGCTTTTTGGTGTTTGGGTCACCACGTCAATGTTACAACAATCTTCACCTTCAGATGACAACTTGATTTCCTTGAAGAATTTAAAAGTGATAGTGTCATCTCGTACCCTTATAGTCATCTCCTATTTTTTAACATCAATGACCGTATATCCAGTGGTTAAGGTATTCCAAGGATGATAGAGATCTCTTTATCTTCTTTCATTTCTAGAACGATGAAATCTGTAGAAAAAATGAATTTGTCCACCTTTACTAGCACGTCATTTATAATTCTTTTTGAGTAGGTGAGAGAGTGATCAGTAAGTTGAAGTGTGTTATCGATTAGCTTTACTTCTCTTAAACCTAACTTATTATAGATAAAGAGGGGCATGAGATTAATGCTTGCTCCTAAATAGCATAAGGTTTTACCAAGATTATGATTGCCAATGTAGCACCGTATGGTAAATCTCCTAGGATCTTTGAGCTTAAGAGGTAGTTTTTTTTTTCTGAAGAATAGCGCTACACTCCTCTATCAACGCTTGATGCGATATTTTTATATTATAAAATTAAGTGCAAGTATACACTATCATATGCAAGTAATAAAGAGACTAAATAAATCGGATGTCGAACCGACAGGAATAATTTCTTCTTTTTAACCAATTACTAAAATGATATCTTTCTAATAATTATTCAGATAAATAAAAATCTAAGAATGAATGTAGAAAATATAAAAATAAAAACACAATGCAACGAGATTTAAGTGATAGCAATATAGAGAAAATCTAGGATTAATACTATCCCTCAATATGCTTTCTAATGATTAACCTTCTAATATTTAACTCCCTTAGTCTTTGTTATTAATCAAGACACTAATGTATTCACAAGCCTCTTCCAAGGTCATGCAAGTATACCTTAATTTATCAAATACCTATATTCCTATGGTACTTGTAATAAATTAAGATTCATTAAGATGATGTCTTATTGATCATACATGCCAATTAGGTATATTCCTATCTTAAATTGAAACTTGCATATGCAACATTGAATGTTACTCTACAATCATGCATCAAATTACCTAGGTCTAAATATTATGATTCCTCTTTTAAGTTTATCAATAATATTACCAACTCATTCACCATATATTGGCCAAATATATTGAAGTATTAAGATCAAGTAGTTTGAATATCAAAGAACTAAGTTTATTAAATATTCTAAAGATACGGCAATTAAGCACACATATTGAGTTCAAGTATTAACCCTAGAAAATAAGTTTAGCTCATGGCTACAAGAGAACAATAGTAAAAATAATAATAAATCATGATATAATCAATAGCAAACCGATATAGACATCGAATTGCTGTTAATTACGCTGCCTAAGGTACTCTTGATGCCGAAGAACACCTTGAATCTTTCTCTAAGGTTGCTTTAATTAAACACCTATTGCTTTCCAAGACTCGTGCTCTATATTCTTGGTGTTCTTGGGTCGTCTTGGATTGATTCTTAAAGACTGAGAATGAGTGGCTTTTTATAGGGATTGATATGAGCTTGAAAATCTCAATTCTCGTCGGACTAGGACTCGCGCTACCGCTGGGGCGCTATGCAGTTGTTGCTGGGGCGACGCATGAAAAAGGCTTCACCGCTGGAGCGGTAAAGGTTTGGCATTGGGGCTTAAGATGCAACTTCAACAGGTCGTATTTCTTATTTCGATCACTATTCCAGCGCTGGGGCGACAATCCTCGTGGCGCTGGGGCGATGGACACATTCTTTAAAAACTTTACATTTTAGTCCCTGTTTTCGCTCCTTTTGCATTCTTTCTTTAAATTTCGTTCAAGTCCCTATAAATAACAATAAAGCACATAAATAGCCATCTATTCTCATAAAATTATAAAATATCAATAATAAAAACATGACAAAATATATGATAAATTTGCCCTTATCAACGCTACGGTCTCATAATCTTGTAGTTTCGTCTTCTTTGAAAAGATACTCTTCATGAACTTAATGTAGCTAGGCATTTGTTTGAGCGCATCTATGAAATAAAGATTAATATGTAATTTCTTAAAAACATCAAGAAATTGATAGAATTGCTTATCTAATCTCTTATTTTGTAGCCTTTTTAAGAACGGCAGAGAAGGTGTAAATGATTGCAATGACTATTTTTGCACATTTTCTAAAGTATTTTCTACATTTATATGTTGCCCATCTTTCTTTTCTGCACTTTCAGGATTGCCTTACTATAATTTTTCTATTTCAATACTTGTATTGCACCTTTGTAGCATTTGAGAGAAAGGAATACGTGGTCTATGTGGTTGTACATTTTCTTGTTGTGCCACATTCTCCTTCATTTTCACACTTGATGATGTTGGTCTGCATGTGTTACCATGTAGTATCTTACTACTTCTAAAGTTAATAGCTTGGCATTACTCTACACTTCTTCTTAGATTTGTCTCAGTATCACTTAGTAGAGTGCCTTTGGTTCTCCTATTAATTATAACAGCAAGTTGTTCAATTTGGACCTCTACGTTCTTCAATGATGCTAAATGATTCTGTAAGAGGGCATCATTGAACTTTATATATTGCATCAAAATATCTTCCAAAGCTGACTTCTTCTCTTATGGTGGCTAAAATTTTGAGGGATTCATTGGTCTAGATATCTCTTTTTGATTGTTACGCCACAAGAAGTTTGAATGATCCCTCTTCCACGGATTGTAGGAATTTGATTATGGGTTAGGTTGTTGGCAATGAAAATTTCCCACATAACCTACTAGTCCTCAAATGACCTACTAGTCCATTATACAACATTTACATTAATAGCCATTTAGGGACATCATGGTAAGGACACTTTCTCAACATGTCTTTAAAGTACTCTTATGCCTCATACAATGACTCTTTATTAATCTGACTGAATGAGGTGATGTCATTCCTTATCTTTACTGGCGGGAAGAATTTGGCTCTGTCCCTCAAGAAGAAAAAGAATAATCTCAATCTAATGGCATCGTTGAAGACTCCATTGTACTTGAAGGTATTATAAAATTTAAAAAAATTTATGATATACATGTTAGGATCATCATTGGAGCTTCACTAAACTGTACAATCTCTTTTAGCATCTGAATAATATTTAGTTTGATCTCAAAGTTATTAGCGTTAAGTTGATCCTCAAATACTTAACTGAACACCATTTGTATTTAGGATAACATACTCCTTCAAAGCTCCTTGTGTTATCATACGCTCAAACACTGGATTATTGATGTGATCATTGTTTCCTTCTATATTTAAGGATTATTGATGTTGTTCACATCAAAGTCTTTGCAATATTCTTTCAATCTCAGGATTAAAAAATTTAAATTAGCATTCTTCGCCTTTCACATGAACTGTCAAAGAAAAAAAAACTAAAAACAAAAAGATAAAAACAAAAAAAAACTGAATTAAAAGTAAGTAGTTTGGTATTAGTATTGATCTAAGAATAGAAAGTAATAGTCTCCGACAATGGCGCCAAAAATTTGATTGATGCTATAGTAGCTAAGCGGAAGCGCACGCTATCATATCAAGTAAGATAAGATTTAAAGTTCAAATATCGTTCCTATAGAAACCATGTGATCTAATTCTTATTGGGATTTGTGCTTACGTGTCATCCCTTTATGTATGAATATTTGTTTAATATTTATACTAGTATTATTATTTCATTAAATCATTAATTATATTTTATATATGGTAGGATGTTGTAGCGTTTCAGACATTGTTTGATCTAAAAGAGTTCAGATCTGATCTAAATAAATTTATATCAGTGTTAAGAATTAGTAACACTGAGAGTTATAAATACTAAGAGTTGACACTGATAAGTGTTATCAGGTTATAAGAATCAGCGATATCTAAAGAGGTTAGAGCCATGTCTGAAATGGAATAAAGACCTGAGAATATATTAGTAATGACGTAGTTGCAAATAGTGCTAAGAAGTGTTATCATGCAAATATGTTCTCAAATATTATGTTTCTAATTTATCTTCACCGATGCTAGTCTGTCAGTGAATACCTTAATAAATATATAGATCGGTGTATGTCTATATCTGGATGGTCCAGATGGTTAGTCTTAGCAGACCGTGAGTTTAGATGAAGCTCATATAGAGATACAGTTATTCAGTAAGGACTGAATACTAAACGAACTCACAAAAACCTTCAATAGACATCCCATAAAGCTGTCAATGGAGGGTTTTGTGAGTTGAGTAGTATTCATGGTCCTTTAACTTAAGTGCTACAATGGGCTTGTGAGTGATCCATCATACTTTGGTTTCACACATGTCAGAAACCTTTCATAGTCTGACCGTTGGATGTAGCTGGGTATGGTCCGATACTCATAGAGTCTAGTGTGTATAGATATGGGATTCATTAGCTCATTTTGGTGAGTAATATATCATAATGCTCTAAGATTATATTTCAAAAAGTCTTATGGCTATAAGCAGTAATTCCTGGGAAAAGAGTTTAACTGGATAAATAATATCACAAATGTGTTTGAAAATGTTATTTATTGAAATACAATTCTAGAGATAAGCTTTCGATTGGGCATATAGAGATTTGATGGTGTTGATCTATATCTCTGCTTTACCCAAATATAAATGATGGAGGGATTATACGAATATGTTATAACCTCAACTTGTATGGTCTAATACGCCGCTTTGTAATATCTGTAACGTGTGTGTGCGGCATCGTTCACCAATGTGTGGAGGAGTTTCATATGGAAATTTGGGCATAGACCTAGAGAGTCTCACAATATGAAGTGTACTCATTGTGCACTGGGGTAGGATTATGGATTGAGCAGTTCCATCCTAGAAATCTAGCAAACTGAAAATATATTTCAGGGTTTCTCGGGTTGTGCACTTGTCTAGACTTAAATGTTAAGTACATCACTTAATTAGTTGACAAGAGTTGTTAACTAATTAGATATTATCAAGTGGCACAATTTTGTTCCATGAATTGTTTCATTATGAATTCACCTATTAACCATGTTAGTAAAATCAAATAAGGTAAATATTAATTATTCAAATAGTTTTTGAATAATTAAATAAATATTATTTAAATAAATAAAATAAAATTTTTATTCCTAAGTAGAAGACATACCTAATTTGAGAAACATAAATTAAATTAAGTGGAACACCATTTTTATAGAATTAATGGTCAATTTTATTAGACCATTAAAAATGGCCACAAAATATTATATTTGATTGTTGGCCACTTAACCTAATTTTGGTGGAGCACTTGTGAACTGGTTAGAGCACCAAAAATGGTGTGAATTTTTTATTAACAAGATGAAGCAAAAATTCGTGCATGGATAGAGGGCATTGAAGAGAGTTTGATTTTTGGAGAGTTTTCTTTAAACAAAGAGTTATGAGAAAAACTAGAGAGAAACAAAAATAAATTCCTCTTATTTTTCTTTCAAAAAATAAAACCTTATTGCTAGAAATTTAATTACTACTATTCTAACTTCACAATCCTACTAGATTGTTGTGAATTAGAATTAAACAATAGTGCACTTCAAGGTTAGCTCAAAGTTGGAGTTAGAAAAACTCCAGAATTGAAATCTTCACCGAAGGTCATCAAAGGTATGTTTCTATAATCTTAAGTTGTTAATGATTTAAGTTATATGTATATATGTTGATTATATGCTTAATTTTGCTGCAAAATTCGTGTATAAGATACATGTATTTATTTTTTTCAACATGTATATAATTACATGCATACACCTTAAAATACATTAATAATTCTTTTAATCAATTACTAAAATTTGAACCACTTAACTTTTATTCAAAAAATTTAAAATATAAAACTTATTTAACTAATATAATTCTATCAATTAAATTAACCTAAACAGCAACAAATAAGAGATAAATTCACCAAAAGATAATAATCTATGGTATAGACTCGTCCACTAGTATTTCATTTGATTCATTAACCATTTAGTTAATCCCTTAATATAAATTATTGGTTTAAACAATAATCTTATCACAAGCCTATATTGATGGTCAAGTAATTATATTACATATTCTAACAATCACCTATATATTTATGACAATCAAATTAGAATGTAATTTATTAATATCAAGTCTAAATTATGCCATACACTCCATCTAAATATATGTCTATTCTACATTGAACTCATAGTTATTACCCTATGATTATGCATCAAACTATCATAGGCTAAGCACATGAATCCCTTTATCAAGTTCATTATGGTTCCTCAATCATTCAAAATATTGATCAGGTATAATGAAAGTATTAAACTCAAGATAGAATGAATCAATTATATGTATTAAGATTATAAACTAAGAATCAATGAAATCCAACTACATATTAGGTTTAAATAATCTAACCCTATGATGTCTATTTTAATGACCTAGCACAAGTGCACGCTTTTCGTACTAAGTAATATAGGACTAAGTCTAGATTATCGATCCCATAGAGACTATTATTTCTACTTTCTTCAATCGAATACTAAAATTACTCTATTTTACCTTTATCCAAACTAGCTTTTGAGATGGAGTTTAACTAACTAAACTACTACTATCGAATTAAACCTAATTAAAATATTACAAGTACTCGGAGATAGAATTCACTAAATTAATGAGTAATCTAGGGTATCGATGTATCCCCTAGTAATTCATTGAACCCTTTAACCCCTTAGTTATTCCCTTATTATCAATTGATTGGCTAGACACTGATTTTATCATAAGCTTCTGTCAATAGTTGAATGATAATATCATACCCTAACAATTACCTATATGTCTATGGTAATCCGAATAAGATGCAACTCATTAAGAATAAGTCTAATCAAACCATACATGTCATTTAGGTATATGTCTATCCTAGATAAAACTCATAGATATTACTCTATGACCACGTATCAATCTACCCTAGGCTAAACACATGCATGCTTTTGTCAAAGTTATCATGGTTCCTAAACAATCAAAATAGTGATCAAGTATAATGAAAGCATTAAACACAGATAGATTAAATCAATTAAGGGATAAAAGTTCATAACTAAGAGTTTAAAAGAGTCAAATACATACTAGGTTCAAGAACGTCTAACCCTAGATCAAAAGTATTTCGCTCATGTTCAAAACAAGAATATTAAAGCAAAAGTATGAAAATATCATGAACAAAATCATCTCTTAAAACTAAGGAAGAAAATAACACAAGTGATGCCCTGAGTTGTTCTTTCTCCTCTTGTCTTGATTTCCCAAGAGTTGATTCTTCAATCTTCAATAAATTCACCTTGATCTCTTGGTTTGAATATGTATTCATTGCTTGCATTTTTCTCCTTGTTAAATCTCTCTATTTTTGCCTCAAAATAGTATTTTTGTTGCTAAGAGAAACCCTAAGCGCGAGGAGCTTCGAATCTACCCCCAATAGGCAAGTTTGAAAAGAGTATTTAAAGAATATGCATGGGTACCGTGGCCCTGGGCACGCTCTTTAGGCTTCTACAAATCATCGACGAGCGCCGCAGCGCTCACTCACTGTTCTGGGCACTGCGGCGCTCAGCCACTTGTTTCCCTACTTTCGTCTTTCGAGCGCATTTTGCTTGTTTCCCACCCGATTCACTTCCCGTTTGTTCCTATACATCACATTTTCTTTTACGCACCTATATAAGATTAAAAACATAAATAAGTAGCTAAATATTAATGGATTAAAGCAAAAATACCCAAGTTAGAGTGCTAAAATACTATTGTCATTATGCTATTATCAAATACCCCCAAACTTAAGATACTTGCTCGTCCTCGAGCAAGACAAGAGCATACTAACAAAGAGCCAAAACAACTATATAAAAACACCCTCTTAACATTCCATGAACCATGAGTTACTTGGGTCGATAAAATATTTGTAAGTTGTCTCAACAAATGAATTACACTTATAAAATCTTTAGACTAAAAAATTATTCATTCTTATTCTACACTTTAATCATCATACTTATATCTACCTTATAATTGTTCACTTGTGAGTGTGTGTCGAGCTATTTAATTGCACATCAATTGCATTTTTGAACATCTTATTTTTATCAAAAAAATATCAGGATCAAAATAATTCTCCATAAGCTTGTTTTTCATAGCAATCTATACTAATATAGAACAAGTATATAATAAAGGATCAAATATAACTTTAATTAGCTTGTAATGTAAGGCTAAGGTGAAGGTGAGATATAAAGATATATATAAAGCGCAAATCACACCATTAACACTTACACTTTACTTAGAAACCTCTTGATTCCTTTTCTTCCTTGATTCTTCATCTCCTCCCCCAAACTTATGCTATTTCCATCTTTCTTATAATCACATTTTTTTATAAATATTTCTAAGTAAACTCATAGTTTATGGTGCTACCGGTAGGTTTTAGGATAAGTAAACTCGAAGTCTTAAGGCTTGTAATGTAGTTAAACATAAAAAAAGGAAAATTAAGCTCAAATAGGGTGACTATGGATAAATATATATAAGGTAGGCTCGAAAAGGCTCAAACGGTCCAAAGATGGCCTATAATCATGTCCTTTACTATATTTGTCCTAGGATTTCACCTTGAAAGCTAATCAAACAAGTTCTAGATAATAGACGACCTTGATTACCTTCTTTGTTGTGAATAAGTATATTCTACCTTACAATTGCTGAACATTAAATAGCTCTAGAATGTACTGATGTTTAAAGTGAACAACTATAAGCTGAATATAATTAATCTGATTATAGTATAAAATAAACATAATAATAGATAATTCTAGAGTTTATAGCTTTTCTTCAACTCCATTTATCATCATCGACTACAACTCTTTCGACCCAAATAAACGATACTAAAAGAAAGTAAACTACTTCTAAAAGAAGACAGATAAAAAAATAAAAAATAAACTAACAACGCGTGAAGAAAATTATGAATTAAAAAGTGTTTCCCCTACCCCCACACTTAAAATAAGACATGTCCTCATGGCGGCAGTAAAATAAAAAAATTGGAACACTTCCCTGTTGTTATGAAGCATTAGGTGTCCTCGTCGTCTTTATCTTCACTCCTCGCTTCGTTTTTAGCTACTGCATCATCTTCTAAGTCATCCGCATCTGGCGGCGCTGGATTGGCCGAAAAGTATGGCAAGTTATGTGTATCCATGCTGAAGTGTGTGAGTGTAATATGCAGAACCTGGTCTTGATAGGCGGCATGTGAGGCAGTCCACTGCTAGTGTGTGGTGAAGGCATCCTCTAACCTAGATAGCCATTGAGGTATGGTCAGTTGTGCTATGGGTCTGTGTGGTGAAAGTGGTTGAGGAGCGGGGTCTTGGGCTGGACCATCAATGATTGTAGCAATTTTGCTGTTGTCTAATACGTGTATTGAGGGCAATACTTCCTCTGATGATGTCCACTTAACTCTAGCTTTAGCACAAAGTGCTGTAATCAACGAGGGGCAATAGATGCTTTGCTTTGGATGATTGAGGCCAAAAACGATTGTATCTCTGAATACTTTACCAATATCAATAGTTCGCCCTGTTAGAATGGCATACAGAAGGAGAGCTCTCTTCGCTGTTACGGTGCTCATGTGACGGACTGGCATTAATCTTACAGCTATGAAATAGTGTCATGCTTTAAATTCTTTGCATATGTAGCGTGCGGGAAAGGCGACCGAAATATTTTCAGACATCGTCCATTGAGCATCTGGGGTGGCCAAATAGCAATGGCGGCTTTATAATCTGAGTTCTGGTGTAGCTTCATATAGTCATCTTATTGTATATTGGGCACTTCAAAGTGTCTATTGATGTCCTCATTGTGTATGCAGACAATTCTGCCTCTGATTTCGACTTTTCCATTAGAGTGCTCTTTGCCATTAGTATACAATTCTCGGACGACTGGGATAACTGCGGTATTTGGTTGTGCGCACAAGCGTCCCCAACCTCTGTCTGTAATAATTCTGGAGATTCTTGGATAGCCCCCTTCCCGTGACATCGAAGCCTTTTTCAGGAATAATTATGCGTTTGACTATGAAAAAGTGATATAAGTCAACGGCTTCCTTGGAAACAAACTTGTTAGTGTCGTAGCCTGCAGAAGATGATGTAACGAACTTCTTTGATTTGTTGGGTGCCATTAAATACCTGAAACAACAATAATGAGCATCCCGAATATAGACAACAAATGTTGCGCGCACGTTGCAACAAGAAATCATATATGTGTGCCACATTTCACGCAAACCACAATCTATTTTGCACTCAAAGTCACCCATTTAAACAACAATTGACTCACCAAGTTGAACATTAATCATCAATCAATATCAACAGGCACAATAAACACCAATCAATATCAATGTGAACATTAAACACCAATTAACATCACTTTGAACATTAAACACAAGTCAACACCACTTTAAACATACTTTCACAAACATCCTAATATGTAGCTAGATAGCTAATCAAGAATTTCAAGTAGAACCCATTAAACCTTAGTCAACTCACAAATTTGAACAAGTTGCAAAAGCATTCACAAAATTTCTTTTTTTTTCGTTTTTTTTTGTAAGAATTAATTGAAAACAAGTTCTAATAATCATAATCTAGCAGTAAGGAAACTAATTATGCATTGTAACCATAAAATAAAGAGACATAACAAGAAATAAAATGAAGAAAGATAAGAATTCGTACCTGGAATGCTATTATAGAGAAGAAGTTGGGAGTGGTAATGAATGTGAAGAATTGGGTGAATTGTGTGCTAATGTGGTGTTAGTGTGAGTGGGTAATGAATTTGAATCTAAATGTAGTGTATAGGAGTGTTTAATTTTGATTTGAGATGAATAGGTGAAAGTGTGAGATGGGGTAGATGGGTTTTAAGGTTTATGTGAGTGTGAGAAAGAAGGGGGAAAGATAGGAAGAACAAAAAGAGGGAGGAGAAGTATTATACTTTTCCCGTGTGAGCACCGCGGCGCTCACACACCCAGGTGCCAGCGCTCAATTGTGCCCAAGTGCTAGCGCTGGCACTCTGTTTCAAGCGCTGTAGCGCCCATGCGTGGGCGTCGCGACGCTCGTAAGCCTCTTTTTAATTATTTTTTTTAATTCAACCTAATATATATATATATACTACTCATTAGAGAAAAGAAAAAATAAAATAAAATAAAATGAACTAATTAAACTCAAAGGATACTAGGCTTGGGTTGCCTCCCAAGAAGCGCTTGGTTTAATGTCTTTGGCTTGGCATATTGTTCCTGCAGTTACTTGAGATCCATAAGATCGACATTGACCTTCTATCGATCTATATATCCTCCATGGTAATTCTTAAGGCGCTGACCATTTACTATAAATGAAGCTTGATTATTTGGATCTCTAATTTCAACCGCTCCACTTAGGTAAACCGTTATGATTTGAAACAGGCCAGACCATCGGGACCTGAGTTTTTTAGGAAATAACTTCAATCTTGAATTGTAGAGCAACACTAGTTTTCCTTTTTCAAATGAATGCTGAAGTATCTTCTGATCATGCCACCATTTCGTCTTTTCCTTATACAGCTTGGCATTCTCATATGCTTGTAGACGAAACTCATCCATGGCGTTTAGTTGAAGTAAGCGTTTCTCACCTGTGGCTTGGAGATCAAAGTTGAGGGCTTTTAATGGCTCAATATGCTTTGTGTTCCAACTCCAAGGTATGTGACGTGCTTTTTCAAAGATCAAACGAAAATGAGACATACCAATCGGAGTTTTGTAAGCAGTACGATATGCCTATAAAGCGTCATCCAAGTGTAATGCCTAATCCTTTCGATTTGGTTTAACCATCTTCACCAAAATACTTTTTATTTGTCGATTGGATACCTCAACTTGTCCGCTCATTTGAGGATGATATGTAGTAGCCGTCTTGTGCTTGACTCCGTATTTTTGTAAAAGGGCTAAAAAATACTTATTGCAGAAGTGTGAGCCCTCATCACTTATAATTGCTTTCGGTGTTTCATATCTTGTGAATATATTCTTTTGAAGGAACTTAATCACTGTGCTTGCCTCATTTGTTGGTAATGCTACTACATCTACCCATTTTGAAATATAATCCATAGCTACAAGTATGTATTTGTTGTTGTGAGATGGTGGAAACAGTCCCATGAAGTCTATTCCCCAAACGTCAATGATTTCAACTTCTAGAATGGTCTGCTGTGGCATTTCATATCTTTTAGAGATGTTCCCCGTCCGTTGACATTGATCACTCCTTACAACAAAACAATATGCATTTTAAAATAATGTGGGTCAATAAAAATCAGATTGAAGTACCTTAGCTGCTATTTGTTGCTCGCAAAATGTCCTCCATAACCAGATGCGTGACAATGGTGTAACATGTCTTGAGTTTCTTCTGTAAGGACACATCTTCAAAGGATTTTGTTTGCACATGATTTGTAAAGGAATGACTCATCCCAGAAATAGAATCTTGCATCGTGGAGGAACTTCTTCTTTTGCTAAAAGTCAAATTAGGAGTTGTTAGACTAAAGACTAAATAATTGAAAATATCAATATACCAAGGGATCTCGTGATGCTATGTTGCAAGGAGTTGCTCATCAAAAAATATTTTATTGATTTGGATCTTCTCTTGGTGTTGATTTGATGTTTTCAAATGAGAGAGATGATCTGCAACTTGGTTTTCAACTCATTTTCTATCTTTGATCTCTAGATCGAATTCTTGCAGTAGGAGAATCCATCGAATGAGTCTTGGCTTAGCATCTTTCTTGTTAATGAGGTACTTGATTACTGAGTGATCTGTGAAGACTGTAACCTTGACTCCAATAAGGTAAGTCCGGAACTTATCGAAAGAGAAGACTACCGCTAGAAGCTCTTTTTCTGTGGTGGTGTAATTGGATTACGCGTCATTGAGAGTCGTGCTTATATAATATATCGTGTGAAACACTTTCTCTCGGTGTTGTCTTAGTATAGCCCCCATAGCTAAATCGCTTGCATCGCACATCACTTCAAAGGGTAAGTCTCAATCTGGAGCTATAATGATCAGTGCGGTGGTAAGCTTCTCCTTTAACAATTCAAAAGCTTCAAGACATGCATCATCGAAATGAAACTGCACTTCTTTCTCTAGTAAGTTGCATAGGGGTTTAGAGATCTTGGAGAAATCTTTTATAAATCTTCGATAAAATCTGACATGGCTAAGAAAGCTCCACACTCTTTTCACATTAGTTGGTCGTGGCAACTTCTCGATGGTTTTTATCTTTACTCTATCAACTTCAATACCATGAGTAGAAATTTTATAGCATAATACTATGCCTTCTTTAACCATAAAGTGGCATTTTTTCCAATTGAGCACTAAATTGGTATCTTTACACTGTTTGAGTACAAATGCTAGATTATCAAGGCATTGATCAAATGAATTGCCAAAAATAGAAAAATCATCCACAAATACCTCCATGAAGTGCTCTATAATATCTGAAAATATGGTCATTATACAGCGCTGAAATGTGGCTGGAGCATTGCATAGTCCGAATGGCATCCTCTGAAAAGAAAATGTACCATATGGACAAATGAACATGGTATTTTCTTGATCTTCAGGAGCTATTGCAATCTGATTATAGCCAGAATATCCATCCAAGAAGCAATGATAATTATGTCCTGCTAACCTATCAAGCATTTGATCGATGAAAGATAAAGGGAAATGATCTTTGCGGGTGGCTTTATTCAGCTTTCGATAGTCCATACATATCCTCCAACCTATGACAGTCCTAGTTGAGATTAAATCATTATTCTCATTTGCCACTACAATGATCCCTCCTTTCTTTGGTACACATTACATTAAACTTACCCATGAGCTGTCAGAAATAGGATTGATAATCCCTGCATCTAGCCACTTAATAATCTATTTCTTTACTACATCTTTCATTACTGGATTTAAGCGCCTTTGCTGCTCAATTGTAGCCTTGTGCCATTCCTCTAACAGGATTTTATGCATGTAAAAGAGGGACTGATTCCCTTGATGTCAGCAATCGTCCATCCTATAGTTCTTTTATGATCTCTTAAAATCCTCAATAATTTGTCTACCTGCGAGTTATTAAGTTGTGCAGAAACTATAATTGGAAAAGTAGAAGATTCACCAAGAAATGTATACCTTAAGTGACTCGATAATGGTTTTAACTCTAGTTTTAGAGGTTCTTCAATAGACGACTTAATGTGAGTTTGCAAGCCTTCTGGTCTATCTAACGGTTCAGCTCTCCTCCTGAATCTGTCAAATCTCAGAGAAAGGCTTAAGGCTTGTAGATATTCTCGTGCTTCATTTCTTTCTACCTCAACTCCATTTACCACTGCATCTTCTAAAGAATCTTCAATGCTATTTTTGTTGAAAATATCCTGTACTTCCCTGTCAATGACGTCAATGCTCATATACTCCTCTTCCTCACTTAGCCCTCGCATGGCTTTGAACACATTGAATGTTACTTCTTCATTTTGCACCCTTATAGTTAATTCTCCTTTTTGCACATCAATAAAGGTTCTCCCTGTTGCTAAGAATGGTCGTCCTACTATTATGGGTACCTCACGATATCCTCTATATCCAACACTATAAAATCTACTGGAAAGATGAACTTGTCAACCTTTACCAAAACATCTTCAATAATGCCCATTGGATAGGTGAGTAAGTGGTCTGCCAATTGTAAGGTGACATTAGTAGGTTTAGCTTCCCCTAAACCTAACTTCTTGCAGATGGATAATTGCATTAAGTTAATGCTGGCGCCTAAATCACATAATGCTTTGCCAAAGAATTTCTCCCCGATAGTGCACGGTATGGTGAAATTGCCCAGATCCTTCAATTTTGGTGGCAATTTCTTTTGCAATATTGCGCTATATTCTTCAGTGAGTGCCACGATTTTATAGTCAGCTAATCTCTTTTTCTTTGATAAGATGTCATTCATGAACTTCACATAACTTGACATTTGTTCCAAAGCATCTGCAGAAGGTATATTAATATGGAGTTTCTTGAAAACATCTAAACATTTTGAAAACTGCTTGTCCAACTTTTGTTTTTGTAGCCTTTGAGGAAATGGTGGAGGTGGATGGGGAGGCTGAACTGCAAGTTTCTGTGGAACTTTACTTGTTTGTACTGCTGCATTAGCATTTTTCTGCATCTCTTTACTGCTTTCTACATTTTTCTGCTGCTGTTCATCATGTTCTGTAGTAAATTCTACATTATTTTTCTCATTTCATTTTGCACTTTTCTTCACTTTTGCACTATTTGACTGCAACTCCTTGTCACTTCTCAAAGAAACAGCTTTGCATTGCTCCTTATCCCTTCTAGGATTAACTTTAGTGTTGCTTGGTAAAATCCCTTGAGGTTGATTATTTAGTGTTGCAGCAAGTTGTCCCATTTGAGTTTCTAGATTTTTCAAATATACAGAATGGTTTTGTAGAATAGCATCATTCGACTTCATGTACTGTATAAACATATCTTTTAAGGATACTTTCTTTTCCTATAGGGGATGAAATCCGGGTAGGTTAGGTTTAAGTTGCTGCCCTTGGTTGCCACCCCAAAAAAAATTTGGAAGATTTCTTCACCCCGAATTATAATAATTTGAATGTGGATTATTCTGCTTTCTATTATGGTTCCCCACATAGTTTGTTGACTCCATGCATTGCCCATTCAAGTGATTGTCACCACAAAAGTCACAAGTCGCATTTTAGGACTTGATAGCATTCATAGAATCAAACCTCTTGGTTAAAATGTTGATCTGCGCAACCAATGCGTTGAATGCATCAATCTCATGAACTCAGCAACCTTCTTTGGTGTAACTCTTTTAGCAGGCCATTGATAGCTATTGGATGCCATCTCTTCCAATAACTCATATGCTTCATCTGTGGACTTATTCATCAGAGTTCCTCCAGCAGTGGCATCGATAATTGTCCTTACATGACCCACTAGCCCATTGTAGAATGTCTGGACTAATAACCATTTTAGAACTCCATGATGGGGACACTTCCTCAACATGTCCTTGAATCGTTCCCATGCCTCGTATAATGACTCACCTTCAATCTACACAAATGAGGTGATGTCATTCTTCATCTTAGCTGTCTTCACTAGTGGGAAAAACTTTGCTAAGAACTTCTGTGCTAGGTCATCCCACATTGATATAGATCCTGATGGTAATGACATCAACCAACTCTTGGCCTTATCCCTCAATGAGAAATGGAATAGTACAACCTGATGGCATAATCTGAAACCCCACTGAACTTGAATGTATCGCAAATCTCCAAGAAATTCACAATATGCATGTTGGGATCATCATTGGGAGCTCCACTGAATTGCACAGACTTCTTAAGCATCTGAATAGTACTTGGCTTAATTTCAAAGTTGTTTGCATTAATAGTGGGGCACCGAATACTAGACTGAATGCCTTTTGTTGTACGAACAGCATAATCTCTCAACAATCTCTGCGGATTCATAGGCTCAAACACTAGATCGTTAATATTATCGTGATTCTCTGCCATGTTTTTGTTTTGATGTTGTTCTCGACGAAGTCTCTAGAATGTTCTTTCAATCTCAGGATCAAAAGATGTTGAATCTTTACTCTTAGTTCTTCGCATAAACTGTAAAAAAAAAAAAAGTACAATTGATAACTAGAATGGAAAAAGAACAATAACAATAATGAAATAAAATAAAATCTGAAGTAAAAGTAAAATAGTATGGTATTAGTATCGATCTAAGATTAGATAGAATAGTCCCTAGCAATGGCACCAAAAATTTGAAGTCTATTTTAATGACCTAGCACAAGTGCACGCTTTTTGTACCAAGTAATATAGGATTAAGTCTAGATTATCGATCCCACAGAGACTATTATTTCTGTTTTCTTCAATCGAATACTAAAATTACTCTATTTTACCTTTATCTAAACTAGCTTCTGAGATGGAGTTTAACAAACTAAACTACTACTATCAAATTAAACCTAATTAAGATATTGCAAGTACTCGGAGATAGAATTCATTAAATTAATGAGTAATCTAGGGTATCGACGTATCCCTTAGTAGTTTATTGAACCCTTTAACCCCTTAGTTATTCCTTTATTATCAATTGATTGGCTAGACACTGATTTTATCATAAGCTTCTGTCGATAGTCGAATAATAATATCACACTCTAACAATTACCTATATGTCTATGGTAATCCGAATAAGATGCAACTCATTAAGAATAAGTCTAATCAAACCATACGTGTCATTTAGGTATATGTCTATCCTAGATAGAACTCATAGATATTACTCTATGACCACGTATCAATCTACTCTAGGCTAAACACATGTATGCTTTTGTCAAAGTTATCATGGTTCCTAAAAGATCAAAATAGTGATCAAGTATAATGAAAGCATTAAATACAGATAGATTAAATCAATTAAGGGATAAAAGTTCATAACTAAGAGTTTAAGAGAGTCAATTACATACTAGGTTCAAGAATGTCTAACCCTAGATCAAAAGTATTTAGCTCATGTTCAAAACAAGAATATTAAAGCAAAAGTATGAAAATATCATGAACAAAATCATCTCTTAAAACTAAGGAAGAAAATAACACAAGTGATGCCCTGAGTTGTTCTTTCTCCTCTTGTCTTGATTTCCCAAGAGTTGATTCTTCAATCTTTAATAAATTCACCTTGATCTCTTGGTTTGAATGTATATTCGTTGCTTGTATTTTTTTCCTTGTTAAATCTCTCTATTTTTGCCTCAAAATAATATTTTTGTTGCTAAGAGAAACCCTAGGCGTGAGGAGCTTCGAATTCACCCCTAATAGGCGAGTTTTAGAAGAGTATTTAAAGAATCCGTAAGGGCGCCGCAGCATTGGGCATGCTCTTCAGGCTTCTGTAAATCATCGATGAACGCCGCGGCGCTAGATGCTGAGCGTCGCGGCACTCACTCGCTATTCTGGGTGTTGCAGCACCCAGCCCTAGGTGTCGCGGCGCCCAGCCACTTGTTTCCCTACTTTTGTCTTTTAAGCGCATTTTGCTTGTTTCTCGCCTGATTTGCTTCCCATTTGTTCCTATAGGTGACCTTTTCCTTCACGCACCTATTTAAGATTAAAAACACAAATAAGTAGTCAAATATTAATGGATTAAAGCAAAAATACCTAAGTTAGAGTGCTAAAATACTATTGTCATTATGTTATTATCACCCTATAATAACAAATTTAGCTCATCACAAAATAATAGTATCAAACCAATCCATGAATGATAGCAAGAACAAGAATATAATGATGAAAAAATAGAAGAACAACTAATCAAGAAGATGCCTTGGGTTGCTTTTCTTTCATTCTTGACTGAAAGCTTGAATCTTGATCTTGAATATTGATTTCTTAGCTTTGATCTTTGATTTTGTGATGTGAATTCTTTCTCTAAGTTTTTTTCTCTCTTAAGTCTGTGTTTTGGCTTTTAAAAGAGTGCTTTCATAGGTATTAAAAACCCTATGGGTGAGGGGATATGAATCCAAGGCAAAATAAGAGAGTTGTGTGAGGGGTGTTATAAGTCGCACGAGCGCCGCAGTGCTAGGGGCTAAGTGCCGTAGTGCCAAGACCTGGAAACACAATTTCGGGGAGCAATACTGAGAGCCCGGCGTTGGATTGTAGGCACCGCAGCACTTAGCTACTCACCTAGGAGCTACAACGCCTAACCTTGGGTTCTTGCGGTGGCATAAATTTGGTGTATCTTGCTCATTTCATGTTTGATTCGCCTCTCGTTTGTTGCGTATCATCACATTTTCTATTGTGCACTGATTTATGGTGAAAACACAATTAAATAGCAAAATACTTATGATTTGGAGCAAAATATAAAAATTGAGATACTGATCATACTAGTTCTTTTATACCCCTATCAACAAGTCGTTTCCCCATAACAATGACTACTAAGTGAAAGAAGAAAGGATGAAAAACTACCTATCCAAAGTGAGAAAATTTATTTGGAAGATAGAAGAAGAAACTATTACACAAATACCAAAGAACCATAACGCAAAAGCAAATAGACTCATTAAGGAAGCAACAACAGACCATTCCCTATATATGATGGTTTCACTCACCATTAGAGAAAAAATCATACAGATGAAGAAATGACAACATAAAACCAAGAAGTAGAATATATGAAAATATCAACATATATTAATTAGATGGTCTTTTATGTTGGATTTTTGCACGATTGGAAGCTCTCAAGTGACTAAAAGGAGGCAAGAAAACTTAAACACAAAGCAAAAAGGTTTGCCTTATTCGATGGATATAATACAGAGGTGCATTCTCGAGAGTCTACCTATAGTGCGTACTTAAAATAAAAGGATAAGAGATCTTGGAAGAAGTATATGAGGGGACATGTGAGACCATTCTAACAATCGAGCCATCGCCTATAAAGTGTTGAGATAAGGATATTATTGGACAACCTTGAAGACAAAAGCCTTGAAGTACGTAAACAAGTTAAAAAATGTACTATAAGCACATTTTAGTTATCTATTTTTTAGCAAAGACCTACATATGATCTCCAGTCGACAACCTTTTATTTAATGATGAATGCACATAGTAGGATGGCTACCTCTAGCAGCAAGAGGGAAGAGATTCATACTATTAGAAATAGACTACTTTATAAAATAGGTGAAACTTGAAGCTTACAGTAACATCACTGAATTTACAGTAAAAATATTTTTATGAACTAACATTATAACCAAATTTGGGATGCCACAGGAACTAGTCTCAGACAATCAAAAATAGCTCGCTACTTGGATAATGACTAACTTCTGTAAAAAAATTCAAAATCGAGTAAAGATTCTCCTTTAAGAGCTATTCACAAGGGAATGGGCAAGCTGGAATCATGAATAAGTTCATGTTCACAATTTTAAGGAAGAGACTAGAAATTAGTAAAGGGAAATGGCTACAGAAACTTCTAAGAGTCTTCAAGACGTACAAAAAAATTAAAAATTCATCCATAAGAAGCTCACCATATGCTTTAGTCTATGAAATAGAAGTAGTACTTACCATAGAAGCCTTCATTTTAACCTTGAGAACTAAGTTAGTGAACCTGGAATTAAAGAACGAAGATCTATCCCTCACAAAAGACCTTATTGATAAAGCTCAAGATATTGCAACCAACCACGCTACTGTGTACAAAAAGAGATTAAGGAAGCAAATAAATGATAAAGTTAGAAGTTGAGAAATCGAGGGTGACTTAATACTAAAAGAAGCCCTCAGTATCAAATAAAAAAAAAAAGAATGCTGGGAAAATGGCCAAAATATGAGAAGAACCTTACATAGTCGGCAAAAAGTTAGATTATAGAGCATATTTGCTATAGAGCATGGAGGGGGATCCCATCCCCACCCCATGGGATATATTGAAACTTAAAAGGTTCTATGCATAGATGTCTTTATATTTATCTTATTTTGATCATTTTTTTAATAAGATGATACTTTTTACATCACTTGATATAACAACAATGGCTAAGAATTTCACAAAAAACTCCTATCTAAATTTCATGGAACCATGACCATACTTCCGAACAACAATTAGATGATGGAACGAAATTTCTTCGGGAGGGCTGGAGTATCTAGTACCTTCCTTTCAGGGAAATAAGGAATGAAGCCGAGGAGATAGAGTACTTAATACATTCCTTATAGGAAATGAAGAACACAGCCACGGGGGTGGGAGTGGTACTGGAAGTACTTGGTATCTTCCCTTCGCACTGAAATGTTTTTCCTCAAAATGATTAGATTACCTAGTACATTCCTTCTGGGAAAATATATAACGAAGCTAGAGGAAACTAGAAGTACTTAGTAACTTTCCCTCGCACTTAAGAAGCTCAGAAGAATTTGAGTACTTGGTACTTTCCTTCTATGAGATGAAAAGCGAAGTCGGGAAGGGGGAATTGAAAGTACTTGGTACCTTCCTCCTACACTAAAGAAATTTCTTCAAGAGAATTGAAGTACTAATTACTTTCAATTCTCTTGACTTCATTCCTTAGTTTTTCAAAAGAAAGGTACCAAGTACTTCAAGAGACTTGAAGTACTTGGTACCTTTCTTTTGAAAAACTAAGGAATGAAGTCAAGAGAATTGAAAGTAATTAGTACCTAACCTTTGCACTTGAGAAACCCAAAATGATTAAAATACTTAGTACCATTCTTTCAAAAAACTAATAGCAAAGGTAGGGGGAGTAGAAGTACCTCGTACCTTCTCCCAGCACATAGAGAAAAAATTAGTAAAGGGAAATGGCTACAGAAACTTCTAAGAGTCTTCAAGACGTACAAAAAAAATTAAAAATTCATCCATAAGAAGCTCACCATATGCTTTAGTCTATGAAATAGAAGTAGTACTTACCATAGAAGCCTTCATTTTAACCTTGAGAACTAAGTTAGTGAACCTGGAATTAAAGAACGAAGATCTATCCCTCACAAAAGACCTTATTGATAAAGCTCAAGATATTGCAACCAACTATGCTACTGTGTACAAAAAGAGATTAAGGAAGCAAATAAATGATAAAGTTAGAAGTTGAGAAATCGAGGGTGACTTAATACTAAAAGAAGCCCTCAGTATCAAATAAAAAAAAAAGAATGCTGGGAAAATGGCCAAAATATGAGAAGAACCTTACATAGTCGGCAAGAAGTTAGATTATAGAGCATATTTGCTATAGAGCATGGAGGGGGATCCCATCCCCACCCCATAGAATATATTGAAACTTAAAAGGTTCTATGCATAGATGTCTTTATATTTATCTTATTTTGATCGGTTTTTTTAATAAGATGATACTTTTTACATCACTTGATATAACAACTATGGCTAAGAATTTCACAAAAAAATCCTATCCAAATTTCATGGAACCATGACCATACTTCCGAACAACAATTAGATGATGGAACGAAATTTCTTCGGGAGGACTGGAGTATCTAGTACCTTCCTTTTAGGGAAATAAGGAATGAAGCCGAGGAGATAGAGTACTTAATACATTCCTTATAGGAAACGAAGAACACAGCCACGGGGGTGGGAGTGGTACTGGAAGTACTTGGTATCTTCCCTTCGCACTGAAATTTTTTTCCTCAAAATGATTAGATTACCTAGTACATTCCTTCTGGGAAAATATATAACGAAGCTAGAGGAAACTAGAAGTACTTAGTAACTTTCCCTCGCACTTAAGAAGCTCGAAAGAATTTGAGTACTTTGTACTTTCCTTCTATGAGATGAAAAGCGAAGTCGGGAAGGGGGAATTGAAAATACTTGGTACCTTCCTCCTACACTAAAGAAATTTCTTTAAGAGAATTGAAGTACTTGGTACCTTTCTTTTGAAAAACTAAGGAATGAAGTCAAGAGAATTGAAAGTAATTAGTACCTAACCCTTGCACTTGAGAAACCCAAAATGATTAAAATATTTAGTACCATTCTTTCAAAAAACTAAGAGCGAAGGTAGGGGGAGTAGAAGTACCTCGTACCTTCTCCCAGCACATAGAGAAAAAATTTTTAAAAAAATTGAAATACCTAATACCTTCCTTTTGAGGAAACAAGTAATGAAGCTAAAGAGCACTAAAAGTACTTCGGATCTTCCTCTTGCACCTAAGAAACTCATAAGAATTGGAGTATTTGGTACTTTCCTTCTAGAAAAATAAGAGCAAGAGGGAGTTAAAAGTACCCTGATACCTTTCCCCAGCATTGAGAAAATTTTCTTGAAAAGACTAGGTACTTAATACTTTCTTTTCAAAGAATGAAGAAATAAAATCGAAGAGACTGGAATTATTTTGTACCTTCCCCTCGCATCTAAAGGAAGCTCAATTGAAATACCTGACACCTTCCTTCTAATTATAACAAATATCAAAATTGAAGAAATTAGTACCTAGTACTTTAAGTAGTAGAAATTTGAAGATTGAAGTCCTTAGGACTCGTCTTCACAGCGAAGAGACAGAATGAACAAAGTTCAATCAACGATTGGAAGGACTGCACACCCACAGCTCATCCTTCCATCAAAAGAAAATTTCCAAAACCCAAAGGAAAAGAATAAAGGCTACGAAATATACCGTCCTAACCGCGAACGCGTCCGCGTAAGGGAAGTAATTTCATTTGGAAGTAGCACTTAATATTTATTCTCTGATTATATGTTCTTAATCTTTTACCACTAATTTTCAGTTACATGTTTCGATCAAAACCGTTAAAGGGCAAAGCAATAACTCTTATTCAGTTCCTGAATCTATTACTTGTGACATATATTGGGTACAAATTATAATAACCGAAGAATATGTATGTTCAATTGTACTTTATTCTATTAGCAATATACATATATAGTCATTGAGATTTTCCTTATAATTATGTGAGTATTATGCATAAACATTCACAAATCAAAGTTCTTGGACTATATAAAATAATTGTAGTAATTATATATGATATAAATGAATTTTATGTGTTTATTCTTTAGCCGAAAATGACAAGAAAATCAAATTTAAAGGGTATAAAGCAGTTTTTTTTTTTTGACTAATTCTAAATAAAGTTTAATTGAGCTAAATGAATGGATTTGAATGACTTTTTTTTTCTTAATATTTGAATATAAGTGTTGAGTTATTTGTTTTTCTTTTAAATTAAAAGAAAACAAAAGCTAATACTTTATATTTATGCCTGTATAAATTTTTATGTTAAATGAATGAAAAAATAATTAAAATAATATTTAATTATGCAAATTAATATTAAAAGAATAGTGATATAAATTTTATTACAATTGTTTGTTGTAATTATGTTAAAAAAATACATTAATTATAAATTTCATCAACACAATAATTACGTATTGTATATTATTGGTATATGATAGAAAATAAAAGAGATTAACTTGATATGAATAGGATGTAATATATTAAATAGGTAAGAATATTTTGGAGAAAAATAATTAGTCATATCATTTAGACTTTTTACCTCTATCAAAAAAGTTAAATTATTTGCATTTTCTTAATAAGTTGAAATTGACTTAAAATTCATATCAAATAATAAAAATAAATTACTTAAATACTTAAATAAGCTAAATTAAGTCTTATTCTATATTATCATTTAGTTTATTTTGTGCTAGTACCATCCAAAAGTTCAAGAATTTTCCATTTGTTTTAATTAATGATTCAAAAGTCGTCACCTATACAACTATGAAGTATGGATCGTTTCCAAAACTGAACATCCTTGCTCAATTGCCTCCTTCTACTATTTCCTCCATTGCAAATAATGCTGCCGAAGCTGCCCTAATTTGTTTGTTTTTTTTTAATTAATGCTTAAGTTAGCTTTTTTTTTTTTCCTTTTGTTTTAATTAATGGGAGGAGAATTGGGACTCGAATTCTCTACATAAAAAAAAAAAAATTCGAATTTTCTTTTGAGTTAAACTTTTACTTAACTTTTTATTAATATATAATTAGCGATTACTAAAAAAATAGTAAACAAATAGATTTTAACTGGTAACCAACTATTTTTAATACAGGAAAGGTTCTTAAAAAGATAGGTCAAAAGAGAATCTTAATTGTAAAAAAAAAATACACATTAAGTCAAGCTTAATATAGATCAACTTAATTACCTATTTACCCGACTCATGGAAAGTCTGCCATTCTTCAATCTTTTAGGTCCCCTAGACAACTGGGACAACTCTACTTTAAGTTGTTTTGTAGAGAAAGGGTTTATTTTGGGACACAGGTATTTGTCAAGTTCGGTGAAGAATTTATGGCAGCGAAGGCTTGGAAAAATTAAATTTTGCCCTAAATGGTGAAATACATTAACTTATCAAGCCATAGCCATGTTACATATATCTCTATGAGACTAAATCAGAACATAATATTAACCTTGTTTTGATGGCCGAAAAATGAGATATATTAACTTATTAGTCAGGTCTTCCCGTGAGGTAAAAGGTCTTTTTCATCATAATGCTCAAATTTTTTAAAATCATTTAAGAATGCTTATTTATTATGGCTAAAGAATTATCCGAGTGAAGAGTGGATTGAATGTTTAAGTAGAAGCTAGTCATTTTGAGAGGACTGAGAAGCACAAATAAAATGAGGTTAGTGGCTGTTGTATGAAGAACATCTCTTAGGATTTATTTTTTCTAAAGAAAGTGTAAAAGCTTTTAGAGAGTAGGATGAGAGTTTCTCTTATTAGAGAGTTATTTAAAATTTGAATTGTTGAGTTCTGCTTTACCACCTTTTAGATTTAGAGATAAACTTGAGTTTAAAGAGTGTTAGTGTGGAGATTTCTACTTAAGAATGACACGTGATGAATTATTGTTGGAGAAGAATTTCTATCATAAATGATATTTTGGAGAAATTATTTTAGAGGGGCAGGAAGGTCATTAGATTTTCTCTGACATTTGGAATGCTATGAATATTGGTGATTAGTCATTTTTTGGAGCTGTCAGCTTGAGTTGGTGAAACTTGGGAGCTCAGAATTTTTTGATTCTATCCCCTAAACTCAGTGGGTCTTATGTTGAGCTACTCAAATACTCCAGACATTTTTTACCTCTTATGTCAACAATGTCATCTAAAGACAAAATTTTGTACCTACTCACATAGCACTCGCTTGTTGATTCTTTAGTAATTCTCTCGTCCAACTGTATCTTTAGGTCTAGTAACCAGATGATGTAGAGTCCAGGTACACTTCTAGTGGATCCTATTAATAAGGTGGCAGGATCTAAACTTTGTTAATATAATATGTTTGTTGGTAGGTCTATGCTGATGTGGTAGACACTCAAGCTCCCCGTGATGTGTCCTTTAACACCAACACTAAGTAGTGACACGTGTCATGAAATAAGTCCTACTAGATAGACTTTTTGGGTCGAGTCACAAAGGTTCAAGTGTCTGAGCCTAAGCTCAGTCCTACTCATTTTGATCAAACTACTTAGGAAGAAGTTTAGGCTTGAGTGTTAGAATAAGCTATGTCTCACTAATTCTTACCCGAACAACATATGATGTAAATAAATTTTATGTGTTTTTTCTTTAGCTAGAAATGACAAGAAAATCAATTTTGAAAAAAAAAAAAAAAAGGTATAAAGTAGTGTTTTCTTTTTCTACTAATTTTAAATAAATTTGAATTGAGCTAAATAAGTAAATTTGAACGACATTTGTTTTTCCCCCTTAATATCTCTAAATATAAGTATTGAATTATTTTTTTCTCAAATTAAAAGAAAATGAAAGCTAATACTTTTACATTTATGCCCTTATAAAATATTTAATTATACAAATTAATATTAAAAGAATATTGATATAAACTTTATTGCAATTGTTTGTTATAAGTATGTTAAAAAATATATTAATTATAAAATTCATCAACACAATAAATACGTATTTTATATTATTGGTAAACGATAAAAAATAAAAGAGACCAACTTGATATGAATAAGATGTAATATATTAAATATGTAAAAATATTTTTTTAAAAAAAATTAATCATATCATTTAGACTTTTTATATCTATCAAAGTCAAAATATTTGCATTTTCTTAATAAATTGAAATTAACATAAAATTCATATCAAATTAAAAAAATAAATTACTTAAATAATTAAATAAGCCAAATTCAGTCATATATCAACATTTAAATAATTTTATCATTTAGTTTACTTTGTGATAATGTATCATCCAAAAGTTCAAGATTTTTCCATTTGTTTTAATTACTGAATCAAAAGTCACCTATATAAATATAAAGTATGGGCCGTTTCCTCATAAGAACATCTTTGTTGCTCCAATTTGTTTTTTTTTTTAAGTAATGCCTTTTTTTTTCTTTTATTGTTTTAATTTATGGGAGAAGAATTTACACTCAAATCCTCTTTAAAAAAAAGAATCTTTTTCTAAATTAAATTTTCACTTAATTTTTTATTAATATATATTAGTAATTGTTAAAAAAATGATAAAAGATTAAATCTTAATCGATGACCACCCAAACTTAATATAAAACACGTTCTTAAAAGAATAGATAAAAATACATAAAAAATAAATCTAATTCTTAAAAAAAAAACAATACACATTAAATCAAGCTTATCAATATAGATCAACTTAATTACCTATTTTCCCGAGTCGTAGAAAGTCTACCATTATTGAATCTTTCAAGTCCCCTAGACGACTGGGACAACTCTACTTAAAGTTGTTTGGTAGACAAAGGGTTTATTTTGGAACACAGGTATTTGTCAAGTTTGGTGAAGAATTTATGGCAGCGGAGGCATGGAAAAATTAAATTTTGGTGAAATACATTAACTCATCAAGCCAGGGCTATGTTATAAATATCTCCATGAGAATAAATCAGAACATAATATAAATCTTGTTTTGATGGCCGAAAATGAAACATACCAACTTATTGGTCAAGTCTTCCCGTTAGGTAAAAGGTCTTTTTCATAATGATGCTTGATTTTTTTTTTTTAATATCATTTGAGAATGCTTATTTATTAGGACTAAATTGATAGTTTAGTTTTTGTATTTTTATTAAATTATTCACTTAATATAAATATTTAAAAATTAATAATTACGTGTTTTAGAGATATTTTTACTATACTTTTTATAATAAAATATTTTTTTTTTGTTATTATTAGATTATTTAATAATTGAACAATTTTATTTAGATAAGAATTATAAAAAATATCAAATAAGAGAGTCACAAGAAATTTAAAAAGTATGAGATACACATGAGAAAGTTTAAGATGTGTGAGACACAAAAAAAGAAGTGATATAAGACTCGAATACGCGAAAAGAGGCAAGAAAAGCACGAAACTCAATACAGGGCTAGACGTCGCAGCGCCAATGGCAAAATGTTCAATGTTGTAGCGCTAGAGTAAGGGAAGTCCGTTTCTACTATGAAATTTTGAGTTTTTGAAAATTTTAAACTTTCAAAACATCCGAACTCTTATTTCAATTATAATTAAGGTTAATAGCCATGAAATATTTTATATATAAACCTTCTAAACCCTTTAATTTGAAATTAAGCATTAAAAAAAATTTTAAGAGATAGAAGAATTAGATAGACATTAAGTGCTTGTATACGTTAGGATGGAATTATTATTTGAGTATTCGTTACTCGTGGGTAAGCATTGATACACTAAACATTAGATCATTTTAGGAGTTTTTCATTGTAATTTTATGTAAATTATATAGATAGTTAATAAAAGAAGTTATGATATTTGAAACTATTTTGCATATAATCAGTTGGTCAAATCACGTAAGTGATTATATTGTGATATTGATTATTTACATTATATTCTTACTATTTTTAATTAATATCTTAATTAGTCCATTACATAAAGACATTAAGGTTTAAAATTAATTTTCAACACGTAAAATTCATATACTTCTTACCAAGTCTTTTCTTTTCATTTCTCATTTTCAGAATCTCTTCTTATCAAGTATTTTCTTTTCATTTCTCGTTTTAAAAATCTCTTTGTACTGTCGTGAATTTTTTTTTAAAATAAAAATTATTAGATTAATAAAAAAACAAAAAATATTAAAAAAAAAGCATTTGAACCATTAATGTTTTAAGATAGATAAATTGTTAGAGGATAATAGTGTTGATAAAATTTTAAAAATTATGAAATTTATAAAAAAAAAAGGCATTAAACACTTAAAGTTTAAAAAAAAAATGCAAACTATTTTTTTTACTATTAAAATAAATAAAAATTATTATCTAATAAATGTGATAAAATTTTGAAATCTGAATTTTTCTTTCTAAAAACCTTAAAAATCCGTACGTAATTTTCTGAAAATAGAATTCTTTAGTTGGACTACGCACTGAGCAGCAGAAAGGGATAATAGGGGAAGACGGGGCAATCCATTCTGATATATGAGGTAAAGACAGTACTTGGTCGGTGGTCAGTGAGTTCATTTATTAGGACAACCAAACTTATTAATCCTCCCATGTGATTTGCACAGAGAAACAAAGAAAACAAAAACTTTATTTAATGAGAAAGTGATGACGATAGTTGTTTGGGTATTGATATTCCTTTTATTTCTTTTTTTTTCTTTTCTAAAACTCATATTATAAATATAAATATAAATATAAATATAAATATAAATATAAATCAAATATCTCCATAATTAGATGTGAGTGAAATTTAATTTCAAACATTCTGTAGCTCCAAACAAATCTTACTAATTAAACTATTAATAAATATAAATTTACAAAATTAGGATGTAAACTTTATATATCAATGATGTGACATCTTTATTCAAAAATTAATGTGATATCTTATGTATACATGATATTTGGTTTGTAAAAATACCATATAATGAAAATTAAAAAAATATTAATAACTATCGAACGCTTGGTAAGTATTGATTTGTAACATATTAATTTTGTATCCCATATTTATTAATTTAGCACTACTCTTAAACTAATTAACATCCAATTTTTTAAAAAAAAATTATTAAATTAAGAGAGGATCTTAATCTGTATTTATGAGATTGATTTTTTTTTTCTCAAAATAATATGAGACCGATTGTTGAGATATCTTTCTCAATTATGAATAATAAATTGCTTCCTGTTGAAATATTCATATATCTAGATCTCATCTCAAATTTTATGTAATTTATAAAATTGTACTCGTGTTAACAATTTAATGATAAAGAGTTGATAATATATTTATTTCTATTTTAAAATATATTTCGAGTTTAAATCTTTTTTTTTATATATTAATATATATATATATATATATGTTCACGCAAGCTTCGCTTGAATCCATATGATCATTGTAGCAATGTCTATGCTGGAACTAGGTTTAAGTAACTAATTGGCCGGTGCCACAAGTGCTTTACCACATGAAGTTAGGGGCAGAGACCTAGATGTTGTTTCTAAGTCTGAGCGGTCACAGTGCTCAAGTCAAATTAGAGAGCACATAAGTTTGTAAGGCACTCTTTTTTTCTTTTTTCTTTTTTTACATGAAAGAACTTTAATTAATAGAATAAACTAATATAAGAATATGAGTATTTTTAATTATAACTTTCTGTTTTAATCATATTTGGTTCTACTGATTTAATTTTATAGATATATAACTCAAAATTTTAGGCACAAAAGATATTATCTATATGCATGCATCTACTTCAAACACTCCATCTTTTAACTTTTTCTAATCCTTTATATTGACAGTTGACTAAACAATACTAAATAACGAACACAAACAACTATCAAGTTCTATGTTGACTCAATGCAATTAAACTCTAGGCGGAGAAGGTGAAAATTAACCCCCGTTTATCATATTAATTTGAAGCACATAATTTCATTAAATCCATATGCTATATATTAAAGGAAGAAGAGACACGAGTGATGATTAATTAAGCATATAATTATCCAAAAAGAAAATTTCACTCAAAAACAATCATAACAAGAAACTTGATAGGGAAGAAAAGGGCATAAAAATGAGACACAAATTTAACTATACTCTATTTCCTTTCACGTTCTTGTCTTCCAACAACTGTATGAGAGAATATATAGCTTGCATGAAAGTGAGAATGAGGAGAATAACAGCTGCAACGACAGAAATGGAAGCCCATGGAGTATTGAAATAATCTTGTTTCAGCATTACCTTCCACGTGTGCCAAGAGGTTCTGCTATACTCGTTGAGATCCTCAACTAGAGAAGAGAAATAAAAATCGTTGCGATCTAGAGTTGTCCATTCAACAAAGTTGTGAAAAAGAGTTGATACCCCTTGACTATTCCTAATCCGATTTTCAATAATCCCATTTTGAACTAGTAATTCCACATCCTTTGGAATGTTAACAAGATAATTTATGAGCACCACATAATCATTTATGTGATTATCAGAGCAATGACATTGCTCAAACGCCAAAAGATTTCTTAGTAAAGATTCCATCGGGCTGTTTATGATGATTTTTGGTATCTCCAATACCCCATCATTGAATCTTATGTCAAATAAGTTTCTGCTTAATCCCAACCGCAGCTTTACTCCAGCTTGATGCAGCTTGACTACACTTGGTGTAGTTAGATTTTCAATTCTCCTTTCTTTTGGCGAACCCTAAGGCAAAATACTAATTCTCAGGAAATCAAGAAGATGTTCCACATTAGAATAATAGCTCGTTATGAAATTCTCTTGAATCCCATAGGAACCCCAAAAGAATTTGCAGAACCGATGAGTAAGCTTTAATACAGAAAGTTTCTCATCCAGGCCGCCACCTGATGGGGTAATATTGGCTAGCCAAAATAAATCCTCAAGAATGAAGAATGGAAGTTGATTTTCAAGGAGCCACAGGTCATGATTTACATCTATTATCATCCATGGTTTATTATAAACACGATCAATTTTACTACTCATTCCAATGAAGTATCTAAATAATACCTCAATAATGAAGGCAGCATCGAGTAAAATCATTTTTACAAATTCATCACTACTAAGGTCAATGATTTCAGCATAACAATTACGTATTTGTACTTCCCTTTCCTTAAGAAATTGTAGGAAAGCTTCTAAACTTACCTCAGTTCGCTGAAGAAAATCCTGTAAGTATCTCCTTTTGTACTCTTCCATTGCTTTTAACTCTGGTCTGCCATAGTGAAGTGGACCGATTGAGACTATTTTACGAGTATAAGCCTTCTCATTTGACTGACGCCATCGCCGTGGAACTCTGTAAATACAACAGTCGTCGGATAAAGGATGCAAATTTGCCAACTCGATTCTCAAACTTGTTGCTACATTCTCAGAATTAAATGAAGTTTGGCTGCTGATTCTGTCCATCTTCTGACTTGTTGGAACGATCTCCATTTCTTGATAAACTCAACTGCCAATATGATGATAATATAACGAAGTCCAGGAAATTTAACAGCCTAGTCAAGAGATGTACCGAAAAAAAAAATAGGAGTATTAGTTGGCAAATGATAAGACTTAAAGAATACGTTAAATTTCCTTTAAATAAAAAAAAGGAAAAAATACATTAAATTCTATCTCCATTACCTGTTACGATTATTTCTTTTTTCTTTTTTGAAAAAACTGTCAGGATTAATATTAATTATTCTTTTTTTTTAAAAAAAAAAGGTCATCGCACGAATTATTTTTTATTACATAATCAATGAAAAGGAATGGTTCTAGACGAGGAAAAGAGTTATGACCAATAAGGGTGGGCATAAATTGGTTCGATTTTTTGAATAAATAAAATTGAAACTAATTTTTTTAATAAGAAAAATTGAACCGGATCGAATCGGTTTTTTTTTGGTTTTTTTTAATTTTAAATTATGAGTTTTTTTTATTTATTTTTTATTTTTTCAAATTTTTTCAATTTTTTTGGGGAAAAAATTGAATCGTACCAGTCGATTTTTCTTCCAAAAAAATCGAATTAGTTTCTTGTTAAAAAAAATCAGACCGAACCAAACTGACCAGTTCAATTTAATTTTTCGGTTCTCAATTTTTTTTATCCACCCTTAATAACCAGAATATCCTGTACTGCTAAATAAGATTAAATATTTAAATTTTATATTCAATCACATACGTCACATTGAGAAAAATAAATAATTTAAATTCCAAACCAAAGCTATAATCTTTTTGTTTGAGCCGGCCTTGGAGAATTTGAGGTCTTAGTCAAAATAGAGAACAGTCCTTTTCATTTATAAGAACAACCTTTAGTTTGGAGAATTTAAGCATTTTTTGTGTTGGAAAAATGACAATTGTCACTACAAGAAAATTAGCCTTTTGCGATGCTAAATAGTTGTCGCAAAAGGCTTTTACAACAGCAAGTAGCCGTTGCATGCGCAGGCATTGTAAATTTTTGCGATGACTGTTTAGCTGTCGCAAAAGGGTCTTTTGCGACGGATAATTAGCCGTTGTAAAAAGTTTGCGTCGATTAACCCTTTTGCGATGGCTAAACGGCCGTTGTAAAAAGCTTTACTTGAGAAAAAAAATTATTTTTCTTTTACATTTTATAGCTTTAATTTTTTTCAAATATAATCAAAATAAAATAATTATACAAAATATTTGAATAATCAAATTTATTATACAAAATTCTAAAAATAAAACATGGAGAAAATATGAAAAAAATAATATTATTAACAATCCTACAAAATTATTAGAAATCATAAATAAATACAAAAAATGAAAAAAAAATAAAATATAATCTTTATAATATTTTAATAATACCAAAAAATAAAATAAAAAATTCAACAAGTTTGTTCTATTTTTAATACATCATTTACTTTCTTATATGCATTTGTTATTGTAATGACAACTTTCTCACACTAGTTCATTATGTTGTCCCTCTGCAAATAAAAAATTCAAAGTGAATAATCAGTAAACTTATAGTAATGGAAAACAAGATACACATAAGACTACATCAACTCCAGGCAAACAACGCAATCACATTACAATAAGATTTTACATAAAGTTACAATTTAATTTAATTCAAATGTCATCCATAACAAGAGCAGGTAATAGTAATAATATCAGGAGTCAAATTCTAAAAAAAAATAATATTTTTTTTTATTTTTAAAGAGAATTTTCTATATGTAAACAAAAAATTACAAAGCTAAGTAATAGTTTAAAAAAAAGTTAAAACTAATATTTATTCTCGAAGCTAAATAAATATTTGTTGAATCTCCAAATCTCAAAGTAGTAGATTTTACACCAACTTTCAAATCATTTTCTTTATCCTATAGTAGTCTTACATATCATTCATTATGTAGCAAAATAAAGAGTCATCTACATACTCCATCTCATTGAATCCTAAGATCTTTAAGCAACAATGAGGAGAGAAGGTATCTCTAGATCACTTAAATAGACAAATATTTGGAACCATAAAACAATGAACAATCTATAATATTCATAACATAAGTTTGAGAATGAATTGTTAAAAATAAAATCTTAAACAATAAAGTGGAAGAAGAATAACACACTAGAATCAAAAGGTCAAGCCCAAATAGGCTTGAGGCTGAACCAAAAAGTTTCGTTATACAATCACATTAATCATCCTACATGAACATTGAACAAGTAAAATAGAGAAAAAAAAAACAATAGGGAACAAACACTGAACTAAAAACTTGTGTTGACTTTGCGATATAAAGAACATTGTCGAAACAAGTAAATAATTATTTAAAAGAAAGAAAGAAATAAAAAACAATTTTATGTATCCATACACAATTAGAATCTGATATAGATATAGGAGAGGGATGAAGGAGGCGTAGGAGAAATTGTAATAATTAAGATTTTATTCAATAGGGTTAATGGGCTATTCAATTGTAACCTACAGAAAGAGCAGAATGAGTTTAGAAGAACACTCACAACTCCGTGTTTGCACCTCGATAGTTAAAGATGACCCAATTTTCACAACACACTCTGCCATGTAACTGATAGTATGGATGCAATTCAGCAAAGATATCAAATTAAAATATGAAAGGAAAAAAATGGGTTTTTGGTTGCTTATGCATCTAATTTTTGGCTAATAATCATGTTAGTTTCAATTGATTAAAACTAACTAACACAAATTAAATTACAAATCACATAAAATGTTAAAAAAAAAAAAAGAAATTTTACTTGTCTGGGCTCTCCATTTAATTTTTAAATAAAAAAAAGTTGGAACGAAATAGAAGGAAATGGAATTTTCAACGGTGGTGGTGGATGATGATGATTGTTCCTACCTTGAAAATTTACAAGAATTAGTCACAGGACTTACCCTTCTAAAGGAATTCTCAATAGATGATGATATGTACAATAATTATTTATTGCATATTTTTTTTGTGTAAAAAATGAGCTTCATCAACAACAAAGAGTTTCATCAGAAAGATATGATGAAACTCAAGTAAAGTCAAATAAAGTCACCTCATAGGAATAATGTGTTATATGAACTAAATGTATTTTGACAACCCATGATGATAGTTTTATAGCTCTGTATATAATTTGAGTTGAATGTTTACCATTTTTGGCAATAGAAATATGAATTTTCTCTAAGTGGGTTCAGTGTAGATATATATATATATATTAAAAAAATAAAAATATAAAAAGGTTGGAGACAATTTACCCAATTTGTCAAAAGTTTGGTTGAAAAAAATAATAAAATAAAATATTAAAAATAATGCTAGCATTATTAGGTCACGTGGGCCAAGTATGGGAGAAAAATAACAAATAAAAAAGAAAAGAGAATTTTTTTAATTATTTGATAGAAATTGAAGAGGGGAAAGAGAAACCGAGAGAGATTGCTCAGATAGAAATTGAGAGAGAGAGAGAGAGGAAAACCGAGAGAAAACTTGAGCAATTGAGAAAGAAATGAAGAAAGAAAAAAAAAAAGAAATAGATGAAAAAGATGTTGAGCAATTGTTAATAGTGAATGGCCTTTTTCCTTAAAATTGTTTAATATATTTATTTTCATTGAAGTTGGGAAAGAAGGCCTATAAAAGGAAATATTTATTTTTTGTTAACTATTTTGACACAAGATTAGTATTCAACTAACTAATCTAAAATAACTTATGTAGCACTCCTCATTCCTTTCAAATGTTATAATGCTAAAGTTTGCATTATTAGTTATTGTCAATTAATTATGCTTTCTAAGATCAGTGACTGCTTCAGAAACCACTGATAGTTTTAAGGATCATGCTACCATTAACTGTGAAGGACCATACATTTCAATCCAAGAATTTAACATTAATTTTTGGCTCTATTTAGCACTCAAAATGCCTTCACAGCTAGGAAATGAAAACACATAAACTTCAATAGATATAACATTGCAATAGCATAAATTTTAAGCCCATTTCTTGTACCTTCAAAACAGAAAATTTGATAGTTTCAGCCCTCACCACTTTATCCAAAGAGTTATCGTGATCATCATTCTCCATAGAACTTAACCATAACCATTAAAAAGTATAAAACTTCAAACTATGTTTACCTATAAGAAGAATTTAACTGTGCCATCATATTTTAGAAGGTGAGCACCCTTCTTCAAAGCAATTATTGCCTGCAAAAGGTAAAAACAAATCCCAAAAGATAAAAAAATTTGACAAGCAAATGAGTAAAATGTAAAAGTAAAGAAAGGAGAAAGATTGCTTGAGGTATATACCCAGATTCTGTAACCAGTAAACTACTGCTTGCTAAATATATTTTGAGATAAGCTATATGAGTGAACTGAAAAACATAGCAAAAATAATAGTTCTATCAACAAATAAAGCTCTTACCAAAATCCATGATATTAGACAATTATAAAGGAAATATAACACTGAATACACAATACCGGTATTATATACTTAAATCTTAAAGAAGTAAAACAAATTGTTCTATATTCATATCCACAAAAAGAATATCTAGTATCCTTTTGCTCAATATCAAGAACTAAAATACATATATAAATATTACTTTTGAGAATACATCCATGTATAAACTAACATTTATGGTAACGTGCTATCTTGTTTCTCCAGACATGCAATAAGTGATGTTAAATCTGTTGGATAAAAATTTTAATTGGTGAAATAATCACTATAGCCAAGATCTCATATTAAATCATTAAGAAGAATAAAATTGGAAGCGTACCTGAATTTATAGAGAGACAAAAATTGTGATTGATGCCTTTCATGTCTAAACCTTTTCTTTATGAGAAAAAAGCTACCGTCACTCACTGATGGGATGTGAATGAATAATATATTAGGGTTTAGATTTGGGGACCTCAACTTATTATTTATAGTATTTTATTTTATTTTGGCCCATCATAAAATAAAATAAAATAACTGAATCTCTACACATTAAAGCCTATGCCATACGTGATGCCCTAAAAGCCTAATAATAAATAAACTTTATTTGATCATTTTAATGGGCAACAAAATAGATAGCTAATAATGTACAATTAATTGATATATGTAGGCCCACCTAATTATATAATACCCAACAATCTCCCACTTGAGCCACATATGTCACTTTACAATTGTACATTACCAAATAACTTTATGAGCTCAATATTTATTATCATAGTAAAAGACATCTCTAAACAATCTGGTCCATCAATTATACTAATATAGGATCAAAGCGGTCTTCGTTATCTTTCTTATAACTAGACCTATCAATAGTCACATACATCAATATAATCAATAACATAAATCAAGCATGGATGTGTAGCATGAAAATTTCATGCAACGTGATCCCTTAACATGTCTATTTCCAACTGGTCCTACTTTATAACTCATAAGAGTTCAACAATATACTTTCAAAATTTTATGCAAAACTGCAATTGAAAGAATATAACTTTATTTCAGAGTTTTCAATAAATAAACAAAAAATATAATACTTTAGTCTGATTAGAAAATATGTCAATTGTAATTGAACATCAAGAAACAAACTCCCACTATAGAAGCATATCATCAGGATGAACGACACCCATACGAGCCACATGTTCATGAAACACCTTAGGTGGTACACCATTAGTAACGGATCCGCGATCATTAAGTTTGTACTGATATGTTTAATAGACACTTGAAGACTCTGAACTCTCTCTTTAACAACAAGAAACTTGATGTCAACGTGCTTCGATTTTGACGAGCTTCTGTTGTTCTTAGAATATAACTCTGCGGCTTTATTATCACAATTTATTCTCAATGGTCTCTAGCCCAGTGATAAAATTTTGCAGCTATATTGCTTGATTTGATGCCTCATAGCAAGCTACAAATTTTGTTTCCATGGTGGATGAAGTTATGAGTGTTTGCTTAACACTCTTCCATGACACAGCTCCTCCAGCCAATAGGAAGACATAACCTGCAGTAGATCTTCTGCTATCGAGACAACCAGCAAAATCGGAGTCTGAATACCCAATGATCTCTAAATGATCTGACCTCCGATATGTGAGTATGTAATCTTTTGTTCTCTATAGATACCGTATAACATTTTTAACGGCTCTCTAGTGATCTATTCCTGGATTATTTAGATATCTGCTAAGCATGCCAACTACATACGCAATATTCGAACGCGTATAAACTTGAGCATACATAAGACTCTCTACTGCCGACGCATAAGGGATATTTTCCATCTCTTTCTTCTCAATCTCATTTCTTGGACATTGAAGCAGACTAAATTTATCACCTTTAGCAATTGGTGTGTCTCATGATGCACAATTCTTCATGTCAAATCTACTAAGCACCTTATCGATATATACCTTTTGTGATAAGCCAAGTATCCCACGAGAATGATCTCGGTGAATCTGTATGCCTAATACAAAAGAGGCATTCCCAAGATCTTTCATTTCAAATTTATTTGAAAGAAATATCTTAGTTTCATGCAACAAACCTATATCGCTGCTTGCTAGTAGAATGTCATCCACATATAAGACAAGAAGAATAAATTTGTTCCCACTGATCTTGTGATAAATTCATTGATCAACAGTGTTTTCCTTAAAACTAAAAGAGATAATCACTTGATCAAATTTCCGATACCATTGACGGGATTCTTGCTTTAAACCATAGATGGACTTCTTTAATTTGCATACCAAATATTTTGAATCTTTGGATTTAAAGTTCTCTGGTTGCAACATGTATATGGTTTCTTCAATGTCGCCATTGAGAAATGTAATCTTTACGTCCATCTGATATAGCTCTAAATTATAATGAGCTACAAGTGCCATAATAATTCTAAAAGAGTCTTTCGATGAAACCGGAGAAAAAGTCTCTTTATAATCAATGTCTTCCTTTTGAGTGAAACCTTTTACGACTAGACATGTCTTATATATTTCGACATTGCCTTTCAAATCCCGTTTAGTTTTGAAAATCCATTTACAACCAATTGGTTTTGCTCCTTTAGGCAATTCGACAAGATCCCAAACGTCATTGTCTTGCATTGATTTCATCTCATCTTTCATGGCATTTATCTATTTTTGGGAGTTCACACTTTGTTTGACTTGATTGAAAGTTATTGGATCATCTTTCAGTCCTACATCAAACTCATGTTCTTGGAGATACACGACATAATCATTTGAAATCACTGATCTCCTCTCCCTGGTGGATCTCCTTAATGGCACTTCCAATTGAGGTTATTGTTGTTGCTCCTCTATATATGTAGGATCAATTTCTTCAATATTAGTGGGAGGTATCTCAGGAACCTCTTGATTATCTGTATTTGCATCCAGCATAATGACAGGTGCAATTACCTGGCTATTATCAATTGCAATATTAGGAATAGTTACATATTGCTCTTCAAAGACAATGTTCATGAGTTTTGTACTCCCACTATATTCAACATTCTTAATAAACTTAGCATTCCCTGTCTCGAAAAAGGATCTGCTCGAGGGATCATAAAACTTGAAACCCTTTGATCTCTTCGAGTATCCAACAAAGTAGTAGCTTACTGTTCTTGAGTCTAACTTTTTTTCATTAGGCTTGTATGGCCTAGCCTCAGTTGGACAACCCCAGACATACAAATGCCTAATACTAGGCTTCTTTCCTGTCCATAGTTCATATGGGGTTTTAGCTACTGCATTACTTGGAACTCGATTAAAGATATATACTGCAGTCTTTAAGGCTTTACCCCAAAGAGATTCTGGTAAAGAAAAATGATTTATCATACTTCTAACCATATCTTTTAGGGTCAGATTTCATCTCTCAGCTACACCATTTTGACTTGGAGTCCCCAGTATAGTGTATTGAGGAACGATGCCACATTCTTGTAAATATCTTGCAAAAGGGCCTGGACGTTGTTCACCTGATCCATCATATCTACCGTAGAACTCACCATCACGGTCAGATTTGACGGCTTTAATTTTCTTACCAATCTGATTTTCAACTTCAACTTTATAGGCTTTGAAAACATCCAATGATTGAGACTTTTCATGAATCAAGTATAGATACCCATAACGAGAACAATCGTCTATGAAAGTAATAAAATATTGTTGACCATTCCAAGAAGCTGTAGGGAATGGACCACAAATATCAGTATGAATTAATTCCAAGACGTTTGAACTTCTGTTGGCACTAACTTTTCTAATATTTGTTTGTTTTCCCTTAATGCATTTAATACATATTTTAAAATCTGAAAAATCAAGGGAATTTAGAATTCCTTCTGACACAAGCCTTTGAATTCTTTGTTTAGAAATATGTTCTAAATGCTTATGCCATAACATATAAGAATTCTCATTAATTAATTTGCGCTTTATACTATAATTGCTTACATGCAAGGTTTCATTAATTTGTAAGGCATGAAGATCCAATTGATATAAATTATCAACTAAAGAACCGGTACCAATAATATTTAAATTTTGAAAGAGACTAAACTTTCTATTCCTAAAAGAACAAGAGTAACCGAATTTGTCCAAACAAGAAATAAAAACTAAATTTCGTCTAAATGACGGTACATAAAATGTCTCATGTAAATTTAAATAATAACCAGATTCTAATAGTAATCTAAATAATTCAATTGCCTCAACAGGAGCCTTGTTGCCATCACCCACATAGATGAATCTTTCAACATCAGTTGGCAGTCGGCTCCTTAGATAGCCTTGCATAGTCACACTTATGTAAGTAGTTGCATCCTTGTTTATCCACCAAATGTGACTTGGTACTAAAGCCAAATTAACTTCTGAACAAACAAAGTTGAGAAGTTTACCCTTTTTGTCAAGCCATATTGCATACTTGGAACAATCCTTCTTCACATGTCCAACTTTCTTGCAAAAGTAACAAGAGATTTCAGTATTCTGTTTCTTTTGCACCTTAGGCTGTGAAGTTCCAATGTCTGCAGCTCTTTTTCCTTTATTATTCCATTTTTTTTTTCTTGTTGGCAGCATTGTCATTGGAAAAAGTTGCTAAATGAGCACTCTCTATCTTTTCTTGTTTCAATCTCTCTTCCTCTTGCACACATTAAGCAATGAGCTCATTAAGAGTCAATTTCTCCTTTTGAGTATTATAACTGATCTTAAAAGGACTGTGTTGTACAGGAAGAAAGATCAAGACCAAGTGCACGAGAATGTCATCAGACAACTCTAACTTTAGTGCCCTTAATCTTGTAACAAGATTAGACATTTCCATAATGTACTCCCTTATATTTCCTTTGTCTTTATACCGCATTGAAACAAGCTTAGATAAAATAGTGCTTGTTTCAACCTTTTCATTACCAGCGAATCGGTCTGCTATTTGGCTCAGAAATTTTTTAGCATTTTCTTCCTTAAGCACTGCGCCCCTAATGGTATCTGGAATAGAGTGCTTCATGATCATCAGACTCATGCAGTTAGAACGCTCTCATTTTTCATAAAGTGCCATTTTTTCAGCAGTACTGTTATCAGTAGGGGCGGGAGGTTCTTCCATCCGGATTGCATAGTTTAGATCCATACACCTAAGCACAATGGTAATGTGCTCCTTCCATTTCCTGAAGTTAGTGCCATTAAGCACTGGAATGTTGTTCAAGTTGGCAGATATAGAAGAAGCATTTATTGTATAGAACAAACAAAAAAAACTCACAATCAATAACCATGTTATTTAATTATGCATTCATATAAACACATGACATAAGATATAATAAATTGAGCTATTATAAGATACCAAACACAACATTGCTATTTAGTCTTTGGATAGAAATAACAATTTGTAAACGGTACTCTAAAAAAAACTTGGACAATAAACATTGATAATAGATCTTGCCAATAATACGCCTTTCTTTGGACCGGCATATTATATGCATAGAAAGTGTCAAAGTTTATTACATATTTACTATCACATGTGTTTATTATTTGGCCAAAAACTAATCTTCCTTTGGGCCGATTATCTTTCGCATAAATTTAAACACAATTATTTATTTTCTTTAATAATACCCACATATCTTAAAATAAATAAATTTACATAAAAGATGTCACTTTGGTGACATTTTAATTCAATTCAATTTATTTTAAAATGCTGGATGTTAGTTTGTACGAAAAGAAAAGAAAAGAAATAGAATGGTTAAGGTCAAACTCAAAGTCAATAGTCAAATTATGTTAAAATTAGGAAGGGACCGGAATGGGTAGAGACCAAAATGATTGGGTCAAGTCAAGCTTAACCTTTTCGAATTACCCATACCCTAAACTTTATCCAATAACCTAAATTCAAAATAGGCCCAAGTTTATCCTAACTCACTTAATTTAACTAATATGTTAGGTATAAGAAAATTTTGGGCCCTATAAAATCTTTATAAGCCATATAAAATTGACCTAATAAACTCCTAAAATTTATAAACACTAATTATCTGATGTGTACTACAATTAAAAGAAATCCCATTAAATTTAACATTATAAATTTGTCTTTGAATAAAATTTAACTTCTATCTTTTTTTTTTATTACTTATTTACACATTCAACTGAAAAAAAAAAAATTCTAGAATTGAATTCTATAAGCATTCAATTCGTTGAATGCATACTGGAAATTAAGTAGCATTGCATAATATATATCCTGGATGCATATTGGCTCATATGTTTACACAAAGAGACAGATTTAATTGCACATATATGATAAGCATATATATATAATATTATATATTATGCAAACAATAAACCTGTATATTTAAATTGAATTGTACTTGCTTCTTTATATATATATATATATATATCACGCGGATAAATGCAAATTCATAAAATAAAATAAAAATTGAATTGAATCCTATATCCTTTCATTCAATTCTTTGAATCAGCCACAAAAAAGAAAAGAAAAATTATAATAAACGCCGCATGGAAAACAATGGAAGGCAATGAAATTCGGCATGTATATTTACTTATGCAATAATCAATATATATGTTTATACTTTCATCCGACACTGACATTGCCTTATTAAGAATTTTTAAAATTCAACAAAATAAAAAATATTCTAAAATTCTTAATGATTCAACATGAAAAGGCTCTGATACCACTTATTGGATAAAAATTTTAATTGGTGAAATAATCACTATAGCCAAGATCTCATGTTAAATCATTAAAAAAAATAACATAAAAAACGTACTTGAATTTATAGAGACACAGAAAAAATTGTGATTGATGCTTTCCACGTCTAAACCTTTTCTTTATAAGAGAAAAGTTACTGTTACTCACTGATGGGACGTGAATGAATAATACGTTAGGGTTTAGACTGGGGATCTCAACTTATTATTTATAGTATTTTATTTTATTTTAATTCATCATAAAATAAAATAAAATAACTGGGTCTCTATACATTAAAGCTCATACCATACGTAATGTCTTAAAAATTCAATAATAAATAAATTTTATTTGATCACTTTAACGGACAACAAAATAAATAACCAATAATATACAATTAATTGATATATGTAGGCCACTTAATTATATAATACCCAACAAAATCACTATAATCAACAATTCTTAAATAAAACGAAATAATCAAAAGCAATAAAACAAAATTGAAGAACCGGTTAAAACATCTTTGCTGCAGTGTCCACATTGACAATACTCCAAACTTGCTGCTTGTGAGAAAATATATGAAAATCCCTTTCTTCTAATGGACTTCTTAATGATTTTGCTAGCTTCCAAAATTTTTACAGAATTTAGATGGGTAGACTTGCAGGCAATTCTTCTTTCTTCAAGCTTTTCAGAAGATGCAGTAACTAAGATAGAGACTAAAGCTTAAATTCAAACACAATAAGTCTAGATCCTTTGCAAATCAAATAGGCAGAAGAAATTAATTAAATGCAAACTTAAAGAGAAAGATAGAGAGACTACCTTCACAAAAACATTGAAAGAAGCTGCATCTTGAAGATTCACTGGTTTAATCTGAAATAATATTAAATTGAAACAACTCAACTCAATAAAAATAAATAAATAAAAATTTCTTAGAAGTAATTAATCACCAATTCTCACGAATGTACAAGTTGCTTCTTCAAATAATGGTAAAACTTCTTGACTCAATCAAATTGAGTTGCATATTTGAAGACCAAGACAACGTAGTAGTTATAGTAAGAAATCTATAAATTTCAGCCAAGGAATCCCCATTTTACAAGCCTTTCTTGCTTCTCTCGAACAAGACAAAGACGACGTCGTCCCGTCACTGCCACCATCTATCGCTGCCATTGTTTGTCACCGCCTTCTTTGGACATAGAAAGAAGTTTCTTGATCCTAATTTTTTCAGCTTCTCATCTCTCTCCAAACTTAAAATAAAAGTAAATAAAATCCGTCAATCAATACGGCACAAGTGTCTCGAAATTTTTAATTTTAACAAATCAACGGCCAAAACTTAAGGTGTGAAAATTTAGTGTCTCATAAATCTTCCTTTCTAGGCTAAATTGAGAGTAATGGAGGTCGAAGCCGAAGGGGTCAATAGTTAGCAAGATAGGTCGGCGACATTCTCTCATGTACTGTCTAGCGGCGGCGGCCACAAGATCTTCAACGGTGTTTTTCAACGACATTATCACCTACATGGTGCCGAGGCTTTCGTAAATCTTGACATTTAATAACAGATTCTTCAGCCTCATGTCCGTCTCTAGCGAGGTTCCAATCTGAAAGCAAATCTAGCAACGTCTACGACATTCTCAGCTGCTTCTCCAATGACGATTGCTCCGATAACTTTGCTCTCCATTTTGTGTCCTGCCCTCTTCGGTTACCCTTAGTGTTCGGATCAAATATGTAAATAATCTTTTTGATATAAAAAAAGATGAAGAGAATTTGTTCCATATTTGTATCATATTTCAAAAGTCTAAATACACAGAAAATGGGAAAGTGAAGAAAAAGTAAAAGAAAGATTTTGTGAAATCAAAGTGACTGAGTTTATTTATTTTATCACTTTTGCTATGGCTAAATTGGCCGTCATAAAATCTGTCGTAAATAGGCACTTTTCTTGTACTGTGTTTTTGCTATTATATATATATATAGATATATATATATATATAATTTATATATATATATATGATTTAATCTCTTTGACTTTTTTAAAAATGATTTATGATCTTTTTTAGAGTGGATAATTGGTCATTTTAATATAATTTTTTGTAAACAATAATAATTAAAAATCATATGAAAGATGATTTTAAATTAACCCATAAAGAAGGAGATGACAGGAATCAAAAATAAAATGAAATGACAAAGTTAGAAACAAAGACTTAAATGTTATTTTTAAATTGAGCATCACAGTACTCAAGTCCTAGTACTTTAAGTAATTTGTGTGAAGAATGTCTATATAAGTTGAATTCTTGCTAGTCTGCTACTATTTCCTCCATTGCAATTATTGCATGCTCAAGCTGCCCCAATTTGTTTTTCTTTTTAATTAATGCTTAAGTTATTTTTTTCTTTTATTGTTTTAATTTATGGGAGGAGAATTTACACTCGAATCCTCTAAAAAAATGAATCCTTTTTTAAATTAAGCTTTCACTTAATCTTTTATTAATATATATTAATAATTGTTAAAAACTTGATAAAAGATTAAATCTTAATCGATGACCACCAAACTTAATATAGAACATGTTCTTAAAAGAATAAGTAAAAATACTTAAAAGAGAATCTTAATTTAAAAAAAAAATACACGTTAAATCAAACTTATCAATATAGATCAACTTAATTAACTATTTACCTGAGTCGTAGAAAGTCTGCCATTATTGAATCTTTCAAGTCCCCAAGACTACTGGGATAACTCTATTTAAAGTTGTTTTGTAGAGAAAGGGTTTATTTTGGGACACAGGTATTTGTCAAGTTTGGTGAAGAATTTATGGCAGCGAAGGCATGGAAAAATTAAATTTTGCCCTGTATGGTTAAATACATTAACTCATCAAGCCAGGGCTATGTTGTATATATCTCCATGAGACTAAATGAGAACATAATATAAATCTCGTTTTGATGGCCGAAAATGAAATATATTAACTTATTGGCCAGTTCTTCCCGTGAGGTGAATGGTCTTTTTCATCGTAATGCTTAAATTTTTTCTTTAATATCATTTAAGAATGTTTATTTATTATGATTAAATTGACACTTTAGTGTTTGTATTTTTATTAACTTACTCACTTAATATAAATATTTAAAAATTAATAATTACATATTTTAAAGATATTTTTACTATTATTTTTATAATAAAATATATTTTTTTATTATAATTTTCATCCTTAAAACCTAATAATTTTGTTTTTAAAAGATGCAGTTAATAATTTTTAAAATATCAAAAATGTCATGAGTAATGTAATAAAAAATAAGGGCTAAAGTAGCAATTTCTCTATTTATTATGGCTAAAGTATTTTTTAAATTATTTCATATTTTTAAAAAAATACTATCTCCTTAAAAAAAAAGAAAAAACTTAGACGCACTATTAATAGCTTTAGAGTTAGTTTTTTGCCTTTTTTGTTTTTATTTTTTTGTTTTTTGCTTCAATTCATTCATTCTTTTCTTTCTAAAACTCTTCTCAATAGTATTGATTTGCAACGGGGGTAAAATTCATGTTCTTTTTACTAAGTATTTCCTTTTTATTTCTCATTCTAAGAATCCCTTTGTACCGTTGTGAATTTTTTCTGTTTTAAAAATAAAAATTATTAGATTAATGAGGAAAACAAAAAACAAAATTTAAAAAAAAGACATTTAAACTTATAATGTTTTAAAAATTAAATATATAAATCTTGATAATTTAAAAAATTTCATCGTTACTATTCTCAACATTAAACATTTAAAGTTCTTTAAAAAAATATATACAAACTATTCTTTTTATTATTAAAATAAATAAAAATTATTATCTAATAAATGTGTGATAAAGTTTTTAAATCTGAATTTTCCTTTCTAAAAACCTTAAAAATCTGTACGTAATTTTCTGAAAATAGAATTCTTTAGTTGGACTACGCACTGAGCAGCAGAAGGGCTAATAAGGGAAGACGGGGCAATACATTCTGATGTACGAGGTAAAGACAGTACTTGGTCGGTGGTCAGTGAGCCAAACCTATTAATCCTCCCATGTGACTTGTACACATTTATTTAATGAGAAAGTGATGATGATAGTTGTTTGGGAATTGATATTCCTTTTATTTCTTTTCTCTTTTTTCTTTCTAAAAATCATATTATAAATATAAATATAAATCAGATATCTCCATAATTAGATGTGAGTGAAATTTAAATTCAAACATTCTGTACCTCTAAACAAATCTTACTAATTAAACTGTTAATAAATATAAATTTACAAAATTAGGATGTAAACTTTATATATCAATGATGTGACATCTTTATTCAAAAATTTAATGTGATATCTTATGTATACATGATATTTGGTTTGTAAAAATACCACATAATGAAAATTAAAAATATATTAATAACTATCGAGCGCTTGATAAGTATTGATTTGTAACATATTAATTTTGTATCCCATATTTACTAATTTAGCACTACTCTTAAACTAATGAACATCCAAAAAAATTTTAAAAAATTATTAAATTAAGAGAGGATCTTAATTTATATTTATGAGATTGATTTTTTTTTTCTGAAAATAATATGAGACCGATTGTTGAGATATCTTTCTCAATTATGAATAATAAGTTGCTTCTTGCTGAAATATTCATATATCTAGATCTCATCTCAAATATTCATATATTTATCTTTATAAAAATTTCAAGTTTAAATCTCCTCTTCTTTATATCAAATATATATATATATATATATATATATGCTCACGCGAGCTTCGCTTGAATCCATATGATCATTGAAGCAATGTCTATGCTGAAACTAGGTTTAAGTCACTAATTAGCCTGTGCCACAAGTGCTTTATCACATATAAAATAAACGATTGTTATAAAAATTTTCGCGGTACTTCAAATTTAAAATACCAAACCTTCTGTCTAATATTGAAGTTCTGTAATTTGATTACTTTTTTTTTCTTCTTAAAAATAATGAAAAATAAATGTTATTAATACTAATTTATTCAACAAATGTCTCTCCTTTTTTTTTTTTATAAAAAATGTTGTTAATATTATTTTATTTTTAATTATAAGTTATTCTCCTCATGGGTAATTTAGTAATGATATTTTTTATATTAATAATGAGTGCAAAGAGTAGTTTAATAGGTGCATATTGACAAGAGTTACATATTGACAAGAGTAGTAATATTCTTATTAGACAAATATAACAATTTGCCCTACCTTAGCAAAAGGAATTCCACAAGTATGATTAGTGCAAGCTAAGTTAAGGCAATCACATCTTGGCAATAACAACTCAACAAGTATCACAACTAATAGTAATCACTCTAATAGATAGAAAATCCATGTCTATGGAAAAGAATTTTTAATTGATAGTTAAGGCAATCCATGTCTATGTAATTTGTTCTTTCTCTGTTTAGAATATCATAGTAGTATAAATAAGCTTATTTTGTATTGTAAAATCATGAAGGAAAATACAATATCCTTTATGGTATCAGAGCTTATAGCTTCAAGTTCATAATTTGAACTACAATTGTCCCTTCAAACTTTTCATTAATGTGCAAGCTTGATTTCTATCAAGCTCACATTAAACAATTACCACTCATGGAAATCTCAAATACTACATCTTGTTACAGGATTCGGCCTAGATTATCATATCACGGATACTAAAATTCAACTGAAAACTTAAAAAAAAAGGGTGAGAAAGATATTAGCAACCTTGAATTTGTGGCATGGGCCGACGATGATTGTTTGCTTATGATTTTGCCAAGAGATATAATGGAGGAAGAAGTTCTCACAACAATTGTTAAGTGCCCAACCACAAAAGAGGCATATGTTGCCAGCAACTAGGGAACAAGAAATATGGCTTAAAGACAGCCTTTCTTCATTGAAAATAAATGGTTTTTCAGGCTAGAAAAACTTTTGAAAAAAGAATATGATGCCCTACAAGCTTTTGCAGCCATGAATCAAAAAAAAAAAAAAAAAAGGCAGACAACCAACAATTTTAAGCAGACTCTGGTGCAACTTCTCACATGACTATAAATTTAGGTAGATTTTATCAAACCAGACCATATATAGGGTATGATAAAGTCTTTGTTGATAATAGTAAAAAACTGCACATATCGCATGCTAGTGATACTCCCTTAAACATAGAACATGGAAAGTTTAAACTCAATAATATTCTTGTTCCTAATATTAACAAAAAATTATTATTTATTGGACAACTTACTGACAATCCACAATAAGATCTATTGAGCTTGGCACTAATGGCTTTATTGTTACGAAGAAGAGCAAGATCTTGGCCTGAGGATATAGTCAAGGAAAACTATACAATGATTAATGAGAAAAATAACTTCACCTTAAGCCCAATAAGAGGAGAAACAGACCTTGTCTTATGGCCGAAAGACTTGGATATCCAAGTTCAAAAGTCCTACAAGCTTTAAAGACTAGATAGAAAATTCACATCTTTAATTGGACTAAGAAATCACTATTGTGCTTCATGCCAACTAGGCAGGAGTTCTAAATTACCTTTTGGTCTCTCTAATGAAATTGCAAAGTCTTTCTTTAGATAAAATACACTATGATTTGAGGTGTCCCGCTCTTATAAATTCCACAAATTTTTGTTATTATGCATTATTTATAGAAGAAAATATTTCCACAAATTTTTGTTATTACGCATTATTTATAGAAGAAAATATCATTTTAATTATTAATTTTATGAATATATCAATTTAGTCGTTATTTTTTTAATATATATTATATTAATTTTTATAAGAACAAAAATAGTAATTATTCAAAGGCAAAACAAATAATAAAAAAGTATCAAAAATATTTGTACATAAACTAATATAATATATATTAAAAAGTAAAGACTATGTTGATATATATCCATAAACCTTTTGACATAATTTACCCTTATATTTTTAGGTTAAGAATTTTTATAAATACAGTTTATTTGATTAATAGAATCCCTCTATTAACACTTGGCATGAAAAGCTTTATAAAAAAATTTAAAGAAAATCCTAATTATATTATGTTGAAAATTGGTAATTCAACAATTTGTATGGGTAATAATTAATATAAATATCAAGAAGAGAGTAATTATGAAGTCAAGTACGCATTGAGAGTAAAAGAGAGGTACAAAACAGAAAGCAAAAAGAATTAGTACTGTTCATGAGAAGTACTGTTCACAGCGAGCACTGTTGCACGCTGTGGAGGGCAACTGTTCACGGCGGTATTGTTTACCAGTTACTGTTTGCGCGTGAGTACTGTTCACGCCATTACTATTCACGCGGCAACTTTAAGATATTTTCTGTTTTGACTCAATTAATTTCTTTAAGTGGGATTATGACTCCTACAAGTATGAACTCTTATTCCAAATAGGTTTAGGGTTTCTAAGGGTGTTTTATTCATTATATAAACCCTTCTAAGCACAAGAGAATGACAAGCATCTAAGGTTTAAAGATGTAACCATAAGAGATAATAGAAGAGATAGGTAGGCACTAAGTGCGTGGTGCACTAGGGTGTAACCTTTGGAGAGTGTTTTTTCTTTAGGTTCTTTGAGTGAATAAAAGAGAAACACCATAAATCTTTTTAGCTTAGATGCTCGAACTATTCTTGTATTCCTTGTAAAAATATTTTATAAGGAGATACTAAGAAGTCTTAGGGAGTCATGGTGATCAAGGATAGATACTTAGAGGTCTCTATGAGAGATACTAAGGGGTCTTGTGGGATTATTGATGATGTAAGAAGATACTTAGTGATCTATATCAATAATAAGAAGTTGGATCATGGATCCTCCGTGAATGTAGGCAATTTTAGGCCGTACCACGTATATCTTGTGTCTTGTTGATTGGTTTGTTTTCTTTATCTTTATTGGTATGTTAATATTATGTATTCTTGCTAATGTTGTGAGTTATGATTTTTCGCTGCGCGTAGAATAAAATGGGTATCAAGGTTGTGGCTTAGTTGATGTCATAGAGGTGTTAAATTGAAGTGCATGGCTTGATATCCGCAACAAACTGGTATCAAAGCTTGAGTTGAAGTCCACATTACTCATAAATTTTTTGACTCAAATGTTTCTTTTATTTAAAAGATTATAATAAATGCAAATCCGATAAAAAAAAAATACTTTCATGTGTTTTATCCAATATAATCCCTTGCGCAAGGGATGTCCATACCTGTATCTTGGAATTAATTAAGTATATATAACTCAACGTATAAATTTGAATGACATTATTTTTCTCTTTTCTAAACCATTGGTACCTTCTTCCTTGCAAAGACATAAAGAAGTAATTAGCTTCCTTTAAATGATGAATGGCTTTCAGAAAAGGTAGTAGAATATCTTCGAAAAATTTTCATAAATAATCAATTTCTTGTGGCTATTATTTAATTTAATCAATTATAAGATTTTTTAACTTTTAGAGCCAAATCTTAATAAATAGATAAAAATATCCTTTTTTTTCATATGAGATTCACCATTTCAAATTTCAAATTTCAAATTTCTAAATTTAAACTTTATAATATTTATAAAATACACACTTAAAATTTAGAGAAATTAAATTAAATTAGGCAATGAATAAAAATAAAAAATTAAATTGATAAGTTATTACTTATGAAATTGTTGCAGATATCAAGTCACGCTCTTTAGTTTAACATTTCTATGGCATCAACTAAGCCACAACTTTGATACCCTTTTTATTCTATACACAACAGAAAATCATAACTTACACTATAAATAAGAACACATAAGATCAACATACTAATAAAGATAAAGAAAACAAACTAATCAACAAGACATAAGATATACGTGATTCGGCCTAAATTGCCTACGTCCACGGAGGATCCATGATCCAACTTCTTATTATTAATATAGAACACTAAGTATCTTCTTACATCATCAATGATCCGACAAGACCCCTTAGTATCTCCTATAGAGACCTCTAAGTATCTATCCTTGATCACCATGACTCCCCAAGACCTCTTAGTATCTCCCCATAAGAGATTTTTACAAGGAATACAAGAATAGCCCGAGCATCTAAGCCAAAACAATCTATGGTGTTTCTTTTATTCACTTAAGAACCAAAAGCAAATACTCTCAAAAAGGTTACACCCTAGTGCACTACTCAGTTAGTACCTACCTAGCTCCTCTACTATCTCTTATGGTTACATATTGAAACTTTAGATGCTTGTCTTTCTCTTATATTTAGAGGGGTTTATATAGTGAATAAAACACCCAGAGAAACCTTAAACCTAGTTAGAATAAGAGTCCTTACTTGTAGGAGTCTTAATCACACTTAAAAAAGTTAATTGAGCCAAAAGATGAAATACCCTAAAGTTGCTGTATAAATAGTAACTGTGTATACAGTACCCGTACGTAAACAATGCCTTATGAATAGTGTCACCACATGAACAGTACCCTCCTTCTTTTGGTTTTTCATTTTTCTCCTCCCTTGTATACTTAATACGTACTTAACTTCATAATGACTCTCTTTTTGGTATTCATCTCAATTCTTACCTATACAAGATTGTTGAATTGTTAATTTCCAATAAAAACAAAGGAAAAACAAAATTATAAATTGAAGTTTTTAGAATTGTTTGTTGGTTAATTCTCGCAAGAATGTTTTCTAAAAATAGTGTCAATTATTTTATAGTGGAGTGAAAATTTTGTTAAAATATGACAAATGGCATCAATATGTTGAGTTGATTCATCTTCTTCTATTAAAATTGTCATACTAAAGAAAAAGATTGAGAGAAGTCTAAGAATTTGTAAGTGGCAAGCTTATTGTGTCCACACCTGTACTTGGTATATTGCGCCTACCTGATACGATAAGCTTATTACAATATCTCAGTTTTTTGGACTGTGCTATTGCCTTGTTATTATCATAATAAATAGCAACATATATCTTAGCATTAGGTTACACCTTAAACTTTATAAGGAATTTCTAGAGTTATATAACTTCTTTTATAGTTTCAGATACTGCTACATATTCAACTTTTATAGTAATCTGTAAAACATGAATGTTTTGCACTTTTCTAACTTATTATCCCTCCATCAAAGATGAATACATATCCTGAGATTGATTTTCGGGTATCTTTATCTACTTAGAAATCTAAATCTATATACCCAATAGGTACAAGATCCTCACAAGAATACACAAGCATATAATCTTTCTTTCTTCAAAAATACTTGAATATATACTTTTATCCCATCCAATGTTCTTGAAATGGGCTATTATTATTTTATAGGGGGCTAGGGAGTATGAAAGCGTATTAAACAATCCATTTTTCTCTCTTGTATTTAGTCAATGAGAGCTTATTAGTAAATAAACAAAAGAAAGAGAGACATTTTCCTTTAGGGTATTGTCTACTCGAAAGAAGAAAGATAAGTTTCTCTTGGCTCTTGCATTTAATTTCTTCATTTTCCTTGTTAACTCATAGATAATTTTAAGTTATTAGGTTATAGGTAATGCTTTAAACATGAATTTAAACCTCTTAGTTTTAGGATTTCTTTAATTAGAGAGAGATTTAGACATTTAAGATTTTAGAGAGAGAAAGCTAGTGTGAGAAAGAGTATCCAAACTTTTGGGAGTAAGATTATCACTCTAATTTAAGGTTATTATTGTTAATTATATGCTGGAGAGTAAGATTTCATAAAAAGAGAGGGATTTAGATTTTGAAAAAAATTTAACCCTTAGTTTTAGGGGTAATTTCATAATTCACTAAATTAGTGGCTTAATTATTATTTTTCTTCATTTTTGGACCCGTAGAAAATATTTAAAATAAGTTGAACCCCATACCGCAAAGTTTGCATCGATCTAATAAGTTGGTAAGTGTATAACTTGTTACGTTATCGTTTTATGTAATAGATTTTTATTTAGAATTGTCAATTTGGGTATTAATTTCCTTATCAATGAATAATAGTGCACTTTATCTTATTTAGGAAGGTTCCCGAGTATGACGTGTTCCGATAACGCATTTTCGATAAGCGTCATCACTTTTTGTGAGTGAAATTTATATTATATATATTTATATAAATTATTTGTCATATTAAAATTTTCATTTATTATACTTTATTTTATAAAGTCTATGACACAGGAAGAATATTTAAGTTTTAGTTAAATTATTTATTTTACGTTATTAATTTAAATTCTTGGATATATTTAAATTAAATATTTATTTTATATTATGAAAAACTCATTTATATTATGGTTTGACTCCTCAAACATTTGTAAGTAATGTTATAGATCATTTATATTGATAGAAATATGTTTAAATGATTTATTTGTTTAAGTATAAAGCATGAGATGAGATTCAATGAGTTTATAATTGTAAAAATAGAGTAGTTTTCAAACCACTAGACAGTACCCTCCCCCGTTAGCTAGAGATATGAGATTTAGGTTTTTGGGGCTCATCTATACACACACATAGGTTTTGAGCCGTGTGTATGGGCATTTTGCTTTTTGGGAGCTAGTTTGCTCTGCGCACGCGTAAGACAAGGATTTGAGATGATATAGAGATGTGTACGTCCAAAGCTCTGAACGAAGGATATTTCGGGTACGACAAAATTTCCTCCTGGGTACTACTTTAGTATAAGGTTTATGAAAATTTAAAATATTTAAATATTTAAATTCCATGACATATATTACATGTGGTCCGATTTATGAAAATCATTTATAAGATCATATTAGATTTTGTAGAACTTTCATTTGTAGCATGAATAAAATGAGATTTGACGATTCTTATGATATTTTGAATTATTTACATCATTTATATTAAGATTGATACTTATAGTTTAAAAGTTTATTATTATTAATGTTATTATTGTCATTATTATTTTTCTCATTTTATTTTAAAATTATTTCACTCACTAAGTCTATGAAAACTCAACCCCCCCTAAACTTTTTTCCTATCTCAGGAGATAGTAGACGTCCTCAATTCAGCGACTAGTTGAGGTGGGTCACATGGTGTGCTTTATGTCTTTTGTGAGCCATATAGAATATACGGACTCTTCTTTTCCTTTTGGGCCTATAGGAATTTAGTATATTTAGGTTGTAAACTATGGATGTATATTATGTTATTTAGTTTTAGGCATTGGATGTCATGAGCGCTTGTTAACCCTATCTTAGATACTTATAATATGTTGGCGTATAAGTTATAAGCGTATAAATTTTCATTTGATGTTGATGTTGTGAGTTGTGGATGAGATATGAGAAGTTTGAAAGTATGTTTGATGGTATTATGTTTATAGAAGTACTATACTTTAAATTGTAGGTTTTGAAATTTTTATAAAACAAGGAAAACTTTGTCGCAATTTTGGTAGAATTCTTAGTGTAGTGAGCATTCATAAATGCCTACAGGATAGCAGTCAAAATCCATCCTAAAGTTTATAGAAAACTATGGGGCATATCATTTTAGTTGGTATTAGAGCATAAGTTATAGATTCTATAGACTTTCTTATCTTTTAATGATTTTAGTGTTGTAAATAACATAGTTGGGATGATATTTATGTAGGCACCTTATACCGCCATGTCGTACTAGACTCTCCATTAAGTTGAACCCCCATTTTAGGCATCATTGGGGAAATGACCTGATAAATGAAGGTGCAGTAGAATCTAATGCACCTCCACATGTTCAACAAGTGCATGTGACCTCACCCACTATTGATATGCTTGCTCATTTTGTGACTACAGTTGTACAAAATTAGGCTTAAACACATGTTAGCATTAACACTATTGAGCTGGTGAGAAACCTTGGGGCAAGAAATTTTGATGGTTCGGGAGATCCTTCAGAAGTCAAGTCTTGGTTAGATAGGGTGAAGCGTATATTTGATGTGATGACGTGTTTAGATGAGGAGAAGTTGTCCTTTGCCACATTCTTGCTTGATGGAGGTGCACTCAATTGGTGAAGATTAGTACATGAGCACTATCAGACCCTTGAAGAGATTACTTGGATAGTCTTCTAAAAGGAATTCTATGATCACCTCTTTCCTACTGTGCATTGGGAGGGTAAACAAAAAGCGTTTCTTCACCTAACTCAAGGTTCTATGTTTGTTGAGCAGTATGAGAAGAAGTTCTTAGATCTTTCACATTTTACTACTACGACAATTTTTATAGAGAAAGAGAAATGCATTAAGTTTGAGGATGGTTTCTGCTATGAGATTCATACAGCTGTGATAGTTTCTGGCTTCAGTGAATTTGGTAAGCTAGTGGAGGCTACAATGAGGGTAGAGTGGAGTATCAATGAGTTGCACAGGATTTCAACTGTAAGACAAAAATGCAATCAAGAGTGGACAGATGGTGGCCCTAGCAATAGGCCGCTTAAGAGAGGAGGCAGTTATACAACTAGTTCATATGGCTTCTAAAGAAGCTAGAGTTTAGTGTATAAAGGAGGATAGGGATAGAGTTTTAGTCAAGGCTTAGTATAGCAACCCACAGGAAACAAAAATCAGAGATCTAGTGGTAGAGGTAGCAGAGGCTACAATAATGACCGCTTAACAAGCTCTAGACACACATAATGTAGAACTTATTGCAAGAATCATCAGGGACAGTTCTTGGTTGGGAGCAGTGCTTGTTACCATTGTGGTTATATTTGACATATTAAAATATATTGCCTGAGTTTAGTTTAAGGTGATAACTCTGCTCAGAGATCCTCCTTACAGTATTTTCAGAGAGACTTTAGTCATATTCAAGGTTAGAGGGGTGTATAGATAAGAGGTTCCACATCGACTGGTAGGACTTAGACTTCCACTACAGACCAGAGGGGCCAACCTAGCTAACCCCGCACTCAAGCTCAAGTTTTTGCCTTGACACAATAAGAGGCACAAGCTACACTAAATGTTGTTATGTTATCTATTTTTGATCGGGAGGCTCATATTCTTATTGAACCAGGATCTACGCATTCTTTTATTTCTTATACCTTTTTTGTATATTCAAATAGAGGGTTGAGACCTCTATATTGTAGTTTAATTATTGCCATACCCATTGGAGATTCATTACGTACTGAGAGTATGTTTTCGAATTATAAAGTTAGAGTAGGTGAGCATGATTTTGAGGTAGACCTGATACCCCTTGATATTAGGGACTTTGACAATATACTGGGTATGGATTAGCTTGCCAATCATTATGCTTTTATTGATTGTTTTAGGAAGAAGATGGTGTTTAAAAAGTCAGGGAAGCTAGAGGTTAGATTTTATAGGGAACGAAGACTTCTTTCTTTATGTATTATATCTGCCATTGGTGCTAGGCAATTACTCAAAAAATGGTGCTCAACTTACTTAGCCTATGTGATGGATACTAAAGTGGATAAAGTAAGGTTGAAGGATATTCTAGTGATGCAAGATTTCTCGGATGTCTTTCTTGATGATTTACCAAGGTTACCACCAGATATAGAGGTTGAGTTTACAATAGATTTGATCTTCGAGATAGCATCTATCTCAATAGCACCATATAGAATGGCTCAAGTCTTATTTGTTAAGAAGAATGATGGAGCATTCAGACTTTGTATTGATTATCGGCAATTAAATAAAATCACAGTACGCAACAAGTACCCAGTCCCACATATTGATGACTTATTTAATCAACTTCAAGGTATTAAGGTCTTCTCTAAAATAGATCTACGTTCAGGTTATCATTAGCTTAAGATAAAGGAAGCTGATATTCCTAAGACTGCTTTTAGATCCCGTTATGGACACTATGAGTTTTTGGTGATGCCATTTGGGTTGACGAATGCTCTGGCAGCTTTTATGGACTTGATGAATAGAGTGTTTCATTCCTACCTTGATCGATTTGTAATTGTGTTTATTTATGATATCTTGGTATATTCTCAGAGTAAAGAGGACCATATATAACATTTAAGGCTTATCTTACAGACATTGAGTGATAAACAACTTTATGCCAAGTTTAACAAATGTCAATTTTGGCTTGACAGAGCTGTATTTTTTAGCCATGTGATATCAGCTGAGGGTATTTATGTTGATCACTAAAAGATTAAGGCAGTGGTGAATTGAGAGTGACCTACTAATGTAATCGAGATTAGGAGTTTTCTTGGCTTAGCTGGTTACTATCCTAGGTTTGTAGAAGGTTTTTCCAAGATAGCTAGCCCACTGACAAAGTTGACTTAAAAAGATGTTAAGTTTGTGTGGAATAAAGATTGGAAAAGAGCTTTCAAGAACTCAAGGCACGATTAACTTCAGTACTAAGTTTTACTCTTCTATCTGGTAATGAGGGGTTTGTAGTATATAGCAATGCTTTTAGACAAGGGTTAGGTTGTGTATTAACGCAACATGGTAAGGTTGTGGCCTATGCTTCTAGGCAACTTAAGAAGCATGAGCTAAACTACCTAATATATGATTTGGAGCTTGAAACTGTGGTATTTGCATTTAAGACTTGGAGACATTACTTATATACAGTAACTTGTCAGATTTTTACTGATCATAAGAGTCTTAAGTATCTATCTACTCAGAAGGACTTGAACTTGAGACAAAGGAGATGGATTAAGTTAATCAAGGACTATGAATGTATCATTGACTACTATCCAGGCAAGGCGAATATGGTAGTTGATGCACTTAGTAGGAAATCCTAAAGTTCTATTGCTCATTTGAGAGTGACATAGATGCCCTTGTTAATTGAGTTGAGATCTTTAGGAGTTGAGCTAACAGTTTCTGATTTTAGAGCATTAACGACTAGTTTTTAGGTCAGGTATACAATAATTAATAGAGTTCGTGATATGCAAGCTCATGACCCTCAGTTAGTAAAGTTAATTAATGATGTGAAAAAGGATTTACAAGCTAATTTCACGGTGAAAGATGATGGGACTCTAGCCATAGGTAGTAGACTTTGTATGCCTAATATAAAAGATTTGAAAAAGGCGATCATAGAATAAGCTTATTGTTTGATTTATTCCATGCATCCGGGTAGTACAAAGATGTACCGTACATTGAGATATCATTATTAGTGGCAGGGTATAAAGAGAAAGATTGCTGAGTTTATTTTTCGGTGCTTAGTTTGTCAGTAGATTAAGGCCGAACACTAGAGGCCTGCAGGACTTTCCCAGCCCCTTTCTATTCTTGAGTGAAAATTAGAGAATATTACTAGACTTTGTGACAGGGCTTCCACGTACTTAGATGGGTTATGATAGTGTATAGGTGATTGTCAATCAACTCACGAAGTCTGCTCACTTTTTACCTATCAAAGTTACTTATTCACTTGATAAGTTGGCTAGTATTTATGTAGTTGAGATAGTACATCTTTATAGAGCACCTATATCTATAGTTTCAGATTGAGGTCCCCGTTTTACATTTAAATTATGGCCTAACTTGCAGAAGGCATTAGGCACAAGGTTGAATTTTAGTACTACTTTTTATCCCCAAACAGATGGACAATCAGAGCGTACTATACAAATCTTGGAAGATATGCTATGAGTTTGTGTGATTGAGGTCAAAGGTAGTTAGGATGCTTACTTACCTTTGATAGAGTTTGCCTATAATAATAGTTACCAAGCTAGTATTGAGATGGCTCCATATGAGGCTTTATATAATAGAAAATCTAGAACTCCAGTTTGTTGGGATGAAGTAGGCGAAAGAAAGTTATTGGGCCCAGAATTAGTGTAAAAGGCTAATGAGAAAATATAGATTATTCAAGAAAAGATGAAAGTAGCTTAAGATAGACAGAAGAGTTATACTGGCAAACGCAAAAGAGATCTTGAGTTTAATGTTAGAGACCACGTGTTTTAGTGGATCTCTCATTGGAAGGGTATTCTTTGCTTTGGGAAGTGTGGTAAGTTAAGCCCATAGTACATTGGTCCATAAAAAATCATAGAGCGTGTTGACACAATTGCCTATCGCTTAGCCTTACCACCAAAGCTATCAAGAATCCATAAGGTATTTCATGTCTCAATGCTTCAAAAGTACATATATGACCCAAGCCACGTGTTAGAACAACAACCTGTTCAATTGAGGGTAGATTTAACTTATGAGGAGGAACCAGTGGAGATATTAAAAAGAAAGCAATAAGTCTTGCATTCTAAAACCTTTTCCTTAGTGAAAGTTATGTAGAAAAATTATACAACTGAAGATGCCATTTGGGAGCATGAGGACTTAATGCAAGCACAATATCCATATCTTTTTCCCTCAGGTATGATAAATTTCAAGCACAAAATTTTTACAAGGGGGAAAGATTGAAATGGGCTATTATTATTTCATAAAGGGCTCAAGGAGTATAAAAGCCCATTAAGCAACCCCTTTTTCTGTCTTATATTTAGTCAATGAGGGTTTATTAGTAAACAAACAAAAAAATAGAGACATTTTCCTTTAAGATGTTGTCTACCCAAAAGAAAAAAAGGTACGTTTTCCTTGGCTCTTGCATTTAATTTCTTGATTTTCCTTGTTAACTTATAGGTGATTTTAAGTTATTAGGTTATGAGTAATGCTTTAAACATGAATTTAGACCTCTTAGTGTTAAGATTTCTCTAATTAGAGAGAGATTTAGACATTTAAGATTTTAGAGAGAGAAAGCTAGTGTGAGAAAGAGTATCCAAGCTTTTGGGAATAAGATTATCACTCTAATTTAAGGTTATTATTGTTAATTATATGTTGGAGAGAAGAATTTTATAAAAAGGGAGGGATTTAGGTTTTGGAAAAATCTTAACCCTTAGTTTTGGGGATAATTTCATAATTCACTAAATTAGTGGCTTAAATTATTATCTATCTTCATTTTAGGATCTGTAGAAAATTTACAGAACAAGTTGAACCCTATACCGCAAAGTTTGCATCAATCCAACGAATTGGTAAGTGTATAACTCGTTACGTTATCATTTTGTGTAATAGATTTTTATTTAGAATTGTCAATTTGATTATTAATTTCCATATCAATGAATAATAGTGCTCTTTATCTCATTTAAGAGGGCTCCCGAGCCTAACGTATCCTGATAACGCATTTTCGATAAACGTTATCACTTTTTGTGAGTGAGATTTATATTATATATTTATATAAATTATTTGTCATATTAAAGATTTCAGTTATTATACATTATTTTATAAAGTCTATGATACATGAAAAATATTTAATTTTTAGTTAAATTATTTGTTTTACGTTATTAATTTAAATTCTTGGACATATTTAAATTAAGTATTTATTTTATATTATGAAAAACTCATTTATATTATGGTTTGACTCCTCAAACATTTGTAAGTAATGTTATAGATTATTTATATTGATAGAAATATATTTAAATGATTTATTTGTTTAAATATAAAGCATGAGATGAGATTCAATAAGTTTATAATTATAAAAATTGAAGTAGTTTTAAAACCACTAGGCAGTACTCTATCGTTAGATAAAGATATAAGATTCAGCCCTTTGGGGTTCGTTTGTATACATACATAGGCTTTGGGTCATGTGTATGGATATTTTGTTCTTTAAGAGCCAGTTTGCTTTGCGCATGCATAAGATGGGGATTTGAGATGATATAGAGATGAGTACATTCAACGCTCTGCCCGAGGGATATTCTAGGTACAACGAGATTTTCCCCTGAGTACTACTTTAGTGTATGGTTTATGAAAATTTAAAATATTTAAATATTTAAATTCTATGACTTATATTACATATGATCCGATTTATGAAAATCATTTATAAGATCATATTAGATTTTATAGAACTTTTATTTGTAGTATGAATTAAATGAGATTTGATGATTCTTATGATATTTTGAATTATTTATATCCTTTATGTTAAGATTGATATTTATAGTTTAAAGGCTTATTATTATCATTGTTATTATTGTCATTATCATTTTGCTCATTTTATTTTAAAATTATTCCACTCACTGAGTCCGTAAAAACTCACCTCTCACTTTTTTCCTATCTCAAGAGATAGTACACGTCCTTAGCTCAACGACTAGTTGAGGTGGATCACGTGGTGATACTTTATATCTTTTGTGAGCCATATAGGGTATATGGACTCTCTTTTTTCTTTTGGGCCTATAGGAATTTAGTGTATTTAGCTCGTAAATTGTGGATGTGTATTATGTTATTTATTTTTAGGCATTAGATGCCATGAGTTTGTTAACCCTATCTTAGATACTTATAATATATTGGCATATGAGTTATAAGCGTATAAAATTTCATTTGATGTTGATGTTATAAGTTACGGATGAGATATGAGAAGTTTAAAAGTATGTTTTATGGTATTATATTTATAGAAATGCTATACTTTAAATGGCAGATTTGGAAATGTCTATAAAATAAGAAAAATTATGTCGAAATTTCGATAGAATTTCTAATATAGTGAGCATTCATGAATGTCCACAGGATAACGGTCAAGATCCGTCCTAATATTTATAGGAATTTTTGGGGTGGGTCATTTCAATTCTAATCTTTGATTTGACTAATATATATTGACCATTCCAATTTAATAATAATGATTGGATAGATTAATCTTATTTCTAAAAGGAAGCAGTTCCTTTTTAGAAATTTACATGACAAATTTGATTAGAATTTTGTTAATTTACTCAACTTGAGATAAGTATAATATCATTCTCTTGAAATCTTTTAATACTTTGATCCTATGAATTTTATTAGTTCTCTTAGATCATTCATATCAAAATGGTTATATAACTATATTTTTATCCGATGATAAAGCCCGACATCATTCCCAATGAGTAGTATATCATCTACATATAATACTAGAAAAAACCACCAATTAACCATATATCTTCTTATACATATAAGGTTCATTAGTATTTTGATCACAACCAAACGCTTTAACTGTTTGATAAAATCTGATGTTTCAAGACTTTTATACTTGGTTAAGCCTATAGATTGACTTTTGTAGTTTGCAAACCATAAACTCTTAACTTGTTGCTATAAAATCATCTGGTTATATCATATAAATATTCTCTTCAAGATTGTTAATAAAGAAGACATTCTTGACATCTATTTTCAAATCTCATAATTAAGATTTGCTTTAATAGATAAGAGAATTTTGATAGACTTAAGCATAGCTACCGACAAAAAGATCTCTTCATAATCAATACCTTTTTAGAATAAGCCTAACTTTAAAGGTTTCAATCTTTCCATCTACCCCGTCTTTCTCTTGTAAACCTATATGAAAGAGATGAAAAAAATATGTGTGAGAAGCTTTCTGTGCCATGCTGCAGAAGCAATACGTGGCACTTTTCTCTATACACTTCCATCAATCCGTATTAAATCTCATGTATCTTATACAAGTAAATGTATAATAATTATACATAAATAATAATTGAAAACTTACCAAGGAAAGGTAGCTTTCCGCTTTGTATATTGTTGTATTGTTGAACTCTTCAACTAGTCATCTTTACAATAAAGTGTCATGACCCAATCTATACCTGGCAAAATATTATCTATTTGGTCCTAAGCCCGCACGGTTTTGTTCTTGGGCTTTATACAATTGTCCTTCACATAAAATGTGTCTTACCAATTAAGGTATGAATCACCTCATATATATACAACATCTCTCCTATGTTTTATCGATGTGGGATTTGCCTAAGGTGTCATAGGACACACGGAGTGGCTCTGATACCATATGTCATTACCTAACTCAGACTTAGCAAGATATTGTCCACTTTAGGCCCAAGCCCTCACTACTTTAATCTTGAGCTTCACTCAAGCGTCTTTCACCCAAAACGCATCTTGTCAATTACAGTGTGGATTACCCCTTATAAACCTAGCATCTTTCCCATGCCTCGGCGATGTGGCATTTTTCTGAGGTATCACATACACCCCTTCTTTAGGGATTAAGTGTCCTCACTGAGGTTTACGCCACCACCGTTCCACTGCATACTAGGAGTGGCTCTAATACCATATGTCATGACCTAACCCAGACTTAGTAAGATTTGTCCGCTTTGGGCCCAAGCCCGCATAGGTTTATTTCTGGACTTTATGTAGGCGTCCTTTACCCAAAACACATCTTGTCAATTAAGATACAGATTACCCTTTATAAATCCAGCATCTCTCTTGTGTTTTGTCGATGTGGAATTTGCCTAATGTGTCACATACACTCCCCTTAGGGACACAGTGTCCTCACTGAGGTTTGCCCCACCACTGACCTTAGAACACACGAAGTGGCTGTGATATCATCTGTATTGACCTAACTCAAACCTAGTAAGATATTGTCCGTTTTGGGCCCAAGTTCGCACAGTTTTATTCTTGGGCTTTATGCAAGTGTCCTTCACCCAAAATATACATTCCCAATTAAAGTGTGGATTACCCCTTATAAACCCAGTATCTCTCCCATGCCTTAGTGATGTGGTATTTGCCTAAAGTGTTACATATACCCCTTTTAGGGGCTCAGCACCCTCGCTGAAGTTTATCCTACCACTGATCCACCTTAGGCAAATCTCACATCGCCAAAGCACGATAAAGATGCTGGGTTTATAAGAGGTGATCCATACTTTAATTGAAAAGACATGTTTTGGATGAAGGACGCTTACGTGAAGCCTATGAACAAAACAGTGCGGGCTTGGGCCTAAAGCAGACAATATATTGCCAGGTCTGATTAGGTTATAACAGATGGTATCAGTGCTATTCTCAATATGCAGCGAAGCGGTGGTAGGGAAACCTTAACGAGGATGTTGATTCCTTAAAGGAGGGTGTATATGACACTTCAGGAAAATCCTACATCATTAAGGCATGGGAGAAATGCTGGGTTTATAAAGTATGATCCACACCTTAATTAACAAAATGTGTTTTGGGTAAAGGAGTTTTATGTGAAGCTTAAGGACAAAATCATATAGGCTTGAGCCCAAAGCAGACAATATCTTGCCAGGTCTTGGGTCATGATATGAAGCATTTTTAAGAATAATTTTTGGTCAGTAGACGTGGCTCTATTCTAGAATAGTAGCCTTCTAATAATTGGATTTTTCATTAATGATGTCATAACTATCTTTCCTACACCTTGCATAACTCATTTTTGCCAAGTTATGTCTAACTCTTAAGCATGTGTGAATTAACTAACTTAATGGGACAAATGCCGCACATGTCTTAAGCCACTTCTCAAGTGCTTTTATATTATCATTGCATCATGTAATTTTTTAATTATTAAGTATGCAAAAATTCATCTCTTTGGTCAAGTTAGAGGGACATATGGCACCACTTCCTTTAGCAACCAACCTAATGCCTTTTGCGTTGTCTTTAAACCATGTATTGCTTAATAATTGTATACTATAGTAGTTAAGCGCAAATGCACGCTATCGTATCAAGTAATATAGAATTTTAAGTTCAAGTATCGATCCCACAAGGACTATGAAATCTAATTCTATAAATTAAGTACTAAAATTGTACCTACTTAACTTTTATTCAGAAAATGAAAATTTGGAATTTATTTAACTAATCTAATTCTCTCAATTAACTAAACAAAAGTAAAGAGTAGAATTCACAAATAAAGATGGTCTAGGATTTTGACTCCTCTCCTAGTATTTCATTAGACTCATTAACCACTTAGTTAATCCTTTAATACCAATTGATTGGCTTAGACACTAATCTCATCACAAGCCTCTGTCGATGGTCAAATGACTATATTACACATTCTAATAATCACCTATATGTTTATGGTAATCAAATCAGAATACAATTTATTAAGATCAAGTCTAAATTATACCATACATGCCACATAGGTATATGTCTATCCTAGATGGAACTCATAGTTGTTACCCTATGATCAGGCATCAAACTATCCTAAGCTAATCACATAAATCCCTCTGTGGAGTTCATCATGGTTCCTCAATCATTTAAAATATTGATAAAGTATAATGAAAGCATTAAACATAAGATAGAATGAATCAATTGAATGTATTAGGTTCATAAACTAAAAATTAACAAAATTCAAATTCATACTAGGTTAACATAGTCTAACCCTAGATGAACAATTTAGCCCATCACAAAATCAAAAGTATCTAACCAATTCATAAAGATCAACAAGAACAAGAGCATAATGATAAAGAAAGAGAAGAAAAACTAATCAAAGTGACTCCTTAATGTGCTTCTCCCTCAATCTTGACTTTAAGCTTGAATCTTGATCTTGAATCTTGATTTCTTGGCTTTGATCTTTGATTTTGTGTTGTCAATTCTTTCTCTACATTTTTTCCTCTCCAAAGTCTATGTATTTGACCTCAAAAGAGTGTTTTTATTAATAAGAGAAACCCTAAGGGCGAGAGGCTTCGAATCCCTGGTGTAATAGGAGACTTGAGAGGGCTTTTATATATCGCATAGACGCCGCGGCATTCAGCTACTCACCTGGGTGCTGGCTTTTATATGTCGCACAAGCGCCGCGGCGTTCAGCTACTCACTTGGGCGCTGCAGTGCCCAGCTCTAGTACCCCTTCCGTATTTTGAGCATAACGTATTCGTTTAACGTCTGATTCGCCTCCCGTTTGTTCTTATGCAGCACATTTTCCATCATGCATCTATTTATGATCAGAAAACACAATTAAATATCCAAATATTTATAATTTGGAGCAAAATATAAAAGTTGGGTACAAATCATACTAGTGTTTTTGCGCCCTTATCAACTACCCCCAAACTTAAGACTTTGCTCATCCTCGAGCAAAATAAAGAAAAATATTCACAACTTATTCATGACTCAAAAATAAAACTAAAAATAAGCTTCGATTGATTAAATAATCATCATTATAGTTTTAAATTAAGACTGTTAAAAATAGCACAAGGCTCTTCAGAAATCAATAAACAACTTTACTTAATTCTTCCTTATACTTCATTCTTTCTTGTAAATGATCACTTGTGCGTGTGTGTAATAAGCAAGTAATTAGCTAAATAGAACATAGATTTACTTAATACTTAAGAAATACATAAATATGATATCTCGGCATATTTTTAATTATAACACCATCATAAGCTTTCTTTTTATACTACTCTCCACTAATATAGAAATACACATGTCTAGGGATCTATTTAGGACTTTATTTACCTTGTAAAGTAAGGCTAAGATAAAGGTGGGTTATAAAGATATATATAAAGCGTAAATCACACTATTAACACTTAGACTTTACTCAGAAACCTCTTGATTCCTTCTCCTCCTTGATTATTCATCTCTTCCCCCAAACTTATGCTATTCTCATCTTTCTTTTAATCACATTTTTGCAAGGAATTTCTTATTTTTCTTAAGTTGGGGGTATTATGCATTTAAACCTTTTTTTTTTCTTTTTTCATTTTTATGTACCCCAAACTTAGATTGATATGCACATTCAAGACTTATTACTTTTCATTGCAGTACCCTTCTTTTATACATCCACAACCTTTTTCATTTTAAGAATATTTCTAAGTAAACTCAAGATTTATGGTGCTACCGGTAGATTTTAGGATAAGTAAACTCAAAGTCTTTAGACTTGTAATGTGGTTAAGAAAAAAAATAGATAATTAGGCTCAAACGGGGTGACTAGGGATAAATATCTATATAAGGTAGGCTAAAAAAGGCTCAAACAGTCTAAAGATGGCCTAATGTCATTTTCTTAAGCATGTGAATTCTAGGATTTCACCTCAAATAGTAATCAAGCAAGTTCTAGAGTATTGATCTTCGAGACTGTGGTGTACTACTTAAGCATAAAGTATCTCTAAGCAAAAAATTCAACTAATACATGCTTATTTAAATGTGCTTAAGAATAAGTGATCAAAAATAAGTTTGAACTTCGTCTAAGATTCATGATATAAGAATTATCTCAAACTTCTATTATTTCCTAAAGACTTGTGAAAATAAATTCGGCCAATATTTTATTTCTTATCATAGACTAATGATCATCATCTCAACCAAAACTTAACAAACTAAAAAAATTACCCCACAAGACAATCAATCAAAACATGCAGCAACATAAACATGGGTAAAGTATTTTCCACCCCCAAACTTAAATTAGACATTGTCCTCAATATCTAAAAATAAACTTAAAAGTAAGAAATACTCCCCTAGTAACTGAAGTTGAAGTAGTGTAGCATTATATTCTGATGAATGTGACTGTGGTTTTCTTAGCTCCAAACACTTGTAATTGCTTTTGTTGCCTCATTAAATGCTTGAATTACTGATTTATTCCTACAATGAAAAGAAACTAACATAATTGATATTGAAAATAATCTAATAAAGATAAAAATTACTTAGGTTGCCTCCCAAGAAGTGCTTGATTTTGCGTCGTCAGCTTGACGGGGTTCTTTCTACTTTTATGGAGGATCAAAGTCAATGGTGGAAGCATCTTTATATGTGAGCTTGTTAGGCTTTCTTTCTTTTAGCTTTCACATCTTTTTTATTTGATCTTGAGTAGCAACTTGTTCCTTTTGCTCCTCGTGTTTCTCTAGAAAGACTTGAATCTTAGACCAGTGAAGTGTCTCTTTTGTGCCATTCTCTTCGATCCTATCATCGTACTGCCTCTTTTTCTTTTTCTTTTTCTTTCTTCTCTTGCTATGCCTTAACGTCTTCTTTTTTATGTAAAGATTTAATATCTCCATATCTTTGAGCTCTTTGGTGTTTGATGGCACCACATTAATGCTGCAACAGTCAAGTGATGTAGTGTGCATGGGCTGATTCTGCTCTTTGTTACTAGTATTTTTTATTGTGTTGTCACTTTTCTGCATCTTAGAACGTTGGTGCACTTTAATACTAGTTTTTGCACATTCCATTGTTGAGAATTCTGCACTTTTCCTGAGATTCTGCACTATTTTGTGGACTGACATACTGCTAATTTTCTGTTTCAACACTTGTTTGACACCTCTGTAGCCTTTGAAGAAAAGGGATAGGCAGTCTATATGGTTGCATTTTATTTTTTTGCACTTTTTTCTCCTTTATACTTGATGGTGGTGGTGTAGATGTATTTTTTTTGTAAGATCTTACCACTCCTCAAGTTGATGGCTTGACATTGCTCTACATTCCCTTTTGGATTTGTCTCAGTATTGCTTGTTAGAGTGCCTTGAGGTCTCCTATTAATTGCAGTAGCAAGTTGTCCTATTTGAACCTCTAAATTCTTCAAAGATGCTGAATGATTCTGTAGGATGGCATCATTAGACTTCATATATTGCATAAACATGTCTTTCAAAGCCTACTTCTTTTCTTGTGGTGGCGGGAATCCTAAGGGATTCATTGATCTAGACGGCTCCTTTTGGTTGTAACACTAGGAGAAGTTTAGATGATCTCTCCACCCTGAATTATAAAAGTTAGATTGTAGGTTAGGTGGTTGATGATTGAAATGGCCCACATAATTCACTGCTTCCATGCACCGCCCATTCACATGGTTATCACCATAAAAGTTGCATGTCACTTGTCAGATTTTGACGTTATTCAATGCATCAAACTTCTTAGATAAAGTATTGATTTGAGCTATCAATGCATTGAATGCATTAATTTCATATATATTGACAACTTTCTTGGGTGTAACTTTCTCTGTTGTTCATTGGTAACTGTTTGACGCCATCTCTTCTAACAAATCATAAGCCTCATCTATAGACTTATTCATTAAAACTCCTCCAGCAGTAGCATTTACAATAGCCCTCAAATGGCCTATTAATCCATTATAGAACATTTGAATTAATAGCCATATAGGGACTCTATAATGAGGGCACTTCCTTAACATATCCTTGAAGCGCTCCCATGGCTCATACAATGACTCTCCATCAATCTAACTGAATGAGGTAATGTCGTTCCTCCTCTTTGCTGTTTTTACTGATGGGAAGAACTTGACTAAGAACATCTGTACTAAATCTTTCCACATTGATATGGATCTTGACGGCAATGACATTAACAAACTCTTAGCTCTGTCCCTTAAGGAGAAAGGGAATAGTCTCAATTTGATGGTATCATCGAAGACTCCATTGTATTTAAAGGTATCACAAATTTTCAATAAATTTATGATATGCATGTTAGGATCGCCATTGGGAGCTCCGCTGAACTGCACAGTTTCTTTCAGCATTTGAATAATATTCGACTTGATCTCAAAGTTATTAGCGTTGACGGTTGGTTGCCGAATACTAGACTGAATAACATTTATAGTTGGGATAGCATACTCTTTCAAAGCTCTATGTGGTATCATGGACTCAAACATATGATTATTAATGTGATCGTTGTTTTCCTCCATGGTATGATCTGTTAAAGCAAAATAAAAAGAAAATTAAAGTAAAAAGAAGAAAATAAAACTAAAATTAAAAATTTGAATTAAAAGTAAGTAGTTTGGTATTAGTATTGATTTAAGAATAGATAAAACTAGTCCCCGACAATGGCGCCAAAAACTTGATTGTATGTTATGGTAGCTAAGCGCAAGCGCACGCTATCGTATTAAGTAATATAGGATTTTAAGTCCAAGTATCGATCCCACAGGAACTATGCGATCTAATTCTGTAAATTAAGTACTAAAATTGTACATACTTAACTTTTATTTAGAAAACTAAAATTTGGAATTTATTTAACTAATATAATTCTCTCAATTAACTAAACAAAAGCAAAGAACAAATAAAGATAATCTAGGGTTTTAACTCATCTTTTAGTATTTCATTGGATTCATTAACCATTTAATTAATTCTTTAATACCAATTAATTGACTTAGATACTAATCTCATCACAAGCCTCTGTCGATGGTCAAGTGACTATATTACACATTCTGAGAATCACCGATATGTCTATGGTAATCAAATCAGAATGTAATTCATTAAAATCATGTCTAAATTATACCATACATGCCACCTAGGTATATGTCCATCCTAGATGGAACTCATAGTTGTTACCCTATGATCAGGCATTAAACTATCCTAAGTTAACCACATGAATCCCTCTGTCGAGTTCATCATGATTCCTCAATCATTTAAAATATTGATCAGGTATAATGAAAGCATTAAACACAAGATAGATTGAATCAATTGAATATATTAGATTCATAAACTAAAAATTAACAAAATTCAAATTCATACTAGATTAATATAGTCTAACCCTAGATGAATAATTTATCCCATCACAAAATCAAAAGTATCTAACCAATTCATAAAGATTAACAAGAACAAGAGCATAATGATAAAGAAAGAGAAAAGAAAAACTAATCAAAGTGACTCATTGATGTACTTCTCCTTTAATCTTGACTTTAAGCTTGAATCTTGATTTCTTAGCTTTGATCTTTGATTTTGTACTGTGAATTCTTTCTCTACATTTTTGCCTCTCCAAAGTCTGTGGATTTAACCTCAAAAGAGTATTTTTATTGATATGAGAAACCCTAAGGGCGAGGGTTTTTGAATCCTTGGTGTAATAGAAGACTTGAGAGGGCTTTTATATGTCACACGGGTGTTGTGGCACCGGGTTGTGGGCACCGTGGTGTTCAGCTATTGACCTGGGCTCCTCGGCGCTTCTTCATGGGCGCTGCAACGCCTAGCTTTGGTACCCTTTTCGTATTTTGAGCATAACTTCTTCGTTTGACATCCGATTCGCTTCTCATTTGTTCCTATGCATCAAATTTTCTGTCATACATCTATTTATGATCAGAACATAATTAAATAGCCAAATATTTATGATTTGGAGAAAAATATAAAATTTGGATATAAATCATATTAGTGCTTTTACGCCCTTATCACTTAACAATTAAGTATGCAAAAATTCAACAGCCAATTTACTTAGCCATAACATGTGTCGAGTATTAACACTTATAATTTGATATGTGTCCTTCTCCTCATATGGTACATTTAAACCCCGTTATTCTGAAGTGAAAAATCAAACTCTTTGACCCTAAATATAATCCAACTAGTCGTTACATGACTAATCGCTACCCTCGTGCTCTATTGGTATACTTTGTATTTTAAGACTCTTTAAGTTTATACTTGTTTGTTAAATAGAACATTTTTATAAGTCTGTGAACTTTGCCTACCTATATATCACAGCCTATACACAAATAGTGCGTTGAACCATACAAGTTAAGGTCGCGTATATTTGTATAATTTCTATCACTTATATCCCAAAAGAGCAGAGACATATATTTATACCGTCAAGTCTCTATTTACTTAACCATAAACTTATCTCTGGATTTGTATTTTGACAAACAATATCTACAAACTCTTTTGCGATACTGTTTCAGCTTACGAATATTTTTTGAGGCATATGCTTTTGACCAAAGACTACTTGAAATACAATCTTGAAGCATCAAGATATACGACCCAACCATATAAGCTAACAAACCCCATATTTATATACATCAGCCTCTATGAGCATTGGATCATGCCTAACAATGCTCAGAGGTCAGATTATAAAAGGTTTCTAACATGTGTGAAATTTAAGTATGATGAATCAAACACAATGCCTCAATGGTACTCAAGTTTAAGGACCATAAATACTACTCAACTTGAGAAAAATATCTATTAACGGTTATATAAAATGTCTATTGGATGTTTTTGTGAGTCTGTTTAATGTCTAGTTATACTTAACACCAGCATACTTATACAAGCTTCCACTAAGCTCACAGTTTGCTAAGACTAACCGTCTGGACAATGCAGATATATATATACACTGGTCTTTAAAGTTTACCAATCGACCTATGTCAATAAATTAACAACCAAGAATAATTTTTGAGAATACACTGTATAGTGACATTTTTTTAGTGCTATTTGTAACTTCTTACCTATGTTACTAGAATAAATATTCTCAAGTCTTTCTCCTAATTCATACAAAGTTCTAACCCTTTGGAAATACTAACTCCTAGTTTTGATAAAAACTATTTTAAATCTACAATATATAAAAAAGAATAAGATTAATACCATATTATAAACGATTTATAGAAATATGTATTATATAAATATTAACAAACAAGAAATTATATAGAAATGGAATGACACTCAAGCACTAGCTCTAACACTATTTACATCGTAAGGGTTTTATCCCTTCATGTTATCTACAAGTTTTTATAATTTATTGGAATACATAAAATATATCTCAGATTTTATAGCTCTCTATCAGTGGATTGCATCTATATTAACCATTGCTTAATCATAACTAAGGAGATCTAGTGTATATTCATTAGAAACTGTCTATAAAGAATCTTTAATTACCATGCACTTACCTAGATATAATTTTAGTACTTGGTAGAAAATAAAAATAATATGACCAAGACAAAAATGTTATAAATATATTTCATTAGTAGGGATAATTTAATTTTCTTGTGGTGATTTGACTCATTATCTAATTCTGTATCATAAAGTGAGCTAATTTTAAGATATATGCAGTATAGATTATTAATTAGTGTACATAAACATCTAAACTACTTATTTCTTTTGATCACCATAGTTGAGTTAAAGATAACAGAATAACCAATTTTACTCATACAACTAATTGAGATCAAATTGCGTTTAAGTTTAGGCACAAATAAAGAATCCTTTAGTACTATAGTCTTAAAATTAATAAAATTGAGACAAACAACTTCTATTACTTTAATTGTAACAGTTGCTTAATTTCCTAGCCTAAGACTGATTTCTCCATCATTAAGTGATTTGGTCTCTTAGAATTCTTGCAACGAATTGCAAATATGATTAATGGTTTCAAAATTTACTATTTAAGAATCTGTAGAATCAACTATTAAACATGTCTCAATAAAAAGAATGTTACTAGAAGTTGGATTCATCTTTTTAGCTATTAGACAGTTTCTCCTCCAATGCCTTGTAATGCTATATTGGAAACATTTTCTTTGAGGACTTCTTTAATTTTTTGCATGTATTAGAATAGGTCCTAAATTCGATATTTTCTTTGGCTTTCTTCTTCTTTTTCTTATTACTCTTTCTCTTAGAATTAAGCCTAAAAAATAAAGATGGACTTTTGTCAAATGACTATTATACGTATTTATTTCAGCTTGAGGTGTATTTTCATTAGGTTTTGAAGACATTTATCAGTTAAGATAAACTTGTGCTTTTCAATTATTAAAAACAATATCTAAGTTCACTTTCCAATTCACATAATTATTCCTGATTAATTTGCTTTGGTTAAAGATGGATGCTAGTGGGCTGAATAAAGATATAATTCTAAAATTAAATTCATACATGAGCATAAATTCTCTTATAGCATGTAAAATTTTTACATGAAATGCATAAATGTAAAATTTTTTAACTACATTATGCATTGATAATTCGATTTTCATTTAAAATATGCCTCTGTAGGTTGATCGTATCTATCATGAATCAGACTAGTACCATGCTAATTTATTAATTAGCTAGATATCTCATATCAAATAATAATAAATTATCGATTCTTTTAGCCATTAAATTTAATTAATAAGAACTCTATTAAGAGGATATTAACCAACATTAGTTGAATGTACAATTATTATTTCAATCATTTATACTTTTTAATTAAAAACATCATCATAGGGTAGTTAATTTTGAATGAGTCCTATATTAGATTTTATCCTTTAATGAAGTCCTTTTTAGTAACAAGTTATGATTAATACCCTCAATAGGGAATCTCACAAAGTTTTTAGATTAAATATTAATCTACTTTACTATATGACCAATAATGAAGGGCATGGTCTTATACCTGAGCTTTCTCTCACTCAATATTTTAGAATTTAGATTTTTTATTCTTAATATACTAATTAATTCATTTAGTTGGCATTTTATCTATCATAAATTAATAAAATAATCAATTAGGTTATGTTAATTTTATAAAATTAATTTAATATATTAATAGTATGATAATAATTTTGTCCTAATCTCATTAGAATATTAATGTCACACAAGCTAATATATTTTATGCATAGACATATAAATGTGGCATATTTAATATATATGACATATTATTTATCTAATCAATTAACTAGATAAATAAATAACTCATAATTTATGACTTTTCCTAAAAAAAAAAATATTAAAACTAAACTTAAATTCTTCAAAGTGCACCTTGAAGTCAATTTGGGCTCTTCTTTCATCTCTACTTTCTTGTCTCCTTTTATAGGCTAGGAGTTTTGGGCGTTTAATTTTCTTTGGTTCTTTTATTTGTGCATATTTTAGGTTTAAAATTCTTATTGGATCTACCTAAAGGAAATTTATTAAAAAGTATATTTTTAGATCTAATAATTTTATTAAAATAGCCTAAATAAAATTTGGACCAAAATTAAAAAGAGTTTGGAGCAACTTTGGATTTGCAAACACCCAAAAAAAAGTTTAAATTAGGGCCTATTTATAAATTATGTAAAATATTTTAGCCAAACCGTAATGACCCAAAATTAAAGGGGGCTAAGTGAAAAATGTCAATTCGATTTATAGCCTGTTCACAAAATTTGTAAACTTTTTTTTGACTAAAAAAGAAATAATATAAAAACTTAAAAGTGGGCTTAATTGAGAATTTCCTAATTTCCGTCTTATTCGCACGCCATCCACCACTCCTTTAAGTCTGCCCATTAAATTTTTGTTCTTTCGTTTCCTTTTCTCTCTTTTTTTTTAATAAAAAGAGGAAAATTAATAATTTAATTTTTAGATTTACAAATAAAGCCTATGCCAATTAAGTGGCTTACAATAAATCTAAGATTTTTATTAATCAAGAGGAGAAATTGTGATATTATTTAATCACTCCTTATTACAATTCAAAAATGAAAAAAAAGAAACACGCAAATTTTTAACCATAAATTATTATTATAGATATAACCATTCATTATATAATTAATAAAAACTAACATATATAGGTTAAATTATGTAATTGGTGCCACAATAAATAATTACTATATACATAAAAAAAAATTATGCATGTAATATAAAATAAGCCAGCTCTTATATTAGTTGTTGGGTTAAAAAAGGTTTTTTGTTTAATAAAATAAGAGTAACAGAAATCAGATTGTCTTGTTCATAATTTCATGTATAGAGATAAGGAATTACCTCAATTCATCACTTGATGAACCTTGAATTGAATTATTGCAATCATCTTTACTATCTAAAATCTTCATGCTCACACATATAAGCTTGTGGATCTCTCTTAATCCTCAAACTCACATGTACCCAAGATTGAGAAAATAGGAATAGCCTAATTTGTTTTCACTTAAGATACATTAAAAAAAATTATTCTTATTATTTAATTTTATTGTTCCCTATCTCTCTTATATATAGGCATTTCTCTTTGAGATTTATAGTTTTATTAGGATTAAAAATTTATAGTTTGATTAGAATTTGAACTAGTAGATAGATTGCAATACTAATGAATTTTCTAACTCCAACTTGAAAAGCCTAGCCTAGTCATCTTATGATCCATTAGTTATTGTAAGTTAACCCTAGGTTATTTCACTAAAAGTTGAAGGTTGCACTTTAGTAACTCATGTTAAATAAACAAAAGTTTACTTTAATTAAAACCCTTTTAATTAAATTAGGCTTGGCTTTAGACCAATAATAACCATTTAATTGACCAATTAATTAATGTTCATAATTAAAGTTATACCATGAAAAAATATTTCTCATCTTTAGTTATCTATTTACCCCTAAGTCACTAAATGCTCTAATGATAATTTTTTAATATGTATATATTTGTAAATAAATTTATAAATAAATATTATTATTTAATAAATAATTTATTAAATAAATTGTGGCCATAGATTTAAATGATCAAGCACTGCAAACAGTTTAGGAAAATATCACTAAACAGATTCAATGTTGCAAATATATGCTCTTATAACCCATGAGATTATATCTCCAAGCTATCGAGGGTTTTACCATTTATATGGATCTCACTTTGTGATAACTTAAAATATACAATACATGAATGTAAGTTCATTACTTGTATAGCATTAAGGTTAATTAAGCTCAACAACATTTAGTAACCAGATCAAAATTAAGAGTCTCATTTAATGTATCATATATACTAGTTTTTCTATTCGGTCTCTACTTTAATGATCAAGATAAATCTTTTATTATAAGAAGTAAAACAACCACATTCTTACATAATGAAATGCCTTTTTTATTAATAGCTGTGGACAATATTTAATTACAAAGAAATTGTGATCTATACATTTTGTAGTAATATCATATGTCTAAAACATAGATCACATACTTTAGAAATATTTGCTCATCAATGTACGCTCAAATATATGTATGAATAAACTTATTAATCAAATAAAATGTTATTGTACATGCTTTAAGGGCACAAAATAACATTGCATATTTAATAAGATTTTATCTTAATTAAGTGATAGATTAGTGTCAATAAATGGTGATAGAAATTTTGTATAAAATAACATTATATTGAATTATTATTAATAAAATTTGATAATTTCAATTAATTTATGTTTATTTTATTATTCTTTATAATTTGAAATTATATTTATATTATATTTTATTTATTTCATATTTATAGTTTATAATTTATAATTATTTCTATAATTCATAATTATATGTATATATAAATATAAACCATATGCATTCATCTTAAATTAGTAAAAGAGAAACTATTTCCTGTATTGGAAAATTAATCATCTTCTTTTCTTGTTTTATAACACTTGAACTTCTTTGTAGTATAATACTGCTTGATGATTTATTATACAAATGAAAAAGAAAATTAAAAATGTGAGATTTTGGATTTTACAATGGAAGGTATAAACATGGCAATGTCTCGTATAGTTTGCTTTACATTCATTATATTCAATAAGAAAGAATTTCAAACATTTCCTTTAATGTTAAAATTGGTTTATATGTCAATTTAAGTCAATCTCACATTGGTGGGAGATGGCATGGGATAATTTGGTTGGGTTTATATAAAATAAGGCCCTCTTTATTATTTGTTATACTTTTGAATAATTCTCTTCTCCCTTCTCAATTTGTAAGATCTATTTACAAGAACTTTATAGTTCAAAGGTTTTACATTTAAGCTCCTAAAGTTTGTAAGAGTTCAATTTTTACTATATTTTTGAGTATTTGTAACAATACCCTACTATTTAGGTAATAGTATTAGACTTATTATTTGGGTATTTACAATTTGACCCAATAATTAGGGAATTCGTATTGATGCCTCAAAACTTTGTAACTTTTATTTGAAGATAGTGGATTTGTTCCAACAATGCCCGAGGACGTAGGTAACATTACCAAACCTCATTAAATTTGGTGTTCTTTCTATTTTACATACTGTATTGAATGATTGGTTAATTGGTTGACTCGTTATGGTTTTATATCCATTGCTAACATTATTGGTTGTGTTTCAGTTATTCAAAAATAGATGATTGCGCTCATTTGTGTGAGGTAGCTATGGCATCATCTGTTGGATTTGGTGTGTGATGTGTAGAGATACGTATAATTTTAAAGAAATATAAATACGCAACAAAAGTATTCATACATGATATACACTATATTACATACTCAAGCATATGTTTTCATGTATGTTCATTCAAGCACATATATATCTCTCATATATATTTTCACATATATGATATAAAATGAATTGTAAGTAAATAACCAATCCAGTTTTGAAGGTAGCTTTACAATTCTTTAAGAACTCCAAGTTTCAATTTGTTGAGCTCACCTTGAAGTATTCTGTTGAACAATTTTAGTTCACAACTGAAACGGGTGGGATTGTGAAGTTAGAATGGCAGCCACGAATTTCCAGCAATAGATGTTTTAACACTTAAAATAATTTAGTCCTTATGATTTATTACTTACAAAAGATGAGAAGAATTAAGTGTTTTGTCTATTATTCCTTACAATTCTTTGTTATGAACCTTTTGTTAGTCTTTTCCAACTCTCTCAACCTTTTGTAAAAACACTTAGCCAATTCTCTCTTCTTTTCCTTTTCGAATTCTACCACTCTCTCTCACATAAAATTGAACTCTTTCAATTTTTGATTTAGTGTAAAATGATTGCTTCACTTAGCACTCCACCACCACTCTCCTTTGTTTGCCATTTGCTCAATAATAAACATGTAAATTCATCCAACAAATTGATTCATCCGTATGAATCAATTGTTAGAGAGTTAATGGTAATTAAACAATGTTAAGTGGTTACACCACTTCATAAGTGCACCATTTAACTATTTCTAAGTGGCCAACAATGCTTATTATTAATAACAAGTGCTTACTCCATTACAAAATGGTGTTTGCCACTTATTCTAATTAATAATATTAATTCATTAATAAATAAATTATTAATAATTCAAAAATTATTTTTGAATAAAGACATTTACCTTATTAGTATTTACCAAGTAAGGTAAATAGGTAAATATATGGTAAATCATTTATGTAGCAAGATTGTGCCACTTGTCAATTTCTTATTGGTTAACAACTCTTGCAAACTAATAATGTATTTTACATTCAAGTATTGATAAGTGTATAATATAAGGAACCTAGAAACATATTTTCACTTTGCTAAAATTTCTCGGATTAATTGTTCAATTAAATACGCTGCCCCAGTGCACAATGAATACACTTCATATTATGAGACTCTCTAGGTCCATGCCCGATTTGTCATATGAAACTATTTCATACGTCCGTCAACAATGTCCCACACACATATTACAGATATTACAAAACGGCGCATTAGACCATACAAGTTAAGGTTATAACATATTCGTATGATCCTTCCATCATAGATATCCTAGAAGAGCGGAGATATAGATCAACACCGTCAAGTCTTCACATGCTCAACCATAAACTTATCTCTACATTTGTATCTTAATAAATAATATCTGTAAACACTTTTATGATATTATTTACCACAAGGATAAAACTAATTTCTGGGGTATTTATGCTTATGGCCATAAGACTTTCTGAAATACAATCTTGGAGCTTTAAGATATTTTACTCACCTAATTGCATTGATGAATCCCATATCTATGCACACTGAACTCCATGAGCATCGAACAATACCCAGCGACACCCAGTGGTCAGACTATAAAAGGTATCTGACATGTGTGGAACCAAAGTATGGTGGATCACTCACAAGTCCACCGTGGCACTCAGGTCTAAGGACCACGAATACTACTCAACTCGAAAGATCCTCCATTGACGACTTTATGGGATGTCTATCAGAGATCTTTGTGAGTCAGTTCAATATTTAGTCCTTACTGAATACTTGTATCTCTATACGAGCTTCCACTAAACTCATGGTCTACTAAGACTAACCATTTGGACCATCCAGATATAGACATACATCGATCTATATATAATAAGATCTTCACTGACAGACCTGCATTAGTGAAGGTAGATTAGGAACATTAAGTTTAAGAACATATTTGTATAACAACATTTTCTAACATCATTTGCAACTATGTCATTACTAATATATTCTTAGGTCTTTCTCCTATTTCAAACAAGACTCTAACTCTTTAGATTCCGCTAACGTTTATAATATAGTAACTCTTATCATTGCTAACTTTTAGCATTTATAACTTTCAGCATTTCTAACTCTTAGCACTGATCTAAACTCCTTTAGATCAGATCTGAACTCTTTCAAATCATACAATATCTAAAACGTTACAAGCATTTTATCATATATATATAAAATAATTAGTGATATATTAAAATGATAATAGTATAAACATAAAGCAAATATTTATACATAAAAAGGATGGCACGTAAGCATAAATCCCAATAACTTCCACTTACTTTAGTACCATTCATGATGGTATCTAATGCCCATTGACTCCATATGTCTTTCAAATATTTTTAGAGTTAAGATTTTAGTAAGTGGGTCTGCTACATTATTCAGAGTCTACTCTACGAACTATTACATCTCATCTAGCCAAGATTTCTCTAATGACATGGTATTTTCTTTCCACATACTTAGACTTTTGGTGTGCTCTTAGCTCTTTTGCTTATACAATGGCTCTGTTGTTGTCGCAGAACAATAGTATAAGATTCATTAAACTTGGAACTATTTCAAGTTCGACGACAAATTTGCGTATCCAAACTGCTTCTTTTGCTGCTTCTGATGCTGCAATATATTCTGCCTCTGTTGTGGAATCAGTTGTTGATGACTGTTTATTACTCTTCTAACTAATTGCAGCACCATTGAGACTGAATACATATCCAGATGTAGACCTTCTATCATTTAAATCAGACTGGAATTCTGAATCTATATATCCTCTCACTTATAAGTCATTTTCTCCATATACTAAAAACTTGTCCTTAGTTCCCTTAAGATATTTTATAACATGTTTCACAGCCATCCAATAGCCTTCGCTTAGATCAGATTGATAACGACTTATAACACTTACAGCCATACTAATATCAGGTCTCGTACATATTATGGCATACATCAGCCATCCCACAGCCGATGCATAAGGTATATTAGACATTAAAACCTTTTCATCTTCACTCTGAAGACACATCTTCCTCAAAAGATGAACGTCATGTCTAAAAGGTATGTTAACTGTCTTACAGTTACTGAAACTATACTTTTCTAAGACATTATCTATGTACGATGATTGAGAGAGTCCTATAAGGATTTAGGAAGCCTCTCCTAAATCCTTCATGGAGAAATTCTTACTTAGGTAACTTTTGACTAATTGCAATATACCAATATCGTTTTCGATAATGAGTATGTCATCTACATATAGAACCAAGAAAACTACCATGCTCCCACTGCTCTTTTTGTACACACATGATTCTTCTTCGTTCTTGATGAAACCAGATCCTCTGATTATCTCATCAAAATGAAAATTCCATCTTTGGGAAGCTTGCTTAAGTCTATAGATAGACTTCTTTAGATTACATACTAGACTAAAAGTTTGGCTGGATGTAAACCCTTTAGGTTGTTCCATATAGATTTCTTCTTTAAGATATCCATTTTAAAACATTGTTTTTACATCTATTTGTCAAATTTCATAGTCATAATATGCAGTAATTACCAGTAAAATCTGAATTGACTTAAGCATTGCTACTGGTGAGAAGGTTTCCTCATAATCAATCCCAGATCATTGAGTATAACCTTTCATAACCAATTGGGCTTTGAAAGTCTCAACTTTTCCATTGAGCCCACGCTTTCACTTGTAAATCCATTTACAACCGATAGGAATAATTCCTTCAGGAAGCTCAACCAAGTCACAGACTTGATTGTGATGCATTGAGTTAATTTTAGATTTCATAGCCTCTTGCTATTTTTTCGAATCAATGTCTAACATCGCCTCTTTGTAAGTTAAAGGATCTTTTTCTTCAATCAAGAAAACATCAAGAGCACCTTCAGGTATAAAACCATACCTTTTAGGTGGCCTTGATATCATTTCCATCCTACGTGGAGGTTGTGACAAAGGTATTCTGTTTGATTGAGCTTAAAGTTTCATTGTTGGTTCTTTTACATCCTGATTGAGTTCATCTAACTCAATTTTTCTAAAATGTCCACGATTTATCAGAAACTATTTCTCTAGAAAAGTGGCATTTCAAGCAACGAAAACATTTCGTTCCTCAAGATCATAGAACTAGTATCCCATTGAATTCTTGGGATATCCAATGAACTTGTACTTGTATCCTTTAGGTGCAAGTTTATCCTGTTGTGTAACTTTTACGTAAGCACGACAACCCCAAATCTTAACATATTTAAGACTTGGTTTTCTTCTAGTCCATATCTCATGTGGAATGGATGGAACAACTTTTGATAGAACTCTATTCAATATATGAGCAACAGTCTCTAGTGTATAGCCCCATAGATATTCAGGGAGATCAGTGAAGCTCATCATCGATCGAACTATATCTAATAAAGTCTAATTTCTCCTCTCTGAAACATCATTGTATTGTAGAGTACCTGGAGGACTATACTGATCGAGAATCCCATTCTCCTTTAAATAATCCAAAACTTAACTGCTCATGTATTCACCCCTTCGATCTGATCTAAGGCAATATACATTTTGTTTTGTTTCTCTACTTCAATTTGAAACTCTTTGAACTTTTCAAAAGTTTCTGACTTGTGTTTGATAAGGAACACACATCCATATCGTGATTAATCATCGATAAAGATAACAAAGTATCGAAAACCATCCATCGTAGTGTGATTCATTGGATCACATACATCACTGTGTACAAGTTCCAATAAATCAATGGCATGGTGTCCAATACCAATAAATAGAGCCTTGGTCATTTTTTCTTGAATACAAGATTCACAAACTAGATATGATTCTATGGTCAGATCAGGTATCCAACCATTCTTGACCAGACGGGTTAGGCATCTAACCCTTATATGACCTAATCTTGTATGCCATAATTTTGTATCATTTAAAGTTCCCGTATTATTATTAGTATTCACTTGTACATTCATGACATTTTCTGTTGTATCTAATATATAATGCCCATTGATCAACTGACATTTAGGTAACAAAATATTATCCAAATCATACAAACATAAGGAACGATTTCGAACATATATATGATATCCTTCACTGTCCAATACAGGAATTGAAATAATTTTTCGGATAATGTTTGGCACATAATAAAAATTATTCAATACAACTTTTTTATTACATGAAAGTAGTAAATTAAAACATCCACTAGCCTCGACCTGCAGGAAATCTCCATTTCCAACACGAAAGTATACTTCTCCAGGTTGTAATTTTTTAACTTCTTTTAGACCCTGCAACACATTGCAGATGTGAAAAAGATAAGCAGTATCTAATACCCAACCAACACTAACATCAAATGCTAAAGAAATGTCAATAAAAGGTAAGTGTATACCTGATGGTGTCTTCTTAATCATGGCAAGGTATTTTAGGCAGTTCCAATTCCAATGCCATCCTCGCTGCAATGGAAATATTTTCCTTTCGCTTTGTTCTTATGTTGGGGCTTGGACATGTATTGCTTTCGAAGACCCATTCTGGATGCATACATTACTTTCTGTTTATTCTTCTCTTTAGACTTCTTAGAAGTCTTCCAAGTAAATGATAAAGCACTCTGAACATAAAGAACCGTGCCCCCTTTGTTCATATCCTCTTGAGCTGTTTTTAGCATGTTATGCAGATCAGTATAAGTAGGAGTCAATCCTTGCATATTGTAGTTCATAATGAACTATGCAAATGACCTTGGAAGTGATTGGAGAATCAAACTATTCCCCAATCCATTGCTCAGTAAGAGATCCATGGTTTCTAACCTCTCAATATATGATATTATCTTGAGGACATGAGGACTTACTGGACTGCCCTCTGATAGTCTGGCTTGAAAGAGAGATTTAGCAACCTTATATATTTCAAACTGAAGTCGGTCACCAAATAACTTGTTTAGGTAGAGCATAATATTCCTAGTATTGTCCATGTGGACATGCTCCCTTTGGAGCTCTGTAGACATTGAGACGAGGATGTACGATTTGACTTTCAAATCGTCATCTAACCATTTTTGATATATCTTATTTTCTTCTCGAGAAGCATAATTAAAAATGGCTTGGGGCAGACACTGATCTATTGCATATCCAAGCTTATCAGAATTTAGAACTATTTTGAGATTCATAAGCCAGTTAGCATAATTTTCTGTACCTTTTAGTTGGTGCGCATCAAGGATGTGAGCTAGAGGGTTGCTTGAAGCCATTAGATCTTCACAAGACAAAAAAAAAAATATGTTAGTGGAATATTTCAATCACTAATTAATAATGTTTTAGATATGGGTATAACGGTTATACATTTTTTAATCTAAAATACGTCATCTCATTATTTTACATAATCCCTTTAATCTCTCAAACAGAAAAATGATAGTTTAAAATTCTTTAAACTATATAGTGAGAAGTGGATCCCATTGGCATTTACTTCAGCTTCACGCTATAGCAATATTAGCCTTTGTAAACCCTAAAAGGTAAACAACTCTTGTCAATTGCATTTCATGCAACTCTTAGCACTTATCCTAAATACACCTTATCCTCACGCTATAGCAATATTGGATGAGTATATTCCAGATTAGTTTGTTAATGATCAAATATATGCTACCAGTATAACCCTCACGCTTTAGCAATATTGGACAATACGTTCACATATATTTGCCTCATCTCATGTTTAATCGGCATAGCCCGAATCACTTCGATCAATCCCTCACGCTTTAGGAATATTGGGAAAGACCAAAGTGAATCGTCTAATACCGTATTGACAAGACGGATCATATTTAATATTATCTTATAATAAAATATATTTCAATCTAATTAAGAGAGATTTATTAATCACATAGTCATTTAATACAAATGAATAATATAGATCATTCATTTAAATTTTACGCAATCACAACTAACCCCTACCAATATGGCTCTTATTGTGATTATCAGCATATTTGAATGATTACCTCATGTTATTGTTAGTGTCGGTGCTCACGTGCCATCCCTGAATGTACATATACTTGTGTATTTGTACAAGTGTACATTCCCATTAAATCGCTAATATCCATTTATATGGTATTATGCATATAACATTATAGACATTGTAGATCTAAAGGAGTTCGAATCAGATTTAAAGGTGTTTAGATAAGGGCTCATAGTTAGTCATGCTGAGAGATATAAATTCTAAATGTTAGCACAACTAAGTGTCAGCTGGTTATAATACTCAGCAGATCCAAGAGTTTGAGCTTTATCTGTAATGGGACATAGACCTGGGAGTATACTAGTAACTGCATAGTTACAAGAGTTGTAATCGGGTGCCAGAAAATGCATGTTGCATAAATATGTTCTCAAATAATTATCCCTGATCTATTTCTGCCGATGCGGGTCTATCGGTGGATACCTTTATAAATAGATCAGCATATGTCGTACCTATAGGGTATAGATGGTCGTTCTTATCCGACTGTGAGCTTGGAGCTCGTATTGACATATGGGTATCTAGTTAGGATTGGATATGGGACACACTCATAAGGGCCTCCAATAGACATCCTATATAAGTCGTCAATGGAGGGTCCTCTTGAGTTGAGTAGTATACGTGGTCCTTTGACCTGAGTGCCACGGGGGGCTTGTAAGTGATCCACCATACTTTGATTCCATATATGTCACAGACCTTTCATGGTGTAATCGCTGGGTGTCGCTGGGTATGGTCCGATGCTTATAGAGTCTGGTGTGTACATATATGGGATCCGTCAGCTCGTATAGGGAGTTTAATATCCAGATGCTTCAAGACTGTATCTAAGAAAATTTTGTGGCCATAAGTATCAATCCCGGAAAAGAGTTCTGTCAGGGTAGAACAATATGGCAAAAGAGTTTGCGCATATTATTCAGTGAGATACAAGTCTAGAGATAAGTTATGGATGAGAAAAAGGGGATTTGACAGTGATAATCTATATTTCGCACATCCAAGATATCATGACGGAAAGACTATACGTATGCGTTATAACCTCAACTTGTATGGTTCAATGCACTGATTTGTAATATCCGTGACGTGCGTGTGAGGCATTGCTCACAGACTCATGGAATAATTCTATTTGACAAATCCGGCGTAGGACCTAGGGAGTCCCGTGATGTGGAGTATACTCATTGTGCACTGGGGCAGCGTGCCAGATTAAATTGTTTAATCCAGTAATATTCAATAATTTTACGGGAATACGTGCATTTCTGTATTTAAGTGTTAAATACAGCAATTAGTTAATAATTATTATTTACTAATTGTATTATGACACGTGGCGTATTGTGGACCTTCGGTTGAGTTTACCCAAGTGTGGGATTTAGTGGGACCCACTAAGGGGTAAACTTGGTAACTATTCATGAGGGGCAAAATGGTCATTTCTCACTTTGATTATTTAATAGTTAAATAATCAAAATATCTTTCTTTATATATTTTTATATTATATATTATTTTTATATTATATATTATTATTATATAATATAATATTTTATATTATATATATATATAAAGAAAAGAAAGAGAGAGAGAGAGAGGTGTGTATGAGGGCCAAAAATTTGGTCGAGAGAAATGGAAGCCGAAATGGATAGAAAGAGAAAGAAAAAAAAAAAAGAAGAGAAAGAGAAAAAAAAAAGGAAAAATGAATTGTTTCATTTTTCTCTATGCTTCCAATTGAAGTAATGCTAGATTGCTTCAAACTCTCAATTTCTTATTCTTTTGGAGAAAAGGATAAAATCATACACTGGCCATTTTGGGGATTAAGAGTTAATCCCGAGCTGAATATAGGGCTGTTGTTCTAGTTCACCAAGCCCACCATGTTGGTGACTAAAACTGCCCGCGAGTTGGTCTCCATGCGGACTCCGAGGATATACGTGTACAACGTTACACGTTATGGTGAGTTCTCTAAGCCTTTTAATATATTAGTGTGATTAATATATTTATTTATTGTGTTTATTACAAAATTTACACGCTTTCACCGTGCTAAGCAATAGACATAATTGCACATGCATACACCCACATACGTATTTAAGATCCAAAAGTTATGACAATTATAGAAGTATTTAACAACAATAAAATAAGTCAAAACATGATAAAATGAAATATTAAAAAAAAAATGTAACAATGCCGGACGTTGTGGCACTGGAAAGCGGACACCGTAGCGTCCAATGAAGATGGGTCGAGCGTCACGGCACCCAACACTTGGCGCCTGGCACCGCGGCGCTCACTCATGAGCATCGTAACGCTACTTCCAATGTGTGGGGCGCAGCGCCTACATGCTGGCACCGCAGTGCTGAACACTGTCACCATACCCGATGTCCAAAAAATAATTCTTCTGTTCCAGCACTCAATTTATCTTATATAACTCATAATCAAACATCATATGATCAATTATAAACAATAACATGTTCAAGAATTCACAAAATAAAATCATGTTCAATTTTTAAACATCAACATGCTTCAAATCAAATATCATTATGTTGTTCATCAATACAACATCAACATTTTAAAAATCAACAACATCAAACATCATACACCAAACATTAGCATGCTCTGATACCACTTGTTGGATTTGGTGTGTGATGTATAGAGATACGTATAATTTTAAAAAAATATAAATACGCAGCAAAAGTATTCATACATGATATACACTATATTACATACTCAAGCATATGTTTTCATGTATGTTCATTCAAGCACATATATATATATATATATCTCATATATATTTTCACATGTATGATATAAAATAAATTGTAAGTAAATAACCTACCCGATTTTGAAGGTAGCTTTACAATTCTTCAAGAACTCCAAGCTTCAATTTGTTGAGCTCACCTTGAAGTATTCCGTTGCACAATTCTAGTTCACAACTGAAACGGGTGGAATTGTGAAGCTAGAATGGAAGCCACGGATTTCTAGCAATTGATGTTTTAATACTTAAAACAATTTAGTCCTTATGATTTATTACTTGCAAAAGATGAGAAGAATTAAGTGTTTTGTTTATTGTTCCTTATAACTCTTTGTTATGAACATTTTGTTAGCATTTTCCAACTCTCTCAACCCTTTGAAAAAACACTTAGCCAATTCTCTCTTCTCTTTCTTTGTGAATTCTACCATTCTCTCTCACAAAAATGTGAACCCTTTCAATTTTTGGTTTAGTGTAAAATGATTGCTTCACTTAGCGCTTCACCACCACTCTCCTTTGTTTGCCATTTGCTCAATAATAAACATGTAAATTCACCCAACAAATTGATTCATCCATATGAATCAATTGTTAGAGAGTTAATGGCAATTAAATAATGTTAAGCGATTACACTACTTCACAAGTGCACCATTTAACTATTTCTAAATGGCCAACAATGCTTATTATTAATAACAAGTGCTTACTCCATTACAAAATGGTGTTTGCCACTTATTCTAATTAATAATATTAATTCATTAATAAATAAATTATTAATAATTCAAAAATTATTTTTGAATAAAGACATTTACCTTATTAGTATTTACCAAGTAAGGTAAATAGGTAAATATATGGTAAATCATTTATGTAGCAAGATTATGCCACTTGTTAATTTCTTATTGGTTAACAACTCTTGCAAACTAATAATGTATTTTACATTCAAGTATTGACAAGTGTATAATATAAGGAACCTAGAAACATATTTTCACTTTGCTAAAATTTCTCAGATTAATTGTTCAATCAAATACGCTGCCCCAGTACACAACGAATACACTTCATATTATGAGACTCTTTAGGTCCATACCCGATTTGTCATATGAAACTATTTCATACGTCCATCAACAATGTCCCACACACATATTATGGATATTACAAAATAGCGCATTAGACCATACAAGTTGAGGTTATAACATATTCGTATAATCCTTCTATCATAAATATCCTAGAAGAGTGGAGATATAGATCAACGCCGTCAAGTCTCCACATGCTCAACCATAAACTTATCTCTACATTTATATCTCAATAAATAATATTCGTAAACACTTTTATGATATTATTTACCCCGAGGATAAAACTAATTTCTCGGGTATTTCTGCTTATATCCATAAGACGTTTTGAAATACAATCTTGAAGCTTCATGATATTTTACTCACCTAATTGAGTTGATAGATCCCATATCTATGCACATCGAACTCCATGAGTTTCGGACTATACCCAGCGACACCCAGCGATTAGACCATAAAAGGTATCTGAGATGTGTGGAACCAAAGTATGGTGGATCACTCACAAGTCCACCGTAGCACTCAGGTCTAAGGACCACGAATACTACTCAACTCGAAAGATCCTTCATTGACGACTTTATGGGATGTCTATTGGAGATCTTTGTGAGTTAGTTCAATATTCAGTCCTTACTGAATACTTGTATCTCTATACAAGCTTCCACTAAACTCATAGTGTTTACGCTCAAAATGTAATGTGGCTATCACAGTATAGATTGAGTTGTCAATCCCACGAGGAAGCTTTTGGCAAAATAGGTTGGTGAAGTAAAATATTAAAGTAGTAGCAAATGAGAAAATTAATTAATTGGTTTAAGTGGATGAGATAGAATTGTCTATGAATTGAGAAAAATATCTTATGATGATTTAAACAAGGCTTCGAGAATCACAATTATGCTTTATAAATCTACTCTACACTTTGATTCAATATTTATAACTCAATTGACAGTTTTACATTTAAACAATCAATCGGAAGATATATAAAATATAGCACATTTGATAACACGTATATTTGATATGACTAAACTCTTTGCAAACATTAACACAAATCATGTTTATTTATACAAGTTATCTAAGATCGACAACATATCATTTTGACAATATTGCAGTAAAAGATCAACTTGAATATCAAACATTTATTATCTTTACATGTTATCCAAGATCGATAATATATCAATTAACAATATTGCAGTAAAAGATTAACATATAAAACAATGTAACCAATAACCATTATAATTCAATAAGAATTACATAAGAAAAGCATGACTGAAAATATATGAGATATGATAATTATAACCTCTAGATTATATAAAATAAAATAGTTAAGAGTTTAAGCAAAACCAAACTTACAAGCATTTGTAGCTCTTAACAACGAATCAAAGCATAGAAGTAGATTTATTACACATAAAAGTTTATCTCTTAGCCTTACCAAGAACTCTAGCCTAGATCACAATACATGTTAATGAGAAGAAAATAAGAGAGAATTATATAATGTTGAAAACGTCCTAAGAGTGTCCTTATATAGGCAATGAATGGAAATATGTCAAGTGTGATATCAATCTTCAATAATTTAGGCCAACAACTCGTTCACCCACTTGCAGCACCTTTTTGATAATATAAATGACCGATGTAGCTTTTATGTCAAACATAAACGTTGTATCATTTTGTCTTTTATTTCCACAGGCATAAGGTTCATGCAAATTGGAGGAGTATCCAATGAGATATCGGCAAAATTCTAAAGATACGTCAGATTTATGCCAACAACCCCTTTTACCCAATTGCAAGACAATTTAGTCTATGATAACGGCTGATTTGGACTTTACCATCAACATAAGAGTTGTTGATAATTAAGTCAATATTTCACATCTTTAAGAATTATACCAATTGGATACGTATTTTTTGAGATACAATTTAAATACGTGAGTTGGTTCAAGTTGAGCAGAAGTTATAGCTCGATTCTATTGTATCTCAATTTTTGCCCCATAACATGTTAGATTTGTCTTTTTAACTATTCTTCAAGTTTGTGTAATATTGAGTCATGTTACTCCAGGTTTAAGAATTTCTTTATTTTGAGTTTTACATTGAGAGATATGTCCATTTTACCTAAACCTGTACAAATAACATTCATTAATCACAATTTAAGGAGAACACTTTATTTCAAGCTAAAAGTACAAAAATGCTAAAATTAGTAACATTAAATGGTGACTGAATCTCTTAATAAATATGTATTTTCATGTGTTCATCACATGGTCTACTAAGACAAACCAGCTGGACCATCCAGATATAGACATACACCGATCTATATATAATAAGGTTTTTACTGACAAACCCGCATTAGTGAAGATAGATCAAGAACATTAAGTTTAAGAAAATATTTTCATAATAACATTTTCTAGCACCATTTGTAACTCTTTTACAACTATGTCATTACTAATATATTCTTAGGTCTTTGTCCTATTTCAAACAAAGCTCTAACTCTTTAGATTTCACTAACTCTTATAACCTGGTAACTCTTATCAGTGCTAACTTTTAGCATTTATAACTTTCAGCGTTTCTAACTCTTAACAATGATTTAAACTCCTTTAGGTCAGATCCAAACTCTTTCAGATCATACAATGTATAAAATGTTACAAGCATCTTACCATATATATATATAAAATAATTAGTGATATATTAAAATGATAATAATATAAACATAAAGCAAATATTTATACATAAAAGGGATGGCACGTAAGCACAAATTCCAATATCATCATCATCTATATCAATGAGGACAATGACAGTGTCTAGTGCAAAAAACGATGTGGAAAATTTTGATGGTTGAAATAATTTTGGCTTATGACAGAGTGAGGTGTTGGACGGATTGTGTTAGCAAGATTTTGATATGGTTCTGGAAGAAACAAAATCAAAAGATATCAAGGAGATAGATTGGAATAGGCTTAATATAACAGTTTGTGGATTGATTCATTCTTGTCTATGTAGAGAGCAGAAGTATCCATTCATCAAAGAAAAGTTTGTTAATGTATTATGGAAGGCCGTAGATAATAAATATATGAAGAAAAACAATGAAAACCAGTTGTATTTATTGAAGAGATTTTTTCATCTTCAGTTGAGACTAGGTACGAGTATCAGTTCTCATATTGATGAGTTTAATAAGTTAATTGTTGATTTATTAAATTTAGAGAAAACTTTCAAAGATGAAATAAGGGTTATGCTATTGATTGGTTTTCTTCCAAATGAATTAGATTATTTATGTATTACTCCCATCCATAGGAAGGATAAATTATTATTTGAAGAAGTTTGTTCTTCTTTGATAAACTATGAAATCTGTAGAAAGGATTAGAGAATATAGTGATGAGTCAGTAAAAGCATTGATAGTGAGAGGGTGTAGCTAGAGTAGAAAACTAGGAAAAAGGAAAACATCTAAGTAAAGAGGTAAAGTAGAAAACGATGAGTGTGCCTTTTGTTGAGAGAAAGGGAATTAGAAGAAAGATTGTCTGAAGTTGAAAAAGATATTTCTATTTCTTATGCATGTGTTGTTGAGAGCGTAAGTAATAATAGTGTGTCAAATTTTTGTTTAAGTGATCATTCATCCATGTCTTATTTTGACGAATGGATTATGGATTCAAGTTGTACTTATCATATATGTCGACATCAAGAATTGTTCTTTAATTTTTAAGAGCTTAATGGTAGAGTTATGTATATGGGATAGTTGTCATACTACTAAGATAGGTTCAATCCAGTTAAGAAATGATGATGGATCAACTAGAGTTCTGACAAATGGTCAGTATATGGCAATAATAATAGTTGTCATATTGCTGGGATAGGTTCAATCCAGTTGAGAAATGATGATGGATCAATTAGAATTCTGACAAATGTTCAGTATATACCGAAGTTGAAGAAGAATCTTATCTCTTTGGGAGCCTTGAAATCTAAAATTTATAATATATCTATACGAGATAGAATTCTGAAGGTTACTTCAAACTCTCTTATGACTTTGAAAGGCACTAGGAGGAATAATTTGTATTACTATAATGATAGTACAGTGATTGGATCAGTGGCCATAGTTTCTGATAATAATCCAAATTCAAAGATCATTAAATTATGGCATATGCGATTGGGGCATGCAGGTGAGAAAGTCTTATTCAGTTTGGTGAAAAAAGGCTTATTGAAAATTGCGAAGACTTGCAAGCTAGACTTTTATGAGCATTGTGTTCTGCGAAAGTAGAAGAAAGTAAAGTTTGGCACTGTTATTCATAATACCAAGGGTATTCTGAATTATGTTCACTCAGATATATGGAGACCTTCTCAGACTACATCTATAGGAGATATGCACTACTGTGTTATTTTTGTTGATGACTTTTTCAGAAGAACTTAGATTTACATTTTGAAATCTAAAGATGATGTACTTAGTGCTTTCCTTAAATGAAAAAGGTGGTTGAGACACAAATTGGCAAGAAGATTAGGCATCTTAGAACAGATAATAGTGATGAGTATTGCAGTGATCAATTCTTGAAATTGTGTAAAGATTAGGGTATTGTACATCATTTTACTGTGAGAGGTATACCATAGTAGAATAGGGTGGCAGAACGCATGAACCGGACATTACTGGAAAAAGTTTAGTGTATATTGTCCAAGGCTGGATTGGGTAATGAGTTTTGGGCTGAGCCTGTGATCTATGCGTGTCATCTCATTAATTGTTTACCGTCAATTGTTATTGGAGATAGAACTCTATTAAAGGTTTGGTATTGACAACTTGTTTCTAATTATAATTCTTTACATGTATTTTATTCCACTGTATATTATCATGTAAAAGAATTGAAGTTGGATTCTAGAGTTAAGAAAATAATTTTCTTCAAGAGTGAAAAGATATAATCTTTGGTGTTCGAGTTTGAGGAAGATTCTATCTAGTAGAGATATAACATTTAATGAGTCTTCTATATTGAAGAAATTAAAAAATCAAACAATATTGAATAGTACTCCACAATATATGAAGCGTACTTAGCAGCAAGTGGAGTGGGAAACAACTATGTTGAACCAGGTTATATCTATAGACACAGATAACGGTACTCTTATGATAGAGAAGGTTTTAGGAAATGATGGAGAAGATTATACTCAAGAACTTCAACAATAACAATAATCTATTGTAGTAAATAGGCTAAGACGTAAGATTCAGATACCTACTCAATTTGTTGATATGGTGGCCTATGTACTTCCAACAGTAGATGATGATGTTCTTTCCACTTATGAGAGGCAGTTAACTATTCTGAAGTTAATCAGTGGAAGGCAGCTATAGAGGAAGAGATGCAGTCTTTTTAGAAGAATGAAACTTGAGAGCTAGCTCAACTACCGAAGGGTAAGAAGGAAATTAGGTAAAAATGGGTATGTGCAAAGAAAGATTGATTTCTTGATAAAAAAGATATCCACTACAAGACAAGGTTGGTGGCTAAAAACTATGCACAAAGGGAATGAATTGACTACAATGAGGTATTTTTTCAGTTGTGAAACATTCTTCCATTAGAATTTTATTGGCCTTAGTAGCTCAGTTAAATATGGAATTAGTTCAACTCAATGTAAAAACTGCATTTTTACATGGTGACTTGGAAGAGAAAATCTATATGACTCAGCCAGAGGGATTCAAAGTTATTGGTAAGGAAAAATTGGTTTGCAAACTAAAAAGATTGCTTTATAGTTTGAAATAATCACCGAGGCAGTGGTATAAGTGGTTTGATTAGTTTATGATAGGTCAGAGGTACACAAGAAGAAAATTTGATCATTGTGAGTATTTTCAGAGGCTACATGATGGTTCTTTCATTTATTTACTCTTGTATGTCGATGACATGTTTATAGCTTCAACGAATATCAAATAAATTAAAAAATTGAAGGCTCAGTTGAATCGAGAGTTTGAGATGAAAGATTTAGGTGAAGCTAAAAAGATATTAGGCATGAAGATTAGTAGAGATAGAGAATGAGACAAAATTTATTTGACTCAGAAGTAATATCTTAAGAAGGTATTACAACGTTTTGGCATTTTAGATGAGTCAAAACCTGTAAGTACCCCATTTGCTCCTCATATGAAAATCAATACATCTTTACTCCAAATTTAGATGAGGAACGAGACTATATGTCTCGAGTTCTATATGATAATGCAGTTGGTAACCTGATATTTGTTATGATATGTAAGAGACTCGACATTTCATATGCAATTAGAGTAGTAAGCAGATATATGCATGATCCTGGTAAAAGACATTGGCAGGCTGTAAATTGGATTCAACGATATTTATTGAAAATCGTAAATGTTGGCTTAGTCTTTGAGAGAGATGATACATGTGATCAATGTGTTGTCAGTTATATTGATTCTGATTATGCTGGTGATTCAGATAAATGCCAGTCAACAACTAGTTATGTGTTTACTCTTCTGAGAGCACTTGTGAGTTGGAAGTCTATTTTATAGTCTGCAGTTGCTTTGTCTGCTACAGAAGTAGAGTACATGAAAATTACAGAGGTTGTGAAAGAAGCTATTTGGTTATAGGAATTTCTGAATGAGTTGGGAATTGGTTAGAAGAAGATTTCTATTTATTCTGATAATCAAAGTGCTATTCATTTAGCAAAGAATTCAATGTACCATGTTCGAACGAAGCATATTGATGTTCGGTATCCTTTTGTATATGAGATCATTAATGAAGGAAGAATCTTACTTAAGAAAATTAGGACTGTCAAGAATCCCACAGATATGTTGACTAAGGTGATGATAGCGATCAAGTTTAGTCATTGTTTGGACTTGATTAATATAGTTCGAATTTGATAATGCCATTGAGTATAAATTTGGAGGCATTACATTTAGATATAGAATTTTGGAAAAAAGCACAGCTTTGTAGACAATTGGAATGTTCGCCAAGGTGGATATTTGTTAAAATTGAGTTATATACCAATATGAGCCAATCTCACATTTGTTAGAGATGGCATAGGGTGGCTTGGTTGGGCTTATATAAGATAAGGACATCTTTGTTATTTGTTGTACTTTTGGATAATTCTCCTCTCCCCTCTTAATTTGTAAGATCTCTTTATGAGAACCTTATAATTTAAAAGTTTTACATTTAAGCCCCTGAAATTTATAAGAGTTAAATTTTTCTTTTATTTTTTAGCATTTGTAGTAATACCTTACTGTTTGAATAATTACAGTATTGACCATATTATTTGGGTATTTATAATTTAACCTAATAGTTTAAAATTTTGTATTATAACCCTAAAACTTTGTAATTTCTCTTTAAAGATAGTAAATTTATTCCAGCGGAACCCGAGAATATAAGTAGCATTTCCAAATCTCGTTAAATTTAATATTCTTTCTATTTTACATATTTTGCATATTGTGTTAGATAATTATTAGTTAGTTGTCTCAATGTAATATTATATTCTATTGTTAACATTATTAATTATTTTTTGATTATCTAAATATTGTATTCCGCATAATAATTAGTAACAATACTAAATATTATTTTGAACGCTTCTTGGCGCAGCATATAAAACTTCAAATAACTTTGCAGTTTTTATTTGTTTTTGTATAAGCAACAGCATGAACTGCACAAATACCAGAAACTGCAGTAAAAAGATAAATCATAAACAGTTTTAACCAAAATATATAAGCAACTTCTGGTGCTTCTAATTCAGTGGAGAATTGAGACCCTCTTGAGAAGACAATGAACGGAGGGGTTGGTGCCGTCTTGAAGAGAAAGATCCTGATGCCATTTTCCTAAAGGAAGGCCTTTTATCGAGATGCTGAATAGTTTTCTTGGCATAAATTGACTGAAATACCGGTGAAGCTTTCTCCTTGAACTTGAGAATGATGAAGAAGAGAAGCCGATAAGATACAAGAATAAGGACAATGGCAGATAAATCCCACCACTTAGAACGATCTACTGTGACCCCAAATATGTTTTTGATGATATCCTTGCCCTTCAGTCTTGCTCCACCAGGTATAAGAGGATCAAACTCGAGGCCAAGTAAATCATTCTTGTAGGCACCCTGAATTTCGAAAGTAATATAAAGTGATCATTAACATCCGTTGGACATAGAATCTTGGAGACGGAGTTTATTCTTAATTAAAATGTAAATATATGCATTTCAATGTATTGATGGTCATCGACTACATTTAGTGCGTTAGAAGCAGATCGATTTTTATTCTTCTAGTCTCGGCGCCAGGAGTACTACTTAAGTTTTGTTCTTATTACGGCACATTAACAAAATCCTTAATTTATTCGTTGGTTCATTTTTATACTTCTCCTAAACTTCTTCCATGATAAATCTGGAATGATTTTGTGTCTAGTGGAGGTCATCAAGCAGGAAAACTAATAAATCTATCATTTGTATCTTGATTATTGGTGAAGCTGACCTTATAGCATGAATAATTATTTTTCTGGGGAGAAACGATCAGGAAAAAATAAAGGAATTCAAAGGAAATACCTGAATTGCCCATGAACCATAACTGATATATGAAATGGGGTAGCGCCAGAAGGGCTTGGGAATATCAGGCAGCAAGCGGAAGAACCCAGATGTCATCATTATGATTCCCTGCATGAATTGTCAAGATATTTATCACCATTTGTAGCCAAAGTTAAATGATAAAACACAAAACAAGATGATTTAGTCAGGTTCTTTAATAGCAATTTCTTACAAGAATTCCGGCGCCGATTACAACTCCCATCATATAGTTAGGAACCAATGAAGCTACAACCATCATCAGGCTCTCTATAACGGAAATGCATAAGAAGATATTGAGACAGAAGAAGACAAAATGAGAAAATCCCGACCGAAATTTCACCATAAAAAAGGTAATACTCCCGGTCATTAGTGTAATAGCCACCAAAAATGGGAATGAAGACAGGAAGTTGGATAGAATATAAACTGAAACTCCATAATATCCATTTAGCTTTTCACGATAGAAAACCTGTTTTCAGAGATTACAACACGAAGTCAAAAACTATAAAACAATAGGAGTATATTGTTAAAGTTACTATTCAAAAAACTTAATTGTAGGTAAAGTTCTTGTACTCGTAAAGATTTGTCATCAATTCTAATATGATATAGAGTGAAGTTCGTCCTTCGTGTTTTTATTTTTAGTTAACTTTTTGATTTATCTCAGTTTAGTGTTTATAGATTTATTTGGCCTTATATTTAAAATTTAAATTTAAATTTCACGTGAAAAAAAATATTAAAATTTATCTTTAATATTAATATCGAATCTTCACCTAATATTTAAAATTTTGAATTGAATAATTAACTAACATTACTAATAAAGCTCGCACATGCCTCTTCACCTGTAAGATAGGTTCAACCTAAAATTTTTCATTTAACACTCACCTAGTTCTTCTTGTGTTACTTGATTTATTACTTAATTGGAATAAGCACAAGCGGGATTCATATAGTCAAAGGTTCAAAGTTGGCTTTGATATCGTATTAAAGTTAATGTTTTATAAAATTAAAAAAAAAAACTTAAATTTGCAGTATTTAAACTCTAAAACATGCTATTTGAACCATTTGTTGACAAATTTCCTTTTATAAATCAATGAAATTGCATGCATTTCTTACCCTCATTTCTTCTATGAAAGATGGGAAGCCTCCAATAGACATAAAAGTCATGAAACCTGTAATAAAAGCACCACAAGATACCCGGGCCAAGATTGCAGTGTAGCTATAGCCAACATCGTAGAAGATAGTGCCAACACAAATTGATACTACTAAATAGATTCCAATCCTTGCCCAGTAATACCCCACATCTCTCGACATGTTCACTAATGATCTTCGGGTCAATGTCGAAAGTTGCTTCCACCAGCTTGCTTGACTTGTGGTTTTTGTTTCAATTTCAAAGCCTTCCTGCAATGTACAAATTTCTTATAAGGAAAATGCTACAAATTTCTTATAAAACCGTATAACAAATCCAATCAAGATTCATCGATCTCGTGAAAATATAAAATACGTAGTAATGAGAACAGTTACGGTTGCAAAATCCAAGTGGTTTCAATCACTTACAATGGCTGATATTTCTTGGATCCTAGACCTCGCTCGTTTTGCATATTTAGAGCGCTTGTACTTCTCAACAATCCTTGCTTTGATCTCCGCTGTTGCCATATTCATGAAAGGATCTGAAGAACTTGGGACATCCTATAATTACATGAAAAGTTAAATTCCAAGAAAAGTAGGTCAAGAAGGAATCTTTTAACGTGAATGTCGGAAATTTAGAAATTTATTAATCATTCAATAATAAGATAGTCTATAAGTAAAGAAGAATTTATGCAATGAGGATATAATAGCTTATTTGTTGGAAATGATACGGCCTTTCATGGAAAATTATAATAGGAAATCATAAAAGAGTAATGCTACATTCAAATTTATCTGAAAAATTGCGTCCCATGGCATGTGATATGGCCATGGCGTCATCAAGTAAAAAGTGGGATGCTTAGCATTATTCTTTTCCAATGGGGGGAAATGGTGGACATTTTTGTTTTTTTATCGAAACCTCAAAAAGGCGAGGGAAACTGATTGATGAAAGAAGATTAAGTTACAAAGCCAGTGGGGGATATATAGGAGTCTTACGCCCTCACCTCTTAGAATATTCTGCAAATAACAAAAGCAGAGGCAACAAAATGAATGATGGGACAGATTTGATTACATGCCATTTCCATGTAGAGTAATTAGATGGATTAATTAAGGCAATAAGCTAGCAGTCATCTAAACTTTCAGTTAAATAAATAAATTTTCTTGTTCTTTTCTTTCAAGTTTTTCATCATTTATTGTTGTTCAAATTTCACATTGCCAAAATTCAAAAAGAAATGCCCCAATTCTTCAATTTATTGTTAAATTAGAGATTAACCTTCAACCACTAAATTTTTGCAATAAATGTTACTTGGAGTGCAATCTAACTTACTCGAATTCTTTGAGATCCTTTCAAGGTTGCTGTTACAGCATCGAAATCTGAATTTACACAACGCAGGAAGTGATCAGAAGGGTTCCTTCTACTAGGGCATGGAAAACCAGCTTCAGCAAAGAACTGCCCAAGTCAACACAAAAATCACATTGCATTAGGACTATAGCTAGGTTAGCGCATACATTCAAATGGAAAATAACAAATGCTACAAAATTTTATCAAAAAAATTATTTTTCCCGTGGACCTTTTTTGAGTTCAAACAACCCAAAATTAATACTATGATAATCAAGTATTCAATTCATGCTTATTGGATAAAATATCTTTTACAATACCTCCACAGCTAACTTGGCTTCTCCAAAGTAAACAGTTTCACCACCAGATAGCAAGAAAAGGTCATCAAAGAGTGCAAAAACTTCACTACTCGGTTGGTGAATCGAAGAGATGACAGTTCTTCCATCGCGGGCAATATTTCTGAGGGTTTGAATCACGAAGAAAGCCGAGGCACTGTCAAGACCGCTAGTAGGTTCATCGAGGAACAATAAACTGGGTCGTGTGAGGATCTCAAGTGCAATGCTTAGTCTCTTCTTCTCCCCACCACTTATACCTCTCAAGTGCCAGTTTCCGATCAGCCTATCTGCACAATCTTGGAGACCTAATTCCAGGATTGTTCCGTCTACATGGCTACGTATATCTTCTTTGCTCATAGAACTTGGAAGCCTCAAATGAGCTGAATATGTAATGGTTTCTCTGACTGTGAGAGTTCCCAGCAGCACATCTTCTTGGGTCACATAAGCCTGAAATTTGCACAAAGAGAAATGTAGCAACTTCAGAATTTGCAACAACTTTCTATGTAACATGCCGTTTATAAGAGAAAAAAAAAATGAAATGAGGCCTTAAGCCCATTCCCCCTCCAAAGCCCACCAAAATCCATCAAATTCATTTTTCTTTTATTTTAGCTATCAAAGGGAAATAAAACACAATTTTTTTTTTCTTCCCTAAATGTTCTTGTTGAGAGAAAACAAAGGTAAGTTCTCTTGGCTTTTCTTTTTAATTTCTTCTTTTCTTTTGTTAACTCATGAATATTTTCAAGTGATTAGGTTATGGGTAATGATTTTTAACATGAATTTAAACCTCTTAGTATTAGAATTTCTTTAATTAGAGAGAGAATTAGACAATTAAAATTTTAGAGAGGGAAAGCTAGTGTGAGAAAGAGTATCCAAGCTTTTAGGAGCATGATTATCACTCTAATTTGAAGTTTTTATTGTTAATTTTATGTTGGAGTGTATAATTTCATAAAATTGAGGGATTTAAGTTTTAGGAAAAACCCTAACCCTTGATTTTGGGAGTAATTTCAAAATTCATTAAATTAGTGACTTAAATTATTATTTTCTTCATTTTACGACCCATAGAAAATTTACAGAACAAGTTGGACCCCATACCGAAAAGTTCACATCGATCCAACAAGTTGGTAAGTATATTAACTCATTATGTTATCGTTTTGTATAATAGATTTTGTTTAGAATCATCAATGTAGGTATTAATTTTCTTATTAATGAATAATATTACACTTTATCTCATTTAGGAGGGTTCTCGAGCATGACGTATCTAGGCAACGCGTTCCGATAAACATCATCACTTTTTGTGAGTGGAATTTATAGTATATATGTATATATATAGTTTATTTCTCATATTAAAGACTTCATTTATTACGCATCATTTATAAAGTCTATGAAATATAATGAGTATTTAATTTTTTGTTAAATTATCTATTTTATTTTATTAATTTAAATTCTTAGACACATTTTAATTAAGTATTTATTTTACGTTATGAAAAATGCATTTATATTATAGATTGTTTATATTAATAGAAATATATTTAAATGATTTATTTGTTTAAGTGTAAAGCTTGAGATGAGATTTAATGAGTTTATAATTGTTAAAATAGAAATAGTTTTCAAACCACTAGGCAGTACTCTCCCCCATTCGCTAGAGATATGAGATTCAGGCCTTTGGGGCCCGTCTATACACACACATAGGCTTTGGGCCGTGTGTATGAGCGCTTTACTCTTTGAGAGCCAGTTTACTCTGTGCATGCGTAAGACGATGATTTGAGATGATATATATATATAAGTACGTCTAATACTCTGCTCGAGGGATATTTCGGGTACAACGAGATTTTCCCATGGATACTAGTTTAGTGTAATATTTTAAAGACTTAATTATTTATAATATTACATCATATCTTGTAGAACTTTCATTTGTAGCATGATTAAAATGAGATTTGATGATTCTTATGATACTTTTAAGTTATTTACGTTATTTATGTTAAGATTGATGTTTATGGTTTAAAGGTTTATTATTATCATTGTTATTATTATCATCATTTTTATTTTCTCTTATTTTATTTTGAAATTATTCCACTCACTGAGTTTTGTGAAAACTCACACCCCAACCCACCCCCCCCCCCCCCCCCCCCCCCCTTTCACTTTTTCCCATCTCAGGAGACAGTAGGCGTCCTCAGCTCAGTGACTAGTTAGGGTAGGTCACGTAGTGGAGCTTTTATGTTTTTTTTGTGAGCCATATAGAATATATGGATTCGTTTTTGTTTGGGACTATAGGAATTTAGCATGTTTATCTTGTAGATTATGAATTTGTATTATGGTATTTATATTTTTTTGGGTTTTTGATGCCATGAGTTTGATAACTCTATTTTAAATATTAAGGATATGTTGACATATGAATTATAAGTGTATTAATTTTTATTGATGTTGACGAGGTGAGTTATGGATGAAATATGAGAAGTTTGGTTGATAGTATTGTGTTTATAGAAGTGTTATTCTTTAAATTACAGGGTTGAGAATGTCCATAAAATAAGAGAAATTCTGTCGAAATTTCAATAAAATTCCTAGTGTAATGAGCTTTTTGAACTGTCCATAAGATAACAATCAAGATTTGTCCTAAAGTTTATAGAAAATTGCGGGGCGAGTCATTTTATTCTATAAGTTATTTAAAATCTTAGTTGATAGAAAAAATTGGACTGCCTTCGAATATATGAGACATGTTACTACTATATGCCACTCGTCAAATCATGTGAATGATGGGAACCCAAAATACTTGTGAGTTGCCGAGTGAGAGGAATGAAAGTGTAGGAGTCTTGACTAAGAGTGTTAAAGAAATGGCAAACTAGGGAGACGTGAATGGCTGAAATGCATAGGAGACTTGAAATGCATGAGATGTGGAGAAGTGCATGCAACGTGAAGAAGAGAACATGTGGGGAATTAGTCAATTGCTAATATATATAAGGGTAGTTTAAATTGCATGTAAATAGGAGAACGTGAAAGTAATCCATAGGTAAATGGAAAGTTAGGTAGTACGTAAAGTAAAGTTAAGGGAAGTTATTGTATTAGATAGGAGCAGTTATTTTATTTTAACATGTATTTAAACACTAATTGAGTTCAACGAAGATATGAAGAAATATTATTCAAAAAACAATTTGTGGTTCAATTTTATTTTTAATAAAGTTCTAACTGAGACTCATCAATTGGTATCAGAGCACGGTTATAATGTCTATTGATAAGAAAAGAATTAAAATTTGGAGGCATAATTAGAAGCAATCCAAGAGAGCATAAATCGAATGGAAGCTGCTTGTCAACAAGTTGTTTGAATTGTTGCTTGCCAATAAGATCGGATCAAGCATGGAAGATGATCATCATGACCAAACTAGCAACAACAAAGAGGAGAGTAGAGAGGGGACAAAAAGAAGTAAGCAAACAATCTCTTCCCGAGTCGCCAAACTTGAATTTTTTAAATATTCTAGTGATGATCCAATAGAATAGTTCAATCTTGTGGGATAATTTTTCAAATATCAAAGGATAGGGAAAGAGTAGAAGGTGTTGTTGATATCATTTCATCTTTAAAGTGAAGCCAACCAGTGGTGACAATATCTGTGATGAGCTTACAACTTAAAGATACATTCTTATCACTATTTTGTTGAAGATAAGTTAATTAAATGAACCCGCTTTCCCGAAGAAGAGGCCACATGAAAAGAACTTAAGAACTTGGAGATCAATTCTCTCAACTGGACTTTGAGGACAAGGTCCCTAAAAAAGGGGAGGGTAATGATAGGAACCTAAAATACTTGTGGGTTACCGAGTGAGAAGAGTGCAATTGTAGGAGTCTTGCATGACTAGGAGTCTTGACTAAGAGTGTTGAAGAAACGGCAAACTAAGGAGATGTGAATAGCTGAAATGCACAAGAGACGTGAAATGAATGGAATATGAAGAGGTGCATGCAACGTGAAGAAGAGAACATGGGACGTGGGAAATTAGTCAATTGCTAATATATAAGGGTAGTTTAAATTGCATGTAAATAGGAGAATGTGAAAGTAATCCATAGGTAAATGGAAGTTAGGCCGTACGTAAAGTTAAGGGAAGTTATTGTATTGGATAGGAGCAGTTATTTTATTTTAACATGTATTTAAACACCAATTGAGTTCAATGAAGATATGAAGAAATATTATTCATACAATAATTTGTGGTTCAATTTTCACCCTAAGAAAATTTTATTTTCAATGTAGCTCTGAGACCTTGAATATTGTTCAAGAAGTTACAAATTAAAGGAGAAACAGATTAATTTCTAAAAATTAAAAACCCATTACTTACCAGGACGCCATTGTCCAACCTTCTCTTCTTTCCATTGAGAAGAACCTTTCCAGTCATGATCACATTTCTTGAAAGTCTACCTGCGTCAAGATAACCAGAGGCTTTTAAGGGCAGAAACAAAAAATAATAAAGTGGGTTCATACCGGTTGTAATCTTACCGTGTCCGCCTAAAATAATATTTTGGAATCTTTAATCATAATAATAATTTAGAATTACTATAATCTTTTACTTTTTATTTATTTACATGTCCACAAATGAGATTAAAATAAAACATATCTTTTTCTTTTTCTTTTTTAATTTTTCATGAGTCAATGTCAACGGAGCTGCATAATAATTTTGTTGGACCAGCTGGGGGCAAAAGAAATAAAAGTTACGGACTTTACATTGGCCTACCCACTTTCAATGCATGCAGTTTATAGTTGGCCATCAACATCTAATATAATTGCAACCTCTCACTAAGACTGTTAAGAGTAAAAAGTGATCTTAAATCTAAGGCTTAGTTGCTTTTAGAAATTGACTTTGGAATAAGCATCGTGTGCAAGTACTGGTTAGAGTAGAGTAAGCAAATTTTTTTATTTTAATGTTCATTTATTAAAAGCACTGAAATGTCTTTAATTTGCAGCGACTATTAGAGGGTAGCAATTTTGTTGCCAATAAAAAATTTCGCAAGAAGATCTGTCTATTGCAGCCAAAGGTGAAGGGTCTCAAAATTAAAGATTTGATTCTTTATTTCAAAGAGTCAAGGACTGCCCATTGCATAAAACAGAAATAAGGGAATTATTGACTTCTTCTCAGCAAACTTTTCTTCATTTGTTTAAAATCAATTTTCCTGGAAGCCGAATGGGTTTCTTAGTAAGATATTAGACAATCTGGTTTTTGAAGTGAAGAAGAAAAGAGTAAATGATCCTCTAGGACAAAGAATGGGTGTAACTCGTGATTCTGGAGAACAATTACAAAATTTGAATGATATAATCTTATAAAAAGTTAGCTAAGTTTAACAACTTTAGGCCAGAAATGTCTCTTGGGAATTTAAGCAACAACTCCCAATAAATATATTTCAAAATGAAAAACTTTCAATAAATATCAATTCTATAAACAGCTATCCAGAGTTTGTAAAGGAGCCAAAAAATTTCCATTGCAGATGGGATTCCTTTAAATAGAAATTGGTTCATTTCGATGAAAGGACATTTGATCTATTCCAATAGAGGATAAAATAGCCCTAGAGAGGAAACTCTAATTGTCGTTGCCAAGAGACCAGAGAGCAAACAAAATTTTAGAAAGACCCCGGAAAGTAAGGAAGAAAAAAATGATGACCCAATTTATATAACAAGAAGAAATTGGCTCGCATATTACAAACTTGAAAACCAATACATGTGACCGAGATTTAATGAAAGAACGAACCTGCTAGTGAATCCAGAAGCGTTGATTTTCCTGACCCAGATGGACCCATAATAGCCATAATTCTTCCAGGCTCAGCATATCCATAAAGCCCTTGAAGCAATCGCTTTGTTGGTTTGTTTCCGAAATTTGGCAGCACAACATTTAGATCATCCCAAACCAAGTAAGTCCCTCTTTGCACTCGATCAAACGACACAGCTTTGTCCTTATACGAGCCGCCATTGTTTCCACCATTTTTGTTACCGTGAGCACTGCTGCCTGCTGCTTCTATCTCCATAGACTCCAGATGAGAAGCTTGAACTGGAGCTGGAAAATGATGCAGAAGAAGAACAATGAAGAGAACAATAACATGAAGGCAAGCAGCTGATTAGGGTTTTGTTAGCGTTAATTGAAGAACAACAATCAACCAACAACCAACATGTTAGCGTTGATTGAAGAACAACAATCAACCAACAACTAACAATCAATGATGACGTGAATGAAGCTTCATACTGCAGGCCTGATGGACAAAATTAAAAGAGAGAGAGAAAGAGAGGAGAGAATTAACGTTATGGTTTTAATCCGACCAGACTCGTATGGGTGGTAAGTAAAGGAAATAAATGTTGGTGCATATAATATGAATGACATGGAGTTTCCAAATACATTCATGGCATTATATAATTGAAGAATCCTGTCAGTTTCAATTTATGTTTAGTAATTTTTGTTTTATATAGACAAAAATTAAAGTTTGTCTAGACTTAGAAGCTTAAAACTACTTTCTACTGTGATGAGTCATGTCTAATTATTAGAACTGATGTAAAACTTAATGAAAGAACTTTAATCACGGGTTAATGGTTATTGTACCATTAAAGAGTTCTTTTCTTTTTTTATTTTTATTCTATTTTTGGTGGAACGACGAGTTTTGATACAAGTACGTTAAATTTATAACTTAAGACATTATTTCATAGCCTAATCAAGCTTAGACATTTCGTGTAGTTAATCAGAACATCAGTTGGGGAATGGCTAACATGGTGTTAAATCTATAATTTGATTCGTTAAACTTTTAATGATTTTTCTCTAAATATAGTATAAAATATACATGAAACTTCTCCTTAATTTTGGTGAAAATAAAATGTTAATAGTAATTTTTTTATACCACCCGATTAATTAAGATTTTACTAGTAGAATCAATTGATACTTACAATAAGCAATGGGCATTAACTTTTTAGACTAATAAGCTAAAACTATTATACTTTGGATCTTTTTACTATTAATATGAAAGAAGTTGAAAAAAAAGTGTGTTTTCACTATTATCGTTAACGTTAACACCAACCAACCAATGAAAAAATTGCTGTTAAATAAATGAAATGACAATCTATTTTAATATTTTGTTATATTTATAAAAGACATTATTATGTGGATTGTATTCTGATTGTCAAAGAATATGGACATAGCACTAGAGAGAGTAATACTAATATCACGAAGAAGTTATCGAAGCCAAATAATCTTCTATGTAGTATCAACAAAAATATAATCTCAACTTTAGTATTAGATTAAGCACTAGTTTTTTGTTTCTTGCTTGACTAAAAAATAAGTGAGTTTCTTAAGAAAATTAAAAAACTAGTAGTAGAGTATCGTTGGTGAGATCACCAATTTAATCAACAAACGCATAGGCATGTAACTCAAGATGAGCCCAAAAAATACAAAATTAATGAAGACCATGAAAAAGAGTTTTCTTGACATAATGTAAAATATGTAGAATGACAACATAATAAGAGGTATAAAAAGCGTACATTAGAGTAAAATATATTATATCGACTATTGATAAGGAGTACCATTAGTAAAAGGAACTCCATTAAATAGCTTAAGTTTAACATTAAGCATTAAAAGAGTAAAAGTAGTTTTATTATTTGTCAAGCTTGCTCGAACAAGTAAATCATATGATATTTTTGCCTATGGAAGAGAAGTGCCTTATGGAATCTGAAAACACCTATAATAACTATGTTATTAACATAAATGACTATAAGAATACAACCTTGAGCTCTCTTGCAAATAAAAGAAATCGAGTAATAAGGATTAAATTGAAAACTATGCTATTGGAGAATAGTGTTAAACTTAGCAAACAATGCATGAAGAACTTAAAATCATATAATGCATGATGAAGTCTGCACACCTTATTAGGAGGATGTGGATAATTGAGAGGAGGTTGCATGTAGACTTCTTTTAGTGACATCACGATTGAGAAAATATTCTATATATTTATTTGGAATTATGTTTAACCACGAACTATAGAGATTTAGAAATGAGGAAAAATATTGCATTATATTCTCATTGATAAATCCTTGAGTATATATAAAGTTTACAAGAAAACAAAAAAGAGAAAAGATAAATCTAAAAGAGGAATAAACCTAATAAGATTTAAGAAATCAAATACTATTAGGATACAAATTTATCTAAAATAAATCAATCAATTTAAACTAAATAACTAAATTAAAATTTTGATTTATCTTGATTCCCTGTCATGCCTCCATAAGATGAAGCTCCAAAATGAGAGTCAAATCTTTTTCTTCAATAAGAGAAATTGACTGCACATAAGAGTTTTGGTGAAGACTTTGTGGCAGTTAGAGCAGGCAATGATGCAAAGAAAGGGTGTTATGGCTGCATTTGTGCTAACTATGATAAAGACTGCTAAGAAATAAGAAATGTTGAAGTATTTGCTGTTGAACATGAGTAGGTAGATATTATTGATTTAACCCAATAAAAAATAAATTGTAAGAAAAAAGATAAATAAGATTTTTCTATCTTTATTCTTCTTCTTCATTAGAAAGAGTATCAAAAGTAAAAGAACAATTATAGATGGGGAGAGACATATAGAGAATAAATTGAATATAAAAAAGAAAGTCAAAGAGTAGCTCAAATTGTTAAGCTTGAAGAATTTTGAAACTATAAGAAGAAGAATAAAGTATTAGGAATGAAAAAAAAATACTTTTTGAGAATAGAAGGGGAGACCTCTTAAAATAAAACAAAAAATTAAAACTCATTTGGAATAAAAGAGGTGAAACCCTTAAAATAAAGTAGAAATAAAAGACCTGTTTAGCAACAGAAGGGAGTTAACTTTTAAAATAATAAAAAAATTATTTAAAAATAAATAAGGAAAAAGATAGTTTGTAAAAGTTTAATCCTATAACAGATTAAAGTTATCTACAACAACAAAGAAAGAGAAAATGTTGTCGTAAAGTAGTAGTTGCAACATTGGGGCTTTGCATCTTGGCACTATAGCTCCTACTTTCTTTTTTGGAGAGAATTATTAGTGTATGGATGATAAAGAGTTAGTTGTGTCCCTCATATTGTGAAGAATAATTTAATTATTTATGGCAGCCATAATTGAGGAAAGAAGGAGGAGAATAAAGGCAGATCAAAATAATAATTACTATTTATGACAATATTCATAATACTATTCACATGCTTTGGTCACAAATACTGTTTATAAAAAGTGAGAGACACGTGTGGAGGAAAATTTAATATAGTGTTAAAAAATTAAATAGTACTTAAAATTTGAAAGAAAATATCAAATAAAAAATAAAAGACTAATCATGCAAATGCATGTGGTCACTAGACAACGTTTTGATGGAGGCGAAAAAAAATTACTCAAGAGAGATTTTAATACGATATAGAGACTTAGAGATAAGAAAAAATATTATATTGTATTCTAATTAATAAATGTTTGAATACATATAAAGTTTATAATAAATAAAAAAAGAAAAAGATATATTTAAAAGATTAATAAATCTAATAAGATTATTAAAATATGAATTTATTTAATAAAATAAATTAATTTCAACTAAATAATTAAATTAGAATCTTAAACTTAATTTTTTTCTAATAATAATTAATATGCTTAAGATAAAAGTAAGACAAAGCAATTGGTGTAAAAGTTTCTCTTCAATTGCTGCTACCACCACCTTTCGCTCAGGCCCAGATTCTTCCTCCTCATCATTTTACTTCCATAGCTTCACATTTACACTATAAGAAAGTCTCACACACTCTACCAGATCAAATCTGAAACACTACTTAATGAACTGTCTTGTCAGGCCCATTGAAACCCCTCAGTTCTTTTATACAGGTTTTTGCTAAAATAAAAAAGATAAAAATATATATATATATACAGTAATTATGTATAATGTGTATATATATATATATATAAAGAATAAATGAAGCTAAGAGTGGTGTATGAGATGGACAAGACTGAGTTCTCAATCAAAATTATCATTAATAATATTTAAACGGGTTATAATTTAGAACATGACGGTCTTCAAATTCAGTGAATTTCTATCCGTTGATATTGCAATTAATGTGACCTGAAAATAGATGGTACCGTTCATTTATAGCCAGAACATAAGCTGAGATCTTTTATGTGGCCAAAATGGTTTTCAAAGCACGATGATGTACTTTTTTCCGTTTTATTTCTTAACGATCCTTCTTGTAATTGATGGTTGTCAAGCGAACACTTGTCACGGTGATAATTTTCCCCATGCATGACACAATTGTATAATTAATGTGAAACACGCGTATGCATCAACGAATTTTAAGATGAATAGAAAAATTACCACTTTAATCATTATATTTTTATTAAATCTTTAATATTTTAAAAATTATTAATTATATCACTTAGAACGAAAATAGTTATACTTTAAAAATAAAAAATATATTTTAAAATAAAAATAATAATAATAACACCGTTAAAAGATGTAATTGATAAATTTTAAATTATTAAAGACCAAGTGAGTAATTTATTAAAATTATAGAGATTAAATTATTATTTTTTAAATATAATAAAATAACTATGTTTTTTAATTAAAAAATGGCTCAATACAAAAAAAAAATATTTAATGAATAAACACACTCAATTAGAGAACATAAGGAATCTTACAAAAAAAAAATATAAGAAACTAAAACAACAGAAAAAAAATGTAAAAAGAAAAGATACAAAAAATAAAAATTATGCAAAACTAGATCTCTCTATATATATGTTATACGGATCTAGATCCTCTCTTAAATTAAATTTTTACCTAAGTTTGTATTAGTATTTAATTAGTGAGGATTAGTAATTGTTAAAAAAATAATAAAAAATATATATCTTGATTATCCATATTTAATATAAAACACGTGTCAAAAATCTTTAAAAGTTTAAATAAAAGTTAGACATCTTAAATTATATCATAAAAATTAATGTGTCAAGCAACCATTAGGTTATGAAATTGTGTAATAAATAATTTTAAAATTTATACTATTTTATCACCTAATGATTATTTGACACATCACTTTTTAAAATATAATTGAAACAAATGTCCACTTGACAACTATTATCACCATGACTAGTGTTTGCTTGACAACCATAAATTACAAGAAGGATTATTAATAGTAGACTCGTAAATAGAGTCTTAAGACTACTATATCGCTTGAAAACCATTATCATCATTTCACCACCCTATTTAATGCATTAAATAGGTCCAAGTGCTACTTTTTATTTCCTTTTCCCCATTCTTTCATTTCTTCTCTCTTCTCTTTTCAAAATTATGTTAGTATCTATTACATAAATTTATTTTACATATTATTTCAATCATATTTTATATTTATATTATCATATATATAAAATATAGAAAACCTAACATTGAGCAAGAAGAGCATGATAATAACATTATCCTAAAGTCAAATAATTATCTCTTTATATGAGTAAAGACTAATCTTTATGACTCTAAGATACAATTAAATGCTCGCAATCGATCTCCATCGATTAGCATGATCACTAATAACAAATGTCAAGGTCCTTTATGTTCATTTTTATATTATGTCTTTTACTTCTTGTGTGTTAATTTTATGTCTTTTATAGTTGAAAAAGTTTGAGTAGTGTAAGTATCTTTCATTTATAAATCTTGTGTGATATTACCATGCTTTGTTGTATTGAGTTGTAGTGAGAAATACTTGTCTATGATGAGAAATATATTAAAGCACTTAACTTTTTAACTTCTTAAGAAATAGTTTATACTAGAAACAATCCGTGCACTAACTATTAGACAGAATTCAACCTTATTAGTGATCACCAAATTCTGAGCATGTAATTAGGCTCGTATTAGTTGAGTTGTCCCTATAAAAGGTCATGCTTAAATAGTAAACTCAAGTTTTGATTACAAGACACACTAGAATTAGTTTTAGTGCAACTTGAAGCGATATCCTAGGGAGCGCATGAATAAGGAAAGGAAATTCAGCCATGTTTAAACTGTTTGTATCTTTTTAACCCACTTGAGTTTACTTTGAACCTTAGTCACCCTATTTGAGCTTAAATTACTATTTTTTTAATAATCACATTACAAGTCTAAACCATAAATTAAACACCTCAAATCACCCTTAGTATCATGAACATAGAGCTCACTGAGAAATATTGAGATTATGTTAAGTAGGGTGGTTATTATTTGAAAAATAAATGATGATAAAATTTCAATGAGTATAAACTATAGTTTGGGGGAGTAATGCTAGTTGCATTGATTATTAAAAAAAAAGTATTTATATAAATAAAGAGTATACATCACTCTCGTGTGAATAAATAAAAATGGTTTTGGGTATAAGTTGTGGGAAATTTTCAAAATGAGGTTAGTAAGCTCAAATGTTAGAGCTTAGTGTTTATGGTGTGATTTACACTTAATTCTCATTTAAATATCCCACTTTAATCTTAACCTTATATTATAAGCTATTAAAATCTTAATCAATCCTTAATTTTTGTATATTCCTATATTAGTGGAGCGTTTTATGAAAAATTAGCTTATGATAGTATCTTATACTTAAGAATATACCAAGACAATATTTTTTCGTACAACTCTAAGTTGTGAAGCTCAATTAGGTTAGACGCGATTAACACTTGCCTACTTCACATACACAAGGTTGATCACTTGTAAGAGGGAAGGAAAATGCTTGATTATAGTGTTTGTGAATTGCTAGGATGGATTTATCATTTTCGAATGAGTGAAAGTTGGTAGGACAATCCTTAAGATAATTAAGTGACCATCGACACAATTAGACCGTACTACAATTTTATTATGCTTTTAATATTTTATATGTGTTGTTAAATTTTTAATTTTTGTTATTTTGTTTTAATCAATCAGTCCCTTAGGTATGTTATTTTATCTCTCAATAAATTAAAAAAAAATGTCATTGTGATAAAATTTTATATACCAAAATTAATTAAGAGAATTTATTAGTTTGCCTCTCAATAAATTCATAATAATTAGAAAGGCAAAGGTTATACGTATTCCAATATTATGGCTTAAATGACATTTTTATCTTATACAAATTTTTAATACCAAATTTTGTCCGTAATTCGTCACCTTTTACTGTTTATTTGGATGCGAAATCTATTTTTAATAGTCATTTACTATTTTACCCCTATTATTAATAGACTTTGAAAAAATGTGGGAATGGACACATGTCACCATGTAAATTGAACACGTGTCACTATCACTAGAAAACATTAACGGGCCGGTCGCCGGCCACCATTTTCTGGCAACGTTGGATAGTGAAACAAATTAAATTTTATATCATTAGACCCTATTTGCCTTGACTTATACAATAGTATGATCATTTTTGACAAAACAAATGCCAAAAAATGACCCGTCCCCCTTTTGATGGCAGCCGGTAATAGCCTCCCCTCTACCTATTTTGGCTATTTTTCTAGCCTTTTTTGTTAAAAATAACCGTATCATTATATAGATAAGAAAAAATATAGTCTAATAATATAAATTTAAAATTTTATTCTTCAGAGTGTCATCGAAAAACGGCGGCTAGCGGGCCGCTGTTTTCTAGTGACACTCCGACTTTATTTTAATTTTTATTTAATTTAAAAAAATTTAATTGTTTTAATAAAAATATAAACCAATTATATGATCAACTGCCGTTTTTCGATGATACTCTTACTCTATTTTTTATTTAATTTTAAAAAAATTAATTTTTTTAATAAAAATATAAACCAATTATATGATAACACGTGTCCAAAGTAACTAATTACATTGTAACACGCGTCCTTTTATTAAATTTTATTTTTTAAAATTATATTAAATTAATTAATGAATAAGATTGTGCCACGTGTTCAAAAAGACAATGAATGTGTAAGATTGTGTCACGTGTCTAAAGTGTAATTTATTTCTATAATTAGATTACTCGTTTACCCTTTAACCATTAAAACTAATGGCAAAAGTTAACGGATCGGGATAAAATTGGGTATTTTAAATTTCATTAAGGCAAAATTATCAATTAGCCCAAAATAATAAGATAAAAATATCCTTTGTCCTAATTAGAAACTCCTTTTTATAAGTATAGTAAATCAATAATACTACACTTCTCAAATATCTTAATTTTTTTTATATTAAATAATATGTCAAGTAACTACTAAGTAATCAAATTGTGTAACAGTGATTTTAGAATTTGCATCATTTCACTATTTAATAATTATTTGATACATCAATTTGAGATATTATTTAAAAAGTATAACATTACTCAAAATAATTAATTTAAAGAAAATAGTAATAGAAATAGAAAAAAAAACAATAATTATCAATTTCACGAAGTAACAAATTGTTAATTTTTATTAATTAAATGAAAATTATTACTTTGATCCAGATAGTGGATAGAGAAAAAAAAATGTAGTGGTACTCTAAAAAACTTGTCCTTGTAAGGATATTTCACGCTTCCTTTTGTTCTTTTTTGTTTTTATAATCTTTTATTTGGAATATAAACTAATTCTAATCAACTCGTGTGAACTAGGTTTTAATTTCAAACCTCTAACATGAATTTTGTTAACTAAATTAACTGACATTCATAATATTGAATAAAAACTGTTAAATAGTGAGAATTTAATAAAAATATTATATAAAAAATGGCAATAATTTTTTTTTTTCTAACTAAGGTGGAAAGCACCTGGTTGTCTTACCCAAATAGCAAAGTTTATGCATTCTCCAACTTCTTTATAAGGACACTTAGCCCTCCAATAATGAGGTGTGAGTTCGGGTGTTCATAAGTGTTAAGTGATATTTAGTTCTGATATATGCATATGTTGTATAATAAATATAGTGGAGGTGTGAATCTGAGTGTGCATAAGTGTCAAGTAATATATAGTCTCGATAGATACATATATTGTATTTGTATGTAAGTTTTAAGTGATATCTAGTATTGATAGATACCTATGTTGTATAATAAATACAGTGGAGGTGTGAGTTCAGAAGTGCATAAATATTAAACGATATATAATCTTGATAAATACATATATTATATAATAAATATTTGATGTAATATCAATGTTCAAAATAATCTCTACTTGTTGCAAATATCAAGCCATACTTTTCAATTTGCACCCCTATAGCATTAACTAAGCCACAGTTTTGATACTTTTTTTTTACTTTATGCGCAGTAAAAACTGTAACTCACACTATAAGTAAGAACATAAATGATCAACACATCAATAAAGATGAAGAAAACAAAACGATCATGAAGATACAAGATATATGTAGTTCGGTCTAAACATATTTACGTTTATAGAAGCTTCATGATCTAGCTTCTTTTATTAATATAGATTACTAAGTATCTTTTTACATTATCAATGATCTCACAAAACTTCTTAGTATCTCCCATAGAGACCTCTAAGTATCTACTTTTGATCAGTATAACCCCCTAAGACCTCTTAGTAGCTCCTCGTAAGAGATTTTTATAAAGAATACAAAAATAGCCTAAGCCTTTTTAAGCCAAAAGGATTTATGGTGTCTCTTTGTTCACACAGAACAATTTCCACCCAAATAAGGGTTTCACCCTAGTACAAAGCTTCTCGCACTTAGTGTTTACCTAACTCATCTATTCTCTTTTATGGTTACATATTAAAACTTTAGATGTTTTAGTGTTCTCTTGTGCTTAGTAAGGTTTATATAGTGAATAAAATACATTTAGAAATCCTAAACCTAATTGGAGTAAGAGTTCTTACTTGTAAGAGTTATAATCCCACTTAAATAAGTCAATTGAGCCAAAATATGAAATACCCCTAAGTTGCTATATGAACAATAACTAATGAACAGTTCTCCCCTTTCCCCCTGATGAATAGTATTTATCGTGAACAGTGCCACAATGTGAATAGTACCATTTTCTAGCTTTTCATTTTACTTACTCAATACATACTTGACTTCATAATGACTTTCTTCGCGGTATTCTTCATAATTCTTGCGCCATACAAGATTGTTAAATTACCAATTTCTAACAAATTCTCTCATTGATTAAAAATCTCTCTTCACAAAACTAATCATCGTCATCTCTCCTTGATCAATGCTCATTAGCATTGTCTATAAATCAAGTCACTGAATTAACTAAAGCTCTTACGACTACGATCTCCAAAGATTTCAAAATGCTGATATCTAGAGTAGTCCAATGTTGTGATCTTCCATGTCTCGAAGACACTATGACCACAATCCCATAATGGTGAAAACATATTCTTCTATTACTGCTCTTCTTACACATTTTCTTTCGACCCATACTACAATGTGATATGATTCAAAAGCTGCTTTTTATGGTCTGTTTCAAATCAATAACCCCATGTTGAACCCATTTAAGCACTTTACTTCAAGTACATAGCCTTCCTCTGTACTTATCACTCTTCGATCCTTTTGTTTCTAATTTATTATTCATTTTTTCTGTCTTCTATGAATCTTTCTACTCAAATCTAGTAGTCCTAAGTCTACTAGGTTTTTATTAGATGACAAATAAAATCTCATACCTAGTCTCTCTCTTGTCTTTTTCACCATGTAATCTCAATTTTATTCTACCAATCTTATATGACTTATCACAAGCTATAATTCTTCAATTGGTAAATAATGATTCTCCATAACTCATATGAAAATATTACCCTAAATTTAAAAAATAGTTCATCTATCAAACACTTATTCCTCCAGAAGCTCTCATATGATCAAAGTCTTTGCCTAGTCATTCAACAAACTTATAAATCCACATTTCTTTTATCTTTGGCTTTCTCTTAAGACTATCCTTTTAAGTACCCTAGATACCTTTTGGATCTGCCTTTTAAGTTTTTATTATTCTTCTTTTGCCATCTTTATTTGTGTCTAATCTGAATGATTCTTCTGACCAGGACCTAGATCATGCCGTCTTCTTGGTAGTCTTCTTTAAGAGTGATCTTTACCCTCAAAAACTCCCTAGTAATGCCATCATATTTTCTTATTTCAGATAATTGTCTTTCTTTTTATTCTTCTCTAATATTTATGAGTCCTCATGGTTAGTAACCTTTGCTCTGCAATTTGACAAAACTGCCTATACTCTGCAATTTAAACTTCAACCCATGCTCTGATACTAGGTTGTTGTAGATATCAAATCATGATTTTCAGTTTGACACCCCTATGGCATCAACTAAGCCCCAGTCTCGATACCCCTTTTTTACTCTATGCACAGCGAAAATTATAACTCATATCATAAATAAGAGCACAAATGATTAACACATCAATAAAGATAAAGAATACAAATCAATCAACAAGACACAAGATATATGTGGTTCAGCCCAAAAATGCCTACGTCTACGGAGGATCCATGATCCAATTTCTTTTATTGATATAGATCACTAAATATCTTCTTACATCATTAATAATCCTACAAGACCCCTTAGTATCTCCCATATAGACATTTAAGCATCTACTTTTGATCACTATAACCCCTCAAGACCTCTTAGTAGCTCATCGTAAGAGATTTCTATAATAAATACAAAAACAACTCAAGCCTTTAAGCTAAAAAGATCTGTGGTGTCTCTTTGTTCACACAGAATAATTTTCACCCATATAATATTCCACTATAGTGCAGAGCTTCTCACACTTAGTGTTTATTCAGCTCCTCTATTCTCTCTTATGGTTACATTTTGAAACTTTAGATGCTTAATTTTCTCTTGTGTTTAGTGAGGTTTATATAATGACTAAAACACCTTTAGAAATTTTAAACCTAATTGGAAGAAGAGTCCTTTCTTGTAGGAGTCTTAATCCTACTTAAATAAATAAATTGAGATCCTTAAGAGTGCTGTGTGAACAGTAATCAAGTAAACAGTACCCCCGCGTGAACATTGCTTGTTATAAACAGTCTGCTTGAACAGTATCTATTTTTCTGGCTTTTCATTTTGTTCTTCCCTTGTATACTCTAGTTGACTTCATAATGATTCTTTTCTTAATATTCTTTACAATTCTTACCTATACAATATTGTTAAATTACCAATTTTTAATATGACTCTCAACTCTATTTAAGAAATTGTTAATTACCCCTCGTAGAATCTTAAAACTAGTACTTACCTCTCTACTTTGTTTGTTAGTACTATGTAACCCTTTTACGTGTGGCGTAATGGGTGGTTTTCGAAGGAGAAATATAATACTAACAGAGGAGTAACGCATATATTAAAATTTCTTCTTGAAAATAAATATAAAGAAAGAAAAAAAATGTATTGGTACTTTAAATCTAAACTTGTCATGGTAAGGAATTCAGGTCTCTTCTTGTTTTTTTTTTCTTTTATTGCAAATACAAAGTAAATCTCCTCATGAATTCTTGTGTGAGCAAGATTCTAATTCCAAATCTCTAGTTATATTACCATGAGATCACTAGTTAAATCACCTGATACTTATATTATTGAATAAAAATATTCTAACGTTCTAAACTCTTTTTGCTTGATTTTTTTCGTTTCATTGTTGTTTTCTTCTAAAGAGGAGGTGTGGATTAATCCACCAGCCACAATCACTTTTTTTCCCTTGAAGCTACAATTGCAAGAAAAAAAAGGGTTATTTTTCCTTCAATTCTCAACATAATTTTATTTTTTTACTCTACTTCCATTCTTGCTGTCTGGAAAAGCTCTTCTCAAACTCTCCCAATCTTCCTTGTGCCATACATCATCAACAACCATCAAGTATGAGTACGCTTGTAAAGATTTATAAAGAGATCTCTCCAAATCTTTTTGATTCACCTTCTCTAAGTCCTCTGTCTTTGTTATGATATTGAAAGCTTTTATAATTCTTAGAAGAAGATCTTTAGTGTTGTGAGATTATTGATTGAAAATCATCGGAATATGATTTAGAGATCAACCCAAGTGCGTAGGGTGCGCACGGATCGAAGAAGGATATGAAAGGAGGTAAAAAATGAAGAAGGGCGCACCAGGCGCCAGCGCCGCAGCGACCAGGCGTGGGCGCTACGGTGCCAATTCTAGAACCTGAGCGCCGCAGCGCTCAGTAGAAGGGCGCCAGCGCCGTGGCGCTGGAGACGGGAACAGTATCCCGAAATTAGAAAACTTTCTAATTTGGTCTCCCACTTGCTTCAGGACTCCCTAATACGACTCCCACAAGTATAGGGTAAACCTAAGACATCTCAAAGCCTATATAAAGGCTACTAATTAGCTTGTAAACACATCTTTGTGATCAAGTAAGAGATCTTTGTGATTAACAACAATCTTAGTGATAATCTTTGTGGTTCTTAGTGAGAGAAAATCCCTAGAGTGTAAGAGAGAGTATTCTTTGTGAGTGTCTTGTGATTCATAATAACAGAAGAGTGTGATTTTGATCCGCTGTGGACGTAGGCAAGTTGTCAAACCATGTAATTCTTTATGTGTTCTTCTTCTACCCATTTCTCTATTTATTTCTTAATAACTTATTCTGCATTATTATATTATTTGGGTGAATTGTTTTACTTGTTTGTATGTTTCTGCTTCAACAAGTGTCATAATCCTGAGACATAAACACCCAAGTACTACAATCAAATTTATTATTGACATCATTATTGTGGTAAAATTTTTTTAGCAAGAGTTGTTTTTCCCAAGCCACCCATGCCATAGATTGAAATTACGAATCGCCGTGGCTCCTTGTCAAGAAGTTTAGTCAACAATTTGCTAGTATCGTCCTCAAAGCCAACAACGTTCTCTTCAACTGCAAAAGATGTGGCTCTTCGTTGTTTTTTCAATCCGCCAAGAGTATTATTCCCTTCGTCCCTCTTGCTACTAATATTTTGGAGGCCGTATGCCTCACGTCTACGAGAGACATCGGTCAGTCTCTTTTTGAGTGCTTCAATCTCCTTGCCAATGTAATACACATTGACTTTTTCTTTGCCTTTGCTGTAGAGATTCGTCTCCTGTTGACTGGGTTCTTTACCCAGTATGCAGGAACACTTCTTGATGGAAGCAAAAACTCCTTGCCTTCTTCTCGGAGTTGCTTCTTCATCCACTATGGTAGAGGCCGAGGTCCCTGAAGTTCCTTCTTTATCACGTACACGGAGCAAATATTTATCTAAGCCACCCTCTGTATCGCAAGCAATGTCTCTAATGTCAGATACCCATTGGCGTATCAAAGAATTGCCAGCTTGTTTTTCTTCCGCATCCTTAATGAAACATAGCATCCACTCGAGTTCTTTTTTTAGCGACTCCACTTCATCTCTCACTCCTCAGAAGAATACTGCTTCTTGGATGAGATAGTCCCAGAGCCTTTGCACCACACAAGAGACTATGGCATCAACCATATTTGACAAGCTCAAAAGAAAGTTAAAAGTTCGTGACAGTCTGCCGGGGCTAAAAGTGGGTGCTAGGATTGAATTTGGGTCAGGTAAACAGAATTCTGAACTTTATCTTTGAAAGCAAGAACTTTTGAGTAAACAAACAGGAATTTTCTTGGTAGCCAAACACTGAAAATGTTCTGCTGTGAATGAAAGAAATTATTTTTTAATTGTTATGAAATTGGTTTTTACGCACCTATTATAGTACTATGAATCCTGATCTAATAATGAAAAGATGAAAATAGTTTGTTACATAATAGTTACAAATTGCTTACAAAATGACGGGAAAAATAATAAATATTGGTAACTAATTTTTTACTTTTCGCCGACATGGCTTGCTGACGTGGACAGCTTCAAAAATCACTGCACTTCACAGATTGCTATATATGCTTTTGGTTTTCATTCCCCTCAAGCTAAACTTTCTGGAATGGACATTTAGCTTGCTAGTGAGATACTGAAACTTAGTGATGGGTAAAGCCTTCGTAAAGATATTAGCTATTTACTCTTGTGTTGGCACATATCAAATATCTAACTTATGATTTAAGACCTGATCTCTAATGAAGTATATGTAAACTTCAATTTGTTTTATTCTGTTATGGAACAAACCTACGGGTTCTTAGCCAAAACAAAAGCGACAAAACAAAAAGAAGATGCTGGTACTCCTATCCAACTGTGGAAGTAGTGGCTGGAAGCTTCACTGTAGAGGGGAATCACTGAACACAGACTTAATCGATTCTTTTATTCATTTTAACTACCCTCAGGTCGGACCTATAGCCTAAGTTGTTTTTGGGTGGGATGGTTGAATTTGTCTTCGCCACTAGTGGCAATGAAGTTCTTGGTAACTAACAAAAAAGAAGGAAGATCTCCACTCATTTTATTTATTCAGTGCTTGCGGCAAGGCGCGACCCACAACAAACAAAAGGGGAAAGCTTACATACTGTCTTGTTCAATTCTAAAGCAAAACGAGAACTAAATTAGGGTCGTTATTCTAAAAGAAAGAGGCTTCGAAAATGGCCGGATTAGCAGGAAGAAAGGCGGCTTAGGGGGTGGTGATTTATTGGCAGTGGGTGGCAAAGTTACTTTATTACCTATTTCATTAAGAACCACATATTTTTTGATACATCACATTCATGCATTTGGGCACTCTTCATTCCAAACTAATGAATGTCGAGTCAAGGGTTTCTGTCTTGTTATCAAAAAAAGAGTTGGATAAAGCAAACTCCTTCCTTGGACGAGCACAAGGCTTCATCCACAGAATCAAGCGAGCCTTTCTTCTTTTTGGCAAAAGGATGGATCTATCTTTCTATTTATATATATTACTAAAAAAATGAATTTATATAGATAGTTAAGTAGCGTAGCAAAAAGCTCCAAATCCTTGATTAGGAAAGACTGCATTGCTTTGGGCCCAGGAAGTGAAGGGAATGCATGCCATAATTTCTATCAATTCACAAGGTTCTTCAATCTACTTTTCCTATTCACTAGTACACTGCACGCTACAAATTAAGATATTGCTATAAAATAACAAGTCATTCCCTGAGACTCTTGTATTAACCACCCACCTTCATCCTGTTTCTTTTGCTCTACGTTGTTAGTGTAGGTGATATGAGCGAATAGGTTATCATAATCTATCTCAAATAAGCATGATCCATATGAGGGTTAGATCTCATATACCTTATATAAAGTAGGCCTTTAGTTGAGTTTCATTCTTTCTTTCTAACACAACTGCTGCTCTCAGTTGAGGTTAAGGAATCAGTTATCAGTTTGTGCTTTTCCATTTTCAATCCATTCCGATCTTCTTCTCAGAGAAGAGATAGGATATGATTTGAAAGAATTCAAGACCTAAAATGAAAGCCAAGGTAATATCTTTAAGAGGTCTTATTCACCATGTTAACCATAATAAAATGCGGCATATGACTTCTACCTCCTTACATTTTTTTTTTCACTTGCTTGAGGCCGAAGTGTGCTAATGTGCTTTAACTATCTACTACTGAAATTGGACTCATTATTGACTTACTTTTTTGTGGTCTAACCATCATCGACTTGTAGCCTCCTTCAACTACCGCCGACCTTTTTATTCACTTTTGGTGCATTGAATGGACTTAGTTTTAGTTACCCTAAGAATCTTAGGGCTCCTTAACCCCACTAGGTTAATCTCTAACAACCACAAGCCATTGAACTTGAGCTTCTAACTCAGCATTCTATGTTGACCTTAATTCACTTACAAAATTTGAAGGCCGAATGAGAATGAATACCACACATAAAAGTCAAAACCAGGCTTGGATATGTTCTACAATTCAATGAGGGGACAAAGTATCTCACGAGTTAGCCCAATTAGCCAACTAACACGATAACTCATGTACTTTCCTCTTAGCTATGAGAAGTCAAGCTTGTACTAGTACTTGCCACTAAAACATCGTGAAGGATTCAGTGAACATCTTGAAAGGTAGTAACACAAGACAATTCACCAAATGGTTGTTGGTATAGCCTTAAATCTTGAGAATGAGAATGTAGGGATTGTTGTCTTTAGTAGTGATACCGCTATTAGAGAATGAGATCTTGTCAAGGGCACTGGATCTATTGTGGATGTTCCCGCATGAAAGGCTATGTTAGGGCGTGTGGTCGATTAATTGAGACTATTCATACTCCGCTAACTATGGAAAAGAGAAGAACTAAAATGAGAAGATATAACTAGATTCCCCTTACATAATCCTCATGTCGGAATCTTTATCTTTCAGTTTTGATTTATAGTAATTATATGCCCCAATGAGATCATCTCCTCATGGCTTCTTGTGCCAACTACTTGTAGCACCTCATTTCCTCTATAGTAAATCCCCTGATCCCAACCAGCATTCCTTGCCTTCTTTAACTACTAGAATGATAAAGTGTTTGAGTGCATCCCGAAATAAAAAACCTGTCCAGTTGGATGTCTTGCTCGGTATTTTTATCCTTCTGAGCGATAACTTGTTTTAGGTAGCATCCGAGACCATCAAAAGAAGAAAATCCAATTGAAGAAAGGAGAATGCCCAGTTGGGAAATGTTCTATACGAATCAGTACTGAGAAGCATGTGCCCATCACTCTAGCAATGATGATATCGATGATGGTCTTAATATGCCTAAAACATTTGTTGTGAAATTGGCGCCTAGACTTGAGAAATTAATTGTGTTAGCATCTAGGCAATCTCAACTAGTTGACAGCTAAATTCTTTGAAAATCTTCTCCACCTTGTCTAAGTGCTGAGACACATTCGTCCCCTTTTGCATCTTCTTTCCTTTCAGTTAAGGTCTAACCTTGCGTAGCTAATGAAAAGGAATACCTTAGAACAAAATTGATCTTTCCATCGAAGAGGAAGTTCCAAGAGAACGTTGATTCCAAAGAAATCTTCGCTCCAGCTAGAGGAATTTGATACATAATAAGAAAAATCAAAGAAAAAAATATCTAGTACATTAGATAAAATGAAAAAAAAAATAGAAATTAATAATCATAGTTGAGCTCGATCCTTGGTTTCCTTAAATTATCGAGTGAATGGAACGAAATCCATTTTTCAATCTTTATCCCTATAGCTACTTTATCCTGGCGTATCCTTGGTCCCTATAGATTTTCTCATATGCACGAAATCAAAAAACGAAGGCCTTTCAAATAAATGGAGAAGGTATTACACAAGAGATTGGCCTAAAAAGCACTTAATTACGGCCTTCTCATGTTCATCAACTCAAACCTCATTTTTATTCTTCTGCAGTTACTGTTATGGATCAGCTCGGTGTATGCACGAAATGAATCTTTTATATCATCCATAGTTGGCGGGTAATTCATCGTCTATGCATTTGGGACCGTTGTCATTGACCGCTTGAGGGATGATAATTCTGAAGGATTACCCTTTCTTTTGTTTGAGTAGGGGGCAATGATGACGTCCCTCCATTCATTCTGCCAAAAAGGCATGTGAGAAAGGCAGTCTTACTCTTAAGGAGCTTCTTTATTTATGTACAAAAGTAAAACCTATGCCCACTTCTTCAAAAAGAGAAAAGATTATATCGGCAAGAGCAAGTAAATTCTAACAAGACATGTTGGCAAAGAACACGCTAAGTGGTGAGGTTAATAAATTCAGTTTTAGATTTTGATTTTGAATAAAAGTTAAGTAGATATAATTTTAGTAATTGATTGAAGTATTAGATTACGTAGTCCCTGTGCGATCAATACTTGGATTTAAATTTTATATTACTTGATACGATAGCATGCACTTGTGCTAGGCTATTTAAGCACACATCAAGTTTTTAGCACCGTTGCCAGGGACTAGTTTTATATATTCTTTAGATCAATACTAATACCAAGCTACTTACTTTTAATTCAGATTTTTATTTTTGTTTTATCTTCTTCTTTTTACTTTAATCTTCTTTTTATTTTGTTTTGATAGTTCATACCATGAAGGAAAACAATGATCACATCAACAATCCTATGTTTGAGCCTATGATACCTCAGAGAACTTTGAAAGAATATGTTATCCCAACTACAAGTGGTGTTCAGTCTAGTATTCGGCGACCAACCGTCAAGCTAATAACTTTGAGATCAAGCCGAATATTATTCAAATGCTGAAAGAAATTGTACAGTTTAGCGGGGCTCCCAATGACGATCCTAACATACATATCATAAATTTTTACCTTCAAATACAACGAAGTCTCCGATAATACCATCAGATTGAGATTATTCTCTTTCTCTTTAAGGGATAGAGCTAAGAGTTTGTTGATGTCGTTGCCGTCAAGATCCATATCGACGTGGAAAGATTCAGCATAGAAGTTTTTAGCCAAGTTCTTTCCACCAGCAAAGATGAGGAATGACATCACCTCATTCATTCAGATTGATGGAGAGTCATGTATGAGGCATGAGAGCGCTTCAAGGACATAATAAGGAGGTGTCCTCATGATAGAGTCCCTAAATGGCTATTAGTCTAAACGTTCTATAATGGATTAGTAGGTCATTTGAGGACTATTATAATTGCTACTACTGAAGAAGCTTTAATGAATAAGTCTATAGATGAAGCTTATGATTTATTAGAAGAGATGGTGTCAAATAGTTACCAATGGCTAGCAGAGAGAGTTACACCCAAGAGAGTTGGTGGTATATATGAACTTGACGCATTCAATGCATTGATAGCTCAAATCAATACTTTATCTAAGAAGTTTGATGTATTGAATTATGTTAAAATCATACAAGTGATATGTGACTTTTGTGATAATAATCACATGAATTGGTGGTGCATGGAAGCAGTGAAGTATGTGGGCAATTTCAATCGTCAACAACCTAACCCATAATCAAATTCCTACAATCCAAGGTAGAGAGATCATCTTAACTTCTCTTGGTGTTATAACCAAGAGGATCCATTTGAACCAATGAATCCTCCAAAATTCCTGCCACCACAAGAGAAGAAGCCGACGTTGGAAGACATATTTATGCAATATATTAAGTCTAATGATGCCGTCCTACAAAATCATTCAGCATCTTTAAAGAATTTATAGGTTTAAATGGAATAACTTATTGTTGTAATTAATAGGAGACATCAAGGCACTCTAGCAAGTGATACTGAGACAAATCCAAAAGAAAATGTGGAGCAATGCTAAGCCATCAACTTAAGGAATAGTAAGATCTTACAAGAAAACACATCTACACCACTACCGCAAGTATAAAGGAGAATAAAGTGCAGAAAAATAAATTGCAACCATATAGACTGCCTATTTCTTTTCTTCAAAGGCTACAGAGGTGTCAAACAAGTGTTGAAACAGAAAATTGACAGCATACTAGTACAGAATCTTAAGAAAGTACATAATTCTCAACAATGAAACATGCAGAAACTGGTATTAAAGTGCGCAGAAACTGGTATTAAAGTGCAGCAACATTCTAAGGTGCTGAAAAGTGACAATACGGTAGAAACTATTAGTAACAAATAGCAGAATCAACCCATATGCACTATACTACTTGACTGTTGCAGCATTATTGTGGTGCCATCAAACACCAAAGAGCTCAAAGACATAGAGATATTAATTCCTCATATAAAAAAAAAAGGTGTTAAAGCATAAAAAGAGAAAAAAGAAGAAGAAGAAGCAGTACGAAGACAGGATCGAAGAGAAGGGCATAAAAGAGACACTTCGCTGGTCTAAGATTTAAGTCTTTCTGAAGAAATACAAAGAGAAAGAGGAACAAGTTGCTGCCCAAGATTTAAGAAAGAATATGTGAAAGTCGAAAGAAATGAAGCCTAACAAGCTCACATATAAAGATGGTTCCACTATTGACTTTGATCTTCCATAAGAGTATAAAGAGCTCCACCAAGCCGACGGTATTAAATCAAGCGCATTGGGAGGCAAACCAAGTAAAAGTTTGTTTTTATTAGCTTATTTTCAGTTTTAGTTATGTTATTTTTTTTTCTTTATAGGAATAAATCAGCAATTCAAGCATTCAATGAAGCTGCATGAGCAAGTACAAGCATTAGAAGCAAAGAAAACCACAATCACATTCATCAGAACACAACGCTGCACTACTTCAACTTCAGTTACTATGAGAGTTTCTCTTACTTTTAAATTTATTTGTAGACATTGAGGACAATGTCTAATTTAAGTTTGGGGTTAAAAAACACACTTTCTTATGTTTATTTTGCTGCTTATATTGGTTGGTTGTCTTGTGGAGTAAATTTTGTTTTTTTTAGGTTGTTACGTTTTGGTTGAAATGATAATCATTAGTCCATGATAAGAAATAAAATATTGGTTGAATTATTTTCATAAGTCTTTAAGAAATAATAAATGCTTGAGATAATTCTTATATCATGAATCTTGGACATAGTTTAAGCTTATTTTTTATTATTTCTTCTTGAGCACATTGAAATAAGCATTTATTAGTTAAATGTTTTGCTTAGAGATACTTTTTGCTTAAGTAGTACACCACAGTCTCGAAGACCAATACTCTAAAACTTGTTTGATTACTACTTAAGGCGAAATCCTAGAATTTACATGTTTAGGGAAATGACATTAGGCCATTTTTGGATCGTTTGAGCCTTTTCGAGCCTACCTTATATGTATATTTATTCCTAGTCACCCCGTTTGAGCCTAATTATCTATTTTTTCAGTTTAACCACATTACAAGCCTAAAGACTTTGAGTTTACTTATCCTAAAATCTACCAATAGCACCATAAATCTTAAATTTACTTAGAAATATTCCTTAAATGAAAATAGTTGTATGTGTGAAAAGTAATAAGTCTTGAAAGTAAATATCAATATAAGTTTGGGGGTACATAAAAAAATAAAAAATAAAATGTTTAAATGCATAATACCCCCAACTTAAGAAAAATAAGAAATTCTTTGTGAAAGTGTGATTAAAAGAAAAATGAGAATAGCATAAGTTTGGGTGAAGAGATGAATAATCAAGGAAGAGAAGAAATCAAGAGGTTTTTAAGTAAAATCTAAGTGTTAATGGTGTGATTTGCTCTTTATATATATCTTTATAACCCACATTTACCTTAGCCTTACATTACAAGCTAATTAAAGTCTTAAATAGATCCCTAGACATGTGTATTTCTACATTAGTAGAGAGTAGTACGAAAAGCAAGCTTATGGTAGTGTTATAGTTAAAAATATGCCGAGATATCATATTCATGTATTTTTTAAGTATTTAGTAAATCTATTTTCTATTTAACTAATTACTTGTTTATTACACACACGCACAAGTAATCATTTACAAGGGAGAATGAAGTACTTGAGCAATAGTATGAGAATTATTGAAAGTTATTTATTGATTTCTGAAGAGTCTTGTGCTGTTTTTAACAGCCTTAATGTGAGACTATGATGATGATTGTTTAATCAACTGAAGCTTATTTTTAGTTTTTAATTTTTATTTTTGATTCATGAATAATTTGTGAATGTTTTTCTTTTTTTTTTTCTTGAGGACGAGTAAAGTCTTAAGTTTATAGGCACTTAATAGGGGGTAAAAGTACTAGTATGATTTGTATCTAATTTTTGTATTTTGATCCAAATCATAAATATTTGGCTATTTCATTCTCTTTTTTTTTTATCATAAATAGATGCATGACTGAACATATGACATAGAAATACACGAAAGGCGAATTGGACGTAAAACAAAAAAGTTATGTCCAAAATTCGAAAGAGGTACCAGGGTTGAGCGCTACGACTGAATGCCATGATGCCCACAACCTAGTGCCGTGGCACCTATGCGACATATAAAAGCCCCTCTCAACTCTCCTATTTCAACTTGAATCCAAAGCCCCTCGCCTTTAGGGTTTCTCATACCAATAAAAACACTCTTTTGAGGTCAAATACAAAGACTTTGGAGAGGCAAAAATGAAGAGAAAGAATTCACAACACAAAATCAAATATCAAAGCCAAGAATTCAAGATTCAAGATCAAAATTCAAACTTCAAATCAAGACTGAGAGAGATGCAACACAAGACGTCTTCTTGATTAGTTTTTCTTCTCTTTTCTTATTATTATGTTCTTGTTCTTGTTGTTCTTCATGGATTTATTTGATACTTTTTATTTTTTGATGAACTAAACTTGTTATTCTAGGGTTAGACTATGTGAACCTAGTATGTAGTTGGATTTCATTGATTCTTAGTTTATAAACTTAATTATTAAAATTGATTCATTCTATCTTGTGTTTATTACTTTCATTATATCAGGCTAATATTATGAATGATTAAGGAACCATGATAAACTTGACAAAAGGATTCATGGTTGAGCCTATGGTAGTTTGATGCATGATCATAGGGTAACAACTATGAGTTCCATCTAGGATATACATATACCTAGGTGGCATGTATGGATTAAATTCTGATTTAATTACTATAGATATATAGATGATTGTTAAAATATGTAATATAGTTACTTAACCATCGACAGATGCTTGTGATGAGATTAGTGTCTAAACCAACAATTTATATTAAGGGATGAACTAAGTGGTTAATGAATCCAATGAAATACTAGGGGATAAGTCTATACCCTAGATTATTATATTTAGGTAAATTTATATTTCTTGTTTGTTTGCTATTTAGGTTTGGTTTAATTTGATAGAAATAGGTTAATAAATTCAGTTTTAGATTTTAATTTTTTTGAATAAAAGTTAAGTGAATATAATTTTAATAATTGATTGAAGCATTAGATCATGTAGTCCCTGTGAAATCGATATTTAGACTTAAATTCTATATTACTTGATACGATAGCGTGCACTTACACTAAGCTATTAAAGCATACATCAAGTAATCACGCTAACCTAAAAAGGGTGAAAACAGAGACTTCGGATCTTGCTTGGACGAAACAAAAAAGATTGTCAATAGAAATACTATCATATTCTATTTGGAAGACTTGGTAAAAAGGCCCCGACTTATTTTCAAAATTAGAGTTCGACCGTAGCTACCCCAGTTTTGGGGGGGAGGGATCAAGTCTGCTTATTGAGCTTAAACATTCTTTCACACTATTGCGTGAAGTATTTATTTGGTCTCCCACTGCTATCTATAGGGAAATCATTACCCATACATAACAACAAGGGTCTTCTTTAGACACTCATCCTATAGATAATAAAAGGGTATTGATATGAAAAGAGCTCAACAAGAAATTCTAAGGGCACGGGGAGTGGGGAAGGGAAGAAAAAGAAATCAAAGATGGTCACTTTTTTTAGGAATATGCTGAGTAGTAGGACGTATAACATTATCTAATTCATGGGAGTGAGACAAGAAACTTCTAATCTACTTTAGTCAAGTTGGTTGCTTGATTCTAAAGCTCTAAGTAACCCTATGGGTCATTCTAAAGATCATTGGAAATATATCACCACCAAAACCAGGAAAAAACAAAACATTATATTACCCTTTCACGGTTGTAAAGCCTTTTTTATCTTTTGTGAACAGACATACAAGATAACCTTTGATTCTCGGCGGTAATTACACTTTGTTTCCCAGGGAAAGACTACTCCAGAAGATCAGTAGTCTAGCCGAAACTGCATATCGTGCATGCCATTGATTCTAATAAACAACGACAATCTCGTACAGTAGGATACAAGATAGCTTCAGTTCTTTCATTCAGGCACCCTTTTCCAAGAACTGAACTACTCGAAACTAGCCAAAAGACAAGTCTCATCATTCTATTTTCATCATTCACCCAAATCTTTTGAGTTGAATCATCTCCGAACCGCAGGAGATAGTTGCCCATCATACGACTCACCAACTTCACTTGCCTCTTCATCCAATCCACAACAAATCGAATGAAACCTAGCGAAAAAGAAGTGAACACTTTGTTGAGGAATGAAATCAAGCAATCAAAGTAGCATCCTTAGATAGAACAATGGTTAAATAATCAATATGGTTATGATCAATATGGTGAAGGCCTAGGAAAAAAAAAACATCATGAAGCTTTTCAGCCTCAAACTACTCTTCTTAAATAATGTACCGGGTATGAATATTTTTCTTGTCACACATACATATGTAAACTATATCTTTTATCACCATCCCTATAGCCAAACTTAACAAAAGTACCGAGGAAAAGCTAGATAAGATACTTCATAATATTATCAAAACTAAATAAAGTTTGCATTGCAGCCATTCTTGAACCAAATGAATTTTGCTTTCATTTCTCCCGTATGGATACCAAGCAATATTGAGATTTTTTTGCCGGGTTTCAAAAGCAAGTTTATCGTAGAAAGGAAGAGATTGGATACAACTCTTTCTTCTGTCGGGGACTTCCATAAAATGACAACGGGCAGCACTATCTGACAAATAACTTCACTTTAGAGATTTCGTGATAGGCCTGCATCAATGTATAAATATTCTCCAACCTATTCATTCACAAGAAAGGACACTCTAGCACGCACTTCAATTCAAAGAAGCAAGACGAATTTCCTTTTGTTTCTATATGAAATTTCGGGGTATAGAATTCCTTTCGAATTTTAGTTTTTAACTTTTCTCCACCCGTTATTGGTGAGAGAATGCTGCAACTTTCCCGCATTAATGGTTCGAAGAAAAGCCTATCTCAGTGATGTTCAAAAAGGGAAAAAGCGTAGTTTGAAAACTCGCGTTATCTCATTTTGGACTATGACAAGACTTGGACGATTGAAATAGACTTGACCAAAAGAGATCGTAAGCACATCTTCTTTTTAAACTAATTGTAGTTCTCTTTCCCAGCTCAAGTGGGTATACACAAGACAACAAGTGACCCATCTTCTGATGAGTCCGAAAACAAAGGATGTCTATTCTATTCCTATTTTTTTAGAGAAAAAAAGATATCTCGTTTGCAATATTTTAGAAAGTCCCTAGTTTCCGATTTTATTTACTAAAGTCTAGAGCCCCTACTCCTAAGTTGGAGCAAGAAGCAATGGATTAAGCAACCTGCACGAAAGGTTGCTTTTCTAATTAGATAATATAAGGCATGTTAGCCTATTTATAGTAAGGGTCTTTTTCTTGTTATGTGGCAAGCATATGAACTCGCTAGTACTTAGCCTCATCTCAAAGAAAGAAGCAAATGAACACCTCTTTATTTCCCTTAAGGTATAAAAAAAATATGGATTTCGTGCCATGAAATAGATCAAAGAATTGAAGACATTTCTAATACGACAACAGCTCCTGTTGAAGCAATTATGGGGTCGAATCGAGTCCCGCAGTGGGCTTAGCCTCTATAACAAATCTAGCCACTTCTCCTAGCTGGTAGCCCCTCTTCTAGGACTTCCTATCAGCTCTACAAGGATGCCCCCTTAAAGAATGAAGGACCTTCCACTATAAGAAATCGGAAATGAATTGATAATTCTAAAGGATTACCCTTTTTTTTTGTTTGAGCAGAGGGCTTCGAGTCCTGTGTTGACAAAGATCGGATATGAAAAAAACTCAATCTCTTCTTAAATATTAATCAACATTCTATTGATATTCAGGAAAACTACTTCTGCTTGCTCTTGGCCTTGGCTACTTAGAGACATCCCTTGAGTTCATCTTAAAGAATAGAAGTAGGAATTCTATTAAGCATTATATTACATCTTGCCCAGTCCCCAATCCATTGGTCCCTTAGGCTAGAAATTTTAGACTCATGATCCATACAGGCTTATGTTTCCATGAGCACATATTTCATTCCTGTATGGGTTAATATAGCCAGTAGAGTTATAAATCTGTTTTTTCCTTCTTGATCATGTAATCGGTTGTCTTCCTTCTTGCTTCCCTGAGCACATAGTAAAGTGAATGTGGGTTGTTCCTATTAGTTGGGTAAGCTGGACTGGGGTTCTGGGAAAATCTCTATGAATTCTTCTTTGCAAGAGACATCTCTGGGTTTAGTGATGTCTCCGGCAGCCTGTTGGTTTTCATTAAGTTGCACCTCTCTTTTTATGCCTTTAAATAGTCCTTTAGGCAAGTACAAGCTAGGCTTTGTCTTTCCTCTCCTATCAGTTTTGTTCTAATTAGCTTATTAGTGAGGGCAGTCATCGGCTCAATCTCAACCTAGTTGCTTCTAATTTGACTTATTCTTTTGGCTATGAGCAATAATAAAAAAAAATAGAAATACTACCTTTGTTTCACTGATCCACGGAACTTACTTCGCCTGGGCATCATCATTCTTTTCATTCACTAGTTGAGTAGTTCTGGTGGTTCAAGCGGAAGTGGTAAGATAGGGTTTATGAAGCGACCACAGGGAGATTAAGGGTATAGTGACATCCGCTGTAAAACTATCGCTGTAAGTCTTTGTCTTATGGTTAATGAGTTGTTGATATGTGGAGCGAGCTAGTCTATGACTCAGGGGACATCGTGGTGCCACTGATGTGTGTTTTAATAGCTTAGTGCAAGCGCACATTATCGTATCAAGTAATATAGAATTTTAAGTTCAAGTATCGATCTCATAGAGACTATGCAATCTAAGTATCGATCTCACAGAGACTATGCAATCTAAGTATCAATCTCACAGAGACTATACAATTTAATTCTATAAATCAAGTACTAAAATTGTACCTACTTAACTTTTATTCAGAAAATCACAATTTGTAATTTAATTAACTAATCTAACTCTATCAATTAAACTAAACAAAAGTAAATAGTAGAATTCATAAATAAAGATAATTTTAGGATTTTGACTCATCCCCTAATATTTCATTGGATTTAATACCAATTGATTGGCTTAGATACTAATCTCATCATAATCCTCTGTTGATGATCAAGTGACTGTATTACATTCTAACAATCACCTATATGTCTATGGTAATCAAATCAAAATGTAATTTATTAAGATCAAGTCTAAATTATACCATATATGTCACCTACGTATATGTCTATCCTAGATGGAACTTATAGTTATTACTCTATGATCATGCATCAAACTATCCTAGGCTAAACACATGAATCCCTCCGTCGAGTTCATCATGGTTCCTCAATTATTCAAAATATTGATCAGGTATAATGAAAGCATTAAAGATAAGAAATAATGAATCAATTGAATGTATCAAGTTCATAAACTAAAAATTAACACAATTCAAATTCAGACTAGGTTCATATAGTCTAGCCTTAAATAAACAATTTAGTCTATCACAAAATCAAAAGTATCTAATAAATTCATAAAAATCAACAAGAACAAGAACATATGATAAAGAAAGAGTAGAAAAACTAATCAAAGTGACTCATTGATGTACTTTTCACTCAATCTTGACTTAAAGATTGAATCTTGGTCTTGGTTCTTCAATCTTTGGTTTTGATCTTTGATTTTGTGTTGTGAATTCTTTCTCTAAGTTTTTACCTCTTTTTCTTTTTTTTTCTCTCCTCCTTTAATTAGGGTTTTTGGCCTTTTATTTGTAGGTTTTTTTGTCTTCAAATTAATGTTAAACATCAAATAAAAGTTAAAGTATGATTATTGTTCACGAGTTATTGTAGAAAAAATATTATTTTACGCAGTATTGTTCACGCGTTACTGTTCACCGCTATTGTTTACACACTGCTCATTTATGGATGTTGCGGCATTGGGTACTATAACAGATTTGATGTTTTTGGCTTATTTTCATTAGAGTTTCGACCCTATTTACTCAATTGACTCTAAACCTACAATAATATTAATAAAACACATCGAAAGCCAATTAATCATAATTTCTACGAACAAATATTAAGTTTAGAAGATGAAAATAGTAGACTTAATTAACCCTTATCAGCCACCGTGAACCCAATCTGAAATACGAACCAAAAAAGGAAAGACCTATTAAACCAAAAATGGGCTTTGGCGATCTCATTCTAGCGACTGCACCTGGAACCACACTATTGTCACTGCCCTTCGGACACACCTCTTACTATTCTTATTGCATAGATCCTCCGAGAAAGTGACTTTCGTAGGCTGGATAACCTTAGTTTATATCGAAATAGATATCCTCTAAGAGCTCTTGACAAGCCCTACTTACTGTAAAAATTCTTCTTTTTCAGAGGTTTCTATTAGACTCGTACAAAGTCCTCTAGCTTTTCATACTTTTGGAGAACTTCTAGGACGACATAGCATTCTCGTTCAAATATAGGTTGGCCATACTTGTGATGGTTCCCAAGGATCCAATATGACAACTTATATGTACGCGGTCGCGATATTGTTCTAAGAGATGTGTTCCCCTCCAAGGAATGTTGTTACTTTGACCTATGAGATGGGATGAGAAGGGAGCAGAGAAGTTGTTAAACCCTATTTATTCCTATACAACTTAGATTCCATGATCTTCGTCTATTACCTCAAGCACTGTAATTGGATGGCCCAAAGATTCTAATTGGAAGAACTGAAGCACAAACCTCACCACATCAAAAGGAATGGAAACTAGACACTCATTAACTCAAGTTAGAAATTTTAGCTCTCTCAAAACACTTGCGAGTTTCGAAAAACATCTCTTGATTTCTCGCGGCCGAGCCAGCTTGGAAGTAAACTACTTGTTGCTTATCAAAAATCTATCTTTTGCCTCTCCTCCTTGTCTCTAACTAAGCGGGACATTCCTAAACTCCTTCTTATTAAACCCCTTTCTCGTTCCTAGACAGTTACCAACAGCTAAGCTTTCAATGTCGATTCTTTCCCCAACTGCATTAATAAATCTTCCATGCTTTAGCATCTTTTTCTTTCTTTTTTTACTTTTTTTCCCGCTGTGTCAGCCCTCACGGCTCGATAGAGACCTACTTTTAAAGAACACTATGGCTCAAAACTGCTTTTAAAGTCTGAAGGAATGAGCTTTGGAAGCTCACCTTCTTATTAGATAAAGGGGCAACCTATCTTATATCTTACTAATAATAAGACTAACTTTCTCGGATAATATATATTGTGAAATAGTGCCGTAATAGGAACTCAAAGCCTCGTCATACAGAAAAAAGAATTACCTAACTTAGCCCCCCAAAAAAGGGATTACAAGCTTGGTTGCTTTTATGCTCAAAAAAGAAATCCTAATAAGAAGACAATAAGGAATGATGTTTTTCTACTCTTCACACCGGAATTGATTGTGAATCAGCTTCTGGCTAAGAAAAAAGAGTCTTGTTCAACTTCTGCCGGTGCACATCTGACTAGAGACTAGTGTGAAGAAAGGCGTGCACATGTTATTTGCAAAGAAAAGGTAGCGGACGATTCTTTAGAATCGGAATCACCATAAACAATTAACGTAATGATTCAAAATGACAAAAGAACAAGGCATAAAAGATAGAAGCGGAGTCTTAGCTGTAGTTAATAGGACTAAGAGTAGCAGTAGAAATAATAAAAGGAAAGCAGTCACCCGGGCTGAGACTTTTATGTAATCTTGCCATCTAGCTTCTCTTGGAAGGGTAGATTCCCAAACTGAGATGTTGTAGCATTCAAAAGACTTTATTCATTTTTAAAAATAGCAGATCAACAGCATTTAGTTTATTACTAGTTGAGGCTTCTTCGTTCCACTCATTTGTTCAGTCAATAAGTACGTCTTTTTTAGAACCTTCTTAACTGCAACCAACTTTCAAAAGCCGCTGGAGTGGAAGACTTCATCCTTGCAATTTAAAGCAAGTGCAACTGCACTTTGATTATCACACCATATAATTGGTGTGCTGACAAGATGCAGTTGTAATTCTAAAATCAAATACTGAATCCAACAAATTTCTGATATTGTTTAAGCTAAAGAGCGATACTCAGACTCAGTGTTGGATCTTGAAACAATTCTCTGCTTTCTTGAACTCCATGAGATTAAGTTTTTAGTAAGAAAAATATAGTAACCCCTATCAGACTTTCTATAATCTTCATCATATGCCTAATTTACATCTGAGAAGGCTTCTAAACTGAGTTGGTTGCCTGGTATAAGCATTAGACCTTGGTCTTTAGTGTGTTGGATATATCTTAGCAGTATCTTATAGCTTTGCCAATGAATATCAGTGGGATCTAATAGAAATTGACTCAATTTATTTATAGTAAAAGATATTTCAAGTCTTGTAATAGTCAGATATTATAAAGCACCTATCACATTTTTGTATAATGTGGCTTCTTTAAACTTATTTCCATTATCTTTGACAAGTTTAACATCTGAGCTCATTGGTGTGGCACATCCTTTTACTGTAGACATATTTGTTTTCACCAGTAAATCACTAGCATATTTTGCTTGTGATAAATGTATGCCTGCATTTGTTCTTATGACTTCTATACCAAAAAAATAACCAAGATCACCAACTTATTTTAAAGCAAAATTCATGTTTAACTGAGAGATCACCCCTTAAATTTCATCTGGTTTATTTTTTATAAGGATTATATCATCAACATAAACCAAGATATCCATTATGCTATCTTTCTTAGTTCTTACAAAGATTAATATATCACACTTAATGTTGCAAAAATCCTAGCTTATAAGTGATATTCTAAGCTTTTCATACCAGGCCCTTAGTGCCTGCTTTAACCAATAAAGTGATTTCTTCAACTTACAAACAAAACCTTACTTATTTGAGACTTCAAACCCTTCAGGTTGCTGTATATGCACTTTTTCACTCAAATCTCTATTAAGAAAAGTATTATTAATGTCTATTTGCTTGATTACCTAGTTCTTTGTTACCGCAACAGTTAATATGATTTTTATTATACTTGCTTTGACTACTGGACTAAAGGTTTCATTAAAATCAATGCTAGGAGTTTGATGGTAGCCTTTTGCACCAATCTAAATTTATATTTAGCTATACTGCTATTAAGGTTCTTTGTAACTCTAAAAACCTATTTGTTACTAATAAGCTTGTAACTAGAGTTGTGTGGGACTAAGCTTCAAGTGTTGTTCTTTAATAAGGCTTGATATTCATCATTCATGGCTTTCTCTTATTAAGGCAAAGATAAAGCTTTTTTGACCAAGGTTGGTGTATAGTTACTGTAACCATCAATTTTTATCTCAGCTAAATAAATCTTAGGTTTAAAGATCCTTGTCTTAGACCTAGTAAGCATAGAATACACATTGGATACTTGCTTATATACTGGTGTAATGTCTATGTTTGATTGTGTTTGTATTTCAGAATTTACAGAACCAAAACTAACTGGTCCAATGTTGTAATTTTGAGTGGTTCTGGAATCTGACCATGTATTAAAATGTAAAGGTTCGTGTACATTAGAGTTGTGTTCTACTTCAATTGAAACTATAAGAAAAACTTGATTATTGACAAACTTAGAAGACTATTGAAAAGTATTTGGTTTGATTTTCCACTTATAAATTTTTTGAAGTATAAAGGGCTAACTATAACATACTTTTAACACAGAGTTGATTTTGGGTGTGATTTTTAGACAACAATTTGTATCAGTTTCAAAAGGAAATTTATTCTCATTAAACACGTGTCTAGAAGTGTATACTTTGCCATCTGAGTTCAAGCATCTATACCTTTGTGAGAAGCATTATAGCCTAGAAAGACACAATATGATAGTCTAGTTTTTATTTATGATACCCTCTTAGATGAGGATAACAGATACTACCAAATACTCTCATAATGGTATAATTAGGTTTATGGTTAAAATTAATTCAAAAGGTTATTTTCTATGTAAAACTAAGAGTGGCATTCTATTTATCAGAAAAGTTACAGTAGTAAAAGCATCCCACCAGTGTTTAAAAGGCATATGACTTTGTGTCATAAGGCTTAAACCAATTTTAACTATGTGTCTATGTTTTCTCTTAGCTATACTATTTTGATGGTGTATGTGTATGGACAGGAGAATCTATATGTTATACCTTATTCTTGTAAGTATTTAGATAAGGCTATGAACTCTTCTCCATTATCAGATTGAAATGTTTTTATTTTCTTGTCAAGTAACTTCTCACTATGTGTTTGAAAGTGTTTGAAGGTTGGTAAGACTTGTGACTTCAATTGCAAAGGGTAAATCCATACAAACCTAGAATAGTCATCTATAAAACTCACATAGTACCTATAGTCTTCTCCAGAGATTTTAAGTGCTGACCCCTATACATCAAAATGAATTAATTCTAAAGGCTATTTCGTTTTGGTTTTTGATATCCCAAAATGCAAATGATGATTCTTACCAAGTTGGCAAGCATTACAGAAACTCAAAGTAAAAATTTTATTTGATAATGAGTCAAGTTTACATTCAGATATAATCTTTTTCAAGATCTCTAGATTTGGACGTCCAAATCTTCTGTGTAATACATCTGAATTTATACTAGACTCAGCTAGTAACATTGACTTGGGACAACAATTTTCTGCAGTTGGCTTATTTTTAGTATATACAACAAACAAAGACTCTATTTTATTTCTTGATGTAATATTGATAAGTAGATCTGTAGTATATTGTGATGACAACTGATAAAGACCCTCATTAGGAGTTCCTTGAAGTAGAACATTCCCCTTCATATTTTTGATAACACAATAATTCTTTATAAAGTCAACTTTTATATTCAAATCATTTGTAAGTTTAGAGATGCTAATTAAATTTTTGGTCATTTTGGGAACATGCAAAACATGTAGGAGTATCAAGGGTTTGTGTTTAAATGATGTATTTATCATACAAGTACTAATATGCATAATTTACAAACCAAATCCATTACCTACAGAGATTAGGCAGTTACCTTTATACTTAACCTTTCAAGCCATATTGTTCATGTTATTGGTGACATGGTAAGTAACACTACTGTCCATATGCCAATTATGATCTTCTTCATTTTTTGGTGCAGTTCTAGGTTCAACAATGAAAATAGCTAGTTGTTAGTATGCATTTACAAGTGCTGTCGGTTGCTCAAAGATCCTCATCAAATCTACCCTAGCACTTGTATGCTCCATGACCAAATTTGAAGCATATCTAACATATGATTTTTGAATTCGATCTGCTTTGACCACTAGAATTCCTTCCCCTACCTCTACCTTTAAAATTTCCTTGGTTATTACCATATTTCTGGTTGGTATTGTTGCTATTGTTTCCTCTACCATAGTTGCCACTATATCCTCCTCTGTTCTCAAATCCTTTGCCTTTGAAATTTCTTTTCCATTTAGCTAAGCTACATTAACAGACATATTGTTCAACCCTTGAGCATAAGACATTTTCATTCTATTTTCATGACTCAATAAAATGGCATAGACTTCAGCAAAGTTTAGCTCATCTAACTTAGCAGAAACTAAAACCGCCATTGAATCATAATCTGGACCTAATCTAGCTAGGAGATAAGTGATTAAGTCATGCTCAGGTCAAGGTTTACCAATCATTGCCAAGTTATCTGAAATATTCTTGATCTTGACATAGTAGTCATTCACTTTCGTTCACTACAAAAAATAGTGTCTTTTACGATGACTTAATACCCTTCGCAAAAGGCATTTACGACAGCTAAATAGTCATCGCAAATGCGGGCATTGTAAATTTTTGCGACGGCTATTTAGCCATCACAAAAGACCCTTTTACGACAGCTATATAGTCGTCGCAAAAGGTTTATCCATAAATTTTTGCGACGGCTATTGAGCCATCGCAAAAGACCCTTTTGTGATAGCTATATAGCCGTCACAAAAGGGTTTGTCTAAGAAAAAAAACCCCTTTTGCAAAGAAAAAAAATATAGCTACATACAATTATAATTTTGTTTTCCCAAATATAAATTACACAAAATTATTTATATTATAAAAATTATCATACAAAACTCTAAAAATAAAGAAACATAAAAAAATATGCAAAAATAATGTTATTAATAATTATAATATTTTACATAATATTATTGGCTCCTCAACTATAGTGTTATAAAAAAGAAAACTACATTAAAAACGAAGTTCATTTTAAGTCTATTTAAAATTCTCTTTATATGCTTGACTGAACTTAAACTAACTCAAAACTCAAATCACATGATTAAACTTAAAATATCAAATTAGTAACAACCTCAAAAATAATTGGGCATTCCTCTATAAGTTTAAAAATCCAATCCGCTTTGCTGTCATGCCTTGACCAATAAAGCATCATCTAGATTCCACACAATTTCTTATACAACAATTAAAACTTCATGCTTTTTAATAATATTTAAATTGTAAAAGGTAGCCAATTCATCTAGGATTAGCATGGAATAAAAAGAGAAAAAAAATTTATGAGAAACAATAATTCCTCAATGTGGCAGAAAAGAGCACACACATACAACTTTATTTAGTAAATGCTTGTTAATGCTAAGGCTTGCACATTTCACTTGGAAATTAAGAAATCACATAAGAGAAATTTTCCTAGAGTAAAAGAAATAGTTCATAACATCATATTCCAAGCTACACAAATTTAAATTTTTAGAAAAAAAATTAAGAAAAAATAAACTAGAGTTACAGAAAAGAACATACATGCTCCCCAGAATAACCCTTTCATTTAACATTTCTTACTGCTTCCTCGAGCTTTTTCATATCAGTTTTATCATCCTATGTCTTCACATCCAACAGAACTGAAGACTTGCCGACTGATAAAGAAATACAACGACATTTAGCTTACAAATAACAAAGTGTGCCTTAAATAGTAAGTCTTTTGTTAATAAGAATTAATGACAAATCAATGAGAAGAAAAGTTCCTTCCATTCTTTCTTCTTTTCAGCTACCTTAACAATAGCTACACGTTCTTCAGTAGCCTTCTTTTTCTCTTCTATCTCTTCCCCGAAGAGATCAACATCATCATTATCATATTCAGCAGCTACAGCCTGAAAACTATGTTGCATTTAAATAATGTTAAAGACCCCTAACAAAGTCTCAGAAACCCAAGAGAGCAAAAAGCAGAATAAAGAAAAAAAATAATCATTTCAAGGTTCCAAATTTCCCCAGCTCTCATAAATCTAAAACTCATAACCATCAATTCGTGAAGCTAGACAATTGAAAAATCTACACCTAAAAGATATGAAAATGCTTGCAACTTGACATGCTAAAACAAATACAGTTGCACTATATGAAAACTACAATATACAATCATGTACTAAAAGCACAGAACACTACTTGCCTTTGTGTCAATTGGAGGAGTGGCAACAGCCTCCTCTGTGATCAGAGCAAATTCCTCTACAGTGACACCAGACCCTTCTGCAGAGACATCACTAAAATAGCACAAATCACATAATTAGTGAATCAAATTGATGGAATAAATTTTTTTTTAAAACCATGATAGACTGAAAAAACATTATTACATCACTATACCAATATCAAGACTATGATGACAAACTTATATCAAGAAAACTATCAAACAAAATGAGAACTTACGAGATCCTCAAAAGAGCATCAATATGGTTGTACCAACGAGACACATTGACATACTTCGATGATGGTGCCTTTGAAAGAGCTGAATAAATAATAATAATATCATCCTTTGAAGCTTGGTACCTAATAGGAACAATATTAGAAGCAAATGAATAAAATTATTGAAGAGAAACAACTAACCATGTAATTACATACACAAATATAAGAAGAACTTACCCAGTGATGTAACTGCAGGAAAGAAGGTAGTCATCAAGTTTCTTCAAACCAGCATCTGAGTTGACATCAGAAAATGTGACTGCCATTGCTGTTTTATGATTCTAAAAGAGAACAATAGAAAAAAAAAGTTGAGTATCAATTTCAAAATTTTGACTAAAAATATATCAAATAAAACCCCTGCACACATCTATAATAAAAAAACATACATCTAACTGATTTCCAGTTTTAAGTATAGAAATAGGGGGTCATTATTAAATAAAATTCACTTTAATTTATGATAGAAAGTCAATTCTACTGCAAACATAATTGAATGTTTAATCGAGTTTAAAATCAACAGCAAATTAAAGCTTAATTCAGAAAACCGAAGTACAAAAGAGGATGAGATATAAAAGAAAATATGAGACAAACCTGATAGCCATACATATCAGCAGGCATTGACCCATGTACCTTCTTGGAGTAAAAGCTCAGTAACTTGGAATGCACCACAAACCGCACTCCAATGCAAGGCAGTCTGCCCCGTATGATGCATGTTAATTAATGTTCTAATATATTAAAATATTCAAAGAAAACCTAATTTCATTTTATTAAAATAAAATTAATACAAGAGTGTCATATAATATCTAAAGCAAGAAGTTGGTTTGGAGAAAAGTCATAAAAATAAAAATAAATATAGGTTCAATATCTTTATGATTTGCTTGTAAATTTGTCATACAAGAACACCAAAACGATTTCATGATAAGGTTGCTAATATTTAGAAAAAGAAGCAGTTTTTATAAATATCTGAACCAAGGAGTTAGGTTGATACTTAAACTGTTTAACAAATATCAACCTACTTAAAGCTTATAAACATAATTCATATTCATTTTTTGGTCATACATATATATGTTTTTTTTTTGTGCTTTAATTCACTAGGTATCAACCCTTAAAATTAACTTTAGTAAATCTCTTTAATATTTAAAATATTTCTTGAGTGATGAAATTTCACTACTAATTAAACTATGCTACTTTCCCAACTACAATAATAAAGTCTAAAGATAAATACTTAAAGCATGCATAATTGACACAAAGCACATAGAGTCAAAATAATACCAAGATTATCATATGTGGAACTAAAGTTGATTTATGTGGCTCCCACAGCTATGAGGAACTAACGTGCAAAGATTATCATCTCAGCAATGAAAAAGGGGGAAGACTCTGAAACATGAAACAGTAACAAATCTCTAAAGCATACTTCTGTAATGCAGACTCATAAACTAAATTTAATCAATTTTTTAAAGTGAATTTTGGATCCCATTGATTGCTCAACAAACTTGTAAGCCAACATCTTGCACAAATCAAGTTGCAGCAGTACAAGAAAGATCAACATACACATAAGCATGATGGAAATTGAGTATGCACAGAGAAATAGAGGGGAAGGAACTATCAAAAGGTGTTTCTATATGAATTCATGTGAGTTTAAAAGGATAAATAAATAAAATACAAAAATATCAAGACTAACAATGCATCCATGAATAGACTTCCTCCTGTGCTCTCCATTGCTTCTTCCATATCCTTTGAAGTAGGGGATCCCTGTTCAAATTAATAATCATATCAATCCTTAATGAAATTCCACATTTCAAAATAGACAATGTTGAGAAAGCTTTCATGCAAAAATGTCTCCTTTTAACACCAAATCTGAATGATAAAACTTGTTGACTTTAGATCACACTAGCAAACATAAATCAAGCCACTGTCATTGCAATCATCTTAGACAAACCCGTTATGGGAGTTTGTACAGATGCAGCGGCAGAATGAACAAAAGCTCTCCTCTCCATATCTAACCGTACAGCTTTCTCTCTTTCTATTTCCTATCAAAAATCAAAATCACTTTACTAAATTTGAATAACATTAACCTAATAAAAAAACTTAACTCCTAAAGTATAGGACTTCAAAATAAAATTAAGAAAAGAACTATCAGTAATCAAATGTTATTAAAAGTTACAAAGCACAAAATCCATGTCAATTCGACTGTGTAAGAGTATCAGACACGTGCAGCAATGGTCGAGACCCCGACAGATGCGGCGGCGCCACATAAGAAAGAGAGGAATCCATAGTTAATAGGCTTTGTTCGTCAAGAACAGATCCTCTGGAACCTTAAACGCGCCGTGAGCGCACACAATGGCGACTTCGACCATCAGCGCCGAGATGAGCAGCGATCCTGTGCTAGTCAAGAAAATGATGACCATTGTTAGCACGACCAAGAGGTCGAGCGTATCGCTATCTAAAACGTGCAACCGGAGAGGACTAAGGGCTGATCAAACGACCAAAAGAGGTAGAGGAAGATCCACGCTCCTAGAAGGCAAATGAGGACGAGGAGAGAGAAATGATGGGAGATGAGAGAGGAAGCGAGGACGACGGCAATGAGAGTTACGTAATTTTTCCTTCAATTCTCAACATAATTTTTTTTTTTCCTTTTTTATTGAAATAATTGTTGGTGATTAATTTGTAAGGAAAAAGATGAAGTTGATTAATTTGGTTTATCAGGATGACGAGCTTCTCTTGGACTCATTTCCATACAAAGAAATCCAGACTAGTGCCTTGTGGGAAGTGGAGGGAAAATGGGTTGCTCAAGGAGCCATTCATGTAAATATTGGTGCATATCCTTCTGCTGAAGGAGCTGATGAGGATAAAGGTGTTGATGACAAAGCCATTAAGGTGGTCGAAATTGTTGACACTTTCAGGCTTCATGAGCAACCTGCTTTGTTACTTGGGAGAAGAGATATATTAAGAACTTAACTCCCTGCTGGAAGGAGAGAAAGCAAGAGGAGTTTAAGAAGAGCATTGAGGGAGTAACCAAGTTCTTGTTCTACAAGCTTAGTGAACTTCAATTCTTTGTTGAGGGGAGCATGCATGATGATGAATGTTTGGTCTTTGCTTACTGTAATGAAAAATTCTTTTAGTTAACTACTAATTTAATATAAAAAAAATTTTGATTGAAGTTAAATATTTTAAGTTTTATTAACCAAATAGATATTACATTAATTATTTTACCTTATTACATTTTTAATAATTTTATTCTTATGTAATCTTTCATTTTCTTTTTTCTTTTTTATAAATTAATTAAGAACATAAAATTTTAAATAATTAATTTTTTAATTAATTATAAAAAATATTATTTATAATTATAGTAATAGTTTTTAAAAAATAATAATATAAATTATTTAATATTTTTTTTATAAATGAATTAAAAAGAATTAACATAAAAAGAGTAATAATTAAAAACATAAAGAAAAAAAATGCTTGCTTGGCGCGCGCCCAGGCATGCGCTCAGCGAGCGCCCAGCAAGCATTTTGCTCGTTGAGCGCATGCCTGGGCGCGCGCCCAGCGAGCACCCACCAACTTTTGATTTATTTTTTTAATAAATAAATTTAAAAATAAAATGTTTATTTAAAATAAAATAAAATAAATAGTTATATATTAATTAAAAATAAGTTAAAATAAAAGTTTTTTTAAAAAAAATAAATCCTTGAGCGCATGCATTGGGCGCGCACCTAAGGCATGTGCCTAGCAACGCTTTGCTTTGGGCGCATGCGTTAGGCGCGCGACCAACGCATGCGCTCAAGGCTTTACTTTTTTTTAATTTTATTTTAACTTTATTTTAATTTATTTTTAAATATTTTTAATTAATATATAACTATTTATTTTATTTTAAAAAAATATTTTATTTTTAAAATTTATTTATTAAAAAAAATAAATCAAAGGTTGGTGGGTGCTCATTGGGTGCGAGCCCAGACATGCGCTCAATGAGCAAAATGCTTGCTAGGTGCACGTCATCCGATGCGCCCAACGAGCAAAAATTTAATTTATTTTATTAAATTAAAAAAAAACTTTGGGCGCATGTATGAGGCGTGCGCCCTACGCATGCACAAAGCCAAGTTTTGCTTGTTTTATTTTTTAGTTTTAAATTTATTTTAAAATTTTTATTTTTAATTTATATTTAAATTAATTATTTTTTAAATTATATTTAAATTAATTTTTTTAATTAATATATTAAAAAAATAATTTATTAAAATATTTATTTTATTTTATTAAATTAAAAGAAAAAGCTTTGGACGCATGCGTGAGGTGCACGCCCCACACATGCGCCTAAGCAAAGTTTGGCTTTTGTTTTATTTTTTAATTTTAAATTTATTTTAAAATTTTTATTTTTAATTTATAATTAAAATTAATTATTTTTTAATTAATGTATTAAAAAATAATTAATTAATTAATTAAAATATTTAATTTATTTTATTAAATTAAGAAAAAAAGCATTGGGTGCATGCGTTAGGCGCGCGCCCCACGCATGCGCCAAGCGAAATTTGACATTTTATTTTAAATTTTGTATTTTAAATTTATATTTAAATTAATTATTTTTAATTAATATATTATAAAAATAATTAATTTATTTTATTAAATAAATAAAAAGTCAAACTTTAAAATATATAAAAAAGCCAAACTTATTAAATTAAAAAAAAGCCACTCCGAGCGCTGAGCGCATACACCATGCGCCCAAGCAATAATTAATTTATTTTATTTTTTTAATTTTTATTTAAATTAATTATATTTAAATTAATGTATTAAGAAAAATTAATTAATTAATTAAAATAATTAATTTATTTTAATTAATTTATAAAAAATAAAAAGTTATTCAATTAAATAATTTATATTATTTAATTAAAATATAATTTTTTTCATTAATTTAATAAAAAAAGTCACAAATTTTATTTTAAATTTAGTTTTTACTAATTATTTTATCTTATTTTTAAATAAAATTTTATTTTTTTAAAATTTATTAAAACAAACTAAAGCTTAGGGCCCAGTCATGCACCCAAACTTGACTTCACTACATTGGGGGCATGCGTGGGCCTCGCGCCTCATGCATGCACCCAAGGTTTTGCTTTGTGTTTTAATTATTTTTTTTTTAAGTTATTTTTAAAATTTTACTTTTTAAATTATTTATAAAAAACAAATTAATTAATTAAATCATTTATAAAAAAAAAATTAGTAAAATAATCAACGTGACATATATTTGATTAATAAAATTTTAAAAATTTGACTTCGATCGAATAAATTTTTTATCATAAATAATTAGTCAATTACGAAAATTTTCCTACTACTATAACGAGGATGCCACCGACCTAACATTTTTGCATTTTGCCCGTGGTTTGAAGGAGGTGAAGTGCTAAAAGAGTGAGTACATCTGGCTTTGAAGAGCAAGTGCTCGTTGTATTTCTAGTTTAATTATTGAAAAAATTTGAGACTTCTGTTTTGATTAGTTGGTTTTTTTACAGGTTTATGCTTTGATTAAAAAAAAGTTATATTTATGGATTTGAAATTACGAGATAATTATTAAATTTATCTTGTAGTTTATATATTTAATAAAGATAATTAAGTACTTAAATATATATCATTTTTTCTTAATTGTATCAAAAATTTTAACATTTCTCACTTCTCATTTGACAGCAATTATTTGTCGCATCAAGAATATTTTTGTAAAAACAACCAAAAAAACCAATCATATAATAAGAATTTTTTTAATGACAAGGATTAACGTAATATATATTAAAAAAATAATACTAAATTGATATATATTAATAAAATTATGAACTAAAATTACATTTTTTTATTTTTAAAATAAGAAAAATTGATAGGTTAATTTTTTATTTTTATTAAATTATTTTTTTACTCTTTAATATTTTAAAAATTATTAATTATATTCTTTAAGAACTTTTTTGTTATCATTTTTATTTTTGAATTATGATTATTTTTATTTTCAAATGATGTAATTGATAATTTTTAAATATTAAAAATTTTATGAGTAATTTAATAAAAATTTAAAAACTAAAGTGATAATTCCTTTATAATAATATGGATAATATGAGTAAGACATTGAGAAAACTAACATTTATAGATATGAACATATTCGATTGTATCAGGTGTAGGTTCGATTGCAATCCTTGGACTTTAAATTTCTCTAGTATTTAATTTGCCAGAAAGTCTTATACACTGACGCCATTGAATGGACAAGTAAGGACATCTCATTATTTATTGTATTAATCAGATTGAGTATATGAATATGAAAAGAAAAAAGAATTAAATAACCTTATAAGAATAGTTTCGTATAATTTGACTAAATAATCCTATATTTAATAAATAATCTTATAAAAATAAAATTATATAATTACCAAGTTGGGTGATGTCAAATCCAGTAAAAGTTGATGTTGATTGAAAATAAAAATTTTATGTTTAATAAAATAAACGTAATAAAAATTAGATTGTTTTATTTATAATTATATATATAAAAATAAAAGATTAATTCAATTTTTTGTTATGACAAATCTTAAATTGACTAGTTGTAATTTTATCTATTATTTTTAATTTTTAAACTCAACGCTTATGGGTACGTGAATCTTTTTTAATTTTTAAAAACATTAATACCAAAATCTGAGAGAATAATAATAATTAAATTCTTTTTTCATATAAAAATACGTAAAAAAAATTTCTCTATATAGTTGTTATTGTTATTTACTATTCCATACCTTCCATATATATAAGAATCTCCCTTAGATATTTAGAATTAGAAAGTTAGAGTTTGATTAGAATTTGAATTAGTAGATGGACTGTAAGACTCATGGACTTCCTAACTTTAACTTAAAAGGCCCAGTACTTATTATCTCATAATACACCAATTCTTCTAAGCTATTCCACTAAAAGTTAAGGATTGTACTCTAGTAACTCATGTTATAAAGTAAAAGTTCATTTAATTAAATTGAGTTTGGTCTTTAAACTAATAATAACCACTTAATTAACCCTATAATTGATGTCTATAATTAAAGTTAGGCCATGAAAAAAATGTTTTGCCTTTTTAATTACTTATTTACCCTTAAGTCACTGAATGCTCTAATGATCACTTTTAATATGTCTATATTTGTAAATAAATTTACAATATTATTATTCAATAAATAATTTTATTGAATAAACTGCAACCACAAATTCTAATGATCAAGTACTGTAAACATTTTAGGTGAACATTAATTATTAGATTCTATCTTACAAATATATGTTTCTACAACTTATGAAATTATATCTCCAAGCTATTGAGGTTTTGACCGTTTATAAGGATCTTACTCCGTGATAACTCAAAAGATGCAATGCATAAATGTAAGTACATTACCTGCTCAAGATTAAGATCAATCAAGCTTATTAAAATTTTTATGAATTAAGATCTATGACATTTAGTTAACTAGATCGAAATTCATAATAGTCTCGTTCAATGTAACATATACACTAGTTTTTCTACTCGAAGTCTATACTTCGATGATCAAGGTAAATCATCCACCATAAGAAGTTGAAAAACTACAACCTTACATAATGAAATATCATTTTCATTAATGGTCGTGAACATGATTTAATTTATAAAGAACTTGTGATCTATACCCTTTATATAAGCATCAAATGCCTAATACTTAAATCATATACTTTATAAATATGAGCTTATCAATGTATGCTCAATTATATGTATGAATAAACTTTTATTAGTCAAATAAAATGTTATTTTACATGCTTTAAGGGCATAAATAATATTATATGTCTAACAAACTCCCACTTGCCCTAAAGCATGTTGAGTAACTATTGAACCCTTATATTATTTATATGAGTTTCAAAACTCTTTTGTTGGCAATGACTTAGGTGAATGGATCCACTAGATTATTGTTTATATAATTTTAAATACCATGACTTCACAATTTTGAACAAAACTCTTTTACTAAACTTTATTTCCTCTCAAAGTGTTTTTTTCTTGTATTTGGTTCCTTAAATTGTGTTACTGCCCTACTTATTGTCTTAATAAAGGACAATAGGCATCTAAGCACTAAGTATCACCTTAAGCTCTAGAAGGAACTTTCGGAGTTATCTAACCTATTTTGTAGCTTCAAATGCAGCTACATATTCAGCTTTCATAGTGGAGTCTGTAATACATGATTGTTTTGTACTTATAGCTCCACCACTTAAAGTGAACACATATCCTGATAAAGATCCGGGTATCCTATGTTATTTGAATTCTGAATCTGTATACCTAATAGGTATAAGATTTTCACTGAAATATACAAGCATATAATCTTTCGTTCTCTGAAGGTACTTGAATATATGCTTTACTGCAGTCCAATGTTCTAGTCCTAGATTAGATTGATATCCACAAATCATTCAAACTACATAACAAACATTTGGTCTAGTACATGGCATTGCATACATGAGACTTCCCACTGCTAATGCATAAGGAATATTTCTCATTCAATCTATCTCTTCAATTGTCTTGGGAAACTGATACTTGGATAAATCAATTCCATATCTAAAGGAAAACAATCTTTTTTAGAATTATGCATGACAAACTTGATCAGAATTTTGTTAATATACTCAGTTTGGGATAAGTCTAATATCTTTAACTTGAGATCTCTTAATACTTTGATTCCAAGGATGTTACTGACTTCTTCTAGATCATTCAAATCAAAATAGTTAGACAATCATATTTTACCTGATGATAACGCTCCTACGTCATTCTCAATGAGTAATATATCATCTAAATACAAGACTGGAAGAACCACTAACCACCCATGTATCTTCTTGTAAACAGAAGGTTCATTAGGATTTTGATCAAAATCAAACGATTTGATTACTTGATCAAATCTGATATTTTACGATCTAGATGCTTGTTTAAGTCCATGTAAGATTTGTGCCATTTACAAACCATATATCCTTAGCCTATAGCTATAAAACCATCTGATTGTATCATATAGATACTTTCTTCAAGATTGCCATTAAAAAAGGTAATCTTGACATTCATATGTCAAATCTCATAATCAATATTTACTGTAATGGATAAGAGAATTTTAATAGACTTAAGCATGGCTACCAGGAAAAAAGTCTCCTCATAATCAATACCTTATTTCTGAGTGTACCATTTAACAAAAAGCCTAGTTTTGAAGGTTTCCACCTTCTCATCTACTCCTCTCTTTCTCTTATAGACCCATTTACACCCTATGGGTTTCATCCCTTCAGGTTTCTCTACAAGTTCCCAGACTTTATTGGAATACGTGAAATCTATTTCTGATTTCATAGCTTTATGCCAATGGTTTACATCTTTATCAACCATTGCTTCATTGTAGCTAGTGTGATCTAGTTCATGCTCATTAGAGATTGCCTGAAAGGACTCTCTAATTAATATATACTTAATTGGACGTCTAATAATTCTCTCACTATGATGACGTACCGGTGGTTGTTATTCTGCAACTGACTCTAGTTGGTTATTATGATCTGAATTGGGAATTAACTCATTGACTCTATTAGGCACAATATTAGAGTTCCTAGATAACTCATCAAGAGTTATCTTACTGATAGGCTTGAAGTCTTTCATATAGTCTTCTTCAAGAAAGATTGCATTAGTACTAACTAATACTTTCTTATCTTGAGAACTATAGAAAAGACTTCCTCTTGTTCCTTTAAGATAGCCAACAAATAGAAAAACTTCTAACTTCGATTTCAACTTGTCTGTCTTCCCTTTTAGCACATGAGCTGGACAATCCCATATATGTATGTGATGTAAACTTAGTTTACGACCTATCTATATTTCCAGAGGTGTATTAGGCACTAACTTAGATGGAATTAAGTTAAGAAGATACATGGTTGTTTCTAAGGCATTACCCAAGAATGAGATAGGTAAAGTTGAATAACTCATCATTAACCTCACCATTTCAAGAAGAGTTCTATTTCTCATTTCTACTACACTATTTTGTTGGGGTAACCTTAGTGTAGTCAACTAGGATAATATCTCATTGTCTAACAAATAGGTTCTGAACTCACTATAGAGATATTCGTCACCTCAATCAGATTGAAGTACCTTTATGTATTTTCCTAATTGCCTTTCTACTTCTACCTGAAACTCTTTGAATTTATCAAATGCTTCAGACTTGTAGTGCATTAGGTATACATAACCAAATCTAGAATGATCATTAATGAAAGTAATAAAATATTCATAACCTCCCCTAACTTGTGTGCTTATGGGCCCACATACGTTAAAGTGCAATAATTCTAACGTTTCTATAGCTCTATTACTTTTAGTATTAAAGGGTTATTTAGTCATTTTTTCTTTTATACAAATTCGCAGACTAGTAATAATTCAATATCTAATGAACTCAAAGGTCTATCTTTGACCAGTCTTTGGATCCTATCTAGACTACTATGACCAAGACTAGATGCCATATATACGTTTGATTAATAGGAGTCACTTTAATCCTCTTATGGTGATTAGATTCATTATTTAATTTTATATCAAGCAGTGAGTTGATTTTAGAAAATATGCAGTATAAACAGTTAACTAGTATATTGGAACATATAAACTACTTATTTCTTTTGATTACCACAGTTTAGTCAAATTAATAGAATATACAAAATTATTCAAATAATTAACTGAAATCAAATTGCGTTTAAGTTCTAGTACTAATAAACAGTCATCTAATATTAAAGTCCTAAAATCATCAAAATAGAGACGAACTTCCACTACCTTGGTTGCAACAATTACACCACTTTTTTAGCCTAAGACCGATCTCTCATTCATTGAGTGGTTTGGTTTCTTGAAACCCTTACAACGAATTATAAATTTGATTAGTGGCTCCGGAATCTATTATCCAGGAATATGTATAGTTAACCAATAAACATGTATCAACAAAAAGAATATTACTAGAAAATAAGTTATCCTTTAAGCTACTAAAAACTTAACTAAATGACAGTTTCTCTTCCAATGCTCTTTAATGCCACATTAAGAATATTTTTCTTTGCGCCTTACTACCTTTTTATGAAATTGCACAAATCCTGAATTAGATGCTTTCTTTGACTTGTTCTTCTTCTTCTTACTACTCTTTTCCTTAGGATTGAAACCAAAAGAAGAAGATTGACCTTCTAGTCAAGTGAGTATTATAAGCATCTATTTCATCTTAGAGTGTATTTTTCATAGGTTTTAGAGGGCATTAATCAGTCAAGACATATCTGTGCCTTTCAGTTGTGAGTTCAATATCTAAGTTCCTTTCCCAATCTACATAATTATTCTCGGTTAACTTATTTTGGTTTAGGACGAATGCTAGTAGGATGAATGAAGATATAATTCTGAAAAATAAATTCATACATGAGCAGACATTATCTTATAACATGTAAAACTTTTACATGAATGTATGAAATACATTTATGTAGAACTCTTTAACTATATTATGCATCAGTAGTCTAATTTTCAATCAGAATACACCTTCGTAGGGTGGTTGTATCCGTCATGAATCAGACTAGTACCATACTAATTTATTATTATTATCTAAATATCTCATATCAAATAATAATAAACTACCGATTCATTAGCCCTTAAATTTAATTAACAAGAACTCTGTAAGGAGGATATCAATCAACCTAAGTTAAGTGTACAACAGTTATTTCAATCCTTTATATTTTCCAATTAAAAAAAGTCATCGTATGATAGTCAGTTTCGCATAAGCCTTATATTGGATCTTATCATTTAAGAAAGTCTTATCTAGTAACTAGTTCTAATTAATACCCTCTATAGGAAGCTCACAAGATTTGCGATAAGACACTAATCTACCTTAGTATAGGACCAAAAATGGAATTTGTCGACTTTATGCCTAAAGCCGTCTTTTACTCAATATTTTAATTCTTAAAATTTTTAATTAATTTAAAAATAACATTTCTACTCATTAATATCTAATTTTATTTTTATAAAATAATTAATAAAGTCACGTCAGATAATAAATTAATATAATATTAAAAATATGACAATAATTTTATCTTAATCTTATTAGAATATTAATGTCCTACAATATAATATATTTTATGCATAGACATGTGAATGTCTTACCTCTTTAATTACTTATTTGCCTCTAAGTCATTGAATGCTCTAATGATCACTTTTAATATATCTATATTTATAAATAAATTTACAAATAAATATTATTATTCAATAAATAATTGATTGAATAAACTGTGGTCACAGATCCTAATAATCAAGTACTGCAAACATCTTAGGTGGACATTAATTATTAGATTCCATCTTGCAAATATATGTTCCTACGACCTATGAAATTATATCTCTAAGCTATCGAGGTTTTGACCGTTTATATGAATCTCACTCCGTGATCACTCAAAAGATATAATGCATGAATATAAGTTCATTATCTATTCAAGATTAAGATCAATCAAGCTTATTAAAGCTTTTGTGAATTAAGATCTACGACATTTAGTTAACCAGATCGAAATTCATAGTAATATCATTCAATATAATATATACACTAGTTTTTCTATTCGAAGTCTCTACTTCGATGATCAAGGTAAATAATCTACTATAAAAAGCTGAAAAACTACAACCTTACATAATGAAATGCTCTTTTCATTAGTGGTCATGAATATAATTTAATTTATAAAGAACTTGTAATCTATACCCTCTGTATTAGCATCATATGCCTAATACTTAGATCACATACTTTATAAATATGAGCTTATCAATGTATGCTCAATTATATGTATGAATAAACTTTTATTAATCAAATAAAATGTTATTTCACATGCTTTAAGGGTATAATTAACATTATATGTCTAACAATCTCTCACTTGCCCTAAAGCATGTCGAGTAACTATTGAACCCCTATATTATTTATATGAGTTTTAAAACTCTTTTGTTGGCAATAATTTAGGTGAATAGATCTACTAGATTATTGCTTATATAATCTTAGATATCATGACCTCACAATTTTGCACAAAACTCTCTTACTAAACTTTATTTTCTCTCAAAGTGTTTTCTTCTTGTATTTGAAATTATAAATGATTTTGAAATTGACACTATAACAAATACTCAATTTTTGTTTGACATATCACTTTTTAAAATACAGTTTAAGATATAATTTGAGATGTATAATATTACTCCTTGCAGTATTATGAAAATCAATATAACCAAAATGGACATAATAATAATAATATATGTTTTCATAAAATGTTATAATAATATTGATTACACAATATATTTTTGCATATATGTTATTCGTACATTTTATTTAAAAATTGAAGAAAAAATTGAAAAATAATCAAGGGTAAAGAAAATCGATTAGGTGCTATAATTAAGTGACTTGGTTATCAAATTGGACAAGAAAATTATTTTTTTTCTTATTTTAGAAAGAATCTAAAGATCAAATAAGTGAATTTGTTTTTCTCCATTAACCTCACTTATATGGATATACTCTTATTTTAGGCTAAGTATCTCTCATTTGAATCTTAAGCCTCGTGCTTTAGACTTATTTATTGCAATTTTATGTCTACCAAAACAGGACTCACAAGTTAAGCCCTACTAAGTGACTTGAATCCACTTATCTGACCTTGATAAATATACATGAATTAGTGTGTGGATTTGAACTTGAACTTTTGTGAATTTTTGAATGTCAGCAAAAGTATATATATATATATATATATATATAATTAATAAATAAAAAAGATCATTTTTAGAGTATCTCATGTTTCTACCAATTCCACTTACTATAGATAAAATATTGAGGTGTTATTAATTGTTTTAATAGATACTACTATAAAATAAGTCTTTTGTTACAAAATTATTGAAAAACGATTTGGCGGCAGTGATGGTTTATCACAAATTTGAGTAGTTTTTTTGAATTTAATATTCTATCAGAAAATAGTAACATATTTTATCACTAAACAAAGTTATCACAAATTTATGATAGAAATTTTTATCATTTTGTGATAAAATTATAAAAAAAAAATTGTGACAGAAAGAATCATATGATACATTTTATTAATGTTATAAAATGATGATATTTGGTTAAAATTTCATTATGTAGAACCTTTTTTCTCTATAAGATTTTTTTTTCTGTTACCAAAATAGCATTGTTTTAGTAATTTTAATTGTTACGGCACTATTTAAGTGTTATAATTTTAGGGGGAATGCCTTTTTTAAAATTATTTAAAACTTTAAATGACACTTTAAATAAAAAGTTAAAATTATCACAAATTTATAACATAAAATATCACAATTTTTTTATTTTGTAACCAAAATGATATCATTTTTATAATTTAATTAAAACGATGTCATTTTAATGTCATTATTTTGGACAATAATAATCAAACATGACTTTAAATATTAATACGCCTTTTACGAATAAACTTTATGTTCAAGTGTTGAAAAGGATCATAAATGTTAATAGTGTTATCTGAAAAAGGTCACGGTTGGAAGGTCAACTTCAATATTATATGGTAATTTTGGTGTTTGGGATTTTGTTGATCCTCAAAAAATCATTCGGTGCGACAATTTTTCATGTATTAAGGTTATGACAATCATCAAATATAAGGCATTGATAAAATAGTTACACCTAACAATATGCCCGAAAGGTGGAAAACAAATAAACAATTATTACAATAGAGCAGGCTGCTCTCATGAAAATACATTATATGTTGTTACTTTAAAATAAATTTGTTTAAATTAATAGGTGTTATGTGAAACTAATGTTGATTAAATTAGTTAAGGAGTGGTTAAATTTGTCTCATTAATTAGAAACCCAACTTGCATGGTTATGTTTTTTCGAATCATTTAAAAGCCTCTTCTTTAATTTGTTTTTCTTTTTTTAAATTTATGTCTTCTATTTTATTGTTTTATAATTCCTAAGTCCATCATCCTCTTTCAACCTCCATCATCTTCTTTGTTCTTCTTATTTAATGTCTTCCATCCATGGACTCTAAACCTAAAAAATTTATAAAAAAAAAAATTACAAGAACAAAATGCCCAGTTATTGCATTCTTAATTCTTTATTTGGGGATTTTCAGCAAAATGCTTCATGAAATGTTGCATATTTAGAATTTTCTCATGCTTTTTGAACTTACAATTAGGTTCAGCTTTTTCCTTCTCTTCCCGATTTAAAAAGAACTTGTTTTGTTCCCGTGCTGAACCAAATCTGAAATAGAGTGAGAGAGAACAAACTTGGGTTGAATAAAAGCCTCGATATAATAAATAAGACTCTAATTTAGATGTCTAGAAATAACTCAATTCTTCTTCATTATTTTAAATTAAAAAGAGAAAGATAAACAGAAGAAAAACAGCAATTTAGAGAGAAAAGAATCTCTAAAGAGAAAATTATATAGAAAAAAAAAAGTAAGTTACAGCAGCAGGACTAAATCTTTGTGCACATAACAAAAAAGTCGGTCAATTATTGGAAAGAAAGTTCCAAAAACAAATTTCTTTTCAAGCCACAAAACAAGCTCAATTAATAGAATCCTGAGCTCCAACTTGACAGAAAGCACTGCTAGAACAGGCTTAATTCAGCTTCTTAATTATGCCAAGCTGAATATATGGTTTATATCCAAATCCTAGACGTGAATGATGGTAATATCCTCATGGCTTGGTTTATATTCACCTTAGTGAATCAACATCCCTTTCAGTTAGTACATTATCTCAGTTTTTAAAGAAGTTTATTTGAGAAATTGACTTCATTGAATCATTCAAAGCACCTGCTCAATATTCAATACAAAATGTACCCCTCAAAAGCTTTCTTCCCAAATTCATAATTTTAACACAGCCAGATCCAAGATGGCCCAAATGTTAAAAGCAAAATCTCTGGAAAACACTATTTGCCAGGGTCAATGTATAGTTCCCATTCTCTCATTTGACTAGACAATGGAAAGTATATCGAAATTATTTTCTATAAAGCTTTAGATTTTTTCTTGACACGCTGTAAAAAATATGTCAAGCCTTCTATAACCCTTCTGCATATTTACAAAAAAGTCCGTTCATTCAGAGGACAAACTAGCGAACACATGCAATACCTTACATAACAAGCACTACATTAAAAGTGATACCTATTGACTCTTTTATCAAAACGAGCACTTGATGTGACATGGGAGAGAGCGTGCATAAAGCAGTAATTAGAACACATTTTTACCTCACAAACCCCAATTGAGGATACCCCAAGAACTCTGTGACCAAGACTTTTCTTCAGCTTTTTCATACAAAGAACTCTAGGTCAAACATGCAGCCATCCCAAGTCATCTTTTTGTCCCAAGGACTGCTCCATTCCAACAAGGGATCAGCCCTTTTACAGCCTCCTCCGTTTTGTCAAATACAATTCTGGATGTGGCTCTCCAACAAACGGATTCTTCCTAATATACCCCAACAACTCAGCTTTGTCCAACTTCTGCTTGGACCCATCACAATTTTCACAAACAGCTTTTTCATACAAAGAACTCTAGTTCAAGCAATCCAGCCTTCCCAAGCCATCCTTTTGTCCCAAGGACTGCCCCATTCCCACAAGAGGATCAGCCCTTTTTCAGCCTCCTCCTCCCTTTTGTCAAATAAATGGATTCTTCTCAATACACCCCAACAGCTAAGCTTTGTCCAACTTCTACTTGGACCCATCATAATTTTCACAAACAGCTTTCTTTCCAATACGACTCTCTGACCTCAATTGGCTAATTTGTCCCCAAAAACTTTTGTACGGTAGTCAAGAACTCGACAACAGCCTCTATATCCTCCTCTTTCTCTCTCTCTGTATCCATCCCTACACCACTAGCTTTCCTTTCTTCAACAAAGATCTCTTCCTCACTCACTATCAAACTATGAATTGTACCCATCTTGATAATGAGTTTGTCCATGTCTTGACATCTCCCGGCCAGAAAATAGCAATTATCCGTGAGATTGTAATTGCGTTCTAAAATCTGAAGTTTAAAATACTCATTGTTCTCATTAGGCATCCCGGTCCTAGTTTTTGAACACTAAATCAAGTCTCTCTCCTAAAACAAATGACAGCATACGTACAAACTATCAGCAGCTGCACTGGAAGATGTATTCCAAAATTTATGCATAAGGTGAAACAAATTTCTCCTTAGGAGTGACTAGCCAAGAAACATTTAATTTTGTTAATGCTGGCCCTTTTTTCAATCAATAAATTCAACCGAAACTAAGTTTTTTGTCTTCAACTCATCATTCTATATGACCATATATTTAATCTAGCAATTTGGCCTCAAAGTTGTTGATTGACACTTGTACAAGTAGAACCAAATAAACTCAGTTGGCTTAGATCTCAATTAACAAGGAACACCTTACCCACAAAAAAAAGGACCTAACACAAATCTTTCTGCATCTTTACAAAACGATCCTTCTTTTACTAGCTCATGTTTCTTGATCTTTTAACTCTCGTTCGTACCCGTGATATATCGTTCAGAGACTTTGACTTACAGATGAAAACAAGCCAATAAGACTTGGAGAACCATATGGTATATTTGAAATCAAACTGAACTCAACTAACAGAGTGATCTGATTGTTCTTTACAGAAATAGCTAACTCTCATTACCAGTAAACATAAGTCTCACAATACAACACTGTCTACCATGTCTTAAGCTCACTATCGCACATCCTAAAGCCACAGAAAAATCCTGGTTTTGACAGAGCCATTTTAGCAAGCATGTGGGATGCAACATTACAATGTCTACAAAGTGATTTAAGAACAATCTCAACACCCTCCTTCAATAGTTCTTTGATCTCAGCAATTTCACACCATAACCAATCAATTTCACACCAACTCTTTAACTTCCACAAAATCAAACTAGTAACAATAAAAGAGTCAGATTCAACTAGTGACATCATGCCTTCATAAATTGCTAAAGCTTCTACAAACTCCATATCAATAAGAAAATGATATCTCCAAGTTGCTGCGGTGTAATCCAACTCACAAGCACAAAAATTACATAATAAATTCTAATTATGAAAAGGCATGTAGACATGTAAGCGATGTGATGCGACTCATAATGACAATAGGTGATTGAAGCCAACTTGGTCTAATGGCAATTGCAGATTTTATGGAAGATATGCAGCATGGGACTAAATTGCAAGAAAGTAAAGATGCAGTTGAATAGCAAATATTTCTGCTGACAGAACAGATAATTTTCATATACCTTTCTAACTTAAGGTGAGACTAGAAAATAGGACTGCAATGATACCAGACAAATATCAACCAAGAGGGGAAAAAAAGTATGTTTTAATTGTCTGCCAAAAGTATCTATTATAAACCAAATTAGAGAGTAATCATAGTTATAATTACTTAATAAGGTAAAAGATCCAACAAATATCAACCAAGGGGGAAAGAAAGGTATAGTTTTGTAATAGTCTGGAAACAGTAACTATTATGACCCAGGTTAGAGAGTACTAGTAGCTCTAATCACTGAATAACATAGAGCAGCTTTGATCTGCAGCCCTTGTCTCTTCAAGAGTGTACCTGGAGCACCTTTCTTGTTTACACATACTAAAATTCCTATATTACCTACAGGAGAAGATGCAGAAACGGTTTCAATCAATCACAGCCATAAGCCAAGTTTCAATGAATTAAATCCACAAGCCGATCATTTTGTCAGGCCAAAAGGCTACGCAAATTCAATCAACTGAAAAAGCTAAGCAATTATTTTGACAAAGCCTAAGCAATATCACAGAGTAGGCTTCTCACTCAAATGTTTTACCATATTGTGCAGCAACAGTTAGCATGTTCATCTAGTTTCGTTTCACATCTTGCCTTAGCAACCAATTCAGCTCTATGTTCATCAATGCAGTATCGTCTCCAGATCTATATGAAGTCTCCTGCATGTGCTCTTTGCGAGGTTTGTGTGCAATGTAGCTTGTTTCTTCATTGTTTACAGCTTCTACCGGTGAAGTGTTTCTAGCATCTACCAATGGTGCATTCACCTTTTTTTGGATCCCTTCAACATGGTTAGTCCACATATGGTATATCCTCTTAGAGCAGCCTTCTAGTTCCTCCTGAAACCAGTAAAAGGCATCAAACAACTCTGGTGCTGAGGAACATTTTGATTATAATAATAAAGAAAGAAAAGGCATCTTGAAACTTAATGAAACCTCATTGAAGTATCCTACTGCAAGTGATTTTTGCTTGCAGCTATGATACTGATCAGGGCAGCCAATTTTACACGTGGTGAGAAGTGCAGATGCAGAAATTACAGAAGGTGGGTATTTGGTAAACTTGATATCTGTGATTAAAATGAGAAAAATTTAAACCTCTCAACTTGTTAGATAACCTAATCATCCCAGTAAAAGAATATAAAATACCTCCTTGAGACTGTGTTATCATATCCTACACTGAATGTAAATCCAATCCTTTTACTGCTGTGAACATCTTAGCTAAAAAAGGAACGAATGTAAATGGAGTTACTGATCGCAGTCTCCAGTTAAGTCCTCGGAGTAGACTTGACTCGGCAGACACCAGACAATCTTTGTACTTCAAATATAAATCATTCTGCACCTTTTAACATGATAAATAACATTAAATAAGTCAAATTGAACTTTTTAACAAATGAATTATGTAAATATTAACCAAAATAACTTACTCCAAACTTGGAAAATCTGAATTTTAGGTCTCGGAATTTCCAAGCCACAACCAAGCAGGTAACAATTAAGAGATCAAGATCATCATCCACTTGGCCGAGTATTATCTGTTTTACAAAATTAAATTTGCTTAATATAATTATCACAAGATTCTGTAAAGCTGTTAAAAGTTTTGGTATTATAATACCGGTGGTGAATTCCTTGATATGAAACGATCGAAGTAGGATAAAGCCATATATGGTATGTAAGGGTCAAAACCCTCACACTTAGAGTACTGCAATGCAGCATTAATTAAGAGTCAGAAATCAATCTAACACACAAATTAATCAAGCAGATTATGGAGCAACCACACAAAAAATGACTTACAAGAGTAGTTACCTGAGGTCTATCTCACTTAATCTCATTAATTGTCACAGTTTTTAACAGCATCAAATGAACCACATATTCACATATTTCCTTTCTTCCAAATTCCTTCTAAAATGAAATCCCAAAATAAAATTCTCTTAAAATAAAGATTTGTTTACAAACTAAATGACACAAGAAAAAAAAAAGTACACTTGCCGTTCTTGATCTTCAAGTCAAATCTTGCTAGTCTTGCACTCCAAGGTACGAAATCATTTGACTTGAAGTGAAAGACTGGCAAGTTAACACGCTTTCTTTAATTTTCTTTTTCCTAATTTAATTATAAAGAAATCTCTATATTTCAAGATAAAGTAATTTTTTAATTTTCTTTTCATTTTCTAAACAACCAAACAAGACCGAAAGAAGCGAATTGAAAAAAAAATACAAGTTTAACGTAAAAATTAACTGGTTTCTTGCAACCAAATAAATAGAATCCAAAATCAAACGACATCTATCATAATTAACTTCAATTTTGTTTCTGATAAAGGAAGAAAGAGATGCTTACTTTCACTGTCAATTCCAGGGCTCTCCCTCTTAGAGTAGCTTTTTCGCTCTCAGCATATCCATTGGCCGCCATAAAATCTCGCTCGGTTCCTAGATAAATCCGGAAAGCTTGATCATTAGAGGGTGGATTTGGTTCTGGAAAATCGTTTTCCATTTTCTCGATTGCGTGGTTTTCTTTTTTCTTTTTTTTATTGATGAGGTGAATATTGCTGCTAATGAATGATGTTTATAAGGGAGAGTTTTGGCGGTTCGTTAGACAATCAGCTTATTTCCTCAGTCAAGTTATATTAACACGTGAAAGAAATTCGATTCTCCATTAGCTTCTTGTAACAAGTTCAAGAAGTATTGGCCACTCACCAGCTCGGCGTTTAGCCGCTTTATCATTTTTTTTTTCTTTCCCTTCTCGGCTACTGCAAGTTCATCCATATCCAAGTCTGCTTCTTCTTGAACCATTACCCTATTTCGAAATCTTGTCTCCCATTCTTTTTTTATTTTTTTCATTTCTTCCTTTTTCGCTTATTCTCCTTTCTGTGTTTCCTCTTAGTTCTCTCTGTTTTAAAAATTTCCGAAGTTAAAAATGGGAGAAGGAAAATTTTTCGGCTCAGGGACGTGTTTGTCATGCACGGCATCTTGTCTCTATTCTACTAGTGACATCTGGCAATGTTTAATAATGATATAGCATATGGGAGAAAGATGTGGACGAAAAAAAATTCATTTTGAAGAAAAAAAATTAAAATAAAATATTGAATGGAATTTGGTTCATTTAATTTTGGAGTATAAAAATCAATTGATTGATTTTTTATTTTAATCTTTAAATAAATTAAGTTTAATTTTATTTTATTTTAAAAAAATTGAACCAAATTGAATTGAAAGATATAAATAAAATTTTATACAAAATTTTTATATAATTTATTTGGTGGATTTGAACTTTATCAATTGAAAATTTTAATTTTTTTTAACCAACAAGATTTAAATTTGCTTTTGTGGAATTGAACGTGAACTTGCAAGGTTTAAAATTGTGCTTGGAAATGGATTTTGAAATTGACTGCTCTAATATCTCTATAAAAAAAGGAAAAGCTTTATTATAATTTTCCATGATTGACTTGACAAAGATTCTCTTAGAGTATTACAATCTTGTCGATGGTTGATTTAATAAAGATCATATGATGCTTAAGTTAGTGCTTGGAGAATAGGGAGTTCTTAGAGTATTTTGGGAAGGAAAAGTTTCATTACCATTTTACCTTTGTCCAATTCCCTAATTTCTCGGCATGCTTAAGGTGATTAGGATCTAAGATTATGACCACTTACTTTATAGATGACATCGTTTGAATTATTTTAAGATTCTCAGTGTATTTTGGTTAATTGGGATCCAAGATTATGGTCACTTGCCTTATCAGCGATATACTTTGACCTATTTCTACGATCTTCGAGATCTGTAGGGTTGGTGAGTACTAGTCGCCTCGGGGGTTAAATTTGCTCGGATATTTTTTTGTTGAGGAGGCCCCGAGCAGCTTTTTACAAAATGAATGGATCATCAACTTATTACGAATAGGGTACAGACCATTCGTTTTAGGTTGAGGCCTAATCATGCTAACTTCTTAGGGAAACAGGGGTCCACAAGTTTTCAATCTTGACCAATCGAGACTAGAAACTAATTATTTCATCCTGATCAAATGTTAGCTAGGCTTTGAGGGTTAAACTGAAGTTACTCAAGGAGATAGTTTTCTTATAACAACCTGAGTAGTTTTTGCTTGTGGCAATTCTTGTTCTCAAGGGCTTGCATTTATTGTGGGTGCCTTTTCAAGGTCCCACGCACTGCCTAAATGTCTCATATTTTTCAAATTGATGAATTGTGAACAATGTATGGAGGTGGCGTTTTGGTTTCTGTGTAACCTGAAACGCTATGTCTCCAACTAAATGGGGAATTTTTAAACATAGAATGATCTAATCCGTTTGTTATTGATGAAGGGCTAGGATCAGAGCTACCACTGGGTAGTGAAACACCATTAGCCCTATGAGACGTTCTTTGGCACAAGACAATCTAGTCCATTCATTCTAAATGGACGATGGGGATTAAAGCTAATACGAGGCTATAAAAATACACATTTAGGATTTTTTAACCATTTGTTCACTTTCATTCTTTCTTTGGAAAACAAACAAGTAAAGCTTTTAAGAATGTAGAGGTAACACAATTTTGTTGGTTTTTGATTCAACACTTCTCTAAGTCAGTGTTTTTCTCTTTTACTCTTTCGATTAACCCAGACATGCTTGCCTTGCTTGCTTCTATCTTACCATGTACAATCGTATTCATTTCTGTGTTTTACCTAAAAACTTTGTGGATTTTATTCTTTATTTTAGCTGATGACAATATTTTCCCTTTTTGGTATGGATGTGTTTACCTTTCTTGCCCATAGGTAGTTTTTGTCTTTTTGAGATTTCATTTCAATGGTTTTAAGAAATAGATACGATTCGACTATTGATTTTTCCTTAGTAAACATATTAGAATAAAAAGTGACAGGGAGAGAAAACATATGGGTCTATAAGGGGAAGCAATGGGGCCTCTACCTCGAGTGGTATTAAGGCTTCTCGATCTCCTAAACTTAATTTAGTGATAATAAAGTATGTTGACATGGGAGAGGACACACCCGGGAATGAGGTTTAAGAAATTGAGGAAGGGACTGAAGACAAGTCCTTATACAAACAATCCTAATAACGAAGAGTATAAGGATTTTATTCTATAAGAACATGAGTTTGAGCTAGACCTCAAGTATCAAAGATTCCATATGACTCGAAAAGATTTGGTTAACCTTAAGATTAGGTATAACACTCAAAATTCGGTGACTTTAAAGCTCTTCAATGCTGATAATTTCCCAAGTCCAGCCAAGCTCGGGGAGGTAACTATTAATGCCAAATTTTTTAGACTATAGTTTAGTCTCCCCATGCAACCATATTTTGCTAGAATGTTAACCCGCTTAGGAGTAGCTCCCTCTTAGCTTGATCCAAACTCTTGGCGAGTTCTAGCCAATCTCTTTGTTTTATAGGCAAGAGCAAGACAATCCTCACCCCATTTTTCAGAAACTTTGGCACCTATACAACTTCAAGTGTAGTATTATAGAGTATCGAGGTTTCTACTATTTTTTAAGCCGCGAGGAGCGTAACCCCATTCAGGGTCGCCCCTCTACCAACAAAGGTTGGAAAGAGAATTAAGTTTTTAGAAAAGGACATTTGGACCTCCATAATTTAAGGAAAGGGACATGCAGACCCTATAATTTTAAAAATTTTGTTTACACTCTGTCAGGTGACGAAAACTGTTAAAATTAATGTCCAGAAGGGTAAAAATTAGAAACTTACCCCTTTTGACTGAAAGTCAGTCAACGTCGGTCAATGGTGGGTCAACGTCGACTAATGGTTCGGTCAATACTGGTCAATAATCGATCAATACTAGTCACGATTGGTCAATGCCAGTCAACGATTGGTCAATATCGGTTAATGCTGGTCAACAGTCGCTTAATAGTGGTCGGTCAATAGTGGTCAATGGCAATCAACAGTCGCGGTCAACGAGGTGGTAAATGGTGGTTAATGCTGGTCAACGTCAATCAATGCCTCTTTTCTTAAATAATTAATTAAAAACAATATCCCTAATAAATTTTTTATCACATATATAAATAAAAACTTAGAGTAGTTTAGATGGTTAAAGTGTTTAGTATTATATTGGAGGTCAAATGTTCGAATCTCACTTTGAGCATTTGAATTTTAATTTTTTTCAATCATAAAGGGGGGTATAATGATAGTTTCATTGATTTTAACAAATTTTATGTTATAGGGGACTGTATATCCCTTTTTCCAAATTATGAGGGTTTAAATGTCATTGTTTTCTTATTTTTTGCTAATGGTGAGTGGGTTTGAGAGGTTCTTCAACCATGAACATGCAAGTATTGGGTCGTCCCTACCTCTTTTTCTTTAGAAGCAAGTTACCCCTTATGTTTAAATCTTCTCGATATTTGGTTTTGTTGACTATTACTTATTTCAGGTTTTAATTGTCTTCCTCAGAAATTTGGGCAATCAATCAAGACGTGTCTAAAGCGCGTTAAGCCAGGATCGAAACAACCTTAAAGCACCCTATCAACTTCCTAGATCTCTTTTTAGCTGAGAGTTTGAGAAATGCTGATCTAATCTCTAAATTATTTTGAGCTAAGATAAAGTTAAAAAAATATGTAAGACAGAGGAAATTAGAAGTATGAAAAGCCCTAAGTATAAGAAACGACCTTGATCATTTTGAGAGGCACGACTTTGGCAAAGGACTTAAACAGACAAAGAAAAAACTATTCTTGGTATTCATTGGCAAGACATCAAGTGATGTGTAATAACCCAACTCTCAAGAAGCCACGAGTACACTCTATCCCAATAATATTTACAGAGGATGATGCTAAGGACGTAAGCTACCCACATGGTGATTCAATGGTCGTCACCATTTAGGTAGCAAAAATAGAAGTAGATAAGGTGTTCATTGGCACATGAAGCTCAGTAGATTTGATATTCAAGAACACACTCACTGAGCTCGGTATTAAGGACCTGAAGATGCAGTGCATACAAACTCCACTCTACGAATTTTGAGATAATTGTGTGATATCCCTAAAAGTGGTCGCCCTCCTAATATCAATAAGAGAAAAACCTTACAGGAAGGCAATGATGATCAATTTCATGGTTGTCAACCAGCCGTTGCCCTATAAGCAATATTGGAAAGGCCCTTAAACTTAATGAAATCGATAAAAGTACCATAATGCCCTTATACTTAATGAAATGGTTTTATGCGCTCCTTTTGATTGTTAATTTTAATTAAAATATCTATTTTGCCCGTAAACTATTAGTTGGGTTATTTATTCATTAAGTGCCTTATTTTACCTTTTAATTAATAAGAAAATGACAAAAATACCGTTATTTTGACCCTTTTTAGTAGCCATTATTTATTATAAATTTGTTTATTAATCAAAGCAATTTCATCTCTATTTTTTCTTTTCCAGCAATGTCTTCTGTTTAAGCTTGAAAATAAAGAAAAATTCTACAAAAAATAGCACATATGTTTCATTACTTCCTTTCACCAAAGCCAACAAATATAATTTTTGCATAACCATAAAGTTCACTATAACAAGCATAACACCTCAATTTTCACATAACCAACACAAAACATAGGAATGGAAAAATGACTTGCAAATCCACTAAAATTCACCCCTATTAAAAAGGATATGGTAAGACTTGAAGCAGATTTGGGACAGGTTTGGTATATAAAGTTAAAACCCATAACAGATTTGGGGCAAGTATGATTTTGATAAAATATCATGCGAATATCCGTTACGACATCCATATTTACATTTTTTTATTTTCTAAAAAAAAGATCATGCTGTGGTTATAGTCCTAAACGAAAAATTAAATAATAATTTTTTATCTCTTCTTCAATCTATCATTTATTTTCGGCTCACTTATTATACAAACATTCTCCCTCAGCTTTGTCATATCTGATTCTCCATACTCACAAAACTGTTGGCTCACACTCGTCAAATATTTATTTAATTATCAAATGATATGTTTTGATCTCTCTTTAATCTTCATCTTATTGACATTATATTACTCAAATATATAATATGAATATATTAAGAGAGATATGTTGATTATTTTTATTTATTCTCTTTGCATGATAGGATTGATAATCATTTTGTTTAATTTTATTTATTTTATATGATGGACATTGATAGTCATTTTATTTTACTTTTTACTCTTTTAATATTTATTATGTTATTGTCTTAGCTAGTTGACAAATTGGTTTATTGTAAAATTATAATATGTAAATATAAATTTATTTATAAGACATGTTCTTAAATCTTGAATCAAGCCTAAGAAAAATTATTTTTGCTTAATTGGATTACTTTTTAATTATGTTGTCTAGTGTTTATGTTAACTATTTATGAATTGCTTTTATTAGTTTTAACTTGAAAATGAGTTTAACTTTGATGGAAAAACTTTTATTGAATTTAAATTTATAATATGATTTTGATTGCTATATTTTATGAAATTTTTTAAGATAAAATATTTTTATTTTTTATTTTTTATTATATTAATTTACAACCTATTTAAAATCAATGGATAACTCATTGTGGGTTTGGTAAAAGGTACATATATGTTAGAGCATGTTTGGTAATAAAACTCCAAATTTGCAAACAAGTTTGGTAAGGATTTGGTATTTCATTTTTGAAGCGGATGCTGATGTAGGTTTAGAAGTATTTATCCCAAACTAGATCCGCTGCCAATGCATCAAAATTTTCACCATATCACAAAACACATCCAACTTATATCCATAACAGAGCAATGTAAAGGCAAGTTGCAACATTAAGAGTTAATGAAAATATAATCAAGTTGAAGAATCGTTGATGTCAACGCAATCAAAATGCCTCTATGGAGATATCTAAATCCAAATATGAATCAAATAAGCTATTATTTTGTTGCATAACAAGTAGATGCGAATATTACCAAATATGGTATCTAGAAGTAGATGAACTACATCCAAGCATAAAGCAATTAGTCCCTTTCAATGAAATTAATGAGATGCTGATAAAATCCAAAAATAAGAAATGAGATGCTGATAAAATCCAAAAATAAGAAATGAGATGCTAATAAAATCCAAAAATAAAATCCAATGAAATTAATGAGATTCTGAAAGACAACTCAATCAGAAATCAGTGAAATTATTTTTAACACATTAACCCCTTCCTCAAACAGTATTGTGTCAGTGCAAGGTAACTGTGGACGAGAATATGAAAATGAAGAGGAGATCACAAATAATATCCATGCAAGAAATTTAAAGATCCAAAAGAAAATTCATCATATAATCTAACCAATTGTAGTATTAATTGATGTAATTGTAGGTTACTACCTAGGTTAGTTACAAGGGGTCAATGTATTTATTATAGTGGTAAATGAAAAATAAAATTTGTATGCATCATTATAAATGATTAAATAAAGAAATATAAGTACCATTAATTCTTATACTATATTACAATATATCTAATTTGTGACTTTGAACTTTTTTTAAGGTAATAGACCTTTACAAAATTGGTCATCACACATATTTTTGGAGTGAAATCAAGCTACAACTATTTGGAACTACATACTTCATGATCTCCAAGAACCCCACTACTCTTTTAATCACTACAAAACTATCTTATTTCCTCTTATCAGCCATACTGACATTGCATGCAAATTCATGCAAATCCAAATTCAACCACATATTCATTCTCAATATAAATCACCTTTAACCAAAATCAAAACCCAAGAATATAACTAATATAGCACTAAATTTCATATTTTCAAGCAAAATATAAACATAACTAAATATAAACATATTTAGTTCCAACAATACATTTAATTTAAACAACACTCTAATGTCATAAACATATTTAGTTTCAACAACACATTCAATTCCAATAACACTTGAATGTTAGATATTCAACCAAAATATAAACATATTAAGTTCCAATAACCATTATACTAATGTTCAAAATCATTGAACTAAATAAGCATGCATCTGATGAACCCGAAAAATCCATTAAAGACCAATGTTCACAGACAACCCATTTTAATGGAAGAATATAATTTTTTACTGAAAACCCATTAACTAAAAAATTAGAAAAAAAACTAAGCTCTATAAAAAAAAATGCATCTAATGAATCATAATCCTACTATAGAAAATAGTTTAATATAACTAGAATTTCTTTTAATCAAAAGAAAAATTGATAGTAATAAACATAAAAAAGTCAAAAAGCCCTTATTCAAAACAAGGAAAAAAGGGTTATCTTAGGTCTTATGGTTTTACTTGCAATTTGTTTTTTGTATTATTGTCGTTATTACACGATGCATTTGTAGGATTTTCAAATATGGAGCTGCTTTGGGGTTTTTTTTTTGTTTTATCTCGTGATGTTGTAGTTTGCATAGGATAGAAGACAAATTATTCTCTTTTTGTTCTTAGTAGGAAAACTTGTCAACTAATAATGGGATGTAACGTGGCATTGACAAGACACCACAAATAATAAAAAAGATATCCTTTAATTGACCCACTTTGTATTTGTAGTTAAAAGGATAAGTTTGTCTTTTTCTTCATTAAAACAGATAAGATGTCTTCTAACGTGGTCTCTATAGCATTTTTGGAACCTTAGGAATTAGCAAGTCCCTTTTGATAAAACTCGTGGGTTTTGGTATCCTTTCCCCAATTTTAAAAGTTATTTAACTACTAATTGACCCTAACATAATAATAGTATTATTATCTTCTCTCTTCTCTTATATATATATATATATATATATATATATATTTTTTAAGACAAACTCGACAGTGCGATAAATTTATTAATAAAAAAAGAAAGAGTTACAAAGAATGGAGGGATAAAAGTACCTTACTGATGAACACTTGAAATTATACATTTAATAAGAGTTTTACATGATTGTTTTGTATTAATAGTGTATTTAATTTTTTTTAACTTAAGTATGTTTATAATATTGTACCTAATTATCTTTTAACTGTTTTGTGGTAGGTTCGGTAAAATGGGCATAACTTTTTACCTAAAGATCCAATTGGGGTGATTCTTGATCCTGAGAAGATCTGACTCAATGGGCTAACATATTATATTTCAAAAAGCATTTGAAATTCGAGTGTTTAGAGGGTAAAAATGGCCTAGAACAGAACTAATTTACAGTACAGGCCCAGTTTGAACAGTTATCCATATTTGGCCCATAACTATAAAAATAAGTATCTAATGCGTATGAGATCACTCAATTTGGAAAGATAAGAGACTTATCTACAACTTTGATGTTTTGAGTGATAGCTAATTCGGATCACATCAATTCCAAATTGGATAATCAAATGGGTGCCCTAGTGATAATCAATGCAAATTATTTTGCCACTATTCTTGACTTTCATCATCCAAGTGGTTCCCTCCAATTTTGTCTCGATTTATCCATGTTTTTCTATAAATAGGTGACTTGTTTATGCCTAAAGGATGTAATTAGAAAGTTAGAATTTAGTTCAAAATACTTTTCCTTTGTATCAATTTTCTTATACTATTATTTCTCTTGTTTACTATTAAGTCATGTTATTTCTTCTTCCATTTCTTTTCTTTTTATTTAGTTTTATTATGTTCAAATAATTTTCTTTAAGTTAAGGTGAAAGGGTGAAGCTCTTGGCAAGGTAATAAGATATGTTTAACATTTATTCATGAATTTAATGCTTCATCTTAAGTTATGCAAATTTATATATAATGTATTTATTTTATTTGTATAATTAATACCCTTTCTTCTAAAGTGGTGATTCTTGATTTATTATTGACAAACCTTATATTTGGCACAATAAATTCTTGAAACCATTTACAAGATTTGGTGTATATAACCTTTCTTGTAAAGTGGGAGTCTTGATTTATTGTAGACAAATATAAAGATTGGCATAATAAATACTTGAACCCATTTATAAGATTTGGTGTATAATAATTGAAAGAAATAAATATTAATCAATATATAAATGATGATGATTTTAATTGTTATATTTTTCGGTTGGAACCTCTTTTTTGTGAGGATTCCAATTGAATTATAAAAAGAGTTAAATATATTCTTACTTCTTATGCCAAGAGTGGATTCCCCTAACCTTAGCTTTTATTTGAATTGGTTAATTGAATTAATATTTGCAAACATCTTGTACTGTATTAATTATCTTAAAAGTGTTTATAATTTATAATTTTAATTCTACTTTCCTGTAAATCGACCCCGTTCTCATCGGGTTATTTATTACTTCAACAATCCTGCACTTGGGATAAACTCTTATATTCTGGACGTGTCAAGTTTTTGGCGCCGTTGCCGGGGAGATAACGTTAATATTTTGTTTTGTTGTTGTTTGTTTATTTATTTTATTTTCATGGAAGGCTGAGCCTCCTACTCGTTATTTATTATTCATTTTTTATTTTTATTTTTTATTTATTTTCATGGAAGGCCGAGCCTCCTAACGTACTTTACTTTATTTATTATTCGCCTTTTATTTTCGTTTTTTATTTTAATGAAAGGTTAAGCCTCCTACTATTTATTTATTAACTTTTTATTATATAATCTAACATCACTAATCTAACTTCTAATTATTTATCTTTATTTTGCTTTTAGTTTTACATATTTTATTTACTTGTGTTTAATATTTTATTTTCTTATTTGTATTATTTATTGTTATTGTATTTTGTTTTATTTCTTTTTATGAGCGGTTGGTTTCGAGATCTTAATTCTCATCGTTTAGTAAAAGGTAATTTCGAAACTTCCTTTAATAATTTGTTAGATTCTCCTTCATCTTCTCATTCTTCACCAAGTAACACCATGAGCGAAAATCAAATTGAGGGACTCATAGACCTAGGGGACAATCAGTCCCAACATAATGACCATAACCGACCTAGGACACTTAGAGACTATATGAACCCTACACGAACCGGTGCACCATCTTACTTAATTTTTCCATCGGATACAACGCATTTTAATTTTAAGCCAGGCATTATCCAACTTTTACCCACTTTTCATGGCTTAGATGCAGAGAACCCTTATCTACATCTAAGAGAATTTAAAAAAATGTGTAACACGTATAATGATCAAAATTGTAGCATGAACAGAATTCGACTTAAGCTTTTCCTTTTTTTCTTTAAAAGATAAAGCTAAAACATGGCTACAAAACCTTAGGCCAGGATCCATTTCTTTATGGGATGAGATGCAACAACAATTCCTGAAAAAGTTTTTTCCTTCCCACAGAAAAAATTCTTTCAAAAGACAAATCACCACTTTTGCTCAAAAACCATGAGAGACCCTTTACCAATGTTGGGAAAGGTATAAAGAATTACTTAATACCTGTCCCCATCATGGTTTTGAGACATGGAGAGTAGTCTCAAATTTCTATGAGGGCTTAACACCCCAAGTTAGGCAAATGGTAGAAATGATGTGTAATGGAACATTTGAGGAAAAAGACCTAGAAGAGGCAATGAACTATCTTGACTTAATAGCAGAAAATGCTCAAAATTGGGACACTACTGGTACCTGTGAGGCACCTAGCAAAAATCAAACCACTACATCTAGTGGGGGTATTTATCATCTTAAGGAAGACCATGACCTTCAAGCCAAATTAGCATCCCTTGCTAGAAAAGTTGAAACCTTAGAAATGAAAAAGAGTGGTCAAATAAAATCTGTTCAAGAAATTGTGTGTCACATTTGTAAAACCCATGATCACTCTACCAATGATTGCCCAACTTTGCCTGCATTTAGGGAATGTCTCCATGAACAAGCCAATGTTCTAAACACATTCAAACGGTCAAACAATAATCCATATTCACAAAACTATAATCCTGGATAGCGAAATCACCCGAATTTTAGTTGGAGGAATGACACTCAAGCACAGGCTTCACAACCACCTTTCCAACTACACCAAAATTTTCAAAATCATCAATATTATACACCATATGTCCCACCTCCTAGGAAAAATCTTGAAGAAACTTTGCATACATTTATTGAAAAGTAAGAGTCTGTTAATTCTCAAAATGCTTAAACATTTGCTGATTTGAAAAATACTCTTGCTAAATTTGCATCTGCATTGAACATTCATGAGAAAGGAAACTTTCCTTCTCAACCACATCCAAACCCCAAAGGACAACATAGCACAAATGCATATAGTTCAAGAAGCCAACATATGGATCAAGTTAAAGAAGTTATCACTCTTCGGAGTGGTAAAATCGTTGAAAAAAAAATTCTTGAACCTCATGAGAGCGATGAATCAATCTCTAAGGGTAAGGAAAGTGTTGAACCTACACTTAATGAAGAAAACACTAAATCTTCACCTCTACCCCATTTCCTCATGCATTACGTAATACTAAGAAGATGAATCACAATCCTGAAAATTTTGAAATCTTCAAACAGGTGAAAGTTAATATTCCTTTACTAGATGCTATTAAACAGGTTCCCACTTATGCAAAATTTTTGAAAGACTTATGTATAGTAAAAAGAAAACTGAATGTAAAATAAAAAGCATTTTTAGCTGAACAAGTAAGTGTCATTCTTCAGAATAATAATTCTTTGAAATATAAAGACTCTGGTTGTCCTACAATTTCATGTATTATTGGAAGTCATAAAATTGAACAAGCCCTACTTGATCTTGGTGCTAGTGTGAATTTACTGTTGTATTCAGTTTATCAGCAGCTCAATCTCGGTAAGTTAAAATCAACTTCTGTAACCCTTTTACTTGCCAATAGATCAATAAAAGTACTAAGAGGGACAGTGGAGGATGTCTTAGTTCAAGTTGATAAATTCATATATCTTGTGGATTTTATTATCTTGGACACAGAACTTGTTAAAGGATGTAATCTAATACCTGTTATTTTGGGTCGTCCATTTTTAGCAACTTCTAACGCTTTAATTAATTGCAGGAATTGAGTAATGAAGCTTTCATTTGGAAACATGACACTTAAACTCAATGTTTTCAATATGTGTAAGCAACCATATGAAGGGGAGGATGAAAGTGAGAAAGGTGACATGATTGAAACGATTGTGAAGGATCATATTCAAAAAGGGAGTTCTACCGATCCCTTAGAAATGTGTTTAATAAATTTATTTGAGTCAAATATACAATTAGATCCTGAAATCTTTGACATATGTTCTTTACTTGACTATGCACAGGTGATTGAAAATAAAAGATGGAAACTAAAGTTTGAAGAATTGGGAGAAAATAAGGATAAAAAGAACGGAATTTCAAAGTTGGAGTTAAAACCTCTTCCTGAAGGACTAAAATATGCATTTCTTGGAGAGAAACAAACTTACCCGGTGGTAATCTCTTCTACACTCACAAACGAACAAGAAGGTAAGTTGATTGAATTATTAAAAATGCATAAAAATGCAATTAGGTGGACTTTAAAAGACATAAATGGTATTAATCCTTTGATTTACACACATAGAATACACCTAAAGGATAATGCCAAAACTTCTCAACAACCTCAAATGAGATTAAATCCACATATGAAAGAGGTAGTGAACGCCGAAGTTCTCAAATTACCGAAGTAGGAATCATCTATCCTATCTCAGATAGTAAGTGGGTAAGTCCTACTCAGGTAGTACCAAAACAATTTGGAATCACAGTTATTGAAAATAAAAAAGGTAAATTAATACCAACTCGAGTCTTATCTAGTTGGAGGATGGGCATAAATTATAAAAAATTGAACTTGGCCACTAGAAAAGACCATTTTCCTTTACCATTCCTTGATCAGATTATAGAAAGAGTAGCAGGACATCCCTACTATTGCTTTCTAAATGGTTACTCTGGCTATTATCAAATTCCCATAGCACTAGAGGACCAAGAAAAGACTACATTCACATGTCCTTTTGGAACCTTTGCTTTTAGAAGAATGCTCTTTGGACTTTGTAATGCCCCAGCAACATTTTAGAGATGTATGTTAAGCATTTTTAGTGACATGATTGAGTATTATTTAGAAGTTTTCATGGATGATTTAACTATGTTTGGAAATTCTTTTGATAATTGTCTTGAAAACTTAGAAAAGGTCTTAAAAAGATGTGAAGAAAAAAGTCTTGTATTGAATTGGGAAAAATGTCATTACATGGTTACTTTTGGAATTATTTTGGGACATGTAGTGTCTTCTAAAGGAATTGAAGTGGATAAGGCAAAAGTTGAACTCATTACACATTTGCCTCTACAAAAAATAGTTAGAGAAGTGCGATCATTTTTAGGACATGCTGGATTCTATAGAAGGTTCATAAAAAACTTTAGTGCTATATCTAAACCTCTTTGTAACCTCTTAGCAAAAGATATATCATTTAAGTGGACTCAAGAGTGTCAAAATTCGTTTGAAAAATTAATTGGCCTCTTAACATCTGCTCCTATCATACAATCTCCTGATTGGTCTTTACCTTTTGAGCTCACATGTGATGCTAGTGACTACACTGTTGGTGCAGTATTGGGACAAAGAAAGGAAGGTAAATCTTATGTAATTTATTACGCAAGTAGAACTTTAAATAGTGCACAAATGAATTACACAACAACTGAAAAAGAACTACTTGCTGTAATATTTGCATTAGACAAATTTCGTTCTTACTTAATTGATTCTTCAACTATTGTATTTACTGACCATGTTGCTGTAAGGTACTTAATGTCAAAACAGGATGCAAAACCAAGACTAATTCGATGGATTCTATTGCTTCAAGAATTTATTATTACTATCAAGGATAAGAAGGGAGCTGAGAATGTTGTTGCAGATCACTTATCAAGACTCACACCAGATTCATCAATAGAAATAACACCTATTAATGATTCTTTTCCCGATGAATTTTTATTTTCTACTATTACAATGCCTTGGTATGCTAATATTGTCAATTTTCTTGTAACAGGAGAAATGCCACCTCAATGGAATGCTCAAGACAAAAGAAAATTTTTAACTGAAGTAAGAAAGTTTTATTGGGATGATCCTTATCTCTTCAAATATTGTCGTGATCAAATATTTCGAAGATGTATACCCGACAATGAGGTTAGTAAAGTTATTGAATTTTGTCATTCTGAAGCACGTGGGGGACATTTCTCATCAAAGAAAACAGTTGCAAAAACCTTACAGTGTGGATTTTATTGGCCCACTTTATTTAAAGATACACATGCATTTTGTATAACGTGTGAAAATTGTCAAAAGTTGGGATCAATTTCAAAACGAAACATGATGCCTTTGAACCCCATTCTTGTTATTGAAATCTTTGATTGTTGGGGGATAGATTTCATGGGACCATTTTCGTTATCATTTGGATTTATATATATCTTAGTTGCAGTAGATTATGTCTCAAAATAGATTGAGGCTATTCCATGTCGAAATAATAACCATAAAACGGTCATGAAAGTTTTGAAAGAAAATATCTTAAGTCGATTTGAAATCCCTCGAACCATTATAAGTGATGGGGGTAAGCATTTTTGTAATAGACTATTTGAAACATTAGTAAAAAAATATGGTATTACTTAAAAAGTTGCCATACCCCTTATCATCCTCAGACAAGTGGGCAAGTTGAATTAGCAAATAGGGAGATAAAATAAATTTTAGAAAAAACTGTAAACCCAAATTGCAAAGATTGGTCTTTAAGACTAAATGATGCACTGTAGGCTTATAGAACTGCTTTTAAAACTTCATTGGGTATATCTCCCTATAGAATAGTTTATGAAAAACCTTGTCACTTACCTGTAGAACTTGAGCATAAAGCCTACTGAGCTATTAAAACTTTTAATGCAAATCTTGATTCTGCTGGACACATACGTAAATTACAAATAAATGAACTTGAAGAATTGAGAAATGATGTATATGAGAATTCAAAAATTTATAAAGCTAAAATTAAAGCCTTTCATGATAAACAAATTCAGAGAAAAACATTTGACACTGGTCAGAAGGTTTTGCTTTATAATTCTCGACTTCACATATTCCCTAAAAAATTAAGATCAAGATGGAGTGGCCATTTTATTGTGAAACACGTGTACCCTTATGGAACAATTGACATTAAAAATCCTAGAAATGGGAATGTGTTTAAGGTAAATGGACAAAGACTCAAGCCATTTCTAGAAAACCAAGCTTTTCATGAAAAATTTACGTCCCTGTCGACCCTTGTTACGAGACTAAATAATCTTTGTTTTACATATTTACATATATATATATATTTTCTTCTAACTTTATATATATATATATTTTACTTGCAGATTAATTTAGTATTTTTGTTAAAATTTTATTTTGCACCCCGGTTAAGTGGCGGATAACGGTACTCCGTGATATTTCAAGTCGGTTTTGTCGGTTTCTCATAATTACTGATATCTTCTCTTCTTTCCCCCTTTTCTAAAAAAAAAATGGACGACATTCTAAAAAATTTGAAAAAGCATTTTCCCTCATTGCCTCAAAATTCATTGAAGAAAATTTACCAAGTAAGATGTGAAAGATTAAGGTTATTAATGATTATTAATATACCTGTTGATTTACGTTGGTTAATTAAAGCCAAGGTTCGATTAACAGGTGAAGTTTCAGACTCATTAATTTCTTACATGCCTGGCTTAGGTAAAAGCTCTTTTGCAAAAAAACGAAGAGCAAAACGATTAAATGTTTGTTACAAGTGTGCATGCACGACTTACAACACACATTGCCGCACTTTAAGAATGATGTCTGTAAATCGCGAAGATAAAATTAGGTTCATTAAGGATAGCCTGAGTAAGGAGTCTTTAGATGATATTTTATTGACTCTTGAGACGCATCCTAATGGATATGTGCATATTACAATTTATGAATTATGGGACATATTCCTAAACGAACATGAGCGGTACAGTCTCGGGAATCTAACTTTAAAAGACCCTGTTTGTCAATTTATAAGAAAATTAGATGAGAAGCCTATCCCCGACCCATAGAGGGTGTTTAAGCCGTTACGGGACGTAAAACCAGAGGAAGATGTGAGCCACAATCACAACTACTTATATATATTTACTATAGCTGTTATTTTTAAATGTTTCATTTCAAACTCAAATGTCTTTTCAATAATCAACCACCTATGGTCCTTTTTGAAAATTTTGCATTTTAAGCCGACAACCCATGTGGCTTTTTCAGCTAACAAATTGAAAATTGGTACAAAGGTGTTGAAAATCTTGTATTTCAAGCCAACAGCCATGTGACTTAACTTTGCAACACCTTTTTGGCTCTATAAATACATTGCATTGTTTCTGCAGCTTTATACAAACTCAAAATCATTCAAGAGAGAGGGTGAGTGTAATCATGGAAGGATCATCAACTCGTAAATTCATAAAAATTTGTGTCTTTTGTGGATCCAGCCCTGGAAAAACTAATGAGTTTGTAGAAGCAGCAGAAACTCTTGGTAAAGTGTTAGCTGAGCGAAATATTCATTTAGTATATGGGAGAGATAGTCTTGGATTAATGGGACATGTGGCAACCACTGCACAAAATAATGGCAGTCGAGTTTTAGGTATCATATCAAAAGCTCTAGCTGTTGGAGACACTGTAGGAAAAATAATTGGGAATGAGTTACAGGTATCATCAATGCATGAACGAATGACTTTTATGCTTCGTAATGCTGATGCCTTCATAGCTTTACCTAGAGGTTTCAGAACATTGGAGGAAATTTTTCAAATTGTTTCATGGGTACAATTGCAAATCCATAAAAAAAACCCATTGGTTTGTTAAATGTTGATGGGTTTTATAATGGGTTGTTATATTTTCTTGACTATGCGGTGGAAAAATAATTCGTCTCATTTGTAGCACGACAGATCCTCATTTCTGCTTCAACTGTTGATTAGTTACTCAATGAACTACAAGCTTTTACACCTCTATCTAATCCAACAATGAGTCAGATAGATTGGTATACTGATAACAATGAAAAGAAACACAGGATAGATTTGACGCTTCGTCTGTAGCCTATCTATTTCTATGTATTTTTAAACTTTTTGTGTGGCTTGTTTTTTTTTTTTTTTGTGGCTTGTTTTATTTTGTTGCAGGTTTAATTTTCAATAAAAGATATTTCAGGTGATATCTTCTATACCTTACTCTTTATATATTTTGACATTGAGGACAATGTCTTAATCTGATTGGGGGGAGGATAGTTGATATATAATGTTAGTGTTAATTATTTTATTTTGTTGTTGTTATCACTTTGTTATGTAAAAAAAAAATTATCATAAATGGCGTGAGTAAAATGTTCATTTATGTATTCTTAAGACACATTCTAGTTCTAGAATGGCAGAGTAAAGAGTACATTATAAACTTTTGAAATACATTCTAATTGGTTTATTTTTAATGCATTTTATGTATAATTGTTTGTTGCTTAAGTTTTTGGTAACTCTTGCGTAAATAAATTTGCTTTGCTATCGATGTATGATTTCAAAATTGTTTAGTTTAAATCACTTTCACTATTTAGGTTACTAAAGAATAACTTCTAAAATTATTTCTTGAGAACAATACTAAACCTTGTGGTAAGATGGATGATTCAATATATATAGCCAAGAGAATTTCCATGTTTAAGTATACATATTATTTTCTAAACTCACATATCTTTTGTGAGTGAGTGAAGAGGTTTGAGATAACAGCTTACGAACTTTCATTGATCTTTTAAAATGGTTAATTTTTGTTTGGAATGACATTATTTGGGATGAGAAATGATTTGGTTGCTTAGTTGAAAGATAAAAAAAAAATTGAAAAAGTATTATGGTGATAAATTGCTCTTATTTTGTAATGATTCCTTATTTCTTCTTCAAAAAAAAAAATGATGAGTAAACACAAATCATCAAATGTATGAAACCTATAACTTAGCATTCTATTTGCATCCTTAAAGAACATTGAAGTAATATCTAAAGGAGTCCGCAACCACTATGTAAAATCATCAAATTGTAGCCCAAGATTCGCCAGTTTATCTGCCACTACATTGTTCTACCTAAATGTATGATTAAATTTAAATTGCAAGCGATTACTATGATCCTTACAACGTTGCCACATATTGTAAAGTTTCCACAGAGGATATAATGTAGGCATTGAAAGAAGATGGAAGATTAAAATAGAGTCAAACTCTAAAATTATATTATGCCATCTGCGAACAATAGTAATCTCCAAAGCTAAGATGACTCCTATTATTTCTGCATAGTAGGCCGTCTTAATTTTTAAGGGATAAGAGAAGCCTCCTAAAAAAGAACCCACCTCATCCCTGAAGACTTATCCATATGCAATCATTTCTGAGTTACCTTTGGAAGTCCATATGTGTTTATCTTAATCCACCATTGAGGAGAAAATTTTCAAAAAAGAACAGTAATTTTTGAAGTACATCTCAAATTAATGGCAATACCCAGATGTCTAATATAGGAATATCATCACCAAATGAAACTAAGGGCAAAAAGTAATAAAGTGGCGAATATGAGTAAAACAATTTACCTTGATGTCAAAGGAATTAAAACCCTAATTATCCAATCTAAGGTAATTTTGACTTCTCCAAATCAAATAAATAAATATGCAGTCGATAACCTCTATAAGTGTAGTAACCAGTATCCACGACTGGTAAGAATAAGTATTTATATATGTATAAATATACGTATTTTATTTGTATGTTGGTGATACTTGAATTATATATTGTTATTAGTAATATTTTTATAGGTTAAGGATATACGATTAGTATTGGGTTTATTTGTATGACTTTAGATTTATTTTAGGGACCAAATTGTTATACTTTGAAAGTTTTGGGGGCAAATTCGTAAATACCAAAAATTAGCCTCTTAGTATAAAAATACACTTTTAAACCCTAATTTACCATTTTTAGGTCGAGCTACCCATTTTAAGAGAGAGAAGAGAGAAATAGAGGAGAGAGAAAGAGGAGAAGAAGAAGAAAAAGAAGAAGAAATTGGAAATTTGAATTTCAAGAGGTATATCATACGTATTTCTCAATTTATTGGTATTAATTAAGTTAATTCCTTTAAGTTTTGATTTCTGAAAATATGTATAATTGAGGATTTGTTGTGTATTTCGTAAGATCATATGAGAATTGATGATGATCTATAAGATAGTTTGATAAATCATGATGAATTATGGAATTTCTGCTGGATAACCTCTTGATCTAGGAATTTTATAAATTGTTGTGATTCGATTCTGGTTTTGAATTTTGAGTATATGAAATTAGACATGTTTAGGATCATCTGAGACTTTGAATCGACTGAAAATCTCGGAAATTGAATTTGTAGTGAATTTACCAAAATGACCCTGGAATTCTGGAAATTTCCTGTGTAAACAGTATGATACAGTGGAAAATAATTTTTGACCTGCTGAATGATCTTTAAAAATTACGAATTTGTGGAATATGATAATTTTATATGTCTAATATGATATACTCGGAATTGAGAATTTGGATCAATGTGGTTGAAGTGTTATGAATTTCTAAAGTATATCAGCTCATTGTAGTATTTGATTAACAGATTTTTAAAGTTATGAAATAAAATAGTTTTAAAATACTTTTGGCAGTTATTTGGAAGCCAAATATTTATCATGGACTGAGATATGTGTCAAGAGTAATTATGTGATAGTTTTATAATTTTTGAGTTAGTATATGATTTTATAAAATTGGGAGATTGAATACTGTTCAGTAAGTATCTTGATCCTGTCAGGTTTGTAGTTTGGATTCGATGGTGTGTATGGAATGGATTGTGTAGGAATTTTGATATAATATTCATATATAAGAAGTATATATGAGTCAAGAATGATATATTCTGATTTCGGAGTAATTGGACATCATTTGATGTATTAGAAATTTTTGTTAAGTGTAAGTGGTCAGAATGACAGGTTTTGAGAAACCAAATATTTAGACCAATTTGATGTGATAAATGCATTGTGTATAGTTTTGTAAGCTATTTAAAGTATTTTGTGTGAATTGTGAGGCTTATGAAAGGATTAATCTCCATTGATAGGTTAAGGAGATTTAAGCCTTGTAGCTGAAAGTGTTAAGAGGTAAGTATACTAGACTTACTACTGGAATCACAATAAACATAATAATTGTTTTGTATGATTTTGTAAATGGGGTTAAGAATATGTTTATGATATGTCAAAGTATATTTTGATATGAAATGTGAATATATGTTTATGAATGTGAGCATTGACATTGAGCATGGACATACATGTGTTTTTGAAAGTGAGCTTTCCAAAATAAGATGCGTTTAACAAAGAAAGCTTTTGAAGTGTAATATGTCCATGAGAAATATTTTGTGATTTGAGGGTACTTGAACTCACTGTTAACTTAGTAGGCATTTTATGTGATTTGTGGAGCCTTTATGTGTGGCCTTTCCTTCGGGATTGGTATATGTTATGTGTTCCGTATGTAGGGAGGATCCTATTGGTACCTAAAGGAAGTGTGAGTCATCACATTCGTGTGGTGGCGTATTGGTACATGTGAGAGGACTCACCGATGATCAGGGTGAGGGTTTGGCTTTTACCTTCGGGCATAAGCGTTATATATGTGTGATTTAAAGACCTCACTTGTACTATTCCTCTCATACGGTATGTCACCTACGAGTGACATTTGGCTCATTATGTGATATGTGATATGTAAGTCCTACTAAGTAGTAGTTGAGTGATGGTATTCCTATTATGTGTTTTGAAAGAATGTGTAAGCGCTTACATGATATGTGATTTGATAAGATTATGATTTTGATTGATCACAGCATATCATACATATGCATTGTGTACATATATGTATTTGTATTTGATATATGAAAAAATTAGTATGCTTACTGAGTTTTATACTCATTATAGTTTATGGTGATTTCAGGTAAATAAGGTGCATGTGTGCTTAGCGGATTTGGCAAGGCTTCTGCTGTTCCTTGGGTTCCTTAAGTTGCTAGGTTGTTGTGTGTTTCATTTGGGGACACGTGGGATAGGATATTTGGTTTGTCCCTATTGAATAAATACTTATGTATTATTTCATTGTGTGTGGATTGGATTTGGTTTAAGTTTTATAAAGTGTGGTTATTGGATGATTTTAAGTAAGAATTTGCAATGGATATATTCTGGGCTCCCGGTAACAAAGTTGCTACTGGTGACGTAGTAGAGTGTTAATCTCTGAGAAAACTCTGCGTATCTCCGGTTTAATAATTGTCCCAGTCATAATTCAATTGCTATAATTCTGAAAGAAATTGAAATGAATGTTTAAATATTGTCAAGAGAAGTTTATATTTATATGTTAGGTTATTGTTGATTTTAGTGTTGAACTTACTAGCAACTTGCTAAGGATTTCTGTGTTGAATGAAAGTTAAAAATTTTGTGTAATATTATTTATGAGTGCACATGCAGCGAATGAATGTAAGTGATGTCGTGTGACGGATCTTTTGGGTCTGGGGCGTGACAATAAGTTTAACAGTTAGGGGCTGAAATTTTTTGATAAAATCACTTATCATAATTTCATAGCAATTGAAACTAAAGGAAGATTTTGTTTAAACATATGTGTGAACAAATTCCAAAGCTCCATAATTGAAGGACAATATAGAAACATGTGGTCCACTGTTTCAGTATCGCACATACAAAAGAAGCAAATTGGAATAATACATATACTATGAGACCATAATAATTCATCAATAGGAAGAAGATTTTGAAACAAATGCCATATGAATATAGAAATTTTATGAGGGAAAAAAGTACGGCAAAGAGATAATAAAGCTAAATCAGTTATTGTGAGACTTCTGAAAAGATTATAACTCTCATTTAAAGAAAGAATTTCATCTCTAGCAGAAATCCAGATTAATTTATTAGTCTTACCATTAATTAACAAAATAATATCATTGACCTGTTCCCTTAAATGTGAAAAAAAAATAGAATAAAAAGAATTCTGAATCCTCCATTGTCCCTCTTTAATTATGCTTTTGACCATACCTTCTAAGTGTAAACTATTAATAGAAAGAATAAGATTATCTAGCCATTTATCATACCAAAAATTAATTGAAGTTTCATCACCAATGATCCATTTTATCCCCTCATGAAAATAGGAAAGAATAGATTTAAAGCCATTCCAAAGATAAGAGTTGAGGTATCGCTTACTTACATATAAAAAATTATACCATTTTCTCAAGAATTTTGAGCAGATAGAATCCACTTGGTGTACATCCCAAAGAACTTTAAGTAGACAAGCCTTATTAAGTAAGTCCAGTTTATGAAGACCTACCCTATTAGCCTTCTTTGGCATGCCAAGTTTATTCTATGACATTAAATTTATCTTATGAGAGCAATGATCCCCTTTATAATAAAATTCTAAGCCCAACCATTCAATTGCTTGAGAATGGAACTAGGCCAAAGATATACCTTAAAACTGTGTAGCTGGGTGCTTTGAAAAACTGTGCTAACAAGCTTAATTCTACTTGCTATTGAGAGAAAATTTCTTTTCCAGCCATTAAGATGCGCATAAGCCTTATCAGCTAGAACTTACAAGTATTGACTGCATGGGCAGCCTCTGAAGATTGGAACTTCTAAATAATTGAATAGAAGTCTGCCTTAAGAGAATCCTAAAAGATTAGAAATATAGAAGATAACAGTTAGCAGCATATTTACCAATAAAGAATAGGCTTTTCTCCTTAATTATTGCTTGACCAGATGCCATGCTATAAAGCAGAACAAAGTCCATCATAGAGTGAAGAGAATTACTGTCACCTCTGCAAAAGAAGAAAATATCATTTGCATATAAAATATGGGATGGAGCCATACACCCTCTTGGGACTAAAATCGTGGTCACCCTTTTAAAATACACCAAACTTTGAATACCACGAGAAAGAGTATCTCTAGCTAGAAAAAAAAAAGTAAAAGAGACAAAGGATTCCTCTGGTGCACTCCTCCACCACATTTGAAAAACTATTTTGGAGTGCTATTAATCATAATAGATAAGAGAGCAGAATGAAGAATGAAATAAATTTACTGAATAAATTATTTGTTGAAACCAAAACAATTAAGAGCTTCGAGAAGGAAATTCCAACTAATTATATCAAAAGTTTTAGCTATATCCAGCTTCATTCCAATATTACCACTAATAACTTTTTGATCTCGTAAATTAACCCCCTCCGATACCATAGAAATACAGTCATGAATATACCTATCACGAATAAAGGCCATCTGATTCTGCGTGACTAGATTAGGCATTAAGATTGCTAATCTATCAATAATGATCTTAGTAATAATCTTGAAGAAAAATTTTGCCAATGTAATTGGCCTAAAATGATTAATTGAAACTGCATCATTCATCTTAGGAATCAGCACTATAAAAATTGAGTTCAAGTTTGGAAGCAGAAAATTCTAACTAAAAAATTGTTGAATACCTAACACTATAACTTTTTTAATAATCTCTCAACATTGCTAAAGGAACATACTAGTAAAATCGTCTGGCCTTAGAGCACTAGAAGGGTCTAATGTAAAAGTAACCAACCTCACCTTCTCCTCTGAAGGGATACTAGTCAAAACTTGATTATCTGAATCTAAAACAAGAGAGGGAATATGATTACAGACCTAAGAAACTCTAGTGGCATCAACTGTAATCTTTGTATATAGCTTTTTATAATACTCCACAATATGACCAGTTACCTCTTGCATGTTATCACTCCAAGCCTCATTAATCATGAGTCATTTTAACTGCGATTTGGCCACACGCGATTTTGCATAGCAATAGAAGAACTTAGTGCATTTGTCTCCATCATTGAGCCATTTTAATCTAACTTGGTCACCACAAAAAGCAACTTGTATCCGTGTAGCATGTAGTACCTCCAACTTTATTACTGCCTTCGCTTCAACCAAATCCTCTGAGGCCCCCTTTAAACCAATGTCACTTTGAACTGAAGTCAGATCTTTTCGAGCTTTCTTTAGATTATCATGTGCAGTCTTAAAAACCTCCAAATTCTATCTATGCAGGTGATGTTTAGAACCTATAATTTTTTTGTAACCATAAACATTGGACAGTCGTAATAAGGAACTAAATTTCATTCTTTAGTTATTGTATCCTTAAAGCCCGAGTGCAAAGTCCACATGGATTGGAACCTAAAAAGTTTTGGACTTGTTTTATTAGAAATACTAAGAGAAATTACCATTGGAAAATAACCAAAGACTGTACGGGAGAGCACCACACAAGAGGAATAATCTCAAGTATCCTGCCAAGCCAGATTGAATAAAATCTTATCCAATTTTATTTCAATATAACTACCGGCTACTATTGTCATTGCCTAATTTTCTTTCAATAAACTTGTTTTCAATCTTATCCAACCCATTTTTCTCTTTCATATTAATGTTTTCCTCCTTTAATGTGTACAAATATTGCATTTAACTAATTTTTAACAACTTAAATTTTTTAAATGAAATTTATAAATTTTATAAGTTTATTTAGAATTATCAAAGTTACTTGGAAAATATACACAAATATCTCTTATTTTAGACTCATACACTTTTATAGTCACAAAATTAAAATATAATCTTTAATAGTCACAAAGTTCAAATTAAACTATTTTACCCTTGAAGTATATTTTGTCCCTCTTCCACCATTTTCCTTCAAAATTTAGTAAAATAACATTTTAAAAATTTTGAGTTTAAAAATAAATAGATTGAGTGTTTGGATACTAACATTTTAAAGATTTAAGTTAAAAAAATTAGTTGAAAAGTGAAAATTCAAAAAATGGATGAAAAGAATGAATCGAGAATAACAAAGAAGAAGAAATAGAGAATGCCTCACGCCTCACGTGAAGTATAAGAAGGGGCTGTGCGCTCGCCCTCGCAGTGCAAAGATCTAAGCGTGATCCTTCCTCGCATCTAGCGCGAGGTGTGAGGTATTATGAGTTTTTTCGAATTTGATTTCATTCTTTTCCTCTAATTTACTCTATGTTCTTATCGATATATATTTTTTTTTAATATTTTATCACAATACACTAATATTATATTTTTATATTTGTATTTTTATAAACTAAATACAAAAAAATAAAAATAAGAAGAAAAGAAAGTGTAAGCTATACAGGAGATAATAAAGAGTAGAGAGTATTATTTAATTGAGCGGTAAGTCCACTATTAATTAAATAATTTTAAAAAATAAAAAATATCACATTAATTTAAATTATGGTCATTGAAAAAAAAATAATCTGCCTCGATAAGTAAATAAATAAATAAAAAAAAGTAAGCAACCCTAAGTACTATTTTTTTAATTCGAAAAAAAAAAACAAAAAAGTATTAATTCTTTTTTTTTGCCGTCGGCAGCGACACATCTGAACGGAACGGAGGCCTCACTTCGCCGCTGCCAGTAGCCGGTGGCCCGAAGCGTTGCTGGTCTTGGTTAGGGTTTTTTCTCTATCTTTTTAATTATTTTACATTTATTATCTATTTTCGGACGTCTTTTCTGATTGTTTCTGTTTTTGTTCTCTTGATTTTAGAGCAATCGAGTGCACTGGAATCTTTGAAGAGATTGCATTTTGTGGTATAACTTTCTTTCTTTACTGAAATTACTCGATTCCATTTATTTATTTTTCCCAATTAAGAATAATTGATTAATTGTTATTCTTTAGGCGGCTCAAAGTATGTTTCCGAGAAAAATCTATAATCAACAAATTATCTCATAGAAACTCGTTGGTGAAATGGATAGAGGCTGGATGAGTTCTCCATTTCAGTACCTTTGTTTTATTAGTTCGATATATAAACTTGATATTTGACTTTATTCAGTTTATTTAATAAATTTCAAGTTTTGCTTTCACATTTCTTAATTCACGGGTTAGGGGTGATATAAATGCGCTTTATTTGTTTGTTATGCATAGAGGTTTTTCTATATATGCCATTATCTTTTCAAAAATGTTTCAAAAGCATGTCCTAACTTTGGTATATTTATATTTATATATACTATTGCTATATTGAAAACCAATACTCACTACTACTTGTGTTGTTTTTACTTTTTCTTGTTTAAAATCTTTGTGGGTCTTTCTTGAAAAAGTTACTCAAAATACATCTTTTTTTTTTTTTTCTGTAAACCATGGGGATCTTTTGCAAGGCTATAGGCTGTTGTCAAGTACAAATCAAAATAATAGAATTGTATTCTGTAAAGAGTAATGTTTTCAGTGGTTCATTGTTGAGATGTGGTCTGCTGTTGTAATGTCCTTTTCCTTATAATAAAAAGAATATTATTAATGCATTGTAATTACATGAAAATGACAGTTCACCATGTATATTAGACCAAAATTCAAGTATCAAGTGCTGTTAAACTAAATAGTTCTTACCACTTTGTCCACTAATTATAGGATATGTTCCTAAGTTTAAATTGGGTGGAAAAAAATAGTTGCATTTTTGGTGGCCCATGGGAGAGAGTTTGTCTTTTACACACATTGTTATGGGCTTTTGTTTCAAATGATTCACAAGATTCTTATTTTTTCTTAATACATACAAATTGTTTAGGGGTTTCAAGATAATTTTGTGTAGTTTAGATTGGGTTTAAAGGTTGGAAATTCTTGTTCTTTTCATTATTTTGGGTTCCAATCTATTGTTTTTGGTTCTCTTTGTGGACATCGAGTCCACCTTTGTATCTTCTTTCATTCTCTGTAATGAATCCTTTTGTGTTGCTTATCAAAAAAATTAATAGGACATGTTCCATGAAGTGACAGGTCTTAACATTGGCGGTATTTGGATTTGAGCCTTAAGAGTTGTTATTTCATTTATTTCTTTAATTTCTTGTTTCTTGACTTTTGTATTTTTTGGAATCATTTTACATGTGTAAATTGGATGACTGTATTGAGTTTTTGGTGCAATGTTTTCTTTCTATTTCTTTGAAATCCATAATAGTTTGTGTTCATGGAATGATTTCCTTGAAACGTTCAGTTTGCAATCATTATTTACTCGGATTCTTGGGCCTGTAAGTGCATAATATGCATGCCACAATTATTTGAATGAATTAGTTATGTTCATTAAAATTCGAATTACGAATTTGATCTGGATCCTTAGACGAGAGTTGACCTCTAAAACATTTTTGGGTCCCTCGTTGAGAGTTAAACCAAGGACTTTGGGGTATTGGGATTTAGTGATGGGAGGCTTGAAGGTTGGAAGAGAGCCTTTCTTCTAAAAAAGAATAGATTCTCTTTGATCCACTTGGTTTTGTCATCCCTACTTATTTATTTTATTTTTTAAAATATCTTTTAAGATCCCTGGCTTTAATCAATTTTATACAATGATTATAGTTTATTTGACTTGTCTACCATACATGAGGCGAGATGATAGGAGAATTTGAAAATTAGATTGCTCCCGTAATTTCTCTTGCAAATCATATCTTTTATGGTTCATAGAATTTAGCTCTATTAGCAATTGCGAACAATCTAAAATATTTGGAAACTCAGTATTGCTTCCAAAGTTCAATCTTTGCACGGGCAGTAGCTCTTGGAATAATTAGTAATTGAGAGATGGCCCAAAGGAGAAATCCTAAGTTATGTTTGTGTGTTACGTATAAGAAGGATCAAGAGACTAGCAACCACTTTTTCCTTCATTTTTTTATTGCCTCTGCTTGATGTGCTCGATTATGCACAGCAAAATTTCTTTTGCAGGTCCAGCTTCTTGCTGTGCATTACTACTGGAGAATGTATTTGCCTCTAGAAAACAAAAGGGATGACTAAGAAATTGTGGAAGTACATAGTCCAGTTCTCTTGTGTGTGGTATGGTAAGAAAGAAGTGGCTGTATGTTCATGAGGAAAAGGAGGGAGATTTCAGCTGGCTGTGGAACAGGATTTTTTTTTTACTTCTTGTTAGCCTTGTTTTCTTGGATTTCCAAGATTCATCACTCTATAGATTCTTCATTCTTTTCATCATGTTGCCTTCAGTTAAGTTTGTATTTTTGGGTTCTCTCTTTCTATTTCTGTCACATGTTTTTGGTGTATAATTTATACACTGACATAAATTGTTGAGGTGCTAATAGATTTTTTTTCAGTATGTTTTCCAGCTTCCTCGAGAGAGGAAGGTTTTGGTTGTTCCCAAGGTTCAATGTAGTTATACATTTCTCTTTATTTCAATGAATTTATCTGTTTCAGAGAAAAGAAGTACAACTTTCAACTACTCTAATTTCATATTTAAACACAATAACTGTGGTTTCTCAGGCTCTTGAACTGTAAGAAACTGTTGGTGGTACACTTTTCACAGAAAAAATTTCTGAAGAAAAGCATCACAAGTATGTTTGGGTGACAAACAACTTATACACCCCTTCCTCTTGTAAGTTCTTAATGGAATTAATAAAAGCAATGATAATAAGAAAGTAAATTACTGGATACATTTTAAAGTTTGTTCAACTTCATTTTATCTTGAAATTGTCGGTGCTACATTTTTTATCATCTTGGAAATTATGCTTTATATTCAAATTTAAGTCTTCTGCTTTCTTTGTTTTTATTTTTTTCTTCTTTTATTATCAGTATTTCTTTTTGCCCCTTATGAATGGCTAATCTTAAATAGGCGGGAGTTACTACTTTTTAAGTGGTTTACAAAAGATCTGGGCTTTATATCAGAATTATTATTTTTTGGATTGATTCTTTTAATTCATTTCTTTGATATTCTTGGACTGCTTAGTTACCTCTTGAGTTTTTTTTTCCTTTTATAACTATGCTTTTGCCTGCAATAGGTTGTTCTAAAAATTTTATCATGGCAGCTTCTGGTGTAGATCGACATAATCCAACTGACGACAAGGTGATGAATCAATTTCTGAATTGTGTAGTTTAACATTTCTACAACTGTTGAACTTCTTTTATGCTGCTAATCTTTTTCATATATCACTAATCATTTAAATAAACATTTGAACTTGTCTCATTCTGATGTAAATTTGCAGTATGAAGAAGTAGATTTCTTGGGAAGTGGAGGTTATGCTGTTGTTTACCGGTGTATGGTACGTGAGACTGGTCAGCTTGTAGCAATTAAGTCAATGCCTTTTGAAGATAAAGAAGAAGGGATTTCTAGCGAAATATTAAGAGAAGTCTCTCTTTTAAAGGAATTAAATCATTCAAACATTATCAGGTGACTGCCCTCATTTGGTTTTGATATGAGATTAAATATTGGGAAACAAGATGAATTATATAACTTGCTGCACTTATTTTATCCTCTTTGATGCTTTTGAACTTGATTTTATATAGATATAATTAAGGGGGTTCATGAGTACTGATGTGTCCATTTGGTTCACAGGAAAAGCTCTAGGATACGACTATATCAACAAAATTTATTCCTATCTTGTTTTTGGTTCAGTAAAATGGTTAGGGATTACTAATCCTTGGGCCCACCTAGAATTCATAAATTAGCTTTTTCTTTGGTCCTAAAGACCCCTAGGATAAAGTACATAAGCCTAAAAGTTTGTCCTAAATATTACCTAGGATAGGTTTTTAATTTTATTTCTTTTTCTCTTACTAATTTTTTTTAATATTTTTAAAAAACAATATTTTGTTTTTCATAATAACTTTTTTTTTCTTTTGTAGAAAATCCATAATGACTTATCTTATCCATCGTTGATATTGTAACCATGAAAAGATAAGTTGATTATCAAGAAAAAACTTAGAAAGATCTTGTCCACAATGAGATATATAAATTATATTTAACTTTTTCCCATGTGTTTGTTATAAATACGATAGTAGATATGTGAATTCATTTACTATTATATGAAATTAATAAATAATTTTCTTATTTTTATTTTGAGAATAAAATATTTATTTTGGTTTTATTTTTATATTTTATCTAACTTCAATATTAATTGTAGTCCAATATGATGACTATCAAAAGTAAGGAAATGTTAGTTACAATCTAATCTCAACATACCATAAATAAATAAGACAAGATTAATCCAATCTTGGTCAGCACCAAATATAACATAGTATTATATTTGTGAAAAAGGAGAATATATTTCTATGTGTATTCCATTGAGAAGAATAGTATAATATATAAGAAAAGAGATAACCTTAAAAAGGAAGTCATCTATACAAAAAAAGAACATCATCAATGCTTTCCTATTCTACGCCTACTATATATACACACCTACCATATGCATTATATGCACCAAGTTTGTTACAAATGAAATCAATTTGAGGACCCCTGAGAGATTTAGTAAGAATATCCGTTAGCTGGTTATTTGAACTAACATGATTAGCGGAGATACAGTCAGACAGAATCTTCTTCGAATAAAATGACAATCAACTTCTATATACTTAGTCATTTTATGAAATATCGAGTTGGATGAAATATGAAGTGCAGTTTGATTATTACAAAATAACTTCATTTGTGAAATGTTTGCAAACTATAATTCTTGGATCAATTGTTTCAACCATATAAGCTCACATGTTACTAAGGCCATGACATGATATTCTGCTTCTGCACTTGACCTGGCAACAACATCTTGTTTTTTACTTTTTCATGATACAAGATTACTCCCAACAAGAACACAATACCCGGTAGTAGATCGTTTATTTGATGGAGATCCTGCCTAATTTACATCTGAGTATTCAACAACTTGTGTGTGACCTTTTTTCTCATACAACAAACTTTTACTTGGCACGCCCTTGATATATTGTAAAATTCGGATAATTGCATCCCAATGACTTTCACATGGAGACTGTAGAAACTGACTAGCAACACTGATTGAAAAGGAAATATCAGACAGTGTGATAGTGAAATAATTAAATTTACCAACCAGTCTTCGATATCTCATAGGATCTGTAAACGGCTTCCTTTGTCCAGGTAGGAGTTTAGTATTAAAATCTAACAGAGAATTTATAGGTCTATAGTCTAACATCCCTGTTTCCTCTAGAATATCTAGCGCATATTTTTGTTAAGAGATAACAATCCCAGATTTAGATTGAGCAACCTCTATACCAAGAAAATATTTGAGCAATCCCAAATCTTTAGTTTGAAAATGGCGGAATAAATGATTCTTTAATTGATTAATACCGTCCTGATCATCTCCTGTAATGATAATATCATTAACGTAGACTACCAGATATATGCATTAACCTTGTGGTGTATGTCGATAGAAAACAGAATGATCTGATTCACTTCGAATCATGCCAAACTCTTGGATAATAGTATTGAAGCGGCCGAACTAGGCACGAGGAGACTGTTTTAAACCATACAAGGAGCGACAAAGCATACATACCAAACCAGACTCCTCGTGAGCAACAAATCCAGGTGGTTGCTCTGTATATATTTCTTCCTAAAGCTCAGCATGATAAACGCATTTTTGATATCGAGTTGGTGCAAAGGCCATTGATGAATAAAAGCCATAGATAAGAACAACCGAACAGATGACATTTTAGTCACAGGAGAGAAATTTTTGTAATAATCCTGCCTATAAGTCTGAGTGTACTCTTTTGCAACCAACTGAGCTTTCAATCTGTCCACCTGACCATTGGGTCGAACCTTGACAGTGTACACCTATCGACAACCAACTGTGGAGTGTCCTAGTGGCGATCGAACTAATTTTCAAAGCAATCATTTCCTCAACCATTGCTTGACGCCAGTCAGGATGTGAAAGAGCCTTAAGAAGTGTTTTAGAAATAAAAATAAAAGCAAAAGATAAAGTAGACACAAAGGCATAATACGGGGAAGATAAGCGATGATAACTAAGAAAATTGTATATAGGATGAGAATTGCGAGTGGATTGTATACCTTTACGAACATCAATGGAAAATTGGTTATCAGAAGGTAAGACCGCAGTCAGAGAGGAATCAGGAGCAGGCAGTGAGTCAACAGGAATAGCATCAATGGCATCACCTACAAGATCTACATTAGAAATAGTATGAATGACATCACCTGTAGAATGAAAATGAACAATACTATCGCAAGTTGGAGATGGAACGACAGACTCTGGCTCAAATATTGGCTCCGAGGATGACATGGGAGGTAGAGCAATATAAGGAATTAGAAGAACCTCTGTGATGACCTGTGTTTTGGAACAAGAAGAAGAAAAGAAAGGGGAAGACTTGAAAAATGTGACATTAGCAGACATAAAATACCGACGTGTGTCAGGAGAATAACATCTATACCTTTTCTGAAGACGGGAGTACCCTAGGAAGATACATTTAATGGACCAAGCGGATAACTTGTCCCGACCAGGAGAGGAGACATGGACAAAGCACATGCAGCCAAAGACCCGAGGTGAGATAGGATACAATGACTTATCAGGATGTAGAATAGAATGAGGGACTTTGTTCTATAAGACTGATGAGGGCAAACAGTTGATAAAAAAACATGCAGTAAGGACGGGGTCAGCCTAAAATCGAAGAGGAACATAATTGTGGATAAGTAAGGTGTGAGCAGTTTCGATAAGATGTCTGTTTTTACGCTTGGCAACGCCATTTTGTTATGGAGTGTAGGCATAGGAGGTCTGATGTAAAATTTCCTAAGAAATAAATTTAGTAAATGGAGTAGAAAAATATTCATGTGCATTATCACTACGCAATGTACGAAGAGTAGTAGATAATTGTCTTAATTTTTGCACAAAAAGATTTAAAGATGGAGAATAGTTCAGATTGATCTTTCATTAAAAATAATCAAGTGCAACTTGAATAATTGTCAATAAATGTAATAAAATACTTAAACCTTAAAACAAAAGGAAGTCGACTAGGACCCCAAATATCAGAATGAACTAATTCAAAGGGGGATGCAGCCCGTTTATTGACACGCTTGGGGAACAACTCACGAGAGTGTTTTCCAAGTTGACATGACTCACAATTTAAAGACGACAATTTAGACAGATCTAGAATCATTATTTATAGTTTTGATAGACTCGGATGTCCCAGACAATTATGAATGAGTGCTAGAGATTCGGTAACGGTGCATGCAACAGATGGTTGCGGAAGACTGAGATGATAAGAGTCCTTGTGACTCGAGTTTTGTGCCAATCATCTGCCTCGTACTGCGATCCTGTATAACAACAGAGTCATCAACAAATGTGATAACACAATTTAAAGAATGAGCGAGTTAACTAACAAATATAAGATTAAAAGGACAACGCGGTATATAAAGAACAGATTCTAAAGGTAAGGAAGTAAAAGGATATGCTTGACCAACTGCTTGAGCAGTGGTTGTGGAACTATTAGCTAGTGACAGATGGTAATGACCTAGATGTAGAAGTATGAGAAAGTAATTACAGGTTACCAGAAATGTGGTCAGAGGCACCAGAATTAAGGACCCAGGGTCCTAGAGAAGAGGACTGAGTAAGACAGGTGACCAAATTACCAGTATATGCAACAGAGGCAATGGAAGAGGTAGACTTCTTAACCACTTGGTATTTAAGGTATTCCTCATAGTCGACACCAGTGAGAGTCATGGATGGAGGTTTTTTGTCTGTAGTGTCAGAGTGATCAGATTGAGCAAGGTTAGCAGCCTGAGGGGGTCGTCCATGTAACTTGTAACATTTTTCCCGGGTATGTCCCCACCGATGACAATAAGTCCACTTAGGATGACTTTTCCATAATCACCTTACTCTCTTTTGAAAGAAGGTTGTGACTGAGATGCCAAGGCAGAGGAATTTGAATCAGTGGTGGAGGATTCGGACTGATGACCTGGAGCAGATACACGAAGCAACCGAGCAAAGACATCATCCATGGAAGGAACAATAGCATTAGCAAGAATTTGATCATGGGCTAATGAGAGCTCAAGGCTAATTGATGCTAGGGTTAGAACCATAAAGAATTTGTCCCTCTGAGCAAGATCGTCAGTGACAGTTTCACCACACGGCAGGAGTGAATTAAATTCAGCTTTGAGGGAGGCCATCCCGCCAAGGAATTTTGACATCTCCATACCCTGTTGTTTCAGATTAATCAGACTCAAGACCACAGGGTACAACCTTTGAATATCATTAGTATATAAGAACTTAGTTTGATTCCAAATATTAAAACATGTTCGATAGCCTTATAAATGGGATATAATTGAGGATCGATGGTTTACCATAATTGATTACATAATATGGCATAAACTCTTTTCCACTCAGTTGTATCTTTATCTTTTAAATCTATAACCCTGGTAGTTAAATGGTTCTCTAAGCCATATCCCACGCACCATAATTTAATAGATGCAGGCCAAGAAGTATAATTACTACTACTTACCAATTTTTCAGTAGATATAGTTGGGAATGAACTGAAGGCAAAAATTGAACCTGTTTTAGAGCTCTCAGTAGTCATTTTGGCTCACAAATCGGAGAAAAGGAGGAAGTAGAAAACAACTGACAACTAGGAGTAGTTTTCTGGCGACGGCGAGGGACACGGTGGGTAGTTTTGTGATTACCGGCGTTGTTTGAAGTGATTGGTGCCGGTAGTGAGGACTCATGCTCGCCGAAGACGAAGATAAAAAAACGGTTGAGTTGAGGAAAGAAGTGGCGTGTGGAGGCGCATGCAGAGGCCGATGACTGTTGGGCCGCTGCCGAGGTGATTGTCGGAAGGCAAGAATGCCGGCGGTGAGAGTCCACGTGCGCCGGAAAAAGAAAGTCAGATTCCGGTGGGTGGCGCATGTCGCACGTGCGGCGGTTTTTCAGCGTCTGTCTTCTTGGAGTTTTCACTGGCGAGCCACTGGTGATCTTCAAAATTGTGGACATGGCCACTGGAGAAGAAAGAAAAAACAGTGGCCGAAAAAGAACAAGTGACTTCGCCTAAAAAACTATGAATCAAAAAGAGCATAATGGCTCTGATACTATGTGAAAAGAGACAACCCTAGAAAGAAAGTCATTTATACAAAAAAGAAAAATCATCAATGCTTTCTTATTTTACGCCTACCATTAAGGGTGGGCAAAAAAAATCGAGAACAGGTAAAATTGGCCCGAACCGAACCGAACCGGCCTACTCGGTTCGGTTTTTATTAAGGAAAAAAAAACCGATCGATTTTAAAAGATAAAAAACCGAAATACCAGTTTTTGGTTCGGTTTTGGTGAAAACCGAAATCGAACCGAAAAACCGGTTTTTTAATTATTTAAATATTTTATAGTTAAAGCATAAAATAAAAAAATGTGCTTTGATGTTAAAATTAGCTGCAGTTCACCTGGTAGGATGTGTATATTTCTTTGTGCGTGTCCTTGGTACGATTCCAAATGTAGCTTTTTTTTCAATTATTAATATGTTAAATATTAAATATAATAAAATTAATGTAACTTTGTTAAAAATTGCACTATGCCTCAATTGGTAAGATGCTAATATTTGTTCCTTAGGTTGTGGGTTCGGTTCTCGTGTTTTGTACGTTTTGGATTTTAATTATTATTATTTTCAAGTTAAATAAAACAAAGTACATTCTAAATTAAAAGTTATTTTTGGCTCAATTGGTTTGGCATGTCACAAGTCTCAATTTATGTCGCAAGTTCAATTCCCCATGTTGGGATATTTTTTAATTATTAATACATGAAAGTTGTAAATATAACTAAGTTGATTGCATTTAAAATTAAAAGCCAACCTTGGCTCAACTGGTAAAGTACGGGAAATGGTTATTGGAGAGCCTGGGTTCAATTCTCACCTTTGGCATTTTTTTTTTTTTTTTATAAATTAACTTCAAAATCGAACCGAACCGAATTGGAAAAAACCGGTTCGGTTTTCATTTACTAATTCGGTTTTTTTGGGTTTACTCTTTGAAAAAACCTAATATTATCAGTTTGGTTCGGTTCCGGCGAAAACTAGACCGAACCGAACTGAACCGTGCCCACTATTACCTACCATATATACACACCTACCATATACATTTCAATAATATTTAATCCAATCTTATCTAATCTTATCTTATCCTATTTAATGTTTTTCAATCGTATTTTATAGGGGTGGGAAAATAAAACCGGGAATTGAAAAACCGAACCAGTGGGCAAATAAAATTGGGAACTGAAAATTTATTTAAGTAAAATCGGTCGGTCCGGTTCGATTTAGTTTTTATTTAAGGAAAACCAGCCAGTCTGGTTCGATTTTTCTTAAATAAAAGCTGAATTGAAAAAACTGATCTTTTAATAAAATAATATTTATTTGCCACGTGGCGTTCATTTATTGGATAATTGAAAATATTAACATGCACTTAACCTTGCCCACTATTACCTACCATATATACACACCTACCATATACATTTCAACAATATTTAATCCAATCTTATCTAATCCTATTTAATGTTTTTCAATCATATCTTATAGGGGTGGGCAAATAAAATCGAAAATTGAAAAACCGAACCGAACCGGTGGGCAAATAAAATCGGGAACTGAAAATTTATTTAAGTCAAACCGGCCGGTCCGGTTCGGTTTGGTTTTTATTTAAGTAAAACCAGCCGATCCGGTTCGGTTTGGTTTTTATTTAAGGAAAACCAGCCGGTCTGGTTCGGTTTTTCTTAAATAAAAGCCGAACCGAAAAAACTGATTTTTTAATAAAATAATATTTATTTTCCACGTGGCGTTCATTTATTGGATAATTAAAAATATTAACATGCACTTAACCACACCCGGTTCGGTTTTCCTTAAATAAAAATCGAACCGAAAAAACTGATTTTTTAATAAAATAATATTTATTTGCTACGTGGCGTTCATTTATTGGATAATTAAAAATATTAACATGCACTTAACCACACATAATCCTTCCTAAGTTTAAAAAATAAAAAAAATCCTTAATTTCTAAAACCGAACCAAAAAATATCGGTTCAGTTTCGAAGAAATGAACCAAACCGAACCAGACTGTGCCCCTCTTAGTATCTTATTTAGTCCTGTATGCCAAACAAGGCCTTGATTTACTACAAAATGGTAGTTAATATCCAAAATATGAAAAATAGGCATAAATATCAGACGTTAACAAAATAGGTTAGAACAGAAGTCTAATATGTAAATACTATTTTATCCTTCCGTTTAGTTTATGATTGTTTTCTTAACCAGCTTTCAAGTTAATTTTCTCTCAATTTGTGACAGTAATTGTACAACAGAAAAGAAAAAAATGTTAAGTCTCTCTCATTTGTCCTCTAACTTTTTACACACCAATTCACCACTACTTCCACCCATCCAATTCCTCATCAACAATTCTTATTGTATAGGAAATACATAATTATAGACAATCAAACTCACAAATTTTAAATCAACCTAAAATCTAATAATCAATTCACAAAATCCTTTTTGAGAAAAAAAAAAGGCTAAACAAAATCAACCAAATTCACCCATGAAAAAGCTAGCCACATAAAACCTCACAATGGTGGCACTAGCCATGCACCATCCCTCAAACGCCATTTAGATGTGTCATGTTGCATGCATAGCTTTACAAGAGTGACACAAATGTAAATTGCCTTGTGTGCAATCTCACAAGCATTGATCGGACGCTATGCCAACTGTGTGCAAAAGATTGTGATTGGCTTGGACACTGCTCAAATATGCAAGCACATAAATAGCAATTGCATGACTCATGCCTCACAAGGAGTAAGAGGAGAGAGTATAAGAAAAGAAAAGAATAAATTGTGATTTTTAAGTATTATTTTATTTTGTATTTGGTATCTTTCCAAAGAAAAAGATGTATAGCATGGTACTTTGACAAATTTATACTTTATTCGTTAAAGTTAACAACATGCGCTTATCGGTTTAGGTATTTCTACCTATTTTTCATACCTTTCAGTGTTGCTATCATTTTGTAATACCTTGAAGGGATAACATGAAAACACCCTTAAAGTTAATTGTCCCTTAGAAGAAAATGTTTTGATATGATGAATTAGAAATTTTCATCTTTTAAAAGGAGGTTTGGAGTGTGGAATGGACTTTTTACAATAGAGCAAGAGGTCTAGGGATCATTCCTCCTTCAGGCAATAATGGTGGAATAAAGTTCAAATTAGTGTATGTATTTTGGGTGGGGATGGGTGGGTGCTAAAAATTAGAAAAAAAAAAGGAAGACAATCGAGGGAACAAGAGGGATCTTAATTTTGATTTCATTATGAGATATAGAACTATTACAAATCACTTGCTGTTTTCATGTAATTTCATAGCAAGTATTAGGTTACATTCATTTATTATTCAATTGGCCTTTTTAAGATAGCCATGAAAGCGAGTGTGAGTTTTCTCTTGTTAGTGTCCTTTAAGTTGGTAACCAACTTGTGCCCACCATGGTTAGATTAAGAACCCTCATTTCTTTATACAAACTCTTATACAAGTTTAGACAATAAGATTAGTGTATTTTTAATGGTTGTGCTGAAATCTTTAGTGTCAATTAATTGTGGAGCATTTATTATGCATTAATTACACATGTCAAACTTAATGTTAATGGTTGAAACTGCATTGGTTCAACAGTCTAAAATGTGTAAGAACTTGTTTAAAAGATTTGGTGCCATGGATCTTGAACGTATTTTGTTCTTGCTATGATTTTCAGGCATTACTAGAATATGCTTGTTTTGCCATGATATTTGAGCCTTTGATGTAGTTAAATATTGATGAAATAGACGGATAGATATCTCAAAAGCTCTATGGAAAAGTTTGTTTTTTATGAAGAACAGTTGTGTTATTCGGATATGTCTTAAATGGTTTTAGTAGTTACAAATAGATGCGTAAGATGGGCCAGTTAGGCTTGGGCCTAAAACAGACAAGGCCTATATTCTTCCAGTTCAATTTGGCTATTATAGCAGCACCCCACATCCTTGGCATGAGCCTACCCCAGCATGAATTAGGAACAAGTCTAGTTACAAAAGAAGAATAAGGAAAAATATATGACCAGACATTGGTCATGTTTTCCCTAAAGAAAGAATAGAAGAAGAAGAAGGAGAGAAAGTCATCATGTTAGAGTGGGATTAAAATTATCTTGAGGGTTTATCTTCCATTTTTGAGTTTCTATTTCCACAATAGGTGTTTATTTAATTTAATTTCACCCAAATTGAGAAAGAGGAAGATGATAATGATGAGGAAGCTTGAACCAAGGGTTTTGCTTTTTTATGTACTTTCTTCAGAGGGGATAGAAAGTTGAGATTTGGAAAAATATGAAGAAGAAGAAGCTTGAAGCCTCAAGGCTTTGTTTTTAATTAACTCTTTTGAGAGGAGAGAGTTCAAATTTTGAAAAGTATGAAGAAGTAACAACATTAGGGTTCTTTTATTTAAATTTTCCATTAAGATTAAGAAACAAAAATGTTCTTTTTTGTAATATCGGGCGGCAGTTTTGGTTTGTGTCTGGACTTGCCTAACACGATAGCCTGCATGAGCTAGAAAACATGGTTGTGAGTTTTCTTTTCCGTTGATTATATTAAATATAGTGACTTTTCATTATTTTCTTAATTATCCTTTTAAGATTTTTTTAAAAAATTCTTGTAATTTTGTGCCAGCATTTTTGGTCCTGTGCCTGGGCCAGGCCGATATGAGAGTCCAGATGGGTCTGCCTTGCCAGGCTGACCTGTTTTACATGTCTATTTCTGAATAGTAGGCTGTTAAAAAATCTGAATATTTATGTTAAGCCTATATGCATCTGGGAGTTCTTTACATTGTTGTCACCAATTCTACGTCGGAGACAGGTTGCTCGATGTTCGAAGTGATGAGAGTAGCATAAGGTTGGTGTTGGAGTACATGAATATGAACCTAACTACATTTATCAAGATGGGGAAACTGGATTCACATCTGAGAAGAGTAGGCTACTCTTTCCTGCTACCTTGGTTGTCTTTTGTTTTATGTTGTATTATCACTTCATTACCTTTTAGCAATTTGTCCACAGTAGTTTGTTGGTGCCTTAAATCATGATGGTTTCTTGCTTTAACTTGTTATTTTTCTTCTATATTTGCTATCTTAAATTGACATGAAATCTTTTTATTGATACTTTTTACATGTCAATGTCAGGACATCATAAGGATATGTATATATGTTTGGCTTAGCATATAGAATAAACATTTATCTAGAATTCATTTCTTCTTCCTTTTTAGGTGTTATTTTCTGTTCCTATTTTTATGTTGTACCTATTTGAGTTGGCATGTGATTTCATTACTTTACTGACAACAAATTTTTTCCTTGTGGGAAGTTTACTATTGCTTCTTCTACTTATATTAGTGTCCTATTTATTTTCTGTTATGGCCACCATTTTAGTTGACTAGTCTGACATTGTATGTTAAATCTGAGATTATTGAATCAATTTCCCCCCAAATTATATTGATTTTTCCTCCTCCCATTTCTTTTTTTAATTAATGTTCTCCACTTTCTTTTCTCTTAAGTTTTTAATTTCCCTATGGTGATAGACCAGAATGTATAGTCCTGTAAGCACCCATCGCATTACACTTTGTTCCTCATCTGGCTATCGAGCCTTTATGCAGATAGAAGAATTAACCTATATATACCTAGAGTTTATCTGTTGCCTTTTTAAGGGAATATTTCCCATTGTTTGTTCGGGGTAGATTAATATTTTTATTTTCTTGAGGATTGTGGTAAAATCTAATGATTACTTGCTTTAAGTCTGTCATTGCTCGAATGATTTCTAGATTATTGAGTTGATTCCCACATAAATTGTTCTAATTTTTCCTCCTTTTTTCTATCTGTAATTTTTTTCTTTTCCTTTTTCTTTTTCCTTGTACTCTACCAGTTTCATTTCAATCTTTGTTTGGCTCAAATTATCGCTATCACGGACATCATGAAAATTTGCAACAGTTGAAAGGAAATGAGGACACTTATTAGACTCTTGTATTGTTTTGTGGTTAACATGTGATTCCAAGGCGCACATGCAGTCATAAACTCTCATGGAATTACAAATAGGTTTTATGGAAGGAATGTGATTATGTTCTTAATTGATTTTTATGTTTTCACTTTGTAGTTCTCTCCTTGCAGAGGTTTCTGTACCAGATTCTTTCTGCTCTGTCCTACTGTCACTCCCTTGAAATTCTTCACCGTGATATGAAACCGGATAATGTGTTAGTAGATGATGAGAATAATATTGTAAAGATTACTGATTTTGGTCTAGCCAGGCCAGTTGACATTCATCCACGTCGACTTACTAATGAGGTATCCATTATACCTTGTCCACCAAGTTCCTGTGTTTTCATTCAGTTTTTTTCTTTAACATCACAAGCATTATTTCTTTGATAAATAAATATCCTGTGATGAGGATTATCAAGAAAGGTGTGGTGTTTTCCCACCATTTCTTTTTGTGTTTTGGTTTTTTTTTTAGCACATGCTTTCATAGTCTGCCTGGTAACAAGCGGATATTATTGTTGATCCATTGTTTTCTAAATTTACATCCAGTACTTTAAAGGTTTATAGTAAACCAGGGGCAGTATAGTTTCTAAAAAAGCAAAGGGATAATGGAGTTTTCTATTTTCTTTTTATTTTATTGTTATTCTTTGTTGTCTATGATGTGGAAGTGAAACATGTTAGCTGCAAACTTATCTAAAATCAACAATACAATGAAACAAATGTCTTGTACTAACAGTTGTCAATAAACTTGCAACAGTAATGAGCATTAACTGGAAAGATTGCATGGTTCAATTCTGAGAGGTAATCTGAGTCTGATACTTCAATGCTTCTTTGTAGAATGGAACTGTGGAGTACTTAGCTCCTGAAATCATCCTTGGCTCCGTCCACTACACTGCTGCAGTTGATATTTGGGCTGTTGGCTGTATATTTGCTCAGATGGTCACTGGTTGCATTCTGTTTCCTGGGTCGGACAAGCTTGAAGTGTTGAAACAGATTATCAGGTGCTTTGAAATTTCCAGACTTCTTTTTTTCATATTAAGCTAATTATTGGTTTCTATGCTACTTATGTTTGGTTTACTATGTGAAGTTTACTTGGCATGCCTGATAAAAACGGAAACCTTTGGCAAGTGTTGTCAATGTTGCCAAATTTTGACATGGTAATAAGAATTTTTTTTTTAGCCTGTCGTGTTCCTTATCAAGATATTCTGTGTCAACTTATTTTATAATTACCATTGTAGTTGAGCTTTACTCCTCAACCAACACGAGATTTGCGGCAGGAAGTTGATGGTCTTGAACAAGAGGGCTTTGATCTTCTCTTGGTAAGTTTGAGACTGCTGCTTAAATGGAGATGTTGGTCAAATTAGCTAGTATTGTGATCTACTGATACCTCTTTCTACTTTATGAATGTAGAATAGTTCATTTAGATATTCTTGTGTGGTTTCATCTAGTAATACATCTCTCTCTTTTCTTCGTTCCTCTCCAGAAAATGCTGCATTTCAATCCCGCTACAAGAATCAGTGCCAATGATGCACTTCTCCATCCATACTTCAAGGGCATTGACAATGTTCCTTGAAACCTGTGTTCTAACACATTTTGTTTTAGGGATTGTTAGTCTTGCCTTGAGAGGCTAGCTTGTTGCTTACATGAAAATCCTTTTGTAATCTGTTATATCTCTACTGTAACTTCTCATTTGCAACACACCTAGGCCCCTCCATCTGCCCGCCAAAGTGAAAACCCTCGTGGGATTATGCTGAAATTAATACGAAGCTATATTGTAAATACTTCAAGTCAATCCTACTGATCTTTTTCCTTTTTCAATTTTTTTTATAAAAAAAAATCAATTATCCATGCATGTGAGAGTAACAATTCCACATCGGAAAGATGATGGATGTGAAACAAATTTGGGAATTTGTAACGAGCGGAAGTTTTAGAAAAGTTTATACTTTCAGGAAATGGAAACCAAACAACTATTAAAGAATTGTCATGAAACAACATTGAGCTTGTGTCCTAAGTATTAAAACCTGAATAAAACCTGAGTAAAAATGTCTGCTATTTGATAAAACTTGGAAAAAAAAGCCTAGTAAACTGTATGTATTAGTCGGTATACGTTTGACATCGAGCACATGATTTAGAACTTTGTCGCAAACAAGAGAGATATTAACGTCTATATGATTTTTGAAAAAATTTCATAAATAATTTTTATAATTTTTTATTATTTTTTTAACCAATTTTAAATTAATTATTTTTTATTAGCCAAAATTTTTATTTATAGACACTTTTGCTCTAATATTAAAAATATAAACTTTATCTCTTTTCTTTCTATCGAATCAAGAATCATATTGATAGTCGAATCTTTTTAAAGTTATTATTGCAAAAATTAAGTGTTGCTGAGTATATTTGTCACTTCAAATCAAGGAAATAGCCAAATTTTATAAGTTTTTTTTAAATTTTTTAGAAAATTTAATTTTAATTAGAAATTAGATAAAACTTGCATTTAAAGTTAAAAATAGGTGTTATTGATGAATTAAATGTAAAAAATGAGTTATAATGATGTAAAAGACATTGATATTTGACCAAAATATGATTTTTAGTGTGTTTGGCGAAAATCAGACGACAACCGATGCGGCTGCCGTCAAGTTTTGGCATCTCGGGCCCGAGATGGCCCCGAGGTGCGCATAATGCCATTAGATGCTCATATTATGCGCATCTCATTGCGGCATCGCGTTTACACTGTTTTGATTAATTTTTTATATTTTATTTTCTATGTTTGTTTATTTTTAAATAATTTTAATAATTTTCATTTTTGTTTTCAAGTTCTATGGAGTATGATGCAATTGTAATTTATTTTGGAGATCTTTTAAATGTAGTGTGTTATACCTTGGGAGTCGACAATGTAAACTGTAAGGTGACTTTGAAAATCAAAATTGATGCAATAAGGTATAAGTTAAAACCTATTGAGATTAGAAATGACAATGATGTTCGATTCTTTTTTAGCGTCAATAGAAAATCGTACTATCTTTTATATGTAACAGTAGATCCTAGAGTTCCCGTTTATGAAAATGATGTACAGCCCCTCAATCAAAACCTGCCATCGATTCATACTCATTTTATGTCAGCTAGCGGTAGCAACCAAGTGAGTCATACATCTCCATCAATTCCATCAGTGGTTCCTTCAAACACAACGAATGAGTATCATAATGTTTCTCCTATACCGTTCAATGAAGACCCAGCCTATACACATTACGCTTGCGATAACATTAGAAATATTGGAGATGTGGAAGGGGACTGTGACGATGTTAGAAATGTTGATAATTTAGAAGGGGATGATTTAGCAGAAGACGGACGTTGTTATGTTTCAACAAGCTTCCTAAATGTTAAAGGAAGAAGAATAGATTTTTGTGAAGCTAAAAATCCCTTTGCGTTTATGCCTCCAATACCACCATCAGACTTAGGCATATCGGATAAGATATCGAGTAGTGAAATTGGCGATGTGTTTATAGGAAAGTTGTTTGATAGCAAAGATGAACTTCACCAAGCTATTAGTATGCTAGCACTTAAAGGTAATTGGAGTTTTAAAGTGTCAAGGTCGACAAAAGAGCGTTTTGAGATCAAATGTGATGATGATAGATGCCGATGACGATTACGTGTAGTGTCGACAGATGTAAGAAAATATTTCATTGTGCGTAGAATTGATTCAAGTCACGTGTGTCAATTAGATTGATTGCGCGATGGTCATCGATAAGCAAAGTCTCGGATTATTGGCAAATTTATAAAAAAATAAGTTTGCATCTGCGAGTCGACTTTATAGACCGAAGGAAATCCAAGCAGACATACGTGAGGAGTTTGCTGTGGACATAACTTACCCTACTGTTTGGCGGTCTAAGGAGCATGCATTGGTGTTAATACGTGATACTCTAGAGGGATCATATAAATTACTTTCTGCATACTGTCATATATTGGAACAACAGAACCCAGGTACAGTCATGCATTTGGAGATTGATTATTGCAAGCACTTCAACTATTTCTTCATGGCTCTTGGACCATGTATTAGAGGGTTCCAGTCTTCCATCCGACCAATTATTGCAGTTAATGGTACATTTTTAAAAAATGCATACTTGAGAACAATATTTGTGGTTGTTTGCAAGGATGGAAACAACCAAATTTTTCTACTTGCATGGGGTATTGCTGAATCTGAAAATGATGCTTCATGGAAGTTATTTATGGCAAAACTCCGAGGAGTCATTGACGATCTTGAAAATCTTGTATTTATATCTGATCGACATGCTAGTATTAAGAAGGCCATTAGAGAGGTATTTCTTAATGTATATCATGGTGTATGCATCTATTACTTGAAGTGTAATTTGGTAGCACGATATAAGATACCGTTGGAGACAACAAAATGAGGGGGATATTTGGCTTCCTATTTTTTTACTGTAAAGCATATCACGTAGCTGACTTTCAAAGGAAAATTAATAAGATACGAGAAATGAAACCGGAGGCAACGAGATACTTGGAGGAAAAGGTTGGTTTTGCAAAATGGGCTCGATCAATGGGAGCATTCAAAAGATATGACATCATGACCACCAACATTGCAGAGAGCATTAATGCTGCTGCAAATGAAGCACGTGGCATGACGGTGACTGCTTTAATTAAGTGGATTAGAGAGTTAAAGCAAAGATAATTTGTTGAAAGACGTGAGGCTGCAGAAAATATGTCAAACTTCTTAACCACTTGAGCCCATGACAAGATTTAGAAGCACAATGATGATTTCATTCGTATGACAGTGCATGCAATAGATCAATCTTGCTTTGTTGTTAAGGACGAAAAAAAAAATGGAATAGTGGACATCCTGGGAAGTCATGTAGTTGTCAAAAGTTTGATCTACGGCAGCTACCATGTCCTCATGCACTTGTAGTATGCAGGCAGGTCAGATTCTAGTACCAGACTCTTTGTTCACGATATTACACGACTGAGTCTTTATTGCGTGCATACAGTGAACCAGTAAATCCGGTTGGTCATCCATTAGATTGGATTGTTCCAGAGGAGTTGAGAGTTGCTGACATCCAGTCTCCTATAGTATGTCGGCAATCAGAAAGACGTCGAAAAAATCAAATTCTATTGCAAGGTGAGGCTCCCACGAAGAATGTATGCAGCCGCTGTAAGCAGCATGGACATAATTGACAAACTTGTCGAAACCTAATTGCATTACATGGTAGTTAATGTGTTCTTTATGAGTTATATTTGTACTTTTAACTCATATAGTTATGAGCCTTATTTGACTAGTTAATTGTACTTTGTTACAATTATGTTTAATTAATACGTTTGTTATGTTTCTTTTTTTTTTTCCATTGTCGTTAATAATGCATGCATTGACTAATTATACATTTACAATGAAATGTATAAAATACATAAAAAAAAACTTTATAAACATACAAACATTTAATTTTCATTTACTATTTTTTTGTACTTTTCCATAAGTCAATCGCTATTTTTGTCCTAAAAAATGACCCATGCTCAGGACCAAAATCTAAGGGACGACACAACATCAAAAACTCTATAAACATACAAACATAAACCCTACAATCCCCACTATTCACTGTCTGCTGTGACACTCCATTCTTTAATCTAATTACATAAAAAATGGTTAAGTCAAATGTAATTTGTCGTTGCTTATTAAATCTACAAGCATCTAGGTAATCGGGTAACAACGTAGATAATGACACGACATGATTCTCAATCACGTCGTCGATAAATCCCTTGATACTAGAATCGTAGATGACTATTTGTCGATGCAAGATGTCTACCTCAACCGTCACCCAATGCTGTTGATTGTAGTTGACAGAAATATAAACCTACATAAAATTCAAATAAATCTCACAAATAGTACTACAAGTTATAAACAAAAATAACAACATTCACACAAAATATTATATTTTACCTTATTAACCTCAATCTACATACGTGTACCGAGTAAATCTTCTTTAGTGCATTGGCCATATGCCATCACTCCATACAATGCCAGAAATGTCATTTTTGTGTTCCTCATAAAAGAGTCTAAAAATCTCTTAAAAATGCAGGGCCATCGAATAATTAATAAAGATGAAATAATAAAATATAATTAATTTAATTCAATACTCATAAAGAAGTACGAATCTACAAAAGTAGACAATTGTGGGAATGCATTAGTGTAATAGTTTTGCCTAAGCCGGATCACCTTCAAATACTCATTAATATGTTGCATTAACAAACAATTAAAATGAGATATTTCAACACATATGATTACCGTCAAGTCAATATGTAAATTTAAATAAATAAATTTTACTTACAAAGTCATCTAGCCAACTGTGTAGCAATTTTTGAAACCATGCCGGGTTAACGTCAAGCCCAGGTAAGATGACTACACCCTCATCCTTGTCCATCCAGACCTGGAACTCAACTAAGATGGTTGAGTCTATCTGCTGCAATGGATTTTAAATTGCGATTTTAAATTTATTTTTCTTTCCATATTATAGCTTTCATTCTGTTGGAATGAGCATGACTGCTTAAAGCATATCATCATCTGCTGCATCAGCTGTGTAAGATCGGTCCAGACTTGATCAACCCTTGTAAAAATTATATCTCTATCCTTGTCTATTCTCTGCAGAAGTGCAGCTTCAGTACGCTCAAATCTCTTAATCATCTCCTCCCGCGGTTGCTCAATCTGATGTGTTACGCCATGGTCTACAGATGCACTATGTTCAGACTACAAGAAACATAACCATAGTTAATGACTTATTTAGAAATATATAAAAATTTCTCTTTAGTTAATCATGTAAATAAGTAATATACAATTGCTCCTGGCACTGGTACTGATATTTGTGGGTTTGTCCATTCATATCCATCCCTATCCATATCTATAACGTCATTGTTAGGGTCGCTAAAATAGGTATAGGCCCTCAGGCGCTTGCTCTTGCTCTCGCTGTAATCATACATATTTGGTAAGTCCCCAGCATAACTTCTGCTTGGAATGCCTACATGTCTAACCATTTGCACAATTGCCTATTTTTTCTCATGATCTTTTGGTACTAATTTACGATGTACCGAAAGAACCTATAAATATAAAATTAATTTACGCTTAAAACAAAATAAAAGTTATAAACAATATATTTGTCATTTATATCAACACATATCAAATCCTTCCCTAATATTGTATTCTTAACGTCATCGAACTGTGGAGTCCCTCGAGTCGTCCAATTCAAAATACCAGGGAAAGCGATCACTATAATGAAAACCAAAAATCTCTCCACACACTGAAATTATCTCGAAAATTCATACCTAATATAATTATTTTAAAAATATAAGTTTGGTGTATACAAAAATAAAAAAAATAATTAAGACAAAAAAGTTAAGTACAAGAAAAATATAGCGTACCATAAATGCGTGCAAAAATTCATATACATTGTAACTCTCAAACTTACTCTGTACAAACCCTTTCCTATTTATTTTCTCAAGTTTTTGGAATGTAGCCTTCTTAAGTGAGTTATGAAGCACGGTCCATGCAATATTGCCCCATGGATACTTATTAAACTCATCAAGGTCGTCCACAAAACATAGAACAAAATTTTGAATCCCACTACGCTCATCACGTGGGATCAAAACACGATGCACAAAATAAAATAAACTCAACTTTACTGTATTTGCATCATCCATATCCTTCAAATCCAAACGTCCGTACCATTTATAAAGAAAATATGTACGATAATTTTTATACCCCTGAAAAATATGTATCCCATAATCGAGTGTCCAATTTTCTATTCAGTTACTGACGGGAGGGTAATCTCGTATTTGTAGTCCGGTGATTAATACAAACTCCTGTCGGCTAAATCAGATGCGTTTTCTCCCTATGTAAAACCACATCTCATTTTCTAAATTGGAGGTATGCACCTCAAGCAATAACAACTCGTACACCAAAATACCAGAGAATGTCAAATTTGACATATCTAAGAAATGCCCCATACACGCCTACCTAAATAATGTTTTCTGATTTTGTCAGTTTATTTTTTATACAATTTAGACCCCACATCTTCGCATAAGCCATCACTATTGCATAAAAAAATATATGCTCTGAAAATTTATATTTTTTCAATACGTTATATTTCCTGTAACAATTAAGAAAATAAATAAAATTAAGAAATTAATAACAAGCATACATATAATATGATTTACTAAAAAACAAATCACAAACAGTTAATTTAACATAAAATAAAAGAGAAATTAATTACTAACATATTAATCAATATATTATAATAATTAATTATATATTAAAATAAAAATAATCATATATAAATTATAATTACAAAAGGTACTCATTAAATAATAAATAATGTTACAAACTAAAATTAATGAGTTATTTAACCAACTTATTAATTAATGTTAATTAATTACTTAATAGATCCATTCCTTCTAAATTAGATTTTATTTAATTTAAATAAAATTACATTTAATTAAAAATAAATTTTAATTAAAAAAATAATTTAATTTAAATAACATTAAATTTAATTTATTTCATTTAAATAAAATTAAATTAAATTTTAAAAAAATAAAATTTTATTTTTCCCCACGTGGCAGCCTATACAGGCGCCACGTGGCGCAACAGTGCAGCATCAAGGATGTTGCGTTCAGGGCCATCTCGGGCCCGCGATGGCCCAGAGATTGGCTTTCAATGCAACGGCGGCCGGCCACCGTCTGCATCAGTATATTACACCAAAAACTCTCATTTTTTTTGTCCATTTTTAACATTTCTTATATCATTTTAACCCATTTTTTATATATAATTCAATAATTTCACATATTTCTAACTTCAAATGCCGGAGCGACGGCATTTAAAATTTTTTAAAAGTTTAAAAAACTTATCAAAAATTGCCCATTTCTTTTGTTTGAAGTGAAAAATATATTATATAAGCCCCGATCTATACAATGATAGCTTCAAAATTTTCGATCTAATGTAATTTGTGAAAGTTCAAATTTTTTGGTGATTTTCAGTGGAGAGTGTGAAAATAGCTTGAATTTTTTATATTAGAACAAATGTGTCCATAAATAAAAAATTTGGTTAATAAAATATAATCAATTTAAATTTGGTTAAAAAAGAATAATGAAAAATTGTGAGGGTTATTTATAAAATTTTTCCTTTCTTCGGTTGTGAAATAAAAAATTTGCAGCAAGGAATTTGTCCATTGATTATCACACTATACAATAATGTTACTCTTATATCAAATAAAATTCGATAGATTTTGAGTATATATTAGTATTTAGAAAGTCATATTTAATAAATTAATCTTTTGGGTTAATGACAAGTACTCGAACTATGAGAATTAGTATTAGAGCAGACTTGAATTCTCATTTGTATGTGAATTATTAAAATTCTACATTTTAAACTCTAATAGAACTTATTATGCAGGATGTAGGTCTCTAAAAAATAGTGGGATTGATAATATGGGCCAAGTTGATCTAGACGTGATGAGAACGTCACATGATTGTAGGGATAGTAATGTTAACGTGTTTTAAGGTGCATGTATGTAATTGTGTACATGTTAAAAAATTTGAAATGCATGTCCAACATATATTACACACCGGAATAAAATAATATAATCAACATATACACACTACAACTAAATCAAAAATAGTACTATAATCGAATACATACCCTTGTAGACGATTCGGTGAAGATTGTTAAACTTTGAAGCTTGTTGAGCTTACAATGAAGTGCTCTCTTGAAAAATTATAGACTCCAATGTTTGGTGGAATTGGAGTAGCTAAAATAGTAGCTTTTGATTTTAATTTCGTACAAGAATAAAAAACAAATCAACTTTTGAATTAGTTTAAGCATCAAATGCTTAAAATGATATTTTTGAACCTAAATGTAACTTTTTCAAAGTTTGCATTTCTCTCTTCTCTTTTGTGTGAAATTTTCGTTCTTAATTCACTCTAAAAATAAATGAAACTCCTTTCATTTGTTATAAGAAGTCTAAACTTCTTAAGTGGCCATATGTTCTTCATTGAAGCATATATTGCCATGCAATACAATGTATGAGTGACAAATGCCACTTATGTTATCCATGCAAACACTTTACATGGATGATAGTTGTCATATACATGTCCATACATGCTGTCATTTGCCACACAAATGGCCATGCATGGATGCCATGTGTGCATTTATACTTTTTCATGTAATAGGGACCTATGTGTAACATTTGCAAACTATGGTTCCCACTTTCTAAATAGGTCCTGAAATGTATCCTGCTTTTCGAAACCATTTCGAATCGATCCTTATGATCCGTCTCTCTACCCTTGTGCTCAATACGTACACTTCATATTGTGAAACTCTCTAGGTTTACCTCCGTTTGTCTGACAAAACACTTCCGCAAGTCTGTGAACAATGCATCACACACACGTTACGGATATTATAAACAATAACCATAAACTCTTTAGTGATATTGTTTAACCTTAATGAAAAACTCTTTTTTCGAGGTTAACACTTATGGCTATAAGACTTTTTGAAATACGTTCTTAGAGCATCTAGATATACAACTCACCCATATGAGTTAACGAATCCCATATCTACGCACACTGGACTATATGAGAATCGGACTATACCCAACGACACTCAGCGGTTAGACTATGAAAAGTCTCTAACATGCGTGGAACCAAAGTATGGTGGATTACTCACAAGCCCACTATGGCACTCAGGTCAAAGGATCACGAATACTACTCAACTCGAGAAGACCCTCCATTGATGGCTTCATGGGATGTTTATTGAAGGTTCTCATGAGTCTGTTCAGTAGTCCTTACAGAATACCTGCATGCCTATGCAGACTTCTACTAAGCCCATGATTTGCTAAGACCAGCTATATGAACAATTCAGATATGGATATACACTGATCTGAAAGGAATACCAATCGACCTGTGTCGATAACCATGGATCAGGAATGATATTTTTGAGAACATATTGCATAATGACATTTCTTAACACCATTTGCAGACAAGGTTCTAATTCTTAACGTTGATCTAAACTCTTTTAAATTAGATCTAAACTCTTTTAGATCTACAATGTAAAAGTTACAAGTTGCTTACCATATAAATAATAATAATTGATGAATAACATAAATATTTATCATATAAATTTTAAAGAAATAGACATTCATACAATAATTTGAATGGCACATAAGCACAATTCTCAACAACCCTCACTTGCTTTAGTGTCATTCACGATGATTCTAATACCCATCATGTTCACATATTTTTCAAACATTTTAGGAGTTAAGGCGTTAGTGAGCGGGTCCGCTATATTATCTATAGAATCTACTCTAGAAACTATTACATCTCTTCTAGCCAAGATTTCTCTAATTATGCGATATTTTCTCACCATATATTTAGACTTTTGGTGTGCCATTGGCTCTTTTGCTTGAGTTATTACCTTATTGTTGTTAGAAAATAGCAGGATAGGATCCACTGAAGTTGTGACTACTTCTAGCTCTACAGCAAACTTACATATCCACACTGCTTCCTTTATAGCTTCTAAAGCCGCAATGTATTCCGACTTTGTGGTAGAATTAGTTGTGGACACTTGGTTAACACTTTTTCAACTAACTGTGGCACCATTGAGAAAAAACATATATCCAGATATAGACTTTCTATTATCCGGATTAAACTGGAAGTTTGAGTTAGTATATTCTCTCATTTGCAAGTCACTTTCACCATAAATTAGAAACTTATTCTTTGTACCCTTAAGGTATTTCAGGATATGTTTCACGGTTATCCAATGGTCATTGCCTAGATCAGACTGATATCGGCTTGTAACACTGATGAACACATGAAAATGCATGTTGTTAAAAGATTCAATCACCATTTAATGTCACCAATTTTAGTATTTTCTGTATTTTTAGCTTGAAATAAAGTGTTCTCCTTAAATTGTGATTAATGAATGTTATTTGGACAGGTTTAGGTAAATTGGACATTACTCTCAATGTAGAAATCGAAATGAAGAAATTCTTGAACCTGGTGCAACATGACTCAATCTTACACAAATTTGAAGAATAGTGGAAAAGCCAAATCCAACATGTTATGGGCCAAAAATTGAGATACAACAGAATCGGACTACAACTCTTACCCAGCTTGACCCAACTCACGTATTTGGACCGTATCTCCCAAAATACGTACTCAATTGGTATAATTCTTGAAGCTGTGAATTTCTGACTTAACTATCAACAACTCGTATGTTTATGGTAAAGTCCAAATCAGCCGTTATCATGGACCAAATCGCATTGCAAGTGGGTAAAATGGTTGTTGGCCGAATTCTGGTGTATCTTTGGAATTTTGCTCATATCTCATTGGATACTCATCCAATTTGCATGAAATCAGTGCCTATGGAAATAAGAGTCAAAATTCTACAACTTTCATGTCGGCTGCAGAAGCTGAATTGATCATTTACATTATCAAAAACGTGCTGCAAGTGGATACACGAGTTATTGGCTTAAAATTATTGAAGATTGATGTCATCCATGACATATGTCCATTCATTGCCTATATAAGGAGACCCTTAGGACATTTTTAATAGAAAAATTTTCTCTCTTCTTTTATTCTCATTAACATGTATTGTAATTTAGGCTAGAGTTCCTAGTAAGGCTAAGAGATGAACTTTTATGTGTAGTAAATCTACTTCCATGCTTTGATTCGGTGTCAAGAGCTATAAATGTTGTAAGTTTGGTTTTGATTAAACTCTTATCTATTTTATTTTCTATAATCCAGAGGTTATAATTCTCATGTCTCATATATGTTCAGTCATGCTTTTCTTATGTGATTCATGTTGATTTATAATTGTTACTGGTTATATTATTTTATATGTTAATCTTTTACTGCAGTATTGTCAATTTGATATATTGTCGATCTTGGATAACATGTAAGGGCAATAAATGTTTGATATTCAAGTTAATCTTTTACTGCAATATTGTCAAAATGATATATTGTCGATCTTAGATAACTTGTATAAATAACATGATGTGTGTTAATGCTTGCAAAGAGTTTAACTAAATCAAATACATGTGTTATCATATGTGCTATATATTACATACCTTCCGATTGATTGTTTGGGATGTGAAACTTTCAGTTGAGTTATAAATATCGAATCAAAGTATAGAGTAGATTTATAAAGCATAATTGTGATTCTCAAAGCCTTGCTTAAATCATTATAAGACATTTTCCTCAATTCATAGATAATTCTATCTCATCCGTTTAAATCAATTAACCCTTTGCTACTGCTTTAATATTTTACTTCACTAACCTATTTTGCCAAGAGCTTCCTTGTGGGATCGACACCTCAATCTATACTGCGATAGCCACGTTATATTTTGAGCGTAAACAAACACTTACAGTCATACTGATGTCAGGTCTCATACATAATATAACATACATCAAGCTACCTACTATTGATACATATGGTATGGTAGACATTCTAACTCTTTCATCTTCCATCTTAGGAGACAATCTCCTAGAAAGATAAATGTCATGTTTGAAAGGTACATTAACTGTCTTATAGTTAACAAAGATATACCTTTCAAGAATATTTTCTATGTACGAAGATTGAGAGAGTCCTATCAACCTCCTAACATTATTTCTATAAAACTTTATACCAAGTATACAGGAAGTCTCTCCCAAATCTTTCTTGGAGAATTTCTTACTTAAATAACACTTGACTGATTGTAATATACCAATATCGTTTCCGATAATGAGTATGTTATCTACATAAAGAATAAGAAAGACAATTAAGATTCCACTGACTTTTTTATACACACAAGCTTCTTCTTCATTTTTGACAAACCAGACCTTCTGATTGCTTCATCAAAATAAAGATTCCAGTTTCGAGAAGTCTGCTTAAGTCTATAAATAGACTTTTTTAGTTTACATACCAAATTAGAAGTTAGGTTGGATGTAAAACTTTCAGGCTGCTCCATTTAAATCTCTTCCTCGAGATTTTCATTTAGGAAAGTCGTCTTTACATCCATCTGCCGATCTCAAAATTATAGTATGCAACAATAACCAATAGAATATGAATCGACTTTAACATAGCAACTAGTGAAAGTTTCATTATAATCGATCCTAGATCGTTACATATAAACTTTTGCTACTAGTTGGGATTTAAAGGTCTCTACATTTCCATTAAGCCCACGCTTTCGCTTGTAAACCCATTTACAACCAATAGGAACAATTCTTTTAGGAAACATAACCAAGTCCCAGACTTGATTGACATGCATAGAGTCAATTTCAAATTTTATGACTTCTTATAATTTCCCTAAATCGATGTCCAACATATTCTCTCTATAGGTCATATGATCATTTTTTTCAACTAAGAAAATGTTAAAGACACCTTCAAACATCATTCCATACCTTACAGGTAGTCTTGACACCTTTTTTGACCTACGTGGAGGGTGCGTTAAAGGTATTTCACCCAATTAAGTCTTGGGTTCTATTGTTGGTTCATTAATTTCTGGATTGACTTCATCTAGTTCAATCCTTCTATAATTCTCATGACCTATGAGAAACTGTTTCTCTAGGAAAGTGGCATAACGAGCAACGAACACGTTGTGTTCCCCTGGATCATAGAACAGATGTCCTTTTGGGTGCAAGTTTATCCTGTTGTATAACTTTTACGTAAGCAGAACAACTCTAAATCTTAACATACTTAAGATTCGGTTTCCTTCTAGTTCAGATCTCATACAGAGTAGTAGGCTTTCGATGAAACTCTGTTCAACAAGTGAGTAACGGTTTCCAGAGCATAACCCCATAGATATTCCAGAAGATCGGTAAAGCTCATCATCGATCATACCATATCTAATAAAGTTCGATTCATCTCTTCTGAAACACCATTGTGTTGAGGAGTACCTAGAGGACTGTATTGAGAGAGAATCCTATTCTCTTTCAAATAAGTTGTGAATTCACAACTCATGTATTCACCGCCTCGATTTGATCAAAGGTATACATACTGGTTGTTTCTCTACTTCTTGTCGAAATTATTTGAACATTTCAAAGGTTTCTGACTTGTGTTTCATTAGAAACACATGTCCATATCATGACAAATCCTTGATAAAGACGACGAAGTATCTAAAACCACCCATAACAGTGTGATTCATTAGAGCACATACATCACTTTATACTAGTTCCAATAAATTAGTGGCTTGGTGTCCAACACCTACAAAAGGAGATTTAGTCATCTTCCCTCGAATACAAAATTCATAAACTGGTAAGGGTTCTATGGTAAGATCAGGATCTGACCATCCTGAATCAGACGGGTTATGAGTCTTACGCCTATATGACCTAACCTCATATATCAAATGCCATGTTATTTAAAGCTCTCGAACTATTACCTGGGTTTACCTATGCATTTAAGACATTTTCTATTGCATTTAAAATATAATGACCATTTACCAACTGACATTAAACTAATAAAATATTATTCGCATCACATAAATAAAAGGAATAGTTCTAAATAAATATATAATAGCCCTCAGTGTCTAACACATGGAGGGATATAATTTGTCTGATAGTGTTCGGTACATAATAACAATTATGCAATATTAAATTTTGATTACATGAGAGAATTAATTGAAATTTTCCAACTGCTTCGACCTGTAGAAAATCACCATTTCTAACAGAAGGCTGAATTTCTCCCTGCTGTAGTTGTTTAATTTCCTCCAGACCCTGTAACACATTGCAGATGTGAGAAGGACATGCAGTATCTAATACTCAGCCACTAGAAGCATCACATGCTAAAGAAATGTCAATAATAGGTAAACAAATACCTGATGAGTTCTTCTTGATTGTGGTAATGTACTTCGGACCTTTACATTTCTAATATCCGTCATCGCCACATTGGAAACACTTTTTCTTATTCTTCTTCTAATATTGCTGCTTGGATACAACCTATCTCTGAGGACCTAAATATGGTGTCTTCTTCACCTTCTTCTTTTATTTAGACTTCCTAGAAGCCTTTGGGATAGAAGATGAAGCACCAGTCTGAACTACGAAGGTCGTACCTCCCTTTTTAATGTCCTCCTCAACTGCCTGCAACAAGTTATCCAACTTAGCATAAGTTAGAGTCAGTCCTTACATGTTAAAGTTTATAATGAACAATGCAAAAGACTCCGGTAAAGACTGAAGAATCAAGTTAAGTACGTTAGGATTTACCAGATTGCCTTCAACCAACTTAAGTTGAAAAAGTGCTTTGGAGATCCTGTAGAGTTCTACATGTGGTTTATCTTCAAACAACTCCTTTAAATGGAGTATAATGCTACTCATACTATCTATGTTCGCGTGCTCCCTCTGAAGCTCATTTCACATTGAGGTAAGGATGTATAACTTGACTTTTAAATCGTCATCGACCCATTTCTTATGAGTCAAAACCTCTTTGTCAGTGGAAGCATCAGAAACACCTTTAGGCATTCTATGATCTATTATGTTTCCAAGTTATTTTGAATCGAGAACAATTTTAAGATTCATCAGCCAGTTTGATTAGTTATCGTCACCCTTTAGCAGATTAGCATCAAGTATGTGTACCAGTGAGTTGCTAGAAGCCATCTTATCTTCATAAGATAAAATAAGAGATGTTAACGAAAACATTTCAAAATCGTCAATTATAAAGCTTTAGATCATGGATATAAATAATATATATTTTTTTAATCTAAAAGTACCCTCTCACTGCTTTACATATTTCCTACAATCTTTCAAATGAGAAAAATAAAAATTTAAACAATTTAAATTTTATAGTAAAAAGTAGATCCAATCAGCATTCTACTCAAGCCTTACACTTTAGCGATATTGGCCTTTATAAAACCCAAAAGGTAAACAACTCTTGTCAATTGCGTCTTATGCAACTCTTACCTCTGATCCTAAATACACATTATCCTCATATTTTAGCATTATTGGGTAAGTGTATTCCAGATTTACTTGTCAATGATCAAATATAAATTACAGATATTACCCTCACACTTTAGCGATATTGGATAATACTTTCGCTTTTATTTGTCTAATCTCATATTTAACTGGCATATTTTGAATCACACTAATCAAATCCCTCATACTTTAGCAATATTGAAAAAAAGACAGAGATGACTACACTAATATTGTATTGACAATGCGGACCATGTATAACATTATATCATAATGTAATACATTTCAATCTGATTAAAAGAGATTTTTATAATTTAATAAAAAATTTCACATCTCACACGGATTTGATTCATAATCAGAATATTTGTTTACGTAAGCGCAACTAACCCTTACTAGTAGGGCTTCTATTGTGGTTAACAATGTAAAAAAATATTTACAGATTATAATACAGCAATATAACAATTATATCTGCATTAAATAATAAAATATAAATATTTCACATGCAAAATACAAATAGGAGTATATAGTTTGGAACGATCAGTGCAAAGCATTGAACAACCTGGCATTATACAATATAATGCTTTGAAAAAAAAATTAGTACTTTTTTTTGGGCTCACGCCCCAATGTTCAACCTAAAATGCCCCGACGTCAAATTGCTTTAATGCCCCAGCATTTAACACTTAAACGCTTTAGCGTTTTGTGTTAGAGAATGGCCTTGCATTTATATACTCAACGCTGCAATGTTCTGTATGCAATAAACTTGCTTCTGCCTTGTGAATGCCCCGGCATTATAAACATTAATGCCCCAACATTTTGCCCTAAGAATACCCCAGTGTTCTACATGTAGACCCAGATGAACGCCCTAGTGTTCTTCTCACAATGCCCCAGCGTTCCCTCAACAGTAGGTCATTTTCTATACTTTAATACTTCAAAATACACCTCCCACTATTTCTGGGCATCTCCAACACTTTGAATAACACTCTAATAACCCAAAAACACTCAAAACATGCATTGATACCACTTGTTAACGTGTTTTAAGGTTGATGCATATGATTGTGTACATGTTAAATTTTTTTAAATGCATGTCCAACATACATTACACAGTGGAATAAAATAATATAATCAATATATAGACACTATAACTAAATTACAAACAGTACTAAAATCAAATACATATTCTTGTAGACGATTCGGTGAAGATTGTTGAATTTTAAAGCTTGTTGAGCTTACAATGAAGTCATCTCTTGAACAATTCTAGACTCTAATGTTTGATGAGATTAGAGTAGCTAGAATAGTAGCTTTTGATCTTAATTTTTTACAGGAGTAAAAAATAACTCAACTTTTGAATTGGTTTAAGCATCAAATGCCTAAAATGGTGTTTTGGGACCTAAATGCCACTTTTTTAAAGTTTGCATTTTCTCTATTCTCTTTTGCACGAAATTTTCATTCTCAATTCACCCAAACAAAAATGAAACTCCTTTCATTTTTTAAAAGAAGTCTAAACTTCTTAACTGGCCACATGTCCTTTATTAATGCATGTGTTGCCATGCAATACAATTTATGAGTGACAAATGTCACTTATGTTATCCATGCAAACACTTTGCATGGGTGACATTTATCACATGCATGTCCATGCATACTACTATTTGTCACACAAAAGGCCACACATGGATGCCATATGCGTATTTACACTTTTCCATGCAATAGGGATCTATTTGTAATATTTATAAACTATGGTTCTCACTTTTTAAACAGGTCTAAAAATGTATCCTGCTTTGTGAAACCTTGCCAGATTATCTTTACGATCCATCTCGCTACCCTCGTGCTCAATGAGTACACTTCATATTGTGAGACTCTCTAGGTTTACATTGATTTGTCTTACGGAACACTTCCGCAAATTCGTGACCAATGCTCCATTATGGATATTACCAAACTGAGCATTGAACCATACAAATTCATGTCAACTATATCTGTATAATCCCTCTATCACCTATATCCAGAAAGAACGGAGATATAAATCATTACCGTCAAATCTCTATTTGCTCATCAGTGAAATTATCTCCAGATATATATTTTCGTAAACAATATCCGCAAACTCATTTGCGATATTGTTTAACCTTAATAGAAAACCCATTTTTTAGGGCTAATGCTTATGACCATAAGACTTTTTGAAATACATTCTTAGAGCATCTGGATATACAACTGACCCACATGAGCTGATGGATCCCATATCTATGCACACCGGACTCCTTGAGCATCGGACCATACCCAGCGACACCCAGCGGTCAGACCATGGAAAGTCTCTGACATGTATGAAACTAAAGTATGGTGGATCACTCACAAGCCCACTGTGGCACTCAGGTAAATGAATCATGAATACTACCCAACTCAAAAAGACCCTTCATTGACAGCTTCATGGGATGTCTATTAGAGGTTCTTGTGAGTCTGTTCAGTATTCAATACTTACTGAATACCTGCATGCCCATGCGGACTTCCACTAAGCCTATAGTCTGCTAAGACTAACCATCTGAACAATCTAAATATAGACATACATTGATCGAAAAGGAATACTAATGGACCCGTGTCGGTGACCATGGATCAGGAACGATATTTTTGAGAATATATTACGCAATGACATTTTCTTCCACCATTTGTAAACTCTTTACAACTACATCATTACTATCATATTCTTGGGTCCTTGTCCTTGTTTCAGATAAGGTTCTAACTCTTTAGAATTTCTAACTCTTAGTGTTGACCTAAACTCTTTTAGATTAAATCTAAACCTTTTTAGATCTATAATGTCCGAAAAGTTATAAGTTTCTTACCATATAAATAATAATAATTGACGAATAAAAAATATTTATTGTATAAATATTAAATAAATAAATATTTATACAACAATTTGAATGACACGTAAGCATCATTTTCAACAGGCAATAAGGCGAGATGGGAGTGAAGAGGCCTTTCTTGTACCCCACCCTATTTTTTATTTTAAGTCCTATTTCCTATCCAATTCTCTAAAATATTTAACGAGACAATGATAAAGATTTCCCATGTGGAAAATATATTTTCTATCCACACCTTGCTTCCTTATTTTCTATTTATTAAAATTAATTTTTAATTTATATTAACAAATTTTAACAATATAAAAATTTAATGTATATTATGCTTAAATAAAAATATCAAATTAAAGAACAAGAAAAATATAACAATATATTTCAATAATGTGAATAGTGATTGGTAAGCTAATGTTCTAGTGCCTAAAATCATTGATTTTTCTATTAATTACTTCATATTCTCATTAAAATTAATGGCCACCTAACTTTAAAACAAATTTTTTTTATTGTTTACAATTAAGAAAAAAAAAGTAGATTTTAAAGATTTATTTATTACATATTATTTTTATTTATATTTATATTGAGTCTATTATTAAATAAGTCCAATAACCCACTCCATTGTGTCTTTTTTAAGAAAGCCTATGAACAATGAACAAAAACTCAAAAAAAAGTCGAAGGCTGAATTGATAAAAATTGTTATTTTATTCAAATTATGTCTCTTTGTTCTATATGGATATAACTCTATCACATTATTTGATAAGTCTATCACATTATCACACATGATAAGTTTATCATATTATGATAAAATCTCATCTTATCATGATTAATCTATTTGCATATGAATTAAACTCTATTACTACTGACAAACTATGATTGAAACTATGTCACATGATATAGTATAAAAGAGCATGCATTAAACATTTACAATCATGAAAATAGACTCTCGAAAAACACCGTGAGCATACACTTACAGTCATATTCTAGAGCATAATCCTCTTGATTAGGAGCACTCTCACGCATTACATACTTGTTGATTATATATTGATTTAAGTGTCGGAGTATTCTTTTTTGCAAGAAGATATTGCTTCACTTTACAGTAATTTTGAGATAAATCAAAAGACTAAGATGTAATTTATAAAGAGTTTTAGAATTGGAGCTTTTAGTGGCGCCGACTGTAAGGAAACTTAAACAAAAAGCCAACCCTCCTAAAAAAATATCATAACATCCAACAATTCAAAATCAACCAAAATCAGAGTCGACGATGGAGGCATTGTCTCTCCAAACTGACTTAAACATCAAAGTGTCATCTTTTGCATGGAATAATGCCCTTTTTTAACAATTTATGATAATTTAAAGGGTTAAAAAATAATTTTTAGAGAGTTTTTTGAAACTTTTTGTGGCAGGGAAATTCTAGACCGAAAAGCCAAAAATTTTAACGACTAGTTGCAGAAAAAACGAAAGAGAAAGGAAAAACTGATGCTATAGCTACGGAAAGGAGATGAAACCAAAGCACAAATGAGAACGGAAAAAACAAAAGGAAGTGAATTCAAAAACAAAAAGAAAAAAGGCAGGAACGTGAATTGCTTGCATGACACGTGCAGTCACCAATACATATATATATATATATATAATCCAAGGCAATCTGAATCCCTAAAAAGTGAATTGGTCGCCAATGACAAAGTAGATATCAGCAAAGCCAGTGACGAATTTGCTTACAACGTGTTGGCTCAAGCTTCGTTTAATAAAAGCCCAACGTCTTGGCAATGAACCACGCGGAAACCGACGATGGTTTCTTCGAATTCGAAAAAAAATGAAAGAAGCAAGAAGAAGAAGCAGTTGCTGTTGATCCAGATCTTGAATTCTCGGTCTAAAACAACGCCTTTTTGCATCAGGAATGAGTCCAGCGAGCCGAAGCCAAAGGTTAAAGATCATATTATTGCTGAAGAAGAAACTTCAAGATATCAGAATCCAAGCGCTCTAGATGCTGTATCTATTGCCTCAAGTATCAAATACCATTGAGAATTCACTATTTTAGACGTCACTGACAATCAATGAAGCCTTCAAAATATTTGGTAAAGGCCGGGCGACTCTTCTATGTAATTCTCGTTGTCATTCGATCGTTGAAATCACTGAAAAGAGAGCAAAAGGCACCATGAACCTATAATTTCCTTGAGATTGAGAAAGAATAACAATATATATATATATATATTTCTTTTTTAAGTTCTATAACTATGATTACGTACATTAATTTTCTGCTTCTTGAATCTTGCTTCAGGAATGATATTCGAATATTGAAAAGACCCTACAAATTTGCAAAGAAATCGGATCGAAGAACATACTTGAAAGGGGAGGACATTCTAACTCCACGGAACATTTCAAAATTGAAACGATTCTATGCATAAGAATAATTTTCATTATTTTCAATAAAAAAATTTAATTTGAACTATGAGCACTAATAATAGGTATGAGAGGACTAGAGTACCTAGTACCTTCTTCTCACACCACAAATCAAATAACTTGAAAGGACTGGAATACTTGGTACTTTCTCTCCGCAACATTATAAAAACATGATAAAATGTGAGGGGACTAGAGTACCTGGTACCTTTCTCCCATACCTTAAATAACTCGAAAAGATTAGAGTACTTAATACCTTTCTTCCACGAGATTATATACATGATACAGGTGTAAGGAGACTTGAGTACCTGGTACATTCCTTCTGCACATCAAATAAGCTAGAGGGACTAGAGTACTTGGCACCTTCTCTCTGCGAGATTACAGATGCATAAACCTTCTGGAGAGATTGGAGTACCTAATACCTTCCCTCTGCGAGCATACGAACATATAAGCCTTCCGGAGGGATTGAAATATCTGGTACCTTCCCTCCGCAAGCATACTACATAAGCCTTCCAGAGGGACTGAAGTACATGGTAGCTTTCCTCTATAAGCATACAGATACATAAGCTTTTTGGAGAGACTGGAGTATTTGGTACCTTCCCTCGGTAAGCATAAAATTACATAAGCCTTTATAGGTGCAATTTCTATGTTAACGTAAATGCAAGCTATCGTGAACAAGTATTAAAATATGAGTAGAGTATCATCCCATGAGGACTAGTGTCTAAATTAACACTAAGTATTATGGCTTTCCCAACCTAACTTTATCTAGACTAATTAACTACAAGTCAAACACTTTCATAGGATGGAAATTCTTATGGCACGGGTCCCAAGTCTTGAATTCACTCTACCTTTTCTATGTTCTTTAGTAATAATGACTAACGACTACTTTTGCAAATTCATTAACCAAAGGTTTAGAAATAGGCTCACTACCCCGCCCAAGTGTCAAATAAGACTCTATGCATACACAAATAAGTTGATATCCCTACCCAACTTGGTCATCCATACATGCATTAAGCCACCTTTAAGAGATCACCTTGATTCTATTATTCTCTCAACTCAATACAATCAAAGGCTATGCTAATCAAATCTAACAAATGAGTTAAACTTTCACAAACACATAACTCACAAGACCAAATCATCTAATCATTTAAGTATTCATGTTCAAGACGACGAAAACTACAAATATAAACTCTAAATAAAAGTAAATGAGACAAGTGAGAAGGAAAACTAGTTGTAAACACTCTTAAAGCCTTTAGTCTTGTGGTGTTCCAAGGTTCAAGCTCTAAGAATGTCTCCTTTGAGTAGTCTCCGACATCTTGATCATGTTTTTCTTCTCCTAAGTTGGCTTCACATATTGGTTTCCCTTTGTTTTTACCAAAAAGGAAGGATTTTTGAAATAGAAATGTCTACTTTGGTAAAACACCAAAGTTGAAACGTCCAGCCATTTAGAAAATTCCAAAATAGTGTCCTTTTATAGTGTATAAAAAAAAAAGCAACAACGTCATGGTGTTATCTCTTGAAACGTATGGGTATTCCCAGCCATACTATACGAATGTTGTTGGGTTTTTATTCTTTAAAGCTGTGGTATTCTGCCGCTGCTATGCCACTAAACTAGCTCTGGAGCATTGACTATCTTGAGGATTCTCGAGAAATTACGCAACTTAGAACGTCTTCTTATGCCACAGCATCCATTTTTCCAAAACATTGGGGAATTGGCAAATTAATGTTGAGGTATTCATCCAGATGGATGAACGCTGCCGCATTTAACTAGTGAACACTTCATCCATTTTTATTCAGGCTTGGTCTAAATTTTTACTATTTGGCTTTATGTTTTATGCTTTTCCTTCCAATTTATCACTTCATCATTTATTTTACAAAACCAACATTTGAGTACATAAATACCATGCAATTACTTGAGAAAAAGGTAAGAATCAAAGTTAAAATGCAACCACAATACATGTTAAAATCCTACTCATCAGCCTTCTAGAAGGACTAGAGTACCTAGTACATTCCATTTTTAAGCTCAAAGTTACATAAGCCTTCCAGAGAGACTAGAGTACTTGGTACCTTTCCTCCACAAACATATAGATGCATAGGCCTTCTGGAGGGACTAGAGTACCTAGTACCTTCCCTCTATAAGCATATAGACACATAAGTTTTTCGGAGGGACTAAAGTACCTAGTACCTTTCCTCAGTAAGCATACAATTTACATAAGCCTTCTTGAGGGACTAGAGTGCCTAGTGCATTCCTTCTACAAGTGCACAATTATAAAAGCCTTCTAAAGGGACTGGAGTACCTAATACCTTCCCTCCGAAAGCATATTATTACAAAAGCCTTCTGAAGGAACTGAAATACCTGATACCTTCCCTCCACAAGCATAGAGTTACATAAGCCTTCCAAAGGGACTAAAGTACGCAGTACCTTTCCTTTATAAGCTCACAGTTACATAAGCCTTCTAGATGAACTGGAGTACCTAGTATCTTCCGGCCATAAGTATATAGATACTTGAGCTTTCAGGAGGGATTGGAGTACCTAATACCTTTCCTCTGTAAGGATACAGTTACATAAGCCTTTCGGGAGGATTGGAGTACCTAGCACCTTTCTACCATAAGGATACAGTTACATTAAACCATCTAAATAGAGTGAAGTACTTTGTACCTTTCCTCTTGAGTAATAAAGATAGAAGAAGGTTTATGAATGAGGAGATTCCTATTGCCTTCTTCCCACCTCTTAGCAGTATCAAGATCAAGAGACAGAAAAAGGTTTAAGAGGGAGAAGGTTATTGATGAAAAAGGTTCCTATGCTTTTCTCTTACCCCTTGATAGTATCAGATTCTAGAGATAGAATAAGGTTTGAGAGGGAAAAGGTTCCCACCGCATTCTTCTTACCCCTTGATAGTATCAAAATCTAGAGATAAAAGTAAGTTTGAGAGGGAGAAGGTTCCCACCGTATTCTTCTTACCCCTTGATAGTATCAGAATCTAGAGATAAAAGAAAGTTTTAGAGGGTGGAGGTTCCCACTATCTTCCTCTTGCCTATTAACAGTGTTAAAATTCATAGATAGAAGAAGGTTCGAGAGGGAAAAAGTTTCTACTGCATTCATTTAGCCCCGACAATATCAAAATCTAGAGACAAAAAAAAGTTTGAGAGAGAAAAGGTTCTCAATGCTTTCCTCTCGCCATTAGAATTCAAAGACAGAAGTAGATTCGAGAGGGAGTACGTTCGAGAGGGAGGAGGTTCCCACTGCATTCCTCTCACCCTTGCTAGTATTAGAATCTAGAAATAGAAATGTACTAGATACCCCCAACAAAGAGTAAATTAAGATCAAACGCAAAGGAACTAGAGTACGTAGTACCTTCGCAGTGCGAGAAAAAATGAATCCAAAAAAGGTATGAAATCAAGGAAGGATTAGAGTACTTAGTACCTTCCTTCCAGCAGTGTGATTAAAAATTGAAAAGACTAGAGTACCTAGTACATTCCTTCTGATGATAGAGATCCAATGTTGAATCATATTGCATCACAGAACAAGTTTAGGGGGTTTCCCACTTTAGAATTACTATGGTTAGAGAGTCATAAGTCTTAGAACAGTCTTGGAAACATTGAAAGACTTTTTTAGAAAGGTCCATTACCTTTACCAAGAAACACCCACATAGAAAGGTTCTCTAGAAATATCAATTCAGAATTGCATCTAGAGATAAGCAACATCATTCACGATATATTCAAATTGCTATATTTAATTGGCATTTTTTGAAGTTACATTTCAATTAGAATTGTTATCCTGTATTTGGCTACAGTTTATCATAGGATCAAGCTACACAAAGTACAGATCACACATTCCTCTTCTCATTCTTATTCTAGGGGGAAAAAATGTTTTCCAAGATAAAACAAAGCCTTCTAAAGTTATACTAAAATAGGACTGAGAAGAGTAATGGAACCCTCACAAATATGAAACCAAACGAAGAGTAAGAAAGAAAAAGAGAAGTAAAAAATCAACTAAAATTTTTTATTAATGATTTATTACATACATGATCACATTACCACATCTCGTACATGAAAGCATTTGTTTTTTTTTTGTTTTTTTTAACATTGTTTAAGGACCAAAATGCAAAAAAGAGGAAACATTATTTACCTCTAGAGTAGTTTGATAAACATGGAAGAACTGTGATGAAAATGTATCAAAAAAATCCAGAAAGCCTTTTGAATGTGTTTTTGCTATCAAAATGCGTTGTGAAATCTCTAAATTTGGAACTCTTTAGAAATTACATCTTAGCCCCTTGAGTTGTCTCGAATTACCATAAAGAAGAGCATTGTCCTTTTACAAAAAAGAACACTCATACGTTTAAGTCAGTGTATGATCAACATAAGTGTGTGACGTGTAGGAGTGCTCTTAATCAAAGTGATAATACTCTATATGATTTGTACAATGTGTATGCTCACAATATTTTTGAATATTTTTTGAATATGTTTTTGAATATATTTCTAAATGAATGTAGACAAATAAAGCATGCCTTTTTGTAGTGCTACATGAAACATTTTTAATCATAGTTTATATGCGATGGTAAAGTTTAATTTAACTACAACATAATTACATTTATGATAAGATGATAATATCTTTATCATCTTATCATGTGATCACATGAAAATACTGATCATGTATTAGATAAGAGATATCATAAAAATAAATTCATGCTAAAATAGAATTATGATTCAAAGGGAAGAAGTAACGTACTCGTACTTCCCGTTGGAGAATTCTATTTTTTACCTTGCTTTTCAAGGATATTTCAATCTTTTTCCTTTTTTGGATTCAGTCCAGCTTCTTTCAACGAACGAGATTTGTTTCTTGGCCTCTTCTTCATCTGGGCTTGGTTTTGTTTTCTCTCTTAGGCCCAAAACTTCCTTCAATTTTTGTAGCCTTTTATTTTAAGTGAAGTGGGATACTGGACTTATTAATAATAGGCTCAACAGATGTGCTCCCAAAAATAAAGAAAAAAACAAGTCTTTTGAATTGTTTCTGAGGGATTTATTTTTTCCTTTGCTCCATCCACTCAGCACGGAACACTTGGATACATTTTTTTCATAAACTATAAAGCACCTCAAGTAATCATTCTGCCTCATTGAGTAAATACAAGGCAGCTGATAGTGACTGACTTTAAATGCTGAATCATTGTAGTTTTTATTCTCACTTACAATCTACGAAAGAAAAAATTTCCCTAAGCTTTCTTCTTCTTCCAAGAAATCTTTTGTCCCTTTCTTGATTCTTATTTCTTAAAAAAACCAAGAAAATAGTTATAATGGCAATACCTGTTCATTCTTTTACTCTGGAAGAATTGAAATCTGGCTTCAAGTTCCATCCAAAAATAAAATTAAAAATCTTCTGCATAATGAAACTCATGCTTCTCTTCCTTCTGTGTCCTCTAAAAGGCTTTCTTTTTTCAGGGAGCATCTTAATTGCTTCCGTTTTCTTCTTTCTCCTTTAATCCAAGAGTTCCTATATGTTACGGATCTCTCCCTATTAAAAATTCACCCGAATGTTTTTTACTTGCTTCAAGATATTTCTATTTTGAATCATATGTTTCCCTTCTATATGCTCTGACCCTATACGACGTGATGATCTCAAACAATCTTTAGAGCGCCAAGAGGAATTATTACTTCTCTTTAAAGGGGTGAGAGGATCTTTATCCATGGATTTGATAAGAAAAAGGCCGGTTTTGAAAAGCACGTGGTAGTGGTCAATGGTGAGTAGAAGCGGCCAAAGTACCCTTTTGAGGTTCCCACCACCTTTGGGAATTTTTATTGGAAACTGACTTGACCCTTCCCGAGATTCTAGGAAGGGAATAGTTTTTGAAGAAATGTTTTTGGAAGAAATCGATAAGCCATAACGAATTGGCCTATGTCCACTTCTTGAGAGATTATGGCCATAAGGAAATAGTACATCATCAGCCTTGCACCATGTTATATGAGGAAGGTCTTTGGACTTTAACTCCTCCCGACCTCAAATTCTTGTGTTCGTACACATCTTTTAATGATCAAGCGTTTAGAAGGCTCCTAATGTAGTAACCAGTATCCACAACCGGTAAGAATAAGTATTTATATATATATACGTATTTTATTTGTATGTGGGTGATACTTGATTTATGTATTATTATTAGTAGTGTTTGTATAGGTTAAGGACATACTATTAGCATTGGGTTTATTTGCAAGACTTTAGATTTATTTTAGGGACCAAATTGTAATAATTTAAAAGTTTTGGGGGCAAATTTGTAAGTACTAAAAATTAGTCTCTTAGTATAAAAATACACTTTTAAAATCCTAATTCTCTCATTTTGGTTGAGCTACCTTTTTTAGAGTGAGAGAAGAGAGAAATAGAGGGGAGAGAAAGAGAAGAAGAAGAAATTGAAATTTTGAATTTAAGAGGTATATCACAACTATTTCTCAATTTATTAGTGTTAATTAAGTTAATTTATTTAAGTTTTGATTTCTAAAAATATGTATAATTGAGGATTTGATGTGTATTTCATAAGATATTGTGAGAATTGATTATGATCTATGTAGAGAGCTTGATAAATCATGATGAATTATAGAATTTCTATTTAATAGTCTCTTGATCCAGATATTTTATAAATTGTTATGATTCGATTCTGGTATTGAATTTTGATTATATGAAATTAGACATGTTTAGAATTATCTGAGACATTGAATCGATTGAAAATTCTAAAAATTAAAGTTTTAGTGAATTTACCAAAATGACCCTGAAATTCTGGAAATTTTTTGTATGAACAGTATAATATAGGGGCAAACAATTTTTGGCCTACTGCATGATCTTCAAAAATTATGAATTTGTGGAATATGATAAGTTTATATGTATAATATGATATACTCAAAATTAAGAATTTAGATCAATATGGTTAAATTGTTATAATTTTCTAAAGTATATCAGTTCATTGCAGTTTTTTATTAACAGAGTTTTAAAGCTATGTAATAAAATAGTTTTCAAATACTTTTGGCAGTGATTTTGAAGTGCAATATTTATCATAGATTGAGATATGTGTTAAGAGTAATTCTGTGATAGTTCTATAATTTTTGAGTTAGTATATGATTTTATAAAATATGGAGATTAAATAATGTTCAAGTAAATATCTTGATCCTGTCAGGTTAGTAGTTTGGATTTGATGGTGTGTATGGAATGGATTGTGTAGGAATTTTGATATAATATTTATAAATAAGAAGGATATATGATGATATATTCTGATTTTGGAGTAATTGGACATCATTTGATGTATTAGAAAATTTTGTTAAGTGTAAGTAGTCAAAATGACAGGTTTTGAGAAACCAAGTATTTAGACCAATTTGATGTGATAAATGCATTGTATATAATTTTGTAATCTATTTAAAGTATTTTGTGTGAATTGTGAGGCTTATAAAAGGATTAATCTCTATTGATAGGTTAAAGAGATTTAAGCCTTATAGTTGAAAGTGCTAAGAGGTAAGTATACTAGACCTTTTACTGAAATCACAATAAGCATAGTAATTGTTTATGTATGATTTTGTAAAGGTGCTTAGAAATATGTTTATGTTATGCCAAAGTGTATTTGATATGAAATGTGACAGACATATGTTTATGAATGTGAGCATTGACATTGAGCATGGACATACATGTATTTTTGAAAGTGAGCTTTCAAAATGAAATATGTTTAACAAAGAAAGCTTTAAAGTGTAATATGTCCATGAGAAATATTTTGTGTTTTGAGGATGCTTGAACTCACTGTTGACTTGAGCATCTTATGTGATTTGTGGAGCCTTTATGTGTGGTCTTTCTTTTGGGATTGGTATATGTTATGTGTTCCGTATGTAGGGAGGATCCTATTGGTACCTAAAGGAAGATTGAGTCATCACATTCGTGTGGTGGCATATTGGTGCATGTGAAAGGACTCACCGATGATCAGGGTGGGGGTTTGGCTCTTACCTTCGAGCTTGAGCGTTATATATATGTAATTTAAACCTCACTTGTACTGTTCCTTTCATATTGTATGTCACCTACTACGAGTGACATTTGGCTCATTATGTGATATGTGATGTGTAAGTCCTACTAAGTAGTAGTTGAGTGATGGTATTCCTGTAATATATTTTGAAAGAATGTGTAAGCGCTTACATGACATGTGATTTGATAAGATTATGATTTTGATTGATCACAGCATATCATACATATGCATTGTGTACATATATGTATTTGTATTTGATATATGAAAAACTAGTATGCTTATTGAGTTTTATACGCATTATAGTTTATGGTGATTTCAGGTAAATAAGGTACATGTGTGCTTAGCGGATTTGGCAAGGCTTCTGTTGTTCCTTGGGTTCCCTAAGTTGCTAGGTTGCTAAGTGTTTTATTTGGGGACACGTGGGATAAGATATTTAATTTGTCCCTATTGAATAAATACTTATATATTATTTTATTGTGTGTAGTTGGATTTAGTTTAAGTTTCACCAAGTGTGGTCATGGATTAATTTTAAGTAAGAATTTACAATGAATATATTCTGGGCTTCCGGTAACAAAGTTGCTACTGGTGACGTAGTAGAGTGTTAATCTCTGAAAAAACTCTACGTATCTCCGGTTTACTAATTGTCCCAATTATAATTCAATTGCTAAAATTTTGAAAAAAATTAAAATGAATGTTTAAATATTGTCAATAGAAGTTTATGTGTATATGTTAGGTTATGGGTTGATTTTTAGTGTTGAACTTACTAGCAACTTGCTAAAGATTCCTATGTTGAATTAAAGTTTGAAATTTTGTGTAATATTATTTATGAGTGCATATTATTGAATGAATATAAGTGATGTCGTGTGTCGAATCTTTTGGGTCTGAGGCATGACACCTAACCCATCTTGAGACTCTTCTCAACTCGATCATCTTTCCTCTGAAAATGGACGTCAAAGTTAGAGGCTCAAATGGTAAGCAAATATACCATCCTTTCAAATACAGCTGCTTTTTCCATGACATCTGTAAGTCTCTTTTTTCCTAAAAGGAAATAAGGAAAGTATTTTTACCTTCCTTATGCCTTTCTCTATAGCTTATTTTATGGTTGTGTTTTAGGTACTAATTTGGATGCCATCCGAGTCTCTTTAGAATGTAGAATAAATGAATATTCTGTTGCTTCGTCTCCTTCCAATTCTGACGTTCTTTCTACTATAGGTGTAGGTGTAGACTCTAATAAAGATCTAGGAGGGGATTTTACTGAAGTTTTAATTCTTGCTACCTATGGCATTCAAGAGTCTGTTATCACTGTAGATCTAATTCTCTCTGCCTCTATTCCTAGTTAGGAGCAGGCTAAGCTTTAAAATTTATAGAGCCTCTTGTCTTTGCTAGTATAACTTCGAAGATCCCTTTTTTGATCCTTGATATGGAAGAGGAATTTTTTTATATCCTCCCTAATGTCTTTAAGAATACTCTCAAGAAGGCGTAGGTTTCATGTAAGCGGAAGGCATCAGAGGATCCTTCTGTACCAAAGTGCCAAAATCTCATGCTCCAAAATCTTCTCAAGTTGTTCTGGAGGCCACTACTATTGCAACTTGGGTTCTTAAGGGTCCTTAGTTTGTTTTTAATGCTTCTAGGGCCCCTTCTGACGAGGTTCCTTCAAGCTTTAAGGTTCCCTCTATGGATCCTCATATGTAGGATTTTATGGCTCTAGGTAAAAGAAAAAGTTTCAAAAGAAATTTTATTTTCTCATTTTCCTTTTTTCTATTTTGTTCTTTCCTTGTTTATTTGATCTGTTATTTGATCTTCTTAAATTCATCATTTTTTTACTCTTGTGTTCAAGTGCTGCTGGCCCAGAAGTTGGTCTTAGGGGTCTTACTCCCTTCACGGAGACAGGATCAAAAGGAATAAATAAGGTCAACATCATTCCTTTAGTAGTGCCTCATTCCATTTATGGGGCGGAACCTAGTGTAGGTGCTATTGCATCGTCTTCGATATTTGCTCCTTCGGAGAAATCAAAGGAGATCCCTAGGAGAGAGCCTAGGATTAGTCATGAGTTCCATCTCAAGTTTTGAAGGATTGGTGAAGAATTAGTTAATGAGTGGGACATTCTCCAAATTAATGGTGAAGTTGCTGTGGTGATCTTAGGCGTATACTAGATGTAATAGTCTAACTGTAGATTAAACAAGTTTAGCTCATCATAAACTCAAGAGCATCAAAGCAATTAAACAAAGACATCATAAATAAGATTATATTGTTAAGAATATAGAAGAAAAACTAATCAAGAAGACGTCTTGAGTTGCTTTTCTCTCATTCTTGACTTAAAATATGAAACTTGATCTTGAATTTTTGGCTTTTATCTCTTAATTTGTATTGTGAATTGTTTTCCTAATTTTTGCCTCTTAAAAAGTCTGTATTTTGGCTTAGAAAATAGTGCTTTTATAGGTTTTGGGAACCCTAGGGTTGAGGGTCTTTGAATTTTAGTTGAAATAGGATAATTGAATAGATGTTTTAGATGTCGCACGAATACCATGGCGTTGTGGCAAAAATATTATAATATGATCACTGTTCATATGCAACTGTTCATAGTTATTATAGCAAATTTCATCCCTATTTGCCCCATTAGATCCAAACCTACAAATAACAATAAAACACATAAAAGTCAACTAATCTTAATTTAGACGAACAAATATTAAATTTAAAATATATAAATATTATACCTAATTAACCCCTATCAAATACCTCCAAACTTACGACTTTACTCATCCTTGAGCAAAATAAAAATAAACACTCACAATTTATTATTGACTCAATGAAAACTCAAAACTAAAATAAACTAAGTTGATTAGATGATCAAAATATTTGTCTCAAAATCTATTGAAATGAAACAAGTCTTTTTAAAAATCAATAAACAATCTCTTAATAATTCATAATACCATTCATCAAGTTCTTCATTCTCCTTTATAATTGATCACTTTCGTGTGTGTGCAATAAGCTAGTAATCACTCAAATGAAATTTAGATTTACCTAATAGCTTAAGATAGTACAGAAAGATCATGTCGTGGCATTTTTCAATTCATAATAACACTACTATAAGCTTGCTTTTCATACTACTCTCCATTAATATAAACACATGTCTAGGGATCTATTTAGAATTTTAATTAACTTGTAATATAAAGCTAGAGTCAAGGTAGGATATAAAGATATATATATATATATATGAAGTTCAAATCACACCATGAACACTTAGACATTACTAAAAGAACCTCTTGATTCCATCTCCTTAATTTATCTCTTCTCCTAAACTTATTATATTTCCATATTTCTTTCAATCAATCTTATTCAAAGAATTTCTTCCTTTTTTTTAAGCTAGAGATATTGTGCATTTAAAAACTTCTCTTTTTTTAATTATTTATTTAGAATGAACCCCCAAACTTAGAATGATATTTACCATCAACACTTATTGCTTTCCACTGCGTACTCTTTTCTCACATACCTACAACCCATTTTTTCTTGAAATCTATTTTTAAGTAAACTCAAGGTTTATGGTACTACGGGCATTTTAGGATAAAAATATTTAAAGTCTTAAGGCTTGTAATGTGGTTAAACAGGGTATTTAGGCTCAAAAGAGTAACTAGGGATAAATATAATCTAAGATAAGTTAAAAAGGCTCAAGTAGTCTAAAGATGGCCTAATGGCATTTCCTTGTTTGCGTCTTTCTTACAATTTCGCCTCAAGTAGTAATCAAGCAAGTTCTAAAGTGTTAATATTCAAGACTGTGATATACTCTTAAGCACAAAGTATCTCTAGGTAAAAAAAAATCCCCCCACAAGACAAGCAATTAATATAAACAGCAAAATAAACATAAAAAAGTGTTTCCACCCTTCTCTCTCTAACTTAAATCAGATATTGTCCACACTGTCAAAAATTAAAGAATTAAGTGTAAGAGAATTCTCTGATAAATAAAGTGTAAGTAATGCTTTGTTGTTATCTCTCTTGGATGTGACTGTGGTTTCCTTTGCTCCCAACGCTTGTAAATACTTATGATGCTTCTTTGAATGCTTTAATTGTTGTTTTATTCCTATAAGAAAAGAAACTAAAGTATCTAAAAATGAAACTAAGTAAACATAAAAATTACTTGGGTTACCTCTTTAGAAGCGCTTAATTTAACGTCGTCGACTTGACAGGGCTCTTTCTGGTCTTATAGAGGATCAAAAGTGATGGGTGAAGCATCTTTGTATGTGTTCTTACTGGATTTCTTCTCTTTCGACTTCTATATCTTCTTGGGTAGCAACTTTCACTTCATTCTCCTCTCGCTTCTCTAGAAATACTTTAATCTTAGACCGGGAAAGTGATTTTCTTATGCCCATCTTTTTTATCCTTTCGTCACACAGCTGGTCATTCTTCTTCTTTTCTTTCTATACTTTAATTCCTTCTTTTAGATGTGACGATACAACATCTTCATGTCTTTGAGCTATTTGGCATTTGGGTGCACCATATTAATGCTGCAATAGTCTTCATTCTTATATGACAACTTAATCTCCTTAAATACTTTGAAAGTGACAATGTCATCTTGTACCCTCATGGTCAACTCCTCTTTTTAAACATTAATGACCATTCGTCCAATGGCTAGGAAAGGTCTTCCAAGGATGATAAACATATCCTTGACTTCTTCTATATCCAAGACGATGAAATCATCTAGGAAGATGAACTTGTCCTCCTTAACGAGTACATTTTCTATAACTCCTTTTAGATAGGTCAGAGATCGATCAACAAGCATGAGTTTGACATTATTGGATTTTGCTTCTCTCTAACCTAACTTATAGATAAAAATAGGCATGAGATTAATACTTGCTCCAAGATCACATAGAGCTTTTCCAAGATTACAATTGCTAATAAAGCACAGTATAATAAAGCTTTCGGGATCTTTGAGCTTATGAGGTAGCTTCTTCTATAGGATAGTGCCATACTAATCTGTTAATGCTATAGTCTTATAATCCTCTAGTCTTGTCTTCTTTGAAAGGATACTCTCTATGAGCTTGACATAGGTAGGAATTTGTTCAAGCGCATCTATAAAATGAAGATTAATATGTAATTTCTTAAAAATTTTAAGAAATTTAGAAAACTACTTATCTAATTTCTTCTTTTACAACCTCTAAGGAAATGGTAAAGGTAGGGTGCAATGTTGCATGGGCTGGCTCTACATATTGTGATTGGTATTTTTTGATGAATTTTTACTTTTCTACACTTTAGAATTTTTCTACACTTCAATACAAGTTTCTGCACCTTCTTGTGTTGAAATTTTTGTACTTTTCTACGTTTCTACACTATTTTCTAGACGGGTTTGTTATTTGTTGTAAATTTTCTATTTTAGCACTTAGTTTGTGGCTTTATAGCCTTTGAGAAAAAAGAACTGATGGTCTATAAGGTTGCACTTCATCTTGTTGTATCACCTTCTCTTTTTCCTTCATACTTGATGGTGGTGGTTTGGATATGTTGTCTTGTAGGATCTTACCATTTCTCAAGTGGACAACTTAACATTCCTCTATATTTCCTCTTGGATTTGCCTTGGTGTCACTTGGTAGAGCTCATTGAGGTCGCTTATTAATGGTTGCAGCAAGTTGTCTTAATTAAACGTCTAAAATTTTCAAAGTTGCTGAATGATTCTGCATAATGGCGTCATTTGACTCCATATAGTTCATGAACATGTCTTCTAATGACGACTTCTTCTCTTGCGATGGCTGGAATCTTAGGGGATTCAATGGTCTAGACGACTCTCCTTGGTTGTTACATCAAGAGAAGTTTGGATTATATCTCTGCCCTAAATTATAGAAGTTTGATTATGGGTTAGGTTGCTATTGATTAAAATTGCTCACATAATTTGCTGACTCTATACACTGCCTATTCATGTGGTTATCCCCACAAAAATCAGAAGTATTTTGTTGGATTTTTACAACATTCAATGCATCAATCTTCTTAGATAACATATTGATTTACGGTGCCAATGTATTGAATGTGTTAGTCTTATGCACACCGACGATTCTCCTGGATATAACTCTTTCTACTAGTCATTGGTAACTATTTGATTCCATTTCCTCCGTTAAATCATAAGCCTCGTTTGTAGACTTATTCATTAACGCTTCTTCAATGCGTCATGAACAATAATCCTCAAATGACCTATTAGACCATTATAGAATGTTTTGACTAATAACCATTTACGGACTCCATGGTAAGGACACTTCTTTACCATGTCCTTGAAGCGCTCCCAAGCCTCATATAATGACTCGCCATCAAATTGACTAAATGAGGTGATGTCATTCCTCATCTTTACTATCTTTCTTGGTAGGAAAAACTTGGCTAGAAACTTCTATGCAAGCTCATCCCATGTCAATATGAATTTGAATGGCAATGACATCAACTAACTCTTAGCTTTGTCCTTTAAGGATAAAGGGAATAATCTAAGTCAAATGGCATCGTCCGAGACTCTCTTGTATTTAAAGTATTGTAATTCTCCAAGACATTCACGATATGCATGTTAAGATCATCATTGGGAGCTTCGTTGAATTATATAAATTCTTTCAACATCTGAATCATACTCGGCTTGATCTTAAAGTTGTTTACATTGACGGTTAATCGTTGAATTCTAAATTAAACACCATCTGTAGTAGGGACTACATACTCTTTTAATGCTCTTTATGGTATCATAGGCTCCAATACAAGATTATTAATATGATCATTGTTCTCCTCCATGTTTAAATATTACTGGTGTTATTCATATCGAAGTCTATGTAATGTTCTTTCAATCTCAGGATCAAAAAAATTCAAGTCAACATTTTTCGCTCTTCGCATGAACTGTCAAAGTAAAATAAAGACAATAAAATGAAATAAAATAAAATTTTAAATTAAAAGCAAGTAGCTTGGTATTAGTATAGATCTAAGAATAGATAGAATAGTCCATGGCAACGACGCCAAAAACTTAGTATATGTAATAATAGTTATGCACAAGTGCACACTATCATATTAAGTAATATAGGATTTTAAGTCCAAGTTATCATTCTCACAGGGAATATTAATCTATTTCTTGTAATCAATTACTAAAACCTTAGATTGTTCTTAATTAGTAAATTTAACCTAATACTATCACATTAAAACTTAAGACTAATCAAATGCAAGCAAAGGGTTGAATTTACTAATTAAGAACAATCTAAGGTTTCGACTCATCATCTAGTATTTCATTTGACTAATTAACCTCTTAGTTAATTTTTTAATACGAATTGATTGGCTAAACTCTAATCTCATCACACGCCTTTATTGATGGTCAAGTCACTATATTACGCATTCTAATAATTACCTATATATCTATGGTAATCATAATAGAATGTAATTCATTAAGACCGAATCTAATTCATACCATACATGCCATCTAAGTATATGTCTATCCTATGTGGAACTCATAGTTGTTACCATATGATCATGCACCAAACTATCCTAGGCTAAACACATGAATTTCTCCATCGAATTCATCATGGTTCCTCAGTCAGTCAAACTATTGGCCAGATATAATAAAAGCAATAAACTCAAGATAGAATAAATCAATTATATATATTAATTTCATAAACTAAGAGTTAATAAAATCTAACTATATACTAGATGCAATAGTCTAACCCTAGATCAAACAAGTTTAGCTTATCACAAACTCAGAAGCATCATAGTAATTAAACAATGACATTATAAACAAGATCATATTGTTAAGAATGGAAAAGACAAACTAATCAAGAAGACGTCTTAACTTATTTCTCTTTTAATCTTGACTGAAGCTTTAATCTTGATCTAAAATTCTTGGTTTTGATCTCTTGATTTGTGTTATGAATTATTTTTCTAAGCTTTACCTCTGAAAAATTTTGTGTTTAAGCTCAGAAAATAGTGCTTTTATAGGTCTTAGAAACCCTAAGATCGAGAGTCTTCGAATTCTATTCAAAATAAAACAATTGAGGAGGTGTTTTAGTTGTCGTATAAGTGCCACGACACTCAAACCTGGAAAATAGCAACTTGTGGAGACTTTCTGGACTCTGCGGTGCTTAACTTTCTATTCTGGGCACCGCGGTGCTCAGATCTAGTGTTGTGGCACTGTAGCACATACTATTCATAGTTGTTGTAGCAAATTTGATATTTTTACCATGTAATCATTATGTTTTCATCCTTATTTGCCTCATTAACTCCAAGCCTACAAAATAAGAATAAAAAAATAAAAATTCAACTAATCTTAATTTAGACAAATAATTGTTAAGTTTGGAATTTGAAAATATTATACTTAATTAACCCCTATTATCCATGAAAGAAGTGAGGAAGCTGTAGAGCAACTTGGATTCTGCAAATGAGGATAAGGTTTTCCTTGAGAGCCAAAATTTGTTATATCAGATTGAGATTTCCTACTTGCAAGGGGAGTTAAGAAAGGTCCATAATAGTGAAAGGAACAAAGTTCTGATCAAGGGCCTCCAGAGGTCAAGTGCGCTCCTTACTGCGAAGGTTTCAAAGCTGAAGGCTGTTAATAAGTCGCTAGTGCTAGAGTAAATGATTTATCTGGGTCACTACTTGTCAAGAATGCCAAGATAAGTTATTTGGAAGGTGAAAAGGCCTCTTTACAAGCTTCCCAAAAGTCTTTGGGTTTGAAGGTCAACATTTTTCAAGAGAAGCTGTTAGCGGCCAACTATGAGGTGATGACGAAGCATGATGAGCTTCGAATTGCTACCAACCATGTCGCCATTGGTGCTAATTTGCTCAAGGTTTCCAAAGGCAAAGTACAAGAGTTAGAAGGCATAGTTGGGGAGCTTTGAGTAGCTCTAAAGTTGAAAATCGAATGAAACTAAAATTTGCCCACCCCTAATAGAAATATTAGAAATACATTTAGTTTAGGATCGTAGAGACATTTGTAACGGTAATTGAATTGTTACCTTAGTGTCTTAAGGATTAATTGATGATCTGAAATGATCTACTCTTGACTCTGTTTTTATTACAGCCAATCACAGCAAGTATGCAAAAGCAGAGCATTCTTTAAGTATTCAGAGCAATACAAGTTATATTGATAATTAGTTAACCACGTCATCAAAGGCTATTTTTATAATTTTAATAGTTTGTTATTAGTTAGTTAATTAGTTCTCGCCATGTTCATGTTATAAACTGTTGAATATAAATCACCTTGTACTTCTATTTTTTTCATTAAGAAAGAAATATAAAGAAAAAAATCTTTATATTTTCAACTTTCTCTTTAATTTTCTTTTAAACCAAACAACTTTCACATGGTGAATAGGGTGCTTAGGGTCTTTAGATGCTTAGAGGTATTCTATTGATCATTGATTTTCTTAACATTAAGTAACTTCATTTATAATGTGCTTTTTTTATTTCAAATAAAATATTTCTATTTTGCTATATGAATTATTGAGAATGATTAAAAGATGCAAATGATTTCTTCTCACTTTTGAAGCTTATGTTGTTAGTTGTTTGAAATAAAATCTCTTTTCAATGATTTTAGTCAAATATTCAAAAGTTTCATAATTTAGGTATTTTCCAGTTAGTAAAGCATTGGTTACTATTTTTTAACTTCATTTTAAAATATTTTTTGTAAAATAAGATTTTGAATTACTCGGTTTTTTATGGTAATAATAAAATATTCATTTATTTGAACTTTAACTTAATTTTATATGATATAAATGTTAGCACGATATTTGAAAAAATATTGCATCTAGAATTAAAAAGAAAAATAAAATATTTTAGTTCATTGTCTACAGCTTATATGACTTTTCTATTGATTGATATGATATATAATCTGAAAAGTTGGTATAATGATAAGTATATTTAAAATTAGAAGACTATAAAGACATACAACAATTATATCTGTTGAGGTGCAACCTACATTTATTAGGAAATAAAACAATGATATTTGTTGAAACACATCCCGCTTCTATCACGACATACCACAATGATATCTATTGAGGTGTAGTGATATGTGTTGTAATAGTTAAGTGCAAGTGCTTGCTATTGTATCAAGTAAATATAGCATTAAAGTCTACATATCGTTCCCACAGGAACTTATTTATCCTATTACTTTCAATCAAGTACTAAAATTAATCATACTTTAACTTTTAACCAGATGAATCAAAATATGAATTGTAACTAAGTAATCTAATTCTACCAAATTAAACCTAATATTAATCAAATGCAAGTAAGGGTTTGAATTCACCAATTAAAAGTAATCAAGGGGGTTAAATTATCCCATAATATTTCATTGAACTTATTAATCTCTTAGTTAATCCCTAATAACAAACTGTTGGCTAAACTCTAATCTCATCACAAGCCTCTGTTGATAGTTAAGTGACTATATTACACCCTAGCAATTACCTATATGTCTATGGTAATCCGAATAAAATGTAATTCATTAAGAACAGGTCTAAATAATACTATACATGTCATCTAGGTATATTTTTATCAAACATAGAACTCATAATTGTTACCCTACGATCATGCATCAAACTATCTTAGGCTAAACACATAAATACCTTTTTCGAGTTCATTATGCTTTCTCAATCATTCAATATATTGGCCAGATATAATGAAAGTATTAAATATAAGATAGAATGAATTAATTTAATAAATTAATTGTCGGGGATCAAATATATATGGGTGTATGCATGTGTAATAGTATTTATTACAAAAAAAATACGTATCTCATACATATTTGGTGTAGCGGAACATTTAAAACATACAATAAACACATAAACATATATTAATCAAATTAATATATCAAAAGTAAAGTTGAGAAATCACCAGAATGTGTAATATTTTACACGTGTATATAGAAAGTTCGCCCAGAGTCTCACTCGTAAGCAGCTCTAATCACCAACTTGGTGGACTTGATGAGCTAGAACAGTAGCTCCATAATCCAGTACGGGATTAACTTTTTAATCTCTAAAATGATCGGCTCTTTTATTTTTCTTTTTCTCTCCAGCGGTAGAAGAAAAGAAACAACAATTGCTTCTAAACCTTTTTTTAAAGAGCATAAATGGGAAAAGGAAAGGAAAGATAACAATTATCTTTTCCACCAATTTCCTTCCTATTTTTCACACACATATATATCTCTATTTTTATTTAAAAAAATAATATTATATATTAAAATAATAGTATTTAGCCACTTAAGGAAAAAATAATAATAATAAATAATATTTTATATATATATATGCATGACAACTATCATGTAAAAATATATATTATATTATTAAAATATAAAATATTATAAAATATAATATTTTAATAAAGATATTATGATTATATAACAATTAAATGATCATAGTATGAAATGACCATTTTGCCCATCATGAATAGTTACCAAGTATACCCCTTAACGGGTCCTACCAAATCTCACACTTTGGTAAACTCAACCGAGGGTCCACAATGCACCACATGTTATTATACAATTAGTGAATAACAATTATTGACTAATTGTTGTATTTAACGCTTAAACACGAACATACACCCATTCCTGTAGTAGTGCTGGATATAACTGGATTAAACAATTCAATCCAGTACTCTACCCAAGTGCATAACTAGTACACTCCATATCGCAAGACTCCCTAAGTCCACGTCTGATTCATCAAATAGAGCTATTCTATAAGTCTGTGAATAATGCCCCACGCACACGTCACAAATATTACAAATCAGCGCGTTGAACCATGCAAGTTGAGGTTACAACGCATACGTATAGTCTTTCTATCATATATATCTTAAATGTGCAAGGGCATAGATCAACACTGTCAAAATCATATGTGCTCATCCATAAACCTATCTTCAGAATGGTATCTTACTAAACAATATAAGCAAACTCTTTGTTATATAGTTTAACCCTGTGAAAACTCCTTTCCTGGGTTCACTGTTTATGGCCGTAAGACTTTCTTGAGACACTATCTTGGAGCATCTGGATATATCACTCCCTATGAGAGCTGATGGATCCTATATCTGAACACACCAGACTCCATAAGCATCGAACCATACCCAATGACACTCAGTGGTCAGACTATGAAATGTCTCTTATATGCATAGAACTAAAGCATAGTGGATCACTCACAAGCTCACGTGGTGTTCAAGTTAGAGGATTACATATACTACTCAACTCGAGAGGACCTTTCATTGACAGTAACATAGGATGTCTATTAGGGTCCTCATGAATTTGTTCAGTACTCAGTCCTAACTGAATACCCGTATGCCTATATAATCTCCAAGATCATGGTCAGTTAGGAACGATCAACTGTACCCTACAGATATAGACATACATTGATCTATATAATTAATGGGATCTACCAAAAGACCTACGTCAGTAGAAATAGATCAGGAACAATATATTTAAGAATATGCTTGCATAATTACACATCCTAGCAACCCATTGCAACTCTTGCAACTATATCATTATAAGCATATTCTGAGGTCTTTGTCCCGTTATAGATAATGCTCCAACTCTTGGAATAGTTGTTAACTTTTAGCACTGATCTAAACTCTTTTAGACCATATTTGAAATCATTCAAATAATACAGAGTCTATAGCATAACAAGCATAAAACCATATTATTAAGAAGTAATTAGCAATATAACAAAATATAATCTGTATAGATATCAAATATTTATACAAAAATGGGATGGCAGGTAGGCATAACCTTAACATTAATTTCATAAACTAAAAAAGACAATAAAATTCAACTACATATTAGGTCAATAGTCTAATGCTAGATTAAAAGAGTTTAGCTCATGACAAAGCTAAGAGTATCAAAGCAATTAATGGAAAACATCAAGATAAAGATCATAATAATGAAAAGAGATAAGAAATTAAACAAGAAGAATCCTAGATCATTTCTCTCTCTTGGCTTGATGCCCAATTATTGATCTTGAATCTTCAATTCTTGACTTTGATCTCTTGTTTTATGTTGTGTTTTGTTTGTCCTAAGTTTGCCTCTGAAATTTTTTGTATTTTGGCTCTGAAAAGAATGCTTTTATAGGTCTTTATAACCCTAGGGTCGTAGAGATTCGGATCCAAGTTGAAATAGGAGATTTGAGAAGGCATTTCATATGTTGCAAAGGCACTATGGCACTAGGGGTTGGGCATTGCCATGCTCAAGCCTAGAAAACGGCCGTCAGTGTAAGATAACCAAACATCGGGTGTTAGTGGTAGGCATGTGGTGCTTAACTTTTGGTTTTGGCACCACTGCATCCACTCATGGCTATCGCGCGCTAGCTTGATTTTACCAATTCTGCCGATTCTTTGTTGTTTTGCATCCGTTTTATTTGGTATCTTCATGTCTTGGTTAGTTAACCTATATATGATCAAAAACCACAAATAAATAGCCAAATACTCTTGATTTAGAGCAAAATCCAAGTCCAAAATGATAGAAATAATAGACAATATAAACCCCTATCAAATATCCATAAACTTAAGACTTTACTCGTCCTCGAGCAAAACAAAAACAAACAAACACAATTTATTAATGATAGTAAATAAAAATTAAAAAATCATAACTAAAACAATTCTAGGTTGATTAGATGATCAAAATCATTGTCTCAAAGGCCGTTGAAATGATATATATCTTTTCAGAAATCAATAAACAACTTTCAACAATTCATAGTATCATTTATCAAGTTCTTCATTTTTCCTTATAATTGATTACTTGTGTGTGTGTGTGATAAGCAAGTAAATAGTCAAATGAAATATAGATTTACTCAATAGCTTAAGATAGTACAAAAAGATGATGTCTCGACATATTTTAATTTACAGTAATACTATTATAAGCTTATTTTTCATACTACTCTACACTAATGTAGAAAGACACATGTCTAAGGATCTATCTAGAACTTTAATTAACTTGTAACATAAGCCTAAAGTCAAGGTGGGATATATATATATATATATGAAGTTCAAATCGCACGATAAACACTTAAACGTTACTTAGAAACTTCTTGATTCCTTTTGTTTTTTATCTACTCCCCTAAACTTATTATATTTCCATCTTTCTTTTAATCACTATTTTTTTCAAAGAATTTATTCTTTTTCTTGAGTTGGGGTATTATGAATTTAAAGACTCTCTCTCTTCTTTTTTTAAACGTACCCCCAAACTTAAATTGATATGTACCATTAAGACTTATTGCTTTCCACGTTAGTACCATTTTCTCATACAACCAAAACCTTATTTTTTTTCTTTTTAAAAATATTTCTAAATAAACTCAAGAATTATATTGCTACGAGTTATTTTAGGATAAATAAGTTTAAAGTCTTGAGGCTTGTAATGTGGTTAAATAGAAAAAAAAAAATGGGTATTGAGACTCAAAATGGGTAACTATGGATAATATATATCTAAGGTAGGCTATAAAAGGCTCAATCAATCTAAAAATAGCATAATGTCATTTCCTTATTTATGTAGTTCTTAGAATTTCACCTAATGTAGTAATCATATATGTTTTAGAGTATTAGTCTTTGATATTATGGCGTACTACTTAAGCATAAAGTATCTCTAAAAAAATAATTCAACTAATATATGCTTAATTCAATGTGCTAAAAATTAAATGATTAAAAGTAAAGTTGAAATGAGATCAAGATTCTAGATATAATAGTTATCTCAAGTGTCTACTATTTTCCAAGGACTTGTAAAAATAAATATTCAGCTAATATTCTATTTTTTGTCATTGACTAATGATCATCATCTCAATTAAAAACTAATCAACTAAAACAATTTAACATGCAAGACAACCAAAATATTTATGCAACAAAAATAAATACAAGTTAAGTGCACACAAGACAACCAAAATATTTATGCAACAAAAATAAATACAAGTACATACAAGACAACCAAAAAATTTATGCAGCAAAAATAAATACAAATGCTTCCTATCCTCAAACTTAAATTAGACATTATCCTCAATGTTGAAAAATAAAAACTCGAGAGTAAGATACTTTCCTAGTAATGAAGTTGAAGCATTGCAGTGTTATTGTCTATTAATGTGGTTGCAATTTTTTTTTTTTGTTCTTAATTCTTGCAATTGCTCGTGGTGTTTCCTTGAATGCTTGACTTGCTTGTTTTATTCCTAAGAGAAAATAAAATAAAGTAAATAAAACTAAAACTAAAGAAAACTTAAAATAAAAATTACTTGGGTTGCCTCCCAAGAAGCTCTTAATTTAATGTTGTCGGCTTGATGGAGCTCTTTCTATTCTTATAGTAGATCAAAGGTGATAGTATTGGCATCTTCGTATGTGGTCTTGTTGGAACTCCTCTTTTAGGCTTTCATAGCCTTGTAATTAGGATTTAGGCAGTAACTTTTACTTTATCTTCTTTGTGCTTCTTCGGATAAACTTCAATCTTAGATCGGAAAGTGCATTTTTTTTATTCTTCTCTTTGATCCTTTTTTCACAATGCTGCTCCTTCTTCTTCTTTCTTTTTCTTCTATGGTTCAATACCTTCTTTTGGATATAGGCATTCAAATTATCCATGTCTTTGAGCTGTAGAATTTTTTGCTTTGCATTCTATTTCAACACATGTTTTATTCCTTTAAAGCCTTTGAGGAAAAGGTATTGGTAGTCTATAGAGTTGTACTTCATCTTGTTGTACTACCTTTTCCTTCTCTTTTATGCTTAAAGTTTGTGGTTGATATATGTTGTCATGTAAAACCTTATCACTTCTTAAAGTGGCTCGGTATTGCTCTCTACATTTCTTTTTGGATTAGTTTTAGTGTCACTTGGTAGAGCTCCTTAAGGTCGTTCATTAATAGCTACAGCAATTTGTCCCATTTGAATCTCTAAACTCTTCAAGGTTGTTGAATAGTTCTACATGATGGCATCATTAGAATTTATGTACTCGTGCACATATCTTTTAAGGATGGCTTCTTATCTTACGGTGGCTAGAATCCTGGCAATTCATTGGTATAAATGACTGCTATATTATTACTCTAAGATAAGTTTGGATGATCTCTCTACCCTGAATTATAAAAATTTGATTGTAGGTTATGTTGTTGTTGTCTGTTGAAATTCCCACATAATTTATCAATTCCATGCATTACCCATTCATGTGGTTATCACCACAAAAGTCACAAGTCACTTGTAGAGTTTTGACAGTGTTTAATGCATCAAACTTCTTAAATAACATGTTAATTTGTGCTGTCAATGCTTTAAACGCATCAATCTCGTGTACACCAGCGATTTTTCTTGGGTGCAACCCTCTCAGCTGGCCATTGGTAACTGTTTGAGGGCTTCTCCTCTAGTAGATTGTAAGCCTCATTCGTAGACTTATTCATTAAACCTCCTCCAGTAGCAACATCTATAATGGTCCTCAAATGGCCTACTAGTCCATTGTAGAACGTTTGACTAATAGCCATTTAGAGACCCCATGATGAGGACATTTTCTCAATATATCTTGAAGCGCTCTCATACCTCATAAAGTGACTTTCCATCGATATAGATAAATGAGGTGATGTCATTTATCATCTTTGTTAGTGGAAAAAAGTTAGCTAGAAACTTTTGCTGTAAGTCATCCCATGTTGATGTGGATTTAGATGGCAATGACATTAACTAACTATTGGCTTTGTCCCTCAATGAAAAAGGGAATAGTCTTAATCTCATGGCATCATCTGAGACTATTGTACTTGATTGTATTCCAAATCTCCAAGAAATTCATGATGTACATGTTAAGATCATCATTGGGAGCACCACTAAATTATACCGACTTTTTTAGCATCTAAATAGTACTCGACTTAATCTCAAAGTTATTCGCATTAACAATTGATCACCGAATACTAGGTTGAATACCATTTGCAGTATAGACTATATAATCCTTTAAAGATCTCTGTGGTATCATAGGCTCAGACACAGGATTGTTGATGTCCTCTTTTATGTCTAAAGATTGGCGTCATTCACGTCGAAGCTTCAAAATGTCCTTTTGATCTCAGGATCAAAGGAAGTCAAATCTGTACTATTAGTCGTTCACATGAACTATAATCAAAAATTAAAATAATAAACAAATTAAATCAAATTAAAAGGAAAAAATAATCTAAATTAAAAGTAAAGTAGTTTGGTATTAGTATTGATCTAAAGAATAGAAAAAGGATAAGTCCTAGGCAACGTTGCCAAAAACTTGATATGTGTTATAATAGCTAAGCGCAAGTGCATGCTATTGTATCAAGTAATATAGGATTGAAGTTTAGATATCATTCCCACAATGACTTATTTAACCTATTACTTTCAATCAAGTACTAAAATTAATCTTACTTTAACTTTCAACAAGATGAATCAAAATATGAATTATAACTAAGTAATCCAATTCTACCAAATTACATCTAATATTAATCAAAACCAAACAATGGTTTGAATTCAGCAATTAAAAGAAATCTACGGTGTTGACTTATCCCTTAATATTTCATTGGAATTATTAACCTTTTAGTTAATCCCTTAATAAGTAGTTGTTGGCTAGATTCTAATCTCATCGCAAGCCTCTATCGATGGTCAAGTGACTATATTGTTAACATGTTTTAGGTACATACATGTGATTGTGTATATATTAAAAATTTTCAAATGCATATCCAACATACATTACGCAGCAGAATAAAATAATATAATCAACACATATACACTATAATTGAAACAAAAACAGTACTATAATCGAATACATACCCTTGTAGATGATTTGGTAAAAATTGTTGAGTTTTAAAGCTTGTTAAGCTCACAATAGTCCACCCTTGAATAATTCTAGACTCCAATGTTTGATGGGATTAGGTAGATAGAATGGTAGCTTTTGATCAGTATTTCGTGCAGGAATCAACAAAAAAACTCAACTCTTGAATTGGTTGAAGCATCAAATGCTTAAAATGGTGTTTAGGGACCAAAATGCAACTTTCTCAAAGTTTATATTTTCTCCCTTCTCTTTGCACGAAATTTTCATTCAAAATTGAATTCTCACACAAAATGAACTCTTTTCATTTGTTTTAAATAGCATAAGACATTTAAGTGGTCACATATGTAACCATGTTATGCCATGTAGGCTTAAAACACTTTGTATGATTGACATTTGTCACATGTATGCTACTATTTATCACACAAATGGCCATGCATGGGTGTCATGTGTGCATTTGCACTTTTTCATGCAATAGGGACCTATTTGAAATATTTGCAAACTGTAGTTTTAATTTTACAAATAGGTCCTAAAACATATCTTACTTTCTGAAACCTTCCCGGATCGATCCGTACGATTCATCTCGCTACCTTCATACTCAACGAGTACACTTCATATTGTGAGACTCTCTAGGTTCACCTCTGTTTATCTTACGAACACTTTCGCAAGTCCGTGAACAATGTCTCACACACACATTACGAATATTATAAAACTAAGCGTTGAACCATATCAGTTGAAATCAACCATATTTGTATAATCCATCTGTCATCTATATCCTAGATGAGCAGAGATATAGATTATGTCCTATAAATCTCTATATGTTTATCTATGAACTTATCTCCATATACGTATTTTGTAAACAATATTCGCAAACTCTTTTGCGATATTATTTAACCCTAATGAAAAACTCTTTTTTTTGGGTTAACGTTTATGGCCATAAGACTTTTTGAAATACTTTCTTAGAGCATCTGGATATATAACTCACCCATATGAGTTGACGAATCCCATATTTACGCACACCAAACTTTATGAGCATCGGACCATACCCAGCGATCAAACCATGAAAGGTCTCTGACATGCATGTAACCAAAGTATGGTAGATCACTCACAAACCCACCGTGGCGCTCAGGTCAAAGGATTACGAATATTATTCAACTCGAAAAGACCCTCCATTGACGACTTCATGGGATGTCTATTAGAAATCTTCGTGAGTCTGTTCAGCATCTAGTCCTTACTGAATACTTGCATACCTATACGGATTTCTACTAAGCCCAAAGTCTACTAAGACTAATCATCTTGATAATCCAATTATGAACATACACTAATCCAAAAGGAATATCGATCGACCCGTGTCGATAACCATAAATCAGGAACAATATTTTTGAGGACATATTGCGTAATAACATTTTCTAGCACCATTTACAAACTCTCTGCAACTACGTCATTACTATAATATTCTCGTGTCTTTGTCCCTATTTTGGACAAGGTTCTAACTCTTTAGAATTGCTAACTCTTAGCGTTAACCTAAACTCTTTTAGATCTACAATGTCTAAAAAGTTACAAGCTTCTTACTATATAAATAATAATAATTTACGAATAAAAAAAATATTTATTGTATAAATACTAAATAAATAAACATTCATACAACAATTTGAATGTCACGTAAGTATCATTCCTAATATATATATTATACTTAAAAATTACCTATACCTCTATGTTAATTCGAATAGAATGGAATTCATTACGAACGTGTCTAAATAATACCATACATGTCATCTATGTATATTTCTATCCTACATAAAACTCATAACTGTTACCTTATGATCATACATCAAACTATCCTAAACTAAACACATAAATCCCTCTTCCAAGTTCATTATGGCTCCTCAATCATTCAATATATTGTGTTGTATTTTATTTGCCCACATCAATTGAAACATATAACAATGACGTCATTCAGAAGTCTATTGAGACATACAACAATGATATCCATTGAGATCAATCAAAAGTATATTTACAATTAGAAGTCTATTGAGACATACAACAATGATATTCGTAAAGACTTACTTGCATCTATTAGGACATATATCAATGATATCCGCTGAATCATAACCCGCATCGATCAGGATATACAATAATGATATAGGTGCAGCCCATAAATTTTAATGATATTCGTTGAAGTGCAGCTTGCAATTTAAAACCAATTAAGAAAATGATATCAATTAGAAGTATATTTACAATCAAAAGTCTATTAGAACATATAACAATGATATCCGTGGAGATAGCCTACATCTATTAGGACATGAAACAATAATATTTACAATTAGATGTATATTTACAATCAAAAGTCTATCGGGATATACAATAATAATATTCGTTGAAGCGTAGCCCACATCAATTAGGACATATAACATTGATGCTGATCAGAATTCTATCGAGACATACAACAATGATATCGTTGAGGTGCAGCCTGCATCTATTATGACATACAATAATGAAAGACGTTAAGGCGTAACCTGCATCTATTAGGATATACAACAATGATATCCATTTTAGGCGCAATTCATATCTATCAAGATATACAATAATAATATCTATTAAAGTGCAACACTCAAATTTTAAAGATATTCGTTGAGGTGCAACTCACAAATTTAAAACTAATAAAGATTAATTTTACTCCATTAAAATTCAAAAAAATCTACTTCTATAACTACGTGGGAGGAGACTCAATTCTTAACTCCTAAATTAGAGGCCAAGGCTACCCACCACTTGGCTAAGAGGTGTTGGGCAGTACACTCCTAATTCAAATACACTAAAATTCAAAAGAAAATGTCAGTTTACATTTTAAGGGAGCTATTCACCCTACATGCTCAATAATATACAGTAAGGTCTAGCGTCCAAATCAAACAACATTCTTCCAAATCTGATTTAATAAAAATCAAAATAAAACTTAACAAAACGGAAAAGAAACTACATACACCAACAATTCACTTACCGAATAACATAAGAAAATAAGAAAAAGGAAACTAAAATGAAACGCAGAGACATACAAAGATGACCAGGATGATCATAAGTAAATGTATCACAATTCAGAACTCAGGATACCTATCGTCCTCTCTTCACATTCCCATTCGGCTGGGGGAGGGATTGATCCCAATCTTTCTGGAATCCTCAACTTCGGGATATTTGGGATCTTCAAGCCTCTAAGCATAGGCATAGCTCCTTCCTCTACTTGCCACTCTTTTAATCCATATGAGTCAAGCTGTAGAATTTCAAGCCGAGGAAATCCCTGACCCTTACACATCAATTTCTTGACATAATAACATTTGAAGTGCAAATCAAGAATCATGAGGTTTTGCAACTTCTCCAACGTAGGCATCGGATCCTCCTTGAGGCGTGTAACTGTTAGAGATAGGCATTCCAGATTTGGCAGCAACACATCCATGTCTCCTGGTAACTTCATAATCTTTCCTTTTAATCTCAAATCTACGAGGCATGGGCAGTGAGAGAGTGGTTGCATTGAAGCAAAAGAAACACCATCCGAGAGTCCAACTGACAACATTTGAAGATATTTGAGTTTGGCAATCGAGTCAAAAGTGAACCCCTTTTCTCCGGTGAAGTCGACTGTCCTTCTGTTCCCGATGCGCAGTTCTCGAAGGTTAACCAAGTTACTAGTTCTAAGATTATTCCAGCTTTGGACATCAACATACTTTAGAGTCTGAAGGTTAGTTAAATTTTCTATCGGCAAATGCCCTCGAAAATTTCCAATTAAGTGTCTCAACTCTTGCAACTTGTTGATTTCATTCGGTAGTTTCGTAGACCACAAACCAGAACTGGATAGGTCCAAAGTTTGTAGCCTCTTCAAGTTGACAATTGAAGGTGGGAGATCAACTACATCTGAATTCATTAATCTCAAATACTTCAAGTGAATCAACCTCGTTACCTCGTCAGGTAAGTGCTTGCCCCTGTGTACCGCGGGGCGATCATATTTAGAAGCCTCGAAATCAAGCAGTCTTAATAAGGAAAATCTCTTGCACAAGGGTACCAAATCTGGGTCTAGTCGGCACGCGCTTCGCCATGTGTAGTTGAAGAGTAAAAGGGAACTTGAGATTGGATTACCATGTTGTAGCCACAAATGACTTGAAGTTTCTGAATAAACAGCTTGCCGTCGACATGATGACAAGACTGAAGAAGGAGTTGGATTTTTTATTTCATCACAAATATGAACAAAGTTAAGCTCTTTTGCCTTTTGAATTGCAAGATCCCTCAGGAGATCATGGACTCGACATGTTGCAATCCTCCCCCAACATTTCTTTTCCACTTGAATCAAGCTTCTGTTAATCAATTCATACAAATTATCCCTAGCCACCTCTTCCATTATCCGATCTTCATCTTTTTTTGCGATAAAACCTTCTGCCACTAACATTCGAATTAATCTCGGTACGTCGATCTCAAAGTCTTCAGGAAAAAGGCTGAAGTAAAGAAAACACAACTTCAATTGATAAGTCAAATCATTAAAGCTTAAGTCTAACAAGTAGGAGATTTGAATTGAATCTGCCCTTAAATGTCGCCAAATGTGGTCACGCACCATCCGCCACTCTTGAGGTTTCTTAGTAGACAAAAGCCCACCAAGCACAACTATTGCAAGCGGTAGGCCGCCACATTTTTGCACCATTTCTCTCCCTAACTTCTCCAATCCTTCATCTGCATTTGTGTCTCTAAAGGCTTTCTCACGAAACAGCTCCCAACTCTCGTTCGGCCTTAGAAATCGAAGTTCATGGAAATAAGTTCTTTCATCCGAGCGCTCAGCAACTTCTTTGATGCGAGTAGTGATAATTACTCTGCTTCCATTATGGTTGTCCGGAAATGCTCTCTTCAAGCTTTCCCAAGCTTCTTTTCGCCATACATCGTCAATCACCAGCAAGTACGAATATCCTTGCAAAGAATTATGAAGGCACCTTTCCAAGTCTTCCTCTTTCATCTTCTCTAGGTTGTCCGCAGCTACGATATTGAAAGATTTTATGATTCTTTGAAGAAGATCTTCAGTGTTATAATCTTGAGACACTGATACCCAAGCAGAACAATTGAATCTATTCTTAACATTATCACTGTGGTAAAGTTTTCTAGCAAGAGTTGTTTTACCCAACCCACCCATTCCAAAGATAGAAATGATGAAACGTTGTGGCGCCTTCCCGAGAAGTTTAACCAACAATTTGTCATGATCATCCTCAAAGCCAACGATATTTTCTTCAACTGCAAATGAGGTAGCTCTTCTTATTTGTTTCAATCTGCCAAGAGCATTGCTCGTTCTTCCCCTCTTGTTACCAATATTTTCAAGGCCATACAACTCACGTTTCCGAGAGAGATCATTGATTCTCTTTCTCAGATCTTCTATCTTCTTGCCTGTGCTGTACAGATTGACCTCTTCTCCACCTTTATCAAACATGCGGGCACACATCGTAATTGAAGCTAAACATCCTGACCATTTCCTCGGAGTCCCATCATCATCGAAGTTGAGCAGAAATTTGTCCAAGACATCTTCAACATCGCAAGCAATATCTCTGATATCCAATACCCATTTCCGCACCATGGGATCATTATCTTGTTTTTCTTCTGCACTTTTTATGAAACATAGCATCCATTCCAGCTCATTTTTCAGCGATTCCACTTCATTTCTTACACCTCGTAAAAAAACAGCTTCTTGGATGAGAAAATCCCCAAGCCTTTCCACCACAAATGAGACAATTGCATCAACCATTGCTCACAAGCTGCTCTGAATCCAACTATTGCTAGAAGAGCCCTAGCCCAACAGGAAAGGAGGGATTGCTGATTGTGGCTAAGTGCTAGTTGCAGGGTTTGTCGCCGAGTATTGCTTGATTTCTGGCCAGGTTTGGTCCGACTCTCGGCTGTTGGTTAGACTTTTTTTCTGAACTAAATTTGGTTTGACCTTCAAAGAGATTGGATAATGCTGATACAGTAAGCCCAAGGAGAGAAATTTTATGCTGGTCTGGGTGATCTAGCCAGGAAATAATGGCTTAAATCTCCATATTTTGCTCTATAAAATACGACTTCAATCACGTTGCAAGCTGACTTAATTACAATTGTACTAATCTTGCAAAATGCAAATCATTAGGCTTAAAATGAAGAAGTCGGCAAAATAAAGAATCTTACTAGCCAGGTGGATGCATAATAAAAAATGATTATGCCATTGTCAAAAATCGATGGAAAAATAATTGGGATTTTTTCATAAATAGTTGTATTTTTAGGTAATAAATTTTTTTTATCTAAAAATATAGAAATTAATTTTTCGTAACTAAAAAATTAAAGTTAAATAATTATATCCTTTAACTTTTATTTTTTCTTTTCATTAAATATTTGATCTAGCATTTTCTCTCTAAAAAATATTTTAAAATTAAAATTGTATTGATTAACTATTTTAGAATAAAATAAGTTAAAAATGAGTAGATTATATTGTAAAAGGGATATAAATACATAGAATTAGAAGAAAAAAAATCTAGTGAAAATGAGTTTATTTTCAAAAAATGCAGTGCGCGAATACCTTGTTAACAAAATTCGGCTAACATTCTTAAAATTAATGTAGTTTTAAAGTTTTTTATGTTTATTTTGTTAATGAATAAGTATTAAAATTTAATGTGATGAAGTTAAAAAGAAATAGAGTGATTCAAAGATAAATAGAGTGAATTGAAAAAAAAAATCACAACTTTAAAAAATTTGTAAAATTTCTAGTTACAATTTAATATGCATCGTTCTACGTGTACAATTGTGGTGCGCACCTGAATTACACATGCATGACTAGGCACACCAAATTATAATTTAATAAATACATATTTAATTATTTATTTAATAATTAACATAAATAATTTATTTAACTAATAGTTATTTAACAAATAATAATGAACTAAATTAAATAAATTATTTATATTAAATAAATAATTATTTATTTATTTAATAATTTAATTTATAATTTAAAAATTATTTATTATTTAATAATATTTTATTACAAATTATTTATTTATTTTTCATGCGTCATGTGTTGTGCACACAACGCGCATGCACAAGGCACCCAATGGGCATGCCCAAGTTAAAAATATTTTTTAATTTTTTTTAGTTTAATTAATTAATTATTAATATTATTTTAATTAATTAAATTATAAATTGTTTATAATAAAATTAAAAGTCAAAAATTAAATTATAATTTAGTGTGTATGTCGCGTACATAATTGAGGCATGCGAATTCATTCACGTACAATTTAAAATTTGTAGATTTTTTAAAGTTGTGATTTTTTTCTTTTCGATTCACTCTATTTTTTTTTAATTTATCTCATTTTTTCTCTATTTTATTACATTATATTTTAACGCTTATTCATTTATAATATAAACAATTTATTGTTATATAATTTTGAGAATATTAGGCTAATTTTGTTTAGTTAGTGTGGTGTCTGATTACAATTTTCTTTTTTTTGAAAACTTAGTTTTACCTGATTTTTTTATTTTTTATTATTTATTTTTAACTCTTTTACAATATAATTTACTCATTTTCCACTTGTTTTACTTTAAAATGGTTAATCTATACAATATCAATTTTAGAGATAGAATGCTGATTCTAATGTTCGGTGAAAAGGAAAAATATAAATAAGGGATATAATTGTTAAACTTTTAATTTTTTTTGGTTACAAAAAATTAACTTCTACATTTGTTGGTACAAAAAATATTATCTAAAAATATAGAGTATTTATGAAAAATTCCCAAAATAATTCAAGCCTTAGCCGGTGATAATGGTGCCAAATACTAGCTTAGAAAGATCGCGATTATTCATAACAGGCAATGCAACAAGTCAAAGAGTGATGGTTCATTAAACTTTCCTCAAGTTGTCATTATTGACTAGAAACTAAGTTTGTGGGAAAAAAAATTGCAAGTATTTTTCCAAGCAATAATGAATGAATGTAAATTGATAAAAGTTGAATCAATTATGATTATGAAACTCTAAAAGCAAACTGGAGACCGTATTATGGGGCCCATTAAATTTCCCATCCAATATCTAGAATTTTATACTTAAAATAATGAATTCCGGTTTTCTCAAATGACACAATAATTCACACTATATAAATGGAATAAATTTCAACTTGATAAGAAAAACAATTAATCATAAAATGAAATCTCATAAGGAATAACCAATGCATCCGCTCGAAATAATGCTGAAAATTGAAATACAAAATTTTAAAACGGTAAAAAGGGGATTCATATCCACCCACATTAAACAGTACTCAGTTCATATGTCCATTTTTCTAAGATTTTAAGGCGTGAATGTCTTTTTTTAAAAAAAAAAATATACGAAAATTGTTACATAATAAAGATATTAAAAAAATTAAATCATTAAAATTTACATGTTTATTTTATAAAATATTAGAGATTCAAATATCTTTTTCTTTTTAAATAAAAATAAAAGAAAATTTCCTAGGCCTCATTAATTATTATGGCTATATATTGAAGAAAAGGACGTAGTGAAATGAAGTATTTGTGATTATTGAAGTTGAAGCAATTCATACAAATAATATAATGCAACAAGTAATTAAAACAATTTAAAGAGACAAAGGGTAAAAAAAATCACAAAATAATTTATGTGGTTCAGTAATTGTCTACGTCCATAACGGATTAAGATCTTATTTCTCTTTATTGAATCACAAGTCACTCATAAAATATGTCTTTTACAAGAGTTAATCAATCTAACAATGAACTTTTCTCAATTGGACTCACAATTGTCTCCTTTGTATAATCTAGGATTTTTTTCTTGTGTGTAGTTATGTTTTGATATGTTTCTCGAGATAAATAAAGCCCTTATATAGGTTATAAACGTCTTAGGTAAACACTAATTCGAGTGGGAACAAGATAAAGTAGTCATGGACCACTTAGGAAATAAAATAGGGGTTATTATTGCGCTTGGCAGTGCGCTCTCGGGTTTCAGTGCCGCAGCACTGGACCTTGAACATTGTGGCATTGACCTTGGAGCTGGGCACCACAGCGCTACAATTAAAATGCCACAACACTCCAAACTTTGGTTTGGATGCCACAACGTTCTAGATTGGACATCACGATGTTCAAGCTTGGGCCATGCTCCGAGGTCTTCTCGCCTCCGTTCTTCTCTAACGTGTTCCCTTCTAACTTAGCTCGATCCTAAACCTCTTCCAAAGTGATTTTCTATCAACTTCTTACAAATCTCCTCCTTAATACAAAATCATCCAAGAAGCTTTCAAGATCTTTCAACTCCACATCACTGTCACCCTCATATAGTAGTGACTCCAGTTAAGCTTTTGCATAGAATAGTGGCTGAGTCAACATGTCAGTGGGGTTTTAAGACAATGCAATCTTCGTTAAACTAATCTTGCCACTTTAAACAATTTTTCTGATGAAATAGAGCTGTACATCAATGTGTGTAAACCTTTTGTGAAGTACTTAATGCTTACTTAGGTGTATTGCACTCTGGCTATCACAGTACACTCTAGTGTTGATATCTTTAATAGTCAATATTTTTGCACAGATACCTTTTAACCACGCGGCCCCCTTAATAGTTTCATCTATAACTATATACTCCACCTTTATGGTTGATAGTGCTACCACATGCTATAAAATTGACTTTCATCACATACTACACCCAAATACCATGAATACATACCCAGTCAAAAACCTTCTCTTGTCGAGATAACCCGCATAATTTAAGTTAACGTATCCTCTTACTATCTCATCTTTATTTTTTGCCCTTTTATACTATAAACCATGATCCGACATTTTTTTGAGATATCTCAATATTCACTTCCCTGCAAGTTAGTGATCTTTTTTCGAATTCGTCATGTATCTATTCACAACACTCATCCCTTATGTTATGTCTGGTCTTTTGCAAACTATCGTATACATGATGCTCTTAGTAGCGCTAGCATACAGTACTTTATTCATCTGCAGTTTATCATCTTTGAATTCTGTGACTGTACTGCTGAAAGTTTGAATGCATGATCAAAAGTATGGAGACAATATTTATATTTGACATATAAAAATTTTCTAGAATCTTGAGTACATATCTCTGCTATGACAATAAGATAACATCTCTTTTTTTTCACATAATATCCGTACTCAAAATCCTTTTTACTGCTCCCAAATCCTTTATCTCAAACTCGCCACACGACTGCTTCTTCAATTTTTGTATTTCTTCCATATATTTGCATGCAATCAGCATATCATCCAAATATAGAAGCAAATACATACTCATCCTACTATTTAAGCTCTTAAAGTACACACAACCATCATACTTACTTCTATTGAACCCATAAGACATCATAAACTCATCAAATCTCTTATACCACTGCCTAAGAAATTGCTTCAACTCATGTAATGACTTCTTCAATAAGCAAGCATGCTCCTCCATGTCGAGTTTTATAAACCCTTACAGGTGCAACATGTACATCTTCTCCTCTAGCTTTCTATGTAGAAAAGTTATTTTTACATCTATCTGCTTTAAATATAAGTCAAGGTTTGCACATATGGCTAACAGAATCCTAATAGATGTGTGTAATTGGTGTGTTATAATAGCTAAGCACAAGTGCACGCTATCGTATCAAGTAATATAAGATTTTAAGTCCAGATATCGATCCCAGTGGGACTATACAATCTAATCCTATAAATCAAGTACTAAAATTGTACCTACTTAAATTTTATTTAGAAAATCACAATCTGAAATTTATTTAACTAATCTACTCTATCAATTAAATTGAATAAAAGTAAATAGTAGAATTCACAAATAAAGATAATCTTGGGTTTTTATTTATCCCCTAATATTTCATTTCATTGGACTCATTAACCACTTAATTAATCTTTTAATACCAATTGATTGGCTTAGACACTAATCTCATCACAAACCTCTGTTGATGGTCAAATGACTGTATTACGCATTCTAACAATCACCTATATGTCTATGGTAATTAAATCAGAATGTAATTCATTAAGATCAAGTCTAAATTATACCATACATGCCACCTAGGTATAGTCTATTCTAGATGGAACTCATAGTTGTTACCCTATGATCATGCATCAAACTACCCTCGGCTAAACACATGAATCCATCTGTCGAGTTCATCACGGTTTCTTAATCATTCAAAATATTGATCAGGTATAATGAAAGCATTAAAGCACAAGATAGAATGAATCAATTGAATGTATCAAGTTCATAAACTAAAAATTAATACAATTCAAATTCATACTAAGTTCACATAGTCTAACCCTAGATAAACAATTTAGCCCATCACAAAATTAAAAGTATCAAACCAATTCATAAAGATCAACAAGAATAAGAAAGTAATGATAAAGAAATAGAAGAAAAAATAATCAAAGTGACTCCTTGATGTGCTTTTTTCAATCTTGACTAGAAGGTTGAATCTTGATCTTAGTTCTTCAATCTTTGATTTTGTGTTGTAAATTCTTTCTCTAAGTTTTTGCCTATTTTTTTCTCCTCTTTTTTCTCTCTTTTCTTAGGGTTTTTGACCTTCTATTTATAGGTTTTTGTCTTCAAATTACTGTTTACGAGTTACTGTAGTAAAATACTATTCACCTCGGCACTGTTCACCGTCATGGGCGCTGCGGCGCCCAACCCTAGTACTCATTTTGTATTTTGAGCGTAACTTCTTCATTTGACGTCTGATTTGCCTCCCGTTTGTTCCTATACATCATATTTTCCGTTGTGCATCTATTTATGATCAAAAAATACAATTAAATAGCCAAATATTTATGATTTAGAGTAAAATATAAAAGTTAAGTATAAATCATACTAGTGCTTTTACGCCCCTATCAGTGTGCTTGATGATTGGAGAGAAAATCTCATGAAAGTCTATCTCCTTTCTCTGAGTAAAACCTTGTGCTACTAGCATAGCTTTAAGCCTTGTATACTCTACTCCTAGTATCCCTTCCTTAACCTTGTACACCCACTTGCACCCTACTAGTTTCTTATTTTGAGGTCTATTCACCAATACAAATGTATTATTCTTGATAAGAACTAATCTTTTCTTCTATGGCCTACAGCTATTTCTTACAATTCTCACTCTTCATAGTTTCACTATATGTCTTAGGCTTCTTATACTCAAGAATGTATGCAGAATAAAAGCATGAGCAATGAAATCTACTTGAGTATACCTTATAGGTGGATTTTTCATTCTTCTTAACCTATCTCTGGCTAGTTGCTACTCTTCAAGTTCCATCTCAAGAGTCCTAGTCTGACTTTGGGTAGACTTAAAGAAACTAACTAGTGTCTTTTGTTCTACTCCAATAGTTACTTTATTAAAGTGTTGATCTGTAGGCATTTCAGATATACTCTTAAGCTCCACTTTAACTTAATTATTTCAGATGCTAAAAATTTCTTTGGCACGGGTTCTTCTTTCTCATTTTTTTAAGGCTCTTTCAGCATTGTAATCTCATCGAATGTCACATCTTGACTTATTATACTTCTTGGTGGCTTCAACTCTTTGCACCACACCATGTATCCTTTCACACCTTTAGGATACCCTATGAATATCCTCTTCATTACTCTAAGCTCTAATTTTCCTTACTTTACATGCACGAAAGTTGGGCAACCAAATATCTGAAGGTGATCATACTTAAGAAAGTTTCTTGACCACTTCTTTTCTGGCATTTTAAAGTCTATCGCTAAAGAGATACTTTTATTGATTAGGTAGGCTGCTGTCATTACAGCCTCACCTAAAAATGCCTTAAACACCTTTGTATTAGTCAATATACATCTAACCCTTTCAAGCAATGTTTTATTCATCCTCTCTCCTAGACCATTCTACTGTGATGTTGATCTCACAATTTTGTACCTTGCAATCCCATGTTTAGCAAAAAATTCATCAAACTCCTTATTGCAATACTTGAGGCTATTGTTAGTCCTAGCATCTTAATCTTCTTGCCAGCTTGATTCTCAACAAAAGCTCTCTATGTTTTAAATATATCAAACACTTGCTCCTTATTCTTCAACATATATACACATAGCTTTCTTGAATAGTCATCAATAAATGTGAGGAAATATCTAGCTCCACCAACAGTTACTGTCTATACCGGTTCCCAAAGATCTTAGTGTAAATATTTAATAGTCCCTTTAGTTTTGTGCCCTCTGGTATTAAACCTCACTCTATGTGCTTTTCCTAGTATATAATACTCACAAAACTCTAATGGCTGGAACTTATCCTCACCAAACCCCTTTTGATTATACAACTCCTTTAGGTTCCTTTTACCTAGGTGAGCTAGCCTTAGATGCCATAACTTAGTTTACATATTCTCATCATCAATAGAGAATGATGCAGAACCAATCCTTGTCTCTTCTTTCAGCACATATACTCTTTTAGGCTTTTCACCTCTCATTATAACCATAAAACTTTTCAACACTTTCATAACTCTACCATCAATTCTAATGGAACATATATTCTAGCCTAACATCCTTAGTGAGATCAAGTTCCACTTGAAGTCAAGAACATCTATAACTTCCCTCAAAATTTCAATGCTCAATGATAAAACGATTATACTATAAGTTTTTTCCTAAATGTCTTTCTTCTCTGCTTTAGATTTTGATGACTCTGGCTTTTCTTCTTTACTAGACGAAGTTGCAGTCTCCTCTAGGGCTAGGCCTAACATTTTACTCACTAGTAATGTTGTCATCTTGATCTTCCACAGATTAAAATCATTCGTCCCATTGAATTTATCTACTTTATACTTGGGTGTGGCCATGACTGCTAAAACCTTTTCTTTGATACCAAATTGTTGATGCAGAAGCGATTAACATAAGTAATATAATGTAGTAAACAATTAAACACAATCTAAAGAGAGAAAGGGTAGAAAAAATCACACAAACATTTATGTGGTTCAGCAATTGTTTGTGTTCTAGTAGATCAAGATCTTACTTCTCTTTAATGAGTCACAAGGCACTCACAAAGTATGCCTTTTACAAGAATTAATCAAGCTTATAAAGAACTTCTCTTAATTGCACTCACAATTGTCTCTCTTGTATAATCTAGGGTTCTGCTCTTGTGTGTAGCTATGTTGTGATATGTTTCTCAAGTTAAATAAAGCCTTTATATAGGCTATAGGCATCCTAAGTAAACCCTAATCTAAGTAGAAAGAACATAAAGTAGTCATAGACCACTTAAGAAACAAAAAGAGGGTCTTTATCGCGCTTGGGGCCATGGCGCTATGCTTCTGGATGCTACGGTGCTAGACCTTGAACGTTGCGGCATTGAACCCTAGAGCTAGGCGCTACACTTAGAGCGCCACAGTATTATCCAGTATAACTATCTGATCTAGTGGTGCAATTGGGCGGTTTGGGGCGAGGATCACAATCTCTAGCCCTATATTCGAATGGTGCGAGAAATTTTATACTTGGTGTATATAATTTGGATTTGGAATAAAAGATTCACAAATTAGGATGGGTAAGGGTAGGCGGAACCGACTTTGGTTCGATTGCCCACCCAAACCAAACCGATTTGGTTAGGTTTACTTTTAATTTTTTTCGTTACTTTTAGTGTATTTTTTCAGTCTAAACCGAACCGAATCGAGCCAAAATCGAACTGATAAAGTCTAAAAAAATCAATCCAAACCCTAAACTAAAATTAAAATAAAATCAAACCGAAAATTTTGATTCGGTTTGGTTTGGTTCGTCGGTTATCCGGACCAATGCCTACTCCTAAGGATGGGGATCCCCATGGGTACCCCATACCCTTTTTTTAATTTTTTTAAATACTCTTTTATTTGTACCGATTTAATTATGTGAAATAGTCTTTTACCTCGTATAATCATAATATACCAAAAATATTATAAACATCACATGAAAATATAAACTACATCAAGTCTTCAACTATTAATTTTAAAATTCAATAACAAGAATTAAAATCCAAAAATCACAAAAAATTAATGGTTTCTTTAAACTTTAGCATCTAAATCATCATGCTTCATTTATAATTCAAACATCAAGTTCTATTAAAATTCTTCACAAACCTATATTACAAAATAAAATAAATTTGACTTAGATAAGTGATGACTAAAAAATTAAGAATGATAAAAAAATCATTTACCTCTTTTATTTGTTCCTTTTCATCTTTTTTTTTTCTCAATAAATAAGTTCACTCCAATTTAGAAGCAAGTGTCTAATAGTAAATATAACTTAAAAAATAAATAAAATAATTAAAAATAAAAAATATATATTAATAAGAATCAAAATTTATAAAAATATAATGTAAGTAAATTTTACACCTCTAGATTTTATACATAATCAACTTTGATTTGTATAAATAAATAACTTTTTTCACACTAAATTTTTTATTATTATTTTTAAATTGGGTATTTGGGGTGAGTTTGTGAAAATCAACTAATCTCCTAAACCAAACCCAAATTTAATTCAATTTGGATAACTATACCTAAAACTATTCCATTCTCAAAAAATACCTAAAATGCAACTTAAATTTCTCCCAATCTAAGGCGGGTTTCCACTAGGCCCTAACCCTGTGGAATATTCTACCACCCCTATTCCGATCCAACTAAGTACTACTAAAAAAAAAATTCTATCTCAGAAATACTGTTGAAAAATTGGTGATTCAACAATCTTAGTTGGACAAGATTTGATATGAAGACCAAATAGGAGAGTCACAAAAAGTCTAGAACATGTGGAGACACGAAAGAGGGAAGTGAAACGGGACTCAAAGACCCGAAGAAAGCAAAGAAAACACACATATGGGGCATTGGGACTGAGCTCCGGGACGCCCAACGCCGCTGTGATGGGCACAACAATGGCCAACGCCGCGGCACCAGAAGCGTCAAGAAGTCCGTTTTGATCCGAATTTCAAGTTTTGAAAAGTTTTGAACTTTCAAAACAAGTGGACTCTTACTCCAACAAGAAATAGGGTTAGTAGATACGAAACAACCTCTATATAAACACTTGTAAACCCTTTAGTTAAGATTAAGCATTAAGAGACTCTAAGACAGGGGAAGAACTGGGTAGACACTAAGTATTTGTGTGTGCTAAGATTGAACCGTCGTTTGGGTGTTCATTACTCATGGTAGAGTAAGGATACACTAAATATTAGGTCTTTTTTAGGGTTCTTTATTGAATTTTTCTTGTAAACTAGGGAGTTAATAAGAGAGGTTAGGATCCTTGGATCCACCGTGGACGTAGATAATTGGCCGAACTACGTAAGATTGTGTTGTACTCTTTTATATTTTGCTTTGAATTCTTGCTATTTTGCTTAATTAACAAGTTATTTTGCTGCGCAATGAAGTTGAGATTTTAGGTTGAATCTTAAATTCTTCGCATCTCAAGAAAGAGAAGGGCGTTCCCTCCCTCAACATATACAAACATATCTTTTATACAGCCTAACAGAAAACACTAAAAAATTACATGGATTATAATCCATCTTAGATGCAGAAAACCCATTATAGAAACCACTGGCATTTTCCAAGTCACAAAATTTTATATCTCATGAACTAACCCAACATCATAAAAAGTACAAATAACAGATTCAATTGTAACAACTATAACGAAAGGAATCAAAACCTAAATGCACAAAAGTGTCGGACTTTAAAATCCTGCTAACTGAAGATAACAGAGATTACTTCTTCTGTTCTTTCTCAGCCTCTGTAGCCTTCTTCATTCTGTCTCCAAGATGGCGCTTGTTTACGCGCTCTAGTCGAAGCTTGGTATATGCCTTGAAGGATTTCATCTCTGCAGTGACATTCACAAGCTCCACAGTAGACTGACAGAATATAACATAGCTTTATTGCACCGATGGCAACAATATACATCAATACCACAATTATTTTTCCCTTTAGAATTGGAAGAAGTAAGTGATGGTGAAGCACTTGAGGATGCATCATCAACCAAGTCTGATGAAGATGTTGATGATCCATTGGAAATACTTGAATCTTCTTCAAGGGATGTTGATGATGATGGTATGTTATTGTTGTTATAGTTATCTTGATGGTGATGATCACCTTCCATGATCATCCACTGATCACCTTCTTGATCATGTTTTCCATGCTTATAATTATTATCATTTTGCTCTAGCATCAAACATGGAGCTTGCAACACTTGTCTATGATCAGCTTCAGTAATACTGCCCGTTATTAACAACATGGAATTTTGTGGAAGAAGAAAGAGAAGCTGCAGCAGCCTATGAATTATATGCCTTTGATGAGGTAGAAGCCATCAATAATGAACTGATGAATGATGATCATGAACATAGGACTCTGCTTGATGGGGGGTTGCTTATTTATATATACACAAAAGGATATGTACTAAAGATACTACATGGTTGGTCCCCTTCTGGAAAAATTTATGGTTTCTTGACACTTAAACACATGGAATTTCCTTCATTTTAGAAGGCAAAGTGATAGCACGTCATTTTTCTTTGATGTGCTCGCTTCGATACCATGTAAACAGACATTATATTTTTTCGGGAGGATCAATCAATTCACACGTCAAATTGTGAGCCCACTTTGATATTATTTATAATATATGGGCTTAATAATCAAATAAATATTATTTATTTTAAATTTTATATATATGCCCTTCAAATTTGTTTTTTAAATTTTACACAAGTTATATATCTTTCACTTAAATGGGTCTAAGACCAAACTTTATAAACTATCCCAACATCTGTGCTACAGTACCTGTGCAGTAGCTAAAACAGTAGAGATTGAGAAACCAGCAAAAACAAGGGAAAAAAACAGAGACAAAAGTGCAGAATTTTTCTGGGCAATGTAATCTTATTTTTCTCTTCAATTTCTTAGGGCTTTACATTACATAAGTGAGTTTATATAATCTTACTAACCCACTAACAACAGAGAATACTAAAATGACCATTAAAATAGAAATTAATGCTCTTGTGATAATAGCTTGATGGTAAAAAACTTGCAATGTATCTATTTTTTTTAGTAGTCTTGAATTCAAATTCTTTCTCGCCCATGTTAATAAATACAAAATTTACCATCATGACTTATATGACCATAAGTCTAACAGTGCCATAATATTTTACCAAATAATAATAACCAGTTATTTTTATTGTAATTCGTTTCAATTTACTTGGTGCAATTTTGATAAAAGAAATATATGATTAAAGTTAATATTTTTTTTTCATTAATCAATTGCTTGGCTACTTATCAGAGTTACATGAATTTTATATAGTGATATAAAAATGAATGATGTGTCCATTGATGCCAAAAGAGATTGGCCGAACACTCAAACTTCGTAATTTGCTGTCACTGAGATTTGAATTTTTCATTGGCACTTCTTTCTAATGCGGACGTAAATCTCATACTAGATTATGGCAAACTTAATTAAAATTGAGCCCAGCAGATTTTTAATTCTTTTTTAATATTATAATAATTTATTGATATTAATAATTAAAAATTTATTAAGACATACAATAATAATATTTATGAATTTTATTTTTAAATATTACAACAATCTTAATATTTACAATCAAAAATTTATTAAAACATATAACAATGATATGCATTGAGAGGCAGCCCGCATTTATTGAAAAATGATTATTCTGTAAAAAAATTTATTGCATCAATATTGTATTTATTACTAAACTTTTAATTAAGTACTTTTAATCTTCACCATTAATTATTTATAAATAAAAATTAACTTGTTCTTCAAGTAACAAGTCATCTTGAATTTTTACTACAAAATATTATATTTATGCATTAAAATTTTAACTTATTTAATTTATTAAACTATTTATCAACATCAACGAAATTAAAATAATTAGCCATATAAAAATAAAAAATAATTTTTTTGAGTTGAATATAAATAAATCAAGAATTTTGTTAATAGTTATAAATTAAATATATCCTAAATATATATTAGAATATACTTTAGAGAAATCTATCAATAATAGTCAAAATAGATGAATTAAAAACTAATGTCAGGATTTTTTTTAAAAATAAATTTTAGTTTCAATGATTATTAATACTACATGTAATAAATAGCACAACCTATAATAATGTATTACAATTTATATAATGTAGATTTACACATAAAATATTATTTGTATATCTTACCGAATTAATATTTAACTTGTATAATTTACTAAAAAATAAATTTAATTTGTAAATGTTGTAAATAAAATAAGTTTTTTATTGTTATATACGACATTTGTGTTAATGTAATTAGATTATATGTCATAGAGACATGAATTCAAGTTATGTATAAAAGTAATTCATATTTATATTGTTATGTTTTCTTTAATTTGCATGTAAAAATTTTAATCTTATTTCTTATTTGTAATTTTCATTCTCAATTCTATGTGACTATTATTAAATAGATGATACAATCATTTACGCTAAAACTTTGTTTCGCATTAAATTTGTTTCTAAAATAATTAAATACATAATAATTAGTGTTGTGTCCAAGACTTAATGTTAATAATAATTTATACATAATTTTGTTGAAAAAATTAATATCTTTACATAACAAATGTAAATTTTATATGCAAATATTAATGCTTAAATGTATGCTAATAATAATTTATTATGTATATAGTATATTTATTAAACCAAATGTTAATAAAATAAGAAATAAACACAAACAAAATTATTATTAGAGGTTCAATTAATCTTAATCAAATTTATACATTATAATGTCATTGTGAAATGTCAAAAATTATTTGAGTTAAAATATATAATTTATACATAATAATTAGTGTTGTATCCAAGACTTAATGTTAATAATAATTTATACATAATTTTGTTGAAAAAATTAATATCTTTACATAATAAATATAAATTTTATATGCAAATATTAATGAGTTAAAAAAATTAAATACATAATAATTAGTGTTGTATCCAAGACTTAATGTTAATAATAATTTATACATAATTTTGTTGAAAAAAATTAATATCTTTACATAATAAATGTAAATTTTATATGCAAATATTAATGCTTAAATGTATGTTAATGACAATAGATTATGTATATAGTATGTTTATTAAAAACAATGTTAATAAAATAAGAAATAAACACAAACAAAACTATTATTAGAGGTTCAATTAATCTTAATCAAATTTATACATTATAATGTCATTTTGAAGTGTCAAACATTATTTGAGTTAAAATATATAATATTATCAACTAATTGTATACTTTAGTTAAATTGGAGCATACTATATTATTAATCAAGTATTACTCAAGAGAATCTAATCAACCTAGTGTTAGTATATATTCTCAAATATCTTCACTAATAAACTTAGTTTTATTAAAATATGAAAAATAAAAAGTAAGATAAAATTATTTGCAAAAGAATTCAATGTTGATTTACAAGTTTGATATTGATTTATAAATGATAAATTAAATTTATACATCGTTCATGTAGTTTACAAAATTTATGTCTATTTTTATATTTTTGTGTTGATTTATTTACTTTAAATTCTTTTACACATATTATGTTTTATTTACGATTTATTTATTTCTTTTTTTATGTAATTATACAATATAAGTGTTGATTTATAAATTTTACATTATATTTATAAGATTTAGTTTAATTTACAAGTATAAAATATCATTTATAAATTCGATATTGATTTACAAATATTATATTAAATTTACATGTCGTTCGTTTAGTTTAGAAAATTTATATCTACTTTTATATTTTTTGTTGATTTATATTTTCTTATTTACTTTAAATTCTTTTACAAATATAATATTTTATTTACAGTTTATTTGTTATACATATATTTTTTACGTAAAATAAATTTATTATTAATTTACAAATTTTACATTATATTTATTAGATTTAGTTTAATTTACAAATATAAAATATCATTTACAAATTCGAGATTAATTTACAAATGTTATATTAAATTTACAAATGTTATATTAAATTTACACGTCATAAATGTAGTTAACAAAATTTATGTCTAGTTTTAAATTTTTATGTTGATTTATATTTTTTTTATTTACTTTAAATTCTTTTACAAATATTATGTTTTATTCACAATTTATTTATTGTATATATATTTTTTATATATAAATGTACAAGTTCAGCGTTGAGTTACTAATTTTACATCATATTTATAATATTTACTTTAATTTATAAGTAAAAAATATCATTTACAAATATGATATTAAAATTAATAGTATGTGTAGTGTGCATAGTTAATTATTTAATTATTAATTTTGAGAAAAAATATTAATTTTATAATTCAAATGATGTAATTTACAAATACTACAATTTATTGTTTTTATGTTTTTTAATACAATTGAATTTGTTTTATTTAAATTTATAAGTACAATGTTTACTACCAAGTTTCCTATTCCAATTATAAGTTTACTTGTCATGTAAATATTAAAAAAAATTCTTTATCTAAGGTTTTTTTTTCTATTTTTTATAGGTTATATTTATAATCTATATATACTTGTAAAAAACTAGTGAGAACATATATTGAGAAAGAATTATTTCTTAAACTTGTGCTCATATATATATATATTTATAATCTATATATACTTGTAAGAAACTAGTGAGAGAATATATTGAGAAATAATTATTTCTCAAACTTAAAATGAAGTAAATTCTTCAAAAAAAAATTCAAAGGACAAACTGTAACTCAAAGAAACTATGATTTTTTTTATATAAACTAAAACCCTCCCTCAAATGTAACATAAGTGTATACACTGAAATGCTTGATCTAAGAATGTTATATTTTCTATTTTTCATTTTCTTTCTTCTTTTCCCAATAAATTTATGAACCAGAAGCCATGTTGTTTACAAAAGGGATTATAATTACACCAACTAATAAATGTGATTTGTACAAATACCATTAGAGATTGTACAACTTGCAACAATAATGGTGATGGTAGTGGTGTTAATTTTGAATGCTCATGGCTCTTGATGAAACCTCTGATTCAGTCTCTTGCAACTCGCTCTCGCATGCATCAACACTTTCCTGCGAGGTTATCAAGAGATGGTAACCCAAGGTTGAATGTGAAAAGGTAGAGAAACAAATAGTATACACAAATACCATGTGTTTATCTTTGCTCTTGGTCTAGTTCTTGGATATACAGAGGCCAAAAAAAAAAAGATATGCTTAACATAGTAACTTGTTTTAGAATATTTATCCTTTATTCACTTGCTAATGTCAAGAACTAAACAAGGCCTCTAGCAATTTGCAATCTCTTTTCTCTCTTTTTTTTTTTATTTGCTTCCATATGCAAGAAGTGTATATATTTATTTATTTATCTTTCCTAGCGGAATAAAGTCTTAGTTGTGGTTGTTCTTCCTCAACAAGCATTCAAAACTACATTGATCTGGCAACCACGTTCATAAATCTTCTTTCTCTGCCATCAGGTGCTTTACACACAATACAGAGCGTAGCAAGCCCCTGTCATCTTATCCTTTCCCATCTAAATGAAGACTTAATGTATTGGTCATTTGACAATTTCAGCAAATAAATGTAAAACTTCTAATATTTAGTTCAAGAACCATGTTCCGGTGTATGACAGATATGGATAATAAGCTCTAAGGGAAAAATGGAAAATGGAAAAAAAAAAATCCACATGAGCATATTGAAAGCCAAATGCTAATTTTCAGAACAATTACTGATTAATTTGTATGAATATCATTTAATTCCTTTCAGCTTAATAAATTTGCATTAACATAAAACATGCACATTTAATACTTGAGGAGTCAGGACACTAATGAGAAACCTATAGCTTCTTCTGAGTCAGGACACTAATGAGATACCTATAGCTTGTTCTGAGTCAGGACATTAAGGAGCTACCTATAGCTTCCCTAGAAGAAACTATGCAATATCATTATTAGATAAAATTAGCAAAATTTGGGTTCTACATATGATGCATGCTGAAAAACATAAGCATAATTTATGAGCAAATGAGAAGATACTTATCACCTAATGATGTTTCCTTTCCCCCTTCTCAGGAACATTCACTATCTGGACAACAAGAAAATTCTTGTTTAAGCTACAGCATCACAATACTAATTCCAAACATAGGACTAAATATATCTACATCTGAGAAAATATTTTTCCTCCAAAAAAGAGAGAGAGAGAGAGAGCAAAAAAATAAATAAATAAATAAAAATTAAAACAAAAACAATAAGTTACTAATTAATAAATATTCCTGAAACAATACAATCAACATGAAGGTAACCAACAAAATCAATATTATTAAACTAAACTTCAAAAGGAAAACAATGGGTGCAATTGACACTTAGAGCATAAATCACACATCCATCAGCTAATAAAGAACCTTTTTAGTTATCTTATCAACTTCATCAATGTAAACCATCCCTCGTTAAACTGCTTGTACATTAAATTTAACTGCCTAGGTGCCAAATTAAAACCGTATGTATGTGAGGTTACTGATAAGTGAAATGATAATAGAACCAGAAGGAATGCAAAATCTGACAAACTTGAAAATTACCTATACAGATGAGTACAAAGTAACTTAAGAAGGCAAATGTGAGTAAAACTATATTGACCGAATGTAATACCCATATGTCAGAAATTATATAGCTAAATCCACATTTAAGAAATAGTTAAAGATTAAATATCCACCCAAATCCAGCCCTATGCACATGAAAACCAGATATATTCGCATGATACACCAATGCCAAAACATTGGTAACAGGTTCCAAAGCTATTTATTCAAAGTCCACAACTCTTACAGCCACTGTTTTCTTATTAAGATTAATAATTCTTCGTCCTAAAGGGAAATACCAATGAAGGATGTACCAATGAAGGATGATTTCTAGCAGAACTGGTCCATAAACTCATGACATGTAGGGAATTGCAACTTTTAATCATACATGAGAAAGTTAACTTTCTTAACTGATATGGAACAAGGAGGAATGAGATCCACCAATCATCATGTACAGCAAACTTTTCTTTACCTTTAAAGACAACTTCCTCTTATAAGTGTGGGTTGAGATTTAAGGAGTTTGGAATAGGGACCAAATACTTTTATCCTTTCCTACATTTTATTTTCAAGATTCTTTATTTGTTCGCAGGGCTATTTCAAAATTTGATTGATGTGATAAGAGAAGTCCTCTAAGGGAGACAAACTCAGCTCATCCAGTTCTAAGTAGAAGAGTTTGATATATATGATATAAACATTCATTTACATGGAATTATTCTTTTTCTCAATTAAAGAGGCATTGCCATTGGACAATATAGTCTTTTCATCGAGTATATAAACAAGAATATTATATCCAAAGAAAGGTTACCATCATTAGAATTAAAACCATTGATAAGAGCCAACTAGAAGTGCATTCAGGCATGAACTAATGTCCAAAATAGGTAAAAGGGTAACTCTGTTTCAGCAATTATAAGATCTCTATAGAAATCCCAAAGAAATAAATGTGCATTGGTGTAATATGATAGCAAAAATGAGAAACAACATCGTAATGTCAATTTGGAGACTAATACCACGAGAAATTTATATAATATTGATTCAACATCTTCACCAACATAACCAGCCTGCAAAATAGTAGCATAATTTATGAACATCATTACACTCTGAATATGCAATGCTGAACTTTAATAATACGATAAATTTAGTAAACAACATCTATAAGAAATCCATTCTAACCAATATAAAGAATTTATTTTGAATTCTCTCCATGACATCATTTTGACATAAACACATAACTATACCACTCCAAGATAGTCTTGCCTGTGTTATGGTTGTTGCTTCAGCAATGACAAACAACACATTGACAAAGCGAGCCAGCGTTTTCGCGAGCAACAACTTCCCTATTTTTTAACATATAAATTAGCCATCAATTCTTACCATATGTAGCAGAACAAATTATGTAGAAAGGCATACCTGATCCAGTTGGGCCCATAAAAAATACATTGCTCTTTTCTAACTCTACATTATCGTTGTCATCTACTGCCTCAATAGTTTCTAGTTCAGCTCCTGACCTAGTAATAAAATTCCACACCTTCAGTCTCAAGCTATAAATAACAGCAATATGACTGAAAATAATTGAATCCGCTATCATATAGGCAATCTGAAACTAACCCCTTTTTGCAAGGAGGCATTGTAAATCCTCTTATAGTGATTATAAACGGCTACAGAAAGAACCTGCAATGGTAACAACAAAATATCAAACTTCCAAACAAATGTCTACTTCACATAAGTCATACATACACAATGGCAATAATATTACCAAAAAAATGAAACCTTTGTGGCTTTCTCTTGACCAATAACAAACTTATCAAGACCCTTGCAAATCTCCATAGGAGTTGGCAGATTCTTCCCTAAATTAGACCCACTCCAACCACCACCATTACTACCACTTCCATTACCATTACCTCTAAACCCGCCTCCGCTATTGGGTCCCGTATCTCTAATCACATCCACTCCAGGCAAAAACGGCGGTCCCGATGGAGTAACCGCTACCAACTTATTACTATTACCGTTACCATTACCATTATCAGGAGGCAATTTCCCTCCATAAGACAACCTCAAAGTGCCCCAAAACGACACCTTTTCACCGCCACTGAAAAAGGAGGACGGTGGCTTAAGGCTGCCAGACGGTCGACGACAAAAAAATTGCGGGCGGCCGAGACATAAAGAACTTTGGAATTGCTTGAGGGCTTTGCAGCCGCATTGACTTATTCTGGCCCGAACGACTTAGTGGTGACCAGATCCGGCGATGGAGAACCGGCGAGATGAGTAACAGAGAGGAGTGGCGCAAAGAGAAGGAGTGCGTTTGCAGTTGGGGAAATGTTAGCCATTATAAAAGTAAAAATTTATTTTAATTTCAAAATAAATTTATGAATTTTATTACCTATTCATTTGATTTTTAAATTATTTTATTCCACAAGTAATTTTTGCATCTCTTTTTCTTTAATATTTTAATTTAAAATACACTATAAATTTTAAATTTTAAATCACCAGTAATTTTTGCATTTCTTTTTCTTTAACATTTTAATTTAAAATACACTTAAAAATTAGTAAAAACAAAAAAAAAATTAAATAAAATAAGTTAAAAATAATATATTTGATTAAAAGTAATTAAAAATTGTAAAAAAATTCGAAAAAAAAAAGCTGAAGCTGACAAGATCTCGTGCCCTCTTTGTGGACAATCCGCGCAACACCTCGCACACCTTGCGAATGATACTTTGTGAGAGTTGGAGCCTCATACCACGCCCCATGCACAAAGCCCTTCCTTGCACCTTATGTGCGGGGGCGTTGTACAAAACCCCAACTCATGCATCGTCAAACATGGTGCAAGACTTTTTCTTGCGCCTCACGCAAGGTGCGAGTAATTTTAAATTTTGTTTGTTATTTTTATTTTCAATTTCATTATTTTTTATATTATTTGTATACTAATATACAAATTTGCTGGTTCTTAATATATAGAATATATTTTTAAATCTATTTAAATAACAATAATATTTTTTTATTAATTTTATGGCTCAAATCACATTTTTTTTAGTTACATTATTCACAATTACATTTTCGTTCATACATTATCTTTTTGACTAATACAAATTTGTCAAATAATTTTATACTATAAAAATTTATAACATTTAAAAAGTCGTTATTTCTAAACATTTTCCTTGCAATTTTTTTTTAAAAAACCGTGTAGTTTCTTTTTTAATTTTATTATTATTTTAAATAATTGATAATTACCAGTATAAATCAGTTAATTATGTGGTATTTTTTTATATATTAAATTAACATTTACTTTTATGGTTTCAAATTTTTTTTTTTTGGTATAAATGCTGAATATTTAGTCCCAATATCGTAGAACAATGATATCCTCTTAGAGATAGTTTGCAAATTTAAACTCAATAAAAATTAAATTTACTTCTTAAAAATTTTACAAAAAAAATATATCTCTACTTATGTTAGAGTATAAAAAAAAAAAAAAAATGGGGACTTAACATCAAGCCCAAGAGATGGTGGGCTGTAGACTCTAATCCAAAAATACTAAAATAAAAAATAAAAAATGCCAGTTTACATTTTATGAGAGCTTTTCTCCCTACATTGCTCAATGATAAAAGTCTACCTTCCAAATCAAACAACATTCTGCCAAATCTGATTTAATAAAAATAAAACTTAACAAAACGTAAAATAACTACATACACCGACTAGCATCAGAAGATAAGAAAAAGTCAGAAAAGTCAGGATACCTATCGTCCTCACATTCCCATTCGGCTGGGGGAGGGATTGATCCCAATCTTTCTGGAATCCTCAGCTTGGAGATACTTGGGATCTTCAAGCCTCTAAGCATAGGCATAGCTCCTTCCTCTACTTGCCACTCTTTTAATGCATCTGATTCAAGCTGGAGAATTTCAAGCCGAGGAAATCCCTGAGCCTTGCACATAAATTTCTCGACAAAACAACCTTTGAAGTGCAAGTCAAGAATCATGAGGTTTGGCAACTTCTCCAACGTAGGCATCGGATCCTCCTTGAGGCGTGTAACTCTTAGAGATAGGCATTCCAGATTTGGCAGCAACACATCCATGTCTTCTGGTAACTTCTTAATCTTTCCGTCTAATCTCAAATCTGCGAGGCATGGGCAGTGAGAAAGTGGTTGCATTGAAGCAAAAGAAACACCATCCGACAGTCCGACTGACAACATTTTAAGAAAAAAAAAACAACTTATTAAAAAGATTAATACAGAAAATAAATATAATAAGAGATAAAAAGAGATGCGACTACCCCCTAAATATTTTATACCTTCCCCTACAAAAAAACTTGTAATACCAACCCCATTCGTAATTCCATCAATTACTCGTCGGTCCATGAAATGAGTTAGTTCAGCTAATCCTCTTATCCCTTTCGTTAAGGATCTTGTATAAAAAGCATCTATATAAGCCCGATTATATGACCAATCATATAGAAACTTTATTATTTTGTCCCAAAGAATTCTCTTAGATCCTTTTTTAGCAAATAAATTAAATAAGTTCCAATTTTGTAAAGATGAATAAAAGGGCTTATATAAAAAGTATGCTATAAATATTCCGAAATACGTTATACTGACCGAAAGAGCTGGATTTTTCAAAACTTCATACCAATCCAAAAAAAGATTTGAATTTTGGATTTTTGAGTTTGGCAATTGAATCGAAAGTGAACTCCTTTTCACTGGTGAAGTCGACAGTCCGTCCGTTCTCGATGCGCAGTTCTCGAAGATTAACCAAGTTACCAGTTCTAAGATTATTCCAGCTTTTGCAATCAACATACTTTAGAGTCTGAAGGTTAGTTAAATTTTCTATCGGCAAATGCCCTCGAAATCTTCCAATTAAGTGTCTCAACTCTTGCAACTCATTGATTTCAATCGGTAATTCCGTATACCACAAACCAGAACTGGAAAAGTCCAAAGTTTGTAGCCTCTTCAAGTTGACAATTGACGGTGGGAGACGAACTAAATCTGAATTCTTTAATCTCAAATACTTCATGTGAATCAACTTCGTTACCTCTTCAGGTAAGTTCTTGCCCCTGAATACCGCAGTGCGATCATATTTAGAAGCCTCGAAATCAAGCAGTCTTAATAATGAAAATCTCTTGCACAAGGGTACCAAGTCTGGGTCTAGTTGGCACGCGCTTCGCCATGTGTAGTTGAAGAGTAAAAGGGAACTTGACAGTGGATTTCCATGTTGTAGCCACAAATGACTTGAAGTTTCTGAATAAACAGCTTGCCGTCGACATGATGATATGACTGAAGAAGGAGTCGGATTTTTTATTTCATCACAAATATGAACAAAGTTAAGCTCTTTTGCCTTTTGAATTGCAAGATCCCTCAGGAGATCATGGACTCGACATGTTGCAATCCTCCCCCAACATTTTTTTTCCACTTGAATCAAGCTTCTGTTAATCAATTCATACAAATTATCTCTAGCCACCTCTTCCATTATCCGATCTTCATCGTTTTGTTCGATAAAACCTTCTGCCACTAACATCCGAATTAATCTCGGTACGTCGATCTCAAAGTCTTCAGGAAAAAGGCTGAAGTAAAGAAAACACAACTTCAACTGATAAGACAAATCATTAAAGCTTAAATCTAACAAGTAGGAGATTTGAATTGAATCTGCCCTTAAATGTCGCCAAATGTGGTCACGCACCATCCGCCACTCTTGAGGTTTCTTAGTAGACAAAAGCCCACCAAGCACAACTATCGCGAGCGGTAAGCCGCCACATTTTTGCACCATTTCTCTCCCTAACTTCTCTAGTCCTTCATCTGCATTTGTGTCTCTAAAGGCTTTCTCACGAAACAGCTCCCAACTCTCGTTCCGCCTTAGAAATCGAAGCTCATGGAAATAAGTTCTTTCATCCGAGCGCTCAGCAACTTCTTTGATGCGAGTAGTGATGATTACTCTACTTCCATTATGGTTGTCCGGAAATGCTCTCTTCAAGCTTTCCCAAGCTTCTTTTCGCCATACATCATCAAGCACCAGCAAGTACGAATATCCTTGCAAAGAATTACGAAGGCATCTTTCCAAATCTTCCTCTTTCATCTTCTCTAACTTGTCCGCAGCCACGATATTGAAAGATTTTATGATTCTTTGAAGAAGATCTTCAGTGTTATAATCTTGAGACACTGATACCCAAGCAGTACAATTGAATCTATTCTTAACATTATCATTGTGGTAAAGTTTTCTAGCAAGAGTTGTTTTACCCAACCCACCCATGCCAAAGATAGAAATGATGAAACGCTGTGGCGCATTCCCGAAAAGTTTAACCAACAATTTGTCATGATCATCCTCAAAGCCAACGATATTTTCTTCAACTGCAAATGAGGTAGCTCTTCTTATTTGTTTCAATCTGCCAAGAGCGTTGCTCGTTCTTCCCCTCTTGTTACCAATATTTTCAAGACCATACAACTCACGTTTCCGAGAGAGATCGTTGATTCTCTTTCTCAGATCTTCAATCTTCTTTCCTGTGCTGTACAGATTGACCTCTTCTCCGCCTTTATCAAACATGCAGGCACACATCTTGATTGAAGTTAAGCATCCTGATCTTTTCCCCGGAGTCCCTTCATTATCGACTTTGAGCAGAAATTTGTCCAAGACATCTTCAACATCATAAGCAATATCTCTGATGTCAGATACCCATTTCCGTACCATGGGATCATCATCTTGTTTTTCTTCTGCACTTTTTATGAAACATAGCATCCATTCCAGCTCATTTTTCAGCGATTCCACTTCATTTCTTACACCTCGTAGAAAAACAGCTTCTTGGATGAGAAAATCCCCAAGCCTTTCCACCACAAATGAGACAATTGCATCAACCATCGCTCACAAGCTGCTCTGAATCCAACTATTGCTATAAGAGCCCTAGCCCAACAGGAAAGGAGGGATTGCTGATTGTGGCTAAGTGCTAGTTGCAGGGTTTGTCGCCGAGTATTGCTGGATTTCTGGCCAGGTTTGGTCCGACTCTCGGCTGTTGGCTAGAGTTTTTTTCTAAACTAAATTTGGGTTGACTTTAAAAGAGATTGGACAATGCTGATACAGTGAGCCCAAGGAGAGAAATTTGATGCTGGTCTGGGTGATCTTACCAGGAAATAATGGCTTAAATCTCCATATTTTGCACTATAAAAATATGACTTCAATCAAGTTGCAAGCTGGCGGCTTGCTTAATTACAATTATACTAATCTTGCAAATCAATAGACTTAAAATTTTTAAATGAAAAATTCGGCAAAACCAAGAATCTTGCCAACCAGCGGGATGCATAATAAAAAATGATTATGCGATTATCAAAAAAGGATGGAAAAATAATTAGAAATTTTTTATAAATGGCCTTTTTTAAGGTAATATTATTTTTTAATTTTTTGTAATTAAAAATTAGATAATTATGTCTTGACTTATAATTTTTTTTTGTGCTGATCAGTCATTTCAGAGTAAAATAAGTGAAATAATTTTACTCTGAAATGACTGATCAGCACAATGTGAAATAATTTGTAATTAAAAATTAGATAATTATGTCCTGACTGATCAGTATTAATTTTGAAAATACTAACCGGTTTTTGTTTAACATGGTGTCCAATTGCCACATTTCTTTTTGAAAAACTTAATTTTGACCGAAATTTTTTCTATTTTTATGTATTTTTAACTTTTTTACAACAGAATCTGCTTATCTTTCGTTTATTTTATTTTGAAATTGCTAATCTACACAACGTTAATTATAGAGTATTTTTTTAGAGAAAAAATGCTCATTCAAATAATTGGTGAAGAGAAAAAATATATATGAGAAACATAATTGTCAAACTTTCAATATTTTTAATTACAAAAGATTAATTTCTACATTTATTGTTATAAAAAAAAATATTGCCTATGGACCATTTATGAAAAATTCTCAAAATAATTCGATTTAATTCAAAAATTCAAACCTTACCTACTGATAATGCTGCCAAATACTAGCTAAGCAAGGTCCCTGGATCCAGCTCAATTATTCATAATAAAAAATGCAACAAGTCAAAGAGTGATGGCTCATTGAAATTTCCTCAAGTTGTCATTATTGACTAGAAACTAAGTTTGTGGGAAAAGAAATTGCAAGTATTTTTCCAAGCAACACAGAAGGTGTTGAATGAATGCAAATTGATAAAAGTTGAATTAACAGTGATTATGACAAACTGGAGACCATATATATTCAAAAATCAATTTTCCCATCCAATATCTAGAATTTAACACTATGAAATTAATGAATTTCCGGTTTTCTCAAATAATATATATAATAATTCTCACTCGATAAATCGAACAATTTTCAACTTGATAAAAAAAAATATCATAAAAATGATTCATGTTATCTGAAACTCTCAAAAGGAATAAGCAATGGATCCGCTCGAAATAATACTGAAATATAAAATTTTAAAATGGTAAAAAGGGTATGCAACTATGCATATCCATCCACAGTAAACGATTCGTTTTGTATGTTTTTTTTTTTAAAAACAAATTTAAGAATTTCAATTTTTTTTAATTAAAATAAATAAAAATCATCATCTTATAAAAATGTCAATGAAATTTTTAAAGACATTCACATTTATATATTTCTTTTATAAAACGTTAAATATTTGAATATTTTTGGGAATTCCCCATATCTCATTAATTATTATGGTTTTATATTAAATACGAGGACGATAGTAAAATGATGTATTTGTGTTAAAGTCTCTTTATTATTTTATTTTTTTCAGCTACAAACTTATTTGTGAATCCTGAAGACTGATAATGGTTGGAAATGAATTATAAATGTGTGATTTTAAAACTAAAACAAACAAGGCTTGTGTTTAAATTACAATGAATCATTTTCACACCATCAAACACAGCACATATGTTGTTAAAACAAACTTACGTTTGAAGACAATTTTGCCACCAACAGAACCGAAGAAAGAAAAAAAAAAAAAACCTTTGTATCAACCATGCTTTCCATAATAAATTACTTAAAATATTGAAAAAAAAATTTCATACTTTCTAAATGATAGTGCAAATTAGCCCTCCGATCCAACTAAGTAAAACTAAATGGAATTCCTATCTTAGACATACAAAAGAATCCATCTTGGATGCAGAAAACCCATAATAAAAATCACAAGGAGAAGCCACAAAATCTTATGTCTCTTAAAAAGTACAAATAACAGTTTCAATACAAATAACTATAACAAAAAGAATCAAAACCTAAATGCAAAAAAGTATCAAGACTTCAAAATCCTGCTTAATGAAGATAAAAGAGTTTTTACTTCTTCTCTTCTTTCTCAGCCTCTGCAGCCTTCTTCATTCTGGCTCCAATATGGCGCTCATTCATGCGCTCTACTCGAAGCTTGTTATATGCCTTGAAGGATTTCATCTCTGCAGTGACCTTCACAAGCTCCACAGTAGGCTTCTCAGAGGTGATGGGCATGTAAGGCCCTTGGACTTGTGTTGCTGTTGCCAATTCCTCAGGAGCAGAATCGCCCACCTACATCCAGAGAAGACAATCAATAAAATCCGAGGGCGAAAACAGATAATAATAATAATGCATAAACAACATATATCCATCATTTCCTTTACCTTGATCTTGCGTGCACGTCTTGGGAAGACAACCAATTTTGCCTTGTATGTCTTCAGCCTCTGAACATTAGCTTGGAGACCTTCTAGAGAGCGGTTCTTACGACGATGATCCACAGCAATGCCAATAGTTGGTGCTAGTTTCTTGGGGATACCAGCAGCCTGCATTACATGGAAAAAGTGTTATATCCGCACAAAGAAACACAAAATATTAGACGACGCATAGCACATATTGACATGAGGCCTAACCAAGAAACAACTTGTCAAAAGGTTAGCATGCTAACCTTACCAACATGAATATATCATAGCTTTATTGCACTGATGGCAACAATATACATCAATACCACAATTATTTTTCCCATTGAAAATGAAAGAAAAGAAATTACAAAATTCAGTTAACTGGAAAACATGCCCAAAGTGCAAGTCACATTTTGTGACGTGAACCAGAAATCAGTGAATTTAAGGAACGTACAGAACACAAGTAATTGATGGGCTTAAAGACAATAATTGACCTTGAGTTCTTCGAGAGTAAACCCTTTGCCGGCCCTTAATTTCATGTTATACTTCAGAGTCTGTCCATGAACAACGGGGCGGAGAGGCCCGGCAGTGGGACGAGGAAAGATTTTCACAGCCTTCTTTTGACGAGCTTTAATAAGCAACAAATAAGGATCAGTTCCAACAAGCATAAAACACACAAAATCAAAATGCAAAAGCCAAAAAGGATAAAACTTAAGAAGCAAAATAGCTACCGACCAATGCGTCTTCTGGTTTTCCTGGCAGGCTGGTTGAACCAGGTCTTCACATAGTTCTGCCAGTGCTTTTTGAAGTGCCCATTAGGCACTACATTGTTGTGCTTAACCATTTCTTACCTGTAGTCTACACATCATCAGATCAAAACAATGTCATAACTATGTATGTCTGCATAATATCAACATAATAACAGTGATGCAAACATATAACATGAACCCATGAAAGAAAAAGAGAGCAAAATGATAGGCGGCTGCGGCTTCTGTTCATTGTTTGTATTTGGACGTAATAACAAACAGATGGAGACAGCCATAAGAATAAGATTCCTAAGCAAACAAAGCGAAGAAACTGAGTGAAAGAAAGAGAGAGAGAGAGAGAGACTTACCGGCTTAGACAGAGACGAACGGCAGACGCAGCACAAATCTGGTCAATCGAGGAGAAGGGGTATAAATTTTAACAACAAAGAAAAACCCTAGTTTCTCTTTGGGCTTGGGCTAACCCACACATTGACTCCTCAGGCTTTTTACTCATTTTAAAATGGGCCTTTTCTGGGTTTTGTTAGCAAAGTCTTGAAACGATCTAATACATCTTGTGAAAGACTAGAATGGGGAATTTTGTGTGAATTGCTAATTAATTGGGTCATTTTTTTATTTAATTAATTTCAAATTTTTCTAATTTTTGTAGTTAAATAATTTAAAGTGAATAAAAATATATTTTCTTATTATTTTAATAGTATTGTGTTACATTAAACAATATACACTATAGTGAACAGTATTTACTATAGTACCTTTATTTTTATTTTATAATTTATTTTTTTACTTTCATTTTATTTTATATTCAATTTATTTATAATTTTATTTTATTATATATAACTTGATTAATTTATATTATTTATTAAAAATTATGCTTATATTTGTTAAATTTAAATTTTATTTATTTATTAAAATTATATTTAACAAACAAATATAGTTTTCAATAAAATAATTATATTTGTTTATTATATTTTATTATATTTGTTTATTTAATTATATTATATATGTAAATTTTATAATAATATAATTAACGTAAATAATTAATAAATAATATAATTAAATGAAACAAATATAATTTTAATAATATAATATAAATATTTTTAATAAATAATATAAATTAATTATACTATACATAATTAATTAAATATAAAAACATTTATTTATTTATAAATAAATAAATAACATATTTATTATAAATAATAATAAATAAAATAAAGATAAGTAAATACAATAAAATAAAAATATTATAAATAATAATAAAAATAAATAGGGTCGATATTTCCTCTATATCGCGTCCAATAATATTAGGCATATTACATGATATTTCTATTGAGTTTTATATTAATGCAATAATTCTATTATACCCTTATATTAGTGTGATAGTGCCATCCTACAAACTAGCTTGATGTGATGGTATTTTGGTGATCTCACACCTAAATATTTTATTTATTTATATTATTTATAGTTTTATTTTATAAGGTATGACTTGATTAATATATATTATTTATTTATATTATATATTTAGTTTAAGTTAAATACATTAATTAATTATATTATTTATTTATTTTCTGTAATAATTATTGTAAACAAATATAATTATAATTTTAAATAAATAATATAATTAATCATATCATACATAATAAAATAAAATAATTAATTAATTATAAAATTAAATTAAAAATTAAAAAAATCAAATATTATAATGGATACTGTTTATTATAGCAAGCAATATTCATTGTAGTAGTTGAAATGATGATAAGAGTATTTTTGTCGACTTTTAAATTATTTGATTATAAAAGTTAGAAAATTTTAGAGTTGGCTAAATAAAGAAATGGTCCTAACAAATTGATTATTTATAAAAAAAAATTCTCAAATTATTGAGGTCATGTTATAGCCAATTTTTTACTTAGCGGTTGACTATTTTGCTATTGCAATATAGCGTATTAAATTTGAGTAATGCTATAATATTCAAATGATATTCTAAATTGATGTGTATAATATTTATTTGAATAATGAAATGATATAAATGGGTAAATAATAAATGGACCTCCAAAGTTTATTGAAAGTGACTTTGTTAATAACTTTGTTTTTAAAAATATACAAATACACTTATCAATTTTTTTTTTTTTTGGTTAGTTTAGATGATAATAAGAGTAATATAATATTTTATTTATAAAAGAATGTAGCATAATCTGACAAGACATTGACTGATATTAATCTATCATTAACCATGTTGATCAGCGTTGACCAGTATTAATTAACATTGATTAATATTGATTGGTCATTGACCAACATCATAATAATTTACTAATGAAGTATCGGAGAAGTATTAAAATTAGTATAAAAAAATAGTGAGGTTGTTATTGAAGCAGGACAAAAGCTGATAGGTTATGATTTTGTTCACAAAAATGAAAGTTGTTGAAATCATTCAACAAAATCGAAAATAAAAAATGATAGAATATCAATTCTAAAAGAATTTTTTTTGAATTATTAATGGAATAAGGATACTTTTATCCCACGAGTTTGACTTAATTTTTAATTTTATCCTACGAATTTCATAAATTTTAATTTTGTCATAGTTCATTAGTAAGATTTCGTTAACTTTAACACTGCAGGGGCAAAACAGTCATGACATATCAATAGTAAGATGGTATGACACAAAATATCAACGTGTCAATAACTGATTTGTCACTTAAAAAATAAAATAAATAAATAAAATAAGAGTAGTCGCCGCTGTCGTCAGTAGCGACCGGACTCCGGTTACCAATTACGATTTGACTCAAAATTTATATTATTGGACTCAGAATTTTGTGATCTACGCAATAGTAAGATTTTTTTTATCAACGGAATACTGTAGATATGCCAAAAGTGGAAACAAAACACTGTGGGAGGCGGTGACCACCACCGTTCACCGTCGAACGGTAGGGCAGTGGCATGCACCGCTCCCATCATTGGACAGATCGACGGTCGATCTATCAAACGATGGGGGCGGTGCACGCCACCGCACTGCTGTTCGACAACGAACGGTTGTGGCTACCGACAACCACCACGGGCCGGCGGTTGCACGTCGAACAGAAGGGCAGTGGTTTGCACCGCCCCTACCGTTGGATAGATCGGCGTTTGACATACGACCGGCGGTGGGGGAGTTTCCAGCGGCCACCAACATTCGCCGTGGAACGGTTGACCAATCTATCCAACGGTGGAGGCGGTGCACGTGCCACCGCCCCACCGTTCTACAGTAACGCGCGGTGGCCGCCACCCTCCCCTTATTTTTGATATATATTTTTGTCTATTTTCTTTTTTTTTTGACAAAAATGATTACAACATTGTGTAGATATAAAAAAATTAGAATCTAATAACATAAATTTTGCCTATTTTCGTTACCGAAATTCGGCGACAGCAGTCGCCGATTTTACTTGTTCAGTTTTATTTATTTTAATTATTTTTTAATATAAAATAAAATTTAATATTCATTAAAATTTTGAGCTTATTAAAATGTGTCACATGTCTTTTATTTTTAATAGCCTATCAATAACTGACACGTGTACATTGTTTAATGTACTCACATCACTATTTTTAATTAACATAATAAGTTAGGATAAATTTATCAATGTACAATGAAAAGAAATTTTCAGTTAAAATTAACGAAATCTTACTAATGAACTATGACAAAATTAAGATTTTTGAAACACGTGGGATAAATTTGAGAATTAGGTCAAATTCGTGTGACATAAATGTCCTTATCTCATTATTAATTTTTGAAATTAAAAAGTTTGAATGCTTTACATAATAACTTATGGTAAAATTATCAATGTCTAATGAAAAGAAATTTTCAGTTAAAGTTAACGGAATCTTACTAATGGACTAGGACAAAATTAAAATTTTTGAAACACGTAGGATAAATTTGAGAATTATGTCAAATTCGTGAGATAAAAATGTCCTTATCCTATTATTAATTTCTGAAATTAAAAAGTTTGAATGCTTTCTCCACTAATCTCTTATGTTAGAGATTTGTTGGGATGTGTAGCATTTATAAATCAGTTAAAGACAACTTATAACTATTAACTATCAATATTGAGACTTTACTTCAAACTGATTGTCAAACTTTTTAACCGTAACAATAAATATAGTTATAGGCTTCGAAAAGCTTCTCATCATATGTGATGTTGTGCTACTGTGTTGGGGATCTAGTACACGTGGGTGTATGTATTTGCTATTAGGTCTGTTGCCTAAATATATATCAAATACATATTTAAGTCTGACGGAAGCGTGAAACTTGCAATAAATACAATAAATAAAATATATTAATCGCATTAATATATTTATAGGATAGAGAACTCATATCAACGTGTAACGTTAACGATACACGTATTTTCTTTGAGTTCGCATGAAGACCAACTCGCAGGCAGTTCTAGTCACCAACACGGTGGGTTTGGTGAGCTAGAACAGCAGCCCTATATGCACTACTAAGTTTAACTCTTAAACCAAAAAAGATCGGTGTGTGTTTTTATCATTTTCTCCAAAAGAATAAGAAATAGAGACTAAAGCGATTCACAATTACTCCAATTGAAAATATAGAGAAAATGAAATAATTTCGTTCCCCCCTACCAAGTTTAACTCTTAAACCAAAAAAGATCAGTGTGTGTTTTTATCATTTTCTCCAAAAGAATAAGAAATGGAGACTAAAGCGATTCACAATTGCTCCAATTGAAAATATAGAGAAAATGAAACAATTTCGTCCTCCTCCCCCCCTTTTTTTTTCTTCTCTTCTCCATTTCTTCTTTCTTTTCTCTCGACCAAATTAGCCTTACCCATACACACTCACTCAATCTCTCTCCTTTTCTCTTTATATATATAATATTAATATAATATATTATATAATATAAATAATAATAATAATATATTATATAATATAAAAAGATAAATATTTTGATTATTAAATAATTAAAGTGTAAAATGACCATTTTATCCCTCATAAATAGTTACCAAGTCTACCCTTAATGGGTCCCACTAAATTTCACATTTGGGTAAACTCAACCAATGGTCCACAATGTGCAACGTGTCTTAATACAATTAGTAAATAATAATTATTAACTAATTGATATATATAACACTTAAATACAGACATGTACGTGTTCCCGTCGTATTGCTGGATTAAAAACTTTAATCCGGCACGCTGCTCCAGTGAACAACGAGTACACTCCATATCGTGGGACTCCATAGGTTCTACGTCTGTTTTGTCAAATAGAACTATTCCATGAGTCCATGAGCAATGCCCCACGCACACGTCACAGATATACAAATCAGCGCGTTGAACCATGTAAGTTGAGGTTACAACGCATACGTATAGTCCTTACGTCATGATATCCCGGATGTGCGGGGATATAGATTATCACCGTCAAATCTTCTAGTGCTCATCCATGTCTTATCTCTAGACTCGTATCTCACTGAACAATATGTACAAACTTCTTTGCCATATTGTTCTACCCTGATGGAACTCTTTTCCGGGATTAATACTTGTGGCCATAAGATTTTTCGAGATACTGTCTCGAAGCATCTGGATATCTAACTCCCTATGCGAGCTGACAGATCCCATATTTATACGCACCAGACTCTATAAGTATCGGACCATACCCAGCGGTCACATCGTGAAAGGCCTGTGACATGCGTGGAGTCAAAGTATGGTGGATCACTTACAAGCCCACAGTGGCACTCAGGTCAAAGGATCACGTATACTACTCAACTCGAGAGGACCTCCGTTGATGACTTACATAATGTGTCTATCGAAGGCCCTCGTGAGTCTATTCTATATTCAGTCATAACTAGATACCCATATGTCAATACGAGCTCCAAGCTCACAGTCGGTTAGGAACGACCATCTATACCCTATAGGTACGACATATGCTGATCTATATTAAAAGTATCCACCGACATACCTGTATCGGCAGAAATAGATCAGAGACAATTATTCGAGAACATACTTGCGAAACTAGCATTTTCTGTCACCCGATTGCAACTCTTGTAACTACGCAGTTACTAGTATATTATCAGGTCTATGTCTTATTACAGACAAGCTCCAACTTTTGGATGTGCTGAGTATTATAACCAGCTAACACTTAGTTGTACCAATATTTAGCATTTATATCTCTCAGCGTGACTAACTATGAGCTCTTATCTAAACTATTTTAGATCTGATCCGAACTCATTCAGATCTACAATGTCTGTAACATTACATTGCATAGTACCATATTAATGGGTATTAGCAATTTAATAGGAATGTACACTTGTATAAATACATAAGTATATGTACATTCAAGGATGACACGTAAGCACCGATCCAAACATGCTGTTCCCCATCATTCTCCTCCACTTGAAGAATTCGTCCTCGAGTGATTATATAGGTTCTCGTCAAATTTATAATTGTATTATTACGCTCCACAAGGCCACTCAAATTACCTGAATGCATTTTTTAGTTAAGCTTGTTGATGGTATAAATGTCCACACACATTGCCAACTCTCATCCTTCTTTGGTGTAACTAGAGTAAAAATAGCTCAAAGACTAATGCTCTCTCGTATGTGACCCTTTTGTAACAGTTCCTCCACCTTCACTCTTAAGATTTTATGCTCCTCTGAACTCATATGATAATAGGGCAGATTTGGCAAGTTAGCTCCAAGAACAAAATCAATGCGCTATTAAATGTCTCACATTAGAGGCAATTATGTTAGTTCTGCCATGACATCAATAAATTCTACTAATAAGTCTTGAACCTACTTAGGTACGGGTTACATGGGTTCCTTCATTCCCTTCACTATTAGAATAGCATAGTATTTTGCACTTTTCATGTCCTCTATGAACTCTTCCTCTCTAAGAGCCACAGACAGTAATACGTTATCCTCCACTTTTTGCAAAGTGTTCTCTTCGTTGGTTTGGAATCACAACTATTTTTTTTATCCTAATTGAAGGTATAGGTATTATTCCTCCTCTTGCGAGTTGCATCAACATCAAACTACCATGGCTTATCTAGTAACATATGGTATGCATCTATCTCCACGACATCACAAAGAACTTCAGATTTGCAAGTCTTTCCTAAAGAAAATAGCAAATAGTATTAATGTATAATTTTTATATTATGCCTTTTCTTTATCCAACCAATGGTATACGGGGTTGGATGTGACTGTGTTTTAATCTTAAGATACTTAACAATGCTTTGGAAAACTAGGTTCTCATAATTACAACTACCAATCACAGGTTTACACACTTTGTTAGCCACATAGTATTTACTTTCAAAGATTTGTTTCCGTTGTGCTTCAAAAGGTTGTTTTGGAGTATATAGCAGCCTTATTACAATGCATACCACTTCCACACCATCTTCTTCAACCACTTTAAAGTACAACCCTCCTCGGTCGATTAAAAAAAATGAAAGCCTTTCAATTCACTCCCTATACACGAGACTCACGTACTGGGGGCCCGAAGACTTTATAGGTGTAATGACTTAGATTCTATGGAGTAAACTGAATGGGAAGCGGTTTAGGAAAAGACTTTAGGATCAGATGCGCTTGCTCAGTGAGAAATGCCCTGACCTTGCCAACCAAGTCAAAATAAAAAAAGAATGTCAGCCTCTAAAGTAAGCATTCTTAATAGCAAAAATAACATCCATAAATTCCGCAAAAAAGGCAAAGTGTTGTCTCAGAAACATAGCAAAACCACCAAGAAACAATCCTCTATGATCCCGAAAAAGGCTACCACAAGCAGAGAGACTATGATTCTTTTTATATAAGCCATTTGTATTTACTTTAACGATCAAGGGAGGTTGCAGAGAATTTTAAGCCCCACACCAACGACCAATTAATAGATATCCTTTGGGAGGTAGATTCAGGATGAAGTTGCTCATCATAGTCCTCCTCATGCTCACATTGGGTGATATTAGCAAATTTGCGTTTAAGACAATCACTAAATCTATACCCTATCTTATTGCACTTGAAACACTGATTTCTTTTTGTTACTTCTTGCCTCTCCCTTGGTTTAGATTTAACTTTTTTACCCTATGAATCTACGATATTTTTTACAGCTTTACTTGATGAAGCTTTGTTATTGGGATCGAACCACTAGTTCATAGGATTTCTTATTATTTTATTTAACTACATAATGTGTTCTGCCCTTAATGCCAAATTATGAGGTTGATCAACCGTCCAAATACTTTACATGGCCAAACTGTCTTGAATACCATAATTCATCCCATTTACATAACGTGCAACTTGCTAGTCTTCATTGTATCTAGCTTGTAATCGTAAAAACTTTTCAGTATTGGTAGAAACTAAATGTGTACCTTGGTAACAATTCTAAATTTGCTGGAAAAAGGTTTGCTTATAGTCAAATAGTAAAAAATGACCTTTTAAGAGTGCTTTCATTTAAACCTAACTCCGAATAGGGGCCTGTCCCCTTGACCTCAGTAGTTTTTAGTGATGTTGCCACCATGCACTAGCATTTCCCCGTAATTTGTAGGCTACAAAGTCTACCTTGTGTGCTGACTCAACTTTTATAATATCAAAGAAATGTTATACTTCATGTATCTAATTGTTCATTGTCCACTGCCCTACTAAAAGAGGGTAGATTAGCCTTTATTTTGTAGGAATCACTCTGTTGGAACCCAGTCTTTGCACGTGGTTTGAACTTTGCTTCCAATTCCTTTTCATTTTCATCTTCCAGATCAAAATGTGGAGGAATAACATTTTCCTCATATAGGTTCTTCTATCTCCTTGCAGCCATGGGGGGCTGCCCTTTGTATTTATGGGGTAGGAGCATTGGTTTGTGAACCTCTAACAAGTTCAATTAGCCTCTCAATGCTCATAGCCATTTCTCCTATAATTTATCTCAATCTTGTAAGACGTTCTCTATCATCATTACCTAGCCCAACCATTTCAAGACTTAGCTCTAATACCACTTGACGCAAGACAAGTGCTTATAGGTAATGGTTTCGTTTACAAAGATGGAAGTTGTTGATATCGTTCAACAAAAATGAAAAATGAAAATAATAGAATACCAATTCAAAAGAAAATTTTTTGAATTCTTGATTTTTGAAATTACATAGTTCGAATACTTTTTTCATCATCTCTCATGTATTTATAGAGACATTCTTATGATGTATAACATTTATTACAACAATTAAAGACAACTCACAACTACTAAACTACCAACAACTGCCAATACTGAGGCTTTACTTCAAATGAACTATCAAACTTTTTAACCACAACAATAAATGTAATTATAGGCTCCTAAAAACTTTTCATCACATGGGCTGCTGTACAGTTGTTCCCTATCAATTACTTTTTCTTTTTTTAAAACTAATTTCAAGCTCTTTATAATGATTATTTGGTGAAAATAATATAACCATTGCGTAGACCACAAAATTTTGAGTCTAATGGTGTACACAATGAATCGTTTCGGTGTCGATCAATAATCAATCAATGTTGATCAATGACTGACCAATGTCGATTAACGCTGGTTAACGACGGTCAACTATTGGTCAATGGTAATCAATGCTATTATAGTAGATATATTATTTATCAGCCAATTTAATAGAAAAAATTAGTGGACATATTGTATTTGTATATTTTTAAAAATAAAATGATTAATTGTTACTTTTAATAAATTTTGGGGTTCGTTTATTCTTTATCCTGGTGCATATATTTAATAAGATGAAAAATTTGGAGAATGATAATGGTAGCATTATTAATTAAAGAGTAATGTTAAATATTTTAAATTATATCTTTAAAATAATATGTTAAGTAAATATTAAAAAATAAAATAATATAAATTTTAAAATTATTTATTATATCTAATATTTACTTAACACGTGACTTTTAAGAATACAATTTGAAATCCCTATCTTTACTCTTAATTAATTTATAAAATAAAATATTTGTTCAAATTAGAAGAGTAATTTATAAAACAAAACATTTGTTCAAATTAGCCAAATGGCGTGCAACCGTTGGGTGTTGTTAGTTTGTCAGGTGGAGATAACCGCACCTAAGTACTAATCACCAAATAAGAAGTTAAACCCCTAGTTCACTCGTTCTCTCCACTCCAAATCGCACCTCTGCACCTGGCGCCGCCTCCAGGTGTTTTGCCGTCGCAGCTTCAATCGTTCGGTAGCACCTTTTGTCCCGCCTTTACCGTCTGTTTTATTCAAGAGCAGGTTATCTTTTTCAAAATTCACGACTACTTCACTAATTGTCTGTTATTCTCTCTCCCAGCAGTCGCTGTTTCCGGGATTCTCGCCGTCTTCGTCCCCTGCTAGTTTCGCTGTTGCTGTTCTTTGGTAATAAATTTAGTCATTTGTAAAAGCAAATAGGTATTATTTTTTTGATAGGAGCTTATGGGGATGTGTAATAATAATACAGGTTGATTTCTTACATAAAAGATTTGGAATTGTTATTGACAAGATGTATATGTGTTGGGTTTTGAGGAAACCCGATTTGTTGTTTGTTTTGAGTGAGAATTGGGTAATGCTAGGATTTGACTGAGTATAAATACTAAGACCGATGTTCTTTTTCTACTTTTAATTTGACAGTTAATTATGATGTAATTTGACTGCTTGTTCTTTAATACATATTTTCTTTCCCGGTATTCCTGTTTGAATGTGTTTATGAGAGTGTCTGCTAAATGTATAATGTGATCCAGTTATACGTTGAAGCTTTACTGAAAGTTCTTTATCTTTATCTTGGGTTTAGGACATCTCCTTCTGTGTGGCTGTTCTATCCAGATTGGATGGATCAGGTGGGTGAACAAAGTTATAATGTTAAACTCATAACTGTTGATATTTCTTCCTATTAAAGAATTCTTGCAATATACCATATCCATGAAATGTTTGTAATGTTTGTGAATGTGACAGTATGAAAAGGTTGAGAAGATTGGTGAAGGAACCTATGGTGTGGTTTACAAGGCTCGTAACTGCATCACCAATGAGACAATAGCCTTGAAAAAGATCCGCCTAGAGCAGGAAGATGAGGGTGTGCCTAGCACAGCAATAAGAGAAATTTCCCTCTTGAAAGAAATGCAACATGGGAACATTGTTAGGTATTGATTCCACTCATGTATATTGATTCTAACACTGTTCTCCTGGGTATGCATTCTTGGAGACTCATCCATTGTTGTGCAAATTACATACTATGATCTTGAAACTACTTTGTATTTTGGGGCTGTGTACTTTAGTTTTCCTAATGATATTTGTCACATTTCTATATAGATATATACACATGTATTCCAGTTTTTCCAAAGCCATTTAAAATGAGTGTGAAGAATTCACTATTAGTCCATTTCAGAATTTTCAAGTGGTTAATCAGTAGGAATCCTTCGACTTGCTAGGTTATTCAATCTTATTGATGAACTATGCACTGCTGGCAAATACTACTATATATTTTTTTTCTTTCAGGGATGTGCATACATGATTACCATAAAGTTGCAATGTAGTTGCTCATAGCATGTCTTACATGCATGCATGGATATGTAACCTGTTTGAAAAAAAATAGTTGAAAGAAGAGTGCATGGTTGTGGCCTGCACTTAACCTGATAATAATAACTTTGTGGTCTGAATCATTTATTGTTTATCATGCTGTTATTTCTGTCTGTAATTTTGTTTTTTGATAAATCTCATCTGATGCTTATTTTTCCTGGAATTAAATATTTGATTGATATTTGGTTATCAGGTTGCAAGATGTAGTGCATAGTGAGAAAAAACTTTATCTGGTTTTTGAGTATTTGGACTTGGATTTGAAGAAGCACATGGATTCATGCCCAGATTTTGCAAAGGATCCTCGTTTGATTAAAGTGAGTGATATATATATATATATATGATGCAGAAGGGGAAACAATGTTTTTAGAAATTTTTTTTTTCTAATTAGATTTTTATTTTTGTTTATTTGAGTCGTGTTTGATAAGGGTGGGCAAAAAAGGACCGAACCGAATTTGATTTGGTTCATAGGTCTGTTCTTGGTCAATTCTATTTATTTAGAACTTATTTGTTCAGTTTAAACCAAAAATAAGAAGCTTAAAATAGACAAAAAATTAGAAAAAACTAAAAACTGAACCAAGTCGGCTTGGTTTGTATAGTTCTTCCCCTAAAAACAATGGTTTTCAATTTTTGAAATGATCGGTCTTGTTTTGGGTCAGTTCAGAACCAAATAGACCCAAACCCATATGCTCAGCCTTAGTGTTTGATACTTCGTTGGGTCTAATTTATCTTTTCTAAAGACTAAAGTATCTTTCTTGTTTAAGTAGATTTTATTTACTTTTGGAAGTAATATATATTTTTTTTTAATTTTATTTCCAGTTTGGTTTTAGGGTTTGCTTGCAACAAAATGGGCCTTTATCGTTTTAGTTTTGGTGAAGATGAATTAATCATTGAATGTTATTGTTTTTCCTAATTTCTTTTGAGTTTTCCCACACTTTCTCTCTATGGTTTCTTCCCATTCTGTTATTCTATTGAATTTTCTCTCCTTTATTTTATTTTTATACCCTTTCTTTACCTATTATTTTGTTGGACTATTCATCTTGCATCAATATATTTCACAAATAAAAGTGAATGGTATCTATTTTTTACCCTTTGGAGTCCCGTGCTCTTTGTGCTCAGAGATTTGATAGTGTTTCCTTACCTTTTGAATTTGATTCTGCTGCTCCAAACTCTAGTTCTATTGATAAAAAGAATTAATTAATGATAGTGTTGTTGATTTGTAATACCTCTTAAAATGCAAATTTTTGTAGTTCACCTTTTTCCAAATTTTTGTGTTTTGAGGTTCAAAGAAAGCCAGGAATTATACCCGCTTAGATGCAACTGTTCATTTTTTTGGTTTAATCAAACCTTTTTAACTTATTAAGCAGAGATGCAGTGCTATAGATTCATGTATGATGATCATCATATCATTTTTTTTACATTACAATTACTCTACTTAGCATTCTTGATCTAGTGGCTAGCTTACAAGGATTAAACTTCTATTTTCCTTGTTTCTGCGATCAAGGTGGTGAGAAGAATGCTAATCAAAATCATTTTGACTGTTTCTCATCTTGCAGACATTCCTTCACCAAATTCTACGTGGCATTGCCTTCTGTCATTCTCATCGAGTTCTCCATCGAGATTTGAAGCCACAAAATTTGCTAATTGATCGCCGTACCAATGCACTAAAGCTAGCAGATTTTGGACTGGCTAGAGCATTTGGTATTCCTGTTAGGACATTTACACATGAGGTATCAGTGAGCACTGTCTTTAAGTTTCTCAAAATTCATATCTTTTTGTTGTATTATAGAGAAATCACACCCTTACAAGTTTAGTTGTCCATACACAAGGTATCAGAGGTCTGATTGTCCATGTTTGAGGACTCGTCTGATTGTCCATATGTGAGTACAGAGCATTTTTAAAGCTGTTTGCAGCTGATGGGAGGTTTTCTTTTTTTGTGTGTTTTTGTTTTTCTGGTTTCTTTCTTTTCTTTTTTGGTTGTTGTGGGTTGGGGTGGGGGAATTGAGTAGCTAATTACTGTTATGACCATTTTTTTAAAAAACAATTGCTCCTATGTATCGAGAGTCTCTTTCTTCCTTTATTTTTTCCTCCCAAGATACTTTATTTTTTCAAGGTATCATGTATTGGCTAGTCCGATGGTACTTTAGTTTCCCAAGGTATCATTTACTGGCTAGTTCAGTTATTAAAAGTTTCTTTTGAGGTCATGGCCATGCTTTGTTTATAATCTATCAGTTATCTCTAGGTGGTGACATTGTGGTACAGAGCACCTGAAATATTACTAGGATCCCGCCATTACTCCACTCCTGTTGACGTGTGGTCGGTGGGATGTATATTTGCTGAGATGGTGAACCAGCGGCCCTTGTTTCCTGGGGACTCCGAGATTGACGAGTTATTTAAGATTTTCAGGTTTATGACTACTTCCCAAACTCAAATTAAATTCAGTTAATGATGTCCTAAAAGATAACATATTTGTAACCTCTTCCTAGAGTAATTTCTTTGCCAACTCTATTTACATAGACTGGATTATACTCTGAATCAACTGTATGGAGGGAACATAAATAAGACATAAATTTAAATCGGTAGGCACGGGCAACTGTTGTGCTACAACATTAAATTCATTGTGTTGGACATGGAAGATCTCAAGATCTAGACACTTGGACATTGCCATGTTCTGTGTTTGTGCTTTAACAATATTAAACATTTGTACAAATATGATTGTGTTCCTTTTCACTCATTGGAGACCCATAAAGTGAAACAATTCAAATCTTGCTAACATGTGAAAGTTTCATGACAAATTTGCATACCACCCATAATATGCTATCCATATATAGGCAAAAGAAAAGTGCTTCTATAACTGTTGGAACAAGTTTTAGACTTGATAACGTAAGTTTTGAATACTTGGAGTGCCTGACATGCTAAATTTTAACTAGGAGTTTTCTATGAATTATAGAAAGTGATTAAGATCAACTTGGAAAGAGAGCCCTTTTCTTCTTTTTTGTTTTTTGACTTAGCAGTGGAAGACATGTTACTTGATGTCATCCATAGTTGGAGATTATTCTTTTCTTATGCATATGATGAAATGCTTCTGTACACGTAGATGGAATAGATGAATGAAATAGTCACAATTTGTTATGCCACAGTGAATTATGAGATGCTGGTTTTTCTTTTTTGAAGTTTGGAATATTTTGTGTATGTGGTTTCTATGAAAAATGGCATTTGACAGCTGATGGATTTATCCTTCATATGCACAATGAATTGTTTGATTAGACGAGCTTGAATGTTGAAATGGTTAATTTTTGTGGTTAAGATGTCCCAAACCCTTTTTCAGATTCCTACATCTAAGTTTGGATCTACCAAGTAATAGAATTTCATTTCCTGATGATGATTTTTATGGCCTTGTTTTTTTTTCTCTCGGAATTATGAAAATATCTTAAAATGTAATTGCTGCATTGAATGGATTGTCCTTATTAATACTGTGTGAGTAACTCATCTGTAATTTTTCCCTTCACCTGGTGATCTGGTAGACAGGTACTTTTCCCCCCCTCCTTTATGTGTGCTACCTCAGGAATAATGGAAGTACTGTTATGGTCAATTTTGGATATTTAGCAAAACAGATGGTGGAGTTGGTTGTTTCACAAAAGTTATGGCTCGACCTAGAATTTGAAAGTATATCCATTTTTTTTAAGTGAGCTTGCTTGAGAGGTAGTTAAATATGATTTGGTTATCTCATAAAAATTAATTGTACTGTTTATTTAGCATGGGAATAGTAAGTACAGATCCATTATTTGGAGTGAGGCAACTGAAGAAACTTAATACTTTTTACCATAACTACTGGTATTAAGCTTTGCAATTTTTTATTTTGAACTTCCTTTAAATTGTGATCAGTTTGTATCAAAACAAGGCGTGGAACCAAATGGAGCTCCTAATGTGTGTTTCATTTTGGTGCTAACTTACATTTTATATATATGAAGAGTCCTGGGGACACCTAATGAGGAAACATGGCCTGGAGTTACTTCTTTGCCCGATTTTAAATCTACCTTTCCAAAGTGGTCTCCTAAGGTAATTAGATTCAATTATGATGTCATTTTTGTAACAATTTTGTAGAGAAAGAAAAAACAATAAATTGTTATGGAGTTTACTTGGTCCACATTATTTGCAGGAGTTGGCAACTGTTGTTCGAAACCTTGAGCCAGCCGGTATCGATCTCCTTTCTGTAAGTTCACATTTGAGATGCTTGTGATACCTGCACCTCCCTTGGACAGTTTATAATGCCTTTAGTACTAGTATATGTTAGTTAAGATTAATTTTTCTGCAGATACTTTCTACTCACTTGAGATCAAAAATGTACCTAGAGTTTTGATTAACCAACATTTAGTATTTAAAAGTTGGTAAATATTCTCTTTGGCTTGAGTGTGGGCCTGAAAGCTAGGTCCTAAATTATCACTTTCCTTCTCTGTCATTGTCTTTTGTGGGTATACTTGCTTTTACATCTTATTCTAGGAATTTCTTTTTAAAGCTTGGATGACCCAAGCCCACTTTTTTTTAGAGCTTTTATATATTGAATTTTAGGACTTCCTTTCAAATATATGTGATGTGTGTGTGTGTGTATGTATGTATGTACGTATGTATGTATGTATATATATTTTCTCAGATTTAGAGTGATTCCATAGTTGACATAACAGCTTTCTTGAGGCTCGAGTCTTCACTGACAGCTAAAATGTTACATGATGCGAAATTACAAAATCTGCTGTTATGTTTCCATTTGAGTTACTTATGCAGTTGTGTATATCATTTTCCAGAAAATGCTCTGCATGGATCCAAGCAGAAGAATTACTGCCAGAAGTGCTCTAGAGCATGAATACTTCAAGGATGTTGGATTTGTACCCTAATACCTATTGTATATGCTATATGATTGTCTACATTGTTTTGAAGCGGTTGGTTTTGATTGTGTGAGAAATATGCTTGCTGTCCTGCAGTTTTCTTTCTTGTTAAACTCCAAGGACCAAATCTGTGTTCACATGAATGGCATTTTGCAGTCATCTGTGGAGTTGTGTAGTTTGTATTCTCCTGGTTTCACTAAACATTTGTGCCAGTTTTTACTTGTGTAAGCTGCTTTGTAATACATTGACAGACCAAATTTAGTTGTTCTTTTCCCTTGCAAGTATTGTTGAATGACAACATGTGCCTTGTCTTAGAGACTCGTGAAGGTCGTTACCTGTTATGTAGGTATAGGATTTGGTAAAGAAAGACATTTTACAGTTTAATTTGTAATTAGAAGAGTAATATTACTTGTCAAGCGTAATCCTAGTTTTTACATTCCAAGTGATGTATTGACCTACCGAGATATTTTGGACTGACCATCGACTAGCAGTGTGGATGGGATCAAATATTACAACCTTTGTAATTTTCAGGTTATATGGCTGCTTAGATGTTTGCCATTTGTTTCCTAACTCGAGACTCTCGGGGAAGAGTATATAGAAGTGACTTAACACTTGGCTAATGGTAACATGTAGAAAGCTTGTAGAAGTGAACTAGCACTTGACAATGTCAAACGTGTTAAATTAACTAGTCAAATCAAAATTTGAAAATTAAATTTAATTGTTTTAGGTAGATTTTTTTTTTTAAAAAGTTGTAATTTTAATGGTCAAATTTGACACCCCCACCTTGCTAAAGGGTTACCTGTGAAATTCGAGGATGGTCTTTCTGCCAACTCTACACAAGGTATATTTGGAATCTCTCAAAGTTATCTTTTTGTTTCTCGAGTTTTTTTTTTTTTTTTAATTTTCAAGAATACTTTTGTCCTCTTCCTTAGTTTAGAATTTTGTTTTAGATTTGTAAAGAACAACGTCGTTGTCTTGCAAAAAAAAAAAAAAATTTCTGACAATTAAGTTAGGATTTGATCGAAAAGAGAGAGTATTGCTATGCGAAGAGTATTTTTAAAGCAAGCAAAAGGATATTTAGGATGCTGATTGAGAATATTTATAGGAATTGAATGTGATTGATTTACTCATAAGCTGAAAATAGTATGCTTATATAATAATGGAACCAAATCCAAAATAAAATTTGTATGTACGTTAAATTATGTTTTCATGCAATACATCCAAAGGAAGTAAAGATGAATTAGAATTCATAATCATACTTAAACTGAAAAACAATAATCAAGAAAAAAGTGAAAATAATAATTCAAACCATATTTTTTGCTCCCATGTATTTCTTATCCTATTTGGAAAATACCCGCGAGTTCAAAAGATCGAAATTTACCTATTTATAAGAGAAAAATTCATATCCTAGCTTTTTGACATAATTGGGTCACATGTGAGAATGTGTTAGGTTTGATTTTACTATAACCTGGTCAGCACCCTAAAAAAGACTCATTATTACTCTTAGGTAGTGTAAATTAGTTGGGTTATATTAATAATAGGCACAACAAACACCCCATAAGTGAAGGAGTGTATTTTTTTACACAAAGCGTGCATAACACTTTTTCACTAATCAACCAATGAGCGCCACATATCCAATTTCAAAAATTCATGCCTCTTTTAAATGAATTTTGTTCACAATTGAAAAACGTTCAATTACAGTGATGTTTCCACCATTTTAAGTGGACACATAGCTTTGAATAAGAGACAGTTACTTAAATTTTTAATATAAAAACAAAGTTTGCCTCATTCTCCCCCACTTTTGATTTTAAAAGATTCTCTCTAATCCTTCTCTGCATTTATTCTCATCCTTCTCAGAAACATCTAACCTTCTGCATTTATCTTCATCTTTCTTAGAAATCTCTAACCTTATGAGGACAACCTCTTAAAATGCTTAGAAGTGTGAACACCTTCTCGATAGATAAATTAAAAATCACTTATTAGATGCCCAAGGGGAGAAAGTTAGGGATGGAGAAATGCCCTGCGAGGATGAGTTCCCGTGGGGCCTCGTCCCCAATGAGGTGGGGATGGGATAATGTTTTTACGAAAATAGGGTGGGACATGAAAAAAAATTATTTTATGAATTATTAATAGGATGGGGATGAGATTTAGCCTCTTTACCCTATCCTTGCCCTGCGCCCTATTTTGTATAAAATGTTAAATGTAATTTTTAATATATAGTTATATAGTTTACCAATTTTTTTATATTTTATAATTTGTATTTAACTAGGTTATTAAGAAATATTTTAATAATATAATTTTATTAATAAAAACTAAAAATATTTAACAAAAATAAAATAAAATCTAGTATTAAAAGATTTTATTTTTGAGTTGAGCCATTAACCATCATTAATTTTATTCTCTCAGACTCTCATCAAACTTGTTTAGTTGTTTTCTTTGTTCTCTCATCAAATTTGCTCTTTTGTCTTGAGTAAAAAAATTAAAACTACAACAAAATCAATTTTGGTAACATCTAAATCTGCATTCAGTACAAATGGATTTGTAAGTCCTCATTGTAGCAGTTTAAATCCAAAGACATCAGAAGCTTTGATGTTTGCTCAATATTGGTTATGAAAAAAGTTAAAGGTATGCCATATAATTATTTATTATTTATAAAAAAATTAATTTTTTATTTTATTTGATTTTAACCAACTAGTTCCTATATGATTTATTTTTATTATCAAGTTTAGACTCAAGTTCTTTTACAAAAATTTTATGTCAGACATTTATTAGAGATATTGATAGAGGTAAAATTTAGTCTAATTTTTTGTAAGTTTAATTGTATTAAACTATTTATTATATTATCTTAAAAAAATTAATAAGAAGCTAAAAATAGTTTATTTGTTTTTAAGATTGAAGTCTCAATTTCATTACTTTTAATGAGAGAAGATGAAGTAATTAATAGGAAGATCAATGATACTCAACACTAGAATATTATTTAATTTTTTGTTTTATTTATTATTTACTTAAAAATTTATTTATTATTCACATTATTGAAGGATATTATCATATTATTTTATCTTATTAGTTTGATTCCTTTTTATCATAATATGGATTAATTTTATATTATTAAAATTTATGAATATTAATTAATATTTGATATTAATAGAATAGGGAATGAGGCGAGGATGGAAAAGTCATTCCCCGCATGGAGATTTCTCATCCCCGCCCCGTTAAACTTTCATGGGGAATGGGGCTTAAAATATAAAATGAGGCGGGGCACGGGAAAGGCTTCCCCACCCTCGGCCCACCCTATTGCTATCCCTAGTGAAAATTAGAGTTTTCCCTAACAAGGATCTTTGTAGGGAACCTAAAATCGTAAAATAAGGGAAACTATATCTGTTTAAGAATATCTCAAGTATTTTATGTTTTCCATCCCTTCTATTATCTTAGAGTTCCTACACTTAACGGGTTTGTCCCCACTTCAAGCTCACCCAAACATGTTTTACCTACTTTAGGATGTAACCATTCTGAATCATATGATAAATCCTCTCTATTGCCTAATCCTCTATGACGTCTTTCTCACCTATCACCTAATTTGCTCTAAAACAAATTATTTCTGGCTGCCTAAAGGAGAAAGGAAAATTTTGAAAACTTTAAAGGAAAGAGGGTTGATTTTGAAGAGAGTATCATTGTCATTAGTGGTGATTGAAAGCAGCCATGGCTTTCTTATGGGGTAAACACCTCTTTTGGTGTTTATGATTGAAAGACTACCATCACTTTCTCTTTCATCTTAGGGAGGGAAAGGATTTTACGAAAATTCTTATGGAACAAGCTGATCAACTATAAGTAAATTCATACTAAGAAGATGTTGCAGAAGTACAAGGTTCGATTTACAAAGTATTACAAAGGTGACCATAATTGAATCAATTATAGCTCAGATGAGGAAAGGGCTTTAGAAGCGAATCTAAATATTGTAGAGCTTTCGTTAAAGTCATCAAATGATTCTTCTTGATTGTTGTATTTTGTAATTTTTTGGATCCTGTTATACTTTCATATTGTACATTATTAATTAATGAAAAAGAAAAATACAGGTCCCATACTTTCATATTGTATTTTGTAATTTTTTGGATCCTGTTATACTGGGTTAGGTTTGGGACGGGACATGAATGAAACTTTTGGGTTCGGGCCATGTCCCGACCCAAACTAGGACGGGTTGGGTCGGGACACGGGTCCAACTTTGGGACATGGGTCAATTTTCACCCATGTCTCTAATTTGGTCTAATTTTATATTTTGGTCCAAAAAATTTAGGTTTATTTGTGGCTCATAACCCTAATTGGTATAAATTTATATTTTAACCTAAAAATTTAGTTTTATAATGTTTTAGATTTTAATAATTTTTATTAATAATTTAATTTCTTATGTCCTTAATATAATTCTGATTTCAATTCTAATAGAATTTCAAATTTTAATTACGTTAAATCTAAAATGTTAAAATTTTAATTTTAATTATGTTGAATATTTTAATTTTAATTATGTTAAATAATATAATTTTAATTTCAATTACATTAAATATTTTAATTTCAATTACGTTAAATAATATAATTTCGATTCCAATTACGTTAATCGTTAAATGTTATAATTCTAATTCTAATTTTAATTTTAACTACGTTAAATGTTATAATTCCAATTCCAATTTCTATTACGATAAATCATAAATTTTTTAATTCTGATTTGACAAATCTAATTTTAATTTCAATTACGTTAAGTGTTAATAATTTCAATTTCAATTTTACTAACGTTAAATGTTATAATTTTGATTCCAATTTTAATTTCAACTACGTTAAATGTTATATTTTCAATTCTAATTTTAATTTCAACTACGTTAAATGTTATAATTATGATTCTAATTTCTATTACGTTAATTATAATTCTGATTCGGTAAATCTAATTTTAATTTCAATTATATTAAGTGTTATAATTCTAATTCTAATTTCAATTTTAACTATGTTAAATGTTATAATTTTGATTTTAATTTTAATGTCAACTACGTTAAATGTTATAATTTCGATTCCAATTTCTATTACATTAAATCATAAATGTTATAATTCCGATTCTAATTTCAATTACGTTAAGTGTTATAATTCCAATTCTAATTTTAATTATGTTAACTTGAGTGGTTGGTTCATTTTCATTTAATTTGAGTAACAAATTATTTCATTCAATGCATTAGCCATTAGCCATTAATTAATGTAATATTTAACTGAAGTGATTTTTTTTTTACACTTGTAACAATGAAATCATAATAAATGCATAATAAAATGTTAAGTGATTTACGTTTAAAATTTTTTGGCAGAACCTCCCTTAAATTTTGAACATTCTCATAGACATATATACATGCACAAAATTATATCACTCCAATATAAAATATCATTTTACCAAATCACCACATCCATGCACCATTCACTAAACATCTATGATGCCATTGGCAATGGGTTGCCAACCAATAGGCCCAAAATAAATCAACATTTCAACTAATTATTCATTTTTACAAAATAAAAACAAAGTACAACACTTAGGTAATAAACACGTAAAGTCCAAAAGGAAATTGCTAAAATGATAACTAAAATGAAGTTCAAAAGACAATTGCGATAATCGTCACAAAAATGTCTTCATAATTTCAATTCTTCATTAATTTATAAAAGTGTAACAAAAATTAAATATTACAATATAAAACTTGAAAAAGAATAAATCCATGATTAATCATATTTATTGATTTAATTAAACTATTGAAGAATTATCTAAAAACTAAATTGCCCACAAATAACGTAAGTAACCTTTTGGTGACTATTGCAGTGGCGCAGGCAGTTGCATTATAGTTTTTGTAAATTCTACATGAAAGATAATAATTTTTGCATAGTTTTTAAAAACTTAAAATATTATAAAATAATAGTAAAAAAATCAAATAGAGAAATAATTAAAGAGTAGAATAATATTTTATTTACATGCTTAAACTTTGTCATAAAACTCAATATCTTTGAGAAATTCTTCTTTCTTCGCTCTATCCAACAAATTCAAAGATTGTATCCAATTTTATGTGCATATCAAACTCTCAACCATCTTTGGAGTCAACAAACCCTGGAATGAATCAAGAATACATCCCCCGGTACTAAAAGTTGACTTAAAGGCCACAGTAGATACCGAAATAACAAGTATATCCATAGCTATTTGTGCCAACATTGGATACTTCGAAGAATTCACCTTCCACCAATTCAAAATATCAAAAGGTTGATTTTTAGGATTCTCAACTTTCTCCATTAGGTATTTGTCTACTTCATTGGATTCAACCAAATCTATTTCGTCATCTACACATCGTACAAATTTTGCCCAAGGGTCATCATTCCCCACATCAAGCTGTATCACTTTTGAATACAACTTGATGGACCAGATTGCTATGACTGTGAAGCATACATGTTAGTGCTACTCCCAGATCCATCAACACTTCCAGTACTACTATGTGGCCTAGCAACTGTTTTACCATGTCATGTATTATAGGCTTTGAAAACCTATATAATAATTCTTTACTTATTCTCGTCATGTCTTTGACTCTACCACTATCATCACCATATAAAATCCTAAAAAACAATATAGCAAATTGTATCCTGCGTCACGGATCAAGCACTGTAGCAAGTATCAACAATTTATTGATTTTCTCCATAGATCCAAATACTTATCCTATTTTGCATGCATCTTGCTAGCCATGACGCACAAAGAGATATCTTTACTCCCACTTAATTTAGCTAAGTTGGAATTAATCTTACAAATCTCACTGAAACAGATATTAGATGTCATAGTCAATGGAGCACTAAATTTTAACGTGACATCATAAAGTTTTCTTAGAAACTTTACAAATCGTTCAACATTCTCCCAATCTATACTAATTGGTGGCCCATCGCTTTTCTTTTCAATTTTATCCTTCTAAAAGTACCTTCTATATAACACATCCTCTTCTGCCATTCGATCAAAAACCTTTGTAAATTTTAATGCAGTCGCCAACATCAAATAAGTGAAATTTCACATTGTTGGAATAATATCACATTCCCTTTATAATCAATTTTCTCTCTCTCCATAAAAATTTTAAGAGCTTGAACTCTTAATGCAGAGGATCTCACATATTTCGTAGCATTGCATATACAAATAATGCTCCTATGCAAATCCTTTAACCCATCAGTCACAATTAAATTCAAAATATTCGCATAACAATGCACATGCATAAAATCACCATTCAATACTAGTGCATCATCTTTCCAACTCCTCAGCCTCTTCTTAAAATAATTGATGGCAACATCATTGGCACTTATATAACAACTGTAACTGTAAACACTTTCTCTATACCTCAATCCAACAAGCATAATTCAAGTTGCTTGCCGATGATATCCCATTTATGGGATGAAATAAGAGATAAACTCAAAATCCTCCTATGTAACTTCTAATCCTGATCTATGAAGTGGGCAGTAATTACCATGTAGCTGTGATTATAAATAAAAGTCCAAAGGTCAGTCATCAAGCTTATTCGTTACTTAGTTTCATTAAATAGACTCTTTAACATTGCATTCTCCTCACTAAATAGTTACTGCGTCTTTGGTTATGGTTATACGTGATAGAACATCAAATACAGGACATATTACGCTACGAAAAAAAATTGAAACCCATCATTATCTACAAAACTAAATGACAATTCATCTATAACCATTATTTTTACAGTTGTATCTCGACATGCTTCTTAATTTTATCCCCTAAGCACAACATTACTACTATTTTTCTCTCTTTCTACTGTAGGTTCTCTATCAAATATTGTTTATCTATCATCCAATAATGAGTGTGGAATCTTCTTATATATTTATATGTATTTTTTCATACCATTTGTTCTATCTTTTGTTGAATTAGATGCATACATTTTTTCACAGTAATTACACTATGACATATCCTTTGTGTCCTTACATGGGGTGAAGTGTGTTCATACATTGATATTCTTCTCTTCTTAGGATTAGGATGTGGAGGCAATAATGCATCTTCGGTGCTGCATTGCGTATCCTCATGACATCCTTCGATATTTATAATATTTTCTAAACTTGAATCACAACTTGTCTATACAATACAACGATGAAACAAGATTAATAAAATATTAAAGATTTTATTTAATATTATAATCTAGTGCCTTATTAAATTCGGTTTCCTGAATTCATAAACAACTTAGTGGCCTTATTAAATTCGGTTTCTTAAATTCATAAACAATCTCATCCCATTGCCATATTATATTATACAATTCCCCATAAACCCAACAATCAACAATCAACATAAATATATAATATTATAGTAATTTGAATCCTTCACAAATTTTTTAATATTTTCACAAATGTGTGTATTTTTTTAAACACGTACAAATTAAATTATTGTCTTTCTCCTTAACAAAAAAAAAAAAAATTTCACAAATAAGTTAGAAAGTAATTCACTAGAATCAAGATTTGATTGCATAAAATGATCATCATTCAAGAAAAGCTATTAATAAATTTGATAAGATACAATTATAAATTTTGAAATATTAAAAAAAAGGGTGGAGATAGTTTAACTTAACTTTTTGACACAAATTTTAAACTTGTTAATTTAATATATTTTAATTATTAAAAAATATAGTGGTATAGTACCAATTAGTTTAAATCTATCAAGCATTGGATTGCATAAAATTCCACCTAAAATTAAATACACAAATATATACAATGTGAATAATTTACATTGTAACTTTGTAGTTATTTTTCACCTTACATTTTAAATATGTATCAATATCCTATAGTCTCATAATTCCTATTCTAACTTAGAGATAACATACCAATAAAATATAATTTACATTCTTACAATTAGGTTCATTACATAGAGTATTTTTATAAATTTTTCAAACTTTATTTTAATTTTATTTCATTCAGTACATTCACATTCATAAATAGTTGAATTTATTTTAATTTTTACACAAATAAATTATGAAATAACAAAAATTCAAAAACCATAAATTCAAAACTAATTTTATTCTACAAAAACCCTAAGTCCAAAATCATAAATAACAAACAAATAACAAATTTAATAAATAAATTATCAAATCACGGCCACCACACGCCTCTCTTACTCTACTATAGCGGTGATGGCGCGGCTGATGTTGGGTTGAAATGGCAATTGATAGTGAGGAGCAGATAGCACCAGCGATCGACAGAGTAAGCGAGTGAGAGTGTGAGCCTGCGAGGTAACAACATGGATGGCAAGTCGGCGGCAGGTGAGGCAAGAAAATAATGACAAGGGCATAGGGTAGCAACAACAATGGTTGTGGCTTTGTGCGATCAAAAAATACAAAATAGTTTGTTTGTGGCGGAATAAGAAAACCCGGTCTTAATTTTTGGCTATTTGAAAACAAATTAACTTCTTTTTGTTTTTTGAACCTTTAAACTAAACTAAATAGTGCCATTTTTTATTCTTTTCAAATGGTGCCGCTTTATTTATTTATTTATTAAAAACGGTTCGATCCACAAAATTTCTCGGACTAAATTGGGTCCTGTACTGGTTTGACCAAGATATTCGCGTCTACATTTTTAGAACCCAGTTTCATCCAGGATTTTGGACTTATCCCGTCCCGACTCAAAATTTTTGGGTCGGATGGGTCGGGTAAGGCCTGGCCTGGGGCAAATGCCTACTCCTAATTTTTGGATGCGATTTCTATTCCTTTAGAATAATGTTTTTGTGCTTCCTCTAAGAGGAGGTATTTCTTTGCTGGCTAAGGAAGCTTGTGGACTTGGTTGTTTGTGCTTTCTCTAAGGGGAGATGTTTCATTCTTATTAATGAGAGCCTTTTTTGTTGTATTTGTAGTATAAGATATAGTTTAGGCAAGTCATCCTTATATTTTTAAGATGGTTCATTCTCCTAGGTGCCTGTATATGTGGGATCCATGTTTTCACAGAATTTTATTACTTGAATTTGAATAGGAAGCTATCCTCTGGTTTTGGAGGATGTTTTACCCATTGGTAATTGTATCCACAGGACTTGTTGTATAAAACTAGATGGAAGGCCGTCTTTGATTCAGTATGATGGTTTACTTCCAGTTGTGTTTACATATGCAAAATTGATTTCGAGATACGAGATCGTTCCTCTTTTTGTAGAATAATATTAGTATACCAAGGCATTGTAACAGTAGAAAATAAAAATTCATCAAGAAAAGAATCATTAATAGGTGTTATTTTTGCTGATGAATCTAGTCTGAGTCTTGATAAGTGATCTGCAACAACATTCCCAGCTCCCTTATTATCCTTGATAGTGACAATAAATTCTTGAAACAATAGAATCCATCGAATCAGTCTTGGTTTTGCATCTTGTTTTGACATTAAATACCTTACAGCAGCATGGTCAGTAAATACAACAGTTGAAGAACCAATTAAGTAATAACGAAATTTGTCTAATGTAAATATTACAGTAGGTAGTTCTTTTTCAGTTATTGTATAATTCATTTGTGCATTGTTTAAAGTTCTACTTGTGTAATAAATTACATAGAATTTACCTTCCTTTCTTTGTCCCAATACAGCACCAACATCGTAGTCACTAGCATCACACATGAGCTTAAAAGGTAAAGATCAGTCAGGAGATTATATGATAGGAGCAGATGTTAAGAGGCCAATTAATTTTTCAAATGAATTTTGACACTCAAGTCTACTCAAATGATACATTTTTTGCTAAGAAGTTACAAAGGGGTTTAGATATAGTACTAAAGTTTTTTATAAACCTCCTATAGAATCCAGTATGTCCTAAAAAGGATCGGACTTCTCTGACTGTTTTTGGTGGAGACAAATGTGTAATGAGTTCAACTTTTACCTTATCTACTTCAATTCCTTTAGAAGACACTACATGTCCCAAAATAATTCTAAAAGTAACCATGTAATGACATATTTCCTAATTCAATACAAGGCTTTTTTTTCCATATCTTTTTAAGACATTTCTAAGTTTTCAAAACAATTATCAAAAGAATTTTCAAACATAGTTAAATCATCCATGAAAACTTCTAAATAATGCTCAATTATGTCACTAAAAATGCTTAACATACATCTCTGAAATGTTGCTGGGGCATTACAAAGTCTAAATGGCATTCTTCTAAAAGTAAAGGTTCCGAAGGGGTATGTGAATGTAGTATTTTCTTAGTCCTTTAGTGCTATGAGAATTTGATAATAGCTAGAATAACCATCTAGAAAGCAATAGTAGGGATGTCATACTACTCTTTTTATAATTTGATCAAGGAATGGTAAAAGAAAATGGTATTTTCTAGTGGTCGAGTTCAACTTTCTATAATCTATACACATCCTCCAACTAGATGAGACTTGAGTTGGTATTAACTCGCCTTTTTCATTTTTAATAATTGTAATTCTAGATTATTTTGGTACTACATGAGTAGGACTTACCCACTTACTATCTGAGATAGGATAGATGATTCATACTTCAAGTAATTTGAGAACTTCAGTTTTCACTACCTCTTTTATATGTGAATTTAATCTCCTTTGAGGTTGTTAAGAAGTTTTGGCATTATCCTCTAGGTGTATTCTATGTGTGCAAATCAAAGGATTAATGCCGTTTATGTCTTTTAAAGTCCACCAAATTGCATTTTTATGCATTTTCAATAATTCAATCAACTTACCTTTTTGTTCGCTTGTGAGTGTAGAAGAGATTACCACCGAGTAAGTTTATTTCTCTCCAAGAAAAGCATATTTCAATATTTCAAGCAGAGGTTTTAACTCAAACTTTGAAATTTCGTTCTGTTTATCCTCATTTTCTCCCAATTCTTCAAACTTTAGTTTTCATCCTTTATTTTTAATCACATGTGCAAAGTCAAGTAAAGAACACATGTCAGAGATTTCAGGATCTAATTGTATATTTGACTCAAATGAATTTATTAAACACATTTCTAAGGGATCGGTAGAACTCCTTTTTTGAATATGATCCTCTACAATTGTTTCAATCATGTCACCTTCTTCACTTTCATTCTCTTCTTCATATGGTTGCTTACATATATTGAAAACATTGAGTTTAAGTGTCATCTTTCCAAATGAAAGCTTCATTACTCCATTCCTACAATTAATCAAAGCATTAGAAGTTGTTAAAAATGAATGACCTAAAATAACAGGTATCAGATTACATCCTTTAACAGGTTCTGCGTCTAAGACAATAAAATCCACAAGATATATGAATTTATCAACTTGAACTAAAATATCTTCCACTGTCCCTCTTGGTACTTTTATTGAGCTATCGGTAAGTAAACGGGTTACAGAAGTTGATTTTAACTCACCGAGATTGAGCTGTTGATAAATTGAATACAATAGTAAATTCACACTAGCACTAAGATCAAGTAAGACTTGTTCAATTTTATGACTTCCAATAATACATAAAATTGTAGGACAACCAGAGTCTTTATATTTCAAAGCATTATTGTTCTGAAGAATGGCACTTACTTGTTCAGCTAAAAATGCTTTCTTTTTTCACATTCAGTTTTCTTTTTACTATGCATAAATCCTTCAAAATTTTTGCATAAGAGAGAACCTATTTAATAGCATCCAATAAAGGAATATTAACTTTTACCTATTTGAAGATTTCAAAAGTTTTAAGATTGTGATTCATCTTCTTAGTATTATGTAATGCATGAGGAAATGGGGGTAGAGGTGAGGGTTTGATATTTTCTTCATTAGGTGTAGGTTCAACACTTTCCTTACCCTTAGAGATTGATTCATCGCTTTCATGAGGTTCAGGAATGTCTTTTTCAACAATTTTACCACTTCGAAGAGTGATAACCGCTTTAACTTGATCCATGTGTTGGCTTCCTGAACTATATACATTTGAGTTATGTTGTCCTTTGGGGTTTGGCTGTGGTTGAGAAGAAAGTTTTTCTTTCTCATGAATGTTCAGTGCAGATGCAAATTTAGCTAGAGTATCTTTCAAATCAGCAAATGTTTGAGCATTTTTAGAATTAACAGATTCTTGCTTTTCAATGAATGTATGCAAAGTTTCTTCAAGATTTTTCCTAGGAGGTGGGACATATGGTGCATAACCTTGATGATTTTGAAAATTTTGGTGTGGTTGGAAAGGTGGTTGCGAAGCCTGTGCTTGAGTGTCATTCCTCAAACTAAAATTCGGGTGATTTCGCCATCCTGAATTATAGTTTTGTGAATATAGGTTATTGTTTGATCGCTTGAACATGTTTAGAACATTGGCTTGTTCATGGAGACATTCCCTAAATGCAGGCAAAGTTGTGCAATTATTGGTAGAGTGATCACGAGTTTCACAAATATGACACACAATTTCTTGAATAGATTTTATTTGACCACTCCTTTTCATTTCTAAGGTTTTGACTTTTCTAGCAAGGGATGCTAATTTGGCTTGAAGGTCATGGTATTCCCTAAGGTGATAAATACCCCCACTAGATGTAGTGATTTGATTTTTGCTAGGTGACTCACAGGTACCAACAGTGTCCCAATTTTGAGCATTTTCTATTAGTAAGTCAAGATAGTTCATTGCCTCTTCTGAGTCTTTGTCCTCAAATGTTCCATTACACATCATTTCTACCATTTGCCAAACTTGGGGTGTTAAGCCCTTATAGAAATTTAAGACTAGTCTCCATGTTTCAAAGCCATGATGAGGACATGTATTAAATAATTCTTTATACCTTTCCCAACATTGATAAAGGGTCTTTCTTGGTTTTTGGGCAAAAGTGGTGATTTGTCTTTTGAAAGAATTTGTTCTATAGGAAGAAATTTTTCGTTTCATGAATTGTTGTTGCATCTCATCCCATAAAGAAATGGATCTTGGCCTAAGGTTTTGTAGCCATGTTTTAGCTTTATCTTTTAAAGAAAAAAGGGAAAAGCTGAAGTCGAATTGTGTTCATGCTACAATTTTGATCATTATACGTATTGCACACTTCTTTAAATTATCTTAGATGTAGATAAGGGTTCTTTGCATCTAAGCCATGAAAAGTGGGTAAAAGTTGGATAATGCCTGACTTAAAATTAAAATGCGTTGTATTCAGAGAAAAAATTAAGCAAGATGGTGCATCGGTTCGTGAAGGGTTCATATAGTCTCTAAGTGTCCTAGGTCGGTTATGATCATTATGTTTGGACTGATTATCCCCTGGGTCTATGAGTCCCTCAATTTAATTTTCGGTCATGGTGTTAATTGGTGAAGAATGGAAAGATGAAGGAGAATCTAACAAATTATTAAAGGAAGTTTCGAAATTACCTTTCACCAAACGATGAGAATTAGGATCTTAAAACCAACCGCTAATAAAAAGAAATAAAACAAAATACAATAACAATAAATAATAAAAAAAGAGAAAAAATAAAATATTAAACATAGGTAAATAAAATAGGCAAAATTAAAAGTAAAATAAAGATAAATAATTAGAAGTTAGATTAGTAATGTTAGATTATATAATAAAAAGTTAATAAATAAAGAATAGGTGGCTCGGCCTTTTATAAAAATAAAAAGCGAATAATAAATAAAGAGTAGGAGACTCAGCCTTCCATGAAAATAAAAAGCGAATAATAAATAAAGTAAAGCACATTAGGAGGCTCAGTCTTTCATGAAAATAAAAGGCGAATAATAAATAAAATAAAGCACGTTAGGAGGTTCAGCCTTCCATGAAAATAAAAAGGGGAATAATAAATAAAATAAAGCACGTCAGAAACTCAGCCTTCCATAAAAATAAAACAAACAAACAAACAACAAAAGAAATAATGTTAATTTCACTTCCTCGACAACGGCGCCAAAAACTTGACACATCTAGAATATAAGAGTTTATTCCCAAGTGTAGGATTGTCGAAGTAATAAATAACTCGGTGAGAACTAGGGGAGGGCACATTTCCCATACCTGACTCGTTCATAAATTTCTGGTTGGGACGGGAATAGGAATGGATTCGGGACCCGTTTGGGACAGGAAATTTTATCCCGAACGGGTCGGGTCGGGTCGGGTTCAGGAATTTCCAAACTTCTAAACCCATTCGGGAATTCCCGACATTTGTTTTGTAAATATCAATTTTAAAACGGCACCATTTCATAAGGCTTGAAACAACGCCGTTTTGGTGAATGAAAAATGAAAAAGAAATAGATTCTTTCTCAACTTGTTCTTTTCTCAGTTTCTGATTTCTCATTCCTCTTCTCTCTCTCAAAATTTTGCTGCCGACACAACCCCTATCCATGGAAGATGGACGCCACCGAGCCAGTCGTAGTCCCCTCTACAGCCTTGGTCTCACTTCTCAGTCTCGGGGTGGGCAGTATTTGGATGATTGCCACCGACCGCCGTGAGTCCTCTGAAGCCGAGGGTAATCACCAACATTTGACCACGGTGAGTTTTTTTTTTTGAAGCATTTAGATTTTTTGGTTTGTTCACATTTAGTTTTTCGTTAGTTATTTGATTAAAAACTAAATGCTCAATTAACTTAATGATTTATATGATGACTTTTTAAAGCGATTAAAGCTACATTATCCTTCATTATCGTTATTGAAGCTGATTTGTTAGTTTTGTGTGTTTATTCGGCTAACCAAAGCGGGTCAGATTTATCAGTTTTTGGGTGTCATTGTGCTATAATTTATCTTGCATTATTGTTTTTGTGCAACAAGATGGATATTGTTGTGTTCATTGTTGAAGTTGATGGGCCAAAGGAAGATCCCCGGTTTCTATGTTGATCCTAGGCTTAGGTGTAAAATTTGCATCTATCTTCACTTAGATAAGAAAGTAATAAGTTGATGTAGAAGTCCATACAATCTTGAGAAAATGTGCTTCAGCCTGTTGGATAATATTTACAACTAAAACCTAGAAGATCCATAGAGAAAGGCCAAACTTCTTACCAACTACAGTTTCAGTTAAAGCAATCACCCAACCAATAGTATATGTTTAACCAGATAGAGAATCAAGGATAATTTACAACTGCTAATGCTTTACACTTGAGCACAGTTGCAATAGGGAAGCATCCATTAGTTGAATTGCTATTTCAGCATTTCTAACTTCCTCCTGTCCATACAGTACCAAACATAAAAGTTTGTTCTAGTTTTTATTCATTTGAAATTGAAAAGAAAAGAAAATTGCTCAGTTCTTCTTATTATTGGAGGAATGAAAAAGCACAATACTTTAAAAGATATTTATAGATTCCACTGTAGTTCTCAATCCTTTTGTAATGCATATAGCAGCTGAACAGATAATTTTTTTTATTTAAATAAAAATCAGTTCAAAATTTCAATTATTATTACTAGTGGTTCCAAAAGCAAAAGATGGACATTCACTTGAGGGTCATGACACTTTGTAGCAACAAACAGCCTACCAACATAAACCAAAGGGAGACAGTACTCAGCTGGAAATCCATATAAAATAGAATCCCAACTTAGCAGTAATGAATCACTATAATTTTATGGGCACGTCAAAACAAATTATGAAAGGAACTTATTGTAATTACCTAAAACGCTCATATCTACAACAACTTTAGCCATTGCTACATCAAATTGCTCTCTGTAGCTTATGTTATGCCCTAAAGACTGTCCTATAATAAGGTCCAGAATTCATAGTAGTCAGTAGAAGTAAAATGGAGCTATATGCTTAACAATGCAAAATCTGCAGTGACCAAAAAAAAAAAAAAATCAATACCTACGCTCTTCTCCTTACAATTTGAACAATTGACAGCTTAGTAAGGACCAGGTACATATTTTGTAGCCTTGTTATGTGCAGCTGTACTTTTAAACTGACAAAGCTTGAATACTGTTTGTCCCTCTTGCAGTTATGTTTCTGAGATTTTAGGTTGAGGTGCACTATGGTAAGTAGATTTATATCCTTATGCGTGCAGTATGAAAATGTGATATATCATATTACTTATATTTTTAGAAATGTCTTGCTTAAATCTTAGTTTTGTATAGCACAATTTGTTTGCTGTTTTAAGATTGTTTTGCTACTGTTTTTCTGCTGTTTTAGGATTGTTTTACTACAATTTTTGTTGCTTTCTTATGGATGCTTTGCTGCTGTTTTAGGCTTTATAGCTACTTAATTTCTATTACATCATGATACCTTTTTTAATGATGATTTTTTTATCAAAGCTTTATTTGTAGATAATAGATTCAGATTCAAGTTTAGCTGGTAATAGTTTTGAGGACTTACATTCTCAATCAAATTCTGAGGACGATCATGAGAGGGATACGGGTAAGGAAGAAAAAGCTTCATTTCTATCGCGCTCTAAAGAAAAAAAGAGAAAGCTTGTGCCACAAGCATCGACAAAAAGATCAAAAGCATGGTTGCACTTTAAATAAAACGTTAATAGACAAAGCAAAGTGTAATCATTGTGGTAAGTTGATTAGTTGTCATTCAGTGCTTCATGGAACAAGTGGTATGTCAAAACACTTAAAGAGATGTGTCGAGTTTAACAAAAAGGTGATTGATGATCAACAACTAATTTTTAGTAAAGAACCTACTGGAGAAGAAGCAGAGGGTAGTAATGCTGTATCCAGATGATAGAGTTAAGCTGGATGTTGAGAAGCTCTTATTAAAATGGTAGTGATGGATGAGCTACCTTTTAGTTTTGTGGAGAATGTAGGGTTTCGATATTATAACAGCGTGGCAGTTCCTAGATTTGATGTTTCATCTCGTAGAACCGTAACAAGAGATGCAATTGAGTTGTTTGGTTTAGAGAAAGGCTTATTAAAGAGTTTAATTAGTGGGCAACGAGTGAGTTTGACCACTGACATTTGGACTTCCATTCATAATAATAGTTATATGGTTGTCACAGCTCACTTTATAGATAGTCATTGACATTTGTATAGGAGGATTTTGAGCTTTGCCCCTATTTTAAATCACAAAGGAGATACAATCGGGAAGCAGTTGGAGGATTGTTTGTTAGATTGGAATATTGATAAAGTATTTTGTGTAATAGTTGATAATGCAAGTGCTAAGGATGTTACCTTATCTCACTTGAAGACGAGATTGAAAAGTCGGAGAGAAGATTCTTTGGTTTTGAATGGGGAATACATGTATGTGCGCTGTTGTGCACACATTTTACACTTGATTGTAACAGATGGGTTGAAGGATTTAAATGATAGCGTGATTTCTATCTAAAATGCAATAAAATATGTTAGATCTTTTGGATCGCGCTTGCAAGTCTTTAAGTATTATGTAAAAAGGGAGAAGATTGAGTATAAGGGAAGCATAGTGTTAGCTGTACCAACTAGGTGAAATTATACCTACTTAATATTGACGACTGCATTGAAATTTTAGAAGGCTTTTAATTTGATGGCAGATGATGATCATTTATATGGAAGTTATTTTTTAGAGGACGAAAATGGAAAGAGAAGACAAGGGCCACCAGTTAGTTCAGATTGGGAGAATACTGAGCATTTTGTGTTATTTTTGCAATCTTTCTATGAAGCAACATTAAAATTCAATGCTTCATTAAGTGTTACATCTACAGACTATTTCAATGAGATTTGTATGATACATTCCTGCTTAACAAAAATGAGTCAAAGTAATGACTATTCTTTGGGAGACATGACAAACAAGATGAGGTTAAAATTTGATAAATATTGGAAATTCCAGTGAGAAAATTAATAAGATTTTGATAATAGATACTTTACTTGATCCACGGTGTAAGATGCAGTTCACTGGATTTTGTTTTACGAAACTCTTTGGTAATGACAGTACAAGAATTGAAGAAATGAAATATCTCAGTAAAGAGTTATTGTTTAGGCTTTATGAAACCTATAGTGCATTGCATGGCAAATCACAGTGTGATGCATCTACTGCTAGTGGTACTGTTGTTAGTGGTGGGAGTAGTAGTACTAGTAGCATGCTTGTTTCACACTCAGTATTACCCGGTAGCACCTCGACCTTACTAGTTGCAGATGTTATGCGGCGCGATGAACCTTGGAGTGAATACATTGGGCTTGCAGAGGACGATAATGATTTGGAAAAAATGCAAGAGGTGAAAAAATACTTCATGGATAAACTTGAGAATCCTCGCAACCTGTGTTTTGATGTTTTACAGTGGTGGAGGTTGAATGCCGAGAGATATCCGATTTTGTCACGTATAGCTAGAGATGTACTTGTTGTACCTGTATCAACTGTGGCGTCTGAGTCAACTTTCAGTACCGGAGGTTGTATTCTTGATTCATTTTAGAGTTCGGTAACTTCGAAAGTAGTTGAGGGCTTGATATATGGAAAAAATTGGATATGATCTTCGTTTTTTGTGGATAAAGTGATGCGATAATTATATATCATAAATTAAGTGCAAGTATACACTATCGTATGCAAGTAATAAAGAGACTAAATAAGTCGGATGTCGAACCCACAGGGATAATTTTTTCTTTTTAACCAATTACTAAAATTATATCTTCCTAATAATTATTCAGAAAAATAAAAATCTAAGAATGAATGTAAGAAATATAAAAGCAAAAACACAATGTAATGAGATTTAAATGATAGCACGTAGAGAAAACCTAGGATTAATACTATCCTTCAATATTCTTTCTAATGATTAACCTTATAATATTTAACTCCCTTAGTCTTTATTATTGATCAAGACATTAATGTATTCATAAGCCTCTTCCAAGGTCATGCAAGTATACCTTAATTTACCAAATACCTATATTCCTATGGTACTTGTAATAAATTAAGATTCATTAAGATTAGGTCTTATTGATCATACATGCCAATTAGGTATATTCCTATCCTAAATTGAAACTTGCATATGCAACATTGAATGTTACTCTACAATCATGCATCAAATTACCTAGGTCTAAATATTATGATTCATCTTCCGAGTTTATCAATAATATTACCAACTCATTCACCATATATTGGCCAGATATATTGAAGCATTAAACACAAGTAATTTAAATAATAAATGACTAAGTTTATTAAATATTCGAAAGATATGGCAATTAAGCACACATATTGAGTTCAAGTATTAACCCTAGAAAACAAGTTTAGCTCATGGCTACAAGAGAACAGCAGTAAAAATAATTATAAATCATGATACAATTATTAGCCAACCGATATAGACGTCGAATTGCTCTTAATTGCGTTGCCTAGGAACTCTTGATGCCGAAGAACGTCTTGTATCTCTCTCTAAAGTTGCTTTAATTACGCTCCTATTGCTCTCCAAGACTTGTGCTCTATATTCTTGGTGCTCTTGGGTCGTCTTGGATTCCTCCTTGAAGGTTGGGAACGAGTGGCTTTATATAGGGATTGATATGAGCTTGAAAATCTCAATTCTCGTCGGACTAGGACTCGCACTACCGCTGGTGTGCTATGAAGTTGTCGCTGGGGCGACGCGTGAAAAAGCTATTACCGCTGGAGCGGTGGGATCGTGGCGCTGGGGCGCTGCATAAAAACGGCTTCACCGCTGGTGCGGTATGTTGATAGCGCTGGGGCGATAAATCGTCGCTGGGGCGATGACTTTATGGCGCTGGGGCGCTAGACGCGACTTGAACAGATCGTATTTCTTATTTCGATCACTATTCTTGCGCTGGGGCGACAATATTTTTGGCGCGGGGGCGCTGGACTCATATTTTAAAAACTTTTCATTCAAGTCCCTATAAATAACAATAATGCACATAAATAGCCATCTATTCTCATAAAATCATAAAATATCAATAATAAAAACATGAGAAAATATATGACAAATTTACCCTTATCATAAAGCGAAGCGAGAAGAAGAATTGCTTGCAGATGTTGAATATTATGACCAACTAGAAACAGGTAAAATAATGTGAATTACTATAATAAAATTCAAATATTTATACTTATGTACGTACATTTTTACTTTTTTTTTGTGTGTGTAGAGTTTGCTCATTTGTCAATACAAGAGTGTCCACGGGCACTGGCACTACATCGGCAATAAATTATGTTATTTATATTTATTCGTGGTATGGTTGGAGATATCTTTTTTATGTGGAGGTTCCCCGATAAGTTTTGGAGTTTAACTAATACTTCATAAATTATTAAATTTTGGACTTAATCTTTTATTTGATTTGTATTGGTTTCTGTAACGTTGTTAATTATTATGTTTTATTGTAGTTGGTTATGATATGTGAATCTTAATTTAGTAGGTTATTATATTCAATCAATGGAATGTCCAAAATACGGGGAGATTCTATCAAAATTTTCTTAAAAATATGACAATAACAATATTTTATGCCATTGAATTTTAATTGAAACGAATCGATTTCAAAAGTAATCAAATTATAATATTTCTATTTCACATAATTTAATTTCAAATAATAATGATGAACACTTGAAATTACACATTTAATAAGAGTTTTACACGATTGTTTTGTATTACTAGTGTATTTAATTTTCTTAACTTAAGTATGTTTACAATATTGTACTTAATTATCTTATAACTGTTTTGTGGCAGGTTCGGTAAAATAGGCATAACTTTCTACCTAAAGATCTAATTGAGGTGATTCTTAATCTTGTGCAGAGCTGACTCAATGGGATAACATATTGTATTTCAAAAAGTATTGGAAATTCGAGTGTTTAGAGGGTGAAAATTGGCCTAGAACAGAATTGATCTGCAGTACAGGCCCAGTTTGAACAGTTATCAGTATTTGGCCCATAACTATAGAAATACGTATCTAATACGTATGAGATCACTCAATTTAGAAAGATAAGAGACTTATCTACAACTTTTATGTTTTGAGTAACAGCTAATTCGGATCACATCAATTTCAAATTGGATAATCAAGTGGGTGCCCAAGTGATAATGAATGCAAATTATTTTGCCACCATTTTTGACTTTCATCAACCAAGTGGTTCCCTCCAAATTTGTCTCGATTTATCCATGTTTTTCTATAAATAGGTGGCTTATTTATGCCTAAAGAATGTAATTAGAAAGTTAGAATTTAGTTCAAAACACTTTTCCTTTGTATCCATTTCCTTGTACTATTATTTCTCTTGTTTACTATTAAGTCATGTTATTTCTTCTTCCATTTCTTTTCTTTTCATTTAGTTTTATTATGTCCAAATAATTTTGTTTAAGCTAAGGTGAAAGGGTGAAGCTCTTGGCAAGGTAATAAGATATGTTTAATATTTATTCATGAATTTAATGCTTCATTTTTAAGTTATGCAAATTTATATATGATGTATTTATTTTGTTTCTAGAATTAATACCATTTCTTCTAAAGTGGTGATTCTTGATTTATTATTGACAAACTTAATACTTGGCACAATAAATTCTTGAAACCATTTACAAGATTTGGTTTATATAACCTTTCTTGTAAAGTGGGAGTCTTAATTTATTGTAGATAAATATAAAGATTGGCATAATAAATACTTGAACCCATTTATAAGATTTGGTGTATAATAATTGAAAGAAATAAATACTAATCAATATATAAATGATAATGAATTTTAATTGCTATATTTTCCGGTTGGAACCTCCTTTATGTGAGGATTCCAATTGAGTTATAAAAAAATAAAAAGTTAAATATATTCTTACTTCTTATGCTAAGAGTGAATCCCCGTAACCTTAGTTTTTTATTTGAATTGGTTAATTGAAATAATATTTACAAACATCTTATACTGCATTAATTATCTTTAAAGTGTTTATAATTTGTAATTTTAATTCTACTTCCCTGTGGATCGACCCCGTTCTCATCGAGTTATTTATTACTTCGACAATCCTGCACTTGGGAATAACTTCTATATTCTGGACGTGTCAAGTTTTTGGCGCCGTTGCCGGGGAGGTAACGTTAATATTTTGTTTTGTTATTGTTTGTTTATTTATTTTATTTTCATGAAAGGCTGAGCCTCCTACTCGTTCTTTATTATTCATTTTTTTTATTTTTATTTTTATTTTTTTTTATTTTCATGGAAGGCCGAGCCTCCTAACGTACTTTATTATTATTCTCTTTTTATTTTCGCGGAAGGCTGAGCCTCATACTCTTTATTTCGTTTATTTATTATTTTTTACTTTTTATTTTAGTTTTTTTTTTAATTTTCATGGAAGGCCGAGCCTCCTAACGTACTTTACTTTATTTATTATTCGCCTTTTATTTTTTCTTTTTATTTTAATGGAAGGCTAAGCCTCCTACTATTTATTTATTAACTTTTTATTATATAATCTAACATCACTAATCTAACTTCTAATTATTTATCTTTATTTTGCTTTTAGTTTTACATATTTTATTTACTTGTGTGTAATATTTTATTTTATTTACCGGTGTTTAATATTTTATTTGTATTATTGTTATTGTATTTTGTTTTGTTTCTTTTTATGAGCGTAGTCTCAAATTTCTATGAGGGCTTAACACCCCAAGTTAGGTAAATGGTAGAAATGATGTGTAATGGAACATTTGAGGAAAAAGACCCAGAAGAGGCAATGAACTATCTTGACTTACTAGCAGAAAATGCTCAAAATTGGGACACTGCTGGTACCTGTGAGACACCTAGAAAAAATTAAACCACTACATCTAGTGGGGGTATTTATCATCTTAAGGAAGACCATAACCTTCAAGCCAAATTAGCATCCCTTGCTAGAAAAGTCGAAACCTTAGAAATGAAAAAGAGTGGTCAAATAAAATCTGTTCAAGAAATTGTGTGTCACATTTGTGAAACCCATGATCACCCTACCAATGATTGCCCAACTTTGCCTGTATTTAGGGAATGTCTCCATGAACAAGCCAATGTTTTAAACACGTTCAAACGGTCAAACAATAACCCATATTGATAAAACTATAATCCTGGATGGCAAAATCACCCGAAATTTAGTTGGAGGAATGACACTCAAGCACAGGCTTCGCAACCACCTTTCCAACCACACCAAAACTTTCAAAATCATCAAGGTTATGCACCATATGTCCCACCTCCTAGGAAAAATCTTGAAGAAACCTTGCATACATTCATTGAAAAATAAGAGTCTGTTAATTCTCAAAATGCTCAAACATTTGCTGATTTAAAAGATACTCTTGCTAAATTTGCATCTGCACTGAACATTCATGAGAAAGGAAAATTTCCTTCTCAACCACAGCCAAACCCCAAAGGACAACATAACTCAAATGTATGTAGTTCAGGAAGCCAACACATGGATCAAGTTAAAGCAGTTATCACTCTTCGGAGTGGTAAAATTGTTGAAAAAGAAATTCCTGAACCTCATGAGAGCGATGAATCAATCTCTAAGGGCAAGAAAAGTGTTGAACCTACACTTAATGAAGAAAACACCAAACCTTCACCTCCACCCCCATTTCCTCATGCATTACGTAATACTAAGAAGATGAATCACAATCCTGAAATTTTTGAAATCTTCAAACAGGTAAAAGTTAATATTCCTTTACTGGATGCTATTAAACAGGTTCCATCTTATGCAAAATTTTTGAAAGACTTATGCACAGTAAAAAGAAAACTGAATGTGAAAAAGAAAGCATTTTTAGCTGAAGAAGTAAGTGCCATTCTTCAGAACAATAATTCTTTGAAATAAAAAGACCCTGGTTGTCCTACAATTTCATGTATTATTGGAAGTCATAAAATTGAACAAGCCTTACTTGATCTTGGTGCTAGTGTGAATTTATTGTCGTATTCAGTTTATCAGCAGCTCAATCTCGGGGAGTTAAAATCAACATCTGTAACTCTTTTACTTGCTGATAGATCAATAAAAGTACCAAGAGGGACAGTGGAGGATGTCTTAGTTCAAGTTGATAAATTCATATATCCTGTGGATTTTATCGTCTTGGACACAGAACCTGTCAAAGGATGTAATCCGATACCTGTTATTTTAGGTCGTCCATTTTTAGCAACTTCTAACGCTTTGATTAATTGCAGGAATGGAGTAATGAAGCTTTCATTTGGAAACATGACACTTAAACTCAATGTTTTTAATATGTGTAAGCAACCATATGAAGAGGAGGATGAAAGTGAAGAAGGTGACATGATTGAAACGATTGTGGAGGATCATATTCAAAAAGGGAGTTTTACCGATCCCTTAGAAATGTGTTTAATAAATTCATTTGAGTCAAATATACAATTAGATCCTGAAATCTCTGACATATGTTCTTTACTTGACTGTGCACAGGTGATTGAAAATAAAAGATGGAAACTAAAGTTTGAAGAATTGGGAGAAAATGAGGATAAAAAGAATGAAATTTTAAAGTTGGAGTTAAAACCTCTGCCTGAAGGACTGAAATATATATTTCTTGGAGAGAAACAAACTTACCCGGTGGTAATCGCTTCTACACTCACAAGTGAACAAGAAGATAAGTTGATTGAATTATTAAAAATGCATAAAAAATACAATTGGGTGGTCTTTAAAAGACATAAATGGTATTAATCCTTTGATTTGCACACATAGAATACACCTAGAGGATAATGTCAAAACTTCCCAACAACCTCAAAGGAGATTAAATCCACATATGAAAGAGGTAGTGAGAGCTGAAGTTCTCAAATTACTTGAAGTAGGAATTATCTATTCGATCTCAGATAGTAAGTGGGTAAGTCCTACTCAGGTAGTACCAAAAAAATCTGGAATCACAGTCATTGAAAATGAAAAAGGTGAGTTAATACCAACTCGAGTCTCATCTAGTTGGAGGATGTGCATAGATTATAGAAAATTGAACTTGGCCACTAGAAAAGACCATTTTCCTTTACTATTCCTTGATCAGATTATAGAAAGAGTAGTAGGACATCCCTACTATTACTTTCTAGATGGTTACTCTGGCTATTATCAAATTCTTATAGCACTAGAAGACCAAGAAAAGACTACATTCACATGTCCTTTTGGAACCTTTGCTTTTAGAAGAATGCCCTTTGGACTTTGTAATGCCCCAGCAACATTTCAGAGATGTATGTTAAGCATTTTTAGTGACATGATTGAGCATTATTTAGAAGTTTTCATGGATGATTTAACCGTGTTTGGAAATTCTTTTGATAATTGTCTTGAAAACTTAGAAAAGGTCTTAAAAAGATGTGAAGAAAAGAGTCTTGTATTGAACTGGGAAAAATGTCACTACATGGTTACTTCTGGAATTATTTTGGGACATATAGTATCTTCTAAAGGAATTGAAGTGGATAAGGCAAAATTCGAACTCATTACACATTTACCTCCACAAAAAACAGTCAGAGAAGTCCGATCCTTTTTAGGACATGCTGGATTCTATAGGAGGTTCATAAAAAACTTTAGTGCTATATCTAAACCTCTTTGTAACCTCTTAGCAAAAGATGTATCATTTAAGTGGACTCAAGAGTGTCAAAATTCATTTGAAAAATTAATTGGCCTCTTAACATCTGCTCCTATCATACAATCTCCTGATTGGTCTTTACCTTTTGAGCTCATGTGTGATGCTAGTGACTACGCTGTTGGTGCTGTATTAGGACAAAGAAAGGAAGGTAAATCTTATGTAATTTATTACGTGAGTAGTACTTTAAACAGTGCACAAATGAATTACACAACAACTGAAAAAGAACTACTTGCTGTAATATTTGCATTAGACAAATTTCGTTCTTACTTAATTGGTTCTTCAACTATTGTATTTACTGACCATGCTGCTGTAAGGTACTTAATGTCAAAACAGGATGCAAAACCAAGACTGATTCGATGGATTCTATTGCTTCAAGAATTTATTATCACTATCAAGGATAAGAAGGGAGCTGAAAATGTTGTTGCAGATCACTTATCAAGACTCACACCAGATTCATCAACAGAAATAACACCTATTAATGATTCTTTTCCCGATGAATTTTTATTTTCTACTGTTACAATGCCCTGGTATGCTAATATTGTTAATTTTCTTGTAACAGGAGAAATGCCAACTCAATGGAATGCTCAAGACAAAAGAAAATTTTTAACGGAGGTGAGAAAGTTTTATTGGGATGATCCTTATCTCTTTAAATATTGTCGTGATCAAATATTTCGAAGATGCATACCCGACAATGAGGTAAATAAAGTTATTGAATTTTGTCATTTTGAAGCATGTGGGGGACATTTCTCATCAAAGAAAACAACTGCAAAAATCTTACAGTGTGGATTTTATTGGCCCACTTTATTTAAAGATACACATGCATTTTGTATAACTTGTGAAAATTGTCAAAAGTTGGGATCAATTTCAAAACGAAACATGATGCCTTTGAACCCCATTCTTGTTATTGAAATCTTTGATTGTTGGGGGATAGAGTTCATGGGACCATTTCCATTATCATTTGGATTTACGTATATCTTAGTTGCAGTAGATTATGTCTCAAAATGGATTGAGGCTATTCCATGTCGACATAATGACCATAAAACAGTCATGAAATTTTTGAAAGAAAATATCTTAAGTCGATTTGGAATCCCTTGAGCCATTATAAGTGATGGGGGTAAGCATTTTTGTAATAGACCATTTGAAACATTAGTGAAAAAATATGGTATTACTCATAAAGTTGCCACCCCTTATCATCCTCAGACAAGTGGACAAGTTGAATTAGCAAATAGGGAGATAAAACAAAGTTTAGAAAAAACTGTAAACCCAAATCGCAAAGATTGGTCTTTAAGACTAAATGATGCACTGTGGGCTTATAGAACTGCTTTTAAAACTTCATTAGGTATGTCTCCCTATAGGATAGTTTATGGAAAACCTTGTCACTTACCTGTGGAACTTGAGCATAAAGCCTACTGGGCTATTAAAACTTTCAATGAAAATCTTGATTCTGCTGGACACATACGTAAATTACAAATAAATGAACTTGAAGAATTGAGAAATGATGCATATGAGAATTCAAAAATTCATAAAGCTAAAATTAAAGCCTTTCATGATAAAAAAATTCAGAGAAAAACATTTGACACTGGTCAGAAGGTTTTGGTTTATAATTCTCGACTTCACATATTCCCTGGAAAATTAAGATCAAGATGGAGTGGCCCTTTTATTGTGAAACATGTGTACCTTTATGGAACAATTGACATTGAAAATCTTAGAAATGGGAACGTGTTTAAGGTAAATGGGCAAAGACTCAAGCCGTTTCTAGAAAACCAAGCTTTTCATGAAGAATTTACGTTCCTGTCGGATCCTTGTTACGAGACCAATTAATCTTTGTTTTATATATTTACATATTTATATATATTTATTCTTCTTCTAACATTTTTTTTACTTGCAGGTTAATTTAGTAGTTTTGTTAAAGTTTTGTTTTGCACCCCGATTAAGCGGCGGATAACGGTACCCCGTGATATTTCAAATCGGTTTTGTCAGTTTCCCATAATTACTGATATCTTCTCTTCTTCCCCCTTTTCTTAAAAAAAAAAATGGATGACATTCTAAAAAATTTGAAAAAGCGTTTTCCCTCGTTGCCTCAAAATTCATTGAAGAAAATTTACCAAGCAAGATGTGAAAGATTAAGGTTATTAATGATTATGAATATACCTGTTGATTTACGTTGGTTAATTGAAGCCAAAGTTAGATTGACAGGTGAATTTTCAGACTCATTAATTTCCTACATGCCTGGCTTAGGTAAAAGCTCTTTTTCAAAAAAACGAAGAGCAAAACGATTAAATGTTTGTTACAAGTGTGCACGCACGACTTGCAACACACGTTGCCGCACTTTAGGAATGGTGTCTGTAAATCGTGAAGATAAAATTGGTTCATTAAGGATGGCCTGAGTAAAGAGTCTTTAGATAATATCTTATCGACTCTTGAGACGCATCCTAGTGGATATGTGCATATTGCAATTCATAAATTATGGGACATATTCCTAAAAGAACATGAGCGGTACAGTCTCGGGAATCTGACTTTAAAAGACCCTGTTTGTCAATTTATAAGAAAATTGGATGGGAAGCCTATCCCCGACCCATAGAGGGCGTTTAAGCCATTACTGGACGTAAAATCAGAGGAAGGTGTGAGCCACAATCACAACTACTTGTATATATTTACTATAGCTGTTATTTTTAAATGTTTCATTTCAAACTCAAATGTCTTTTCAATAATCAACCACCTATAATCCTTTTTGAAAATTTTGCATTTTAAGCCGACAACCCATGTGACTTTTCCAGCTAACAAATTGAAAATTGGTAAAAGGTATTGAATCTTGTATTTCAAGCCAATAGCCATGTGATTTAACTTTGCAATACCTTTTGGCTCTATAAATACATTGCATTATTTCTGCATCTTTGTACAAACTCAAAATCATTCAAGAGAGAGGGTGAGTGTAATTATGGAAGGATCATCAACTCGTAAATTCACAAAAATTTGTCTTTTGTGGATCCAGCCCTGGAAAAACTAGTGAGTTTATAGAAGCAGCAGAAACCCTTGGTAAGATGTTAGCTGAGCGCAATATTCATTTAGTATATGGGGGAGGTAGTCTTGGATTAATGGGACGTGTGGCAACCGCTGCACAAAATAATGGCAGTCGAGTTTTGGGTATCATACCAAAAGCTCTAGCTGTTGGAGACATTGTAGGAAAAACAATTGGGGATAAGTTACAGGTATCATCAATGCATGAACGAATTTCTTTTATGCTTCGTAATGCTGATGCCTTCATAGCTCTACCTGGAGGTTTCGGAACATTGGAGGAAATTTTTCAAATTATCTCATGGGCAATTGCAAATCCATAAAAAACCCATTGGTTTGTTAAACGTTGATGGTTTTTATAATGGGTTGTTATCTTTTCTTGACTATACGGTGGAAAAACAATTCGTCTCATCTGCAACACGACAGATCCTCATTTCTGCTTCAACTGTTGATCAGTTACTCGATGAACTACAAGCTTTTACACCTCTATCTGATCCAACAATGAGTCAGATAAATTGGTATACTGATAATAGTGAAAAGAAACGCAAGATAGATTTGACGCTTTGTCTGTAGCCTATCTATTTCTATGTATTTTTAAGCTTTTTTGTGTGGCTTGTTTTATTTTATTTTATTTTTTTTTGTGTGGCTTGTTTTATTTTGTTGCAGGTAATTTTCAATAAAAGATGTTTCAGGTGATATCTTCTATATTTTACTCTTTCTATATTTTGACATTGAGGACAATGTCTCAATCTGGTTGGGGGGAGGATAGTTGATATATAATGTTAGTGTTAATTATTTTATTTTGTTGTTGTTATCACTTTGTTATGTAAAAAAAAAAAATTATCATGAATGGCGTGAGTAAAATATTCATTTATGTATTCTTGAGACGCATTCTAGTTCTAGAATGGCAGAGTAAAGAGTACATTATAAACTTTTGAAACACATTCTAATTGGTTTATTTTTAATGCATTTTATGTATAATTGTTTGTTGCTTAAGTTTTTGGTAACTCTTGCGTAAATAAATTTGCTTTACTATCGATGTATGATTTCAAAATTGTTTAGTTTAAATCACTTTCTCTATTTAGGTTACTAAAGAATAACTTCTGAAATTATTTCTTGAGAACAATACTAAGTCTTGTGGTAAGATGGATGATTCAATATATATAGCCAAGAGAATTTCCATGTTTAAGTATACATATTATTTTCTAAACTCACATATCTTTTGTGAGTGAGTGGAGAGGTTTGAGATAACAGCTTACGAACTTTCATTGATCCTTTGAAATGGTTAATTTTTATTTGGAATGACATTATTTGGGATGATGAATGATTTGGTTGCTTAGCTGAAGGATAAAAAAAAATTGGAAAAGTATTATGGTGATAAATTGCTCTTATGTTGTAATGATTCCTTATGTCTTTAAAAAAAAAAGAGTAAAAAAAAAAAAAATTAAAAAAAAAGAAAAAAAAAAGAAAGAAAAGAAGTCAATTCAGTTCAATAAAGTCTTCATTCAATTTTAGAAGACTAAAGTCATTAGAAAGCAATCTTATCACCGAATTCTATATTTGTAAGATTCGCATTAAATAATTAAAGTCTTGAAGCTGGCATTTGACAATAATGGTTTGACTCTAAATATTTGATTTTCCTATCTTTGGATCAATGTTAGTTTGTCTGTCTGTCCTTAAATGTAACTTTTTCTTGAGCGATTATCTGTTTTCCAACTCCATGAGTGAAATTCTAAGTCATTAAACAAGTTATTCACCTGTAAGGATATGGAGTTGAGGCTTTTACTTGGAACATTTTTAAGGCTATATATGTTGTGGTTTGTGGTAAGAAGGCTTTGGCTTAATTCACACACACACAAAAATATTTTTGGAAGTTATGATTGAAATAACCTTTATAGCGATTGTGATTTTAAAACTGACGTTTTGTTTGAAATACTTAGGTAGTGTTCAAATTTTATTTATGCTCGAATTGCTAGGGACTAGCAATAAGCCAGTTGGGGGGTGTGATGAACACTTGAAATTACACATTTAATAAGAGTTTTACATGATTGTTTTGTATTACTAGTGTATTTAATTTTCTTAACTTAAGTATGTTTACAATATTGTACTTAATTATCTTATAACTATTTTATGGCAGGTTCGGTAAAATAGGCATAACTTTCTACTTAAAGATCTAATTGAGGTGATTCTTAATCTTGTGCAGAGCTGACTCAATGGGCTAACATATTGTATTTCACAAAGTATTGGAAATTCGAGTGTTTAGAGGGTGAAAATTGGCCTAGAACAGAATTGATCTGCAGTACAGGCCCAGTTTGAACAGTTATCAGTATTTGGCCCATAACTATAGAAATACGTATCTAATACGAATGAGATCACTCAATTTAGAAAGATAAGAGACTTATCTACAACGTTTATGTTTTGAGTGACAGCTAATTCGGATCACATCAATTTCAAATTGGATAATCAAGTGGGTGCCCAAGTGATAATGAATGCAAATTATTTTGCCACCATTTTTGACTTTCATCAACCAAGTGGTTCCCTCCAAATTTGTCTCGATTTATCCATATTTTTCTATAAATAGGTGGCTTGTTTATGCCTAAAGAATATAATTAGAAAGTTAGAATTTAGTTCAAAATACTTTTCCTTTGTATCCATTTCCTTGTACTATTATTTCTCTTGTTTACTATTAAGTCATGTTATTTCTTCTTCCATTTCTTTTCTTTTCATTTAGTTTTATTATGTCCAAATAATTTTGTTTAAGCTAAGGTGAAAGGGTGAAGCTCTTGGCAAGGTAATAAGATATGTTTAATATTTATTCATGAATTTAATGCTTCATTTTTAAGTTATGCAAATTTATATATGATGTATTTATTTTGTTTGTAGAATTAATACCATTTCTTCTAAAGTGGTGATTCTTGATTTATTATTGACAAACTTAATACTTGGCACAATAAATTCTTGAAACCATTTACAAGATTTGGTTTATATAACCTTTCTTGTAAAGTGGGAGTCTTAATTTATTGTAGACAAATATAAAGATTGGCATAATAAATACTTGAACCCATTTATAAGATTTGGTGTATAATAATTGAAAGAAATAAATACTAATCAATATATAAATGATAATGAATTTTAATTGCTATATTTTTCGGTTGGAACCTCCTTTATGTGAGGATTCCAATTGAGTTATAATAAAATAAAAAGTTAAATATATTCTTACTTTTTATGCTAAGAGTGAATCCCCGTAACCTTAGCTTTTTATTTGAATTGGTTAATTGAAATAATATTTACAAACATCTTATACTGCATTAATTATCTTTAAAGTGTTTATATTTTGTAATTTTAATTCTACTTCCCTGTGGATCGACCCCGTTCTCATCGGGTTATTTATTACTTCGACAATCCTGCACTTGGGAATAACTTCTATATTCTGGACGTGTCAAGTTTTTGGCGCCGTTGCCGGGGAGGTAACGTTAATATTTTGTTTTGTTATTGTTTGTTTGTTTATTTTATTTTCATGAAAGGCTGAGCCTCCTACTCGTTCTTTATTATTCGTTTTTTTTTATTTTTTTTTTATTTTCATGGAAGGCCGAGCCTCCTAACGTACTTTATTATTATTCTCTTTTTATTTTCGCGGAAGGCTGAGCCTCATACTCTTTATTTCGTTTATTTATTATTTTTTACTTTTTATTTTAGTTTTTTTTTAATTTTCATGGAAGGCCGAGCCTCCTAACGTACTTTACTTTATTTATTATTCGCCTTTTATTTTTGTTTTTTATTTTAATGGAAGGCTAAGCCTCCTACTATTTATTTATTAACTTTTTATTATATAATCTAACATCACTAATCTAACTTCTAATTATTTATCTTTATTTTGCTTTTAGTTTTACATATTTTATTTACTTGTGTGTAATATTTTATTTTATTTACCGGTGTTTAATATTTTATTTGTATTATTGTTATTGTTATTGTATTTTGTTTTGTTTCTTGTTATGAGCGGTTGGTTTCGAGATCCTAATTCTCATCGTTTAGTAAAAGGTAATTTCAAAACTTCCTTTGATAATTTGTTAGATTCTTCTTCATCTTCTCATTCTTCACCAAGTAACACCATGAGCGAAAATCAAATTGAGGGACTCATAGACCCAGGGGACAATCAGTCCCAACATAATGACCATAACCGACCTAGGACACTTAGAGACTATATGAACCCTACACGAACCGGTGCACCATCTTGCTTAATTTAACGTAATTGAAATCGAAATAACATTTCAAATTAAAATATTTAATGTATTTCAACTTAAATTGAATTTATAATGACAAAATTTTAAGTAATTGGATTTGGAATGAATCGATCTCAAAATGACAATAACAATATTTTACGCCATTGAATTTTAATTAAAACGAACCGATTTTAAAACTAATCAAATTATAATATTTCTATTTTCTACTTCATGTAATTTATATTCATTTTGAATCTAGAATAATAATATTAAGAAATTTGTTAAATATTATAATAATTATAAAATTTAGAATACTTAAATTTGAATTTAACATTAAAAATTTTTCGATCTGACTCGAATCGGACCGTCCCGTCCCAAATTGGACCCGAAACATCCCATCCCGAACCCGACCCAAAAATTCTCGAACTGTCCCATCTCAAAACCGACCGAAACAATTTCTAAACCGTCCCGTCTTGTCTCAAAATCGACTCGAAAAGTTCCGAACCGTCCCGTCCCGAAAATGACCCCAAAAGTCCCGAACCCAAAACGGCACCGTTTCAAAGCAATTTAAAAAAAAAATTTTGGAATTTCCCGACCCGACTTGTCCCGAACCAATTCGGGTTAGGAATTGTCCCAACCCAAAATACGTCTCGAACGGGACACATTTCTCTGTCCCGAACAGGTTTGGAATTTCCCGAACCCGACCCGCATCCGAAAATGCCCACCCCTAGTGAGAACGGGGTCGATCCACAGGGAAGTAGAATTAAAATTATAAATTATAAACACTTTTAAGATAATTAATGCAGTATAAGTTAAGGTTAGGGGGATCCACTCGTGGCATAAGAAGTAAGAATATATTTTACTCTTTTTATAAGTCAATTGGAATTCTCACACAAAAGAGGTTCTAACCGAAAAATATAACAATTAAAGTTCATCATCACTTATATATTGATTAGTATTTATTTCTTTTAATTATTATACACCGAATCTTATAATTGGGTTCAAGTATTTATTATGCCAATATTTATATTTGTCTACAATAAATCAAGACTCCCACTTTACAAGAAATGGTATTTACAAATAGTTTCAAGAATTTATTGTGTCAAGTATAAAGTTTGTCAATAATAAATCAAGAATCACCACTTTAGAAGAAAGAGTATTAATTCTACAAACAAAATAAATACATCATATATAAATTTGCATAACTTAAGAATGAAGCATTAAATTTATAAATAAGTGTTAAGCATATCTTATTACCTTACCAAGAGTTTCACCCTTTCACCTTAGCATAAAAAAAATTATTTGGACATAATAAAACTAAAGAAAAAGAAAAGAAATAGAAGAAGAAATAACATGACTTAATAGTAAACAAGAGAAATAATATTATAAAGAGATAATACAAAGGACAAGTGTTTTGAACTAAATTCTAACTTTATAATTATATGCTTTAGGCATAAATAAGCCACCTATTTATAGAAAAAGATGGATAAATCGAGACAAATTAGGAGGGAACCACTTGGATGATGAAAGTTAAGAATGGTGGTAAAATAATTTGCATTGATTATCACTAAGGCACCAACTTGATTATCCAATTTGGAATTGATGTGATCCGAATTAGCTGTCACTCAAAACATCAAAGTTGTATATAAGTCTCTTATCTTTTTAAATTAAGTTATCTCATACGTATTAGATATGTATTGCTATAGTTATTGGCCAAATACGGATGACTGTTCAAATTGGGCTTGTACTATAGATCAGTTTTGTTTAAGGCCATTTTCACCCTCTAAACACTAGCATTTCAAATGCTTTGTGAAACACAATATGTTAGCATATTGAGTTAGCTCTTCACAGGATCAATAATTACTCCAATTAGATCTTTAGGTAGAAAGTTATACATATTTTATGAAACCTGCTACAAAACAGTTAAAAGATAATTAGGTATAATATTGTAAACATACTTAAGTTAAGAAAATTAAATACACTAGTAATACATAACAATGATGTAAAACTCTTATTAAATGTGTAATTTTAAGTGTTCATCACTAACGAATTAATTCCTGTTGTTAGACACCAGTACTTCTAGTGATTATGTTTTGCCAGATAATTTTTGTCACTTCTGTTCTAGTGATATTGCTATAAGCCTATGTTTCTACCCATTTGGTGTAGTAGTCCGTGGCATAATGTTATTTCCACAAGCATACTTGTGATATCTCATTGGTGAAATATTTTCTAATTTTTATTCTTTGTTGATGTTGAGAGATTCCGTAGAACAAGGTCTTCCTCATTGATATCTCTTTCGCAAATCTTAGTGTCATAGTGTTTTTTCATCATTTTTTTTGTAAATAGCCAAGTGAATAGCTGCAATGTCTTGTGGCTTGTTTGTCAAGTCCTTGGAAAGTAACAATGCTTCATGTTTAGCTCTAATTAAACTGTCTTTATTCTTAAAGTAGGGATAAAAGCTTCCATAGCAAGTACTACTTTTGTTCTACACACTAATGAGTAAGGCAAGGTCCTGGAAGTTCTTTGAGCAATTTACCTTTGTTTAAAAACATAAATTTTGGTTATTTCCTTAACATGGTGAAAATAATACTGTTGGTTACTTCAGCCTACCCATTGCTTTGAGGGTAGTTATGGGAGAAAAATATTTGTTGGATTTCAAATTTGTTATAGAAGAAATTGACTATAGAGCTAACGAATTTCTTTCTGTTGTTAGACACCAATACTTGTGATATCCTGTATCTAGTGATTCCAGATAAATTTTTGACTTCTGTTCTACTGATATTGCTATAAGCTTATATTTCTACCCATTTGGTGAAGTAGTCCGTGGCAATGAGGATGAATCGTTTCTCTTCAACCATGAGAAGGAGAGGTTCCATAATATCCATTCCCCATTGGATTAAGGGCAAATGGTTAGAAACTTTGTTTAGATTTCCCACTGGTAGATGGAGAAGGGTTGTGTGCTTCTAAAACCTTTCACATTTCTTTAGGAATTGGAAGGCATCCCCTTTAATGGAGGGCCAAATGTATCCATGTTGCATGGTTTTATATGTGAAGGTGCCTCCATTAGAATGATTCCTGCATATTGCTTCTTGTATCTCTTCAAATATTTTTTCATGTTGTCTATAGGTACATATTTCATGTAGACTCTAGAGATGAATCGTCTATATAGCTGATCGTCTATAAGGGTGAACCTTTATACTTTTCTTTATAGTTTTCTTGGTTCTTTTCTATCTGTAAAAAGCTTCCCATCTTGTAAGTACTCAATATATAGTTCCATCTAATTGCTGAAAGTATTTATCTTTATCAAATTTCATGGCTTTATCTCTTCGTCTCCATTAATATTTATTTTGTTGCTAAATAGAAGTATCATTGTTTTGGTTAGCGAATTCTCTGAAGTGGAAGCTTCTTTAACTAGTTTATCCACATTTGCTTTTTTTTTTCTTGGGGCATTTTGGAGATGGTTATGCTTTGGAAATATTTTGTAAGTTTCTTTACCTTTGCTAGCAAGTTCCTCATTCGTTTCTCTTTGGTGATGTAATCTTCATTCCACTAGAAAATAAATAGTTTAGAGTCTATGTAAATTTCTAGCTTTTTGATCATTGGTTGGCATGCCATTGTTAACCCTTTAATAAGGGCTTCATACTCGACTTCATTATTGGAAATAGGGATCTAGAGCTTTGCTGTGTGTTATAAGATCAAGCTATCTGGACTTTTGATTTGATTTCTTAGACTTGCACCTCTATTATTAGAAGCTCTATCAATTTTCATCTTCTAAATTCCTTTTGGTTCCACTAGCTCTAGAAGTAGAAAACTGTCTTGTACTTTAGGCTAGCATTCAAGAAGGAAATTGGCTAAAGCTTAACCCTTAATTATTGTTCTAGGTTGAAAGTTAATGACTAGGTGAATTAGATTTATGGTCATTTTGGTCACTCTGCTTACTGTATTTGATCTTGAAAGGATCCATTTGAACAAATAAGAAGTGTATACCATAACTTGATGTGCTTTGAAATAGTGGTATAATTAATCTTTATATGAACCAAGGCGAGGACAAGCATTTCGGCTACTAAATACCAGGTTTCCACATCTAATAAAATTTCTTGTGTGTACTTACTATTACGGAGAAAATTGCAAGATACAAAAATAAAATTTGTTAGAAAGTGGTATAGATAGAATATGAGGTTGCCTTAGGTATTCTTTGAGCCTTTCTAATGCTTTTATCTATTCAGAGCCATAAAGTTTCTTGTTCTTAGCCTAGATAGCTTGGAAGAAAGGCTTGTATTTGTTTAACGTCCTTGATATGAATCAATTTAGAGTGGCTACTATTTTTGATTAAGTTCAAACTTCCTACAGTGTCTATGGTATTGTGAAAATTTCAAAGACATGGACTTGGGTAGGGTCTGCTTCAATACCTTTTATACTAATGATGTACCCCAGGAAGGTTCTAAGTGATATGGAAAATGAGCATTTGGTTAGATTTTGTCATATCTTATACTTTTTTATGACGTCGAAGACCTTTTGTAGATCAATGATGTGGTATTCGACCTTTTTTCTTTTGACCACAATATCGTTGATATAGGCTTCTATCATTATGCTTAAGAGTTTCCCAAAGGCTTACTTACCTATTTTTAGAAGGTAGCTCATGCGTTCTTCAGTCCGAAAGGCATTACTTTATAATAGTAAATGCTTCATTTAGTGATAAAGTAGCTATTCTCTTCTCTTCTGTAGCCATTCGAATTTGGTTATATTTGCTATAAAAATCCAAGAATAATAATATCTCATATCTCGTTGTAGTGTCTACCATCTGATCGATTTTTTGAAGTAGGAAGTAGTCTTTAGGCATGTCTTTGTTAAAGTTAGTATAGTTTACACAGACCCCCCCTCCACTTCCCATTCTTCTTTGCACTATAGCTATATTGCAGAACTAATTTAGATAATTCACTTCCTATATGAACCCAATTTCTAGTAGCCTATTAACTTTGTCACTAATAATTTATTTTCGTTCAAGAGTGAACTGTCATTGCTTTCATTGGACTAGCTTGTAACCTTTCCATTTTTTTAATTTATGACACATAATATTTTGATTGATTTTTACCGTGCCTTTATGGGACCAAACATAGACATCTTGGTTCTTAATCAATAGTTTTATCATCATTTCTCTCTATCATTCAGCTAAATTAGTGTTAAGAAGAACTTTGTGATTAGAGGCATCGGAGTCCAGGAATACTTCCTTAAGTTTTTTGGTGTTAGGTGGTGATTATTCTTTCTATAAAGGAATTCTTTTTTGCCACTGATCCTGTAATTGCTACTCAGAAGGAGGTTCTACCATGACAGGTGAAAAAACCCATTCATTATACCGTTCTTCAGTTTTCTTGAAGGTTTTTGTTGCCTCTATATTTCTAAATGTATTCATAGTTGATTTCTAGTAATTAACATAGTGTTGCTTCACTTAAACCTATTTGCCCCCTATATCGACTGTCTCCTTTCTAGTTGCCAAAAAAGCATTTAACTACTTAATGGATGGTTGATGGTATAACTTCTATATAATGGATCTGAAGCATCCTACTATGGTGTTATATGTTGTGGACGCTTTAACACCCATGTAGTTGACTTTTAATAGCTTTCTAACTATTATGATAAACAAGGTTATTATCCCATTAACTTTTACTTTGCTTCATTCGAAGGCCATCAATTTTGTGTTGTATTGTTTGAGGTCATTTTTATAAGTTTTAGTCATTTGAATGCTTCATAGAATAGTATGTCAGTGCAGCTACCTTTATTTACCAAGATCCTTCGCATAATGGTTCTGCTAACATTTAAACTAACTACCAATGAATCCAAGTGTGACATCATTAGATCATTTAATTCTTATTGGAAAAATTTTATTTCCCTAAGTTCTTGTCTGATGGAGAGAGTTGCGGAAGTTTCCTCAATTTTGCATCTTTGTACTTTGTCTGCTATTCTGAATAGCGGCCTCCACCTTTCATCTTTTCCTTCATTCTCTGATACTCAACCATGTATGATACTAAAATAAAGGATTGATATCTATCCTTGCAAATAGAACTCTCATCGAGTCCTTGATAGGTTGGTCATTCTTTTGCGGTCCCTCTATCGCAGGAAGTTTTCTTCATCAATTTATTCCATAATTGGCTCTGTAAATCTCCATTTTATTTTAAAAGAATCAAAATAAAACTTGTAGATGGAGTTTAGAATTGGGGTTTCTTCCTCGGTCTTATTATCTTTCTTTGTTATGCTCCTTAGCTATACTTCTGGTTCTGTGTTCTGTTTAAGGTCAATTTTAAGTTCATATTCAACTAAGTGTCCATTCTTCATTAAAGTGTGTTAGGGCTCGACATTTATGGATTATGTGTCCATAATTATTGTGGAAGGAATAATGTTTGGAACTGTTTCTTTGTTCTAATGGTTTTTCTATGGGCTTAGGTTTTTTAAAAATTATGGAGTCCTTATGCTTTACCTATATCTTATCTGTTGGAGTGTTTACGATGATTAACGGCTTGAATGGTCTCTTCGATCTCTTCTCGTCATTTGATGTGCATCATAAAGGTTTTAAATCAACTCAAGAAGGTAAGTTGAGCATAAAAGAGGTTTTAGATGGTCCAATAATAAGAGCTAAGGCCAAACAGCTTCAAATGGCCATAAGTAGTCAAATTAGAGCTATTGAAGCTTCTATGGGATTAGAAGCTTGCGATCTGAATGAAAATGAGTTAAAGGTGTTTATTTGTCTTCAATTAGAGATTGGGATGTGATTTAAAGATGTTTGGTGACGTTGGGCTTAAAGAGGCAGCTGGGGACTTGTTTTCCATGCTATTGGGCTTAATTTGCTTCTTATGTTGCTGTTTTTTTTTTATATGTATTTGAGCCATTTTGAACTTGTTTAACTTTATTTTAAATTGTTAAGTCAGATTGGATTTATTTTTGAGCTTTTAAAGTTAATTAGGTAATATTAGGGTTTTTTCTCATCTTGTAAGCCTTTATAAAGCATCTTAAAAGTCTTATAGAGGTAGTTGCCTCATTCTTGAATTTCATGCACGAAAAAGAAGAACATTTTCTCTTAAAATTTATCTTCTCAAGTTTTCCAGCTCTTGAAGATAACTACTGACTTATCACTCTTTGATCACCAATAGTGTGGCATCAAAACCCTAAATTGATCCTTGTGGCGTCCATTGACTTATCAAGGCTTCTTTTTAGTTCTATCCCCCATCTAATTTACCATTTACTTGTTACAATTCAGCCTAAAAACTTAAAGAAAAGACCAACAAAATCAAACAACAACCTTATCTTAAAAATCAGTTTTGTTTTTTTTATTCTGAATAATCCAATTTGAAGATCAGAGCACATCATCCCTGATCTATCCCTAATCTTCAAATTAGATTATTCCGAATAAAAAAACAAAAACTGATTTTTAAGATAAGGTTGTTGTTTGATTTTATTGGTCTTTTCTTTAAGTTTTTAGGTTGAATTGTAACAAGTAAATGGTAAATCAGATGAGGGATAGAACTAAAAAGAAGCATTGATTAGTCAATGGACACCACAAGGATCAATTTAGGATTTTGACGCCACACTCTTGGTGATCAAAGACTGATAAGTTAGTAGCTATCTTCAAGAGCTGAAAAACTTGAGAAGATAAATTTTGAGCGAAAAAGTTCTTCTTTTTCGTGCATGAAATTCAAAAATGAGGCAATTGCCTCTATAAGACTTTTAAGATGCCTTATATAGGTTTACAAGATGAGGAAAAACCCTAACATTACCTAATTAACTTAAAAAGCTCAAAAATAAGCTCAATCTGACTTAACAATTTAAAATAAAGTTAAACAAGTTCAAAATGACCCAAATACATAAAAAAAAAACAGCAATATAAGAAGTAAATTAAGCCCAATAGTATGGAAAGAAAGTCTCCAACTGCCTCTTTAAGCCTAACGTCACCAAACGTCCTTAAATCACGTCTCAATCTTTAATTGAAGACAAATAAACATCTTTAGCTTATTTCCATTCAGATCGCAAACTTCTAATCCCACAGAAGCTTCAATAACTCCAATTTGACTACTTATGACCATTTGAAGCTGTTTGGCTTTAGCTCTTGTTATTGGACCATTTGAAACCTCTTTTACGCTCAACTCACCTTCTTGAGTTGATTTAGAACCTTCATGATGCACATCATCACCCCGGGGCAGAGAATGATTTGCCCTCAAATCAGAATCTTCTGGATCTTCCAAATAAGGAGATAAGTCATTCATATTAAAAGTGGTTAAAACATTGTAATCACCAGGAAGATCAACTTTGTAAGCATTATTATTCACCTTCTCTACAATCCGAAAAGGTCCATAAACTCTTGGCATCAACTTGGACTTTCGCTTGCTAGGAAATCTCCCCTTACTAAGATGAATCCAAACAAGATCACCAGCTTTAAAGCTAATCATTTTTCGTCCTTTATTAGCATCCTTAACATACTTAGCTATTTTCTCCTCAATATGAATTTGAACCTGCTCATGAAGCTTCTTCATCGATTCTGCCTTCTTAACCCCATCCATAGATGCCCTCTCATCAATTAGAATAGGAACAAGGTCAATAGGAACAAATGGATTAAATCCATACACAATCTCAAATGGTGAAAATTTTGTAGCCCCATGCACACTACGGTTATGTGCAAACTCCACAATAGGCAAACAAGTATCCCAACTCTTTAAGTTTTTATTTATAATAGCTCGTAATAAAGAAGATAGAGTACGGTTCACTACTTTAGTTTGTCCATCAGTTTGTGGATGACAAGCAGTACTAAAAAGCAATTTCGTTCCAAACTTCTTCCAAAGAGTCTTCCAAAAATAGCTTAAGAACTTTGTATCACGATCAGAGACAATGCTTTTAGGGATTCCATGCAAACGTACAATTTTTCTAAAAAAATAAATCAGCAATATGAATAATATCATCAGTTTTGTTACAAGGAATAAAGTGTGACATTTTGGAGAATCGATCAATCACAACCATCACTGAATCATTCCTATGTTGTTCTAGGTAATCCAAGCACAAAATCCATACTAATATCCATTCATGGTTGCTCTGGCATAGGTAAAGGCATATATAGTCTATATGCATTCTCTTTACCCTTAACTTTTTTGCAAATTACACATCTTTCAACAACTTTATGAACATCCCGTAACATATTAGGCCAAAAGAAGTGCTCTTTCAGTAGCTCATACGTTTTCTTCTCCCCAAAATGACCACTAAGACCACTCAATGAGCCTCACGCACAAACAACTCACGCAGAGATCCTGAAGGTATACATATTCTGTCTAACTTGAACAAGTAACCATCATGCCCAAAGAACCCATCATAAGCTCCTTTAGCACATTTAGACACCATATTAGCAAAGTATGTATCACTTGTATATTGTTCTTTCACCTGTTTAAAACCCAAAAGCCTTGCATTTAATATAGAAATCAATGCATACCTCCTAGAAAGAGTATCAGTAATGACATTAGTTTGCCCATTCTTGTATTTTATGACATATGAAAATGGCTCCATAAACTCTACCCATTTGGCATGTCTTCTATTAAGCTTGTTCTACCCTTTAAGATACTTTAACGATTCATGGTCAGTATGAATAACGAACTCTTTAGGTAATAGATAATGCTGCCATACCTCGAGAGCCCGAATCAATGCATAAAACTCATTGTCATAAATAGAGTAGTTTAAACGTGCCTCATTCAGCTTCTCACTAAAGAATGCAATTGGCCTATTTTCTTACATCAAAACAGCCCCAATACCAATCCCTAAAGCATCACACTCTATTTCAAATGTTTTAGCAAATTCAGGAAGTGCTAAAATAGGAGCAGAATATAATTGTCCTTTAATCAGCTCAAATGCCTTCTGTGTATTCTCATTCCACCTAAACTCATTCCCCTTTTTCAAAACACTTTGTCATAGACGCAACAATAGAACTAAAGTCTTTAATAAATTGCTTATAGAAAGAGGTTAAACCATGAAAACTTCTCACATCCGCAACACTAGTAGGTTTAGGCTAATCACGAATTGCCTTAACCTTCTCTTCATTAACTTTAATTCCACTCCCAAAAATAATATACCCCGGAAAGTTAACACTACCTTGGCAGAAATAACACTTCTTGAGGTTTTCATACAACTTAACATCATGCAAGGTCTCAAATACAGCCTTAAGATGCCTCACATGATCATTAAAAGTTTTGCTATAGATCAAGATATCATCAAAATAGACCATAACAAATAGCCCAATAAACTTTCTCAAAACATGATTCATAAGTCTCATAAATGTACTAGGTGCATTAGAAAGCCCAAACGACATCACCATCCACTAATACAATCCATGCTTAGTTTTAAAGGTTGTTTTTCATTCATCACATTCTTTCATCCTAATTTGATGATATCTACTCATCAAATCAACTTTAGAAAAATAAACTGCATTATGCAATTCATCAAGCATATCATCAAGTCTAGGAATAGGGAATCGATACTTAACCGTTATCTTGTTGATGGCCCAACTGTCTACACACATTCTCATGGTACCATCATTCTTTGGAATAAGTAAAGTAGACACTGAACAAGGACTAAGTGACTCACGCACATAGCCCCTCTCTAAGAGCTCACCGACATGCCTTTTGATCTCCTTTACTTCCTCCAAATTACATCTATATGCTGGTCTATTAGGAAGTGAAGTTCCAGGCACCAAATCAATTTGATGCTCTATCCCTCGAATTGGTGGTAATCGTAATGGAAACTCTTTTGGAAATACATATTTGAACTCTTTAAGCAACTCCACAACCTGCCTCGGCAAATTTAAACTATTCACTTGCAATAAATGCTTTGCCCAAGCTATGAAAACAACCCTCACCGAAGCTAGCACTTGTTTAATATCTCCCTTTTTGGCTAATATCAGCCCCTTACCCGATTCCACCATCTTCCTTTAATTTCGCAACTAATCTTCTCTAACTTGTTGAGAACTTAATGGCATCAAATTCACTTTCTTCCATTTAAGCACAAATGAATAAGTGTTTATTCGTCTATTATAAGTCATATCATTGTCAAACTGCCATGGACGTCCCAATAACACATGACTAGCTGTCATAGGAACTACATCACATAAAACCTCATCATGATAGGTTTTAATGAAAAATGGTACGCGAAGCTGTCTTGTAACCCAAATCTCTCCATTCTCATTAAGCCAATGCAATTTGTATGGTTTAAGGTGTGGAACAATAGTTAATCCCAGTTTTTCAACCAAAGTAATGGATGCAACATTGGTACAACTACCATTATCAATAATCATAGCACAAACCTTATCTCGAATTTGACATCTTGTATGAAAGATGTTTTTACGTTGCTCCGCACTAATATCAACTTCAGCATTCAAAACCCTTTAAATTACTAATAAATTTTTCTCAATTGGCTCAAGATTCTCTTCTTGTTCATTCACTTTAACTTCAGATTCCTCTTCTATTTCGGCCTCATCTTCACTTACAAGCTCTCCATGCTTCCATTGTAAAACCATCACCCTCTTATTTGGACATTCAGAAGCAATATACCCATTTCTCAAGCACTCGAAACACTTGATGTCTGGCGACCTCCTGGGAAATTGAGGTTCAAATACCTTCTCATTTCTTTTCAACGAACCTGAACTAGCACTTCCCTTGCTGAACTCCACTTTCTCATCACGTTTAGGTGTGTTCCATATCCGGGAATGTGAAGAAACAGCCTTTGTATTACTTGATGTAGTTAACCTCATATGGATACCCCATCTTTTCTGCTGTCTTTCTACTTTAGTTGCAAGTTTTATGACATCCTCAAGAAATATGAAGGGCTGTAACTCAACAATATTAGCTATGTCCTTCTTCAATCCATCAAGGAATCTAGCTATTATTTGCTCTTGAGGTTCATTCAAATCACAGCGAATCAGCAACAACTCAAATTCTTTCACATACTCCTCCACACTCAAGGAACCTTGCCGCAAAGTTTGAAGTTTGATGTACAATTCTTGTTTATAGTAATTCGGAACAAATCTCTTCTTCATTAATCTTTTCATAAGTGGAAAGCTAATAACTTCTTCTTCTTCATCCCATCTTCGCTAAGCTTTTAAGTTTTCCCACCACAAAAGTGCATAATCGGTAAACTCAAGTGCTGTTACCTTACACTTCTTTGCCTCAGGGTACTCATGCCAATCAAACACCTTTTCTACCTTTTGAACCCATTCAAGATACTCCTCAGGAGAACTAGTATCTCTAAATGGTGGTATATTAAGTTTGATACCACTAGTAGGGTCATTTTGCTGCCTCCTTATCCTACACCTATCTTCAGCCTCATCATCCCTATTTGGCTCATTGCCTCCTGCTTAATTATAAGTTGTTCTCCTAATCCTGTTTCTTTTTTTTTTGGTTGCTTCCTGTAGCTATCATTCTAAAAGAAACGTTCTTGTTTCTTTGTTGCTATCATGGAGTTCTCCTTTTCCTTGGAAGCTTCTCCATTTTTCTTACATATCCATTATTCTGATTTTTGGTTGATTTGTTCGAAGGAAGTAAAATTATTACTAACTAAATACTTGTAGTATTGAGTGGATAGTTTGACAATTATTTTTGTAAGCTTAGTCAGCTATCTTAGAATTGCAACTCCTTGATCGCTGAGTTCTTTATTGAACTGATTAAGGAAACTTCAAATCTATTTGTTGCCTTCTTGTTTCTTAGAGAAAAGAACCGAGGATATCTTTTTTTTTCTTTCTATTTCAAATGTAATTTGTGATGAATTGTGCAGTTAATTCTTGAAACAAGAAAATTGGGTTCTCTTTGAATCCTCATAACTAGACTTCATCTAGACCTTGCAGGCTAGAAGGGAAAGTAGTACACTTCAGGGGTTTGTTGTATACGTATATGATCATTCTAGAATTGAAGTAAAATATGTGTTCTTCAAGATCCTAGTTTCATTGAACATGTGAAATTTGAGAATGTTGAATTTATCTAGTCTTTTAGTTATTCTGATTGCTTTAGTGAAAGGACCTTGGCTGACCTTCCTTGGTAAGGCCATCGCATCCTCAAAAGATCTTGATTTGTGCATTTTTGTAAATATCTCACTTACTTACTAGAGGATGTAGGCTTTCATGTCTTCACCTTCTAATTTCCTAGAAACTTTGAGGTAAGATCTCTGACTCTATTATGGATGGAGTCTTTTTTAGGAACCCCTATTTTTAGATTTTGATTGTATCTGTTATTCTAAGGTGGTTCATCTTTGAGATCATTATCTTGATCTCTATTTTCTCCTAGCATCATAAGTTTATCTTTTAGCTCTAAATTTTCTTTTTAGTAATCATTAATTTGATTGATCGATTTCAAAAATATTTTTGCCATGCTAGCAGGAATGTCATTCCCGTGAGCAGCTAATTCGGAAGCATTGAAGCCTTTATTCTCGATGTTGTCTGGGTTAGAGGATATGAAAAAATCTGTTTATTGTTCTAAGATTTGTTTTTCACATGTAGTGCCACTGAAGTTTCTAGGTTTTTGAACCTCACAAAGTTACATTTTTGTTCTTGAGATTTCTTGAAAATTTCAAGAACACCTTCGTACTCTTCCTTACTTTTGAACTTACTTTGGATTTGTAGAAATAATATCATTCTCTTGTAAAAGAACATACTCCGATACTAAAATTAGTATTTGATAAAAAAGATAGAGTACTGGTGTGAAAAAAGTATTCCCAAAGCAAACAAAAGAATATTTAGGATGCACTAGGATGCTTGAATACTTAAAGAAATTGAATGTGATTAAATTACATATAAACCGAAAATAGAATGCTTATATAATGATAGAACCAAATCTAAAACATTTTTTGTATGTACGTTAAATTATATTTTTATGCAATGCTTCTAGAGAAAATAAAGATGAATTAGAATTTATAATCATCATAAACTTAAAAATAGTAATCAAGAAAAAAGTAAAAATTATAATTCAAATTTAATTCTTTATTTTTGCATATTTTTTTAACCTATTTAAAAAATACCCACAAGTTATATCGAGTCAAATTTTATTTGTTTATATGTAAAAAATTTATATCTTAATTTTTCTGACGTCATTAAGCCATATTTGAAGATATTTCAATTAATTTTACTGTAATCTAGTCTAACATCCTAAAAAGGACCCATTATTATTCTTAAGATGGCGTGGGCTAATCGGGTAATATTAGTAATAGGCCCAAAACTTTGATACATGGAATTGGCATCAGATTAGACAAGAAATTGTCCAATTCTAAGTCAATTTACGTTTACCCTCCAAATATAGGAACAGATAAATAGTACGCGTGATGGTTTTGGACCTCTATCATTTATTTCCAAAATAATGAATAACTTGTCTTGGTCTATAGCTCAGCATGGGATAAGTTGTTCTTTAGTAAATACATTTTAAATTTAATAAATTAGATTAAATTATTTACTTCTAAAAATAGTAAATAAATTTCAAAATATTATGATATATATATAAAAATTATTAAAGAAAAAAATACAAAAAATATAATTTATAAAAAAAAGTTCAAAATCCATAAACTAATAATTATATTAAAAAAGCAACATTACATTAATGACTAAATATTAAATATTTAATTAGTTTTTATTTGCATTAATGTAGAAAATTAATAATTAATTATTTTCTAATATTTTTAATAATCTATAATAAAATTATATATATATATTATCTAATCAAATTCTATAATACGCCAAACACAACACAATACTAAATATAATCTAACGAAACTCAATATCGGCTTAGAATTGTCAAAGTTAGAATTTCAACTTCTGATAAAAACCTTTTTGTTTGATAGCCGGAAAGATAAGGGAGTTATTGATGAAATATGAAACCAAAGGGAATTAGGTTTGATTAGATTAGAAAATGAGGGGCATCAGTGAAATTTGCCTGCAAAAATTTTATTAGCAATTTTTAATTGAGAATTTGTCTTTTTGACCAAAAAAAAAAAAAAATAACTTGACTTCAGTCAAAGTGTTTAAAATATATTAACCAAAAATTCTTTTTTCAATCTATTTTGCCTATTACAACACAAAAACACACATTCAGCTAACGCTCCTCTCTCTCTCGCCCACCACTTAGATTTTGTTTCAAAATTTTATAAATCGACTGTAAATTTAGTATATTTTTAAGATTTGAAGTAAAACAATTTATTATAAAGTTAAAAAATTGAAAAAAAAAATTAGTGAGTTTTTTTATTTAAAATTTAGTTTTATTGTGTTTTGTATTGTTATTGTTGAAATGTATAAATATAGTGTTAATAAAATAAAAAAAGAGGTTAAAAATAACAAAATAATGATAAAAAATGATAGATTTCAGTTATTTTTGCAGTCCAGCTCATGTCAGCCCACACGCGCTAGCACTGCCATGTGGCACCACGTGACCAATTTTTCCAATTTTTTTTAAAAATTTTTTTATATTGAATTTATTTAATTTTTAATTAAAATATTAAAATTGTGCATAAAGTATTTACTTTTAGTCATTATTTTAAATTTTTTTGGTTATTATTATATTGTTTCTATTAACTAAAAAAGTTTTCTTAATAATTTTTTTACTAATAAATTTTTTAAAATTTTAGTAATTATTTAAATTATGTAATTAGTTATATACTAATAATTGTTATTTTTTTTAGGAAGAAAAATGTCTCCGAGGAATATATAGTTGTAGAAAATGAATTCTATCAACCTACTCGAAGCTGTGGTCTATCAATAGAATAAAAACTAAATTGACTTTAAGTCAAATCTAATTATTTAAAACTAAATGTTTTGGATATTTTTTGGATGTATAGGAGATTATAATATTAGGTATCTTAGTACACAAGATTTTATTAAGACGAATATATACCAAAATTTTACTTGAAGAATTGTGGTTCTATATAGGGAAGAAGCGAATTAAAAATTATCTCATCTAAAGTTTTATTTGATTACTAGTTTGAGAATGTGGGATTATCCTACAGTAAGGGAGTTGGATTCAAAATTGGATGATATATTGTAGCATAAATAATTTAGGGGTAGAAATGAGTTGACAAATAAGGATTTAGATCCGTCATTCAACAACGTTATGTTTGACAATGATATAAATGCTTTGAAAATGTCTATTTTATTTATTTCATAAATTGTTGATGCCACGTGATCCTCGTAGAGCCGTCTAATATTTTGTGCTTCGCCTCGTAAATGATTTGGATGAGTTTAATGCTTACCTTTGGTGCACGATTGCATGGACTATGCTCCACCATAGCTTAAGCATAGTAACAATTAAAAAGTTAATGAAAGTAAAAAAAAAAGAGGCGCTCCAGAGAGGGAAGCATACAACTTATACACATTTGGTCAAACATTCTTGGTGAGTAATTCTTTTTTTTTCGTGATTCAATATCGATTCATTATTATATTGTGATGTAGAAAAAATTGTTATTTTTATTTTGCATTAAAGAAAATAAGAAAATAGTCTTGTTATTTATTTGAGATTGTTATTTATTTATTATCTCAGGTGTAGATCTATAAGGCGATCTTGAGATGTGGCTTGGTGTTTGCGCACAAGGATGGTGATCATTTTTCTCGTCTTCTAAATTGGTTTAGCATGGGCTTTACATTATAAGAAGATGTCAAAAATGTTCTCTTCAATAGTGCTGCCGTTGGCATATGTTTTTATATTAAACGAAAAATATATATAATTTTCCTATAATTTTTGTTGTTTTTCCTACTAATGACTAATAAATACAAAATTTTGTGTAGGTTTTGGAAGTATAAAGGAAGTTGGTACTCCATAAACATGAGAAGAATGCAGACTATCACGTGGCGGTAAAGTTGTGCATTCCATCAAAAAAATAGGGAGGGACTCTGAAGTTAGAGAAAGTTGAGATTCTGAACACTTGATACACCTATCATCAGGTTGATATGGATGTGCAGCATGAATACGAATTCCAAGCCTCGCCAGCGACTAAAGCAATGGTATAATAACTTAATCTTTTCTTTGAATACACTACTATATATTGTTGATGAGTATTACATTGTGAAAATTGATTATATTTACTTATGTATAGTTTGAGCTTGGCACGTCATCACATTATTATGTTATGGAGAAGAGACTTAATGATTGTGAAGTAGAGCTAACCAAAAGGATTGATACTCTCATGATGGATAAGGATAAAGAAGAGATCTTGCTTTAGATGACTCTTATGATAGAACACTTTAAGTCGTCCAAGATCTTTGAGGATGCAGGTCAGAATATGGTTGATGAACACTTGAAATTATACATTTAATAAGAGTTTTACATTATTGTTTTGTATTACTAGTGTATTTAATTTTCTTAACTTAAGTATGTTTATAATATTGTACCTAATTATCTTTTAACTATTTTGTGGTAGGTTCGGTAAAATGGGCATAACTTTCTACGTAAAGATCCAATTGGAGTAATTCTTAATCCTGTGAAGAGCTGACTCAATGGGATAACATATTTTATTTTACAAAGTATTTGAAATTCGAATGTTTACAGAGTGAAAATAGCCTAAAATAGAACTGATATGCAGTACAGGCACAGTTTGAACAGTCATCAGTATTTGACCAATAACTATAGCAATACGTATCTAATACTTATAAGACAACTCAATTTGAAAAGATAAGAGACTCATCTACAACTTTTATGTTTTAAGTGACAGCTAATTTGGATCACATCAATTCAAAATTAGATAATCGAATAGGTGCCTTAGTGATAATCAATGCAAATTATTTTACCACAATTCTTGACTTTCATCATCCAAGTAGTTCCCTCCTAAATTGTCTCGATTTATCCATATTTTTCTATAAATAGGTGGCTTGTTTATGCCTAAAGCATGTAATTAGAAAGTTAGAATTTAGTTCAAAACACTTGTCTTTTGTATTATCTATTTGTAATATTATTTCTCTTCTTTATTATTAAGTCATATTATTTCTTCTTCCATTTCTTTTATTTTTCTTTAGTTTTATTATGTTCAAATAATTTTTTTTATGCTAAGGTAAAAGGGTGAAACTCTTGGTAAGGTAATAAGATATGCTTAACACTTATTCATGAATTTAATGTTTCATTCTTAAGTTATGCAAATTTATATATAATGTATTTATTTTATTTGTAGAATTAATACTCGTTCTTCTAAAGTGGTGATTCTTGATTTATTATAAACAAAATTTATACTTGGCATAATAAATTCTTGAAATCATTTACAAGATTTGGTGTATATACCATTTCTTGTAAAGTTGGAGTCTTGATTTATTGTAGACAAATATAAAGATTGGCATAATAAATACTTGAACCCATTTATAAAATTTGGTGTATAATAATTAAAACAAATAAATACTAATCAATATATAAATGATAATGAACTTTAATTGTTATATTTTTCGGTTGAAACCTCTTTTGTGTGAAGATTCTAATTGAGTTATAAAAAGAGTTAAATATATTATTACTTCTTATACCAAAAGTAGATCCCCCTGACTTTAGCTTTTATTTGAATTGATTAATTGAATTAATATTTGTAAACATCTTATATTGCATTAATTGTCTTAAAATTGTTTATAATTTATAATTTTAATTCTACTTCCCTGTAGATCGACCCATTCTCACCGAATTATTTATTATTTCAATAATTCTGTAGTTGGGAATAAACTCCTATATTTTGGACGTGTCAAGTTTTTAGGGCCGTTGCCAGAAAAGTGAAATTAAAATTATTTCTTTTGTTGTTTGTTTGTTTATTTTATATTCATGAAAGGCTGAACCTCCTAACGTGCTTTACTTTATTTATTATTCACTTTTTATTTTCGCCTTTTATTTTCATGGAAGGTTAAGCCTCCTAGCTTATTTTAGATTATTTATTATTTTTGTTTTTTATTTTCATGGAAGGCCGAGCCTCCTAACTTGCTTTACTTTATTTATTATTCTCTTATTTGTATTATTTATTATTATTGTATTTTGTTTTATTTCTTTTTATGAGCGGTTGGTTTCAAGATCCTAATTCTCATCGTTTGGTGAAAGGTTATTTCAGAACTTCATTTGATAATTTGTTAGATTCTCCTTCATCTTCTTATTCTTCATCAATTAACACTATGACCGAAAATCAAATTGAGGGACTTATAGACCCTATGGGACAATCAGTCCCAACATAATGACCATAATCGACCTAGGACACTTAGAGACTATATAAACCCTACACGAACCGATGTACCATCTTGCTTAATTTTTCCTCCGGATACAACTCATTTTATTTTTAAGCCAGACATTATCCAACTTTTACCCACTTTTCATGGCTTAGATGCAGAGAACCCTTATCTACATCTAAGAGAATTAGAAGAAGTGTGTAACACGTATAATAACCAAAATTGTAGCATGAACACAATTCGACTTAAGCTTTTCCCTTTTTCTTTAAAAGATAAAGCTAAAACATGGCTACAAAACCTTAGGCCAGGATCCATTTTTTTATGGGATGAGATACAACTACAATTCCTGAAAAAGTTTTTTCCTTCCCATAGAACATATTCTTTCAAAATTAGGACACTGCTGGTACCTGTGAGGCACCGAGCAAAAATCAAACCACTACATCTGGTGGGGGTATTTATCATCTTAGGGAAGACCATGACCTTTAAGCTAAATTAGCATTCATTGCTAAAAATGTCAAAACCTTAGAAATGAAAAATAGTGGTTAAATAAAATCTGTTCAAGAAATTGTGTGTCACATTTGTGAAACTCATAATCACTCTACCAATGATTGCCCAACTTTGCTTGCATTTAGGGAATGTCTCCATGAATAAGTCAATGTTTTAAACATGTTCAAGTGGTCAAACAATAACCCATATTCACAAAACTATAATCCTAGATGGTGAAATCACCCGAATTTTAGTTCGAGGAATGACACTCAAGTACAAGCTTCACAATCACTTTTCCAACCACAACAAAATTTTTAAAATCATCAAGGTTATGCACCATATGTCCTACCTCCTAGAAAAAATCTTGAAGAAACTTTGCATACATTCATTGAAAAGCAAGAGTCTGTCAATTTTGAAAATACTCAAACATTTGCTAATTTGAAAGATACTCTTGCTAAATTTGCAGTTGCACTAAACATTCATGAGAAAGAAAAATTTCATTCTCAACCACAGCCAAACCCCAAAGGACAACATAACTCAAATGTATTTAGTTCCAGAAGCCAATACATGGATCAAGTTAAAGCAGTTATCACTCTTCGGAGTGGTAAAATTGTTGAAAAAGAAATTCCTGAACCTCATGAGAGCGATGAATCAATCTCTAAGGGTAAGGAAAGTGTTGAACCTACACCTAATGAAGAAAATACCAAACCCTCACCTCTACCCTCATTTCCTTATGCATTACATAATACTGAGAAGATGAATCACAATCTTAAATTTTTTGAAATCTTCAAATAGGTAAAAGTTAATATTCCTTTATTGGATGCTATTAAACAGGTTCCCTCTTATGTAAAATTTTTGAAGGGTTTATGCACAGTAAAAAGAAAACTGAATGTGAAAAAGAAAGTATTTTTATCTGAACAAGTAAGTGCCATTCTTTAGAACAATAATGCTTTGAAATATAAAGACCTTAGTTGTCCTACAATTTATATTATTGGAAGTCATAAAATTGAACAAGCCTTACTTGATCTTGGTGCTAATGTGAATTTATTGCCGTATTCAGTTTATCAGCAGCTCAATCTCGATGAGTTAAAATTAACTTTTGTAACTCTTTTACTTGCTGATCGATCAATAAAAGTACCAAGAGAGACAGTAGAAGATGTTTTAGTTCAAGTTGATAAATTCATATATCCTGTGAATTTTATTGTCTTGGACACAAAACCTGTTAAAAGATGTAATTCGATACCTATTATTTTGGGTCGTCCATTTTTAGCAACTTCTAACGCTTTGATTAATTACAGGAATGGAGTAATGAAGCTTTTATTTGAAAACATGACACTTAAACTCAATGTTTTCAATATGTGTTAGCAACTATATGAAGGGGAGGATGAAAGTGAAGAAGACGATATGATTTAAACAATTATGGAAGATTATATTCAAAAAGGGAGTTCTACCAATCCCTTAGAAATGTGTTTAATAAATTTATTTGAGTCAAATATACAATTAGATCCTGAAATCTCTGACATATGTTCTTTACTTGACTGTGCATAGGTGATTGAAAATAAAGGATGGAAACTAAAGTTTGAAGAATTGGGAGAAAATAAGGATAAACAGAAGGAAATTTCAAAGTTGGAGTTAAAGCCTCTGCCTGAAAGACTGAAATATGCATTTCTTGGAGAGAAATAAACTTACCCGGTGGTAATGTCTTCTACACTCACAATCGAACATGAAGGTAAGTTGATTGAATTATTGAAAATGCATAAAAATGTAATTGGGTAGGCTTTAAAAGACATAAACGGCATTAATCCTTTGATTTGCACACATAGAGGATAATGCCAAAACTTTCCAACAACCTCAAAGGAGATTAAATTCACATATAAAAGAGGTAGGGAGAGTTGAAGTTCTCAAATTACTTGAAGTAGGAATCATCTATCCTATCTAAGATAGTAAGTGGGTAAGTTCTACTCAGGTAGTACCAAAACAATCTGGGATCACAGTTATTGAAAATGCAAAAGGTGAGTTAATACCAACTCGAGTCTCATCTAATTAGAGGATTTGCATAAATTATACAAAGTTGAACTCGGCCATTAGAAAATGCCATTTTCTTTCACCATTCCTTGATCAAATTATAGAAAGAGTAGCAGGACATCCCTACTATTGCTTTCTAAATAGTTATTCTGGCTATTATCAAATTCTCATAGCATTAGAGGACTAAGAAAAGACTACATTCATATGCCCTTTTGGAACCTTTGCTTTTAAAAGAATGCATTTTGGACTTTGTAATGCCCTAGTAACATTTTAAAGATGTATGTTAAGCATTTTTAGTGACATGATTGAGCATTATTTAGAAGTTTTCATGGATGATTTAACTGTGTTTGGAAATTCTTTTGATAATTGTCTTGAAAACTTAGAAAAGGTCTTAAAAAGATGTGAAGAAAAGAGCCTTATATTGAACTGGAAAAAATGTCATTACATGGTTACTTCTGGAATTATTTTGGGACATGTAGTGTCTTCTAAAAGAATTGAAGTGGATAAGAAAAAAGTCAAACTCATTACACATTTGCCTCCACAAAAAACAGTCAGAGAAATCTGATCCTTCTTAGGACATACTGGATTCTATAGGAAGTTCATCAAAACTTTTAGTGCTATATCTAAACCTCTTTGTAACCTCTTAACAAAAAATGTATCATTTGAGTGGACTCAAAAGTGTCAAAATTCATTTGAAAAATTAATTGACCTCTTAACATCTGCTCCTATCATACAATCTCCTTACTGGTTTTTACCTTTTGAGCTCATGTGTGATGCTAGTGACTACACTGTTGGTGCTGTATTAGGACAAAGAAAGGAAGGTAAATCCTATGTAATTTATTACGCAAGTAGAACTTTAAACAATGCACAAATGAATTACACAACAACTGAAAAAGAACTACTTGCTGTAATATTTGCATTAGACAAATTTCGTTCTTACTTAATTGGTTCTTCAACTGTTGTATTTACTGATCATGCTGTTGGAAGGTACTTAATGTAAAAACAGGATGCAAAACCAAGACTAATTCAATGAATTGCTTCAAGAATTTATTATCACTATCAAGGATAAGAAAGGAGCTGAGAATGTTGTTGCAGTTCACTTATCAAGACTCGCACCAGATTCATCAACAGAAATAACACCTATTAATGATTCTTTTCCCGATGAATTTTTATTTTCTACTGCTACAATGCATTGGTATGCTAATATTGTTAATTTTCTTGTAACAGGAGAAATGTCACCTCAATGGAATGCTCAAGACAAAAGAAAATTTTTAACTGAAGTAAGAAAGTTTTATTGGGATGATCCTTATCTCTTCAAATATTATCGTGATCAAATATTTCGATGATGCATACCCGACAATGAGGTAAGTAAAGTTATTGAATTTTGTCATTCTGAAGCATGTGGGGGACATTTCTCATCAAAGAAAATAGCTGTAAAAATCTTACAGTGTGCATTTTATTGGCCCACTTTATTTAAAGATTCACATGCATTTTGTATAACGTGTGAAAATTGTCAAGAGTTGGGATCAATTTCAAAATGAAACATGATGCCTTGAAACCCCATTTTTATTATTGAAATCTTTGATTGTTGGGGGATAGATTTTATGGGACCATTTTCGTTATCATTTAAATTTACGTATATCTTAGTTGCAGTAGATTATGTCTCAAAATGGATTGGGGCTATTACATGTCAAAATAATGACCATAAAATAGTCATGAAATTTTTGAAAGAAAATATCTTAAGTCGATTTGGAATCCCTCGAGTCATTATAAGTGCTGGGGGTAAGCATTTTTGTAATAGACCATTTAAAACATTAATGAAAAAAATATGGTATTACTCATAAATATGCCACCCCTTATCATCCTCAGATAAGTGGACAAGTTGAATTAGCAAATAGGGAGATAAAACAAATTTAAAAAAAAATTGTAAACCCAAATCGTAAAGATTGGTCTTTAAGACTAAATTATGCACTATGAGCTTATAGAACTGCTTTTAAAACTTCATTGGGTATGTCTCTTTATAGGATAGTTTATGAAAAATCTTGTCACTTACCTGTGGAACTTGAGCATAAAGCCTACTGGGCCATTAAAACTTTTAATGCAAATCTTAATTCTGTTGGACACATACGTAAATTACAAATAAATGAACTTGAAGAATTGAGAAATGATGTATATGAGAATTTAAAAATTCATAAAGCTAAAATCAAAGCTGTTCATGATCAAAAAGTTCAAAGAAAAATATTTGATGTTGGTCAAAACGTTTTGCTTTATAATTCTCGACTTCATATATTCCCTAAAAAATTAAGATTAAGATGGAGTGGCTCTTTTATTGTGAAACATGTGTACCCTTACGGAACAATTGACATTAAAAATCTTAGAAATGAAGATGTGTTTAAGGTAAATGGGTAAAGACTGAAGCCGTTTTTAGAAAACTAAGTTTTTCATGAAGAATTTGTGTCCCTATCGGACCCTCGTTACGAGACCAATTAATCTTTATTTTACATATTTATTTATTTTTTACTTGCAGGTTAGTTTAGTAGTTTTGTTAAAGTTTTATTTTGCACCCCGGTTAAGTGACGGATAACGGTACTCCGTGATATTTCAAGTTAGTTTTGTCAGTTTCTCATAATTACTGATATCTTCTCTTTTTTTTCATTTTCTAAAAAAAATGGATGACATTCTAAAAAATTTAAAAAAATGTTTTCCCTAATTGCCTCAAATTTTCTTGAAGAAAATTTACCAAGTAAGATATGAAAGATTAAGATTATTAATGATTATGAATATACTTGTTGATTTATGGTGGTTAATTGAAGCCAAGGTTCGATTAACAGATGAGTTTTCAGACTCATTAATTTTCTACATGCCTGGCTTAGGTAAAAACTCTTTTGCAAAAAAAAAAACGAAGAGCAAAACGATTAAAAGTTTGTTACAAGTGTGCATACATGACTTGCAATACACGTTGCCGTACTTTAAGAATGGTGTCTGTAAATCGCGAAGATAAAATTAGGTTCAATAAGGGTGGCCTGAGTAAGGAGTCTTTAGATGATATCTTATCGACTCTTGAGACGCATCCTAGTGGATATGTGCATATTGCAATTTGTTAATTATGAGACATATTCCTAAAAGAACATGAGCGGTACAGTCTCGAAAATCTGACTTTAAAAGACCATGTTTGCCAATTTATAAGAAAATTGGATGGGAAGCCTATCCCTGACCCATAGAAAGCGTTTAAGCCGTTATTGGATGTAAAACCAGAGGAAGATGTGAGCCACAATCATAACTACTTGTATATATTTACTATTATTTTTAAATGTTTCATTTCAAACTCAAACGTCTTTTCAATAAACAACCACCTATAGTCCTTTTTGAAAATTTTTCATTTTAAACCGACAACCCATGTGAATTTTCCAGCTAACAAATTGAAAATTAGTAAAAAGGTGTTGAAAATTTTATATTTTAAGCCAACAGCCCATGTGACTTAACTTTGCAACACCTTTTGGCTCTATAAATACATTGCATTGTTTCTGCATCTTTGTACAAACTTAAAATCATTCAAGAGAGAAGGTGAGTGTAATTATGAAAGGATCATCAACTCGTAAATTCATAAAAATTTGTGTCTTTTGTGGATCCAGCCCTGAAAAAACTAGAGAGTTTGTAGAAGCAGCAGAAACCCTTGGTAAGGTATTAGTTGAGTGAAATATTCATTTAGTATATGGGGGAGGTAGTTTTGGATTAATGGGACGTGTGGCAACCGCTGCACAAAATAACGGTAGTTGAGTTTTGGGTATCATACCGAAAGCTCTAGCTGTTGGAGACATTGTAGAAAAAATAATTAGGGATGAGTTACAGGTATCATCAATGCATGAAAGAATATCTTTTATGCTTCATAATGCTGATGCCTTCATAGCTCTACTTGGAGGTTTCAGAACATTGGAGAAAATTTTTCAAATTGTCTATTGGGCACAATTGCAAATCCATAAAAAACCCATTGGTTTGTTAAATGTTGATGGTTTTTATAATGAGTTGTTATCTTTTTTTGACTATGCGGTAGAAAAATAATTCGTCTTATCTGCAGCACGACAGATCCTTATTTCTGCTTTAACTATTGATCAGTTACTCGATGAACTACAAGCTTTTACGCCTCTATCTGATCCAACAATGAGTCAGATATATGGTATACTGATGACAGTGAAAAGAAACGCAAGATAGATTTGACATTTCATTTGTAGCCTATCTATTTTGATGTATTTTTAAACATTTTGTGTGACTTATTTTATTTTGTTGCAGGTTTAATTTTTAATAAAAGATATTTCAGGTGATATCTTCTATACTTTACTCTTTCTATATTTTGATATTGAGGACAATGTCTCAATTTGGTTGGGGGGAGAGAATAGTTGATCTATAATGTTAGTGTTATTTTTTTATGTTATCACTTTATTCTTTAAAAAAAAAAATTCATCATGAATGGTGTGAGTAAAAGGTTTATTTATGCATTCTTGAGATGCATTCTAGTTCTAGAATGGCAGAGTAAAGAGTAAAGAGTACTCATGTGACTGAGTCTCAGAATCAGCCTATAGTGGTCACGTTGCATGTAATTGAGAGCCCTGAAAGTGTACATATTATACCCATTGCTGTTACAGATAAGATAAATAGGTATTGGTATCATTACAAGAAGGTGCGAGCTCAAAATAGTCTTTATACCAATTCATTCTCAAAGGACAAAAAGGAAAGTTATGAAATTGGAAGTAGAAGCTACAGTTGACATACATAGGTAACTGCTTCCTATAAATGAAGCAAAACTTAAGAAACTTATGGATAGGATGAATAATAATGACACAACGCAACGTATTGCTTTTTGTGGGTTCGATGCTAATCGGAAGTGGTTTAATGATCTCTTGCATAACTGGCTTAATGATTCCGTAAGGACTTTTTATTTTATATATTTTTTTAATGTGGATTTTGTTGACAATATCAAAACTTATGTACATGCTATTGTAGTTTTGTAGCATATAAATGAGTATCTCAAGGTTTTACATACACAATAACATATGTTTCACGACCTTTACTTATAGGATTGCATAAATGCAAAAATATATTTTTATGTGAGTAATTTTTACCCATATATTGTGCACTACATAATAAAAATGATGGTTACCTTTAATGAGTTTAATGTTATATATATATATATATATAAGAATACATTAGATAATTGTGGCTCATGCCTCGCAGCTCAGGCGATGATGTTTAATAGGTCACAATGTTGTTGGAGTATGCGAATGAAACAAAAGAGGACTTACTTGGCGCTAGAACGTAGGCTTCTATCAATAAAGTAGTGAAGTACAGTAATACATTTTTATAATTATTAATACAAAAAGTTTAAAATAATACAACAATAGTTTGTGCAGGTATATATTCCATTGAATGTCAATCAAGAACATTGATTTATAGTAGAGGTCGACTTTATTGAGTGAAAGATTACGCTGTATGATTCCATTGTAAATGGGCACTCCGACGAAGTCATTCAAAAATTTAAAGAGTCTCTGAGTGTTTCCATGCTATATTATCTATGAAAATGTAGATTTTATCAATTAAGGGAAGAAGTGAATACAGATATGTTGCCTTTTCCAGTCATCTGTTTGAAGGATAACATACCTCAACAGGCGGTCAAGAGCCAGGATTGTGGTGCATTTATCTGTATGTTTATTGAATATCTTATGCTATGCCAACCATCTGATTTCTACCTTGAGATTGGTAGTTTTAATAGACATAAAATGACCGTAAATTTGTGGATCACTTCAAACAACAATGTATCGATGTGTAATATATTTTATTTATATGCATTTATGTTTGGTGGATGTCGTAAAATGGGAAAATTTGTATAGAAGTATTATTCGTCCAATATGCAAGTTTGGGAATATCCATAACATAAGTGAAACTTTGCTGAAATTTTGTTAAATGAAAAATACATCTATAATCAAAATGTAAGTGCCTTACAAAAAATTAATAAAATTTAAGTGCATTACAAAAAGTTACAAAAGAGAAAATGCCAACCCTCAATCCTGTGAAGTCTTTCAATAGAATTGTGCCTCGGGATCTAAGTCGTTTCCACTATTTAATACCCGTCTAAAAAAAAAAGACTTATATTATAGTGAAATTAAAAACTAAATATCAAATTTAGTTTTATAAACAAATATACATTACATGTTATGTAAAGCAACAAGATTTTGACACGTTTGTTGGTTGTATTTATGTTGTCTATAATGACTACAAATATTCTTCGATGGTTCTTCTATTTGAGATAGAATCTGATTCGTCCGATGCTGTTTGCCTGATGACATACTATCGAAAGTTGAATGTCCATATTTCTTAAATTCTCTAGGAAAATCCAATTCTACAGATGGCCAACCGGAAGTACTGACTCTCTATAGGCATGGAATAAAGTCGCAGACGTGTAATAAGTCGAACAAAAACTCTCGTACAATAATCTTATGTATCTGTATACAACGAGGGTATGGGGACAAACTAATTGTCGAAAGTCAAACTTTCTACAACTATATATTCTCTTCGAAATGTCCACTATCCCCTATGCAACTGCCATTGACTACAAAGCATAAAACATCGACCGGGTAAACTATCATTCGATTTACTTCATCATTATGTTTCATCAATTTGCAATGTGCGTAAGTCGTCAATAGGGTCATCATATTTTGTGCCCCCATCCATCTATGGTAAAATCACAACTGCATTAACTATTGTATCTACTCCACCAAATTGGTCACAAGAAACTTTCTTACTTCTTTTGCAACTACATTAATGCTCTATTTTATATTAGTGATCACGATGTTGTACATTCTGAAAGCACTAGCTAATCGAGCCCATCTTCTTGTACCACCATCCTCCTTCAAATATTTAGTTACATCGGGTCTCATTTTTAGCTTCTTGTTTATTTAGTGTTGAAAATCAGAGACACAATATGCCTTAGTAGCAACAAAATTAGAAGACAAGTATACCCATTTTTTAAACTTATTTGTTGGTAACTAGTATTTTATCATTAAATTCTCCTTCAAGCAAAAAAAGGCAGAACTTATGATATGCATTAGGAAACACACCTTGTATAGCCCTTTCAACATTGGGTGTTGATTACATATAAAAATAAGATTTTGATGGTTATTAATTACTCCCCGCAGTTTGACTATAAACCACTCCTAAGAAGCATAATTTCTTAGTCAACAATCTCCCATGCTAATAGAAATATCTGATTGTTTCCATATTTACAAATGACCACCAACGTTGTACCAATATAGGGACCTTTCAAAAATGTTTCATCCACTATAATCACCGGTCAAATAGATGAATTAAAACCTCTAATGCAGAGTCTCAGCGCCAAAAAAAAATACTTAAAGTGATTATCTACATCAATTTCCAAGTGAGTAATCGTACCTGAGTTCTTCTGTTGAAACACATAATTGTATGCAAGAAGCAATCTAAATGAATCTTTTAGAGCACCTTTTATTAATCATCATCATCATCATTTTCATCCGCAATCGTTTCTCCATAATTATCATCATCATTATCCCCATCAATTCTATCATCATTACCAACCTCACAATCAACATCATAACCACAATCATCATTCTCATAGTCTTTGTCATTTTCACTATCATTACCGATATTATGACCAATATCATAACAAATATTAACGCCAATATCTTCATATATCTAACTATCATAATATGTGTAGACTGGTTATTCATTGAACATTAGAGGAGAATAATGATAATCCTCTAGAGGGTTTGGAACATATCTAAAGGTTGCGGACATGAATTAATTAGCGTAACCTTATTTTTACTCTATTGGTACTTCTCCTTTATTTTCATATTTAGGAGCTCGAACATCCATTGTTACATATAGAGGTGTAGCACTTTTCTTCTGAAGGTTCAACCAAAATATTACATCGTCATCATTTTCAAGTGATGGGTATCAATTTTACAGTTTTTGAAGAAACCTTGAACTTAAGAGTCACTTTATACTGCACCTGATCAACTTTCAGAAAATGACAAACTCTTCTCAACAACGTTTCATATTTAGTATTTTTTAGAACTACCACGTGCATATTTTGAAATCCAGTGTATCTCTCAAAATCATCACTGGAACTCTCCCATCTTTCTCCAAAGCGTACAATGGTCAAAATTTACGTCATGATAATATCAACAACACTTAAAAAAATACCAAATAATTATTTGTTTAGTATAATTATATATGTAATAATTAAAAATAATACAAAATATTGAATAATATATCAATATAAAAATATAAAATACAAATATTAACTAATATGAAACAAATAAAACTGAATATAAATACATTAATGATAAAAAATAAAAATTATTAATTTTATAAAAAAAAATTATTAAAAAAAAGCCATGTGGAGCCAAGTTGACGCGTTAGCGTCCACTTCATCTTGGAGCGTTCAACTACGCGCCAGCACGTGGTCCTTCACGCCACGCAGGTCTGACCCTGAATCCATCATTTCTGATCATTTTATTGTCATTCTTGATTTTTTATACCTATTTTGAACTATATTTTTACATTCTTATCACATCTTAACACTAAATCTACACATTTAAACTACTATATCTACAAACCAACAATAAAAGTATAACAACAACTAACAAACAATAAAAACTCACCTAAATTTGGTATAATTTTAATTTCTTTTAGTCCAAAATCGGTTATTTTACTTATATTCTTCAAAATGTCGTGCGTTCCAAGTCGATATATAAATTATGTACAAGTTCGGTGGTGTGTTTAGGCAAATTTTAGTGTTCGAGAAAGAGAAAGAGAGATATAATTATTTATTAATAAATAATAAATTTAATAAAATAATAAATTTAATAAAATAAAAAATAAAATATTAAATTTTATAATAATAAAAAATTTAAAAGAATAAAATAAAAATATTTAAAAAATATATTTTCCGCCACGTGGCGGCTCAGGGAGGTGCCTAGTGGCGTTAAGTTGAATTTGGCATTTTTCTCTAAGCATTTGTACTAAGGGTAAAATGGAAATAGTATTTGGCTTTTGACTAATATTGTACGAAAGCATTTGACGGGTCAAAAAAAATTAAACATTTAAAAAATGGGTTTTTGGCCTTTTTCCTTTCCAATTCGTTCACTTATCCTTTATGATTGCGAGGGTTTAACTTCTGTTTAATACGAAATCGCCAATCATCGCATCTTTGTTCGCTGGGCTTCCGATTGTTCTATCTTAACAATTCAGGTTGGTTTTCTGCATTTCAATTCACCTTTGTTGGGGTTGAGTTTTTCGATTGATATGCGACAATTAGTGTCTGATCTGGATCCCAACTGTGAGCTCAGTATCTGTGCTGATCATGTCTGCTGCTTTGTGATCTATGTATTTGTCTTGGGTTATTCAAATCAAATATAGAATTTTGCAGGGGTTGCCACAATAACTCAATTTTTTTTTTCTAAATACGCATAGTTTTATGAATTTTGGAATATGCATGCTTTGCTTTTCGGTTTGGCGCGTATCTACTTGCCATGGATAGAAGCTTTATCTTCTTTGAGTTTTCAGTTTGTCTTCAAAATCTTGAAGATTGTTCAAAGTTTTGGACAATATATACATTAATATTGAGAGAAAAAGAAATATAGGAGTTACAAAAACAGACAAATAATTTGTTTTCTCTTGGTTTCTTCTTTCTGTTATATGCCCCTTTTCTGCTCTTTCTGATAAAGATCTCAAGGAAGGAAGGAAGCCCCATTTTATAGGTTTAAATTTAGTTGAAATCAAATGTGGATCATGTTGAAGAAGAGAAGAAAGCAAAAGAAAAAAAAAAAAAATTGGGATAGATAAGAGAGTAAAACCATCAAGAAAGTGATAAAGCTATCATTCTTTTTCCCTCAAATTCTACTTTGTAAGCTTTTCATGAGCAAACACTAGTTGATGAACAATTTGAGCATACAATCAGCTATTTTAAAGGCTTCGGTGTGATGGCATCATCTTCAGTGACTGGTTAGGTTTTTCTTTGTTCTTTTCCAGTGAGAGAAAAAGAGAGAACAATGAATAAGGGAGGAGGAAGTGGGCCTACAGCAGCAGCAGCAGCAGCGGCGGCGGCTCAGAAGCAGAAGTCTCTGATGCAAAGAGTTGAAACAGATATTGCAAATATCGTCGACAATTTCAGCCAACTAGTCAGTGTCGCGAGGGTATTACTACTAATCAGAACCATTAATTGCATGTTACTGGCTTCTTTCAATACTATTGTTTTAGTGTATTCTTTGACTCTGTTGATGGACAATGATGATGAACATACCCTTTTTCTCTTGGCTGAAACATCTTACTTCCCTAATGTGGAAAGAGTTCTTGCAATTATAAATGCGGTTGTCCTGAAACTGCCAATATATATTTGGGTTTATTCATGCATTTGAAATATTTGATAGCTTAACTAGTGAAAATTCCCAAAAAAATTATAATGAAGAAAAAACACAAGTACTGGCAAGTTATATAGCCAAATTATAGGAGCAAACTTGGATTTTTGTTTTTGGCAATGCACAGTTTAAGTGGATATAGGAGAAAATATTTCAAAGCTTTGGGATAGTGTGCATTTTTTGGCGTCTTTTCAGGCTTCAGTTTCAGATTATTTCATAGGAATTCCATTGTCTATGATTTCTAGTTGTTGGAAAGCTGTGATTGTCTAGTGGTTGGTTTGTTAGGTTTCTGGTCTCATTTTTCTAGCTTGTCTGTTGTTCTTTTCTAGTTTGTTTTCTTCCCTCTTTCTTTATGTGGATTCCTTATCCACTTGCTTCTGTAATTTTTCCTATCACAAAAAAATAAAAATGAACACACACACTGAATGCAGGAAAAGAATGCTTTGTAAAGTATTTAGCAATTAATCTATCTGCTTGCTTCAATCTTGCACTATATCATATAACTGGGGGCTGAGGCCTTGCATGCAAATGGGAAGTTCTTTCTACTCTTCTAAAAAATCATTCTACATCTTCACTTGAGTATTTCTGCTATAGCTTTGGATAATTGTTATGACACTGATTGTAGATTTCCTCTGAATCCATATTTTCACTTTGTTGTATGTAATGTAGGTGAATGATCCACCCGTCAGAAACTCACAGGAAGCTTTCATGATGGAGATGCGTGCATCCAGAATGGTGTGTAATGAAAATTATGTTTGAATACATTTAGATTGTTATGGTTTGCAAGTATTGAAAATTATGATTATTACTTTTAGAAATTCTAACAGGTGCTTTATTACCATATACTGCCAATGACTTCCAAAAGTCCACTAGATTCTGCTGAGCACAAACCTACCTAATTCCTTGCTCAGCATCTTATTTCGATAAATTTAGTGGTGCACTAATTCTGATGTATCCTTCAATGACAATCCAACTAGTTTCCACTTGTCAACTTACATGCAACATGGTCCGTCGCTGCCCACCCTTAGTATGTCTTTGCTCGACAATTAAAATCATCCATATTGTAAGTGCCTGCTTGAGGTCTCCCTTTTTTGGCTTGCCCAATTTATCAGGAATAAAATAGTTTTAGTTATTTCATTTCACTGCAATTACCTTCCCAACTTGCTCTGCCTTCATTAAATTATGAAGTCCTTTGTCCGCTTTCTCCAGTCAGCATCTCAGGCAGGCCTTTGGTCCTCTTCTTATAAGTCCTCATCACCAACTCAGTAATAAACAAAAGAAAACTTCTTTTGTTTATTACTAAGTTGGTGATGAGGACTTATATGAACTTCTTTTCCCCAGCATAACATAACCTTATTGACTGGATTGTTGATGAACCCAAGCTTTCTAAAGCTTATTTTACAATCATGTTATAATTGTTTAACTGTTTTCATTTTTGTCATTCTCATTCATCCATTCATGAAGAACAGGTCCAGGCAGCCGACTCTTTACTTAAGTTGGTCTCAGAGTTAAAACAGACTGCAATATTCTCAGGATTTGCGTCTCTTAATGACCATGTAGAACAAAGAACTAATGAGTTTAACCAGCAGGCAGAGAAAACAGACCGCATGTTGGCTAGAATTGGAGAGGAGGCAGCTGCTAGCCTTAAGGAGCTTGAAGCTCATTATTATTCTTCGGGGCAGAGGACTACTCAAATTCCACAACTCTAAGTCGAGCCCCTATAACAACAGACTGTATGTTTGCTGAAAACAATTTTTTGTGCTGTTTTTATTTAGAATGGGGGTTACTTGTAGTTACTGTTTTGGTAATACACGAGAGGCATGTACTTAGGTGCAAAAGCATGTGTGTGTGTGTATATATATAGTGGACAAATTTAATTAGTTTGAATCATTGCCATTTGACCAGACCTGTTCTAAAAAGTCAGGGGCATTCCAATTGTTTGTTGGTATGGACTTGTATATGCTTCAAGGAATCAAGGCAATAATCTCAAGCGAACCAACCCTTGCATATTCTAGGAGGTTGTTTTAAACAAGTCTGGTGAATTGTTATGATTACTGGTTGACTCAGTTAAGTTAGAGGAGCCAGAAAGAGGCTGTAATATTTTCTTCCATTGAATGTATTCTGTGGTTTAACTTTGTCTTCCTGAAGTTGTGGTTGTCAAATCATGAGTCTGATTTCTGACAACCGGAGGTTCTTAATACATCCATTAGTCTTTTTATATTAGATACGGGAGATGAATGGTTAAAAATTGCGTATTAAGACTAATTCTTGCTTTTGCCACTACTTTAGAGAAGTTACTTTGCCGAGGTTTTGCACTGTATTTCTTATAAAATTTGTGCGTTTTGTTTTACAACGATAGAAGAGAAATCAATTTGCAGAAGATTATATTAAACCTTTTGGTCTATATCCGCGGGATCTTGTACTTACTCTTGATCTTGCATAAAATGAAGAAATACACCTTAATCAAGAAAATCGATGAATGACCATCGGGAAACTCTTGCAAGACAGAAAGCAAAAGCAATTTTCTTTGTAGATGAAGTTGGAAACTTGTGTTTCAAAGTTTTATAGGGTCTCAAACACGAGCAAGGCTAGTTCCATCAAGACCTGAAGCCCATGAAAATGCTCGTCGTGAACGACACAATCAAAATTGCTGCTTTGATTTTGCGAAAGAAATCGTTACTAGTCCACTATATGCGGACTGTCTCAACACTATGGCATATTACCCCAGAAATGTTGTTCAATCAAATACCAATATAGCTCTGAAGTTGACAAGTGGGCAATGGGAATTATCATGGCTGACCTGATCAATCTCCATCCTCCTTTTCCGGATAATAGTGAAGCCAATCAAATCTACAAAATATAAATGTTATAGGTAGTCCTACAATGAAGTCTTGGGCTACAGCACTTAATCTTGCAAAGGAGTTATCGGCGTCAGTCTCTTTGTGTTAATTTCATTGATAAGTGATGATGAACTCAGCCTAACTGAATCACTTTGTTGTTGGGATCCCTGCAAAACGCCAAGGGCCGCAGAGGGCTTGCAACATCCTTATTTGCGAAGCAGTTGTTTTTTTTTTGTTCCACTGCCTCTTCATAGGGTTTTTCGGAAACAGCGAAAACGTGATAAGCACTAGGATTGCATCTCGTGCGCAGCCTCCAGCACAGTTGAAGCAGCCTTATATAGCGGATTGGAGTAAAAGCTCTTGGAAGAGAGTTTGGTGTTAAAAAAATTTTAGGAAGAAAAAGAATTGAAAGAGAGGATAGTATTCGTCAAGAACTAACTCTTAAATTGTTTTGGCTTGATTTGATATAAAATAAAGAACTCTTTCATATTTATAATAGTAGATGAAGAGTTTTAGACATTAAATTTTAATAAAAATAATAATTATATTTTTTAACAAAATTAAAGATTGTGAGAATATTAATTGAAAATTATCAGAATATGATTAGGAGATCAAGCCAAATGCGTAGGGTACGTGAGGATTGAAGATGGACGCGAAAAGCGAAGAAGGGAGTGACAGGCACCAGTGTCGCGGCAACCAGAAGTAGGCGCTGCGGCGCTTAAACTAGCACCTGAGTGCCGTGACGCTAGATGGTCAACGCTGCGGCGCCCAGGCGAGCATACCAGCGCCACGACGGTGAGCGCTGAGCGCGGGAATCCATTTTCCGTTTTGAGATTTTTTTATTTGTCTTCCACTTGCTTTAAAACTCCTTAATACGACTCCCACACGTATAAGGTAAACCTAGGACGTCCTAAAGCCTATATAAAGGCTCTCAATTGGCTTGTAAACACATCTTAGTGATCATACAAGAGATCTTAGTGATAATAGAATATATCTTTGTGATAGGTTGAGAGATCTTTGTGATTAAACCTTCTTTGTGATTCTTTATTTGAGAAAATTTCTAGAGTGCAAGAGAGAGTTTTTTTTGTGATCTTTCTTGTAAAAAGCGTACTTTGTAAGTGTCTTGTGATTCAATAATAAGAGTGAGTGATCTTGATCTGCTGTGGACGTAGGCAAGTTGTCGAACCACGTAATTTTGTGTGTGTTCTTCTTCTACCATTTCTCTCTTTAATTCCTTAATAACTTGTTCTGCATATACTTGCTTAGGTGATATTGCTTATTTGTGTGCTTTCACTTCAACAAACTGGTATAAGAGCTTAGTTTTCTAAGTAGACATGGCCACACCTAAGTATAAAGTAGAGAAATTCAACGGTATGAATGACTTCAATCTGTGGAAGATGAAGGTAAAGGCTTTGTTGGTAAGCCAAAGCTTAGGCTCAGCATTAGAAGAGACTGCAGCTTCATCTAGTGAAGAAGAGAAGACGTCAGAGTTATCTAAAGCTGAAGCAGAAAGAAGAGACATTTAAGAAAGAGCTTATAGCATAATCGTTCTGTCATTGAGCGATGAAGTACTAAGGGAAGTAACAGGTGAGACGATGACAATAGATCTTTGGAAGAAGCTTGATTCGCTTTATATGCGAAAATCGTTGGCTAACCAATTGCATATAAAGAAGAAGCTGTATCAGTTGTCCATGTCAGAGGGGACACCGATGAAAGACCATATAAATACTTCCAATAAGATCATCTTTAATTTTAAGTCTATCAACATCAAGATAGAAGATGAAGATAAAACAATTATCCTGCTGAGTTCACTCCCCAAGAGTTATGGGAGCTTTGTTGATACGCTACTTTACGACAGAGAGAGTTTAACGATGAGTGATGTGAGATCATCATTAAACTCAAAGTTACTAAGAAAGCAGATCGAGGGCAATGCAAAAAGTTTATTTGTAAGAGGAAGGCCCTTATTCAGAGATGGAAGGAAAAAAGGCTTAATGTCGAAGTCCAGCACTCTTAAGAAGTGCTATTGCTGTAAAAAAGAAGGGCACTTCATAAAGGACCGTCATGAGAAGAGAGCACAAGATAAGAAGAAAGCGGATGCTGCGCTTGCCTATGATGATAGCTATGATAACGTAAAGACATTCGTCGTTACTGATGGTAAGAATTTTGAACAATGAGTTCTTGATTCTGGTTGTACTTTTCACATGTGCCCGTACAAGTCTTGGTTTGTAAATTTTCAACCCATTAGTGGTGGTAAAGTATTAATGGGTTATGACGTTGTATGTTAGATGATGGAAATTGATAGTGTTAAACTTAAGCTGTATGATGGGCAAGTGAGAGAGTTGACAGATGTTAGGTATGTTCTTGACCTTAAGAGGAACTTAATCTCACTGGGGACATTAAACCAGAATGGGTGTTCTATCAGGATCAACGGAGGGGTTTTGAGAGTGTTAAATAGTTCCATGGTGGTGATGAGAGGAGAGAAGCACAAAGGTGTTTATATACTTAAGGGTGAAGTTGTCAGTGGTTTTGCATTATTCTATGTAGATGATGAGAGTATACAAACCAAATTATGGCATCTTAGACTAGCACATTTAGGTGAGAGAAACCTGAAGGAGTTATTTAGTTAAAAGGCGTTTGGTGAGAATAAGTTCCAGCCCTTAGAGTTTTGTGAGCATTATGTGCTTGGGAAAACACATAGGGTGAGGTTTAGTACCGGTGAGCACAAGACCAGTTCAGATAGCTACTCGTGGTGGTGCCAAGTATTTTCTCAGTTTTATTGATAACTATTCAAAGAAGTTGTGGGTCTATGTGTTGAAGAGCAAGGATCAAACGTTTAATGTATTTAAGACTTGAAAGGCTCTTGTTGAGAATCAGACTGGCAAAAGAGCGAAGAAGCTGAGAACTGACAATGGCCTCGAGTTTTGTAATAGAGAGTTTGATGGATTTTATGCTAAGCATGAGATTGCGAGGCATAGAACTGTGAGATCAACACTACAATAGAATGACGTAGCTAAGAGGATGAATATGACCATACTTGAAATGGCTAGATGTATGCTTACCAATGCAAAGATGTCTAAGGCATTTTGGGGAGAAGCTATAGTGATTGTAGCTTACTTAATTAATAGAAGCCCCTCATCAGCAATTGACTTCAAGACGACAGAAGAGAAATAGTCTGGCAATCCTCATAAGTATGACTACCTCAGAATATTTTGTTCCTCTACCCTTGTACATATTAAGGAGGGGAAGCTGAAACTTAGAGTTATCAAAGGGGTATTCATAGGACATTCTGAAGGAGTGAAATGATACAAGGTGTGGTGTAAAGACTTAACACCACTAAGGAGTATCATAAGTCGTAACGTGACGTTCAATGAGACGACTATGCTGAAAATCTCCCAAGAAGATAAGAAAGAAGAACCTATGCCTAAGGAAGACTCAGTATTCGAGTCAATAGAAGTTAAAGTGGAGCCTGAAAATAGATATGATATGCCTCCAGATCAGCACTTCAACGAGGAGATCCTTGAAGAAGAACCAAGAACACTGGTGAGTTCCTCCAAGTCCACCCAAGGAAAGAATAAGACTCCTGAGATAGAACTTGAAGAGTACCAACTAGCTAGAGACAGGCTAAGGAGAATGATTAACCCATTAGTCAGGTATGCACAAGTAGATTTAGTTGCTTATGCTTTTAATTCTGCTTACACTTTTGAGTATGATGAGCTTAGGACATATGATGAGGCTATGAAGAGTGAAAACAAGAAAAAAAGGCAGCAGGCCATGGAAGAAGAGATTAGTTCTCTTAGGAAGAACAATACCTGGAAGTTAGTAGAGAGACCTCAAAAGAAACTAGTCGGGTGTAAGTGGGTGTATAAGGTGAATGAGGGGATACCAGGGATAGAGCCTACAAGATTCAAGGCTAGGTTAGTTGTACAAGGTTTTATTCAGAGAGAGGGAGTTGACTTTAATGAGATTTTCTCTTCAGTCATCAAGCACGCATCTATCAGAATTTTGTTAGCCATGTGTGCAAATTTTGATTTACATTTAGAGCAGATGGATGTAAAGATAACTTTTTTGCATGGAGAGCTTGAAGAGAAGATATACATGGCACAGCCGCAAAATTTCCATGAGCCCGGGAAAGAAGATCATGCTTGTTTGCTAAAGAAGTCATTATATGGGTTAAAACAATCACCTAGACAGTGGTTTAAGAGATTTGATGAGTTTATGATGGCTTGTGGTTTTAGTAGGAGCAAGTATAATGGATACGTGTACTTCAAGAACATAAGTTGTGGGATGATGTATTTGTTTCTATACGTCGATGATATATTGATCGTATGTAAGAATATAGAAGAAATACAGAAGATCAAGAAGTAATTGAGTAGCGAGTTTGAGATGAAGGATTTGGGAGCAGCGAAGAGAATTTTGGGTATGGATATTGTAAGGGAAAAAAGAAATGTTATCTTTTTGTCCCAACAGTGATATATACTTAAAATTATAGAGAAATTTAGTATGTCCAACGCAAAAGCTATCTCTACTCATTTGGCCATACATTTCAAACTTTCAGCAGCACAGTCGCCGACATCCGAAGAGGATAAACTGTAGATAAGTAATGTACCATATGTAAGTGCTATGAGGAGCATCATGTATACAATAGTTTACACAAGATCAAATATAACACAAACTGTAAATGTGGTGAGTAGATACATGGCAACTCCGGGTAAGGATCATTAGCTTACAGTGAAGTGGATTTTGAGATATCTCAAGGGGACGTCAAATCACGGGTTGATGTATAAGAGGGATGAAGACAACAATGAAATGGTAAAAGGATATGTAGACTCAGATTATGTAGGTGATCTAGATAAGAGAAGATTATTGACGGGTTAAGTATTCACAGTGTTTGGGTGTAGTGTATATTGGAGATCAGTTCTACAACATGTGATTGTATTATCTACCACAGAGGCGGAGTGCATAACTGTCGGTGAGGCTATTAAAGAGACGGTATGATTGAAAGGCATATGCATAAAGGTATTGGTTAGTGAAGATGTGAACACCGATTTATATTGTGACAGCCAAAGTGCTATACACCTAAGCAAGCATCAAGTGTTCCAAGAGAGATTGAAACAGATTGATGTGGGGCTCTATTATATTCGAGAGATTGTCCAAAATGGTGAAGTTAGTCTAAAAGAGATAGTGTCGTCTGAAAATCCTGCTGACATGTTAACTAAGCCACTGCCATCGGTTAAATTCGTCCTATGTAAGGACTTAACCGGAGTCACTACTTTATGAAGGTGACCGAAGATACAGAAATAAAAGATCGAGTTACTTTGTGGATGATTTTGAATTAAGGAAGGGATTTGTAAGAATATTGATTGAATATCATTGGAATATAATTTGGAGATCAAACCAAGTGCGTAGGGTATGTGAGGATCGAAGACAGATACAAAAGGAGGAGAAAAACAAAGAAGGGGGTGACAGGCACGAGCGCTGCGATGCCAGATGGTCAGCCCCCCAGTGCCCAGGTCGGCGCACCAGCACCACGGCGATGAGCTCTGAACGTCATGGCACTAGACGTGGGAATCCGTTTCCCATTTAAAGACTTCCTTATTTATTTTTCACTTGCTTCAAGACTCTCTAATATGACTCTTACACTTATAGGGTAAACCTAGGATGTCCTAAAGCCTATATAAAGGCTCTCAATTGACTTGTAAACATATCTTAGTGATCATACAAGAGATCTTAGTGATCATAGAACATATCTTTGTGATAGGTTGAGAGATCTTTGTGATTAAACCTTCTTTGTGGTTCTTTGTGAGAGAAAATCTCTAGAGTGCAAGAGAAAAAGTTTTTTTTGTGATCTTTCTTGTAAAAGGCATACTTTGTGAGTGCCTTGTGATTCAATAATAAGAGTGAGTGATTTTGATCCGCTGTGGACGTAGGCAAGTTGCCGAACCATGTAATGTTTTGTGTGTTTTTCTTCTAACCTTTCTCTCTTTAATTTCTTAATAACTTGTGCTGCATATACTTGCTTGGGTGATATTGCTTGTTTGTGTGCTTTCGCTTCAACAAAAATTAATCTAGATAATTTTGACATAAGATGCAAGATTATTTAGAGCATAAATCTAGAATATCTAGAGTATATTAATTCTATAAGATGGACATAAATTAAGATTTGGGCTCAAAGTAATAAATCCAAAATCAAGTTTATTTCTCAATACCCCTTTCTTAAACTTGATTGTTCTATACCAAGTAAAGCTCTTATCTTGATGAAGACTTTATGCTTGAGCGGCTTAGTGAAAATATTGGCAACTTAGTCTTGAGACTTAGCGTACATCAATTGTACTTCTTTCTTCGCCATGTTCTCTCTAAGAAAATGATACCTTGTATCAATGTGCTTGCTTTTGTCATGGAACATAGAATTTTTAGCTATAAGGAGTCTATAAACCATACATATCTCTACATTGGTATGATATTGTTCACTTTGGGTCTAGCCCTCATGGTTTTCCCTTGGGCTCTACCCAAAAGGCCTCATACCAATGCAAATATAGTTTACTCCTTATTTATCCATGATCTTCCCTATTTCTTTCCAATGTAGGACTTTGTTTGCTTCTTTAGCAATCCTCCCCTCAAATAAAGGACCACTAAACCTCCCCTCAAACGACATTCTATCCGTGTATCTTCCATACAGAAAGATTTCGCTCCCAACAAACTGGTATTTTTGTTACTTATCTTCACTGCGTTGACCACTCACACCTTACGTGAATTATTAGAGTACCACCTAGAGCTTAACCATGAATTTTATCGTAAGCAAACCAGGGCTTACCAGGTACACCACCTTCTTGTTCAGCACTAATGATTTGTTTCACATTGCTAACTTTAGGGCATGACTCTGATACCACTTGTAAGGAGTCAATAAACCACACATATCTCTATCACAAGCAAATCAGGGCTTAATCCACCTTCTCATTCGGCATCGAGGATTTCTTCCACATTACTAACTTCAGGGCTGGCTCTAATACTACTTGTAAGGAGTCTATAAACTACACATATCTCCACATTGGTATGATATTTTCCACATTGGGCCTAAGCCCTCATGGTTTTGCTCTTGAGCTATACCTAAAAGGCCTCATACCAATGTAGATATAGTTCACTCCTTATATATCTATGATATTTTCAATTTCTTTCCAATGTGGAACTTTATTTGCTTCCTTAATATTAGCTAATGTAATTGCTGACTTGTTATCAATATAAATCTCTATTGCCTCTTATTATGGCATATGAAGCTCATTCATTAAGTTCTTAAGCCAAATTGCGTAGCAAACACATGATGTTGTAGTATATTCCGCTTCACATATTGAGAGTGTAACAATTGGTTGCTTCTTCGAATTCCAAGTAAAAGGGGTATCTCCCATGAAAAACACAAATCTGTGATGCTCTTTCTTTCATCCAAGTCTCTACCTTAATCACTATCATTGTACCTAACAAGCTTGAAATTGTGAGAAGATAAATAAAATAGTCCAAAGTCAAGAGTACTTTTGATATAGTGAAGAATTCGCTTGGCGACCTTCATGTGAGTGCTTGTGAGTGATTCCTTGTAGTGGCTAACAAGTTCAACTTCAAAGAGAATGTCAGGCCTTATGCATGTTTAATATCACAAACTTTCAACTAAGCTCTTGAAAATTGTAGGCTTAACTTATTCTCCTTTTTACTTTGACAACTTGGTCCCACATTCTACGAGTGTGCTCACCGATTTGTAGTTCTCCATGTTGAACCTTTTAAGCACTTCTCTTATATAGCCTTCTTGAGAGATGAAAATTTCTCCATTCTCTTGCTTCACTTCAATGCCAAGATAATAAGACATGAGCCCAATATCCATCATTTTAAATTCTTTGGTCATTGCTTGCTTGAATTATTCAAACATGGTTGGATTATTGTAAAAATCAAATCATCCATGTACAAACAAACAAACAAGCAATATATCTCTATTTTCATTCACCTTTACATAGATGGTATGTTTATATGAGCATTTAAAAAAATTATTATCTTGAAAATATTTATCTATTCTACTATACCATGTTCTTGGTGTTTGTTTCAAACCATATAAGGTTTTTTTTTCACTTTTAAAACTTTTTTTTGTGCACTCTCACCTCATATCCCAAAGGTTGCTCAATGAACACTTCTTCCTCAAGATGTCCATTCAAGAAAGCGGATTTTACATCCATTTGATGATTTTGTTTTCACTTTTTTTGAGCAGCCAAAGAGATGATTAATCTTATAGTTTCCAAGCGACTAATGGGACCAAATACCACTTCGTAGTCAATGTTGGCTCTTCGCTTGTAGCCTCTGGCAACCAATATCGCTTTGAAATGTTCAACCTTTCCTTTGTCATTCTTTTTCACCTTGTACATCCATTTGACTCTAATAGCCTTTTGCCCTTTCGGAAGAATTGTTAACACCCATGTTTTATTCTTCACAATTACTTTGATTTCTTCATCTATTGCATCTGTCCACATTTTGTCATTTACTGCTTCTTCAAAACTTATTGGTTCATTATTTGTAAAAAGACAAAAAAGTGTTAGATTATTTTGATTCTCTGTCACTTCATAAATTTCTTGCAAGCTCCGGACGCGTGGTGTTCTGGACTTGAGCTTGAGCTTGGGTTTGTCACACCTTTATTCATGATTGTGCATGGTGAATGTGGCAGAGTAATAAGCTATTGAGATTCTTGGCTTTCTTGATCTTCATTTTCAACAAAGAAAGAAAAGAAGTTATAATTTTCTTTTTGGCAATTCCAACTCCATGTGTCTTCTTCTTCTTTAAATTTAACATCTCTACTAATCACCACATTTTCATTGCTTGGGTTATAATTTTTGTAGACTTTTGAGCTTAAGTCAAGCCAATAAAAATAAACTTATTGTTAGAAATTAGTGATTCAATAATCTTGTATTGATAAGAATTGTGAAGAATATTAAGAGGAGAGTCATTATGAAGTTAGGTACGCATTGGGTGTACAAGAGAGGAGCAAAACGGAAACAAAAAAATGGGTACTGTTCAGTAATTACTATTCATATGGTTACTGTTCATGCGGCAACTTAGGGGTATTTTTTGTTTTGTCTCAATTGACTTCTTTAATTGGGATTAGGAATCCTACAAGTAAGGAATTTTATTCCAACTAAGTTTAGGATTTCTAAAGGTGTTTTATTCACTATAACCTTTCTAAACATAAAAGAAAAACAAGCATCTAAAGTTTCAAGATATAAACCATAAGAGATAATAGAGGAACTAGGTAGGCACTAATTGTGTGGTGCACTAGGGTATAACATTTTAGGGAGTTTTTTTTCTTTTGGTTCTTAAGTGAACAAAAAAAACACCATAAATCATTTTAGCTTAGATACTCAGGCTATTCTTGTATTCTTTGCAAAAATCTCTTATGAAGAGATATTAAGAGATCTTGGAAAAATCATGGTTGTCAAGGGTAGATACTTAGGGATCTTTATGGGAGATACTAGGGTAGTCTACGAGAGATACTTTGGGTATTATGCAATTATTGATGATATAAGAAGATACTTAGTGATCTATATCAATAATAAGAAGTTGGATCATAAATCCTCCATAGACACAAGTAATTTTGGGCCGAACCACGTATATCTTGTGTCTTGTTGATTAGTTTATTTTCTTTATTTTTATTGGCGTATTGATCATACATTTTTTTACTTATGGTGTGAGTTATAGTTTTGCTGTGTATAGAATCAAAAAGGTATCAAGGCTGTGGCTTAGTTGATACCATAAGGGTATAACTGAAGTGCATGATTTGATATTTGCAACACTTCTCACTCTTGTCATTAAGTTTAGACCTTTGATGGTCTGACTTGTAGCATAGGCAATACTCCTGAACACCTTCAAATGAGAGAGACCAGGTTTTCTTTCACTCTATGTTTCTTTAGGCATTGATGAATACATGAAAATACATATTTATTAAGAGATTCAGTCACCATTTAATGTCACTAATTTTAGCATTTTTGTACTTTTAGCTTGAAATAAAGTGTTCTCCTTGAATTGTGATTAATGAATGTTATTTGTACAGGTTTAGGTAAAATGGATATAAATCTCAATGTAGAAATCAAAATAAAGAAATTATTAAACCTGGAGTAACATGACTCAATCTTACATAAACTTGAAGAGTAGGTGAAAAGCCATATCCAACATGTTATGGGCCAAAAATTGAGATACAATAGAATTGGGTTATAACTTCCACTCAGCTTGACCCAACTTATATATTTGGATCGTATCTCATAAAAAACGTACCCAATTGGTATAATTCTTGAAGCTGTAAAATACAGACTTAATTATAAACAACTCTTATGTTGATACTAAAGTCCAAATCAGCCGTTATCATAGACCAAATTGTATTACAAGTGGGTAAAAGGGTTGTTGGCCTAAATCTGACATATCTTTGGAATTTTGCCCATATGGCATTGGATACTCATCCAAATTACATGAACCTGGTGCCTATGGAAAGAAGAGACAAATTATTACAACTTTCATGTTGTCAAAAAAAGGTACATGAGTTATTTACATTATCAAAAAGATATTGCAAGTGGGTACACGAGTTATTGGCCTAAATTATTGAAGATTGATGTCACACTTAACATATTTCCATTCATTGCCTATATAAGGACATTCTTAGGACGTTTTCAACATTAGATAATTATCTCTTATTTTCTTCTCATTAACATGTATTGTAATTTAGGTTAGAGTTCTTGGCAAGGCTAAGAGATGGACTTTTATGTGTAATAAATGTACTTCTATGCTTTGTTTCGTTGTCAAGAGCTACAAATATTTGTAAGTTTGATTTTGCTTAAACTCTTATCTATTTTATTGTCTATAATCTAGAGGTTATAATTTTCATGTCTCATATATTTTTAGTCATGCTTTTCTTATGTGATTCTTATTGAATTATAATTGTTATTGGTTACATTGTTTTATATATTAATCTTTTACTGCAATATTGTCAATTGATATATTGCCGATCTTGGATAACATGTAAAGACAAAAAATATTTGATATTTAAGTTGAACTTTTACTGCAATATTATTAAAATGATATATTATCGATCTTAGATAAGTTGTATAAATAAACATGATTTGTGTTAATGTTTACAAAGAGTTTAGTCACATCAAATACACGTATTATCAAATGTGCTATATTTTATATATCTTCCGATTGATTGTTTAGATGTAAAACTATCAATTGAGTTATAAATATTAAATCAAAGTGTAGAGTAGATTTCTAAAGCATAATTGTGATTCTCGAAACCTTGTTTAAATCATCATAAGATATTTTTCTCAATTTATAGATAATTCTATCTCATCCATTTAAACCAATTGATTAATTTTCTCATTTGCTACTGCTTTAATATTTTACTACATATTTTGCCAAAAGCTTCCTCGTGAAATCGACACCTCAATCTATACTGCGATAGTTGCATTATATTATGAGTGTAAATAAAATTTGGCGCCGTAGCCGGGGAGGCACACTAAGCGAAAGTCGGTTGCGTTTATCAATACTAAAGCGGTAACTTTGACATTTGTTTTTTGTAAAATCTTAGTTTTATTTTCTTTGTTGTAATTTATTTTAATGTTCATAGTTGGTTCTATCACCTAATTTATTTTATTTTATTTAGTTTATTTGTTATATTTTATATTATTTTAATAGCTGGTTTTATCGCTTAACTTAGTTTATTTATTTTTATTTTTTGCACTTTATTTATTTATTACACTTTAGTTTATTTATTGTACTTTATTTATTTATTGCGCTTTATTTTCTTTTATTTATTTATAGCACTTTTTTTGTACTTTTATTTTATTTTATTTATTTATTGTACTTTATTTTTTAGTTAATATGTTGTATTTTTATTTTATTTTAATAGCCGGTTCTACTGTCTAACTTTTTATTTATTTACTTATTGTACATTTTATTTATTTACTGTACTTTATTTTATTTTATTCTTTTATTTATTTATTGTACTTTGCATTTTATTTTCCTTTATATATTGCACTTTCTTTTCTTTTATTTACTTATTGTATTTTTTTATCGTACTTTATAATTTATTATCTTTTGTTCATTTACTATATTTATATTTATGGTTGGTCTTACCACCTAGCTTATTTATATTTCTTGTTGTGTTTTATTTCTTAATGTTTCTTGAGTATTTCTTTAAAAAACAAAAATGTAAAAACAAAAAAATTTTTGTTAGGATGTATGCATCGACTTAAAGACAAACGAGGAAGATTCATGAGAGAAGTAGAACTAGAATCATCACTATAATTTGTAAAGGAAGAGAATTCACCATCTAGTTCATCTTGTAATTCCAACACAATGAGTCAACACGAAGATAACCCCGTTAGGACTTTAAAAGATTACTTGCATCCTACTCTCACAGCCACACCATCATGCATTATATTTCTACCTAACACAGTATATTCGAATTTTAAACCTGGAACGATCACTTTTCATGGTCTAGATAGTGAAAATCTTTATGTACATGTTAAGAAATTTGAAGAGGTAATTGCCACATTCCATAGCCAACCTGAAGCCATACACACTGTTAGGTTTAAAATTTTCCATTTTTCTTTAAAAGACAAATCAAAGAGTTGGCTATACTTTTTGAGGCTGAGGTCTATAGGAACTTGGGCAGAAATGACCCAAGCATTTTTTAATAAATACTTCCTACAACACAAAACTAATGACTTAAAAAGACAAATTTCTTCATTCTCCTAAAAAGACAGTGAAACCTTATATCAAGCATAGGAAAGGTTTAAAGAGTTGCTAAATCTATGCCCTCACAATAGGTATGAAAATTGGCGTTTGGTTAGCTATTTTTATGAGGGACTCACAATTAAAGAGCACCAATTTGTTGAGATGGTATGTAATGGGGAGTTTCTTCACAAAGATCCAAAGGAAGCCATAGAATTCCTTAATGACTTAGCCAAAAAAGCCTATACATGGACTGGACCTAGCATGAATGAAAGCACAAATAGGTCACGACCCAGTGGAGTTTTCCATCTTAGGGAAGAGGATAACCTCAAAGCTCAATTAGAGGTCTTAACTAAGGTGTTAGAGGCCTTGAAAACCAAAAATAGAAGAGTCACCCACACGGTTACTAATGTTGAGTCACGCAATGTCTATTTTGTCTGTGGAGAAGTGGAACACTTAGCTCAGGATTGGTCCACTTATAGTGAGATGAGAGGGATATATGAGGAATAATTTAATGCCCCAGGGATGTACAAGAAGCCTTATTCACCATACTCTGAAACCTATAATCCTAGTTGGAGAAACCATCCAAACTTTAATTGGAAATCTGACCAACAAGCCAACAGCCATTGGAAACAAGAACAACAAGCACCCAAGTCTTATGTTACACCTCAATATAATGCACGACCAAATAGAAGTCATTTAGAGGATACATTACAAGCATTTATAGAGGCACAAAGTAAGACTGATAAAAAATTTGAAACAGTTCTTGCACAGGTGATAGACGAAAACAAACAAATCAAGAGTCAAATTACAAAGTTGACCAGTGCCTTAATTGTACAAGAGCGAGGTAAGTTTCCATCTCAACCTCAATCTAATTCAAAAGGACAATTCATGGCACAAGCTTCTTCTTCTGATGTACAAAATCTCAAAGAAGTCAATGCCATTACTACTCGAAGTGGTAAGATTGTGAGTGAGCTTACTTCCCCAACTAACACATCGATAAATAGTAAAGACGGCTCCATTGAAAAAGAGGCCACAGTAGAAAAAGAGCCCGAAAATAAGTTTTCAATCTCAGTGCCTTTTTCCTCTTGCTCTTCGATCGGTTGGGAAAAATTCAGAAATTCAAAATGAGATTTTGGAACATTTGAAACAAGTTAAGATTAATCTTCTCTTGTTGCATTTGATTAAGTAGGTTCCAACTTATGCCAAAGTCATCAATGATCTATACACTATCAAAAGAAAATACTATGTAAAGAAAACTGTATTTTTGGTAGAACGGGTAAGTGTAGTGAATGAACAAAAGACACCACCCAAGTATAAAGAACTAGGTTGTCCCACAATCTCCTACCAAATTGGGACACATGAGTTTGGTCAAACTTTGTTGGACTTAGGAGCAAGTGTAAATTTAATGCCTTATTATATTTACTTGCAATTGGGACTTGGCAAGATTAAACCTACATCTGTAGTCTTATAATTAGGTGACCGATCAATCAAGAAACCACAGGGAATAGTAGAAGATGTTTTGTTACAAATTGATAAATTTTACTACCCTATTGATTTTCTTGTTTTAGATACTCATTTTGTTGTTAACATGGAGTAAAAAATTCCTCTTATTTTAGGGAGACATTTTCTTGCCACTGCTAATGCTCTTATTAATTGAAGAAATGGTCTAATGAAATTATCTTTTGGGAATATGACTCTTAGGGTAAACATTTTCAATATTGGCAAACAACCATGAGAAGAAGATAAATGCTATCATTCATATATAATAGACACACTTATAGCGAAGGAAGCTTATAAAAATCGTGGCTCTGATTCTTTGAAAAACCTTCTCAATTTTAATTTTGAAGAATTGTATTATCCTGATGTAACAACTGATGTGCTTAGTATTTTTGACTCACTGGATAAAAGGACTCGATTTTGGTAGCCACGCTTTGAAGAGTTGTCATGAGAGAGGGAGAGACCAAAACCATCAAACCTCGAGACACCATAAGTTGAGCTTTTTCCACTGTCCAAAGGTTTGAAACACGCATTCTTGGGACCAGGTGATACCTTTGCTATCATTATTTCTTCTGAAGTTAGTACTGAACAAGAGGAAAAATTGATAAAATTGTTAAAAGAACATAAGTTTGCACTAGGTTGGACCATAACTGATAGTAAATGTATTTCTCCATTGATATGCTCCCATAGAATTCATTTAGGGTAAGGTGCCCAACCTTGTAGGGACCCATAAAGAAGACTTAACCCAACAATGAAAGAAGTAATGAAGAAAGAGCTCTTGAAACTATTAGATGCAGGTATAATCTATCCAATTTCTGATAGTCAATGGGTAAGTCCAACTCAAGTAGTGCCTAAGAAATATGGAGTTACTGTTGTAGAAAATAAGAATGTGGTACCTGTACTAATTAGGGTGGTAAGTGGTTGGCAAATGTGCATTGATTATAGAAAATTAAACATAGCCACCAGGAAAAACTATTTTCCATTGCCTTTTATCGACCAAATTTTAGAACGTGTAGCTAGACATCCTTTTTATTGCTTTCTTGATGGGTATTCAGGATATTACCAGATTGAGATAGCTATAGAAGGTCAAGAAAAAATGACTTTTACATGCCCTTTTAGTACTTGTGCTTTTCGTAGAATGCCATTTGGATTATGTAATGCACCAGCTACTTTTCAGTATTGTATGTTGAGTATTTTCTCTGATATGGTTAAAAATGCAAGGAAGTTTTTATGGATGATTTGACTGTTTTTGATAATTCTTTTGATTTATGCCTACTTAACTTGAAAGCTATTTTGAGTAGGTGTGAAGAAAAAGGACTTGTGCTAAATTGACAAGGCCAAAATTGAATTAATCTCTAAATTACCTACATCCAAAACGGTAAAGGATGTCTGATCTTTTCTTGGACACGTTAGCTTTTACAGAAGATTTATACAAAATTTTTCTGCCATATTTAGACCATTGTATAACCTTTTGCTAAAAGATGTAAAATTTATATGGACACAAGAGTATGAGGAGGCATTCCGAACACTCATTGCCAAACTCATTATTGCTCCTATAATGCAATCACCAGATTGGAACCTCCCATTTGAAATTATGTGTGATACAAGTAATTATACTGTGGGAGTAGTTCTTAGGCAATGAAGGGAGGGAAAACCCTTTGTTGTTTATTATGCTAGTAGGACTTTGAATGATGCTCAGATGAATTACACTACTATTGAAAAAGAACTACTAGCTGTTGTTTTTGCCTTAGACAAATTTCGTTCTTATTTGATTAGTTCACTTATTGTTGTTTTTACTGACCACGCGGCCTTTAAGTACCTTCTTTCTAAGAAGGATGTTAAAGCCCGTTTAATTAGGTTGATTCTTCTTTTGCAGGAATTTGATCTGATAATCAAAGACAAAAAGGGTGTTGAAAATGTTGTTACTGATCATCTATCCCGCCTTGAGTTCACCGACTCCACTGATTTGCCACCCATTCGAAATGATTTTCCTGATGAACATCTTTTTACTATAAGCCAAATACCTTGGTATGCACATATCGTAAATTATTTGGTTTGTGGTGAACTTTCATCTAACTAGAGTGCACAAGATAAGTGTAAGTTCTTGGTTAAGGTACGCAATTTTTATTGGGACGATCCATATCTTTTCAAATACTATCCTGACCAAATTATAAGACGTTGCATTCCTGAAAGTGAATTTTCTAGTGTCTTAAATTTTTGCTATAGTTCTGTTTGTGATGTTTTTTTTCTATGAAGAAGATAGCTATAAAAAGTTTACAGTGTGGTCTTTATTGGCCCACTTTGTTAAAAGACACTAATAATTTTGATCATTCCTATGAGAGATGTCAAATGTTAGATGCTTTATCTCGAAGACATATAATGCCTCTTAACCCTATTCTTGTTATTGAGATATTTGATTGTTGGGGCATTGATTTTATTGGTCATTTTCCCTCTTCTTTTGGCTACCTTTACATCATTCTAGCTGTTAACTATATATCAAAATGAGTAGAGGTTGTAGCTAGTCGTACTAATGATAATACAATTATGGTAAAATTCTTAAAAGAAAATGTGTTATTTAGGTACGGTATGCCATGTGTCATCATTAGTAACTAAGGAACACATTTTTGTAACCATTCTTTTGAAGCTTTGATGCGCAGGTATGGTGTTCTTCACAAAGTTTCCACTGCATACCATCTACAAATAAGTGGATAAGTCGAGCTAGCAAATAGAGAGGTTAAACAGATTTTGGAAAAGACGGTTAACCCGAATCGTAAAGATTGGTCTCTACGTCTTTTTGATGCATTATGGGCACATCACACTGCATATAAAACCATCTTAGGAATGTCTCCATACTGGCTTGTTTATGGAAAATCTTGTCATTTACCTATTGAGTTAGAGCATAAAGCTTATTGGACTGTCAAAGTCCTTAACTTAATTTGAGTGTTGCAGGTCTTCAGAGAAAGTTACAATTATCGGAAATAGAAGAGCTACGAAATGATGCATATGACAACTCCAAAATTTACAAAGCTAATATAAAAGCAGCTCATGATAAATAAATCTCAAGGAAACACTTCAAGCCAAATCAACGGGTTTATCTTTATGATTCTTGATTGTATTTACACCCTAGAAAGTTGAGATCTTGATGGACTGGTCCATTTATGGTAAGGCACGTTTTTCCTAATGATGCTGTCGAAATCAAGGACTCCATTGATGGACAAACTTTTAAAGTGAATGGACAGCGGCTGAAAAGCTATGTAGAAAAGGTAGACCACTCTATGTACCTAGACGAGATCCCTCTTGTAGATCCTGTTTATCATGCTTGATCAGGTTCAATCTATCTGTACTATATTTTATATTTTATCTATATTTTATTTTTTGACTTTTTATTTTTGCTTTTATCTTCTTTCACATTTTATTTTAATTTATTTTCTTCTTTTTTTTCTTCAGTGTGATTTTATTTTTCGGTCAAGTGGCGGATACGGTACTCCGTGACTATTAAAGTCGGTTTCTCAATTCCCTAAAAATTGTCTTTCAAACTGTGCATTCATTTCTTTTCTTTTTCACTTTCTTTCAAAATGGATCGCATTCTTGCCAACCTTAAAAATTACTTTCCTTCATTGCCTCAAAATACTCTACTTAAGATTTACAAAGCACGGTGTGAAAGACTAAGGCTATTAATGTTGAGTAATATCCTTGTGGATATCCGTTGGTTAATTGAAGCCAATGTTCGATTATCTGGTGAGTCTACAAATGATTTTGTTTCTTTTATGCCTAGTCTTGGAAGAAGCTCTTATGCCAAAAGGCGACGAGCAAAGAGATTACAAGTCTGTCATAAATGTGCTCGATGGAATTATAACTGGAGTTGTCGTTCTTTAGGATTTGCATCTAGAAATCAAGAAGAAAAAATTCAGTTCATTAAAGATGGACTGAGTAAGGAGTCTTTGGATGATATCCTATTGACTATTGAGATGCATCCTTGTGGGCTCGTGCAACATGAACTTCTTGATTTATAGAATAAATTTAAAAATGAACATCAACGGTATAGTCTCAAAAATTTGACTCTAAAAGACCCATTTACCAATTTATAAGAAAATTGGATGGGAAGCCTATCCTCGACCTATAGAGGGCGTTTAAGCCGTTACTGAACGTAATACCAGAGGAAGATGTGAGTCACAATCACAACTACCTGTAAATACATGGGTTTTAATTTCAAACTTTATTTTATGAATAGTAGGGTACTCATATAGATGTCTTAAATTCAAATCCTTTGGTTAAATAATGTATGTAGGTCATTATCTTTAGATTTGTGTTTTATTTTTAAATCTCTTCTGACAAACTGTCGGGTTACCACAATCATTGTTATCATTTGGTACTCTATAAATATAGCACCTCATTTTTTTTATTTTCATATATTGAGATAAAGGTGAGTGTAGATATAGAGGAAACCTCAGTTCAATAATTCCGAAATATATGTGTATTTTATGGATCTAGTCCTGGGGGAAATAAAGTGTTTGTAGAAGCAGCAAATAATCTAAGAAAAGTATAAGCTGCAAGAAAAATTCATTTGATTTATAGAGAGGGTAGCCTTGGGTTATGGGGTGTGTGTCAACAGCTGCACATTTAAAAGGAAGTCAAGTTTTAGGTATTATTCCTATAACTTTAGCCGTGGGAAACCTGACTGGGAAAATAATAGGGGAAGAATTTTGAGTCTCATCCATGCATGAACGTATAGCTAGAATGCTTTACAATGCATATGCTTTTATTACTTTACCAGGTGGTTTTGGTACCTTGGAAGAAAATTTTTAAATTGCCTATTGTGCCCAGCTAAATATCCACCGAAAACCCATAAGTTTGTTGAATGTTAATAACTATTTTGATTGCTTACTTTGTTTTCTTAATCAAGCTGTGGAACAGAATTTTATTTCACATTCGTCGAGACAGATCCTCGTTTCTGCCACCAATGCGGATAAATTGATTGAAAAATTATAGGTAGTTACTTACGAACCTGACCTAGCAGTAACTCGAATCGATTGGTCAGTGGGCCTTAACAAGCAAAAATTGGATCTTACACTTCGTTTGTAAATTTTTCTTTGTTTTATTTATTTATCAACATCATCATTTTAGTTTATATTTGCTTAAGTGTCTCTCAGGTTTGTTTCTTTCAAATAATTAACATTTCAAGTAATGTCTCCTATACTTTATCTCTTTCTATTTAAACATTGAGGACAATGTTTCATCTGATTTGGGGGAGAATAGTAGACATAAGTTGCATTTTGCATTCAAAAAAATAAAAAATTTTTTTGTGGTTCGACATATGATTAAAATGGTTGAGTAAAGAGTTCATTTTTGAACTCTTGAGACGCATTCTAGGTTAAATTGGAATGGCAGAGTAAGAAGTTTTATTTCTAACTTTTAAAACGCATTTTGACTAACTTTTTGTTGTTTTATTTTATGTTTCATGTATTGTTGTTTATTGCTTGTAGTCTTGGTAATTCTTGTATAAAGGAATTTGCTTTTCTGCCTAGGTATGATTTCAAAATTGTTTAGTTTGAGTCACTGTTTCTATTTAGGTTACTAAAGAATGACTTCCAAAATATTTTTAAGCACAATGCTAAGCCTTGTGGTTAGACGGATGATTCAATTTATATAGCCAAGAGAATTCCCATGTTTAAATATATATTTTTCTAATCTCACATATCATTTGTGAGTAAGTGGAAAGGTTGAGAAAATAACTTATGAACCTTTATTGATCCTTTGAATTGGTTAATTTTTGCTTAGATTGATATTGTTTGAATTAAGGAATAAGTTGGTTGCATTTGTGTATAAAATAGTTTGGTGAGAAACTTTTGTAATGCTTTCTAGTATTCTTTAAAAAAAAAAAAGAAAAAGAAAAAGAAAAAGAAAAGAATCAATTCATTTTAATAAAGTTTTCATTCAATTTTAGAAGACAAATATCTTGTAAATCAGTTTTCTCACCAAGTTATATTTGTATTATTCTCACAAGACAATTGAAGTCATAAAGCTGGTACATGTGAAGAATGATTGATTTCTAAATGATTGATTTTCTTATTTTTGGATCAATGTTAGTTTGTATGTCTGTCTTTAAAATTGACTTTTTCTTGAGTGTTTAATTGTTTTCCAACTCCATGAAAGAAATCCTAACCTTTTAAACAATTATACACTTGTGAGGATATGAAGTTGAGGCTTTTACTTGGAGAAATTCGCAAGGCTATATCTGTTGTGGTTTGTGGTAAGATGGTTACGGTTTAATTTACACACACATATAATTTTTAGAAGTTATAATTGAAAAAACCATAATTGCAATAGTGATCTTAAACTGACTTTTTGTTTGAAATACTTAGATAGTTTTGCATATTTTATTTACACTTGAATTGCTAGAGATTAGCAATAAACTGGTTGGGGACTATGATGAACACATGAAAATGCATATTTATTAAGAGATTTAGTCGCCATTTAATGTCACTAATATTAGCATTTTTGTACTTTTAGCTTGAAATAAAGTGTTCTCCTTAAATTGTGATTAATGAATGTTATTTGCACAAGTTTAGGTAAAATAGATATAACTCTTAATGTAGAAATCGAAATGAAGAAATTCTTGAACTTAGTGTAACATGACTCAATCTTACACAAACTTGAAGAACAGTTGAAAAGCCAAATCCAATATGTTATGGGCCAAACATTGAGATACAATAGAATCGAGCTAGAACTTCTGCTCAGCTTGACCCAACTCATATATTTGGATCGTATTTCACAAAATACATACCCAATTGGTATAATTCTTGAAGCTGTGAAATAGTGACTTAATTATCAACAACTCTTATGTTGATAGTAACGTCTAAATCAACCACCATTATGGACTAAAGCATATTGCAAGTGGGTAAAAGGGTTGTTGGCATAAATCTGACGTATCTTTGAAATGTTGCCATATCTCATTGGATACTCATCCAAATTGCATGAAACTAGTGCCTATGGAAAGAAGAGATAAATTGCTACAACTTTTATGTTGTCTAAAAAAGGTACATGGGTTATTTATATTATCAAAAAGATATTGCAAGTGGGTACATGAGTTATTGGCCTAAATTATTGAAGATTGATGTCACACTTAACATATTTCCATTCATTGCCTATATAAGGACACTTTTAGGAGGTTTTTAACATTAGATAATTCTCTCTTATTATTTTCTCATTAACATGTATTGTAATATAGGCTAGGGTTTTTGGCAAGGCTAAGAGATGAGCTTTTATATGTAATAATTCTACTTCTATACTTTAATTCGTTGTTAAGAGCTACAAATGTTTATAAGTTTGGTTTTGCTTAAACTCTTATTTATTTTATTTTCTATAATTCAAAGGTTATAATTCTCATGTCGCATATATTTTTAGTCATGTCTTCTTTTTTTTATGTGATTCTTATTGAAATATAATTGTTATTTGTTATATTATTTTATATGTTAATCTTTTACTGCAATATTGTAAATTGATATATTTGCGATCTTGGATAACATGTAAAATGTTTGATATTCAAGTTGATCTTTTACTGTAATATTGTTAAAATGATATATTGTCGATCTTAGACAACTTGTATAAATAAACATGATTTGTGTTAATGTTTGCAAAGAGTTGAGTCATATCAAATACACATATTATCAAATGTGCTATATTTTATATATCTTTCGATTGATTGTTTAGATGTAATATTGAGTTATAAGACATTTTTCTCAATTCATAGAGAATTCTATCTCATCCACTTAAGCCAATTAATTAATTTTCTCCTTACTACTACTTTAATATTTTACTTCACCAACTTATTTTGCCAAAAGCTTCCTCGATCGACACCTCAGTCTATACTGCGATAGCTGCATTACATTTTGAGCATAAACAAGCATATTTCCCCATACACTTTTGGTAGAAGAACAATTCATCAATTATACCACACAATCAACGGCCTCGGCCCAAATTGTTTTAGGTATTTTCTTACTTTTTAACATACTTCGGGTCATATTAAGAATGATTCTATTTTTTTTTTCAACCTTTCTATTTTGTTGGTAGGGAGGGGGGATCTAGGAACTGTTAGAGGGTGGTGAATACCAATTTTTTGTGTACAAAATTTATTAATTCTTTTTTTACAAAATTTATTAATTCTTTTGAGGTAAATTCACCACCTCTATCGAATCTCACAACTTTAATATAATGTCCACTTTTTTTTTCAACAAGTGCTTTAAATTTCTTAAAAGCACTAAATGCTTCTAATTTACTTTTAAAGAAACACACTTAAGTCTTTCTACTAAAATCATTAATGAAAAGGATAAAATAAGATTTTTTGCCCAAAAGAGCTTGAGTGAATTGGGCCACAAACATCGATATGAACAAGCTTAAGTGGCTTACTTGCTCTTGATTTTGATTCTTTTGGAAAGCTTTTTCTAAATTACTTTCTAAGCAAACATCCTTTATATAATTGACTCGGGTGTTAATAGAAGGCAATCCTCTCACCAATTTTTTGTTAGACAATAATTTAAAGCCACCAATACCCAAATCTCTAAGTGCCATAATCAAGATGGATTTTCAAAACATGCCTTTAGGCATATTAGAATATCATTTTGAATGTTCAATAAAAACATTCTACTTTTAGTCATCTTGGCTATTAAAACATTGTTACTATCTCTTATTGAAAGACTATTATCTCTCATATGAATATTATACTCTTTTTTTTTTAAGTTGGCACATGCTTAAAATATAATTTTTCATATTGGACACATAATGAACATTAAAAATAAATTGGTGCCTACCATTTTTTAATTTAATTAAAATTTCACAATTTTCTTTCACCAAAATTTTAGAATTATCTCCAAAAGTAATATTGCCACTTACTGATTCATCAAGCTCCACAAATGTGTCTCTATTCATACACATGTGATTGCTAGCCCCGATTTTAATTAGTTTGAATTTTGTTAAAGTCTAACAAAATTTGAATGCAAATAAGTAAAATATATTTCTTTTTCTCTAACCCACTAAAAAAATTGTTTATTCTTACAAATTAAAAATATTTAATAACTAATTAATATATATATATATATCCTTTCAAATGTTATATATTATATGCGCTTGTATTTACATTTTAGAATATTTTAATGTTTAATAATTTGATAAATTAAATAAAATTTATTGACAAATATAAAAGATATAATTTTAACTTAATATTTATAAAAATAAGAAAACATTAATACTTATTTATTTAAATAATATTTTAGAATTATTTGATGGTATAAAATGTGATTTGTTATTTTAAGTTAACGAAAATCTCTTTGCATTTCCCAAAAAAAAAAAAAAAAAAAATTGAAAACGTGTCAATAGTCCAAGTTGGATTAGGGGAAAATTTCTTAACTAGAAAAACAGTCCAGTCGGGACCTAAATCGCAATTGGGATTCAATTAGGAAAACTAAACTACTTCTGTTACAACGTTGCTTCCTTTTCCTTGTAAGAGAAGTAAAAAATTTTACGACTCTATTTCTTTACGTCTATATAAATCTGTTCTTCCAAACGGGTCATCTCACAAAACAAGATTTCAGTTTAGAGAACATTTCTGAAACTTTCGTCATTGAGGTGAGTCGCGTCCATTCTAGGTTGAAACTTTTTTGGCTCCTCTAGGTCCTGCGTTTTAGATATTTATTCGCTCTTTGTTATGGATTCACAAAAGTTTGAGAATGAAAATCTTGTTGCTTTGCACTTTACCCCCGGAAATTTACCCACGGATTCAGTTTGATCATTAGGGTTTCCGTTTTAGTTTTCGCCAGTCATCAACTTGTCAGAACAAAACTCATTATCTCAGTGGGTTCTTGTACAGCATTTGATCTTGAATAAAGAAGTAACTGGTTTCCGTCTATCACCAAGAGGAAGAGTAATGGAGAAGTACGTGGCAATCAAGGAAATCGGTAGCGGAACATTCGGGTGTGTCTGGAAAGCCCAAAATGAGCAATCTGGAGAAGTTGTGGCGGTCAAACTATTGAAGAAGAAGTATTTTTCATTGAAAGAGTGCCTGAATTTGAAAGAAGTGGAGTGTCTGCGGAAGATAAAACATCCAAACATTGTGAAACTTAAAGAACTCGTAAGAGAAAATAACACCTTATGCTTTGTGTTTGAATACATGGAGTGCAATCTTTACCAACTTATCAAAAGCAGAAAGCAACAGCTTTTCTCAGAAGCCGAAGTCAGGAAGTTGTGTTTCCAGGTTTTCAAGGGTCTCAGTTACATGCACCAGAAGGGTTATTTTCATCGAGACCTGAAGCCCGAGAACTTACTTGTTTCACAAGACACAATCAAGATTGCTGATTTGGGTTTTGCTAGGGAAATCAATTCTGGTCCACCATATACAGTTAACGTCGGAACACCTTGGTACCGTGCCCCTGAGTTACTGCTTCAGTCAAGCATGTACAGTGAAAAAGTTGACATTTGGGCGACGGGAGCTATCATGGCGGAATTGATCACTCTTCAACCTCTTTTTCCTGGTCGCAGTGAAGCCGATGAAATGTACAAAATATGCGGTGTTATAGGCACACCTACAATGGATTCCTGGGCTGCTGGACTTCATCAAGCAAGTGCTATTAACTACAAATTTCCACAGTTTCCTGGTACCAATCTCTCGGCATTAATGCCAACAGCAAGCGAGGATGCAATCAGCCTTATCGGATCACTTTGTTCTTGGGATCCCTTCAAAAGGCCAACAGTTGCAGAAGCCTTGCAGCATCCTTTCTTCCAAAGTTGCTTTTATGTTCCACCACATCTTCGCTCAATAACAGCTGTTGCTACAACTCCTCAATCTGCAGCAGCAAGGGGAAGGTTGGAGCAGCAGGGTACTGGGGTGCATTCCAGAGCTTTATCTAATTCAAAGCTGATGAGCAATTGTTCTTCTGCAGTTTTAAGTAGAGATATGCAAGGTGAATCTGTCGAACAACCAAAATATTATCCAGCAGTTGGGAGGAATAATCAAGTCACCATTGATGATGGCAGAACTGCACATGGAGTCTTAGACATATCTGTGCACTTGGCGAACGTAGCAATTGCTTCTCATAGGCAGTTTGTGCTGCAGCCGAAGTTGCCTCCTGTGAAGACTGGAGTGCAATGGGCTGCTGAATCAGCAGACTTATTTCTAGACCAGTTCAACACCTTGAACCTGACAAAGTATATACCGGCAAAGTTGGTTGATAATTAAAGGCTCTTTCGAATGGTGATATGCTAATGGTGGAATTGGATTGAATACAAGAATGTGAACTGAGTGTGGATTATCTAGTTTAGATATTGGAATTGAAAATAGTGTAAGATTGTTTATTAAGTGTTATTACTTTGTCCTACTGATTTTTGTAGATGTTCTGTTTTTAAAGTTAACTTTAGTGAGGAAAGGTTATGTATTGTTAGCTTTGTGCTTATTCCTTATTTCTTCATAGCCATTCCTCCCCAGAGTTCTATTCAATACTGAGATTCCAATTTGCTATTGATCTTTTCTTAGGTAATCTAATATCTTCTCAAACTTTTGATAAGAGCATTTTCATCAAGTTCAATACAATCAAAAGACCTTGAAAGCATGATGCTTGTTGAAGAGCTTAAGCCACCTTGCCACGATTAGGCTTAAAAAATGGGATTAAGTTGTTAGAATGCATAAGTGAAGTATAAATTTGATGTTGCAAACATTATGTTAAGATTCTTTGCAAACAAGTAATTGAGAATATAAAATTGTAAAGATTAAAAGAGAATAAAAATGAAGAAATCAAAGTACACAACACAAGATTTATGTGGTTCAAAAATTATTTACGTTTACAATGAATTAAGATCATAACCTCTTTTATTGAATTAAAAATCACAAAAGATCTCTTTCTTGGGAATATAATGAATACTCTCTTTTGTTTGATGGTACCTCCCAAGATAAAATAAGAGTTATTTATAACCTTTCTCGTCCTTGACAAACCATAGTCCAAGTTGTAGAAAGAAATAAAGTTTAGATTAATTAAAACAGGAAATTCGCAAAAGGGAAGTCGCATTGGCGCCGTGATGCTAGTTTGCTAGATACTAGCGGCACGACACTAGAGGTTTTGACTTGAGCGCGATGGTGCTGAGTAGCCAACGCCGCAATGCTCAAACCTAGAAACATCATTTGTTTTTAAGCCTTTAACTTCAGTCCTTTTGCCTCATTGTATGACTCGATTGAAAACCATCTTTTACATTATTTTTATTTACCATTTTTCTAACAATATATTTTAACAAAACAAATTGATAGTTACAAATCAAGTTACACATTGTTCTTTCTAGCTCGGTTAAAAATTCTAATATTAAATAAATATACATTGCAGTTATTTGCCTTTTATTTCTTTGAAAGTAGCAACCAACCATTCATTAGGCAATCTGGTGATGGAATACATCACAAAGAACATCACTTCAAAGAAGCTGTTAGACATCCCTTATTTCACTACATATCAATCCTTGGTTACATAATGCAGAAATTAACACAAAAATTTCTTCCAGATAAAAAATCTAAACGAATATTATCATTTATGTAATAGTAATTCTCATAATCAACAACAATATTGCTCAAGAAGAGTACACTTCTGTAGCTCCTACAACAAAGTGACAACTAGCTTGATCCACTCAGCCAACCAAAAACTACATGAGAAATTAGTAGAACCAATCTTTGGTGCCAAATAACCTAACTCTCCTGTTTTTTATTTGGTGCACTCTGATCAATACTATGATAATTATGATTAAAAATCATTAAAAAAAAATGAGTTTGAGTCGAGCCAATGAGAAGGGATGTGAAATAAAGATACGGAGACTCAAAGTTTGAAAACACACAAGAGAACGAGAGAATGCCGTGACGTTCAGAAGCTAATGCCGTAGTGACAATTCCATTATATGGTGTAATTTAAGATTGAGTAAATGTTGCAGTGTTAAAAACCTAATACTGTAGCGATAATTTTAGAAAGTTGGACACCCTTGCGTCCAGAAGACAATGTCCCAGTATCCTTAATGCCCTAGCATTCAAAAGTTAATGCCCATCATTAATGCAACCTATTTCGAATTTTTTAAGACTCTTAAGTTAGTTTAAACATCATATTTTATTCTAACTCGTATTAGAGTTAAGACATATGTAAACTATATAAAGGTCTTATTTTTGGCTTGAAAAGAGATTACCACGTAAAGCAATTGAGGGAGCAATTGTTCCCTTCTAGAGAGAGTTTTTAGTAGTTTCTTTTATAGAGAGTTCTTTGTGAATTTTTATTTATTCAATAAAAAAAGTGAGATCTTGATCTACTATGAACTTAGTCAATTCTAAACTATATAAATTGTTGTGTACTTTTTTTACAATACTTTCTTTATCCTCTATTATTTTCTTGATTATTACAATATTATACTTGTGTGTGAAGTTTCCGTTTATAAATACCGATTCATTCTTTTCATTTGAGATTGAAAATGAAAGAAACCTCGACTTTAATTGCCTTCCAAAATGTTTTGGAGAGCATCTAAAAGAAAGAATCGATTAAAAAATGAAGCATCCAAGAAAAGCCAAGAGAAAAAAATGCCAAGATAAAGCCGGTTACCCCACAAGCACTCAAAGTTCTTTTTCCTCTTGTCATTTGGCTTCATAGCATCCTTCAGACTTTTCTCTCCAACCTTCTGAACTGAAATTCCAGATGCATTCATGGCTACAAATGCTTCAGGTGGTTCCTCTGGCTTTGGTTCACTGGTCTTTCTTTAAACTAATGGCTCTTGTTGTTTCGTTTTGGGTGTTAATGTTCCTACAAATTTTTAGGCTTCACACAAGTCAGTTTCTTAGTGAATCTTGTGTGCCCAATATAATGGTATGCACCAATAGCCAGTTTACCCAGAGGCTCCATATTCTCTCCCGATATGCACCAGGTAGGACAATAGTTTGCATGTCTAATTCTACTACAAGTGTGCACATATGTGCGTCTGTGTGTATAATTAGACCGTAAACCAACCCTCAAAGCCATAAATACCACAAAACCCTATTATTTTACCATCCAATAAACCACCTAATTACCCAATAATAGGGAAGCTTATACTTCAAAGAATTCAACTTTAAAAAATAAGATACCAACGTGATTGCTATGCTTCTAAGAGTAATTACAAAGAGTACCACGGGAAGCCAGAGAAGCTTTCAATAAATCTGAATCAACACCCTTCGAGTAAGGAACCCTGAGAAGAAGGATCAAAATCTAAGTTAAAAAGCAAAAGAATCAACAAATCATAGCAACACAGTAAAATCAAATAGCTCAAACAGTAAAAATATTATATTTTCGCAACAATGCATGACTAAATTGGAGGTGACCAAACAGCTCCGGAGAGGTTAGCTATTTCCCCAACGTAAAAAAAAAATATTTATTAATTATAGTCAGCTCATCCCATAATTGATCATCCTAATCCTCAATGGGGTTCGAATTGTTATTAGATGGAGATGAGTTTGAGGCAATAAATTAAAATATAAAATCATAAAACAGTATAGTGGCCCTTAAACCTAAAAGTTGGTGAAGAAATTATTCTCAAAAACTCAATTTGATGGAATAAAAACAACACAATCTCTTTTTTATTTTTTAGTGTTGAAAGGTCATTTCACACAAATTTGAAGTCTTTTTTGTTGGGTATTATATATTAAAGTGGGTTTATATATATTAATAATTGTATATTATTAGTTATCTATTTTTATTATCCATTAAAAGTGATCAAATAAAATTTATTTATTATTGGACTTTTAGGACATCGCGTATGGCATGGGCTTTAATGTGTAGAGACTCAATTATTTTATTTTATGATGGACCAAAATAAAATAAAATACTATAAATAATAGGTCGAGGTCCCCGGTCTAAACTCTAATATATTATTCATTCACATTCCATCAGTGAGTGAGAGCAGCTTTTCTCTCATAAAGAAAAGGTTTAGACGTGGAAGACATCAACTCTAATTTTTTTACGTCTCCATAGATTCAAGTACGCTTCCGATTTTATTTTTTTTGATGATTTAATAAGAGATTCTAATTATGGTGATTTTTTCACCAATTAAAATTTTTATTTAACAAGTGATATCAGAGCCACCTCATATTGAATCATTAATACTAAATTATGAGATGTGAATTATGCATTAATTGAATCATATTAAAAATTATGATTGCATGCGTAATTATTTAAAAAAAAAGGGGGATATGCGGCATGCATTGTTAATTCTCCATACGGCAAGAAAAAAAGAAGGGCAAGTTGAATATAGCTTAAATGTAGAATTGATATTGTCTCTGTATATATTCTATTAATATGCTGCACTGTTATTATATTAACTCTATTATAATGCACTGATTGAATGCATATATTACAATGCATTATATAATCATGATTACAGAATATATATTGATGCCGCATTATTATTATTGTTTGCGAATTCAATTAAAAACAAAGTATGGAATTGACGTGATGGTTAAATATCCTGTATGCAATGAATTGAACGAATTTATATATACTGCATGCAATGCGTGATATATATATATATATATATATATATATATATATATATTTGCATGTAATGATTAATTGATGCATTTTTTATTATTATTTATGAATTCAATTCATGGCATTTATCAATTGATTTCTCTTTTGCTTATGCATTATGGATTGAATGCTGGAATTTTTTTTTTCTTTTTTTGGATTCAAATTAAAAAAAAGAAAAAAATTGAAGTTAAAGTTTATTTAAAGTTAAATTAATAATACTAAATTTGATGGAATTCATTCTTATTTGTGATACATATCAGTTAGTTAATGTTCACAAATTTTGAGAGTTTATCAGGTCAATTTTATAGGTTTATAAAAATTTTATAGGGCCTAAATTTTTATACCTAACATACTAGCCAAATCAAGTGAGTTAGGATGGACTTGGACCCATTTTGAGTTTAAGTTATTAGATAAAGTTTAGGGTTTAGGTAATTCGAAAAGGTTAGACTTGATCTGACCTAACTACTTTAGTCCCTACCCATTCCGGTCTCATCCTAATTTTGACATGATTTGACTATAGACTATTGACTTTAACCATCCTATTTTTTCTCTTTTTTCCTACAAACTAATATCTAGTATTTTAAAATAAATTAAATTGAATTAAAATGCTACCAAAGTGACCTCTTTTATGCAGATTTATTTATTTTGAAATATGTAGGTATTATTAAAAAAAATAAATAATTATGTTTAAATTTATGCGAAAAATAATTGGCCTAAAAGAAGATTATTTTCTGGCCAGATAATAAACACATATGACAGTAAATATGTGATAAACCTTGGCACTTTCTATGCATATAATATGTCGGTCCAAAGAAAGACGTATTATTGGCAAGATCTATTATCAATGTTTATTGTCCAAGTTTTTAAAGTACCATTTACAAATTATTATTTTTGTCCAAAGAATAAATAATAATGTTGTGTTTGGTATTTTATAATAGTTCAATTTATTATATCTTATGCCATGTGTTTATATGAATGCATGATTAAATGATATAGTTATTGATTGTGAGTTTTTTTGTTTGTTCTATACAGTAAATGCTTATTCTATATCTACCAACTTGAACAACATTTCAGTACTTAACGACACTAACTTCAGGAAATGAAAGGAGCACATTACCATTGTGCTTGAGTGTATGGATCTAGACTATGCAATCCGGATGGAAGAAGATCCCACCCTTACTGATAGCAGTACTACTGAACAAAGGGCACTTTATGAAAAATGGGAGCGTTCTAACTGCACGAGTCTGATGATCATGAAGCACTCTATTCCAAATACCATTAGGGGCACAGTGCCTGAGGAAGAAAATGCTAAAAAGTTCATGAGCCAAATAGCAGACCGATTCGCTAGTAATGAAAATGTCGAAACAGGTACTATTTTTTCTGAACTTATTTCAATGCGGTATAAAGGCAAAGGAAACACAAGGGAGTACATTATGGAAATGTTTAATCTTGTTACAAGATTAAGGGCACTAAAGTTAGAGTTGTCTGATGACATTCTCGTGCACCTGGTCTTGATCTCTCTTCTTGTACAATACAATCCTTTTAAGATCAGTTATAATACTCAAAAAGTGAAATGGATTCTTAATGAGCTCATTGCTTAATGTGTGCAAGAGGAAGAGAGATTGAAATAAGAAAAGATAGAGAGTGCTCATTTAGCAACTTCTTCCAATAACAATGCTGTCAACAAGAAAAGGAAATGGAATAATAAAGGAAAAAGAGCTGCAGACATTGGAACTTCACAGCCTAAGGTGCAAAAAAAATAAAATACTGAAATCTCTTGTTACTTTTGCAAGAAAGTTGGACATGTGAAGAAGGATTGTTCAAAGTATGCAAAATGGCTTGACAAAAAGGGTAAACTTCTCAACTTTATTTGTTCAGAAGTTAATTTGGCTTTAGTACTAAGTTACACTTGGTGGATAGATATGGGTGCAACTACTCACATAAGTGTGACTATGCAAGGTTGTCTAAGGAGCCGACCGCCAACTGATGCTGAAAGATTCATCTATGTGAGTGATGGAAACAAGTCTCTTATTGAGGCAATTGGATTATTTAGATTACTATTAGAATCTGGTTATTATTTGGATTTACATGAGACATTTTATGTACCGTCATTTAGAAAGAATTTAGTTTCTATTTCTTGTTTGGACAAATTCGGTTACTCTTGTTCTTTTGAAAATGAAAAGTTTAGTTTCTTTCAGAATTCAATATTATTGGTACTGGTTCTTTAGTTGATAATTTATATCAATTGGATCTCCATGCCTCACAAATTAATGAAACCTTATATGTAAGTAATTATGGTATAAAGTGCAAATTAATTACTGAGAATTCTTATATGTTATGGCATAAGCATTTAGGACACATTTCTAAACAAAGAATTCAAAGGCTTGTGTTAAAAGGAATTCTAAATTTCTTTGATTTTTCATATTTTAAAATATGTATTGAATGCATTAAGCGAAAACAAACAAATATTAGAAGAGTTGGTGCCAACAAAAGTTTAAACGTCTTGGAATTAATTCATACTGATATTTATGGTCCATTCCCTACGACTTCTTGAAATGGTCAACAATATTTTATTACTTTCATGGACGATTGTTCTCGTTATAGGTATCTATACTTGATTCATGAGAAGTCTCAATCATTGGATGTTTTCAAAGCTTATAAAGCTGAAGTTGAAAATTAACTTGGCAAGAAAATTAAAGCCGTTAAAGCTGACTGTGGTGGTGAGTTCTATGGCAGATATAACAGATCAGGTGAACAACGTCCAGGCCCTTTTGTGAGATATTTGCAAGAATGTGGCATCATTCCTCAATACACCATGTTAGGGACTCCAAGTCAAAATGGTGTAGCTGAGAGATAAAATTGGACCCTAAATGATATGGTTAAAAGTATGATAAATCATTTTTCTTTACCAAAATCTCTTTGGGGTGAAACCTTAAAGATTACAGTATATATCCTTAATCGAGTTCCAAGTAAAGCAGTAGCTAAAACTCCATATGAACTATGGATTGGAAAAAAGTCTAGTATTAGGCATTTGCATGTCTGGGGTTGTCCAGCTGAAGCTAGGCCATACAGGTCTAATGAAAGAAAGTGGGACTCAAGAACAGTAAGTTGATACTTTGTTAGATACTCAAAGAGATCTTGGGGTTTCAAGTTTTATGATCCCTCAAGTAGATTCTTTTTTGAGACAGAGAATGCTAAGTTTATTGAGGATGTTGAATATAGTGGGAGTACTAAACTCAGGAACATTGTCTTTAAAGAGGAATATGTAACTATTCCTAAAATTGCAATTGATAATGGCCAGGTAATTGCATCTGTTATTATACTGGATGCAAATACAGATAATCAAGACGTTCTTGAGATACCTCCTGCTAATATTGAAGAACCTGCTCCTACTCATGTAGAGAAGCAATAACAACAACCTCAATTGGAAGTGTCATTAAGGAGATCCACCAAGAAAAGGAGATCAACGGTTTCAGATGATTATGTCATGTATCTCCAAGAACATGAGTTTGATATAGGATTAGAAAATGATCCAATAACTTTCAATCAAGTCAAACAAAGTGTGAACTCCTATAAATGGATATATTCTATAAAAGATGAGATGAAATCAATGCAAGACAATGACATTTGGGATCTTGTCGAATTGCCTAAAGGAGTGAAACAAATTGGTTGTAAATAGATTTTCAAAACCAAACGAGATTCAAAAGGTAATGTCGAAAGATATAAGGCACGTCTAGTCGCAAAAGGTTTCACTCAAAAGGAAGACATTGTTTATAAAGAGAATTTATCTTCGGTTTCATCAAAAGACTCTTTTGGAATTATTATGACACTTGTAGCTCATTATAATTTAGAGTTACATCAGATGGACGTAAAGACTGTGTTTCTCAATGGCGACATTGAAGAAACCATATACATATTGCAACCAGAGAACTTTGAATCTAGAGATTCAAAATATTTGGTATGCAAATTAAAGAAGTCCATCTATGGTTTAAAGCAGGCATCTCGTTAATGGTATTAGAAATTTGATTAAGTAATTACCTCATTTGGTTTCAAGGAAAACACTGTTGATCAATGCATTTATCACAAGATCAGTGGGAGAAAATTTATTCTTCTTATTTTATATGTGAATGACATTCTACTAGCAAGCAGCGATATAGGATTGTTGCATGAAATCAAGATATTTCTTTCAAATAAATTTGAAATGAAAGATCTTGGGAATGCCTCTTTTGTGTTAGGCATACAAATTCACCGAGATCATTCTTGTGGCATACTTGGCTTATCATAAAAGGCATATAACGATAAGGTGCTTAGTAGATTTGACATAAAGAATTGTGCATCAAGAGACATGCCCATTACTAAAGGTGATAAATATAGTATGCTTCAATGCCTAAGAAATGAGATTGAGAAGAAAGAGATGGAGAATATCCCTTATGCGTTGGCAGTAGGGAGTCTCATGTATGCTTAAGTTTGTACGCATCCAGATATTACGTATGTAGTTAGAATACTTGACAGATATCTAAGTAACCCAGGAATAGATCGCTAAAGAGCTGTTAAAAAAGTTATGCGGTATCTACAGAGAACGAAAGATTACATACTTATATATTGGAGATTAGATCATTTAGAGATCGTTGGGTATTCAAACTCCGATTTTGCTAGTTGTCTTGATAGCAGAAGATCCACTTCAGGTTATGTCTTTCTAGTGGTTGAGGGAGCTGTGTCATGGAAAAGTGTCAAGTAGACACTTGTAACTTCATCCATCATAGAAGCAGAATTTGTAGCTTGCTATGAGGCATCAAATCAAGCAATATGGCTGCGAAATTTTATCACTGGGCTACAAATTGTCGATGGCATTGAGAGACCATTGAGAATAAATTGTGATAATAAAGCTGCTGAGTTATATTCTAAAAACAACAGAAGCTCGTCAAAATCGAAGTACATTGACATCAAGTTTCTTGTTGTTAAAGAGAGAGTTCAGAGTCTTCAGGTGTCTATTGAATATATTAGTACAAACTTAATGATTGCGGATCTGCTTACCAAGGGTGTACCGCCTAAGGTGTTTTATGAGCATGTGGCTCATATGAGTATGGTTCATCCTGATGATATGCTTTTATAGTGGGAGTTTGTTTCTTGATGTTCAATTATAATTGACATATATTATGATCAAACTAAAGTATTACTTTTGTTTATTTATTGAAAACTCTGAAATAAAGTTATATTCTTTCAATTACAGTTTTGCATAAAGTTTTAAAAGTATATTGTTGAACTCTTATAAGTTATAAAGTAGGACCAGTTAGATAAATATGTTAGTCTTTTAGGCGAGTAGGCACATTGCCTAATATGTTAATCTTTTAGGTTAATGAAAAATGCCCGACCTGTGACAAATAGCACTCTTACATGCACTCAATGCCCTAGAGCTGCTTAAGCTCTCTATTCGACATTGTCTTATATATCTTTTGATGCTTAATAATTTATGGGGTTTATAAGGGTTTACATTGGCTTCAAAACCTCCCCAAAAATATTTTTTCTTATTGGAATAAGAGTCCACAAAAAATAAAAATTCAAAACCAACTTAAACTCATGAAATAACCTAAAATTGCGACTTTCCCTAAAGTCGGCACTGTAGCGCCAAGGCCTAAAGAAAGTCTCCTCTTGTGCTTTCTTACCTCTCTTTGCTTCTAGCTCTTTTTTTGTCCCTTTCTTGTATGTCAAATGTATACTTGTTTACGTATCAATTCCTCATTGGTATCCATCTCAAAATCTCTCTCAAACTCAATTTTGAATCACCAAATTCCAACAAAGTCCTCATTGATTTAAAATCTCTTCAAGAAGCTTTTCAAAATTGATCAACTCCTCAAGCAGTGCTTCATTACTCTAGTGTGATTTAGTTAAGTCCCAGACTTTACTCTTCCAAGGCTTGTGACTTCCATTTCCAAAGATTCTGAATGCATCTTCGCTTGGGTAGCCATTATCGTGTAATCTTCATTGTGACTCTTAACACCATTATAATACCTCGGTGGCTAGATTTTACTATACATTCTCTTTCAACTCTGTCACTACGGTGAGATAATCTTTAAGGTTACCTTTTGATCTGCAATCCATCAACATCCCATGTTTAACCCTTAAAATATTCCCATCTAGCACATAACCTCTATTGTGCTTCTCACTCATAAACCTTTAGTCACTTTTATTATTTATTCCATCAGAAGCTACCATAGATTTTGCAACTTCAAGTCATATTTATAAACTATTGCAGCATCTCTACCCATCTTTGTCTTTTCTTTCTAATTATTCTTTAATCTTTATTCTCAGCCATTTATTTGTAGTCACAGCCATACTGCACTATCAGGTTCCTGATCTTTTCTCCAATTCTTTCAACTTTATAATTATGAGTTACCATAGTTTAATACTATCAACTTTAGAACCTATGCTCTGTAATGAACCTTAACTAGGTTTTGATACAACTTGTTAGAAATCAACCTTGGCTCTCAAATCTAATATCACTTATGTATCAACCTCAGCCTTAACTCTTATATAACTTATTGGGGGGTTTTTATGTGCCATAACACCACTTTGGTAGTTTAACACCCTAAATCCCTAAGCTCATGAAGAAGACTTTGGCCATAAGTAAAACAAGAATAGAAAAAGAATTAAATACATAATAGAGATAAACAATCACATGCAAGACATAAGATATTTATGTGGTTAAGCAATAAATACCTACGTCTATGATGGATTAAGGAATCTTAATTTCTTTTATTCAGATCACAAACATCTCTCACAAAAGCTTATCAAGGAATATATCAATCACAAGCTCTCTAAAAGATCTATTAGTCTTTTTTTGCACTCTTAGCATTCAATCACTCCTATGGCAATCTTCCGCACTTAACTTCCTAGAGCTGCCTAACCTCTTTATTTGGCACTCTCTTATATGCCCTTTGATGCTTAACAATTTAAGAGGTTTTTAAAGGTTTATATAGGCTTCACAATATCTCTAAAAACCTTATTTCTTGTTGGAATAAGAGTCCATATAAAAAAAAAGTCTAAAACTAACATAAACACATGAAATAACTTCAAATTGTGACTTTTTTAGAGTAGGCACCACGATGCCAATGCAACTATGACATAGTGTTGTAGCGCCAAGGCCTAGAGAAGGCCTTCTTTTGCGCTTTCTTACTCCTTGCTTCAGGATCTCTGTATTCATCCATTTCTCATACGTCCAATGCGTATTCATCTACGTGTCGACTATTTATTGATCTCTAAGTCAAAATCTTTCTCAAACTTGACTTTGAATCACTGAATTCCAACACTTTTCTTTTCTGAGAAAGTTAACCATATTTTTATGGAATAATTTCTATTACAAAATGTCAACATGGCTTACACTAAGAATTGTATTTTTAAAGCAACATGAAAAGAAGTTATGCATTCATTAACAAAAAGAGCTAAAAGAGTTTCTGACTCTAACTAGATATATGCATCTTGAAGCACATGGTGCAATAATAAAAGTAGACAAAATGCTTTTCAAGTAGTGATCTTATTTTAGTATATCAATCTTTAATTCAATAAATTCTAACTATGCTGATTTGCATTTACCCAAATGATTTCTCCTACAGTTCCACTCTCACCTGGACCAGAAACACTCAAACAGGGGTCACAATATTTCCAATGAAGAAATAAAGAGTTTTTCTTTTTTCTTTTTGATACCCAAAACCTCATTGACCCATTCTATGTTCATTAAGTTGTAAACTAGGGACTACTGCTTAGACCCTATAAAAATATTTTTCCTTCATTACAAGAAATCTTATGATTTGCAACCAATTATTTTGTGACCAACAAAGTTTGGTTGTTAAACGTACAATTTGTGACTACATTGACTTGTAGCCGCAATCAATAAAGGATGTGTCCATTAACTTATAAAACACTTTCTCTAGCCAAAAATCTAATATATTACGACCAATAAATGATGGTAGAATTTGTTTTTTTTTGGTATCCAACTAAAAGTGGTCTTTGAGAGTTATTTAAAAAATATACATGGAGGCTATCCTAAAATATATTGTGTCCAATTGAACCTAGATGGCTATCCCAAATTAGACATGGAGGCTCACCACTAAGCCAAAAGGATTTTGTTAGAACAAATTCTTAAATATTTTTTACACTTAACGGATAAATGGGAAGGGGGGATGGGGATAAGAAGCCATTGATGCCAAGCTTTGAACAAGGACTAGTGCAAGCAATTCAAATTATTCAATCAAATATAATCGTGCAACCATTGAGACATGATGAAATAGTTCTAAGTTTTTCAACTAAAAAAATATTGGTAGTTAAAAGTATTAATTCATATGGCAGGAAGTTTAATGCATTACCCGCCATATATTTTAGCCCATTAATCAATAAATTAATTTAGAATTTTTCTTTGACAAAACAAAAAGCCAAGTAATTAGAAAAGAAATTAAAGGCTATTTCCTTTTCATCTTCTTCTTTATTCTCTTTCTTTCTCTCTCTCACTCTATAATCTTTCATTTCTCTTTATTACTTTCTCACTTTTAAGGCAAATTCAACATCAAAATCTCTCATAATGTAACTATAAAAGTTATAATCTTGTAACCAAAAAATGGTTGCTGATTCTATTGGAGGAAACAAATGTATAAAATCTCAAATTGATTAGAAGATGTAAAAAAGCCACTTCCAAATGCTAAAGGTTGAGTTTCAAAGTTGATTTCTTATTCTTTTTTTAGGTTTTTAAATTATTCATACTCATTATTACTATTTTTTCAAAAATGACTATGACCCATGTTGTTAAACTTGAATAATGGTGTGTAGTGAAAGAAATTAACTTTGTGATGGAGTCAAAAAACTATTTTTCTTTCAATTTTCAGTTTATTAACATTTATTTGTTGCAAAGATTGTTGAAATTTATGCAATTGTTCATATGATAATTTGGTTAAGTTAATGGACCAAAGTTTGATGATCATCTGATTCACTAGTAAATGCATTAATCTATTTGTCTCTATTAATCAATCTTGCTAATCTGAATACCTTTCACCACAACGTTTCTTATAGCTTCAGTCAGCAAATAGACCCCTTTCTTTTCCAATTCCAGACATGTTGTTGAGGGATATCAAGCCGTGCACTTAAATCTGACACCCCTATGGCATCAACTAAGCCACAACCTTCATACCCTTTGCGCAGTGGAAAACCATAACTCACACCATAGGCAAGAACACATAAGATTAACACACCAATAAAGATAGAGAAAACAAACCAATCACAAGACACAAGATATACGTGGTTCGGCCTAAATTGCCTACGTCCACGGAGGATCCATGATCCAGCTTCTTTCCATTGAAATATATCACAAAGTATCTTCTTACATCATCAATGATCCCACAAGACCCCTTAGTATCTCCCATAGAGACCTCTAAGCACCTACCCTTGATTACTATGACTCCCTAAGACCTCTTTGTATCTCCTCATAAGAGATTTTTACAAGAAACACAATAATAGCCCGAGCATCTAAGCCTAAAGGATCTATGGTGTTTCTCTTTTATTCACTCAAAGAACCTAAAGAAGAAACCACCCCCCAAGGTTACACCCTAGTGCACCACGCACTTAGTGCCTACCTAGCTCCTCTATTCTCTCTTATGGTTACATCTTGAAACCTTAGATGCTTAACCTTAAACAATGGTTTACAAGTGTTTATATAGGGTATAATTCGTGCCTACAAACCTCATTCCTTGTTGGAGTAAGAGTCCACTTGTTTTAGAAGTCCAAAACTTCCCAAAACTTGAAATCCCGAGCCAAAACAGACTTTTCCACGCGTTCTGGTGCTGCGGCGCTCGTCCTTGGGCGCCGCAGCGCTGGAAGCTGTCCGCGATTCCTTTTTTTCCTTTGCGTCTTTGAGTCCCGTTTCACTCCCCTTTTCGTGTCCCACACGTCCTAGACTTCTCCATACATGTCCCACATGTTCTAGAATTCTTGTGACTCTCCACTTTGGTATTCATCTCAATTCTTGTCCAACCAAGATTGTTGAATCACCAATTTTCCAACACATGTAGTTTCTCACTATTTTTTCCTTATCATATCTTGTATCACTGTTAAAAACTTTGCACCAAAAAATTACTTCTTATATCCAAAGTGAGAAGTTATAGCTTCAGACATGCAATTTCAGACATGATGTTTCTCATATCCAAAAACTCTGTACCACAGCGTTTCAGACATATAGTTTCAAACATGCAGTTTCTTATATCCAAAAAACTACTTCTCATATCCAACAACGCCACACCATATCATTTCTTATAGCTTCAGACATGTAGTTTCTCATTTTATGTTTGTTCTTGTGCTTGTACTGCTAAAGAATAGAGCAAAATGAAGATTAAAATCAAGTTAACTTTGTTGGGTTTTTAACAAATTTATTTAAGGATATTGTTTAAGGGGTTTATGCCGAGAGGATGGGATTATGTATTCGATATGTGAGTTATAAGAGAAGTGTGATTCGAGGGGTTGTTTGATTTTTCTAAAATTTTTATATAGTTTTTGACCAAATCCCTACTAATAGTTTATCTAACCACTTGAAAATTTTGATCTTTTTTGTTTATAGAAATTCTAGGTTATCTTGTCAAATATAGTAACATGGATTGTATGATTGGAGAGCAACTATTGTGGTAACTTATTTTTACCTATAACCTAGCATTTGATGTTATTTGTTTTAGCTAGTTAAAACCTTTGATTTTTCTGTCAATTCTAATCCATGTGCTTACTTATGTTTCAGTTTAAGGTTTAGTTCAATATTTGGTGAAGGGTATGCTTCATATTGCATTCCTTTGAGAAAATTCAAAGCAAAGACGAGGTTTGCCATAATTAATTTTAAATCCTTTTATCTTTATGTGTTTGTGTTTTATTTAGTATGATATATTTTATTTTTAGTTTTGATGATTGTTGATCAATCAATATCATGGTTGCTTACTGTTATTTTTATGTTTAATATATAAAAACATTAGAAATTGGAGAATTACTCTTTATTTTTATGTAAATAGCTCAATAAAACCTCTTCTTTCCCTTCTTATTCTTATAATTTAGTTATGAAGTAATTAAATGACAAGAATTTAAATGCTTCAAATATTTAAATAATAGAGTAATAACTAAAGGTATGTTATATTATAATTGTTAAAATGTGTTTAACAAAATTTATTTTATGTATTAATATACAACCTAATTAATTGTTACATAGTAGTGTAAAACTAAAATTTACATTTTATCTCGAATAACATTAACAAAAAGCTACAGATGGTTAAGAGTTGGACCGACTTTCAAACTGTTTGTGTAAGCAATATATGGATGGAGTTAAGGAATTTTTTAAATTGGCTATGAATCATGTGAATAAAAATGGGGAAACTCAGTGTCCATGTCACAATTGTCAAAATATGGAGTTTAAATCATTAGATAATGTCGAAAGACATTTATATAGATATGGTATGTCATACAGTTACCAGAAATGGGGTTTTCATGGTGAAGAAGTTGATTTTTCTGATTATATTCCAACTTTAAGTTCTGTAAATGGTGGCTCAAAGATGATTTGCTAGAAATGTTAAGTGATTAGGGGGAGCCATGCAATTGGATGGTGATCGAGAGAAGGTAAGTAGGAGTGGTGACATTGATGTTCATATGGAAGATGCTGACATATTTGTTAATTTATTAGTTGAAGCTCAAAAGGAATTATATCTTGGTTGTAAGAAATTTTCATCTTTAACCTTCTTAGTGAAACTAATGCATGTTAAGGTATTGAATAAATAGAGTAATAACTCTTTTGCTATGTTGTTGCAATTATTAAAGAAAGCTTTTCCAGACAGTGCCAATATTTTAGCACCTTATTATGATGCTAAAAAGATGTTGCGTGATTTGGGATTGGGGTATGAAACAATCAATGCATGTAAGTATGATTGTGCTTTATTTTAGTATAACATGAAGGAAAAATATTGTCCAAAATGTGGTGAGCCAAGATATAGATATAATGATGGAAAAGGTAAGAAGATTCCTCATAAGTTATTACGTTATTTTCCTTTAAAACTAAGGTTAAGGAAATTTGTTTTGTCAAAGCACACTGCTGTTGACATGTGATGGCATAAAGAGAAACGTGTTGACACATTGGGTATTGAGGCATTCGGTTGATGCTGAAGGATGGAATGACTTTGATAATAAATTCCAAGGTTTGCTTAAGAATATAAGAATGTTAGGCTAGGAATTGCCACTAGTGGGTTTAGTTTATTTGGAAATATGAATGACTTATATAGTATTTGGCTAGTAATGCTTTTTCCTTATAATCTCCCTCCTTAGAAATGTATGAAAGAACATTTTCTCATGATGTCATTACTTATTCCAGGACCTAAAGCACCTAGAAAGAATATTGATGTATATTTGCATCCATTAATTGAAGAGTTGAAAGAGTTATGGGATATGGGTGTCAAAACTTATGATGTCTCAATGGGACAATATTTTCACAAGCATGTAGCCATGTTATGGACTATAAATGACTTTTCTGCCTATGGAGACTTATCTGGTTGGAGAACTAAAGGATATAAGGCTTGTCTAGTTTGTAATGAAGATACTAAATCACAAAGATTGAGAAACAAAATAGGTTTTATGGGTCATTATTGTTTTTTACCTATTGAACATAGATGGTGAAGAAATAAACAACATGACGGTAATGTGGAATATAATTCACCACCTAGAATGTTTGCAAGAGAGGACATTTTGCATTAATTGCAGCGAGTTCAATGTACTAAATTTGACAAGAATGAAAAAAAACTTGGATAGGAAAAGAAATAGGAAACCTTCTCGTAATGAGCTTAATTAGACAAAAAAAAGTATTTTTTTTAGCTACCTTACTAGTTAAGTTTGAAAATAAGACATAAACTTAATGTTATGCACATAGAGAAAAATATATGTGATAATGTTTTAGGCACAATATTGAATATAAATGGAAAGACTAAAGACATTGATAAGGCTTGTATAGATTTGGAAGATATAATGATTACGAAGGAATTACACTTGCAACTTAGTGGAAATAGATATATTAAACCTTAAGCATGTTATACTTAACCACTGATGAGAGAAAAATATTTTGTAATTTCTAAAATTAGTTAAATATCTTGATGTTTATGCGGCGAATATTAGTAGATGTGTTAACATAAATGATGGAAAAATATTAGGCTTAAAAAGCCATGATTATCATGTTTTGTTCCAAAGGCTTCTTCCAGTTGGAATTCGTGCATTTGTTTTGACAAGGATATATGTAGTGCCTTGATGGAGCTATGTAAAAGTTTCTTGGATTTAAGTGCAAGGACATTGCATGTTAGAGATTTAGACACACTAGAACAATGTTTTGTCTTAATTCTTTGTAAGCTTGAGAGGATCTTTCCGCCAACATTTTTTGATGTCATGGTTCATTTAGCTGTTCATTTGCCTCATAAATCCAAACTTGTTAGTCCAGTAGGCTACAATTGGATGTACCCAATTGAAATGTACTAAATATAATTTACTATAATTACTTATAAAATTATATGCTCTTATATATAAAGTTATTGATTAATGCCTTTTATTCTAATTTTTATAGAAGATTGGGCACACTGAAGCGGTTTGTTAAAAATAAAGCTCTCTCTTAAGGTTCAATTGTCGAAGCTTATATTGTAAATGAATCTATAATATTTTGTTCGTTGTATTTTCATGACATTGAAACAAAGTTTAATAGAGGAGATCGTATTAATAATGGGTCTCATAGAGGAAAAAATGTAAGCGGGTATCAATTTTTTCTCAAAAGGCTCACCCATTTGGAGGAAAGTTATCTCAAGAAGAGCTTAAAAGTGTACAGTGGTATGTCTTGAATAGTTGTAAATAATTGCAACCATTCTTAAAGTAAGTGGGTGCATGAGTTATATATTTGTTTGATCTTTACTCTTACTTATTGTTACTTATACTTTGAGAACATATGCAGTGAACACATAAATCAACTATAAATAGAAAGTAAAGCTAATTTATTACAATGGCAATAAAAGTACTTTCCTAAATAGTTTAAGGAACGTGTAGGTATGTAGGTTTATGTTATGTAATCCTAAGTTAAGGAAATAGTAAGTTTGCTTTCAGATTAATATTTAAAATTGTAATTCTGTTTCATTAACTTGTAGATGATATCTTTGCATTATCAAAAGTGTAACGTATGTGTCTTGCATTTAACTAACAAAGATTAGTGCCAAAGAAAATAATAAAATAAATAAAAGAGGAAGAGAAATGTAATACAAGTGGTGGCTCCGAATTGGTTCTCTTGGGTGGCTAAGGCATTATATAAATGAATTGCATATGTTTCAATTTATTGCTCATTCAAAATGAGAAGAAAAAAAGAAAGAGAGGCCGAAAAAGAAGGGAAAGAAGAAAATCGAAAGAAAGAAGTAAGAAGAAGAAAGAAAAAAAGAAAAAATTATAAGAAATGAGTTTGGAAAGTTAGATTTATACGTAGTGACTAAGGAGTAATATCTTCGTGAAATTAAAATATTGTTGTTTTAGTTTTTTGATACACATCAGTATTAACCGTATATTTTTATACCCTATGATATAAGAGGAGTACTGATAACTGGTCGACCTCATATTCTGGATCTAGTTTAGTATTAATGCAATTTTGTAAGTGGATAACTATATATATTTTTTTATATTTTTAATACAGTGATTTATGATTTTATTACACGTTATTAGATTTATTTTAGACAGATAAATATTTATGCTGTTTAGTATATTCAAAAATATTTTTAAATTTTATTATAGTATAGTTTATGATTACGTTCAATATAAAAATATTTATTTTAGAATAATTATACTTTCATGATATTATATAGGACTAGTTTTTGAACCACCATATGCGTACCATCCCCTTTAGTATAGTTGCTCTGCGCATACGTTAAAATAGTTTAGTTTGCTCTGCCCGAGCAATGCAATATTCCATTAGGTTAGACCAGTTCAGATCCCCCACTCTGCCTGTCCGTGAGTTATTACGCTAAGTTAGACCAACTTTTTCTCGGATACAAGTTTGGTGTGATTTTTAGTATATATATGTAGTATATGTTTCCAGAGCTACGTTACATATATTCAGCTTTAGAATCGATTTTATAACAGCTTACGCTTTTATATTTTCAGATTCTTAATATTTTGTTATGATTTCCAACTCTAGTACAAATTTTTATGACAACTCATATTTCTAGTACAGTTTTATTAATTACTTAGTTTATGATTATTTTATATTACAAATTTCTACGTAAACATTATATATAGTATTATTAATTATTAAATTATTATTAAAAAGCTATTATTTACAATGTATATAAATTATATAATATTTTCATATTATATCCCCTCACTAAGCAACAAGCTCACGCTTTTTCTATTTTGCCCAATTTTTTTAGATTGTCGCAAGAATTCGTGCGGTGTGATATAGTCTTCATATTTTAGGGTTAGCTCACAATACGCGTAGCTGCATAAGTTATTATATTTTGTATATTTATATACACATGTCCATTTTTGTTTAGGCACGTAGCCTCGAGATATCAGATGCAAGGAGTGAAGTGTATATTAGTCTCATGTTAACGCAGGATTTGCCTCAACTTCTGAGGAGGGCTCGGGTCAGGTCCTATCAGTTTGATATTAGTACATGATTTTAGATTCTGTAGACCATGACATGTGGTGGTAGAAGCACTCAGCATAGCTGCACGAGTACAGCCACCTACAATTACTAATGAACTACAATTACTAATGAACTATATGCAATTGCTTGTGGACTTGATGTTCGTGTTAAGTCATATACTAGTTGTGATGTTAATGGAGTTCGGTTTCACATATACGACCGTGATAATTAATTGACTACCTAAAATAATGGAATTATTATCAACGGGGAGCATGACAATGAGCAAGTTAAATTTTATAGGGGTTTTGATTGATGTTCTTGAGTTACAATATATATTTCAACATTAGGTTTTCTTGTTTAAGTGTGAATAGTTTGACACAAATAGAAAGAAGCGAAGAATTAAAAAAAATCATAATTTTACAAGCATAAATGTGTCCAATACGTGGTATAAGAATGATCCTTTTATCTTTGCAACTCAAGCAGAACAAGTTTTTTATGTAAATGATCCCAAATTTGGTTCTAATTAGAAAATGGTAGAAAAATCAAAGCATAGGCATATATGGAATGTTCTTGAGATTGAAGGGTTTAAGATGGAAGAGAATACAAACAAGACATTAATAATGCAACAATTGTTCATCCTATTGATGAAAAAGACATGAAGATAATTCCATAAACAAAATGTAGAGCCAGCTATTTTAGACACAAGTTTTTTGTATTCCTAAGGAAGAATGTTAAAAGATGATACATCTGAATTTATAGATGATGACACAAAAGAAGATGAAACATTAAATGAGTATAATGACGATGAATTAATTTTAAGTACTGATGATGACACTGATATCGATTATAGCTATCTTTTCATAAGTTACGGTAAGCATTTCAGTTGAATAAATTCAATACTTCAAGTATCCTATTGGTTTTATCATTTGTCTTAAAATTCATTTTATTGTTGTATTGTGTATACAGATTGTATAGCTCTTAGGCTATCTCATACTATCAACATGTTGTTCCTCCATCTTCTATATTGATTACAGAAGGTAGAATTATTTCCCAATGAGAGATAATTATGTTAATATAGACTTATTTCTTGTCTAATTTTATCATAACTTATTAGGCTATTTTTTATAATACATGTGGTTCTATAGCTACAAGAAAGGGTCGTGGCCTATTTCAAAGAGTTATGTTAGATCGTCTCTTACAATTTAGAGATAAGTTGCCTATATCATTCACAGAAGAAGTAAGGAGGCCTATATATGTTAATGCTAATATGTTTGCTAATGAAATTAGTGTTGCAGTGCGATTGTTTGTTTCTATACAATATAAGAGTTGGAGTATGATTCCTAAAGCAGAAAAAAATTCTTGTATTTGATAGATTGCTAGTAAGTAAAATTTATTACATTCTTATTTTTTCTGATAAAGTATTATAAAAAGAATTTGATATGTTTAAGTTATATTGATTACCATTATATATATATTAAAGAGTGTTTGAATGTAGTATTTGCATTAACACTCATGATAAATACTAACTTAGTTTTGTATTATTCTTTTTAGATAAAATTTGAAGTTGAATTATCAGTGCCATATATATTTAAATATGTGACTAGTTATATGGCATAAAGATATTCAAATCATAGATATTATTATCATAAGCATTTCAAAAAGTTTACAACAACAACTCAAGCACGTAGGCATCCATATAGAAAGATATTTGAAGAAGATTGGGAATGATTATGAATACTCTTTAAGAGTGAAGGGTACAAGGTAAATTTTAATTTTATCCTTATCAATATGTATGAATAATATTCTATTATTTGATTATTTTTCCTTTATTTATTGAAGGAAAAAGCAAGAATGAATGTTGCTTATTGAAAAAACTCAAGTATAATCATCGGGCAGGATCATTATCTTTTCTCGCTTATCAAGAAAAAAGGTATGTTTAAGATTACATTTACTTTATAATTATTAATGTTTAGCAATTATTATTTTTATTCATATTCAAAATTTAAAATTATACTAGTGTATTAGAGGTATTAATTTAGAATGATATTATTAAAACTGATATAAGAATTAGTATAACACACTTATTTTTGAACTATAAAGTAGAGTGCATGAAAGCTAAATTATTTTACCAAGATATCCCATTTCTAAGCCTTTACATTGATAGAATAACAATAATACTAATATTTATAAATTTTGAGTAGAATATATATTTTCTATTCAAAACTTATACATATGCTTTAGATATAATTGAGCCTAGTGTTGAATATGACACACATAATTTTGGTCCACCAATATTTTGATACACTAATATTACCATTGACATGTTATATTGTATATTTTACATCTCAAAGGAATTTGGAGGTTTAATGTTTGAGTATTGATTTGAAAGAAAGGAGAGGAAGATAGTTAAGTGTTGATTGGAATCTTGCTTTAAGGGTATGCTTTACATTTCTCTGCTACAATTTCTTTAGTTATTTTTTATGATTATATAGAGTTCATTCCTAGTTTAATATATTGATTTTGTAAGAAATTTGTAATAAAAATAATTTATGAGAAAGAGATTATGTAGAGTAGAAATTTAGTGGTAAGTTTATAATGAGTAGTGTTTTTTTCATGAGTAAATTTACATTTTGATTAATTGTTTTATAAATTTGACTCTTTCGCATGAATTATACATCATAAAGGTTATTTAAATTTTAGTTTCTGTCAACAACTCCTTATTTCTAACTTTTGAGTATATATATAAATTTAGTAGTGAGTGAGATCTTAGAAAAAAGAGAGATATCAACAATAATATAAATTCTTCTCTGAATAAACTGTATTTATACACATGTATTATTGTACCAACATTTTCTTTGTTCAAAATTAAACACAATAAGAATTATAAAGAATTTGTTTCAACAAAAAGTTTTTAGAATTCATTTCTCTATGAATTTCTAAAGCAGATACTGCAATGCTAAAAAATAGAAATTTTAGCAATAAACACAAATTATAAAATAGTTTCACCTATCAAAAGATCTTCAATTTTAAAATTTTATGAATTGGCTTTTATATATGCCTAGTTATTCCAATTTTAATTTCGTTATTTTTAGACGATTTTAAAATATTTTAAGAATTAAATTACGAACTATATTCACATCTGAAAATTGTTTAACAGATTCTATCAAGCAGAAGCATATATATTTTTATAGTTTTCTTGAACCAAATATCCCGAATAAAGTATTTGTTGAACCCTTATATGTCTAAAATAGATGGGTATAAAGTTTGTATGAAACTGATTGACAGAATATGAAATATAAATTTCGGAGCATTTACTATTCAATATTGAAATAGAAAATAGAGAGAGAGAGTTAGGTTGAGAAAAATATCTAGTTTAAGAATGATTATGAATGGAAATTAATTATTGTCTTGATGAGTTTGGTGTTTGTGGTCTTTCGAAGCGTAGAGATATTCTTTGTGGATTTTACCGTTGTTGAGGTAAGTAAGTTCATTCATAATGTATTCTTTTTTTGTTCCAAATGAGAAATATTGTTATTATGCTATGCGAATTACAGAGAATGCTTAAAGATACTTATTTGTTGTTACTTTTGAAACTTATATTATAGTTTTTCAATTAAACTATGTTTCACTGATTATGGTAAAAAAGTATGTATATGTTTTCATAGTTTATGTTTTTCAAAAATTTTAATTAAATAATTTGTTTATAGTTTTAAACATCTCTTTAAACAAGATTGCAAAGCTATTGATTTCTATACGATAACAAAAAAAAATCATGGTTTCAATTTTGAGTTAATTGGATATTATTCACAAAACTGTTGCAGGCTATGTTGTTATAAAAGAATAGAAGCTATGATATATGAAATGAATTAATTATTGAATCTAAACTTTAAAGAAAATGCTTTGGCCATTGTCTATGATCATATGATATTGATCGATTGATAGAATATATGATTTGGACCAGTTGATATCTATTTCGAATGTGCACACTATATATGATTATTGGCTGGGTCACCGAGGGTACAGGTGATACTATATGACATGAGAAATCTTTGTATACTTCTGATATATGAGTATTTGCAAAACTTGTTACTAAATGTATTTTCATATTGACTTATGATATTGAAGAATTTACTTCAATAAATTTGAAATTAGAATTTTTAATGTTATTATTGATGATATTTTGGAAGGCTTACAACCTTTCGAACATATTTCCTTGTACATTATGAGTGGTTTTATATATCGAGTTGACGACTTATCCCTCATCATGTAATTTTTGTTGATTAAGTTTAGTTGTTGAGTTACCTTGGAGCTGGACATTCAGTGGGCTATCTTTTACTTAATAAGAGAAATTTTTGTTTCTAGTGGTTTCAATTAGAATATTAGTTTTGTATTGAATGAACTTTTATTTTGAGTTGCTTATTTGAGTTTTAACTCTAAGTTGTTTGATGTGCTTGATGACTTGCTTGGTCTTTATATTTAACTACTTCATTTTTATCATTGTTAGATATATCTAAGTAACTTTGCCAAATATTTATGACTCAACAAAAGTGGTAGTTGGTAGTTGATCCCTAATTGGTTCATACATGAATATTGATATATGTTTTCCTATTAAGCATTTGGTAGATAATATATATTTATCTTAACCCATTTGTCGAAATTTTGATGTATGGTAACGTAGAGGAGAGCTACTGGAGAGCAATTATATGAGATTGAACTCTTCTATATCACACATTTTAGTAACAACAAAGGTTAGAGTAATGTGGATGCTTAAACTAAATATGTAAGTTTTGTACTTTATTACTTTCTTTATAACTGACATATATAGTGTAAAAATATTTTATTCAAAATTTATGAAAGAGTGAAAAGAAAATAATGTTGCTATAATCAAGAGTCTTAATAAATTTTTGTTAATCATCATTGTTAATAATTACTATACTATTGATTATGTTTTCATCCTTTTTACTTTATATTGAGTTTAACATTTAAATTAAAATAAAATAAAATAAAGTAGCAAAATATTTTTTTTAGTTAGTAAATACTAGCAGTTATGCTACTTGTCTTAAATCTGAGTGAAATTTATATGTTAGCTTTAGTAGTTTTGTTCTTCTCATATTAGATTTTTTGTTTCTTTCTAGTATTTTAATTAGAATAACAACTTTATGCTTTCTTTTAGTTCAAAATTATGAAATTTATATTCTGCTTGTTTTATAATCCTATCTAGGATGTTGAACTGAAATTTTATATGCAGAAAAAAAATGAAAGAAATGGAACAAGAACCTATCCATGAAGATGGAACACCCTTGTCACCTAAAGAATTTGTTAAACTTGTTGTTGGCAACAACTTTAGAGGTTTTGGATTCCGACCAACAAAATCTATTCTAACAACATTCACAACATCATCAAAAGTAAAAAATGAATTGCAAGAGATTATTGGTAGTCAAACCAAAGAGTTGAAGAGTACACGGGCATTGAATTGGAAAGTACTCGCACTAAGTTAGGTAAGAAATGTAATGTTGAAAAAAGGTCAAACCGAATTAGATGATACACGTACAATAATTGATAGTCAGCAATAGCACATAAATGAACAACAAAAGCACCTAAATTACAGAGAAAAATTCTTATTTACTACTCCGTGAGTTATTCGGCTGCCCTTTCTAGTATGCATATATTTGGGGTCAACAATTTTGTTTTTTAGTTTTTGTATCTTTTTGTATTCTAAAATGAAAGTTATTGATCCTTATCATTAGGTTTTATTGCATTTTTTAGGCTGAAATGTTATTTATGATAGGCAGCATTCATTTTTGGTATACCATTATATGTAAATGACAATGTCAATTAGTTATTAATATCATCATATGTAAATGACAATGTGAATTAGATACTAATGTCATTTTGGTAGCATAATTATGTACTCTTTTTCAGGTTTGGTATCCTACTTAATTAAATTTTACCTTAAGGACTAAATAATATGATGAAATTAGTTTTTCTATTTTTTTGTTCAATAAATTTAATTACATTTTTATATATAGACAAAAGAAAAAAATATATTATGCGTAAAATTAAAATTAATATAACAATAATTATTGATATAATTATTATGCAACCACAAAGAGAGATCATATTCTTAAATAAATAAACATGTATGGCAACCATAAAAGTTGACCCCAAAATAATTTGTTTTAAATATTATTAAATTTTTAATTGAAATAAAGAGTAACATTTCGCGACCATAAACATGGACATAAATAAAATTATTGTTCCTTTTTTAGGACCAACCAAATTGGTCGCAACACATCTTAAAATATTTTTTCTAAAAAAGGTAATCTAATCTTGTTACCTTGCGACAAAAAATGGTTGCAGAATATATAAACCTTTTGCGGTCAAATCTATAGTCGCAGAAAAATATATTTTGAGACCATGTGATTTGTTATAGAAATAATTTTTTCTTCAACTTAAAATCAAATTTGCGACTATATCTATTGGTCACTGAAAGAATATTTTTCCAATGAGATCAACGAGTGGCCGTAGAAAATGTTTCCCGACGAATCTAATGTGATAACTTTGTGACAACAAATTTTTGGTAGCGATATGGTATCAACGACCACAATTTTTACATTTTGTGGCTATTTTAATGGTCACAAATAATGTTATTTGTTGTAGTGCTTCTTGACTTATAAAAGTAAAAGACAGTCAAAAGTAACTTGGGGAAGGGGCAACAATCTATATATGGATGGTAGGCAATCATTAAATAATTTCATGCATGTGCCAAAAAAATTAACACTTAATTTGAATAAAAATTTATATAGATATAGGCATAAATAGTATTCCTATTTTCTGAAACTTTTGTTATTCCTGTTCATTCTGTTCGAGGTCACCAAATGGCTAACCACGAGGCACAAAGCAATGTCACATCCTACTAAATTTAATAATCTGGTAACTATATTCGCCTACTTTGTATTCTTTGAATGCAAGGGTTATGAAGAACTGTTTATTGAAGGTTATAATCCAGTGCCTGAACTAATCCACCTGTCTATGCGTTCGGTTTTGTTTAATATTGGCGGTCAAACATATCCTGAAATACCTTAAAGGTATAAAAGGATAAGTTTTTTATTTATAGAGATAATGATATTCAAGTATGGAGATAATGATATTCAAGTGAGAGGATACATAGATTCAGACTTTTAGTCTGATCAAGATGATAGAAAGTCTACATCTGGATATGTGTTTACTCTCAATGGAAGCGCAGTGAGCTGGAAAAGCACCAAGCAGGGGTCCATAGCTGACTCTACCACAGAAGTTGACTACATTTCAACTTCTGAAGCTGCAAAGAAAGCTGTTTGGATTCGCAAGTTTATCGCTAAGCTTGGAATGGTTCCAAGTTCATCAGATCCTATCCCATTATTTTGCTACAACAATGGGGCTATAACATAAGCAAAGAAGCCAAGAGCACACTAGAATTCTAAGCATGTGGAGCAGAAATACCATATCATTAGAGAGATCTTGGTTAGGGGAGATGTAATTATTTATAGAATAGATTCTGTAAATAATCTAGCGAACCCACATACCAAAGCCTTAACTCCAAAGGTGTTTGAGAAACACATAGAGCCTATGGGTATTAGATACCATTGTGATTGACACTATGGCAAGTAGGAGATTGTTAGAGTTGTGCCTTTGTGCCATCCCAGTTTTGTATAAATATTTGATATCTATAAAGAGTATATTTTGTTATATCGCTAAATACTTTTAATAATATTGTTTAATGCTTGTTACACTACAGACTCTGTATTATCTGAAAGAGTTCAGATATGGTCTAAAAAGAGTTTAGATCGGTGCTAAGAGTTAGTAAATATTCTAAGAGTTAGAACATTGTCTATAACGGGACAAAGACCTTAGAATATACTTATAATGATATAGTTGCAAGAGTTGCAATGGGTTGTTAGGATATGTCGTTATGTAAACATGTTCTCAAATATATTATTCTTGGTATGTTTCTACTAATGCAGGTCTGTTGGTAAATCCCATTAATTCACATAGATCAGTGTATGTCTATATCTGTAGAGTACAGTTGGTCGTTCCTAGCTGACCAGGATCTTGGAGATTGTATAAGTATACGGGTATTCAATTAGGACTAAGTACTAAACAGACTCATGAGGACCCTAATAGACATCCTATGTTGCCGTTAATGGAAGGTCCTCTCGAGTTGAGTAGTATACGCGGTCCTCTGACCTGAGCACTACCGTAGGCTTGTGAATGATCTATCATGCTTTGGTTCTACGTATGTCAGAGACCTTTCATGATCTGACCGTTGGGTGTTGCTAGGCATGGCCTAATGCTCATGGAGTCTGGTACGTGCAGATATAAGATCCATCAGCTCTCATAGGGAGTGATATATCTAGATGCTCTAAGATGGTATCTCAAGAAAGTCTTATAGCCATAAGCAGATAACCCGAAAAGGAGTTTCCACAGGGTTAAATAATATGGCAAAGAGTTTGCTTATATTGTTTATTGAGATACCATTCTGGAGTAGGTTTATGGATGAGCATATAGGGATTTAACGGTGTTGATTTATGTCTCCGCACATCTAAAATATATATGATGGAAGGACTATACGTATGCGTTGTAACCTCAACTTGTATGATTCAATGTGCTGATTTGTAATATTCATGATGTGTGTGTAGGGCATTGCTCACGGACTTATAGAATAGTTCTATTTGATGAATCAGGCATAAACCTAAAAAGTCCTGTGATATGGAGTGTACTCGTTATGCACTGGGGCAGAGTACTGGATTAAATTATTTAATCCAGTAATATCTAGTAATACCACAGAAATATGTGTGTCTGTATTTAAGTGTTAAATGTAATAATTAGTCAATAATTATTATTCACTAATTGTAAAATAACATATGACGTATTGTGGACCCTCGGTTGAGTTTATTTAGGTGTGAAATTTGGTGGGACCTGCTAAGAGGTATGACACGTCCAGAATATAGAAGTTATTCCCAAGTGCAGGATTGTCAAAGTAATAAATAACCCGATGAGAACGGGGTCGATCCATAGGGAAGTAGAATTAAAATTAAAAATTATAAACACTTTAAAGATAATTAATGCAGTATAAGATGTTTGTAAATATTATTTCAATTAACCAATTCAAATAAAAAACTAAGGTTGCGGGGATTCACTCTTGGCATAAGAAGTAAGAATATATTTAACTTTTTATTTTTTTATAACTCAATTGGAATCCTCACACAAAGGAGGTTCCAACCGGAAAATATAACAATTAAAGTTCATTATCATTTATATATTGATTAGTATTTATTTCTTTCAATTATTATACACCAAATCTTATAAATGGGTTCAAGTATTTATTATGCCAATCTTTATATTTGTCTACAATAAATTAAGACTCCCACTTTACAAGAAAGGTTATATAAACCAAATCTTGTAAATGGTTTCAAGAATTTATTGTGCCAAGTATTAAGCTTGTCAATAATAAATCAAGAATCACCACTTTAGAAGAAATGATATTAATTCTACAAACAAAATAAATACATCATATATAAATTTGCATAACTTAAAAATGAAGCATTAAATTCATGAATAAATATTAAACATATCTTATTACCTTGCCAAGAGCTTCACCCTTTCACCTTAGCTTAAACAAAATTATTTGGACATAATAAAACTAAATGAAAAGAAAAGAAATGGAAGAAGAAATAACATGACTTAATAGTAAACAAGAGAAATAATAGTACAAGGAAATGGATACAAAGGAAAAGTATTTTGAACTAAATTCTAACTTTATAATTACATTCCTTAGGCATAAAAAATCCACCTATTTATAGAAAAACATGGATAAATCGAGACAAATTTGGAGGGAACCACTTGATTGATGAAAGTCAAGAATGGTGGCAAAATAATTTGCATTCATTATCACTTGGGCACCCACTTGATTATCCAATTTGGAATTGATGTGATCCGAATTAGCTGTCACTTAAAACATAAAAGTTGTAGATAAGTCGCTTATCTTTCCAAATTGAGTGATCTCATACGTATTAGATACGTATTTCTATAGTTATGGGCCAAATACTGATAACTGTTCAAACTGGGCCTGTACTGCAGATCAATTCTGTTCTAGGCCAATTTTTACCCTCTAAACACTCGAATTTCCAATGCTTTGTGAAATATAATATGTTAGCCCATTGAGTCAGCTCTGCACAGGATTAAGAATCACCTCAATTGGATCTTTAGGTAGAAAGTTATGCTCATTTTACCGAACCTGCCACAAAACAGTTATAAGATAATTAAGTACAATATTGTAAACATACTTAAGTTAAGAAAATTAAATACACTAGTAATACAAAACAATCATGTAAAACTCTTATTAAATGTGTAATTTCAAGTGTTCATCACACCTCCCAACTGGCTCATTGCTAGTCCCTAGCAATTCGAGCATAAATAAAATTTGAACACTACCTAAGTATTTCAAACAAAACGTCAGTTTTAAAATCACAATCGCTATAAAGGTTATTTCAATCATAACTTCCAAAAATATTTTTGTGTGTGTGTGAATTAAGCCAAAGCCTTCTTACCACAAACCACAACATATATAGCCTTAAAAATGTTCCAAGTAAAAGCCTCAACTCCATATCCTTACAGGTGAATAACTTGTTTAATGACTTAGGATTTCACTCATGGAGTTGGAAAACAGATAGTTGCTCAAGAAAAAGTTCAATTTAAAGACAGACAGACAAACTAACATTGATCCAAAGATAGGAAAATCAAATATTTAGAGTCAAACCATTATTGTCAAATGCCAGCTTCAAGACTTTAATTATTTAATACGAATCTTACGAATATAGAATTCGGTGATAAGATTGCTTCCTAATGACTTTAGTCTTCTAAAATTGAATGAAGACTTTATTGAACTGAATTGACTTCTTTTCTTTCTTTTTTTTTTTAATTTTTTTTTTTACTCAATTTTTTTTTTGAAAGACATAAGGAATCATTACAACATAAGAGCAATTTATCACCATAATACTTTTCCAATTTTTTTTTTTATCCTTCAGCTAAGCAACCAAATCATTCATCATCTCAAATAATGTCATTCTAAATAAAAATTAACCATTTCAAAAGATCAATGAAAGTTCGTAAGCTGTTATCTCAAACCTCTCCACTCACTCACAAAAGATATGTGAGTTTAGAAAATAATATGTATACTTAAACATGGAAATTCTCTTGACTATATATATTGAATCATCCATCTTACCACAAGGCTTAGTATTGTTCTCAAGAAATAATTTCAGAAGTTATTCTTTAGTAACCTAAATAGAGAAAGTGATTTAAACTAAACAATTTTGAAATCATACATCGATAGTAAAGAAAATTTATTTACGCAAGAGTTACCAAAAACTTAAGCAACAAACAATTATACATAAAATGCATTAAAAATAAACCAATTAGAATGTGTTTCAAAAGTTTATAATGTACTCTTTACTCTGCCATTCTAGAACTAGAATGCGTCTCAAGAATACATAAATGAACATTTTACTCACGCCATTCATGATAATTTTTTTTTTTTACATAACAAAGTGATAACAACAACAAAATAAAATAATTAACACTAACATTATATATCAACTATCCTCCCCCCAACCAGATTGAGACATTGTCCTCAATGTCAAAATATAGAAGATATCACCTGAAACATCTTTTATTGAAAATTAAACCTGCAACAAAATAAAACAAGCCACAAAAAAAAAATAAAACAAGCCACACAAAAAAGCTTAAAAATACATAGAAATAGATAGGCTACAGACGAAGCGTCAAATCTATCCTACGTTTCTTTTCACTGTTATCAGTATACCAATCTATCTGACTCATTGTTGGATCAGATAGAGGTGTAAAAGCTTGTAGTTCATCGAGTAACTGATCAACAGTTGAAGCAGAAATGAGGATCTGTTATGCTGCAGATGAGACGAATTATTTTTCCACCGCATAGTCAAGAAAAGATAACAACCCATTATAAAAACCATCAACGTTTAACAAACCAATGGGTTTTTTATGGATTTACAATTGTGCCCATGAGACAATTTGAAAAATTTCCTCCAATGTTCCGAAACCTCCAGGTAGAGCTATGAAGGCATCAGCATTACGAAGCATAAAAGAAATTCGTTCATGCATTGATGATACCTGTAACTCATCCCCAATTATTTTTCCTACAATGTCTCCAACAGCTAGAGCTTTTGGTATGATACCCAAAACTCGACTGTCATTATTTTGTGCAGCGGTTGCCACACATCCCATTAATCCAAGACTACCTCCCCCATATACTAAATGAATATTGCGCTCAGCTAACATCTTACCAAGGGTTTCTGCTGCTTCTATAAACTCACTAGTTTTTCCAGGGCTGGATCCACAAAAGACACAAATTTTTGTGAATTTACGAGTTGATGATCCTTCCATGATTACACTCACCCTCTCTCTTGAATGATTTTGAGTTTGTACAAAGATGCAGAAATAATGCAATGTATTTATAGAGCCAAAAGGTATTGCAAAGTTAAATCACATGGTTATTGGCTTGAAATACAAGATTCAATACCTTTTACCAATTTTCAATTTGTTAGCTGGAAAAGTCACATGGGTTGTCGGCTTAAAATGCAAAATTTTCAAAAAGGATTATAGGTGGTTGATTATTGAAAAGACATTTGAGTTTGAAATGAAACATTTAAAAATAACAGCTATAGTAAATATATACAAGTAGTTGTAATTGTGGCTCACATCTTCCTCTGATTTTACGTCCAGTAACGGCTTAAACACCCTCTATGGGTCGGGGATAGGCTTCCCATCCAATTTTCTTATAAATTGGCAAACAGGGTCTTTTAAAGTCAGATTCCCGAGACTGTACCGCTTATGTTCTTTTAGGAATATGTCCCATAATTCATGAATTGCAATATGCACATATCCACTAGGATGCGTCTCAAGAGTCGATAAGATATTATCTAAAGACTCCTTACTCAGGCCATCCTTAATGAACCTAATTTTATCTTCACGATTTATAGACACCATTCCTAAAGTGCGGCAACGTGTATTGCAAGTCGTGCGTGCACACTTGTAACAAACATTTAATCGTTTTGCTCTTCGTTTTTTTGAAAAAGAGCTTTTACCTAAGCCAGGCATGTAGGAAATTAATGAGTCTGAAAATTCACCTGTCAATCTAACTTTGGCTTCAATTAACCAACATAAATCAACAGGTATATTCATAATCATTAATAACCTTAATCTTTCACATCTTGCTTGGTAAATTTTCTTCAAGGAATTTTGAGGCAATGAGGGAAAACGCTTTTTCAAATTTTTTAGAATGTCATCCATTTTTTTTTTTAAGAAAAGGGGGAAGAAGAGAAGATATCAGTAATTATGAGAAACTGACAAAACCGATTTGAAATATCACGGAGTATCGTTATCCGCCGCTTAACCGGGGTGCAAAACAAAACTTTAACAAAACTACTAAATTAACCTGCAAGTAAAAAAAAAAATGTTAGAAGAAGAATAAATATATATAAATATATAAATATATAAAACAAAGATTAATTGGTCTCGTAACAAGGATCCGACAGGAACGTAAATTCTTCATGAAAAACTTGGTTTTCTAGAAACGGCTTGAGTCTTTGCCCATTTACCTTAAATACATTCCCATTTCTAGGATTTTCAATGTCAATTGTTCCATAAGGGTACACATGTTTCACAATAAAAGGGCCACTCTATCTTGATCTTAATTTTCCAGGGAATATGTGAAGTCGAGAATTATAAAGCAAAACCTTCTGACCAGTGTCAAATGTTTTTCTCTGAATTTTTTTATCATGAAAGGCTTTAATTTTAGCTTTATGAATTTTTGAATTCTCATATGCATCATTTCTCAATTCTTCAAGTTCATTTATTTGTAATTGACGTATGTGTCCAGCAGAATCAAGATTTTCATTGAAAGTTTTAATAGCCCAGTAGGCTTTATGCTCAAGTTCCACAGGTAAGTGACAAGGTTTTCCATAAACTATCCTATAGGGAGACATACCCAATGAAGTTTTAAAAGCAGTTCTATAAGCCCACAATGCATCATTTAGTCTTAAAGACCAATCTTTGCGATTTGGGTTTACAGTTTTTTCTAAAATTTGTTTTATCTCCCTATTTGCTAATTCAACTTGTCCACTTGTCTGAGGATGATAAGGGGTGGCAACTTTATGAGTAATACCATATTTTTTCACTAATGTTTCAAATGGTCTATTACAAAAATGCTTACCCCCATCACTTATAATGGCTCGAGGGATTCCAAATCGACTTAAGATATTTTCTTTCAAAAATTTCATGACTGTTTTATGGTCATTATGTCGACATGGAATAGCCTCAATCCATTTTGAGACATAATCTACTGCAACTAAGATATACGTAAATCCAAATGATAACGGAAATGGTCCCATGAAATCTATCCCCCAACAATCAAAGATTTCAATAACAAGAATGGGATTCAAAGGCATCATGTTTTGTTTTGAAATTGATCCCAACTTTTGAAAATTTTCACAAGTTATACAAAATGCATGTGTATCTTTAAATAAAGTGGGCCAATAAAATCCACACTGTAAGATTTTTGCAGTTGTTTTCTTTGATGAGAAATGTCCCCCACATGCTTCAGAATGACAAAATTCAATAACTTTATTTACCTCATTGTCGGGTATGCATCTTCGAAATATTTGATCACGACAATATTTAAAGAGATAAGGATCATCCCAATAAAACTTTCTCACCTCCGTTAAAAATTTTCTTTTGTCTTGAGCATTCCATTGAGGTGGCATTTCTCCTGTTACAAGAAAATTAACAATATTAGCATACCAGGGCATTGTAACAGTAGAAAATAAAAATTCATCGGGAAAAGAATCATTAATAGGTGTTATTTCTGTTGATGAATCTGGTGTGAGTCTTGATAAGTGATCTGCAACAACATTTTCAGCTCCCTTCTTATCCTTGATAGTGATAATAAATTCTTGAAGCAATAGAATCCATCGAATCAGTCTTGGTTTTGCATCCTGTTTTGACATTAAGTACCTTACAGCAGCATGGTCAGTAAATACAATAGTTGAAGAACCAATTAAGTAAGAACGAAATTTGTCTAATGCAAATATTACAGCAAGTAGTTCTTTTTCAGTTGTTGTGTAATTCATTTGTGCACTGTTTAAAGTTCTACTCGCGTAATAAATTACATAGGATTTACCTTTCTTTCTTTGTCCTAATACAACACCAACAGCGTAGTCACTAGCATCACACATGAGCTCAAAAGGTAAAGACCAGTCAGGAGATTGTATGATAGGAGCATATGTTAAGAGGCCAATTAATTTTTCAAATGAATTTTGACACTCTTGAGTCCACTTAAATGATACATCTTTTGCTAAGAGGTTACAAAGAGGTTTAGATATAGCACTAAAGTTTTTTATGAACCTCCTATAGAATCCAGCATGTCCTAAAAAGGATCGGACTTCTCTGACTGTTTTTGGTGGAGGCAAATGTGTAATGAGTTCGACTTTTGCCTTATCCACTTCAATTCCTTTAGAAGATACTATATGTCCCAAAACAATTCCAGAAGTAACCATGTAGTGACATTTTTCCCAGTTCAATACAAGACTCTTTTCTTCACATCTTTTTAAGACATTTTCTAAGTTTTCAAGACAATTATCAAAAGAATTTCCAAACACAGTTAAATCATCCATGAAAACTTCTAAATAATGCTCAATCATGTCACTAAAAATGCTTAACATACATCTCTGAAATGTTGCTGGGGCATTACAAAGTCCAAAGGGCATTCTTCTAAAAGCAAAGGTTCCAAAAGGACATGTGAATGTAGTCTTTTCTTGGTCTTCTAGTGCTATAGGAATTTGATAATAGCTAGAGTAACCATCTAGAAAGCAATAGTAGGGATGTCCTGCTACTCTTTCTATAATCTGATCAAGGAATGGTAAAGGAAAATGGTCTTTTCTAGTGGCCAAGTTCAATTTTCTATAATCTATGCACATCCTCCAACTAGATGAGACTCGAGTTGGTATTAACTCACCTTTTTCATTTTCAATGACTGTGATTCTAGATTTTTTTGGTACTACCTGAGTAGGACTTACCCACTTACTATCTGAGATCGGATAGATAATTCCTACTTCAAGTAATTTGAGAACTTCAGCTCTCACTACCTCTTTCATATGTGGATTTAATCTCCTTTGAGGTTGTTGGGAAGTTTTGGCATTATCCTCTAGGTGTATTCTATGTGTGCAAATCAAAGGATTAATACCATTTATGTCTTTTAAAGTCCACCCAATTGCATTTTTATGCATTTTCAATAATTCAATCAACTTATCTTCTTGTTCACTTGTGAGTGTAGAAGCGATTACCACCGGGTAAGTTTGTTTCTCTCCAAGAAATGCATATTTCAGTCCTTCAGGCAGAGGTTTTAACTCCAACTTTAAAATTTCGTTCTTTTTATCCTCATTTTCTCATAATTCTTCAAACTTTAGTTTCCATCTTTTATTTTCAATCACCTGTGCACAGACAAGTAAAGAACATATGTCAGAGATTTCAGGATCTAATTGTATATTTGACTCAAATGAATTTATTAAACACATTTCTAAGGGATCGGTAGAACTCCCTTTTTGAATATGATCCTCCACAATCGTTTCAATCATGTCACCTTCTTCACTTTCATCCTCCTCTTCATATGGTTGCTTACACATATTAAAAACATTGAGTTTAAGTGTCATGTTTCCAAATGAAAGCTTCATTACTCCATTCCTGCAATTAATCAAAGCGTTAGAAGTTGCTAAAAATGGACGACCTAAAATAACAGGTATCGGATTACATCCTTTGACAGGTTCTGTGTCCAAGACGATAAAATCCACAGGATATATGAATTTATCAACTTGAACTAAGACATCCTCCACTGTCCCTCTTGGTACTTTTATTGATCTATCAGTAAGTAAAAGAGTTACAGATGTTAATTTTAACTCCCCGAGATTGAGCTGCTGATAAACTGAATACGGCAATAAATTCACACTAGCACCAAGATCAAATAAGGCTTGTTCAATTTTATGACTTCCAATAATACATGAAATTGTAGGACAACCAGGGTCTTTATATTTCAAAGAATTATTGTTCTGAAGAATGGCACTTACTTGTTCAGCTAAAAATGCTTTCTTTTTCACATTCAGTTTTCTTTTTACTGTGCATAAGTCTTTCAAAAAGTTTGCATAAGATGGAACCTGTTTAATAGCATCTAGTAAAGGAATATTAACTTTTACCTGTTTGAAGATTTCAAAAATTTCAGGATTGTGATTCATCTTCTCAGTATTACGTAATGCATGAGGAAATGGGGGTGGAGGTGAAGGTTTGGTGTTTTCTTCATTAAGTGTAGGTTGAACACTTTCCTTGCCCTTAGAGATTGATTCATCGCTCTCATGAGGTTCAGGAATTTCTTTTTCAACAATTTTACCACTCCGAAGAGTGATAACTGCTTTAACTTGATCCATGTGTTGGCTTCCTGAACTATATGCATTTGAGTTATGTTGTCCTTTGGGGTTTGGCTGTGGTTGAGAAGGAAATTTTCCTTTCTCATGAATGTTCAGTGCAGATGCAAATTTAGCAAGAGTATCTTTCAAATCAGCAAATGTTTGAGCATTTTGAGAATTAACAGACTCTTGTTTTTCAATGAACGTATGCAAAGTTTCTTCAAGATTTTTCCTAGGAGGTGGGACATATGGTGCATAACCTTGATGATTTTGAAAGTTTTGGTGTGGTTGGAAAGGTGGTTGCGAAGCCTGTGCTTGAGTGTCATTCCTCCAACTAAAATTCGGGTGATTTCGCCATCCAGGATTATAGTTTTGTGAATATGGGTTATTGTTTGACTGTTTGAACGTGTTTAAAACATTGGCTTGTTCATGGAGACATTCCCTAAATGCAGGCAAAGTTGGGCAATCATTGGTAGGGTGATCATGGGTTTCACAAATGTGACACACAATTTCTTGAACAGATTTTATTTGACCACTATTTTTCATTTCTAAGGTTTCGACTTTTCTAGCAAGGGATGCTAATTTGGCTTGAAGGTCATGGTCTTCCTTAAGATGATAAATACCCCCACTAGATGTAGTGGTTTAATTTTTGCTAGGTGCCTCACAGGTACCAGCAGTGTCCCAATTTTGAGCATTTTCTGCTAGTAAATCAAGATAGTTCATTGCCTCTTCTGGGTCTTTTTCCTCAAATGTTCCATTACACATCATTTCTACCATTTGCCTAACTTGGGGTGTTAAGCCCTCATAGAAATTTGAGACTACTCTCCATGTTTCAAAACCATGATGGTGACAGGTATTAAGTAATTCTTTATACCTTTCCTAACATTGGTAAAGGGTCTCTCCTGGTTTTTGGGTAAAAGTGGTGATTTGTCTTTTGAAAGAATTTGTTCTATGGGAGGGAAAAAACTTTTTCAGGAATTGTTGTTGCATCTCGTCCTATAAAGAAATGGATCCTGGCCTAAGGTTTTGTAGCCATGTTTTAGCTTTATCTTTTAAAGAAAAAGGGAAAAGCTTAAGTCGAATTGTGTTCATGCTACAATTTTGATCATTATACGTGTTACACACTTCTTCAAATTCTCTTAGATGTAGATAAGGGTTCTCTGCATCTAAGCCATGAAAAGTGGGTAAAAGTTGGATAATGCCTGGCTTAAAATTAAAATGCGTTGCATCCGGTGGAAAAATTAAGCAAGATGGTGCACCGGTTCGTGTAGGGTTCATATAGTCTCTAAATGTCCTAGGTCGGTTATGGTCATTATGTTGGGACTGATTGTCCCCTGGGTCTATGAGTCCCTCAATTTGATTTTCGCTCATGGTGTTACTTGGTGAAGAATGAGAAGATGAAGGAGAATCTAACAAATTATCAAAGGAAGTTTTGAAATTACCTTTTACTAAACGATGAGAATTAGGATCTCGAAACCAACCGCTCATAAAAAGAAACAAAACAAAATACAATAACAATAATACAAATAAAATATTAAACACAGGTAAATAAAATAAAATATTACACACAAGTAAATAAAATATGTAAAACTAAAAGCAAAATAAAGATAAATAATTAGAAGTTAGATTAGTGATGTTAGATTATATAATAAAAAGTTAATAAATAAATAGTAGGAGGCTTAGCCTTCCATTAAAATAAAAAGCGAAAATAAAAGGCGAATAATAAATAAAGTAAAGTACGTTAGGAGGCTCGGCCTTCCATAAAAATTTAAAAAAAAATTAAAATAAAAAGTAAAAAATAATAAATAAACGAAATAAAGAGTAGGAGGCTCAGCCTTCTGCGAAAATAAAAACAGAATAATAATAAAGTACGTTAGGAGGCTTGGCCTTCCATGAAAATAAAAAAAAATAAAAATAAAAACGAATAATAAATAATGAGTAGGAGGCTCAGCCTTCCATGAAAATAAAATAAACAAACAAATAATAACAAAACAAAATATTAACGTTACCTCCCCGGCAACGGCGCTAAAAACTTGACACGTCCAGAATATAGAAGTTATTCCTAAGTGCAGGATTGTCGAAGTAATAAATAACCCGATGAGAACGGGGTCGATCCACAGGGAAGTAGAATTAAAATTACAAATTATAAACACTTTAAAGATAATTAATGCAGTATAAGATGTTTGTAAATATTATTTCAATTAACCAATTCAAATAAAAAACTAAGGTTGCGGGGATTCACTCTTGGCATAAGAAGTAAGAATATATTTAACTTTTTATTTTTTTATAACTCAATTGGAATCCTCACACAAAGGAGGTTCCAACCGGAAAATATAGCAATTAAAGTTCATTATCATTTATATATTGATTAGTATTTATTTCTTTCAATTATTATACACCAAATCTTATAAATGGGTTCAAGTATTTATTATGCCAATCTTTATATTTGTCTACAATAAATTAAGACTCCCACTTTACAAAAAAGGTTATATAAACCAAATCTTGTAAATGGTTTCAAGAATTTATTGTGCCAAGTATTAAGTTTGTCAATAATAAATCAACAATCACCACTTTAGAAGAAATGATATTAATTCTACAAACAAAATATATACATCATATATAAATTTGCATAACTTAAAAATGAAGCATTAAATTCATGAATAAATATTAAACATATCTTATTACCTTGCCAAGAGCTTCACCCTTTCACCTTAGCTTAAACAAAATTATTTGGACATAATAAAACTAAATGAAAAGAAAAGAAATGGAAGAAGAAATAACATGACTTAATAGTAAACAAAAGAAATAATAGTACAAGGAAATGGATACAAAGGAAAAGTATTTTGAACTAAATTCTAACTTTCTAATTACATTCCTTAGGCATAAACAAGCCACCTATTTATAGAAAAACATAGATAAATCGAGACAAATTTGGAGGGAACCACTTGGTTGATGAAAGTCAAGAATGGTGGCAAAATAATTTGCATTCATTATCACTTGGGCACCCACTTGATTATCCAATTTGGAATTGATGTGATCCGAATTAACTGTCACTCAAAACATAAAAGTTGTAGATAAGTCTCTTATATTTCCAAATTGAGTGATCTCATACGTATTAGATACGTATTTCTATAGTTATGGGCCAAATACTGATAACTGTTCAAACTGGGCCTGTACTGCAGATCAATTCTGTTCTAGGCCAATTTTCACCCTCTAAACACTCGAATTTCCAATGCTTTGTGAAATATAATATGTTAGCTCATTGAGTCAGTTCTGCGCAGGATTAAGAATCACCTCAATTGGATCTTTAGGTAGAAAGTTATGCCCATTTTACCGAACCTGCCACAAAACAGTTATAAGATAATTAAGTACAATATTGTAAACATACTTAAGTTAAGAAAATTAAATACACTAGTAATACAAAACAATCATGTAAAACTCTTATTAAATGTGTAATTTCAAGTGTTCATCAAGGTATACTTCGTAACTATTCATGATGGGCATAATAGTCATTTCACACTATAATTATTTAATTGTTAAATAATTATTATATCTCTATTAATATATATTATTAATAATATAATGCATGATAGTTGTTATGCATTATATATATAATATATTATTTTTATTATTTTATTATTATATTTGCCAATAATGGCTATTAATATTAATATTATATTATAATATTATTATTTTAATGAGATATATTTGTGTGAAAATGAAATGGAAAATATGAAGAAGTAAATTGAAGCAAAAAGAAAGAAATAAGAGCTATTGTTTTTCTTTGTATTTCTATTTCATTGCTCTTAAGAAAGAGAAGCAATTTATTAATTTTCTTTTCTTCAACCGTTGGAGAGAAAGAGCAAGACTAGAAGATTTGGCCTAGATTATGTGAAGTCGGAGTTGATTTGGCCGATCCTCTAACTAAGCCACTATATAGGAGATTTGTAGAATAGACATCGAGGGAGATAAGACTTTGACCTGGAGCATGAGACAAGAGTAATGTTAATACTACATATGTGATTAACAATCCTATTGAAGTAGGTTCATAAAGGTAAGAACAAGTTACTTGATGTCTTGTTATACTATTGATTGTATTTTATGAGTTATTCCTTATGATGAGGTAATGCATCTGCAATAGATATGGGTGAGTAATACTCTGAACGAACTCCATAACCCTTTATAGTTTGGTAGTGTGTTAAATCTGTAGAATATACTTAATGGAGTGTCCCTTATATGAGTGTAGAATTGGGTCGGTTCTTATGAGAGCTAGGCAAGCATCTCTAAAACACTTATGAAACCAATAAGGTACATGACCATTAATTGTGCCAAACCGCGAACAAAAACCAGTTGTTATAGAATATAACTTCATCATTTAATCCTCTATTTTACATCCAAAGGAATGAAGGCTGTTAAAAATTTTGTTTCACCTAGTTCCTGCAAAATACGATTACTTAATCAATGGTTGGTTCATAGCATAGAAGAACACCAATTTATATAAGTTAAATTCTACTTTAATATGTAGTTGATTTAATTTATATTAATTTATTTGAAATATGTGGGGGATTGTCGATAAATATGAGAGAAAGAGGTATTTTGTAATGGTGGGACTTGAAAAGGTATTTTGGAGCCGTTGAGTCGTTGCAATGCTTATTGCTGGGACTTGAAAAGGTGACTCTTGGAATGGATTTGGCCTTTTGAAGAGGTATTTTGTCTCTTTAAAGAAACACATCAACTCTATAAATAGTGTAAGCACACTTTATTTGAAAAAAATGAATTTTTCTTCTTCATATTTTATCATAAATTCTCTCTTTTTATCAACAATATCAAAATCTTACTTTTTGTCTAAAAAAGTTGTATTTAGTATGCACTTTTACAATTTCTAATTATTATTGAATCCTAAAATTATTTTATAATTCAAATTCTATTACTGGTTGATAATTATTATTGTAGAGATAAAAATAATTTTAAAAACAGTATCTAACACACTTTGATATTCAAAGTTTCACTTATTATATCCTTAATCATACATATATTCCACATAAACGTATTGGTGAAGCAGGATGTTCTGAACTAATCCACCTTTGTATGTGTTCTGGCTATCACATATGTAGCAGTAGTATACATTGCAGAGTGGTGAAACAGGATGTTTGATGGTCTAAACTCTGAAAATACAATTGTTTTCACATTTTAATTCTTATTATTGCTCGATATAAACCACTTGTTGACAAGATATGTTCTAGACAGCAACAAAAGAACAGAAGAAAAGTGGGTGTTAATTATATAAATTGATAAAATTTTTAGATGGGACAAGAGGTTGGAGGTTAGCATTTCATTCAGAACAAAATTAGGGGAAGGATCTGGTTTATTTTCATGTTACGGAAAATAATAAGAGGACGAGGGGGGAAAAAAGAAAAAAAATCAAACATCATCACAAACAGTCGCGTCCAAGAAAATCAGCCGGCGAAATAATAAGCACCACACCCGACGACCGGGGTGCAACAATTACTCAACTAAACTGTAGACTGTCGAGTGTGGACTTTGGTCACATCGCCTTTATTCTTCAGTCTTCACTAGCACTCGACCAATTGTACCACAACCACACTATCAAACAGCTTGAACCATTTGGATATGACTTTGAACGGTTAATATATGAATTTGAACTGACAAGGGAAAAGCTAGAGACTGACAAATGTTTTTGTAGCAGAGAAATAGAATATTATTCATAGTCAATATCCATCAATACAAAGCCAGATAGCATAAGAGGTAATGCAGGGTCCCAAACAATATCAATCGGACGCAAAAGGGAGAATTTAGCAAGACATTGCGCGACTCTATTCCTCTCTAGCGTAACAAAACAACGTTGAATTTGCAGAGCAGCCACAGGACTGGAGATTATTACCAGCAGCTGACAAGAAAAGATTTGAGCGGCTTGCATGCATTCACCACATTGAGACAATCGGTTTCAATAAAAATTAAGAAAAAAAAAACTGTTTTAACATACAGAATAAGTCATTCAAGTCCATCTTAGTTATTTTACTAATAATCATATTCTACACTCTACACAACATTTTGCTAGCTGATAAATTACATTACATAATGTTAAAACGCACACAATAATTAATTTCAAGGCCCGTTTATGCTGTAAGGTGGAGGCCTGGGCATGTCTGCGACGATGCCACAGAGCAAAGCATTGTCGGGAAGGTTGTATTCATCTCTGAGTGAGCGTGCCGGGGAGAGAACGCTGGCGTATAGTTGTTGGCCAAGATAGGCCCTCTCCCACATCTCGGATCTGATATTCCACATTCCAGCATTATCGAATGTCAAGAGAATGGCCGCCCAAGAATGAGGAAAGACCTGGATTGTGTGCCTACTCACCCCGTCAACAAGATTGTAGTTCTTCCTCTTCTCAGGAGTCCAGGTTCCAGCCTCAACGCTGTGTTGATAGAACGTTAGTTAATTTAATTGAAGAAATTGAAAAGCCGCCAATTTTAATTTTAAATAGTTAAAACTTACGCCACAGCAAAGAATGAATAGCCATCCAAGTGCCATGACTGGATACTCCTCTCATGGTTCTCGAAGATGATCTCCACAAAGTTACGGAAGGTCATGTTGAGGACATTTGGTTTCATCGTAACATTTTCAATCTGAACTGGTGGCATGTCACTAATTGTATCATACTGAAAAACCTTATCAGCAATTCCGTAATATTCGGCAAGCTTGAGAGGGGTTGGTGTGTTGATATGAGAGACACCGTTGATGGCATAACGAAGTTTTCCTTCCACCGTGCTGGCATTGTTAGCGAGTTTGATTGTGCGAGTAATGTTAATAGCACCATAGTGAAAAGAACCTTGAGGATTTGGCCTGGCAGCACTGGCAGTCAGGTTCCAGCGGAATGTACGGAACTGATTCAGAGACCATTCCCAACCAACCGGAGGGGGAGGGAGATCAGGTGAGGCTGGGGCGTTGCCTTCGGCATAGCGAATGATAGCCGTGGTTGTGATCACGTTCTTCGTGAAACGGGTAGAGGCAACCATGTAGTAGTCCTTGGGTTCCTGGTTAGCGGTTACCAGAACGGCATAGCACTGTCCAACGTGCACGTCAAGAGAATCGTACACGTTCTGGACGACATGGGAACCCTCCATCTCAACCAATTTCATTGGGTGGTCTTGAATCATGAAGTTGAGAGACGTCTTGATTCCGACGTTGCAGATCCTGTACTTGTACGTCTTGCCAGACTTCATGGTGAAAAGCGGTTCGCCCTTGCCGTCAGGCTTGCCTGATTTCCCATTGATCAGCACACCCTCTGCACTGCCAAGGGATCGGCCACTGTCCAACCTCTTCCTGAGAGCAGAGTGGCTTTCGGTGTACCAGTCATTGATAAGAACTGTGTAATCACCCTCAGGGAAACGATCATAAGGAACAGGTACGAAGGAACGGCTATGAATACGGAGGCCACCAAAGCCACCAGCTGCCCTATGAATGGCTGTTGATGGAAAGTAGAAGTAGCTACCAATCTGATCCTTTACCTGCATGTGGTAAGTATAATTCTTACCTGGAGAAATGGGGCAGTTTGTCCCAAGAACTCCATCTTGCCAAGAATTCTTTCTTTGCTGAACGCCATTCCTACCAATTTATGCAAGCAGGTTCAAATGAGCTAGTGAGTCATAAAAAATCATTCAATATATTATTATTAATTATAATTACCAAGTAATAAGGAAGGGCTCGTCGAGGTTATTGAAGACATTGATGACAACATTGTTGTTAGTAGTTGCGTTGATGTCTGGTCCTGGGAATTGGTCGTTGATAAGAATGCCTTGCTGAGAAACTCCCAACGGAGAAATGGTGCCATAAGTTACATTCCATGTGAAGTGCAAGTAAGGATCTTCACCATGGACAGCAGAAAGTAATGCCCCAGCTGAAAGACATAGCACAAGAGTTAACAACAATGGATGCATCTCTTCCACTTTTCCTTTTTTTTCCTTTTATTAATTTTTATTAATTTTTCTTTTCTTTTTTATATATCTATCTATTAATCCTACTTCCTCCCACCCACGAAATCTTGTGTCTAATGGAAGAAGATGCTTAGCTTCTTCTACCGCCTTCAATCGCATCTAAAAAATTCCCATTTATACAAGGCGATTCCCGGTCAAATGACAGCTGGTCGTCAACCTTTCAATCTACGCGAACTCCCTTGCCATCTTGCTCCTTGAATTCAGCCAGACCTTTCATTTGTTTGTTAGCAAGTTAATTCTATTCTTGCTGCCACTTTTACCGCATTGATGATTAATTTACTTAACCTCTCATTTCTATTTTCTGATTATACTGGTCTCCTCCATTTTTTGTAATCACTAAAATTCCGTATATAAACATTTATAATGCATCCTTTACCGCTGTGATATTTTCTTTAAAAAACATATGGAAAACCATATCAATGTAAAAAAAAACTCTATATTGATTACTGAAAATAAATATATGTGTCGTGCATGATATTAGAGTAAAAAAAAGGCGCTGACAAGCTTGAATTCCAACTCTGCAATATATATATATATATATATATATATATATATATGTAAACTCTAATATAAAGTCATGAGCTTGAATTAAAAAAAAATACACAAAAAATTATACTAAACCTCAGTACATATATGTCATCGTTCAAAAAAAGTTTGTTATTCAATCTGTAGAGCTTATATTTGGTCCAGATCCAATTTAGTAAATCAGCCCAATTAAAACTCATTTAAAAAAGAAACAAAATGCGCCTATAAAGCCTAAGATAAGAATTGACAAATCCAGAATATTGTTAGAACTAGAAGACAGGGCTCACCGGGTCCACGAATTATCAAAAATACATTTTGAACAAGAAATGCGCTAATTCGAGCATGTGGCAGAGTTTCATTCAAACTCAAGTTCTCTCGTATTTTTTTAACAAGAAACGAACGAGGAACTTGAGTAAGGTTCGAACACTTCATCTCTTATTGATTTTATCTTGATTTAAATGATTATCCAAGCATGATAGAAGCGTAATTCAATTAAGATTACATCATATGTCTTATTTATCGTAAATTTAGTTAAAGAACTAGACTATATTCAGTCTCAGAGAATGAATTGAACTTTAAAGAAGAATCATAATGAAACTTCTCTTTAGAAAAGATTAAACTCATCTCACGATTAATCCACTTCAATGCTGAAACAAATTAAAGTTCACCTCATCGTAGGTTATTTGCATTCGGATTAAACACTACACCTTTGCATTATAATAGGCACTCATAATTCGATTATATTCATTTAGAAACAAGTTTAGAATTTCATAAATACATTGAGAAAGCCTAGCATTAACAAGAAACAGAAAAATTCTTGAGATCTTTGATTGATCTCTAAGAACACACACATACAGAAACCTCTTTCTTGCTAAACACTCCTCACACAAAAGCACAACTTTCTTTACTATTTACGGACTTGAGCGTTGGAGTGTTTTTTTTTTTTTTTGTAGAAGGATGGCTTTGTCTCAGAGAAAGGTTCCTAGAACCAATTGAAAGTAAGCACAAGACCAATCTTAGAATTTCAGCCAATATCTAAGGGTGTGGAAGTAATTTTTAGAGGTTCCTAGAAACTGAAAACTTTAATGGCATCGTTTGTGTGAAAACAACTACGGTAAAAGCTTTTTTTTCACTAAAATTTTGAGTTATTTCAAAATAACGACCATAAATCTATAACGGAGCGGCCTCGCTAGATCCGAAAACCCTCCTGAAGGGTCTCTTTCCCAAGATATCACCACCCTGGGTAATGCACTTACTCAGGGGTAGTTGCGCTCTTCACTAAACCGATCGAGAATATCGAGGGTTACTGAAATAAGAACATAGATCTTTGTGACAAGATAATGACATTGGAAGGAGATGGTGATGATAGGGACCAGGAGAAAGATTTGGTATAGCTCATAACCAATCCACACACTACCCCCAAAGTGACTCAAGCATAAAAAAGTGTCCCCGAGATAGTAAGGTTGAGTATTCTCGCTAACTCAGAGTTGCGTACAAAGCCCACAGTCTCAAAGGAAAAAGAAGACATGAAAGTTTCCACCTTGAAAGAAGTAGAGATGATGTATGCAAAAAGGAGTCAAGCAGAGCAAACAGATGACGTCTCTTTGATGGCAAAGAGAGAAAACCAAGACATTTTCACAAACACCATCAAATAGGCCTCAAAACTAGAGAAGTTAAACATCCTTAGCTTATATCCATTCAATGGAACTAGTGATCTAGAAGAATACATCTTTTACTTTAACTCCAGAATTATCATGCACGCCTATGATGGAACACTTAAGTGTATGGTGTTCATTTCCAACTTGAAGGGATTAGCTTAACTCTAGTTCTGTAGCCTCCCCCCAAACTCAATTTCTTCTTTCGAAGAATTGACTGTGTGCTTCATCAAACAATACTTGCGTAACTGAAAAAGTAGGAAACAAAATCCTCAGACTTATTTTCAATGACGCAGGGCCATACTGAATTAATCTAAAACTTCCTTTAACGCTTTAACTAAAAACTGAGCGAGATAAGAAGCTAAGACTCAGAGATAGTGGGACAAGCCTACAAAAAAGCTATCAAGCCTTTCACTCCCTACCACAAATACCTAATTCGAAAGAATTTCACTTCTTTCGAGATGATCAAATAAAAAATTTATACAGTAGATGAGGGAAAAAGAGATCGAGACTGCATCAAAGGAGGCTTCAGTCATCATTATGAAGAAAACTGAAAGCATGCCTCTGAAGCAAAAATAGGTAGCATAACCACAGTAGGGGAAACGTCGTAGATCACAGGGAAATAGAGAAATGGATAAAAGGCTTCGATAGCCACTAGAGACACTGATCCTTATAAACACCCATATAGATTAGATATGGGAAAACCTAAAGGACACTGGGATATTTTGAACTTTGACACCAGTATCCAGCCCCGTGAAGAGAAATGAAAAATCCAAGCATTGCCAATTCCACAACGAAATTGGCCACACCATCAAGAACTGTAAAACACTAAGCTTCTAAATTTGCTAGCTTATGAGTGAAGGCCAATTATAGGAGTATAGAGCAAATAATGCTTCAGCACTGAAACCAGTAGAGGTTCCAATAAGTCAAAACCAAATGTAGGATAATGACACATTAGTCTTTAATTCAATACATGATTTTACACCCCATTGGGACATCATCCCGAGGGTCACACAACTGTTGGAAGAAGAGATAAATGAGACTTCCATTCTCATGCTCGAAGGACCATGGGCAGAGGAACCAATAGAAGTAGCAATCTCTAGATAACTGATTAATCAATTTCGTGTCTAGGTCGTACATGGGAGACTACCAAAAGGGTAGGAACTGAAGGAGATTGGAGGACACTATTCAGAAAGGCCTCAAAGATCAGACAATGTGAAATCACCTAGATCTCCACTACACAGACGAACAGCTAAGAACTAAAACAAATTAGGTTCTCGTGAGAAGATCTAACAGACTTATGTATGCCTCACTTGGATCCCTTCATGGTTAGCCTCAACATCAATGAGACACTTGTGAAGAGAGTCCTTATGGACAAGGGAAGTCGTGTAGACGTTTTATACTAAGAAGCCTTTCAATGGCTCAAGCTAAGCATCTAAGACTTGAGGTAGTGTAACACCAAACTAATAGCCTTTGGAGCAGCTAAGATCTAAGTTAAAGAAGTTATAACACTGCCGGTGGTTACAACCAAAAAGTTAGAAGTGGATTTATTCGTAGCCCAAGCCCCCATCACCTACAATGCAATAGCTAGGTGTTTTTAGATCTACTACATAAAGGTAGTTCATTCAACCCTGCACCAGGTGGTCAATGCATTTTAATCTCAAGGAAAGAGATTACGAACATCAAAGGAGAGCAGTTACAGGATAAGCAGTGTTATGAAAATTCCCTTAAGGCTATCACCAGTAATAAAGAGTAGACTAAAATAGGTATCCTTTCACCTGAGGAAGAAACTGATACAAAATAGTAATCAAACGATCAGTGGCAAAAAGGGGTTCCACTTATCCCTCGATCAGAAGTTTCTCCTTGAAACATTCCTAATAGAGAGAGAACGACAACAACAGTAGAGCTCTTGACCAGGGAGAGAGACATCTTTGCCTAGAGCCATAGAGACATGATCGGCATCAACCTAAAAGTTATGTGCCATAGATTGAACATCTGAAAGGATTATAAATCGATCAAACAGAGATAGAGGTGCTTCGTACCGAAAAGAAACTAAATAATCAGCGATGAAATAGATCAGTTACTAGATATTAGGTTCATCAAGAAGTAAAATACCTAGAGTGGCTATCCAACATAGTAGTGGTAAAAAAGAAGAATGCGAAGTGGAGAGTTTACGTGGACTACATAAACTTGAACAAAGTCATGTCAAAAGATTCCTACCTCTTGCTAAAGATAGATCAAATGGTTGATGCCACCACCAGATACCAACGGCTATCCTTCTTGGATGCTTATAGTAGCTACAACTAGATTTAAATAGTAGAAGAAGGTCAAGAGAAAATCAACTTCATTACAAAGAGTAGAACCTACTGCTATAGAGTAATTCCCTTTAGACTCAAGAACGCAGGCTCTATCTTCTAAAGACTAGTACAAATTGTCTTTGAGAATTTGGTAGGACAAAATGTGGAAGCCTACATTGACGTTATTGTGGTAAAAAGATGAAGATCACGTTAAAGACCTTCAAAAAGTTTTCAATGTACAGTGCAAATACAGGGTAAGACTAAACCTTGAGAAGTGCATCTTCAAAATCTCATCCAGAACCTTTTTAGGCTATATAGTTAGTGCACGTGAAATCGAGGTAGATCCATCTCAGGTCCAAGCCTTTCAGAACTTAACAATTCCGTGAACCCCATAAAAATCCAAGTACTAACTGAGAGAATCGTAGCCCTTAACCAATTTATCTCATGTATGTCAGATAGATGTAGACCATTCTTCCAAGCACTGAAAGACGAGAAAAAAGATAATTGGGGACCTACCTAAGTAGAGGCTTTATAGAAACTGAAGGACTATTTGAAAAGTCTTTCAATACTCTCAACACTGCTTCCCAATTATGTATTGTACCTCTATTTAGCCATTTTTAACCAGACTTTTAGTATGGCTCTGATTAGGGAGAGGAAAGGCTGTAGAAGCTAATATTCTATACAAGCAAAGCCCTCTCAAACCTAGATACTTGCTACTTAGCAGCGAAAAAGCTCATCTTAGCATGAACACATATGAATGATAAGTTATAACTCTACTTCGAGGCACATCCAATTGTAATGTATACTTCTTATCCAATCAAACAGATACTGTTAAGCCTAGATGCTGTAAAAAGAGTAACCAAAGTGGTTATAGCTTTAATCCATCTGGAAATAAGCTTCCAACTTCGTACATCCATCAAAGGACAAGCACTACCTAACTTTTTTTTAGAGTGCGAATCATAGTGAAACTTCTCTTCGAAGAGGATTAAAATCATCTCTGAACATAATTAAGCCACTTCAATCATGAAACGGATTAAAGTTCATCTCATTGCAGGCTATTTGCATTCTGATTAAACACTACACATTTGCACTATAAAAAGTACTCATAATTTGATTATATTCATTTAGAAACAAGTTCAGAAGTTCATAAACACACTTTTGAAAGCCTAGCATAAGCAAGAACCTATAATATTCTTGAGATCTTTTATTAATCTCCAAGAACACCCACACATAGAAACCTTTTACTTGCTAACCACTCTCCATACACAACACAACTTTCTTTCTTGTTTACTGACTTAAGCATCATAGTATTTTCTTTTGTAAAATGATGGCCTTGTCTTAGAGAAAGGTTCTTAGAGCCGACTAGAAATAAGCACAAGACCAATCTCAAAATTCCAAAAAAGATCTAATGGTACATAAGTAATATGTGGAGGTTTCTAGCAACTAGGAACTTTACAACTAAAAAGAAAATAAGAAACCAAATTCCTCTATATTTACATGTAATATTTAATTTGCTTGTAGAAACACTTGATCTTTTTCGAAACACCCATCATTCATTTAAAAATAACAACATTATTAGTGTTGAGCTCATAACTAATACTGCTCAATATAGCATTAAACTCAATCAAAGAGTCACTTAAATGAGGAAAAAAGTTAAAAACTGAAAGCCTGAATCTGACAGCAAGCCTAATAGAGGAATTGACAGAGGCATAAAATTATCAGGCCAAGATATAGGCCTGCTGAAATTATAATTATCAAAATGCCCTTCAGAGAAGAAGAATCTAATTTCAAAAGAAAAAGTCTCATTCATCAATAAAAAATGGACATAGAACTTGAGTGAGGTTTGAACACTTTTTCCTTTACATATTTCTTTTATCAAATTGGTTTTATCTGATTAAGCCCTTATCGCATGATTCATAAACTTTATTGCATACTTAAATTAAGATTATGACTATTTATGATAACGTCTTATCTCATAATAAGCAAATTTTGCCTAAATAAGAATCATGATTAAACTTCTCTTAAGAAGAAGATAACTCATCATAAAAACAGATTATGTCACTTTAATTTTGAAAACGATTGAACTTCACATGCTATATAAAGTGCACCTAATGATGTTTTGATTCATTGAATAAATACAGTAACATAGCATAGCTAAAAAAACCAAGCACTCTTGGGATTTTTTAAGTAATCTATGAGAGTACCCACACATAAAAAAAAAACATCCTCTTGCTTGCTTGATAAATACTCTCACACATAGCACTTGATTCTTTTAGCTCTTACTAACTTGAGCGTCCAAGTGTTTTTTTTTTAGAAGGACAGCTTTGTTCATAAATGACATTCCTAGAACTAATTAAACATTGACAGAAGGTCATTCTCAAAAATATCTCGAAGATCCAAGGACATGGAAGTAAATTCTCGAGGTTCTCAAAAGCCAAAACTTCAGTTATTCTCATGAAAAAATTGTTACCTAATGCTAACGAAAAACAAAATCCAATAATATGTATTACTTAAAAGTCTTAAACTGTAACCTAAGAATCTAAACTTCAAAAGAAAAACAAGTCTACACTAATAGTAAAAGTTAAAATGGTAATTAAAAAAAAAACATTATAAACCTAAAATCTTGATTGCACAAGCTAGTTATTAAAAAGTTGGATGCTTTAAAATTTGGTGATTCAAAATTAAGGTTGCATTTGATTTAGAATTGAAAATCAATTAAAGGTTGACATGAGATCAAAAAGGAAGTGAAACAGAAAGTTAGATGCGAGGATGGGTGAAAGCATAAGTGGAGGTGTTTTTCAAGTGTGAATGCTACAACACTAACTTCTCAGCACCGCAATGCCAAAAACAAAATCCTCAGCACCAAGGTACTGGAAATATAGCGCCGCAGTATAAGTGTAGGATAATAGTAGTGTTGCGGCACTCAGTCTCAATAGTTTTCTATTTTAAGATAATTTAATTATTTTGAGTTAATTTTGGACTTCCTTTTTGCATTACTCTTATTTCAATTAAATTTAAATTTTACATTAATTTTTATTTCAACTAGATTTAAGATTTTTACAGAAATTTTCATCCAAATACTGTAACTCTCGTGGTTCTCGAAGATGATCTCCACAAAGTTACCATAAAGTTTTAAACACCCATCATTTATTAAAAATAACAACATTGTTAATCTAGAAAAACAACATTGTTACCTAATGTTAACGGAAAAAGTCCAATAATATGTTTGACTTAAAGTCTTATACTGTAACATAAGAATCGAAATTTTAAAAGGAAAACAAGTCTACACTGATGGTAAAAGTTCAATTGTAATTTTTTTTCTTTTTTTTTGAAAAACATTATAAACCTAAAATCATGATTGCACATGCTAGCTATGGAATAGTTGGATGCTGTACTTACACATTTATTTCTACGAAGTTAATATATAGGCAAGCTAGAATAGCTATTTAATTTCTATGGACACAATATATAGATGATCTTAAGCTTAAACATTGCAACTTTATCCTATAAATCAAATCTATCCCGTTTTCCTCTTACTTTCATTTAAGAGAAGAATTTATTTATTATTATTATTATTAGAATGTGATTTTATGTAACAAGGTTATCTTGACTTCCAGGATGAAGAAAATGCATGCCCTTATAATGTCAAAATCTATTAATGGTCAAAGGGCTTAATGGATTTTATTTATTTTGAAAAAAAAAGAGATTGATGGATTTAAATGATAATTATTTTAATATGAGAGTTTCAAAAAATTACTCATTATTTTTATTATTTTAAATGTGTTAGGTCTATTATTAAATAAGCTCAACAACTCATTTCACTGTGTCTTTTTTAAGAAAGCCCATGAACAATTAAATAAGGCCTAAAAAAAGATAAAAGACCGGATTTGATAAAATGAAAAGAATTTCTTTTTATCCAATTTATGTCTTTATATTTTATTTGGATTATAATTCTATCACATTATCACATCGTGATAAGCCTATTACATTATTATATCATGATAGGGTTATAACTTTATGATAAAGCTTCATCTTATCAAGATAAGTCTATTTGTATATAAATTAAATTCTATTATTCTATCTGAATAGGATTGAAACTCTATCACATGAAATGCTATAAAGCGGCATGCATTATACATTTACATTCATCAAGAAATAATGTGACATACATGCAAAAAGAGAGAAATTATAACAGCATTCAAATCTTTTTGTTTGATACACTTCCACACACCACACGCTTGTGTTGATCATACACTGACTTGACTATCGGAGTGTCTTTTTTTATAGGAGGATAATACTCTTCTTTAGTAATTCAAAGACCATCTACAAGGTTTAAGAGACAGTTTTTGAAGAGTTCTGAATTTGGAGCTTTTCAGTGGCACCGTATGTGGGAAGTTTGTACAGTAATAGATTAAAAAACCAACTTTTTTAGAATTCATCATGACAAACAAAAATCTGAGATCGATCAAAACTTGAGCTAATGAATGAGGCCTTGCCTCTTCTAACAGTGATAATGCTTCCATAACCATGTTAAGGATCTTGGCCAACATCTTAAGAGAGTTGAAAGAATCACGGAAGGAGAATTAGGAGCTCTATAGTCACTTAGAAGCCTTAAAAGTTAGAGAGGCTTCTTGGAGGACTATGAAGAGCTTCCACCAATGGAGATGCAGATAGGGAACCTTTAATAATTAACTGGTAACCTTGAAAGGAAGAAGACTATAGGTCCACCTGAAGAGCCTAAGGTACGGATAAAAACAAAATGGTCCACTAAAGAGGATGAGTTTAAAACATACATCCTTAAAGAGATAAGAGAACTGTACGGGAAGGATGCCAAGGATGGAGTCCCAAAGGATACACTTTCTCTAGCAAGAAAAGCCAGCCAGGATTCTTTCACAGTAAAGATAAGAAAGACCGAGAGATTGAGGAAGTTCGTGTTGCCAAAATGTTCTCCCTGTGATGGGTCAGGGGACCTTGAGGAGTACATATTCTATTACAACTTAAATATGATTATACACAACAATGATGAGGTCCTCAAGTATATAATCTTCCATTCTAGCCTTAAAGGTACGGCCTAAAATTAGTTTCAATGATTGAAAGAGAACTTTATGTCTTCATTTAAAGAACTTATCGCGATCATCATTGCATAATACATCCAAAATAGGAAAAAAAGGAATACTATGTCTGACCTATTCCCCCTGAGACAAGCAGAGAATGAATTAACCAGAAGCTTCCTAAATAGATTCAACAAGAAGCTGAGTGAAATCAAACATTACAATTCAGAGATAACAACACAGGCTTACAGGAAAGCAATAAGGTCAGCCATTGTTCATTATCAGTACTTAATTCGAAATAATTTTATGTCTTTTGAACTATTAAAACAGAAATCAAAATAATGGATTCGAGAAGAAAATGATAAAGCCACGACAAAAAAAAAAAAAGCTTTCACAATCACAACACCAAAGAAAGATGAAAGAGAGAGCAAGCAACAAAAACTAACATAACCTTTTATCCCAACAAATACACCAACATTAAAGATTTGGTTAAAATATAAAGATTTTGGGGTCTTTAGAAAATCAAGATCGATTTCGGCACCTAAAGATCAAAGAGACTAGACTAAATGTTGCACCTTTTATAACAAGCAATGACATGATATCAATATATACAAATCCTTGAGGGGCCAGATAAATGCCCTCATGAAGAATGGATATTTAGCCGAGTTTTGATTGGAAGAATAAAACCAAAATGTCTATAATGGTGGTTCCAACAAATAACCTTAAGCGATAAGATAGAAGTTAACTACAAAATCATATCCCAATATAAGATGTTGTGATATTCAGTTCGTTACATATAATTTATAATATATTACCAGATCCTTTCAAAAAACTATTTTATTCATAAAAGAGAAAGAGAGAAAGAGAGAGAGAGATAGGCTTTCTAGAAAAGTCATGTACCCTAGGCCACCTTTATAGAAAGTACTAGATACTTCTTTTTAAGGGTGGTACGCCCTAGGAAATATTTCCCAGAAGCACTAGAAACTTCTTTCTAAGGGTTGTGTGGCCTAGGCTATCCTTGGAAACACATAAAAGCTTCCTTAAAAGGTCGTGTGCCATATGCCACATTTCTCAAAAGCATCAGAAAGTTTCTTCTAAGGGTCATGTGCCTTATGCCACCTTTAGAAGCACCTACAGACTTCCCAAAAAGGTTATTGCCCTAGGGTACATTTCCCAAAAGCACTAGAAGCTTCCTTCCAAGGGTCGTGTGCTCTAGGCACATAAAGGTCTCTTCAAAAGGTCACGTGCCCTAGGTTACATTTTTAGGAAGCACCAGATACTTCCTTCCAAGAGTCGTAAGCCCTAGTCCACCATTTGAAGCATATACAGGCTTTTTGGAAAAGTCGTATACCCTAGGCCACCTTTCTTAGAAGCATCAAAACTTTATTCTAATGGTCATATGCCTTAAGCCACCTTTAAAAGTATATGCAAACTTCTTAGGAAGGTCATGCGCCCTAGACCACCTTTCCTGGAAGCATTAGGAACTTCCTTTCAAGGGTTGTGTCCTTAAGCCACCCCTTGGAAAGCACATACATGCTTCTCTACCAGCCAAGTATAAACATTTCATCAATACACTCATGTATGATAGAGAGTCTTTAACAATAATTGATGTTAAAGTCTCATTAAACTTAAAACAATTGGAGAAAATATTAGAGCCTAACAGTGCAACAGTCTTGATGGTAAGAGAAAGGGTTGAGAATAGAGATAAGAAGAACAATCATTCGAAATCAAAGTCAAATGGCATATCCAGGAAGTGTTATTGCTGCAAGAAAAAAAGGCATCTTATTAGGGATTATCCAAAGAGAAAGGCCATGAAGAAAAAAAAGAAAAAGGAATGTGATGCTGCAATAATCTATGAGAAGGACCATGATAGTGCAAAAATCTTGGTACCTTCAGATAAAAAGAATACTGGTGAGCAAATACTTAATTCTGGCTGTACTTTTTATATGTCTTGATAGATCTTTATTTATTAATAATCGTTTTATTAATGGTAGTAAAATGTTAATAGATAATGATATGGCTTGTAAAGTCATTAGAGTTGGTAGTATAAAATTGAGATTACATGATAGAAAAGTTAAGAAAATTACTAGGTGTAAGATATATTCCTAACCTCAAAAGAAACTTAGTATCCCTAGGTATGCTAGATCAAGCAAGATGTTCATTTAAGGTAGAAAAAGAAATACTACAAGTATTTAAAGGGCTTATAGTAATGATGAAGTGTGAGAAGCACAATGTGTTGTATATGCTGAATAAGAATGTTATATGTGTATCAAAATCTATTGTTGTTGATATTGAGGGGATGTAGACTAAGAATCAACATTGGAGATTGGTTTACCAAAGTGGAAATGATCTAAAGTAATTGTATAATGGTGCAGTTAACCAGAATAGGTTTCAGCCATCGAGGTTTTATGACAATGGTTTACTTGTTATGGTAACCTGCTACAGTAATTGATTTGGCAATTCCTGAAGTAAAAGGAAATACAACTCTAAGACTCCAATAAATTCCTATATAAATGCCACTCATTTTAGACATCTAAAGACACACAACTTAGGGCTCTTAGAGCCACAACATATAGATGAAGAGCAATGTTATAGAAAACAAACAAGAGGAATTCAATAAAGTAAGAGATTATTAGCAAATCTTTGGTGTATCAACCAACTGTGAATTGACATCTATATTAATTTATTTTGGGTTGTATCATATTTATTTTACTTTTCAGCCATAATTCACTTGTTACCTTGAGCTAAATTTATTTTTTAGGATTATTACTTGAACACAATATGTGTGCTTAATTGTTGGATCTTTTTAATATTTATTTGAATTCATTCTCTAATATAAAAATTATCTATTATTAATGGTTCATTATATCTGATCAATATGTATGATTTTTATACTTTATTTAGTTTAGTTTAATTAATTGTAATTGAAGATTTGGTTTTCTGAATAATTACTTGAAAGATACAATTTTAGTATTTGGTAGAAAATAAAAAAATTATCCCTCTGGGTTTTACATCCAACTTAAAAGTCTATTTATTACTTGTTACGATAATGTATACTTGCACTTAATTTTGTGCTTAAAAAACTCACAAGTTTTTGGCGCCATTGCCGGAGATAATAATTTATTTTTACCAATATTAATACTAATCTTTCTTATTTTTACTTAAGAATTTTTTTTATATTACATATAGTCCCATTTTCTTTTATTTTTATTTTTGTATAGTTACTTTTCAATTCTTTTTTTTTTTTTGTGTTTTTAAGGATATCTTTCAAAGATATATCACGCCCTATCAATTTTAGTTTCAGTAGCAAGCGACAGAACATAGATCTTTAAGATATTGTTTAGTGCTAATGATTAGTTACATTTAACTCAGCATATGCTGACTAATGATAAACACCAACTACTTTAAAAATTCAGTCGAAAATAATCCAAATGTTAAAAGACTCAGTTTAATTTATAGATATCCAAGCGATGATCCATTTGAACATACCATAAATTTTTTAGAGGTTTGTGATTTGTTCAAATACGATGGGGTCTCAAATGATGCAGTAAGGTTGTTGTTATTTCCTTTTTCACTTCGAGACAAGGCAAAGAGTTGGTTGATGTCATTACCATCAGGATCAATTTCAACATAGGATGATATGGCAAAGAAATTCCTATCTAAATTTTTTCCACCGGCCAAGACAGTAAGGATGAGGAATGACATCACTTTTTTCATGAAATATGACTTAGAAACACTTTAAGAAACATAAGAGCAGTATAATGATATGCTGAAGAGATGTCTGCAAGCGGAATTTCAAAGTGGTTACTTATGTAAATATTTTATAATGGCTTAATGGGGCAACTGAAGACCATAATAGATACCGCAGTGGGTTGAGCACTAAAGAACAAGTCAACTGATGAAGCCTATGACTTATTAGATGAGTTGGCATCCAACAGCTATTAATGGCCAGCAGAGAGAACAACCCCAAGAAAGATCACAGACATATATAATGAAGGGGCAATCATCTCACTAGCTGCACAAATCAACCTATTCACTAGAAAAATCAATGCCATTAAAGATAATGCTAGAAAGAAACAACCTGTTGCTTATGATTTCTGTGGTGACAACTATTCAAATGGCTTAAGCACAAAAGCTACGCACTATATGGAGAACTATCAAGAATAGCAGTACAATCCCTACATTAACTTTTATAATTCAGATTGGATAGACCCTCGTAACATACTAGCATAACCTCAACAATAAATTGAAAAGAAACCCAGTCTAGAAGAGATGTTTATACAGTATATAAACCAGACAATTGCCTTCATTCAAAGCCAAGTAGCCTATTTTAGGACATTAGGGATGCAAGTAGGTTAATTAGCCACATCATTAAATAATCATCTATAAAGTCCATTGAACAGTAACACAGAGGTGAATTCGAGAGAAAATAAGGAGTAATGCTAAGCAATCACCTAAAGGGCTGAACAAGAATTGCCAACAACTACTGAAACATCTCAACCTAAAGAAAGCCATGATAAAAGTCAATTATAGAAGAAAATGAATTGGTGGTAATTCAATGCAAAGATAGTCCATACATACTTCTACCACCTTTCCCACAAAGATTTCAAAAGACGAACCTTGAACACTGGTAATTGTTCAATAATATCTCTCAATATTTTAAGATTGACATGGTAATTCTTAACGACCCACCACCACATCCTAAATTGAAAGTGATAGAAGCTCTTCAATTATAAGCTCATACAAAATTGTACAAGTTAAATAAAAGAAGGGGCATGACAAGACAAATGAGAGGCTGACTGATACAGGCCATTGAGGTGTAGTATTCCAGTCTAAGATTAAAATCTTTTCGGTAAGGCTCAAATCAAAGTGGTTGGGATCATGTCTACAAGATTTTTTCATAGATCTATGGAAGTCAAAGAAGAAGAATACCAATGCTCTTTGGCATAGATTAAATTTCTATAGGTGGGATACTGCTGATATACAGTTTGATCATTCATAAGTAAATGAGACATCAAGCTGACGATGTTAAATCAAACGCTTCTTAGGAGGTAACCCAAGTAAAATTTTAATTTATATTGCTTATTTTAATTTTATTTTACTTTCTTTTCTTTTCTCTTAGTGTTAAAATAGCAAGACAAGTATTTAAGGAGCAGCACAAGAATTTGCAAGCGTTAGAAGATACGAAAATTCAATAATGTTACATCAAGGAAAAACGCTGCAATGCTAAGTTGCATGAATTTTTTACTTGTTGTTTTGCATGTCAATTATTTTTTATTGTGTTTAGGTTGTGATAATGATCATTATTTTATGATAATAAATAGAATATCAGCTGAATTTATTTTTACAAGTCCCTAAGAAATGATAGACACTTTAAATAATTCTTATATCAAGAATCTAGAACTGATTTTGACCTTATTTTTTTATTACTTAATCTAGAGCACATTGAAATAAAGCATGTATTAATTGAATTATTACTTAGAGATATTCATGCTTAAGTATTACACCACAGTCTCGAGGATCAACACTCTAGAACTTGCTTGAGGCGAAATCCTAGGAAACACATAAATAGATATATGACATTTGGGTATCTTTGAACCGCTTGAGTCTTTCCAGCCTATCTTAAATGTATATTTACCATAGTTACCCATTTCGAGCCTAAGTGCCTATTTTATCTATTTAACCACATTATAAGCCTAACACTTAAAGTTTGTTTATCCAAAAATTACCCGTAACACCATAAACCTTAAGTTTACTTAGAAATACTCTTAAAAAAAAATAATTTGTGGTTGTATAAGAAAAGGGCACTGAAGTAAAAAGTAATTAAGTTTGTGTGGTATTTATCAATCTAAGTTTGGGAGTATTAAAAACAAATAAAGAAAAAAAACTCTTTAAAATCTTTATACTCCTAACTTAAGAAAAATAATAAATTATTAGAAAATAGTGGTTGAAAAAAAGAATAGAAAATACAAGAAGTTTGGATGAGGAGATAATTCAAAAAAAAGAAAGATCAAGAGGTTTCTAGGTAAAACTAATTGTTCACGGTGTGACTTAAACCAAATTATTTATCATTTTATCTTACCTTTATCTTAGACTTAGGTTATAAGTTAATTAAAGTCCTAAATAGATCTCTAGACATATATGTTTCTACATTAGTGGAGAGTGGTAAGAAAAGCAATCTTATGATAGTGTTATTATAAATTAAAATATGTCGAGATGTCATCATTTTATATTATCTTAAGTTATTGAGTAAACCTAGATATCATTTGACTATTTACTTGCTTATTGCATATACACACACACACAAAGTGATCAATTATAGGGAAGAATGAAGAATTAATGAATGGAATTTCGAATTAAAAAGTTAATTATTAAATTTAGAAAAGACTTGTGTCATTTAAATAGCTTTTGAGACATTAATTATGATCATCAAATCAACCTAGCATGTTATGTTTTATTTTTAAATTTGCATTTCATTTTGAATCAAGTATAATTTCCTTAAATTCTCTCTTTGATTTTATTTTTCACTACTCGAGGACGAGCAAATGGTTAAGTTTGGGAGATTTTAATAAGCGTAAATTATATCTATTGTTTTCACTCATTTAACTTTATTAATTGCTCATTTGAATAAGAATATTAGATTTTTTATATGTTGTATTATTATTTTAAAGATTTGAAGTAAATGGAGCAAATGATGATGAAAATCTAAAGAAAACAAAGCAAAACATCAAATTGCTATAGTACCTGCTACAGTAATCGCACTACATTAACTTTCGTCCCAATGATAAATAGTATTTCACTGTAGCTATTTGGTGATTTCTAAAGCAAAAAGAAATATAACTCTAAGACTCCAATCAATCCATATTTAAAGGTCACTCATTTCAGAGCTCAAAAGACACAACTTAGGGTTTTTAGAGCTATAACACATAAAAGAAGAGTAATTTTAGAGAGAGAAGTAAGGGGAATTCAAGGAAGCAAATAATTATTGGTGAACCTTTGGCATATTAACCAACTGTGAATTGATGTCTACATTGGTTTGCTTTTGGTTGTATCATGTTTATTTTATTTTTCAGCCATAATTCTCCTGCTATTATGAGCTAAATTTATTTTCTAATGTTATTACTTTAACTTAATATGTGTACTTAATTAATGAATCTTTTTAATATTTTTTTGAATTCAATTCTCTAATATTCAAATTATTTGTTCTTAATGGTTCATTATATCTTATCAATATTATGATTGAATTAGTAATACTTTGATAAACTCAGGAGAGGCATCATCGTATTTAGACCTAAATAATTTGATGTATAATTGTAGAGTAACATACAAGTGTTGGAGATGGTGCTTACGTGTCATTCCAATTAACAGTAATCATTTTAATAATAATCATTAATTCATAATTATATGGTAAAAAGCTTGTAACATTTACAGATATAGTAGATCTATAGGAGTTTAGATCTAATCCAAAAGAGTTTGGGTCAGTGCTAAAAGTTAACAATTCTAAAAATTAGAACCTTGTCTGAAATGGGACAAAGACCCGAGAATTTATTAGTAATGACATAGTTGCAAAGACATACTGTATAATAAGAAATGTCAATATACAGTATGTTCTCAAAAATATAATTCCTAATCCATGGTTACCGATACGGATCGATCAGTATTCCTTTCAAATTAGTGTATGTCTATATTTGGATTGTTCAGACGGTTAGTCTAAGTAGACCATGTGCTTAACGAAAGTTTGTATGAGTATACAGGTATTCAGTGAGGTCTGGGTACTGAACGAACTCACGAGGACTCCAAGAGATCTTATAAAGCCATCAATAGAGGATTTTCTCGAGTTGAGTAGTATTTATTGTAGTAACTACTTATTCAACACCGAAAAGAATAAATATTTATATATATGTATAATATTCATATTTTATTTGTATATGAATGATACTTAATTTATGTATTGTTATTAGTATTTTTTTTATAGATTAAGGACATACTATTGGTATTGGGTTTATTTGCAAGACTTTAGATTTATTTTAGGGACCAAATATTTTTGTAATACTTTGAAAGTTTTGGGGGCTAATTCGTAAATACTAGAAGTTAGCCTCTTAGTATAAAAATACACATTTTAAACCCTAATTTACTCATTTTGGGGTCGAGCCACCCCTTTAGAGAGAGAAAAGAGAGAAATAGAGGGGAGAGAAAGAGAAGAAGAAGAAGAAAAAGAATAAGAAATTGGAATTTAGAGTTTTAAGAGGTATATCATAACTATTTCTCAAATTATTGGTGTTAATTAAGTTAATTTTTTTAAGTTTTAATTTCTGAAAATATGTACAATTGAGGACTTGATGTGAATTTTGTAAGATATTGTGAGAATTGATGATGATTATATAGATAACTTGATAAATCATGATGAATTGCAGAATTTCTTCTTGATAGTCTCTTGATCCGAAAATTTTATAAATTGTTGTGCTTTGATTCTAATTTTGAATTTTGAGTATATAAAATTAGACATGTCTAGAATCATTTGAGACTTTGAATCGATTGAAAATTCCAGAAATTGAATTTGTAGTGAATTTACCAAAATGACCCAGAAAATCTTTTGAAATGTGTTTAACAAAGAGAGCTTTTGAAGTGTAATATATCCATGAGAAATATTTTGTGTTTTGAGTATGCTTGAACTCACTGTTGACTTAGTAGGTATTTTATGTGATTTGTAGAGCCTTTACGTATGGCCTTTCCTTTGAGATTGGTATATGTTATGTGTTCTGTATGTAGAGAGGATCTTATTGGTACCTAAAGGAATAGTGAGTCATCACATTCGTGTGGTGGTATATTGGTGCATGTGAGAGGACTCACCGATAATCAGGGTGAGGGTTTGGCTTTTACCTTTGGGTATGAGCATTACATATGTGTAATTTATAACCTTACTTGTACTATTCCTCTCATACGGTATGTCACCTATGAGTGACATTTGGCTCATTATGTTATATGTGATATGGAAGTCCTACTAAGTAGTAGTTAAGTGATGGTATTCCTATTATATATTTTGAAAGAATGTGTAAGCGCTTACCTGACATGTGATTTGATAAGATTATGATTTTGATTTATCACAGCATATCATACACATGCATTGTGTACATATATGTATTTGTAATTTGATATATGAAAAACTAGTATGCTTACTGAATTTTATACTCATTATAGTTTATGGTGATTTCAGGTAAATAAGGTACATATGTACTTAGCGGATTTGGCAAGGCTTTTGTTGTCCCTTGGGTTCCCTAAGTTGCTAGGTTGCTGAGTGTTTTATTTGAGGACACATGGTTTAAAATATTTGATTTGTCTCTATTGAATAAATACTTATGTATTATTTTATTGATTGTGGTTGTATTTGGTTTAAGTGTCATCAAGTGTCGTTATAGGTTGATTTTAAGTAAGAATTTGCAATAAATATATTCAGGGTTTTCGGTAACAAAGTTGCTGCTGATGACGTAGTAGAGTGTTAATCTTTGAGAAAACTCTGTGTGTCTCTGGTTTACTAATTGCCCCAGTCATAATTCAATTGTTATAATTCTGGAAAAAAAAATTGAAATGAATGTTTAAATATTGTCAATAAATGTTTATGTTTATATTTTAAACATGAGACCAACCAGTAAACAAGAATTTAAGAATATACTAGAAACATTAAGATTGTATGTGTACTCATTATTGAATGAATATAAGTTATGTCGCGTGTCAAATCTTTTGTGTCTGAGGCGTGACATTTATGATCCTTTAACCTGAGTGCCACGATAGGCTTGAGAGTAATCCACCATGCTTTGCTTTTAGGCATGTCAAAGACCTTTCATGGTCTGATCACTGGGTGTCGCTGAGTATGGTTTATGCTCATGGAGTTTGGTATGCATAGATATGAGATCCGTCACTTATATGGGTGAGTTGTATATCTTGATGCTCTAATAATTATATTTTAGGAAGTCTTTTGGTCAAAAGCACAAAACCCTATAAAAGAGTTTTCTGTAGGATTAAATAATTGCAAATGTATTTGCAAATATTAATTTATGAAAATACAAATATGGAGATAAGCTCACGGTTGAGCACATAGAGATTTGACAGTGATGATATGTGTCTCTGCTCTTCTAAGATATAGGTGACGAAAAGATTATACGAATATGATTGACCTCAACTTGTATGGTTCAACGCTTTATTTTGTAATATCCATAATGTGTGTATGGGCATTGTTTATGGATTTGGCGGAAGTGTTCCATAAGAAAAACGGAGGTGAACTTAGGGAGTCTTACAATATGAACTGTACTCGTTGAGCACAAGAGTAGCGAGATAGATCAAATAGTTTGACCCGAGATGATTTTAAAAAGTATGATACATTTTAGGACCTCTCTGAAAAGTGAAAAACATACTTTACAAATGTTGCAAAGAGGTCTCTATTGTATGGCAAAGGGAATTTTGACACATGGCCACTTGTTTGACAAATGGAACATTGGGGCTTTGCATGATTGACAATTTACAACAAGCATGGGATGCATGAGTGACAAGTGTTTTTCATGCAAAGAGTGAGGTGGTAAAGGTTTGCAAATTTTGCATTTAGCCTCCTACATTTGTTAAATATAAATAATAAGTTTTGAACTTGTTTCATTAAGGTCTCTATTTCTAAATCAACAAAACACCTCATTTTGAAAAGATTTCGAAATTGAATCCTGCTAAAAATTTATCAAACATGCTAGCATTCTAGATTTGCAATCCCACCACTTTGTTAAAGCCTAAAATTGTTCAAATGTTGACTTCAATGTGATCTCTAAGTAAAGAAATATCCAAAGGCTTCAAAGGTATTATTTTCTAGACTTGTTAGTGTAATAAGATTTCAATTTTAGTATGTTTGTTGCTTAGAAAATTAGTTTTTAATTCCGCTACGTAATTATGTATGATTGTTATGCATTAAGAAAAAGCAAAGAACACAATCACATTCATGCACCATGAATACAAGTCATCAATAAGTTTCAAATTAGGATAGGAATATACTTAATTAGCATGTGTGGTCAATATGACTTGTTCTTAATGAATCTTAATTTATTACAAGTACCATAGATATATAGGTATTTGGTAACTTAAGATATACTTGTATGACCTTGGGAGAGACTTGTGAATACATTAGTGTCTTAACCAATAATAAGAATTAAGGGATATAAATATTAAAAGATTAAATCTTTAGAAAATATATTGAAGGATAGTAATTGACCATGGGCTTTCTCTATATTATTGTCTTCTTATTTTTATTTGAGTTGTTTCATTTATGTTCTGTACTTTATTTAGTTTATTTTAATTAATTACAATTAAAGATTTGGTTTTTTGAATAATTACGTGAAAGATATAATTTTAGTACTTGGTAGAAAATAAAAATTATTTATATGGGTTCGGCATCTGACTTAAAAGTCATTTTATTACTTGTTAGATAGGGTATACTTGTACTTAATTTTATGCTTAAAATACACACAATAGCAATTGAGTGTGTAATGTTGAGTATATAGGTCCTAAATGCTTTTGAGTGATTTTGAACCAAGAAGAGGTTTGTAAAGATAATTAGTTAAAAATTATAAGTGAGAAGACGACACATGATCGAAAACACAATTGATGAATGATTTGAAGTGAAATCGAGAGTCGAAAGTAAGGAAGAGCTTGGAATGCATAAGGGCACATTTCCAAACCTTGAGGCCATAAGCCTAATGAAGCCAAGCTCCAGCCTCAGTCTAGCAACACCTGGGCACTATAGCTTAGCCTTGGTGGGGCCGCAGCGTTAGAGTCTTATTTTGAGTCTGTTTTGATATTTTTAAGTCAGTTTTGAATTTCTTTCACATGTGGACTTATATTCCAAGTTGATATAGAGTTTTTAGGAATGTTTTAGAGCTTATATAAACCCTTGTTACACTATTAGGATGTAAGGTATCAACAAGAGAGAGAATAGAGAGCTAAGGAAATGCTAAGTACGCAAGAGAGTAGTATTATAGATCTTTGGAGAGTTCGTTATATTGTGTGTTCCTTGCAAATATCTTGCATGATCTTTATGATCATTGAGTGATTCGTGATAATCATTGAGTAATAAAAGAAGTTAGGATTCCTAATCCACTGGGAATATAAGCAATTTGCCGAACCATGTAAAATCTTGTGTGCCTTTTGTAATTGATTGTTTTCTTTATTTACAGTGATCTTTTGCAATTCTTAAATAATTTTGGACAAAAACTTCCGTAAAAATCCTAACACTTGTTGGAAAAGATTCAAAATAACTATAAATAGAAAATTTTATTTAAATTTTTAATACCTTAACTCTTTTTATTAATCTATTTTAAAAAAGATAAAAACAGGTGAATCAGAAACAATTAATTAAGAATAAAAAAAATTATTATTAGTTTATGGAACATACATATCAATATTTTTGGATCATACCTTTCGTTCCATATCTAGTCCTCTTAATCGGAGTGGAACTTTTACTTTTTCTGACAGCAACAAAAAATATTCGCCGTATGTGGGCTTTTTCGAATATTTTATTGTTAAGTTTAATTATAATTTTTTCAGTCTATCTATCTATTCAGCAAATGGATGGAACTTCCATCTATCAATCCGTATGGTTTTGGACCATCAATAATAATTTATTTTTTTTGAATTCGGATACTTTATTGATTCACAAGTAAAGTGATTCATCATCTATCAATGACAATAAGAAAGAATATAAATGTTCTACAAAAAAATTTCAGAAAAAAAAGAACATATATATATATATATATACATCAGTTGTATATTTGGGCAAAAATATACTGCTTTGACATATTTTTCGAAATAGAGAAAAATAATAAGACTTGCAAAAATCTAGTATATTCCACGTTCTTAATATAACTACATTGGAAAAAATATTATTTGATCATTTAGAGTGCCATATATTAAAAATTAAGCACTAATCATATTATTTTAGATGACCAAAGAAGTTCATTTTCACGGAAAACGAATTAACTCAGTTATCAATCGAGCATCAAAAAAATTTATATAAAAAAAAAGTCCCTTGACATTTTCACCTGGAAAAGAAAGGGAGAAAATGGTTTACTCGGTAAAAACGGTAGGCAAATAAAAATGGGAGGAGGGTCGCAATGTAAGGAATTGAGGAGATTAAAAATAAAGGTTAGAGGTACGTACAGCCATTTGCAAGCTGAGAATAGGAAGTATATATCCCCCATCTATTTATGTAAAAACTAGAAAAGAAGTGGGCTAAACCCTAGGAAGAGAATTTGGATGTGTTAGAGAGATGGCTTCTAATGGCAGGGTAATGTCAATGTTGCTGCTTTTGCTCTTGGCAGTTGGAGCTGAAGCCGGAGATCCTACTTTCTTCTTCACATGGAACGTCACCTATGGCACCATCTCTCCTTTGGGAGTTCCCCAACAGGGCATTCTTATCAACGGCCAATTTCCTGGACCGAACATTAACTCCAGTACTAACAATAATCTTGTGATTAATGTGATCAATGAACTTGATGAGCCATTCCTTATTTCATGGAATGGCATTCAGCACAGGAAGAATTCCTGGCAAGACGGAGTTCTTGGAACAAACTGCCCCATCCCTCCAGGAAAGAATTACACTTACATCCTCCAGGTCAAGGATCAGATCGGTAGCTACTTCTACTATCCATCAACAGGCTTTCACAAGGCAGCTGGTGGCTTCGGCGGCCTCCGTGTTCATACCCGTTCCGTAGTTCCTGTTCCTTACAACCGTTTCACAGCGGGTGACTTTACTATTCTTATTGGTGACTGGTACACCAAGAACCATGTTGACATCAGGAAGGAAGTTGACAGCGGTCGCCTTCTTGGGCCGCCAGATGGTGTTCTCATCAATGGGAAATCAGGCAAGCCCAATGGTCAAGGTGAGCCTCTTTTAATCATGGAGGCTGACAAGATTTACAGGTTCAGGATATGCAATGTTGGAATCATGACCTCACTCAACTTCAGGATCCAAGGCCACAAAATGAGATTGGTTGAGATGGAGGGTTCCCATGTCGTCCAGAAAATGTACGATTCTCTTGACGTGCACGTTGGGCAGTGCTTTGCAGTGCTTGTGGCAGCAAACCAGGAACCCAAGGACTACTACATGGTTGCCTCTACTCGATTCACAAACACTACCACCACCTCCACAGCTATCATTCGCTACGCTGGTGGCAACGCTCCAGCTTCATCGGAGCTTCCTACGGCTCCTGTTGGTTGGTATTGGTCTCTCAACCAGTTCCGCTCCTTCCGCTGGAACTTGACTGCAAGTGCTGCCAGGCCAAATCCTCAAGGTTCTTTCCACTATGCTGACATCCCTATTACTCGTACGCTCAAGCTAGTTACAACAGCCCACTTGGTGGACAGAATGATCCGCTACGCCATTAACGGTGTCTCTCACATCAATCCGCCCACCCCATTGAAGTTTGCCGAGTACTATGGAGTTGCAGACCAGGTTTTCAAGTACAATGTGATGAGTGACACACCACCAGATAAGATTGACAATGTTGTATTGCAGCCCAATGTCCTCAATGTGACCCACCACACCTCTATGGAGATCATCTTTGAGAACCACGGGGAGAGCGTTCAGTCCTGGACCTTCGATGGCTACGCATTCTTTGCCGTCGGGTATGGTCTTTTCTTTGTTTAAATTGGTGGCTTTCATATATCTATATGTATTTATACTCATCAGTTACTAGTAATATAATCAATTGTACGTTGTGCATGCAATTCATATACAGTATGGAGCCCGGAACATGGACCCCTGAGATGAGAAATAGCTACAATTACATTGACGCTGTGAGCAGGTACACAATTCAGGTCTTCCCCAATTCCTGGTCTGCCATTTTGGTGACAATGGACAATTGCGGAATGTGGACTCTCAGATCCCAAAACTTGCAGAGGACCTACTTAGGCCAACAGCTCTATGCCAGCGTTAGATCGCCTAAACGCTCTCTCAAAGATGAGTACAACATGCCCGACCATGCTTTGCTCTGTGGCATCGTTGCTGATATGCCCAAGCCTCCACCTTACAGCATTCATTAAACTTAATAAGCATCTGCATGAATGAGAGAGTGATATATTGTGCCTGCTGATGCATATTTAATAACCCTTTCCACACTGCAATTCAATTCTTTTTTTCCATTCGTGTAACTTGAATAACTAACTAGTAGTGAATAGTTAATTTTTAAATTTATTTTATTTAATATGATTCTTTTCATGTAACATAGTTAAGGAATCAAGACAATTTAGTATTTAATTACTCACAGCCTGTTCATAGAACAACAATGTATACAAGGAAATTATGTATCAATCTAGTTCATATGCCTAGCAAAATTGCCCTATATTCTGCAGAGCCCTCTATATGACATGACGTGCTTTAGCAGTTGATTGTTGTATAATGTTGTTGACTTTGGATTTTAGACTATCTTAAGCCAATAAGTTAAATTTATCTTTTCTTGAAAACAGTACTTAGGCCTTTTGATAGGTTGGATTAAGACGATTATTTGTTGATGTGTATTGGGCTTTAAAGCCTTAGATTCAATCAAGATTGATCAAAACGAGGTAAACACAAGCAAAGACTAGAATTATAGTAGTTCGATTCAAGATGAATTTACATCTCCTTCATCGAAAATAATGAGCTCACTCAAGTGTTCTATCAGAGATTATTTTTACAATAAGAGCACAAGGATTTAGGCCTCTATAAGATCAATATAGTTACAAACATTCTCTATCAGAATCTGAGAGGTTGCAATGAACCCTTAGGGGCTGTAATAGAGCCTTAGAGACTATAATTTATATGAAGAGAATTAATTCAAAGAAAGAATAAGGTTTCAACAAGAAGAAGCCAACAATCCAGTTGTCTCTAAAAGAACTCTAAAAAAGTCTTTAAAAAGTTTAAAAGTCCTCAAGAATATTTTAATGAAATGCACTTCAAGGGCTCTTCCATTGCATACTTTGTCAACTTTATGTTAAAGTGAACTATATGGTCCTCTGGATCTCTAGTTATATTATATATCTAGAAGTTAGGTACAATGAACTTTCAAGACTTCTTTACTCTCTTTATGGCTTCCATGAATGGACTTTGATTTGCCTTTCGTGCTAAGGTCATCGCATCCGCAGTAGTTCTAGCCTTTTATAAGTTCACTGATCTCCTTCATGATCACCGCTGTTATATCTTAATCGTTGTCAGCCTTTCTTGTTATCACTACGACTTTCTTCCTTCCTTCGTTCTCTATAGATTTCTCACCTTAGATTTGCTTATGTATATCCTCGCAGAGTAGGACTTCCTCAAGATCGTTAAACTCTTCGTATGCTTCCTTGGTCGTCAATCTGTCTCTAATTTTGGTTCTCTTTCTGCACCTCCTCAAGCTATTTCAAAATCTTAGTTAGTACTATAGCTATGTTGGCTGGGACCTCGTTTCCCAGAGTAATTGCATCCACATAGCTCGAACCCAGATTTTTGTAGTTTTCCAGAAGGTTTTAGTTATGAGGAATTCTTTAGTTTGTCATATACAATTTTCTAGCAATCTTAGTTACCAAAAAGTCTACTTTTTATTCAGAACTTTCTTACACATGATGCCATTGAAGTTCTCAAGTTTGCAACCTCCATCTCAATTACTGTCTTACTCTTGCATACTCTTTGAAAACTACAAAGCGCATCATCCTTCTGCAAGAAAAAATACTTCAACACTTGAGTTAGTGTTATTCTGAAGAAGGGGTGTTGTGTGTAAGAGAATGTTTCAAAGACAAGCAAGATACAATGAGTCCTAAACAATCACTAATGAGAACTAAATAATTAACTGTTTATTATTAACCATTAAATAAATCGACTTTATTTAGAGTGCTTGAATTCTAATCTTATTCAAAGTATACATGAGCATTCATACTTCATTAATTTGTGTTAATAAAAAATTAAATCCGTTCACAAATCATCAATTAAATAGAAGAATTTAATTGCACAACATCAAAATTTATCATTAAGAACTCTTTATAATAAATTTTAAAATTAATGTCTTCAATTCATAAAAGAAAAAACGTACTCATAACAAAATTCATTTGAACATTTTGTCATCAAGAATCATGTAATTTAAGAATTTTTTAACATTACAACTTGAACTAAACTTAAGTTAGGAAACCTAAAGGAGGAAAAGAGTGAAGAAACTTACTCTTCCACTTAAGAGAATTTTGGGAGACGAAAATATGAAGTTTTTTGTTTAAAAGTAAAAGTGATTTATGAGAATAGTAATCTTTTGATATGGTGGTTCTAAGAAGTTACTAAAATATGAGTAGTTGAAATAGTGTTGGTAGTTTTTAAAAAAATCAAAATCTAAGGTTTTTTTTTCTTTTTGGGTCAAACTTTTTATAACCTAAATTTCAAAATTTTAGCAGAGACATAACTTTGTTGAAGTGATTAAATTAACAAGTGTTAAAGGTAAACAAACCAACATACAGAGACATATTTTAACCCCTAATAAATTCCTACTTTTTAAATCCCTTCATGAGAACAAAATATTCATGAATTTCGAATATGTTAAAGCCTGAAATTAATTAACTAAAGTTTCTAGGTTGTAGAACTTTAAGAAATTATTTGGTTATCCTTGAATTTTTGCAACCTGCAAAAGAAAATACTTTGACACTTAAATCAATCTTCGATTAAAAATAGAAAGGAAGTGTTTGTGCGCGTAAGAAGTGTTTCTTATACTAAAAGAATGTATAAGATGCTTTTAAAGAATGCTTTCACCGATTTCAAGAATTCCTAGAATAAAATGAATGAATAAATGAAGGAAAATAGTATGCTTAAATAGTTATGGAACTAAATCCAAAATAAGATTTGTGGCTATGCATAGTGGAGTATATTTTAAAGACGTAATATTAAATTTGGATTTATAATCATACTTGGATTCAATAATTATAATCAAATTCAACAATTATAGTTCAAAAAGAAGAAGGAATTATGTTTCAAACTTGTTCCCCCCATTCTCGTGTGTTTTTTTACCTATTAAGGAAACACCCATGAATCAACGGGTCGAATTTTACCTATTCTTGGGTTAAGAAGGCTAAGATCTAGATTTTTCGATGGTATTGGACTATGTAATTATGACATATTAAGTTCAACTCGTTTGGCTAATTTTATTTTTAAAATCCCATTGTTTTCCCTAAATGATGTGGGTTGGTTGGATTGATTTAGTAATAGGCCTAAAGAAGCCCTTTAAAAGTGAAGGAGTGTGTATCTTATACAAAAAGCGTACAAGATACACTTCTTTACTAACCAACCAACAAGCACCATGTGTCATATTTCCAAAAGAATCAGCCTTATTTTTTTTAGACTTTCATCCCCATTTACTTCATTGACTCCAAACCTACAAAATAACAATAAAACACATAAATAGTCAAATAATCTTAATTTCAACGAACAAATATTAAGCTTATAAGATGAAAATATTATACCTGATTAACCCCTATCAAATACATCCAAACTTGAAGCATTGCTCATCCTTAAGCAATGAAAAATAAAATCAAAGAAAGAATTTAAAGAGATTATACTTGACTCAAAATAAAACATAACATGCTAAGTTGATTATATAATGATAATCATTGTCTCAATGACTGTTGAAATGGCACAAGTCCTTTTGGAATTTAATAAAAAACTCTAAATAACTCATAATACCATACATCAAGTCCTTTATTCTTCTTTGTAATTGATTACTTTGTGTGTATGTGTGCAATACGCAAGTAAATAGTCAAATGATACCTAGATTTACTCAATAACTTAAGATAATAGAGAAAAATGATGTCTCAGCATATTTCAATTTATAATAACATTACCATAGACTTTTTTTTCATACCACTCTTTACTAATGTAGAAAGACACACGTTTAGAGATCTATTTAGGACTCTAATTAGCTTGTAATAAAAGACTAAGATCAATGTGAGATATAAGGATAAATATATAAAGTTTTAGTCACACCATGAACACTTAGCTTTACTTAGTAACCACTTGATCTTTTTTTTCCTTGACATCTCTTCTCCTAAACTTATTGTGTTTTTCATTCTTTTTTTGACCACTATTTTTCAAGGATTTTCTCTTTTTCTTAATGGGTATAAAGAATTTAAAGAGTTTTTTTTTTCTCTTTTTTAAATTTCTCAACTTAGATTGATAAATACCACACAGACTTAATTACTTTCTACTTTAGTACACTTTTCGTATACAACCACAACCCTTTTCTTTTAGAAGTATTTTTAAGTAAACATAAGGTTTATAGTGTTATGGGTAAGTTTTCGATAAATAAGCTTAAAGCCTTGTGGCTTGTAATGTAATTAAATAGAAAAATAAATGGGTATTTAGGCTTAAAAGAGGTAACTAGGGATAAATATATATCTAAGGTAGGCTAGAAAAGGCTCAATTGATTCAAAGATGGCTTAATGTCATTTTCTTATTCATGTGTTTCCTAAGATTTCATCTCAAACGGTAATTAAGCAAGTTCTAGAGTGTTGGTCCTCAAGATTGTGGTATACTACTTAAGCAAGAATATTTCTAAGTAACAATTTATCTACAAGCTTTATTACTATGTGATAAAAAATAAGTGATCACAAATAAGGTCGAAATCAGTTCAAGATTCTGGTCTAAGAATTATCTCAAGTGTCTATCGTTTCCTAGGAACTTATAAAAATAAATTTAGTCGATATTTCATTTCTTATCATTAACTTATGATCATCATTACAACCTAAACATAATAAAAAAACTAATATGAAAAACTACAAGTAAAAAATTAATGCAGCAAAAAATAAACATAAATAAAGTATTTTCTTCCCCCAAACTTAAATTTGACAATTTTTAAATGATGAAAATAAAAAAGAAAGTGAGAAACTTCCTTGGTAAACGAAGGCTTAGCATTGTAGCGTTTTGTCTTGATGTAACAATGTTGAATTTTTCTATATCTTAACATTGTAATTGCTTCTGCTGCTCCTTAAATGCATGTCTTATTGTTTTAACACTAACATGATATAAATGAAAGTAAAATAAAAATAAAAATAAACAACATAAAAAAAAATTTACTTAAGTTGCCTCCCAAGAAGCATTTTATTCAACATCATTCGCTTGACGTCTTCTTTGACTCATAGAGGATCAATTTACTTAGCATTGCAGCATTTTGTCTTGATGTGACAATGTTGAATTTTCCTATCTCTCAACATTGCAATTGCTTCCGCTGCTCCTTAAATGCATGTCTTATTGTTTTAACACTAACAAGATATAAAAGGAAGTAAAATAAAAACAAAAATAAGTAACATTTAATAAGGGTTTTACATCATTGTTTTGTAATACTAATGTCTTTAACCCCCTAACTTACGTAGGTTTACAATATTGTACCTAATTACCTTTTAACTTTTATAGTAGATTCGAGAAAATGGGCATTACTTTATACCTAGAAATTCAATTGGAGTGATTCTTAATCTTATGAAGAACTGACTTAATGGGATAACATATGATATTTCACAAGGCATTTGAAATTCGAGCTTTTAGAGAGTGAAAATGGCCTAGAACAGAACTGATCTGCAATACAGGTCCAGTCTGAACAGTCATCAGTATTTGGCTCATAACTATAGAAATACGTATCTAATATGTATGAGACAATCAATTTGAAAAGATAAGAGACTTATCTGCAACTTTAATCTTTTGAGTGAAAGCTAATTCAGACTACATCAATTTCAAATTGGACAATCAAGTGGGTTCATTAATGATAATTAATGCAAATTAGTTGCCACTCTTCTTGACTTTCATCATCTAAGTGGTTCCCTCTTCATTTGTCTTGATTTATCCATGTTTTTCTATAAATAGGTGGCCTGTTTATGTCTAAAGTATGTAATTAGAGAGCTAGATTTTAGTTCAAAACACTTGTCTTTTGTATTATATCTTTGTAGTATTATTTTTTTTGTTTATTATTCTAAAGTCATGTTATCTCTTCTTCCATCTCTTTTTTTTTTTCTTTAGTTTTATTATGTCCAAGTAATTTTTTTTTTACTAAGATAAAAAGGTGAAACTCTTAGCAAGGTAATAAGATATACTTAACTCTTATTCATGAATTTAATGTTTCATTCTTAAGTTATGCAAATTTATATATGATGTATTTATTTTGTTTGTAATATTAATATCCTTTCTTATAAAGCGATGTATCTTGATTTATTATAACAAATTTTTATAGTTGGCACAATAACTTCTTAAAACTATTTACAAGATTTTACGTAGATACATTTTCTTATAAACTGGGAGTCTTGATTTATTGTAGACAAATATAAAGATTGGCATAATAAATACTTAAACACAGTTATAAGATTTTGTGTATAACAATTGAAAGAAATAAATACAAGTTAATATATAAATGGTGGTGAACTTTAATTGTTATATCTTCCGATTAGAACCTCTTTTGTGTGAGGATTTCAATTGAGTTATAAAAAGAGTTGAATATATTCTTATTTCATATGCTAAGAGTGAATCTCTTAACTTTAGCTTTTATTTTAATTGGTTAATTGAATTATTATTTGCAAACATCTTATGCTGCTTTAATTATCTTTAAAGTATTTATAGTTTGTAATTTTAATTTCACTTCCCTGTGGATCGACCCCATTCTCACTGGGTTATTTATTACTTCGACAATCCTACACTTCGGAATAAACTCCTATATTCTGGACATGTCAAGTTTTTGGTGCCGTTGCTGGGGAAAGTGAAATTAACATTTTTTTTTTGTTTTATTTTCATAGAAAGCTAAGCTTCATGCTCTTTATTTACTAACTTTTTATTATCCTAATCTAACATTGACTAATTTAAGATTTACTAATCTAACTTCTAACTATTTATCTAACTTTTATTTTATTGTTAGCCTTGCTTATTTTATTTTCCTTTATTTAATATTTTATTTTATTTTCGTTTATTTGTATTATTTATTGTTATTGCATTTTGTTTTATTTCTTTGTATGAGTGGTTGGTTTCGATATCCTAATTTTCATCGTTTAGTGAAAGGTAATTTTGAAACTTCCTTTGATAATTTATTGGATTCTCCTTCATCTTTTCATTATTCACCAATTAACAATATGACCAATAATCAAATTGAGGGACTCATAAACCCAGGGGACAATCAGTCCTAACATAATGACCGTAACCGATCTAGGACACTTAGAGACTACATGAACCTTACATAAACCGGTGCACCATCTTGCTTATTCTTTCTTCCAGATGCAACAAATTTTAATTTTAAGTCAGGCATTATCCAACTTTTACCCACTTTTTATGGTTTAGATGCAAAGAACCCTTACCTACATCTAAGAGAATTTGAAGAAGTGTGTAACACATATAATGACCAAAATTATAGCATGAATACAATTCGACTTAAGCTTTTTCCTTTTTCTTTAAAAGACAAAGCTAAAACGTTATGCCATGATCTATTTCTTTATGGGATGAGATGCAACAACAATTCCTAAAAAAAAATTTCCTCCCTATAAAATAAAATCTTTCAAAAGAAATTACCACTTTTGCCTAAAAATCAAGAAATACCTTTTACCAATATTGGGAAAGGTATAAAGAATTACTTAATACCTGTCCCCATCATAGCTTTGAAACTTGGAGATTAGTCTCAAATTTCTACGAGAGCTTAACACCCTAAGTTAGGAAAATGGTAGAAATATGTGTAATGGAATATTTGAGGTAAAGACACAAAAGAGGCAATGAACTATCTAGACTTACTAGTAGAAAATGTTCAAAATGGGGACATTGTTGGTACTTGTGAGGCACCTAGCAAAACTCAAACCACTCTATCTAGTGGGAGTATTTATCATCTTAAGAAAGATCATGACCTTCAAGCCAAATTAGCATTCTTAGCTAGAAAATTCAAAACCTTAGAAATAAAAAAGAGTGGTCAATTAAAACATGTTCAAAAAATTATGTGTCACATATGTGAAACCCATTATCACTCTACCAATTATTATCCAACTTTGTCAACATTTAGGGAATGTCTCCATGAACAAGTCAATGTTCTAAACACATTCAAATGGTCGAACAATAACTCATATTCATAAAACTACAATCCTAGTTGGAGAAATCACCCGAATTTTAGTTGAAGGAATGACATTCAAGCACAGGCTTCACAATCACCTTTTCAATCAGACCAAAATTTTCAAAACCATCAAGGTTATGCATTATATATCCCACCTCCTAAGAAAAATCTTGAAAAAACTTTGCATGCATTCATTGAAAAGCAAGAATCTATTAATTCTAAAAATGCTCAAACATTTACTGATTTGAAATATACTCTTGCTAAAATTGCATCTGCATTGAATATTCATGAGAAAGGAAAATTTTCTTCTCAACCACAACTAAACCCCAAAGGACAACATAAGTCATATGCATGTAGTTCAAGAAGCTAACACATGAATCAAGTTAAAGCAGTTATCACTCTTCGGAACGATAAAATTGTTGAAAAACACAATCATAAACCTCATGAGAATAATGAATCAATCTTTAAAGGTAAGGAAAACATTGAAACTATACTTCGAGAAGAAAACACCAAACCCTCACCTCCACCCTTATTTCCTCATGCATTATGTAATGCTAAGAAGATGAATCACAATCTTAAAATTTTTGAAATCTTCAAATAGGTAAAAGTTAATATTCCTTTATTGGATGTTATTAAACAGGTTCCCTATTATGCAAAATTTTTGAAGGATTTATGCACAATAAAAAAAAAACTGAATGTGAAAAAGAAAACATTTTTAGCTGAACAAGTAATTACCATTCTTCAGAAAAATAATACTTTGAAATATAAAGACCTTGGTTGTCCTACAATTTTATATATTATTGGAAGTCATAAAATTAAACAAGCCTTACCTGATCTTGGTGCTAATGTGAATTTACTGCCATATTCAGTTTATCAACAGCTTACTTTCGGTAAGTTAAAACCAACATCTATAATTCTTTTGCTTGCTAATAGATCAATAAAAGTGCCAAGAGGGATAGTGGAAGATTTTTAGTTTAAGTTGATAAATTTATATATCCTGTGGATTTTATTGTTTTGGATACAGAACCTACTAAAGGATGTAATCTGATACCTGTTATTTTGGGTCATCCATTTTTAACAACTTTTAATGCTTTGATTAATTGTAGGAATGGAGCAATAAAGCTTTCATTTAGAAACATGACACTTGAACTCAATGTTTTCAATATGTGTAAGCAACCATATGAGGAGGAGGATGAAAGTAAAGAAGCCAATATGATTAAAATGATTGTAGAGGATCATATTCAAAAATGGAGTTCTACTAATCCCTTAGAAATGTGTCTAGTGAATTTATTTAAGTTAAATATGCAATTAGATCCAGAAATCTCTTACATATGTTCTTTACTTGCTATATATAGGTGATTGAAAATAAAGGATGGAAACCAAAGTTTGAAGAATTAGGAGAAAATAAGGATAAGCAGAATGAAATTCCAAAGTTAGAGTTGAAACCTTTACCTGAAGGATTAAAATATGCATTTCTTGGTTAGAAATAAACTTACTAGGTGGTAATCTCTTTTACACTCATAAGCAAACAAGAAGGTAAGTTAATTAAAGTATTAAAAATGCATAAAAATGCAATTTGGTGGACTTTAAAAGATATAAAAGGCATTAATCCTTTGATTTACACACATAGAATATGTTGGGATTTGTGCTCATGTGCCATCCCAATTTTGTATGAATATTGTATTTTTATACTTATGTGATAAATAAATATTTCATTAAATCGCTAATTACTTTTATTAAGGTAAGATGCTTGTAACATTTCAGATATTGTATTGATCTGAAGGAGTTTAGATCAAGTCTAAAGAGTTAAAACCTTGTCTGAAATGGGACAAAGACTTAAGAAAATATTTGCAATGACATAGTTGTAAATAGTTTCAAGTGTTGCTAAGAAATATCACTGTGTAAATATGTTCTCAAATTAAATGTTCTTGATCTATTACTACCGATGCAGGGTCTATCGTATGGAACCAATTAATATAGATTAGTGTATGTCTATATCTGGATAGTCTAGATGGTTAATCTTAACAAACCATGAGTTTAGTGGAAGCTCGAATAGATATACATGTATTTAGTAAGGACTGGATACTGAACTAGACTCAATAAAACCTCCAATAGATTTCTCATAAATTCGTTAGTGGAGGGTCTTCTCGAATTGAGTAGTATTCGTGGTCCGTAGACCTGAGCACCACAATGCGCTTATGAGTGATCCACCATACTTAAGTTCCACATATGTCAGAAACCTTTCATAGTCTGACCGCTGGGTGTTGCTGGGTATGGTCCGATGCTTATGGAGTCCGGTGTGTGTAGATATGGGATCTGTCAGCTCATATGGGTGAGTTAAATATCCAGATGCTCTAAGATTATATTCTAGGAAGTCTTATGGCCATAAGTATTTAACCCGGGAAAAAGTTTCCTGTGGAGTAAATAATATTGCAAAGAATTTTGCATATATTATTGATTGAAATACGAATCAAAAGAGATAAGTTTATGGTTGAGTAATAAGGAACTTGACGCTATGGATCTATGTCTCCACTCTTCCAGGATATTAATGATGAAGGGATGGTACGAATATGGATTAACCTTAACTTGTATGATTTAACTCGTCATTTTGTATTATCCATAACGTGTGTGTAGGGGGCATCAGTTATGGACTTACGAAAATATTTCGTGAGACAAAATGGGTGTGAACCTAGAGAGTCTCACTATATGAAGTGTACGCGTTGAGCACATAGGTAGTGCACCAGATCAAATTGTTTGATCTGGAAAATTTTGGAAAATATGAATTTATTTAAGGGTCTCTTGGGGTATAGCTAAGGTTTAATTGTTAAACCTAAAATTGTGCCAAGTGAAACTTGACACTTTTGTCTACTTAGTGTATGTTTCAAATTGTACCAATAATTTGTATGGGTACTAAAGTGAGCATTGGTAGATATAGCTACTAGTTAAATAAAATAATTGTTGTTTTATTTAAATTAAATTAATTATTCACTCATTTACTTTAGAGTCTCTCGAGGAGTAGCTAAGGTTTAAGTGTTAAATCTAAAATTGTGTCAAGTGAGACTTGACATTATTATCTATCTAGTGTATGTCTCAAATTGTGCCAATAATTTGTATGGATACTAAATTGAGCATTAATAGATATAGCTACTATTTAAATAAAATAATTTTTGTTTTGTTTCAATTAAATTAATTATTCACTTATTTATTTCAGGGTCTTTCAAGGAAATGGTTAAGGTTTAAATGTTAAACTTAAAATTGTGTCAAGTGAGACTTGAAACTTTTATCTACCTAATATATATCTCAAATTATACCAATAATTTGTATGAGTACTAATTTAAGCATTAATAAATAAAGTTTTTATTAAAAAATAATAATAATAATAATAAAATAAAATAAAATAAAATTCATTCAACATATCTATATACAAATGAATCATATTCATTTGTTAAATAATTTATATGTTGTTAAAATTTTATTGGTCAAAATACAAAAGATAGAAATCAAATTGAATTTGATTTAATTTGTAAAGCAATAGGTGACAACGGTATTGCCACCAATTGTTTAAAGATTTGGCCACCAAACAAACATAATACTCAGCAAAAGTTTGAATTTTTTTTTGTTTTCTTTTAAATTAAGTGTTAACTAATATATTGAGAGAAACAAATTATCCGAAAAACAAAAATATCAAGAAGTACGAGTTGCTTCAATTACTTTGATAGAAAAACTACTATTTTAATTTGAGAAAGTCTATCATAATTTTAATTAGAATTGTTTAAAGCACGTTTCGAGAGTGAGTCTCCTAATCTCATTAGTGTAATGAGATTATTTTAATGTATTATATTTCTGCTGCGTTGCATGTAAGACATGCAATATTTAAATTGTTTAATAATATACACAATCACCTGTAACACAGTACAAATGCACACAACACCAACAGAATATACCTAGAGAATAATGCCAAAACTTCCCAACAACCTCAAAAGAGATTAAATTCACATATGAAAAAGGTAGTGAGAGCTAAAGTTCTCAAATTACTTGAAGTATGAATTATTTATCCTGTCTCAGATAGTAAGTGGGTAAGTCTTACCCAGGTGGTACCAAAAAAATCTGAAATCACAATCATTAAAAATAACAAAGGTAATTTAATACCAAATAGAGTCTCATCTAGTTGAAGGATGTGTATAGATTATAAAATGTTGAACTCTATCACTAGAAAATACCATTTTTCCTTACTATTCATTGACCAAATTTTAGAAAGAGTGGTAAGACACCCCTACTATTGCTTTCTAGATGGCTATTCTGGCTATTATCAAATTCTTATAGCACTAAAGGATTAAGAAAAGACTACCTTCACATACCCTTTTGGGACCTATGCTTTTAGAAAAATGCCCTTTGGACTTTACAATGCCTCATCAACATTTCAAAGATATATTTTAAACATTTTTAATGACATGCTTGAGTATTATTTATAATTTGTTTTGGCTGATTTAACCGTGTTTGGAAACTCTTTGATGATTTTCTTAAAAACTTAGAACATGTCTTAAAAAGATGTGAAAAAATGGTCTCGTGTTGAATTGAGAAAAATTACATGAATTATTTTGGGATATGTAGTGTCTTCTAAAGGAATTAAAGTGGATAAGGCAAAACTTGAACTGATTACTTATTTGGCCCTACCAAAAAGAGTTAAAGAAGTTCGATCCTTTTTAGGACATGCTAGATTTTATAAGAGGTTCATCAAAAAATTTAGTGCTATATCTAGACCTCTTTTAATCTCTTAGCAAAAGATGTATCATTTGAGTGGACTCAAGAGTGTCAAAATTTATTTGAAAAATTAATTGACCTCTTAACATCTGCTCTTATCATACAATCTCCTGACTGGTCTTTGCCTTTTGAGCTCAAGTATGATGCTAGTGACTATGTTGTTGGTGCTGTATTGGGACAAAGAAAAGAAGATAAACCTTATGTAATTTATTACGCAAGTAGAACTTTAAACAGTGTACATATGAATTACACAACAACTGAAAAATAATTACTTGTTATAATATTTGCATTAGATAAATTTCGTTCTTACTTAATTAGTTCTTCAACTGTTGTGTTTACTAATCATGCTGCTATAAGATACTTAATGAAAAAATAGGATGTGAAACCAAGAGTGATTCGATGGATTTTATTACTTCAAGAATTTAATATCACTATCAAAGATATGAAAGGAGCTGAGAATGTTGTTGCAGATCACTTATCAAGACTCGCACCAGATTCATCAACAGAAATAACACCCATTAATGACTCTTTTCCTGATGAATTTTTATTTTCTACTATTACAATGGCTTGGTATGCTAATACTGTTAATTTTCTTGTAACAGGAGAAATGCCACCTTAATGGAATGCTTAAGACAAAAAAAAATTTTTAACTAAGGTAAGAAAGTTTTATTGGGATGATCATTATCTCTTCAAATATTGTCCTGACCAAATATTTCAAAGATGCATACCCGACAATGAGGAAGTAGTGTTATTGAATTTTATCATTCTGAAGCATGTAGGGACATTTTTCATAAAAGAAAACAGCTGTAAAAATCTTACAGTGTGAATTTATTGGCCTACTTTATTTAAGGATACACATTCATTTTGTATAACGTGTGAAAATTCTCAAACATTGGGATCTATTTTAAAATAAAACATGATGCCTTTGAACCCCATTCTTGTTATTGAAATCTTTGATTATTAGGAGATAGATTTTACAAGACCATTTTCACTATCATTTAGATTCACATATACCTTAGTCGCAGCAGATTATGTCTCCAAAAGGATTGTGGCTATTCCATGTCGAAATAATGACCATAAAACAGTCATGAAAATTTTTTAAAAAAAATATCTTGAGTCCATTTGAAATCTCTCGAGCCATTATAAGTGATGGGGGTAAACACTTTTGTAATACACCATTTGAAACGTTAATTAACAAATATGGTATTACTCATAAAGTTTTCACCCCTTATCATCCTCAGACAAGTGGATAAGTTGAATTAGCAAATAAGGAGATATAACAAATCTTAGAAAAAATTGTAAACCCAAATTGTAAAGATTGGTCTTTAAGACTTAATGATGCACTTTGGGTTTATAGAATTGCTTTTAAAACTTCATTAGGTATGTCACTTACCTGTGGAACTTGAGCATAAAGCCTACTGGGCTATTAAAACTTTCAATACAAATCTTGATTCTGCTGGACAGATACATAAATTACAAATAAATGAATTTGAAGAATTGAGAAATGATGCATATGAGAATTTGAAAATTTATAAAGTTAAAATCAAAGCTTTTCATGATCAAAAAATTCAAAGAAAAACATTTTATTTTGGTCATAAGGTTTTACTTTATAATTATCAACTTCATATATTCCTTAAAAAATTAAGTTCACGATGGAGTGGCCCTTTTATTGTAAAACATGTGTACCTTTATGGAATAATTGACATTGAAAATCCTAGAAATGGTAATGTGTTTAAGGTAAATGGGCAAATACTCAAGCCATTTCTAAAAAATCAAGCTTTTCACAAAGAATTTATGTCCCTATCTGACCCTTGTTACAAGATCAATTAAACTTTGTTTACATAGTTACATATTTATACATTTGTCTTCTAGCTTTATTTGTCTATATTTGCAGGTTAATTTAGTATTTTTGTTAAAGTTTTATTTTGCACCTCGGTTAAGTAGTGGATAACAGTACTCTGTGAAATTCAAGTCAGTTTAATCAGTTTTTCATAATTACCGATACCTTATCTTTTTCCCCTTTCTAAAGAAAAATAGATGACATTCTAATGAATCTAACAAATTATTTTTCCTCACTGCCTCAAAATGCCTTAAAGAAAATTTACCAAGCAAAATGTGAAAGATTAAGGTTATTAATGATTATGAATATACCTACTGATATACGTTGGTTAATTGAATTTAAAGTTCGATTGACATGTAAGTTTTTAAACTTATTAATTTTCTACATGCGTAGCTTAAGTAAAAGCTATTTTGTAAAAAAGCAAATGACAAAAAGATTAAGTGTTTGTTACAAGTGTGCACGCATGACTTGCAACACACGTTACTACACTTTAGGAATGGTGTCTATAAATTGTGAAGATAAAATTAGATTCATTAAGAATGGTCTGAGTAAGGAGTCTTTAGATGATATCTTATTTACTTTTGAGATGTATCCAAGTGGATATATGCATATTAAAATTCATGAATAATGAGACATATTCCTAAAGGAACATGAATGGTACAGTCTTGGGAATTTGATGTTAAAGGCCATGTTTGCCAATTTATAAGAGAATTGAATATGAAGCCTATCCCCGACCCATAGAGGTTGTTTATGCTATTTTTAGATGTAAAACCAGAGGAATATGAGAGCCATAATCACAACTACTTGTACATATTTACTCTAGCATTTATTTTTAAATGTTTTATTTCAACCTCAAACGTCTTCTCTAATAACACCCAACCACCTATAGTCAAATTTAAAATTTTTGCATTTAAAGGTTAATCTTATCCATTAACAACTAACTACCCATATGACTTGATAACACCTTTTGGCTCTATAAATACATTGCATTATTTCTGGATCTTCATACAAACTCAAAATCATTCAAGAGAGAGGGTGGGTGTAATAATGGAAAGAACATCAACTCATAAATTCATAAAAATTTATGTCTTTTATGGATTCAACCCTCGAAAAACTGGAGAGTTTGTAAAAGCAGTAGAAACCCTTGGTAAGGTGTTAGCTAAGCAAAAAAATTCACTTAGTATATAGGGGAGGTAGTTGTGGATTAATGCGATGTGTGGCAACAACTGTATAAAATAAAGGCAGTCGAGTTTTGGGTATCATACCGAAAGCTTTAGTTGTTGGAAATATTGTAGGAAAAATAATTAGGGATGAGTTACAGGTATCATCAATGCATGAGCGAATGTCTCTTATGCTTTAGAATGTTGATGCCTTAATAGCTCTACCTGAAGGTTTTGAAACTTTTGAGGAAATTTTTCAAATTGTCTCATAGGCACAATTGTAAATCCATTAAAAACCTATTGGTTTGTTAAATGTTAATGGTTTTTATAATGAGTTGGTATCTTTTCTTGACTATGTGGTGAAAAAATATTTCATCTTATCTACAGCACGACGGATCCTCATTTCTGCTTCAACTGTTGATTAGTTACTCTATGAATTACAAGTTTTATACCTCTATGTGATCCAATAATATATCAGATAGATTGGTATACTGATGACAGTGAAAAGAAACGCAAGATGGATTTGATGCTTTATCTGTAGCTTATCTACTTTTATGTATTTTTAAGCATTTTGTGTGGCTTGTTTTATTTTGTTGCAAGTTTTATTTCTAATAAAAGATGTTTCAGGTGATATCTTCTATACTATACTCTTTTTATATTTTGACATTGAAGACAATGTCTCAATCTGGTTGGGGGAAGGATAGTTGACATATAATGTTAGCGTTAATTATTATTATTTTTTTTTGCTATCACTTTGTTCTCTAAAACAAAATCATCATGAATGGCGTGAGTAAAAGGTTCATTTATGCATTCTAATTCTAGAATGGCAGAGTAAAGAATATATTACTAAGATTTTGAAACACATTCTAATTAGTTTATTTTTAATGCACTTTATGTATATTTGTTTATTGCTTAATTTTTTGGTAACTCTTATGTAAATAAGTTTGCTTTACTATCGAGGTATGATCTCAAAATTATTTAGTTTAAATCACTTTTTCTATCTAGGTTACTAAAGAATAACTTTTGAAATTATTTCTTGAGCACAATACTAAGTCTTATGGTAAGATGGATGATTCAATATATATAACCAAGAAACTTTTCATGTTTAAGTATACATATTCTTTTCTAAACTCACACATCTTTTGTGAGTGAGTGGAGAGGTTTGAGATAACAGTTTACGAACTTTCATTGATCTTTTAAAATGGTTAATTTTTGTTTAGACTGACATTGTTTAGGATGAGGAATGATTTAGTTGCTTAGCTGAAGGATTATTAAAAAAAAAAATATTGTAGAGAAGTATTATGGTGAGAAATTGCTCTTATTTTGTAATGATTCCTTATGTCTTCCAAAAAAAAAAGAAAAACAAGTATAAAAAAAGAAGAAAAAAAAGAAGTCAATTCAGTTCAATAAAGTCTTCTTTCAATTTTAGAAGACAAAAGTCATTAGGAAGCAATTTTATCACCGAACTCTCTATTCGTATGATTCGCATAAAATAATTAAAGTCTGAACAGTCATTGTTTTCCTATCTTTCGATCAATGTTAGTTTGTCTGTCTATCCTTAAATGTAACATTTCCTTGAGCGATTATCTGTTTTCCAACTCCATTAGTAAATCCTAACCTGTTAAATAGTTATTCACCTATGAGGATATAGAGTTCATGCTTTTACTTAGAGAAAATTTTCAAGGCTATATATGTTGTGGTTTATGGTAAGAAGGCTTCGACTTAATTTACACACGCACACACACAATTTTGAAAGTTATGATTGAAATAACCTTAATAGCGATTGTGATCTGACGTTTTGTTTGAAATACTTAGGTAGTGTTCAAATTTTATTTATGCTTGAATTGCTAGAGACTAGCAATAAGCTGGTTAGGGGGTGTGATGAACACTTAAAATTACACATTTAATAAAGGTTTTACATCATTGTTTTCTATTACTAGTGTCTTTAACCTTCCTAGCTTAAATATATTTATAATATTATACCGAATTAGCTTTTAACTGCTTTGTGGTAGGTTTGGTAAAATGGGTATAACTGTCTACCTATGAATCTAATTGGAGTGATTTATGATCCTGTGAAGAGCTGACTTAATGGGCTAACATATGGTATTTCACAATGTATTTATAATTCTAGCTTTTAAAGGGTAAAAAATAGCCTAGAACAGAACTGATATGCAGTACAGGCCCAGTCTGAACAGTCATCAGTATTTGACCCATAACTATGGAAATACGTATCTAATACATATGAGACAACATAATTTCGAAAGATAGGAAACTTATCTATAACTTTATCTTTTCAATGAAAGCTAATTTGTACTACATCAATTCCAAATTAGATAATTAAGTGAGTGCATTAATGATAATTAAGTATTAATGACCCTTTAATTAAACTTGTCCAGAAAAGAATTTTACAGTTGAGGGCCATGGGGTTCAGGATTACTTCCTCAGTCTCTTTAATGCTTCGTGGTGTGTAATCTTTTTCGAAAGGAAGTCCTTTTGGCCACCGGTCCTTTAATTGCTATTTGGATGGTGGATTCTACCCTTAGAGGTGGTAGATGTTATCTTTTGGTTTTCTCAATTTTTTCTATCTCCTTAGTTAAATCTGTAGTTGATTTCAGAGTTTTAGCATAACACTGTTTTGCTTGGATCTATTCACCTTAGATGTTTATGACTCCCCTTTTAATGGTTGAGATGCATCTGACCACTTAATGGAGATTGGAAGAGACTACTTCTATGTAGTGGATCTAGAATCATCCTACTATCGCATTATACGTTATCAATGCTCTAACAACTAAGTAGTCTACCTCTAAATGCTTCCCAATTACTATGCAGGTAAGGTTATAACTCCCTAGACCTGTACTTTGCTTTCTCCAAAAGGAATCAATTACCTAAGATCTTTTATATTAAGCTTTGGTCTTTTAAATGTTTCGCAGAATACTACATTGTTGTCTTCATTTACCAATACTCTTATAGCAATAGTTCTACTTATGTTTAAACTAATTAATAAGGGATCTAAGTATGGCATCATTAGAATAATTATTCATAAGAAAATTTTATTTTCTTGAGCTCTTGTGCGATGGAGAGGAATGTAGAAGTTTCTCCTACTTCGCATCTTTGGACATTAGCTGCTTTTCTGAATAAAGTCTCCACTTTTCATCCTTCCCTTCTCTTCGTTTAGGTAGTTGTTACTATATAGCCCGTCTAGTATTAAAAGTGTAGTTCATTTAATCTCTTATATAATCTGTTCCGCAAATGTTTCTTCTATTTGTGTGCAATCAAAAGTAGATCCATAGATTATGTACAAGATTGGTATGCCTTTCTCTTCACTGCTCACTTTTGTTATGTTCTTTGATTCCTTTGCTGCTTCTATTCTTTCTCTCTCATTGTCTTCGTACTTATACTATTCTAGTATTCATCTCTCATCAGATGGTGGATTTGAAACCTTAAGGCTCAACACCCCTGGATTATGTGTCCATAGTCATTATGGAATGAGTAATGTTTGGTGCTATCTCGTCGTTCTATTGGCATTTCTATAGGTCTAGGCTTCCAAAATATCCCAGAATCCTAAGGCTTCTCCTATATCTTTTTGGTTGGCGTATTTGTGGAATCAATTGTTTGGGTACACCTTGTGATTTTTTCTCATTTGTTTTTTCTTCTGATTCGTCAGCAAGTCTTTTTCCATTCCTATTTCTGTCTTCAGGTCACCTTTGTAGTTCTCTTTATAGAAGGAACTCTTTTACTTCCTTATGGCTAGTGTTGAAGCTTCTTTTTCATAGAGGCTTCTTTTTCTTCTTCCCTTATTCATTGCTCTAAATTTTGATTAATTAGCTCAGAGGAAGTGAAATTCTTTCGAACTAAATATTTATGATGTGGGGTGAAAGGTTATACCACTTTTTTGTTGGCCTTGGTAGCTATCTTATAATCAATACTTTCTAGTTTGCTAAGTTCCCTGTTAAATTTATTGAGGAAACTATTAATTGATTTGTTATCTCCTTGCTTCATTGAAAATAGGTCCAAAGTAGTATTTTTCTTCTTCTTTCCTATTTTGGATGTATTGCCTAATCAATTGTTTATTCAATTCTTCGAACGAAGAAATTGAATTTTCTTTGAGGCTCCAAAACCAAGTCTAAGCCAAACTCTTCAAGCTAGATAGAAAGACGATGCACTTTAATGGTCTGTTGTAGTAGTACATGATCATCTTGGAGTTGTAATGAAATATTTGTTCTTTAGGGTTGCCAGTCTTGTTGAACATATGAAAATTGCATATATTGAACTTATCTAATCTCTCAGCAATTCTTATTGTTGTGGTAAAAGGACCCTAGTTTACTCTCCTTGATAAAGCTACTACATCCATAAACGATCCTGTTTTTTGCATCTTTGTGTATAGTTTTTCTACTTCTTTGAGAATGTAGGCCTTCATATCCTTTCCGTCTAACTGTCTAGGAATCTTAAGAGTAAGTTCCCTGACTTTTTTTTTGATGTAATTCTCAGGAATTCTATTAAATACCTCAATCTCTAAAGCTTGTTTAGTTCTTACGTTTCGTGGTAGTTCATCCTCAAAGTCATTGTCTTAATCTAAACCTCCTTCCACTATCATAACTTTATCTCTTAGCTTTAAATTCTCTTTCCAATATTTTATTTTATTTTGTTCATCAGTTTAATAAATAGGTTAGTCAAGCTCCCAGGAACATAATTCTTTAGAGTTGTTAGTTCGAAAGTATAGGTGCCTCCGTTGTTAGTGTTACCAAGGTCGAATGAATGGTTGTTTCCTACATTTGTTATATTTCTTAATGGGGTTTGGGTTGACAAACTCTATTTATCCTTTTGAGACTTTTTCGCAGACGATGTTATTGAAGTTTTCAAGTTGTTAAACCTCAATAAATTACTTAGTTATTCTTGAACTATTGCGAAATTCCTTAGAGCACATTCTTCATCTCTTTTCTTACCTACAAATTACTTTTTTAAAGAAAAGAACCGTCTTCTTGTAAAAAAAAAATAAATACTTTGACATTTAAATCAATCTCTAATTGAAAGAAAGGAAGTGTTTATGTATGGAGGAAGTGTTTCTTAAGTTAAGAAAAGTATTTTTCAAAAGAAGAAAAATGCCACTGCTTTCTTATTTTCTTCTCAGCCGAATTTTTGTTCATTTCCAATGAATAAAAATTTTCAACCCCTTTGCCTATTTTTTCTCTTGATGGCGTTGTATATGTCATTCTCCCATGAAGAACAAATTGTAACTCTTTTCATATTTTTCTTCTTGGTGGCCGAATATGTGTCCATTTTCAAAGAGAAGAAAAATTGCAACCCTTTGCATATTTTTCTTCTTCTTAGCCAAAAATTGAGACCATTTCCAATGAAGAAAAATGCAACCCTTCGCTATTTTTCTTTTCAGCCGACGAACACACACTCTGTTTTCAAAATAAAACAATTTTATTTGGTTGACTAATTTCATTGGAAAAAATTGCAAATTTTTTAAACCATAGCCAATTGTGAATGGCCACATGGCATTTCCATTTCTTCATATAGCCGACCATCATTTATAAAATGTAATACTTGCATTTCATTTATACTATTTTCTAAGTTGATAGGTGTCAACACAAGTTAATTAATTCAAATGGCACTAAAGGTCAATCATAAATAGCCACTTGTCTCTAAATAATTAAATTAACAACAATTATTTATTTAATTAATAAAACTTAATTTTTAAACTTTGACAAGACTATTTTTTGAAAAATTTTGAAACAAATCTTATTTTACGAAAAAAATTTAAATTGAACCATTCGATTCAATCTGCTATTCTAGTGCTTAATGAGTACATTTCATATTATAAAATTTCTTAAGTTCACACCCGATTTGTTATACGAAACTCTTCCATAAATCTGTAAACGATACTCCACACACACGTTACGGATATTACAAAGTAGTGAATTAAACCATACAAGTTGAGTTTAATGCATATATGTATAATCCTTGTCACCTATATCCTTATAGAGCAGAAATATAGATCATCATCGTCAAATCTCTATACACTTGACTATAAACTTATCTCCAAATACGTATTTCTATAAATAATATTTGTAAACAATTTTGCGATATTATTTAATCCTATAAAAAAAATTAGGTTTTATACTTGTAGCCACAAGACTTCTTGAAATGTAAACTCGGAACATCAGGATATACAACTTACCCATATGAATTGACAGATCCCATATTTACGCACACCAGCTTCTATGAGCATTGGACCATACTCGACGACACTCAGAGGTCAAACAATGAAAGGTCTCTGACATGCGTGGAATCAAAGTATGGTGGATCACTCACAAGTCCACCATGACGCTTATATCAAAGGACTACAAATACTACTTAACTCAAGAATACCTTTAATTGACGGCTTTATAAGATGTCTATTGAAAGTCCTCGTGAGTCCATACAATACCTAGTCCTTACTGAACAACCGTATTCTTATACAAGCTTCCACTAAGTTCATGGTCTGCTAAAACTAACCATCTGAACAATTCAGATATAGATATACACTAATTTGAAAATAGTTCACCAATCGATCCGCATTAATAAAGATAGATCAGGAACGAGGTCTTTAAGAACATATTGCATAATTAATTTTTTTAGTACCATTTACAACTCTTTATAATTATATCATTACTAATATATTCACAAGTTGTTGTCCTATTTTAGACAAGACTCTAACTTTTAGAGTTTTCTAACTCTTAACATCGATAACTCTTTTTAACTTTTAGCATCGGTAACTCTTAGCGGTGATATAAACTTCTTTAGATCAGATTTAAAATCTTTTAGATCATAAAATATCTTAAACGTAACAAACTTGGTACCATATATTTAATATTAATGATTTATACGAAATGTTTATTATATAAATATTAAATAATTAATATTTATACAATATCGAAATGACACGTAAACTTCGTCTCCAACTTCCTTACCTTTTGAAGAAACATTTATAAATCAACAGGTCGAATTTTACCTATTCATGAGTAAAAAAATTCTTGAATCCAAAATTTTTTAATTTTATTGAATCGTGTAATTATAACGTATCAAATCCAACTCGTTAAACTAATTTTTTTTTAAAAAACCCACTATATTTCTCTAAATGGTGCAGGTTAATTGAGCGAATTCAATAAACTCAACATTATCGGACCATAAAAATTTCATCCTCAATTCAATTAATTTTAAAGATATCAAAATAAAAAATACACATCAAAATCTGCCACTAAGAATCCTTCCTAATAAACTTTGAAATTAGGGTCTTTAATTTAGGGAAAAAGAAACTTATAACCAAAATTATATATGGAGATTTTATCATCAAGAATCATTGACTTCTAATAATTTTTAAGAGTAAGAACTTGAATTAGAGTTAAGTTAGGAAACTGACAGGGGCAAGATTGTGAATACAATTAATCTTTGAGAGAATTTTGGGGGAAGAATATACAAGGAAGTTTTGTTTATAAGTAAAATATGATTTGTGAGAATACTTAATATTTAGATATGGTGATATAGGGAGTTACCGAAATGAATAATATTACAATTCTCAAATTAATATGTGAATATTTTCTTATCAAGTAATTTGTTATTGATTTATTGTATGGTGAGAAATTCTAATTAATATTTTTTTAAATTCATATATATGTGTGTGTTTGTGAATATGTGCGCGGGCGTGTAAACTTTGCATAGTTGATTGTGCTTAATATACATGCTTCTGAGTTCTGACAACTTAACCAATTTAAATAAAATGACGATGAATATTGCAATGTTCTTTTAACTTGTTTTCCCAGTTTAAACTATACAAATTATCATGTATCTGTGCATGACTGCATGGATCAAAGAGCTTCAGCTCTCTCACATTTGGTTTAAATAAATAATTCCCATATGCAATTTGTCCTGAAGCTCTCCCTCTATATGGCAAATCTCATAAATTAAATTATAAAAAAAAAAACTTTAAAAGACACAAGTCACAACACAAGCAGGATATATAATCTTTTTGGATGTATAATATGCAGAAACAATTTTTTTTTTTTTCTGTCTTACTTCGATACTTATTTTTTATCAGGAATTAAAAAGAGAAATTGACCATTAATTAGTCACTGGTGCAAGTTTTGCTTGAGTCATAAATGGAGGAGGAAGGGCATGTTCATGATCATGAGAGGAGCATTCCTTAAAGAGACTGTTGATTTGGTTTTTGCCTATGTTTAGGTGACAAAGTTGGAGGGAAATTGAATGAGGGCTATTTAGTTTTGTCTCTATAATGATCACTCTCATCTAAATAAATTAAATTCGGATAGCACAAACGACAATAACACCATAGAAGCAGGTTTTGTGAAGAAGATCAAAATCAGAAGAGACCCGATTCTGATAGCGGTGGAAGAGTTGATCGGAGAGGTATGGGCCAAGGTGGGCCTCAACAATAGGCCTAAGTGCGGCTCGGACCAGGTTGGCTTTGGCTCTCCCGTAGGAAACCGGATCCTTGATCCACTCTTGTTGCTTCTCCTCCGAATGCTCCACTATTCTCTTGTACTCCATTCTTTGTATCTCAAATCCACCACATCTTTTTATTCCACTTTCAACCTCTTCCATGCTTCTCATATATGCTGGAATATTGAACATATCTCTTGTCTCCTCATCTATCAAACCCTTTATTTATTTAGGCAAAGAAGAAAAAGACCAAAAAGGGTATTATAAAATGCTTCATTATATCATCATAACTTAAGCTTACATTAATTATATTTATGCTTTCACTTTTTCACTACATTTACAACATACTATTACTTCATTTATGCTCATTTATGAAGAAAGTAGTGAGGATGGAAAAAGGTGTAAGGGTATGTGATGTCATGGTGGGTGGTGGTGATGGTGAGGAGATTTTTAACATTAAATGTAAGAAGAGGTTGTGGAACAGTACCTCATTTACTAAGTCCTGCCAAGCTTGATCCAAGGAAGTGGTGAAAGGGTGCTTAGCTCTAGAGTCAGGATCCCCAAGCTGATTTTCAGGTGGCTCAGATCCGGGCCTTCCACCCATTAATATAAACAACATTCCTCCTCCTGCAATTTCCTCTTTCCTGCACCTTAAGAAATCATCCAGGTCCTTTTCTGATTGCTTTGCGTATGCTTCCACTACCTCCTTCTTTGCTCCGTCTATCCACGCTCTCCCTTTGTTCCAAGCTCCTGATTTCTTATCTAACACTGCATCTGGTATCTGATAATACAAACATCAAATCCATTTCAATGAAATAGTAGCTATATACGTATATTTTATATAGTATATATGACGATGACGATGATGTTATATAAAATTTAATTATGTACCTGGGAGAGCCAGTGCAAGGCACTTAAGCTAACAGCCATATGAAGCTTCCCTTTCGGGAAGAGACGATGATAAAATGATCCAGGAACACCAGCAGCATAATACTTGTTATTGTTGCTTGTTTTGTCATCAGAAAACACGGCAGTCAATGAGCGGAACAAAGAGTTAAAATCATTTGAGGGGAGATCAGAAAAGAAGACTTCAAATTCAGGCTCAAAGCCACACTCATTGAGATAACGCTTCCTCAAGCTCTCCACAACCATGTCAACGGTGGCCAAAGTGTTGTACCCAGTGGCACAACCCAAGTCGGCTATTCTTATAGAGTCAGCAGCTTCCTCCTTGCTTTTTAAGAAAAGCCTACTTGACTGAATAGCAGTTAAAAGCAAGGGCTTACATAAGCTGATAGCAGAAGCAGGAGCTTCTGAATTCTTCGCGTAGCTACCATCATCATCTCCACCTTGCATACAAAGCACTGTATGAAGACCCCCCGCCCACTTTTGCCACGCTTTCATCATGTACACGCTGTTGCTCTCTAGATTTCCTGTCGATATGGTGCTTACTGAGCTCGACAAGTCCATCTTATAATTATATATGAACAATTATATTAGCTAGAAAATCGATGATGATAGGCGATGATATGATTTATTTATAGAGGAGGTGTCTGTGTTGAGAGTTTAGTGTTTAGCAAGTGCTAGCGTTGGCGTTGGTGTTGGTGATGCCCGCAGGCCCAAAAAGGAATTCGAGGAATATTTCGAAGAAGTAAGATGGTGATAACGCCCCCACGAAAGGCAAGGGAGAAGGCTAAATTTGGGGAAACTTTCCAGTGTTCTTGCCTCTTCGTACACACAATTGCTTTACCTCTATGATTGATATTAAGAAAATTGTCATTTTTATCCTTGCTTTTATTTTAATATACTAATTAAGTCCTTTAATTTTTAAATATACTCAATTACATTCTTTTTAGTATTTTATGCTAGTATTTTCATTCCTAAATGAAGTTCTCCGTTACAACTTCGCAAGAAATTATCATGTTGTCCCATATGCTCATCACAATTGTGAAAAGGTCTTTTGTTCTTCTGTAAAAAAAAATATTTTAGTGCCTAAGTTAATAATTGTAAGATAAAAGAGTACACATGTGTGAGGAAGTGAATAAGCCTAAGTTAATAATTGTAGGATAAAAGAGTACACATGTGTGAGGAAGTGAATAATGGTATAAGAACAAGCCAAGTTATTAGTTTCTATGTGTTTAGATTAGATTCTCTTTCTCAAATGATTGTTCTAAGAATTCTCTGTATGTCATGTGTGTCAAGACACCCTTATCACAAGTTAATTTGTAGAGTTTATATAGGCTGAGATTCTAAGAGTTATTATCAAATGGTAACGGACAAATATCAATTAAATTTGATAATAAATACTATTAATCATTAATAATCATTAATGCAATTTAATAATCATTAATACAATTCAACCATCATCAATGCACTTCAACAATCATCAATGCAATTCAATAGTCATTAGTCATTTGAAAGTTGAGATCCAATTTGTTCTTGCCTTCCTATGGTGTCCATAATTCATTTGTGGAATTCATGGATCGATGGGTCCAGTTTAACTATCAAATTTATATTTATTATTAGTTTGGTCCATCTCAAGGGCTAGGCTTGATGTGAACTTGTTGGGCTTAATAAGAGATGGGCCTAACAGATGCCCCTTTTAAGTGAAGGAGTGTATCATCGAAAGTGTTCTAAATACACTTCTTTGCTTTTCAACAGTGAATGCTTCGTAAACCTTTGCTTCTTCTTTGGTGTTATTGTTTCCAATGGTTATCACGGCTTTTTGAATACAGGCGATGTTTTCAACTTAAAGAGTGGATACATGCATGGGTTTTCCTATTGTGCATCAACACATAACTAGCTTAAGTCTTGCTTCTTTCTAGGTAAGGAGAAAATGCCTGTGTTACTTCCTTAGGTTACTTTTCCTGCATTGCTTTGAAACACAACTCTAAATTAAGTTTTTGAGAGTGTGGCTTATGATCTTGGAAGTAGTTCTTGATTTCTATGCTTTCAATTCGAAGATGTTTTTAAGTGGACATTATGCTTCTTGCAATGGAAGAATTTGCTTCTGTTTTTAGAAAGGTTGATATAATGCTTCCTTTGTAAAGGAAGTCTTTTTTGATGTTGTTTTCTTGGGGAATGGTGGCTTCATGGTCACATGACTCTTCTTAGGAAGTTTTTCTATGTTTTCCAAGAATGACCTACATCACACAATCTATTCTAAGAAGTTTTTATAGATTATTGGTTGAATCTTTGTAACTTTAAAGTGGGGGCCTCCTATAATCATCTTATGACAATACAACTTGACTAGAAACAACTATATAATGTAGTCTAAATACTATATAATGACTTTTAATATGTGGGTGCTTCAAGTTCTAAAAAGTCTTTTGATATTGTGATTCCAAGTAAGGAAGTTTCTTCTAGTGAAATTCTCCTTATCAACCTATCATTTATGCTTTCGAGGAAGTATGACATAAGGGTCTTTAATCTTCCAAATAAGACCTTTTGCTTTTGCAGAATAAAGATCCCACCGAGAAAGTTTAGCTTAACGTCTTAACTTAAAGTTTTAATGTCTTTGCTTCTGAGGAAGTATGACCCGAGGGTCTACGATCTTCTAAGGGAGACTTTACACGTCTGTAAGGAGAGTTCCTTCTATGAAAATTTGACTTAGCATCTTAATGTATTTGCTTCGGAGGAAGTGTAACCCGAGGGTCCACAGTTTTACAAGGAGTACTTTTTTGCTTCTATTAAAGAAGGTTCCTTCCATAGAAGTTTACCTTAACATCTTAACATCTTTACTTCTAAAAACGTGTAACCCAAGGATCTACGATCTTCTAAGGAAGACTTTTTACTTTTGTGGAAAAGAGTTCCTTTTGTTGAAGTTTGGATTAGCATCTTAACTTCTCTGCTTGCAAGAAAATGTGACCCAAGGTTCTATGATCTTCTTAGGAAAAACTTTTATTCTGCAAAAGAGGGATCCATCTGAAGATTTTACTCTTATCATCCATGATTCCAAGAAAGTGCGGCCGATGGTCAATAATCATCTAAGAAAGACTTTGTGCTTCTATAAAAAAGAGGTTCTTTAAAGAAGTTCCTCTTATCATCTGCTCGTTTGAGGAGTGTGACCCAAAGGTTAGTGATCTTCTAAAGAAAAAAATTATATGGCTACAGAAAGGAAATCCTTTCGAAGTATTTACTTTTATCATCTTTATCAACTATGCATATGAAGAAGTGTAACTTGAGGGTTAGTAATTTTTGAAGGAAAACTTTGTGCACATATGGAATGAGGATCTTTTTAAAGTAGTTCCTCTTATTATCTGTGCTTTTGAGGAAGTACGGCTTACGGGTTAATAATCTTCTAAGAAATATTTTGTGTTTCTACGAAAAGAGGATCCTTCTAAAGTAGTTCCTCTTAACGTTCTTGCTTCCAATGAACTATAGCCCAAAAGTCAATGAGCTTTTAAGGTAGACTTTGGGCTGTTACGAAAGGGGGGATTCTTTTGAAATAGTTCCTCTTATCATCTATGCTTTCAAGAAAATGTGGCCCAAGGGTTGATGAATTTGTGCCTTTGAGCATGACATATCATTTCGAAGTAGTTCCTCTTATCGTCTGTGCCTTTAAAGAAGTATGGCTTAGAGATCAACAATATCCTAATGAAGACTTTGTGTTCTATAAAATGTAGATCTTTTCAAAGTAATTCCTCTTTATCATCTTTACTTCTGAGGAAATGTGGCTTGAGGGTCAACAATCTTCCAAATAAGACTTTATGTTTTGTGCAAGGAAAATTCTTTCGAAGAAGTTCCTCTTATCATCTCATCGTCAGTACTTTCGAGGAAATGTGACTTGAGGTTCAACAATCTTTCAAGGAAAACTTTATGGTTCTACGAAAGGTGGATCCTTTTAAAGTGGTTCCTCTGATTGGCTTATTATCTGTGCTTTCAAGAAAGTAAAACCCAAGTATTACAATCTTCTAAGGAATATTTACCTCTATAAATAGGGATACTTCCGAAGTAGTTCCTCTTATCGTTTTTGATTTTAAAGAAGTGTGGCTCGAAGGTCAACATTTTTGTAAGGAAGACTTTGTGCTTTTGTAGAAATAGATCCTTCTAAAGTAGTTCCTTTTATCGTTTATATTTTAAAGAAGTATAGCTTGGGTATCAACGATCTTCTAAGAAAGACTTTGTGTCTTAGCAAAATTGAGGATCCTTATAAAGTAGTTCATCTTCTTATCCATGCTTTTAAAGAAGTGTGGTTCGAGTCAATGATCTTCTAAAGAAGACTTTATGCTTCTGTAGAAAGAGGATACTTCTGAAGTAGTTTCTTTTAGTATTTGTACTTTTGACGAAAATTGACATACGCCCAATGATCTTCCAAAGAAGACTTTGCACTTATGACTTTGTGCTTATATGAAAAGGTAATCCTTTCAAAATAGTTCCTTTTATTGTCTGTGTTTCAAGGAATTGTGGCTCAAGGATCAATGAGCTTCTAAAGAAGACTCTGTGTTTCTACAGAAAGGAGATCATTTTGAAATAGTTCCTTTTATCATTTGTGCTTACAAAGAAGTGTAGCCCGATCTTTCAGGGAAAAATTTATGTTTCTTTGGAAGGAAAGGAAAAGCCTTTGAAAAAAGTTTCTTTTTATCATTTTATCATTTATGCTTTCAAGGAAGTGTAACCCGGTGATCAATGATCTTTAAAGGAATACTTTATGCTTCTACAAAATATATTCCTTGTGAAGTAGTTCCTCTTATTGTCTTTTCATCTTTGCTTCTAAGGAACTGTGACTTGAGAGTCAACGATCATTTAAGGAAAGCTTAGTGCTTTTGTAGAATGGTGGTCCTTCCAAAGTTCCTCTTATCATCTGTGCTTCTATGAAAGTATGGTATGAGGGTCAACAATATTTTATAAAAGACTCTGTGGTTTTACAGAAGGAGAATCTTTCAAAAGTAATTCTTTTTTTCTTAATGTTTTCCATGAAATGTTGCTAAAGGGTCAACAATCTTTGGTTTCTCTTTTCATCCTAAATTTAGCTAGATGACCACTCTTATGATGGCATTTATCTGTCCTCTCAACAATTGATAATTGATGATGTGTTACCAGCATTCATTGTTAAAAGCATAGTACTTGGTTTGATATCTGTGCTCTTTCAGTGTCTGTATAAACCTTGGCTTCCTAATGAGTTTGGAATCTTTGTACATAACCCAATTCTTTTTTACAATAATATTTATTGGAATCATAGGCTCAAGTCACTTCTGTCACTTGTTTCCTCTATCTTCTTTTGTGGTAGATATTTATTCTCTAGATACTTTCTCCTGTGTTGAGCTCTTTCTCTTCTGCTTGGTGATTGAGGAAGCATTTTTCTGCTATTATTGTCCTATTATCATCTCTTCTAACCCATTTCTTTGATTTTCCAATGAGAAGTTCTTACACACTGGGTATCTGTAGTATGGCGTTGACATTTGTACTACTCTTCTACAAGTTAAAGAAGCTGTTTTAATGTCATAACTCCCAAATTTATTGAGTTCTTGGTTGAATCTATTAAGAAAGCTTTTGATTGTCTTATTCTATTATCAATTGTTGTTAAATTGTCTCTTATTTCTTAATTTTCCTTCTTTTATTTCTTTAAGTTATTTAAGAATCTTCAATAATATGTCTATCTTCGTAAGAATTTCACTTCTCAAAGTAATTGTATCTCTATTGCTCAAACCTTTACTTTCTCCGTTGTCTAAGTTATGAGGTTTAGTGTGATTCACCATGTTTGGTTTTGATGATATTAGTGTTGGACAAATATGCTTTTATTCTGAAATTTTCATAGACGGGACCACTGAAGTTTTTATTCGAACTTCACAACAAATTACCATGTAGTCCCTATATACTCCCCGCTTTTGCATAAAGGCTCTCCATCCTCCTGTAAGAAATAGCACTCTAATGCTCAAATCAGTAATTATAAGATAAAATAAGACGTGTGTATGATGAAGTGAATAATGGTTCAAGAATGAGCAATGTTATTAATTTTTTATTTGTTTAAATTAGATTCTCTTTCTCAAATGATTGTTCCAAGAATTCTGTGTGTGTTTATATATGTCAAGATGCTTTTATCACAAGCTAATTTGCAAGGTTTATATCAATGTAGATTTTAAGAGTTATTACCAAATAGTAGTGGACTAATACTAATTAAATTCAATAATTAATACTATTAACCATTAAACATTATCAATATAATTAAATAATCATCAATGCAAATTCAATAATCATCAAGGTAATTTAATAATCATGAATGCAATTTAATAGTCATTAATTCAATGCAATCCAATAGCAATCAATCACTTAAAAGTTGGGTTCTAATCCATTCTCATGTTCCTATAATGTCTATAACTCACTTATGGCATCCACAGATCAATGAGTTTGGTTTACTTGTCAATTTCAAATCTGTATTTAAGTCAGACCCTCTTAAAAGGTAGGCTTGGCGCAAGCTGGTTAGGCCTAATAAGAGATGGGTACAATACTGAAATGTGACAATTTTTACTCAAAAACTAAAATGAGATTTTTCTATTATAATGATATATAAGCAAATTTTGTTTTTTCTCTAGATATTTTTTCTTTAAGAGAAACATAAAACCTTTTCCTTTTAATTCAAAAATTCTTCGACTAAAATCTTAAAGATCCAATCTTGAAACCTAGCCTAATATATTCATTTTAATTCTTAATTATATCAATGTACAATGTATAAATAAACAATAAAAGTAGCTAAATCATTGATAAGCATTAAAGAGTTAACGATGTATAAAACTTAAAAGGCTTTTCTTTTATGTTTTGATAATATATAATAAAATTGTAATTGAAAGCTCCAAAATTTTAGAACTCCGTGAATTTATCTTCTTGCCCTTGAATACTTCGTAAATTTATTTGGAGAGCGCAATCCTTCTCTAAAAAAGGCACTCCGATACTCAAGTCATATTTTGTAAAAACTACATGTTGTGTATGGAGTGTTTCATTGACAAACAAGATGTAATGCTCTAGATGCTTGAATGCTCACTCTGTATTATAATCCATAAGGGTGAATAAAACAAGTATATTTATAGTGCAAGTTCCCACATTTTACTTTAATTATACATGAACACATAAAATGTGATTATCCATGTCTAATTAGAGATTACGTTTACACACAAGTCATAATGCAACACTCGAGGAGAAGAATTTAAGTAGGATTTATCCACTCCATGAGAAATCCTTCTTCGTATAAATAATAATTTAAACTAATCCAATATATATTATAAAATATTAATTTTAATCCATTCCCACCTCATCAAACCTTACATGATTTGTTTTTAGGGTTCATGGGTTGATGGGCTAGGTTACCTAATTCGAATATCCAAATTGACTTGGTTTTTAGGTTGCAATCCATATTTTTATTGGAATTATGCCTATTTTGATGTCATAGACTCCTTTTAGAAAGACAAAGTGGAGTGAGCTATTGGGCTTATTTAGTAATAGGCCCAACAGATGTCCTTTTCCCCCTAAATGAAGAATAAGTGTTGGCCTGAATTTAAAGCTCTTAAAGGTATATTTCTTTACTTCTCAAACTAGTTTACGACACATGTCTTTCTCAAAAATGCATCTTTTTTTCCATGTAGCATTGTTCCTAACAAACGTAATTGCTTATTTTTAGGGTGACATCCTATTTGACAAAGGTAGTTTTAAAGTCCTTCTCCTATTTAAATTCTTAACCATTTATCTCTTTTTCACTTTCAAATTTCAAAGGGTCTCTTCTCTTTAGTAGCCTTTTCTCTCGTTTCACTTGCTTTAGATATCCCCAAACTTTTATCAAATAAAACTTAACTTTCTTTTTAAAGAAACCTTAATGGCCGGAAACATGAATTCTTTCCCCTTCGGTGAACTAAAATCAGTTTTTTAATTTCTCTCAAGGGTAAATGTCAGAAATCTCCCTTAGAAAGAATCTATCTCTGAGCTTCTTTTTATTAAACCGAGTAAACTCCCACTTTTCAAGAAGTATCTTAACTATTTTCGCCTCCATAATCCTCCTCTTTTCCATGATTTTCTTCATGTTACCGATCTTTCTCCTCTTCAAATACACCCCAATGTCTTTTATTTGATGCAAGACATTGCCATCCTTAACCTATGTTTTCTCTCCGATACTATCTCACTCGCTGGAGGAAAAACTATTACTAGTCTCCTAAGGGGGAGCGAAAAATCATTTTTGATTTTAAATACCAAAAAGCAAGCAATGAGAAACATGACATAATGATTAGTGATGAGGAGAAACACCTAGGCTATCTTTATGAGGTTGCCACTTTTTTATGGTGTTTAATTAGAAGACAAACCTAACTTTTTTTTCTATCCTTAGAAAGAAAGATTTATGAAGAAATTCTTCTAGAGAAACCCTATTTCTCATAAGGCAATGTCTCGATCCCACCTTTTAATAGACTATGCACATCACGAAAAGGTACGCTATCAGCATTATGCCATTAATTACAAAGATGAGGTCTGCTAGCTAACTCCTCTATATTTAAAGTTTGTCAATTGTATTCTTTCTTTTGATAGCCAATCCTTTTGAGGAGTTGCTGACGTACCACAAAAATTTTCCTAATTCAATCTTTTTTCCTCTAGGGATGAAAGCTATAAGTGGCAATGATGAGGCAATTTACCGACCATTTACTTATACAGGCTATTTTTTTTATATATGTGAGTAACAAATCTTTATAAAAACTAATTTACTAACCTTTTACTTGTTCCATTTGCTTTGCTAAATGATGACTCTTATTATAGGTACAAATGTGAAAGCCGTGCAAATGTGAGGTATTGGATTGTTATTTCATAGATTTATCTATTAACTCTATCTTTCTACCATCTTTTGGTATTGGTGTAAGACCTGTCAGTGGGGAAAGTTCCTCGAATAAAACTAGTCCTATGGAACCTTTTACCACCATTGGTCCTATCGCGGGTGTCCCTACAGTTGAGCCATCTACAATGTATGCACCAGAACAATAAAAATTGGTTCCACGTTTTGAGGGCTAGTCATCTAGCATTCTTACTAGGATGGAGGCTTATCCCCCACCGTAGAAGGTTCCTTATTCCACTAGCAAGGAATGTAAGAATTTTCTTTGTCGTACTTCTATTTCTTATTTTTGTTTGTTTTCCTTTTCTTAATTTTTGAATTTCTTTTCATAGGAATTTTACAAAAGAGTTCCCAGATATTATCCCTGACTATTTTCTTAGTGCCTCAAAGAAGGCGCGAATACCCAAGAACTAGAAAATAGCAAATCAAAAGTGCTTTTGGGGGCCACAATCGAGAACTTCTCTATTAAAGAAGCAAAAAGTAGTTGATTCTATTTCTGAAGTTGTTCTAAAGATAGTTGAAAAATGGTATCCTACCTCTAAGGTTCCACTAGGTGCTGTGAGCATTCGAAGGATGTAAAGAAGCCTCCTAGTATTGGTTTAGTGGTTATGAGGTTTTAAAGGAAAGTATAATGGATTCTAGCTCTATTCCTAAGACTACTAAGGAATCTTTTAAGGATTAAGAGGCTTCTCAGCAAGTTCTTAATCTGTCAATAGATAATTTTATCCATCGTGGTAAATAATTAAATTTTTTAATTTTTTTTTGTGCTTTATTTACTTCTTTTTTTTTTCTTTTCTTTTTTTTATCTTTGATCTTGTGCTAACTTTCTAGTCTCATCTTTCTCAATAGATCTAATCAATGTTTATAATAACTCTTGGGGTTATCCTCCTCACTCAAAGATAGCAGCAGGAAAAGAAGACACTGAGGCTATGAAAGGGGGTGCAGTCCCTCTGCAACAAGGAGCTGGTAGAGGAGGCATTGTACCTTATCCTTCTTCTTTTACTAGAAAGAGAGGATTGGTTCCTCTTTCTTCTTTAAGAGCTAGGAATGGACAAATGAAAGAGTCTCCTACTTTAAAAGTGCCAAGGGATCCTTCTAAGGATTATCTTATGAGGATATTTCATGATGAGTTCTATCCTCATTAATAGAAGGTGAATAGAGAGGTTGTGAGGGAATCTACCATCCTTTGCATTAAAAGGGAGGTCGTGACTATAATTTTTATCTCATTTATTTACCAAGGTTGATTTGGACTTATTGCCAAATATTACCACAGTGGATTAGGAGTGAAAAGTTCTGCTTCCTCTATAATGGTAAATGTTTATATTTCATTGTTTTATTTTTTTTATCTTATCGAATAGTTGGTTTAATTGTTCTTTTTCTTTTTCTTGTTTGGGCTATCCAGGACAATGCGGTAAAGTTGAAAACATATAAAAGATAATTAAAGGCAATGCAATAATAGTCTAATGAGTTAAGGTGGCATTTGGAATTAACTATAAGGATAATTTCTTATTAAGGGGTCAAAATCCCATCTTTCAAAATGACATAAGGAGGATGAAGGAGATCTAAAAGCTCCGAGCTATGGTTGAAGGAAAATTCATTGCTAAGGAGCTTCAATAGACTATTTCAAAGATCATAACTAAACTAGCTAAGCTCTAAGAAGCTAATGATGGCTTGTTACAAGAAAAGAACGGTTTATAAGCTTTATTGGCTGTCTAGGAAGCTAAAGTAAGTTCCATGGAAGAGGAAAATGTCAAACTCAAAGGTTTTAAGAATGCCTTAGGTTCAATAACTAATGGACTTCAAGAGTAGCCTTTAGCTACAAACTTCAACATCGTGAAGAAGTATGGGTGCTATAGGAAGCAATGAATCGTGCTACTATTGAGGCTGATATGTTGAAAGCTTTTAAGGCTACAGTAAGTGCCAGAATGGACTATTGAAGACCTTAGGGCTACTTTAAAGAGTTTCTATAATCTCATAGAGACATCTAATGCATAGCGGAGGTGTAGAAATAAGGTTATAAAAAGCCATTTTAAACGTCAAGCTATGATTGTATCAGCATAGAGCTTTCACAAGGGGTTTAAATCTAGAATGGAACCTTCTACAGATAGAGAGCTTTGTAAGAATTTTGATGATGCTCGTAGTTTGTATCGTTAATGGTCTGCGAGGCACAATAAAGATAAGACTCATAAAATTAATTATGACTATGCGAAAAATGGTGCTTCCAAATCTGATCCAGATTTGTGGATTTCTAGAAAGAGTCCTTAGATACCAGAGCTAATAAGTGACTTTTCCATCCCTTTTTCCTTATTTTTCTAATCCTTGTAAAACTTACAACAACCATTGTACAAATTTCTATAAAATTAATGTAGAAATAATTTTTGTTAATCTCTTCCTCTCTTTGTGAATGATCTGGATATAAGTGTTAGCATATTTCAGAATTCTTAACTTTGCTAATATATCTTTGAAACATGTATAATAAATTACTGAAGCATGGAAAAATAAATCAAGTGTGGTTTTTAATTTTTATTTCCCTTATGTATCGATGCATGCTTTAGTGGGTGATTTTGACAGCTTTCGGGGAAGAAATCTTTATTTTGCTATTGCTATGTTTTGGGTTGTTTTACAGTCTTATTGTAAATCTTTTCAAGTTCCTCTCTTCATATTTGGTATCTTGTTGTGAGTTATCGATGCTTTCATGTTTGTATTTGTTTCATTCTTCGTTATCTGGGAGGATGGTGGATGTATTGCTTCTTGCCTCCATCTCACTTTTTTTTATTTAGTTACTAGAGAGAATGTACTAAGTACTTTAGTTCTTCTAACTATGACCTTGTTTTATCTTATGCATTTTCTTATTCTGGTAAAAATGAAGCTTCTGAGGATGTAACTTTTTTCCAATTAGAGTCATTGTATATCATATATCTTTTCATCTTTCATAGAAATGTGTTTTAAAGATATAGTTATTTCTAGCAAAGTCATCTTTATCATATCTCCACTCTTTTATAACTTTAATCATGTTGTTAGAAGGAAGATACTAAGTAATCCAATCCTTTCCAACCTTGATCTTATTTTCTTTCTTTTTATTCCTCAGAAAGAATGTCTACATACTCTAATCCCCTCAGCTTCCACTTTTTTGCTCCTCGAAATGAATGTACTATGTAATTTAGTCCTTCTGAGGTGTAAGGGAAAGGTATAAAGTACTCCAATCTCCTCGGCTTCCATTTTTTGCTCTTCGAAAGGAAGATACTATGTACTATAGTCCTTTCAAGGTTTCCTGCTTCATTATCTTACTACTATAGTTGTTATATCCATAATCATTTAAAGAAATTATTCTATTGAAAACAAATTGAATCGAAATGGCATGTTCATATAAGAATTTATACATGGAACCTTTTCAGCTTAGATATATTCCATAGAGTTGGAATAGGCTCTCATTCCATAATTTATAGCAAATATGCTCCTCGATCTAGTTTTCTAACGACCTTATAAGGTCCTCCCCATGTCTCAGCCATTTTTCTTACATTATTTTCTTTGTTGATACAAGGGCTTCCCTTAGCACCAGATCTCCCTCACTAATTTCTCTCTTTCTAATTTTAGATCAATTTGCTTCCGTAATCTTTTTTTGTAGACTACTACATAATGGCTATAATATCATAAGCTTCATTAGTAAGGGTTTTTGCCAAGGAGAGCATTTTTTCAATTAATTATAGGTCTACTAACTTCGTCTTTAAGGTTGGAATGAAAGATTTCGTGGGGAGAACTTCTTCTGTTCCGTCCATAGACTAGAGCATAAGGTGAACTTCTCGTGGACCAATTTTTATTATTCTATTTTCCTAGAGGACTCTGAGGAGTTCTTTTAACCATTTTCCTTTCTCCACTATAGCCTTTTTCTTAAAACTATAAAAATTGTTTTGTTCATGATCTTTGCTTATTTTTCCCTTGTAAATAACTCTTTAAAGATAACCTTTGCTCAATTTTCAATTTCGCGCAAAAGGTGACTATTTCTAGTTAATGAACTGTTGTCCATTATCTGAGACCAATACCTATGACATACTAAATCTGGTTATATTATTGGTTTATTGAATTTCTTTACCTCTAATTCAATGATATTATTATAGGCTTTGACTTTAAACCATTTAGTGAAATAGTCAGTTGTTAACAACATAAATCGTTTTCCTCATACAGCTACTCTTAGCGGTCCTATTATTTCCATCCTTCATCGGATGAAAGGCCAAAAACTGGTGGTTGTATGTAGATTGTAAACTAGAAGATGGATGAGTGGCTCGTGCTTTTAAAACAAATTTACACTTTTTTATGTATTATAGAGCTTCATTCTTCAAGGTAGGCCAATAGTATCCTTGTCCCAACACCTTATATACGAAGGCTAAGCTGTTGGAATGGTTCCTACAAGTTCTTTCATGAAATTCTTTTATAATTTTGCTCCCTTCTTTTTTAAGCAAGCATCAGAGATATATGCCCGAAAATGTACGCCTGTGTAGAGTTCCTTTAAATAGGATGAATCTTTTTACTTTGCTTCTGAGCTTCTTAGCTTCCTTCTAGTTACTTTGAAGTTTCCTGTTCTGTAAAAATTCAACATATAGAACCATCTAGTTTGTAAAAGTTGTGATTTCCCTGATTCAGCATCATTATCTCTTCCTCTATGATAGTTTTTTCTCTGATTATGAGTGAAACCATTCTGTATAAGGCTTAGACTTTCATTGATTTTCCCTTTACTAGTCTATTTGCCTCTGTGTTTTACTTATAGGTATTCGATTGATGATCACTTCTTCTAGCTTTTGGGCAGCTTCCTTTACCTTTATCAATTAGCTCTTTATTCTATCTTTATTTGCTAAATAATCTCCATTCCATTAGAAGATAACTAGTGTAGAATCTATGTAAATCTGTAGTCTTCTGATCATGACCTGATGAGCGACGGTTAGCCCTTTGATCAGTGCTTCGTATATAGCTTCATTTTTATACGTTGATGATAAAAGCTTAGTCGTGTTTTCTAAGATGAGTCCCTCTGCACTTTTGATTCTAATGTCGATCCCTGCTCTAGTTAGAGGATCTTTCTATATGCATTGTTAGGATTCTATTACTTTTGTTGGTTCCACTGATAGCATGTCATCTTCTACTTCTAGTTCTCATTCTAAGAGGAAGTCTGTCATCACTTGTCCCTTGACTATTGTCTTTGGTTTATATTTTATGTTTAAATGAGTGAGCTCTAATGCCATCTTTGTTATCCTTCCCACTGTGCTAGGCCTTGATAATATGTGTTTCAAGAGGTAGAAAGATTATACCATAATTGGATATGCTTCAAAGTAGTGTCTGAACTTGTGTTTGTTTTGTACCAGGGCAAGGATAAGTTTCTCGATAGTAATATATCTTGTCATAATATCCAGAAGTATCTTACTAGTGAAGAAGATCAAATGTTGCTGTTTGTCTTCTTAGCAAAACAATATAGCACTAACCATTACTTGGAAATTGTAAGATAAAGGAACAAAGTCTTATTAGAATTAAAAGGTAAGAGGATGAAAAGCTTTCCCAAGTAATCCTTTAATTTTTGGAGAGCTTTAATCTACTTTACCACTCTATAAGTGTCCATTTTTTGCTTTAATAGCCTAAAACAATAGTCTGCATTGGTTTGACATCTTTGAGATGAATCTACAAAGAGTTGTATCCCTTCAGTCGATATCTAAACTTCTTTAGGAGTCAATGAAATCATCGTATTTTTAAGTGCTTAGACTTAGGATGGATCTATCTTTATTCTTCTTAAGCCTATCATATATCTAAATAAGGCTCCAGATGAGATTACATATGAGCACTTGACCGAGTTTAGGCATATCTGATATTTCGTCAATACATCAAACACCTCATGTAAGTCTGTAATGTTATTTAATGTTTTTTTAATCTTGATAGCTGAATCATCTATATATACTTCTATATTTTTTCTAAGTAGTCTTCCAAAGACTTTGGTGACTATCTGTTAAAAGTGGCTCCTGCATTCTTTAGACTATATGGCATTACATGATAGCAATAAGTGCCCCACTTAGTTACAAAGCTAGTATTTTCTTTGTCTTTGGATTTAGACCTGCCAAAAGCAATCAACTTCATTTTACACTCGCAAATATAATTTTCTTAGAGTTCCATCCTCTTGAATATATCACATAATAATATATCCGCATTGCTTCCATTATCAATGAGTACATGCCAAATGCAATTTTTTTTATATTCAGCGTTATAACCAATGGATCGAGATACAAAAGCATGATATCTTCCAAATCTTCCCAAGAAAAAGATATTTACCCTAGATCCTGTTCGATAGCCATAATAATAAAAGCTAAGGTCCCTCTCATACTAGTCCTTTATATCTTTGTGGCCCTCCTAAACAGCAGTCTACATCGTTTATCCCTTCCTTCTCTTTTTAGAGGTTTTCCATATGGCACATGTGCGAAGTGTTTAGTAACAACCATCCTTATAACCATTACGTTCATCAAGTCATAAACTAGTTATTCATCAATCAAAGGCCCCTCTACGATTTTTAATTTTTTTTTTCTATTTCTTTTTTTATATCATCATCTTCTTTCTTATATTGGAATTCATATAATGATCAGTGAATTATGTCTAATACTTTTGCAGTTATATTCTCTATTACTATGACTTTTGTTCTAATGGGCTGAAATCCTTCACAGGCTCTTTTACTGCTAGTTTTAGAGGTTCTATTGTTAGTTAGTATTCGAACAGGTTTTTATTCCTTATTAACGCATGCATATATGCCCCTCAAGTTTCTGCATGTGGATATATTATGTCCTTTCTAATTGTGGAAGGTGAAATACTTGTTCATATCTTTTAAATGTTCAGAAATCACTGTCAGTCTCGCAATCCTAATCATTTCTAAATCTTTGTATTTCTATAAGAAAAAAATTATACTAATGTATTAATTAGAATCAAAGGCTTATATTGCCTTTGCCACTTATCTCTTACTAGATCTCTATTGTTAGAGGATCTTTTTTTGAACCCTCCTTTCTGTGTTGATAAATCCCCCTTCTGTGTGGTAATCACGAAAATTTCTTTTTTACAGCAACCTCATCTTCTTCTTCCAATTTACATTATTTGAATTTTTGCTTATCAACTAAAAGGTTGTGAAGTTCTTCTAAACTAGGTAATCATAATAAGCAGTAAAGGTCTTTACTGCTTTGCAATATGTTTATGCTGCTAATTCTAAATCATAACTTTCAATTTAACTTACCTCTTTATTAAATTAGTCTAAGAAGCTCCTAATTAACTCATCCTCTTTTTTTCATTGATAACAAATCTGGCACGGTCTTTTTTTTCTTCTTATTACAAATATATTGGGCGATGAAAGTTGTAATTAGTTCTTTGAATAATGATATCAAATTTTTTCTAGCGATAAAACCACACTTAAGAGAATCCCTTTAGACTGAAAGGAAAGACAATACGCTTCAGGCATCATCCTTAGAGTACATTATCATTTTTGCATTAAAGTAGAAGATGTGCTCGTCAAGATCCTCTATTCCATCATACATTGAAAAGTTTGGTATCACAAACTTCTTTGGCATCTCATGTAATAGATGGCCCCAAGCACCAATATTGTCCCACACTACTCACTATTAACTTACCTTATTTTTGTTGTCCTTATAAGGCACTTTTCCTTCATTCGCTCTAGCGGTGTGGGATATCATAATTACTCCCACTTGGGGAACCAGTGTCCTCACTGAAAGCAATATCCATACACCTTTGATTGGGCTTTAGCTTTGATTCCAAATGTAAAAAATGACCCTAAGCACCAATATTGTCCCACACTTAGTCGCTGTTAACTAGCTTAATTCTATTGTCCTTATAAGGCACTTTGCCTTCACTCACCTGAGCAATATGGGATATCACATCTCTACTTTCTTAGTCTCCTCTATTAATGGATCATTATACACCTTGCTTGCTAAAGTTATAATATCTTCAGTGATTCTAATTTTTTTATTCCATCTGCATATTTCTTTGAATCGGGATTGATGCTATGAATTCTTGTTCATTGTCTATTCTTTGTGTTTGTTCTATAGCTTCCATTCCTTTGGCAAATTCTACAAGTTCCTTTCTTCCCATGTTGTTTACAATTTTCTCTCATTAGTTGTTTTTTGTGTGATTTCTAGAGGAAAAAGCTCTTCTAGATCATTATGAAAAGTTTTCACCTCCTTCCAAGTCAGTTATTTGATCCCGTAATTCTTGGTTCTCTTTTTTAGTTTCCTTTCTCTCTTTCAGAATTTCAACCAGGACTCCTGCTATATTGGTGGACGCATTCCCTCCTATGATTGACAGGTCGGAAACAATTGTTCTTCTATTATCAGTATTTTCTAAGTCTGAAAAGCGAGAATTATGTTAGTCTTGGTTTCTTAAGGTATTTTTTAAACCAGATGATATACTTTTTGTTTATTCTTCCCCTAATCAGTGCCACTAAAAGCTCCAAAAGTCTGGAACTTCACAAATTTACTTCTTTACTCTTGAATTCTATACGAATTCTATTAAGGATCATCCTGCTCTAAAAAAAAAAGACACTCCAATATTCAAGTTAATGATTTTTAGAAAAATGAGTGCTCTATTTGTATAACAAGTAGGATATTATACTCTAAATGCTTGAATGTTTTCTATGTATTTGATGATCCTTAAGGCTGAATAAATTAAGTGTATATATAGTGCAAGTTTTCAAATTATACTCAAATTATGTATGAGTATACAAACGTGATTAATCTATGTTCAATTAGACAATAAATTCGCAAGCAATTTATAATGCAATGTTCGAGGAGAAGGATTTAAGTGTAATTCACTCACACCATAAGAAATCCTTCTCTATGCAAAAGAATAATTTAAATTAATTTAAATTTAAATAAAATATTAATTTAATTCATCTCCACCTCTTCAAACCTTGCACAATTTATTTTTAAAGTTTATGAGTCAGCGAGCTAAGTTACTTGATCCAAAATTTCAAATTGAATCAATTTTTAAACTAAAAATTATATTTTTATTGGGATTGGCCTATTTTGATGTCATGAACTCCTTTTTAAAAAAATAAAATAGAGCTGGGCTCATTTAACAATGAGCCTACAATAATATTGCATGGTTTAATACTTTAAGAATAGCTATGGATTTATCAATTTATTTTATGGGTTAATACATACTTTAGAATTTTATCATTACTAATAAATACAGCTTTAATTCTTTTAAAACTAAATACAGCCTTAATATTTATACAATTCCAAAATTGCTTGCCAGTTGCATTTATTTAACCTTTTATTTAAAATTAATGAAATCATTATTAAATCTAATAAATGTGAATTAGTAGAAACACTAATCAAAATTGTATTTTTTTTTAATATTTAATTACAATTTAATGATATTTATACTTGTAACCAATCAAATTGAAATCATTATTGTGGTTCTCATAAATTTAAATTCTATACTCTCTAACTTTGATAGAATATTTTTTTATTTTAAGTGATATGTCAAGTGTTTGTTAGATTGTAATTTTCAAGATTATTTATTACATTATTTTATCATCTAAAAATAATTTGACATATTATTTGAAATTAAAAAAAAAAATTACTCGTTCAAAATATAATGTGAATCTGCTTCATAAGAAAATTCTTTTCCTACCCCTAGATATATGGTGAAGAAATCTACCCCTCACCCCAAAATTGGTGGTGAGGGGACTCCAAACTTAGCTTCATTGAACGCCTAGTTTTAAATATATGTACAATCTTCTTCTCCTTTTCTTTGTTGCATTCTTCTTCTTCTTCTTCTTTTCCCCTTTTCAGTTGTCTTCTAAATATATGTACAATCTGGAACCAGCAAAAGATAATCTTGATAATCTTCATTGAAAATTGATGTGAGATCAGAAAAAAGATATCATTCTGGTCGTAACTTCTAGTACCACATTCAGGGGTTTAGCCACTAATTTGATAAGCAAAGTGGGAAGAGATATTCAACATGTGTAACGTGTGAAGGTTGCCATCAATACAATATTATGAAAGTGATTTGAAAAGGATTGCATAAGGTGATGAAATTGAAGTTGACTTCCATCGACGGGAAATGTTGAGAAAACATACAGAAAATGGTTAGGTGACACTGCATTTTCCACATATTATATTTATGGTTGATTTGGTCAGCTTATCCTCAAAATTATTGAATGAAAATGAATTTCTCACCAAAAGAAGACTAAAGTTTCTTTGCATACAGAGGTATTACTGTTGTGCTTTAGAAGCATAACAGTTAAAGCATTTGATTAATACCAATTCTACTCTACAGTTAAGTGCTTACTGAATACTTACCTACTCCACTTCATAGTAGGTGTGACTTCATCTTTATATCAAATAGATCTTAAAACTTTTTAACCATTTTAATTTATAGTGAGAAATGTAATTGGAAGAGCCAGTTAGCTGATAGGACATCATGCGGCGACTCCAGATTGGAGATCAATGGCAATGGATACTGAAGAAGTAGTTATTAACAGAAGAAATTAAAGTGCTTATTACCAGCCTTTAAGCTGAAGGAACAATAGATAAATTTCAGAACCATGCTTGAATTGCAGACCCTCATTAGCTCTCACAAATGTGTATTTATATATATATATATATATATATATATATATATATAGCAAGATAGCTAGATATTTCTGAAACAATCATATTTATTTTACCACATAACTTTCTAAACTTTTTCCAACATAATCATGCAATATGAAGATCAAATAGTTCTCCCTCTTTTTTCTTTCGAAGCAACTGCATTTGCAGCAGTATATGGAGGAGGGGGGAGGAGGGGCGGGGGGCCCAAAGTTTATAGAACTACTGCTTTCAGGCTAAATAATTCCCTTTCCTCTGCTACCCGTCAGCAATCAATAATCATTCCCCTATAGTATAATCCCACGCTTCTGATCTTCCACTTATGATCATTCTTTCAAATAAACCATAGTATTAGAAATATTGATCTTTTATCGATTGATAGCTGTAGGACATCAAACCTGAAATGATTGTACAACTAATTATTTGGTTAAGTTTTGTCGAAGGATTAAATTGCTTGTCCAAGTGTCATTGTTAAGAGTCTGCTAAATAAGGATATATAGGATTAGCATCTCTTATTAAATGTTCATGTTTATATGTACGGAACATAATCTAAATTCCCCACTAAACTTTAGCACTCAATCAATTCAACTGAACATGAAGTAGACATGAAGAAATTACTCTCTTTGAATGTCTGTTGTGTAGATTTCGAAGTCTGCATTAGAAATTACTCCCATCAGACTTATAAATTCCTTACTATCAAATGCTCTTTATTTCCAACATATTGTAAAGGTGGACACAGAAAAACTTTAGTGTTTGATATGGATTTGGTTGAAATGGGAGTGGTCTAGAAGCCTTGTCAAGTAAAAGTTGTCATATTCTATCTGGGTAAGTGGAATGAAGCATGCATCACATTATAGCAATGCACTGTGGTCCACCAAGGAGCTGCAGCTGGGGCAGACCTTCCACAATCTTCTTATACAAATGAATGAGGCATGAGCTAGCTACGAATCTAGGTCACTATAGCCAAATATAGGCGATGGAACGTGTACTTGTCAATTTTGCATACTTGGGTGACTGGCTAAGTAGAGGAGATGAGTGATCCTTTTCCCCTTTGTCAAAAAACCAATGACAATTACATTATGTGAGAAAGAAAGTTGATGTTTAATTTAGCTGATAGACAAGGGAACATGTATGAATTATGAAATGGGAGTGTGTGTGTGAGGGAGAGAGGACCCCTACCTATCTTTCAGAGGAGAAAAAAAGTAGTTGTAGGAGAGTAAGCTTTTTCAGTTTTGTGCATTGATAGGACTCAATGGGGACTAACAGTCTGTCATTCACACAAACACAAAGACGAAGACCATGCCATGCCTCCTGCTAAATACAGTGACCCACTTCACTCTGACTAATTAAGCTGACTAGGAAACCCAAAAGTTTTGAAATCAACTGAATACTGGCTGGCTACTGTCAGTGAAACAACGTCCTTCGAATTGTTACTATCACCATTGCTAGTGACCCCTCTGAAACTTTCCCCCGCCTTTTTTTTTTTCTTTCTTTTTAATTTTTATTTTCTTCTCATGTTATTTATTGAATTTTATTTTCTTATTTCTTTAACCCAACAATCAAGACTTTTCTTTTCAACAAGATAGAAATTGAAAACTACTTATTCATATATGATATGAATACGCTATTCCTCTCCCTTTCTGTCGGTCATATTAATTATTAAGTACATAGAGAAAATTTTTGAAAATGGCTAGAAAGTTAGTTCATTTAACTAATTTAGTTATAGTTCAAAATTTCTAATTTGTTTAACCAACCTCAACATATTTGGACACAAATACCCACTACTAATATACGAGTACCTCTTTTTAAAATTGTGTCAAATCACATTCTTCTTTGTCTTAAAAACAGACACAAATCCTTAAGATTTTAAACATAAATCGTTCATCATTTATCAAAAATCACATTATTTAAAAAAAAAAGATTGAAATGTATTATAATTTATATTATTTATTTATAATTTATTTTTTGAGGGATGTTTATAATTACTAAATTGATGATAGATTCTATTAATATATTTAGATCAAAAGATATTTATTTTCTATAAACAAATATTGTGTGTTAATGAAATGCATTGTCTCATTTTTTATTTAAAAGAAGACCCAAAATATCAATTGTTATCCCGCTGATCGATAATGTTCTATTGCACAAAATATATCACGACAAAGAACATAATGTTAGAATTTTATTATTTTATTAATTAATTTTTAATTTTTTTTTTTATAGGTGCTATAGGGATTGAATCATTTTTGGTACGTTTTGGGAGAAGATTGGAGAGTTTCAATAATGACGAAGAGAGATATGTTGAGTACAAAAGCGTTGCCACGACTGTTTCTTATAATGTGACTTATGAACAACTTCAATACCTAATGTGTTATAGAATTAGAGTTAATTTTTATTAGTGTAATATCACAATTAAAATTTCAATGCCTACAATAGGAATGAGTGCTATACCATTGACAATCCAAACTAATCAAGAAGTGTAATTTTTATTTGGGTTAATAGAAGAGGTCGGATACCCTTATGTGCTAATGTAGATCTTATACCATCTAATTTTAATGAGATTTTGCAAATTCTTATGAAGAGCCAACAACCTTGTGATAACCACTTTATGTCCATAAGCAGTAGTAACCATATTAGTAGCATGACTCTAACATTATCATCTGTGGATATCCTAACTAACATGTCATGCCGCTATATTTTTTTTTTCTACTAAGATATAACGATGACTCATCCCATGCTCATTATGACAGTTAAATAGATTGGTCGAGTATACTCATGATGAAGGTAATGTCAATGACAACGGAAGTAGTACCGATGATGATCATCGAGATAGGATAATGATATAAAAAAGGGAAGTGAAGCCACTTGTCAGATTGTTAGAGAGAAGAACTTTGTATTTATGTTTAACATTAGTAGTTGAACAGGACAATACTGTTTAACCACAAAACCCATTCCAGTTTATCCTTCTGATACAACTTTTTGACTTCAATCTATTAAATCGGAAATCGCGCTCAAGAATTGAGAAGTTGTGGTTGAAAAGTTATTTCCTAATAAGAAGCAATATATAATGCTCTCAGTATACATGCATTGAATGATAATTAGAGCTTCAAAGTGTTCAAGTCTACAAAAGATCAATTTAAGGCAAAATGTGATAATTAAAGGTGTATGTAGCAAGTTCGTACCTTGTCTATAGAATTGATAAAGAGCACACATGTTAGTTTGATTGATTGTGTGATGGTCATCACCAAGCAAAAAGTCAAAGAATTGCTCAATTGATAAAGAATAAATTTACAGATGTCAATAGGCTTTATAGACCAAAAGATATCTTGATCGATGTATAAGAGGAATATGGTGTACATTTAACATATCTGATAGGTTATCGAGCTAAAAAGCATGCAAAGAGGTTGATAACCGATACTCTTGATGACTCATTTAGACAACTTCTGTCTTATTGCTATTTAGTAGAAAATGAAATTCTAGGTACTGTCACTTATTTAAAGATTGATGATAGTAGACAATTCTTGTACTCTTTTTATGGTATTGAGTCCTTGTATTTGGACTTTTCATACATTCATCAGACCGGTAATTGTTATGGACATTACATTCTTAAAAGACCCTTATCTTGGTTGTATGTTTGTAACTGTTTATAATGATGGTTGTAACTGCTATAAGGATGGAAAACAATTAGATTTTTCTATTGACATGGGGGCATTGTTGATTTTGAGAGCGATGCACTTGAGAGTGATTTATGGATAAACTATAGGGTGTTATTGATGATGTCAATAATGTATTCTTTGTATCAGATCAATATGCAAGCGTTTAGAAGGCAATCAAAAAACAATATTTTCAAATGCATACCATAGGGTATATATCTACCACTTAGAGGAGAATCTAATCTTGAAGTTCAAGATTTCAATCAAAAATAAGAAGACAAACAGATTCCTAAATGTATGTTTTTTCACTGCAAAAGTATATCGGTCGTCTGATTTTCAAAATCAAATAAATAACATACAAAATATAAAACCTGATGCAGTACAATATTTAGAGGAAGAGGTTAGTTGCACGGACCAAATCAATAGGTGCATTTAAAAGGTATGATATTATAACTACTAATATTGCAGAGAGTATCAATGCATTAGCAAAGCAGGCACATACCCTACTTATAACTGTTGGGCATTGATTATTCTATGGTTCATGCATATAGTATATGTGTTTAACAACAAAATATACATATCTCATACATATACATATACAGCGAAAGTATAAAAAATTACAATAAACACAATTAATACATATCAATCAAATTAATAAATAAGATTGAAAATTTAACCCACGAAACCTTTAAATTAATTGCTTGAAATCCACTTGAAATGTAAACTTTAATCAATCCTAGTAATCAACAAGGGTGACTTTGATTGTCTAGAATAGTATTATATTAATTCAGCAATTAGTTTAACTTTAAACTTAGTTCAAAGTTAAACTCTTTAACTTAGTTAAATTTGTTATTTGTTTATTCAACACTTGAACAAAAATAAATTCAATCCATGTTTTAACGGCTAATTTTAATTAGAAAATATGATAAATAGAACATGTTTTCAACTCTTGAAAACATTACAATTTTCATTCTCAATTTCTCTCTAAATTTTCCAAGCATCCATAAAACACTTAACCTATTAAAATTAATTCATTTTACTAATATAGATCAAATACATTTAATTAATAATTAATTTAACATGTATTTGATTTTAGTTTCACTTAAATTAAATTTACATTTAACTTAACCTAACTATAATTAACATTTAACCCTAGTTAGGTTAGTTTAACTTAACTCTTCAGTTAAAAATTTTTAAATAATCTAACTCTAGTTAACTAACTTAACCATGATTAGATTAACCTTTACTTAATCATTAAGTAAGGTTAACTTAACTTAACTATATAGTTAACTTTTAACCATAGTTAATTTAAATTATTTATTTAACTATTAAATAAATAAATATTTATTTTAATTATTTAACAATTAAATAATCATGAAGTGAAATAACTTTTATATCCTTACTAGATTACCAAGTTAACCTAAAGTGAGTCCCACTATTTAACCATATATTTTAGCTAACTTAACCATAGTAAATTACTGGAGTTTACTGTATAGAACCATTCAATACAGTACGCTGCCTAAGTGTATAAAGAGTACATTTCATATTGTAGGACTCTCTAGGTCTACACTCAATTTGTTAAATAGAACTATTCTATGAGTCCGTAGTCGATGCTCCATAAGTTATGGTTATTACAAATTAACGTGTTAGACTATATAAGTTGAAGTCACAACGCATACATATAATCTTTCCATCATTTATACCCTAGATGTGTAGGGATATAGATTAGCACCGTTAAATCTCCATTAGCCTATCCTTGAACTTATCTCTAGATTTGTATCTCGGTAAATAATATACGCAAACACTTTTTCGATATTATTTAACCTTGTGGAATAATCTTTTCTCGGGCTTATACTTGTAGTCATAAGATTTTATGAAATACAATCTCGAAGCATCGAATATAAAACTTACTTATATAAGCTAACAAATCCCGTATCTATGCACACCGGACTCCATGAGCATCAGACCATACCCAGCGACACATAGCGGTCAGATCATGAAAGGTCTTTAACATATGTGAAACTAAAGTATAGTGAATCACTTACAAGCCCACTATGGCACTCAGGTCAAAAGACCACGAATACTACTCAACTTAACAGGACCTTGCATTGACGACTTTATAGGATATTTATTAGGGTCCTTATGAGTCTGTTCTGTATCTAGTCCTAACTAGATACCCGCATGCCTATACAAGCTCTAAGGTCATGGTTAGTTAAGAATAACTATTTGCACCAGTTAGATATAGATATACACTGATATATATAATAGTGATTCATTGATAGACCCATATTAACGAACATAGATCAGGAACATAATGTTTGAGACACACTTACACAATGACATTTTCTAGTACCTATTACAACTCTTTACAATTATGTCACTGCAAGTATACTCTCATGTCTTTGTCTCATTATAAATAAGGTTCTAACTCCTTAAATCTCACTGACTCTTATAACCTGCTAACTCTTAATAATGTTAACTCTTAGTATTTATAACACTTAGCATTGCTAACTATTAGCTCTTGTCTAAACTCTTTTAAATCATATCTGAACTCCTTCAGATCATACAATGTCTATAGTGTTACAAATATTATACCATAAAATTATAAAATTAACATTTTTTATTTGAAATATTTATTGTATAAATATTAAACAATTTATATTCATAAAATATTAGAATAGCACGTAAGCACCAGCTTTAACAAACTCATACTTGCTTTAGTGCCATTCGTACTAGTATCTCATACCAATACACTCCACGTGTTTCTTAAGCACACTAGGAGTTTAGGCCAGAGTGATTTTACTACGTTATCCATGGATTATTTCCTAAATAAAAATACAACTCCAATAGTCAAGAACTTTCTAATTATGTAGTATTCAAAGTTCACATGATCAGAATATTGATGTGCCTTATGGCTTCTTGCCTTGAGCAATTATCATTATTATTGCAATATAGTGGGATAGGATCCATTAAGCTTAAAATTATTCAAAGATTTGCAATTAACTTGAATATGCAAAGTTCTTTCTTTGTAGCTTCTCAAGCTGCAACATATTCTACCTCCAAAGTAGAATTAGCTATAGAAATTTAATTACACACATTTAACTAACTCTGATACTGATAAAGAGAAACACATAATTAAATGTAGACTTTCTACCATCCGAATCAGACAAAAATATGAATATGTGCATCTTTTGACTTGTAAGAAACTTTCTCCATATTGAAAAACTTATCCTCTGTACCTCTCAAGTAGTTCAGATATATTTCTTGGCCATCTAATGGTCATGATTTGAATCAGACGAATATTAGCTTGTAACAATTACAGCCATCTAAATCTAGGTCTCGTACATAACATGGTATATATTAAACTACTTCTAGCTTATGTATATTAGATATTAAACACTCTAAATTTTTCATCTTCTTCTCGAGGACACTTCTTCCTAGAAAGATAAATGTCATATCTAAAAGGTACATTAACTGTCTCATAGTCAATCAAGTTGTACCTTTCATGGACTTAGTCTATGTACGAAGATTAAGAGAGTTCCATCAGCCTCCTAGCTATATCTCCATAAAGTTTATACTTAATATACAAGAAGTCTCTCTCAAATCTTTTATAAAGAAGTTTTTTTGCATAGATAACACTTATCTGATTTACTTGCAATATACTAACATCATTTTCGATATTAAGTATATTTTTCACTTAAAGAATTAGAAAGATAATCATACTCTTACTGCCCTTTCTAAACACACATGCTTCCTTTTCATTCCTGATTAAACCAAATATTTGATTGACTCATTTAAACAAAGATTCTAACTTCAAAAAAATTGCTTAAGTCTATAGATGGACTTCCTCAGTATGCACACTATATTAGAAGTTAGGCTTGGATGCAAAAACATCAAGTTGTTCCATGCATAACTCAAGATACACATCCCAGAATTCCGCATATACATCCATTAGCTAGTCTTCAAAATTATAATATGCAGCAATAACCAACAAAGTCCAATTTGACTTTAACATGATTACAGATGAAAAAAGCTTTCTCATAACTGATCCTATATCTCTAAGTAAAACTTTTCAACATCAGTCAAGCCTTGAAGGACTATTCCTTCATATGGGACCTACACTTTCACTGCGTAAACTAATTTATAGCTAATAGAAATAATTTTTACTGGAAGCATAACCAAGTCTCAAACTTAATTGTCATACGCAGAGTCAAACATCATCTCTTCATAAGTTAAAGGATACTTTTCTTTAACTAAGAAAACACCAAGGGCACTATTAGGTATCAAATATACCTTATCAGTGGCCTCGATATCCTTTTCTACTTATAAGAAAAGTGTGTTAAAGGCATTTCACTCAATTGAACTTAAAATTCTAACATCGGTTCTTTTATATTTTATCTGACTTCATTAAGTTCAATCTTTCTATAATCCCCACAATCCATGAAAAACTCTTTCTCTAGGAAAATGGCATCATGAGTAACGAACATATTTTGTTCCTCTGAATAATAGAATTGGTATCCTATTGAACACTTGAGATATCCAATGGACTGATACTTGTATTGTTGGATATAAGTTTATCCTATTGCATAACTCTTATACAAACAGAATAACCCTAAGCCTTAACATACTTAAAACTCAGTTCTCTTTTATTCTATATCTTATACAGAGTAGAACGAACAATTTTTGGTGTAATTATTTTCAATAAGTGAATGGCACATTCTAAAGCATATTCCCATAGATATTGTAAAAGATCAGTGATACTCAATATCAATCAAACTGTATCTAATAAAGTCTGATTACTCATTTCTAAAATACATTTGTATTAAGGAGTATTTGGAGGACTATATTGAGTGAGAACCGTATTCTCGTTTAAAGAAATTGTGAATCTATTGATTATGTATAAACTGCTTTGATCTAATTGAAAGCACTTAATATACATAAGAGTTTGTTTCTTTACATTCATAATCAGAACATTTTAAACACTTCAAAAAACATTTGACCTGTGTTTCCCAAAAACATATATCCATATGGTGATAAATCACTATAAAGATAATGAAGTATCGAAATCACCTATAGAAGTAAGTTTCATTGGATTAAATACATCAATATGTACTAATTCTAATAAACCAATAGTCTAGCGTCTAACACCTATATAAAGATTTGGTCATACTCTCTTGAATTCAGAATTCATAAACTAGTCAATGTTCTATAGTCAGATCAAATATCTGACCATCCTTAACCAGACGGGATAGTTGGCTTATGACTATATGACCTAATTTTATATGACACTATTTATTATTATTCAAAGTTGTTTAACTACTATTTATTCTATTTACCTATACACTAATGACATTTCATATTGTATATAAGATATAACGGTCATTAATTACTAACATTCAATTAGTAAAACATCATCATTATTATAAGAAACTATTCCTAATGTACTTATGATATCTCTCTGTCAACTATAGGGAGTGATATTATTCACCTAATAATATTTGGCATGAAATAGCAATTATACAATAATAATGTTTTTGCTAGAAATGAGAAGTGACTAAAAAAGTCTTAATGGCTGCCACGTATAAGAAATCTCTATTTTCTATGTGAAACTCTTCTTCTCATTTCAAAGCACTATAGCTTTTTTCAAATCGTGCAACACCTTACAGATATGAGAATGACAAGGTATATCTCATACCCTTACACAGCTAGCATTATATGCTAATAAAATGTTAATGTTTGGTAAAAAGATATCTAATGGGTCAATCTTTCTTAATTTAAGGTGTTATATGATGTCTATTTTAATGACTTAGCGCAAGTGCACGCTTTTTGTATCAAGTAATATAGGACTAAGTCCAAATTATCGATCCCACAGAAACTATTATTTCTATTTTCTTCAATTGAATACTAAAATTACTCTACTTTACTTTTATCCAAACTAGCTTCAAGGATGGAGTTTAACTAACTATATTATTGCTATTGAACTGAACCTATTAAAATATTATAATTACTTAGAGATAGAATTCACTCAATTAATAAGTAATCTAGGGTATCGACGCATCCCCTAGTAGTTCACTGAAACCTTTAACCCCTTAATTATTTTTCTTTTTATCAATTGATTGGCTAGACACTGATTTCATCATAAGCTTTTGTCGACAGTCGAATGATAATATCACACCCTAACAATTACCTATATGTCTATGGTAATCCGAATAAGATGTAACTCATTAAGATTAAGTCTAATCAAACCATACATGCCACCTAGGTATATGTCTATCCTAGATGGAACTCATAGATATTACCCTATGATCATGTATCAATCTACCATAGGCTAAACACATGATTCCTTTTGTCAAAGTTATCATAGTTCCTAAACAATCAAAATAGTGATCAAGTATAATGAAAGCATTAAGCATAGATAGATTGAATCAATTAAGGGATAAAAGTTCATAACTAAGAGATTAAAAGAATCAATTACATACTAGGTTCAATGACGTCTAACCCTAGATCAAGAGAAATTAGCTCATGTTTAAAATAAGAATATCAAAGCAAAAGTATGAAAATATAATGAACGAAATCATCTCTTAAAAGTAAGGAATAAAACAAAACAAGTGATGCCCTGAATTGTTCTTCTTTCTTTTGTCTTGATTGCTCAAGAGTTGATTCCCCAATCTTTAATCTTCAATAACTTCACCTTGATCTCTTGGCTTAAATGTGTGTTTGTTGCTTGTGTTATTCTCTTTTCTAGGTCTCTCTATTTTTACCTCAAAAGAGGGTTTTTGTTGCTATGAGAAACCCTAGGCACAAGGAGCTTCAAATCCCAATTGAGGAGGGGTATTTAAATCTCTCGCATGAGCGCTGCGGCGCTGGATAGGAGCACAGGTATCCGTAATTTCTTTGATGAGCGCCGCGGTGCTGGGTACTGAGCGCCGCGGCGCTCACTCACTGTTCTGGGTGCCGCGGCGCCCAGCCACTTGTTTCTCTTCTTTCGTCTTTCGAGCGCATTTTTCTCGTTTCTCACCCGATTCGCTTCCCGTTTGTTCCTATACGTCACATTTTTCGTCGTGCATCTGTTTATGATCAGAAAATATAATCAAATAGTCAAATACTTATGTTTTGGAGTAAAATACGAAAGTTAGGTACAAATCCTACTAGTGCTTTTATGCCCCTATCATTATAAAAAGTAATATTTACTATTTCAAACTTTATCACAGTGAAAACACTTTTCATTATGACCATTCTCTATCAATGGTTTAGAAATATCAAATATTTCTAAATCTAGAACTATTCTCAAATTCATAAGTCATAAATATTTTATTCGGTACCTTATAATTTGTGTGTACTTATCAATAATACTAATGAATTTCTTATACTTATCTTATCTCTATAAAATAAGTATCTTATCTCTATAAGAGAAATTTGGAGATGTGTAGTAGAATATTTCTAATTATTAATAAAGTAACGCTTTAGATCATGAATATAACTATTATACATTTTTTAATCTAAAAATATCTTCCCAGTATTTTACTTAATCCCTTTAATCTCTCGAACAGGATAATGATAATTTAAAAAAATAATTAAACTATATAACAAGAAATGGACCCCATTTGCATTTTACTCCAATCTCACACTAAAGCAATATTGGTCTTTGTAAACTCAACAAGTAGACAACTCTTGTCAATTGCATCTCATACAACTCTTACTACTAATCCTAAATACATCTTATCTTTACGTTAAAGTAATATTGGGTAAGTATATTTTAGATTAACTTGTTAATAGTTAAATATATGTTATTGACACTACCTTCATGCTAAAGCAATATTGGATACTATATTTGTAGTAACCAGTATCCACGACTGGTAAGAATAAGTATTTATATATGTATAAATATACGTATTTTATTTGTATGTTGGTGATACTTGATTTATATATTGTTATTAGTAGTGTTTGTATAGGTTAAGGTGATACTATTAGCATTGGGTTTAATTGTAAGACTTTAGATTTATTTTAGGGACTAAATCGTAATACTTTGAAAGTTTTGGGGGTAAATTCGTAAATACCAAAAATTAGCCACTTAGTATAAAAATACACTTTTAAAACCCTAATTCTCTCATTTTGGTCGAGCTACCTCTTTTAGAGAGAGAGAAGAGAGAAAAGAGGGGAGAGAAAGAGAAGAAGGAGAAGAAAAAGAAGAAGAAATTGGAATTTTAGATTTTAAGAGGTATATCACAACTATTTCTCAATTTATTGGTGTTAATTATGTTAATTTTTTTAAGTTTTTATTTCTGGAAATATGTATAATTGAGTATTTGATGTGTATTTCGTATGATATTTTGAGAATTGATGATGATCTATAAGATAGTTTGATAAATCATGATGGATTGTAGAATTTATGCTTGATAGTCTCTTGATCCAAGAATTTTATAAATTGTTGTGATTCGATTCTGGTTTTGAGTATATGAAATTAAACATGTTTAGGATCATCTGAGACTTTAAATCGATGCAAAATTCCAGAAATTGAATTTGTTGTGAATTTACCGAAATGACCCTGAAATTCTAGAAATTTCCTATGTGAACAGTATAATACAGTGACGAACAATGTTTGTCCTACTGAGCGATCTTCAAAAATTACGAATTTGTGGAATATGATAAGTTTATATGTCTAATATGATATACTCGGATTTGAGAATTTAGATCAATGTGGTTGAAATGTTATGATTTTCTAAAGTATATCCGCTCATTACAGTATTTGATTAACAGATTTTTAAAGTTATAGAATAAAATAGTTTTAAAATACTTTTGGCAGTGATTTGGAAGTGAAATATTTATCATGAACGGAGATATGTGTTAAGAGTAATTATGTGATAGTTTTATAATTTTTGAGTTAGTATATGATTTTATAAAATTGGGAGATTGAATACTGTTCAGTAAGTATCTTGATCCTGTCAGGTTTGTAGCTTGGATTCGATGGTGTGTATGGAATGGATTGTGTAGGAAATTTGATATAATATTCATATATAAGAAGAATATATGAGTCAAGAATGGTATATTCTGATTTTGGAGTAATTGGACATCATTTGATGTATTAGAAATTTTTGTTAAGTGTAAGTGGTCAGAATGACAGGTTTTGAGAAACCAAATATTTAGACCAATTTGATGTGATAAATGCATTGTGTATAATTTTGTAAGCTATTTAAAGTATTTTGTGTGAATTGTGAGGCTTATGAAAGGATTAATCTCCATTGATAGGTTAAGGAGATTTAAGCCTTGTAGCTGAAAGTGTTAAGAGGTAAGTATACTAGACTTTTTACTGAAATCACAATAAACATAGTAATTGTTTTGTATGATTTTGCAAATTGGGTTAAGAATATGTTTATGTTATGTCAAAGTATATTTTGATATGAAATGTGAATATATGTTTCTGAATGTGAGCATTGACATTGAGCAAGAACATGTGTTTTTGTAAGTGAGCTTTCAAAATAAGATGTGTTTAATAAAGAAAGCTTTTGAAGTGTAATATGTCCATGAGAAATATTTTGTATTTTGAGGGTACTTGAACTCACTGTTAACTTAGTAGGCATTTTATGTGATTTGTGGAGCCTTTATGTGTGGCCTTTCCTTTGGGATTGGTATATGTTATGTGTTCCGTATGTAGGGAGGATCCTATTGGTACCTAAAGGAGGAGTGAGTCATCACATTCGTGTGATGGCGTATTGGTGCATGTGAGAGGACTCACTGATGATCAGGGTGAGGGTTTGGCTTTTACCTTCGGGCATAAGCATTATATATGTGTTATTCAAGACCTCACTTGTACTATTCCTCTCATACGGTATGTCACCTACGAGTGACATTTGGCTCATTATGTGATATGTGATATGTAAGTCCTACTAAGTAGTAGTTGAGTGATGGTATTCCTATTATGTATTTTGAAAGAATGTGTAAGCGCTTACATGATATGTGATTTGATAAGATTATGATTTTGATTGATCACAGCATATCATACATATGCATTGTGTACATATATGTATTTGTATTTGATATATGAAAAACTAGTATGCTTACTGAGTTTTATACTCATTATAGTTTATGGTGATTTCAGGTAAATAAGGTACATGTGTGCTTAGCGGATTTGGCAAGGCTTCTGCTGTTCCTTGGGTTCCCTAAGTTGCTAGGTTGTTGTGTGTTTCATTTAGGGACACGTAGGATAGGATATTTGGTTTGTCCCTATTGAATAAATACTTATGTATTATTTCATTGTGTGTGGCTGGATTTGATTTAAGTTTTCAAAGTGTGGTTACTAGTTGATTTCAAGTAAGAATTTGCAATGAATATATTCTGGGCTTCCGGTAACAAAGTTGCTACTGGTGACGTAGTAGAGTGTTAATCTCTGAGAAAACTCTGCGTATCTCCGGTTTATTAATTGTCCCAGTCATAATTCAATTGTTATAATTCTGAAAGAAATTGAAATGAATGTTTAAATATGGTCAAGAGAAGTTTATATTTATATGTTAAGTTATGGGTTGATTTTAGTGTTGAACTTACTAGCAACTTGCTAAGGATTTCTGTGTTGAAGGAAAGTTGAAAATTTTGTGTAATATTATTTATGAGTGCACATGCAGTGAATGAATGTAAGTGATGTCGTGTGTCGGATCTTTTGGGTCTGGGGCGTGACAATATTCACATATATTTAACTCATCCCATGTTTTACCGATATAGTCCAAGTCACATTGACCAATCCTTCACGCTAAAGCAATATTGAAAAAGACCGTAGTAACCCGTCTAACACCATATTGACAAAATGGAACATTTAAAATACTATCACATAATATAATAAATTTTAATTTGATTAAGAGAGATTTCTAAATACAGGCTCTCATCACATGCCATCATCACATGAAAAAATTATTCTCAATCAATTATTTATTTTTGTGCAAGCACAACTAACCCCACCAGTAAGGCTTCCATTATAGTTATAGACAAAAAAAAAGTAATAACCTCGGTTTATCATGCAAACTAATAACTCTTATTATTGCATCTTATAAACCCTCCAATGCAAAAATAAAAAAAAATTATTCAATGTTTTTAGTGTCAACGTCGCAGTGTTGGCTTACCAACGCTACAGCGTTCGAGGGCCAAGCCCTTAATGCTGTGGCGTTGATTCTTTAACGTTGCAAAGCTAGTGCTTCAAAAGCTTCAGCATTGCGGTGCTTGCTTTCCAACACTACAGCACTGGAAGCAGTGCCTCCATCACCATGGCGCTAAGAATGAACATTGCGGCGTTGGGGCCTAGAAACCCCAATGAACGCTGCAGTGTTAGACATAAACGCTGCCGCGTTCCAGAGGCTATTTTTCTTGATTTTGCATTTTCAACACTTGAAAATGCACCCCAACAGCCATGGAACTTGTCCTATAAAATAGAAAACACTAAAAACACTCGAAACAACAACAAAAAATTGCTTTGATACTAATTGTTGGGTGTTGATTATTCTAGAGTGCATACATGTGGTATATATTTTTACCAACGAAATATACATATCTCATACATATACATACACAGCGAAAGCATAAAAATTTACAATAAACACAACTAATACATATTAATCAAATTAATAAACAAGATTGAGAATTTAACCCATGAAGCTTTTAGATTAATTGCTTGAAGCCTACCTGAAATGTAAATTTTGATCAATCCTAGCAATCAACAAGGGTGGGTTTAATTGTATAGATTAGTAGTATGTTAATCCAGCAATCAGTTTAACTCTTAAACTTAGCTCAAAGGTAAACTCTTTAACTTAGTTAAATTTGTTATTTGTTTATTCAACACTTGAAGAAAAACAAATTTAATCTATATTTTAATGAATAATTTTAATTAGAGAATATGATGAATAGAACATGTTTTCAACTCTAGAAAACATCACAATTTTTATTCTCAATTTCTCTCTAAATATTCCAGGCAACCATAAAATATTTAACTCGTTAAAATTAATTCATTTTACTAATATAAACCAAATACATTTAATTAACAATTAATTTAACATGTATTTGATTTAATTTCACTAAACTTTAAATTTACAATTAACATAACGTAACTATAGTTAACATTTAACCCTAGCTAGGTTAGTTAACTTAACCCCTAAGTTTAAAAAATATTTAAATAATCTAACTCTAGTTAACTAACTTAACCATGGTTAAGTTAACCTTTACTTAACCATTAAGTAAAGTTAATTTAACTTAATCATATGGTTAACTTTTAACCATAGTTAATTTAAATTATTTATTTAGCTATTAAATAAATAAATATTTATTTTAATTATTTAATAATTAAATAATTATTAAGTGAAATTACTTTTATATCCTTACTAGGTTACTAAGTTAACGTAAAGTGGGTCCCACCATTTAACAATATACTTTAGTTAACTTAACCATAGTAAATTGCTGAATTTTACTGTATCGAATTATTCAATACGATACACTGCCCAAAGTGCACAAAGAGGATATTTTATATTGCGAGACTCCCTAGGTCTACACCTAATTTGTCAAATAAAACTATTTCATAAGTCCATAATCAATGCCCCACACACACGTTACGGATATACAAATCAATACGTTAGATCATACAAGTTGAAGTCACGATGCATATGTATAATTCTTCCATCATTTATACCCTTTATGTGTAGGGATATAGATCAGCACCGTCAAATGCCCGTTAGCCCATCCTTAAACTTATCTCTAGATTTGTATCTTGATAAACAATATACGCAAACACTTTACGATATTGTTTAATCCTGTGGAATAATCTTTTTCCCGAGTTTATGCTTGTGGCCATAAGACTTTATGAAATACAATCTCGAAGCATCGGATATACAACTTACTTATGTAAGCTGACGAATTTCTTATCTACACATACCAAACTCCATGAGCATTAGACCATACCCAATGACACATAACGGTTAGACTATAAAAGGTCTCTAACATATGTAGGACCAAAGTATAGTGGATCATTCACAAGTTTAATGTGACGCTCAAGTCAAAGGACTACGAATACTCTCAACTCGAGAGGACCTTGCTTTGATGGCTTCATAGGATATTTGTTGGGGTCCTCGTGAGTTTGTTCAGTATCTAGTCCTGACTGGATACTCGCGTGCTTATACAAGCTCTAAGCTCATGTTTAGTTAAAAATAACCATCTGTACCAGTCAGATATAGACATAAATTGATCTATATAATAGTGATTCATCGATAGACCCGTATTAGTGAACATAGATCAGAAATATAATGTTTGAGACATACTTACACAATGACAATTCTTAGCACCTATTACAACTCTTTGCAACTATGTCATTACAAGTATACTCTCAAGTCTTTGTCCCATTATAGATAAGGTTCTAACTCTTTAAATCTCGCTGACTCTTATAACCTGCTAACTCTTAGCATTTATAACTCTCAGCATTGCTAACTCTTAGTCCTAGTCTAAACTCCTTTAGATCAGATCTGAACTCCTTCAGATCATTTACTATCTGTAGTCTTACAAGCATTATACATTATAACTATAAAATTAATAATTTTTATTCGAAATGCTTATTGTATAAATATTAAACAATTAATATTTATACAATATTAGAATGGCACATAAGCACCAACTCCAACAATAACTGCACTAACTGAATGGATACGAGAGTTAACGTAGATTTGATTTTATAATAGGAGAGAGGCTACACGAAAAATGACCACTCACTTGACCTAATGAGCCAATGATAAGGTATAGAGGGACAAGGATTAGCATTTGAGAATAATAGTCAATCCAATCAAAAATTTAAATTTTGTTGTGAATGATGGCAGTAAGAATGGGATAATTTGACATAGCCACAAAGAAATGCAGTTGTAAGAAGTTTGACTTTCGCCAACTACCATATGTCCATACAATGGCCATGTGCAAATATGCCATGTTACAATATCTCGGTCTTTTTTTCAAGCTATGACATGGTTGGCAATTCAGTAAATCCTTTTGACCATCCATCAGATTGGATTATTTTAGACGAGGTGTAAAATTTTCAAATACAACCGCCAATTACACATAAACAGTCAAGAAGGCATAAAGAGAAACATATACCATCCCAAATGGTAGCCTTTGAAGAGTGCATGTAGTAGGTACATGAAACATGGACACAACTGATAAACATGTTAAAAATCCTGTTGTAATTACTGATTAAAGATGATGTCACATTTGGTTTATTTCTTTTTTTTATTATATAGTTTATGATTTGTAGATGGTGTAAGTAACATGTAATGAAAATTAATGTATTTTCTCCAAATATGTTTGTTATAGTTGTAATTTTATCAAAATTTCGACGACGGTATTTCCTTTATAATTTGGACGTTTCCTAAATTAACAATGAAAATATTACACCATAAATTGATCGACGACACAAATCAACTTAAGAAATCTACATCACAATATCAATAATACATTAATGTCGGTGCACTATTACATCTTATTACACCACAAATCAATAGCCATTTTCTCCTTAAAAAGTGGTCTTATGTCAGGCCCAAAGTCAAAATTGCATTTTATAAAATAAACTTATAAATGTACACCATACATTCACCACTCCCAACCCTTTATTAAGGCACTCCATATTTTAATTATATGACACTGTAGGGCGATAAATCCTGAGTCATGTCACTCCTTGCAACAAAAAACTAGGTCAAATAGAGACAAAATGGCATCATCTTGCACAAGTATGCTAGATATTCCTTAATATGTTCGTCAGTATGTCTTCTAATGCTGGAATAGTATACAATAAACTATCGCCATAGAAAATAGACTTCAACTACAACTCAATGCTCGTCCAAGTAATTGACAAGAATATACATCTGAAATAATAGATAAATATACATTAATTAAAATTATACAATTGCTCGACATAAAAGTATAAATGTGTATAAAAATTGTACATACCTTGTTAATATTGACTCAAGGCTTACAACCATACAAATGTTATTTGTCCCTTCTTGTATATTATAATAGTTCAAGGTCTTAATTAATCTATATAGATTCCCAAAAAGAACTCTTGAAGACAACCATATCCATTAACATGTGTTATATAAACTAAGATATAGTAAGTTAGAAGAATGTCATTTAGTGGAGGTAATTAGAAAACTTACCCAAAAAAAAAAGATTTTATTGTTATACATCGTTGAGCTAATGTCTGAGGGTATTTATGTGTGGAATTTGTGCTCATGTGCCATTTTAAATTATATGAATATTTAATTTTATAATATTTATTTATACAATGCATATTTTATTAAATTGCTAAATTACGTTAATTAAATGGTACATGCTTGTAACGCTATAGATATTATATAATTTGAAATAGTTCAAATTTGGTCTAAGAGTTTAGATCGACGTTAAGAGTTAGCATCACTAAGAATTATAAATGCTAAAGAGTTAGCAGGTTATAATAATCAGCAAAATTTAAAGAGTTAAAACCTTTTCTGTAATATGACAAAAATCTAAGAGTACACTAGTTATAACATAGTTGTAAAGAGTTAAAATAGGTGTTAAGAAATATTATTACGCAAGTCTATTCTCAAATATAATATTCCTGGTTTAACTCACCGATGCGGGTCTATTGGTGAAATCCTTTCACATATATCAGTGTATGACTATATTTGAATGGTCTAGATAGTTGTTCTTAACTGAACATGAGCTTATGGAAGCTCATATAGCATATGGGTATTCAGTGAGGACTGAATACTAAATAGACTCAATGAGGATCTCAATAGACATCCCATGAAGCCATCAATGGTAAGACTTCTCGAGTTGAGTAGTATACGTGGTCCTTTGACCTGAGCGCCACGGTAGGCTTGTGAGTAATCTATCATCCTTTGGTTCCACGTATGTCAGAGACCTGTTATAGTTTGACCGCTACGTGTCGCTGGGTATGATCTAATGTTATGGAGTCTGGTGTGCGCAGATATGGGATTCGTCAGCTCACATGGGTGAGTTGTATATCTGGATGCTCTGAAACTATATCTTAGAAAGTCTTATGGCCATAAGCAATAAACCCAAGAAAAAAATTTCCCACAAGGTTAAACAATATCGCAAAAGTGATTGCGTATATTATTTATCAAGATACATGTTTGAAAATGAGTTCACGGATAAGCATATAGGTATTTGACGGTAACGATCTATATCCCTGCTTCTCCAGTATATAAATGGCAGAAGGATTATACATATGCGTTATAACCTCAACTTGTATAACCTAACGCGTTGATTTGTAATATTCATGACTTATGCGTGGGACATTGATCACAAATTTATAGAATAATTCTGTTTGACAAATTGAGAGTCGACCTAAGAAGTCCCGTAATATAAAGTGTACTTGTTGTGCACTAGGACTGTATACCAAATTAAATAGTTCAATCTAGTAAATTTCAGCAAACCGGACATTTGCTTCAGTATCCCTCAGGATGTGCATGTGTCAAGACTTAAGTGTTAAGTACATCAATTAGTTATTTGACTTGATGACATATGGCACATCGTAAACCATTTATTATTTAACTTAAAAATTACTAAAATAACGTTACTTATTGGACAAGTAAAATTATTATTTTATTCATAAAATTATTTTTTTGAATAAAATATCAATAATAATATTTGACATTATTTTTGTAAGTCAAACAATAATTTTTTATTATACTAATGCATGTGTTTCAATTTGTTTTTAATAATGATTAATTAAATAATTGATGAAACACTAATGCATGGCTATTTGAAACGGTGGGTCCGTGTATCTTGTAAAAGGGTGAAAGTGTTTCATCATTTTGGTTGCAAAATTCGGCTAAGTTCATCCAATTATACATATGCCTTTTAATTGGTTAATTAATTATTTATTTTATAAAGCAAAACCAAATGAGCAAGCAATTGTAAACCATATTTGTGGACTATGTTATGTCCTATTAAAGGGAAAGACAATTAAAGCAAATAAGAGTAAAATGTTTGCTCATTTTCATTTAAGTGTTATTCGGCCATTAAGAGAGAGAAAAGAGAAGTGCTTTAGTTCCAAGTGTTTAGAGCTGCTAAAAAGTTAAAACTTTATATTTTTTTCTTCTAATTTGGCCAGCCATACAACAAGAGACAATGAAAGGATTTTTATTGTTTAAGTGTTAAATTAGAACAAGCATCATCCATTGTATTGTAATTGTCCAATAGCTTAAGTGTTAAGCTTTTGTTTAAGAGTTAAACATAGATTTAAGATGTTGAATCCTTGTTGGATCAAGCTATCATTCTAGACTATCCAAGCCCACCGAGTTAGGTACTAGAATTAAAAACGAATTCACTTTAAGGTGAGAACTCCGGCAACGTAAATTCTAAAAGCTTGTCAAGATGATTCTCTACAAATCCTTGTAATGTCATTTATGAGATAACATGAAAAATTTATTGTGTTTATCACTTAAAAAATTAAATTTTCGGACCTTCGCTGCGCATAATATGTATATGTATGATTATGCAATGATGAAGACATCACTCATATGCATGCACTCTAGAGTAATCAACCCTTTTTAATTTGAACTGTCAAAGACAAACCAATCTTAGATACCCATTAATGTGTTGTCATATAAGAACACAACACTAAATTATCATTGTTCAACTATAAAAAGACGCAATTAACTTTCTTTTAATTAAAAATACGCAATTAACTTTCTTTTAATTAAAAATACTTACAACTTCTTCAAACCATTGCTGTCGAACTGCTTGAAACCACGAGCAACGAGAATTAACATGTGGCAGATCCACTTGTTCGTATCTTCGTCAATTCACTGTATAAACCTTACATGTAGTGTCGGGTCAACTAGGCACATAGGATCCACATCAACTATCTGCTCATAAACATGCTCGCCCTATGTTCCCAACCACTTTGATCTCTTACAAATAGGATTTGTAAAGGGCGTATACATCACCTAAACTTGTCTATATTGTCGTTCATACATACTTGCCCCTTTAGTTCCAATGGGTACTAACTAAACACTACACCGTTGTTGAGAAACCTGCTTAACCTTTGACTTATAGTGGGTCTCCATCTAACTATAAAAAGAATATACATCTGGTTGATAATCAGTTGATGGGACCTGAACAATACATATCAAATTTTTTTAAAAAAAATCAATAGCCATAATCAAATTATGAACTAAAAATTATAAGTAATTTACTTAATTTTTGAATGCGCCCATACATAAAGGAGAATGATGTAATAAATGTCTGATCATACTAATCTTATGCATAATCTCTTTCTTATCCTTTTTCTGCTACTCTCGTAAGTCAACATGCACCTCTTGCATCTACCTCCTAATTTGTTGTATGACCTATTCCTTATCTTTCTTCACCTCTTGTATCATCCTCCCCATCTCGCCAACCTCGCTATATAATGCATCAATTTGTTATCGATAGTAATCATTAGGATATATTGACACAATTGTGTGTTGTACAAATTATACCTAATCTCCAAATGAATCAACCTCTTCATTACGGTCATCAGGGACCGCTACATGGTCATTTGGATATGTGAGTGGTGTCATGTATTGTTCAAATTAAGCCTGATAAATTTAAGAAATATACGTTAAGCAAGAAAAAAATAATGTATGTAATTACATCTAGATATTTTAAATTAAAGAATATACATCATCTCCATGTCCCTCAAGTTCATCTTCATGGACAACATCCGCATTTTCCTCCTCATCTACCTAATAATGATGTCCACCGTAATTACCAACAATCCCCCTAAATTGCATCAATGACTGAATAAAATATGCTCCCATCTCATGCTCTTGTAGAGACAATCGTCGAATTACATCTAATCTCTACAAATAAGTAGCCAATTGAATTAGTAATTGAAATTTTAAACACTTATTATTAGTATTTTATTTTGTTCATAAAAACTTACAATGTTTGCATTGAAAAGATTACCATGCATTTGTTTTTGCGTTATATACGGTTGAACCTCTACTTCAGCATACAAGGGACCTTGAGTCAAGTTTATTACACGTATATTGACCCTAACAAAGTAATTGCCTCATAAATCTATACTTATAATGAAAATGGACATAGCATGAAGTCAACAATATTATATAAAAATTTAAGATGGCAAATAACATAAAATAAAAAATTTTATGTGTATTTGAAAAATATAAGGAAAATTTTGCAAATTATATTTTTTCTCTTTATGTTTTGGATTTTCTACCTTCATTTTTTTGAATCTCTCTGCCTTTCCATTCAATGCCGGATCACGAAGAGAATTGTAAGTGTATATTACCCCAAGGATATTTATTGAATTTCTCCAAATTATCTATATTCTGGAGTAAAATGGATCTAGATTATTTCCCTCTCTCCACTCCAATAACACAAGTGGAAGAGATACATCAACAATAATTTAACTGCATCTTCCTCATCCATCTCGTTGAAATTATATTGCTTAAATATCTTATCAAACTACTGCAATGAGACATTTCTTGAGGGTAGGTACTCGTTCTGTAAACAATGACTTAATTTCTTCACCAACTACCTCATTGTTGGATATTCTCCCATTTTTAAGTTGTATATAAGCGTAAACTCCAACCAACTAAAATGGATGTGCTTACTATTTACTAAATACTAAAACTCATCGTCCATATCAACACTTTCCACCTTGTGGACTAACAAGTGATCAACTAAAATACTCGAAAAATTAATGCATTGTAACATCAAGAAATGACCTTTTCTAATTTTCTTTTTGACGTTTTGTCAACATGTCTTTTATAATATCAAGAGCGCATAACTTAGAATAGCACATAATGATAGAAAAGAAATGGTATTTAACTGCAATCTTTAATTTTTTTTAAAACTACATTATTCCTAAAAAAAATAAGGGTAAATTATTAATTAAATAACAATTAAATGAAATTATAATCACACAAATTACAATAACACAATTCACCAAGAAATTAAATTTTATTTACTTATAAAATATAAAATGAGAGATTACCTCATTTTGATCCGTTGAAACCTTTATCGTCAAGCCTCTACCGTCAAGCCACCACTGTAGGTCGCCGATTAATGTGTTTAGAGTTTGAGAGAATTTTTGCTTGAGAGAGAAATGGATTTGAAGGTATATTTGTCAAAATAAGTTGTATTTAGCTAAATAAGTTACAAATTTTGAACTCTGAATAAATTAGTTATATGACCTCAATTTTTAGTTATTTGTAAAAAAAATTTAATATATAAAAATAATTTAATGAACTACATAATTCATTATATGTAAAATTCTAAACGCGTATCAAGATTTTATAATATATCGTAAATTATACAAAAATTGTGAATTAATTAAATAATACCACGTGACACATTTGATCAACTTATGATGAGCTACATAATTAATTAAAATTTATATTATATATATATAACACATGTAAATAGAAAAAATATCATTTAGATCCTTGGTTTATAAATGTTCTCTTTCTTATGAGACAAGATCTTTGAACCTCTCTCAATCCACTAATAATTATATTAACTTATTTTTTATTTTTTTAATATATATATTATGTTAGTTTTCATAAAAACAAAAATAATAATTATTCAAAGATAAAAATAATAATAACAAATTAAAGATATTATTATAAATATTTTTAAAATCAAACTTTATTATAAAAATACTGACAAATTTTAAATTTCATAAACAATATCCAAACATTCTAAAAAATTTCATCAATATTCTTTTATTAAAAAATATTTCATAAAAATTAATAAAATAAAAATAATAAAATTATTTTATTTTAATATCTAATTTAATTCAACACATATTAAATTATTATACCACATAGCACTTTTTTTATTCATATCTAAACATTCTTTATTCGATCTTACCAAATACTCATCCCAAGAGCATCTATGTTCTCTATTTTATTCTCTCCATTCGCCATTCTCTCTCCTTTCGTCTTTGAATTTCCAACTCCAAAATTTGTTTCCGTCTAGCAACAAATTCTTTAAGTTTCAGCATCGTAGTTATCATCGTCAACACTTGATCCCAACAATCAACCTTAATCTTCTGTAAACCCATATGCTTAATCTTCTGCAAACCCAGATGCTTAACCACATTTTTTGCATATCTAAAAAAGAATCCATTAGTTCTTTGCTTTTTCTTTTCCATTATCTTTCTTGTCTTTGTTTTTTTTATCATATTTGATTTGACAGCACCCATTAAATTCAATGGCCAAATCCATCGGCTTCATCCTTTGACCAAACCCACTCCCTATCTTCTTCTTTGACAACTTCATTCAACTTCAAATCACAGAAATGTCTTAAAAATTGAATAAAAATAAATATGATAAAAAACCAAAATCATTAATTTCATTTTTATTCCAGATAAAAAACAGCAAATTCCATATCCAATTTCAATCTTTCATGTTAATGCAGTAAGGGCACAATATCTTGCTGCCATTAAAGATTAAAGAAAATCAAACCAAAATAAATTACACACATCAAAAGTAAATATTACAAGAAGAGAAAAAGAAAATACATGAAAATGACGACAAGATTGGAGGAAATGTTTTCCTTGGCCTAGGGCAACGCCATTTCTATACAGATGATGATAACAAAAAAAATAACCATGAATGATTTTAATGGATTTAATCAAAACCATTGATTTCAAATATATATATATATATATATATATATATATATCAAAACCATTAAAGCCGTTAATGGTTTTAATGGTCAAACCATTAAAACCACTAATGGATTGTTTAAAATAAACTATGGTTTTAAAAATTAATATTGTTTACCTCCTGAAAAGTTTCTCTTTTTCTTCTTTAGCTTGAGGTTTCTAAATTTAATCGAAGTCGGTATTTAAAAGATCAGTCAAACGTTCTCTTTTGAAAAGGCCACTTTTTTTTGAAAGTTCACTAAAATTTGCACAATAAATTTAATTCAAAGGCAGGCCAGGAGTAATGGTTAATAAGCCAAAATTCAGTAGAAAAATAGTAGAGAATTGAATCAGATTTGGAAGATTTAGTCGGCAAACTAGAAAATTTATTCAGTCTTGTCAATCAAAATATGAATCAAAACACAATCACGTCCGAATAGGTATTGACTATATTTCACAAGTTTTGTACTTAAAAAACCCCGTCAACATCAAATCAATGAAGAATGACCATTCAAATTTTGACCCAAGCCATTTGAAATAAACCTTACTTAAATCAAAATCATCAGTGAAAATAAATTCGAAGAATATGCTTAACATATCAAAAGGAAAATTTGACATGCGATAATAATGGGGTTAGAAAATCTGCAGAATGATATTTGGCGTATGTTAAGGGCACGGCAGAGGGATATTCGACATATGTCAAGAGCATAACAAAAAGATATTTAGCATGTGTTAAAAGTATAATAGGAAATATTCGACACAAGACAAATACTGTAAAAAAAATCTAAAACAGTCTCGAAAATGCCATCACTATAAGAATAAGAGAGGGAGATATTGAAATGATGATGAAAAATTTCCAAAAGAGTAAAAACCAAAAGAAAGAAGTACTCACCCATCGTCTTTGACATTATTATTATTTATTCTTATCATTCTTTAAGAGAAAAAAAAAACTCTTTTTAACTTAAGCATTGAAGTGTCTTCGCCGAAACCCACTCTGGCAAGACCTTCATCAAGCTTATGTTTGTGTTTTTTTTGTAGGCCTCCCACAACTAGCGACGAAGAGGAAGTTCAAGCTTACATTAACCGTTCTTATCAAGACAAGGCCCCAATTTAATCCTTTTTTATAAACAAATTTAAAATTCATTGACTCAAAAAATTATTTTTTCAGGTCAACAAATATAATAATAATAATATTTTAAAAAATAAATTTTATAAAAAAATAAGTAAGGTATAATTATCATATCATAATATATTATTATTTATAAAAAAAATTTAAATATTTCACATTCACTAATATAAAATTTGTTAATTTTTATAAAAGATTTTTTAACGAATTGGTGAAAGTTTTTAAAATATTTGAATATTACTTGTAAAATTTAAAATTTATGAGTATTTTTGTAATTAAATATTACCTTAAGAGTATTTATAATAATATCTTAAAAAATTATCAAAAATATTTTTACAAAATTAATATGATATATATTTTTTTTAAAAAATAAATATATATTTATAAAATTACGAACTAAAATAACATTTCCCCGTATAAATATGATAGATAAAAAGAAAGTGAGAGAAATTTTGTGTCTAACTTTACTCCTTTCCTTTTCAACTTTAATTTCCGATACTGAGATTGAAATTCGAATGGAATCTTGACACGGATTCATCCGTCCGCTAATTCCTTCTCGGGGGCGCATGGCCTTCAACCCCGTCAAGTTTAGTTCTCGCTTGCTGAATTAAAAAGAAAAAGAAAAAACTTAATATTAATTAGTAATATCTACTTGTTTAATTTTTTTCTTTTAAAAATATGACATTAAAAATCTTTCAAACCCCAGATAAGAACCACCTAACTCAAAGATGATTCTTGTTCGACTTATTGTTAATCGTGCAAGTAACAACAAATTAAGATTTTATAATTGAGGGTTTGCTTCAGCGATAATACATGTGTATTTTTATTTTATTATTAAGTTAAAAATTTGAATTTTAATAAATATTAAAATAATTTAATTATTTTTTTCATCTCTTAAGAGTCGGATAAAATATATTTAAAATTGTACATGTTACTTTTTTTTATAATTCCGTTATTATAATCCAAATAAAACAGTTAGTTTAATTATTTCTTAAATAATAATTTTATAATTCAAGTGAGATATGATTAAAATTATGACTTAAAATTATACATATTGTTTTTATACTTAAAATTGTATATATTATTTATTACAATTTTTATAGGGTAGTCTAAGTGTGCTAGTTTAATTATTTCTCCCATCTCTCGGTAGTCTTAAAGTTTCGAGGAGATAGGTTTGAAAATGTAACTCAAAGTTGTACATATTTTTTATGATTCTGATAGTGTAACGTGATGTAATTTCAGTAAATTATTGATGTTATATCAAAAAAGAAAACAACAGTTAAGATTTTCACTTCAGTAGATGAATTTTGAGGTTTAGAAACTGAAACGCCTTCTGATGGGTAGTCCCGGCAGCATGACATCACAAGATTAATAAGTTGAAGCATAACCAAGCACATAAGTTTCGGACAGATTACTTCAATTACTGATCATGGTCACAACAATGGCTGCAGTTAAGACAATAAATCAGAAAAGAAAAAGAAAAAGGGAAAGGAAATCTATCACAAACTGTTTGCACTGAAACTATGCAAACTACATCAGGAATGAGCATTATTAAAACTGTAACATGGGTGCCACACTACAAACTGACAATTACAAATATCTGGCTTTTTTGCCCTGTTATTTTTCTATCCGAAATTATGCTTGGCAAATATTTCAGCAATTTCTCTGCTAACCAAACGGATACATCAGATTATTTTTGGTGACTTCAATGAGAGAACTAAGCGAGAAGAAAATAGCAGAACACAACCAACACAATTATCACCCCTGATCAAACACCAATTTTTAACAACCATGCATAACCAATTATTTGTTTCACAAAACACCTGAATCATCAGAGTTCATCTTTGAGGGGGATCCACTGTCCGTACATTTGCACCAGTCATTCCTTCAATTCGGTCTTTGGTGATCTCCACAAAATAACCCACTATTTCATGAAACTGCTTTAGCCCTGACAGTGGGAGTATGATGGAAGACCGATCAGAACCCGCGACCTTCGATTTTGACACCATTTGAAAACAAATAAATTTAATTAATGGCAGCAAACTTCAATAACAATTAATTTCAACTTTTGTTAAAGATAAACTGAATAAAATATTTTTTAAAATGTTCTTTGGCTCACCTCAGATATCCTGAGGAAATGACCTCTGTTGTTGCTCCCAAGATCAAAGAAGAATCTCTTCTGATCAGCTCTGATCACCTTTGAAACCCCCATGTTACCTATTTCATCTTGAGCTGGCAATTCAACCGATCTGTCAACATTCAGTTCAGAAGTAGGGGCAGGTTGGCTACTGTGACCAGATATGAAACCAGCCCCTACATCATCAGAAAGCCCAACAAGACGTTCTGACTGCTCAGAACTTTGCTGTTTCAGTGCACATGGAGGACAAAAGAAAAAGAGGCAGAAGTAAGACCTCTCATAAAAGCAAGAAATCTCTTTTTCAGCGATAAATCAGGAAAGCAAGGAGTTTATGCATGCAATGCAAGGACACCTGATTGGGCAATACGAAAAGTTGCGATGCCTCATTAATCTCTGCCAAAATGTTCCTGAATGCTGCCCACCCTTCATCCTGTGAACTTCCTGCAGGCACAATAATTGTACTGCGGTTTCTGCTAACAGATGCTTCCGATACCTGCAGAATTAAATTTGTCAATGCAGTCAATTTGGAAGAGCAAAGATAATCTAAACTTTCACATAGCCTTAACGTCTTGACATTTTAAGTCATGCATAGAGAAAACTTAGAAAATAAAGCATTACAAGCAACCAAAAAGATAGTTTGTCTGGATTAGACAGTTTGAGTGGGAAAAACATCTCTTGCCATTTAATAAACAATCTATGGCAAGGGAGTTTTCCAAAGGCTTAAGCTTCATTCAAAGACAGAGTATTCTCCAAAAACACACAAATGTGAAAATAACAACATCCATAACCTCTCTATTTGATATAACTGGATGCAGCAAGATTCTTTTGCTGCAATTCATTGAACATATAGAGGGTGCAAACTTCTGTATTCATATGCAGCAAGATCAAATTTCTGTATTCTTTTTACCAGTACAATAACAAGGAGAACGGGGTTAGAATAAATGGACATGGATTTAAGAATATATAAGGAAAAGAGTGAATAAACTCGAAAAAGAAGTTTTCCTAGAGTTATGGAAGACAAAGGAAAAGAGCTGCAAAAAGGTGAGATAGTAAAATTATAAAAAAGATTTGCAAAACAATGGGATTCAAGCAAAGCAAGAGAAGTGGAACATTAAGGTAACTCTGAACTCCAAGTCATTTTAAGCCACTCCACTATATAAGGTAGCAACTATGAGAATTTGAATTATATCTCAACATCTCAAAATTTCTCAACTGTCGTCTATGGTCGATTCGGTAAAAACACAATAAGAATTTCTAGTTGTACCTCGTGAAAAAAGACTTCTTTTGTGGAATTAATCATTCCCCTTCTTTAAAAAGAAAGGAAATTATATTCAAATAAGCAAATATGTCATGGTTACGAAAGTCTATACATCGCATATAGGCTTTAAGTACATCGTGGTATAACCATCGAGGTGAAGCAAGACCTAAAAGATCGAAAGGAACGATACATAGACAAGTAAATCCCTTATGAATTCCAAGGTACTTCTTTCCTTTCCTTAATTTAAAAAAAGGGGATTCATCATTCGAGGGGAAGGGGGAAGTAGACTACTCAAGAATTTCACATTTCATTTAGAGCCCATGAGTCTATCCCATAAATTTAGGCCTCGTACTTAGTCCCAATCTGCTCTAGCTGAGATCCATTTTATCCTTAAATTGCCCATTTGAAAATTTTGACAATAAATTAGTGGTTAATGAACCAGATCTTGCTCCAGATAGATTTCCTATAAGTAGACATCCAAACAATTATCATTTTTTATTAAAAAAAAAACAGAAACAAAGAAGAGATTGTATCCAAACAATTACCTATTCATGCTAACCAGTCCATTGTATAAAGGCTTGTTGTTTCTGAGGAACTGTAATCTAAAAGGTTATAGAGAACTTAATGAACACAAATATTAAATTTTCCCACGGTTGTAAAATATCAAAACCAAGAGCTTACTCTAATAAGGAAAAGTATTAGTTTTCTTAATATCCCTAGGACAATTAAATAAACTAAAATTAAAACCTAGTGACTTAATCATGATTAAGGATCTCTATCAGACAATAATTAAGACATAATGAGGATCATCAAACTGCACCAGTTATTCACTATTTAAATATATACAATGATTACATGCAAGGAGAAATATTAAACCTAGAAAGACTTGATTCCTATGCAGGGAACTGTTTGATTTTCAAGCATAAGATACAACTATATCTATAAGAAGTCTCAACATCACATTATTGATTATAATGCTAGTTTCCAATATTAATAATGTTAATGTTGAAGTCATTGGTTACCAGACGAGTAGTAAGACCTTTCTGACGTGAGGCTTGAATGGCTACATCAATTTCCTTTGCTTTGAAAAGAATTCATCCTCAAATTTAAAAGGCGGAATTAAATCATGATTCTTTGAATCAAGAGGAGAATACAAATGATATTTTGTCATAAACATTTAAGGCACGTCTGATATGCCATATAGTATAGTATAAGTGAATCACATAGCATTAAATAATACTATATGCATGTTTGGTAACACCATTGTATTGTATTATAAAATCCCATCAAATAAAGTAATACAATTTCTATATTATTAAATAATACATAATAAAATGTTGGATTAAAATGGTCAATACCAATCTTACCTATTTTGGCCGATGTTTATCAATTAAAAAAAAAGGAAAAAATGATATTTGGATCCTTAACGTTTTAGAAAAGAAACATGCAAACTCCAATAATTTCAAAAATTTCATCAACACCCTTCTTAGATAACAACCGTTTATTTTAACAGCAAAAAGAGTCTGCATGTCCTTTTTTCTAAAATCTTAGGGGTTCAAATATCCTTTTTTTCTGCTAAAATAAATGGAAACCATTACCTGACAAGGGTGTTGATGGGATTTTTGAAACCATTGAGGTTTGCATATTCATTTTCGAAAACGTTAAGAGTCCAAATATCTTTTTCCTAAAAAGAAAAATATCTAACATTCAACACTGAACACCTAATCAAGACTTAGCATCCTAAACCTTGACCTAACCTCGTAAACCCAAGATGACCGCCTTAACACCAAGACCCGAGAGGACAACCCTTAAACCTTAATTTTACCTCTCAAACCTTGGATGACCATTTAGACTTAAGGCCTAATATTAAGACCTAACCATCCAAACAACGAGGCTTGGAAGGGACCATCAAACCCCACACGACAAATTATTAAAATTACCTCTTTTATGATAAATTAATAAACATTAAGTTTTTAAGTTAATTTGTACAATTTAATGAAATCATGCACTAATCATAGTCAATTTATTTATATATATTATTCAATATTGTAACAAAAATATTATGTTATTTGGTATGGTACTAAATAATACAATATAATACAATCACCTGAATACTATACAATACGGCGTACCAAACATGCCCTTGGTGTCTTACTCTAATCACCATATAAAAGTGAGTATTGAATTGACACAAATGGACAATTAACTTTTGAAAGAACTTCCACAAAAAAGATCCACTTTGGTGTGCAATTTACAAAGCACAAGCTCACAATAAGGGTAACTAATCCTAGGAATATTTGACCAAGGGGGATTTTGATTATCAAGCATGAATACTACTTAAATCTCTAAGAAATCTTCACCCTCCAAACATAACTCTATATATAATATAATATGTAATATTGTTATCGGTTCAAAACTTTGGAAACTAAGCCTCAAGTCATGCTTCACCTATTGCTTCAGCATCAGCATCATTTCCTAATAAGACTGGACTGCACAAGATCATTTTGGGCCTATATCAGTGCCCCGTACCATCTCAAATCTCTATCGATGAAGATATCTAGTCAAAACTCATAGGTTATGAAGAGACTGGTAAAGACTATTGCCATAAGTAACCTTATTCAATCATTGGCAGACAAGGTTAATAGTTTAAGAGCAATCATTTGACAGAAAGCAGATTAACATTGCCCAACTGATGCATTATACAAAGTGCAACATCTAGCATTAATGACTTGTAGCTGTTCTCTTAAATCCGTTTACGACAACTACAATCTGGAATCCACTATTCACTCAAGCATCTAAGCAAGCCCTAGCTTGGAAACGTCCAAGAAGTGTTTGAAACAATCACGAGTTGCCTTAAAAAAGATTTTCTGCCAGACTATTAAAGAGGAATGAAGTTCATCCAAGGTTTTACATAACTTAATCAAAATGTTAATTTTTTTCTTCAGCTTAGTATCAGATGTTTAAGTACTTTTTTCTCTTGCTTACACAAGAAAAATCAAAATCTTCTTAGAGTAACCTCTTCAAGGAAAATTTTGCAGTTTACATAAGGTAGCACATGTAAAGATCTTACAGTTTACATATTAAGGTAGCAGGTCTGAAGCCAATAAGTAATGACTCACTTAAGAACTCTAGAAGATCATGAGAAAATTGGTGAGCCAACTGAACTGCTGTGTAAAATGTTAAGAACCTTTGGATGAATTGCACAATTCATATGTTTGAACTGAAATTTCCACACATAATATTTCTTTTCTATTGACAAATAACCATTAAAGATTAAACATTTCAATTCGAAGAAACAAACCGATACCAGGTTGAGTTGCATGCATTAGTAAATTGAGTTTCCTGAGGCGCTGTGTCCAACCTGAACGGGTCTAATGAAGAAAGGCATCTAATAAAAAAAATGCAGTGAGAGCATTTTCCACAAGAGTACATTAGGTCACCAACAATCTTAGCAAAAATCAGTTTGCTCAGACAAATAGACTTTCTTATGTTATCCACAGCCAAATCTCTCAGGGAATAGCATCTAAGGTTGCAATTGTTCTTCCCCCTAGGCAAGCTAAGAAAAAATAGGCTCCATGGTTAACTCTCCAACAATCTAGTCCAACTAACTTTGAGATTCAGAGCTCAAACCAAACAAGTACAGTACATTAATTCAAGGTAGTACACATATTTCATGGTACATAAAACCGCCAAATAATTCTTCTCTCTCTATTTTATCCATTAAGATAACTTTAAGTAAACTTAACGGAAGAATTGAGCAAAGGCTTCAAATGCACAACTAGAAAATGACCTACAGAAACTACTCCAAGACACCCGGAGACAAGAAACAAAAATGTAAAGACTGTCAAGAGTGCAAACTGTCCCACACACAACAAGGAAAGACAGACAAGGGTCTCTGTATTTGAATGTTGCAACTGGAAGACAAACAAACTGTCCCCCACACAAAATGACTTCAGAAGCTAATTTGGAGCAATTCTATGCAAGACAACTCCAGGAGGTGTACAGATTCAACCAGAAGTTTAGTGCATGCAAGAGTACATTAATCAAATACAAGTGTGAAATGCAGCAGAGAGGAGGAAGGTGAAAAATGACAAACATGCTCTCTCTGGAGGTGTGCAAAGTTAAATTGGCATACTCTATCTCCACAAACAAGAAATCGGAGACAAGTGGATGCAAAATATAATAATTGTTGCATAGCCTACTGTCGGCACCCTGCATTTCTGTCATCGGCCTTAACAGCAAGCGCTTAAAATTTTCCAGATATATTTTTAAGTGATATTTTAATCTCCAAGCAACAAGCAAAAAATGTCTAAAAGATACATGGTCAAATAAAAGTCAAAATAACTCATTAACTGAACCATTATTGTCTCGTAAATTTGACATAAATAACAAACAAATAATGGAAATCTGAAAACAAGTAAGTTTGAATTGTTATTCAGATATAATATTTATGACACGAAACAACATTTTTATACCTGGAACACAGTCATATAAGCAACTCTTACAAAAGATTGGTTGATATGCACAGTTCTGTTAATATTCTGAGCAGCAACGACTCAATCTATACGCTTCCACATATCAAAAGGGTAGATACAAATACCAAGGAACATAACAATATAGAATTAAAAAATTCATAAAATTAAAAAAGTTAGAAATTTTCAAAGGGGATTATCATACCTTCAAGAAACGACCCCTCCGGTTCTCACCAATGTCAAAGTAAAACACCTGTTGAAAAGAATAACAAGCAGTTAACAATTTTTTTTATAAAAAAAATGGTACTTATAGAAAAACACAGAGAAGAAGAAGGTTGCCTTGGTGTCGAGCTGCAATTCCTTGCTAAAGAGTTCGTGATCATCTGAATTGACGTAGTAATTAAAGAGATCGAGGAACCAAGATATCCCAGAAAAAGGAACGATGATAGTGGACCGAGTAGCTGAAGTTTTTTCAGAAATTTTCAAGTAACGCCCACGTGGGTTCTCCTTCAGATCGAAGTAGAAAAGCTTATGCTCAACCTGCAATGTCTTGCATACAAGCTCCACGTCATTCCCTCCTCCTCCACCACCTCCTCCGCTGCTGCCACCACCACCACTTCCACCTCCTCCTCCACCTCCGCCGCCCGAATTCCCTTCCATTCTATTAACTACAAATACTACTAAATTAAAATGAAACCAAAATCACTATACTATACTGCATCAAAAAAAGAAGAAAAAAACCAAAAAAAGCTCTTTCCTTTAGTGAGTAACAATAGTGGGTAATTGTGTTTGAAAGATGAAAGGTAGATCTAGGAGAGAAATTGAAGTGGGGTTTAGTGTTATTGTAGCACCATGACCATGGTGAGGTTGTTGTAGGTAATTAGGGATTGTGGAAGCAGGAGAATAATGGGAATCGACTCAGTACTAGTACTCGTCTTCCTATATTCAGTTCTTTTTATTTTTATTTTTATTTTTTTAAATATATTTTTTTAAACCTTGCTATTTTTGTTATAATGAAACACACACAACTACTACTGTCACTTCTGGGGCTGCTTTGTTGCAGTAATTTTATTCTATTCTAAGAAAAAAAGCAGAAGTACCCAAGTGAAAACTCTTTTTAACTTTTTCATCACTTGACTGACAGCAATTAGTTAGCTTTCTATGACATCTAATAAACTAACGAACTAGCGTAAAGTTATAACCCATCTCAACTTCAAGTAATCATCTTTGGGCTTTGTGCATTGCTAAAGTCTTAAAGCAGTAAAGCTAAGGTCTTAAGTACTATCAGAATCACGACTACTTTTTGTCCCATTGTATTTACCAAAGTTTTGTTACCTTTTTCTTATAGAACCAATGCCAATAACATAGAGGAGCTGAAACAGTCAAAACCTTTTATGGGCACAAGATTCAAAGATGATATTTTGCACCATTTCTCTTTAATTTTAAGCAAATCAGTGACACTTTCTTGCTTATTGATACACAAAAGGTTTCATATTTATAGAACAACAGGAGCAGACCTGGTTAATTTGCTGAAGCAGTGCTTGAATATCAAACACATACATGGGGCACATGGGTTTATGATCATCAGAGGTCTTGATCAAGATAATATCCATCTCAGCCGATTTATCGAGTCCTGTTCTTCTTTGGGATTCTTCGATTATGCATATTCAGTCTTCACCCGCAAATCCCAAACCAGATTTATATCTCTACAACACCATGACCAAGGCTCTGTCTCAAACTGAATTGCCCTCTAATGCTGTCATTCTTTATAATAAAATTCAAGCCATCGGCTTGCGACCTGACACTCATTTCCGTTTGTGTTAAAGGCGGTTGTTATCATCGATTGAAATAGGGAGAGAGATTCATTGTCAAACAATAGGAACTGGGTTAGATTCCCATGTCCGTGTTGTCACTGCTCTTGTTCCGATGTATGCCTCCTGTAAATGCATCTCTGATGGTCGCAAATTGTTCAATGGATTGTGTCAAAGAGTCGGAGATGTTACAATTTGGAACACGACGGTTGCAGAGTATTCAAAGGTTGGTGATCTGGACAATGCTCGGGCTTTATTGGAGCGGATGACCGAAAGGAATGTGGTTTCTTGGACAGCTCTGATCGCAGGGTATGCTCAGATGGACATGCCTAATGAAGCAATTACTATCTTCAGAAGAATGCAGATAGAAAATGTCAACCTGATGAAATTGCTATGTTGGCTGCACTGTCTGCTTGTTCTCAAATGGGTGCACTTGAGTTGGGAGAGTGGAATCTTAACTATATAGATAAATATGGATTGTATAAGACTGTTCCTCTTGGTAATGCAGTTATAGACATGTATGCAAAGTCTGGAAAAATAGAAAACGCTTTACAGGTATTTGAAAACATGAAGAATAAGAGTGTTGTAACGTGGACTACAATGATTGCTGGACTGGCAGTGCATGGTCTTGGAAGAGAAGCCCTTAACATGTTCTCACACATGGAAAGAGCTAGAACTAAACCAAATGAGATTACTTTCATTGCCATTCTCTCTGCCTGTTGCCATGTTGGCTTGGTTGAATTGGGTCGCTGGTATTTCAACATCATGAAATCAAGTTATGGGCTTGAACGAAAGATTGTTCACTACGGTTGCACGAGGCAAATGCAACTTTATGGGGCTCTCTTCTTTCTGCTTCCAATATTTATGGTGATGTGGAGCTCCGGGAGTGTGCTTTGCTGCATCTGATTAAGTTGGGCCTAATAATAGTGGAAACTATGCAATTTTATCTAATATATATGCTTCTCTTGGTAGGTGGAATGAATCTGGTAGGTTGATGAAGGTGATAACGGATACAGGCATTAAATGCCAGGGTGCAGTTACATTGAAGTAAGCAACACAGTTCATGAATTTATAGCAGGAGACTCATCCTATCCTGAGTTTGATAGAATCTACCAATTTCTATACAAGATAAATGTGCAGTTGAAGATTTCTGAGCATTTGCAACGTGAATCTTGTAAACTGCTTGAAATCAATGAGGATAGCTGTAATTTTACTTACACACATTCAAGATGCTTTGATAGTTAATGCATTACGACCACTTGACAAGTTATAACTCCTTACCATATGTGCCAAACCCAACTGATCGCAACTTACATTCAGATGTTATCTTTCTTTACATTCATATGTTTTTTTTTTTCTTTCAGACACAAATTCATTATCGAACATGATTGAAGAACTAAGAGAGAATGGGCATCATTTTCTCATCATATGATCTAGTATTGGCATTAGTTGACATTTGGGTCTTGCTCAAAGGTTTTGGTGCATTAGAATACATGTGACAACCTATCAACGGCCAGGTCTGTTCTTACTAAGCGCCTCTTCTTCTGTGCTGATGATAGCTTTTGATAAGGAAATATAATTTTTATCCTCTTTTCCTTTCCTTATACTGCCCCTAATATTTCTGTTTCCTTGTAAACATCAGACATAGCATGGGTCAGAAAAATTTTACAGAAACAGTAAGAGACAATTTCTTGTCCATTTGTACTCGACTTTATTGAAGCACGTGATTTATCAATTTATTATCTTGCTGACCCCTTCCAAGTTATCTTCATTCTCTTAAAGTGGTCTTAGTTGCAAGGCTTGCTCATAAGTGAGTCTTAGGCTGTACAAATTTATTGTGGCCACTCAAATATGAATTATGCATAAAATGGGGAATCATCATATGTTTGCTAATTATTGGTCAAGGAAGAGTGTCCCTTTTTGTTTTATTTTTTTCTGTTTCCAAAATAAAGGGGAAAGAAAAACAAAAGAATAAGAAGAAGACTGTACAAACTGATTGTTGGCAACTCTGTTTTCAATCTCTGAGTACAGCAATAAAAAATGATGCTGCTATACTTTAAATGATTCATAAAACATTCAACCTAGTCCACTATGTGGAATGGACTGATAACATGAGGCTTTTAAGCATCATGCCAAAATGTCTCAAAGATTCTACAATATAGAAAATCTAAACGATTCTACTACAAACAGACATTATGGAAAATAGACACGGAGATACATATATACATGGATGAAATATCAATACAGCCTGCCAGATAGATATCCATGGCCTTATCATTCTCATGGAGAAATCTGGCCATATGGGTTGGTACAGAGCTTCTTTAGGCTTTATAGATGCAGCACAGAAGTCATATTGTTTTTCCTGAGTTATACACACATGCACAGATGTGGCATTGCTTTATCGCATTAAGCATATTTCCTACATATTGGAGGACAGGATCATAAAATAGAGAATATGTAAGCATTCAATTCACCCTTAGCCCAACCATTGTGCTGGTAAATCCAAATAGCTAAAAGTTCTTTCTGTCCACCACTAGAGCTGGTTCAAAGCATTAAACCATGAAAGAAGTCATCATTGAATCCTAGGTCGTACAATCCCAATCCTAAAAGAGCACTGGCAAATAATATCTGAAACTTCTGCTTAAGGACGTAACATATTCCTGCCCAACATGCAATAAATGAAAATTTTGAGATTGTGAATCAGAAGTGGTTATGTTTGAAGGATTATAAGATTGTTTGTGAGAGTTCATATGTTCGCATTTAAGTTGATTATTACTTGAGAATACAAAAACTTGTTAAGAAATAAGAGCCATATCTGGTTTAGACTTGAATGTTCTCACCTTGGCTCTGCATGTTTCCTTGGGATATGGCATACAGCATATTTAGATCCTTCTGATTTGCTCCATTCATAAATAGAGCTCTTTGGGATCTCAGTTTGAGGGGGTCAGGTCTTGTCTCTCTTGGAGAGTGTTGGGAGGAGGCATCAAGTTCTTTCTTTTCATTGTCTTTTATACCTATTTCCGTAGACACTTCTTCACTCTGTGATTCCAATTCTGATATTGAGACAGAAACACCAGAATCTCCTTTTGATTTGACGAGCATATTATCTGATTCAGATGGAGAAAACACGCACCCGCCATTCTTTAGCATGCTGTCTAAACAATGCATTTCACCTTTTACTTGTTGCATTATAGACGATGTGTAAAGTTCATCATCATCTTTATATTGATCAAGTGTATCACTGCACATATCAGATTCAGATAGGAAAGAAGTGCTAGATGCGATATCCTCCATCAATGAGCCCTCCAAGAAATCTTGCATTTGTGTCTTTCTTTGACCTATCATTACATGAGATGCAGAAACGCAATTTAATCTTGATTCCATCTCAAATAAATCCTTCAACATTGTTTGTGGTTTTTCAGTATTGACTTCTGGTATGGGCACTTCAGTTCTATCGACATCAAGCTGTTTCTTTATTTCATTATGTCCGGCAATGCTTTCCACAGGATGCTCATTTGTAGGCCCATTGTCATTGCATAATCTCTGTGCTGTCCTTGGGCCTCTTACCCTATGTTTCTTATCTGGGACAGAAATAGCTAGTACTCGCTTACTTCTGTGAGTAAAACCACTGATAGTGGTTTCATGTTTATGTAAAAGCCAATCATCAACCTTTGAAGATTTCATATATTTGAATTTTTCTGTCTTTTGACTTCCACATCTCTCAAAGTTACCGAAGGGAGCCCTTTGTTGAATTGAAGTACTCTCCAATGTGTCCTGCTCTGGGAAAGAAACAATGTTTATATCACATTCCAATGTCTCTTGGCTATATTCTGTTTCACAGTCTGCACTACTTTTCATGTTCAAGCCTGCCAAGCAGCTGGCTCTTGAAATAGTGTGCTCTGAGTTGTATTCTGAATTGTTTTTCACAGGGAGAGTCACGGACTCAGCACGATGAGATGATGGTCTTCTTCTTCTGCGAATGTGTTGATCTTTTCCTTCTGAAGTATGAAGATCCATTCCAGACTTTCTTCTGCTACAGCAAGTTGGCCTCATAAATCTTGGTAATTGTGACAAAGGAGCTACTGTGACGTCTCCAGTGTTGTTCTTCTTGGTTTTGGGGTTAGATAGCAGCTTTTCAACAGATGAATGGGAAACTTCTAGTTGCTCTCGAAAAGAATGGGTAGGTCTTGTCAGAGTTTCTAATTTCCTGTTTAAGATCTCAATCTCTCCTCTAACTCTTAGGCGCTCTTCTTCAATATTTCTCATCTTTTGCTGCAAATTCCTCATTGAAACTTCTTTCTGGTCTCCCACTTCCTGAATATTAATAGTTTCATTCTAATGATCCTATTTGACATGCAGAAGTTCAATATGCAATGAGGCAGAGGAACTTTTAGCTTTCATGGAGGAGATTATCCAAGATGGCAGTAGTAGTGAACTAACCAGGTAGCACAAGTAATGATTCTTTTTTTTTTTTTTTAAATGTGTATATTGATGTAGACAATTATTACTCATGTTTCTGTATGAATTTTTTGTTAAAAGTTTTTATATTGGCTTTTGGTACCAGAATGCTTGTCTAGTTTAATAGTTTGTGTATGAAGAAATACCTCATCTAGAAGCAGCTTCTTGATAGTCATATTTAATGCATGATAAACAGTAGTTTGTTTACCAAGTGCAGGACATCCAATTTTTTCTTTGGTCACTAGATAGTTCTCCATAACCTAAAATTATTGCAAAGGCTTAAGTCTTAAACTTCCTTCTAATTTATGTTAGGTTTTGATAGACATACGTATGTATTTTTTTGCTTGAAAATCCATATATTTTGACCACCCTTACTGAGAATCTGGAACCTTTTTCTATACCTCAAAATCTAGACCTCATTAAAAGGTTACCAATTTAATCAGATTATTTGAAGATAATTTAAGAAAATACAATATTGCATCTACTTACATTTGAATCCCCATGCCCCAGGTGAATGCTTTTTACCCTGGTTGCAAAATTTAGAGAACATATAGTCTCACACAAATCTTCTTCTTTAGGGCTGACGTGGACAAGCATCAGTGTCTTAGAATCTTCACCTGGAGACAATAAAAATGACAAGTTCTTTCTTATGAAAAAAAGCCCTCATATAATATACAGAAATAAGAATAATTAATTTGATCATATAGTTCTGTAATCTTATGAGAAGACATTCACCAGGAATAAATTCCTTAATATTTATAAACCATGAAGAATAATGAGTTTGTTGTAATTTGGTTATAGAGCACATAATTAGTGGTTATACTTGTAAAGCAAGAATAGACCTGTGAAACTCTGCCATTTGCATAATAAAAAATGAAGTAAGACAAATTCTTTTTTTTTCTTTATTGTATTATTTGATATGTATCTCAGAAGTAACAGAATATGGAATCCAATGAGGAAGGATACAATTACCAAGGGAATCTTTAAGAACTTGCGTCAACTTGCTATTCCTGTCAAAAGTAAAAACTTGTTAGTTAGGTTTCTGTCTATAATGATGGTGGAACCTTGTAAAAAGCCAACCCAAATGGACCAGTTGAAATCATCAAATAGAGTTACTATCTTGAAGTCTTCTAGTTATTTGACAAGTTATAAGAAAAGAGGAAGGAAAAAAAGCTAACAAAATCTAAAAGGATTCATGAAAATTATCATTCATGCCTCACCTAGAATCTTTAAAAATGAAAAAGTTTGTCTGCCTCTTCAGAAAGAATTAGAGACTAACAACCTCAAGTCATTCAATTCTCATGGAATTATAATCTGATGGATTTACAGATTGTCTACCTCTTCAGAAAGAATTAGAGACTGACAACCTCAAGTCATTCAATTCTCATTCTACAGAGTGTTTGATTTATTTTGAGTAGCCTTTTCTTGTACTTGCAAAAAATATATAAGAAATAACTTTGATTACTATCATTGCAATCAGAAAATCCCAGTGTGGTTCGTCAATTTCTTGAAGGGAGGAGAGCTTTTTATAGAACTGAATGCTATAAATGATCTATGTAACTGAGCTTAAGTTGTTAAAATGGCCTTTGCTTTGTGAGCTTCCCTATACCTGTAAGGTATATGACGCTTTTTCCTTTGAAGGGCATTAATGACATCTCCAAGAGCAGAAAGTGACAAATTAATGGCTTTTCCTTCATCAAGCCTTCTCCCCCATGCTTTTGTCTTCAGCACACGCTCACTTCCCCCAAGGTCAACCAACCAAATTTTATTTGTTTGCCGTCGCCTCTCAGGAGCGTCAAAGCAGGTTATTGATATGCGAATCAAGCTGTTAGGAGAAATAATAAACAGGAATAGACTTAGAACACATTAGATAATATTGCCAACCAATTAAGCAGTTTCTAAAATTGGCATCCAAATGAAGCATTTTATTATGGAATGATTTTCAAATTTACTTAGCTCTCTGGTCCGGTTGGACTAAGTTGTTAGCCTAATTCCGAAAATTTCTGGTAAAATTTTGATTAAGTAGAGTTACCAGTGAGATCTGCTAGAAGTTGTATTTGAATTTGTAGATGCAGTTGATCTGAACCGACAACCTAATCTGTACAGCCTCAAAGCTTGGTTGAAGTCACTCACTTGGATGGCCACTAGGTTGTCAATTTCAATCCCTCCCTTTGGTTCTGTGTGAATGGATAGGCTGCAATAGAGGACATAGACTTGTTTCAAAAGGCATTCCTGTTACCATATAGCAAAACAAATTTGAAAGTCCAAAGTGAGAAGTATTTCATTTTTGAGGTCTTTAAGATGATGGATATCTGTTAGTTGGAATTATGGAGAAAATGTCATCCTATTTTCTTTCCTATGAGCTTGTAGACAAATGTTATTTTAATTTACACTGAACATCAACTCTTTTCTTCCCTTCCCTCTGTCGTAGAAAAGAATTGTGTTTCCTGGAGAAAGAAGTTAGGCTTGGACATCAACTTGTTTGCGTAACCCCTCAATTTCCTCTCTGACTTAATTTTCATTGGACTTCTGAAGTTGGAAAATTAACATTAAGAAGATGCAAAGGATCAAGTTGCATCATGCAGACATCTTAAGCCACCATTCACTGACTTGCTCTTACTTTCCCATAACAGATATTAATTCATAAAAGATTTCACTGAATGTTCTAATGATTACAACTGATATTTACATATAATAGCCTGTTTTACTCATTTACCATAAAATTAACTTTTTAGTTAAAGGATTCAGACACACATATGTGGGTGTCTATTAGTTCAACTAGTAAAGGCTCTTAAAGTGGTCCAAAGAGGAATGGCATTGAAACCCCGATCATGTCAGGATTTGAGAGGGGTTCGGTTTATATTTCTGGTAATGAAAAAGAAAAATTATACTGATAAAGAGTCATGAAGATCTTAAGCTTTCAGCACACACTACCAAGCTCAAGTAGCATTTACTTTTTAGAAGAACTTATATCATCATGTATAATACAGGCACACAATATCACCTATTAATCAAAGTCTGTTCTTTACTTTTTTCTTTTTTTCTTTTTTTTTTTTTGAAATATTGAAGGACTATATGCATCAAACTTCTTATACTTTTTGGAGACAAGAATTGTTTGTTGGAATTTTCATATGGTTGTGAGGATATTAGATTCCTGGCCTATTTCACTGATTGAAGATGTAATTAATTACAAATTATTAATAAGTTGATGAAAGTCATGATTAAAGACAAAGGCATCTAGACTATGGAGCTGCTTTTGTTAATGAAAATAATTAGCATTGTGAAAAATAAATTGCAGACTTACCATGGTGGCATAGGATCGGTTGCTTTTGCTGGCTGAGTAACAAGAAGATCTTTCAAATTTCCCAAGTAAATTTCAAGCATACTGAAACTGATGAGAAATGCATGATTGCTCTCCACCGCTTGTTTAAACAGTGCTTCAATTGCTCTGGGCACTACGCCAGGGGAATCTGGAGTACCTTCCTATAAATTATTTGTGAATAACAGGTACACTGGGAGAAGTTACATTCGTTTCTAAATTTTGGTGGAGATATACATATTGAGCTCTGGGAAGGAATTAATTCACTTAGATTTCAAATATAATATAATCCTTAGGATGGAAGAATAGTCATTTCCATAGCAATCATTCAGTTTTCTTATGCCATATAAGTGATCACTCGTTTGATTACTGCTTAATTGAAGACAAATGAGCCTGATGAGGCTACTGAATATTCTATATTTCCTATAATTTGGCCTAGAACATTGCATTTTACTTGTAGCAGTTCCCATATATGAGGCAACTGGCATGAAAATGTCCTTACCATTGTGAAAGTTTTCCCGGTGCCTGTCTGCCCATATGCAAAAATGCATGCGTTGTAGCCATCCAGGACAGATTTGATGATCGGTTCAACTTCTGAAAAGACTTCATCTGAAAATTTACAACTATCAAACTCATTTCATGACTTGTAGATGCATAATTCTAGCTACTGGCTGACAATAAATTTGCTTTTTTATTTCAGGGTCATATGATGAAAGAAATGATATTGCATAGAAAAGTTTATCTTCAAGCACCTTGTGAGGAACCTGGCTGGAAAACCTTGTCAAAACTGTAACTTTTATTCTTATTATCATCAAGTTTCAAAAGAACAGTGCTTGAATCTGGAGCTATGACAGGTCTTAGGCGTCCAAAATTCTCCCCAGTTCTGATGGGTCTTATACGACAAAAAACACGAATATTCCCTGCAATAGCAGATATGGTGAGCAAATGACTAGAATGATCTGCAATAGTTTTTCAAATTGGCTGCAACAAATCATTCAATGACATCAAACGTCTCTTGACTTTGACCCTCAACCCTCTGACTTTGCTGAGTTCTAAGGTGGAGGCAGCATCAGAATGATCTTGATTTTTAGAGGGAGGAAAGAATTATATATGTAACATTCTGCTATTTAATTCATACTCTGTAACCAAATTGATGATTGATTGTTCCAAGTTACAGATTACTAACCTTTCAAATCTAAAAATTCATTTAGGACCTGCCTTCTCTGTATGTTCAGTTGATTTATGTACGCTGATAAAGCAGCAAGTTCATCTGTTCACAGACAAACAAAGAAAGAGAGAAAGAATGTAAATGATTAGTATCAGGAGGTGGAGATTTAAGCAAATGCGGAAAAAGTTACAAAAGATAAAGATACATTTACTGATTTACATATATTCATCAATGCAAAGTGCCTACCTTTTATTTTTGACACGACAGTTCCTGAATCAGCATCTTTGATTTCGGAACAACTCCCTGTCTCTTTTTGTTTTATGTCAGTGGATGATTTTTCAGATGGTAGGTTTTTTACTATATCACAAACAGATTTGACCCAGGCAGAAGTTAAATGTGCCTTGACCCCTAGCAGGGAATGAATCGTTTCAGCAAGATTCTGGACAGGTTTCCTCGAGTCCATGGTCTTCATCTACTGACAGCAATGTACTGAAGGCTCATCCACCTTCAAAATTTCCATGGAGATCTCTTCCAGGTCTGTAAACTGCCCTATATACTATACAATAAGTAAACTGAAAATCTAGCTTACATTGATTCAGCTAAGCATTCATTTCTGCTATGCATATACAATTTCATCAGTGATATTCAGCAGCTGAACTGTATAATTGCTTCTGAGGAAAGGAAGTTATTATCATTTCTTTTGTTGTCATTTTCTATCATCTTGAAAAAAAAAAAGAATTAAGAATTTCAAAAAGGTTATACATCTCTTTCTTGTTAAATCATAGGACTAACAAAAATATCCGAAATTATAATGGATTATGTAGAATTCAAAATCTACAGTTCTATATTGTTCTTCCTGATATGAAAGTACACAGAATGTTACTAGCATTTGGGGATGGTATGTATGTGTGTTATTATATGCTAATCTAAATCTTCAGATTGTAATGAGATGAAGTTGTTTAGTGAGCTTTGTGAGTTCTTATATAGGCAAAAAAAAAAAAAAGGTCCCAGCAAATGATACTCAAAAGAAGAAAATTAATAAAGCAGCAGCAAGAAGAGGCAGGCCAGAGAGCATGCAGAGATGAACTGTGAAGAACAAGAAGAAACTAACAAAGTCGTCTCTGTGGAGAAAGAATATGCAAAACAAAAGTATGATTTTGATTAAAAAAACAAAATACCTGGAATATTGCTTAGTGCTTCAATGCTTCAAAGCTCCTTTGTTCATCATGTCAACTGAAATGGAATCTCAGAACAAGCTTCTTTATTCCTGGAGCAACATGTGGTCAGTTCAGACCCAGCTTCAAATTTATTATATTAGTCAAAACTTTGAATTAGTAGAAGCCTTCGCCGCCAAGGAATTTTGTGTTCAACAATATAATCAGAAATATTCAAACCCAAAAAATAAAAATAATAAAAAAAAAAAGAGAAAGAAAAGAAAGAAAGCAAGAATGAGAGATATGGTAGTTGAAATTTCATGAGAAGTTCAATGCTGAAGGAAAGAATTTATGTCACTGTTGTAGCGACTTATTTATGCAACATTGGCAACAAAACATGTAGAAGAAAAAGAAAAACAGGCCTGCAAACCTTATTATAATTTGAAGTTATTAAAAAACTCACATGTATCTGAAACTCCATGTGGAAACATCAAGTAGAAAAGCATTTCTTCCATATGTTAATACAGATAATTTATTGTTGTGATCTAGCTTCTTGACAAAATACCTGACTTTCCTTTTGCATGATGATGATGAATGAATATGAGAGAGTTGGCCCCAGCCCCCCAGTTGTTGTTGTTGTATGCAATATTTTCACTCACTCAATTTTTCTTGGACATGGTTAGAGTAAAAGGCTCATCTTCAATCTTCACTTCAAAATTACTCAAAAATCTTTTTTTTTTTTCTACCATTAATTAGTGACTTCTTTTGCACTTTGCAGCTCACCAAACATGATCTGTTCACAAACTCTAAATGGTCCAATCCAATATAAGCTTTCTGATATAATTTATTATGTATGTGTGCAAACTACGACAACATTAAAGACCCTATCAAATGGACCAAAGAAAATTCTATTCCAACTTTCGATAATGACACAAACCACAAGGAATATTCAATGGGTGGTAATTTTTTTATTTTTTCATATTATTTGAGCACAGTGCCATTAATAATGTAGCAAATGGCATTGGTTTTGATACAGTACCATGAATATTTGGGAAACGGCAGTCCATATATCTCCTTGTGAACCATGTTACCCAACCTTTGACAACATTCATTCGATGGCATAATAAGATATATATAGATTATTCATTAAATTAAGTACTAATTGGGTGTCTATTATTATTAATACACTTCATCTGGGTGAGTGAAGCTCCATCTCTAAGCATGTGAAAATCTTAAAAGTTGTGAGGATCCAAGATGAGTATTTGCATGTGGAATTATTGGATAAAACTTTACCTGAAATTGATGAAGAGGGTGATAAGAATAGTTTGTGTTTGTTGGTGAACATGAAAGTGGGGTCTTAACGCTTAATTGTGAATAAAAATAAATGACTGAGTCTACAAGAGAAGACATGGGACCATGGATTCAGAATTGAGAAGGAAGCATCTTATATAAGCCTAAGCTAAGCTTAAAGGTACTTGTATATATATATATATATACACTTGAAGAAAATAACAGCCTCCTACTCCCAAGTGACAAATCAATGCATCATAGCTTTCCAATTACCTTTTCTTTTTTTTTTCAATTTAGTTGGCCAAGAGTTTCTTTAAATTCTATATAATCCAAAGTCTAGTAGTTTTATTAATAGGGTTTTCTATGAATTCAAGTAAAAAGATTTACAAAACAAGAATATTTTTGCTCATTAAAGTAACAATAGAAACTCGAAAAGCTATATGATAAAGGGTATAAACCATATTTGAATTAGCTTTTATATATGGATGGAGTTGATTTGGTGGGGGACTTCGCCTATTATTCAGAGAACTATGTCTATCTAGCATATTAAATTCATACAAAATTTGTAATTGTCTTCAACTTTTCTTTATATAAAAAAAAATGTCATTTTAGTCCTGATTTAATATTCATTTCTCTAATATATACCATATTAATTTTTTTATAAGAATGTTTTTAGTAATTTTTTATTATTATTTTTATCTTTGAATAATTTCAATTTTAATCTCTATAAAAACTAACATAATTTATAATAAATAAATAAAGACTAAATTTACATATATTTATAAAATTATATACCAAAATGACATCTTTTCTTTTTATATTAATAAATTTCTTACATTAGTAAAAGCTCGCTTTCAATTTTTACATTAACATATATGTTATTTTTAAATAAAACTTAATAATTATCACGTCAACTTCTATTATATTTTTTACATTTAAATATTTGTATATTTTCATCTTCTTTTTTTGTTTCATTTCTTTCAATAACTAGTGTTAATATCAATACAATTCATAAGGTAAGAAGACTTCATTTAATATTTAAAAAATATCTTCATCCACATAAGTGCATCTACCCATAATTTTATTAATTCACCAATCCATTCCCTTTATCTTTCTTCACATTTGGTTACCCTTCCACAAACCAAAAACAATTTCCATTTCTTTGTCCGCATTTCTCAAACTTCAATTTTATTAATCTACAACTTTTGAAAGACCGTAGCACAAAATTCGATAAATTATTCTATAATAACATTTTTTTTATTGTTTACTCAAACATTGCTTTGTAGTTAATACTTAGAAGAACAAAAGATTAATATTTTTTCTAACATCATTCAATGTTTTAATTTTATTATTTAATTTCTCTTATAAAGATGTTTTTAATATTACATATATTTATTTTGAATTTGTACCTTATTTATGATATTTTTGCTTAGAAGATTTAAGTTAAATATACACTCCAAAAGTTGGAGAAGAGTACAAACCTAGAGTTGGGCAATAATTTCAAACAATTGAACAAGTTTTTTTGAATATTTTATTATTTATGCAAAAGAAATTGGATTTAGTGCAAGAGAAGCAACAGCAACAACAAAAAAAACAAGAACAAATGAGCTTGTTAGGAAAAAATTTGTTTGCTCTAAAGAAAGAAAAAAAAAATGAAGCTTATCAAAAGAATTTGACATAAAATATATACCGAACTTGTGAAAGACATCGAAGAACTGTTCAATTATGTAAAGTAAATTTGCCAACAACAACAAATTATGGGGATGGAGATCGAATCTGATGGGCCTCAAAATATTGGACGTACTAAATGAGATATAAAGAATTATGAAAGAGATTTGAGATAACAACAAAAATAAAGTGATGCAGAGATATTAATTGAATCTTTTACATCGGAGAAGGAAAAAAAAAATTCTACCTTTTATTTTAATTATGAAATGAATGAGGAAAATAAATTTGAGATGTTTATGGGCATATCCATTTTCAAGAATATCATATAATTATTTTGGTGATGTTGTTATGTTTGATACCACATATAACACAAATAAATCCGGTATGATCTTTGCTCCATTGATAAGGGTTAATTATCACATTATATTTGTCTGTGGATTTTTATTAGACGAGAAAATAGAATCCTTTGTCTGATTATTTTAATCATTGGTTGAACATTATGCCTAAGGGTGTACCAGAAATGATCATTGCTAATTAAGATCCTGTAATGAAAAAAGCTATAGCATAAGTTCTTCCGAAGACTTTTCACCGATATTGTATGTGGCATACTTGAACAAGTTCTCGGAGAAGATTAATCTAATAACCTATCAAGACCATTATCATTTGTTAAGAGATGTTATATTAAACTCTAAGACTATTGCAGAATTTAAAGTAAAATGGAAGAGCGTGTTAGAAACAACTAAATTGAGAGATAATGTATGGCTAATCCATATGTATGAGATAGGAAATAAATGGGTTCCTGCATGTGTTAAACATGTTTTTGGTGCAAGAATGTCAAGTAGTCGGAGAGCATAAAGCAATCATTTATTTTTTAAGAGATACATTTCATCTAAAAATATGTTAATAGATTTTATTACACATTTTAATAGAGTGCTTAGTGATTGTATGCTACATTAGCTAAGCGCAAACACACTCTATTGTATTAAGTAATATAAAATTTTAAGTATCGATCTCATAAAGATTATGCAATCTAATTCTATAAATCAAGTACTAAAACTGTACATATTTAATTTTTATTCAAAAAATCACAATCTGAAATTTAATTAATAAATCTAACTCTATCAATTAAACTAAAAAAAAGTAAATGGTAGAATTTACAAATAAAGATAATCTAGAGTTTTGACTCGTCCCCTAGTATTCTATTGGATTTATTAATGTCTTAGTTAATCTTAAATACTAATTATTAGCTTAGATACTAATCTCATCACAAACCTCTGTTGATGGTCGAGTGACTATATTACGCATTCTAACAACTACTTATATGTCTATGGTAATAAAATCAAAATGCAATTCATTAAGAACAAGTCTAAATCAAACCATACATGCCACCTAGGTATATCTATTCTAGATGGAACTCATAGTTGTTACCCTATAATCATGCATCAAACATTCATATGCTAAACACGTGAATTCGTTTGTCAAGTTTATTATGATTCCTTAATCATTCAATATATTGATCAAGCATAATAAAAGCATTAAAATTAAGATAGAACGAATCAATTATATGTATTAAGATTAATAACTAAAAATTAATAAAATTCAAATTCATACTAAGTTCACATAGTCTAACTCTAGATGAATAATTTAACTTATTACAAAATTAAAAGTATCCAACCAATTCATAAAGATCAATAAGAACAAGAACATAATGATAAGGAAAGAGAATAAAACTAATCAAAGTGACTTCTTGATGTGCTTCTCTCTCTTCTTTAACTGAAAACTTAAATTTTGATCTTGGTTCTTCAATCTTTGATTTCGATCTTTGATTTTATGTTGTGAATTATTTCTCTAAGCTTTTACCTCCCTTCGATCTCTATTTTTTCCCTCAAAAGAATGTTTTTATAGGTATGAGAAACCCTAGGGACGAGGGGCTTTAAATCTCAATTGAAATAGGAGAGTTGAGAAGGAATTTTATACGTCACAAGGGCATTATGGCGTTAGGAACTTGGCACAGCAGCGCTATTACCTAGAAACACAACTTTGAGGAGCATCCCAGGCACTGCGATACTAGGTTATGGGTGCCTCGGCACCTAGCTATTGACCTAAGCGCTACAGCGCCCAACCATGTTTCAGTCGCTCTCATATTTTGAGCGTAACTTCTTCATTTTATATCCAATTCGCCTCTCATTTGTTCCTATACATCATATTTTTTGTCGTGCATCTATTTATGATAAAAAAATTAAAATAATTAAATATTTATAATTTGGAGCAAAATACGAAAGTTGAGTACAAATTATACTAGTATTTTTACGCCCCTATCAAATACTCCCAAACTTAAGACTTTACTCGTCCTCGAGCAAAATAAAGAAAAGCATTCACAACTTATTCATGACTCAAAAATAAAATTTAAAAACTAAAAATAAGCTCTGGTTGATTAGACAATCATTCTTATGATCTCAAAGGCTATTAAAAGGCACAAGACATTTTAGAAATCTATAAATAACTTTCAACAATCCTTATACCATTCATTATGTACTTTATTCTCCCTTATAAATGCTCATTTGTGCGTGTGTGTAATAAGCAAGTCGTTATCCAAATGAAATATAGATTTACTTAATACTTTAAGAAAATACATAAAGATGATGTTTTGGCATATTTTTAATAATAACACTACCATAAGCTTGTTGTTCAACTACTCTTCACTAATGTAAAAATACACTTGCCTAGGGATCTATTTAGGACTTTACTTAATTTATAACATAAGGGTAGGGTCCAGGTGGGTTATAAATGATCATTTATTCTTCCTTATAAATGTTTATTTGTGCGTGTATGTAATAAGCAAATAATTAGCAAAATGAAATATAGATTTACTTAATACTTTAAGAAAGTACATAGAGATGATGTCTCGGCATATTTTTAATAATAATACTACCATAAGCTTGTTGTTCATACTACTCTTCATTAATATAGAAATATACATGCCTAGTAATCTATTTAGGTCTTAACTTATAACACAAGGCTAGGGTCAAGGTGGGTTATAAAGATATATAAATATAGTGCAAATCACACCATGAACAGTTAGACTTTACTTAGAAACCTATTGATTTCTTTCTCCTTGATTTATCTCCTCCCTCAAACTTATGATATTCTCATATTTCTTTTAATCACTTTTGCAAAGAATTTATTTTTATCTTAAGCTGGTGGCACTTATGCATTTAAATACTTTTTTTTTCTCTTTTTTGTATGTACCCACAAACTTAGATTGATATGCACCTTCAAGACTTATTATTTTTCATCGCATTTATCTTTTTTACACATATAACTTTTTTTTAAGAATATTTTTAAGTAAACTTAAGGTTTATGGTGCTACCGGTAGATTTTAGGATAAATAAATTCAAAGACTTGTAATGTGGTTAAATAGAAAAATGAGTAATTAGGCTCAAATAGGGTAACTAGGGATAAACGTACATACAAGGTAGGTTAGAATAGGCTCAGTCAGTCCAAAGATGGCTTAATATAATTTTTCTATTCATGTGATCCTAGAATTTTGCCTTAAGTTGAAATCAAGCAAGTTCTAGAGAATTGGTCCTCAAGAATGTGGTATACTATTTAAGCAAAGATTATTTCTAAGAAAAAAATTCAACTAATACATGCTTATTTCAATGTGCTCAAGAATAAGTGATAAAAAATAAAATCAAAATTAGTTCAAGATTCATGATATAAGAATTATCTCAAGCGTCTATTATTTTCTAGAGATTTATAAAAATAAATTCAGTCAATATTTTATTTCTTATCATGGACTAATGATTATCTTCTCAACCAAAACTTAACAACTAAAAAAAAAATATCCCATAAGATAACCACTTCAAAGTATACAACAAAAATAAATACAGATTATATGTTTCCTACCGCCAAACTTAAATTAGACATTGTTCTCAATGTCTAAAAATAAATTTAAAAGTAAGAAAAACTCCTCTGATAACTCAAGTTGAAGCAATACAGTGTTGTTGCCTATTGATTGGACTACGGTCTCCTTTACTTCCAACGCTCACAAATGTTTGTGCTGCTTCTTTGAATGCTCCTCTTATTGTTTTATTCCTACAAAAAAAAAAAAACTAGCATGACTAATACTAAAAATAAGCAAAAATAAAAATGAAAACTACTTGGGTTGCCTCCCAAGAAGCGTTTGATTTAGCGTTATCGGCTTGACGGAGTTCTTTCTATCTTATAGAGGATCAAAGTTAATAGAGAAAGCATCCTTATATGTGAGCTTGTTGGGATTCTTTTCTTTTGGCTTCCACATTCTTGCAATTAGACCTTGGGCAACAACTTGTTCTTCTTTTTTGTGCTTCTCCGAAAAAACTTGAATCTTATACCAGTGAAGTGCTTCTCTTATGCCCTTCTCTTCTATCCTCTCATCAAACCACTACTTATTCTTCTTCTTATCCTATACCTTAATGCCTTTTTTTTTATGTAAGGGTTTAATATCTTCATGTCTATGAGCTCTTTGGTGTTTAGGTGCACCACATCAATGTTATAGCAGTCTTCACCTTCAAATGGCAATTTAATTTTCTTAAAGACTTTAAAAGTAATTGTGTTATCTTGTACCCTTATGGTCATTTCTCCTTTTTTAACATCAATGACCATATGCCATGTGGCTAAGACTTGTCTTCCAATGATGATAGGGATCTTCTTATCTTCATCCATGTCTAGAATAATAAAATCGACGGGAAAAATGAATTTGTCCACCTTTACGAGCACGCTCTCTATAATTTCTTTCAGGTAAGTAAAAAAGCGATCAGCTAGTTAAAATATGATATTGATCGATTTCGCTTCTCTTAAACCTAACTTATTGTAGATAGAAAGGGGCATGAGATTGATACTCACTCCTAGATTGTATAAAGCTTTACCAAAGTCATGATTATCAATAGAGCACGGTATGGTAAATCTCCTGGGATCTTTGAGCTTAGAATGTAGCTTTTCCTGAAGAATAGCGTTATACTCCTCTGTCAATGCTTTAGTCTCATAATCCTCTAGTCTCGTCTTCTTTGAAATGATACTCTTCATGAATTTGATGTAGCTAGGCACCTATTTGAGCGCATCTACAAAAGTGACATTAATATATAGTTTTTGAAAACCATCAAGAGAATTTAGAGAATTGCTTATCTAATTTTTTATTTTGCAGCCTCTGTGGGAATGGTGGAGGAGGTATGAATGACTGCAATAGTTATTTCTACACATTTTCTGCAATATCTTATGCACTTGTATGCTGCCCATCTTTTCTTTTTACTCTTCCAGGATTGCCTTATTGCAATCTTTTAGTTTCAACACTTGTATTGCACCAAAGTAGCATTTGAGGGAAAAGAATATGTGGTCTATATGGTTACACATTTCTTGTTGGTCAACCCTTGTCCTTTTTCTTCATCTTTAGAAGTGATGTTGGTGGTGTGTTCTCTTGTAAAACCTTACCACTTCGCAAGTTGATAGCTTGACATTACTCTACACTTCTTGGATTTGTCTAAGTGTCGTGGTAAAGTGCCTTGAGGTCTCCTATTAATTGCAGCAGCAAGTTATTCCATTTGGACCTCTAAATGTTTCAAGGATGCTGAATGATTCTGTAGGATAGCATCATTAGATTGTGTATATTACATAAACATGTCTTCTAAAGTTGACTTTTTCTTTTGTGGTGGCTGAAATACAAGAGGATTCATTAGTCTAGATAACTCCCTTTGATTGTTATGTCAAGAGAAGTTTGAATGATCTCTTCGCCCTGGATTGTAGAAGTTAGATTATGGGTTAGGTTTTTGTCTATTAAAATTTCCCACAAAATTTTCTTCCATGCACTGCCCATTTGTGTGGTTATCACCACAAAAGTCGTATGTCATTTGTTGAGTTTTGACGACATTCAATACATCAAAATTTATAGATAAGGTATTAATTTGCACTGTCAATATACTGAATGCGTCAATCTCAAGTATACTGGCGACTCTCCTGGGTGTAACTATTTGCCATTAGTAACTGTTCGACGCAATCTCTTCCAATAAATCATAAGCCTCATCTGTTGACATATTTAATAACGCTCCTCCAGGAGTGGAATCTATAATAATCCTCAAATGACCTATTAATCCATTGTAGAACGTTTGGACTAGTAGCTATTTAGGGACTCTATGATAAGAAAACTTCCTCAACATGCCCTTGAAGCGCTCTCATACCTCATAAAATGACTCTTCATCAATCTAACTGAATGAGTTAATGTCATTCCTCAACTTTTCTATCTTCTATAGTGGAAAAAATTGACTAAAAACTTCTGTGCTAGATCTTTCCATGTTAATATAGATCCTGACGGCAATGACATTAACTAACTCTTGACTTTGTCCCTTAAAGAGAAAGAGAATAGTCTCAATCTGATGGCATCATCGAAGACTCCATTGTACTTGAAGGTGTCACAAATTTCTAAGAAACTTATGGTATGTATATTAGGATCGTTATTGAGAGCTCCGTTAAACTATATAGTCTCTTTCAGTATTTGAATAATATTCGGCTTAATCTTAAAGTTATTGGCATTGAGTTTGATCACTAAATACTAGACTGAACACTATTTGTAGTAGGGATAACATATTCTTTTAAAAATCTCTGTGGTATTATGGGCTCAAATACTAGATTATTGATGTGATCGTTGTTTCCCTCCATGTTCAAAGATTATTGGTGTTGTTCACGTCAAAGTCTATACAATGTTCTTTCGATCTTAAGATCAAAAGAAGTCAAGTCAGCACTCTTCGCCCTTTGCATATACTATCAAAGAAAAATAGAAGAAAAATCAAAGTAAAAAGAAGAAAATATACTGAAACAAAATTAAAATTAAAACTTGAATTAAAAGTAAGTAACTTAGTATTAGATTGATCTAAGAATAGAAAAAAATAGTCCCCGATAATAGCGCCAAAAACTTGATTGTATGTTATACTAGCTAAGCGCAAACGCATGCTATCGTATCAAGTAATAAAGAATTTTAAGTCCAAATATCGATCCCACAAGGACTATGCGATCTAATTCTACAAATCAAGTACTAAAATTGTACCTACTTAATTTTTATTTAGAAAATCCTAATCTAAAAATTAATTACCTAATCTAACTCTATCAATTAAATTAAATAAAAGCAAATGGTAGTATTTACAAATAAAGATAATCTAGAATTTTGACTCATCCCCTAGTATTCTATTAGATTTATTAATGTCTTAGTTAATCTCTTAAAACTAATTATTAGTTTAGATACTAATCTCATCACAAGCCTTTGTCGATGGTCGAGTGATTATATTACACATTCTAACAATCACTTATATGTCTATGGTAATCAAATTAGAATGTAATTTATTAAGAATAAGTTTAAATCAAACTATACATGCCACCTAGGTATATGTCTATCCTAGATGGTACTCATAGTTATTACCCTATAATAATGCATCAAACTATCATAGGCTAAACACATGAATTCTTTTGTCAAGTTCATCATGGTTCCTCAATCATTCAATATATTGATCAGATATAATGAAAGCATTAAAATCAAGATGGAACGAATTAATTATATGTATTAATATTAATAACTAAAAATTAATAAAATCCAAATTCATACTAAGTACATATAGTCTAACCTTAGATGAACAATTTAGCCCATCACAAAATCAAAAATATCCAATAAATTCATAAATATCAATAAGAATAAGAACATAATGATAAAGAAAGAGAAGAAAACTAATCAAAGTGACTCCTTGATGTGTTTCTCTCTTCGTTGACTTGAAGTTTGAATCTTGATCTTGATTCTTCAATCTTTGCCTTTGATCTTTAATTTTGTGTTGTGAATTCTTTCTCTAAAATTTTTCCTCCCTTCAGTCTCTATTTTGGCTCTCAAAAAAGTATTTTTATAGGTATGAAAATCCTAGGGGTGAGGGGTTCTGAATCCCAGTTGAAATAAGAGAGTTGATAAGGGATTTTATACGTCGCATGGGTGTCATGGCGCTGGGTTATAGGAACCCTAGCGCCCAGCTACTAATCTAGGTGCTGTAGCACCTAGCCATGGTTCAGTCGCTCTCGTATTTTAAGTGTAACCTCTTTGTTTTACGTCCAATTCACCTCCCATTTGTTCCTATACATCACATTTTTCGTCATACATCTATTTGTTATAAAAAAAATACTTAAATAGTCAAGTATTCATAATTTAAAGCAAAATACAAAAGTTGGGTATAAATCATACTAGTACTTTTATGCCTCTATCACTTAGCCATCAACATTACGAGGAGTGGGTGGCTAATTATGTTGATGTCAATGAGCAACTAAAATTGAAAACAATATGGCAAAGGAGACATAAATGATGAAATGTACACCAAAAAAGCATTTTTATTTTTCCATAATGAAATATTTGAAAGGTATGCATACATTATAAATAACACACATGAAGATGATAGAATTAAGCTTTACAATGTTTAAAAGGCTTAGGGAAGTTCATTAATAAAATGTAGAGAGCTTAGCTACATGTCATGGACCTTTTGAGAACCGTACGATCTTAGATGCGTTGCACAATAAGCAGCTTAGAAAACACCATACAAAGAAAAGATGGGCAAACACGCATACAATGTGTTTAAAAATAATCTCTATATTACTAAAGAGATTACAAGCTATGAGATACTTTGTATAACTGAGGGTGCCCACCTTTTATACTACTAGCTCTACACAATCAACGACTTTGATCTAAGATGCTATATAACGATCTAACAGTGTATATACAAGATGGAAAAATATGCTATGGAATATTTTCTCTACCAAAGAGTGGTTTACAACTCTAATAAGTGGCTGCTAAGCTCATATCTTCATCCCAATCAACAACCTTCTAGAAACTTCAGTCCACGTAGCACTTTATGGTTCAAGTAGCCTCCTGTAGGCCTAGTCGCGCAAGTGCTCAAGAAAATGCGTGAGAGCACTTGGGCGTGACATTCTCCCCACTAAATTCAGGCAACGTCCTTGTCGCATCATCACTGAAACTTATGCACCTTGCTCTCGAACTATTATAGTGCATTCTCGGGTTCCCAGGTTACTTTACTATTAAGCAATTCTTTTCACTTAACGAAATACTCACTACTTGAAGGGTAGTTCTTCTTTCATACTATCATTACATTAACGATACGTTCCACCTCTTTGTCATAAGATATAAAAACCCCCAATTGTGCTCTAGTTTATGGCCTATGCTCCGTGTCCTCTGTATCATCATGATACGGCTTTAGGCAGCTTGTGTGAAACACTGAATGTAGCCAAAGTCTCTAAAGTAACTCCACCTTGTACAAGACATTGCCAACCCTCTTAGCAATAAGAACTAGCCCCTCATATTTTCAAATAAGACCCTTATAAAGTTGGCATGTAGAATTATACTACGTCAAAATGATCTTTACAATCACCAAGTCTCCTACGTTGTACTTGACATGCCTCCACTTGTCATTAACCTATTTCTTCATCTGCTTTGTCACCTTGTCGAGATACACCAACACTTTGTATGATTGATCTTGCCACGATTGTATAGCTTTGTATACTACAAAACTTCTTCCCATATCGCTAGATACGAGCGCATGCGACATTAGAGGTTGCTGGTTAGTAGCTAGCTCAAATAAGATTTAGTTCGTCAACTCACTTTACTGTAAGTTGTATGAGAATTATGACACATTGCATAACTTAACCCAATCTTGCTGATTTATGCTCATAAAGTGCCGCAAGTATAGCTCTAATAGCATATGCATTCACCCTCTCGGTCTGCCTATCTATTTGTGGGTGAAAGCTGATGGAAAAGCGAAGCTCCGACCCCATGAGATTGAACAACCCTGTCCAAAACCTCCTTGTAAACCTTGTGTCATAATCACTTATTATCACCCTCGGCAATCCTCAATACTTGACTACTTGCTTAAAGAAAAGTCTTATTGTCACTTCCGCATTACACTTCTTAGGTGCTGGTATAAAAGTAGTGTACTTAAAAAATTGGTCCACCACTACAATGATAGTCCCACATCCCTCGAATTTCGGTAAGGCTATGATGAAACCCATAGAAATGCCCTCTCAAGGTCCCTTCGATATGGGCAATGGCTCAAGTAGCCCTATGGGACTCCACTGCTCAATCTTGTACTGTTAGCATACAAGATAAATCTTGACAAACTATTCTATCTCTTCCCACATACATGGTCAATATTATACCATCTCTAATAGGGCGTGTGTACGCCTTTGTCCTGGATGTCCTGCCTATTTTGTATCATGACACTCCTTAATAAGGTTTGCCGTAAGTTATCCCACTTTGGCATATATACCTGACGGTCATTGGTGTAAAGAAGCCCATATTCTATCCAAAATCGTTGTGTCTTCCCCTCGTGTACTTATGTGGAGAGCTGTTTGGCTATGGGATCATGCTTTATTCCCTTTTAAAATAGCCTGAGTAATTCTCCTTCCAACTTACTTACAACTGCTATCTCGGCCTTCCGGCTTAAGGCGTCCGCCACTAAATTTGCCTTCCCTGATATGTACTCAAGCTCATAATCGAACTCTGCCAGAAAGTCTTGCCACCTAACTTGCTTTAAACTGAGTTTCTTTTGGCTTTGGAAGTAACTTATTGCTATGTTATCCACTATCACTACAAACTTCGCCCGATGCAAATAATGTCACCAAGTGCACAGACAGTGGATGACCCCGTTATCTTCTTCTCTTGCACCATATAGCGTCTCTCCGTCAAGTTGCATTTTTGGCTCTCATACTCGATCGGATGGTCCTGTTGCATCAAAACACCACAAATGGTAAAATCAAATGCATCGGTATGTACCTCATACGATAATAAGTGGTTCAGCAATGTTAGAACCGGCTCCTCAATCATCGCATTCTTCAATCAATCAAAAGTCTCCTCACATTCCTTTATCTATTCTCATGCTTTAGTCTTCTTCAACAAGTCGGTAAGGGTGCAGCAATAGTGGAGTATCTTTTTATGAATCTTCGATAATAGGTGACTAACCTAAGAAAACATCGCAGCTCAGTAACTCTCGTGGGTGCCTCCCAATCCACTATAGTGCGAATCTTTGCTCTATCCATCATCAACTTGCCGTCTTTGATCTTGTGACCCAAAATGTCTACCTCTAACTTGGCAAACAAGCACTTCTCCCACTTCACATACAGTTCATTCTCGTAGAGCACCTTCAAGATAGACTGCAAATACTCCACATGCTCTTCGAGAGTGTTACTGTAGAAAATGACGTCATCTAAGTATAAGACGACGAATTTGTTGAGGAATGGCTGGAGAATATTATTCATCAAGGTGCAAAATGTGGCTAGTGCGTTAATGAGGCCAAACGGCATGATAAGAAACTTGAACACCCCATAACGCGTTACATATGTAGTCTTTGGTTCATAACCCTTGGCTATCCGCACTTGATGGTAACTTGATCTCAAGTCTAGCTTTGAAAAGTATTTTATCTTTCCCAATTGATCAAACAAGTAAGCAATTAAAGGAATGGAATACCTATTTTTATGGTGACTTTGTTCAGCACCTGATAGTTTATGTATAGCCACAATGATCCGTCATATTTGCGCTGAAAAAGCACAGGCACTCCATAAGACGTCTTGGATGATTGGATGAACCCAGTATCAAACAACTCCTTGAACAGCTTCCATAACTCTGCTAACTCTAATGGAGACATTTGGTAGAGCGCTTTGGTTGGGGGCTTAGTTCTTGGCTCTAACTCAATCTTGTGATCGATTTCCCATCTTGGTGGTGATTTCTGTGATAGTGTTGTTGGCATTATGTCCTTATACTACTCAAGTACTTTCGTAATCTCCGCTGGTAGCTCATTTTCGCCTCTGTTTACCTCATCATTCACCTCTCATATAGTGGCGAGGTATGTCTCTGCCGCCCACTTGGCTCCTTTCTTCAGTTGCATGGCAGAAAGGAGAATGGTGTGGATGTTGGGCTTAGATTGCCCACCTTTGGGCTTCTCTACTGTCAACACCAAGCATAGTTCTCCCTTCAAGATCCATACGTAGTTGTGTCAAGGAAGTGGTACCACATTAAATTGCCGCAAGAAATCCATACTAAGAACAGCGTCAAAATCATCAAGAAGTGCTACTAAAAAGTTTACCTTACTACCCACTTTTCGAAGTGCATTTCGACTCTGCGTATGACCTCATTTAATGGTCTGATTGCAGTATTCACAATCTTGAGATAACCAATCCCTTTCTCCACCTTACGGTCCAAGTGTTCTGCTTTCGCACTCTTGAGAAAGTTGTGCGTGTCTCCAGTATCCACCAGCGCTTAATTCTTCTTCCCGTTGATATAAGCTTTAACGTACATCAGCGCGTTTCTATTTTATGCACGAGCTTCCATTTGACATTGAGGGCATTGAGCAACTACATACATTGCAATTATCCTTGTTTATCCATTTGTTGAGTCTCTAACATTACATTGATAGGCTTTTTCTTTAGACAGTCCTTCACCCAATGATCTCCATCGCAAATAAAGAAGCTAGATCTCAGCTTTCTCCAGCTATTGCTATGATTGGGCTTTGAATTCTTGGACTTTCCCGCATCAGCCTTGCAGTAATTTGCGAGTGTTTCTTCCAATGTGAGGGCATCGAATATATTCTACACTCCACGTTGTTTCAGCTTATTGGACACCCATATTTGTAATCCATCAAGAAAATTGAACAGCAAGTCCTCATCACTCATGTTAAGAATCTTCAGTATCAATAGAGAGTACTCCTCCATGTACTTGTTAATGGACTTGTTCTGTCTCAACTTCTTTAGTCACTTTCTAGCATCGTGCGCCACATTTTATGAATAGAATTAGTGGTTCAACTCTTGTTAAAACTCCACCCATATGTATATGGTGCAGGTACTTTTGCGAATCTCCTTACTTTTTCTATGCCACCATAAAATTGCATGGTTACAGAGATATAAGGTCACAATATTTACCTTATCCTCATCCCATACACCCAAGGCATCAAAGTATCTCTACATCTGCTAGAAAAAATTGTCGAGCTCCTTGATGTTTTGCCTGTTTACACAACACTATGTCCTTTTTTACAGTCTCAAACCCTCGATGCAGCTCTTCTACATGGGTTTGAATCTTGTCCATCGTGGTGTAGACCTTCTCTTGAAAAGTCTTAATCCAGTCTTGTTGCTTATCAGTGTAAGTCTCGATGGATGTGTCGATGAGGGAGCGCAACTCATCTTCTTAAGTGTCAAGGCCCACATCGAGCTTTTCCACTTGCTGCTTCAACTCTCCAAGGTGATTCTTTACCTTTCCCACAGCGCCACTAAGCATTTTTACCATGTTCCTCAGATCATATCCTGGATCAATGAACTTGTCATGAGGTACACTGTCATGCTTCTTCGCATTGGGGTCCCTTCCCCTATCTTCAGTCACCTCCAACGAGGTTGCAGCATCTTTTTTCATCTTCTTTGAACCCCCTCTGATATCAAATATCACAGACCTTTTGCGAATCGTACCGCCTTAAATGTATTATACACTAAACAGTTTAAAAAACACCACACAAAGAATAGATGGAAAAACATGCACCTATTGGTGTTTGAGAAAAAAAAAATATTATATTGCTGAAGAGATTACAAGCTATGAGATGTGATGAACACTTAAAATTATACATTTAATAAGAGTTTCACATCATTATTTTGTATTACTAGTGTATTTAATTTTCTTAACTTAAGTATGTTTATAATATTGTACCTAATTATTTTTTAACTGTTTTGTGATAGGTTCGGTAAAATGGCAATAACTTTCTACCTAAAGATCCAATTAGAGTGATTCTTGATCCTGTGAAGAGCTGACTCAATGGGCTAACATATTGTATTCATAAAGCATTTTAAATTCGAGTGTTTAGGGGGTGAAAATAGCCTAGAATAGAATTGATCTGCAGTACAGGCCCAATTTGAACAGTCATCAGTATTTGGCCCATAACTATATCAATACGTATGAGACAATTTAATTTGGAAATATAAGAGACTTATCTACAACTTTGATGTTTTAAGTGACAGCTAATTCAAATCACATCAATTCCAAATTGGATAATCAAGTAGGTGCCTTAGTGATAATCAATGCAAATTATTTTACCACCATTCTTGACTCTCATCATCCAAGTGGTTCCCTCCTAATTTGTCTCGATTTATCCATGTTTTTCTATAAATAAGTGGCTTGTTTATGCCTAAAGCATATAATTAGAAAGTTAGAATTTAGTTCAAAATATTTGTCCTTTATATTATCTCTTTGTAATATTATTTCTCTTGTTTACTATTAAGTCATCTTATTTCTTCTTCCATTTCTTTTCTTTTTCTTTAGTTTTATTATGTCCAAATAATTTTCTTTATGCTAAGGTGAAATGGTGAAACTCTTGGCAAGGTAATAAGATACGCTTAACACTTATTTATAAATTTAATGCTTCATTCTTAAGTTATGCAAATTTATATATGATGTATTTATTTTGTTTGTAGAATTAATACCATTTCTTCTGAAGTGGTGATTCTTGATTTATTATTAACAAACTTTATACTTGGCACAATAAATTCTTGAAACTATTTACAAGATTTGGTGTATATACCCTTTCTTGTAAAATGGGAGTCTTGATTTATTGTAAAAAAAATATAAAGATTGGCATAATAAATACTTGAACTCATTTATAATATTTGGTGTATAATAATTGAAAGAAATAAATATTAATCAATATATAAATGATGATGAACTTTAATCGTTATATTTTTCAGTTGGAACCTCCTTTGTGTGAGGATTTCAATTGAGTTATAAAAAGAGTTAAATATATTCTTACTTCTTATGCCAAGAGTGGATCCCCCTAACCTTAAATTTTAATTGAATTAATATTTACAAATATCTTATACTGCATTAATTATCTTAAAAAATATTTATAATTTGTAATTTTAATTCTACTTCTTTGTGAATCAACCTCGTTCTCATCGGGTTATTTATTACTTCGACAATTCTTCACTTAGGAATAAACTCCTATATTCTGGACATGTCAAGATGCTTTGTATAACTATGGGTGCCCCCCTTTTATACTACTAGCTCTACAAAATCACCGACTAAGATTTAAGATGTTATACAACAATTTATTGGTGTACATAAAAGATGAAAAAATATACTATAGAAGATTTTTCCTATCAAATAGGGGTTTACAATCTTAATAAGTTGCGAGCCAAGCCCGTATCTTCATTTCAATCAATGGGCCTTTTAAAAACTTCAGTCTATGTAGCGCTCTATAATTCAAGTAGCCTCTAATAGGCCTATTAACACACTAAGTACTTAAAAAAATATTTAAAAACACTTGTGACATGACATTTGTAATAAGCATAATGACTTTATTTCATGTTCTTGTCAACAATTTGAGTTCAAAGGAGTTCCGTGCAAGTAAATGATAGCATTTTTTCAAGTAAAATAAATCTTGCAACTTTTAACCAAATATATCATGTAAAGATGGATAAGATTTGTAAAAGTTGATCAAGTGTGCGATAAAAATGTTAAAGAGATCAATAATACTAGCAATAATTCATTGTTGAAAAGGCATACCATGTTATCACACTTATCTTCTATTGTAATTAATGACACATTTCTAACGGAAGAGGGTAGTAATTTCTTGATTTATGAATTACAATTGATACATGATAAAATTAAAGAGATAAATATTAGTATGGATGCTATGCATGTCTCATTGGAGAAAAAGTGTGTAATGAATCTAAATAAATTGGTGACCTTTGCATGTTATAAAAATAATTAACACCATCTTCTGAAGTCACTATCACATGTTATGCTTGGAAATTAGATTCGAATTCTTCATTATTTAAATCATCATCTTCTTAAGTGGTATTTTCTTCATCAATTATAGTTTTGCAAACAATAAATTATGATATTATGTAAATATTCATTTAACATATGTTGGATAAAGAACATGAATCATAAGAAAACATTACCTTTGGAGTTATAGTGTAATTTTTTTTTTTTTTTTGAGATTATCATATTAAAAGTTTTCTTTGTTTTCTTTTTTTTTTTTGGGTACCTTTTTCTTTCAAAGTTACCATTTTTCTACTCGTCACCATCACAAATTCACAATGTAATTGACATTGCTTAGGTAATGATAGCATGCATAAATCTTCCTACCTTTTGAATTGCATTGATATTAACACAAGCTATTGAAAGCAATGAAAGGGAAAAAAAAAATGAAAAGATACAATGATGAATAGAAGTTGACATCACATTTGTTAAGTTTTATTTAAAATAACGTATATTTTAATGTGAAAGTTAAAAAGTGAGCATTTACAGGCAGTAAGAAATTCTTTAATATATATAAAAAAAAATGAAAGACAATTGCAAATTTTATCTGGATTCAATATGTCAGATAGGCATGGCACTCTCTATATAATAAGCGAAGTCCCTCAGTAAATCAACTCCTAATAGTGATCATGGATATTAATGAGTATTATTTCTTTATTATAATAGAATGGAAGAAATTCTAACCAAATCTAATCAATTTGGTGTGTCATTCTTTTCATCTATCTAACTCTCTTTAGTTAATGATATCCATTCTCTAACACACTACAAAATTAATTAGTTAGGTTCTTCAACAATTCTTTTTTTAAAAAATTATATATCTAATTACGAATATTTACACGTTTTAAAATACAAACTTTTAATTTTTTATGTGAACAATTAAAATATTTGTTTCAATATTTTTTTACAAAAGGCTAAATGTCTGTATTTAAAAAAAATGTATAGACATATGAAATATATATATTTTTTAAAGTAAAATAAATGAAAAAATTCCTTGAGATAACAGCTTTTATTAAATTAGGTTGTTTCCATAAATATATGATGGCTTAGGAATGTCATTTTTGCACTTTTTTTGTAGATGGAGATATATATATATATAATGGATTTTTGATAGATGTATCCAGTTAATTAATTCTTAATTTGTATGGCCATTGATACAATCATGGAGTTATATACGCATGCTAATTCTTGTTCCAAATATTAATTATGCAATTGGAAAATTCAGATTTGGATAATTGATCACCTTTCTCCAAACAAAACAATCACTAAAAAGAGAGGGTTAGATTTTATTTAAAAGATTGTTTATGATGGATGATCATTGGTTCATAAACATCATCAAAGTTGGTGGCTAGCATTTGCTTTTAGGTTGCATGCCTTTGTTCTTCTTCTTTTCCATGTTATATATAACTTGTAAATTTATTACCTAAGCATAAATTAACGATGTCACCTCTTGTAATTATATTGTGTCATTTATTTTTGGTTCGTATTTATATTTATAAAGTTGGATACAAAGTTTATATCTTAACTGATTTGTCACCTATCAATAGCTACCAATTATTAAATAATTATTGACTTTTTTGTTTTTATTAATATGAAAGTTATACACCAGCAATCGATAATAAACAAATCAAATGCCATATTTATTGGGATACGACGTATGTATCTTCATTTTATAAATTTATTATTATTTTTTATGGCTTATTACTAAAAAAATGAAAAGAATTCTTACATTATATATATATATATATATATTTATTTATTTACTTATATTTATTGTGACAAAGTTAAAATGACAGAACCCGTCTCGAGTCTCTCTTGAAAGTCGAGGATAATAAACACATCAAATATCATATTCTGAAATATAAAGTTTATATCTTAATTTTATAAATTTAGTATGATTTTTTATGGGTTATTACTATATATATATATATTTTATGGGTTTTTTATGACCGTCTCGAGTCCTCTTAGAAAATTGAGACAAATCCTGCGATAATATAGAACTAACATGTATTATACTCATTATATCTGATAAAATGAGGTTACGTGCTTCAACAAAAGTATCATAAAGATATACACAAATATACAGAATGTGATACGCATACAGCTATGCATGTAATGGTCAGACCTTCAAATAGAAAGTACAAATCATATTGAACGAGTCCTTATGAGAACTTAGAAAAACAATAGAGAAAAATAACAAAAATAATGATCTTGTGACTTAATGAGTAGACATAATATAAAAATATTATATTCTTTATATGTATTGTAAAAAATGCTTCTACTAATAATTTAATAATAAATAATACTATAGATAATATATATATACAAATTTGTAATATAAAATAATCATAAAACTGTGTACTGAAAAATATATAAACTTGTACTAAAAACATAAGTTGTCATAAAATTTATACTAAAGCTAAAAATCTACGAAAATTTTAAATATTTGGAAGTGTAAGTTGTTATGAAATCTATGCTAAAACTAAATAAATATAATATAATACTAAATATATATATATATATATATTGCATATAAATTAAAAACTACACCAAATTAATACTCGGAGAAAAGCTGATTTAACCTGACGGAGTAACTCATGCACAAATAAAGTGAGAGATCTAAGCTAGTCTAATTTAACGGAATGTTTTATCGTACAGGAAGAGTAAACTAAACAAGTCTAATATATGCACTGAGCAAACTAAATTAAAGGGAATGTTACACATCTAGTATTTCAAAAATAACTACTATATAATATCCTGGAAGCATAATTATTCTAAAATAAATATTTCTGTAATAAACGTAATCATAAACTATATTATAATAAATTTTAAAAATATTTATAAATATACTAATTAGTATAAATATTTATCAGTCTAAAATGAATCATAGATAAAATAAATCTAATAACGTATAATCAAATTATTAACTGTTGTATTGAAAATATACAATATAAAGTGCGTTAATCTTGAGTTATATCTAAATTTTGAGGTCTATTAACTATTGATACTTCTCCTATATCTTATGTTAGAAAAATATATTATTAATACCGATAATTTCAAACTCACATCCTTTTTAAAGCAATAATATATCTACGTCTGTCTTTTTTGGCTTGTATATCTATATATTTTTTGCAAATAGACTTATATACAGTGTTGTCTAGCTTTAAAACAAAGTTGTTTTCGACCTACAAAAGAGTTAAACAACTGTTGAAATGTAATGCATTTTTTAGAATTATTTAGAAAATGTTAAAAATATCTTGTAATAAAGTCTAAGGAAAAATTGAGTCAAAATTCTAAAAAATTTGAAATTATATAATAAGTCAAAAAGTGCTTTAAAAAATGTATAATAAGTCAAAAATATTAGAGTGTTAGATGAGATATTACAAGAGTATGTATGACTAATATTACACACTTAAGTTGGTTATGAAATGTATAAATAGGGGGTGTAGTCGTAACAATGAGTGAGAACCCATCTATTGTATCAAACATTTATGTCACAAAAGGTTCCATTTTATATTATTCTCCTCATATCAATCAAATATCATAATTGTCCCTCAAATATAAACTTTATCTCAAATACCCTTTCATCAAATAATCAATTATTGTAATTCATAATCAAAGTTATCCAACAATAATAATACACCCTATAAATTCTAATTAATAGTATCTAAAGTCAAGTGATTCGGATTGTAAAATAATAATTAGATATTATTTATACGCTTACTATTTATAAAAATACTGTTTATAAATACGATACCATTATTCTCGTAGAACCCAAAATTACTATCACGGTATCAATCCTTAATTTTCTATCAACAATATCAAGCTATCAATTTTCTATCGGGTTGAATTCGCATATAAAAAATTTATAGGGAAAACGAAAATATATATATATATATATATATGCAAATGTCCACGCCTAAGAATTTCTAACATATCTAACTATACATCGCTATAAATATACATTTCCTTTTCTTTGTCATCAGATAAGATAATTAAGCTGCCCGCCAAAAAAACACATTGCTTTCACATCATCAAGCTTAATTACATGATATTGATGTTGTTGCATTCTCACACCATGAAATTAAATTAACCTTCTGCTATATGTTGGTGTGGTATTAACTTATTCGTGAGAACAAATTTTGTTTCTATACTAAATTGATACAATAAGGAAACAGTACTACAAGAAAAAGACTATACCCATGTCTTGTAGCCATAAGAGAGAGCACTTTCTCAACGTACAGTCACAAACAATCAATATAATGTTCATACCAAGAAAAGTTATGTATCTCCATTGAAAATATTTTCATGTTGTTATAACATGTAAGATATTTAGCAAGGTCTATTTATGCCAGCTAGTAGTGATGAAGAGACAAGAATATTAATGAACAGCCAAAATGGATAACCAATAAAGTGTAAGTTCATACAAAAAGTTAAGTCTCTCTCATTCTTGATAAGAGAATTATTGTACAAGTATGTCAACTTTCATCATAATCAAGCTGTAACTCCTTGAGAAGAAAACAAAAATTCACATGTCCTTGTTGTTGGAGATGATACATCAATATGCAACAACCGTGAAAATATGAACCATTAACTATGTGGTCACAACCTATTAGTTACAAATTCCTCTATATTCATACAATTACAACAATCTTATATAAATTCAAACTTTGAGACATTAGTTGTGCTATAATATTATTGCCAAAGCTGCAAAACGAATTAGGGTATGTTAGGGATTGAGTTGTTTAGACTTTTAATCCACAATTGTTGTGAAATGGAATTGATTGTTTGGATTGAGATGTGGCTTTTATATAATCCACAACTACTATATAGAATGAAATTAGCTTTTAAATACAAGTAAGTATAGTTAGTAAACAATCTAGCAAACTCTTTAATTTTGTACACCAATTTTGAATTTGTACAACATACCTTAGTTTACGTACTGACGAAAAGAAGGCAAGGAGTGTTACTACTTACTACCTAGAGAGAGCTCCATAAAGAGAAAAATGAGATTTTTGAAATTTACAATCATTCCTCACGAAATGGTTTTCTTTCTTTTTTCATCATAAACTAATATTGATCTCTTCTCTTTCCCTCCTTTATGACCTAAAGATAATGATTATAAGAAGTGATAGAAAAGAGATACATATAAGAAAATAAATAAATATGACAATATATATGAAGTTCTAGTTGATAAGTTCTGGTTTCCTAAACAAAAACTCTCTATTTGACCTAATTATGTCATCAACTCTAATTAAGCCCCTAGTAATAGGACAATTCAATAACAAGATGACAGAAACTAATAACCAGCTTCAGCATGCAAAGTTGATATTGTTTCCTATGTCTACCTATATCAAAACTCAGGCACAAAAAACTTTTGATGGGATATTGATAAAAATTGATGGTATATATATATAGATGGTAGGCATAATAATGATGCATTATTACTTCAAATTGATAGCTTCAATCATAGTACATAGCAGAAGTAGCATTATGGCTAGCAAAACCTAGATAGAGGCTCTCTAGCTAGTTCCCAAATAAAACTGGCCACACAGAAGTGAAATGTATGTAACATGAATTAATGAACTATGTATAGTGAATAAGATCTCCACTGAAATTGTGAAAGAAACTATCACTAAAGAAATCATTTTTTCAAATCTCAGTGCAGGCAACTCATGTAAGCAGCTTAAATTAATGAACTACATATAATGAATGAGATCATCACGAAAAGTTATGAGAAAAGTCGATGTATATAAGTGGATATATAACAGTAAAAGCAGGCAGAAGCATAGAGACAGTCCATAAGATACACCAAAAACCATTGTTTCAAACCTAATGCGAGCAAAGCCAATATATACCCGGTGATGAAGTTGTTGATGTTCATTATTGATATTAAGATGTCACCAAAGGCCTGGCATACAGAGCAGAAAGAAACATGTAGCCAAGGACAACTTGCCAACTTCACCTTAATTTGTGATATGCCAACTAATATCTAAAGAAGAAATTAAACCACACAAAAAAGCCGGCCGGCAAGTCATCCTTGGCTGCACACTGCTCTCTGTGCCCGCAAGCTAGGCCATAGATGAGCAGTAGGATACATCTTAAATAAGGCAAGCCACTTTCCTCCCACAAGCAAAGCTAATTCTAAAGCATATATGTATGTGAAAAGGTAAACGGTTAATGTTGAATGATTAAAGAGGAGAGCTTCATGAGGGTTTTATATATAGAATGCAAAAGGTGGAGGGATAAGGGATGAACTATATGGCTTGCTTGACCACAACAAATTGATAGTGCATTATCTAGAAAGGATCCATTTATGGCCCTAAAGAACATATAAAGAAGAGATAAGGTTGAGGTTGAGGGTTTTTCCCCATCCAAACTCCCTTCTCCTCCTCCCTCCATTCTTAGATACAACTTGCAAAAAGGTTTCAAGTCATATAAAGAAAAAACCAACTTGTTTGCATAATATTAATGCTGAATCAGCTAGCTATAGTAGGGAAAGCCAAATCATATGCTAAGCTTAGTTTTAGCATTATTATTAGATATGCTAAGCGGGGTTGGAAAAAAGTAAGGCGAAATCGCCATTAAGAGCATGTTAATCAACAAAAATGCACCTGATATGGTAAGTTTCAATGGTGATTAAATTCTCATATTAAGGACAAAACATAGAGTTGTTTGCTATTGCATACAGCATTTCCTAGACAGTGAAAGGGAAAAAGAAAAAATAAATAAATGAAAAAGACAGGTGATGGTCTCAACATTGAACGGTGATGAATATATATTGTACCATATAGTATTGATTATTGGCAGACAGAAATAATGTTCACGTGCATGCACCTTATGAAACTTATTAAATGGCTATCTCTACGGCTACTTGAAAGGGCACATGATGAAATGAGAGAGGGTAAGGAGAATAACATAAAGACCCATGATATGAGAATAAGGGAATCTTATATACATAATACACTGACACTCAAAACCCAAAAAAAATAACAAAAAGGGTCTCTTTCTAATCAAAATTGCCGCAAAAATAGAAAAAGAAATGAGAAATGAGGTGAGTTATATATAAATGTAGATTGCAGTGACAGTGTAGGAAACATGCACGTAAGAAGAATTATATGATAAGTAGTGAAGAGGGAGTGGCTTGCTGCAAACCCAGCTGCAAGATTTATGTATTATATATGGTGCATATGTTAAACGAATCTAAGGAAGTGAGGTGAGGAGACTCAAAGATCAAGGGCCTACCCCTGCAGTGTTGCTTCTTTCCTTTTTTTTTCCAGCACTTACTTCAAAAATAGATATTGGATTGGGATTCCTTTTGTTTCTCTGATGGAAATATAAAGCAAAACCCACGTTCTGTGATCAGTAGAAGAAAAAAAAAGTAAATGATAAAAAAGAACAGTTTCCCATTTGCTGTTTATAGGAATGGGTAGCCATTCTTTTGTAGTCGTGGTGATGGGTGGGCGGCAAGAGAAAATAGAGCCAAAGAAAGTGACTATCTTTGGCCTTATACGTGGTGAAGTGAGAGTAAAGATTTTACATAAAAAAGGAGTAGATATCCAGTTGCCTCTTATCCTACAAGTGGTGGGTCTCACTCACAATCACAACTCACAAGGCCTCTGTGAATCTGTGATCCTGTACAAAGCCTAGGCAAGGCAGCAGCAAAAGTTGAAAGCTATATAGAAAGAGCATCGTGTAATAAGATGATGTATGAAAGCTACAACTGCCCACCCCTAATTAAACTCCAAGAGCTACTGTCATTACATTAGTCCCTCAGACAATAAACGAGGTTGAGAAAGTTGGCAATCCTTGGATCTCGGGGGTGGGGTGGGTGTATTATTAGAAATATAGTAAACATTTTAAATTATATTTTAAAAAATTATATGTTAATAATAAAATAGTATAAATTTTAAAATAATTATTTAATATATCACTTTTTGAATATAATTTAAAATTTATCTTTGAAAATAAAGTGAACATTTTATAATAGAATTGAATTGAATTTGTTCAATCTATTCTCAATTCCACCTTAATGTCTATTTTTTGAGAACCGAGCGGTTCAATTCCCTTTTTAGTTTAATTCAATGGAATTTAAAACTAAAACAAACGAACGAATAACAAAAGTCGAATTGAACCAATTTTGTTCAATCGAACTGAACAAATTGTTCAGTCTATAGAGTCGGCATTGCTCACCCCTTAATAGAAATCTAGTTAATATACTATAAGCAGTGATGAAAAGTGATCATATTAAGTAAAAGAAAGGGAAAATATTCAGGGGAATATCAATGTGGGTATCATAAAGTGTTAATTTCATCTTGATGAGACCTAGGACATGGAGATTCACACAAGGTTAAGCATATGCCTGGAATTTTTCAATTATAAAATTCTTTGGGTCAGAGATATTAACTATATATAACTTGTATTAAAGAAACAAAAAATAAGGAAGAATATTTTAAAGAAGAAACAATATAGATTTCTTGGAACTCTGATTTTGCTGCATCCATTTATATAACACTCCCTCAATAGGCCTTCAAAAACACAATAGCAGAACGAGTCCCCTACTTTAGCAATCAATTAGCTTGAAAACTTGGGGAGCTGGAAACAATGCAGCATTTCTCTATCTTGTGTCCACATCAGAGATGAATAATTACCTTTTGAAAGTGGAAGAAACAGTAAGATACTAAGATATATGGCCAAGCCAACAGCCGAAAAATCGATTGAAATTACAATGAAATCAATTGCATATCAACCAGGCTACTTAAAGCCATTTTGCTGCAAATGTTATTCCGAAGCAAGAGATGAATCGAATCCCTAGCAGGCAAACACACCAAGGAGACCGCACAAACCACTACGCCATGTTGATCAAAGTAATCTCTCCATTATTAACAACAGCATAGAATGTAACTTGAAAAAGTGATTAAATATTACAAAGATAATGTCTCTACTCTGCTGCAACTATATGTAACAAACAACCAATACCTTTTGCCAGTCTCTACAACAAAAGACCCAGCACCCCCAGTTGTACGAAGCTTCTTATCTTGCAAAATCAATTTTAAGATTCATGGGGGGCCTCAAATCTTGTTGGTGTGTCAATGCCCATCATACAGCAAAGGCCTGATATTAAAATTAAAAGCAGAACAATTCCCTGAAAATATGCAAGGCAACCAATATGAGGACCCTATAAATGTAACAATTAGAGGATGTAAAACGGTAAGAGACAGAAAGAGAAGAATAGCATCGATGACCAATGGAAACAACCAAAATAGCATGTGGATATAGTGAAGTATTTTCAGCCACACCAACCAAATATTTTCCTCTTTTTTTTTATGATAAGAAACTGAAATATGTATTAAAAATAAAGGAAAATTACAAAATGGAACCTATTTCCATAAATCAGCCAATAGTATTACCCTAAAGAGGGGAACCTAAACCTATACATAACCACAATGAATATTTGTGTGGGCTTTCAGTGTATACAAGAGGGGGGGAAAAGGGCACCAACCCAAAAATTGTTCAACCTAAAAAGGAGAAGGAATATCCCAGACCAAACATAAGCCTCGCATTGAGAGAATACAACAATTATAAGCATACCTACTTCCTCTTGTTCTATTGAGAAGGTTTCAGAAATACATAAATTAACTCTTAATGTAAAAGAGCCTCAGTTAATAGTGCAGAACTTGAAAATAGGCCACAAGTTTCATACAAACAGTTTCCCAGAGCGCATCCTGCCTTTTTAAGGACAAAAATGTTCACATTTTATCCAATATAATTACTATCATGACCATCATTTTTCACTTTAATCAGTATATGAAATTGGAAGCAGAACCTACTGGGTGTATATATAGTTAATTTAATTATTCTTGTACTGTAGAAGAACCACAGTGAGGAAAATCATACAAAAAGTTTGACATTGAAATAGTCGCAACGAGACTGGTTATTAGCCTTTCCTAAAAGTGTGCACATAATCTCCCCAGTCATCTGACCATATCACCACAAATAGACTCTATAAGAGCTGGCCCCAGCAGACTCTAGTTATTTATATATATAATTATAGGAAGCAGATATTCTCTTGTGTATACTCAGTAACAATATGTAAAAATATAAAACTGCAATAATTTTAGATTACATTATAAAAGAATGGAGAATGGGAGAAACTTACAACAAAAACTCCCTCCAGAAGAGATGATTTAATCTGGCAAACTTCATCACAGGTTGTGGAATTGGCTGACCCATTTCCCACAGCACTTTCAGCAAGAAACCTTTCTAGCTCCCTATGAGAAGGATACTTAACAGACCTAACAGGACCAGAAACATAAAGAACTGTATACTTTGCCCCAGAATGCTCGACAGAATCAATAAGCTTAGTGATAACCTCACCTGCATAAATAATCCATAACCATTCACACAAAAATTTCACAGATTAATATGACCACATGAAAAGATAAAAAGAATATCATCGCTGCAACCATAACGTACTTTCAGAGCGTAGTTCAACTTGTTTCATGGATTGAGCGCCTCCATGGCAGAAGACAACCAAATCAGTTTTCCCCTTGGGTGTCTTTTCCATCCTTGAAAACAGGTGATCCTGATTATTATTCATCAGAAAAATTCAAAAAGGAAAAGGAAAATGAAGTTAATAAAAAGAGGGGAAAATGTATCAGATCCTCTCCCAGACTAGAAAGATTCATAACACAAATAACATTATCAGAGCTAGCTTACTTGGAATGAGTATAAGTCTGCAAGCTTCAGAACATTTTCACCCTCCACAAAGCATGACTCTGAAAATGCAACATTAGTGAAATCATGCCCACAAGCTTCTGCAAACTCTGAAACCAATGTATGCTCCATTGTTTCCTCCCCAGACAAAGCAATGTATGGAAATACCATTGAAAATTTGGACTTTGTAAAAGAGGCCTGTCAAACAGCAGAATACTAAGACTACCAAAAACCAGAAACTTGGACATTAAATCCCAAATAATATGTTCAAACCCCGAAAAAACTCATGACAATGAGATCAACTCTAATTACCTTGAGCAAGTCTACCAAAGCTGGGTCTGCGTGTTTGTTCACAGAAAGATGAGACGATTGCAACTATAGATAACAAAAGGAAATATCATGAGCACCCTGAACATGCAAACAATAGCAATACATAGAAAGGGCAATGATTGATACAACTTATGGAACTGATTTTTAGTCCTAAAAGTATTGGTCCTGAGGAATATGGTTAAAACTTAAAACCACATCCTATCAAGGTAAAGGCACAAGAAAGACTAGAGAAGTAGCTAACATATGAGTACTTACTAGTTGCTAGTTCAGTTAACAATGGATCTTAGATTGATAAAAATTTCAGCATCAATTGTTTATTAGGCTACAAAACTTAAGATAAAGATTACCTCTCTACCAATGAAAACTAGTGCCACATCAACAGACTGAGGAGATTGCTTCTCTGAACACTACAAGTAACAAAAAGAAAATATGATATATAGATTAAAAAAAATGGTAAATCATCTCATAAATGGAGAAAAATGATTGTCATGATGAGTGAGTACCAATAAATCGGACCAACCGCCTTGAGAGAGAACAGACTTGGCTAGATCCTTTGGAGAAATTGTCTGATAATTCAGTAACGCATTATCAGTGGACCTGTGATTTCAAATTTCATTCACTCATTCATTCAATCAATCAACTACCCAATTCCACCAATTCAAAACAAACTTCTACTGGCTATTAAAAAATTTAAAATTTTCACAAAATTAATCACAAAAGACGATTACTTCTTGTAATGAGGAGACCATAAAACCGCGGGAACAGTGGCAGGAGAACCAAACGCAGCTCCCGATAACAACGACAACAACAACGCTATCACCACATAATTGTTCTTCATCTTCATCCTTCATATCAATTCAATGCAATAAATAAAATCAATTATCTTCTTAATCCAATCCAATCGATGTGATTATTAGATTGACAAATCAACCGATAATTCAAAACAGATCTCTGGCGAAGAAAAAACTTACCACGTAAACCAGAGCTGAGGATTTCGACGATAATCGGATCTTGATTATTGCTGTTTCGTTGATGGAGTCACGAGCACCTGCAGTTCCACCCCGATTATTATTTGATTCAAAAACGGAGCGTTTCTGTGCCATGCAAACTTTAGCTTTTGTTGGGGATCTGAAGAAAACAAAAGTGGGGGTTAAATAGAAATATTAGCAAAACAACACAAAACAAAAAGGCATGAGATTTCAGACTTGAGCCGCCAAAGCCAACTCGACTTGTCATCAGGTGGGCTTGTGGATTTCAGTAAATGAGCCTAAGCCCTACCTACTTTGCAAAGCCTACTGGGCTTCCAATGCAGCCCGTTTAGGATTTTCTCTTTTGAATCTCTCTTTTGAGCTCTTCTACCAATTTTTTTTTTTTTTTTTTTTGAAATAGCTCTTCTACATATTTTAGAAGCATCACACATATTGCCAAGTTGAATGGAAGGTGACAAGAAAGATCTTTGCACTTGTTTTCAAAGTTTAGCAACCACAATCCTGCCTTATTCACTAAACATAAAAATAGCTTTAATTTTTTTGAATTAATATTCTCTCATAAACTAAACTTTACATAAATTTTTAAAAATTCTCTTAACACGTATTTTGTATTAAATATGTGCAATAAGACCTTTTTTTTTTTACTGTCTGGGTCTAATTTTGTCACCAAACGCAATTCCATCTTGTTTACTAAACACAAAAATAGTTTTAATTTTTTTCGAATTAAAATTCTCTCTTAAACTAAATTTATCTAAATTTTTAAAAATCTTTACAACGTGTGCAGTCAAAATCTTTTTTTTTTTTTTACTCTTTATTTTTACCAGTCACAAATTAAGGTGAAAGTATAATTTAAGAAATAATCCGGATCCAATTTTCTCACCCCACACAAAATAGTTAAGGTGATTGAGCTACCTTAACTTCTGTCTTAACTATAGCCCATTCCTTATGTCTTTCGTGAACGATGTTGTGTGTTATTCTTGAATTCGTTTTTGTCACAAAATACAAGCATCCTCTATCTACTTTCAAATTTGATGATCGCAACTAACGACCAATAAAGACCACTTAATCAATCATATCTTAATTTTCATTAATAGTACTACTTTGATAGCTGGCTTTTCAGAAACGCAAGTGAAGAAACTTGTGAATGCTCACTCCTGTCATGTGAATGCTGTTAAGGCCATCAATTCTTCGTCTAATCCCACTAAAAAACCACCGCTCCCCATTCACTGCTTTCACGAACCCATGAATTATCCAACACACCTTCCTCTTCTACCTTTCAATTAAAGTTTTGCCATGTATGTATGCAGCTCAAGTTTTGCCCTAAGTTTGTTTAACCTTATATCATCATCAAATGAAAGACCTCTCCTTCTTCATTTTCAAGAACTCTTTCGGTGCCAAGATGAAGAAAGGCTTCAGAAATTTCTGCAATAGCGATGGCTCGACCTCTACCCTCAACCAACAAAAGCTCCATGGTGATCGTGGCGATCCCTCTTGCGTGGTCACTCCTCCATCTCCACCTTACTTGAACAACAATAGCGATACCGACATTACAACAAAAGAACGGCTGCCCACGTTGGAGGAGATGATACTGCAGCTAGAGTTGGAAGAGGAAATGGCCAAACAGGCAAAGCTCAACGAATATAGCGTCCGGGGTAGAATGTCATGCGTGAACAATTCTGATATTTTACGTTCTGCCAGAAATGCACTGAATCAATATCCTCGCTTTTCTCTCGATGGCAAGGATGCCATGTATCGATCTTCGTTTAGAAACTTGGAGAGCACTACTGTTGGAAGAAAATCAGTGTGCTGTGATCATGGACTCGAAGAAAGGTTCTATGGAAGTTACAATGATTTTGGCTCGAAATCGGATGAAGCTAGTTTGTGTTTGCCACGGAGTTTGGGAGGAGAGAGTGTGATTTGGTGCAAGCCAGGAGTGGTAGCGAAGCTGATGGGTCTAGAGGCTGTGCCAGTCCCAATAAGTAGCAAAGCTTGTAAAGATCAGGAAATGAGATATCCTATATTGAAGCGGCAAAATTTGAGGAGGAGAGCCGGAAGGCACGAAATGGAGAGGAGACTTGCCATGCAACAGCTGACAAATTGCGACGTTAGTGCTAGAAGAAGAGTACGGACGATGGGTTCGTGTTCAAAGGAGGAAAGGTACTGTGTGATGAAGCCAGTGGCGCCAATTGAGCCTACAGTTAATGATGGAGGAGATTGGCCAGCACGTCGTTTTCGATAGGTATACCAGTACCGAGCGCCAATGTGTCTATCGATCAGCTTTATTTACAATGTTGCAATTGTATCACTTCGTATTATTTCATTTATATATATATAAACGATCTAGTTTATTATATAATAAACAATACAGTCAATTGGTAATATTCAATCAATCTATAATTTTTATATAATTTAAATTGTACTATAAAATTTGAACACAAATTTTTTATATAATAAATTACGTAACTTATTAAATTATTATTTTATATATATAAATTATATATAAAGAGAGAGAATTGAGTTAATAAATTACGTAACTCACCATATGATGAGCTCTTAAATATGTGATAGTATTTTATAACACATTATAAATTGTATAAAAATTATAAAAAATTGTTGATTTATTAGATAATGATATATGATAATGTTACTCATTATAAGATGAGTTGCGTAACTTATTAGATTAATTTTATATATATATATATATATAAATTTTAAAAGAGAATGGCTTGCTTATTTTAAAAGAAAACTCAAAAAATAGACAAGAGAAAGAAAGTTAATGTTGTAATAGACTAGTAGTTAGTCTTTAGTAAGAGTGATGGATATATGGTGTAATTGAATCACAAGAAACATAAAATTAAATTAGATGCCTTCATATTTAGAGTTCAACCTAACACATTTTCAACACCACAATGGCCTGTTTGTTTAGGCACATATGAAGTCAAGAACAAAAACATGGGTTGCTTATTAGACAAGGCCATATTTTTTAGATATTAAACATGTGGAGAGCAATTTATACCCAATTAATCCTGTTGCCATAAATGTTATTTCTAGGGTTAAAGTATGTATTGTCTTCCCCAACAGGCCTTCTTAAGACGAAATTGTAAAAGCTAGAGCCTAGATTGCAGCTGCATATATAATAAGTGGTGGGTTCAGCTTGAGCTTGGTACATAAATTTTCATATGATATTAATTTGGACTTCCAATAATGGTTTTATATATACTTCACCAGCATCATCATGGAAGAGGGAAGGTTAGGATATATATATATATATATATATCTCCTAACCTTCCCAAAGAAAAGAAATTAAATCAAATGATGATATATTTATACAAAATTTCTATCTTGAGCACATGTAATAGAGTTGTAGATCACAGTCAAATGAAATTTAATCTATGAAAAAATTTGATCTATAAACAACATCATTATAATAAAGGGTCATTCGAGCGTATTTTAATAAATACGATGTTTACATATGAATCTTTATATTGTTACATTTTATTTAGAATTAGGAATAGGTGTATAACTCTTAACCTTTTAAGGGGTTCAATTTTCTCTACCCGATTTATCTAATGATTATATCAATTCAATGATGCATTAATAAAATATTTATATATATAATTGTAGCTATATGCTAGCGATATATATGTATATGTATATGTGTATATATATATATATATATATATACACATATACATATACATATATATCGCCAGCATATAGCTACAACTAGGGTATTCAATCAATTTTTAACAGCTCAGAAATTGGTTAGGTATGAATCTAACTTTAAGAATATTAAGACTTGTTTTTAATATTAAAATTGAACTTTTACTTAATAGTTTAAATTTTTGAATTAAACAGTAATTTAATATAATATTAGAGTCAAAGTTCTTAGTTTAAACCATCATGTCTTTGTTTTAGTTTATTTTTTTATTTTTTTATTTATCTATATCCACCTTGCTTTTGACCTTAAACTCTTAAATATTATATTTACGTTTTACGTAAGAAAAATTATTAAGACTTATCTTTAATATTAATACTAGATCGACTTGTTTTAAATACTAATATTTTACATTCACCTAATAACTTAAATTTTTGGGTTGAATAACAAACTAATAAATAAAAGTTATGAACTCGGAGCAACTCAAGAAGAGTTTCATATAACTCTTTGATTGTCAAATTTTTTATAGTTAGAAAATTCATAGCCCTTCAAGTAGCTCTTCCCTGTATGTTTATTCTCTTTATTTGAATAGAATATAGTACAATAGAACCTTGATAAGTTAATATTCATTAAATTAATAACTTCAATTAAATAATATTTTTTATCAATCCCAATTTGGGACCAACATGATAAATTGACAATTCGATAAATTTATAAGATAACATTATAAAAAAAAACTTTAAAATTTCATATAAGACTCATTTACTAAATAAATTAATATGCAATTAAATTCACTTCATATATTTAGGAGGCTTTCGTAAAATATATATTTAGTATTATTGTTTTTTAAAAAAATTGATGTTGACTTAAATCTTATCTATAACTTTTCGTAATGCAAAAAAAAAAAAGAAATTAGTATAACATTCTTGTATTGCAATAAGAAGTTATTAAGTGTTATTATCACCTTAACTATTTCTTTGCGCAAGATAGACTCTATATTAAAATTATAATCTTCAACAAGGAAAATTTATAAATTTATTTTATATATAATTAAGGAAAATATATTTAAATTAATTCGCTTAATTACAATAAAAAGACTATTAGATACAATATTTTGGAAAAATAAAAGGTATCTTCATAAATTGATAATTTATTAATTAATTGATTAATTAATATTTGCTTAATTAAAATATTTTTTTAATCCCAAAAATATTAATTAAGGTTCTACTATATATAACTCTTTTGTAAGGGTTTACCTTTTTTAAGGGTTTACCTACTCTTAGGTATTGCATTAAAAAAAGTTCCATAAAACAAATCTTCAAAGATCATATCTAGAATTATTATTTAGATTAATATTATATGTACACACCAAACTCTCATTTATAAACATTGACATGATGTAATATGATTAAATGAGTGATATAATTATTCTCATTAATTATATTGACTTTTTATTTCACCCATCTATTCATACAATGTTAAACTAAATTTTACCAATAAGATTTTTTTTTTTTTTTGACAAGTATTAGTATGATCCTGTCTATATGCATCAGTTTGAAGTTGATTAATTGAGGTGGAAAATTTATTATTAATAAAATAAAAAAATAAAAACTAAGAAGAGAGAAAAACAGTGCTTTCTATCGAAAACATATGAACTCTTTCCGGTGGAAGAAAGGAAGAAAACGCAAGTAAGTTTAGTTTAAATTATCTTTTATCGTGTGTTTTTTAAATAGGAAAAGAGAATACACCGGAAGGATGAAAAGGTTTAGTTTCTGTTCTTACAGTTCTATTTTAATCGAAATTTATGAATTTAAGTGTGAATTCGATAAGTAAAATTCATGTTCAACTCTAAAGCCATTGATTATTTACAGAGACAAGAATTCGAATTCAAATTTACATCTACTAATATATTTCTATTTCAGATTGGCATCCATGACTTTATAAAGGTACAATTTTTTAACAACTTGATCATTTAATTGAAGATAAAAAAAAAATGAGAACACTCTTAAAATCTTTAAGTAATTCTTAAGAATAATCCTATTAATTATAATATTTTTTTCTTTACATTTAATTTTTTATTTTATTATTGACTTGAACATCGAATTGTCTTTGTTTATAGGAAGATAGCCATTTTTTTCTTAAAGAAAAAGTTTAAAGAAAGAAGACAATAGTGTTTTCAAGATTCTTTTAAAAGATCAAAAGTGTGGAAATAATTTTTTAAAATTCCAAAATTCAAAAACTTCTATTTTCATCTACCAGTTTAACTTTTTTTTATTTCATTCATCTAATTGTATCGTATTATATATCAATTTATATAAATGAATTTGTACCTATATATATATATATATATATATATATATGCATAAATACTCTTTTGAGAAAGAGTTAGCTAACTTTAATAGCATTTATAATGAACTCATTAGTTAGTAGCAAATCTTAGATCCATTTCAAAATCATAACGGTTGTGAAATAAAAAGACTAACCATCAAGTGAAAGTAAATAAGTATATTTAATAGATATGATTACATATGAAGTAAATGGGCATAATTTTGAATGCTTTTATTTATTTATTTTTTTTCTGTCAGACAATTATAGAGGAGAAATCTTGCTTTACTTTAAATACAAGATTATAAGTATTTATGAAATATTTTAATTATTACATGCTTTCAAAATTAAACATACATAAGCTCAACAATTCAAATCAAGCCTTCTTTGACTCTTTAACCATTTAAGTGAACTTCTAAGTATATTGTCAAGCCTAATCATATTGTTGCCTACTATGCAAAGAAAAAATTTTATATGTATATATATAAAGAGAATTGATTTAATTGGCTACATAATTTATTATATAATAACCATTTAAACATATGACAAGATTTTAAAATATATCATAAATTATGTATAAATTTTAAGAAATTATATGTTATTCACCATATAATGAACTAAATAATTCATTATATTATTTTCATATATATACACACGTGTGTAATAGAGATATATTATAGCATGTGAAAATCATAATGATCAATGATCAACTTGGAAACTTTTGAAGCATAAGCTAATAGCTAGTATTAATATCCTTTATATAACAAATCCGAAATATTCAGAAAGCTTTGTGCCAATAGCTAAGTGGGGTTGTCTTAAATCTTACAAGCTTGCCCTAACCTTAACTTGTCAATCAATCATTTATTTTTTGAAGAAAGAGAAAGAACCCATTTTTTAATCGACTTGTAAAATGATCCCACATGAGTCTAAATTAAGCAGAATCCCATGCTTATTGTTTATGTGACAAGATAATAAGTATTAATTAATCTTCTTTCTTATCATATGGCATACGTGCTTGAAGTAATTAGCATTAGCCTGCCTGCGTTTGGTGATGCTAATTAATACACATTGCGTAAAAGATATAGCATTTTTTATAATTAATGATGAGATGAATTCCATGTGTGGGGTTTTGAAATATAATTGATGACACAACATACATGATACATATGATCCTTTTTCTCAAAGAGATATTAATTAGAAGTTATATAGGATCATTATAATTATAAGAGTAATGTTTCATTATTTAAATGATATTTTAAATTTTTTTCATCTTAAATAGTGTGTTAAATAATTATTGAATGATAAAATAATATAATTTTTAAAATCATCTATTATGCTGTTTTAATATTTAATAATTGTATGACACATAATTTGAAATAGAAAATTTTTTAATATCATTTAAATAGTGTAACATCATTTTTAAGAGTATAATGGTTGTATATAACTTCTAGTTAACATGAATTTAAATACGTGAGAAATTGACAACTTAATGTCTGTATTTTTATTAAATTATTCACTTAGTCTTTAATATTTTAAAATTTGTCGTTTAGAGATATTTTTGTTACTATTTTCATGTTTGAAATATGATTATTTTTGTCCTTAATAGATATAATTAATTATTATTAAAATATTAAAAACTAATAAGTAATTCAACAAAAACGTAAAAAGTAAAATGATAATTTCTCCTAATATGTAGAACCAACAATCATAAGTTATACAAACCGTGCGTGCGATGCCCATTTCTACTTTCTTTTTTTTTAATTTTTATTCAAGTAAACATTAGGGTTTTGGGAAAGCTATACACTATTAACATTTCAATTTTATACAAAGCTATCTAGTTGTTGTATAATTTAAAAACAACCTCATTTTTTTAAACAGTATTATATATCTCTAATTTAATTTACTTTTTTTTTCAAACTATGAAGATCTAACTAAATAAAGATTAAGAAAAATGTCATTTTAGTATTTGATTTTATAGATATATATCAACTTAGTCTTTTATTTTCTAATATATACAATATTAGTCTCTATTATTAGAAATATTCTATTAAATAATTATTGTTCGAGGGTAAAAAAAGTACTCTTGATCTTTTTCATTAAAATTGCCAAAACGTTAACTTAAAACAAAATAATATTTTAAGTAATTTTTCTTTCTTTCTTTCTTCTTCTTCTTCTTCTTTTTCTCATCTCTCCTTTTCTTCTTCTTCTTCTTCTTCTCATCTCTCTAGTCATTGTATTGTGTTATGAGTAATTATTTACCTTAGAACTTGATGATATATAATATGTAATGTTACTCTTATATATATAGAATAAGAATTAAAAATTGTGGATTGGCTTTGAAAAAAATAAAATGGATTTGTTGTGGCTGAAGATGAAGAATAATTTTTTAAAAAAAATAATTTTATTTTGTAAAAAATTTTGCTTGGCTATGGTGGAGGAGATATATAAGAGAAGAGAGATGGTGTGGCCATGGTAGGGTTTTAGAATTTATTAAATTATTGAGTGGAAGTGAAAGTGATTTTAGTTTTTCTTTTCTTTTGTATTATTTGATTTTAGATTTATACTACTTGCTAAAGAGGAGAGATGAGTGGTTTTGAATTTTGGAGGAAGGGGGTAGAGTGGCTGGTTTTGGGCCTTAGGAGAAGGGGTGAGTTTTTTGGTCGAATATTTTTATTTTTTTCATAATATGATAAAAAAGATGGCAAAATATATTATTTGGGGGAATATTTTTTATTTTTTAATATAATATTAATAATATGATTAAAAAAAGAGAGTAAAAGATATTATTTGATGGAATTTTTTATTTTTTAATATAAATTTTATAATATGATAAAAGAAAGAGTAAAATATATTATTTGGTGGAATATTTTTATTTTTTTAATATAAAATTATAATATAATAAAAGAGAGAGTATAAAAAAGTTTATAATAATTTTGGAAGGAGACTGATGATGGGTTCAATTGATAAGAGAGGTAAAAAAAATTAGTTTATTTTATTTTTTACTTCGAGATTGATAATATATTTCTTGTCTTTAATGTGACAGCTTATATTTTGACTTCGATCTCTTACTTTCATTACAAAAAAACTAGATCAATTAAACTATTTCTTTAATATATAAAATAATGTTACAATTCTCAAATGTTATTTTAAAATTTTTATTTTAAATAATGTGTCAAATAACTATTAAATAGTGAAATAATGTAATGATAATTTTAAAAGTCGTATAATTTTATTACATACCTATTAATTATTTGACATATCAATTTAAAATAAAAAATTTTAAAATAATATTTGTGAAGTATGGTATTACTCACTTGGTTTTGATTTCTAAAAAGTATTATAAATGTTTTCGATGATTACAAGTAAGACCGTTTAATAAAAAGAAAGAAAAAGTTAATTTTCAAATGAAGAATAAAGCACTTAATATATAGAAATGGAAGCTAATTGTAAGTAAGAGAAGAGAATGGAATAGGAAGATTAGGGTTTCCATCGTAATAACAAAAATTATTAATTTATTTGATGCTGGACGATTTGCTATAGTGTTGAGCATTTTTTGGGTTCAATTCGGTTTAGTTCAAGTTTAAACTATCGGCTCATGCCAATCGAATCGAACTCAAATGGAACCAGTTCGGTTTGGTTTGAGTCCAATTTAGTTATTTATTTTTTTTAATAATGAATCCCTTTTTTTTATTTTTTTTAGTTAAAATGCTACTTTTGGATTAATTTTTTATTTTCGATTCGATTTGAACCAAATTAAAAATTGAATAAAATCGATTGGTTCAAACAAATTTAAATTGATCGGTTTATAAAATTAATAACCGAATCGAATCAAACCGAATTAGACAATTAACTGGTCACCAAAACCGTTACCCAATCCTAATTTGCCACATGCAAAGCACTTTGATTTCAATCCATAAGATCCCGATATTGAGGTAGTCAGATTTCTGATAAAATATAAGAATCTTTTTCTTCAGTGGTGTCAAAATGTCAGAGGTGGATTCTCAACGGAGAATGGCCAAAGTTTACAGCTTCCTTGAATATTAAGCAATTAAAGGATGCTTAATTAAAAACCCTCCATTGCCCATGTGCCCTCGTTGAGTTTGAGTTTGAGCCATCAAATTCATTATTCATATATGAATTTTGATTGACTAATATATATTAAAAGCAAAAGCATATCATCAAGTCATTCATTCTTTTTGCAATAGGATGATGACCAAAGAAGAAGAAGAAGAATCAAAGAATATTATTGACAGACCAAAACTACTTGTCCTTCGGCCAAAGTTCATTGACCTAATATTTGTGGGTGATCACTTTTACACATGCCAATGCCCAAAAAATTTTCTTGTGAATTTCAATTCACTATCACCTCAACTAATAACATCAAGAATAATACACGTTAATTAAGTAGTCTAATGCCATACAAATAACATATCATTTAGTAATATGATTAGGGACAGAATTAGAATTTAAGATGAAAAGAGTCAGATATTAAAATTAAAAATTATATTATTAAATTTATAAAAAAAAATTGAGGCTTGAGGGGAGCCATAGCCCCTATGTGACTCCGCCACTTAATATAATAATAGAGCATATTTATTAACATTCAAATGTATAGTATAATTTTTCTACATGCTTTTCATTGCCTATTATAAATTTTTCGTTATATATTTTAATTTTTTTATTAATGTGTTAATTATAAATTTATTTTGAAAAAACTTAAAAATACAGATAGAGAGACTTAAAAATATATTATTTTTATAAAAATAAAATAGTAAAAAAATGTAAGAGAAAAATGGAGGAGCTATAATACCCATTACAATAATCAACAATAATTAATTTACATAATTTTCTTGTAATGCAGCAAGTACCATTTTTCAAAGTTAATGAGAACATCACACATTCCCTCACCGAAATTTCAGGCTTCAGCTCCACTTGACCACTCTTTTTATGGCCATTCCCAAAGAATCTTGGTATTGAAAAATGGAGTCTCAAAAGTCCACTTGACTATGCACTACTAGCCAAATTGACACATTTTCTTTTAAATTTTTGTTAAAATAATTATAAGTGGAAGTGCTTTCTGATCATCTCCAACTCTTTTGTTGGTTATTTTAACAGTTTCAGTTATAGTTGTTAGGATACTGCTCTTTCAAGTTTCCTTTATTTATATATATATATATTAAATATAAAATTTTCAGCCTTACAATCAATTAGTTAATTAACTAATATTTTATATATCCACCACTTTCCTTTCCTTGCTCTTCTATATAAGCATTTCCATTTCCTCCATTGCTTGTCATCACTAATCCCCATCTTGTTTCTTCACTTGTCCTAACAGAGCTAAGCCCCATTTCAATCTCTTAGCCCTTCTTTTCCACTTAATTACTATTTTACTTTTTTAAAGAGAAAATGGGGTTTCTTGGTTGTATGATAGTAGCCCTATTCACAGTGTTAAAAGCAGCTCAGGGCTATGGAACTGGGTGGACTAATGCCCATGCTACCTTCTATGGAGGTGGTGATGCTTCTGGCACAATGGGTAAGCAGACTTTGTTTACTTTTTATTTGATGTGTTCAGGTAGCTTTTGTATATAATCTAAAATTTTTTGGGTGAAAAATGATGCAGGTGGGGCTTGTGGGTATGGAAATCTTTACAGCCAAGGCTTTGGGACAAACACGGCTGCACTAAGTACTGCTTTATTCAACAATGGGTTGAGTTGTGGAGCTTGCTTTGAGATCAAATGTGTTAATGACAACAGATGGTGCTTACCAGGATCCATTATAGTCACCGCAACTAACTTCTGCCCACCAAACTTTGCTCTCACCAATGACAATGGAGGCTGGTGTAACCCTCCCCTTCATCATTTTGATCTCTCTCAGCCTGCTTTCCTACGCATCGCCCAGTACAAAGCCGGCATAGTCCCAGTTCAGTACAGGAGGTAAGCATACAGACCCATAAATTTTCTCTCCTGATCTGAGCTTTTACCTGAGCAAATCATGCAGACGTGTAATGTAATGCCTTGTATTGCAAATTTTTTTTGCAGGGTTGCTTGCCAGAAGAAGGGTGGGATCAGATTCACAATCAATGGACACTCGTACTTCAATCTAGTGTTGATAACAAATGTTGGTGGGGCAGGTGATGTGGTTGCTGTGTCCATAAAAGGCTCCAAAACTGGCTGGCAGGCAATATCAAGAAACTGGGGCCAGAACTGGCAGAGCAACTCTTACCTCGATGGCCAGGCCCTCTCTTTCAAGGTCACAACAAGCGATGGACGCACTGTCACCTCCATGAATGTAACTCCAGAAAAATGGAATTTTGGCCAAACCTACACCGGGCACCAGTTCTAACTCACCAGCCAATTAATTAACCCATAACCACACTTCCAAAATTCAGCCTACACAACCTCTAACTAGCTACTTCAGCAACACTACTTTCTTCTCTTCTAGTGCTTTTTACTTCTTCCTCATATATTAAGTATTTGGTATATAGTAGTGGCAGACTTGATCCAGTAGAACAACGTCATCTACTAGATCATTTCTCATTAGATATATCATGGTGGGCTTTTCTAACATAAGCTGCCGTGCGGATTTTTGCCTGACCACAAGCTGTTGTTGGGCTGTCCATGGAAGTGAGCTTTACTCATCTCCATCAACTGAGGCTGCAGGTTTCTGTTTTTAATGTATTTCATTTCTAGTGTGTGAATTTGGGAACATTTTTGTAATATGGCTGAGGTGAAGATAAGGCTTTTCACCCGCCCAAGGTATCAGTTGGTTTTGCTATATCTGATATTGCTTATAGACTTTACAACTCTGAGATAGATAATTGCCTGCAGGTATTTTAGGCATTAATTATGAGTGGCAAATGTTGGAGTAAAAAGCTTTGTTGCCTTGAGTATTTGTCAGTCTGTCAAAGCATATAATTTATATAGAGAATAATAATTATTTGGAGTGTGGTTAATGGTAAAATTTCAAGTGTTCAATTCTTACTCATGTATGCTTGATCTCTTTCTACTTGTATATCAAAGTATTCTCTACAAACACTACTAAAAAAAGAAATAGGATGATAAAATTTCACTATCATCAATTAGGTTTTGTAATAGAAATTCTATCACCATAACCATCTCAAGAATCTGTAATAAAAATTTTCTATCACAAATCTGTGATAAATTAATTTTATGATAGAAAACTTCTATCATTTATTTATTTTATTTAAATTAATGATTGGTGACATGTTTGATGCTACATGACACATTGTTACACACATAAAAGATTAAGTGATAGCTAATATGTCACAAAATATGTATCATTATTTTGTGATAAATGTGTATCATTTTAAGATGAATTTTGTATCAACATATATTAATACTAAAAATTAAAATTTATTTTTATATCGCAAAATCAATTTATTGATTTTAATTTTTTTAAATATATATTATAATTTAATTATGAATTATAGCTAATAATGCATTATTGAAAATAAATCAATGAAAAAAAACAAAAATAACACACCTTAAAAATATATGAAACAATTTTAAAAGTACATTAATACAACTCTGTAAACATCTATTAATGTATTTCACAATTCAATTGACAAATTATAAAGTTTTCGAGTGATTTAAACTCGGGTTAATTAACCCCAAATAGACTTGAAAAGCTAAAATCGAGCTACATGGAGACATACGAGTCTTGTACATGTAAATGTATTCCATATGCCAATCGCTTGAAACAATAAGACATAAATCCAATAGTAAAAAATAATTAGAAGCCATAAATTTCAACTTTAACACAGGAATATAGTGTTAGTGCCCTTCGGTTGTTAACACAGGAATATAGTGTTAGTGCCCTTCGGTTGGGCTTCTCTATTGGCCGAAAGCTCTTTTCAAATTTTTTGATAACGTTTAGTTACAATTAGAGAAGAGGTTTTGAAGATTAAAAAAATTATTTTGCCTCTACTTTCAAATGCTCAAATTTTGAGTTTTTTGAAGTAGAGCTTTTTAAACTTTTTTAATATTTGTATAATATCACATATATCTTAATAATATTTTTTTTATTTTCATATTGTATCTTTAATAAAAATAAACCTTATTCAACTAACATTTTTTTTTTTTTTAAAGTCATAATACCTCTAATTCTCCATATCTCTACAATTATTATATTTTTACAACAATCTACCAAAATCTATTATTGATATTTTATTTTTAAAATAAAAAGAAATATTATTTTTTTTTTATTTTTTTTGTACAAAATACAATAATTTATATTGATTCGTTAATTATTATGTATTGATTTTATTTAATTATTATTTTTTAATAAATTAAATTTGAGAAAATATATAACAAATTTAAACTTATATATAAAAAAATATTAAATTGTTTATAATTTAAATATAAGTTTTATTAAGTATCCTTTTTGGTAATTTAATAACAAATAAGTGCTTTTAACAATGTGTAACCAAATGATTTAATACTAAATCATACTTCAAAAGAGCTTTTTTAATTGACAACTAAACGATCGGTGCCTTTTTCTTAAAAGCTTTACTTCTAAAAACTCTACTTTGAAAAACCCTACTTCCAAAAGCTCTATTTGAAAAGTTTAGTCAAACGAGCCCTTAGGCTACTTGAGAACTAAACTAGTCATCCCCAAATTCACTCCCCAACCTATCCTAAGAACTGCCCAAAATTCTTTTACATGAAAACTAAACATAAATTTTCTTCTATAAATACCAGTTCATCAACTGAAGTTGGTTGAAGCAAGCTGATACAATAACATTTCGATAACACAATAAAAATCAACATTCATGTGTGATAAATTCCCCAATCTACAATTGTCAATTTAAATCTCATGGTAGACAATTTTGATTACATAAAATGAACAAAAACATTTTATTTTAAAAGATAGAGCAAGCACAACACAGAAATTGAATGTTCATAAGTTCAAATCATCAGGATGAACAAAAAGCATGTTCATTAATATTTCTCACAAAACATGATCAATCCATTGTATGTCAAAATTTAGAAAATGATAAGGTACAGGTTAGGCATACCTCACCAGCAGCTACATTAATAACACGAGGGGCAAAACCTTGCCCCCAAATTGCCTGCATCCAGAAATTGAAAGTAGGAGGACTGATAATAAGTTTCTATGTTATACGCTCAGTCCAAAATGAAATCTCGTACCCAACTTTAACCAAATAACATATACTCAAAAGCAAATAAACAATTTTTGACATATTAGGAAAAAGAAAGAAAAAAAAAAGAATCACAATATGTAGTCAATACTTTTTAAAAAAATGACACGGAATGATAGTCAAAATCAAACAATCAATATCAGGTTCATAAGATATAGCTATATGGTCAAACATTTATAAGAAGAGGACCATGAATTACTTTGTCCTGTTTTCTTCTTTTTTTTCTGAATAAAAAAGTGTTCGACTAGCCATATAAAACCAACTTCACAGTCTACTAAACATTTGCCCATTCAATAGCTTACTCTTTAAATGATATACATGAAAGTCTCAACTTAAGCTCTGTATTGAAACTTGTAACAAAATTTTCTGCATGTTACTGAACTAGCATTATGGCTCACAACTAGAGATGCAAATAGCAGCAAATATAACATCAATGCACAAAAGATTAATTAATCTCAATATTCAAATTCAAAAAAAAAATCTCAATATTCTACTTTGTCATCACATATTTTCTGCGTGTTTCATAACTAGCATAACGACTCACAGCAACAGATATAAATAGTCACAAGAATGAATCATTAATTAATCTCAGAAGACAGATTCATAAAACCTTATAAACCCAACTGAGGCTTCCTAGTAAGTAGAATCAACTCTACCTATTAAACAATAAGAGCAAACCCTCGTTAGCTTTTACAAAATTGGCTTATTTGGCACATAATTTGTTACAACAATGTGACTTTCAAAACTCCTTGATGCATAAAACTGTGGAGGTTAGGACCATTTGCTAACACTAACTATACTATAGAAACCCTTGTGCAGCACAAAGGTACAAGATGGAATTAATATAAACAAAAGCAAGGGCTATGTTATAATGTAACAATAACATGACCAATTCAAGCAATCTAAAGAAACCAAGTGAATACTAACAACTGTAACACAAGCAAATATTGAACTATAAAGACAACCAACAACTGAAACACAAATTAAAGAAAGCCACAAAGCTAAGCTATCATGTATCTAGTGTCAAAAATAAAATTTTAATAAAGGTGGGCATCGGTTCAGCAAACCGAAAACCGACCGAACCCAACCGAAATTTTCCGGTTCGGTTTAGGGTTTGGAACCAATTGAACCGAACCGAAACCTGAACTAATCGAAAGAAAATCTCAAAATGTAGCAGGGGAGATTCTGCCGGCCACCATCTTACTCCGACCGTCCGGCGTTTGGGGAGATTTTCGGGTTGTAGTCGAACAAATCACCACCGTATTTCATCAAAGATACTCGTATCACACAACACATATCCATATCTTCATCACAAAGCAGAAGGATTCAAAAAACAAAACAACACATGCGGATGCACGCTTAGGTTGTAGTTGATGGAGAGGATTCTAAACGTTTGAAGTGGTGTTGATCGGTGGGTTTTGATTGTAAGGGCGGCGCTTAGGTTTGGCGAGCTTCACGCGGCAGTTGTAGTGGCTGGATTAGTGACGGTGTTGGGGAGAGTGATGGCCGAGAAAATGGTTGGTGACGTGGCAGTTTTGTTTTTGCTTTTTGATTAATCAATGTTAATTTTCGAAATAATTTATTATATTATTTTGTCTTTATTTAATTTACATATGATTTTTATTTTTAATTACCAATAATTTTTTTATAAAAAAAAGAAATAAAAGAACAAATAGTTTTATTAAGGTCTATTAAAATTCGGGTTTAAAAAATTTGATATATAAAAGCCTAACTACTGTAATAGAATAAGGCGATTTAAATTTTAAAAATAAATAATATTACACATCAATGAAATAATAAAAGATAAAATTTGTCATAATTAATACATTTGTATTATATTTAATTAATTACTTCCCTAAAAAATAAAAGATAATTCTTTGAGATTTTATCATAAAAAACAACGAATAAAAAAAAAAGATAATTCTTTGAATTTGAAACTTACATTATAATATTTATACTTATATTAAAAAGTTTTTGATAGTTTGAGAGACAATTATTGATTGTTTAACAATTATAGTTATTTTAATTTTTTTAAAATTTGAAACTTACATTGTAGCATTTTATATTTGTATAAAAAATAAAAAAAAATCAAAATCAAAATAAAGAAAATAAAATATAATTCTTTGAGATTTTATAAATAAAATAATAATCAAAATAAAAAAAACTAATTTTTTGAAATTTGAAACTTACATTATAATATTTATACTTATATTAAAAAAAACAAAGAATCAAAATAATGAAAACATAAGAAACATAAATAGATAGCATATGCATCATATCTAGGTAAAAATGAAGTGGTTGGGGTCGTTTTGTACAAAAATCTAAAGCAAGAGCCTATTCCTCTGCATATGAGACATGCTGGCCTCACTTTCACCAGGGCCCTACTAAGAATCTCTCTCTATCTAACATCTAACCCTAATAAAATAAATAAATAAATAAAATCCTATACATTATTTGTAACATCAAATTATCGAAGACAACTAATCAATGAACAAACATGTCCAATTGAGGTTTAATTAAATAAAATCTTAAAATCTTTGTTATTTTAACAAAATTCTTTAATTTTGGTATCAACAAAGAATAAAAATTTACCCATGATTGAAGTGAAGAAGATTAATAGAAGGTGAAGGAGTTAGATTTTTTAGATAAAATGTTAAGAGAGAGATGTTACCAAGAGAACTTTATGATTCTATATTTCTTGTTCATCTATTACAGAAACGAGAGCTATTATTTATACACTTTAATGAGGTAATATGAATAATATTATTGTAGTATCCAATATTTACAATCGGTAAAAATAAATATTTATATATATATATATGTATTTTATTTATATGTGGGTGATACTTGATTTATATATTATTATTATTAGTATTTGTATAAGTTAAGGATATACTATTAGCATTGGGTTTATTTGTAAGACTTTAGATTTATTTTAGGGACCAAATTATAATACTTTGAAAGTTTTAGGGGCAAATTCGTAAATATCAAAAATTAGCCTCTTAGTATAAAAATACACTTTTGAAACCCCAATTCTCTCATTTTGGTCGAGCTATCCCTTTTAGAGTGAGAAAAGAGAGAAAGAAATGGGAGAGAAAGAGAAGAAGAAGAAGAAGAAATTGAAATTTTGGATTTTAAGAGGTATATCACAATTATTTCTCAATTTATTGGTGTTAATTAAGTTAATTCATTTAATTTTTTATTTCTGGAAATATGTATAATTGAGTATTTGATGTGTATTTCGTAAGATATTGTGAGAATTGATGATGATCTATGTAGAGAGCTTGATAAATCATGATGAATTGCAGAATTTCTATTTGATAGTCTCTTGATCCAAAAATTAAATAAATTGTTGTGATTCGATTCTGGTATTAAATTTTGAGTATATTAAATTAGACATGTTTAGTATTATCTAAGACTTTAAATCAATTGAAAATTCAAGAAATTGAATTTATAGTGAATTTATCAAAATGACCCTGAAATTCTAGAAATTTCCTGTGTAAACAGTATGATACAGTGGAAAATAATTTTTGGGCTACTGAATGATCTTCAAAAATTACAAATTTGTGTAATATGATAAGTATATATGTCTAATAGGATATACTCAAAATTGAGAAGTTAGATCAATGTGGTTAAATTGTTATGATTTTCTAAAGAGTGTTAGCTTATTGTAGTATTTGATTAACAGATTTTTAAAGCTATGGAATAAAATAGTTTTAAAATACTTTTGGTAGTGATTTTGAAGTGACATATTTATTATGGATTTAGGTATGTGTTAAGAGTAATTATGTGGTATTTTTATAATTTTTGAGTTAGTATATGATTTTATAAAATTGGGAGATTGAATACTGTTCAGTAAGTATCTTGATCCTGTCAGGTTAGTAGTTTGGATTCGATGGTGTGTATGGAATGGATTGTGTAGGAATTTTGATATAATATTCATATATAAGAAGGATATATGAGTCAAAAATGATATATTCTGATTTTGGAGTAATTAAACATCATTTGATATATTATAAAAAATTTTAAGTGTAAGTGTTCAGAATAACAGGTTTTGAGAAACGAAGTCTTTAAACCAATTTGATGTGATAAATGCATTGTGTATAATTTTGTAAGCTATTTAAAGTATTTTGTGTGAATTGTGAGGCTTATGAAATGATTAATCTCCATTGATAGGTTAAGGAGATTTAAGTCTTGTACCTGAAAGTGCTAAGAGGTAAGTATATTAGACTTTTTACTGAAATCACAATAAACATAGTAATTATTTTGTATGATTTTGTAAATGGGGTTAAGAATATGTTTATGTTATGCCAAAGTATAATTGATATGAAATGTGAAAGACATATGTTTATGAATGTGAGCATTGACATTGAGCATGGACATACATGTGTTTTTGAAAGTGAGCTTTCAAAATGAAATGTGTTTAACAAAGAAAGCTTTGAAGTGTAATATGTCCATGAGAAACATGTTGTATTTTGAGGATGCTTGAACTCACTGTTGACTTAGTATGCATCTTATGTGATTTGTGGAGCCTTTATGTGTGGCCTTTCCTTCGGGATTGGTATATGTTATGTGTTCCGTATGTAAGGAGGATCTTATTAGTACCTAAAGGAAGATTGAGTCATCACATTCGTGTGGTGGTGTATTGGTACATGTGAGAGGACTCACCGATGATTAGGGTGAGAGTTTAGCTCTTACCTTCGGGCTTGAGCATTATATATGTGTAATTTAAACCTCACTTGTACTATTCCTCTCATACGGTATGTCACCTACGAGTGACATTTGGCTCATTATATGATATGTGATGTGTAAGTCCTACTAAGTAGTAGTTGAGTGATGGTATTCCTGTAATATATTTTGAAAGAATGTGTAAGCGCTTACATGATATGTGATTTGATAAGATTATGATTTTGATTGATTACAACATATCATACATATGCATTGTGTACATATATGTATTTGTATTTGATATATGAAAAACTAGTATGCTTACTGAGTTTTATACTCATTATAGTTTATGGTGATTTCAGGTAAATAAGGTACATGTGTGCTTAGCGGATTTGGCAAGGCTTCTGTTGTTCCTTGGGTTCCCTAAATTGTTAGGTTGCTAAGTGTTTCATTTGGGGACACGTGGGATAAGATATTTGATTTATCTCTATTGAATAAATACTTATGTATTATTTTATTGTGTGTGGTTGGATTTAGTTTAAGTTTCACCAAGTGTGATAATGGATTGATTTTAAGTAAGAATTTGCAATGAATATATTCTGGGCTTCCGGTAACAAAGTTGCTACTGGTGACGTAGTAGAGTGTTAATCTCTGAGAAAACTCTGCGTATCTCCGGTTTACTAATTGTCCCAGTCATAATTCAATTGCTATAATTCTGAAAGAAATTAAAATGAATGTGCTTAGAAATATTATTGAATGAATATAAGTGATGTCGTGTGTCAGATCTTTTGGGTCTGGGGTGTGACAATTATATTGTCTATAATCATTACAAATTAATAGAATGTTTGTGATTCTTTACTTGATTCCTAGAATACATTTTAATTAGTTGCTTCACCTTTACTGTTGGAAAAATTCTATTGGTTCTCTTTGTCTACTGTGACAGCTCGATATAATCTTTTTTTATGTCTTTTTCGTAACATTCAGCAGCATAGCATTTTTTATTGTGGCTCTATTTCATCAATTCCCTTTTGTCAATGTAAATCATTTTTAATTCCTCCCTGCAAGCTTATGAGTTTACAATGACCTTTAATATGCCTTTTAAGTATTTCAACCTTTCAATGGTGAGTGCCTTTGTCATTATGTCTATAACTTGTTCCTCTGTAGGGATGTACCTGATTTCAAACTCTTTATTTGCCACCTTGTCTCTGACAAAATGCACATCAATTTCGATGTGCTTAATTCTTGCATGATAGACAAGATTGTTTGCAAGTGCTGCTGCCCCTTGGTTGTCACACCAGATAATTGGCTTAGTTGAAAGCTTAATATGCATTTCAATCAATAGAGCGTTGAGCCAAATTATTTCTGCTGCTGTAAGTGCATGTGATTTGTACTCTAATTCATTATTTGACTCGACACCACTTTTTGTTTTCTTGAGCACCATGAGATTAAGTTCCCACACAGATAGATGGTGTAGCCTCTTGTGGATTTTCTATCATCGTTGTCATCAACCCAACTAGCATATGTAAAGCCTTGGATTTCTAGATTTTTACCAGCTGTAAAGTGTAGTCCATGACCTGAAGTGCCCTGCAAGTACCTCAAAATTCTTTTATAGGCATTCCAACGAGCTAATTTTGGTTTTTACAGATATTAATTCAACTTGTTCACATTGTAGGCTATCTCTGGTCTTATAATGGTGGCGTACTGTAGGTGCTTCTGTATAGTGTCTCATCTTCAAGGTCCTTCCCCTATTCTTTGGTGAACTTTGTATCAACACATATTGGCATTGGGCAAGGTTCACAGTTGAACATTCCCACTTTTTTTAACAAGTCTAAAATATATTTGTTTTGATTCAAATGCATTCCATATTGGTCTCATTTAACTTTTACTCATATGAAGTAGTTTAATGACCCTAATACTTTCAATGAGAATGTATGCTCAAGTTTCTTTTTCACATCATTGTTAGTGTTAGTGCTTATGTGTTATCCCTGAATGTACATATACTTGTGTATTTATACAAGTGTACATTCTCATTAAATCGTTAATAACTATTTATATGGTATTATGCAATGTAACATTACAGACATTGTATGATCTGAAGAAGTTCAGATCTGATCTAAAGGAGTTTAGATAAGGGCTCACAGTTGGCTACGCTAAAAGATATAATGCTAAATGTTAGCACAGCTAATTGTTAGCTGGGTATAATATTCAACGAAGATCTAAGAGTTAGAGTCTTGTCTGTAATGGGACATAAACTCGAGAATATACTAGTAACTGCATAGTTACAAGAGTTGCAATCAGGTGCTAGGAAATGTTAGTTGCACAAGTATGTTCTCAAATATTGTCCCAAATCTATTTCTACTTATGCGGGTCTGTCGGTGGATACCTTTATATAAATTGACATATGTCGTATCTATAAGGTATAGATGGTTGTTCTTAGCCGACCGTGAGCTTAGAGCTCGTATTAACATATGGGTATCCAGTTAGGACTGGATATAGGACTGACTCATGAGGGCCTCCGATAGACACTTTATGTAAGCCATCAATGAAGGGTCTTCTCGAGTTGAGTAGTATATGTGGTCATTTGACCTGAGTGTCATGATGAGCTTGTAAGTGATCCACCATACTTTGGTTCCACGCATGTCAAAAACCTTTCATGGTGTGACCACTGAGTGTCGCTGGGTATGGTTTAATGCTTATAGAGTCTGGTGTGTACAAATACGGGATTCGTCAACTTGCATAGGGAGTAGATATCCAGATGCTTTGAGATTGTATCTCAAAAGGTTTTGTGGCCACAAGTATTGATCCTGGGAAAGAGTTTCCACTAAAGTGGAACAATATGACAAAGAAGTTTGCACATATTGTTCAGTGAGATACAAGTCTGGGGATATGACATGGATGAGCACATGAGAATTTAAGGGTGATGATCTATATCCCCGCACATTCAGGATATTATGACGGAAGGACTATACGTATGCATTGTACCCTTAGCTTGCATGGTTCAACGCATTGATTTGTATATCCATGATGTGTGCATGGGGCAATGTTCACGGACTCCTGAAATAGTTCCATTTGACAAATCGAGTATGGACCTAGAGATTCCCATGATATGGAGTGTACTCGTTGTACACTATGACAGCGTACCAGATTAAATTGTTTAATTCAGTAATATCCAATACTACCACGGAAATCCGTGTGTGTCTGTATTTAAGTGTTAAATACAACAATTATTCATTAATTGTTATTTATTAATTGTATAATGATACATAACACATTGTGAACCATCGATTGAGTTTACCAAAGTGTGAAATTTCGTGAGACCCGCTAAAGGGTAGACTTGATAACTATTTATGAGCGGTAAAATAGTTATTTCACACATTAATTATTTAATTATTAAATAATTAAAATATCTCATTATAATATATTATTATATTTGTCAAGCATATTTTTTATATTATATTATTATTTATTATAATAATATTACTTTTTTTATAAAAGGTGGCTTTTTGTAATATTATAATATATTATATTATTATTATATTATATGTGAGATATAGATTATGTGTAAATTGTGTGTCGAGAGAATGAGAAGGAAAATTAAAATTGTTTCATTTCCTTTGTATGTGCCAAAGATGGAAGAAATGGGAGAACAAGAGAAATAAATTGAAATTATTTTAATTTTCTTTTTGTTCAATCGAGAGAGCATAGAGAAATGGAAAAATGAAATTATTTCATATTTTTCATTTTTGTGCCTGGATAAGCAATTGTGAATTACTTCAATTTCTATTTCTTTTCCTCTTAGAGAAAAGAAAAAATACATACAACTGGTCATTTTGGGGTTAAGAGTTAATCTCGTGCTAGATTGGAGTTATTATTCTAGCTTACCAAGCCCACCGAGTTGGTGACTAGAACTGCCAATGAGTTGGTCTCCATGCAGACTCTGAGGATAAATGTTATAACGTTACACGTTATGGTGATTTCTTAACTCTTTAAATATATTAATGTGATTAATATATTATTTATTATATGATTTAATTATTCCGCAGCGTTAAATATGTATATGATACGTATTTTATGCAATAAACACAATTGCACATGCATACACTCACATATATTAGATCTCCGACAATCATCACACAAGCTTTCATCATTTCCAATCACCAAGATGTCATCTATATATACTAGCATAAATGTTAACTTATTCTTTTATTTGTGCACAAAGAGAAAAGTGTCAGACCTTATATTTTTGAACCCCTATTGCTGTAGTGCTAACTTGAGCTTCTCAACCCAAGCCCTCAGAGCCTGTTTGAGTCCATAGAGAGCTTTATTGAGTCTGCACACTGAGTTAAGCTTCAGTTTCTCTTCAAAGCATTCAGGTTATATCATGTAGACTTCTTATGTGATGGCTCCATTAAGAAAAGTATTATTTATATCAATTTATTTGATTTCCCACTTAAAGTAAGTAGCAAGATTGAGCACCACTTTTATAGTTAAAGATTTTACCACAGGATTGAATATTTAAGTGTAATCCACCTCTGCAGTTTGATGAAAGTCCTTAGCTTTTAGCCTGGCTTTGTACCTTATCACTTTCCCTGTTGGTTTGTATTTAATCTTATATATCCATTTGTTCCCAATGAGTTTCATTCCAGATTTGTAGTCAACTAACTCCTATATTTCTTTTTTTTTTAATGATTGAAATTCATCTGACATTGTAGCTCTTCATCTGGCATTTCTATATACTTCCTTGGCAGTTTCAGGTATGTATTCAAGTCTGTGGTTTTGTTGACAGGTCAAGTAAATTTTGGGTTTATATATTCCTGATTTTGATCTTGTTGTCATAGGGTGTGTTGGGACAAGTTACTATAATGTATCAGGATGGTTTCTCTCTATCATTTGGTTTAGTTTAGAGGAAGAGGCAGGAGTTGGTGATAGATCATTCATTGGTGTTTCTGGGGTATGTGTTTCTGGTATTGCTATTTATTGTGATTGTGCATTGCGACTTACCTAATGTTGAAGTTGTTCTACTCCATAGATTAGCCTTGACTGGTTTATATCAGTGAATGTAATATTCTTTGAAGTTAATTGAATATGTAGATAGTAAGTATATATAGTTTTTTCAACTGGTGGTTGTGATATTTCTTTGAAGGAATTGTCATTACTAAATGAAAATTCATCTTCGTTGAAGGTCACATGCCTTGAAATGAAGATTTTTTCACTTGGTAATAAGCACTTGTATCCTTTGTGTTTATTACTATAGCCTATAAATGTGCTTTTTTGGGTGTGAAAGTCAAATTTGTGTTTGTTTGTTGGTCTTAGGTATGGAAAACAAACACATCCAAAGACTTTCAATAAGTCACAATTAGGCTTTTTGTTGTAGAGCTTCTCATAAGGTGTTAAATAATTAAGTGTTGGTGTTAAGAGAAGGTTAATTAAGTCGATTGCAGTCTCAAAGACTTTTCACCAATACTTTAGTGGCATGTTGGATTGAGAAATGAGTGTTAGACCTATTTCGGCTATTTTTCTATGCTTTCTCTCTATTTTTCCATTTTTGTTCTGATGTATAAGGGAAAGTATTTCTAATGTGCACACCAATTTCTTTCAAGTGTGTTTCCAGAGGTTTGAATTGACTATCATATCTGTTTGTATGATCTTAACCTGATGTTCAAGTTATTTTTCTGCATATTTTATAAACTGTAATTCTGTTGTGTTGGCTTGTGTCTTAGTCTGCAGTAGATATATCTAGGTGAATCTTGAGTAGTTGTCAACTATCCTAAGATAGTACCTAAAGCCATTACCAAAGATGAGTGGTGCTGGACCCCATAGGTCTAAGTATAGTATTTCTAAAGGTCTGTTTGCAGAATTTTCAAATTTTCTTAACTTCAATTTATGGTTTTTGCTAATTTCACATGCATCACAAAATGGTAAAGTAAAAACTTCATTGATGTTGCAGTGCTTGTGACTTAGTCTGCATTAGATATATCTAGGTGAATCTTGAGTAGCTGTCAACTATCCCAAGATAATACCTAAAGCCATTACCAAAGATAAGTGGTGCTGGACCCCATAAGTCTAAGTATAATATTTCTAAAGGTCTGTTTGCAGAATTTTCAAATTTTCTTAACTTCAATTTATAGTTTTTGCCAATTTCACATGCATCACAAAATGGTAAAGTAGAAACTTCATTGATGTTGCAGTGCTTGTTACAAAATGACATGACCTTTTTAAGTACTAAACTACTGGGATGTCTAAGTTTTCTGTTCATATCAACTAATTTTCTAGACTGTTCTAAGGTGGTTCCTACATTCCATGAGCTTTTGTTTTCTGGTAAAGAGGCAAACAGTGAGACTGCAGGGCTAGGAGACTTGACCTGTATGCTGGTTTCAGTACAGCTTGCTTTGGGGAGCATATTCAACATATAGCCAATCCTTGGAGCAGAACCTTCTGTATCTTGTCCTTCGCAATACACAAATCATAAAAAAAATTCAATAGTAGTGTCATTATATTTCATCAACTTGGAGATACTTATTAGGTTTTTGGCCATTTTGGGTACACACAGCACATGTTTGAGTACCAGTGTATCATTTGTGTTTAGTAGTTTAAGCATGCATGTTCCTATGTGTGTGATATGGAATTTTTTACCATTGCCAACAATGAGAAATTAGTTACCTTTGTGTTCAGCCTTGGTAGTAAGGTTGTTAGGATTGTTTGTGACATGATTGGTTGCTCCACTATCAATGTACCAACCTTCATCCTCTTCTTCTTCCTGTGCAGCAACATAAGCTATTGTATGCTAGTTTAAGCCTTTTGTCATAAAGTCTTGCTTAAATCTATGCCAGCAATTAAAAGCTTTATGACTTGGCTTGAAGCAAATCTGGCAAGTAACTTTAGGTTTGTCCTTGCTTCTTGATGCTTTCATCTTGCCTTTGTAAGTTTTATTATTAGGTCCTGGTCTGTTATTGTAGGTGGTGTTTCTTCCATTTCCTCTAGCATATGATAGTTGTGCCCTTCCACTAGAGCCTCTGCCATACTGAGCTCTTATTGGATTAGCTACGTTGACAACCATATTTACTTCAAAATCAGCATTCTCAACAGCATTTCTCTTAAATCTTTCTTCAAAGTTGAGTAGTGATGCATATGCATCTTCAAGGGAAGTGTTGTTCAAATTGGTGGTGATTATCACCACCACTAGCTCATATTCTGAACCAAGACCACTCAAAATATATTGGATGAGTTCAAGGTCAGTGATTGGCTTTCCAAATGTGACCAATACTCTAACAAGCTTTTTTTATTTTGTTGAAATAGTCACTCATGCTCATAAAGCATTTCCTTGTGACATTTAGTTGCCTTTTCACTTCAATCATGTGTACCATGAATTGTAAGTAATACATCATTCGTAGGGCCATCCATAGATCGAGTAAAGTGTTGTAGTCAGTAACTGAGCTAAGAATGTTCTCATTTAATGAGGACAGTAACCAGTTAAGTAGAAGCTAGTCCTATTTCCTCCAAAGTGTATATAGGGGGTTGATGATAGTTTTTTGCACATGGTTTTCATCCATAGTGATAATATACTTGTTGGGTGAGTGTTTAGTTTCATCTCTGTAGTCCTCAAGATCACTCCCTTTAATGAAATGGAGAACTTGAGTTTTTCAAATGATATAGTTTGTTCTATCCAACTTGATTGGAACAATAAATGTTAAATTGCTTGATACACCATTAGGAACTAAACTTTGAGATGGATTTGCAATTTTTGCTGTAAAACCAGAATCTGAGCTTGCATTTGCCATTGATATTGACAACCTTGCTTGATACCAAGTTAGATTTTTTAGATAAAATGCTGTGAGAGAGCTATTACTAAGAGAACTTTATAATTCTATATTTCTTGCTCATCTGTTATAGAAATGAAAGCTAATATTTATACACATTTATGGGGGTAATAGGAACGATATTGTATAGTCTATAATCATTACAAATCAATGGAATGTTTGAAATTCTTTACTTGATTCCTAGAATGCATTTTAATTGGTTGTTGCACCTACTATTGGACAAATTCTATTGGTTCTCTTTGTCAACTTTGACAGCTCGTCATAACCTCTTTCCTTGTCTTTTTCTTAATATTCAATAGCATAATATTTTCTATCGTTGCTCTATTTGATCAGTTCCCTCCATTATGTCAATGTAAACCATTTTTAATTGAAGGCCGAAAACTAAAATTTGGCCTATTAGCCAGTTTCTACAAATGGTGATGTAGTATCGATGGAGCTACAGGTTTTTTAGAGTCCTAACAACAATAGCGAGGCCACTACTAGAGACACCACTACGTACAGAACTAACACTAGTGGAGGTGGATGTGGGGATTTTCATATGCTTTATTGATTGGTTACGGCCATGGTGCATGTGGTGCTCGTAATACTTGTGTCCCGCCACCATGTCCCTTGAGCACTTCCACTTCTTACCGTTTGTCCTTTTGCAACACCCTAGCTCTGAATCCGCAGCAACTCAAAACTACCCGGCGCATGAAGGAAGGTGAGAAAAGATAGGAGTTAGAGATCAAAGAATAGAAAGGCAATCAACAAGGAGATAACATGCGGATGAGAGAGGATAAGAGTCTATGTGAAGCCATTAGTTAGGTCTTCAATTTAAGAAAAGAGGAGAATGAAAATTGTGAAAGCAAAACTTAGGAGAGAGTGAGAAAATGGTAACAAAAATAAATTTTAAGAAATATCATCTAATGTCAATTTACCCTTTAGGATTGAAATCAAAATCAACAATATTTTATTAGATTTATTTATCAATAAATACATGTCGTTTCATAATTAAAAATAAAATAAATTTATTTATTAATATGTTGCCGTCTTTACCTTAAGACTATTTTTCTACACTAACTTATCTTATAAGTTTTTTATCATTAATATCTATCACAAAGATATCATACTAGAAACAGTATCAAATATAATGAAAATTCTAATTGTCTCAAAAAGTGAATGTTGTTGTATATTGTACATATTGACATTGTTGTCAAATATTATATTTCAATTATAGAGCACCATAACTTTAATAAAAGTATAATTTAAATAATTATATATTAGATACAATGGTGTGCCTGACAGTCTTATAAATAATGGTATATTTAATAAAATTTAGTTTAAAATAATCATGATGTACTTGAATAAAAGTTAGCATACAACACTAATAATGTACTTAAAAAATATATATATATATATTTTAAACATTTTAAACTATAATTAATGGTATACTTAAATAAAGGTTTGCAAAAAAAATTTGTAACCTACAATTTTATAAAAATTTTAATTTTTTTTTTTTTTAGTTTAGGATTCATTTTATAAGATTTAGAATTTAAGATTGGTGATTTTAGAATTTCTAGTTCATCCACAAATAATGGTAATAAGAAGTTAACTTTGTTGTAATTTTTTTTTAATTGTAATTACTACTTTTAAATTTATTGTAGTTGAAAGGTGGGTTACCTAAATAAAAACAATGTCTTTTAATGTTCTTTTTGTTGGTATTCAATCATTCTTTTTAAGTAATATAAATGACATTAGAGTAAAAAAAAAAAAAATTTACGTAGAGGTTAAGCAGAACCGTCTCTACAACAATGTTAAAGAAGTCAAATTAAATTGTACTTAGTCATATATCCCCCGTTATCGACCTCAAAAAATAGTTTATTTTTTCTTTAAAATTAATTTGGAAGGGTTAGATTTTCTCATATTATGCAAAAATAAATAAATAAATAAATAAAATATAACGAAAATTATAAGTGCCTCAGCAAAGGAGTGTTGTTGTATAGGATATATGTTGACATGCATATTTTGTTAATTAATATATTTTATTTAATAGTATATTATTACTTAAATAAAATTATAGTTAATATACTTAATAAAGGTCGGTTAAAAGCCTAAAATCCTAAACCTCCAACCATTAATTCATTAAATAAAATGGAATTGTAAATAGAATCATATGTTACTAATTTTTTTCTGCAAATCTCTATTTTAGCTATACCATCACTAATAGACAAAAATAAATAAATAAATTGTCAAGTATATTATAAGTGTTTTAGGCTAATTTTTATTTAAGTATACAATTAGTGATATGTGCAATTAGTATTTTGGATTTTAGAGTTTTGAGTTTCAAAAAGTGACTCATCTTCATATTATTACGAAGTGTTTTTTTTAATTCCTCTATAAAAATATTGGTTCTGTAGTTATTGTGAAGGCTACACAAATGTTAGTTCTGACTAAAATGACAAGCCTACCACTGATTGTAAAAAAAAAAAAATTGTTAATTCTCTCTTTAGACCCAAATATAGTCGACCCAATCGACCTCAATGACACTTACTCTGTTTCTCTATTATTAACGAATGTCAAGTAAACAGACTCGACCCGAACTAGATCTTTCTCATTTGAGTAGTTTCAACGGACTCACTTGTAGTTATAGCACAGATGGGTGATTTAACAGTAAGAAGGAGAGGACGCCTATCCAACGACCATGAAGATTTGGAGGAGAAGTCTATATTTCCCTCCAAAAATTTTTTTGTTTAGAGAGAAGTTTTATAATGTGCGATGAACACTTAAAATTATAAATTTAATAAAAAATTTATATTATTATTTGTATTATTAGTGTTTTTAATTTCTTAATTTAAGTATATTTAATTAATTTTTAACTATTTTGTGGTTAGTTCTGTAAAATGGACATAACTTTCTACTTAAAGATCCAATTGGATTCTTAATCATATGAAGAGCTGATTCAATGGGTTAATATATTATATTTTATAAAGTATTTAAAATTCGAGCGTTTAGAAGATAAACATAACTTAGAATAGAATTGATCTACAGTACAGGCTCAGTTCGAATAATTATCAGTATTTAGCCTATAATTATAGCAATACATGTCTAATACATATGAGACAACTCAATTTGAAAAGATAAAAGACTTATCTATAACTTTGATGTTTTGAGTGACAGCTAATTCAAATCACATCAATTTCAAATTGGATAATCAAATTGATATATTAATAATAATCAATGTAAATTATTTGTCACTATTCTTGACTTTTGGTTCCCTTTTTATTTGTCTCGATTTATCTATGTTTTTTTATAAATAGATAGCATGTTTATGCCCAAATGATTTAATTATAGAGTTAGATTTTAGTTCAAAATAATTTTCTTTTGTATTATCTTTTTATAATATTATTTCTCTTATTTACTATTGTAAAATCATGTTATCTCTTCTTCCATTTCTTTCTTTTTTTTTTAGTTTTATTATGTCCAAGTATTTTTCTTTAGTTAAGGTGAAAGGATAAAACTCTTGAAAATGTAATAAGATGTACTTAACTCTTATTTATGAATTTAATGTTTCATTCTTAAATTATGCAAATTTATATATGATGTATTTATTTTGTTTGTAATATTAATACACTTTCTTCTAAAGTGGTGCCTCTTGATTTATTATAGATAATTTTTATACTTGACACAATAAATTCTTAAAACTATTTACAAGATTTGACGTATATACTTTTTCTTGTAAAGTGAGAGTCTTGATTTATTGTAAACAAATATAAAGATTGACATAATAAATACTTGAACCCATTTATAAGATTTTGTGTATAATAATTGAAAGAAATAAATACTAGTTAATATATAAATGGTGATGAACTTTAATTGTTATATTTTCCGATTGGAACCTCCTTTATGTGAGGATTTCAATTGAGTTATAAAAAGAGCTGAATATATTCATATTTCATATGTCAAGAGTGGATCTCCTTAACCTTAACTTTTATTTGAATTGGTTAATTAAATTAATATTTGCAAATATCTTATACTGCATTAATTGTCTTTAAAGTATTTATAATTTATAATTTTAATTATACTTCTCTGTGGATTGACTCCGTTCTCATTGGGTTATTTATTACTTCAACAATTCTGCACTTGAAAATAAACTCCTATATTCTTGGCGTGTCAACTTTTTGGCGCCGTTACCGAGAAAGTGAAATTAACATTTTTTTATTGTTTGTTTCTTTATTTTATTTTTATTGAAGGTTAAGCCTCATAACTTGCTTTATTTTATTTATCATTCGCTTTTATTTCCATAGAAAGCTAGCCTCCTAACTTGCTTTAATTTATTTATTATTTGCTTGTTATTTTTATAGAAGGCTAAACCTCTTACTCTTTATTTATTAACTTTTTATTATATAATCTAACATTGACTAATCTAACGTTACTAATCTAACTTCTAATTATTTGTCTTTATTTTATTTTAATTTTAGTTTTGCCTATTTTATTTACCTGTGTTTAATATTTTTTTCTTATTTGTATTATTTATTGTTGTTGTATTTTGTTTTATTTCTTTATATGAGCGGTTGGTTTCGAGATCCTAATTCTCATCGTCTAGTTAAAGGTAATTTCGGAACTTCATTTGATAATTTGTTGGATTCTCCTTCATCTTCTCATTCTTCATCAATTAACACCATGATCGAAAATCAAATTGAAGAACTCAAAGATCCAGGGGACAATCAATCTCAACATAATGACCATAACCGACCTAGGACACTTAGAGATTACATGAACCCTACACGAACAAATGCACCATCTTACTTAATTTTTCCTCCGGATGCAACACATTTTAATTTTAAACCAAGCATTATCTAACTTTTACCCACTTTTCATAACTTAGATGCAGAGAACCCTTATCTACATCTAAGAGAATTTGAAGAAGTGTGTAACACGTATAATGATCAAATTGCAGCATGAACACAATTCAACTTAAAGCTTTTCTCTTTTTCTTTAAAAGATAAAACTAAAACATAGCTACAAAACCTTAGGCTATGATCCATTTTTTTATGGGATGAGATGCAACAATAATTCCTGAAAAAAAAATTGTATTCCCATAGAACAAATTCTTTCAAAAGATAAATTACCACTTTTGCCCAAAAATCAAGAGAGACCATTTACCAATGTTGGGAAAGGTATAAAGAATTACTTAATACCTGTCCCATCATGGCTTTAAAACATGGAGATTAGTCTAAAATTACTATGAGGGCTTAACACCCTCAGTTAAGCAAATGGTAGAAATGATGTATAATGGAACATTTGAGGAAAAAGACCCAGAAGAGGCAATGAACTATTTAGACTTACTAGCAGAAAATATTCAAATTGGGGCACTGTTAGTACCTATGAGGCACCTAGCAAAAATCAAATCACTACATCTAGTGGGGGTATTTATCATCATATGGAAGATTATGACCTTCAAGTTAAATTAGCACCCCTAACTAGAAAAGTCGAAATCTTAGAAATAAAAAAGAGTGGTAAAATAAAATCTGTTCAAGAAATTGTGTGTCACATTTGTGAAACCCATGACCACTCTACCAATGATTGGCCAACTTTGCCTGCATTTATGGAATGTCTCCATGAACAAGTCAATGTTCTAAACATGTTCAAGCGATCAAACAATAACCAAAATTCAGAAAACTACAATCCTTGATGGAGAAATCACCCGAAGTTTAGTTAAAGGAATGACACTCAAGCACAGGCTTCACAACCACTTTTTTAACTACACCAAAATTTTCAACACCATCAAGGTTATGCACCATATGTTCCACCTCCTAGGAAAAATTTAGAAGACACTTTGCATGCATTCATTGAAAAGTAAGAGTCTATTAATTCTCAAAATGCTCAAATATTTGCTAATTTGAAAGATGCTCTTACTAAATTTGCATCGACACTGAACATTCATGAGAAAGGAAAATTTCCTTCTCAGCCACAACCAAACCTCAAAGGACAACATAACTCATATGCATGTAGTTCAGGAAGCTAACACATGGATCAAGTTAAAGCAGTTATCACTCTTTAGAATGGTAAAATTGTTGAAAAATACATTCCTGAACCACATGAGAACGATGAATCAATCTCTAAGGGTAAGGAAAGCATGGAACCTATACCTAATGAAGAAAACACCAAACCCTCACCTTCACCCCCATTTCCTTATACATTATATAATACTAAAAAGATGAATCACAACCCCGAAATTTTCAAAATCTTCAAACAAGTAAAAGTTAATATTCCTTTATTAGATGCTATTAAACAGATTCTTTCCTATGCAAAATTTTGAAGGATTTATGCACAGTAAAAAGAAAACTAAATGTGAAAAAGAAAGCATTTATAGCTGAACAAGTAAGTGTAATTCTTCAGAACAATAATGCTTTGAAATATAAAGACCCTGATTGTCCTACAATTTCATGTATTATTGGAAGTTATAAAATTGAACAAGCCTTACTTGATCTTGGTGCTAGTGTGAATTTACTGCTGTATTCAGTTTATCAGCAGCTCAATCTCGATGAGTTAAAATCAATTTCTGTAACTCTTTTACTTGCCGATATATCAATAAAAATACCAAGAGGGACTGTGAAAGATGTTTTAGTTTAAGTTGATAAATTCATATACCCTATGAATTTTATTGTCTTGGACACAGAATCTGTTAAAGGATGTAATCCAATACCTATTATTTTGGGTCATCCATTTTTAACAACTTCTAACACTTTGATTAATTGTATGAATGGAGAAATGAAGCTTTAATTTGAAAACATGGCACTTAAGCTAAATGTTTTTAATATGCGTAAGCAACCACATAAGAGGGAGGATAAAAGTGAAGAAGCTGATATGATTAAAATGATTGTGGAGGATCATGTTCAAAAAAGGAGTTCTACCGATCCTTTAGAAATGTGTTTAATAAATTTATTTGAGTCAAATATACAATTAGATCTTGAAATCTCTGACATATGTTCTTTACTTGACTGTGCACATGTGATTAAAAATAAATTATGGAAACTAAAGTTTGAAGAATTAGGAGAAAATGAGGACAAACAGAATGAAATTTTTAAGTTATAGTTAAAACATCTGCCTGAAAGACTGAAATATACATTTCTTGGAGAGAAACAAACTTACCTGGTGGTAATCTCATCTACACTTACAAGCGAACAAGAAAGTAAGTTGATTGAATTATTGAAAATGCAAAAAAATACAATTTGGTGAACTTTAAAAGACATAAACGACATTAATCCTTGGATTTGCACACATAGAATACACCTAGAGGATAATGCCAAAACTTCCCAACAAGCTTAAAGGAGATTAAATTCACATATGAAAGGGGTAGTGAGAGCTGAAGTTCTCAAATTACTTGTAGTATGAATCATTTATCCTATCTCAGATAATAAGTGGGTAAGTCCTACTCAGGTAGTACCAAAAAAATCTAGAATCACAGTCATTAAAAATGACAAAGGTGAGTTAATACCAACTCGAGTCTCATCTAGTTGGAGGATGTACATAGATTATAGGAAGTTGAACTTGGCCACTAGAAAATACCATTTTCCTTTACCATTCCTTGATCAAATTGTAGAAAGAGTAGCAGGACATCCATACTATTGCTTTTTAGATAGTTATTCTAGCTATTATCAAATTTCTATAGTACTAGAGGACCAATAAAAGACTACATTCACATACCCTTTTGGGATCTTTGCTTTTAAGAAATACCCTTTGAACTTTATATTGCCCCAACAACATTTTTAATATATATGTTAAGCATTTTTAGTAACATGGTTAAGCATTATTTAGAAGTTTTTATGGATGATTTAACTGTGTTTGGAAATTCTTTTGATAATTGTCTTAAAAACTTAGAAAATGTCTTTAAAAGATGTGAAGAAAAGAGTCTTGTGTTGAATTGGAAAAAATATCATTACATGGTTACTTCTGAAATTATTTTGGGAAATATAGTGTCTTCTAAAAAAATTGAAGTGGATAAGGTAAAAGTCGAACTCATTACATATTTGCCTCCACAAAAAACAGTCAGAGAAGTCCAATCCCTTTTAGGACATGCTGAATTCTATAAGATATTCATCAAAAAATTTAGTGTTATATCTAAACCTCTTTGTAACCTCTTAGTAAAAGATGTATTATTTGAGTGGACTTAAAAGTGTCAAAATTCGTTTGAAAAATTAATTGACCTCTTAACATCTGCTCCTATCATACAATCTCTGTCTTTATCTTTTGAGCTCATGTGTGATGCTAGTGACTATGCTGTTGGTGCTGTATTAGGACAAAGAAAGGAAGGTAAATCCCATGTAATTTATTACGCAAGTAGAACTTTAAATAATGAACAAATGAATTACACAACAACTGAAAAAGAACTACTTGCTGTAATATTTACATTAGACAAATTTTGTTATTACTTAATTAGTTCTTCAACTGTTGTGTTCACTGACCATGCTACTGTAAGGTACTTAATGTCAAAACAGGATACAAAACTAATACTAATTTGATGGATTCTATTGCTTCAATAATTTATTATTGCTATCAATGATAAGAAGGGAGCTGAGAATATTATTGCAGATCACTTATCAAGACTCACACTAGATTCATCAACAGAAATAACACCTATTAATAATTCTTTTTCTGATGAATTTTTATTTTCTACTGTTACAATGCGTTGGTATGCTAATATTGTTAATCTTCTTGTAACAGGAGAAATGTCACATCAATGTAATGCTCAAGATAAAAAGAAATTTTTAACTGAGGTAAGAAATTTTTATTGGGATAATCCTTATCTCTTCAAATATTATCGTGACCAAATATTTTGAAGATGCATACCCGACAATGAAGTAAGTAAAGTTATTGAATTTTTTCATTCTGAAGCATGTGGGGGACATTTCTCATCAAAGAAAACAGCTGCAAAAATCTTGCAGTGTGGATTTTGTTGGCCCACTTTATTTAAAGATACACATGCATTTTGTATAACGTGTGAAAATTGTCAAAAGTTGGAATCAATTTCAAAACGAAACATGATGCCTTTGAACCTCATTCTTGTTATTAAAATATTTGATTGTTGGGGGATAGATTTCATAGGACCATTTTTCCTATCATTTGGATTTACGTATATTTTAGTCGCAGTAGATTATGTCTCAAAATAGATTGAGGCTATTTCATGTTGAAATAATGACCATAAAACAGTCATAAAATTTTTGAAAAAAAATATCTTAAGTCGATTTGGAATCTCCAGAGCCATTGTAAGTGATGGGGGTAAGCATTTTTGTAATAGGCCATTTGAAACATTAATGAAAAAATATGGTATTATTCATAAAGTTGCCACCCCTTATCATCCTCAGACAAGTGGACAAGTTGAATTAGTAAATAGGGAGATAAAACAAATTTTAGAAAAAAAATGTAAACTCAAATCGCAAAGATTGGTCTTTAAGACTTAATGATGCACTGTGGGCTTATAGAACTAATTTTAAAACTTCATTGAGTATGTCTCCTTATAAGATAGTTTATGGAAAACCTTGTCACTTACCTGTGAAACTTGAGCATAAAATCTACTAGGCAATTAAAACTTTCAATGCAAATCTTGATTCTGCTGGACACATACGTAAATTACAAATAAATGAACTTGAAGAATTGAGAAATTATGCATATGAGAATTCAAAAATTCATAAAGCTAAAATTAAAACTTTTCATAATCAAAAAATTTAAGGAAAAATATTTGATACTAGTCATAAGGTTTTACTTTATAATTCTCAACTTCACATATTCCCTGAAAAATTAAGATCAAAATGGAGTGACTCTTTTATTGTGAAACACGTGTACCCTTATGAAACAATTGACATTGAAAATTCTAAAAATGAGAATGTGTTTAAGGTAAATAGACAAAGACTCAAGCTGTTTCTAGAAAACCAAGCTTTTCATTAAGAATTTGTGTCCCTGTCTGACCCTTGTTACAAGACCAATTAATTTTTGTTTTACATATTTACATATTTATATAGATTTATTCTTCTTTTAATTTTTTTTTTACTTGCCGATTAATTTAGTATTTTTGTTAAAGTTTTATTTTGCACCCCGGTTAAGTGACGGATAATGGTACACCGTGACATTTCAAGTCGGTTTTGTCAGCTTCCCATAATTACTGATACTTTCTCTTCTTCTTCATTTCTAAAAAAAAACATTGATGACATTCTAAAGAATTTTAATAAAGTATTTTCTTTCATTGCCTCAAAATTTCTTAAAAAAAATTTATTAAGCAAGATGTGAAAGATTAAGGTTATTAATGATTATGAATATACCTGTTGATTTACGTTGGTTAACTAAAGCAAAAGTTTGATTGATAGGTGAATTTTTAGACTCATTAATTTCCTACATGCTTCACTTAGGTAAAAGCTCTTTTTCAAAAAAAACAAAGAGCAAAACGATTAAGCGTTTGTTACAAGTGTGCACGTGTGACTTACAACACACGTTGTCGCACTTTAGAAATGGTGTCTATAAATTACGAATATAAAATTAGGTTCATTAAAGATGACTGAGTAAGGAGTTTTTAGATGATATCTTATCGACTTTTGAGACGCATCCTAATGGATATGTGCATATTGCAATTCATGAATTATGTGACACATTATAAGAAAATTGGATGGAAAGCCCATCCCCCACCTATAAAGGGCGTTTAAGCTGTTACTGGACATAAAATCAGAGGAAGATGTAAGCCACAATCATAACTACTTGTATATATTTACTGTAGCTGTTATTTTTAAAAGTTTCATTTCAAACTCAAACGTCTTTTTCAATAACTAACCACCCATGTGACTTTTCCAGCTAACAATTTAAAAATTAGTAAAAAGGTGTTGAAAATTTTGTATTTTAGATCAACAACCCATGTGAATTAACTTTACAACATCTTTTTGCTTTATAAATACATTACATTATTTTTGCATCTTTACACAAACTCAAAATCATTTAAGAGTGAGTGTAAGTGTAATAATAGAAGGAACATCAACACGTAAATTCACAAAAATTTATCTTTTGTGGATCAAGCCCTAAAAAAACTAGAGAGTTTGTAAAAGTAGCAGAAACCCTTGGTAAGGTGTTAGTTTAGCAAAATATTCATTTAGTATATAGGGGAGGCAGTCTTGGATTAATAAAATGTGTGGCAACAGTTGCACAAAGTCGAGTTTTGGGTATCATACAAAAGCTTTAACTGTTAAAAATATTGTAGGAAAAATAATTGGGGATGAGTTACAAGTATCATAAATGCATGAACAAATGTCTTTTATGCTTCGAAATGCTGATGCCTTCATAGCTCTACCTGGAGGTTTCAGAACTTTGGAGAAAAATTTTCAAATTATCTCAGGGGCAAAATATCCATAAAAAAATCTATTAGTTTGTTAAATGTTGATGGTTTTTATAATGAGTTGTTATCTTTTTTTTACTATGTGGTGTAAAAACAATTCATCTCATTTGCAGCATGACAAACCCTCATTTCTGCTTCAACTGTTGATCAGGTACTCGATGAACTACAAGCTTTTACACCTCTATCTGATCCAACAATAAGTCAGATAGATTGGTATACTGATGACAGTGAAAAGAAACGCAAGATAGATTTGACACTTCATCTGTAGCCTATCTATTTTTATGTATTTTTAAGCATTTTGTGTAGCTTGTTTTATTTTGTTGTAGGTTTAATTTCCAATAAAAAATATTTCAAGTGATATCTTCTATACTTTACTCTTTCTATATTTTGACATTAAGGACAATGTCTCAATCTGATTGGATGGAGAATAGTTGATATATAATGTTAGTGTTATTTATTTTTTTTTGTCATCACTTTGTTCTCTACAAAAAAATTCATCATGAATGACATTAATAAAATGTTTATTTATACATTCTTGAGACGCATTCTAGTTCTAGAATGGCAGAGTAAAAAGTACATTACTAAACTTTTGAAACACATTCTTATTAGTTTATTTTTAATGCATTTTACGTATATTTGTTTGTTACTTAAGTTTTTAGTAACTCTTGCGTAAATAAGTTTGCTTTACTATCAATGTATGATTTTAAAATTGTTTAGTTTAAATCACTTTTTTTTTTATCTAAGTTACTAAATAATAACTTTCAAAATTATTTATTGAGCACAATACTAAGTTTTGTGGTAAGATGGATGATTCAATATATATAGCCAAGAAAATTTTCATGTTTAAGTATACATATTCTTTTCAAAACTCACATGTCTTTTGTGAGTAAGTTGAGAGGTTTGAGATAACAGCTTACGAACTTTCATGAATCTTTTGAAATTGTTAATTTTTGTTTGAAATAACATTATTTGGGATGAGGATTGATTTGATTGTTTAGCTGAAGAATGATAAAAAAAATAGAAAAGTATTATAGTGATAAATTGCTCTTATTTTATATGATTCCTTATGTTTTTTTAATAAAATAACAAAAACAAACACACACAAAAAAGTAGTATAAAAAAAAATTTTTAAAAATAAAAAAAATTCAATTCAGTTCAATAAAGTCTTCGTTTAATTTTAGAAGACAAAAGTCATTAGAAAGCAATTTTATCACCGGACTCTTTATTCGTAAAATTCACATAAAATAATTAAAGTCCTAAAGCTAGTATGTGAAAAGAATGGTTTGACTCTAAACAATTGATTTTCCTATCTTTAGATCAATGTTAGTTTGTCTATTTGTCCTTAAATGTAACATTTTTTTGAGAGATTATCTGTTTTTCAACTTCATAAGTGAAATCTTAATCCGTTAAATAGTTATTCACCTGTGGGGATATGAAGTTGAGACTTTACTTGGAAAAAAATTTCAAATCTATATATGTTATGGTTTGTGGTAAGAAGGCTTCAACTTAATTCACACACACATAAATTTTTTTGAAAGTTATGATTGAAATAACCTTAATAGCAATCGTGATCTTGAACTGACATTTTGTTTGAAATACTTAGACAATGTTCAAATTTTATTTATACTTGAATTGTTAGGGACTAGCAATAAGTTGGTTAGGGGGGAGGGGGTGATGAACACTTGAAATTATACATTTAATAAGGGTTTTACATTATTATTTTGTATTACTAGTGTCTTTAACCCCCTTAACTTAAGTTATTTACAATATTGTGCCTAATTAGCTTTTAACTGTTTTGTGGTAGGTTCGGTAAAATGAGCATAACTTTCTACCTAAAGATCCAATTGGAGTGATTCTTGATCCTATAGAGAGTTGATTCAATAGAATAACATATTGTATTTCACAAAGCATTTGACATTTGAGCTTTTAGAGGGTGAGCATGGCCTAGAATAGGACTGATCTGCATTACAGGCGCAGTCTGAACAGTCATCAGTATTTGGCTCATAACTATAGCAATACGTATGAGATAACTCAATTTAAAAAGATAAGAGACTTATCTATAACTTAGATTTTTTTAATAACAACTAATTCGGATCACATCAATTTCAAATTGGATAATCAAGTTGATACATTAATGATAATCAATGTAAATTATTTGTCACCATTCTTGACTTTTATCATTCAAGTGGTTCTCTCTTCATTTGTCTTAATTTATCCATATTTTTTTATAAATAGATAGCATGTTTATGCTTAAATTATATAATTAGAGAGCTAGATTTTAGTTCAAAACACTTGTCTTTTGTATTATCTCTTTGTAATATTATTTCTGTTATTTACTATTGTAAAATCATGTTATCTCTTCTTCCATTTCTTTTCTTTTTCTTTAGTTTTATTATGTCAAAGTAATTTTTCTTATGCTAAAGTGAAAAGATGAAACTCTTGACAAGGTAATAAGATATACTTAACTCTTATTCATGAATTTAATGTTTTATTCTTAAATTATACATATTTATATATGATGTATTTATTTTTGTTTATAATATTAATACATTTTCTTCTAAAGTGGTGCCCCTTGATTTATTATAGATAATTTTTATACTTGATATAATGAATTCTTAAAACCATTTACAAGATTTGGCGTATATACCATTTCTTGTAAAGTAGAAGTCTTGATTTATTGTAGATAAATATAAAGATTGGCATAATAAATACTTGAACCCATTTATAAGATTTTGTATATAATAATTGAAAGAAATAAATACTAGTTAATATATAAATGGTGATGAACTTTAATTGTTATATTTTTTTATTGGAACCTCCTTTGTGTGAGGATTCCAATTGAGTTATAAAAAGAGTTGAATATATTCATATTTCATATGATAAGAGTGGATCCTCTTATTAACCTTAACTTTTATTTGAATTGGTTAATTGAATTAATATTTGCAAACATCTTATACTGCATTAATTGTCTTTAAAGTATCTATAGTTTATAATTTTAATTCTACTTCCCAGTGAATCGACCATGTTCTCATCGGATTATTTATTACTTCGACAATCCTGCACTTAGAAATAAACTCCTATATTCTGGACGTGTCAGTGAAAAAATAAATTTTAAAAGAATTTAAATTTTTTTCAAATCACTATTCAATTGAATTAACTATTCACATACGATGAATTGTTTTTTGCAAGAATCACACACTAATTTTCTATCCTTTAAAACTTGATTATTTTAAAAAATATTTTAAAGACTTCTTTTTCTTTATTATTTCAAAGAACTTTTTTTAGATTTCTTTTTCTTTTAAGCATGACTTTAAGCGTCAGAGTATTCGATAAAGACGCTTTAGTCATTTAAAAGAGAAAAAATAAAAATCTTTGAATACGAAAGTAACTTTACTATCATTTTAGTTATTTCTTTTTTCACACCTTCTTCTTCAACAAAAGAAAAAAAAAATCCTTCTTCACACTTATCTATCTTTTGTTCTATTGTAAAATAAATCAAAGTAAAGGTAAATAAAAGGTATATTTCAACTAAAACACTAATTCTTATTTTCCATTACAATAAAAATATTAATTTTCCTCTACTTTCCAAAAAAACACTACTTTGCTCAAGAAAGAAAAATTGTCTTGTTGCGGTATCAAACTATGCTCTTCAACTTGATACTCTTACGGTATTAACTAAACCACAGCCTTGATACCCTTTTGTGAGCGCGCGAAAGCCATAACTCACAAACAAATAAGACATATACAATCAACACACCGATAAAAATAAAAAAAACAAACCAACAATAAAATACAAGATATACGTGGTTTAGAATATAAATGCCTACGTCCATAGAGGATCTGTGATCCACCTTCTTTTATTGATATAGATCACTAAGTATCTTCTTACATCATCAATGATCTCATAAGACCCCTTAGTATCTCCAATAGAGACCTCTAAATATCTACATATATCACTCTAGTATCGCATATAGAGACCTCTAAGTATCTACCTAAATCACTATGACCTCCCCAAGGCCTTTAAATATCACCTCATAGGAGATTTTTACAAAGAATATAAGAATAGCCCGAGCATTTAAGTCAAAATGATCTATGGCATCTCTTTGTTCTCACAGAATAATTTTTGCCCATACAAAAGGTTCCACTCTAATGCACATAGTACTTAGTGTCTACCTGTTGGTGTTGTGTGCGTTTGTACCGTACTACAAGTGAATGTGTGCATTTTAATCAATTTAGAATGTAACATATTACGCAGCAAAATTAATATAATACACATTAAATTAATCTCATTATATTAATAAGATTAGAGAACTCACCCTCGAAGTATGTTTTGAACAAATTTAATTGGGATGTGGTGAACTTTCTCAAGCTAGACTAGTAACCTTCCTTTTTGAAACTATTTAAAATAATTATTACTTTTTTATTATTAATTTATTAATTTCTTTCTCTCGGATACTTTTCCTAAAAATTAACACTTAACCTTTTAAAAAATAAAAGCAATACAATTCATTTTTATTTTCTTCGAATTAATCTTGGCTATTTATAGCCAAATCAACCTTAAATTTAGCCAATCAATTAAAAAATACTATTAAGCATGACAATACAGAATATTTGCATTATTATACTTTCTTAAATAAATGAATAAGCACTTAATTAAGTATTGGTAGAATACAAATTGGTGGTTTATAAAAATGTTGGCAGCACATGCTTTAGAAAAAGTATGACAAATTAATGGTTTTCATAACAAATTAATGTTTTCATAAGTTTATAAATTGTTGCCATTTGTGTTTATATTTCAAATGAATTGCTGAATTGTGTTGTTGCCAAAATAAACTTTGACTACAAAACAAACGAAAATAGCAATTATTTAATATTAATATAATATATTCATTTAGCAAATAAAAATAAGCCACTAATTTACTTTCGATCCAAATCAACATTTTGATTTTGCCAATCAATTTTTATTTTTATTTCTCCTTTTTATTCTTTATTTTTTAATAAAAATTTTATCTATTAATATTTAAATTAGTACTCATATAAATTATTGATAAAATTTAAAATATACACTAAGTAAATAAAAGTGTCAAGTCTCACTTAGCACAATTTTAAATTTAACACTTAAACCTCAATTACTCTTTGAAAGACTCTGAAATAAATAAATAGATAATTAATTTAATTTAAATAAAATAATTATTATTTAATTTAAATTGTATCTATATTTATCAATGCCCAATTTAATACCCATACAAATTATTGGTACAATTTGAGACATACATTATGTAAAAAAAAGTGTCAAGTTTTACTTAGTACAATTTTAGGTTTAACAATTAAACCTTAACTACTCCCTGAGAGATTCTTAAATAAATTCATATTTTCTAAAACTTTCCAGATCGAACAATTTGATCCGGTGCGCTACCCATATGCTCAACGCGTACACTTCATATAGTGAGACTCCCTAGACTCACACTTATTTTGTCTCACGGAATATTTTTGTAAGTCCATAACCAATGCCACCCCCCCCACACACGTTATGGATAATACAAAATGGCGAGTTACACCATACAAGTTGAGGTTAATCCATATTCATACAATCCCTCCATCATTAATATCCTAGAAGAGTGGAGACATAGATCAATAACGTCAAGTCTCATATTACTCAATCATAAACTTATCTCTTTTTATTTATATTCCGATAAATAATATATGCAAACACATTTGCAATATTATTTACTCCACATGAAACTCTTTCTCGGGTTAAATGCTTATAACCATAAGACTTTCTAAAATACAATCTTAGAGTATCTGGATATTTAACTCACCCATATGAGCTGATAGATCTCATATCTACACACACCGTACTCCATAAACATCGGATCATACCCAGCGGTCAAACTATGAAAGGTCTCTGACATGTGTGGAACCTAAATATGGTGGATCACTCATAAGCCCACCATGGTACTCAGGTCTAGGGACCACGAATACTACTCAACTCGAGAAGACCATCCACTGATGGATTTATAGGAAATCTATTTGAGGACTTCATTGAGTCTAGTTCAGTATCTAGTCCTTACTAAATACATGTATATCTATACGAGCTTCCACTAAACTCATGGTTTGCTAAGATTAACCATCTGGACTATCCAAATATAGACATACACTGATCTATATAAATTGGTTCCATTCGATAAACCTTGCATTTGTGGAAATAGATCAAGAACATTTAATTTGAGAACATATTTACACAATGATATTTCTTAGCAATGTTTGCAACTATTTGCAACTATGTCATTACAAGTATATTCTCAGGTCTTTGTCCTATTTCAGACAAGGTTCTAACTCTTTAGACTTGATCTAAACTCCTTCAGATCAATACAATGTTTAAAATGTTACAAATATCTTACCTTAATAAAAATAATTAACGATTTAATGAAATATTTATTTATTACATAAGTATGAAAATATAATATTCATATAAAATTGGGATGACACATGAGTACAAATCCCAATACTACCTAACTCTCATATTCTTTTTTATGGTTTACATCTTGAAATCTTATATACTTGGCTTTCTCTGTGTATTTAGAAGGTTTATATACTAAATGAAACACCCATAGAAACCCTAAACTTAGTTAGAATAAAAGTCGTTACTTGTAAAAGTCCTAATCCCATTTCAAGAAGTCAAATGAGCCAAAGTTGCCACGTGAACAGTAACTATGTGACCAGTGCTTCCTGAACAGTACCCACCGGGCATGAACAATGCTCGTCATAAATAGTGTCACCGCGCAAAGACTAGCCATTCTTCTGGCTTTCTATTTTGCTCATTTCTTATATACCCAATGCGTACTTAATTTTATAATGACTCTCTTCTTGTTATTCATCTTAATTTTTGTCTATACAAAATTGTTGAATCACCAATTTTCAACAAATCTTACCAATTAAAATGCCACTTAAAATTATCTTAAAACTTTTCTCATTGATGTGATATCTTTTATTTATATATTTTTCTCATTCTTCTTTATTTTGATTGAGGTACATGAGTTATTTTGAATCCTCTAAAAGAATTTTGTTCACGTATTTCTAATTATATATTTTTTCGTATATTAAAATAGTCTTGCAACTTCTAATTTTAATTTTTTTTTCCCTCTTATTTAGTCTCTTGGGGTTTATTGCTTATAATTTTCTCCTTCTTTGTTTTTATTAATCTATATGATTTTTATTTAAAAACTTGTGTATTGTTTTTTTGTTTTAAAAATCTTTGCTTTTATCTCTTGTGTTAAAATAATCTTACAATTGTTCGTTTTAGATTTTTTTGTTACATAAAAAGATGAATTTATTACTTCATATTATATTTATTTACTCTTTTATGTATTATAAAAAGTTTTATTTAATTAAATATATTTTTAATAGGAGTGGATATTTTTCTTGAACCCAAACTGATTTGAGGGATTTGACCTAAATATTACAGTCTAATTTTATGACCAATTAAATGTAAAAATGAGAAATCCGATCAATTCTAAAATAGTCTGGACTTAAATCGAGAATCAACTTGAATCGAAAACAAAAAATTTAAAATAAAAACAATGAAAAACAAACAACTATATTATTGTGGTTGTAATTTTTGCTCACTACTACATTTGCAATTTATTGTCGTTGTTACTACCATCTTCGCATGTCATCGTTGCATGCTACTATCTTTGCCCCACCATTGCTAATAAAGGTGGCAATGGGGTGAATTTGACGATGTTGATATATATCCTCGCACGTTCAGGGTATAAATGACAGAAGGATTATACGTATGCACTTTGACCTCAACTTGTATGATATAATATGCTGATTTGTAATATATGTCATGTGTGTGTGTGAGACATTGATTATGAACTTATGGAATAGTTTTATTTGACGAATCGAGCATGGACCTAAGGAGCTCCTAAATATTAAGTGAACTCGTTGTGCACTGGGGTAATGTACATGATTGAATAGTTCAATCTAATAAAATGCAGTAAAACCGAATATTTATTTTAGGATCCCTCGAGATATACCCCTATTAAGATTTAAGAGTTAAGTACATTAATTACTTAATAATTATTATTGATAAATTAAATGTTGACACGTGATACATAATGAGCATTTGGTTAAATTGACTCAAGTGTGTGGTTATGTAAGACCCACTTTAAGTTAACTTGGTGACCAAGTAAATAACTTAAAGGTAATTTTATATTATTGATTATTTAATAATTAAATAATCAAGATATTAATATTGCTTAAAAGTTAAGTAATTTTTAACTTAATCATAATTAAATGTTAACTAAAAAGATAAGTTAAAACAGATATTTATTTACTTATTTGTTAAGTAAAATTTAATTTAATCATGATTAATAATTAACTAAAGAGTTAGATTAAAAGATATTTACATTTACTTAATAGTTAAGTAAAATTTAATTTAATTTGAATTCATTATTAACTCAGGTTAAGTTAAAAGTGAAATTAAAACAAAATGCAAATGAAATTAATAGTTAATGAAATGCATTTAGCTTATTTGTTTCGAAATGAAAAAAATAGTCTTAATTGTTTAATAGGTGGCTGGCCATTAGAGGGAGAAATAGAAGGAAATTGTCTCTTGTTATTTGAGTTCAAATGTTGCACTCAACTATTCATTTTCTTCTCTATTAAAGTTAGGTTATTAAAGCATATTTATTTTATTATTCTAAGTGTTAGATCAATTATAAAATAAGTTACTTAGATTTAAAAGTTAAACCATTTTGTTAAATTTAAATAAATATTTTAAACAATCACATCCACTTCTATTAATTATTAAAATTGTTAATTATCGCGCTTCAAATGAACTTCAATTAAATATAATTCAAATACTTTTGTAAGTAATTTTTCTTAATTTAATTAATATACATAAAATGTGTTCATTATTCATATTTAAACTTCTGCTATATATATATACATATATATATATGAAATACGTATATTTAAATAATAAACACAAATATCGCATGCATACATCATAAATTTTAATCGGTATTATCAATATCTAAATTCAAAAAATATTTAAAATATAATTCAAATTATTTTTTATTTACTACGGGCCCACGAAATTCTAGGGAAATTCTGCCACTTAATTGCTAATCTCGCTGTCACAATGTTCATACTGGAAAGACCAATTTGACCCATGTCTCGATCGGGCCAAGTACCTTTTGATCGGATGTGAACTCGGTCAGGTCCGGGTGCTCAACCCGCCCACCTGTACATTTTAGAATAATTACGAAGAAGAAAATAAAAAATAAAAAACAAAAACCACGAGGGTTTAAGCTCTCTATAAAATACCTATCACCAGAAAATTCTCCATAAAATATAAATATTTATGCAAGCAAAACCCCTAAAACGGATGCAATCAAATTCCCGCCCAGATTCTGGAAATGGAAATGGGTACTCAAATGATCGAAATAGAAGGAAGAAATCGAAGGCGAACGCACCGGAAACACCGATTTGTTCTTCGAAAGAATTGGCGATTCAGTTCCAATCAAAACCGTTGCTGACGACTCCCGGTTCGACACTCAAAACCCTTCGTCTCTTCCCCTCGCTGTCTCCCAACGCTCCCTCCGCCTCATCTTCGTCGCCCATTCCTCCGGTAAGTAGAATTATTTCCAATTTCACATTTCCCGAATTCTTCTCCAAATCCCTTCAATGACTAATGTATCCCTATGTTACTATTATTATTATTATTATTGTAATTAATTAATTGTTCATTACAATCGCGGAATTTTGTTTGTGTTTTTGTGTTCGTTAGGGTTTTGTGTGACAAAGACGAAGGACGTCATTGACGCGGCGAAGGAGATTAGGGAGAAAGGGAAAGACTGTTGTATACAAGAACTGAGTGTTGTGGATGTCCCTTTTGGGAAAGTTCACATTTTGGCTCTTTCCACGGATGAGTCCACACTTGCCATTTCTCTCCCTGAATCGAGAGACATTCATTTCTTTTCTGTTGCTTCGCTACTCAATCAGGTAATTTTCTTTTTGTTTGTAAGAGTGTCTTGTATAAGAAATTGTGTGAAATTATTCCCAATTTATGCAAAGTAATCGTTAACCATTCTGTTGTTGTTACTGCATTCTTTAGTTTGATTAAGAAAAAACTGTTTAGTGGGTTGTTAGAGTAATGCAAATAGTTGTAAATCAGTTGCTAAAAGCAACTAAAGTTGTGAGGTTTTTGGTAATGCAGTCATAAAAAGCTCTCTTTTGAACCTTCAGAATTCTGTTTTTTTGTAGAGAAGGTGAATATGTGGCCAAAACTCTTTTTTTTTTCCTATTTAGTCTCTTAAAACACTTGGAAATATTGATTGAGTGAAGTTATTTAATTACTAAAAGACCTTTAGTGACTTATTGCGCCATTTGATTGGGTTTATGTTCAAAATTTGCTTCTTAGGACCTGCTAATTTATTTCATTTTCAATGGTTGTACTGTCATTGTGCAGGAAGTTAAACCGTTTTTCTCCACTTCTCTTGATGACTTGAGCTATGTCAAGGACATACGATGGAGGAAGAAGGAAGAAAATTCCTTTCTTGTTCTTTCTAACCTTGGGAAACTATATCATGGTGTTGTTGATGGCCTTCTTCAACATGTTATGGACAATGTCAATGCCGGTATACTATATATTATTCACTTGTCTTATTTTGCTATTAATCATTATTTTGTAGGATTCTTTATGACATGTACACTATAAATGTCGACGCCGGTATGCTTATCTCCATGTCTTTGATGAACATGTACACTATAAATTTACTCCATTCTTTATTGTTTATATACTCAATCAATGCAATATGATGACAATGAAATTTACAGCTGAAAAGCCATATGTAATGGAAAAGTGAGATCAGTAGCAAGTGATATAAGTAATTCTTTATGTTGAAAATTCTTATCTTGTGATTGAATGGAAGCTTTATTATTGTCTTTTTCACAATGCAGTTTTGGCAAAAGTGTTTTTTAGTTAGTTTCAGCCTCAAGACTCACTTGTACAGGGGAGTTGGGCTAGAATGCTACTTGAAATGTTCTTCAATTATTTCTGCTGCTTTAATCAGAGGCTTGCTACTTTTTTTCTATAGTTCTACAAATTTTCTTGGATTTTTTTTTTTGGGGTTTGGTGATAATATTAAACTTTTACCTGAACAGGGGGAGTCTCTTGCAGATCCTGGGAGATATCGGAGACTAGTTGGTAAGCTTAGTTATCTCACCATCACACGGCCTGATATTTCTTTTTCGGTCAGTGTTGTCAGTCAGTTTCTACAATCTTCATGTGATAGTCATTGGGATGCAGTTATTCGAATTTTACGGTATATTAAGGGTGCACCAAGAAAAGGTTTGCTATATGAGAATAAGGGTCATACATAAGTAGTTGAATATTCAGATGTTGATTGGGTAGGTTCTCTATCAGATAGACGTTCTACTACTAGGTATTGTGTGCTTGTTGGAGAAAACCTTGTATCATGGAAAAGTAAGAAGCAAGAAGTTGTTGCCAGGTCAATTGCAGAAGTAGAATATCGTGCCATTGCCTTATCAACATGTGAGCTTATATGGTTAAAACAATTGATCCAAGAATTGAAATTTGCAGACATATCACAAATGAAGTTACTTTGTGACAATCAAACTGCACTTCACATTTCATTCAACACGGTATTTCATGAAAGGACTAAGCATATAGAAATTAATTGTCACTTTATTCGAGAGAAGATTTTATCTAGCTGTATTTCCACAAGTCATGTTTGCTCAAACGACCAGCTAGCAGACATTCTCCCTAAATCTCTCAGGGGTCCTCAAATTGATTTTATTTGTAACAAACTTGGCGCATATAATTTATATGTTCCAGTTTAAGGGAGAGTGTTGAAATGTATATAGTATATTGTGTATATTTATAGTCAATATTTAGAATAAGAAATAGATTGATAATCTTCCAAATAGGACATATAGCTTCATCTATATAATGATGTATTTTTCTCATTATCTATATATAAGAATTCTTCTGTCTCTATTTCTTCACAAGACTTAACTAATCATGTTGACCTTCTCTTACAGGATTTGACCAATCAGTTAATTGAATTAGAGAGGCATTTCAATAGCCTTGAACTCAATAAATTTGGTGAGAATGATGGAGTTCATGCAGGTCAAAGAGGTCCTCAGAGTAAATCCGGGACATCAAGGTATAATTATTAAAAATAAACTCTATATTGAAGGAAATGATTGTAATCCACCAAAAACAGAAAAAGTTTCTGAAATTGATCGATAGTATTGTGATTCTTGAAAAGTCATATTAAGTAGATGAAAAGAAGTAATTTAATTTGAGCTTTTTGACACTGGGTAATTGTGATATTCTTATCTAGCTGAATTTAACATGCACTTTGAAGATGCTTCTATTTTTTGTAAAATGTAGCAATTTCGAGCCAGTTGTGAAGATGATTATAACTGCTTATCTTTACAATTGATTTGGTCGGTCATATGCACTATTTTCACAGCTGAGTTTGAATTTCTTTAGAGGTGACATCTGCAGACATTTGAGGCGACCTATTGACATGGTAAATCTACATTAGAGTATAGATGGAGCGCGCAACTTGATTTCCACCATATAGTCATATCTATGTTTCCCTCTGCTTTATTTTTAATTTATTTGTAGTACTCATATTGCTTGGTTCTAGACCCATTGACATAGTAAACCTACATTTAGAGTATAAATGGGAGTGTGCAACTTGTTTTCAACCATATAGCAATATCTATGCTTGCTTTCTGCTTTATTTTTAATTTATTTGTAATACTCATATTGCTTGGTTCCAGTTAGTTTGTTTGTGCTTAATTGGGTCTTTTCTTATTCTACTGTGATGCACATTTGCTTAAATGGCCCTTGGTTCAGATAATGGCTATGATAATTTGGTCAATGTATAATTATGAAAGATGAATCTGTCCAGCCTTAATAATAAAGTGGTTGCTCTCCACCAAAAATGAAACTTTTCTGAAATTGGTTGACATAGTATTGTGATTCTTGAAACTCATATGAAGTAGATGGTAGAAGTCATTTTAATTTGAGCTTTTTGATATTGACTAATCATGATATTCTTATCTAGCTGCATGTGACATGCTCTTTGCAGACACATTCAATTGCTGCATAGTTTGTATACTGCAATGAGTTCACAGATAGCAGTTGCAGAGCAACTTTCTGAGCGCCTCTCTAAACAAATGTCTGTGCTGAGCATAGATTCACCTGTAAAACAGCAAAATGCGAAAAAAGAGCTGTTTGAAACAATTGGAATCCTATATAATGCTTCTTTCAGCTCTCCAGATGCAACCAAAGTTAGAGATCCATCTTCAATGAATAAACTTTTAGATTTTCCTGGTTCTGCTGCCTCTAAAGATCAGTCCAAGAGATGTCAATCAAGTGCTATAAAGAGTTATGACCCAGAAACTGCAAGGAGGAGGAGGGACTCTCTAGACAGAGTAAGTTTTTCTTAGGGTTGTTTTTGTTTTGGCAATTCCCTTACGAATTGCATTTGTGCTTGTCATTTCATACCTGTAATGAGTTGCTGTCCACTCCAACAGTGCAACTCCTTGTGAAAGTATTGATAGTAATACATTTTTCGCAACTGGATTTGTCTAAATCGGCAGTTATACATTTACCCTATTCAGTGTATGCATTTGAATTATCACTTTGGTCTCTTCTCATTAAGCCACAAGCATTTTCACTTCCTCTCTCCTCTCTTTCCTCTCCATCCCCTCATTTTGAGCCAAGGAGAGCATTGTCGGCTCATGTGAGTGAGAAGGTTATTGCATACCTTCAAGGCATTCTTAGCTTATAGGTTGCATTTTCACTTTAATTATTTGACAGGAAGTCTTTTCTTCTTGTACATTGATGCTGATAAATTATTATTGTGTTTTTCTTCTTATGACCTTGTTGCAGAGCTGGGCTAGTTTTGAGCCACCAAAAACAACTGTGAAAAGGATGATTTTGCAAGAACATCAGAAGGGGACTCCAATGAGATCATCTTTGAAGGATAAACAATATATTAGCCCTCACATCTTGGAGGGAGCAGCAATTGTTCGTCCAAAGGATCAGACAACCTCTTCAACATCCTCTTACCCATCTGGAATCAAAGGTGATATATTTCAGACAACTTTTAAATTCATACATATGTAATCAGATTCCAAAAGACTGATTGTTATCCTTTTTTTCTCTATATATTTATCTTCAGCAAGCATGCATGATACTTCACACCAACAGGCTTCTCAAAACCAACCAACCTTGTTCAAATGGGCCAATGATGCTGCAGGGCCATCACAGTCTACGGGGTTGAAGAGTTCTGTGTTCGAAAATGACACTCCTGCTACATCTGGGCTATCATCTCTTTCAGCCACAAACTTGCCACCTGTGGGATGGCAAAATAATGCTAGGAACACTGGCAACATGACTGCAGAAAAATTAAGCAGTGGGGTTTCTTTAGTTGAGCAGTCTAATTCCATGTTGATCAATGAGACCAAGTCTATTCTGAAATCTGAATCTAACATGTTCGCAAAACCATCAATCTCTACAACGTGACCATCATTGCCGAAAAAACCTAGTGAAATGCCAAATTCTATTAAAGAGACTGTTCTTGCAAGTTCACCATTTGGAAGTGAGAGGCATTGGGAGACAACAAAAAAAAAATCGAATGTTGAGTCTGGTAAACATTGTGATGCTCATTTGTCACCCTCTGCTGCCATTCCCTTGTCTTCTGCCTTCCCTGGAATAGTTTCACATTTTGATGCTGCAAACAAAGGCCAGCATGGTGGAAAAGCATCAACCCCTCCTATATTCTCGTTGCCTCATTCTGCTCCATCATCTCCAATGATTGGTTCTTTATCAACTCCCATATCTTCATTTTCTACTTCATCTTCAACTACCTCATCAGCCACAATGTCATTTGGTGGATCTTTGAGTAGTTCTAAAGCCATTGTAGATATAAAGGAAACAGTTCCCTCAACATCCATGTCCGTAACTTCTTCCTCACAAATTGTTTCCTCATCCTCATTATTGGCTTCTTCATTGACAATTTTTTCCTCTTCCATTCTCATCTCTCCCCAGGCTCTTAAAACACCAGTGTCCTCATCTACTCCTTCACCTTCTGTGAACACCATTTCAGAGTCCCCTAAAACAGAGCCTCAACTTCCTACAGGTAAAGTTGATTCAAAAGCAGAATTAAATGCTACTAGGCAAGCATCAGCAACGCAGCCTAGGCTTCTTGCTTCTAAATCTACTCCAAAGCTTGAAGCCTTAGTGTCACCACCAATGCAGCCAGGGCCTCCTGCTTTTGAATATACTTCAAAGCTTGAACCTTTAGTGTCATCTGCCTCTGCAGTTGAAATTTCAAGTGGTTTGACATCTGCAAGCCAACCTAGTTTGACAAATATGTTTAGTGCTGTTTCAAATGTGGCATTTAATGTTCAACCAGAACCTTTATCTACTATAAACTCTCTGTTTTCGACGCCACTCCAAACTAGCACTAGTACAATTGTTGGAAAGAATGAAAGTTTGGACATTGCAGTTACGCAAGAGGATGAGATGGAGGAAGCTCCTGAGACTAGCCAAGCCACTGAAATTAGCTTAGGAGGCCTTAGCAGTTTTGGACTTGGCTCAACTCCAAACCTCACTGCTGCAACAAATCCTGCAAGTTCCTCGTCCCCTACAACAGTTCCTAGTGGACTGCTCCGGCCTGCATCTTTTAATTTTCAATCTCCACAGTCTTCTCAACTGTCTCAGCCTACAACTTTTAGTGAATTCTCTAGAGGCTTTGGTACTAGATCAACTGCTCAAACTCTCATTCAAAGTGGGTTTGGTAAGCCTGCACATGTTGGTCCTGCACAACAAGCATTGGAATCTATTCTTGGTGCTTTTGGGCAGTCAAGACAACTTGGTCCTGGTTTTGCTGGTAGCCCAGCAGGTGGTTTTTCAAGTGCTGCAACTGCAGGTGGATTTGATGGTGTTGGTTTTACCGCTGATGGGTTTCCTGGCTTAGCCTCAGCTGGTGGAGGGTTCGTGGGTGCAGCTTCATGAGGTGGTGGATCTGCCAGACTGGCCTCAGGTGGTGGATTTGCAGGTGTAGCGTTAGGTAGTGGCGGATTTGCTATTGCTAACCCAGCAGGTGGTTTTTCAAGTGCTGCAACTGCAGGTGGATTTGCTGGTGGGTTTTCTGGCTTAACCTCAGCTGGTGGAGGGTTCGTGGGAGCAGCTTCAAGAGGTGGCAGATTTGCCTGTCTAGCCTCAAGTGGTGGATTTGCAGGTGCAACGTCAGGTAGTGGCAGATGTGCTACTGCTAGCCCAACAGGTGGTTTTTCAAGTGCTGCAATTGCAGGTGGATTTGTTGGTGTTGGTTCTACCACTAGTGGGTTTTCTGGCTTAGCCTCAGCTGGTGGAGGGTTCACGGGTGCAACTTCAGGAGGTGGCGGATTTGCCAGTTTAGCCTCAGGTGGTGGATTTGTAGGTGCATCATTAGGTAGTGACAGATTTGCTACTGCTAGCCCAACAGGTGGTGTTTCAAGTGCTACAACTGCAGGTGCATTTGCGGGTGTTGGTTCTATTGCCTGTGGGTTTTCTGGCTTAGCCTCAGCTGGAAGAGGGTTCGTGGGTGCAGCTTCAGGAGGTGGCAGATTTGCCAATCTGGCCTTAGGTGGTGGTGGATTTGCTACTGTTAGCCCAACAGACGGTTTTTCAAGTACTGCAACTGCAGGTGGATTTTCTGGTGTTGGTTCTACCGCTAGTGGGTTTTTTGGCCTAGCCTCAGCTGGTGGAGGGTTCCTGGGTGTAGCTTCAGGAGGTGGCGAATTTACCAGTCTGGCCTCAGGTGGTAGATTTACAAGTGCAGCTGGTGGGTTTTCTGGCTTAGCCTCAGCTGGTGCAGGATTCGTGGGTGTAGCTTCAGGAGGTGGCAAATTTTCCAGTCTTGCCTCAGGTGGTGGATTTACAAGTGCAGCGTCAGGTAGCGGCGGATTTGCTACTGCTAGCCCAATAGGTGGATTTTCAAGTGCTGCAACTGCAAATGGATTTGCTAGTGTTGGTTCTACCACTGGTGGGTTTTCTGGCTTAGCCTCAGCTCGTGGAGGGTTTGTGGGTGCAGCTTCAGGAAGTGGCAGATTTGCCAGTCTGGCCTCAGGTGGTGGATTTGCAAGTGCAGCCTCAGGTAATGGCAGATTTGCTATTGCTAGCCCAACAGGTGGTTTTTCAAGTGCTGCAGCTGCAGGTGGATTTCATGGTGTTGGTTCTACTGCTGGTGGGTTTTTTGGCTTAGCCTCAGCTGGTGGAGGGTTCGTGGGTACAACTTCAGGAAGTGGCAGATTTGTCAGTCTGGCCTCAGGTGGTGGATCTGCAGGTGCAGCATCAGGTAGTGGCGGATTTGCTACTGCTAGCCCAACAGGTGGTTTTTCAAGTGTTGCAACTGCAAGCGGATTTGCTAGTGTTGGTTCTACTACTGATGGGTTTTCTGGCTTAGCCTCAGCTGGTGGAGGGTTCGTGGGTGCAACTTCAAGAGGTGGTGGATTTGCAGGTGCAGCGTCAGGTAGTGGTGGATTTGCTACTGCTAGCCCAATCGGTGGATTTTCAAGTGCTGCAACTGCAGGTGGATTTGTTGGTGTTGGTTCTACCGCTGGTGGGTTTTCTGGTTTTGCCTCAGCTGGTGGAGGGTTCGTGGGTACAACTTCAGGAAGTGGCAGATTTGTCAGTCTGGCCTCAGGTGGTGGATCTGCAGGTGCAGCATCAGGTAGTGGCGGATTTGCTACTGCTAGCCCAACAGGTGGTTTTTCAAATGCTGCAACTGCAAGCGGATTTGCTAGTGTTGGTTCTACTACTGATGGGTTTTCTGGCTTAGCCTCAGCTGGTGGAGGGTTCGTGGGTGCAACTTCAAGAGGTGGTGGATTTGCAGGTGCAGCGTCAGGTAGTGGTGGATTTGCTACTGCTAGCCCAATCGGTGGATTTTCAAGTGCTGCAACTGCAGGTGGATTTGTTGGTGTTGGTTCTACCGCTGGTGGGTTTTCTGGTTTTGCCTCAGCTGGTGGAGGGTTCGTGGGTGCAGCTTCAAGAGGTGGCAGATTTGCAAGTGTAGCATCGGGTGGTGACGGATTTGCTACTGCTAGCCCAACAAATGGTTTTTCAAGTGCTGCAATTGCAGGTGGATTTGATGGTGTTGGTTCTACTGCTGGTGGGTTTTCTGGCTTAGCCTCAGCTGGTGGAGGGTTCGTGGGTGCAGCTTCAAGAGGCGGCAGATTTGCCAGTCTAGCCTCAGATGATGGATTTGCAGGTGCACCATCAAGTAGTAGCGGATTTGCTACTGCTAGCCCAACAGGTGGTTTTTCAAATGCTGCAACTGCAGGTGGATTTACTGGTGTTGGTTCGACCGTTGGTGGGCTTTGTGGTTTAGCCTCAACTGTGGAGGGTTCGTGGGTGCAGCTTCAAGAGGTGGCGGATTTGGTGGTGTGCCTTCAGCAGTTGGAGGATTTGGCGGCGAAGGCTTTGCGGCTGCTGCAGGTAGTATTAGTTATCTTTAATGATGATTGTGGCTTAAACTCTTTTGAAGGTTCACGTCTTTGCTCATCTTTGGCTTACAAACCTGCACAGGTGGTGGATTTGAAGCTTTCAGTGGACAAGGATGAGCAGGAGCACATATAGATCTTGTTTCTTTTTTACTTGCGCGCAAATTTCGAGCGTTGATTATAATGATGTACAATCCCTACATATTGCACAAAAATTATGCTCAGGTGCCTCAAGTTGCCCTTAAAAGAAAGCGAACTAAACTCCAAATTGTGTGAATGATACTAATGTTGTTGATTCATGCTTGAGTTTGTTTCACATTCTTCACTTCCCAATGGGTGCTTGCAATGATCTTTGTTATCTTGATTACGAGAAAGAATTGGTAGAATTGAGCATCAGAGTTATTGATCTCACTTAAGCTCTGAAAAAAAATAGGATCCAAGTGGAGTTTGGGCCATGAATTATGTTTCCAATTTTCCATTGCCCTTTCTGCCTGTCGTAAGTTTTGAAAAGCCATAGATTGAGTCTGAAGCTAATATTCTTAACTAAGCAATGAGTAAATACTCAGCCTAAGCCTATCTTCTTTATTTGGTTGCTGAACTAGAAATGCTATCATATAAACAATACCTTTTAAATGCTTGCAAATACCTCAAAAAGTATGTGATGAGATGAGCAATAAACAAAATTCTGACCACCATTTAAATATTTAAATGACTTTGAATTGGTCAGCAATCAATGCGTGTATGCATTTGTATTAGTGTATACATGGATGAGGAGGATGTTAGACATACCTCAGCTCGAAGTTTCAAGGCCTCTCTACCTGGGATTTCTCTCAGGCCCTCCATTAAATCTACAAAATGAAAAATAAATGAGGGACATTCCATTATTGATGTTAGCAAAATTGATCCCATCTACAGGCAAACCGAGCCAAAGATTGATCATTAAGCTCAGGTAAAAGTCAAGCTAAAGCTTGAGTTTCTAACTTCCAAGTTTGAGCTTGGTTTGAATGGATGGGAAGAAAGCAATATTGAAACAACTCAACCTTAAATTGGAATCAATCAAACTTAAATAACTTAAATATAATGTTTTATATTTAATATTGTACTCTTAGGAGCGACCTAGTTAGTTAAAACTCAATAACATAGCTTTAAATGGAGCTTAAGCTCAATTCATTAATAAGTGAATTGTCCAGCTGAGAATAAAAAATTTAATCTAAGATTAAACTTCCGTTTAAACGCAACCTTCACAAAAAAGGAACATATATTTGATATACTTAAAACCTAGGTGGTTAAAACCCAAAATACAGCATGACTGCAAAATGCCCTTTCTACAGTGATCTTTATGGCCTTTAACCATAGCTGAAACCTGAAATCAACAAGGCTGTTTTTTCTATCACCAATGAGAATTTTATGCAATATCTTATCCCACATGTCACATAATTAACCATATCTAAAAGCTTTACACCATGAGAAAATAGAACTAAGAACATCAAGTTCCACAACACACCCTAAACAGCGCCCAAATAACCATCATAATTAGGAAAGAAAAAACAAACAATGAGTACCTGCAGCTTGTGTTTCAACTTTGTAAACTTGTTTAGCAAGACGCTGAACTTGAATTCCAGCATTCCTACAGATATAACTCAGTGATCAAAGAAATAATTATTGAAAAATTTAGCAACAGGAGTACTTAAAATGACTTACTTGAGCTCAGTTTCTCCACGTTTCATATCCTTCGCAGCAAGAGCAGCCCTTTCAAGGAGTTTTCTGCTCTCTTTCTTCATTAAGTCAACAGAAAGGTTCAGCTCTTTCACATTTTTCTCAGTCCTTAGAAACTGTGCCTGCATATATATTTGTGGTGAAAGAAGAGAAGAATGAAAATTGAATCATAAAAAATCTAGGACCTGAAATTTTAGCTCATGTGAGGTGAACATGTTGAAGTAGAAAACTATGCCATGTATACTTTTCCGTAGGTTCACAAGAAGAAAGAAGAAGCATCTATAAAACAAACAAGGATAGATACCTCCTCCCTTTGAAGTCGACCTAGTGTGTGACGAAACAAGAATCTTCTAGGGCCTGCAGTGAATTACTCCAGGAATTAGCAAGATTCAGAATGCACATGCATAGAAAGATATTTTTCAGCAATCAAGAGGCTTAACATGTAAGAATAAAGTGTAGAAAGATGCCAAGGGCAAAATAAGACCCAAGGTTCCATATGCAAACATATGCAAGGGAGGCTCGATTAAATGCTTAGTATCTAGGAGACACGCCTCTCTACTACCAACAACAACAAACTGAAAGTTCAATATATTCATCTTTGCTCTTCAAGAATATATATAACGTATATATTGAGAAAACAGTCATACCATTGGTTGAAAATCATAAAATTAAAACAAAGTCAAGCATGACAGCCTGCAGTCAATTGATGACAAAATCAACCATACTTGCAACAGTTCCCCGCAGGGGAACACATTCATAATTGTTAAGCAAAGAAGTCAAGGTAATAAACAGAGGTCAAGATAATGAAGCAAAAGAACTGAAAGAAGTAAATAGCAGATTTCGTGAAGATTTCATGCACTTAAGAAAGGAGTCCTTATTTTGTCAAAAAAAAGAAAGGAGTCCTTATCACTTGTAGAGTACATCAGAAAATTCATGAACATTTGTAAAAACTTGGCTGCTATAAATCAACCTGTGTCCAATTTAAACAAAGTCTTTCAATTCGTTCATGGATTAGAACCAAGGTATCGAGACTTTCAGTTGACCATGCTTTCAAAGCCACCATATCTCTCTTTCAAGTAATTTATCTTAGATCTTCAAGGGAATAAGCAATCTCTAGTTGTACAAAAGGAGGAAGAAAAACAATAAATACAGGACATCTAAGACTCTCTTGGTCAACATGGAAGAGGATGCAACAATAGAGGTGGTAGAGGAAATTTTAATTCCAAAGCAAGAGGCTTCACACCTGCTGCTAGGTGACAAATTAGGAATAATTCTCAGAGTTCAACAAACACTGCTGCCAAAGGTCAGAATCATGAAAGCAGATCAACTGTAGGCAGCAACAACACTGAACAGTGACAGAATAACAAGGACAACAAGCCGAATATTATTTGTCAAATTTGTAGATGCAACAATCACTTAACAGTCAATTGTTGGTATTGGTTAGACAACTCGTGTCAATCTGAAAATTTGCCACGAGCCTTTGCTGCACTATCAGTAAGTGATCCTAATGATCAATCATTTTATGTGGATCTCAAAGCTACCTCTCATATGATCAATGACACAGGAAAGCTTTCCAATATCAAACCATATACTGGACATGGTGTTATTCATGTAGGGAATGGAAATAGCTTACCAAGTATCTCATTTGGTGATGCTTTGATACCATAAAGACTTTTCAGTTTTTCTGAAGGCTTTTTACATCATGGAACTCATACACAAATATATACAAGTGGCAATAAACTGTACATGCAATACAAATTATAAAGGAGCCGAATTTGATCCCAAAACAGATTTTGTTAGCCATTGCTGTCTGAGAGGAGTGACTTTTGATCAAGCAATTTGACTTTGGTGACTTTTGCATGATCATTAAATTCTATGTTGACTTAGCATAACCATGAAATGATATTCATTATCTTGACTTTTCTACTTATTACCTTGATCTCTTTGCTTAATAATGTATGGCCGCCCACTACGTTCTCTAAGACCTTGTCTGCTTTTTATAATGGAACCTAGGCATATGACCATCCTTCAAGCAGTTAGTTGGCAGTAAATAATTCATACTTTTTATAATCTTTGACTGGTAGCCATATCTCTATCAGTCATGCTCAAGGGCCCGGTTGCATATGCAAGTCTAGGTTGCAAAGGTAACCCTTCATGAAGTATTTTTAAATCCTAGTCCTCTACTTCCTAAAAGCTGGAGGAAAGCAGCTATTTCCCCATCCAAAACTAAGACTAGGTTCCCCTTAAGTATAGTAACTTCCTCAGTGCCCTCACCACTAGTTCTCTACTTTAGCTATCAACTTTCTATACTTAATTACAAATATTAATTGCTTATTAATAGTATATTGTAAACATATTAACTTTCATAATGATGACTAAAACTAGATAGCAGATTTAGTCGCACAGAGTTTATAAAAGAAACATGAACCACCAATTGCAACCTTGAGAATGCTCAAGAGTTCCGTAATAGCTGAGTGGTATCCTCACAGGCTAAGAAGTAACTGGATATGGAGAAAAGACAAAACCCATACCTCGCATAAGAATGAGACCAGCTGTAAGAGCAACCCCAATAGAAGCACCAGGATGTTCTCTCGCACTCGTCAACTCATCTGCAAAAAGAATTTAGAACAAGAAAAACCATGAAAATGTGTTAGCACAAACCATTATGTTAATCAATATTCTCAACTGCTTCAGTTACCTACCGAGTTAATATTCCAAACAGAAGATCTAGTCAACCATGTTCTTGATAACTCAATTGAGCAAATTGAAACCAATAGCACAGTGTGATTGTACAAAAGCTTATTACTTTGGCGTGATAAGATTCACTAGCTATAAATTCAGCGAAAAAACCCACCAATTAAAGAGTTACAACCCACATCAAATGCAGAAAAATATCTAAAAACAAAAAATTAAATTCAAAATCTTACTGAAGTGAATGACAAGAAGTAACCTTTAACTTTGCCAAAGAAAGCGTTTTCATAAGCTTTATACTGGGACACGGCATGCGGCAAAAAATCCTTCCAAAATAACATCGAAAAGAGTTGAAAAACGGAAATGGGTATTAATGAAATTAATAAAATCAAAGAAAAATGGGAGATTTATGAGTTAGAAAAAAAAAAAAAACCTGCAAGGTACGAAGATAGGTTGAAGAGTTTTGTTGCAAAGAACGAGCAGAACGAATGGCAGAGTCTTTGGATTGAATCACAGAGCGTTGCAGATCCTCCACCCATTCTCTTGCTTTTGCTGATGATTCTCCTTCTTCGCTCATTTTGTTCCTTCCCTCTTCTTTTATTTTCCCAAATAAACTCAGTTTAGAGACTAGTTAATTTCTCTCTTTTTATTAACAGATTAATTCAGGTATTAGTGTTGAACATGTGAAATTTAATCTCAGTTATTGAAAGCGAGTAAGTTTAATGATGTAAAAAGGTTGTAGTGTTTGAGTAGTGATCCGAGGTGGCAAATGGGATTATACATTGCTGTACTTGAACAGCAAGACTCATTTAATGGTGTCGTGTTGGGTTGCGATTTGTGATTCAACGTGTTGTGTTGATACGAGTTCACCATGACTATGTCGATACGAGCACGTGATAAATTGTGTCTAGCACGAGCTCATTACAAATTTGACACAACTCATGGATAATATTTTTTAAAAAAATTTAAGTATTTTATTTTGTTATATTTTAAATAATTTTTTTAATATTTATAATTATTTTTTATAAAAGAATTTAAAATTTTTAATTATAATTAAGATTAAATAATTATAATTCGTAATTAAAACTTTGAAATTACGATTTCATTAAAGATAAAAATTTATAAATATTATTTTAAATTTGAAATTATTGAATACAAATACAAAAATAAAGTGTCAATTTTATATTACTATATTATAATACATCCAAATTAAGTTAGCACGAACTATCTATCATTTACAAATTTAACTCTTTATTACATTACTGTACTTACAATACAAATTTTTATTTTTAAATTCTAATGATCAAATTTTCAGTCTTCTATATATTTTCAATCTTCTAAGCTTCAAAGTTTTTTTATGTTAATCTTAATTGCTTCTCGTCTAATATTCTACCCATATACTAAAAGTAGATTCCAATGTTACAATGGATATTAAAAGTATTAGTAGATCTCGAGCCATAATAAATAATATAGGGTAAATCTTTTTGTTTGATTTTTATTGTAAAAATATATCAAATTCTCTTTATTGTTATCTACTTGACATAATAGAATAGTCAATATTAATATATTTCTTCAATTCATACGCAATAAAAATACCGAAATTATAACCTACTCTTTTTTTTTTACCTTTTAACAAAATAATTTAAATAGTCTGATCATAAACAAGCTATTCATATGTTTTTTCTATAACTATAATTGGTCTAAATTTATTCTTATAAAAAATAAATAATTGTGTGATAAAATTATAAATTTCATCAAAATTATAACAAAGTTCAAAGTTTAAACTTTTTTAAGATCCTATAAATTAAAACTTTTACATTAAACCAATTAATTTAGAGATCCATTATAACTGTACAAATAAATAACATATAAATTTTTCTCTAATATTTTTAGAATTTAATCTCTATAATAGTGTAAATATAAAAAAAATATATAGAATTGTCTACATATTTACTAGAAATATAACTAATATTATATATATGAGTCAAAGTAATTGAAGATGAAGGTTGATATATACACATAAACATGTTAACGCGGCTTCATTAAATATTTTTTTAAAAATTATATAATAAAATACAATCTCACGATCATCATTATTTAGTATAGATTCTTTTATTTTATCATTATAATAATATAGGAATAAGGACATTTTTATCCTCAGAAATTGACCTAATTCTCAATTTTGTCCCACGAGTTTTAAAAAAATTCAATTTTGTTCTAATCCGTTAGTTTGATTCTGTTAGAATTGACAGAAAACATATTTTAACAGTTTATTGATAATTTTACTCTTATTTATATGTTAATTTGATACGGTGATGCAAGTATATTATACAATGTACACGTATCAAATTTTAATAGATTTTAAAAAAATAAAAAGACATGTGGCATGCTGTAATAGGTTGAATAAAATAAAAAAATAAAATGGTAGCAGAACAGTGGCCGCTGGTGACTAATTGCGATTTGACTCAGAATTAACATCATTAGACTCAAAATTTTATAATTTATGAGATGGTGGAATTTGTTTTAACAACGGAGCACTGTAGCTGTGCCAAAAGTAGGAAAGAATATGGTGGTTGGCAGCGGCCACCGCTTCCATCATTGGACAAATCGGCAACCGCCTTTCAAAAATTGCATCTATACGATTCTTTAATGTGAAAAAATTCAAAACATCTGAAATTCGCTCTCTTTATAATTTTTTTAATATTTTTAATATTTTTAATTATAAAAAATTGATTAATTATTAGAAATTTGTGTTGATGAGATTAGAATATTTTTAATTTTATTTAGAGTATTGAGATTGAAACTTATTAATATATAAATAATAAAAATGTAAATAGATAAATTAAATAATTTAAGAAAAAAATGAGAGATATTTAAATTAAATTGAAAGAGTTGAAGAGATTGAGAGAGTGAATTGAGTTAAGCGTGCAAAAAGACACCCACACCCCCATCCTTTTTAATTGTACCCTTTTTTTATAAAAAAAAAAGATGTTAAAAAAAATTTTAAAAATAGAAAACAACCTATGGGCACAATTTAATGGGCCAACATGAGCATATTTTTCGTGGGCTGTATTAGCCAGGCATGGCCCACCTGTCAAATGACATTAGATTCATACATTATATTTGACTTGTGTGTGTGTTTTTTTTTTAAATTATAACCATTATATTTATTATATAAGTCAGTACAACGATTAAACTTTATTACAATTGAGATAAAGATTTTATTTTTGAATTAACGTACATTGGGACATTGATTCCCATCAGGAAAGAGAGCACCTTCATTATATATATATAAATAAATTATTACATTATTATCCTTACGTTTGTCAAAACTTAAAATATAACCTCTAAATCAAGAAATGCACTGAGGAGTAAGCACTCATGTGCGACTTGTGTGCTTGATGCATTAATGCATAATTTTTTCCATGGTTTTATTATTTGAAAATAATAATAATATTATTATTATTATATATAAAAATTTATATTTAATAAAAAAATTTAATACAAATTAATACGAGATAATTTAATTAGAGAATTAATATTACACATATAAAGTGGGTGAATAACATAACATGTCTTCACTTGTGTTATTTATAAATGTTGTTTATTTTTAACTTTTTTTTATAAGTACCCTTCAAAAATACTTTTTTTTTATAAGTGACATGTCAATTTTTCTTTAACAAAAATTATAAATAAAAAAATGATAACAAATTTTATGCCTGCTTAACTAAATCCCTCTTGTATTGTAACCCGTGTATTATAGTCAATTCTTGTAATCTTGTTCATTGCAATGATTTATATTAAGACATTAATTATTTTCTATTAAAGAGTTTGTATATGACTTGAATTAAATTAAAGTAATTTGGATTTAATTCTATTCCCCAAATGTCAATTAGACTTTTATTATTGTATTTGGGAGTGAGTTTAAGTATTTGAGTACTATGTCTCATTTACTTTTTGATCCAAAACTCACTTCAAAGTCCCATCTTCATCTACTCTCTACGGACTTTGCAATAATCTCATTTTTCACTAATAATTTACATACTATCGTCACTTGTTCAAACTATTATTCCTTTTATTGGATTTGTTACCTAACTCCCCACTTTACATGTAACCCCACAATTTGATTTTCTATACATTTTGTAAGTGAAGAAGATGCTAAGCAAATCAATGCTCCATAGCTAAAAGTATTGATCAAGTAACCCTCTCGTATTGAATACCAAATAAGAATGAAACATATATTTTCATTTTAATAGCAAAGTAAAAGCATCATTGAAAAATAAAAATAAAAAAAATAAAAAATTGCGAGTATCAATGAAAAGAATCATAGTTTCTGCTCTAGGGAAGCTAAATTAATCCGCTTGTGGAACACAACAATGAGGACTCTTCTGACAAAGATTGTGTGTAGCCAATTGAACCATTAGCCATAGCCCTGTGCATTGCATGCTGATATCCCCAACGTGTATATATATGTATTCCCTAATTCCTGATCCATAACTTTTGAGAGATCTTGGCCAAGATTGGCATCCTTGGCTTAATATCAGATAACGTTCCTGTTTCTCAAACAGCAAAATTTTGACGTCCTTCCCTCCTCAAAAAACACCAAACAAGTAATTCTTTTCTATCAGCTATAGTCTTACCCCCCCAAAAAAAAAAGGCTAAATATGAGGAACTGTACAAAATCCTATTCTCATGCACCACCCAGCCGCATCAGTCAGTCAACTAAAATATCAAACCAATATGGGCAGTGGAAAACAAGGCAAAGTTTTTATGTATCCCATACTACAAGTCAAACTCTCTGTGGCTTGCCTATTGCATTCTCCTCCTGCAAGCAGTCAAACTAGTAAGAGGCAACAAACAAAGTGACATAACAACCTACCATGAAAATAACTAAAACGCCTAGCATCACTAAGTCATGTGAAACAACTATCTTAATTAAATTGTTTTATATGACTTGATCATGAAATCTACCTCAACTGCAAAGCCAAAGATTATGACTTACATTGAAATGAACAAGAATCCTATGAATGGCCGATAACAGTAAGTAATGGCATTGGTTCCAAGAAAAGCAACATCAGTTGTGCAGATCCAAGAAACTCATAGTTGGGGAATGTTGTATTCAACTCATTGTCAATTATTTCCTAACCCCTACCCAAATGGATGGTGGAGAATATGGTATTGAACATATACTAGCTAAAAGATTAGTGCAGATTATGGCTTTGGAAAATTGACAATGCAGAAACTCGAAGTTATTTTACGTAGACATGAGTTACTAAGTACATTCTAACCAACAAATGACCTCCTGATATCATCCAGTTCAAAAGTCCCTTCCTAAAAAGCCAAGCAGGGGATAATTCACAGGATTCCCAAAATCAATTGGATTCAGAAGCAGGGTATATATTTCATTTTACAGCCAGGAAAAAATTAGTTATAAGCTTAATGAATCCAATTCCTTTGGTTTTGTTTAGGAATACAATGATTTAGGAAATCTTGCCTTTGTCAATTGTAAACATTATTGCCTTTTCCTCACCAACTTAGGAGTTAGTGAACTGTTATAAGAGCAATTCAGACTGATGATGTGATGAAGACAGTACACTTTTGAAATGGACAATTTTCACAGAAAAACAAACACAATAGCTCTTCTTGATCAGCTTATGACAACTAACTTAATGTATTCAATGTGCAGGAATCTCAAAGTTTGCATGTTAACGAGAAGTTAAAGGAAGCAATGCATTCATGCAATATAGTATGAAGGAAAAACTTAAAGCTGGTCATTAGATTCAGACAATAAACTTTTATTGGCTTCTCTTAAGGGTGAGATTCTATCAAGATTCTTCCTGTTGAGATTCCTAGGAGAACGCCTCGTGTAGGTTGAAATACATTGCTAAAATGTGGTGGTCGCTAAGACATAATAAATGAGAAAGAACACATTGACAGATACTTACATCTATGGACTCAAATGATTTGCCCATCAATGAATTAATTTGAGAGGCATCAGCACCAGAGGTAGACCCATCATCACCAATACTATCACCTTGAGCCTACAAACAATAAACAAGAGTGGAAACAAATTGATATCAAAACATTGGTTCCATAAAATGAACATGAAAATAAGATAACAGAAGTTGGAAAAACAAAAAAAAAAAATGAACATAACAAACTAGCCCATTAATCTCCATATATAACATATGTCGAGCGTTTAATTATACATGTTCTCATAAAGAAGTCAAGGTAGAGTTCAGTTATAACTCCAACTTAATGATGGCTTTTACAGACAATAGACAAGCACAAACACAGTCCATGTCTGGAACAGAAAAATCACATAAACTCTTAAGATTTTCTTTCATTTACTGGTTCCAAAACCACAATGTATACAAATGACTCACAGAGGAATAGCAGCCTTGAAAAATCCAATACGGAAAGATTTTACTGTTCAGGATGTTTTTAGTAATCAATTTAAAATGATAGTGTTCATTTTCATTTCGCAGGGCATAGCATGTTAGGAGTCAAACAAATTCAAGCCCAGTACTTAAATGAAAATGGCGAATAATAGAGCCCCAGGGAGCAGTATAAATTCCTCTTACAGTCTACCCCAAGTTCTCAGGATTGCAGCATTTGGAATGCACTATATACAATAATGCAATTCCATTATGGAAAACAAAATGTAACCAGATCAAACTCATCACCAATAAATTTCTCCATTCAAACAATTTTGTCACTTTACTGTGATATTTACAATCATGTTATCCCTATATTTATATTTTTTTTCCAGTTTTCATCAGCTAAGTTACAATCTACTCAAAGGCCAGGGTATCACATAACCCAATAATCACATACTCAAAAAAAGAACTTGTCCGTATTTCCTATCCAACATATTTCTTCAGTAAACAATGACAACATATTGTACTATAATGATTGAAAATCACAAAAACCAAACAACCTAAACACTGCACAATGAAGAAAAAAAACACCAGTAACCAACAAAGAGAAATGTTAAAAGAAACAGTCAAACAGCATAGCATTACCGCCAATAAGTAATAACCCAATAATCTACCCTGGGGCCAGGTTGTCACATGACCCAATAATCACATACTCAACACAAACTAGTGAACATGTTTTCTATCCACAAATAACAACTCATCAAAAATATTTCTTCAATAAACAACAAACATATTCCACTATGGCGATCGAAAAGCAAAAAAACCAAAGACGTACTCAGTACACAAACAAAGAAAACATAATACGAGTAACCAACAAAGAGAAATGCTGCAAGTTAAAACAAACAGCAGAGCATTACCACCAATAAATATTTATTATCTTGACCATCTTCAAATAGCGAAGAGTAATAAGCCGGGTCATAAATAGATCCTCCCAATGCGTCATCCATCTGAGACTGAGACCCCAAAAAACGCCGTCTATCCACAGCAGGAGTAGATGGAACCGGGCTCAAAAAACTATTCCTCAAATCAAAATCAGCTTCTCCTCTATTAGCCGCTCCATTAGCATCCACATTCGGAACTCCCAATCTGTAAATCTGAATCCAGAGCAAGGACGACGATAACCTCACCGAGAACCCCACAATCTGCATAGCCAACGTGAGCCTAACCGAGAAAATGAAAAAAACCCCATATGTGTCAGCCGAAATGCTCCAGATATCTTGCGCAAAGAGGATGAACCACGATATATCGAGCAGAATCGCGCAGAACAAAAGAACGGCATAAGTTCGGCCGAGAGATTGGCTGCTGCTTTCGATTGCGACGAGGGCGAATAAGGCTATGGCGAAATTGATTAGTAACACTCCGTTGTACAATGCTCCTAGCGATCCAATCAACGCGCAACCTATCTAATTATCAACAAAAAAATTACTCTTTTTTTTCACAAGAACAAATAAAAAAATGGAAATTTATATGTATTTTGATGTGTTTTGAGTAATTTAAGCTTAAATTATCGGAAAAGGAAGCAACCTACCTAAAAACAAGAAAGAAAATCTGTATGATTTGAATGTGATTATGAGGTTTGAATTATTGAGACGTACTTACTTGAATATAGATGAGGATGACTGCGACGTAATGAAGGCGATCGTAATCGCGGAGGAACGATTGGATTTCATCTCTGATTCTGAATGTGAACGATGAACAACAACAGCAGCAGCTACGCATCATCTATCAAAATCAAAATCTGGACTTGGACTCATATATATGATTGAGATTCAGGAAAAATTACTTTCTATAACGAACCGTGAAAAACGACGTCGTATTTTCGGATTCGACTGAGACGAAAACGAAATGCACATCGTTCAAGAAAATTCAAAATAAATAAATAAATAAAAGCTTTAAATTTGGATGCATAGAGATATGATGAATTGATGGAGATCGGAGAATGGATTAAGTAAACAAAAAAGAGAGTGAAGGTGAAGGTGCATAACAATAGGCCGCAAGCAGTGAAGTGAAAATGGAAAACACGGTGCCGTTTCGATTGCGCTTGCAGCTTGTACGGACGGGTGTCACGTGCAGGTAGCGTGATTATGAGTGAGTTGGTAAGTAAGTGGTTTAGTTCAGCGAAAATCTTGACCGTTGGGTGGGATTGCTATCAGTATATATCCATGCATCAAAGAATATACCAAGTTATTCACAAAAAGAAAGAATTTTAAGGTGAGTTGTTATTATATGTCATATTTCAAAATTTATTAGTTATATAAAAAAATAATAATTTAGTGAGTTATATGATTTATTATACGAAAAAAAATTTTATGTGTTAAAATTTTATAATATATTATAAATTATATAAAATTTATGAATTGATTAGATAATGTTACACAACAGTATTATTTATTATATTATAAATTACATAATTTATTATATCAATTTTTGAATTATAATAATAATAAGATATTATCAATAATATCCTCAATGTAAGATTATTTATTAATAATACTCATAATTTTAAAAAATGGGCATCAATTTCCAATTGTTAGTTCATGTTTGTTAAAATTAAATGGTCAAAGATAGTAAAGTAAATTAACTTAAATGCAATAAATTTACTGATGTAGAATTAAAGCTAATGTTTAATTTTTTTTTTTGTTTTGGGGACTTTTCTTAGTAAGTGGATTTAAAACTTGGATGAGGAATTTAATTATAGATTAGTTTGATTTATTTATTGGTCTTTAATAAATTGTAGAAAAATTTGAACTAAGTTAAAAAAAAATGTGGGAATACTAATTTCATGCGAACCTAATATTGTTTGTTAAATTTCATTTCAAATTAGATTTAATTTATGTTCTGAAATGGTTTTTATTTAGATTGAGATTCTGTTAATTAATTATGTGAAACTTAAAAATAAATAAATAAAAGATGAAAAGTTAGAAATATATATATATATATATATTAGGATATACTTTTCAAGATATAAATGTTATCAAGGGTATATTAGATATTTCAAAGACTTTACTATATTAAAAGTTAATTTTAACGAAATATTTCTTAGCGATTAGATACTGATAAATTTTTTATTTTATGTACATAATTAAAATTTTCATGCTACATAAATTTATGATACGCTTAAAACATAAAATATGATATATACAAGTGACTTACATTTCAAGAGAATCTTATTATCTTATATGTAAAATTATAGTTAATTATTGTTTGTATTGATTTCATGAACTAATAAATTTTTATTATTTTGCTTGAATTGAGATATTTGTTATTAACAATTTGTTAACTACTTTGTTCTGTTAATTTTATTTACCTCTTGTTATACAATTAAAAACAAAACGTACAAAGTTATTTCTTTTAAGAGTTAATTTCTTGTATTGAATTTAATTTTTCAAATATATTACATATTATAATAATTAAATTTCTAAAAATATCTCTTACAAATTTTAAGAGTTATAAACATAGAATATTTTTCTATAGATAAAAATGATTATCTAATCATAAATTATTTTGACCAATACTATTTATTTTTAAAATTTATTAAAAATATTATTTTTTTTTAGATTGGTTTTAAATTCTTTATTTCTCAAAGATAAATTTGTGTTTTATATTAAAAATAATTTTTTAGTCAAGATTTCAGTCAGAACCCAACTAATCTTTGTTAGGTTTTCTAGTAATTTTTTATTTTAGTTGTTTTTCTTTATAATTTTTTTGTTCAGTTTATGAGTAAAAAAAGTCCTAATTTTTATGAGTAAAAAAGGTCTAATTTAAGACTTTATTATTTTTTAATCAAATTTCATCATAATAAAATAGTTATAATATAGATTCAATATTTGATGTTAAAGTTTAAATATTTAGTGACAATATATAGAACATGAATGTGTTTAGTATATATTATTTCATGAAATGCACATTGTATATTAGTGATAATATATAGAATTTGTACTGTTATGATGTTGGTAGAATTGTTAATTTAAATTTTTTGTTGAATTATTATGCTGAATTGTTGTGTTGTGTTGTATTGTTAATTTGTTGTTGGTTGTTGCTGTATTGGTTAGATTGGTGTAGAATGGATTGTAATTCAAAAAGTCATTAAGTGGATAATAGTAATTTGAGATCTAAAATTTAGAAAAGTTTCACCAAACTTTGTTGTATTTGGAGAAAGAGTTATGTATATCATAGTTAGGTATAATATTTTTATCTTTAAATTTAATATTTATTTGTTTAAATTAACATTATTTAATTTTTTATATGCTTTATTATTATTTTGTAGAAATAGAGTTGAAGTCAATAGAGTAAATAGGAATAGAAATTTAAAGAAAACAGGATAAATATATCAAATTTATTACAGTACCAAATTATAGTATTTTTGTTATAGTGCCTAGCGTTGCGACGCCCAATACAATGTATTTAACGCTGTAGCACTGCGTGAATAATAACACGTGAACAATTTATATGAACAGTACCTATGTAAATAATAAATTATAATTTGACTTGTATTTGATGTTTTATCATAATTTAAAGATATAAATTTATAAATAAAAGGTTAAAAAATCTATTTTTAAGAATAAAAAAGAGAGAGAAAAAGTAATTTTTGGAGGATAAAAAAGACTAAAAGATTGAAGACTGCAGAAAAATTAATTTTATCTCTTCAACTCTTTATCTTTCTAATTTTCTATTATTTTTATAATGTTATTATTGATAAACTCTAAAACTCTTTATTTTACTATGATCTAAGTTTCTATTATTGGGTTGCAACTTAGAACTTAATATGTGATTGAATTTAAATTTTTATTTTATTTTTATGAACTCAATAATAAAATTGTTCAATTATTATATACTTAATACTTTCTAATTACTTGATCACTAATTAGATTTTTGTGAGAACCCTAATAAACTTGACAAAGGAATTTAGGTATTGGCTTTAAATAATTTGATATATAATTATATGGTAACAATTATAAATTTCATGTGGAATAGACATATACCTATATGGCATATATGGTATTAATAGATTAAATTTTAAGGAATTTTATTCTAATTTGATTACCATAGACATATAGGTAATTGTTATGGTAAGATATAATCACTTGACCATCAACAGAAGTTTATAATAATATTAGGAATTTGGCCAACAATTCATATTGAGAGATTAACTTTAGAAAAGATTAATTAATTCAATTAATATATCAAGAAATAGTTTTAATTCTATGTTCTATCTATTATTGCTGATTATCTATTGTTATCTTTAGTCTTATTTTGATTGTTAGTTTTTTATTTATTATATTAGATTACTATATTTTAATTTTTATTCATCTAAATAAAAATAAAGAGACATAATTTTAGTACTTAACATAAGCAATAACAACAATTTCTTATGAAAACGATACTCTACTCATTTTATATTATTTGTTTATGATAGCATGCATTTGCGTTTTGCTATTATTGCATACATCAGTTGCATTTGAAGAGATGTGTTGCTTATTGAAGCATACAAATTAATGAAAAATAACAAGCATTAATGTTGAAAAGGACTAATGTGAATGTAAAGGAAGATGGGAAGCAAAAAAGTAATTATATCAATAGGGTTTAATAGGAAGGAAATTAGAAAGGAACTTGTTCAAATGATAATTAAATATGAGTTTCCTTTTAAGTTCGTGGAGGTAACAAGTGTCAAGAGTTTATGAGAAGAGCTTGTTTGATTTAATGCGTCATCTCAAATAACATTTCGATTATATTATGCTATGAATGAATTTAGTGTTAGTCAAAGTTAGTCTTATAGCAACATACAGTTAAAAAGTCAAAAAAATGAGGTAGCTGAGGAAGATAAGACTTATAATGCTTTGTCCCAATTCAATAAAGTAAATAAGAGAAGAGTTAGAGTTGAACCATAATATAAGATTAATAGATATTTATTAACTGATAAAAAAAAATCTAGAGATGTTCATTTTGATATTTTAAGTTAATGAAAATTAAATTGAAAAAAGTAGCTAATTTTGTTGCAAATTGCAAAAGATATTTTGGTAATGCCAATGTCTGGATAATGCATTGTTGATTCATTTAAGAGTTCTTAAACTTCTAAAATTGTAGATACATTGATTTGCACTTATAATTGGCTTTAATCTACTTTGAAGTGTGTGTGGTTTAAAAATGGCTATATACTTTTGTCTCTTCGTAAATATTTGCACGGCTTGAATTAAGGTTGGGCGAATTTATCAAACTGTCCTAAAAATTTTTGGTCGATTTGAGAAAAGAATAGGGGTTTATGATATATTTCTTTGTCCCGATCGAGTCATGTCGGTTACAGAAAATTTTCAAAAAAATTCTAGAATTTTCTAAACTGTTAAATATTTTTAAAAGATTAAAGTGTCAAAATGATATCATTTTAGGTTGGGATAGGACAGGTCAGGACGGGACGAGTCAGGACAATTCGGGACAGAACGGGTAGGGAATTCCTAAATTTCTTTTTAGAATAAAAAGAATTCAAAATTAATTTTATTTTCAATTACATTAAATGTTATAATTTCGAATCTGATTTCGATTTTAATTACGTTAAATGTTATAATTCTAATTTCAATTCCGATTTTAATTATGTTAATGTTATAATTCAAAATTCAATTTCTATTTCAATTACGTTAAATATTATCATTCTAATTTTAATTGCATTAAATATTATAATTTCAATTTCGATTTCAATATCAATATCAATACCAATTAAGTTAAATATTGTAATTCTAATTTTAATTTCAATTACATTAAATATTATAATTTTAAATCTAATTTCAATTTTATTTATGTTAAATGCTATAATTTCAATTTCAATGACGTTAAATGTTATAATTCTATTTTCAATTTTGATTTCAATTACATTAAATATTTATAATTTTAATTTTAATTTCGATTTCAATCACGTTAAATATTATAATTTTAAATTTAATTTCAATATTAATTATATTAAATATTATGATTTCAATTTCAATTTCAATTATGTTAAAAATGTTATAAATTAAAATCTAATTTCAATTTTAATTTCGTTAAATATACAATTCCAATTCAATTTTAATTACGTTAAATGTTATAATCCCAAATACAATTTCGGTATCAATTACGTTAAATATTATAATTTTAAATTCAATTTAGATTTAAACTACATTATATGTTTTAACTTCAAATTCAAATTCAATTACCTTAAATGTTATAATTCTAATTTTATTTTATTGGGATTTGTGCTTATGTGTCATCCTAATTTTGTATGAATATTGTAATTTCATACTTATGTAATAAATAAATATTTCATTAATCACTAATTAATTAATTTGATTAAAGTAAGATACTTGTAATATTACAGACATTATATTGATCTAAATGAATTCAAATCGGGTCTAAAGAGTTAGAACATTATCTGAAATAGGATAAAGACCTGAAAATATACTAACAATGACATAGTTGCAAAGAGTTGCAAGCGTTGCTATGAAATATCATTATGTAAATATGTTCTCGAATTATAAGTTCCTAATCTATCTTCACCTAATGCAGGGTTTGTCGAGTGAAATTGATTTATATAGATCAGTATATATTTATATCTGAATCTTCCAGATGGTTAATTTTAGCAGACTATGAGTTTAGTGGAAGCTCTTATAGATATACAAGTATTCAGAGAGGATTGGATACTGAACAAGACTCAATGAAGACCTTCAATAGATATCCCATAAACCATCAATAGATGGTCTTTTCGAGTTGAGTAATATTTGCGGTCCTTTGACTTAAGCATCATGGTTGGCTTATAAGTGATCCACCATACTTAGGTTCCACACATGTCAGAGACCTTTCATGGTCTGACCGCTGGGTGTCGCTGGGTATGATTCGATGCTTATAGAGTCTGGTGTGTGTAGACATGAGATCCGTCAGCTCATATGAGTGAGTTAAATATTCAGATGCTTTAAGGTTGTATTATAAGAAGTCTTATGGCTATAAGCATTAAACTCGGAGGAAGAGTTTCCCGTGGTATAAATAATATTGCAAAGTAGTTTGCGGATATTATTTTTTGAAATACGAATTGAAGAGATAAGTTTATGGTTGAGCAATAGGAACTTGATGGTATTGATCTATGTCTCCACTCTTTCAGGATATTTATGACAAAAGGATTGTACAAATATGGATTAATCTCAACTTATATGGTTCAACTCACCATTTTTGTATTATCCATGATGTGGGGGGGGGGGAGCATCGATTAAGGACTTACAGAATTATTTAGTGAGACAAAATGAGTGTAAACCTAGAGAGGCTTACTATATAAAGTATATTCGTTGAGTATGTGGATAGTGCACCGAATCAAATTGATTGGTTCGGGAAGTTTTAAAAAATATGAGTTTATTTTAAGGTCTTTCTGGAAAAAGTTAAGGTTTAAGTGTTAAATTTAAGATTGTGACAAGTGAGACTTGACACTTTATCTACCTAGTGTATGTCTCAAATTATGTCAATAATTTGTATCGATACTAAATTTGGCATTATAGCAACAACCTAAATGAAATAATAATTATTTTATTTAAATTAAATTAATCAACTATTTATTTATTTTATGGTCTTTTGGAGAATAGTTAAAATTTAAGTGTTAAACTTAAGATTATGTCAAGTAAAACTTGACACTTTTATCTATCTAATGAATATTTTAAATTGTGCCAATAATTTATATGAATACTAAATTAGGCATTATTACATAAGTAAATGAAATAATTATTATTTCAATTTGCTATTCAACCATTAATCAAATGAATTATTTCATTTGAGGAATCAAATGCATTTGACATTTGTTTAACTTTTATTGAATGAAATTAATAGCAAAATGAGTATAAACCTAGAGAGGCTCACTATATAAAGTATATTCGTTGAGTATGTGGGTAGTGCACTGAATCAAATTGATTGGTTCGGGAAGTTTTAAAAAATATGAGTTTATTTTAAGGTCTTTCTGGGAAAAGTTAAAGTTTAAGTGTTAAATTTAAGATTGTGACAAATGAGACTTGACACTTTATCTACCTAGTGTATGTCTCAAATTATGTCAATAATTTGTATCGATACTAAATTTGGCATTATAGCAACAATCTAAATGAAATAATTATTATTTTATTTAAATTAAATTAATCAACTATTTATTTATTTTATGGTCTTTTGGAGAATAGTTAAAATTTAAGTGTTAAATTTAAGATTATGTCAAGTAAAACTTGACACTTTTATCTATCTAATGAATATTTTAAATTATGTCAATAATTTATATGAATACTAAATTAGGCATTATTACATAAATAAATAAAATAATTATTATTTCAATTTGCTATTCAACCATTAATCAAATGAATTATTTCATTTGAGGAATCAAATGCATTTGACATTTGTTTAACTTTTATTAGATGAAATTAATAGCAATGAAAGATATTTCATTCTTTTTGGCTAAATGAAAAAGTGGTCGCTATTTGTTGTGTATTAATTGGTTGAACCATTTAAAGATCAAATGAATTGAATTGGATTCAATTCAGATGGAGCAATAGATGGCAACATATTAAGACTTTAGCCATAAATTGCTTATTTAAATGGCCACTAAATCAAGCAGTTGCCATTAACCTTTTAAGTTGATGAGTCATTAATAATAGATGTCTTCCTGCTTTATTTTAATTAAGTAATGTTAAGATAAATGTTACTTATATAAGTGATAGTTGAGAGTTCTATAAATAAAAAAAGGAAAAGAGATTTGCTTCTGTTATACTTTGTGTTAAGAGTTAACACAAAAAATAAAATGCATCAAATAGATAAAATAAACTTAAAGTAGGTATTATTTCAAAAGTTTTAAAATAAAAAAATTATTAGTCTAATTTTAGGAAGTTCATTACGTTTTTAATTAAATTTATTTAAACCACATTTTAAGGGTGAGAACTCATATCTCATTAGAGTAATGAGATAAAATGTGTAATTTCGCTGCATTACATATGTTATATAATATTATTTAATTATTTAATTATGTACACATTCACCCGTTGTATGACACACATGCACATAGTACCCACAAAATTAGTATTAGAGCATTATGTTATGCGTTGTTTATGCTTACATTTAGAGTGTATGTGGCATATCATCTCTGCATACTTCTGACCGAGTCGACCTGGATTAGAAACCCTCACACAATCAAGAGGAATAGGGCAAGAAAACTAGCTTGGCAGAAGTACTAGGTCAACCACATGCTAAACAATTTATACATTCCGACCAGATACTACTGCGGGAATAAAAATATCACTTAGAATGGCAATGATAAAGTTCGTTATAAAGAGACAAGTTCGGTAGGAGATGCTAAACCGCTGTGACAATAAAAGTATAGTTAGACCACTACCGAGCCGAACAAATAAGAAATTAGGCTTATTACATAAACAGTTTTAAAGAAAAAAAACCAGTATTATAGAAGAAATAAAGTTATAAGAAAAGAAGAATTGCAATGTCTTTAGAAAAAAATCTCTCAAATCACGTCAAGAGATCAGGATAACCTAAAATTAGAAAGATATAACCAACTCAACCACAACACCGACGAAGATAAGTATAAGGAATATTCTCTGAAGACCGATGCTATAAATATGTAAGAAAATCACAATAGATGAGAAACTTCTTTTTCGATATTGAATTCTGGACTCTGGATCCAATACTTTCTGTAGTCAACCTTTCTTTTTTTGACTTTCCCGTTCTCTCAAAATCTCACAAAAAATAGATTTTTCTAACTTATGCATCGGAGAGTCTTCGTCGAAACTTACCCCACCAAGGTTTTAACAACAATTTTTAGTATTTTCCAAGTGTCCTGCCACCATTAGCAAAAGAGGAAATAGAATCGGATTTTAGCCTTCAAGCATAGTAAGACGAAGCTTAACGTGCTAATTCTTATAACAATATAAATTCAAAACTCATTGGCCCAGGAAATCATTTTTTTCGGTCAACAATAATTATAATATTTAAAGTAATTGAAATTTGAAATTATAACATTTAACGTAATTAAAATTAAAATTATAATATTTAATGTAATAAAAATCAAAATTGGACTTAGAGTTATAATATTTAACGTAATTATAATTATATATTTAATGTAATTAAAATTAGATTTAGTATTCGAATAATAACATTTAACATAATAAAAATAAAAATTTAATTTAGAATTATAATATTTAACATAATTGAAATCGAAATTAGAATTGAGATTATAACATTTAATGTAATTGAAATTGATATTGGAATTGAAATTAAAACATTTAAAGTAATTAAAATCGAAATTGAAATTGAAATTATAGTATTTAACGTAATTGAAATTAAAATTAGATTTAAAATTATAACATTTAAGGTAATTGAAATTCTCATTCCAACTCGAACTGCCTCAATCTGAATTGTCTCGACGCGAACTGTCCTGACCCGAATTGACCTTACCTGAATTGAAACTACACAATTCTAACATTTTAAAAAATTCGAAAATTCCTACCCTAGACTGTCCTAACCCAAAGGTTATCCCGATTGAAACAATTTTCTTCATCTTGTTCGAAACTTGGGTTGGGTCAGAAATTCCCGAACCCAAAGGTTTCTGCCCCTAGACTATTAAATAAAGTACTCAAGATATAAAGTATGGAAATATCTATAACTTCCCCACTAAGATCTACCCCTAGCCTAGAGTAGTTAGGTGGGGAATTATAATTAATCCTTGTTCATACATGAGTTTTTTGATACGAAATAAGTCACTTCAAATAAGTTTATTGCTCCGACCCAAAATACAATTAATCCGACATGGGTTACATTAGCCCCTATAATTTTTTGATAGAGTCGTAAAAATAACTTTTTCTTCCATAGTTTGGATCTTAGCTCAATGAAACAATATACTATTGCTGAAATATAAAAGAATTAAAATCTTAAATCAGAACAATCTTAAAATAACCCAATTGAAGTGTAATAATCATATGTTTGTAATGCATTTTATGTCCCATAATGCATCGTATGAATTTAAGTAAGAAATATTATCCTTAATACTCAAAGATAGGCATAATTTCACCAGTTTTCATAAGTTTAAAAAATTAAAATTAATATCTAAATTTTTAATAAAATATGTACTAATACCTAATCGTTAAGAATATTTTATTAAATTAAATAGATTCCATGTCAATAAGTCTAAAATAATCAAATTATCCCTTACACATTAAACGGAGCTAATATAATAATAACTTTGATTCTCTTACACGTTAAACGAAGTTGATATAACAATAATTTGCACAAGTTCCAAAACTTTAAGTATAAACAATAATAATAAATAAAATTAAATAATGAATAAAACTCTTTATAAAATAATAAACAATAATAAAAATTGTAAAACACTTTAAAATATAAAAAATATAAATATAAACTAAAAAAATAATAAATAAATTGAAAAATAATATTAAATCATTCCTTCAAAAATTAAAAGAAAAAAATTGGCTAGCGACCAAAATGGCCGATGATGGAGTAACCACTATTTTTTATAGTAATTATTTTTTATTTTATTATTTATTGAAAGATATGAGTGTTTAAAGTGTGTAATAACTTAAATACCCTTGAATCTATTAACTTTCACAACAGAAGACTAATGATTGGGTATGCATATATATATTTTGTAAAAAATTAGGTATTAATGTCAAAATTTTAAATTTGTGGGTATTGGTAAAATTAGATCATTCTTCAAGATTATTGATGATAATATCTCTTTAAATAAAAATAAAATATAAAAATTGGTGTTTATAAGATTTTTCATCCATCTATTTTTTTAAGAAAACAATTTAGAGGTAAAAACTAAACACTGCATATTAAAGATGATCCTTTTTAGCTAGAGATCATAATTAGTATTAATATTTTATATGATAGAATATAACACCAAGAAATTATTTTTATTAGAAAAAATATTTTGAGTGCATACATACTGACTTGATGAATTTACTTTATATTACTGTCGTGATGGTGTTTGATGGAAATACTTAAAAGGGTAATAAACTCCCAAAGTTTTAGAAAAAATGATATAAAGACATTGAAGTTTTTAAATTGATATGTATTTTTAAAATGAAATGATAACAATTTATATTTAATGACTTAATCCAAAAATTTTAATTTAAAATTAAGCACTTTAACTATTAAGCAACAAGTATTTTATTATTACTAAGTATATCCATCTTTTAAAAATATACTATAAAGAAGTTTGGACAGTTAATTAAATAAATAAAATTTAAAATTAATTAAATAAAAAATAAAAAATTCTATAAATTAATATTCAAACATTGAAAAAATAATCAAGTGGCCATTAGTAACCAACTCAAAAAATTAAAATTAATTTATTTTAAATATAATTTGTTTTAGTCATTTTAATTAAAGTATATTTTTTATTTAAAAATATTATATTTATTTATTAAATAAATAAATAAAATAAATCAAGCTGTCATGGACTAGTGGCCACCTGATTATTTTTTAATTTTTATTTAATTAATTTTAAATTTAATTTATTTAACTAATTCAATTAATTTTAAATTTAATTTATTTAACTAATTCAATTAATTTTAAATTTAATTTATTTAATTCATTTCAAATTTAATTTATTATCTAATTTAAATGTTATTTATTTAATTCATTATCTAGACTTCTTTATCGTGTATATAAAATATGAATACACTTAGTGTTAATAAAGTATTTGTAATTTAATGATTAAAGTGTTTGATTTTTTACTCAACAAAAAGAGTCCTATCAAACACATATTTTTATCATTCTATTTTAAAAGTACATAAGGGTCCTTTTATCAAATGCATATTTTTATCATTCTATTTTAAAAATACATATAGGGTTCTTTTATTGTGTATATAAACAGAATTCTTTTATTATAATAAAAAAATCAAAGAATTCCTTTTTAGAACTGTTCCATATTTGTCTTGTATTAATCTTAATTCATATTTAAATTTGTAATAAAAATATTTTTAATTAATATTAAATTTTTTTTAATATAAGAGGGAGAATTTAAATTCAAGACTTAGGGAGTAAGGCTTGTTTGGTTGGTTTTTAAAATAGAAATTTTGAAAGTAGATTCTTTAAGAAAACGTCATTGATCATTTGTTTTTTAGTAAAAAAATTATTTTAAAATAGTATATCATTTAATTATATATTATTAAAAGTGTTTATTTGTTATTAAATTACAAAAAATGAGATTTAATAAAATTTGTATTAAAATTCTATACAGTTTAATCTTTTTACATAAAATAAAAATTACAATTTAATTTTTAAAATTTACTAACATATTTTTATAGACAATACAAAAGCGATTCATGCTAAATTTTTTTATTGTAATCATTATAAAATAATGGCTAAAATAATTAGAACTCTAAACATCAATAAATACAAATTTATAAGGATTCGAGTAAAATTAATACATAACAATTATTGAATTAAATAATTTATTATGTTTAGTAAAATAAAATACAAGTATTTATAATATAAAAAAATTAGTATAGCCTTGTAAAAATATAATAGTTGTAAAAATATAGAGATATAGTTGCTTTAAAAAAAAAGTTAAAAATATATTAGTTGAATATAATTTATTTTTATTAAATTATGTTATGAAATTAATAAAATATTACTATAGTATGTATGTCAATACATAAATATATTTTAAAGAAACTCAAAAATTCTATTATTAAAAATTCTAATTTTTATTAATAAAGGTAAAATAATTTTTTTTAATTTTCAAAATTTTTTTTAATTACAACTAAATATCATTAAAAAAAATTTTAAAAAATTCAACTTTCAAAAAAATTAAACAAACACGTACTAAATATACTGCTGATGTGGCACCACAACACCGTTATTCTTATATCCGCTAGCTTACGATCTTTAAAGAAAGTAACACTTGCCTAATAATTAAAGGATTTACAGTGCATTTTTAAAACCTAACCTTAAATTTATTTCTCGTGTTTAAAAAAAAAAAATTTTAAGAAAGTATGAATGACATGATTGTCGGAAAATAAAAAAACAAAAGCGGAATTCGCTTCACAAACTGACGTGGCACCGCAACAGCGCCTCCACTTTTTTAAAATCCATCAATTAAATTCCAATCAGCACGGCCCATAATAAAAGATTCATTTCGTTGTATTGTCAAAAACGACGAATCACACGCTGCCACCTCAGCCAGAACGTGTAATCATTTAAATTAATTAAAAACTTATGAATAATCTTCTTTTTTTTTTTTCTTGTTAAGACTATTTAAAAAAGAAAACGCGGTTGAGTTGGAGTTGGGCTAAGCTAATAATTTTCCCCTTTTGCCTTTTTTTTTTTTAATAATTATTTGAAAATCCACAAACAAATCCTTTTATTATGGCTGATTTTCAGAATTTTCAAGAAAGTTCTAGTAGGTGTTTGGCTTGCTATTTATTATTAAAGAAGCTATTTGAGAAAACTTTATGTGGATAATATAGTTCGGACTTTTTTAAGGGCGGGGGGCATAGTCCCCAAGCTTAATTTTTTTAATTTAATAATAATTTTTTTTTATAATTTTTATTTTTAAAATAGGCATTTTTATAATTTAACACTTAAAAATTTTAAATCTGACATTAAAACTCTAATATAATTAAATTATAATTTAATATAATATTTAATTTTAAATCTAACCCCCTTACTTATAATTCTAATTTTGCCGTTAGTAGTATTATAAAATCTTTTGATAAAAATATGGCATGTGTTAAATAATTTATTTATCTCATTATTATAAATATAATTTATTTAAATTTCAAAATAAATTACACATTGTGCAAAATTATAAAAAGTTGAGCTAATTTATGATGTATATGCTAGGGGTGGGCAAATTAGAATCAAAACGAGATCTGACCAATCCTGTGTCTAATTAAAATAGAGAAATTTATTGAGACTGAGACAAATTTTGAGACAAGACAGGTCGAAACATGAAATGATTTAGTTTGACACTTTCTATGTCCTTAATTGATATAATTTTATATTTTGGCCCAAAAATCTTGAATTAATTTATGGCTCATGTTCTTAATTGCTCTAAATTTATGTTTTTAGCCCAAAAATTTTGTTTTAATTTTTTTAGACAATAATAATTTTTATTATTATTTTCTTACTTTATTAATATAATTCTAATTCTAATTCTAATTTTAATTTTAATTTTAATTATGTTAAATATTATAATTCAAATTCAAATTTAATTTTAAATATGTTAAATATTATAATTTCAAATATAATTATAATTATATTAAATATTAGAATTTTAAATCTAATTTAATATTAATAGTTTAATTAGTCCTCATTATTGATTTGCTTAAATAAAGTCATAAATACAAATTAAGATGAAATGTTAAAAAAAACCTTATAATTTATTAATTAACTTATAAATTTATAAAAATTACGTTAAATTAACTTATAATTTATTAATTAACTAATAAAATCTTTAAGTAGTCTTTAATTATATATATTTTTAAATTAAGTTTAGAAAATGATCTAGTTTAAGACAAAAAATATTTAAATAGAATCAAAACATTCGAATCCCTTATTTTTTTTTTATTTCAAACATGTCTTGACCCTCTATTCCACCTCATTCCAAAAATTTCAAGATAAGATGGAATGGGACATTTGCCACCCCTAACTATGTATGTTTCATTTAAATTTTTCTTATATATTTAAGAAACAAATTAACTCAAATAATTCTAACAATAAGTATATCTAAAAAACATGATATATTATTTTTAAGTTTGTTTTCCTTTTATTATAATTATTATAAATATATAAAATAAAAAGAAATACACGCTTAAATAATAAAATGGTATTGATGGAACACACAAATGATAAAATATGCCGGTTCCACAAAAATTATCTCAGATATTTCATTAAAATTATATTAAATTAATCATTCGCTATTTATAATTTACTTGCGATGTTTCTTGATCCGTCTGTTGTGAAAATTTCATATTTGACTCGTTTTTTAAAGCCCTTTACGTACTGTTTTTTTATTTATAATTTTTTAAAAATTATTGATTATCTCTTCCCCATAATTTTTATATATTCATATAATAAAACTTAAATTAATATTCTATACAGTTGAACTTTTTTGTACATAAAAATAAAATTTACAATTTAATATTTAAAATTTATTAACATACTTTTATATAAAATACAAAAACGATTTATGCTAAAATTTATTTTTACAATCATTGTGAAATAATGGTTAAAATAATTAAAACTATAAATATCAATAAATATATATTTACAATAATTTAAGTAAAATTAATATATAACGATCAACGAATTAACTAAATTAATACATTTAGTAAAATTAAAAAAAATAAGCACGTATGATCAAAAAAAATAATAAAGCCTTATAAAGATGCTATGATTGTAGAGATACAGAGATATATCACTTTTAATAAAATGTTAAAAATATATTAGTGTAATAGAGTTTATTTTTATTAAGAGTATACTATATAATTTTAAAAATATTAATAAAGTATATGTGTCAATATATAAATATATAAAAAAGAGCTTAAAAAGCTATACTCTTGAAATTTTAAAATTTAAATTTTATAAATAAAAAAATAAAATCTTTAATCTTTAAAAAGTCTTCTTTAATTATAATTAAACATCATTGAAAAAATTTAACATTAAAATTTTGCTTGGATAAAAAAAATGCAACAAAACATGCATAAAGTGTACTGCTAACATGTCACTACAATGCTGTTGTTCTTAAATTGCCAATTTAGAATCTTTAAAAAAAGGATTAAGGATAATAAAATGCCCCGGAGCCTCGCCCTAAATGAGATGGGGATGGGGTAATTTTTATAAAAATGAAGTGGGGCATAAAAATTAGTCACCAAATTATTAATGGGGCTCGGATGGAATGAAATTAAGCTTCCCTGCCTAATCCTTGCTCTTTGCTTCATTTTATATGAATATATTAAATATAATTTTTATTATATAGTTATATAGTTTATCAATTTTTTTATTTTATAATTTGTATTTAATTAGGTTATTAAAAAATATTTTAAAAATATAATTTTGTTGATAAAAACTAAAAATATTTAACAAAAAAAATATAAAATTTAATATTAAAATTTTTTATTTTTTAGTTTAGTCGTAAGCCATCGTTAATTTTATTCTCTCAAACTTTCATCAAACTTATTCAGTTGCTCTTATTAAACTTGTTCTATTACTTCGAGTAAAAAAAAAAATCAAAATTATAACAAAGTTAATTTTGGTAGCATCCAAATATACATTTAATATAAGTAGTAGATTTGTAAATTTTCATTATAACAAATTATATACAAAAACATTAAAAATTTTGATATTTGCTTTTATAAAAAAATTAAATGTATGACATATAATAAATATTATTTTAATAAAAATTAAAATTAAATATAACAAAAGATATTAATAAAAATAAACTTCAGTCTAAAATTAAAAAAAAAGGCGAAATTCGCTTCACAAGTTTGAATTCTGGCTGTTGTTTCACAAGCTGACGTGGTACCACAACAGCGCCTCCACTTTTTAAAAAAAATCCATCAATTAAATTCCATTCAGCACGGCCCATAATAAAAGATTCATTTCATTGAACTATCAAAAAGCAGCAAATCACACGCTGCCACATCAGCAAGATAAATTAATTAAATTGTTTTTTTGTTATGACTATTTAGAAAAGAAAACGCGGTTGAGTTGGAGTTGGGCTAAGCTAAGAATTTTCCCTTTTGCTTTAATTGCTTTTTTTTCTAAATTTTTTTTGAAAATTCACAAACAAATCCTTTTATTGTGGTTGATTTTGAGAATTTTAAGGGAATTGCGTGTTTGACTTGTTATTTATTAATTTTTTTTAAAGGAGGAGATTATAATATTTATCATCATTTTTGCACCATCTGAGAGAGAGGGAGAATTGAACCCAAGTAAAAATGTGAGATTTTGAGGGGCTCAACCAACTTGGCTGAGCCTCCATGCTCGACTTGCCATTTATTATTATTATTTTTTTTGAATAAGACTTGCCATTTATTATTAAATATGCTATTTGAGAAAACCTTACGTAGGCGGACCTTTTTAAGAGTCTAAGAGGGCTATATTTTGCAAGTTTTAAAAGTTTTTAATTTTAAAAATTTTAATTTTTAAATATTATAATTATAATTATTTATAATTTTAAATTATGAATTAAGTTTTAATTATAAGTACGTTAAATATTATAATTTATTTTTAATTTTAATTTTAATTTTAATTATATTAAATGTTATAATTTTGATTCTAATTTTAATTTTAATTTCGTTAAATATTATAATTTAAATTAAATTTTAATTTTATATATGTTAAATATTATAATTTTAAATCTAATTTAAATTTAAATTATGTTAAATATAATTTTTAATTTAATTTTAATTTTAATTACATTAAATATTATAATTTTAAATTTAATTTAATGTTATTTTTTAATTAATCTTCAATAAAGTCATGAATACAAATTAAGACGAAATTTTTTTCTTAAAAAAAGTTTATATTTATGAATTAATTTATATATTTATAAAAATTATGTTAAGTTAATTTATAATTTATTAATTAACTAATAAAATATTTAATGAGTCGTTAATTATTATTTAAAAAAAAATTGAATCTAGGACAGAGACCGAATTTGGGAAGAAAAAAAATTCAAGGCGGGATTAAAACATTCAAGTTCTTCATTTTCTATTTTAAACATATCCTAACTCTCCATCTCGTCTCATCCCGTCCAAAAAATTTCAGAATAGAACGGATTGGGACATTTGCCACCCTTAACTATGTATGTTTCATTTAAAAATTTCTTTTGATATTTAAGAAAAAAAATTAACTCAAATTATTCTCACAATAAGATTATCTAATAAAACATGATATATGTTATTTTTAAATTTATTTTTCTTTTATTATAATTATATAAATATATAAAATAAAAAGAAATACACACTTAATTAATGGTATTAATTGAACACACAAATGGTATAATATGCCCGTTCCACCTAAATTTTCTCTGAGATATTTTCATTAAATTATATTAAATTTATAATTTACAATTTACTTGTGATGTTTCCAGATCCTTCTCCTGTGTAAATTTCCTATTTTGACTCGTTTTTGAAAGCCCTTTACGAACTGTATTTAAAAAAAAATTGAAAATTATTGATTATCTCCTCCCCATAATTTATATATATATATACTCTTACAAACGCGCTTTTTTCATTCCTTAAATCTAGTTAGTAAACGGCGGTTTTGTTAGATTTGTGAGTTGGAGATCAAAAAATAGCTGAGTGGTGCTGTTATTCTTTCTGGGTTTTCGGTAAGAACGCGAAATTTAGGATCTTTATTTTGTTTTTTTTTTTTTGGGACTTTTTGTATCTGGGTTTTTCCTTTTTTTTTTTTTTTTTTTTGTAATAAAGGGTTTGGTTTATTGAGAAATTTTCAGGGTTCTTCTTTTGTCGTTTTGAAAATTTTTAAGGGTATTGATGAGCTAGATCTGTTAAAATTTTGTAAAAAAGTTGGAATCTTGATCATGTCAACGTCAGAATCTGTGATGTTAATGTTGAATGCGTATTAGTGGGTTTTCATTTATGTTGATGATATTGCCTTTTAATTGCGACAGATAGTACATAGAAGAAGAAGCAGAAGAAGAAGAAGATATGGACGACGGATTTGGAGGAGCATATTGGTGTTATGGGTGTGCACAAATCGTGGATCCCATATTTGAAGTAGAGCTCAAATGCCCATTTTGTCAAAATGGCTGTGTTGAAGAGATGGGGTCTGTCTCAAATAACCCTAATCAAGGCCAAATCCCTGATTCTGATTTCGGATCCGATCGTGCCCCCTCTCTTTGGGCCCCGATCTTGCTAGGAATGATGGGTAATCCGCGTCATAGAAGGTTTAGGAGAGCTGACTTTGAGGAGGATGATAATGATGATGAGAATCATGATGAGTTTGAGGGAGAACTTGAGTCCATTGTTTCTAGGAGGACGAGAAGAAGCTCAGCTGCTTTTTTGCAGTTGCTGCAAGGGCTTCGAGCTGGGTTGCAATCTGAATCTGAGAATAATGATAATGATAGGGATGTGGGTAGTGAAAGAGATAGGGATAGGGAAAGAGAGCGTGTGATTTTGATAAATCCTTTTAATCAAACTATCATTGTTCAGGGTTCTTATGATGGTCAAAACCAGAATCAGAATCATACCCCAATTGGCTCATTAGGCGACTATTTCGTTGGCCCTGGTTTGGATTTGTTGCTGCAACATTTAGCTGAGAATGATCCGAACAGATATGGGACACCACCGGCACAGAAGGAGGTGGTTGAAGCAATGCCTAGTGTTAAAATTGAGGAGACATTGCAGTGTTCAGTGTGTTTGGATGATTTTGAGATCGGTACCAAAGCAAAGGAAATGCCTTGTAAGCATAAGTTTCATAGTCAGTGTATATTGCCATGGTTGGAGCTTCATAGTTCTTGCCCAGTTTGCCGGTATCAACTACCTGCCGATGAATCTAAGCTTGAGTCTGAAAGGTCTATGAGTAGTAGTAACCAGAGGGAGAATGAGCATAATGGTAGCAGTCGTGGTCGTGGTCGTGGTCAGGATCAGGGTCAGGGTCATGGCTATGGGAGCAATGGTAGTGGCAGCCTAGAGGGAGAAGGTGAAGGGAGAAACGAAAACGGAAGAAGGTTTTCATTTCCTTGGCTTTTTAATGGTTTATTCTCTTCCTCAACTTCTCAATCCGGAGGAAACAATCAAACCTCAAGCTCAGGTTCTCAATCCGGAAATGGTTCTCAAAACCAATGAGAATTGAGTATGTTGTCATATGTTGTTATTTCTCTACTTGTTCTACATGTTGCTTGAATGTCATGATATGTACATAGTATCCTATTCCTACATGCTGGTTTCGTTTCTTCAAAGTTGGAAAACATATTATGTTGTGTGCTTTTGTACATCTTCCGTTGCCTCAGAGAAGAGCCATCTGCTTACTACTATCTCATTTTCAATTACTCAATTCGCATGTTGTCTTTTATCTTTTTTCATGAAAGATTCAAAGGGTGGGATGCATTTTGTGCTTTGTTTGATTTGGTATAAACTGCTGCAGGTGAAGCCATTACAAATGGGTACTAAACTCACTTAAAAAACAAGTCTATGAGAATAATCCATGTGGGGTTCTTATAACTCTCTAATGAACTTACAAGCTGCAAGATTCTTATAACTCTGCATTAATACGAGAGAGAAAAATTAATTGAACGAGATAAGGAAGAGGAAAGATAATATAATATAATAATTATTTTGGTGAGTTTCAGTAATAATTAAATTATTTTTAAAAATATAACAATTACATATTAACTTTAATTTTAGTTATTAATGAAATGGAATATAATATTTAGAAATTCGTGTCAAACAAAGCACAAAAGAAAAATGTATAAGAGAGATAGGTTACATAGTTGATAATATAATAAGTTACTGTTTAATAAATTTATAATTTTTTTTATTATTTATAATGTGATATTAAATTCTGTTATATGTATAAGAGTTCAAATATTTATTAAATTTTGTTTTTTTGATATATATATCAATTATGCAATCCGTTAAACAAGAACAAATAAACAATGTGTTATTTCATTTTGCGTTGTGATTTGGAGTTCTTTTAATGTATGATATAATCTTTAGCAATGCCACCATTTGTCGATTGCCCGTAGGTGAATAATAGTAAAATAAAATGGAAATTAAGTATATGTTTGGTTGAGTTTTTCTGTAAAAAAAAATTTAATATTAAAAGTTTATTTAATTTTTTTTTAATAATGTTTAATTGTAATTAAAGAATAATTTTTAAAAAGTAAAAAATATTATATTTATATTTGTAGAAGTTTAAAATTTTAAAGTATAATTTTTTGAATTTTTTTGAATATTTTTGAATATTTATTTATTAGATATATTATTAATATTTATTTAATTTTATCTTTAAATTCTTAAGATCACATGAAAGAGTCTCTTTATTTGATATTTTATTAGTAAAGCGCTAGCCGCTCATAACATATTTTTAATAAAAGTAAATTTTACTTAATTAATAAATTTTTATTTTTATTTGTCAAAAATCACAATATTTCTATATCTTTGTAAAAATTATACCTCTACAAAGTTTTATTAATTTTTGCTTGTCATAAATATGTAGTATTTTGTTTTAACTTTTATACTAAATATGACAGTTTATTAAATTTGTTGATTGTTACGTATTAATTTTATTTGAATTCTTAAAAATTTATATTTAGAGTTTTAATTATTTTAATTATTATTTTATAATAATTATAAATTATTTTTTAACATGACTTATTTGTGTTGTTTATAAAAATATGTTAATAAATTTTAAATTTTATTTTATGTAAAAAATATTGATCTATATAAAATTTACAAAGTTTTTTTTTATAATTTAACAATATATAAATACTTTTAATAATACATAATTAAATAATTTATTAATTTTTTTAAAAATTAATTAATAATTAAATTACTAATGATTTTTTTAAAAAAAATTATTTTAAAAAATTTTATTTAAAAAGCTCGATGATCCGGGATCACCAATAATATTTACTTCTAGACGATCATGTAAATCTATGGAGTTGTGAAATTATTTTCTGAAAATTTAATGATATTATTGTGACAGATAGTACATAGAATTGTTTGATGTTGTAAATTCTTGAAAGATGTTTGCTAATACCTCTTAAAATTTTAAGTACAATCTTTTACGGTTAAAAATTATTTAGCAAATTTTTATTAGTTAAAAAGATAATAAATAAATAAAAATACTCTTATTAATAATATAACTCAAAAGAATTTATTATTTAAACTACAAAATCAATAAAATAAAATAGTTGTCATTGTTTAAATAGATATGAAAACATTATTTTATAGATTAAGAATAAGTAATTTTTTGAATTAATTTATAAAAAGTTATTATTTGTATGATTATTTTTTATATTTATTATTATTATATATAATTAGAATAAATAATATATTTTATTTTATTTTTGTATTTTGTTTATAAAAATATAAATATAGAAATATATTGTAATGAAATAAAAAAAAAAATGTGCGAGCAAAAAAATATAGTGAATCAAGAGAAAAAATGAAATTAAAGATAAAGAAGAATATTAAGTTCTTACACCTTGCATGCGAAGCATTTGGGAGGGGTTGCACACCATTCCTTAAGTTGTGTGGTTGGGTTTAGACTCTTTTACTGCATGACCCTTCTTAAGTTTTGCATGCAAGGTGTGAGTTTCGTATTTTTTTTTGTTTTTTATTTTATTTTTTTCGTCTACTTTTAAAAATTTTACTTTTTAATTAATTTTTTTTAATTTTTAATCTTTAAAATGTGTGCTCAAACATCTGATCTATTTATTTTTAAACTTAAATTTTTTAAAATATATTTTAAGGGATAATTAAAGAAAATTTTCAAATAACTTATTATAAAAGAGAGATGAAATATGCCTCAAAAATAAAAATAATTCGAATTTAAATTTTATAGTTATTAAAAATTATATTTTAATTTTTAATTATAAAAGAATATAAATTTAAAGTGTGAGCTATTACTAAACGTTTCCCACTCGAGATTTTGGTTTCAAGCTTTTAATTCATTCTGAACTATTTTCACCATCTGGGTATCACAGTGAGAATCTTGAATTATAATGGCTCCTCATGGTCATAGGTGAAGTTTCTCAAAAGGCCTTGCAAATTTCAAAACGCAATGAAATTGGCTTTCTCATCTAGAGAAACAAGAATGCTCTAACTATATAGCCAACAGGATAGATCAATAGATGTTCTATTATCTGAAAATGCATTGTGGTAAATCATCGTAAAACTAAACCCAAATTCATGTTTCTCGTCGCATTGTCTTGATTATGCATTTATCGAGCAAAATATAGAAACAGAACTAAGCTGCTCATGTAACAAAAGCAGCAGCATTTTCTCTCAAAACTGAGAAGTGCACCCACCAAAAAGATATGATAACAAAATAGTTTGTAATAGAAACAAGAGCCGGTAGCAGCCTCCTGACCATCAGTTCACTGTCAAGATCTTGATTACTGATGCAGTTCCAATGCGATGAAGAGCTACAACTGAGTCTCCTTTCTTGCAGAGTCCCTTGTCCTTCCCAATTTGAATAGCAAACTCCAGTGCTTCCTCTGTTGTCTCTGCATCTGAGGCCCTAGCAGACCCCCCGCACAAAACTGGAATCAACCCACGAACGATTAAACTATGCCTTGCTGGAGCTTCATTGGTGCATGACCAATCAAAGGAATCCGTCAAGATTTCAGGGACAACCACAGACAGAATAGGCATAGCGGGCCTGTACTTAGCCACCAGTTTTGCAGTACTCCCTCCCCTTGTTAGGACCAATATAAGAGCTGCTTTTGCAGAATTGGCTGTTTTAACAGCACAAGAAGCGAGACTCTCCAACGGGCTCATGGGCACTGGAGAGTGTTCCATAACCCTTTTAAAAACATCTCCATAGTCAATTGTGCTCTCTGCCTCTACACATATTTTGGCCATGGTAGAAACTGCAAGCTCCGGATAAGCTCCAGCAGCTGTCTCACCACTGAGCATTACACAGTCTGTGCCATCAAGAACTGCATTGGCAACATCAGTGGCCTCGGCTCTAGTTGGCCGGGGAGACTTGATCATGGACTCCAACATTTGGGTTGCTGTGACAACAGGTTTTCCTTGGATGTTGGACTTGTAGATCATCACTTTCTGCGCTAGAAATATCTTTTCAATTGGAATCTCCATTCCAAGATCACCCCGAGCCACCATAAATGCATCTGAATTTGCGAGGATGTCATCAAAATTTGCAACCCCTTCTTGATTTTCAACCTACCAAATAAATTCCAACAGAAGAACAAGATTCTGAACATGAGAAATTGTTGTACTTCATAATAAAGATAATGACTGCATATAAAGACAGTAGATACACTGCATATCACGGATGTCAATGTTATTGATGCATACCCAAAAATTTTCCAGATAATTTTATGAGATGTTATTGCCTTCTCCATTCTGACATGCATTAGATTTTTTTCGCTTTAAGATCATTCAATTAACACAGGATTCCTAGTTATCAATCATCAACTATTCAAAGCAGAGGTTATGTGAACCTAAGTCCTGATTTCTCACCACAAAAAGGCCCTGTTTCTAAGGTTACATGGTAATTACATACCTTTGACATGAGCATGATATTCTTAGCATGCTTCCCAAGCAGCTTCCGAACTTCCACAAGGTCAGAACCCTTACGAACAAAAGAGAGAGCAATCATGTCAATTTGATTGGGGACTCCCCACTTCAAGATATCTACCTTGTCTTTATCTGTTAGCGTTGGGAGATCCACTATAACCCCCGGAAGATTAACGTTCTTCCTCTCACCAAGCATAGCAGAGTTCTCACAACGACATTTAACCAAACCCGCCTTCACGTCACATGATAGAACAGTAAATGAGATTGTGCCATCTGCACAGAGAATCACCATCCTTGGCTTGACATCCACAGCTAACTTTTTGTAGCTCATACAAATCATGTTCTCATCACCCTTGATGCTGTAGTCAGTGGATATAGTGATTTCTTGACCTTGTTTGAGCTGGATGGGTTTCCCATCTTTCAAGAAGCCAGTTCGAATCTCTGGTCCCTGCAAGATTGTATTGCAAATAAGCAATTAGAAAAATCCTGGAACATACTACCTTTCCAAAAGGGTGACTAGATTGACATTGAACTTTATCTTGAAGCAAAACAAAAGATCTAACTGTAAAATTTGTATTGGGCAAGAGGAAAAAGAGAAGAGAAATGGCACCACAGAACAGTTTGTTCCCTAAGAAGAGTTAAGGACATGGTTGCATGTAAAAACTGGTAGATTTGGTCCCAATTAATTATATATTTTACTTCTTTAAAAACATGTTTGGTGTCTATAAGAAACCACCTACTAAACCTGAAAAAAGAAGAGGAATTCTTTTTTAGGAAAAAAAAGGAATGAAACAATGTCAAGAAATAGCACAGCACCTAGCCATTCTGTTTGCATAGTGGATTTTAGTAATGGTTAAAGAGCAAGCTGCTATTTACAGGAAATGCCAAAATAGCAACTAATATTATTGTGGACTTCCAAAACAAAAATGAGAAGCTTAAAACACAAAAATTATCAGCAGTCGACAATGTTTTTTATGGGCTACCATAGTATTACAGTTGTGTTTCATTATGCATAGACTGTAGGCAATTGATTATATGGGAAAACATAAAAATCTATTAAACGATTGTTAATGCAGGCCATAAACTCCTACATCATGCACCACCGTACTTCATTCCTGGAAACAAGAAATTTCATCTAGGCTCTCACGGTGCAGAGACAATGAAGCATTAGCAGATATTCTCTAGTTTCTCTGAGTACTTAAATCATTTCATTCAACTTAACTGCTGTCATATGTTGACCATTTACTGTTACTAAGTCCCGTTTTGTAGTTAGCCTACGTGCTTGTAAACTTTAAAACTAGCACTATACTGAAAAAAATTACAAGTAAAATATAAATTATGTATTACATGTGAAATGATATTAAACATAAATCGAAATTTTAAATGGGACACAGTCAAGGGTAGTTCTTGCTTCCATCTCCCCCTGAACAAAATTAAACTTCCAGATGTTATTCTCTGGATTGGCATTGAAATGGAGCAAAAGAAACAGATGGTTAAACTTTTGCATTAGCAAATAACTTCCATAACAAATCCTCAAATAAAGCAACACTCATTCTTACAGGTTGCACGTATTCAAGCATGCATTTTTCAAAGCTGGACTAAGAAACAAAAAGAAAAGCAATTTTCACTAATGAGCAAACCACTATTGAACAAAGTTAAGGGTCAACATATAGCAAAAGCAGCAAGAGATTTGCGGAAAAGCACGTTACAAAATTGAGGAAATGCATTAAGCACATAATAATACCACTACCACTACCAATACCAACTAAAATAGAAAGGATGCAGAACCTCATCAGCACCTGAAACCACAAAAAAAAAAATCTGTACATACCAGATTAAAGAAACAACCAAAGCAAACCAACAGCACGCATGCAGCCAAACAAAACAAAACAGAACACACACATGACCCCGCCTCCAAGAAAAACCCGGATCAGACATCACCAATACCAAACCAAGCAAAAAAAAAAAAATCCAGATGCAAAAACTACAGAAAAAACCAAAAGACAAAAAAAAAAAAGAAGGGAAAATCATACCTTGGTGTCAAGCATGACAGCACAGAGAATCCCAGTGTTGACCATGGCGGCTCTGAGATTGTTAAGCGTTTCTTGATGGTACTCGTGAGATCCATGAGAGAAGTTGAAACGAGCAACGTTCATGCCAGCCCTTAACAACTTCTCAATCATCTGAACCGATCTTGAAGCGGGTCCCAAAGTGCACACGATCTTTGTCTTTGGTTTATTCTCAACCCCTCCTCCTCTGTTCTCCATTTCTGTTAACGAACAAAATAAAAATAAAAACTTTGACACTTCTTGAGATTTAGCGACTAGGAAGAAGACCCAGATGTGATTTTGAGGGAAAGAGAGAGGGAGATGAAGACTGAGAATGAGAAAGATGCGTGCTTGGCGATGTAAACTTATGAATAAAACGGTGAATGGTCAAACTGAATACAAAAATGTTCGTTTCTTGATGAACAATCCTCGTGGGAATATTATGTTTTTTGTTGTGCGTGGATCCTTTTTTGGGGGTATTTTGGAGAATATATAATAAATGGGGTGCTGCTAACTAACTAGGTCAATTGAATTTGCAACTCATACTTCCTCATTTTATAGTAAATTTCAAATTTTTTTTTTAAATCTTCGTTGAGCAAAGCAAACCCTAATTCTTTTTAATATTATATTTATAACTTTATTGATATCACACCAAGAAATCTATGGATGATTTAATTCTACTGTAGGGAGTCTTGAAAATTTCGGTTCAATTGTGAAACAATTCTTTTAAAGAAAACAAAAAAATCTACCTTCACTCCTTGTTTTGAGAACAGAGCAACACTGATTTGAAAGAAAATGCATAATTTTATTTTAAGAATCTCTATTTCAATTTAATGGTAAAATAAGAGAATGTTGAAAAAAAAAATTTCCCAATGTAAAAGAGTAGTTTCTTTTTAGGGAATGGTCAAAAATTCGAAATGGATGTTTGAATTAGAAGAACCTTCTAAGGGGGGTTTGAATGAGGGGCTTGTTTTGCTGTTGGTTGACATGGTACTTGCTTGGGATGGGATTTTGATTTTGGCTGGTTGTACAGTACATGTGAAAATGAAAGCCAACCTTTTCTTTTTGTACAAACAGTCACAAGATTACACATTTTTGATGCTATGAAAATTGGAAGGCCTTGCTTTGGTGTGAACTATGATGCAGACATTTCTTGATGCAGACATTTACTGCCATTTCTCATGTCCTTATGTATTTATTTGGCTTTTAGAGCAAGATATAGGTCACTTATATAAGTACCCTTTCTCTTATCTTTTACTTCTTGAGAAGCTTTTAACCACATCCTCTTTTAAATCTTTTAAGAGGATGCCAAGTTCATAGTTTATAATGTTGTTTAGTATCTTCAATTGGGGAATTCAATATTTCAATTGGCAGTACTACTAATTAATTAATTCAATATTTTATAATGTTATGTGACCATAGTTTAATAAGGTAGTACTACTAATTAATTCAATTGGGGAGTGGAATTGAATATGTCAATTGGGGCTTGGAATTCAATATTTCAATTAGGATACAATTATTAATCCGTTTAAGGGTTCCAAGAGAAACTGTTAAATCAGGAATGTAGTCCATTTCACTCATCACAAGAAAAACATCTTTAGGGGTAGGTAAAAAATAAAAAAATTTGATTTGGACTTAAAAAGTTGAATTAAATCAGTTGGATTGATTCAATAATTTTTTTTTTTTTTGTGGGTTTGATTTTTAATTTTAAAAATTAAAAAATTTAAAATTTAAAAAAAATAATAAAAAAATTAAATCGAATAAAAAATAAGTCAAAAATAAATTCATTTAAACTAAATCGAACTAAAAAATTAAACTAAAAATCGAATTAAACTAATTCAATTTAATTCAACTATAAATTCGGTTTAATTTTAATTTTTAAAAATCAACCAATTCAATTTAATTTTCAATTCACACTAGAAAACGAACTGAATTTACTCGCCCCTACTTTCAACAAAGTGCTAGATTAAGAATTTACTTGTGCTTTCCATGCTATAGCTCAAAGCACAAGGTGCTGCTGGTTTCATATAACCATTAACTAAAAGAATTTTATTTTCACAAGCACCTAGAATTGCTTGTACTGTACAGTCTGTTCTAATGCAGGAAACTGATCAAAACAAGTGGCAGGTGAAAGGCATCTTCAAAGCTGAAAGAAACAATCCAGAAAATTGTCAATAGTTTCCAGCTCTGTACATAAAGAATTGCCTGCCTGGGTTGAAAAATATCTTGTGGACAAAATAGAGCCGGTCAAGAGAACATATTAACATTCTGATCCCTCAAAATATATGGTCAAAGTTGATGACTTTCCTTGGGATTCTCTTGCAATTGATTGTTGCCTTACTTAGCATAATCCACATTGCTTATTTTAATTTACATTAAATATATTAAAAAAAATTTGAAGAGAACAAAAACTAATATTGACGTAGAATTATTACATAATAATAATATAGTAATGTGACAATTTTTAAATAATATTTTAAATTTTTTTATAATTTTCATAAATAATTCCTATATTTTGTAATTATTTTTTTAATCAAATTTTAATTCATTATTTTTTATTAGCCAAATATTTAATAATAAGACTTATATACCCTTAAATCAAAATTTTAAAACTCTCTCGTATCTCTCCACTAGCTTAAGAAATAGTTGTTAAATAAAAAATTTTAAAATTGTCATTCCATAAATCAAATATTACACAACATATTTGACACTTCAAATCAAGAAAATGACTGATTCTTATAAAAAAAATCAAACTTTTGTGAAATTTTAATATTTGTAGAAATGACTTAGAAATTATATTTGAAGCTAAAATTATGTGTTATTGATGAATTAAACGTAAAAAAATGAGTTAGAATGGTGTAAAAAATGTTGAAATCCAATTAAAAATATAATTTTTAAGTGTGTTTGGTCAAAAGTAGATAGTTACCGATGCGATGGTTAATAGCAGTCTGGTTTAAAAAATCTTGGGGTTATTTTGAGTCTGAGATGCGCTTAAGGACACATCTTGTTGAGCCACGTGGCACTTTCATAGGCTGCCATGAGGCGTAATAGTAATTTAAAAAAAATAAAAAATTATTTTAATTATCTTTTTAAAAATTAATTTGAGTAAACAATTATAATTCTGTTAATTAATTCATTAATAAGTTGGTTAATATTGTATGATTTTTCTTATTTATATTTTTTGGATCTAGGTCCCGTACGTATCTACATCTCGGGCATTGTAATTGTTAATGCATTTTAAGGTGTACGCATGTGATTGTGTATATATTGAAAAAATTAAATACATGTATCATATACACAAATTTTACAATAGAATTAAGTATATAATCAACATATACACATGAAACTTAAATTATTAACGATTTAAGATTATAAAAACATACATTTGAAGATTTTCGGTGAAGATTTTAATTTTGGATTCTTCATAACTCCAACCTTAAGCTTACCTTGAAGTGCACTACTGTTCAATTTTAATTTACAACAATTCGGTGGGATTGTGAAGTTAGAATAGTAACAATTGAATTTCTAACAACAACGTTTTGTTTCTTGAAAGAAAAATAAGATGAATTTATTTTTCTTTCTCTCTAGTTTTTCTTACACTCCTTTACTTAAAGAAAAACTCTCAAAAATCAAGCTCTCTTCCAACCTTTCTACCTTTACACGATTTTTGCTTCACCTTTGTTATTCCAAATGAATTCCCATCATTTTTTGTGCTCTAAGTACTTCACAAGTGTTTCACCAAAATTAAGTTAAATGACCAACTACCAAAAATAATTTTTTGTGACAATTTTTAATAATCTAAAATAAATGGCCATTAATTCTACAAAATGGTGCTCCACCATTTAATTTAATTTATATTTCTCAAATTAGGTATGTCTTCTATTTAAGAATAAAATAACAAATAAATAAAATTATATTTTATTTATTTAAATAATATTTATTTAATTATTCAAAAACTATTTGAATAATTAATTTTTACCTTATTTGATTTTACTAATATGATTAATGGATGAATTCATGGTGAAACAATTTATGGAATAAAATTATACCACTTGTTAACATATAATTAGTTAATAACTTTTGTCAACTAATTAAGTGATGTATTTAACATTTAAGTCTAGATAAGTCCATAACATGAGAAACCCTGAAATATATTTTTGGTTTGCTGAAATTTTTAGGATGAAACTGTTCAATCCATAATGCTGCCACAGTGCACAACGAGTACACTTCATATTGTGAGACTCTTTAGGCCCAAGCCCAAATTATCATATGAAACTCTTCCATACGTCTGTGAACGATGTCCCCTTACAAGTTATGGATATTACAAATCGGCACGTTAGACCATACAAGTTGAGGTTATAACATATCCGTATAATCCCTTCATCATTTATATCTGGATAGAGCAGAGATATAGATCAACACCATCAAATCTCTGTATGTCCGATCTTAATCTTATATCTAGAATTGTATTTCATTAAATAATATTTTCAAAAATTTTTGTGATGTTATTTATTCCTAGGGTTAAACTCTTTTCTTGAAAATTATTTCTTATGGTCATAAGATTTTCTGAAATACAATTTTATAGCATTAAGATATATTACTCATCTAAATGAGTTAATGGATCTCATATATATGCACACCGAACTCCATGAGTATCAGACCATACCCAACGACACCCAGCGATTAGACTATAAAAGGTTTCTGACATGTGTAGAACTAAGCCCACCGTGACACTCAGGTTAAAGAACCATAAATACTACTCAACTCGAAAGACCCTTCATTGATGATTTTATAGGATGTCTATTAAAGGTATTTGTGAGTCTGTTTAGTATTCAGTCCTTATTTAATATCTGTATCTCTATACGAGCTTCCAATAAACTCATGGTCTATTAATACTAATTATCTGAACCATCTAGATATAGACATACACCGATCTATATATTTATTAAGGTATTCATTGATTGACCAGCATCAGTGAAGATAGATCAGAAACATAATATTTGAGAACATATTTATATAATGACATTTTCTGGCACTATTTGTAACTCTTTACAATTACGTCATTACTAATATATTCTCAGGTTTTTATCCCATTTCAGACAAAGCTGTAACTCTTTAGATATCGATGACTCTTATAACCTGATAACTCTTATCAGTGCCAACTCTTAGCATTTATAACTCTCAACGTTGCTAATTCTTAGCACTGATCTAAACTTATTTAGACAAGATTTGAACTCTTTTAGATTATATAATGTCTGAAACGTTACAAGTATCTTACCATATATAAAATATAATTAGCGATTTAATAAAATGATAATACTAATATAAATATTAAACAAATATTCATACATAAAAGGATGGCACGTAAACAAAAATTTCAACAATAATTTCGCTCGATTTTTTCGATTTATTTTGTGTTTTTTAATAATTTTTTTCAGGTCCAATGGGGTATGATGCAATTGTTATTTGATTTGGAGGAAAGTGAGAGAGTTTTAGTGATGGAGAAGAGTTATGTTGATTGTAGTAACTTTGAGATTTCTGTTCCAAAAAATATTAAATTTGAAGATTTTTTAAATACAATGTATTATGCATTGGGAGTTGGTAATGTGAAGTATAATGCGACTTTAAAAATTAAAATAGATGCAATGAACTACGGAGTCCCTTGAGTCATCTAATTCAAAATATGAGGGAAACGATCGCTGGAGTGAATACCAAAAATCTAACTGCACACCGAAATTATCTTGAAAATTCATACCTAATACAATTATTTTTAAAATATAAGTTTGACTTATATAAAACTAAATAAATAAATAAGATTAAAATGTTAAGTACAAAAAAATTATGACGTACAAAAAATGCGTGTGAAAATTCATACAAGTTATAATTCTCAAACTTACTTTGTGCAAATTCTTTCGTATTTATTTTCTCAAGTTTTTAGAATGTGGCATTCTTAAGTGAGTTATAAAGTATAGTCTATGTAATATTGCTGTATGGATACTTATTAAACTCATCAAGGTCGTTCACTAAACATAATACAAAATTTTAAATTCTACTACGTTTGTCGTGTGGGATCAAAACACGATGCATAAAATAGAATAAACTTAACTTTACTGCATCTTTATATTTCATCTTTGTTACTTTCACATGTCCGTACTAATTATCGAGAAATATGTACGAAAATTTTTTTAAGCCTGAAAATTACATATCCCACAATCAAGTACCCAAATTTCTCTTCAGCTGTTGGACGAGAGGGTAATCTTGCATTTCTAGTCTGATGATCAGTACAAATTGGATGTGTTTCTTCCCTATGTAAAATCACATCTTATCATGTAAATTGGAGGCATGCAATTCACGCAATAATAACTTGTGCATCAAAATATTAGAAAATGTCTAATCCGGCATAACTAACAAATGCCTCATACACGTCTGTCTACATATTGCCTTTTGATTCTCTGTTAATTTTTCTTTTATGGTTTTTAAACTTCATATATTCAAATAAATTGTCACTACTGTACGAAAAAATATATGCTTTTAAAGTCTATATTTTTTTGATACGTTATTTTTCTAGTAAGAATTAACAAAATAAATAAAATTAATATTATTAACAAATAAAAAGTATAGATATTAACTAACATACAATATTATTTAAAAAAATCACAAATAATATTAATTCAATTGACATAAATCAAAAGAAAATGGATAATTAAATACTAATATATTAATTAATATATTATAATAATTAATTAATTGAAATTAATTTAATATATAATTAATTACAAAAAGGTACTTATTAAATAAATAATGTAACAAAAAATTAAAATTATTATTACTCAATAACACATATACAAATTATATTATTAGGTAAATTAATCAATTAACAAATAATAATATGGTTTCAAAAAAATATGAATATATAATATTAATAAACTTATTAATTAATTAATTGATTAATAGAATTAAAATTAATTAATTTACTTTAAATAAAAATTAGACATAATTAATATAATTTTAAAAATAAATTTAAAAAATTATAATTGCGCCACGTGGCACAACAGTGCAGCATTATGGACTTTGTGTTCGTGATACTGCAACAGTGCATTTTAGGCTTGAGATGGCCCCGAGATTGCTAATAAATCAGGCGGCAGCCGACCGTCATTTAGTTTCGGTAAAACACACTAAAAATTTTATTTTTTGCCCATTTTTAACATTTATTACACCATTCTAACTAATTTTTCACATTTAATTCATCAACTTCACCTATTTATAGCTTCAAATGCAATTTCTAACTAATTTTTAACAATATAAAAAATTCTCAATTTTTTTTAAAAACTTACTAAGAATCGGCCATTTTCTTAATTTAAAGTGATAAATATATTGTGCAAAACCCGATTTATGCAATGGCATCTTCAAAATTTTCAATCTAACTAAATTTTTTAATGTTCAAAGTTTAGTTTGGTGGAGAGAGTAGAAAAATAATGTGTTTTTTTATTTTAGGGTAAAAATTTCATATTTTGAGACATTTAGCTAATAAAAAATAATGAATTAAAAGTTGGTTAGAAAATAATAATTACAAAATGTAGGGGCTATTTATGAAAATTTTTCTTGATGTTTTTGAAATTCTCATGAAAACAAAATCTCCTCATTCACAAAAAAAAAAACCCTAAGACGCCACCTTACCCTCGTATTACCCCACCAAAGAGGGGGCTAAGCTCTCTTTATAGTATTTTTGGCCCTCTCTATAGTGGTCTTTTAAGTCTTATTTTTTATTTCTTAGCTTAGCTCTTTAACGTTTTCATTTTTTTTTCTTGTTTACTCATATTTTTTCACTTTTTCCTCAGCCCTCTCTTTCTTGTCCATCGTCCAGCGTTGTGATCCAATCGTCTCCTCAGTTGCCACCGAGCCTCCACGGCCTAAGCCATGTCTCCTTGGCCCACGTTGAGAGATTTTTTGGCCTGTACTAATTTTTTCAGCTTTTGTCAGTCTTTGGCCACGATGATCCCCCTCAGCCGTCGTGAGTTACTAGTCGTTGTTTCTACCAAGTTTCTCCTTCAATTCTGATTTGACTGTAATCTTTTCAACCTATTGCCAAGGTTTGGGGCTGACTAGTGCCCTCTTACCGATTTATGGGTCTTGGCTGCAAGTTGGTTGGATCTTGTTGAACAGTTGTCGGATTCTGCCATCCTTGTCCTCCGCCGATAATCTTAGAGAGCCTGTAGCTGAAGGCGACCACCATTAGGCATGTTGGTGCAGATCAATTCATGGGTGCAAGCATGTGCTTTATGTGTTTATTATGAAAATATACAAATCTCATACATATACATACGCAACGGAAGTCTTAAGTAAAAAAATAAATACAATTATATACATATTAATTAAATTAATACAAATTCAGAATATATCACCCTTGAAGTATTTTGAATTAATTTTTTCGAGAGACCGTCTAAAATGAAGCTCGTGTGCGGTTTTAGCAATCAACTAGATGAGCTTAATCATCAGAACAACCGCTTAAATCCAACAACCAGTTTAACTCTTAAACCTAATTCTAAGACACTCTTTGTCTTGTATTTTTTTTCTTAAACTTTTGTTCAACACTTGAATAAAATTAACAAAAACTTTATATTTACTTTAATGGCTAAGATGGAGGAAAAAAAAAACAGTAGAAAAGAAAACAATTTTCTCTCACTTTTCTCTCTTTGGTGGCCGGCCACTTTTTAAGTAAAACTAAATGAATTTTTGTTTCATTATATTCCTTATAAGTTAAAATGCATTTTTAGATATTTATTTAACTAAAATTAACTATTAACCTTAGTTAAATTTATTAAACTTAACACTTAAGTTCAATTAAATATCTTATTAATCTAACCATAGTTAATTTAAATATTTAGTTAACTTAACCTTAATTAAATATTAACTTAAATTAAGTTAAATAATATTTAATTATTAAATAAAATATCTTAGTGTATTAACCTAATCCTAAGGTTAACTCTTAATTAAAATTAAGTTAAACTTTATTTAATAAGTAAATAATAAAAAATTTGATTATTTAATAATTAAATATTAATTATATAAAATTATTATTATACCCCTTATTTAACTCAAAGTGAGTCCTATCATACTACACACTTGAGTAAACTTAACCAAATATTCACTATACACCACGTGTCAATATTTAATTGGTCAACAACAATTGTTAATTATTTAATGTACTTAACACTTAAGTATTGACACGAGTGCATCTCGAGGGTTTCTAAAACAAATATTCGATTTTGTTAGATTTTATTGGATTGAATTATTCAATCCGATACGTTGCCTTAGTGCACAAGTACACTTTATATTGCGGGACTCCCTAGGTCCATGCCCGATTTGTCAAATGGAACTATTCTGTAAGTCCATGAACAATACCCCACGCACACGTCACGGATATTACAAATCAGCGCATTAGACCAAACAAGTTGAGGTCATTGCACAAACGTATAATCTTTTCGTTAATTATACCCTAAAAGTGAAGGGATATAAATCTACATCGTCAAATCCCTATAAGTTCATCCATGAACTATCTCCAGATTCGTATATCAATGAATAATATACGCAAACCCTTTTACTATATTGTTCAATCCAGTGAGAAACTCATTTTTCGGGTTTATTGCTTATGGTCATAAGTCTTTATGAGATACAATCTCAAAGTATCAGATATACAACCTACTTATGTAAACTGACGGATCACGTATCTACGTACACCGAATTCTATGAGTATCTGATCATACTCAGCGACACGTAGTGGGTCAGACCATAAAAGGTCTTTGATATACATGAAACTAAAGTATGGTGGATCACCCACAAGCACACTGTGGCGCTCAGGTTAAAAGACTACGAATTCTACTCAATTCAAAAGTACCTTCCATTGACAGTTCCATAGAATGTCTATTGGGGTCCTGGTGAGTCTGTTCAATATTCAATTCTGATTGAATACATGTATGTCTATACGGGCTCCAAGCTCATAGTCAGTTAAAAACAACCATCTGTACCATACAGATATAGACATACACTGATCTTTATAAAATGAATTTACCAATAAACCCACATTGGTAAACATAGATCAGAAAAATATTATTTGAGAAATACTTTTATAATAATATTTCCTAACACCTATTATAACTCTTTACAATTATGTCATTACTAGTATACTCTCAAGTCTTAATCTTATTTCAGATAAGGCTTCTAATTCTTAGAATTTTGCTAACTCTTATAACTCGCTAACTCTTAATAGTGCTAACTTTTAGCGCTTATAACTTTTAGCGTTGCTAACTCTTAGTCCTAATCTAAACTCCTTTATACCAGATCAGAACTCCTTTAAATCATACAACGTCTATAACGTTACAAGCATAATATCATTTAATAATAAAATTAATAATTTTTATTCGAAATATTTATTATATAAATATTAAATAATTAATATTTATACAATATTGAAATAACAAATAAATACCAGCTCTAATAGGACCTAGCCTCTGATACCCAAGCATTGCTCTCGGCTAGCAACATTATCCAATTTCAACGCCATATCTCAAGCTCAAATTGACATATCTATTGTTATTGTGTTAAGTCTACTATGCTTTGTTGTATTAGTATAGTTGTAGTTTTGATTGAGTATTATTTGTGTTGGAAATATGATATTCGTAATAATGTGATAGTTTATTTTATGTCCCCGTAAAGATATTTCTTTTTGTTCCCTCTACGAGAGAGTAAATTTTTTCTCTTGCGTGAGAGTAGATTTTCCTTTTTCTCCATAGGGATAGTAGTAATAATAACTGATAAAAATAATTTCCCATTATAAGACTCATATGTTTCTCTTTATGAGAAAGTAGTAAGTTCAAATGAACCATAATAAACCAACTTTATCCCTATATAACATCCCAGTAATTTTTTAATTTTATATCAAGAATTTTACAATGTAATATTATTAATTTAGTCAATAATATTACATTTGATGATGTTTCAAAAAGAAAATCATAAATTAATGTGTCAAATAATCATTAAGTGATAAAATAATTCAAATTTCAAAATTATCTATTATACTATTTTACCACTCAATAATTACTCAACAAAATAAAAAAATTTAAATACCATATAAAAATATATAGCATTATTCATAACAATATTATCAATTGAGTATTACAACACTTGCTAAATATTATTCTAAGTTAATGTGTCAAATAATTATTAAGTAATAAAATAATACAAATTTTAAAATTATTTATTATATCATTTCACCACTCAATAATTACTTAACATATTATTTAAAATAATTTTTTTTAATAATTATCCTTATCAATTTCATCCTTAAATTTTTCATGTTGGGTTGAGAATTCAAGGAGTGAAAAGAAGCATTCAATATGGAAATCCTGCCAATAATGTTCTCATATTAGAAATGATTTCTTATAAATTACTCTAAGCTGAATTCATAAATAAGTGTAACATCAAGAATGATATCAAAATCAGTTTAGTTTAGCCGGCGTTGTCATAATTGTGCCTCCATCCACCACTAGAGAGAACTACAATTCCAATATGAAGTGTGCTCTAGAATGTAAAAATTTCAGGAGACCACTTCAAAATCTTTAAATTACCAGCCCAAAGAGGATGCGCTGCACTATTTCTTCTTCTGTGCTGATTGAGCATATAAATCTTGGACAGCTTCATTAGTTTCGAGCACTCAACATCCTCCAAGGCATTTTCCTTAAATTCATCAAGATATCTTAAAGTTCATCATGGCCCAGAGGTTGTTGCTTGTTCATTTCGTCTAGTTTATGTTGTAGTTCCTATCATATTTCACAATTTACCCAAATCTTATTAGTAAATTGAAGGCACAAGAGAAGAGGTTAAAACCACGATCCTTTTGAAAGAGAAAATGGACAAATTACCTGAAGCTTTTCTTCTAGGCAAAGAGCAGGAGTAGACAATAATGACACATACCTGCAATGATGATCTAGAATTTAGAAGGCAAGCAGGGGAGAGAGAGAGAGAGAGAGAGAGAGAAGGGAGGGACGAAAGTCCTTACTCGCAACGGCTTGGTTCATCAACATCAGTAACCTCATTTTTCAATCCACATCTTAGCTTGACCTGTAAGACAATGTATGTAAAATTGGATAATATTGAATCTATCTTTTTATTCAAATTCCATCTCAATGGGAAATTCCATCTTGCTTCTAGCACACATCTAATTCACAATTCTCCAAATCCAGAATGTCTTACAAGTATCATAGAATGGGGACATAATTAACTTTTTTTAATTGTATAGAATCAACTAAAAAGCCTGAATCACTTGAGAAAGATGATTGAGATATAAGGAGTTCCACCAAGTCTAACAAATTAAAGCAGGAGGAGTTACAGTGACACGAGAATACTTACCTTCATACTTCTATCAGGCCCATTCCAACAATTATCACCATTTGAAAATTGCATGGTGCGGTATGAGTCCTCGAATTTATCCCAGCTCCTATTCAGCAAAAACAATAGGACAAAGAAGAAAATACTATATGAGTTAGATCGTCACAGAGAGAGATGTCATCAAAAGGACACAGGCATCATAAGGATTGACATGATCATTTAGCACTTGGCTTAATGAAAACATAGATAATACAGCTGGAATTGGATCAAGTGTTTGTAGTACAAAGTAGAAGACCTACTCATCTAACAATGACACTTCTTCTTCGTGTTTAAGTTTATTCTTCATGTTTATGCTTAGTTATTCCATGTTGTGTTTAGATGAATGCAAGGTCAACAACGTGGTAAATGTACAATGAGACAACCTAAATACTTGGCTGCCAATGACATAGATCTCCAAGGTGTAAGAACAAAAAAACTGTTGACAAAATGGGTAAATAGGTGGTACCTATATGACTCAATCCCCCTCAGTCCACCAAAATGGTACCTCAATTTTCCTCAATATCTAATACAACAGGGAAAGCACAAATGCAACAAGAAAATGGTTGTAGACATTTACCCCAGACGAGTCATTGAGTGGCCTTCCTCTTGGGTAGCCTTTTTGTATGGGCAGACTTTGTAAACGTACCTGAAGCAAGATCAGCCAAGGTAAGCTAATTAAAATTGACGATAATTGCAACTGTCTAGAAGATCTAAAATAATAACTAAATAAATACAGGCTAACGAGACAAAGCTCCAAGAAGTTAAAGATCATAACTTGTTCTGCTTGCTCTCAAAACAACGACCATAGAGCGAGTAGAACCCCTTCTCTGGCCCTGTAATAATAAAAAAAATTAAGTACAGTAAAGAGAGCCCAGGTAAAAAATTAAATGCCAGAGCATAAATTATACCAACCAAAATCATGTTTAAGCTTTTGCGTCAAACTTGATATCCTTGAGTGAATTTTAGACAGCTTATCATTAGACTCTTCATACTCCTTCCGGATACGAGCAGCCTCTAAAGAAGCAAAGCAGAACAGATGACGCATTTGCATGAATAAAAGTTCCACTTTAAGTACAAAATAACATAAAAGTTTGCCCTGTACCTGATATGTCTACTGGAGTTTTGAAAAAATTAACAGCCTGAAGAAGATTTCGGACTTTTTGTTGTACCTTCTCTAACCAAGATGGATTACTTGTGGTTGTTGACTCTAATATTATTGTTATATAAATCAGAGAAAGAGGATTATTTCAGCCACTAAAAACATCTAAAGCTCTAAACAAATTTGACAAAAGATGATTGACTGGAAGTGAGGACTTGCCAAACCTGATGAATCAAATTCATCATCTACATCAGATTTGTATGATGTACTACCATCACCATGATCCTCCTCTCTATAATTGTCCCCTATATCATCTTCTGAGTCATTGTCATCATATTTTGCAGTGTCATCATATCTCTCAGAATCTTCATCAGTATCTGTGGCATAACTATCATCTTCCTCATCATGGATATCCTCTGGAATCTCTTCATGGCCTCCATGATCATTATCTTTTGTGCCACTTTCCCCAGATGGATTCTCAGTTTTTTCTCCTGTCCAACGAGAAGCGACAAGGCGACCTAACTCTTCCCTTGATAATTCCTTAGCATTCTCATATATGTCACTCTCCTGCAGAATCAGGGTAGAATGACAGTTTTGCCAAGATTTAGGCTTGCAACAGAGATAAATTTAGAAAAGAATGAAGAACTATATGATAGGATGCTTATATATGTCTGTGTGTGTGTGTGTGTGTTTGTATCGATATCCCAGAAATGGTAAGATAAAAACAGTTCTGATATTCACTTCCTCAAACTACCAGGTATCCTTCAAAGAATAGATTAGTGAGTTGCTCATAGATATGCTATTTAAATGAACAACTTTTAAGATAAAAATGACGTCAAAATTCTTTCTATTAACAATTTAACATTTTAAAGATTCTTATAGGAAAGAATACTGCATCCATACTCTTTTCCTCTTCCTTTTCCTCCTCACTACTTTTCTTTAATAAAACATGTGATATAACCAGAAATTGGTAATGAAATAATATGAATTTACGAAATTTCAGAAATATAATACAGCTTAGCATCACCTAAAAATTCCAAAGATTGCAAAAGAAAAAAAAAAACTACAAAAGCATCAACTACATAGGCATGGTGTTTTCTTTGGTGCTTAAATGCATGAAGCCCTTGACAAGTGAAAGCCCTTATAAGTACTAAATATAAGAAGACAAACTATTATTTACTATGTCAATAGATGTCCATCTTACATGTTTATGTTGCTGCATTACTATCTTAAGCTGACTGCATTCTTTGCTCGGGTCATTTGGGAGTATATAATATGATAAGGGTGAAAAATAAAAATACATCATATATACATATTGACATAATGATTTAGAACATTTTAAGATCTACATACATGTTAGGCATAGACACAAGGCATGGAATTTGTTGGATTTGTTTGATTTTTTCTTATTTAAATTGAATTGGTGGATTTTTTTTGCTTATTTGATACAGATTACTACACTTCACGCTTTGATAATTATTCAGAGATTTACCAATTTCTTCTCTTCTTCTCGAGGCACCTCACTATCGGCATCAGTACTTGTTTTAGATGCAACGACAGAACCATAATTGCTTTTCGGCGAGACAGACTGTTCAGTCTCTGTTGTTGCATGCTATATGGAGAAGGAAGAACACGTCCAAAATCTTATATTTGTGCATGAGAGCATCACTTCAACGGAATTACTTTCCTATAAGGAATATACAAATTACAAAGTATAATTTACCTGATTGACTCCATTGAATGGTGTTCCCACATTTTCAGAAGTACCACTGTGTTTGGCTTCAGCTGCTGGATCATCATCAGCGTGGTCCTCAGCATCACCCTGTTAGAAAGCTGGGTATTTCAGAACTTGAAGAAAATTATTTTGAATTGCAGGGAGCATTCATTAAGATATTACACAAACCATAGTAAATCAAGATTCACATATGAGCTTACATAGCAATAGCTGTATCTAGGCACAGAAACAAACAGCCAACTAAACACATGTATGACCAATGTGGTACTAAAACAGAAAAACAAATTGAAATTTGGCAGTTAAAGCACGAAGAACCAGCACCAACGTATAGAAGAGTTCATTATTTCATAAGATAATCACATTTTTGATCAAAAGCAAAAGGAAGAGAGGCAATCCAAGCGAATCAGTTTATCATATACAAGAAAATATTACATCTCATAATAAGTCTGTTTATGTGTAAATGCTGGCACTCCAAGTGCAAAAGTCTATACCAGATAACATGCATTAAAAATTAGTAAAAATAGATCCAGCAAGTTACTTCTAGAAGATTTAATTATTTGAATTGAAACACTTTAATCTGCACTTTGTAGGTTACTGATGAAACATGGCTCTAACAGAGGGCAAATCAGTATCTTTTTTATTCTTTTCCCAGAAAATTAATAGGAGGGGTCCCATGGGATTTCCCACACCAAATTCGAACTCTATTGAATGCTTTAACACAATATTGGACATATGACAGTGTACATTCCAAACAAGAAAACAGATTTTGTTTTATCAGCTGTCATAAGTATACAATAGGTAATTCACACTAACCAGAGTTCACGGATAGGCTATTGCAAACTTCCACAATTTAAAATAAAGCAAGAAGCAAAATTATGTGTGCTTACATCTACTTTGATATGGAAGAAAGTTAAAATCTAAGGTAAGGAGCAGTACCTGATCCACAGATGAATCCTCCAAAACACCAACTTTATCATCATGTTCACTATCCGCTGGCTTCTCTTCATTATTAGCATTCTCCTCACCTTCATCTTTTTCCTGCTTAGCTGTCTCCTCAGATTCACCTTTCTCATTTCTAGCTTTTTCCTCGGCTTCCTTTTTTTCCTTTTCTTCCTTTTCTCTCTGCAGACGCTCTTTCTCCTCTGCCTTTTCTATTTGGTCTTTATGTTCTACAAGCGAGTTGAAGCAAGGATTATACATGGTGACCTCTATCTTTTAATGATGATCAACTTACCAAACATATCTAGCAATATAAGCATCTTACATACACACAAGGGAAATTAAAAAAGATTTATTGCCTTATCTGTGCATCACAAAATCAACAGTTTAACTAAGAAGTACAGCATTTCAGCAATTATGGTTAATCAAATACAAGGAAACATACCGATCACGAAAGAGGTACATAAGGATATGCTGAAATTATGCAGCTAATTGAGCATTTATATTAAGAGTCTCTCACTCTTCTGCAATATAAGTTGGGATGGAAGAATTGACTGAACAAACCACAAGTGATCCACAACGAAGAATCTAGACAAACCTTATCTTTTTAGAGATATTCACAGGGTCAGGCACAATGTGAACATAAATCATACCTTTAAGCTGTTGAACTAGCCCTTTGAGGATTTTCTCTTCATTTTTCAACTTTGACAGCTCTGCCTCATCTTTGGCCAGACTCTCTTTTGCTTGTTCAACTTCCTTCTTTCTCAAAGCAACTCCCTCTTGATAAGTAGCTATCTTTTTCTTTAATTTATCTCTAGCTACTTTACCAGCCTCCCAGCAAGTGTTTGGACACTTCACTTTGCCATCATACTCATCACTCCCATCACAGCAATCTGCACATTGTGAGCCATTAAAACAAATTCCTAAGAACTATTCCCCTATTCCCTGAAGAATCAAGAACTTAATAAATCATACCTTTCAGTTCTTAATCCACTTTAATTGTGTTAAGGGTTACAAAACCACACACAGACTAAGAGAACAATTGAACTATAAGTCCAAAGATAGGCTATTAAGCAAACCCCACAAGCATGTATTTCAAGTCATAACAATTCTTACCACAAATGCCATCATTCACTCTAGAAGAAAATATCATGAGAGGAGCATGTCCTGCATTCCGACAGTAGAACTTTCCATTTGGGCATGCCGAGGTACCTACATCCCACAGCACAAAATGTTACTGAATGTTCGGAGATAACTCAAAAATACAAGGAAACACCTATTGACCCAACAATTGAAGAAACCCCATACACGTAAAATTAATTGGTAAACATTCTAAAATGACGCACTGGTTTTGTAAGAGTAACAACCAAACTACAAAACCTATTCCTATAAAATTATAATAAACTCCATTAAATTTAGAGTCCCACCAAGGTGACGGTGATCAATTTGTCACAAAATGTTCACATTTATCAGTCAAGAACTAATTTTTACTACAAAGTCAAGAACTAATTTTTACTACAAAGTATGAACACACACAAATAGAAAATGCAAGTTCACTTCAAACATATATGCATATACCTAAATATATATTAGCCTACAACAACCAAATAGGTAGAAAATGAAATAAATTAAGGGAAACCTGGCTCATCAGTCCCATCAGGGCAATCACAGAAGTCGTCGTTGAGCTGAGCTTTAGAAAATTTCTGGGATCCATCTTTGCATTGAATAGTATCTGATGACGTCTTGTAATAATTCTCATCTGGGTATTTTAAAAAAAAGCCATAAAATTACAGACCCACATACCAAAATAAAAATTTTAAAACACTGATAACAAAAGAAGAAAAAAAAAACCGACCTTGAGGAGAAATTCCATAAAACGGGTCTTTGAGAAGAGAAGAGGAGGCAGCGGTTGATCTGCCAATAACTGAAGAAGATACCCATATCAAACTCAATACAACAGCACAAATGAATCTAGTATCAACTAAAACTACTCTCATTTTCCTTTATTTATATATTTAATTCTTTTTTGGTTGCCAAATCAATCACAGCAACTAAATTGTCACTGCCCAATAAGAATGCTCGAAATGAAAGAGAGTTTGTGAGTTTCTAGAGAACATGGGAGATGGGTTCTCAGTGATTCTTTGATTGTTAATTGTTACTGCTCAATATACGGCAATGGAGCGGAGGATTGGAGTACTGCAAGAGGTAAATATGAGGGAAAGGGTTGAATATCCACTTTCTCTACAAATATATTTATATTTAAATTCTTCTTTGAGTTAATAAGCTTTATAATTTTTTATTAAAAATAAGAAATAAATTTTTTTTATAATTAAAAATAATAAAAAAATTTATGCTCAATTTTTTTTTTAAATTTTTAGATGTGCTAATGCAAATTATAAGAGCACTAAATTGCTCCAATAGTATTTTAATCTTAAATAATTCTATAATTTTTTTTAAAAACTTTCATAATAATTCATCTTACCATTATAATAATTCAATCATCTTATTCATAATTTAAGTTAAAATTAAAATATTATAAATCTTTTACACCATTATAGTATTCTTAAAAACTTGCCACTTAAATAATTATTTTTTTATAACAAAAATTATTAGAACAAAAAAGAGTTCAAAAATTTAAAATAAATAGCATAATTTTTTTAGACAATCCTTAAAAGCAATTCCACATAAAAAAGTTTCTTGTTACAAAATTAAGGACACAAATTTCTTTTAAAAAAATTCAAACACAATTTATAAGTTTCATTGTACTGTATTTTTCAAAGAGCAACCCCTATCAATTAGGGACACAAGTTATTTAACACATTATTTTTATACTAAAATAATATTATAATATAAATTTATCTTTTTTATCTTATCAGAAAAAAAAAATAAGGAAAAAAAATTCCTTTGCAACATTCTTTTTTCTAATTTTTCTTTTAACAATTTAAGCATATAAAAGCCCCCTTTTTAAAAAAAAATTATTATTTATTTAATTTTCAAGATATTAACGATCTGATTTTATGAGATTTACATAAATTATATTTTAATAATAATTTTAGCTTTAATTATACAGCTACTTCTTTTATCTATTTTGAAAAGTGAGAATATTTTTATTTTTTAATTATTTAAATAATAAAAAAAGATTATAAAAGTAATTTTATTTGAGAGTGGGCAAAAAAAATTGAAAATCAAAAAATCAAATTTATCAATTCGGTCAGGTTTTTGTTTTAACAAAAATTCAATTTAATTTTTATGAGAAAAAAATCAACCGATCCGGTTCTATTTTTTTTACTCAAAAAAATTGAAAAAAATTAAAAAATTCGGATCAAAAATTAAAATAATTTATTATTTAAAATAATAAAAAATTAAAAAAATTAAAAAAATCGAACTAAAAAAAATCAGTTCAATTTTTTTTATTAAAAATTATATTTTATTTTTCAAAAAAATTAAACCGAACTGTACTCGACCTAATTTTATCCTTTCAAAATAATTAAAAAACTGAGAAATGTAATAACCGTCTTTAAATTATAATTTATATAAACCTCAAGCTGAGAATGTTAATATCTCCTTAATTTTCCAATTTAGAGGGAGACAAGATGCACGACAATTTATTTTTAAAAAAAATAGAAAATTGATTAAACGACGTCGTTGATAGGCAGAAAGATATTTTATTCTGGAGAGCAATGGTAATAATATAGAACACGATATCATTATCCGGAACCAGAAGCTTTTAAAGCGAAACGTAGGAAGAAGAAGAAGTCCATAACAATGGATTCAAGTTCACTTTTAAGTTGTTCTTCAAAAACCCACTTCGTATTCAATCTCCACACTTCATCTTCTTCCTTGAGAAAGTGCGTGCAATTGGTCAACTTGGGACCCAGGAACCGTCAAGTCTCAAGCACAAGCACTAGAAGGAGCTCCAGTGTGACGTGCTCAGCATCAGCATTTGCAGTGCAAGAAACGTTGGAGAAGACAAGAGAGTCAGTGATTACAAGCAATGCCAAAGAGATGATGCCAAAGATTGACAAGAGCGGCAGGTTTTGCAGCCCCAGAGCCGCCCGCGAGCTCGCCCTGTAAAGTCTTTTCTCGTTTCTTTTTTGTTTTCTTTTTTATCTTTTACTCTTTAAAAAAAAAAAAATCAGGATGGTTTTTTAGTGCGTTTTAATGGGTAATCCCTTTAAATTGAGTCAAGATAGCTTCCTTATGGCTTTTCATTTTTTTTTAATCTCAAAATGGTTTTGGTAAAAGATGTTAAATAGAAATTTCTTAAAATTAACTCAAGATCGAAGCTTTTGTTAATTTTGGACTTTTGGTAGTTTTCTAGCTAATGTCAATTGGAATTTTTTTATTGTTAATGTCCTTTGACTCTCTAACTAGCAACAGCCATGCTATTCTTTCTTGGAGTGATTATTTTTGCTTTTTTTTCCCTCCATAAATCAATTAACTCTGTATTTTTGAAGTGAATGTTTTTTGGGTCTGCTGGCAGATTAATAGTTTATGCGGCATGTTTAGAAGGATCTGACCCAATTCGGCTTTTTGAGAAGCGAGTGAATTCTAGAAGAGGTAAATACCTAGTCTTTGCTCATTCTGCTTTATATGAAATTGACTCATCTGTATCACAGCCATTGGGGTGAGAGTGAATTACTCTTGTTTTGACATTTTCAATATCTAATTGGTTTCTTTGTGATTCACAATTTCAGAACCTGGCTATGAATTTGACAAGGCTTCATTGTTGGAGTATAATCATATGAGCTTTGGAGGCCCACCTGTGACGACAGAGACAGTTGAAGAGGCAGATGAGCTTCTGCTCAACGACGAGGAGGAGTCTGCAATTGGTAATCAAGCATTTGAGAAAGATTTTATACAGTCCTTAGACATGCTAATACTTTTGTTTATTGCAAATAGACATCTTTCATCTTGTTAGATGGAACACTGAATTGGGAATGATTTATTTCTTCTGGAGTTCATAATGTGAAAGTAAAAGATAGTATCTCCCTGCTAATGCATGCTGTTCTAGCTCTGCTATCTGGATAAACTTTACTTCCTATTGAAACATGTTTGGTGCTAGAAATTCCAGAGTGGTTGCTTAGCCAATGTATGGAAGATTAGAGGGTTAAGGCATGATGCTTCGATGTAGTGAGAGAATCCCTATGCTACTTTTGTATACTTCATCTTAGGTTGTACATAAATGAGTAATTCATCATTTCATAGATTTTGGGTATCGAATTTGAAATTTCTATGAAAAATTGCCTGTGCGGATTAAGTTGCATTTTGCTTTTATTTAACTCTTCCTTTTATAGGCCTAATTCCATGTTGCATTTTTGTACCTCAGAAGCAGAAGTCCTTTCGGCTCCTCCAAAGTTGGTATACAGCAAACTACTTTTGCGGTAAATACCTAATGAAATAAGTCATGCAACTTCATTGTATCACTTATATTAGCCTCAATTAGCGCATTCATTTTCAATTTTATGAGAAAAGAAGAGAGTTAACATAGCTATGTGTCTAACTTGTTATGCTTCTTTGCAGTTTCACGAGGAAGCTTTTGGTTGCAGTTGTGGATAAGTGGGATAGTCATGTCCATATTATTGACAAAGTTGTTCCGCCAATTTGGAAGGTCTGCGAAATGGTTCTTTTTTCATGTGCATGGCCTAATTCTACATTTCTTTTTGTGTGGATGATACTTGGCTATAATCTCATGAAACTTCCAACTGGTTGCCAGGAATTGATATTCGTGTTTTACGTTTTCTTAACCAATTAAAAACTTGTTGTCTGTCTCTGGGAAATTCTGTTTCGCATGGTTTTATGAAATTTAGGGAAGATGTTGACTAAAAAAGTTTGTCACCATCAATTACCCGGAAGTCTGTACTACCTCTCATTTAACATGTCACAAGTGTAGATGTGTTTGTATACGTCTGAGGGACGATATCTTTAGTCCTGATAATATCTCAGATAAAATGTATTTCAAGTTTGGACTGCTGTCCTTTAATTGTTTCATCTTTTATAAATAGTTGCTTGTAAAGTTGGTACCAAGCTTAGAGAAAGAAAAGTTACAGTAGGTTTAGATCCAGCTGATCTGATGTGACCCATAAGATTGGATGCTCTTGTCAGGTCTCGTGTAGCGTGTAAGCATGAAGATCATCTTTTTTGGGTTGAGTTGATAGTTAACAACTTCTAGCTGGTGTGTTAGTGTGGAATATTAATAGCAAACATCCTCCAACTACACATTTGGGCATATAAAACATAAGCAGAATGTCATTCACAAAGTCAAGTTGACGCCATTTACCTTGATCACCCTGGTCTATGTGTTGACATGTTAGTTTGGAGCTCTTGTACGTTACCCACTTGGCTAGAAAGCTAAATTATTTTACCCCTTCACATTTGATATAATTCAGGATCAGCCAGCTGGAAGAATTTTGGAGCTTAGCATTCTTCACTTAGCCATGTCTGAGATAACAGTTCTTGGAACACGACACCCGATTGTGATTAATGAGGCATGTCTCCTGCTCCCCTAATCCCTACACTCTTCGTATTTTGCTTCTCTTTCACTGTAATCTGACTGATATTTATTGCTCTTTGACATGTACTCTTATTCTTGAAGGCTGTTGATCTCGCAAAAAGATTCTGTGATGGAGCAGCACCACGTATAATTAACGGGTGTCTCAGGACCTTTCTGAGGAATCTTGAAAGAACCGCTGAGACCAAGGATTCAGACGTTAAGCAGGAAGTTTCATCTGAAGTATGAAGTGTACTATGCTGTTTAAGTCCATTTTGTGCTCAAGATTTTGTTAGGACACCCCTCCATTTAAAACTATGCCGAAGAACGTCAACTTTGAATACTCTATGTTTCAGCAAAAGCTTCAAGACTGAATGTAAATTTGGTCAAAGGGCAATTTGTTACAAGAACAAAGATAAGTTGTGGTATATAAGAAGAACTGACAATAGACAATAGAGCATAATGTGCATGTATATTGATTATGTTTGTAGTTGTAATCATTTTGTATAATTGTTAATGTTGAAATTTTGTTAATGAGACAATGAGAAATCGTGTTTGCCATTCTTATTGTTGCTTGTCTAGAAACCTATAATTCAGTCAAAAATTTGAGTGTCATTTGTTTGTATCATTGGAATTATAAGAAAATTGTTGTTGTTGTTGTTATTATTATTATTATTATTATTATTAATTACTAAAATCTTTTGTGGGGCATAACAATATATCATAAATGCACTCCCTATGTTGATAAGTTTTTTTTTTTGAGTAAATATTATTCTTTTTAAATATATATTTAAATTGCATGTAGCGGCAATGCCTGTGTATTCTGGCCTGATTAGGAGTTCAAGTCTTGTGAAGAGATTAAAAAAAAATTATTTTCTTTAATTATTGAAGATAATTAATAATTTTTTCATTCAGATGATAATTGTAATTTATAGTTATAATACATTTGTTGACAATTTGATATATACACTTTGTAATACACATTTGTATCAATAAATATATATATATAAACTAATAGGACATTAAATAAGAGATTATTTTAATGCTATTGTGAAGCATAACTTAAATATAACCACATTTCTCGATTAATGTTGAGGTCTAAAACTCTAATATTGTTTAAATATTTAAGCTATGAAATAATATTAAGCATAGTGTTTCGATAATTGGGATTTATATCACTCATTTAAAATTTTAACGATAATGCTTAACAAAATTTAAAAAAAAAACAGTTTCCAAGAACAAAAGAAAATGGGAAATTAAATTTTGTAATTTTAAAAGTATTTCTTAAATTTGTAGAAGTACACTTAATATTATGTTTTTAAATTAATAAATAAAATTTGTTCCTTTAGTGGGCTTTTTTGGGTGGGTATTATTGGATAAAAAGCCCAAATGAGAGCCCACTTCATAAACCTAAACCCGCCCTTCTGAAAACTAGGGTTTCTACTCTCAATTTCTATATATAATAACCCCAGAAATCTCACTAACTCACTCATCGACTCCATTCTCTATATCTTCTTCGTCTTTTTCTTGAAGTTCTTGCATCAATTTTTTTGTTGATTTGAATTTTCTGGTTCTAGATTTGGGGATTAATTAGATATTTATTAATGGGGGGCCTAATAATTGCAATTCTTTGACGTAAAACCTGGGAATGATGAATCAGGGAATCTATCGTTAGGCCATAGCAAAGCCCTGTATGCATACCCTAACTCGTGTATGTGTACTCTACCTTTAGCTCCGTTTCTTCTTCTTCTTCTTCTTCTTCAGAATTTTACGGTGACAAGGTTGATACATATTTTTACTTTTTTTTTTCTATTTTAATTTTTATTTCTCTGAAAAAGATTTTAAAATTAAAACTTCTGTTTACGAGAGTGAGGGAAGTGGGAGTATGATGAAGAAATCAGACGGATTCCCATTGATTCATAAAATGATATCAATAACCAGCTACTTCTGACTCACTTTCCCTACCAACGCTCTTAATTTCCCTACCAAAAATTATATTTTTGTTAAATTTGTAATTTTTTTTATCTGGGCAATTTATGATTTATATGGCCGGTGATGCTAGAAAAATATTTGCTACTCTTGATGGGATTTAGTCCATTTGATGATTTCTTATCCACCAAGATCTCTGAGGCCTTTTCTGTTTTTCTTTTATCAATTTTATTTTTTTGTGTGATTTCTTGTTTTGATGATTGTATTTGAAAAGTTGTTTTAGGGAAGTTTTTAGAAACTGGCAATGGACATAATTTTGCAGCTTTAATGGATGGGGGTGGCCCTATGACATACCTACTACGTTAATGAACACCAATGAACATAAACACTAATAAACAAGTTTTGGTGAACTCTATTCATGTTGAATAAAAGTCAGTGTGATACGATGCATCAGATTCAAATGAATTGCACATTTGGGTTAAAACTATCAGTTTAACAAAGCAAGCAAGCACTTGGTTAAGATAGTGTGGTGGTTTAAGAGTTTGCAATGCATCTTTTAGATCTTAGTTCAATTCCCTCTCCCACGTGTATAAAAAAAACGAATATGGATCAACGATGAATTTGGGGGACTACATTATTTCTCACATTCCTGCCGCAACCATGTCAGTACAAATTTCTTCTCAAGCCTTCACTTGTTGCTTATATGCACATGATGACGATGGCCGCACAAAGCTTGGTTATGTGCTAGTAATTTACCATTGATTTGATAGCATCTAATATCTGCACCCAGAGCCATGGAATGGGTTATTTACTAGCAAGAGGATTCATGAACAATGTATAGATTAGAACTTTGGAGGATTCCAAGATAAGAACTTGCCTTTTTTTTTTATTTGGCATGTAGAAGGGTTCGAAAACAAAACAAAGAGGCAAGGGAGTGTCAAGACTACAAATTCTAGCCAGCAATCCATTTTCACCTTTGAGTTACTAAATATTTAATGTATAAACAAGAAGACACCGCTACCCTTCCAGAACTCTCCGAGCAAATACATTGCTACATCAAATTGGACAATGGTAGCCGAGTCTCATTTTCAAGATTCCACAGTAGCATTTAACACTCGTCAATTTATTGTCAGCAGACTCATCATGCGCCAAAGATGAAGGCATGGCATAAGATTTTATGCAAAGAATTAAAAGTGAAAAAAAAGGAAATAAGATGTTCAACTGTAAACCCAGACTCGTAACAGTATATTTACAATTGTCATAAACGCAGCTTGTTGTCCAGAATGCCACCAAATAGTGTTCTAATTGCCTATGCAAATGCTTTATCCAACAAATGCCTAGTATTGCCAAATCTGTAATTTATAATTTTTAAGACCAGCTCTTCACATTGCTCAAGGTAAGTTCCAAATGCAGGAATCTTAACACAGAAGCCTAAGTGTGTTTGAGCATGTAAGCTATAGAATACCTAAGATTGCAAGCCACAAACTTCATTTTCTACTTGCATAAAAGTCTTCTTGTTAGTTTTATACTGCTACCAGCATTTTCTATTATGGGCATTTTTTATTCATTTTTCTTTTTTAGTTCTATCGATGGTGTGGGGAATTAACGGGCACTGCAGCTCTAGCTAATCGATATCTTAAGAACCATCAGCCTACAGAATTCATTCAAATATTTACTGAAGACTAGGACCAATAATCAACGAAAACAAGCTCAGCGGCAAAATATTTAGAAAGAAACAAGGAAAAAATAAATCTATAGAAAGAGATTACTCTTAAGAAGCAACGTTCAACAATAGATGCAGAGATTTTAGCACCAAAACCTTCAGTAACTGGAGCTTCATGACTAATCTGCACAGAAAGCAACAAACTCATCACCCACAGCGACCAATTATATCAAATAAACATTTTTATGTGAAGGTTCTATCCTTGCAAGAAGTCGTCCAGTTTTCTTGACAGATACCTTCACATTTGATATACCTTAAGATCAGCCAGCTGGAAGAATTTTGGAGCTTAGCACTCTTCACTTAACGATGTCCGATATAACAGTTCTTGGAACACGGCACCAGATTGTGATTAATGAGGCATGTCTCCTGCTCCCCTAATCTCTACACTCTTTGTATTTTGCTTCTCTTTCACTATAACCTGACTGATATTTATTGCTCTTTGACATATACTCTTATTCTTGAAGGCTATTGATCTTGCAAAAAGATTCTGTGATGGAACAGCACCGCGTATAATTAACGGGTGTCTTAGGACTTTTGTGAGGAATATTGAAAGAACTGCTGAGACTAAGGATTCAGAGGTTAAACAGGAAGTTTCATCTGAAGTATGAAGTGTACTATGTTGTTTAAGTCCATTTTGTGCTCAAGATTTTGTTAGGACACCCCTCCATTTAAAAGAATACTTTATGTTTCAGCAAAAGCTTCCAGACTGAATGTAAATTTGGTCAGGGTCAGAGGGCAATTTGTTACAAGAACAAAGATAAGTTGTGGTATATAAGTAGACCTGACAATAGACAATAGAGCATAATGTGCATGCATATTAATTATGTTTGTAGTTGTAATCTTTTTGTATAATTGTTAATATTGAAATTTTGTAAATGAGACAATGAAAATCATGTTTAATATTCTTATTGTTGTTAGCCCAGTTAGCTATAATTCAGTAAAATTTTTTAGTATTATTTGTTTGTATAATATATCATTGAAATTAGGGGAAAGGACAATTTGACCAGAAGATTTGATAAAAGGGACATTTTAATAATTTTATTTTTAAAAATACTCATTTATACCTTTTTTTTGTTAATTTAAACGATAATAAGAATTATATAATCTTTTACTCATAAATGATATGTGGTACAATTTAATAGACATTGATCAATATTGACTGTATTGACCAGTGTTAACAGTTGTTGATTTATCCTTAATTAACGTTAGATTGATATATCGTGCATATCATTATATTTCAAATTTTATAATTTATGCAATAATAAAATTATTTTTACTAATAAAATATTAAAAAATATCAGAGTCAAAAAGAAAAAAGTGGAATTATTATTATTATTATTTTACTAATTTCAAGCTCTTATGATACTCCATCAATAAAAATAACATAATTATTGCATTAATCATGAAATTTGGAGTTGGATGATGTCAACGGTGAATCGTTCTAACATTAGTCAACGGTTTACTAACAATCAATTAATAATGGTCAATACTAATTAATGTTGACAACGATCAATTAGCACTGATTAATGAATAATTAACACTAATAAATGATCGGTCAACAACAATAAAAAGTATTATAATAATTATAATAATTATTATTTAACTTAATAAAATAATTAACGAAGAGGTATAAATAAATATTTTAAAAAATAAAGTGACTAATTATTTTTTTTACTAAACTCTAGGCCAAAATTATCTTTTTTCCGTAAAATTATTATAAAAAAAACTGTTATTCTTATTCTTATTAATATTAATTATTAAAATCTCTCGTGGGCATAATAATATAACATAAATGCACTCTATGTTGATAAGTTTTATTCTTGAGTAAATATTATTATTTTCAAGTATATTTCTAAACTAATAGGACATTAATAACACATTATTTTAATGCTATTGCAAACCATAGCTTAATTATAACTACATTTCTCGATTAATGTTAAAGTTTCGAACTCATATATTATTTTCTAAAAATTAAAGGGGCGTTTAAATAGTTCAGCTATGAAATAATGTTAAGTACAGTGTTTCAATAATTGGGATTGATACCCCTCCCCCTTTTCTTTTAAAGAGGCTGATAATATTTAAAAATTTAATTATAATGCTTAACAAAAATTTTCTTAGAAAAAAAGAGTTTTCAAGAACAAAAGAAAATGGGAAATTAAATTTTATATTTTTAAAAGTATTTCTTAAATTTGTACAACCTATTATGGCTTAGTCCTAATGGTCAAGGGATTTTGTGTACCTCTCTTAAATGTGAAGGTTTCGAATTTGAATCCCTCTCATAAATCTATATATATATGTATTAAATTTATTAGTAAGTAAATTAATTATTATTAGTAGTATAATTATTTTGTTCTTATTAGTGGGCTTTACGTTTGGGCTTTATTGGTTAAATAGCCCAAATGAGAGCCCACTTCAGCAAAAACATAGGATGAATCGCTTAAACCTAAACCCGCCGTTCCGAAAACTAGGGTTTCTTCTTTCAAATTTTATATATAATAACCGCAGCAGCACCACCAGAAATCTCACTCCTCGATTCCATTCCAAATTTTTCCTCTTCTTCGTCTTTTTCATCAAATTCTTTCATCGATTTGATTTTCGTTTTGAATTTTCTAGTTCTAGATTTGGGGATTAATTAGATATTTACTAACGGGGTCCTAATAATTGCAATTCTTTGATGTAAAACCTGGGAATGATGAATCAGGAATCTATTGTTAGGCCATAGCATACTCTAACTCGTGTATGTGTACTCTCCCTTTAGCTCCGTTTCTTCTTCTTCTTTCTCTTAATGATACATATTTTTATTTGTATTTCTCTGAAAAATATTTTAAAGTTTAAAAATTCTGTTTACGAGCATGTGGGAGGTGGTAGCATGATGAAGAAATCAGACGGATTCCCATTGATTCATAAAATGATATCAATAACCAGCTACTTCTGACTAGCTTTCCCATAAACGCTCTTAATTTCTTTTTTTTTTTTTAAATGATATTTTTGTTAAATTAGTAATTTTTTTATCTGGGCAATTTATGATTTATTGGGTAACATAATATATGGCCGGCGATGCTAGAAAATTATTTGCTACTCTTGATGGGGTTTGGCCCATCTGATGATTCCTTAACCACCAAGATCTCTGAGGTCTTTTCTGCATTTAATTATTTTTTTTCATTTGCGTCTGTGTTGTAGTTTTTCTTTTATCAATTTTTTTTTGTTTTGATGATTGTATTTGAGAAGTTGTTTTAGAAAAGCTTTTAGAAACAGGGAATGGACATAATTTAGTTCTTTATCAATTTTATTTTTTGTTTTGATGATTGTATTTGAGAAGTTTTAGAAAAGCTTTTAGAAACAGGGAATGGACATAATTTGTTCTTTATCAATTTTATTTTTTGTTTTGATGATTGTATTTGAAAACTTGTTAGAGAAAAGTTTTTAGAAACTGGAAATGGACATAATTTTGCAGCTGGAATGGACATTTGGACTTTGGAGTTGGCCATGACATATCCTTTTGTTGAAAAATAAAAACCAAACTCAAACTAATGAACATTTGGAGAAATAAATAATTTAGTTCATAACTTGTATTTGAAGAGTTTTGTTGAGCTCCCATGTAGAGTTCTGAACTTTCATGTTAAACAAAAGCCACTGTGAAGCGCAATACAACAACTTCAAAGCTCTCATTAGGATCAATGATGATTTTGTGGGACTACATTATTTCCACATTACTGCAGCAACCATGTCAGTACTAGACAGTTGGCCAGCAATTGTCGCACAAAGCTTGGTTAAGTGCTAGTAATTTACAGTTGATTTGATGGCATCTAATATCTGCATCCAGAGTTTAGCAAGAGTAACTTTAAGATTCATCCAACAATGATAGATTAGAACTTTAGCGGATTCAAAGAGAAAGAACTTGCCTTATTCTTGTTGGGCATGTAGAACGGTTCAAAAACAAGAGGGAAGGGAGTGTCCAGACCGCAAACTCTTGCCACCGGAGCTTCTAACTGCAATCCATTTTCGCTTACTAGTTAATATGTAGTATATAAACAAGAAGACACCACTACCTTTCTCCAGAACTTCAGTATAATTGAAATTGAGTGAATAGATTGTTATACCAAATAACACAATGGCTGCCGAGTCTCATGTCAAAGATCCCAGTAGCATTTTAATACTCATCAATTTACTATCCGCAGACTCATCATGTGTTAAAGATGAAGGCATGGCATAAGATTTAATGCAAAGAATTAAAAGTGAAAAAAGGAAATAAGATGTTCAACTGCAACCCAGGCTTGTAATAGTATGTTTACAATTGTCATTCAAGAGCTATGCAATCTACATTCAAAATTTCACCATAACCATCAACCCAGAATTCAAACTTAATTTGTGAAACACAACTAATTGCTATGCAAATGCTTTATCCAACAAATGCCTAGTATTGCCAAATCCGTAGTTTATCAATTTTAAGACCAACTCTTCACATATAATCTTAACACAGAAGCCTAAGTGTGTTAAGAGCATGTGAGGTTATATAATACATAAGATTGCAAACCATGTTGATAGGATGCCTTGTCTCATGTTGAGGAACTTTTATACAAACTTAGTTTTCTAATTGCAGAAAAGTCTTTTTGTAAATTTCATACCACTACTAGCTTTCTATTATGGACTTTTTTTAATTCATATTTCTTTTTAATGCTATTGATGGTGTGAGGAATTAGCGGACACTGCAGCTCTAGCTAATTGATATCCTAAGAATCATCGGCCTACAGAATCCATGCAAATATTTACTAAAGACTAGGACCAAAATCAACAAAAACAAACTCACTGGAAAAACATCTAGAGAGAAACAAGGAAAAAAAGAGTCTATAGAAAGTGATTACTCTTAGGAAGCAACGTTCAACAATAGATGTAGAGATTTCAGCACCAAAACCTCCAGTAACTGGAGCTTCATGACTAATCTGCACAAAGAGCAACAAACTCATCACCTACACTGACCAATTATAGAAAAGAAACATATTTATGTGAAGGTTCTATCCTTACAAGAAGTCGTCCAGTTTTCTTGACAGAGGCCTCTACCGTGTCCTTATCCCACGGTATTAGAGTTTTCAGGTCTATCAATTCACAAGAAATTCCTTCCTGCAAAATCTCAAGGATCAACTGACTAATAAAAAACAAAATCCAAAGGATAGCAAAAATCATTTCCCTTGCTAATAATAATATTACAGTCAACAATATTGCATCATGATTCTAAAATTACTTATGGAGAGGATATGCAGAAATTGGGGATTGGCTAGGATTACACCACACAATTATCGATAATTGTTAATGGATGGATGCAAAACCTAACAATATTTATGTACTATTGTATATGGTCCATAAAGTTTGGTATAATTGAGAATATACTAAGAAGAAAATTGAAACATTGAGAATCACATGCCTTTTCGGCATCTATACAGGCCTGCTCCATGATAGATAGTTGTGCTCCCCAGCCGACCAACGTTATGTCACTGCCTTCTTGAATCACCTAATCATTGGCATTGCATTTATTCAGATTTTGAACTCTCAATTGATGACAATTATCCATTGAAAGTTAAATTGTGTACCTCTGCCTCTGATAAAGGCAGCATATAATCATCCTCAGGAACCTCTTCTACTGACAAACGGTAAAGCCACTGAATATCCAACACAAATTTATGTGATATTAATGCAAATTTTTATCAGTTAATACACTGGGTACCAAAGAACCACTAAATTTAAGGTGAATTACGTACAGTACCTTTGGCTCAAAAAAGACAACTGGATTTGGATCACGAATAGATGACAGCAATAATCCTTTTGCTTGACATGGGCTTCGAGGTATGACCACCTATAAATTAAAAGTTTAAGATATTGAAAACAATGTAAAACATTCTCTAATTTCACTCTTCTCCCTGGTAACAGGATCTAAAAATCAATATCAAGCAAAGAAGAAAAGAAATAATAATACTTTGAGGAAGAGAATAATAAAAATCAAACTCAACCGAACTAAGAGGAAGAGAATATACTTTGATTCCAGGAACATGACAAAAGAAAGCTTCAGGGGATTGTGAGTGATAATGTCCACCATGGCCCACAGCTCCATAAGGGGCTCTTATTGTTAATCCTGAGGAATCATGTGAAAACTTGTCAATGACAAAGGCAAATGGGCACAAGGAAGTCGGAAGGCTAAAGGCAGCAACATAGTACCGCCACAATTGAATTGATTTCCACTCCTGTATCTGAACTTAGCAGCTTCATTGACAATCTACCATGAAAAGTAACATCAGCTAAAGGTGAATTAAGAGCTACAGTGGAACTTAGTTTCTGGAGGAAAGCCTTGCCTGATCAAAAGCTGGAAAAATATAATCTGCAAATTGAATTTCTGCTATTGCTCGATTTCCCTATCACATATCAAATGAAAAAGAAAGAGTTATGTGTATCAGATTAGAGGTTCAAAAACAGAAACTATGCTGAGGGTGATTTTTTGAACTTGTGCATTCGATAGATAAAACTCTGAAACACACCATGGCTGCCAGACCGATGCCAAATCCGACAATGCCCTGCATGCAAGGAAAAATAGCACAGAGCTTATCAAACATGCATATTCACTATCTGAATCAATATGTCAGATCAATCATGTGCCAACTGCCAAAGCAGTTTCTGATGCCAAAAATGAATGTTATATATGAAAAATGGCACAAAGAATAGACTACACTGGAATACCTGTTCGCAAAGAGGGGTATTGAAAACTCTACTTTTACCAAACCGATCAGCCAGTCCTGTTGTGCATCGGAAGACGCCACCAAAGCTCACATCTTCTCCAAATACATAAGCACTGTGAGGAAGCTAAATCACTTAACCATACTCACAATGACAGAACTAGTGCAAGTCCAACGAGGCAGCAACAATGTAAAACAGCAAAAGTAGAAAACGTTCTTCACAGGCTTAGAGGAAACTTGAATTATAAAACTAGCAAAAAGCTCATCAACATCGAAACATCCAAGAGACATTTAAGCCGGACAGCAATAAAAGGTCATACAAACAGCAAGTATCAATTGATAATATGACTGATACTGTCTACAGCTATTGCTACATCAATTCTGGTCAACTTTATGTTTCAGACTTTCCAATATTTCATTTTTCCTTCAGTAAACTGAACGGTCGTTGAAAACTATACAATCCCATATTCCAATCAAAATAATCATTAAAGAAATCTAAATCACAGAACAGATATCAAAAGAATTCACAAAAACACAGTTCATCAAGGACTACGAACACGAACTAGCTGAAAAAAAAAACCATAGAAACTCCTTAAAAATCAATAGCTTTAAATCAAAAACGAATTATAAAACTCAAAAGAAAAAAAAAAAGATCTGGGTATCATCAAAAACAAACCGTGGATCCGTTTCCAAGGCGATATGAAGAGCCTGATTGATGGCAGAATATAAATTCAAAGATTTGCCACCTCCTTCGTGTTGTTGAATGAGGTGCTTCTCACAAGACGCTGAAAAATCTCTCCTTGAAATCAAATTCAAACCCCCCAATAATCTCTTCCCAAATCTTCTGAAACCAGTTGCCATTTCTGAAAATCTCCGCCAAGCTCTACTGGTTAATGTCGCGTGTTTGTGTTAATGTTCTGTTAAGACAGCTTTAGGTGGATAGAGCTGTGAGCTAAGCTTAGGTAGGAGCTGAGTTGTCTTTTGTACACGTGGCATTCCAGTCACTTACTGCAAATCCTTAACATAAATTAAGCCAACAATATCTTGCTGTTTTTTTAATACAACCACAAGATACTTTTTAATAATTTCGAAAAATTGAATTGTACAAGTTAATTTAATTTGGTTTGATTTGATTTTTTTCAATAAAAAAATTGGTTTAATTTTTTTAAACGGTTTAATTTAATTTCGGTTTAATTTTTAAAAGTAAAATCAAAAAAATCAAACTAAATAAAAAAATTAAAAAAATCAAATCTGGCATAATAAAAAAATAAGTTTAATTTGGTTTAATTTTTTTCATTAAAAAAATTAATTTTAATTTTATTTATTAAAAAATCAAATCAAACTAATTCAGTTTGATTTTGAAAAAAAACAAATCAAATCAAACCGTACTTACCTTATTAACAATATATGTTTGCTTAAAAAAAAACTATATATATATATATATTATATATACATTCTTTTTGTCAATTTGTGGTTGTATTAAAAAACAGCAAGATATGTATTACATATTCATGCATTTTGTCAATTACATTAAGCATGTTCTATTTACTTATTGGTGGGAATAATTTATTTGTTTTAAAATTAAGTTTGAAGAACATTTGGGACTCTAAGGTACGAGAAAAAGAAAATATTTATTTTAAAAATTCTATTTATATATCCATCAAATAATAAAATTTATTAACTTTAACTAAAAATATGTTAGAACTGAAAAAATTATTCTTATATCTTTGTTATAATTAGAAAAAAAAATTAATTCAATTAAATGTTAAAAGTAGGATTTGAACATTTGACTTATAAATCAAAGGGAGAAATATATCATGACCATCGAGATTTATAAAAAAAGGACATGCAAACCTGTCAAGTTTCAAAAAAGTTATAAAAATTCATGTCAAAAATATACAATAGGTTGAAAATACTATTATATTCTTACATGTACTTTTAAAATGAAAAGATAAAAAGATGTGTTTGGTAGAATTCAAACCTAAGACATTTAGATAAAAATCGAGCACTTTAACAATTAGACTACAAGTATTTTATTCACGAGAAGCATATTAATCTTTTATATATCATGAATACTTTTTAAGATATCACATAATTTTAGTAATATTTACTAATTTAAAAAATAAACAATAATGTTCAATGGTTAAAAAATATTTCATTATAATTAGTGTTTGTTTGGTTAGACTTTTCTACTGGCTAAAAGAATTTTTTTTAATGCAAATAACTCATTTAAAATTTTTTTATGGTTAAAAAATATTATCATGAATACTTTTAAGATATCACATAATTTCAATAATATTTACTAATTTAAAAAATAGACAATAATGTTCAATGGTTAAAAAATATTTCATTATAATTAGTGTTTGTTTGGTTAGACTTTTCTATTGGCTAAAAGAATTTTTTTTAATGCAAATAACTCATTTAAAATTTTTTATGGCGTTTAATTGCAATTTAAAAAGAGATTTTAAAAATTAAAAAAGTTATATTACTTATACTTGTAAAAACTCAAAATTTAAAATTTTAAAAGTATGACTTTTTGATTTTTTTTTTATATTTTTATATTAATATATATATTCTAATAATATTTTGTAATCCCATAGTATATTCATAATAGAAATAAATCATATTCAACTACATATATTTTTAATTTTTTTTAAAACTTATCATATATTTACAATCATCATCTCTACAAGACTATCAAAAAAATAAAATTATGTCATACATACATAATATTATATTTATTTTATTTTTAATTTTTATACTAAATAAAATAATTTATTTAATTTATTAATTACTATATGTTAATTTTATTTAAATTATTGTACGATATTTAAAATTTTAATTATTTTGACCATGTCAATAAATTCTATTGTATGAAAAAATATTAAATTGTCTAAAATTTAAATGTAAACTTTGTTCAATGTCCTTTTGATAATTTAATAACAATAAACTTTTTTAACAATATATAATCAAATAAATTACTACTTTAAAAAGATTTTTTTAATTAACAATTAAATTATTAACAATTTTTTTTAAAAAACTCTAATTTAAAAAATTTTATTTAAAAAATTCAACCAAAAGAGCCTTAACAGATTATATAAAAATTCCAAATTACCCTTTTAAATTTTAAAAAAATAATAAATTAACTATTTTACTCTAAATAAATAAATGAAATCACAATTAACCATACCAAAACTCACCATTTTTAACAATTAGATTATATGACTTTTATGTTTTTTTAATAAATTAATATTAGCGGTATATTACGAAAATACCCTTATGCACAATATTAAAATAATTAATTTATATTTTTTAAATTGACTTTTCGGTATAAAATAAAGTTATTATTCATGCTCGATGCAAAATTAAAAGCAATCAAATTCAAATTAAGTAATTAATTACATTTTTGGATCATCTTCTTCCATCTAAACCATACATACAACATCGCACCACATCACACCGTAACTACATAAATCAAACACCAATAAAGAAAACAAAAATAATTTATCTGACTCAGCGCACAAAAAATTCAATCTTGCTCCACTTTTTTTTTTGTATTTTCCTTCACTTTCCTTCTATTTTCTCAGAACCCAAACTGAGTCCACACTCATCTTTCCATTTCCTCAGCACAAAAAAACAATCTTTCCATTTTCTTAGCATAAAAAAAAAACCATCTTTTCATTTTCTTAGCACAAAAAAACCCAAATCACATCTTGACAAATCAGAAACGATGTCGGAGACAAACCGGGAGGGATCGTGATGCAGGGGGGGCGCGAGATTGGCAACTTAGAGGTGACATTAACTTGGCTGGCAATATCAGCTTGGTAGCATCCACAACGGCGTTAGCTTGTAGCGATCCTCATTCAGCTCCATCGGCGGCGGCGGCGTCGTTCTAGTTGAATAAAAGATGTGGGAAGAAGATGAGGATAGATGCAATTTGTGTTTATGGACGTCGTTCTGGTTGAATAAGAGATTGGTTGAATCAAAGATGTGGGAAGAAGATGGGGATACAACGTGAAATCGATGGTTGAATAAAAGAAATTTAGGGTTTTCTCTGTGTGTATAATTTGTTTCTCAACGGACTGGTTTTTAATTAATAATAAATTGCGTATTATTAAAAATAAATGATTTTTTTTTAAGGATTTTAGAGTGTTGTTTAGATACGGGATAAGATTATTTGAGTTAAAAAAATAAGATTGTTTGAATATGGGATGTTTAGAAAATATAGTATTAAAACGATAATATTATTAGTTTTTTTTGTTAATTTTAATAATAATTTTTTAATATTATCTATTTATTAAATTAATGGATATTATTAAATTAGATAATATTTTTATATATAATAAAGTAATTTAGATAATAAATTATATTTAAAGTAAATTAATTTTAATTTTTTGAGTTCGGTGACCGCTGCTTGATTACTTTCTCAAATTTTCAAATTTAGTTTATTGAATTTACTTTAAATATAATTATTTAATTGGTTTTAAAGTTAAATTATTTAATTCATTGTCCCTTGCTTTATTGTATATATAAAAGATTGATCAATTAAACGTTAATAAAATGCTTTTATAATCTACTGATTAAGGTGTTTAATTTAAAGGCAAAAGTCTTAGGTACGAGTCTAATTGTATACGTGTATTTTAAAATTTGATTTTTAGTTTATTAAGAGTAAAATAGGCATAATAATTTTAATACAAAAAAATAATTATACTTTTATTAATTTTGATCAATTAATCGTTAAATCAAACAAATTTCTTGTCAAAAATCAAACAAATCTCTTGTTAGAAATCAAACAAATTCTATCTTCTGACAAGAGATTTATTTGACTTATTAAAGGTAAAATTAACATAACAACCTTAATACAAATGAATAATTGTACTTTCATCAATTTTAATCATGTGGCCATTAAATTAGACGAAATTTGTCTTTCGACAAAAAATTTATTAGCTCGTTTAAAATTTTAATAGTCTACATGTCCATTTTCATAAACCTTCAAGACCTCAATGTTTTTTCTCCTAAATAAAAATTAATACTTTAATCAATTAAATATTTTAAAATTTTTGTTTATATATAAATTTAAAAATTTATTAATATATTATCTTTAACTAAACTATTTAAAAAAAAAAATACAAAAAAATAATTGTACTTTCATCAATATTGATAAGTTGATCATTAAATTAGATGAGTTTTTCTTTTGACAAGAGATTTATTAGCTCTTCTTAAACTTTAAGAATTTACATATCCATTTTTTTAAATCTCAACATCTTAGTGTTCTTTTTCTTAAATAAAACTTAATATTTTAACTACTAAATTATTTTAAAATTTTTATTTATATATATATATTTAAAAATTTATTAACATATTATCACCAACTAAATTATTCAAAAAATGATTTAAACTATTAACTACTAGCACTGATGACTGTTGCTAACTATTAGATGTTGACATGTAGTTGACTATTTGTCACTATTATTGGTCAATGTTGACCAGTGTTAAACAATTGTTAAGATTGGTAGATATTGATGATGTTGATTAGTTGGTAGCTGATCATTAATTAAGTTGACTAAAATTTTTATTTTTTATTAATAATAAGGACTAATTTTTATTTTTATGATTCTTATGTTATTTTTAACAAATTTTATTATTTGATAAGAGTATAAATAATTTTTTAAAAAATTTAAAAGGCTGCATACCCTTTGCCTCGAGCGTTAAAGATTTAAATGTCATTTTTTAAAAAATTAATGAAATTAATAATATCAAGAAATGGCCTTTATTTATATATAAAAAAATCATCTTCGTACAATATCAATTAATTAATAAGTGTAGAAGCATTTAAATTCAACGCAGGAGTTTTTTCTGAAAAAAATTCTATCCTCAAAATATTTAAGAAAATTAGAACTTTTGAGTTGAGAGTATATGCAAAACAACCCCCTTGGCATTTAATAAAAATCACCTTTTGCCAGAAGTTCCAAAGCACCAAGGTTTGTATTGTGATCATAGAGAGATCTTGGATAGACATCCACTATAAATGTGGAAATAGATAGAAAGAAGATAGTAGCTGCGTATGAAGAATACCAGAACGAGCACTAGCAGAAAGATTGGTATCTTTTAATTAAATTATTTAACAAAACTTATAGAACATAAATGTTCAGAATTATTGTGATTATAATAATAAATTGATAAAAGAATCGGGCCAATCAATTAAAGAATATGGGAAGACGCACAGACATCCACTGAATTGGGCACCCATTGGTTGGGAAAATTCTTGAATTAGTACTAGTATGGGCCTCTATCAGATGTCAATAACAATAACAAGTCATTTACATTGATCAACAACTACTTGTAGAACAGTAGACGCAATGAAATCAAGATGATGAGAATAAATAATACAAGGAAGCATATGCATTTCAACAGGCGCTAAATGATTCTCACAGAACCTCCCAAATCACATCTCTCTTACAGCACTTTGACAATCAAATGCCACGAGGATCATGGCAGGCTGCTTGAGAGAAAGCTAAGGCCAATCAACTCTGCAATCTAAACCTGTATTAATACCATATCCAACACAATAACCAAGATAAATATTGCTTACAGGCAATGGATGACCATTTCCACAAGACAATTTTCCTACAGTGATCACATATCTCAGAATATTTTGGTTATTTGAGCATTCAATACAAAGGAAGCACCAATACATTGCATTGCCTAAACAAGCAAATAAAAATGCAAGAGCTTAGAATCCCATCAAGAGAAGAAGAAAGAAAGATACAATAAAATGATGAAATCTATTTCTTTTGCTTACTAAATTAAAAGCTCTCTATTACATTGCAATATCTTTTCCCACCTTGCCTATCTAGCCCTCTCTTAAATCAAAATATAAAAATGCAACCAGCTCCACAAGAAAGCAATCTAGACTTACAAGACAGGAAATGCACAAACAGATATAAGAAAAAGGGGAAAAAAAGCATAATAAAGACAAAAAAAGCCACTAACATAGCATCCCTAAACCCAAAACCCTAGCAGATGAAAACTTGTTAGAAGATAACCCACTATTTAAAAGAACAAAAAAGAGGAAAAAGAAAGAGCCCATCACCAAAAGAGATAGGGCGTGCTACTTGGATTCTTAGAAGCCTAGCCTGCCACACCATTTTTGAACCAAACACCCAATGTGAAATCGATCCCTCAATGAATTATTGACTCTTCTTGAAAGCATCAGGACAGATCCAATAAGGCAGCCTGAGTCATACGTACAGAGAATTTGGCAGAAGTTGTTTCCGTACCATGTCTTAAAAACCGGCAAAACTTCTGAAGGAACTCCTTGGCAAGAAGTTCATTAAAATCAGACCGCCTTTCTGTGCAGCTAAGGCTAACAACCATTTGCAACTCCATTGGCTAAAATCGCCTTCTCTGAAACTACAACTGATTTGCCTCCCTTGTGGGTATCACCAGTTTTTGCAGCTGATCCATTCTCAGTAGGCTTCAGGTCTCCATTAGTATGAGCAGTTGAAGTAGGCTCTTGGATCAAATCAGAGGCAGTCTCTGATGACTTCTGTGTCTTTAGTTCCCCATTAGCCACTTCTTTCTTCTCATCAGTAGGCTTTCCTTCCCATACCTGTTGCATTCCCAAGATCATAAACATGCAAGCAAATTTGAGCCTCCTTGTCAAAAGAAATCACTAAAAACTGAACAGGAGAAAGCAAAAAATACAAGTGACAAGACATTAAACTAGTCTACTGGAAAAGGTAATATCTTGCCTGTTTCTGGAACTGCTGTTGTTTAGCCTTCTTTTCCTGAATTGTTTTTTGGCGAGTCTCGTAAAACCCAAAGTCATCAAGAATGCATGTTTTACTTGAGTGATCCTTGAATATCTTGATCATTTTAAGTCCCTGCTCTAACTTGACCTGCAAGACCCAACCAAGAGGTACTTTAAAATGGAAAATCACAGGAAAAACAACAAGAAGAGATTTAACTTACAGAAATATAATTACCTCTTGAGTGTCCCTGCTGTTAGTGACAGGTTTGTTCTCATTATTCTCCAGAGTAATGTGCTTCAACAAACTGTTAGGCACATCCTTGACAATGTGCCACTTCACTGGAAAGTATCCGGTCCACTTGTCTTGTTGCCAGTATTCAACATTCTTGTTAAAATCAACTGGTCCTGACATCTCTGCAAGGCCCACAAATTGGCCACTTGTATTAACCTGTGAAAGAATTCAAGACCGAGAGCTAAGTATCACTGAAAATTGAGCTAAGTATCACTTAAGATTAGTCTCATCAGATTCTCACAGCTAAGCATCACTGAGAATTGAACTAAGTATCACTTAAGATTAGTCTCATCAGATTCTCACAGCTAAATATCACTGAAAATTGAGCTAAGTATCACTTAAGATTAGTCTCAACAGATTCTCACCGAGAAGAAAAGAAACACAGGGCAACTACCAGACTTCTGCTGAGCCTCCTGGTATGCTGCATCAAGCTTCTTGTTGCCATTTGGAGTGCTGGCCCAGACATTGTACTTGATGCTTTTATGGACATCATCCTCGCTGTATGACTTGATGACAAAGAATTTAGCATCAGTGTATTCCTCAGGAAAATCTGCTTTATTGTAATGTTCTTGGTCTGGAATCAAACTATTCTTATCCTTCTCAGCTTCAGCGGTCCCATTTGATGGCACATTCGGCTCTTTGACTGCTAATGCATTTTGGGCTAAACCCTTTTGGTTCTTGGATCCCTTGGCTCTAGGTCCCCTATTAAGCTCATTCAAGCCATCCATGTTCTCATTACCATAGCCAAAGTACCCATTGCCACGTCCTCTGGATTTATACTTGCCGTCAACAGCCAACCATCCACGACCATTGGTTCGCAAGTCAAAACCATTGGAGCCAAAGCCCATTCCAGATCTGTAAGTGTTACCATACTGACCATACATCTTGTTAGGATACATCCTATTCATATTCATGAAATCCTGCGCCGCGCCCATGGCAGAAATGGGTCTTGGATGGTGCAAACCCTGTACAGCAAAGAAAAGGATCTTTCAGCAGTGAACTAAAAAGATGGTTCCCTTACATAAAATAATCCAACTAATAATCTTGCATACCATGTAATGAGAATTCGGACGGTAGTTTTGATTTCTAGAATTTGCAACACTATTGACATTAGAAATCGAAGAATTGAATGTGTTGTTTGCAACTGGCCTATGCTGTGCATCTGAGATCACTGGGCTGTCCAACCATGGAATTGGTGACCTCATCCCATCAACATTATATCTTGGATCTGGAAAACCAGAAGCAGGACCACGACCAGGCAAAGCACCTCTTCCATATGTATTATTTGAATTAAATGAAGATTGATATGTTGGTTTGAAAGGAGTTGAACCGCTATTCACTTTCACACCTCCAGCATTTGCAACACCATTGGATTTCCCATTGGTAGTTTCCACAGGCAAAGGCTTCTGGTCAGCAGCAGCAGAGATGGGCACATCCCCTGGCGGAGGAGCAACAGGGCTAGGGATATACGGACCACTAGTTGGAGTAAGTGGCTGGAAGTAGTGTGGATACTGGTAGTGCTGGGGTCCATATAGCTGACCATCAGTTCCCATGGTTGGAACTGGTGAAGTTGCCGGTGAATAGGGTGCATAAGGCGCATACCCATACCCATGGTGAAACATAAGAGACCCATTATCCCCATAGACTCCCTGAAAATATACCAGAAGCACAAAACAAACATTAGCGAAAAAAATGTAAACTAGTGCAACAACCTGTGATGAAATACATCTTAAACCGATATAACATAGAACATGCCACAAATACTTGCTGAAGCCTAATAACTTACAGTGGTCATGTCAACTCCATCTTGACTTACATATTCCCAGTCATTGAGATTCCCATCATACCCTACAAGAATTTATAACCAGGTCAATACCACATATATACACCCATTCAACATAATTATATCAATAAATTAAAGACGATACCAGATAAAACATTTGGTTATCCTCAAAACGCTGAACCAAATAGAGCAAAGTTCACTACTTACCTCCATAGTAGAAAGCAGTGGAGTGATAACCATTAGGGAGATAGCACATATTAGGGTCCACAAAATCATTCAGAAATGGAGTGCTGGATCGCTCTGATGGGATCTGACCATTTGCAGCAGCATTGGTAGAATCCACAGACCCAAACTGATGAGCTGCAGGCTGCATGATTAAATATCAAAGCATAAACTCATCAGTTTACAATCGTCATAAGGATAGTCCCACAAACATGTCCAGGTATGCCTATAATTTTACCTTCTTGGTAGGCTCAGGGATTTCAAGAGTCTTGGTCTGTGAATCTAATGACAATTTCTGCAGCAAATCTGAAGCTTCTATAGGAGGAAAAAAAGTAAAGGAAACACTTTATAACCAAAAACCAATGCTGAAACTAACATCTAGCACTTTGCTTCAATTTCCAAAATTTCAATTAACAAACAACCCTAACCTATAAATCACATATTCAAAATACAATACAATAACAAGCACATATTTCGAATTCAATCTTTGACCAGTCAATTTCAGATCCTTGGCCAAAACCCACATAACATACACAAAGTAAGCAACACAATAACAAAAAAACCTAGAACGCACCCGAAAATTTGTCATAATATCTAAACCATATTCAAGTCAATCAAAAGAAACCAAAAATCCACATACCACAGAGCAACGAACAATATTTCAACAATTCTGAGAATTACAACCTTCACAAGACGAAAACTTTTCACAAACTCATAATCACGAACAAAGAAATCACCGATAAAACCCCATTACTGACGCCCAAATCAACAAATAAGACGCCAAAACCCCTAATTTCTACCCGGATCTATATGCCATACACACAAAAAAGAGACTTAACACATCAAAAATTAACAAGAACCCAATTCGATCCAGATACAAAGCGAGGAAATTAAATTATACCCAGATCGTTATTTTGAGAAAGAATACGATCTACAGCTGGAGTAACAGTAGTAGCCATGAGGAATCACAATAACAACAATAGCAACAGATCTTGATCTTTTATCTGATAAGACCCTGAAAAAACTGGAATTTGATCTGGGTTTTTGAAGATTTGAAGACCCCTAGAAAAGAGGAGTAAATGGGTTGCTCTTCTTTGTCACCGAAGAGCTTCACTCACAGCCGCCAAGGGTTTGGGTTTAGCGAAACTAAAAAAAGAGGGTTTTTTCAATCCAAAAGTGGTGATTCAAATAGCACCACGGACTCCCTCTTTTGATCCTCACCCGCGGGTTAGTTTATGATCTCATCGACGCGTTTTTATTGGCTCTTTTTTCCACGTGGAGGGTCGTGAGTGGTTGATGCTTTATATGATTTCTTGTTTTTGTTAGAGGGTGAGATGGGTTTGGGTGCCTTGATGAGTGATGGCTTTTCTTTTTCCTTTTTTTTTTTATTTTTTATTTTTTATTTTTTTGTGTTCATTTAAAAAGTTTCCAAATCTTGTGGTGGTGGTGGAAGTATTTAGAAATTGGAAACCCTAAGTCCCCTAATTTCAAAATCACATTCACATGTGGGATTTTGGGTTTTGGGCCCTTTTTGTTACAATACGGGCCTTTATGGACTCTTGCCATTTGAAGATAGGATGTTGACATTTCTGTCTCAATGATATATTTTGTAGGCAAAACATTTGTATGACTTGCCCTTTTTGCTTCATTTGCCCTTTTTGGCTTATGAATATTACATGTTTATAGTGTTGATACTTGATTTGTCACCTACTTTCTCTTTTTGGGAGTAATAAATCAATAATAATACTAATAATGAAAATTCAAATCATAAATAGACATCTAATGATTTAGAGTTGGATATGCACAAGGCAAAGTACATATTACAAATGTATGATTTGTAAATTGTAATCTCTAAATTTTGCTCCTACATCCATAAATAGATCAATATAACACATATGTCTTATTCATATAGGGATTCCTAATACCTTAATTAAATTGATTTCTTAATGGCTTTATGAAATCATGTTTCATGGAAAAGAAATCCTATTGACAAAATGATGGTATGATACTAATTTTGTAGTAAGAGTTTTAGCAAAATTATAGCTAGATAGTTAGATTTTTAATTAATCTTTTTGATTATGCAAATTTTTTTTTTTTTTTTTTGCATCTAAAATCTATTACTTCTCATGATTTCATCATATATATTCTTTAACTTAACACTACAACAAATTATGCTATTAACAACAATCATATAACTACATGCCTTATACATGAGTTATTAAAGATAAATTATCAACAAGTTACACTATGTAAAAAATTTTATAATAAAAAAGAATTATTTAACTAATACTTTTTAATTTGTAACAACATGAAAATTAAATGTGGTAAAAATTGATATAAGTACCACCCATAAATGTATGTTGTCAAAATTATTAATTATTGACTATTTATAATTTTATGCAAGTAATTAAAATTTATCTTATATAAGTAATAATTTATTATCTCTAACCACTAATAGTTTATATTGTTGAATATTTTATTATTAATAACTTTTTTTTTTTGCATGTGGTTGAAAATAATTTAGAGTAGACATATATATTTAGTCAAGAATATTTCATCCATCACATGGACCATAAAAGTGGTCTAACTTAGAGTTTATGATAGATATTTTTTTATAAAAGACCACATGTCATTTAAGTGGTGGATGTCTTTTTAATAATTAGAGGAAACTCTCCCTCTCTTTTTTTAGGCTATTTTTAAGGCCTTCTCTATCACTTTTTTTTTTATACTAAAAAAAAAATGACTAGCCTAACGAGAATACAAAAAACTAAATAGAGAATATAAAAAAGAGAGGGAGAGTAATCAAGAAAAATCAAGGAATCAGAGTGGGTCTTCAACAAAGAAGCAAAAAAAAAAAATTAATTGATCAAAGTTTCTTCAAATTAATGTCTTCATAATATGAATTAGTAATACTTGTTCATTTGTTTGCTTTAATTTCTTGAAATATTTTTTTTATATTTTACTTTTCATTTCTCCTAAAAGAAAAGAGATAATTGTTTGCTCATACAATTTTTGCTTATGTTATAGCTTTTTTAAAAGATTCAAAATTTTCTTTTGGTGGGTGTTTGATGAATAAAGAAAAAAGAAAAAGAAAATTAAGCATTAAAATGAGGTGAAAGAAATAATAGTGGGTTTAATCTTATTTAAATAAAATCAAGGATATGAAAACTTATAGTTGATTCTAGGTAAGGTAATAATTGATTTTTGTTTAGTTCTAAAAATACTAAAGAATATAGAAAATGCATCTATGATGGATTTTTCTCTATTAAAAAAAAAATTATTTAGTTCTAGTCAATACCCTTAACTATTATAAAGAATAAGTTTTGATTTATAGATAATACAGAAATAATAGCAAGTTTAATTTCTCTTCTCTGGATAATAAAAAATTAATTTTTGACTATAATAACTATTAAAAAGAATCATAATCACCAACACTTTATGAAATTTTCTATCCATGTCTTTGAATTTTTATCTTCTTTTCCCTCCTATTTTTTGCGATTTTTGTTTGTTTTGTTTTGGGTGGTGAATTTGTTGATTTTGTTCTAATTATGGGTTTCTTTATATGTGAAATGCGGGAAAATTATGGGACTGTAACGAGATAAAAGAGTTTTAAAGATTCAATAGTTAAGTTTTGATTTTGGTCAACTAAAATGAATCTTTTTGTTTTGATTTTTTTGTTATACTGTTGAATTTTTTTATTTTTTTGGGCTTCGCATGGATCATTATTTTCTTACCATGTAATTTTGAAGTTAATCAGACAATATTCATTTACTATGGTATATATTAGCATTGGATTATTTATTTTATTGAATAATCACATTACAAGTTTAAAATTTAAATTTTAAGTACTCAAAATAATTTTAACACCATAAATATAAAAGTATATTAAAAAATATTATTAAGTTTGCAGCGTTATAATTGTTAAAAAGGAAAATCAATAAAATTTGACTAGTAAGCGCTACTTAAGTTTGGAGGAGTTAAAAAAATAAAAAATAGAATGATGTCTTAAAAAAAAAAAAGAGAATAAGTGGTTGAAATTGGATCAAAATTACAAGTTTCGAGGAATTAAATCAAAAGTAAGAAGTTCAGGTGGTAGCCAAAGAGACTTAATATTTATGGTATAAATTAAACTAAATTTGTATCTAAAATAACCCACCTTAGTAGCCCTACATTATAAGCTAATAAAGACCTAATATATCCCTAAATATGTGTATTTTTATATTAGTAGAGAGTTGTATAAAAAATAAACTTATGATAGTATTTTATACTTAAAATATGTAAAGACGCAATTTTTTTGTACAATCTTGAGTAATTAAGTTAATTTAGGTACAATTCAATTAATAATTACTTGTTTCACACATACACACGGTTGATCACTTATGGGAAAAAATAAAAGTGCTTTAATTGTGATGTTTATGAATTGTTTAGAGTGTTTATTAATTCCGTAAGGATTGAGAATAGTGAAGCAATTTTTGATACATAATGTAATCATTAAATCAATCCAACCAATTATTATTTTATATTTTTATTTTTCATATTCATTTGAGTTTGTGTGTTTGTTTATTTTTCTACTTTGTGTTATTCTCTCTAATTACTCGAGGACGAACAATTGTTTAAGTTTGGGAGTATTTGATAAGTGTATTTTAGATCCATAATCCAGCCCTATTTATCTTAGTAATTATTCATTTTTGAGTAATTTAAGAGTTATTATGTGTTAAATATTATTGTTACATAGTTAAATCAAGAGATGATGGAAAATGATGAAATTGGAGTAAATGAGAAAAAAATTGCTACAGTAATTGTGAACATTAATTTTACTACAGTAATTTTGCTACAATGACCATCGCCTCCGCATCCAAAAATGAATGCCGCAACATTAAATAGTGAATGCCCCAATGTTTCTACGATTCTATAAATACATTATTTTTCCTTAAAACGAAAAGATTTGGCCATTAATCTAACCCTAACCCTAACTCATTTTCTCTTAATCTAACACGTTTCTAACCCAAAAATCATCATTATATTATTCAAAAACAACATTTAAACTTATTACACAATCAAGAGCTTTTTGACTAATCTTTAGAGGAATCAACCATGACCATAGATTGAACGAATACACCATTGTCTTCATAAATTCAGTTTGGGATTGGTTGTATTATATTTATTTATTGTTATCTTGTTATGTTGATTTAATTGTTAGCGGAGGATTTAAGACACGTGAGTGTATGCATGTGCTATTGTGTCTATTGCCTAAATACATATAAAATACATATTTAACTCTGATGGAAGCGTGAAACTTGTAATAAACACAATACTTACAATATATTAATCACATTAATATATTAGAAGGTTAGAGAACTCGCCTCAACGTGTAATGTTATACACGTATTTTCTCGGAATTCGCATGGAGACCAACTCGCGGGTAATATTAGTCACCAACTCGGTGGGTTTGGTGAGCTATAACAACAGCTCTATACGCAGCACGGAGTTTAACTCTTAAACCCCAAAATAGTCTGTGTGTGTTTTTTTATCTTTTTCTCCAAAAGGATAAGGAAATAGAGAATTTGAAGCAATTCATAATTGCTCCAATTGAAATTATAAAAAAAAATGAAACAATTTTATTTTTCTTCTTCTTTTTCCCCGACCATTTTCTTCTTCTTTCTCTTTTCTCTATTTCCTTTCTCTTCTCTCAACTATCTTTCAAAACACACACTTTACCATTCTCTCATCTCTTTATATATATATATATATATATATATATAATATTATATAATAATAATAAAATAATACTAATGGGTTCCAACTATTCGGCACCCATAATATAATATTATTATATATAATATCATATAATAAAATATAATATAATAAAATATAATATAATATATAATTATAATATAATAAGAGAGATATTTTGATTATTTAACAATTAAATAATTAAAGTATGAAATGATCATTTTGCCCCTCATGAATAATTATCAAGTTTACCCCTAGTGGGTCCTACTAAATTCAACCGAGGGTTCACAATACGCTACGTATCATAATATAATTAGTAAATAAAAATTATTAACACGCACGCATTCCTCTGGTAGTGCTGAATATTGCTGGATTAAATAATTTAATTCGGCACACTGCCCCAGTGCACAAGGAGTACACTCCATATCGCTAGACTCCCTAGGTCCTATGCTCGATTCATCAAATAGAATTATTTCATGAGTCCGTGAAAAATGCCCCATGCACACGTCATAGATATATAAATCTGCGCGTTGAACCATGTAAGCTGAGGTTATAACGCATACATATAGTTATTCCGTCATGATATCCTAAATGTGCGGGGATATAGATTATCACCGTCAAATCCCTAGTGCTCATCCATGTCCTATTTCCAAACTTGTATCTCACTGAACAATATGCGCAAACTCCTTTACCATATTGTTCCACCCTGACGAAACTTTTTTCCGGGATGATTACTTGTGGCCACAAGACTTTTTGAGATACAGTCTTAAAGCATCTAGATATTTAACTCTATATGAAAGCTGATGGATTCCATATCTGTACGCATTGGACTCCATAAGCATCGGACTATACCCAGCGACACCCAGCGGTCACACCATAATAGGTATGTGACATGCGTGGAACTATAGTATGATGGATCACTTACAAGTCCACAGTGGCACTCAGGTCTAAGGACCACGTATACTACTCAACTCGAGATGACCCTCCGTTGACGACTTATCTTTGGTGTCTATCGGAGGCCCTCGTGAGTCTATCCTATATCCAGTCCTAACTGGATACCATATGTCAATACGAGCTCCAAGCTCACAATCGGTCAGGAACGACCATCTATATACCATATAGGTACGACATATGCTAATATATATATAAAGGTATCCACCGACAGACCTGCATCGGCAGAAATAAATCAGGGACAATTATTTGAGAACATACTTGCGCAACTAGCATTTTCTGGCACCCGATTGTAACTCTTGCAACTATACAGTTACTAGCATATTCCCAAGTCTATGTCACATTACAGATAAGGCTCAAACTCTTGAATCTGCTGAGTATTATAACCAGCTAACACTTAACTGTGCTAAACTTTAGCATTTATATCTCTCAGTGTGGCTGACTATGAGTCCTTATATAAACTCCATTAGATCTGATTGAAACTCCTTCAGATCTACAATGTCTATAACGTTACATGCATAATACCATATAAATAAGTATTGACGATTTAATATAAATGTACACTTGTATTAATACACAAGTATATGTACATTGAGGGATGACACGTAAGCACCGACCCTAACATTAATTTTATTACCTAAGATTGTAGCATTGAACTTAATATGTAGGCTTAATTATAGTATTTGATTCTCATTGTTATGAATTCAATTTATTAATCAATTTATGCTGTTTTTAATGCTTTCAATAGGCTAGCAATGGTGATTGGATGATTATGGAACATTAGAATAAACTTGAAAAATGCATTCTGTTATTTAGACCTACACAAATTGATGCATGATTATAGAGTAATATCTATAAGTTTTGATATAAGATAAGAATATATCTACGTGACATATATGATCAATATAACTTGTTCGTAATGAATCTTGATTTATTCAAATTACCATAAGAATTCAATAGATTAAGGTATAATCATCCGATTGTCAAAAATGGCATGCGATGAAATACGTGTTGTGGCCAATAATTGAATTAAATGATTAATAATGTGATAATGAATTCATATTGAAGGATAACTGTAATCCTAAATGTTCTTCATATAGTGATTGCGCTTATACCTTTTGCACAATTAAGATTGATTTATGGAATTAGTAATTAGTTTAAATTTAAACAAATCAAATTTATCATTTGTTTGAATAAAAGTGAGAGGATACAATTTTAGTACTTTGTTAAGATTAATAACAATTCATCATGGGATTGACACTTAACTCATCATATATTACTTGTTCCCGATAGCGTGCACTTACGTTTAGCATAGAAATTGCACAACAAGTGCGAATTGGTTGATTTTGTGTAATCTTTCCACAAAATGTGTTTAATTGTTGTTTTCAGCATTTGATTATCAATTTTTAGTTATTTCTGGGTTAGGAAGGTGTTGGAGTTGAGAGAATTTGAGGTGTTTAGAGAGAAGGTCCATAATTCTGTTTAGAGGGCAAAATGCAAGTATTTATAATTTTAGCCAACACCAGGGCGTTATAGTTATTGTTGCATTTGGTGTGTGATGTGTAGAGGTACGTATAATTTTAAAATTTATAAGTATGTAGCGGAAGTATTCATACATGTTATTTATAATATTGTATATTCAAGCACATATACTCATGTATATTCATTCAAGTATATACATGAACGTACATATATCTCATATATATATATTCATATGTATCATATAAATAAATTGCATGTTAATAACCTACCCGATTTTGAAGGTAGCTTTCCAATTCTTCAAGAACTCTAATATTCAATTTTTAAGCTCACCTTGAAGTATCTTGTTGCATAATTCTAGTTCATAACTAAAACGGGTAAGATTGTGAAGCTAGAATAGCAGCCACAAATTCCAGCAATTGGTATTTTAACTCTTAAGACAATATTGGTTCTTATGTTTTTAATTTCTGACAAGAGATAAGAAAAATTAAGTGTCTATTGTATTTGTTCCTACACAACCCTTTGGTAAAACCTTTTCAAATTCTTTCAACTCTTTGAAAAACACTTAACAAATTCTCTCAACTCCCTCATTTCCTCACTTGCACGAATTCTACACTCTCACATCTTCAAATTGAACTCTTCAATTTAGTTTAGCGTAAAATGATGGCTTCTCTTAGTGCTCCACCACCACTCATCTTTGTTTGCCATTTGCTTCAATAATAAAACAAGTAAATGCATCCAATAAATTGATTCATCTGTACGAATCAATTGTTAGAGAGTCAACGAAAAATAAACAATGTTAAGTGGTTACACTACTTCTTAAGCGCACCACTTAACCATTTCAAAGTGGCCAATAATTCATATTATTAATAACAAGTGCTTACTCTATTACAAAATGGTGTTTGCCACTTATTCCAATTAATAATAATAATAATTCATTAATAAATAGATTATTAATAATTCAAAACTCTTTTTGAATAAAGACATTTACCTTATTAGTATTTACCAAATAAGGTAAATAGGTGAATACACGATAAATCATTCATAGAGCAAGATTGTGCCATTTGTCAATTTCTTATTTAGTTAATAACTCTTATCAAATAATAATGTATTTTATATACAAGTATTGACAAGTATTTATCATAAGGAACCTTGAAACATATTATCACTTTGTTGAAATTTCTTGGACTAAATCGTTCAATCTAATACGCTACCCCGGTGCACAACGAGTACACTTCATATTGTGAGACTCTCTAGGTCCATGCCCGGTTTGTCATATGAAACTAGTTTATACATCCGTAAATAATGTCCCACACACATGTTACGGATATTACAAAACGGCACATTAGATCATACAAGTTGAAGTTATAAAATATTTGTATAATCCTTTCATCATTGATATCCTAGAAGAGCAGAGATATAGATCAACACTGTCAAATCTCCTTATGCTCAACTATAAACTTATCTCTAGATTTGTATCTCAATAAATAATATCCGTAAATACTTTTATGATATTATTTATCTCTAGGATAAAACCTTTTTTTTGGTATTTCTACTTATGGCCATAAGACTTTCTAAAATACAATCTTGGAGCTTCAGGATATTTTACTCACCCAAATGAGCTGATGGATCCCATATCTATACATACCGGACTCTATGAGCATCAGACAATACTCAGTGACACCCAGTGTCAGACCATGAAAGGTATCTGACATGTGTGGAACCAAAGTATGATGAATCACTCACAAGTCCACCATGACACTCAGGTCTAAGAACCACTAATACTATTCAACTCGAAAGACTCTCTATTGACGGCTTTATGGGATGTCTATTGGAGGTCTTTATGAGTCTGTTCAATATTCAGTCCTTACTGAATACTTGTATTTCTATACGAGATTCCACTAATCTCATGGTCTATCAAAATTAACCATCTAGACCATTCAGATATAGATATACACCGATCTATATATTTTAAGGTCTTCACTAATAGACCCGCATAGATCAGGAACATAGAGTTTAAGAACATATTTACATAACATATCCAAGTATCTTTTGCAACTCTTTTGCAACTACGTCATTACTAATATATTCTTAGGTCTTTGTCCCATTTTAGATAAGGCTCTAACTCTTTAGATTTCGCTAACTCTTATAACCTGGTAACTCTTATCAGTGCTAACTTTTAGCATTTATAACTTTCAGCGTTTCTAACTCTTAGCACTGATCTAAACTCCTTTAGATCAGATCTGTCACGCCCCAGACCCAAAAGATCTGACACACGACATCACTTACATTCATTCAATAATACTTAAACATTCATTTTAATTTCTTTTAGAATTATAGTAATTGAATTATGACTGGGACAATTAGTAAACCGGAGATACGCAGAGTTTTCTCAGAGATTAACACTCTACTACGTCACCAGTAGCAACTTTATTACCAGAAGCCCAGAATATATTCATTTCAAATTCTTACTTAAAATCAATCCATTACTACACTTGGTGAAACTTAAACTAAATCCAACCACACACAATAAAATAATACATAAGTATTTATTCACTAGGGACAAATCAAATATCTTATCCCACGTGTCCCCAAATGAAACACTTAGCAACCTAACAACTTAGGGAACCCAAGGAACAGCAGAAGCCTTGCCAAATCCGCTAAGCACACATGTACCTTATTTACCTGAAATCACCATAAACTATAATGAGTATAAAACTCAGTAAGCATACTAGTTTTCATATATCAAATACAAATACATATATGTACACAATGCATATGTATGATATGTTGTGATCAATCAAAATCATAATCTTATCAAATCACATATCATGTAAGCGCTTACACATTCTTTCAAAACACATAATAGGAATACCATTACTCGACTACTACTTAGTAGGACTTACATATCACATAATGAGCCAAATGTCACTCGTAGGTGACATACCGTATGAGAGGAATAGTACAAGTGAGGTCTTTAAATCACACTTATATAACGCTTATGCCCGAAGGTAAAAGCCAAACCCTCACCTTGATCATCGGTGAGTCCTCTCACATGTACCAATACGCCACCACACGAATGTGATGACTCACACTTCCTTTAGGTACCAATAGGATCCTCCCTACATACGGAACACATAACATATACCAATCCCGAAGGAAAGGCCACACATAAAGGCTCCACAAATCACATAAAATGCCTACTAAGTTAATAGTGAGTTCAAGTACCCTCAAATCACAAAATATTTCTCATGGACATATTACACTTCAAAAGCTTTCTTTGTTAAACGCATCTTATTTTGGAAAGCTCACTTTAAAAAACACATGTATGTCCATGCTCAATGTCAATGCTCACATTCATAAACATATATTCACATTTCATATCAAAATATACTTTGACATATCATAAACATATTCTTAACCCCATTTACAAAATCATACAAAACAATTATTATGTTTATTGTGATTCCAGTAGTAAGTCTAGTATACTTACCTCTTAACACTTTCAGCTACAAGGCTTAAATCTCCTTAACCTATCAATGGAGATTAATCCTTTCGTAAGCCTCACAATTCACACAAAATACTTTAAATAGCTTACAAAATTATACACAATGCATTTATCACATCAAATTGGTCTAAATATTTGGTTTCTCAAAACCTGTCATTCTGACCACTTACACTTAACAAAAATTTCTAATACATCAAATGATGTCCAATTACTCCAAAATCAGAATATACCATTCTTGACTCATATATCCTTCTTATATATGAATATATATCAAATTTCCTACACAATCCATTCCATACACACCATCGAATTCAAACTACAAACCTGACAGGATCAAGATACTTACTAAACAGTATTCAATCTCCCAATTTTATAAAATCATATACTAACTCAAAAATTATAAAACTACCACATAATTACTCTTAACACATATCTCAGTCCATGATAAATATTTCACTTCCAAATCACTGCCAAAAGTATTTTAAAACTATTTTATTCTATAACTTTCAAAAATCTGTTAATCAAATATTGCAATGAGCTGATACACTTTAGAAATTCATAACACTTCAACCACATTGATCTAAATTCTCAATTCCGAGTATATCATATTAGACATATAAAATTATCATATTCCACAAATTTATAATTTTTGAAGATCATTCAGTAGGACAAAAATTATTTTCCACTGTACTATACTGTTTACACAGGAAATTTCCAGAATTTCAGGGTCATTTTGGTAAATTCACTATAAATTCAATTTCCAGAATTTTCAATCGATTCAAAGTCTCAGATGATCCTTAACATGTCTAATTTCATATAATCAAAATTCAAAACCAGAATCGAATCACAACAATTTATAAAATTCCTAGATCAAGAGGTTATCCAGCAGAAATTCCATAATTCATCATGATTTATCAAACTATCTTATAGATCATCATCAATTCTCATATGATCTTACGAAATACACAACAAATCCTCAATTATACATATTTTTAGAAATCAAAACTTAAAGGAATTAACTTAATTAATACCAATAAATTGAGAAATACGTATGATATACCTCTTGAAATTCAAAATTCCAATTTCTTCTTCTTTTTCTTCTTCTTCTCCTCTTTCTCTCTTCTCTTTCTTAAAATGGGTAGCTCGACCTAAAAATGGTAAATTAGGGTTTAAAAGTGTATTTTTATACTAAGAGGCTAATTTTTGGTATTTACGAATTTGTCCCCAAAACTTTCAAAGTATAACAATTTGGTCCCTAAAATAAATCTAAAGTCTTGCAATTAAACCCAATGTTAATAGTATGACCTTAACCTATACAAACACTACTAATAACAATATATAAATCAAATATCCCCCACATACAAATAAAATACGTATATTTATACATATATAAATATTTATTATTACCGGTTGTAGATACTGGTTACTACAAGATCTGAGCTCTTTCTGATCATATAATGTCTAAAACGTTACAAGTATTTTACTATATATATATATAATAATTAATGATATATTGAAATGATAATAGTATAAACATAAAGCAAATATTTATACATAAAAGAGATGGCACGTAAGCACAAATTTCAACAGTTATGATGCTCCAGTATTGGCCCTAACATTGGGGCGTTATGTTTATGAACATCAGGGCGTTGATCTAGATCTAATTTTTTCCCTAGCGTTGATGTCCATCAAACGCTGGGGCGTTCATATTAAACGTATGAACACTGAGGGATTCATCATCAATTTTGCATTCTTTGCATTTTGGTCCCTATTTTGTTAAGTTACTGTTCAGGGATTTTCTTCCCTATATGCTCCATTAATTTTCATTCCCATCTCATTATGATTAAAACCTATGAAAACAACAATCAATGCATAATAATTCTAAATTTACCCAAAAATGAACAATTATTAAGATAAAATGGAGTTATAATATGTATTTAAATTACACTTATCAAATACCTACAAACTTAAGTAATTGCCCGTCCTTGAGCAATGAGAGAGATTAACACAAAGTAAAAAAATAAAGTAACACAAACTCAAATACATATGCAAAATATAAAAAAATAAAAGTAACAATAGCTTGAATTGATTTAATGATTACATTATTGTCTCAAAAATTGCATCACTTTCCTCAATCCTTTTGGAAATAATACATAATCTAAATAATTTACAAACACCATAATTATGTATTTTTATTTTTTTCTTATAAGTGATCAACCGTGTGTGTCTGTGTGAAACAAGCAAGTATTAATTGAATTGCATCTAGATTAGCTCATGTACTTTAGATTGTACAGAAAAGAAGTGTCTCAGCATATTTTGAAGTATAAAACACTACCATAAGCTTGTTAGTCATAGAACTCTCTACTAATGTAGAAATATATATGTTTATGGATCTATTAGATTTTTTATTAGTTTGAAATGTAGGGCTAGGGTCAAGGTGGGTTATTTTGGATACAATTTTTGATTTAATTCACACCATGAATACTAAGTCCCCTTGGTTATTACTTGAACTTCTGATACTTGATTCAATTCTCGCAAATTTATGGTTTTTACCCAACACTTATTCTGTTTTTCATTATTCCATTTTTTTTTACCATTTTCATTCAGTTTTTTTATAACTCTTCCAAACTTAGAATAATTTTCTCAAACTTAAGGTGGCGTTTACTCGCCAAATTTCATTATTTTTCCTTTTTAAACAATCATAACATAACAAACTCCATAATATTTTTCACTATGCTCAATGTCTATGGTATTAAGGTTATTTTGGTTACTTAAATTCAAAGTTTAGGCTTGTAATGTGGTTATTAAATAAAATGGGTCATTTAGGCTTAAATGGGGTGACTAAGGATAAATATACATCAAGGGCAGGGTATAAAAGCTCAAACGGTCTAAAGATGGCCTAATTTTATTTTCCTATATATGTGTTTCCCAGGATTTTACCTTAAGTTATAATCAAACAAGTTCTAGAGTGTCTGTTTATTCATCGAGACTGGAGTGTATTACTTGAGCATGAGTATCTCAAAGCAAAAATTCAACTAACATAAACATTATTTAAGTGCTCAAAATTTGGTGACCACAAAGAAAGTCAGAATCCGTCTAAGTATTAGTGCATGAATTATTTAAAATATCTATTATTTTCTAGGGAATTGAAATATAAGTAAATTTCTATTTCTTATCATTAACTGGTAATCATCATCTTAATCCAATAATATACAACAAAATAAAATAATCCAATCAATAATAAATAAAAAATTGAAATAAATATGAGACCAACTACATAAAAAAAGATAATAATAAATAATTGACTTTTTAATAACTATCCAAATAAACTATTGCTTTTCTAATATAGGCCAACCTCAAAAGCATAAAGAAAATGACATAAAAAAGTAAAAATAATAAAATAAAGTAAAAATAAAAGCTGAGCTAAATATGAGAAGTATTTTCTCTGCTTTATAAAGCCCCAACGTTCATACATTTAATATGAATGCCCCTAGTGTTGGGGCTAATGCTGGAGCATTATAACTATAACTCCCTGGCATTGGCCAAAATTATAAGTACTTGCATTTTGCCATTTTATAAGAATTTTGGACCTCTTCTCTAAACATCCCAAATTCTCTCAACTCCATCACCTTCCTAACGTAGAAAACAACCCAGAATTAACAATCAAACACTGAAAACAATAATCAAATACATTTGGTGGAGAGATTACACAAGATTAACCAAATCAAGATCAATTTGGAAGATTAATCCTTGAACTTGAACTTTATTCACTTAAATCATTACTGGTTTGATCTGATTTCATCTTTTTGTATTATGTTTATCTGTATTATATTTTTATATTATTATCATATTGATCTAAGTTTAATTTCTAGGGTTATAGCTTTGATCTTAATATGATGGATTGATTTATTTGATTCGATTATTATGAACTTAATTCTTATTCCATTTATTGGATCTTAATGCTTTTGATATACAGGCCATATATTGAACGATTTGGTAACAAGTGAATAAACTTGAAAAAAAAATTTAATTGTTAAGCCCATGATAAATTGATACTTGATCACAAAGCAGCATTTGTGAGTTTCAATCTAGGATAAAAATGTATCCAAATGGCATGTATGGTTAATACAACTTGCGCTTAATGAATCTTGATGTATTTAATTACCATATGAATATCAGTAATTGATATATCTTGGTATAATCACTTGACTATAAAGAGGCTTGTGATGAAATTTGTATTGTGACTAATAATTAAATTGAAGGATTAATAATCAGAGCACTATTATTTGAAAAATCATATTAAGTGATAGTTATAGTCATAGATCTACATCATATATATTCAAATCTATTGTTTAATTTGATTGTTTAATTACGGTTGGTAACGTAGATAATTTTTAATTTAATTTTAATCAAACAAATCAAAGAAAAAAATTAAATTTTTTGAATAAAAGCAAAAGGATACAATTTTAGTAATTGGTTAAAAATATGACACTCTATTCACTCTATATTACTTGCTCTCGATAGCGTGCACTTGCGCTTAATATAGAAATCCTACAACAAGTTTTTAATACTCCTTTACTTCGTGGTTCTCGGCTTTGTCCCCGTTGATTATGATATTTTAAAGAGAGTCTTGGATGACATTAATTGTGTAGACCTTATGTAATTCTCCATCGATGACACTGACTTCATCATAGTCATCTGTTTCATTTGGGAACTTCGTTGCCTTGAACTTATTGAATGTTACCTATTCATTCTGGACCTTTATAGTTAGCTCACCATTCTAACCATCAATTAAGGTTCTTCCAATTGTTAAAAATGGTCAGCCCAAAATGATAATGATCTTATGATCTTCTTCCATATCAAGCATTATAAAATCTGTTGAAAAGATGAACTTATTCACCTTGACAAAAACATCTTCAATGACTCCTTTCAGATATGTATGGGATCGATTTGCTAGTTGGAGAATGACATTTGTTGGCTTAGTTGCACATAGACCCAAATTGTTGTAGATTGACAATGGCATGAGGTTAATACTGGTATCTAGATCATATAATAGCATACATTAATAGTGATCTAATAATTCTATTGACTTAATAGACTATTATTAATTTAATGAATATGAGTTTATTTGTAAATATGAAATTTAGAGTTATTAAATCAGTGCTATTCAATATGATTTTATTGTTGGGCATTATTTTAGAATTATCACATGTTTGCCACATATATCTTTTAGATGCATAGTAGTCTAGCAATTTTTTTTATCAACTTTAAATCATGTTAAAGTGTTATTTTTTTAAATTTTTATTTAGCAATTAATAATAGTTAATGAAAAAAATAGTTAATGATTTATTTTTATTTACTTGCATGAAATTGATTACTTGCACTATTACGATATTACGAAAAGGTACATGAGCAATGTGAACAAAGCATCAATATTGTTGTAATCACAAAAAATAGTGCAATATCTTTTAGTTGTTAGTGTAACAATACAACTTGCTGGTATGGTTTGCTTGATCCTTAAATGAAAAAAATACCTACTTTAATTTACTTAAAAACATATTCTTGATATTAATTTTTGGTTGCATGTTGTGGGATATGTGCATTTTTTTCTATAAATATTCAAAAATATTCATCTGTATATTTATGGAACTATGTGATAAATAAACATCTATACTATTCCTAACCTAATGCATGCTAAAACAGTTGAACCTTTAATACTTTATAATAGGTTTTTGAGTTTATAGAGATATAATCTTAAAAAATGTTTGACAAATTAAAGTATGTTGTCAAAGATTGTACTCCTAAGTGTCACATACATATATGTACATAATTATAATATTTAATACATAAGTTAATTATTATTTATTAATTCTTGAATGTGTATAATAGTTTTTTATAGAAAAATCTTATTACAAATATTTGAATTAATAGTGTGCAATGGGAAAGGATTGGCTAAAATCTTCAAGGTCATTTTATTGAATTAATCATGAATCATATATATGATAATATTAAGAATAACATTGTTGTTTTAACAAGTGTAGACTTACTCAAGAATATAAGGTGCCAAAAGTTTGTAAAAGCAGCTAAAGAAAATTCAGGAGATCGAGATAAGATAATTTTCCCTTGTATAATTCGTCAAAATTAATGTTTCCAACTATAAGGATATTGATTAAAAAATCATTGGGATATGATTTGGAGAATAAACCAAAACAGAACCTGAGTGCCGCGGCAATGGGCGCTGAGCGCCGCGACACTGGGTACGGGAGAGAGTTTCCCGTTTTGACTCGTCTTATTTTATTTTTTACTTGCTTCAGGACTCTCTAATATGACTCCCACACGATTAAGGTAAACTTAGGACATCCTAAAGCCTATATAAAGGCTTTCTATTGGCTTGCAAATACATCTTTGTGATAATCCAAGAAATCTTAGTGATTAAACCTTCTTTGTGGTTCTTAGTGAGAGAAAATTCTTAAATTGCAAGAGAGAGTTCTTTCTTTGTGATCTTTCTTGTAAACGGCATACTTTGTGAGTGCCTTGTGATTCAATAATAAGAGTGAGTGATCTTGATCTGTCGTAAACGTAGGCAAGTTACCGAACTACGTAAATTTTTGTGTGTTCTTTTTTCTACCTTTCTCTCTTTAAATTCTTTAATTGCTTATTCTGCACTATTTACTTGGGTGATATTGCTTGTTTATGTGTTTCTACTTTAACAAACTGGTATCAGAGTTTGGTTTTAAGCAAACATTGTCACACCTAAGTGCGAGGTAGAGAAATTCAATGGTACAAATAACTTTAATCTGTGAAAGATGAAGGTAAGAGTGTTGTTGGTGAGCCAAAGGCTAGGCTCGACATTAGAGGAGGCTGCAGCTCCATCTAATAATGAAGAGAAGACGTTAGAGTTATCTAAAGCAGAAGCAGAAAGAAGAAACATTTAAGAAATAGCTCATAGCATAATCTTTTTATCATTAACTGATGAAGTACTAAGGGAAGTAGCAGGTAAGACAACGATAATTGGTCTTTGGAAGAAGCGTGACTCTTTTTATATGCAAAAATCATTGGCCAATAGATTGCATATAAAGAAGAAGCTGTATCAGCTATCCATGTCAGAGGGGATGCCAATGAAAGATCATATAGACGCCTTCAATAAGATCATCATTGATCTTGAGTTTATCAACATCAAGATAGAAGATGAAGATAGAGCAATTATCCTACTGAGTTTACTATCCAAGAGTTATGAGAGCTTTGTTGATACACTACTCTACGGCAGAGGGAATTTAACGATGAGCGATGTTAAATCATCATTAAACTCAAAGTTATTAGAGAAATAGATCAAGGGCAATTTAAAAAGTTTATTTGTATGGGAAAGGCTCTCATATAGAGATGGAAGGAAAAAGAGCTCAAGATCAAAGTTTAGGACTCTTAGAAAGTGCTATTGTCGTAAGAAGGAGGAGCACTTCATAAATGACTGTCTTGAGAAGAGAGCACAAGATAAGAAGAAAGTGGATGCTGCATTTGCCTATGATGATAGTTATGATAGTACAGAGACACTCATCGTTACTGATGATAAGAACACTGAACAATGGATTCTTAATTCTGGTTGTACTTTTCACATGTGTCTGCACAAGTCTTAGTTTTTAAATTTTCAGCCCATTAATGGTGGTGATAGGGGCATAAAACACTAGTATAATTTATACTCAACTTTTATATTTTTCTCTAAATCATAAGTATTTGACTATTTAATTATGTTTTCTGATCATAAATAGATGCATAATAAAAACTGTGATACATAGGAACAAATAGGAGGCGAATCGGACGTCAAATGAAGAAGTTACGCTCAAAATACGAAAGTAACGCAGTAGGTGGCTGGGCGCCGCGGCTCCCAGATCAGCGAGAGGGCGCCGTGGCGCCCAGATCAGCGAGAAAGCACCGCAGTGCTCAGTACTCAGTGCCGCGGCGCTCATCAATGTGCGTGGAATCTTGAAGATCATACCCATCACCGTGGCGCCTGTGCGGGTGTTTAAATACTCCTCTCAACTCGCCTATTGGGGTTGGATTCGAAGCTTCTCGCGCTTAGGGTTTCTCATAGCAACAAAAACACTATGTTAAGGCAAAAATCGAGAGACTTAGCAAGGAGAAAAACACAAGCCACGAATACACATTCAAGTAAAGAGATTAAAGTGAATTTATTGAAGATTGAATAATCAACTCTTGGGCAATCAAAACAAGAGGAAGAACAATAACTCGGGGCATCACTTGTGTTATTTTCTTCCTTAATTTTAAGAGATGATTTTGTTCATGATATTTTTATACTTTTACTTTGAACACGAGCTAAATACTTTTGATCTAGAATTAGACGTTCTTGAACCTAGTATGTAATTGACTATTTTAAACTCTTAGTTATGAACTTTTATTCCTTAATTGATTCAATCTATCTATGCTTAATGCTTTCATTATACTTGATCACTATTTTGATTGTTTAGGAATCATGAATACTTTGATAAAAGGATACATGTGTTTAGCCTAGGGTAGATTGATACGTGATCATAAAGTAATATCTATAAGTTTCATCTAGGATAGACATATACCTAGGTAGCATGTATGGTTTGATTAGACTTATTCTTAATGAGTTGCAGTTTATTCGGATTACCATAGACATATAGGTAATTGTTAGAGTGTGATATTATCATTCGACTATCGACAGAAGCTTATGATGAAATCAGTGTCCAGCCAATCAATTGATAATAAGGGAATAACTAAGGGGTTAATGGAGTCCATGAACTACTAGGGGATATGTCGATACCCTAGATTACTTATTAAATTAGTAAATTCTATCTTCGAGTACTTGCGATATTTTAATTATGTTTAATTCAATAGCAGTAATTTAGTTAGTTAAACTCCATCTCAGAAGTTAGTCTGGATAAAGATAAAATAAAGTAATTTTAGTAATCAATTGAAGAAATAGAAACAATTGTCTCTGTGGGATCGATAATCTGGACTTAGTTCTATATCACTTGGTACGAAAAGCATGCACTTGCGCTAAGTTATTAAATCAGACATCAGGTGGTAAGGTGTTAATGGGTAATGACGTTGTATGTCAGATGATGGGAATTGATAGTGTTAAACTTAAGCTGCATGATGAGCGAGTAAGAAAGTTATCAGATGTTAGGTATGTTTCTGACCTTAAGAGGAACTTGATCTCACTAGGGACTTTAGACCAGAATAGGTATTCCATCAGGATCGACGGAGAAATTTTAAGAGTGTTGAAGGGTTCTATGATGGTAATGAGATGAGTAAAGCACAAAGACGTTTATATGCTTAAGGGTAAAGTTATGAGTGATTCTGCATTTTTCTCTGTAGATGATGAGAGTATGCAAACTAAGTTATGGCATTTTAGATTGACACACTTAAGCGAGAAAAACCTGAATGAGTTATTTAGTCAAAAGGTATTTGGTGAAGATAAGTTCTAGCCTTTGGAGTTTTGTGAGCATTGTGTTCTTGAGAAAGCATATATGGTGAGGTTTAGTACCGGTGAGCACAAGACTAAGGGGACTTTTGACTACATACACTCAGATCTTTAGGGACTAGCTCAGATAGCTACTCGTGGTGAAGCCAGGTATTTTCTCAGTTTAATTGATGAATATTCAAGAAAGCTGTGGGTCTAGATGTTGAAGAGTAAGGATCAAGCATTTAATGTGTTCAAGACTTGGAAGGCTCTTGTTGAGAATCAGACTGGTAAAGGGTAAAAAGGCTGAGAACTAACAATGGCCTCAAGTTTGTAATAAAGAGTTTGATGGGTTTTGTGCCAAGCATGAGATTGTAAGGTATAGAATGGTAAGATCAACACCACAACAGAATGGAGTAGCTGAGAGGATGAATAGGACCCTACTTGAAAGGGTTAGATGCATGCTTACCATTGCAAAGATGTCCAAATTATTTTGGGGAAAGCTGTAGTTACTGCAGCTTATTTGATTAATAGAAGTCTCTTCTTACAATTGACTTCAAGACTCCAAAAAAGAAATGGTCTAACAATCCTTCTAAGTATGACCACCTCATAATATTTAGTTGTCCTGCCTTTGTATATGTTAAGGAGGGAAAGTTGAAACCTAGAGCTACCAAATGGGTATTCATAGGATATTCCGAAAGAGTGAAAGGATACAAGGTGTGGTGTAAAGACTTGACACCACAAAAGAGTATCATAAGCTATGACATGACGTTCGATGAGATGATGATGCTAAAAACCTCCTAAGAAGATGAGAAAGAAGTACATGTGCCCAAGGAAGACTCAACACCCGAGTCAATAGAAGTTGAAGTAGAATCCCTCAAGAGTAGATCTGATGTGCCCCCAGATCAGTACTTCAATGAGGAGATCCTTGAAGAAGAACTAAGAACACCAACGAGTTCCTCTGAGTCCACCCAAAGAAAGACTGGGACTCCTGAGATGGAATTTAAAGAGTACCTGCTAGCCAGAGATAGGCTAAGGAGAACGATTAACCCACCAGTCGGTATGCACAAGCAGATATAGTTGCTCATGCTTTTAATTCTGCTTACACTCTTGAGTATGATGAACTTTGGACATATGGTGAGGTTATGAAGAGTGAAAATAAGAAAGAATGGTAGCAAGCTATGGAAGAAGAGATTAATTGTCTTAGGAAGAACTATAACTGGAAGTTGGTGGAGAGATCTAAAAAGAAATTAGTTGGGTGCAAGTGGATGTATAAGGTGAAAGAGGGGATATCGGGGATAAAGCCTACAAGATTCAAAGCTAGGTTAGTTGCACAAGGTTTTACTCATAGAGAGGTGTCACGCCCCAGACCCAAAAGATCTGACACACGATATAACTTACATTCATTCAATAATGTGCACTCATAAATAATATTGCATAAAATTTCAAACTTTAATTCAACATAGGAATCCTTAGCAAGTTGCTAGTAAGTTCAACACTAAAATCAACCTATAACCATACTTGGTGAAACTTAAACTAAATACAACCACACTTAATAAATAATACATAAGTATTTATTCAATAGGGACAAATCAAATATCTTAAATCACGTGTCCCCAAATGAAACACTCAGCAACCTAGTAACTTAGGAAACCCAAGGGATAGCAGAAGCTTTGCCAAATCCGCTAAGCACACATGTATCTTATTTACCTGAAATCACCATAAACTATAATGAGTATAAAACTCAGTAAGTATACTAGTTTTCATATATCAAAATACAAATACATATATATACACAATGCATATGTATGATATGTCGTGATAAATCAAAATCATAATCTTATCAAATCACATATCAGGTAAGCGCTTACACATTCTTTCAAAACATATAATAGGAATACCATCACTCAACTACTACTTAGTAGGACTTTCATATCATATATCACATATCACATAATGAGCCAAATGTCATTCGTAGGTGACATACCGTATGAAAGGAATAGTACAAGTGAGATTTAAATTACACATATATAATGCTCATGCCCAAAGGTAAGAGCCAAACCCTCATCCTGATTATCGGTGAATCCTCCCACATGCACCAATACCTTACCACACGAATGTGATGACTTACTCTTCCTTTAGGTACTAATAGGATTCTCCTTACATACGGAACACATAACATATACCAATCCCGAAGGAAAGACCACACATAAAGGCCCCACAAATTACATAAGATGTCTACTAAGTCAACAGTGAGTTCAAGCATCCTCAAAACACAAAATATTTCTCATTGACATATTATACTTCAAAAGCTTTCTTTGTTAACCACATTTTATTTTGAAAGCTCACTTTCAAAAACACATATATGTCATGTATATCCATGCTCACATTCATAAATATATGTTTTTTTACATTTCATATCAAATATACTTTGACATAACATAAACATATCTTTGACATAACATAAACATATTTCTAAGCACATTTACAAAAATCATATATAGACAATTACTATGCTTATTGTGATTTCAGTAAAAGTCTAGTATACTTATCTCTTAACACTTTCGGCTACAAGGCTTAATTCTCCTTAACCTATCAATGAAGATTAAGCCTTTCATAAGCCTCAACATTCACACAAAATACTTTAAATAGCTTACAAAATTACACATATTGCACTTACCACATCGAATTGGTCTAATAATTTGGTTTCTCAAAACTTGTCATTCTGACCACTTACACTTAACAAAATTTTATTATACATCAAATGATGTTCAATTGCTCCAAAATTAGAATATATCTTTCTTAACTCATATATACTCCTTATGTATGAATATTATATCATAATTCTTACACAATCCATTTCATAAACACCATCAAATCCAAACTATTATTCTACCGGGATCAAGATATTTACTAAACAGTATTCAATATCCCAATTTTATAAAATCATATACTAACTCAAAAATTATAAAAATACCACAGAATTACTCTTGACATATATCTCAATTCATGAGAAATATTTCACTTCAAAATCTTTGCCAAAAGTATTTTAAAATTATTTTATTTCATAGTTTTAAAAATCTGTTAATCAAATACTGCAATGAGCTGATACGTTTTAGAAAATCATAACAATTTAACCACATTGATCTAAATTCTCAATTTTGAATATATCATTTTAGACATAAATTTATAATATTCCAGAAATTCATAATTTTTGAAGATCATTCAGTAGATCAAAAATTATTTGTCACTGTATCATATTGTTAACACGGAAATTTTTTAGAATTTCAGGGTCATTTTGGTAAATTCACTAAAAATTTAATTTCTGAAATTTTTAATCGATTCAAAGTCTCAAATATTCTATACATGTCTAGTTTCATAGTCTCAAAATTCAAAATTAGAATCGAAGCACAACAATTTATAAAAGTTTTGGATCAAGAGACTATTAAGTAGAAATTCTGCAATTCATCATGATTTATCAAGCTATCTACATAATCATCAGCAATTCTCAATATATCTTACAAAATTCACATTAAATCCAAAAAATTTCATTTTTTCAGAAATCAAAACTTAAAGGAATTAACTTAATTAACACCAATAAATTGAGAAATAGTTATGATATACCTTTTAAAATCTAAAATTTCAATTTCTTCTTCTTCTTCTTCTTCTCTCCCCTTTATCTCTCTTTTCTCTCTCTCTAAAGGGGTGGCTCGACCCAAAAATGAGTAAATTAAGGTTTAAAATGTGTATTTTTATACTAAGAGGGTAAATTTTAGTATTTATAAATTAACCTCCAAAACTTTCAAAGTATTATAATTTGGTCCCTAAAATAAATCTAAAGTCTTGCAAATAAACCCAATACTAATAGTATGTCCTTAATTTATATAAACAATACTAATAACAATACATAAATTAAGTATCATCCACATATAAATAAAATATGAATATTATACATATATATAAATATTTATTCTTTTCGGCGTTGGATAAGTGGTTACTACATTTTTTAATTACCTTTTAGGTCCAACTTGATGTCACATTTAATAATGACTTCATTCAAGATGTTAGATATAAATTATTGTATTGGTATGGCACAGGTAAAGTAGTTATAAAAGCTGAAATTGAATCCACTAATCGGAATCACTAATTCATCACATGATTCTTAGCCCAGATTATTAGAAATTCTGGGTGAAAAAGATAAATCTGAATTCAAAAGATCTTACTTTATATCTAGCTACTAGCGATCTTTGAGTCCTTGAAGATGTTATAAGAACTACAATTGTGTGGCCTTCAAAATACATAAGTTTTTGCTCATAAATAAAATATTTTGATATGACTTAATTTTTAGGAAGCTAAATACTTGTTGCCATTGCTTATACTCAATTTTGGTGAAAACATCATATTTTGAGTACTTGATGATCTTTTTTGTAATTATTTAGTGTTCACCTTTTGTAAGTATTTGATATTCAGATTTTGTATAAATATCAAACTACTTTAACTTTTGAATATGAGTTTTAGTCTTTTGTATATGACAAGATTTTATTGTTTTTAAGCATAACTTTTAGCTCTAATAAATTTTATTATTGCTAATTTTTTTAATTCATATTAATTGTTTATAACTACTATTGAGACTGAGAGAGAGAGAGAGTAGTGAAAGAGTATTTTGAAAATAGACTTTCACAATGCCTATTAGTAAGGTGGTTTGATGCTTTGAGAAACATTTACCATATGCATTTACCAGTGGTGTAAGTAACATTAACAATTGAAAATTGCATGTGGTAGAATTTATAATTTAAAATACTAATCACAACACACATTTCGCATTGTGTTTATTCTAATTTAACAACTTGCTTTTTCATTATTAACATTTTGTTTTATGCAATTGTAAATACTTATAATTTTCAAGAAGTTTTAAATTCATTGTATGCAAAGAGTAAGTGGTCATTTTATAATTATCACATGTAATAACAATTATAAAACTATTAATTTGTTGTAGTGTTAGTCACGAAATAATAATATGAACGAAAGATGTATTTTAATATGCTTTATTATGATAAACTAACAACAAGAGGAACAGGAACCAAGTAAATTGATATACAAATTTGTGTTATAGTAATTATGTTACAAAACTAGGTAGTAATAGAATGCACCAACAAAGAAAAAAAAATGCCTAAATAAAAAATTTGCTTTATCTTGTGACTTCTATAACATAAAAACTAGGTATTTATTATCTCATTATACCCAGGAAAATAAAATTGGAAATGCTCATATATAACAGCCATGATGAAAGGGTTTAAGATAACAAATGAAGAAAACCCTAAACACTTGAATCATGAGTTACAGAATCATCATCATCATCATTAAAATCCAATAACTGAGTATTATTCACAGAGACAACTAATGGACTCCTAACATGGTGGAATCCATCACTCCAAATAATCTCTCCAAAATCATATCTCCCTTGAGACCTCTTCAATGGCTTCAAGCTTACATAATATGAAGCCTCTTCACTGAACCAAGAGAAGATCAAAACTCTAGGCCAAACCACAACCTCGACTCCGTTAGGATTTGCAATGCTGGAAAAGTAAATGGCATTTCTCTTCTGGCCAACGTTTCTTACAGTCCTTCTGATTGTCACTGTAGACTGAAGATTTGAAACTGTGATTGATGGGTAATTTAGGTCTGAAGTGTAGGTCATTTTGTATGATGATTTTCTTTTTAAGCAGCTTGTGCCAGGACTAGGAGTGGTACCGGGAAGAACTATCTTGTCTATTTGATACCGTGTGTAGCCATTATTGCAGAGGAAGAGAATGTAGTCATTTGGTTTGATGTCGTAAATGAGACCTGGATCCATCGCTTTCAAGGGATTAATGTGGCCAGCTCCAACGTCGAAAGGATTGGAAACTTTCATTGATCCGCCGGCAAGAATGGTGTCGAGAGTTGTATCTCTTGTGAAAGCTGATGACAAATAAAGCAAAAAGCATGAAAAAACAAGGCAGGAGCATATGAATACGACCGTCCATTAAAATTTAAGGTTTAAAATAAGTAATTAATTAACTTAATATAATGTTGAACAAGAATATATCTCGATATTAAAATGAAAAATTAATGTAATTTTAATATTATAATTTGTTTATTGAAATATTTATAATCTATTATATATTTATCTATTAGAGTTATTTCCTGCTTTTTTATACTAAAAAAAATGAATGTTTACATTTTAAAACGTGCATAGATTCACATTAGTCTAATTTTACATATGAGTGTGCTCGTAAAAATTAAACTTTTAGATCAAGTGATTGTTACTTAAAAGAGTTGTGCTAATATCAATCACAATTGTGTTAATTGCCTCTTTAAATCAGTCACTTCCTCTTGTTTGTTTTGGTTCTTTATATCTATCACAATTTTATTAACACAATAAATGTAAAAATAAAAAAAAAGAGATGGACATAATTACTTAAAAGTGATTAACACCATCACAAATGATGCTAGCATACTTATCCCTAATTAAGTCAATGCTTGGTATAAAAGATTAGGCTTGTTGGTAACTAACGGCCCAAATAGTAGTAAATAGTAATAAACTTATCATATTTTTTTTACATGAAAGAACGATACCAATGAACTTGGCACGTTAATTAACCTAAAAGCAATCACATTACGGGTAAAACTTTCTCAGTTATTAATTGACCAAAAACCTTAACTCATTTGTTGTACAGAATATCACTATGTAATGATTATTAATTACCCAATTAACACAAAAGCATAAGCTTTAGCAAGCAAGTGCCTGAGATGATTATAATAATAATAGTACTAAGTTCTGACAAATTAAACACTTCAATGTACATGTACATACGTTGGAACAAATCAAGTGTTTCTTGATTAAATTTATTTTTTTATTTCCTCATTATTGTTACCTGTGGTCATGAGAGCAGATCTAATAGCAGCAGGTGACCAGTTGGGGTAAGCCGATTTGATAAGGGCAACAACTCCGGACACGTGAGGGCACGACATCGACGTCCCCGACTGAAAATTCCAGCTAACTGATCGGCGATCGGAGGGCAACAGAGTTGGGGGAGTATTAGGTGGCCATGCTGATAATATTCCAATTCCAGGAGCTGTAATGTCTGGCTGCAACATTGAACAGAAAATGATCACCACCCCACCTTGTAAAAACAAGATGTTTTTTTTAATGTTTTTTATCAACAAGTTTTGACAACATGCATGTATATATATAAAATTAAACCTTGAGAATATCAGGGACAATTGAGCTTGGCCCTCTGGAAGAGAAGTATGCAACTGTTGGTGCTGGTGTTTCTCTAATGTTTGTCTTACTTGGCTTTAACTGCACCACAGGGAGCCTTCATTTGCCACAACATTCATGCATACATGTCAGAAACTTTTAACTTTGCAATATTTTTTAATATATATTTATACATACACACCTAAAAATTCATAGGTAAGAATATCTTCACGTTTTTAAAATATGAACGTCTAACTATTTATGTATACAGAAAGTTAATTATCAATGCTGATAATTCAACTACTTGTATAAAATGTTATAAAATTGAACGTTCACATTCTAAGATGTGTGAACATCCGCTATAAAAGACTATCTATATATACAGTGAGTAATGTGCATCACTAACTATATGTTAAGAAATTGCACAGATGTGGTTAGCAACTGGACGTGTGGCGATTATATCAAATAGAGTTGAAGCAATGGTAATTAATTATATGATAATATCACTTATTATAATGTGAACAATATCGGCCACTAGATCATTAGTACAAAAGTGTGTGTGTGTGTGTCAATTAGCTTAGGTGTCATTTAAGTGTAATTTAAGCTAATTAATAATGTTAACTTACTTAGGAAATTGAACAAGATAATCCTTAAGTTGAGTCCCTTGAGCAATGTCAATACGGACTGTTGGAATGATATCAACTTCAGCAATTTGCTCAGTCATAGGCTCAGCAAAGATCAAACCGGATGCATTGGCTATCTTTGCCGCTGCTTCTGCTTCTTCAGTTTTTACGGATCCAATGGTGGAGAAGCATAGCACTACCTTCCCTGTAGCTCGTTTACCTACCCAGTTCTCTATTTTGCAAACCCTAATCATTTAATGCAGTGAGCAATATAGTCAATATCATGTATAAAATAAAGTTCCTTTTATGAGTCTTCATGACGATGTAATTATTGTATTCAAAACTCTTATATCCAAACTTATAATTTCTTATTATTATGATTATTACTTGAAATATAAACTCAACTCTTCAACTTTAGTGTGAGCAGAAATTGAAACTTGTGCATTTGATACTATTTTTGAGACTTTATCGGTTGAACTAACTAGTGCCGACGACTAATTTTAAATGGGTACTTGTTAAAAAAAAAAAGAGAGAGGGAGAGTTACCCATTAACAAAATAAGTGAATGCATCTGTCAATTTTGCCTTAATCTCTATGCTAATTAAGCTTTCTCCCTGCACAAAGAGTAATACAGAATTAGCTTTCATAGATATATGTTAAAACATCTCCTATATGCAAAACAAGCTTGAATATTAATGAGAATAAAATGATCATGGCGGTGGCCCTTTACAGCTCATAAGATCACCCCAAGTCAAAGAGACAGTCATTAATAATTGATCTTCATAGTAAAAAGATGCAAAAAGAAGTCACAATTTGTCTAGATCTCCATTCCCCATCAATTATAAAAGCAAAATGCCACCTTGGTAATAACTGAATACTCCCTTAATTTCCATTAACAGAAAAATATTGGCCTTCTAGTTAGCTTTAACCCTAACTTAAGTACCGAAAAAGAATTGACAAGAAATTATTTGCCCTTAAACAAAAATCAAGTCAATTACCGTGATAGAGAAGTCACCATTTACTACAATCTCAGTTGGAAATGTTCTATCAATGGATGAAGCAGCAACACATATGCTCCAAGGTGCAACATTTTGCACCAAAGATGGCTCAGGTCCATCATTCCCTGCTGAAAACACCACAGTGACACCACGTTGCATGGCATGAAAGGATCCGATATCGGCATTCGAGGCGAAGAACGGCCTTAGAGGAGGTGATTCACCAAAAGAAGCCGAGATCACATCGACCCCATCATGCAAAGCATCATCAAAAGCAGCAAGAATGTCAGCTTCAGTGCATTTGCCATCAAAATCCTTGCACCAACATATTTTGTACACTGCTAGCCGTGCCCTAGGTGCTCCTCCTCTAGCTGTGCCTTGGCCAAGACCAAAGAAACTTGCATTTCTAGCTATGGATCCAACTGCTATTGAAGCTGTGTGTGTTCCATGGCCAAGGAAATCTCTTGCTGATCTATATTCCGGGTTGCCGGTGTCATTCAGTGGACCATAAGTTTCTTCAAAGCCTTTAAGGTAGTAACGTGCACCGATTAATTTCTTATTGCATGCTTTTTGTGGGTCAAATTTTTCTCCTTTAACACAAGTTCCCTTCCAAGATGATGGAATTGGCCCCAGGCAAGGCTCCTCCCGGAAACTTTTGGATTCTGGCCATACACCTTTTTGACACAAACAAACACATAAAAGTAAATTTTGGGGTGAATTTGAACTTAAATTTGGCATAGCATCCAAGTTACAAATCAAACCCACAATTACACTTACAATTGGAATTGATATCAAGATATATATGCAAACCCTAGTGCATAAGACAACATAGAACAAAAAAAAGTAAATGGAAATGTCAAGAAAGGAACCTGTGTCAAAAATGCCAACAACTATATCATCACCGTAGGCTAGTTGCAAAGGGGTCATTTCATCACCATTGTCTAAAGTGAGGCCCATAAAATCCCAGCTTCTTGTTGTGTGTAACTTCAATATTCGGCTCTCGAATACCGATATCACTTCTTCCATCTCTGCAAGTTAGTTTTTATGTGATTAATTTGTTTTAAGTATTGGATGGGAATTTTAAACAAATTCTCTGACAAAGAGAGTCTCTAGATTATGTCTAAGTACATGTAAAATAAGGGCATATAAGGGTAGCTGATCATTACTAGCTAGGGAAGCTGCTTGGCTTGAATTGAGTTTAGCTGAAAAACCAGAGAAGCTATACTTGTAGCTATAGAGAATAGATCTTTTAGCATCTTCTTCACTTGAAATTGAATAGAAAATCGAATGTTAGTTACATGTACGGATTAAAAAAAATAGTTAAAGAATTAATGTACATTAAATGCAAAGTTAATAAGATAATAAACCTTGCAAAGACACTAGAGAGGAGTTGAAGATGAGACTTGGAAGTGAGATTCGGATCATCGTGATGTTGGTTGTGCCCTAAATAGACAATGTAAACCTGCATAAAATTAACAGGAAGATCAACATGGCAAGAAAAGAGGAAATGATATCATAATTTAGAAGATGGAGTACTACGAAAAAGGTTCAAGCTAGCATCCATTGGTAATAAAGTTTACATGAGATGTTGTGGTGGATGTTGAGTGAACAAAAGAAAGTGAAAATGAGAGCAATAGGCCCCAAAGACAATGAAGATTATTAGAAACCATTTGTCTCCTATGGAAGAACCAACATGGATGGTTGAGGTTAAATAGTAGTGAAAGAAAGTGAAGGGCTTGTTGATCACGTATGATTTCAATGAGGGCATAGCTAGCTAGTGCGTGCATTTGAAGGCTCTTATAAGGCTGCAACAACAGCACTTGCATATAACTTCTGGTTTTGATCATGATGAAAATTTACCTTCAAAGCTAGTAGAGAAAGGCCATAAAATTAAGCACCCCCAATAGAAATACTGCTAGCTTCTACTTTTTCTCAGTATTCTAAGTACTTCTATGTAGTGCTGTACCTATCCATATGTATATATCTTAAGGTAGAATTAAAGCCTAAGACTACCTAATTCATAAAGGCTCCATCATACACCATGAATACCATAAAGAGAAATGCATGTGGTCTTCATCATTATTATTTCTTTTTATCTCAGAATTTATACCTTTTTCTTGCAAACATACTAAAATTTTAAGTTCACTAAGAGAACATCCAACTTATTGTAATTAGCTTCTAAGTTCATATATTTGACCTTCTAAGAACTACTAAGAGAAAGGATGCATAAGGGCAAACTATCACAGGTTCTAATAATATTCTCTTACTAGTCACTAATTATGTTTTATTTTACAAATGAAATATTACAAGTATTCCTTGAAATAAAACCTGATCACGATGGACTTGTTTGAAAATGTAATATATAACTATAAATATTGTAAGATAATTTCTAAATATGCAACTTGGTTTCCTGGATTACCCATATTAATTTAGAAGAACACCATGCAACCCTACTTTTAGGTCATTCTAACCATTTAATCTACTAATTATCATATAGAATATGAAATAGCTAGCTTAATCGGCTTGATCTTTAAAAGATGATAAGGATCTTGTTGGTATATCTAGATTTCATTGAGTAATGAAATGTTCATAAATATTAGACTAACATAAACTCATCTACTAATTAATAGTGGAAAATATTCACAGCTAGCTGGCAAGAACCTTATGCTCATAGATGCTTCTTTTTTAGTAGAACCACCATGTGCAATCACAATTTCATTAATCTTTTTATAGTTTGTATCAAGTTCATAAGTACCTATATATCCACCACACATGCATGCTATGAAGCATCATTCTAGCTATGAGAAACAAGCTTTAAACATGCATCAATATGAATCAAACCTCTCTTAACATCAATATACATATATAGGGGACTTGAGTAGCTAGTAGAAGTAGCTTTTCAAAAAGAAATATAAACTTTGGGGGGAAAATAACAGGAGCAATGTGTGTATACTCTATCAAAATCATCACTAAGACAAGATTTTGCTAACACATTGCGTGAGTTATTCTCTTTACTTTGCGTAATCACAAGTTTATAATTAAAGAACTTAGATTATACGATACACGTTTTACCTTCCAATATAAACTTCACCATCATTAAACCTACTTTTATATGAAATACTAAAAATTTTACTTTGTTGATAGGTATTTGATCTTTGTCATATAGCAATCCATAATTGCATCTTAATGTATGGTCATAATTTGGAGAAGTAAAGCTATCTCGTTTGCTTTGACAAGCAGGAATTTTAAGTGCAAGATAAATATTTTATCTTTCATGAGGGATTGCAATAGTTATAGAGTTGAAATCACCTTACTTTCCATGTGTATATGATCACAAGACCCCAAAAGATAAAAGGAACCCCAACTAAATAAGTAGTGTTATGATATATTGTTATAGTTTCCAAATTGAATGTACATATATAATTCATTAATCTGGCATTAAAAGTATAAAATATTTACTTTTTGCCAGTTTTGGAAGCCTAGCATGTTGTTTCTTCAAGTATATATCTGCAAGTCGAATCAGCAAGAAAGTTAATTTGTCAAGTTTTAAAGAAGACAAGTAGAATAAAATCAAAATCCTTTGCACCTTCTTGTATCAATAATCAGTACTGTGGGATAAGCTTTATCATTTTGTCTTCAAGAATGGAGAAGTTAAAATGCATTTTTATCAAGGTTTTGAGTGCAAATTGTGTCTTTGAAGTTAAAGAAGAGAATGCATCACATATGCATATGCATGCCTATGTTCTTTTGGCTATAAAGAAGACCTAATAGTGTCCATCCAAAGTCATCAAATCTCCCTAATAGAGTCATATGCTGATCATAGACTTGCTTTGCCAGCCAATTTGGGCATCAAAGTTTTTAGTGTTTTAGTTTGTTTCTATTGTTTGATAGCAGTCTCCTTTCAGCTGCATGGTTTTAGTAATATGAGAAAAGTCATAAGAAACATATGAAGAAATATATATATAAAAAAAAAACTTTGGCCCCATCTCCTCTACTTGATCAATTTCGAACCCAATTTAGTATCTTGTTTGTTGTCTGTATAAATGATGCTCTTCAAGTCATAATTGATCTTCTAAAGATGCAAATATTAGTGATTGTATCAGTAAAAAAGTGCTTTCTAACTTTAATCTAATGCTTTTTCTTGCATTAGTGTATTGTATTGTAACCATGTTTTTGCTGTTGATAATTACTGCAGTATGATTACCATTTATCACATATACTTCAGAAGAATCAGAACTATGATTATGATCTTAGAAATACCTTCCACATATTACACCCCAATTATATATCAGCATCAAATTATATACATAAGCTGATATACTAATTTTTAGAAACAATGACTTTTCCAAAAAAAAAAGGGCTTCATATAAGATTTTTAGTCTAATTGTTCATGTGCAACATTATGGCTAATACATGTTGAAATCTTCTAGGGCAAGATTAACCTTTTTTAAAAGTGATTATTACTGTATAATTCTGCTTGTGTATGTTGATGAAATCATAATTAATATACCTGAGACACATTTAGCCATTGTATTATTAAAAAAAGCTTTATATAATTGTAATCAATTACCATATATATATATGAAAATGAGTTAATCATCTAAGGTTATATTAATATTTGATATGGATATATTGGATTATGATTATAGTAAAATTTGTGCTACGGATCATGTATTGCACTATGATTACTGTGAAATTAATATTTGTTAAGATCATGTATATTTTAGCCAGCTATGATTATAAATGATCAATTGAATCTTGTACATTACTCTTCAATTACAGCTCAAATTGTCATTACATCTGCATAAGTATCCTCATTATATCTAAGTGAAAGTGCTTTTGCCATTGTATATACATTATTGCCGTTGTGGATAATCAACCAAGGTAAGATTAGCATTAGTTTGATACAGATCATGTATCACTTAATCATGATTATGATGATAATTATACATGTTTAATTTCTCTTCAATTACCTACACGAAACTATACTCATCATCATACATGAGACACTATAATGTACACAAAAGATTGACTTTTGTACATTTAGTGGGATGAGAAAGCAAAAAAGAGATGGGGGTTGATGATTTGATGCCCAGAAGAATAAGTGGCAGCTAGCAATCACCATTTTCCAATCCATTTCAATTTCATTGTGTGGTCATCATCTCAGTCTCCAGGGTTTAATTTTTCTGGTCAGAAACAAAACAAGAATCAAATATAAAATGAAGCGAAATTTGGACCCCAGTTTTCACTAACATTCCTTTCAGCTCTAGCAAAAGTGCTTCCAGATAAAGGGATGAGAAGAATTAATATCAACGTCTTATTAGCTCTCTAGCAATCTCGGTATATCTATCTTCTCACTGTATATATATATAACGTTAACATCAAAGCTTTTTAGTCATATAAGGTGTCTTGCAAAATCAACAAGAATCAATCCTTCTATTGACAAAGAAAGATTCTTTCTCTCTCAATATCTTAGAAAGATTAATTAATTAATTAACTTAACATGTACTTAAGTATTATTAAATTACCTGCCGATCTAGTTTTAAAGGATTGATTCTTTGAATCTTTGCTCATTCCCTTGACCATTTTTCTTTTATCTTTTTGTTTTCTTCTCTGCTGTATTTTTCTTTCAGCCTTTTTTGCCATGTGGGTACTGATCATTTCCAAAGCTAGGGTTTGTAGAAACAGCAAAAAAAAGGTAAAAATTTTATGGCAGTTTGTGGTTGAAAATCTAGGACCAAAATCAATATATTTTGTTTAATTCCCTTGCCTATATTTTATCTTATAGAACAAACCACAAATGTGTTGCCTACAACTTGTGAATAGTATTTGAATCATTATCTTTATTTAAAAAAAAAAAATTGGTGTTACAAAGTAGAGAGTAGTTGAAACATCTTAATGCACACAAATATTGAAGCCCGTTCGAAGTATCTGTTTCCACTTTCCAATAAGAGAGAACAAAATTTCACTTATTATTTACGGAAGAGTTATAAATTTTTATTTAATAATACTATATTTTTTAAATTTTATGTCGAATGATATATTAAATAATTATTTGATAGTAAAACAATATAATGGATGATTTTAAAAATTATACTACTCAATAATTATTTAACATTATAATTTAAAATAAAATTTTACTTAATAATTATTTAACATTATGATTTAAAATAATATTTAAAAAATGTAATATTACTCATATTTTTTAATTAACTATAGTAACCAATATCCATAATCGGTAAGAATAAGTATTTATATACATATTTTATTTGTATGTGGGTGATACTTAATTTATATATTGTTATTAGTAGTGTTTGTATAGGTTAAGGACATACTATTAGTATTGGGTTTATTTGCAAGACTTTAGATTTATTTTAGGGACCAAATTGTAATACTTTGAATGTTTTTGGGGCAAATTTGTAAATACTAAATATTAGCCTCTTAGTATAAAAATACACTTTTGAAACCTTAATTTACTCATTTTTGAATCGAGCTACCCCTTTAGAGAGAGAAAAGAGAGAAAGAGAAGAAGAAGAAATTAGAATTTTAAATTTTAAGAGGTATATCACAACTATTTCTCAACTTATTGGTGTTAATTAAGTTAATTCCTTTAAGTTTTGATTTATGAAAATATGTATAATTGAGGATTTGATGTGTATTTCGTAAGATATTGTGAGAATCGATGATGATCTATGTAGATAGCTTGATAAATCATGATAAATTGTAAAAATTTTACTTGATAGTCTCCTGATCCATGAATTTTATAAATTGTTGTGATTCGATTCTAGTTTTAAATTTTGAGTATATGAAATTAGACATGTTTAGGATTATCTGAGATTTTGAATCGATTGAAAATTTCAGAAATTAAATTTGTAGTAAATTTACCAAAATAACCCTGAAATTCTAGAAATTTTCTGTTTGAACAGTATGATATAGTGACAAATAATTTCTAATCTGCTTAATGATCTTCAAAAATTACGAATTTATGGAATATGATAATTTTATATGTCTAATATGATATACTAATAATTGAGAATTTAGATCAATGTGGTTAAATTGTTATGATTTTCTAAAGAGTGTCAGCTCATTGCCGTATTTAATTAACAGATTTTCAAAGCTATAAAATAAAATAGTTTTAAAATACTTTTGACAGTGATTTTGAAGTGAAATATTTATCATGGATTGAGATATATGTCAAGAGTATTTTTGTGATAGTTTATAATTTTTGAGTTAGTATATGATTTTATAAAATTGGGAGCTTGAATACTGTTTAGTAAATATCTTGATCCTATTAGGATAATAGTTTGGATTTGATGGTATTTATGGAATGGATTGTGTAAGAATTATGATATAATATTCATACATAAGAAAGATATATGAGTTAAGAATGATATATTCTGATTTTGGAGTAATTGGACATCATTTGATATATAAGAAAATTTTGTTAAGTGTAAGTGGTCAGAATGATAGGTTTTGAGAAACCAAGTAATTAAACTAATTTGATGTGATAAGTGCAATATGTATAATTTTGTAAGCTATTTAAAATGTTTTGTGTGAATTATGAGGCTTATGAAAGAATTAATCTCTATTGATAGGTTAAGGAGAATTAAGCCTTGTACCCGAAAGTGCTAAAAGGTAAGTATACTAGACTTTTACCGAAATCACAATAAACATAGTAATTGTCTATGTATGATATTTTAAATGTGCTTAGAAATATATTTATGTTATGTCAAAGTATATTTGATATGAAATGTGAAAGAAATATGTTTATGAATGTGAGCATTGACATTGAGCATGGACATACATGTGTTTTTGAAAGTGAGCTTTTAAAATAAGATGTGTTTAACAAAAAAAGCTTTTGAAGTGTAATATGTCAATGAGAAATATTTTTTATTTTGAGGGTACTTGAACTTGCTGTTGACTTAATAGGCATTTTATGTGATTTGTAGAGCCTTTATGTGTGTCATTTCTTTCGGGATTGATATATGTTATGTGTTCTGTATGTAGGGAGGATCCTATTGGTACCTAAAGGAAGAGTGAGTCATCACATTTGTGTGGTGGCGTATTGGTGCATGTGAGAGGACTCACTGATGATCAGGGTGAGGGTTTGACTTTTACCTTCGGGCATGAGCATTATATATGTGTAATTTAAAAACCTCACTTGTACTATTCTTCTCATACGGTATGTCACCTACGAGTGACATTTGGCTCATTATGTGATATGTGATATGTAAGTCTTACTAAGTAGTAGTTGAATAATGTTATTCCTATTATATGTTTTGAAAGAATGTGTAAGCGCTTACATGACATGTGATTTGATAAGATTATGATTTTGATTGATTACAGCATATCATACATATGCATTGTGTACATATATGTATTTGTATTTGATATATGAAAAATTAGTATACTTACTGAGTTTTATACTCATTATAGTTTATGGTGATTTCAGGTAAATAAGGTACATGTGTGCTTAGCAGATTTAGTAAGGCTTCTGTTGTTCCTTGGGTTCTCTAAGTTGTTAGGTTGCTGAGTGTTTCATTTGGAGACACGTGGGATAAGATATTTGATTTGTCCCTATTGAATAAATACTTATGTATTATTTTATTGTGTGTGGTTGGATTTGATTTAAGTTTCATCAAGTGTGGTTATTGGTTGATTTTAAGCAAGAATTTACAATGAATATATTCTGGGCTTCTGGTAACAAAGTTGCTACTCGTAACGTAGAGTGTTAATCTCTGAGAAAACTCTGCGTATCTCCAGTTTACTAATTGTCCCAGTCATAATTCAATTGTTATAATTCTGAAAGAATTGAAATGAATGTTTAAATATTATTGAATGAATGTTGTGTGTCGAATCTTTTGGGTCTGGGGGGTGATATTAACAATAAAACTTGAGCCTTGTAATATTTGTTTCCAAGGCTATAAGAGAGAATAAAACTCTCATTTACGATTGAGGGAGAGTTATATTTTTTCGTTATCATTAAGACTACAACAAAATTTTCAATGGGGTCGAGGCTACAACTTGAATTAAAAATAATGGAGAGATTTTATGTTTTTTGAGTTTTGGAGTATGTATAGGGATGAGTTATCATCCCCAAACTATATTCGAGCTAGGTATGAGAATGGTTTATCACCCTCGAACTTGCCCCAAAATCTCGAATTGAAAAAATAATTAAATTTTTTAATTAAAATGCATTATTATATTTTTTGAATATAAAAATAAATAAATTTGAATATGAGATACCTACGAGGACCCTATCCCCTTTTAGAAATTCCTATCCTTGAACTTAAATTATTTAATTCGAGTATTGAAATTTTCAACTTATTCGAGTATGAAGATGGAGATTGCCATCATTGACCAGCTTTGCTCCATTGTTATCCTTAACTACAACCCTCTATGCGAAGGTAAAAGGTGCACTACTTACCAACAAACCATTATTAATCAACTAAGTGCACTAAACTAACAATACATTGTTGTATGATATGCTAGACAATTTTTAATTCACATATGACTTATGTAAGGTTTTCATCTTAGATTATCAAGATATTTATGATGATGAACAAAAGATCTAAAAACATACTTAAATTCATTGAAAGCGATATAGAGGACATGATCTTCCAAGTTTTTAAAATATTGCACTAACAATCATTCTCTTTTTAAGGGAAAAAGCACATACTACTAAAATTGAAACTAAAAAACTTTAATATTACCTAAATTGCCACAAGCCCATCAATCATAACAAAATAAAATATTACATTTTTATACATATTTGAGCTTATACCAATAATATTTGATATTTTTATAAGTCTTTTTATTGAGTTCTTAATTAAACAGTCAACTCATGTACAATTAATTATATATATATATATATTAGTAATTATTCATTTTTTTAATGAAAGAGAACTAATATTAATTGCTGATAAAAATTTGGTTCTATGTATATTCATGGGTTTGAGAGATGGATCATTACCTTTCCATCAAGTTGCAGAGATGATGATTGGTGACCAACATAGCTTTGCTGCATTAATTCAAAACAACTTCACGAAGAAGCCGCAACACAATTAGAAGTGCTTCTTTGACAACAATAAAAATGTTTTTCTTGCAGCAATAATGTGCAAGCACGTGTGTTGTTTTTGCTTTTTCACTCATTTGAACATGTACATACTCTTTTCTTTCTCTCTTTTGGTTAGTGCAAGTCTAAAAGTAATGCAAGACGCAAAAATGGATCATAAAAGTGCTTTTGTACATGTTTGTGCTTCTAGCTTTATCCTTTCCACCACATATATATTCAAACTGATTTTGAATTTGACTCTTCATCTTCACAAATCAAACCCCATCAAGTGTATTAAAGAAAAAACAAAGTGAAGTATAAGTTTTCTCTTTAATATCTTTTTTTTTTTCTTTTGACAAAGATGCAGAGCGATTAACATGTTTATTAGCCATTGAAATGACTAATTACATGAATAAATGAATTATCATCATCGTTGTAATCATAATTATAATCATCGGACACGCGCCACAATGCCGACAATACGCATTTCTCTAAGTTGACATGTTCCTACGCATGATGGTTTGTAGGCCATAAAACCTTTTGCAACCAAACTTTATGTTCATTTGTTTATATTTATAATTAAATAACTATTGAAGTTCATTGAAATTGTGTGTGGCTTTGGGCAGTTTAAAAATTTAAGTTTCAAACGACCTACATCATTTTTTTAATACTAATATTATATCTACTAATATAATAATTAAAAAATTATTAAAATAATATATTACTTTCATATTTAAATTTATTTAGAATAAAGGTTAGTAATATATTATTTTTACATTTAAATTTATTTAGAATAAAGACTCCTACATTGATAGAAGACAATTCTAGTATAACAATTAGAGAATTATCGAGATAATACATTATTTTTACACTTAAACTTGTTTAAAATAAAAGACAATTTTAATATAACAATTAAAGAATTATTAAGATAATACATCACTTTTACACTTAAACTTACTCGAAACGAAGACTCTCACATTGAAAGAAGATAACTCTAATACAATAATAAAAAAATTATTTAAATAATACATTACATCCATACTTAAACTCGCCTAAAACGAATACCCCCACAATAGAAAAGATTATTGCACTATTCTAATATCTATTAAAATTTTAACCCCCAATCTAAAGTCAAAGAGGTGCACACATGTTGAGTGCTTACCGTGGGATAAGTGCTCTAAGTGCTGCTACATCACCTCCTTTAAAATTCAGTAAATTTACTCCTTTTTCTTCGCGAAAGGGAACTCGACCCATCAACCGCCAAAGAATTTGAAGGAAAAATTTAGGATTCAACTCTAGTAGAGTTGACGAAACAGTCTCCTTGGGACATGCACTTTAGTAAGTGAATTACTATCAACCTCAATGGCCCAAATTTAGTATTCTGCATTCATAATTCATGATATTGATCAATTTTCATTGAAATGATTTGAGTCTTAGCTAGCTTACAGAACTGGAAATTTTTCAATACTTCAACATGGTGGTTATGGGAAGGGAATAAAAAAGGTTTCTTGTCACTTTTTTTTTAGCTAAGCTTTCTAGTATATTCAATAACCATCTATGATCTATTAGAGTGATTTTAATGGCAAAGATAAAGATAAAATCTTGAATCCAATTCTCAAACTAACCCGATTCAAAATTACATCAATTGCCAAAGTTCAAGTATCTTTGATTAATTATTTTTGCTAGCGAGACAATTAAAGGAGGGTTCATTATCTGGACTCAAGTTATACCATTGTGATAAGCTAAAATAATCAAATATTAAGAAGTGAATTGGTTGCAAAATTCCTGCAATTGGGTTCAATTCCTATGCTTGCCATTGGCAATGGTTCTTAATTTTATTTATAAACTCTGTTTTATGGTGTGTGAACAAAGAAAAAGATAGTGAAAGAAAGAGATTGGTGGAGATTCAAAATGCTGCTTACATTTACATGCGCACTAAAAGAGAAAAAGAAAATTGAAAGCATCAGCAAAGCAAAGCAAAACCCACAAATACCCAATGAAAAAAAAAAACTACCAAAAAACAATTTTGGTTTTTGAATGAAAATACTAGATTCTCTGCTTCTTTTGTGGGCCCTTTATCGCCATAGCCAAGCATCAGCCCCCACTTCAACACTCACCCCCCATAATTATTATTTCCACCACCCAAGAAACAACTCTCTTTCTCTTTCTCATCCTCATCAGCATTTGCACCACAACAATTTTTTTTTGTTTCGTATCTTTCTCAGAGAGCCCATATACATTTTTTAAAAAACAGAGTGGCTCTGTTTTTGCAAAACAAGTGTTTTTCTTTGGTTTCATAGTTGGAGAAAGAGTGAATAAGTTTTTGTTTTGGTGATGATTTGTTGGTGAGAGAATTGGGTTTATTGGGTTTTTTTTGTTTTTGGTTTTTTTTTTAATATATTATGGGAAATTGTTGGTGTAGATGGGAGCCTTCAGTTTATATTGTTTCATCTAATACAAAGTCAGGTTTGTTTCTTTAGCTCTGCTCATTTCCTCACAATTTAGAGTTAAAAGTTTTATCTAAAACTGCAGAAAAATGGGTTTTGATTATCATGCTTTTTTCATCATTGAAGCCAATCTAACCACACATATTCTCTAATTCATGGTAACATATACTCTGCGATTTCCTCTGTTTGCAATTCTCTTGTTTTGAGCTTCTTGTTTGAGTTATGTGTTTTGCCTGATCTTAAGCTATATTTAGATTCCTTCAAGAACTTTTTAGTTCATCTTCTGCTATTTCTTTCCTTTTTCTTTTTTCTGTTTTCTAGTTTTCTAAGTTAGAAGATTCTTCAGACTTTGTGGGTTTTTTTTATTTTTTTGTTTTATTAGATTCATTTGTAGGCTTATTTATTCTAGATACTCAATTTTTTTGGCAATTAAAAGAGCAAGACAACAACGAAGATAGTTTACAACTTTTCATTTACAATCAATTTCCCATTACAAAGGTGGTACATTTTCTTTACCCTTTTTTCTCTAGTGCAAGCAAGTGGATACTTGTCACTATAGTGCCTTGATTCTTATCTTTACAGTATTAATGATGTAATATATTATTTTCTCATAGTGATAATTAAAAGAATATATATTTATTGCTTTAAAAAAAATCTTTTTTATCCTTTTTTCCTTTACATGTCAAGCCTTTTTTTTTTTTTTTGCTTTTTTAAAAGAACAAATTCCTAACATTTACTGTTTTGGAAGTTTGGAATTTGCTTTTTGATCCCATGTTTGATACATATTTTAAGATGACACTCTTAGTTTGACTGTGTTTTGCTCCTTATTGATTTTGATAATTATATGTATATGATGTTATGCCATTGTTGTGTTTCTTTATCAGAATCTCCAAAAGATGAGAGTCCATCAGCCAGAACTAAGAAGGATTTTGACAGTAAGTTACCATCAAATCCGAAAGAAGTAGAGGACCTGCGTCGTGACTCAGCTGCAAATCCATTGATTGCATTTACATATGAAGAACTGAGAACAATCACCGCAAACTTTAGGCAAGATCGTGTGTTGGGAGGAGGAGGATTTGGAAGTGTTTATAAAGGATTCATTACTGAGGACTTAAGGGAAGGGCTTCAGCCAATTCCGGTTGCTGTTAAGGTTCATGATGGTGATAACAGCTACCAAGGCCATAGAGAATGGCTGGTAATTTTTCATGCCCTTTGAGTTTGTGAAATTTTATCTATTCTCATAATACAATAGTCTTGTACATAAAGCTTGGAATTTGTCATTGATTTCATAATATTGCTGTGTGTTTCTAGGCAGAAGTCATATTTTTGGGACAGCTTTCTCATCCAAATTTGGTTAAATTGATTGGTTACTGTTGTGAAGATGATCACCGAGTACTAATATATGAGTACATGGCACGTGGTAGTGTGGAGAACAATCTATTCTCGAGTGAGTATATATATTCAATTCTGCTACAATGTTATAATCACATATTAACTCATTGTTGATGATCTGAAAATGCTTACACAATAGAAGTAAGTGATTGCAAACAAGGGAATTATTGGCCTGGAAAAAAGACCCGAAACAATGCCTGTTTCATTCACAAACACCTGCATTATTTTTCCTTGCTTGGTAAAATTTGGTTGGTAACATCAGTTGTGGCGGAAAGAAGCTGTTGGCTTATTGTTTTTGGTGTGATGATATTGTTGGATATGGCATTACCCTTTTAAGGCATTTGATTAAATTTGTTTCATATCCCATAACATTATGATTACAAGCATTTGAAGAAGTAAAATTGTGAAGCTTCTACAATGATTGTTAGCTGCCTATAATAGGTGTCACTTTAAAAAAAGGAAGATGGAAATGAAGGTGCTAGAATTAATGTTATAGATAGTTGCTTTCAGCTGAAAATGACCCCTAAAAAGCAATAGCCTCCAAGGCCCAACCTAAAAAAAATTAAGGCCCCTAATGTGTGTATCATTTCATTGTTGCAGAAGTATTGATTCCTCTTCCATGGTCTATCAGAATGAAGATTGCATTTGGTGCTGCTAAAGGACTCGCCTTTCTCCATGAGGCAGAGAAACCAGTCATCTATCGTGACTTCAAGACGTCTAACATTCTCTTAGACATGGTTCGTGACATTGAGAACCCTGCATTTTTTTTTTCTTTGAAAAGAAATTAATCATATGCTTGCAAGCATTGTTTCTTCATACTGATTAAAAAAAATGGCAATTGCTGTTGTATATAGAATTGAGCTTCTGTAACTATGATCGTGATGAAAAAATTGTGCCATTTTAGTCTTCAAAGTTTGTAATTAATAAGTTCTAGTCCTCATCATTTTGTTGGCCTAAACTCACAACTGCAATTCGGTTAATTGTATGTTTCCATATGCAGGACTACAATGCAAAGCTCTCTGACTTTGGCCTCGCAAAAGATGGTCCAGATGGCGACAAATCTCATGTTTCAACTCGAATAATGGGAACTTATGGATATGCAGCACCCGAGTACATCATGACAGGTTAGTAGGTTAACATGATTCATTCACTCTTCTGAGTTAAGTATCTGAGCGAAGGAACCATGTGTCAGTCGAAAAAGTTGCCCTTCATTCATTATTTGAGTAAAATATGAAGTTGGAAAAATGATCAACTGACATTCCAATGGTTCAACTTTGTGCACTGCAGGCCATCTAACTTCTAGGAGTGATGTATACAGCTTTGGCGTCGTGCTCCTCGAACTTATCACGGGGAAAAAATCTATGGACAAGTCAAGGCCAGCAAGAGAGCAAAACCTTGCAGATTGGGCACTCCCTTTGCTTAAAGAGAAGAAAAAGTTGCCCAACATCATAGACCCCAAGCTTGAGGGAGATTATCCCATCAAAGGAGTACAAAAAGCAGCCATGCTTGCCTATCATTGCTTGAACCACAATCCAAAAGCAAGGCCTCTAATGAGAGATATAGTAGACTCCTTGGAGCCTTTGCAAGTCCCAGATGATCATCAGCTGGTTCCCACTCAAAAAACCATTGTAACTGTGATCACTGAGGAACCAAAAGCTGAGTTTAAAAGAAAAGATCTACAATGTAGTTAATTAAACATATACATATGCTTTGGAGGGGGGGTGGGGTGCGGCGCGGAGGTCTTGTTTTCCATTTGTTAAGCTTCTTCTTCTTCTCCAGATTTAAAGGAGAGTTTTTGTATCAAATATCTTTTTCCTTGTGTGTATTCAACAGATTTAAAGGAGAGCCTAGACATTTTAACTGCATCTTATTGGGTTGGATTTGTGATGGTCTTGATCTTATACTTCAATCATCCTTTTCTTAATTTAGGCAAGTAAACAAGTTAATTTCACTCCCATTCTAATTTAATTCATATCCCATCCGATTTCTAATCATTTTCATTTTAACCTCGCAAGTTTAAAAAATGCAATTCTTTCTCTTTTTTATTTCAAAAAAATTAATAATATATATAAATTGTCATTTTAGTCCTTACATTTTTATTGAATTACTCATTAAGTTCTCAATATTTTAAAAATTATTAATTGCGTCCCTTAGGGATAAGGTTGGCAATGAGGCGGGTCGAGTCAATAATGTAATCCTTATTCTCATACTTGAATAGGTTGAAAATCTTTATACTCATCCCATTTCATAATTAAATAGTTCAGGTTCGGAGATAAGAATCTCCCAAATAAAGATTAGGTGACTACAAGTACTTTATACTCGAATTTATTTATTTTTTATATTTTAAAAATATATATATTTTAAAATTATAATAATATATTTTAATTAAAATAAAATTTTAAAAATTATTTTTAATTATTTTTTTAATTTGAGGTTTCAGGGGTGATAACTCATGCTCATACTCGCCCTAAATATTGTTCAAGAATAACTCATCTCCATTTCTATTTTAAAATTACAAAATCTCCCTCCATTTATTTCCCTCTCACGAAATCCAAACCCTATAGGAAATTTTGCCAAGCCTATTTAAAGACGAAAATAGTCATATGTTAAGAATAAAAATAATAATAATAAATTATATTTCAAAGATAAAAATAGTAGGAGAACACTCCTAAAGAACATAATTAGTAATTTTAAAATATTAAGATCAAGTTAATAATTCAACAAAAATACATAAATTAAACTGTTAATTTCCATAATATATATTAGATTATGAAGAAAAAAGAAGTGCTTTCAGCATGCTTGCCCAGTTTTTTTATATGAATAAATCATCTAGTACATATAGACAGACATTATAAACAATTTGAAGTAAGCAAATGACCCAAATAATTCTTTTATATAAATTTGTATATGTATTAGAAAGAAAAAAAAAATAGAGAATGATGTTGGTGGGTGGAAGTGGAATCCAAACCATTTGCTTGGGGTGTTAGACTTTAAGGTCAAATGGCCAGTCCATCTTAGGTGGAAACCAGACTCTAAATTTATGACGAAACAATAAGTTTATTCATCCGAATCTTGGTCTCTCAAATGGTGTCCGAATGGCACTGTTTATTTCATTTAAGTTCTCAAACTTTTTTTTAAATATAAAAAATATATATACTTTTTGTTATAATTATCACTTAAAACCTTTTAAATATAAAAAAAAGATATTTAAATTCTTAAAACTTAATTCAAAGGATAATTTCATCTTCTTATTTTTATAATTGCCGCAAAACACCTATTTTCATTAAAATTTTATATTTCTCACCAATTTTTGCTCTTCTCTAACGTTCTTTTACATGAAACAATACTATTATCATGCAGATTACAAAATTTTGAATATAATAGTGCTAATAATAAGTCATAATCTTATCATTGCCATCTTTAAAATAGTTTTTTTTTTTGAATAATTTTAAAAATAAGATAATAAAATTGTCATTTATATTAAATTTTGAAGATTTAGATGTTTTTATCTATTCTCTATTTAATATTCTATCACACTAATATCTAATATAAAGCTCAATTGAATAACAATTTTTTTTTAAAACGTCAATTGTTTTTAATTGAAGTTTCTATTGACTACCATCCATTTAAGTTTAAGTTTTTTAAAGTCCTCACTTAAATTTATTTTATGTAAATTATTCTCGCCCTAATAATTTTATAACACCAATTTTTTTCATCACTTTCAATCATTTTAATATTTATATATAATTTTTTTATTCTCGTCTTGCTTTCATTCAAAAAGAAAGCTTTGTATAATATTTTGGCACCATTTTATAGCCCTTAACTGATATGGCTATTAAATATGTTAATTATTGTAGTTGATAGAATTATAAATAATCAGTTTGTCCATAAATATCAAATGTAACAATATATGTTCTTATATGATATATATATATATATATCCTTCATTTGAGCTCCATAATAGATATTGGTGTGGTAGACTGCTAAAATTAAGGTATATAATTATTTAAAGGGTTTAAATGATAATTATTTAAAATATATAACATTTTTTATATTTTTAAAAAAGTTTGAGGACTTAAATGAAATAAATAGTACCATTCGGGTGACCTCTTTTCAAGATGAATAAAAACACTTTTATCTTTGAAATTAATTTCATTATTATTATTATATAAATTATTATTACTATATAAGAGTCAATAAAAAACGTGCTAAATGACTCTTTAAAGAGATTTTCTTAAAAATAATTCGATATAAAGAAAGGAAATTTGAATTCAAAAACTTCACTAAATAGAGATAAATATATTGTGAACTCTTTAATATTAAATTGTTAATACAAATACTTTCTTAAAAAAAATTTCGACTACCCTCTCTAAATGAATATCTAAGAAGCTCCATATCTGTATTAAAATCATCATAAATATTAAACTGATTCTAATTTATGATCAATGTCTTCTTTTTATTTTTTTATTTTTTCCTAACAAGAAATATATTCATGTTCTCATCTTTTATGTAGATGTTGAATGTATCAATTTACTCCCAAGTTATACTAATCTTTCCAAGTCCAGATGGTTTTACATCATATATATATATAAAATATAAAGAGTGAAATTCCAAAGTCCAATCCATGGGTTTATATCAGCATTTTTTTCATGAAGAAAATAATATCATCTTTGATTGAATAATACTGTAATATATGTGTAGTATATATATAAATTTTAGTGGCAGAAATAAATAAAAAAAAAAGAAAAAAGAGAGAGAAAAAGTTAAAGTGGTGGTTGCCGTATATATATTAAATATATTGTTTATTATTTTTGGGTTAAGAAGAAGAAAGTTGAAATGGGAAAAGAAAGAAGAGAAAGTCGAGAGCAGGAAGAAAAGAGAAAAGAAAAGAAAGAAGAAAAAGAAAAGAAGAAGAAAAGAAAGAAAAAAAAAAAGAGAGAAAGGAGAGAAACCGAGAAGAAAGAAGAAGAAAAAGAGAAAGAGAAAGAAGAAAAAGAAAAGAAAAAAAAAGAAAAAAGGAAATTTTAGAAAATTAGTTGGGTAGTTAGAATTATATCTAGTGGTTTAGTGGGTAATAGTTTTACGATATTAGAATATTTAGATTTTAATATTTATAATACATATCGGTACTAATGATGTATTTTTATACCCTATGATATAGGAGGTGTTCCGATAGCGAGTAGATCTCAGAATTCAGACCCAGCTCAAGATTAGCGCACTTTTGTGAGTGGATAATTATATATATTTTATATGTTTTTAATACAGCTAATTATGATTTAATTACGCGTTATCAGATTTAGTTATGATTTATTTTAGACAGAAAAATATTTATACTAGTTAGTATATTCAAAAATGTTTTGGAATTTATTATAGTACAGTTTATAATTATGTTCAGTACAAAAATAATTATTTCAGAATAATTATGGTCATGATATTATATTGTAGTAGTTTTTGAACCACCATATGCATACCCTCCCCTTTAATGTAGTTGCTCTGCGCATGCGTTAGACCAGTTTAGTGTGCTCTGCCCGAGCGATGTAACATTCCACCGGGTTAGACCAACTTAGATCCCCCGCTCTGCCTGTGCGTGAGTTACTCCGCCAGGTTAGACCAGATTTTTCCCGGGTACAAGTTTGGTGTGGTTTTCAATATATATGTAGTACATGTTTCCAGAACTATGTTATATATATTCAGTCTGATAATAGATTTTATGATAGTTGCGCTTGCAGATTTTCAGATCCCAGCATGATGTTATTCTTTTGTTTTAGCACAGATTTTATGACAGTTGATACTTTCAGTATAAGTTTATTAACTACTCAGTACACAGTTTTATGATTATTTTATCATACGGATTTATATGAGTACAATACGTATAAAGTATATGATATTTTCAGATTATGTCCACTTACTGAGCCACAAGCTCACCCTTTTCCCTATTTTTTCTATTTTTCCCAGGTTGTCACAGGAATTTGTGCAGTGTGATACAGTTATCACATTTTGAGGTTGGGCCAACGTACATAGCTGCATAAGTGTCTTAGTCTATGTATTTGTATATGTTTTTGTATATTGGATGTACACTTTTGTTGAGGCAGGTAGCCTCATTGTATCATATGTATGAGTAAAGAGTATGTTAGTCACATGTCATCGCAGGATCTGCCTCGATTCTCGAGGAGGGGTCGGGTTGGGTCCTGTCAGTTTGGTATCAGAGCATGGTTTTAGATTCTGTAGACTAGTACATGATACATGCATGTTAGAGATGTCATTAATGAATTGTTGTATTTTATAGATTTTCATCATGCGTCTACGTGGCCGACCTCGCACGAAACTTGTGGCTGAACTGGGAGCTCCCTTAGTATCAGATAGAAGGGAGGAATCTATTAGAGAGGAAGTAGTTGAGTCAGTTCCCCCTGTACCTATACCTCAAACTCAGCCTGATCCTATTGTAGAGGAGATGCACCATCAGCCAGTACCACAACCTGTGACACAGCCTACACAGGGACAGCCTGATAGACCTGCCCTAGAGCAATCCATAGATAGACTGGCTCACTTAGTTACAGTTGCAGTGGAGAGACAAACACAGGGACCACCTAAGAGAGAGAACACAATAGAGCGTGTTCGTAGTTTGGGGGCAGAGAATTTTTCAGGCACTACAGAGCCAGTTGATGCAGAGTCATAGTTGACTAGAGTAGAACGGATATTTGATGTTATGAGATGTACTGATGACGAGAGGGTTTCCTTTGCTACATTTTTACTTGAGGGTGGGGCATATCACTGGTGGAGATCAGTATCACGTAGATATGGAGGGGTGATTAGTTGGGCTGATTTTTGTAAAGAATTTAATGTTAAATTCTTTCCTATGGTTTACCAAGACATCCAGGCTAGTAAGTTCTTTGAGCTAGAACAGGGATTGATGACAGTGGAGGAGTACGAGAACCGTTTTATAGAGTTATCGAGGTTCGCTTCTTATGCAATACAGAATGAGAGGGATAAATGTAAGAGGTTTGAACAGGGCCTTAGAGGCAATATCAGGACAACAATTACAGCTATAGGGCACATTGATTTTAGTGAGTTGGTAGGGGCTGCAATGAGAGTTGAGAGAAGCCTAGTAGAGGCACGCAGAGCCCAGTCATTCCAGCAGAGAACAGGCCATAGTTGGTCAGTTGGTGGATCAAGTAGCAGTAGAGCATCTGGAGGAGAGACATCTCATACAGGGTATTCTGGTAGACAACGGTATGATCAGAGCCCTATGCTATCAGGAAGACAGAGACAGAGTTCTAGTCGGAGTATTGTGCCTCCATCTGTTGGAAGCAATATAGGGAGTCAGAGGCCCCGAGGTGGTAGCCAGTTAAGTAGTAGTGCAAGCATAAGAAGGTACCTTCAGTGTTCCATGTGTGGGAGGAGTTATGAGGGACAGTGTCTGAGAGGTTTTAGAGGTTGCTACCATTGCGGACAAGCTGGACATTTGAGGAGAGATTGCCCTCATCTTCTTCAGAGTAGCAACTTAGTACAGAGTATAGCTTCTCAGGGTTTTTAAGGTGGCAGTGGCAATATTCAGAGACCTAGAGGATCTCAGACAGGAAAGCTTATCTCTAGTACTGGTGTACAACCTAGAGTTTTAGGAGCTAATAAAGATCCACAGAAGGGTCAGCCAGGTCGACCTCGTAACCAGGCACGTGTATTTACTTTAACTCAGCAAGAGGCACAGGCTACCCCAGATGTTGTTACAGGTATGCTGACTATTTTTGGCCGAGAGGCCCATATTTTAATTGATCCAGGCTCTACGCATTCTTTTATTTCCCGTATCTTTGCTGTGCATGCGGATAGAATGTTAAAACCCCTAAATTGTAGTTTGGTGGTAGCCACACCAGTTGGAGAATCATTATTGGCTGAGAATGTATTCTGGGGTTGTGTTATCAAAGTGGGTAGTAGTGAGATGGTAGCAGATTTAATTCCTCTTGCTATACATGATTTTGATGCAATACTTGGGATGGACTGGTTAGCTAATCACCATGCTACTGTAGACTGTTTTCGAAAAAAGGTTATATTCAGAAGACATGGAGAGCCTGATATTATTTTTTATGGAGAGCGACGAATTCTTCCATCATGTGTTATATCTGCTATGACAGCTAAACGGTTGCTCAGAAAACGATGTTAAGCTTATTTGGCACATGTTATTGATACCAGAGTCAATGGAGTTACATTAGAAGATATTCCAGTGGTAAGAGATTGTTGGGTTATGGGTTGTTGTACAAAAAAAACTTAGGGTGCTTGCATGTGGGTTGTGTTCATCATACAAACAATATACATATCTCATACATACATGTGCACAGCGGAAGATTAAATATAATGAACACAGAAAATAACATTTGATTAAATTGAAATTCGAAATTGAGAAATATCACCAATGAAGCCTTTGGATTAATTTTCTTTGAAGTCCACCATGTAATGAATCTTTGATCAATTCTAGCAATCAACAAGGGTGGGTTTGATTGTCTAGAATGGCAGCATCTTAATCCAGCATATATGTTTAACTCTTAAACATTTTTCAAAGTTCAACAATTTAACTTAATCAAATTTGTTTTTCCTTTTATTCAACTCTTGAATAAATAAAACAAATCTTGTTTTTAGTTATTACATTTAGTAACCATTTATCTAGTTTGTTTTGTTGTTCTAACACTTAAAACACAAAACAAACAATTTCAATTTCTCAAATTGAATTGGCTCCCAAAATGCAAAACCTAAAATCTAAAACCAATTTCAAAAAATCTAATGATTTTCAATTTCATTTCACTTTATATACTAATGCATAAATTCCAAACTAGTTTGAATTTCATTTGCATTTCATTTGGCTTAACCTAACCTTAGTTAACATTTAACCATAGTTAGATTACTTTAACTTAACCTTTAAGTTAATAAATATTTAATTAATTTAACTATAGTTAACTAACTTAACCATGGTTAGGTTAACCTTTACTTAACCTTTAAGTAAGGTTAACTTAACTTAACCATTTGGTTAACTTTTAACCTTAGTTAAGTTAAATCATTTATTTAACAATTAAATAAATAAATATTTATTTTAATTATTTAACAATTAAATAATCATAAAGTGAAATTACTTTTATATCCTTACTAGGTTACCAAGTTAACCTAAAGTGGGTCCCACTATTTAACCATATACTTTAGTTAACGTAACCTTAGTAATTGCTGAATTATACTGTATTGAACAATTCAATACGGTACACTGCCCAAGTGCTCAAAGAGTACATTTCATATTGGGACTCTCTAGGTCCACACCCGATTTGTCAAATGGAACTATTTCATTAATCCGTAATCGATGCCCCACGCACACGTTACGAATATTACAAATCAGCGTGTCAGACCATACAAGTTGAGGTCATAACGTATACGTATAATCCTTCCATCATTTATACCCTGGATGTGCGGGGATATAGATTAGCACCATCAAATCCCCATTTGCTCATCCAATAATCTTATCTCCAGATTCGTATCTCTATAAACAATATACGCAAACATTTTTGCTATATTGTTTAACCCTGTGGGAAACTCTTTTCCCGGGTTTATGCTTGTGGCCACAAGACTTTATGAAATACAATCTCGGAGCATCGGATATACAACTTACCTACGTAAGCTGATGGATCCCGTATCTACGCACACCGGACTCCATGAGCATCGGACCATACCCAGCGACACATAGCGGTCAGACCGTGAAAGGTCTTTGACATATGTGGAACCAAAGCATGATGGATCACTCACAAGACCACCATGGCGCTCAGGTCAAAGGACCACGATTACTACTCAACTCGAGAGGACCTTCCTTTGACGGTTTCATAGGATATCTATTGGGGTCCTCATAAGTCTGTTCAGTATCCAGTCCTGACTGGATACCCGCATGTCTATACAAGCTCTAAGCTCATAGTCAGCTAAGAACAACCATCTGAACTAGTCAGATATAGACATACACTAATCTATATATTGTGAATTCACCGATAGACCCGCATTGATGATCATAGATCAGGAACATTATATTTGAGACATACTTACATAATGATATTTCTTAGCTCCTATTGCAACTCTTTGCAACTATATCATTACAAGTATACTCTCAGGTCTTTGTCCCATTATAGACAAAGTTCTAACTCTTTAGACCTCGCTGACTCTTATAAACTGATAACTATTAACAGTGCTAACTATTAGCATTTATAACTCTCAGCTTTGATAACTATTAGTTCTGGTCTAAACTCCTTTAAACCAGATCTGAACTATTTCAGATCAAACAATGTCTGTAATGTTACAAGCATTTTACCATATTAATATGATATTAACAATCTTTATTCGAAATGTTTATTGTATAAATATTAACAATTAATATTCATACAATATTGGAATGGCACGTGAGCACCAGCTCCAACAGAGATTTTCCAGATGTATTTCCTAAAGATCTTTCAGGCTTACCACCAGATAGAGAGATTAATTTTGGTATTGATTTGGTTCTAGACACAACTCCTATCTCCAAAGCGCCATACAGAATGGCCCCCTCAGAGTTAAAAGAATTGAAGACTCAGTTACAAGAATTGGTAGATAAGGGTTTCATCAGACCTAGTGTATCACCATGGGGAGCACCAGTATTGTTTGTTAAAAAGAAGGATGGAACTTTGAGGCTATGTATTGATTATCGGGAGCTTAATAAAGTCACTATACGCAACAAGTATCCACTCCCTCGCATTGATGATTTATTTGATCAGTTACAGGGTGCAAAGATTTTCTCAAAGATTGATCTACGATTAGGGTATCATCAGTTAAAGATCAGAGATACTGATGTGGCTAAGACTGCTTTCAGAACTCGATATGGGCATTATGAGTTTTTAGTAATGCCATTTGGGTTAACTAATGCTCTAGCTGCATTCATGAATAAGGTATTTCATTTGGGTTAACCTTATGAATAGGGTATTTCGTCCCTATCTGGATCGATTTGTTATAGTTTTTATTGATGATATTCTTGTGTATTCACGGAGTACAGAGGAGCATGTAGAGCATTTGAAGATAGTGCTACAGATTTTGAGAAATAAACAGTTATATGCCAAGTTCAGCAAATGTTAGTTTTGGCTAGATAAAGTTACATTTCTGGGCCATGTGATCTCAGCAGATGAAATTTATGTGGATCCTCAGAAAATTGAAGCTGTAGTAAATTGGGAGCGACCAGCTAGTGTGACAGAAATTAGAAGTTTTCTCGGTCTAGCAGGTTATTATCGAAGATTTGTTAAAGACTTTTCTAAGATTGCTGCACCGCTTACAAAGTTGACTAGAAAAAATGTAAAGTTTGTGTAGACTGATGAATGTGAAGATAGCTTCCAAGAGCTTAAAAAGAGATTGACTTCAACTCCTATTCTCACTCTTCCATCTGGCACTGAAGGATTTATAATTTACAGTGATGCTTCTAGACAAGGATTAGGTTGTGTATTAATGCAGCATGGTAAGGTGATAGCTTATGCTTCTAGGCAGCTTAAGAAGCATGAGTTGAATTATCCAACCCATGATTTAGAATTGACAGCAGTAGTATTCGCCTTGAAGATTTGGAGACATTATCTATATGGTGTTACAGGTCAAATCTTTACTGATCACAAAAGTTTGAAGTATTTGTTCACACAGAAAGATCTGAATCTGAGACAACGAAGATGGTTAGAGTTAATAAAAGATTATGACTGTACGATTGACTATCATCCAGGTAAGGCGAATGTGGTAGCAGATGCACTCAGCAGGAAGTCTTCTAGCTCCATTGCTTATTTGAGAGTGACTTATCTTCCATTGTTAGTTGAATTAAGATCTATGGGGGTTGAATTGTCTGTAGCCAAATCTGGAGTCCTTCTAGCACATTTTCAAGTTAGGCCTATGTTGATTGATCAGATTCGAGAGATGCAAGATCAGGATCCTAATTTAGTTAAACTTAAGCAAGAAGTAAAGAATGGAATGCGAACTGATTTAACGTTGAAAGCTGATGGGATATTAGTTATGGATAACAGGCTTTGTGTTCCGAATAACTCAGAGTTAAAGAAGCAAATTTTAGAAGAAGCTCACAGCTCAGCTTATGCTATACATCCTGGCAACACAAAAATGTATCGTACTTTGAGAGAACATTACTGGTGGCAAGGTATGAAAAGAGAGATTGCAGAGTTTGTATCTCACTGCTTGATTTGTCAACAGGTTAAGGTAGAACATCAGAGGCCAGCAGGATTATCTCAACCACTTCCAGTTCCTGAATGGAAGTGGGAACATATTACCATGTACTTTTTTGTTGGGCTTCCTCGTACACGAAGGGGTTATGATAGTATTTGGGTGATTGTTGATCGACTCACAAAGTCTGCTCATTTCTTGCCTTATAAGATTTTATACTCATTAGATAGGCTGGCTCATTTGTATGTGAGTGAGATTGTGCGGTTACATGGGGCTCCAGTGTCCATCGTATTAGATAGAGACCCTCGATTCACTTCTAGATTCTGGCATAGCTTACAGAAGGCCATAGGCACTAAGCTAAACTTTAGTACAGCTTTTCATCCTCAGACAGATGGGCAGTCGGAGAGAACTATACAGATTTTAGAGGATATGCTCAGAGCTTGTATGTTGCAGCTTAAAGGTAATTGGGATGATTATTTACCATTGATGGAGTTTGCATATAATAATAGTTATCAGTCTAGCATTCAGATGGCGCCGTATGAGGCTTTATACGGAAGAAAATTCAGAACTCCGATTTGTTGGGATGAAGTTGGAGAAAGAAAATTGTTGGGTCCAGAGATCATTCAAGCCACTAGTGAGAAGATCAGTAATATCAAAGACAGACTCAAGGCAGCTCAAGACAGACAGAAGAGTTATACAGATAAACGCCGTAGACAGCTAGAGTTTGTAGTAGGAGACAAAGTCTTTTTACGGATCTCACCATGGAAGGGTGTGCTTCGTTTTGGGAAACAGGGAAAACTAAGTCCTAGATATATTGGGCCATATGAGATTCTAGAAAGGGTTGGTGTGATTGCGTACTGCTTAGCATTACCACCTGAGTTGTCACGCATTCATGATGTGTTTCATGTTTCTATGTTGCGGAAGTATATACCTGACCCTTCTCACATTCTAGATACTCAGCCAGTTCAGTTGAGGACAGACTTGACTTATGACGAAGAACCTGTTCAGATAGTGGATTATCGCCAGCAAGTACTACGTAATAAGACTATACCGGTAATTAAAGTCCTATGGAGGAATCATGCAGTGGAAAAGGCTACATGGGAGCGAGAGGATCAGATGAGAGTTCAGTATCCTCATTTGTTTCAGAGAGGTATACGAATTTCGAGGATGAAATTTTTATAAGGGGGGAGGAATTGTAATACACGTGTAGTATATATATAAATCTTGGTGGCAGAAATAAAAAAAAAAAGAAAAGAGAGAGAGAAGAAGTTAAAGCGGTGGCCGCCGTATATATATTAAACATATTGTTTGTTTTTTTTGGGTTAAGAAGAAGAAAGTTGAAACGGGAAAAGAAAGAAGAGAAAGCCAAGAGAAGGAAGAAAAGAGAAAAGAAAAGAAAGAAGAAAAAGAAAAGAAGAAGAAAAAAAAGAAAAAAAAAAAGAGAGAAAGGAGAGAAACCGAGAAGAAAGAAGAAGAAAAAGAGAAAGAAAAAGAGAAAGAAAAAGAAAAAGAAGGAAAAGAAAAGAAAAAAAAAAGAAAATAAGAAATTTTAGGAAATTAGTTGGGTAGTTAGAATTATACCCAGTAGTTTAGCGGGTAATAGTTTTACGATATTAGAATATTTAGATTTTAATATTTATAATATATATCGGTACTAATGATGTATTTTTACACCCTATGATATAGAAGGTGTGCCAATAGCGAGTAGATCTCAGAGTCCAGACCCAGCTCAGGATTAGCGCACTTTTGTGAGTGGATAATTATATATATTTTATATGTTTTTAATACAGCTAATTATGATTTAATTACGCGTTATCAGATTTAGTTATGATTTATTTTAGACAAAAAAATATTTATACTAGTTAGTATATTCAGAAATGTTTTGAAATTTATTATAGTACAGTTTATAATTATGTTCAGTACAGAAATAATTATTTCAGAATAATTATGGTCATGATATTATATTGTAGTAGTTTTTGAACCACCATATGCGTACCCTCCCCTTTAATGTAGTTGCTCTGCGCATGCGTTAGACCAGTTTAGTGTGCTCTTCCCGAGCGATGTAACATTCCGCCGGGTTAGACCAGCTTAGATCCCCCGCTCTGCCTGTGCGTGAGTTACTCCGCCAGGTTAGACCAGATTTTCCCCGGGTACAAGTTTGGTGTGGTTTTCAATATATATGTAGTACATGTTTTCAGAACTATGTTATATATATTCAGTCTGATAATAGATTTTATGATAGTTGCGCTTGCAGATTTTCAAATCTCAGCATGATGTTATTCTTTTGTTTTAGCACAGATTTTATAACAGTTGATACTTTCAGTATAAGTTTATTAACTACTCAGTACACAGTTTTATGATTATTTTATCATACGGATTTATATGAGTACAATACGTATAAAGTATATAATATTTTCAGATTATGTCCACTCACTGAGCCACAAGCTCACCCTTTTTCCTATTTTCCCCAGGTTGTCACAGGAATTTGTGCAATGTGATACAGTTATCACATTTTGAAGTTAGGCCAACGTGCATAGCTGCATAAGTGTCTTAGTCTATGTATTTGTATATGTTTTTGTATATTAGATGTACACTTTTGTTGAGGCAGGTAGCCTCATTGTATCATATGTATAAATAAAGAGTATGTTAGTCACATGTCATCGCAGGATCTGTCTCAATTCTCGAGGAGGGGTCGGGTCAGGTCCTGTCAAATACTCTTCTATTGCCCTTGAATTAATTAGGATAGTAATACTAATATCAGAATTTTACAAGTCATTAAGTTTCTCTTTAATTTCCTTCTTCTTCTTTTTTTTTATATATTATATACCATTGAATTTTTCCAGTCATGTTTCAGTGGGAAATTTGTAGTTAGGCAAATTAGGAAATAAAGGTAATTTTGATGAAAATTATCATATATGCTTCTTAAAATTTATAACATGTTTTAGTTATAAAAAAAAACCTTGTTATTATCTACTTCATTTAAATATTATAAAATAGAAGAAAAAAATCTTTGAGCATTTTTGAAAGCATTTTTAGCTATTAATAAAGTTATTCTGCACTTGCAATTGTGGTTTAGTGGTTAACGACTTGCAATGCATTTTAATTATAAAAAAAAAAAGTTTAACAGTTAATTTTTATGATTTTACAATTTTACCATTTTACTCTCCTTTTTTTTTAACAGTTGATATTCTAGGGATAATTGGCCTTTTTAGCTTTTCCTGATTTAAATTTAACTATTTAAATTGTAAGTTTTACTATTTTACCTCCTAATTTTTTAGCAAGTACTAATATTTAAGGGAACAATTGATCTTTTAGTTTTTCATAATCTCAATTTAATTATTTAGATTGCAAGTTTTACCATTTTGATTGATATATGTGAGTCCTATTTGCATTCATCAAGCTCTTTCTTCAATTTAAATATATATTAATTAAATGAACCATAATAATGTAATATATTGATCCTAAAATAGATTAATTCCAAATTAGCATATTCAAATTATAAAAAAACTTGTAAAAGTCATAATTGCAAAATTTACACCTTTTAAATTTGTATTTATTTGAGTATGTAAATAAATTTTAAATATAATCTAAGTAATAAATACTCAAGTTTTCTTTGAATCCCAAATCCTCATATTTTATTAGCTCATACTGCTCTAAAAAAATACTTATAATTAAAAAGATAAATCCTAAACTATTAATTCAATAACTTTAACAATTCAATGTTGAATTACTTGACACTCTCTAATTTTTTAGTAAGTACCATATTCAAAGTGGTGAAACCTTTGCACTAGTTGCGATGCTTAAGTCAATAAGAATTTTATTGGAAATTACTGCATACTATGACTTTGGTAGATGGATGTAAAGACGGCATTTCACAATGGATATCTCAAAGAAGAGATATTCATAGAACAGCCTGAAGGTTTTACATCTAGCCTTTCTTCTAAGAAGTTCATTTATGGACTTAAGCAGGCTTCCCGAAGCTGGAATCTTCATTTTGATGAGGTAATCATAGAGTATGGTTTCATCAAAACTGAAGATGAGGCATGTGTGTATAAAAAAGTCAGTGGGAGCATAGTTGTCTTCTTAATTCTTTATGTGGATGACATACTAATCATTGGAAATGATATCGGTGTGTTACAGTCAGTAAAAAGTTACTTTAGTAAGAATTTCTACATGAAAGATTTGGAAGAGGCTTCTTATATACTGGATATAAAGCTTTATAGAGATAGAGTTGAGAGGCTCATAGGACTCTCATAATCTTCGTACATTGATAGTGTCTTGGAAAGGTACAATTTTAGTAACTGTAAACCAGTTAATATACTTTTTAGACATGGCATTCATCTTTCGAGGAAGATGGGTACTCAGAAAGAAGATGAGAGGATTAGAATGTCTAACATTCTTTATGTATTAGTTGTTGGAAGCTTGATTGTATGTCATGTTGTGTACGAGACCTGATATCAATATGACTGTAAGTGTTACGAGCCGATACTAGTCTGATCCAGGTGACAACTATTGGATGACAGTCAAACATGTCCTTAAATACCTTAAAGGTATAAATGACAAGTTTCTCATATATGAAGAAAATGATTTATAAGTAAGAGGATACACTGACTCAGACTTTTAGTCTGATCTGGATGATAGAAATTCTACCTCCGGATATGTGTTTATTCTCAATGGTGCCGTCATAAGTTGGAAGAGTGTCAAACAGGGATCCACAACTGATTTTACCATAGAGGCAGAATACATTGCAGCTTCAGAAGCAACAAAAGAAGCAGTGTGGATAAAGAAGTTTGTCGCAGCACTTAGTATAGTCCCAAGTTCCGTGGATTCTATGTAGTAACCACTTATCAAACACCGAAAAGAATAAATATTTATATATATGTATAATATTCATATTTTATTTGTATGTGGATAATACTTAATTTATGTATTGTTATTAGTATTTTTTGTATAGATTAAGGACATACTATTAGTATTGGATTTATTTGCAAGACTTTAGATTTATTTTAGGGATAAATTGTAATACTTTAAAAGTTTTAGGGGTTAATTTATAAATACTAAAAGTTAGCCTCTTAGTATAAAAATACACATTTTAAACTATAATTTACTCATTTTTTAGTCAAGCCACCCTTTTAGAGAGAGAAAAGAGAGAAATAGAGGGGAGAGAAAGAGAAGAAGAAGAACAAAAAGTAGAAGAAATTAAAATTTTGAGTTTTAAGAGGTATATCATAACTATTTCTTAATTTATTGGTGTTAATTTAGTTAATTCCTTTAATTTTTTATTTCTGAAAATATGAAAATTTGGGAATTTAATGTGAATTTTGTAAGATATATAGAGAATTGATGATGATTATGTAGATAACTTGATAAATTATGATGAATTACAGAATTTCTATTTGATAGTCTCTTGATCCGAAATTTTATAAATATTTGTACTTTGATTCTGATTTTGGATTTTTATAATATGAAATTAGACATGTCTAGAATCATTTAAAATTTTGAATTGATTAAAAATTCCAAAAATTGAATTTGTAGTGAATTTATCAAAATGACCTTAAAATTCTGAAAATTGCCTGTGTTAACAGTATGATACAGTGACAAATAATTTTTGATCTGTTGAATGATTTTCAAAAATTATTAATTTCTGGAATATGATACATTTATATGTCTAATATGATATACTCAGAATTGAGAATTTATATCAATGTGATTAAATTGTTATGATTTTCTAAAATGTATCAGCTCATTACAGTATTTGATTAACGGATTTTTAAAGTTATGGAATACAATAGTTTTAAACTACTTTTAGTAGGAATTTTGAAGTGAACTATTTATCATGGATTGAGATATGTGTCAAGAGTAATTCTATGGTAGTTTTATAATTTTTGAGTTAGTATATGATTTTATACAATTTGGAGATTAAATACTGTTCAGTAAATATCTTGATCCTGTCACGATAATAGTTTGGATTTGATAGTGTTTATGAAATAGATTGCGTAGGAATTATGATATAATATTCATACATAAGGAGGATATATGAGTTAAGAAAGATATATTTTGATTTTGGAGCAATTGAACATCATTTGATGTATATGAAAATTTTGTTAAGTGTAAGTAGTCAGAATGACAAGTTTTGAGAAACTAAGTAATTAGACCAATTCAATATGATAAGTGCAATATGTGTAATTTTGTAAGCTATTTAAAGTATTTTGTGTGAATGTTGAGGCTTATGAAAAGATTAATTTTCATTGATAGGTTAAGGAGAATTAAGCCTTGTACCTAAAAGTGCTAAGAGATAAGTATACTAGACTTTTACTGAAATCACAATAAACATATGTTTATGAATGTGAGCATTGACATTGAGCATGGACATACATATTTTTATAAAAGTGAGCTTTCAAAATGAAATGTGTTTAACAAAGAAAGCTTTTAAAGTGAAAAATATCCATGAGATACGTTTTGTGTTTTAAGGATGTTTGAACTCACTATTTACTTAGTAGGCACCTTATGTGATTTGTGAAGCCTTTATGTGTGGCCTTTTTTTCTAAATTGGTATGTGTTATGTGTTCCGTATGTAGGGAGAATCCTATTGGTGCCTAAAGGAAGAGTGAGTCATCACATTCGTGTGATGGCCTATTGGTGCATGTGAGAGAACTCACCGATGATCAGGGTAAGGGTTTGGCTCTTACCTTCGGGCATAAACGTTATATATGTGTAATTTAAACCTCACTTGTACTATTCTTCTCATATGGTATGTCACATACGAGTGACATTTAACTCATTATGTGGTATGAAAGTCCTACTAAGTAGTAGTTGAGTGATGGTATTCCTATTATATGTTTTGAAATAATGTGTAAGCGCTTACCTGACATATGATTTGATAAAATTTTGATTTTGATTTATCACAATATATCATACACATGCATTGTGTACATATATGTATTTGTATTTGTATTTGATATATGAAAAACTAGTATGCTTACTGAGTTTTATACTCATTATAGTTTATAATGATTTCAGGTAAATAAGGCACATGTGTGCTTAGTGAATTTGGCAAGACTTCTGCTATCCCTTGGGTTCGGACACATAGTTTAAGATATTTGATTTGTCTCTATTGAATAAATACTTATGTGTTATTTTATTAGGTGTGGTTGTATTTGGTTTATGTGTTCACCAAGTATGGTCATGGGTTGATTTTGTATTAAACTTACTAGCAACTTGATAAGGATTCCTATGTTGAATTCAAGTTTGAAATTTTATGCAATATTAATTATGAATGCACATTATGAAATGAGTGTAAGTTATGTCATGTTTCAGATCTTTTGAGTCTGGGGTGTGACATTATATCCCATTATATTGCGACAACAACGGGGCCATAGCACAGGCGAAAGAGCCAATAGCACACCAGAGATCTAAACATGTGGAGAAAAAATACCACATTGTTAGAGAGATCTTGGCTCGATGAGATGTTGTATTATATAGGGTTGATCCTGTAAATAATGTAGCGAACCTACTCACTAAGGCCTTAACTCTAAAAGTGTTTGAGAAATATGTGAAACTGTTAGGTATTAGATACCATTATGAATGACACTAGAGCAAGTGAGAGTTGTTGAGATTTGTGCTCATGTGCCATCCCAATTTTGTATGAATATTGTATTTTCATACTTATGTAATAAATAAATATTTTATTAAATCACTAATTATTTTTTATTAAAGTAAGATGCTTGTAACATTTTGAACATTGTATTGATCTAAAGGAGTTTAGATTAGGTCTAAAGAGTTAAAACCTTGTCTGAAATGGGATAAAGACCTGGGAATATACTTGCAATGACATAGTTATAAATAGTTGCAACCATTGCTAAAAAATATCATTGTGTAAATATGTTCTCAAATTAAATGTTCTTGATCTATTTTCATCGATGTAAGGTCTATTGAATGGAACCAATTTTTATAGATCAGTGTATGTTTATATTTGGAATAGTTCAGATGATTAATCTTAACAAATCATGAGCTTAATAGAAGCTCGCATAAATATACATGTATTTAGTAAGGACTGGATACTGAACTAGACTCAATGAAGACCTCTAATAGATTTCCCATAAATAGGTCAGTGGAGGGTCTTCTTGAGTTGAGTAGTATTCGTGGTCCATAGACCTGAGCACCACGATGGACTTATGAGTGATCCACCATACGTAGGTTTAGGATTGGGTAACCCAGGATCGGGTCGGGTTTGGGACCGACCCGACCGGTCCTGGGTCCTATTCGGGCTGTGCCATGTCCTGACCCGAACAGTTTCGGGTCGGGATATGGCCCGGGCTCGACTGACACATGGGTAAAAGACGGCAGTAGTGGCAAAATGGCGGCAGGCCGCAGGGCAGGTCACGCAGCGGCAGGCGGAGACAGTGGCAAAATGGCGGTGACAGCAGCGGCCGAACGGGTCATTCCCGAACCAAACTGGGTCCTGTCCCAGCTGGACCGAGACAATCAGGACTCACAATTTCCATTTCGGTTCTGTCCCGATTTCAGGACCCGTCCCGACCTAATTATTTAGGGTCGGATGGAACAGGTCGGGCCGAAACTGGGCCATTCGCCCACACCTACTTAGGTTCCACACATGTCAGAGACCTTTCATGGTCTGATCGTTGGGTGTCGCTGGGTATGGTTCAATGCTTATGGAGTCCGGTGTGTAGATATGGGATCCGTCAGCTTATATGGGTGAGTTAAATATCCAGATGTTTTAAGGTTATATTCTAGGAAGTCTTATGACCATAAGCATTTAACCCGAGAAAGAGTTTCTTGAGGAGTAAATAATATACGCAAATTCATTTACAATTTGCGTATATTATTGCAAAGGAATTTGCATATATTATTGCAAAGAAATTTGCATATATTATTTATTGGAATACGAATCAAAAGAGATAAGTTTATAGTTGAGTAATAGGGGACTTGAAGCTGTTGATCTATGTCTCATCTCTTTCAGGATATCAATAATAGAGGGATTGTACGAATATAAATTAACATCAACTTGTATGGTTTAACTCATTATTTTATATTATTCATAACTTGTGTATGTGGGGTATCGGTTATGAACTTACGAAAATATTTTGTGAGATAAAATGGGTGTGAACTTAGGGAGTTTCACTATATTAAATGTACTCGTCAAGCACGTAAATAGCACACCGAATCGAATAATTCAATACGGGAAGTTTTTAAAAAAAATTTATTTCAAGATCTCTCGAAGAATAGTTAAAGTTTAATTGTTAAACCTAAAATTGTGTCAAGTGAGACTTGACACTTTTATCTACATAGTGTATGTCTCAAATTGTGCCAATAATTTGTACGAGTAATAAATTTGATATTAATAGATATAGCTATCATTGAAATGAAATAATTGTTATTTTATTTAAATTAATTCATTTAACATTTTATTTATTTCATGGTTTTTCAGGGAGTAGTTAAAGTTTAATTGTTAAATCTAAAATTGTACCAAATGAGACTTGACATTTCTATTTACCTAGTATATACCTTAAATTGTACCAATAATTTATATGAATACTAAATTTAATTTTGATAAATATAGTAATTATTTAAATAAAATAATTATTATTTTATTTAAATTATATTAATTTACTAAAAGGTGTAATTAAAATTATGCTTATAAAGCAATTGTTATTTAAATTCATTTCTATGACAGTAACTTTACATAGCCCACCAAGATTCCTTTTATTTGACTAGTTTTTGGGCCAATATTCTATCTTCACGTGTCTTTTACATATACATGATTAAATGTCATCAATTCATCTTTTAAACCGTCGGTATTACTTTTGGTTGAAATTTAAAGTATGATGAGAAAAATTATTTTTTTCGCCGTACTTCACTTTAGCCAACATTTGTTGATGTATAATTAGTTTATAAGGTGTAAGCAAATATTATATATACGATACTTATTCCATTTGAAATGTATGAATTTGAAAAAGGAAAAGCAAGTAGAAAATAAAAATAGCCTGAGAGAAAGAAATAAAAAACAAGAGTCGTTTCAAATATTTTGAAATATAAAGTTATTATTTTAGTTTGAGGAAGTTTACCACATCCTCAACTAGAATTGTTTAAAGTACACTTTTAGAGTGAGTCCCCTAATCTCATTAGTGTAATAAAATTATTTTAATGTATATTAATTTCACTGTGTTGCACATGTGTTGTGCTATTATTATTAGATTGTTTAATTATGCACACAAGTGCACACCCACATAACACTAATAAAAATAATTTTTATTAATGTTGTGTGCATTTGTACCGTGTTACAAGTAAATGCGTGTATTTTAAACAATTTAAAATTTTTATATCTTATATACAACGCAACGGAATATAATACACTTTAAAATAATTTTATTATACTAATAAGATTAGGGGATTCACCCTCAAAATATGCTTTAAATAATTCTAATTAAAAACGTGATAGACTTTCACAAATTAAAATAATAATTTTTTTTTAAATATTTAAAATAATTTTATTTCAGATTTATTTCAACCTCAGGTCTTTCGGTCTTTATTTCAACGAAATAATTCAAAAAATATTACCTTTATGCCTTTCGGTTTTCAAATATATATGCAAATTTGTCTATGTTTTAACCAATAAAAAAGAAATAATATTACACGTGCTACTCTATGACTCAACAAAAAAAAAAAACCAAGTCATGTATCAATTTTACGGGGCAAATTGATAGAAAAACCGGTGGCAATGAATATATAACTTACTGTCATATCCGGCCTTTATGATTGAATCAAATTCAATTACAAAAGCATAAATTTCTTTTAGCCAATAAAATTATAACACACTTAATTTATTTTTGTTCAATTCAATAAAAAATGAACAAAGTGAAATGAATCAAATGATTTGAATACTCCAAATTGTAAATTTGAACGAGTACATTTGCTTTCAATTCTTTTACTGCCAATGATAAAAGAACAGATTACAATGAATCAATATATCCATTCGTAATGGATCAAATGTCAAAATACATGCAAATGAATTTGCACGACGGAAATGTTATATATATATATATATATATATATATTTCTTTTTATTTATTTATTAATGATCAAATTAGTATTCATACAAATTATTAGCACAATTTAAAATATACACTAAGTAGATAAAAGTGTCAAATCTTACTTGACATAATTTTAGGTTTAATACTTAAACCTTAATTACTCTCCAAAAAATTCTAAAATAAATTCATATTTTCTAAAAACTTCCCAAATCGAATAATTTGATCCAGTGCATTACCCACGTACTTAACGCTTACACTTCATATAATGAGATTCCATAAATTCACATTTATTTTGTCTCACGAAATATTTTCGCAAGTCCATAATCGATACTCTACACACACACGTTATGGATAATAAAATATGACGAGTTAAACCATACAAGTTTAGGTTAATCCATATTCGTACAATCCATCCATCATTAATATTATAGAAGAAATGAGACATAGATCAATACCGTCAAGTCTCCTATTACTCAACCATAAACTTATCTCTTTGGTTCGTATTCTAATAAACAATATGTGCAAACTCCTTTGCGATATTATTTATACCACAGGAAACTCTTTTTTCGGGTTAAATGCTTATAGCCATAAGACTTATTAGAATACAACCTTAGAGCATCTGAATATTTAACTCACCCACATGAGCTGACGGATCCCATATTTACACACACTAGACTCTATAAGCATCGGACTATACCCAGCGACACCTAGCGGTCAGACTATAAAAGGTCTCTGACATGTGTGAAACATAAGTATGGTAGATCACTCATAAGCCCACCGTGGTGCTCAAGTTTAGGGACCACGAATACTATTCAACTCGAGAAGACCCTCCAATGACGAATTTATGAAAAATCTATTAGAGGTCTTCATTAAGTCTAGTTCAATATCCAGTCCTTACTAAATACATGTATATCTATACGAGCTTCCACTAAACTGATGGTTTGCTAAGATTAACCATTTAGACTATCTAAATATAGACATACACTGATTTATATTAATCGATTCCATTCGACAAACCATGTATTATTAGAAATAGATCAAGAATAAATAATTTGAGAACACACTTACACAATAATATTTTTTAGCAACGGTTGCAACTATTTGTTACTATGTCATTGCAAGTATATTCTCAGGTCTTTGTTCTATTTTAGATAAAAATTTAACTCTTTAGACCTAATTTAAACTCATTCAAATCAATACAATGTCTAAAATGTTACCAGCATCTTACTTTAATAAAAAAATAATTAATAATTTAATAAAATATTTATTTATTATATAAATATAAAAATTAAATATTCATACAAATTTAAAATGGCACATAAACATAAATCCCAACACTTTTAACTTTTGATAATCAAAATTTAATTATTTAAATTACAAGTTTAACGTATCATACTTGAAGTCTATAGATTAAAAGATTCTAAATATTATACTTCCTATTTTAGGCCTACACTTAAATCAATAGCCTCTAGGTATCTTATTCCCTCTCAAAAGTTAAAATTGCTTAACTTTAGATTAAGCAGTAGTTTGATAATATTGTAATTTTTCATGGTATTGATGCAACAATTAATTGTGAAGAAGAATTAATTATTTGTTTGACAATTATAGCTCTAGAAGTGTCGTAACTTTTAAAAGAGAGGAAGTGTTTATTTGATATGACAATTCTATTAGTTAAAATAGCTTTTTTAATATTAAAATTTTTTTTATCATATATATAATTAAAAAAATGTATTTTACTTCTATTAGAAAAAGGTTAATTTTTAAGGTTAATTTTTAAACTTTTAGGATGTTTGTGAAAAAGGGTAGAGTCAAAATTTAGAGGATATAGGAGGGCTAAAATGTTGAAGATAAAAAATTATTGGGCTAATGTTTATACTACGAGGGGTCTTTATGGTTGCCACTTAATTTAATTGGTAAAGCCTTTAGGTGAAACTAACAAGTGGGTTCAAATTTTGCTCATATTAAGGTGAGGAGTTTGATAATCTCTAGAATTTTAAAATGGACCCAAAAAAAAAACCTTTCAAGTAATGAAAACCATTAATTTGAATGGGTTATCCCTTATATAAGGTAAAAAAAAATTATTTACTCTTTTAAATAAAATTTTTATCCCATTTAGTGACATAAAACATTTTCATTTGCCTATGTTTTATTTAAATAAATATATTTAAAATAAATAAATAAAATAAAATAACCTATGAAAGGAAGCAATCAATCACTGATTCAACCAATGGTTACCACTACCGAGTCGTTGTGATGATCGGTGGTAGATTCGTTAATGACTAATATCATTAGACTTAAAATTTAATAATTTATACGATATTAGGCTTGTTTTCACCAACAAAGCACTAAAAGAGTCTCTAAAATAAAGAGAAGTATGGTGGTAACTATTAGTCTGACCGGTGGTCGATTTTGCTATTTTTAGTTTACTTTTTATATTATATTATATTTTATTATTTTAAAATATTTTATTAAAATAAAATTTAATTACATGATGAAACATCTCTTTTATAACTTAATATATTATGATACATATTATTTTATTTATAATTTTTATTAAAATAAAAATAAAAATAAACCAACTGTATTATCACATGTATCCTTTGTGATTAAATTAAAAGTTAAAATTATAATAATAAAAAATCTATCTTAGAATTATGACACATTTTTTTAAGGGTAAATATTCAAAATTATCCTTTTTACCATCTAATTTAACAAAAATTGTTATTAATAGTCTCTTTTATTCTAGGTGTTTTTTTCCCAAAAACAAAATATTATGAGGGTCTATATTGTGGAAGTTGAGATCTTGGAGGGGCCAAAACCTGAAATATCTATTTTAAGGGTAAAATTAAAAATAATCATTTTTTATTTAAAAATTGTAGAGTTGGGGACCTTGGAGCTCCACAGTGAGCTTTTTCAAAGTGATAAATTATATAAGATGTATTTAATTTACTTTATTTATCTTATAACATAACCTTAAAATATTTTATGCACTAAAATAAGGAAAAATTGTTTTTGCCCTCTTAAATTTTTTGATATACTCTACTTTTTCAAATGAATTTTTTAAAATATCCATTATCATGACTATTCGAGGTTTTAGGAAAAGGTACTAAAAAATTCAAATTATCCCCTTAAAAGGGGATAACTGATAGTTAAAAAAAAAATTAAAGAATAATTACATATATGAAAAACTAAGGGGGACAAATCAATGGTGGTTGTTTCTTGAGATAATTACATAATTTATTAGTTTTTAGCAACAACCAGCGACTAGTAAATTTTGTTTTGTTTTTTTAAAGAGACTATTAATTTTTGTTAAAAAAGTCCAACTTATAAAAGTTCTACTAATATAAATATTATCTATAAAGCTATATGGTACAGGTTTTAAATCTCTTTGACAATTTTCCTGGAAGGTGATGTGATGATATATAATAATTAAAATAGAAATTAAAGTTATAACATAATTAAGTAGTTTGTGTAATTGCATCTTGATGGTAAAGTTTGTACATTTTTTAATTTGAGGTCATGAATTTGAGTTTTAACAGTAGTTTAAGATATTATAAATATTTTATTTATTTTGTAAGAATAATTGGTCATTTTATTAAAATATAAGTTTGGGTATACTTAAATGTTATGTGAAGGCATCGTAAATATTTCGTTTCTTTTATGAGTAATTGGTTAGGATATACTTAAGTGCTAAGTGAAAATATTATAAATATTTCTTTCATCTTGTGAGAATAATCGGTCTTTCTATTATGAAAATGTGAGTTTAAATATACCTAATTGCTAAATGATGTATAATTTTAATAAATATATGCCCTATATATAATAGATATTTGATGTAGTATCAATATTTAAAATTTAAAAAAAAATAGTTTGTGTATTTATATATATATATATGTTTAGTTTAAAGGAAAAGAATTGTCTGACTTTTTAATTTGGTCTAAATACTTTAAATATCCCTTTAGTTTTAAAAATATTTGTAAGACTTCCGTTGTTAGTGTTAGACCATTTCTTTTAACATAATTTTTATTTGATTACAAAAAATTATTATTTTGCCATTCCTTTAAAGGGCATACATTTAAAAGAATTATTTTATTTATTGAAAATACAATTTTATCCTTATTTGACAATAAAAATTCAAAAATACCCTTCCTCTCGGCTGAAAATCCCCGTTCTTCTATTTCTTCTGCAAATGCTCAGTGGTAGAAGTCGAAGGCAGGTTCTGGGCAAGCAATCTGGTCTTAGAATATTCTTCTCGTTCTTCAGAAATACCTTTAAAAAAGAAAGAAAGAAAACTAGATCTTAGTTGCATATTAAAACTACCTTACAAATGTAAAAAAAAAGTTCTTTACTTACAAATCTGTTCTTGAGGTTTTCGTCTCTGCAACTTGTTCGTGGTCAAGTGAATGCAATCATGTCCCCCCTATAATGATTTGCTTAGTTGTACACCATCTCTTTGCGTGTTGGATATTACACGTAACTATAGCACTTCAAATCAATAGAGAATGATTATCAAAACTGAAATAGAACAATGGATATTAAAAAAAAAAGAAAGAAAAGACCTCATTTTTGGCTAAAGCTTACAAGCAAATGCCTTAATCATATGAATTACAATGCGAAGAATCTAATTACTTCCTAACTCCTATTTCTGATCTCTTATAAATTCAGCGGAGTCCATGCTGTCATCAAGTCCATTTTGATCGGAGGCTTCACTCATTTTTAGATTTCCCTCTGAATCTTCATCTGCCATTTCTTCAATGCCAGCTTCATCTGGCACGTTCTGGGCAAGCAATCTGGTCTTAGAATATTCTTCTTGTTCTTCAGCATTTGGAGAGGAAATAGAAGAAGAATCCACAGCTGGGTTTTTGTTGGTTCTAAAAATTTGTGCTGAAAATTAAATTCCTCTCTCGCCCACGGGATTTTCACCAATGAGGAGGTGAAATCCCATTTTCCGTTTTGATTTTAAGAAAAAAAATGGTAGGGAACTGTAATTAAAGTTGAAAAGAATTTGGAGTGTTTTTGAGCTTTCGTTGTCAGTAATAATAAAATAATTCATTTAAATGCATGCGTATAATAAAAAATAGCAAAACGGTACTTTTTCGTAATTAACAAAAAAATTTGTCAAAAAAAATGATAAAACTAACAGATGAGATCTTTGCGATATTTTTAAAACTTAGTAGATATTTAAGAGGTTTAAATTAAATTAAAAAAGTACAATAATCTTTTTCTCTTAATTTAATATATAAATTTTTTATGATTTATATTAAGATAATTATGAAGTACATAAAATAAAAGAAATTGAAGTAAAAAAAAAAAAAAAAAATCCATTCAACATAAAAGTGTTGCAACTTCGGATTCGTAATTTGTTATGCACTAGTTGTAAGGTGAAGCATGTGAGTACAAAATAAACATTTAATAATAAAGTTGAAATAGTGTTTTTGTGAAATATTTTACATATTATGATTCTAAAATTAAGTCCAAATGCATTTATAACGACAAATTAATTACCTTAAAATTAAATAAATATATCGTTAATTGTACATAAAAAATAATTTTTAAATAAAATAAGCATAGAATTTAATTTAATTTTGTTACATTATAAAAAGATAAAATTAAAAAAATATATAAAATACATATATTGTCTAAATTTTATTTTTGAATAAAAGAATTGAAACTTTAAGTAACTAATTAAGGTAAAATATTATATATTTTAAATAATAATGTATTAAATAATTATTGAATGATAAAATTATATAAATTTTAAAATTATTTATTATATTTAATAATTATTTAATATATTTTTATTTAAAATATAAATTAAAAATATGTAACATTATACGAACAAATATAAAATTACAGTAAAAAGAGGTGATGATATCACGAGAGTGGCGTCACACATACAATAATAGCACAGCTGTATTCAATTTTGTTTTTGCACATGGGGATATTAAACTGTCACCCCTCGAGATTGGTACAAATTACATTTTTACGATAATTTTAATTTTAATTATATTATTATCTTTTTTTATTTAATTAAAAAAATAAAAATATTTTTATTTATTAAAGATATTTTAATTACTTATGTTATAAATTATAAGGACGTTTTTATCTTTTTAATTAAATAAAAAATAATATAATTAAAATTAAAACTGCTGTAAAAATTTAATTTGTGCCAACAGTGTTTATACGCCTTTTGTATAGTCAAAGACTTCGTCTTTTATCACTTAATTGCTATCATCTTTCTGTCTATGTCCAATTTTTTTATTTTATCTTTTCATTTTATTAAAAAAAAGTAACAATAAGAATAATATTTGTGAACCTTTTACAGAGTTTCCATGGCCATCCAATTATCCATCCAAATCTCACTTCAGTAATCACCTTCTACCACGTGCAACATTGGCCACTCACTGATCTATTTTAAAACCCTAAAATCGTTTTGGTTGTGAAACTTTAGAATCTTATTAGCTTGGCCTTCCCATGGAACCCAACAGAGAAGAAGAAGACGACTCCATGTCCATGTATGTACTTACTTCTTGCTTCTTCGCTGCTGCTTCTTCTTCTATATGCTATTATTATAAGATGGTATGTATTATTTCAGTAGATCTGATACTCCATAGACGTGTTGGTGTGTCTTTGAGATACTTACTTTCATACATATAAGTTTTAATTTCTTATTTTTGTTTCTGAAGATCATACGTAGATTCATCAAAAGTTATATGTATACTTTCAAAATCAAAATACTAGGCCAAAATTATATACGTGCAAAATATTTTTAATAGTTTCAGTCTACAGATCTAAATCTGTAAAAGCTTGTAACACCTGAGATTTAAAATTTTTAAGACATATATTATAAGTTTACTTTTAATCTAATTGATAATGTTACTCTCTAATTTCAAAATAATAATAACAATAATGTTACTATATATCTATGTACTTTGATTTTATACATGTATGCTTTGGTGGGTAGTTTCCTAATTCATTTCTAGCTAGCTTATATATATATATAAATATGTATATATTGAGCATAAAAAGAAAATACAATTGCTTTCCCTTTCAATATTGACATGATCTCCGAAAGAGAAAGACCACTCCCATAAGTGATGTTTAAACTAGAAAATGTACATGATCATGCATTAATCATCAATGGTTATACAATATGATGATCATATTAATCAATACATTATAATATAAAGCTAAGTGCTAATTACTACCCTTGTATATATATAAATGTTAAAATAATGTAATATAAATATAGGGATCAAAATGAAGAGGATCAGCAAGCTGAAGTGGAGAGACGAGGAGGCCCCAGATTGGTGTTACCAGAAGATGGGTATGAGTGGAAAAAATACGGCCAGAAATTCATCAAGATCATTGGAAAATTCAGGTGATGTATCTCTAAAATTAAGGTATTAATTATATGATCATCATTTTTGAAATTAATATAATATGATCATAGTTTGGTTTGCTAAGTGCAGGAGCTATTTCAAGTGCCAAAGGGCCAATTGCATGGCCAAGAAACGAGCCGAGTGGTGTACATCGGAACCGGCCAACATCCGGATCTTGTACGATGGCTTGCACACCCATGCCTCCTCCACGGCCGCTGCAGCCTCCTCCTCCTTCTCTTCCTCTTCATCATCATCATCAAATGCCAACCGATATAACTTGCTAACGCAAGTTTTTGGAGATCAATCATCAACTCATCCACCACCACATCACACAAAATGATGATAATCATGATCATCTTGATGAGAATATTTCAAGTTAATTTGTTCTTATCTTGTTCGATACTCCATTGACCACTTAATTTGCTAGGGTCGGCTGTTTGGTAGGCATGTGATTCTACTTAACTTTGAATGCATAACAGTTAAAATTTGATAAACACCAGTGGTTTCAATGTATCTTATTCACTCTCAAAAGTTATAAAATGTACTTCAAATTTAGATTAAGTACTAATTTGTTATGACTACTCTATTGATTAAATTTTTTTTTTTAATATTATTATTTTAATTTATTTATTACTTATTTAGTAAGGATAGAATTATCAAAAAATAAAAATAATAATTATTTAACATGAGTTTTTAATGATAGGGAGTTTTGAGTAGTTTAAAAAAAATTCAAGAGGGTATCTAATATATTTATATAAAAATTAGTGGGGTAATGGTTGTTTTTCTTTTAAAATATGAATAATATTAAGTATTTTAAATTATATTTTAAAAAATGACGTGTCAAGTAATTATTAGATAGATAGTAAAATAGTTTAACGAATAATTTTAAAATTTTTATAATTTTACTATTTAATTATTATTTTACACATTATTTTTAATATAATTTAAAATATAATTTAGAATGACTTACCTCTCTATAAAAATTTAGGCTTATGTGAGGTTGACAGCAATCTTCTCAAGGTAAAGGCATTTTATCAACAATACCTATAAGTTTTAAATATATACGTCAATACTTAATCGTTAGTCATAATCTATTAAAGTTTAATTATAAAAGAGTAATAAAATAAAACAACACTTCAAATAATTATTAAATAAATATTAAAAATTAATATTTTAAGATGCCTAATTTTAGAAACTTAATCTCTCGTTCTCACTCTTTGATTTCTTCTTCCTCTCTCTCTCTCTCTTCTCTTAAAAATTCCCAACTTTAATTTTTACAATTAAATATTCTCAAATAGTTGCTATTTTTATTAGAACTTATGTTATTGATTTTGAAAAAAAATATATACAGAAAAATAAAAATATATATAAATTAAGACATAATTGTCAAGTTAAAAATGCTATCAAGGGCACTTTATGTTAACGTGCATTGCATGTTCAACAAATATTAGCACAGTAGAATAACATATAATTAATCAATAAACACACTCTAAAAATTAAAAAAAAATAGTATGAGAATCTAGAAACCAACCCTTAAAAAATTTTGGTGAAGATTTCCAAATCGAAGCTCACACAGAAGCGATTCATTGGTAATTCTAAACTTCAACGATTCGGTGGTATTAAAGTGCTAAAATAGTAACTATCATTTGAATTTTTGTCAAGATTTTGGGATTTGTTCAACTTTTGAGCATAAACTTTTCTCTATTTTCAAATATTGAAGACAATGACAATTTCAAAGTTACACTTATATACATGATCAAAATGGGGACAAAATTAAAATTTTTTCAAAGTTTTTATTCCATCACGCATGAATGACAAGTATCACCTTCAACATATATAAACTATTTGCATGAGTGATACTTTGTCACATCAAATGGTCATGCATGGATGCCATGTGTCATAATCAATTTTTTTATACAAAAATGACTTATTTGTAACATTTGCAAACTTTGTCCCCTAATTTTCAGAGAGATCTTGAGACAAATTTTGCTTCCTAAGATTCTCCTGGGTAAAACTATTCAACACGGTCTGCTACCTTAATATTCAATAGGTACACTTCATATTATAAGACTCCCTAAGTTCACACCTATTTGTCTTACGAAATTTTTTCACAAATTCGTGAATGATCCCCCCCCCCCACACACACACTATAGATATTATAAAATAACGTATTGAACTATACAAGTTGAGGTTAACTATATCTGTATAATCCTTCCATTATCTATATTCTAAAATAGCAGAAACATAGATCATTACCGTCAAATCTCTATATGCTCGATCTTGAATTTTGTTGGAGATGGTGTTTACGTACTATTCTAATATTGTATGAATGTTGATTGTTTAATATTTATACAATAAATATTTCAAATAAAATTGTTAATATTATAATAAATGGTGAGATGCTTGTAACGTTTCAGAAATTATATGATTTAAATGAGTTTAGATCCGGTTTAAAGGATTTTAAATCAATGTCAAGAGTTAACAGTACTAAGAGTTAGTATGTTATAAGAGTTAGCGAAATCTAAGAGTTAGAACCTTATTTGAAATGGGATAAAGACCTGAGAAAATATTAATAATAACCTAGTTACAAATAGTTACAAATGATACTAGAAAATGCCATTATACAGTATGTTCTCGAACACCTCGCTCTTGATGAGGTATGTGAAAAACCCTCTTATGATGAATTATTAGATGCTTTTAATGAATTACTTGAAGATTCTAAGGTAATAGGTCGTAAAAATGCTATCTTGAAGAAAAATAATGTCACACTTAAAAAATGAAGTTGAAAAGCTTAGAAAGAAATTTTTTGATCTTTCAAATAAAATTGAAGAACTTAAAAAAGAAAAGGATGTGCTAAAAAGTAAAAATTTTTGTTTAAAAGAAAATGTCATTTTTTTTAAAAAAGTAAAAGAAAATCTTAAAAATAAACTTGAAGTATCTAAAGCATGCATTCAAGAATTAAAAGAAAACCCCAAAATCAATGAGATGATTTTAGAAAATGAAGCCATTAAAAATAAACTCATTGATTTACAAGAGATTGTCCCAAAATTCACAAATGGATAAAAAAAATTTAAAAAATTACTTGGTTCTAAAAAATGTATATTTGACAATGGAGGTATAGGATATAAATCATTTCTAAAGCAAAAACACTTAAAACATTATTTTGTAAAATCAAGTTTTAAAATTAAACCTAATATAATTTGTCGTTATTGCAATAAAAATGGTGATAAAATTTATAATTATTCTTTCAAAAGATTTAGAATAAAACAAATTTGGGTTCCAAAAGAAATTATTATTAACCTTCAAGGACCCAAGGAATATTAGGTACCAAAATGTGCATTTTAATTTTTTGGGTACATCAAGAGAGGCAAGAGATAAAAATTATGCAATTGAAATTGGTAATAATTTTTGCTTTGTTGGCGGATATCATATTGGATGGTACCTTGATATTGTATGAATTTTTTTACGGCATACTATGAGTTATTAATCTCTTCAATTTCATTAATGAGTTATAAATTGTTGGATAATAAAATTTCAAGATTAAGAACATTTTGCATAATTCATTGTTTAATTAAAATTATTTTTAAAATGTTTGATATACATTTAATTGTCTTAAGGGGAGCTATATGATTTTTTTAAAATTATTTTAGGTATATCATTACATCTTTAATTTTCTAAGAAGGAGATTTGTGTATCTTATATTTAGGGGGAGCAAAGCATTATAAGCATATAGTTTATGAATAATATTTTTTTGCTTGCACTTAAAACTTATGAATAAATTCTTCATAGCTTGAATATCTCCTCATAGCAAGTTTTTGATGATTCATTCTATTAAAAATAATGGATAAATTTTGATATGATGTTTTGATAAAATAGTATATATATTGAAAGATTACTTTTCATATGGGGGAAATATTTTTTTGATTTAATTAATATTACTTATGGTTATGGTGATTATGATTGAGTCATATATGCCTATTAAAATGTTTTAATGATTTTTTAAGTTTTACGCACATTGAAAAAATATTTTTAAATGGGGAAATATTATGTGAGCATTAGACTTTTGATAATAACTCAATAATTATTTGGCCTTTTAATGATGTCAAAAAGGGAGAGAATTTTAATGTATTTTGATGATATAAAAGTTTCTTTGTAAAATCTCCACTAAGGTCATCAAAATACATGAGATATTTGTCAATATAAAAAATAAGGAGAATGTTGACTTCTTAGTCATACATATTGATGTTTTGATAATAACAAATCTTATGTTGAGGCAATAAAAAAATTAAATGCATAAGTGAAGTAAATTATGAGCAAATAAAATAGAAGAGCACATTTAAAATTATATTGGTATTATATGAGACAAAATATGCACAAATTTGATGATAATATAAAGATAATTATGTTAGCTTTCTAAAGAATTTTACAAATGTAAATTTGGAGTTGTCTACAAAAAGTTATGATCAAATTATTTAAGTATGCGGAGGTTGGACCAAAGTGCAAAGTCATGAAAATTTCACAAAATGGACTAAAATGTAAAAAATAAAACTTTGACAGTAGCATTGTAGCAAGTACTATAGCAATGAAAAATTACTGTAATAGTAGTGTAGCAACTGGAGAGTTACTATAACAACGACTATTTTTCACTCATAAATACCTCACTCATTTAAAGCTAAAAACAAATAGGAAAATGTCATATATTGGAATTGAGAGCTTTATTGTTCTATATTTTTATATTTACTCATTTGGAAGTTTAAATTCATTTGTATTTGTTATAATTTTTTATTGAGTTTATTTAAGTCTTTGTGGGAAACGCTTTGAGAAGAAGAAAGAAAAGTGTTTGTGGAAAATACTTTGAGAGTATAATGATTACTCTTTTATTATAAAGGTTTAATTGGTACCTTGGAAATTAATTTGTTGTAAAAATTTTCTTGATACCTTAGAAGTTAAGTGTATTGATTATTGACTTTGGTTTAAGACAAGCTAGTAAAATCTTTAAGGCAAGTTACTTAGGGCGTGAATGTAGGCCGTATGTTGTGTCGAACCATGTAAACATCCGGGTGCCATTCTCTCTATCCATTACTCTATTACTTATTGTAATTATTTGTTATTAAATTTATCTATGTTTTAATAATTACATAAATTATTTATATTAGTGCATTAATTTTTAAATACCTAATTCACCCTCTTCTCAGGTTGTCTATCTAGAATTTTCACTTTCCAACACTAACATTTTCACACATTCTTTTTAGACCCCTCTCACCATGGTGAGCAAATCTCCTATGTTGCCTTGAGATATACATTCCCTCAATAACCTATATTGAGCCACCTACAACTATCCCATTAAACACCTATAACCCATTGTGCTTTTCACCCATCATCATCATTATATATACTTTCATCACTTTCAACATTCTTTCTTCTGCTTTGAATGAATACCCATTTTATCTAGCTCTCTTAGGGATATCAAGTTGCTTCTAATGCTATGAATGTGCTTTACACCTAGTAACTTTCTAATCTTTCCATCATGCATATTTATCCTTATGTTACCAATCTTTATGACTTCACTAGCCATATCATTACCCATTAATACTTTACTACTAATAAAGTTGTAATTAATAAATAAAGATCTGTCAGGACACATATGAAAACTAAAGCCCAAATTTAGTATCCATTCTCCAACATACTTCTTATTAAAGGCTACTAAGGATTCTGGAACTTTATAGTCCTCCTTACAAACTATTACAGCATCTCACTCCATCTTTATTTTTGGATAATCCTTATTAAGTGTCATTCTTTCTTGCAAAGATAACACTTTTTAGATCTGCCACTTGATTGATTGTTTTTTCTATCTCTTTCCTTTTCAACGAAGCTTTAACATCACCCATCGTCAAAGTCTCTCTACTATACATGAGTGTATCTATAAAGTATTCATAACTTGGAGGCAAAAACTACAACAAGATAGTAATCTTATCTTCATCCTCGATCTTGATATCTGTTGTCTCAATATCTATGATTATCTTGTTAAAGGCGTCAATGTGGTCTTTAATTGAAGTTTCTTCTACTATAACCAACTAATACAATTTCTTCTTGACATAGAGACGATTCATCAAGGACTTCGTCATATAGAGAGCATCAAACTTCTTTCAAAGGTCAATTGTTATCTTATCTCCAGCCACCTCCCTTAAGACTTCATCACTCAACGACAGAACTATAGTACTGTTGTTGTGTTGATGAAATGGTGCATACATTTGATTGTATACATGTTGATTAATTTAAAAATACATATCTAATACACATTGCACAGAGAAATTATATATAATTAATCAACATATTACACACATATACGAATCAAATACAGAGCAACAGATTCAAAATCATACCCTTGAAGAACTTCAATAAAGATTTCTAAAATTGAGTTCACATGAAAATGATTTGTCTAGCAATTCCAACTTGTAACGGTCTGGTGAGATTACTAAAGATAAAATGGTAGCTTTCTTTAAATTTTCAATGAGATGAAATTCGAATTTCTCTCAAATAATTAAGAGTGTTAAGATGAAAATGTGAAATTTTTTGAAATATTTTTAAATTCTTCTTTATATACATGGCCAAAATTGAGGGTTTTTAAAAATATTTGTAAAGTATTAACCCTCTCATTCTTTGCATGTTTGCCACTTGTCATTTATGCATCTTATGTATGGGCAAGTGTCATTCATGTATTCCATGCACGTGTCATTTATCACGCAAATGGTCATAAAATATGTTATGTGTCAAAATTCATTTTGTATACAAAGGGGACCTATGTGTAACATTTGTAAACTTTGTTTCTTATTTTCTTCAGAGATCCTAAAACTAATCCTACTTTTTTAAATCTTTCTAAATCGAACTATTCGACTCGGTCTGCTAACTCAATGCTTAATGAGTACACTTCATATTGTGAGACTTTCCAATGTTACATTTCACATCAAGTAGAAATTAAATGGATTTTGAGTATATATGGGTGGGTAGGTAGTATTACTTAACAAGCTAGTCTTTTGATTTAATGACAAGCTCCTGGGCAGTGACAAGTGGTATCAAAGCAGACCCGAATTCTCATTCGTATGTGGGTCTCCAAAATTACCCCTACGGAGATTGTCACATGAAATATAGGTCCCCTATAGCTCTCAGGGGAATGGGAAATACGGGCTAAATGAGACTTACAAATTTCGTGTCTTAAGCCTTTATATAAATTACCACGTAGGTAGTAGGTCCTTTAACCCTAGGGAAAATGAGTAATACGAGCCAAGTTGACCCTTGAATTTGAGTCAGATCGTGGCGAGGGTGTCACGTAATTGGGTGGGGGAGAATGTCAAGTCCTATTTCGGATAAAAATTGGATGGATTTTTGGTATATATAGGTAGGTAGACAAGCTACATCGTAAAAGGCTAGTTTTTTTTGTTAATGGCAAGCGTTCGGTCTGTGACCCTTTCACAAGTCCGTGAACAATACCCCATACACATGTTACATATATTATAGACCGATGTATTGGACCATACAAGTTGAGGTAAACTATATCCATATTATCCTTCTGTCACTTATATCCTGAAAAAGTAGAGATATAGATCATAATCGTCAAATCTCTATATGCTCAACTGTAAACTTATCTCCAGATTCATATTTTTGAAAATAATATCCGTAAACCTCTTTATGATATTATTTAACCCTACGAAAAACTCTTTTTCAGAGTTTCTACTTATAGTCATAAGACTTTCTAAAATTCAATCTCGAAGTGTTCGAATATATAATTCACTCATATGAGCTGATGAATCCTATACTCATACCAGAGCCTATGAGCATTGAACCATATCCAACGACACCTAGAGGTCAGACCATAAAAGGTTTTTGATATGCATGGAATCATAGGCTCTTTTTCGGAGTTTCTGCTTATGGCCATAAGACTTTCTGAAATTCAATCTCGAAGTGTTTGGATATATAATTCACCAATATGAGCTGATGAATCCTATATCTACGCACACCAGTGCTTATGAGCATTGAACCATATCCAACGATACGCAGATGTCAGACCATGAAAGGTTTTTTATATGCGTGGAATCAAAATATGGTGAATCACTCATAAACCCACAATGGTGCTCAGGTCAAAGGATCACGAATACTACTTAATTCTAGAAGACCCTCCATTGATAACTCTATGTGATGTCTATTGAAGGTCCTCATTGAATTTGTTCAATACTCAATCTTCACTGAATACTCGCATGCTTATACAATATATCATTAACAAATTTCTATGTCATTAAGAAAGATAACCTTACTTCTTTAATCATGCTTTGCTTTAACATTTTGTTCAACAACTCTTCTTTCATTGATTCCAGCAAGTGAACTTAAGCTATGCTAACTTATATACCTCAATATGTTTGGTGGAAAATTTTGTAGTTTAACAAATTAGTAAATAAAGGTAATTTTTTATGAAATTATCATATCTTCTTAAAATTTATAACATGTTTTAGTTCAAAAAAAAAACAACATGATACTATATACTTCATTGTAAATGTTATAAAATAACAAAAAGTATATATATTTTTGATTGTTTTTTAAAAAGCATTTTTGACAATTAATAAAGTTACTCTTAAAGCACTTGTAATTGTGGTTTAGTAGTTAAAGGCTTGCAATGCACTTTAATATAAAAAAAATTAATAGTTAATCTTTTATGATTTTACCATTTTACACCTTAATTGTTTAGTAAGAATTAATATTTGAGGGATAATTGGTCTTTTAGCTTTTTCTGATCTAAATTTAACTATTTTGATTGTAAGGTTTACTATTTTATCTTCTAATTTTTTTAGTAAGTACCAATATTTAAGGGAGTAGTTGGTCTTTTAGCTTTTCATGATCCAAATATAATTATTTATATTACAAGTTTTACTATTTAGTTTTGATATATATGCAGTCTTATATTTGTATTCATTAAGCTCTTTCTTAAATTCAAGTATATATTAATTACATGAACCATAACTATGTAACCCTATTCTTAATAGATTGACTACAGAATATCATATCTAAATTACAAGAAACCTCGTAGAAACCACAATTGAGGAATTTACACATGCCAAATTTATATTTGTTCAAGTATGTTAATAAATACCGAATATAATCCAAGTAATAAATGTTATAAAAATGGATGAATAGACACAACTAAATTGAATGTCAAGGCATACAAATATACTATCCTTAAAATTATTTCAATCCCCACAGTGATAATAATTAAGGTGCACGTGGGTTTGAATGGCAATAGAATTTTCAAAATTCAATGACAAATAAAAATTGTAAAGGTACACACTAAATGTAATTTTCTTGTATTACTAGAAAGTACTTTGAGAAGGAGTTGATTTATAGAAAAATTTGATTCAAAAAGAAGAAGAGTTGTTAATCTTTTCAATTGAGACGTGCTTGCAGTATTCATAGAGAAGAGATGTCTCTCTAGAAAGAAATAACAACTCTTCAAAAGGCTATAACTATTGAGAGAGATTGATGACTCTTCCAAAGGTCATGTCTCCAATTTTTAGCACCGTAATGCTGAACAAAAGGGTATGGACAAAAACTTGTCGGATATCACAATGCCAAAATTACAGTGCTTAAGTTCCTGCTTCAGTGTTGCAGTGTTCAATCTTTGGCGTTATGGCAATCAAGGTTCTATCACTAACATCGCAGCGCCCACTTTTAGGCGTCGCAACACTCAAGCAATTTTGCTTGAGCGTCCATTTTTTCCTTCTTTCTTCTTTCTCTCTTCTTGATTCTTTCCTTCTACTTTTTGTTTTTTATATTCACTAGTTTATTTGATTTACTTTTATAAATTCCAACCATAAATGCTTGAGTTTTCTTTATATCCTAATTCTAATATAATCTCATGCCTTGTTAGCCCATCCTGTTCCTTAAAAAGTATACTTATTGTTAAAAAGATAAATCCGAAACTAATAATTCTAATGATTTAATTATTGAATCACTTGATACCCTCTAATTTTATAGTAAGTATTATATTAAAGGGGTAATTAGTCTTTTAACTTTTCATGATCCAAATTTTATAATTTAGATTGCAAGTTTAATGTATCATAATTGAAGTTTGTAGATTAAAAGATTCCAAATATAATGTTTTCTATATTAAATTTATATTTAAATCAATAGCCTCAACGTATCTTATTCACTCTCAAAAGTTAAAATTGCTTAACTTTAGATTAAGAGGTAGTTTGATAATATTTTTTAATGGTATTTATACAACAATTAATTGTAAAAAAGAATTAATTATTTGTCCGTGACTTTTAAAAGAAAGTAAGTGTTCGTTTGATATGACTATTCTATTAGCTAAAAGAGATTCTTTAATATTAAAATCTCTTTTATTATATATATATATATATATTATTTCTACTAGAAGAAAGGTAAATTGTGAGCTTTTGAAATGTTTGTGAAGAAGGATGGAGTCAAAATTTAGAAGATATAAGATGGCCAAATGTTGAAGATAAAAAATCTACGGGGCTAAAGTTTATACTTTATACTATAACGGGTTTTTATGGGTGTTAGTTAATTTAATTGATAAAGCGTCTTAGGTAAAATCAACAAGTTTGGGGTTTAAATCTCTCACACCAATGTAGGGAAGCTAATAACCCCTAGATTTTTTAAAATGACCAAAAAAAACCCCTATCACATAACGGAAATCATTAATTTGAATGGTTTATCCCTTATACCAATTAAAAAAAACTTATTTACCCTTTTAAATAATTTTTTTTCCTATTTAATGACACATAAAACATTTTCTTTTGCTCATGTTTTATTTTTAAAAAAATATTTTTTAAAAATAAACAAATAAAATAAACTATAAAAGAGAATAGTCGATCACTAGTTCGACTAGTGGCCACCACCACCCCGATCATGCTATAACCAATGTAGATTAGTTAGTAGTTAATATCAATGGACTTAAAATTTAATTATTATATAATATTAGGTTTGTTTTAATCAATGAATTACTAAAGTGCCAAAAATGAAGAGAAGTATAGCGGCAATTACTAGTACAACTAGTGGTTGCCTACTCCTTTTTAGTTTACTTTTTATTTTTTATTTTACTTAATTTATTTTAAAATATTTTATTAAAATAAAAGGTTAATTACATGATAAAATGTCTCATTTGTAACTTATTATATTATGACACCTCTTATTTTATTTTATTTATTTTATAATTTTACTAAAATAAAAAATAAACCAATTGTATTATTACACATATTCTAGGGGTAAACATTTAAAATTATCCTTTTCACCATTCAATTTAACTGAAATTGTTACCTAATAGACTTTTTTATGAAATTTTAGGAGTTTAAGTATCTTTTTTCTCAAAAACAAATATTATGAGGGGTTCATATTGTGGAATATGAGATCTTGGAGGGGCCATGACATAACTATTTTAAGGGTAAAAATAAAAATAATTATTTTTTATTTAAAAATTGTATTGTTGGGGACCTTGTAGCTCCGTCCTTATTAGTGAGCTTTTTCAAAGTGTTAAATTATATGAAATATTTTTAATTTGCTTTATATATCTTATAACATAACTTTAAAATATTTTGTGCACTAAAATAAGGAAAAATTATTGTTGCCCTCCTAAATTTTTTTATATATCTATTTTTTCAAATGATTTTTTTAAAATATCCATTATCATGACTGTTACGGGTTTTAAGAAAAAAAATTACTAAAAAATTCAAATTACCCCCTTAAAAGGGGATAATTGATAGTTTAAAAAAAAATTAAAGAGTAATTGTATATATGAACAACCAAGGGGGGACAAATCAATGGTGTTGATTCTTGAAATAATTGCATAATTGATAGTTTTTAGCATCAATCTTACGTCTAGTTTTTTTTTTAAAGGGACTAATAATTTTTGTTAAAAAGTCTTACTTATAAACATTCTATTCTATTAGTATAAGTAGTATTTAAAAAGTTATATCGGACAAATCTAAATCTCCTTATTAAAATTTTCTTAATGGTGATGTGATGATATATAATGATTAAAATAGAAATTAAAGTTGTAGCACAATTAAGTAGTTTGTATAATTGCATCCTGTTGCCTTATTTGAATAATAAGGCTTGTGCATCATTTAACATGAAGTCGGGGTTTGAGCTTTAACAGTAATTTAAAGTAATATAAATATTTTATTTTTTTTATTAGCGTAATTGATTATTTCATTATAAAAATGTAAGTTTGGGTGTACTTAAATGTTAAATGAATGCATTGTAAATATTTCATTCCTCTTTATGGGAGTAATTGGTCATTTTATTATAAAGATATAAGTTTGTATATATTTAAATATTAAGTTATGTATAGTTTCTTCCATTAAAAAATATGTGTTCGGGGTATATTTAAATATTAAGTGAAGAATTATAGTTATTTCATTCCTCTTATTAGAGTAATTGTTATCCCGATTATAAAAGTGTGGATTTAAATATATTTAATCGCTTAATAATGCATAATTTCAGTAGATGTATATGCTATATAATAGATATATAATGTAATATTAGTATTTAAAAAAAGTAGTTTATGTATTTATATATATATGTTTAGTTTAATATATATAATTTTTATGATTTATATTAAGATAATTATGAAGTACATTAAATAAAAAAAATTGAAGTAAAAAATTGCACAGTAAAAAAAATTAAAGATCCATTAAATATGTAAGTGTTACAATTTGGAAATCATAACTATTATGAATGGAAGCCTTAGTTGTAAGGTGAAGCATGTGAGTACAAAATAAACACTTAATTATAAAGTAAAAATAGTGTTTTTACTAAATATTTTACTTATTATGATTCTAAAGTTAAGTATAAACACATCTATAACGATAAATTAACTATCTTACATTATAAATATATCGTTAATTGTACATAAAAAATTAAAATTTTAAAATAGAATAAGCATAGAATTTAATTTAATCTTGTTACACTCTTGGAAGACAAAATTAAAAAAATATAAAATATATATATTATCTAAATTTTATTTTTAAATAAATAAATCAAAACCCTAGATAATTAGTTACAAAAAAAGAATAATACTACACATTTTAAATTTATAATTAAAATTATATTTTAAGTAATAATATATTAAATAATTATTAGTTAACGAAATAATATAAATTATAAAATTATTTATTATATTTAATAATTATTTAACATATTATTATTTAAAATATAAATTTAAACGTGTAACATTATTTTAAGAAAATATATATAAGAACACAATAAAAAGAGATGATGTCATGCAAGTGGCGTCACACATACAATAATGGCAAAGCTGTACTCAATTTTGTTTTTGCGTTAGGGGATACTAACACTATCACCCTTGAGGTTGTCATATATTACATTTTTATAATGATTTTGATTTTAATTATATTATCATTTATTTTTACTTAATTAAAAAAATAAAAATATTCTCACTTTTTATAAATATTTTAATTATATAAAATTATAAAGATATTTTTATTTTTTTAATTAAATAAATAAAGTGATAGTATAATTAAAATTAAAACTGCGTAAAAATATAATATGTGCTAACAGTGTTAATACCTTTTGCATAGTCAAAACTTGTCTTTATCACTTAATTGCTGTCATCTTTCTGTCTATGTCCATTTTTTTTTCATTTTATAAAAAAAAAGTAACAATAAGAATAACATTTGTGAACCTTTTACAGAGTTTCCATGGCCATCCATACATCCATCCAAATCTCATTTCAGTAATCACCTTCTACTACGTGCAACAATGGCCACTCACTGATCCATTTTAAAACCCTAAAATCGTTTTGGTTGTGAAACTTTAGAATCTTATTAGCTTGGCCTTCCCATGGAACCCAACAGAGAAGAAGAAGACGACTCCATGTCCATGTATGTACTTACTCCTTGCTTCTTTGCTGCTTCCTCTTCTTCTATATGCTATTATTATAAGATGGTATGTATTATTTCAGTAGATCTGATACTCCATATACGTGTTGGTGTGTCTTTGAGATACTTTCGTACATATGAATTTTAATTTCTTATTTTTGTTAGTGAAGATCATATGTAGATTCATCAAAAGCTATATATATATATTTACTTTGAAAATCAAAACATTAGGCCCAAATTATATATGTGCAAAATATTTTTTTATATTCGATCTGCAGATTTAAATCTGGAAAAATTTATAACATTCAGATTTAAGATTTCTAAAAATATATATATTTATGGGTTTATTTTTAATCTAGTTGATAATGTTACTCTCAATTTCAAAATAATAATAACAATAATGTTACCATATATACATGTACTTTGATTTTATACGTATATGCTTTGGTGGGTAGTTTCCTAATTCATTTAGCTTATATATATATATATGTGTGTGTGTGTGTGTGTGTGTATATTGAGCATAAAAAGAAAAAACATTTGCTTTCCCTTTCTATCTTCACATTATAATATAAAGCTAAGTGCTAATTACTACCCTCGTATATATATAAATGTTAAAATAATGTAATATAAATATAGGGATCAAAATGAAGAGGAACAGCAAGCTGAAGTGGAGAGACGAGGAGGCCCCAGATTGGGGTTACAAGAAGATGGGTATGAGTGGAAAAAATACGGCCAGAAATTCATCAAAAGCATTGGAAAATTCAGGTGATGTATCTCTAAAATTAAGCTATTATATACATGATCGATCATCAATTTTGAAATTAATATGATCGTAGTTGGTTTGCTAATTGGTGCAGGAGCTATTTCAAGTGCCAAAGGGCCAATTGCATGGCCAAGAAACGAGCCGAGTGGTGCACATCGGAGCCGGCCAACATCCGGATCTTGTACGATGGCTTGCACACCCATGCCTCCTCCACGGCTGCTGCAGCCTCCTCCTCCTCCTCCTCCTTCTCTTCCTCTTCATCGTCATCATCAAATGCCAACCGATATAACTTGCTAACGCAAGTTCTTGGGGATCAATCATCAACTCATTCACCACCACATCACACAAAATGATGATAATCATGATCATCTTGATGAGAATATTTCAAGTTAATTTGTTCTTATTTTTTTCTGATACTCCATTGACCACTTATAACTTTGAGTGCATAACAATTAAAATATTTGATAAACACTATAGCTTCTATGCATCTTATTCACTCCAAAAAGTTATAAATGTATTTCAAATTTAGTTAAGTATTCGAGGTGAAATTAGGATTTGAGTTTTCGGAAGTAAATCAAATAATATTTTTACTTCATGTAAATAATAGATGAATTAAAAAAATATATGTTATTGGGAATTTTAGCATAATTTGCAATTGATGATGATGTATAAATTTAAGAATTTTTACTATTTTTTTTTTATAAAATTAATCAATTGTAAATGACTTTCCATCTGAAAAAATATTAAACAATAAATATGTATTGTACTATTAGTAAAAAAATAAATTTTATATCTTAAAATTAATAATTTAAAGTAAGAGTATAAAGATCTAGATCCATCAAAGAAATATAAAGTTATAATAGTAAGATCTTAAAATATTAATTAATATATAAATAAAATTATTAAAATATTTAAAAGATTCTAACTTACTTATTTCTTGATTTCAAAATAAAAATAAAAAACTTACTTATTTCTTGAAAAGAAAAATTCTTGACTTTTTAGTTAAGAAGAAAAGTTTGGTGCAAATTTGAAGAATTGAAAAAATGTAAAATAGGAACCACTTGTAAATTAAATATTATTTTTTATTAGAAAAAAATTAAAGTAGAGAAAGATGTGATATTATTTGAACATTAAATAATATATTAAAACAAGTTTTTAAACTAGTAGGAACTATTTTTTTAAATTGATAATTTAATTCACTAAATATAAAAATTTTGAAAAAAAATTGAAGGGACCAAAATAGATATTTTAAGACTAAAAAATTATATACATTTACAAATTTAAGGGGATTGTTGCAGCCAGAACATGTACGAGCCCCTGCAACAATTTCGTCCATGTAAGTATTAGTTTGGTAATATTTTTTATTTTTAAAATAATTATTTTTAGTTACTAGTATTGATGGAAATAATTAGCTATAACAAAGAAGTAAAAAGTATTTTTAATATTATTGTTTTGATTAATTTATCACTTATTTAGTAATGGTAAAATTGTTAAAGTATAATAACTATTTAATATGAGTTTTTAATTGTAGGTGGGTTTCAAGTAATTTTCAAAAAGTCAGAGGGTAATGAGTATATATACAAAAAAAAAAGTGGATGATAATTATTTTCCCTTTAAAATATTTACTTACCTCTTTAAGAGAAACGTCAAACGTTGGGCTTACGTGAGATTATCAGCAATCTCCTTGAGATAAGGGTCATTTATCAATAATATCCACAACTTTTGAAAATATACATCAATATCTAATTGTTAGTCAAAATTTTGTTAAAATTTAACAGTCAATGAATAGTAAAGTAAAACAACACTTAAAATTATTTTTTAAAAAAATTAAAATTTTAAGATCCTAATTTTAAAACCTTAATCTCTCATTCTCACTCTTTGATTTTCTCTTCCTCTCTCTCTTCTTTTAAAAATTTTTAACTTTAATTTTCACAATTAAATCTGCTCAAATAAGTATTATTTATATTTGAATTTATGTTAATTAATTTTGTAAAAAGAAAGAGAGGAAGAAATAAAAATATATATAAATTAAAACATAATTATCAAGTTAAAAATATTATCAAAAGTCATGTAAACGTTTTTTAGACTCTATCATGTCAAAAGTTAATTTTAATAAAATATTTTTTAACGATATTAATGCTTATTTTTAAAATTTGTGAGTCTTGTCAATAAATAATCTTCTTTTAAAGACATCGTTGATAATATCCATTTAAAAGTTATAAATGTCTAAAGTATTTTTATTTTATTTTAAAAGTTTTACTTCATTCTAATAAATAATTTTAAATTGACTAATTTTATTGTATGAAATCATATTAGTTAATTCAACCAAATTATTTGTTACTCTGTGGAGACAAAATAAAAAGGTATGAGAGTCATAATTTTTTTTTTCCAAATTAAAATCAAGGAAATAATAAATTATGTCAAAATCATTGCAATTTTTTTTAAATAAATAAATAAATAAATAAAAAGAAATCCGAAACTTTAGGTAGCTATAGTTTAAAACAGTGGTGTTACATATTTAAATTATCATATGAATTCAGTACTTTTTCAAATAGATTTGTTATTCCTACTCCTCAGATGTTAGATGTTGGCTTTCGAATAGAATTTGACTTCTCAATCAATTCTATAGTTAGAAGTGTTGAATTTGATTTCGATCCAAGTTTTTCAATTATTTGAAAGGATTATTTTTTTTTTTTTATGATTAAGGAAATTATTTAATTTTCTTTTATTGATCTCTATAAAATTAAGTTTTTTTTTTCACGATTATGGAGATTGTTTATTTTTCTTTACTAATTTCCGTGAAATTAGGTAATTTTTTTTTTCAATATAAGAAATTAGGTATTCTTTTTTTTTTCTTTCAATTTTCATTATATATGTGAATGTGAGTATATACAGCTACTGAGTCTTCCTATTTTCAATTTCCATTATGTATATGTGAGTGTGTATATGTTCAAATAATATAAAATAGGCATAAAAATGAAGGCCTATATTAAAAAAAAAACCATTAAAAAAAGCATTCAAAAATTCAGCTCATCCCCACTTCTTCTTCTTCATCATCATCATCATCATTTATTTAGTTATAGCACTACCAAAGAATTATGTTTAATGTTAAAAGTTATGAGTATAATTATCAATTACAAGAGCAGAAGTCTGTATTTTTTTAAAATACAAATGAATTTATCTATTGTAATTTAGTTGAAAATGATATTTTTTTTTCTTTCTTTTTTTTTTTTGGCAAAGAGAGAGGAATTTAAACGCGGGATTTTCATTAAAATAGAAGTAAAAATGTTTAAGTATGAAATGATATTATTGATTTATTGTTTTAATTTTATAATAATTTAAACTACATTAAATAAGTTTTAAAAAAAATACATACAATTGTTTACGCTTAAAATTTTCTACTACAAGTAAAATGTCGTATCAATACAAATACAATACTCAAAATGTCCATGTCGATAAGATTTGTTATGTACAAACACAGCCCAATAAAAATGATCCAATTACTAGAGCCCAAATCCTGGCCCATGAAAGCTTATGCAAGCCCAAATTAACATACATTATTAATTAATTTAATTGTGCAACATTAAAAAAAAAAACAAATACCAGTCATTTTTCTTTTTCTATTCATTTAAATTGATAGATTAAGAAAGAAAGAACGTAAAAAGAAAAAAAAATGACATTTGAATTAATAATAATTTGATACAATTTTAGTTAGTTTAAAGTTTCTTTATGATATTAAAGATTCATTTATTGATTTTAAGCATTATATTTATAATTTTATAAATATTATAAATTTATAATCATAAATTCTTTGAAATTAGCCGAGATAAGAATCACTCATTAATTAATATTTAAAAAAAATAGTAATATCACATTTTAAATTATAAATTCTTTACATCTAATAAAATTTCAGTATAGAAAATAAATATATTATAGACATATTTTAATATTTTAATGATAATCACACTTTTATATTTTAAATACCAAATTCTAATGTCTCCTCGACTAAATTAAAAATAATAATAATAAAATAAATAAAATTAAGTATTTGAAAAATAATATGGTACAAACAAAAACACCATGAAACGGGGTATTACACTTTCACCCCTAATTTTTATATAAATTACACTTTGAGAGTAACTTTGATTTTAATTATATAATCATCTTTTTTACTTAATTTAAAACATAAAAATATTTTTATATTTTAAGGATATTTCAATTATTTATTAATGAAAATATATATTTCTCAATATATTTTCGTCCTTCAAATAAAACAAAAAAATAAAAATATAATTAAAATTAAACCTGACATTAAAATATAATTTATATAAACCTCAGGGGTAATAGTGTTAATATCCCACCATGAAACTAAAACTAACGAGGAGCAACAAAGGTGGTTTGTTCTAGAGTGTTCTAAGACAGGACAAAACAAACGGCCATCAAGTTATAATCTAACGGTCGAGATTGAATCGAAGCTTCAAGAGCTAAATGACATTTTGCCCTTTCTATATTATCACCAAAAACCCACTCTAATATTTTCTTGTAGCATCTTTAAACCCACCAAATTCCTATACTCCGCACCTCTCTCCGCCTCCCTTATCCCCTTCAAACCCTAAAGCTCTCTCCCCTCCGCTGTCCAATGTAAGTTTCAGACATACTCATAAACTCCTTTGTTATTTTCTATTTGTTTTTTTTTTCGTTGGCTTCTTTATTGTGTTTGCTTTTGCTTTTTGTTTGGTTTGGTTTGGTGGGAAATGAGCAAAAGAGAAAAAAAGATGAGGTTTTGGTTCGAAAATGAGAGATGGGTATTGTGGTAGATTTGAAAGTTTTGATTTTTGAGATGTTTGTTTAATATTTATGTATGCGAGTTGCTGTTCTGGTTGTTATGAAGTGGGGTGGCTTTTTGTTTGTTTTTGTGCTTGAGTTTTTCTTGGTTTTGGGTTTCAAGTGAGTTGTTTTAGTTGGTATTTGTGGGTGGATATGGAGAGAATGTTTGTATGAATTTGTTATCTTTGTTGAGATTGGTCAATTTACTGAATTGGCTTTGATGGAATCAGAGGATGGTACCCCTTTAGTCATGAAAAATGTCTGTTTCGCTGATTTTGTTTGATGTTTATAGAGATTTTAATCTGTTTAGCTGGTTAGTGTCCAAACTTTTTGTGAAAATGAACGCTATGAGGCTATTTAGCTGTGGTTTAAATACTTCTGCAGTGGCCTGTTATTTTATTAATTGAACCAAGATGAAGCTGTCCTTGTTACAGTGATTTTGTTTCTCTTATTAGAATGATTGATTATAATCATAATGAATCTGCTATTTTGAGAGCAAGTTATCTCTTTGACATAGTTGAGCTAAGCTTACTCCGTTGAATTTTGGCAGCTGTAAACGAGTAAATGGCATCAACTTTCACTGCTATGACTTCAATTGGCTCTTTGGTTGTGCCTAATGGTCGCATGACAGATAAGAAACTTGCATCTTCCTCGAACAGATTGTCATCATTTGCTTCCATCTCTTCTAGTTCATTCGCTAGGCGACAGAGTGTAGCTCTTCAGAGGACACGCACACCTAAGATTTATGCTGCTAAGGATTTGCATTTCAACAAGGATGGATATGCTATCAAGAAACTTCAAGTGAGTCTTTATGTTGATTGGTGTTCCAATGCAACTTTTTGTTTTTCCTTAGTCTTTTTATGTCTGACAATCTTTCATTCCTTGTTGTAGAATGGTGTGAACAAGCTTGCAGATCTAGTTGGGGTTACCCTTGGTCCCAAGGGCAGGAATGTTGTTCTAGAGAGCAAGTATGGTGCCCCAAAAATTGTGAATGATGGTGTGACTGTGGCCAAAGAGGTATTCTTTTGTGCTTAATTTTATATTTTTCTATTAAGTTCGACACTGAAATGCATTTACATAATTTCATTTTTGCTGGTATTCTTCAAGTTCTGGCAATTTTATTTTCAGTTTTCACAAGTTTTTCTGAAATATTAATCCTTTCAATTTAAAGTAAATTTTTTTTTTGGAATTCTATTTATTTTATGAGATCAGTAAAATGGGTTGTTCTACCATAATTATCCAGGTTGAGTTGGAGGACCCAGTTGAGAACATTGGTGCTAAATTAGTGAGACAAGCAGCTTCCAAGACCAATGACTTGGCTGGTGATGGAACAACAACATCTGTTGTTCTTGCACAAGGACTTATTGCTGAGGGTGTTAAGGTTGATAAAGCATAATAGATCTTGTGATTGTTTTTCTGGTCAGTTGAATAATATTGAACATTGGTGTGCTGTCTTTGTTAATCACTAAGTTCAATGATTTCAGGTGGTTGCAGCCGGTGCAAATCCTGTTTTGATCACTAGAGGCATTGAGAAGACAACTAAGGCTCTTGTTTCTGAGCTTAAGAATATGTCAAAGGAGGTATGAAGATATATTTCATGTTCACCACATATTCCTTGTATATGTTAATAACTTTATGCACTAGGAATTTAATGAGACTTGTGTGGGATTTCAGGTTGAAGACAGTGAACTTGCAGATGTGGCAGCAGTTAGTGCAGGGAACAACTATGAAGTAGGGAATATGATTGCCGAAGCCATGAGTAGAGTGGGTCGCAAGGGTGTGGTGACCCTTGAAGAGGGGAAAAGTGCTGAGAATATGCTCTATGTTGTTGAGGGAATGCAATTTGATCGTGGTTACATTTCTCCGTACTTTGTCACTGATAGTGAGAAAATGTCAGTTGAATATGAGAACTGCAAGGTATAAAATCTACTATAACTTTACAGGCGCATCTTTCTTATACACAGACAATTATTGAAATCGGTCTTGTTTTCAATTTTCTAGAAGTTTGACATTTGTATACTATATTTTGGTTGCAGTTGCTTCTTGTTGATAAGAAGATAACAAATGCCAGGGACCTTATCAACATTTTAGAAGATGCCATTAGAAGTGGATACCCAGTTTTGATAGTTGCAGAAGATATTGAGCAGGAAGCTTTGGCAACTCTTGTTGTGAACAAGCTGAGAGGGGCATTGAAGATTGCCGCTCTGAAAGCTCCTGGTTTCGGAGAGCGCAAGAGCCAATACCTTGATGACATTGCTATTTTAACCGGAGGTCAGCGCAAAAATCATGTCTATGGATTATATTTATCTTTCTTTTATCCATTAATGATTTTTTTTTAATTTCCTGTGGAGAGCCTTCAACTTGTTTAATTTTTTAGTTGCAGAATTAGTGTTCCTTTAATAGTAATTTTTTTTTGTCACAATTATCTTCCTAGTTCAAGTTTGCCCATGTTGCTGAGAAGGGATTGCTTGTTGGCTTACAGGAACTGTAATTAGAGAGGAGGTGGGACTTACCTTGGACAAAGTTGGCAAGGAGGTCCTAGGTAATGCCTCTAAAGTTGTGCTTACAAAGGATACTACCACCATTGTGGGTGATGGAAGCACACAGGAAGCAGTAAACAAACGAGTTGCACAAATCAAAAATCTTATTGAGGTGACACTATTTCTACTTCACTCACTCGCATACAAACAATATGCATGTGCACACTCATCTGGTGTTTGTTTTTGTTGATTTCCTTATCATCTTGGTGGTGGTTTTTTTGGTGCTATAACTAGAGTTCCCCTTACAGAATGCTGAACAAGACTATGAAAAGGAGAAACTTAATGAAAGAATTGCGAAACTATCAGGTGGTGTTGCCGTGATACAGGTAAATATCCATTTCTAATAGATAGTGTGATGAATGAGATTATCTTTCATACTTATATTGATTTCCTCTTGAACTTTCAAGGTTGGGGCCCAAACGGAAACAGAGCTCAAAGAGAAGAAATTGAGAGTTGAAGATGCTCTTAATGCAACAAAGGTAACTTATTTCCATGTTGCTGTATGAGATATTGGTATCTCCCTCTTTTAGATTGTTGTTAAAAGTGTGACATTACAAAAAATTCATATGATTTCAGGCTGCTGTTGAGGAGGGTATTGTAGTTGGTGGTGGTTGTACTCTGTTGAGACTTTCATCAAAGGTGGATGCTATCAAGGAAACCCTTGAAAATGACGAAGAAAAGGTAATGTATTAGGTTGGCTTCAAGCTTTTGTTCAAGCGCATACATTGTTAACCATGCTTTTGGCTCCATGATAAATTGCAGGTTGGAGCAGATATTGTTAAAAGAGCACTGAGTTATCCACTGAAATTAATCGCCAAAAATGCTGGTGTTAATGGAAGTGTGGTCAGCGAGAAGGTGTAGAATTAAGCTCTACTATAATGCGTCCAGTCTTTAGTTTTTGTTCTTCAAACTGAAAACTAACATCTTTATGCTCAGGTGCTCTCTAGCGACAATCCTAGATATGGTTACAATGCCGCAACTGGAAAATACGAAGATTTAATGACTGCAGGAATTATTGATCCAACCAAGGTTAGTTGCTGTGTTGATCTTTTTAGATTTGGTATATATAGTACATTCAATGGCAGCACTTTTTCACTTTTCTGTCGGCTGTTTATGGCCAGAAATCAAAATAAGTTCTGTACAGAATTTGTGGATATATTTCTGAGAAAAATTTCCTCTTCTTGATACAGGTGGTCAGATGCTGCTTGGAGCATGCTTCCTCGGTGGCAAAAACCTTCTTGATGTCAGACTGTGTGGTGGTTGAGATCAAGGAGCCTGAGCCCATGCCTGTTGGTAACCCAATGGACAACTCAGGTTTGTACTATTAGATTTAAAACATTGCAGTTCCAGTCTCATTCTTCTTTATTGCTGTGCTAATGATCTAATTGTTCTTACTAATGATCTATTGTTCTTTTTCTCTTCTCTGTGCCAGGATATGGCTACTAAGTTAATTGTGCAAGACACACAGGGGAGACCAAATAACTTCCAGACTTCCATGATAGCAACAATCTACGCCAGTTTAACAGCAATGGGCTTCCTTTTTAATGTAAATTCAATTCTTATATCAGTAGAATTTATGGATTCCGGTGAGGATAGCTATGCGGCGTGTATTGACTTGCAATTTAATGTATAATTGCAATGATTTTGAACCCGTTTTGAGTGAAAGAAACTTATATTTTGCTCATCTCCTTTCCTCAAGTTTTTGACATGAAGATGTTTTGGCGTCTTCTGGCAATCATTTCTCTCTGTTAACAGTTCCTTCTCTGCATTTACATTTTTAGGCTTCACGACATTTCTAAACTTAAGCCAACTTATGCACATGCTTTAGAGTCATTCTACTATAGTGGTCTGGTTTATCTATGTTTATTTAAAGTCTTTTGTGTTATGTTCCAAGTTTCTGATATAATTCTTAGTTGTGACTTGGAATGAAAAACTTGAAACCCGCAATCAAAATTTAGATAATTTTTACGCTCAGATTTTATGTATTCTATCTATATAAAACTTTAGTCGATTTGAAGCAGGCAATAAGCTCGTGGAAATTAGAATGTATGTCAAATTAGACCAATCCAAATGTACTTTTGAGGGTGGAGATTATATCTGCATTTACACTAGTTTTCTATGCAGAATTCGATCATAGTCATTATATGGGTAGCACCATAATGTAATAAAAGAATTGGAAATGAATAGTGAAAAAAAATCGAAAATTCCAATTTATGTAAAAATATTAAATGTGGCATAACCCATGTTGCTCTTTAAATATAATTTCCAAAAAACTTTTCTGAATTGTTTATGAGACTTATCAAATGATTGCGAGACACGCTCACCACATAGTCTTCAATATGTGCATGACTGTGAATGTTCATTTGACAATAAGTTTTAGGGTTCATTATTGTTAGGACATAGGCATGCTCTGCAAATTTTTTGTTGATGATGATGCATGGAACCATGATGGCCTTACTTTAGCACATCTGGGTGCATGAAATTTGATCTCATTACTCTCTTTTATGGGCCGATGTGAAATTTTCCCATATTTTTTTGTTAGTGTGTGATGCATTGATTGAATAGAATGATGTAAAATCTTCTTCTGTCTTAGTCTATGTTTTGAGCAATTTTTTTTTTTTATTCGAGCTTTCACACTTTGTCAATTTGTTGCTTGTCAATAGGCTTAAAAAGGGCATTGTCCCTTGCCCTAGAAGTTTTACTTCTATGAATTGCTTTTTAAAAAACTTTAATTGATTGTTGAATGTTAGGTTAGAGTACGCGTTTGATTAGACCCCTAAAATTATTTTTTTGTGGTGATACAAAATGTTTGAGAGTTAAAAATCTGTCCACTTTAAAATCACGACATATATTAGTTTACATTCATACTATTTATTAATCTAACGATAAAGGGTTAGTAGTATATTTATTTTTACTACATTGTTAACTTTTATTACTCAAGCGAAGGTTTTTAAGACCTGTGAGTAATAAATAATAATAAATGTGGTTGTTAATATTAAATATTTTAAATTGTATCATAATAATTAATGTGTCAAATAAATATTAAATAATAAAATAATATAAAATTTTAAATTATTTATTATTTAAATATTTATTTAACGTATCATTTTTAATAATATTATATTTTTAATTTAAATTAAATTTATTTATTTTATGTAATATAGAAAGATAGAAAATTTGAATTCAAACTTTCATAATAAAGGTAGTAAATCTTTTTATTATTAAACTGTTAACACAAGTACTGCTTGTTATATATTTTTTATCACCCAATCCCGACTCTACACTTATTCATTTCTTCTAGCACAATCCACACAACTTTTAACTATATGCCCTTATAATAAAATGATTAATTTGCCCTCCATATATTTATTTTTCACATGAAACACTTCTTAGTTAATGGTGTCAATTACTAACAACCTTGTCAATGATTTATTTATTATTATAATAAATAATGAAATAATCTATACTTATTAAATAATATCTTAAATTTTCTCATTCTAAATGATTTATAAAATAATCATTGAATGTTAAAATAGTATAATTTTTAAAATTATTTATTATTTTATTTTATTACTCAATAATAATTTAATATATTATTTAAAATAAAAAATAAAATATTATTCAAAAAATATAACGATACTCTTAAATAATTTTTTTATCAACCTTTCAATTATAAAAAACAAGGTTCCATCCTTCCACCTACCTTCACGAAGAGGTGGCTCAAACTCCATAGCATTGGGCTATGGCTGCCTCCTTTAAACTACTCTTCTTTTTTTTTTTTTTGTGTGTAATTGCATTTACAATCAATAATTCATATTATGTTTATGGTAAATGTTGAATCCACATTTAATTTCATGACTATAATTCTCACCTACAAATTATAAATCAATTATATCTTGTATTTTGGACTATAAATTTCACATTATTTATTTATAAACGATGACAATTTTTGTTTAAAACAAAATTTTACTATCACAAATTAAAATTGTTATATGCTAATTGCTTCATCATAATACATAATATAAATCATAAGTAGGATGTTTTGGATTTACTTAGAATGTGTACATAGTTTGTCAATTTATATATACACATACAAATATATATTTAATGTGACCACTTTTGAACAAATTTTGAAAGAAGGGTTTTAATGAATTTTAATATTTTAAAAGAATTTTAAATTTTTTTGGGGCAAGTTTTGAGATTGTTTGAATATAATAATACTTATATGATCAAAAGAGTACAAATTTTTTTATTATTAAATAATAACATTGCATGTATAAATTAATTATACAAATTCATTTATACTATAAAAATAACAAAATGATTGAGAGAATAAATATAAAAATTTAAAATAATAAATAAAATCGATAATATGATTTTAATTTAATTAATCTTATTATATTACGTTGTGTAGTACGAGTGAGTTTGTATGAATTTTAATTTGCATATATAATATTAATTTTCATTAAATTAATCTAATTTGTAAAAAAAAAAAAATTGATTCTTTCCCACAAAACAACAATAAAGAAAATAAAAACATATTATGATAGAATGATCCATTTCCTCTAGAACATTTTTTGGGTCAAAGAAATAAGAATAATAATCTAATGTATTACTTTAAACATAACTATATATTATCACAACATTCCATAAATTATAAAAATATAAGACTTTTTACACTTAGTATATATAAAAAAAATTAAAAAATGTACTAAAAATGATGTTGAAAACATTGTTTAATGTAATTAATTAATCTCCTTTGCGACAATTAATAATGATTCATAAGATTCTGTCAAAACCAACCGTTCCAACAGTTTCATTTCTTAGTATTAAAAAATGTAAACTTTTGATTTGGGCACTCTCATCTTTTGAACATGTCCACACCTCTTCCAATAAATAAACAAACAAATAAATAATTCACATGAAAAAATTATGTAAAAATAGATAAATTCAGTTTCAATTTGGTTCACTCTAGAATTGAATTGATCGTTTTATATAAATGAAATGATCGATTTAAATATCAGAAATTAAATTAAACCAAATAAAATTAATTTAATTTGGTTTAATTCAAAATTTGAATTTTTTAAATATTTTTAATTAATCTTAAGCAAAATTGTTTTTTTTTTCAATTTTGAATTAAGTCAAATCAATTTAGAAAAAAATTATAAAAAATTAATCTCTAAATTGAACTGAATTAAACAAATTAAAAATTGACCAGTTCAATTCAATTCAATTTTTTTTATCCATCCCCAATGTTTGGTTAAAAAATCAAATGATATATAGTCATGTGAATCTTTTTCTCATTTATTATGATTATGTAGCATTGCAATTTATTCTTAATTATAGGCATTAATTTATATAACATTAAAATATTATAATAAGATCAATCACCATGAATATCAATTAATATACACCTCTTAAATTAGGGATGGAGTAAACAATTACTTCAAGTGGAGTTAACAATTTATATATATATATATATATTATATTTTCAATTCTAATGTATAATATATATAGTATAATATAAATTTCTTTTGTCAAAATTATTGTTATTTTAACAAATACAATATTCTCAACTTTCGTTTGAGCATATAGCCAAGTTAAAATATAATTAAAAAACTATTATTGCATTGAGAAAATGAATAATTTGAAGAGAAAAATGAAATGGCATATTGGAAATTACTTATACAATTTGGAAAAATAAAAGTGTGGGTGTAGCAAAAAAGGGAGTGGAAACAAGAAAAATGTCGAGCACAGATAAAGCATGTGGAAATGAATATAATATGGTAGTAGAATATCACAAAAACTATATTATATACCAAAAACGTTATCATAAGCAAAATGGTGATGACACAAAACAAACTTTTACCAAAGAGAAGAAAGTGAGAAGGAAAAGCAGAGAAGGTTGCAAGTAACCATAGTCGTATTAACTTTACATTTACATTAACATTAACATTAAATGAATATTATATATTTTATAATAATTTACATGGCATTCTTTATATAATTTATATTACATTATAATTTTGACATGGCAATGCCATGCATGTGAAACATGAAACATTATATGTGCATGGTGTTGGTTTTAATGGGTAGTGGAATGGAACCAAACTAGTTACTTGCCAAATCTCGTATTGTAGTTGGTGAGTGTTGTTGTTGTGTTTAGTCTTTTGCCAAATTGCAAAAACATGAACAAAAAAAATAACACATAAATGATGAAAACATAATTCACAAACGCACATAATCACTTGCCTCTCTTTGAGTTTCTTTTGCTTTGAAAGCCTCTTCTTGTTCTTATTCTTCATCTTCACGCCGCCTCACTCTTTAACCTTACCTTACAGCACTCTCTTTGTGTTCTATCTAAATCACAAAGGAAAAAGAAAAAAAGAATCACAACAATTCTGTGAAAATAAGATTGAACAGGTGTTTCATTTTGTGTGTGTGTTCTTCTTTTCTGAGTGAGTGGGGGGTGACATGGGTTCATTGATGTTATTTCTCTAATGCCAGCTCTTCTGTTCTCCTTGTTGTTGCTGTTGCTGGTGAGTCTTTGCTGATGATGATTATGATCATGATGATGGCGGTATCAATGATCGGTTCTTGTTTTATTCTGCATTGTGATTTTTGATTGTTTATCTCAATTGGGTTTGTTTCATTTTGGCTTTTGATTCATTTTGTGCCATAAAGATAGAATTTTGATTGTTTCTGATGATCGAAGGTTTCTGGGTTTGGGCTTTTTTGATAAAAAGATTGAATTTTTGGCTTTTCTTTTGTATTGGAATTGTTTACACGAATCCCGATTCGTTTCGTTTTGATATTGTTGTACGTAAATATCGAGGAAAGTGGTGTTTGAATTGGTCTGATGACTCTGATGATGATGATACTGGTTTTCAAGTGTCTTATAGTCTTTGTTTATGAACTGTTTGTGGCTTTAATTCATTTTCCAGTATAGAATCTTTATGCTCTTTGCTTGATGCTTAGATGACTGTTTTAGTTTTATAAATGGCTTTTCCTGTTGTTTGATTTTACATTTGTTTAATTTTCCAAATAAATTTTGGCCTGAAGGATTGTGATTATAGCTGCATTAATAGGAAAGTTATATTATTTGTTGATGAAATCCATTAATTCTAAACACCACCTGCAGATGTTGGCTGTGTTTCAATTAGTGGGTTATTTTTATTGTGGAAATCTTCAAACTTTGTTTGTGAGATTCTGAGTGATGTGCAGCTCACAATGTGGATTGTAGATGGTTTATAAATTGGTGTAAAATAGTTAGAATTGAAGTTGATGATCTTTTGGTTTGTGGGTTTGGGGGAATTCAGTTCAATGTTTTATCACGTTATTTTCATGAATGTCTTTTTGACATACAATTTTTCTTCATTGAAGGGTTGTTCAGGTTGATCTGCATCGCCTAGTGGAGTTTGCTCTGTTTTCCGAAAGGAATTCTGAAACATATTGTGATCGAAAAATGGAAGACAGGAGAACTGAGCTAGTGGTTGATGAATTCGAAAAGCTTCTTGGTGAGATACCTAATGCTACCTCTGATAATACACATTCTGATGATTCTGGATCAAAATGGATGTCTTCAAATTATAGCTTGTCAACAATCGCAGTCAATTCTAGCAAAGGGCCTTTGATGGAAAAACTCCAAAGCAATGGAATTTTAGATGAGGGAAAAATATTTCTTAACAAATCTCAGCAGTCATCAATCAAGAGGATTCAACAAGAGGAAGCGAATCTTCCTGATGACCAATCCTTGACTTCTGCATTTGCAGAATTGAGAATTGATGGTGGGATGCCAATTGAAACTGTGAGTCCTTGGACAAATTGTAAATCCTCACCCAATCATGCTGTTTTATTGGATTGCCAATACACGAACAGCTTAATGGAACCAGCTTCTAATGTAGATTCGTCGCTGATGGTTGTTTCCTCTTTCCAGTCATCAAATAATGTATCTAGTGGTTTTGGTGAATTCGACTTGATAAAAGTTAGACAAGAAAGTTCTAATATGGTAAATCTTGATGTTCAAGAGCTCAAGAAGCTGCAAGTTGGCTACTGTCAGCCAATTGATAATTTATCTGCTGCGTTGCCGCATGCTCATGGGATGCAAGGTTTTCAGTTCCTGTCTAATGTGCCTGTTCCTGGCGTGGAGTTTCCAGTAATGTCTGACCAGCAGCAATACTTTGCAGACACACAATCTTTATTTCCACACTTGCATTCGCAACATTTAAATCAGCCTCACATCAGCTGGAGGAATATTGAACAGGAGCAATATCATAGGATGCATCAGCAGTACCTTTATCTACAGCAGCTTCGTAGTCCACGAATGGAACCCCTACATTCCACTCAACTGAATGGAAGCATTCCAACTAAGCTAATGGGTCGTACCATGAGACAGCCATGTTTTGAGATGCCAAACCGACTTGAACAATCTAACCAAGAACAATTCCGGGATGCTTATGCAGTCCCAAGGGGTCTGAACCAACTAAATTCTTCCTTTTCCTCTACAGATTATAATCCTATGCATGTTCTAGGCAAAGTGGGAAAGAAGAGTTTTCCTGAGAAGATTCTAACAAGATCACAAGGGTTGAACACACTTAAAGCTGTCAAATTTGGAACAGTTGGAAATGAATCACTTAATCATATAAACCGGAATGGGTCACTTAATCATATAAACCGGAATGGGAAACTTCTATCAAATGGTCATGTCTGCCTTAGTTTATCCACTCTGAATGCTGGATCCTTTCAGCTTGATGGTTTCAAATCATGGTCATTTTCCCCTGACTCAACAGATCTCAAAAGCACTAATTTAAGGCCACAACTTCAGAAATTTAATTCTGTGGATGATGTCACTGGCAGAATATATCTCATGGCAAAAGACCAACATGGTTGCCGCTTCTTACAAAGAAAAATTTCAGAGGGCACCTTAGAAGATATAGAGAAGATATTTGTTGAGATCATTGATCACATTCTTGAGCTTATGACTGACCCTTTTGGAAATTACTTGGTTCAAAAGCTGCTTGAAGTGTGTAACGAGACTCAGAGAATGCAAATACTTCATGCGATCACCAGAAAAGCTGGAGATCTTGTTAGAATTTCATGTGACATGCATGGGTTGCTCCTTCTCTCCCTCTTTATATTTGTTTATTATTTTGGTTCAGTTTTTCACTTCTCTGCATAGTCAAGCGTGCTGGAGTTTGAGTGCGTGTATATTTGTCTGTCTTTCTGCTGTTACAAACTATGCTATTTTTCTGTTCATTTGATATGCTTCAATCTGCTATTACAAACTATGCTATTTTTCCGTTCATTTGATATGCTTTAATTACCTTTTTGTTTCTCAAACACAGGACTCGGGCTGTTCAAAAGGTTATTGAAACCCTTAAGAGTCCAGAGCAGTTTTCCTTGGTTGTTTCCTCACTGAAACCTGGTATAGTGACTTTGATCAAGAATATGAATGGCAATCACGTTGCTCAGCACTGCTTACTGTATTTGTTGCCTGAATACAGCAAGGTGATTTATAATTACTGTAAATTTGGTTAGTTAGAGTTTACATATGTTATCATTTGATGCAAAAGAAAAGTTTGCTTTGCTGTAATAAATATTGTTGACACTAACCTGCTTGTACATTTGGTAAGTTGAAGGCATGACACCCTTGATTGTGATTGTCCAAAGAGTAGGATGTCAAATCCTCCAGAGAAAATATTATTCACCTTTGAGGGAATTAAGTATAACTTGTATTCTTGGTTCAAGTTCACTACATGTGTGGGTATCTAATTATAATTTTGCTTCCTAAATAAGCTGTACCTCAAGTGACTATCATGCTCATCTCTTGAGCATTGTGTTCTCAAGTGGTTGACATACCAATTTCAATAGGAGATGAGTCCTGCAAGTATTAGTTTTTTTTTTTTCCTTGAGTGATATGCAATTAATAGTTTTGATTTTCATTAAGTGAATCTCATAGAGATGAATCTGTTTGCACTAGTTGGAAATAGCATATCTATGGTTTTAGGATTTGTCTCGTTTATCAATTCTGGTGGTGTTTCTGTTTTGGTACTGGTGTTATCTTTCCTATTTTGTTATTCATGCATCACAAGAATATCTTTTCTCTTTTTGAAGAGCAGTGCGGAATGATTTCATTTTGCAGAATGTTCTTAATTCCACTTAGTTCCCTTTATTTGTCTTCATCATTTCTCAGTTTTTCCATGTGGATGCATCTAATGATGATTCTGTTTTTATGAATCTGGCATTCCATATAGTGACTAAAAACACTAGTAATGGTTTCTTCTGCAGTTCCTTTTTGAAGCCACAACTGCTAACTGTGTTGAGCTTGCAACTGATCGCCATGGTTGTTGTGTGCTTCAAAAATGCCTTACACATTCTGACGGTGAGCAAAAACGTCGTTTAGTCTCTGAGATCACCTCAAATGCTCTTATCCTTTCGCAAGATCCATTTGGGTACCTTATTTTTCCTCTTTCCTTTTATTCATTATTCATATGTCAATTGCATGGCTTTAAACTTTTCACTCTCACTTTGCTCCAATGCAACTTTTATTGAAGTTGTGGCCTATGTTCATAAATATAAATATTGTCCTTCTAAATGACAATAGAAGGGTTCCACTTCCAACTATGGGGAGACACAAGGTTTTCTCCATCAGTATTTTACTAGTATATGATTTTGTAATTAAGGTCACATTTTGCCATAGGTTTCTGTTTTCTTTGTCCTGTGGAGTCCAGAGAATTGGCAACATGCAAATATTATAAATTCTTGCAAAAACCTAGGCTTGACTGAAGGGGACCTCAAAACGCTCTGAATTTTCTTTTTCTCTTTTTCATTATTTTCTGAACTTCTATTATTGGTTAGTACAGGTTGTTTTTGAATACTGAAACTTGCTGAGCTAGTCCTATCTTTTAGGTTTCTTTTGCCTTATACACATGGCTAAGTAGTTAATGAGCTCGAGAATTAGTGCAAATCTGAAGTTATTCACTGAGAGAGGCTCACCAGCTTCTTTCCATAAATTTACGAGTAATGAATGCATGCGTTTAACATGGAAGACCAAACAGCATTTGTTACACCACACATAAGATGACTTGAGAAAGTGTTTTACTAAGTCATCGAGAAATGAACTTTCCTCTGCATATTTAATTGTACAATTTTAAGCTTTGAAGTCAAAATTTTAACTTTGCAGGAACTATGTTGTGCAATTTGTGTTTGAGCTTCAATTCCCATGGGCGACAATGGATATTCTTGATCAATTGGAGGGTAACTATGGGGACTTGTCCATGCAGAAATATAGCAGTAATGTGGTAGAGAAATGCCTAAAATATTCTGGTGAGGAACGCCGCACTCGTATGATTCGGGAGCTGATAAGTAACGCTCACCTGGATCAAGTCATGCTAGATCCTTATGGAAATTATGTTATCCAAGCAGCATTGCAGCAATCTAAAGTAAGTGTACTCAATCGTTCGAAAAACCATTAGTATTATAAACCAATAAACTATTCATATTGTAAAGAAAATCATGCGCAAGTTTACTTGCAACTTTTTTCTTCTTATGGTTTGCGTATGTGATTTGAACTCTGCATTAAGAAGTGCTTGGTACTACTGCATGATTTTGGATATATTACTGTATTTCTTCACAGTGGACTTTTGCGTTTAATTTCTTTTTTATCTCACATGTTTCATGATGAACAGGGAGCTGTTCATGCTGCGTTGGTGGATGCCATAAGACCCCATGTACCTGTTCTCCGTACCAGCCCATATGGGAAGAAAGTCCTCTCTTGCAATAGCCTTAAGAAATAATCCACAAGTACGATTGCAGCAATGCTTTCTTTTGACATTGTACATTCTCCTCTACCCTTTTTGATTTTCATTTTTGTGGGGGTAATGCAAACCTTAGGTGTAGATGTTCGAGAAGATCCTGTAAGTTCTATAATAAGCAGGTAAGGAAAAGCTCTAAGCTCCACTCTATCTTCAGGATTTTGAAGTGTAGACCTGAAAAAAGAAAAGAAAAAGCTGAGGATGCCTTTAACAGCTCATCTGAGTTGATTAAAGGTGCTATTTTGGCTTGGTGTTTTCCATTTCAAGTTTCTTTTTGGACTTGCAACAAAATTTGCATAACGTGGGATCCACGTATATGTAGATCGGCAATTTTTTCATTTTTCATAGAAATAAGTTAATGTGAAGAATATGTGAAGTCCTTTGAGCTTACTGGAATTGTATCAAGGTTGGGGTTTTTCCACTTAAGCTCAAGGCTTGGTAAATTGTTACAAGATGGAAAAGCCTTTTCTAAGTTGCCTTGTTTATATGCAGACAATATTTGCTTGTACATTTAATGTTTATAAAATGCCACGATTGGGGCTTTATTTATGTTATCTACATATTTCTCTCCCTTGAATTTTAATGCAATCCTTTTGCATACATGCATATTTTTAAACTGCATGGTAATGTTGAGATTTGGTTTGAAGTGGTTAAGTATTCATCACATAGTGACAAGTCTGAGATAACAAATGACATTCAACTTTCTGCTGTAACCAAGATTTGGTGTACTTAGCTACCAAGTAACGTTTTCATTTTGTTGCTCTCTAAAACTGAATTGGTAAGATTGCAGATCTAATCTTATGGGGCAGTAGAGATTTTGACTCTTTCATATAATGGATATTGATAGCGAGGAGTAGCCGAAGTAAGAAACAAACATACCCTTGTGCTTCAAATATCAGTAACCAATGATTAATGATGTTAGGTGCAAATCTAATCGTCTGAAAATTGGAGATACTTTGTAACGTTGGGCATAGTCAACATAAAAAACATCTGAAACAAGGTGAAAATATTGTTGCAGAAAGATCTTGGGTTGATTGCAGAAAAATCTTGGGTAAATTTCAAATGGAAGCATTTGTAAATTGTATTCCTGTCAAATTCTCTGCCATCTTCTAGTCAAGAATGGCACAGAAACAAGAAACTATTAACTGAAATCAATTATTTCTTCTTTAAATCTCACCATCAAGTAATGCTATGAACAAAATCATACAAGCTAAGCTAATTATCTCAGCAGAATATGTGTGTGTGTGTATATATATATATATATATATATATATATATATATGGCTCAGACAATCCTTTTTCTCCTTTGCAGCTCACCAGCAATTACCAAATTTGAATCCGTGAATTTGTTATGAAAGCAACTTCATGGCTTTACTTAAGGAAGCCGAATAATGATTTAATAGCATTGATGGCATTCTCATTGATAAATGATTCATCAAACCTTTTCAGAAGAACATCAAATTCCTCAAATGTTCTGAGATTGGCCAAATCGGGATCTGTCCGAATTCTCTGTTAACAAATTGCAACAACTTCAGACTCTTGGTTTATAGCTCATCTGCGTTTTAAGTAAACCATGGTAGACATACAATTTATGCATACCTTAAAGTCTTCATATCCTGCCTTCATCGCATCTGCAAGAGCAGAGAGCCCGGCTTTTACCTGGTAGAATACCAAGGTATAATGAAATTTCACGACTATGTTGTGAAAATGAAAGACATGTATCATCCCCATTTGCTGTATCTATATCATTACTCAGATTGCCATTCTGTTAATGCAAACAGTATCAATTGTACCTGATTAAGCTTAGAATAACAACATGCAACATTGTAACATGCGACAGAAGTTTCTTCGAGACTTGGTTTTGATCCCAAGACAGATTCAAATTTCTCCAACGCTTCTTCACATTTCCCAGCCCTAAAAAACCCAGAAAATGAAATGGAAGAAAGGATTAGTCAGAGATGAAACATCTTACTACAATCTTTTCGTGTTCGGAAAAGATGACATGTAGCTGAGAAAGTTGCTGTCGGAAAAGGATGAATCGTAAGTGTTATTCACTGGAGAATTAATCTTGAACAGCAATGCAAAGCGAAATGAAGCTGTGTTATACTGGCCAATAGTTAAAATGTGATTACAAATTCGAAAAAATGAAAAGCAAGATAAAACAATATTAAACAAATATCAGAAAGGATCAAGATAAATTGCCAGAACATACCTGTAAAGTTGCAGCCCTTCGCGAAGGTCCCTTTCTCTGTGTTCTTTCTGTTCCTTCTTTCTCATGTAATTTTGCATCTGAAATGACAATCAAGTTGTAGACACTACACAGGTGTTATCTTACACAAAGAAAGCAAAGGAGACAATGAATTATTGTGCACATATTCAGATTCATGGCAACCACAGTACTTTTCAAATCATACTCACTTGTATTTCCCTCACTCTTTTACTAATTACACCAGAGTTCCTCTCAGCTCTTATAATCTCCTTTTCTGTTAATTCACCTGTCTCCTCCATCTTCCCTGAAACACAACCAGCCCTATTCGTCACGTCCACATCGTGACACAGAATTCTTCAAAGATATTTATAGTTATTGGTCGCTAACATGATTGGACACTAAATTTTTCATAAAAACCATTAATGACATGATATTTTGATACAACAGAGCTTGTCTATCATCCTTCTTGGTTCCAAACGTTCACATGCATGTGTTCTTTGGTTTCTCTTTTCTTATTAAACCTTGACAAACCGAATAAGTTTATTAGATAACAAAAAAGTACGGTGATGTTTCATCACCAGGGACGAAATGAACCTCTTCTTTTAAGAATCTTCAACTGAAATTTCAAGTTTGTATAGGGTGAAACAAGCATGGGTGAAGAACTAACCATATCTCTTTTGCATTTTCATGAACAATGGGCCAATACGCTGGCGGATGGTGTACATTGTCCTACCATATTCAGCAGCTGGCCATATCTCATCCCCGAACACTGCACTGCAAACAAAAATACGTAATATTTTAATCTGAGAATTAGAGTAATGGAAAAGTAAACAGACATTGATTGAACCACAAACAATTATAATCCATAAAAAAAAAATTTCACCAAAGAGCCCTAGTAGAAACTTCAAATGAAATATCACTATCAATTCTACTAACAGAAACCATATGCCAACCAAATCTTATTAACCAATTAAATAAAAAGCAAAAGTTGAGTCTTGCCTAATCACATGCATTTAAAAGACTCCTGATCAATGATCATTAAATTGTGCACGTACAGGCATAATTAATCAAGTAAACCATTTAATTAAGTTTAATCTAAGGAATATTATCATAGACACATAAAATGCCATAAGCCCCTCGTGTTTTGCAATTTTCTCACAACAAATGCAATTACACAAGGGGAGTCAAACACAAGATTTTAGGTCAAAATTGGCTCTGATACCACGTTATCTCTAGATTTAAAAGTCCAATCTTCTGGATAACTGGAAAAAACAAATCATAGTACTAACCTCTGCTGGAATCATATCAATCTGAGAACTGCAGAAGAATAAAAAAAGATTAAAAAGAGAAAAATGAAGAAAATAGTAAAATTTCTACCTTGTGGCAAGAACTTTATCACCAACTTGGAACTTGCCAGACTTATCAGCTGATCCATCAGGAGCAATGGCATCAATGTAAGTCCCACCATCTCTTCCTTTGGCAAATTTCAGCCCATAAGGCTGCTCTATTTCAACCTCATACTCTTCGTACTTCAGTTCTCCTTCTCCTTCTTCCCCTCCTTCACTTTCACTCTCAGCTTTTGATGTCTGTGCCTCGGTTTCGGATGCCTTAACCACCAAAAAAGACGGTTTCACCAAAAGGGTATTGCGGGTACAGCCGCAGCTGCTGAAAAATGAGCTCTTCTTGGACAAGAAATCGTTGTTGTGAGTGAACAGAAGAGGGTTCTGCTTGGGAGGTTGAATGGTCCTTGGCAATGGAGGTGAAGAGTAAAGAGAAGCATAGCTACTTGGAGCTAAAGACATGGTGTTATTGGTTTAGAAACTTTTGGAGCTGTAACTCCTTAGCTTCCTCCTCTTTCTTGTCTATCAGCTCTCAGTTCCTTCAAGTCCACTTGGACTTTTCGGACATAGATTTTGGTCTGTAAGAAAAGAAGAGGTTTAGATTACAAGTACTTCACTGGTGGCTCTCAACCATTGTTTTGTTTAGTTTTGGTTTTCATGTGTGATGCCACGTGGCTCTCTGTGGGTGGTTGAGAATGTTGGTGCAGATTAAGTGATTTACCAGTGGCTACATAATCTTGCTTTTGAGAATACACTTACTAAAAAAATTAAAACAAACATATTAAGAACAAACTTGGTTATTCACATCATTTCTATTTCATTTGGGAAGTACATGTATACAATTGAAAAGTGATTTATTCTGCACGAGAAGCATATTCGGTAGTGCACATAAATCACAGATCCTAAATGATCCTGAAGCAAAAGCAGATAGGCCCAGCTGGAACCGGAAGCACTTTCAAATTTACGTGACTCTCAAAATATGCCTAACCATCCATAACACAAAGTGAAGATTTATCATGTAATATCATGCAAGGGAGCAAGCGCAGGATCATATCCAAGCTTTTCACCAGGAATTATGAGATCCCATTTGAAGCTTTTGATTATATTTGTTGGAACATTTTGTAGAAGAGAGAATTTGATATTTTGATTAATAACTTTGAACTGTTGTTCTCTTTGTGCATTTCAATAGACATTTTACAAGAGTTTAAATACTATATTATTAGAATTTAAATACTACTTTAATACTTATCTTATCTAAATAACAAACTAAAATTTAAAAACTTGAACTTAAATTTAAAAATATCTTTATTGTCCTGGTCTTCAACAGCAAACATAGCACTCTTCAACACTCATCCTTACTATTTTTGTTATAGATTCCAATCTTTATTTTTAGATTCTCAAATCTTGTCTTAACCAAGCCCTTTGTAAGGATATCAACCAATTGCTCTTCATTGTTGCAATAAACAAGCTTGACTTTTTCACTCTTCCGTACATCTCTTAGAAAGTGATATTTTACTTTGAAGTGTTTAATTTTGCCATGAAATACATGATTATTTGAAATGGCTATAGCAACTTGATTGTCCACATAAATTATTGTTGCTTCATCTTACTTCAGCTTCAAATCTTCTAATATTTTCTTTATTCAGATAGCTTTAATAGTAGCTGCTGCTGCTATATACTCTGCTTTAGCTGTGGATTGTGCTAGCACATCTTATTTCTTCACACTCTAGCTGAAGCAACATGATCCAAGACTAAACAAGTAACCAGAAGTGCTTTTCATATCTTCACATGTTCCAGCCTAGTCACTATCTATGTATCCATGTAAGAATAACCTTTCTTTCTTCTCAAATCTGATTCCATGATCCACAGTACCTTTAAGGTATCTTAACACTCTTTTAGCACCTTTTATATGCACCTCCTTAGGATTATTTTGATGTCTTGATAATACATTAACAATGAAGGATAAGTCAAGCCTTGTAGCTGTCAAGTACATTAAAAAACTAATTATGCTTCTGTAGTGAGTTTCCTCTACTGCTTTTGCATTGTTCTCATAACAAAAATTTTCATTTAAAGCCAAGGGTGTATCAATAGCTTTATTGCACTCCATCTTGAATTTCTTAAGTATCTCAATAGAATATTTCTGTTGCCCTATAAAGATACTCTTCTTAGTTTGCTATATTTCCATTCCAAGGAAATATGCAATCTCACCAAGGTCATTCATTTCAAATTTCATTTGCATTTGTTCTCTAAACAACATAATATACTCAGTGTTATTTCCAGTGACAAATAGATCATCAACATAGATAGATACTACTGTCAATGCTCCTCCTTTCTCTTTAACATATAATGTAGACTCACTAAAACTTTTTTTGAAGTCTAACTTCATCAAGTACTCATCAATCCTATTGTACCAAGCTCTTGGAACTTGTCTTAGGCTATAAAGAGCTTTCTTTAGCAGATAAACTTTCCCAGATGCTGTCTCAAACCTTTCTTATTGTTCTACAAATATCTCTTCCTGTAAATAACTGTTCAGGAAGGCTGACTTCACATCTAATTGGTATATTTTTCACTGTTTCTGTGCTGCAACAGCTAAGAGTAATTTGATTATATCTAACCTTGCTATTAGGGCAAAGGTCTAGAAAAATTCACCCCAAACTGTTATGCATAACTCTTTACTACCAATCTTGCCTTGAACTTATTGATTGAACCATCTGCCTTTAATTTTGTTTTGAATATTCATTTAACACAATGACTTTCTTGTATAATGGCCTATCAACCAGTCCCAGGTCTTATTTTTGTTGATCATTAACATCTCTTTCTACATTACAACCTGCCATCTTACATCTTTGACTGCATCTGCATATTCAGAAGGCTCAAGAACTGTAATGCTGCAGTTTTGATATATATATATCAACCAGTGGCTTTGTTCTCTTTACAGAATAGTCATCAATGTTGTCATCATTTTTTTGGTTTAGATATTGCCCTGCAGTGGAAAGTCTTTTTACTTCTGCCTTGTCCCAATCCCATTATTCTTCTTCATTAAAGAAAACATCTCTGTTGATGACAATTTTTTTTGTTGAAGGGTGGTAAATCCTGTAGCCTTTATTGAACTGAACATATCCAACTAGAATGCCAATCTCAGCCTTTTTAGCCAATTTCCCTCTTTTTACAATTGGAACATATGGCTACCAAATACCTTCAAATTTGTCACTGTAGGTTTTGTCCCAAACCAAGCCTCATAAGGAGTTTTTCGTCTTACAGCCTTGGTCACAATTCTGTTCAGGATAAATACAACAGTATTAACTACCTCTGCCCAGAACACTTTTGGCATGTGTTTTTCAAATAACACACATCTGGCCATCTCCATGACAGTCATATTCTTCCTCTCACACACACCATTTTGCTGGGGGGAATATAGGGTAGTATACTGATGATCAATTCTTGTATTTTCACAAATTCTGACGAATTTTTCAGTTGTGAATTCACTTCCATTATCTGAACTTAGGGACTTTATCTTACTACAACACTGAGTTTCAACCCAGGTTTTGAACTTCAGAAACACCTCTGCAACTTCTGTTTTATGCTTCAAAAAATAAACCCAAGTCATTCTACTAAAGTTATCTATAAATAAGATGAAATACCTGCTGCCATTGAGTGATTCAGTAGCCATAGGACCACACACATCAGTGTGTACCAACTGTAACTTTTCTGGAGCTCTCCAACTTGTTTTTGCTGAAAATGGTCTTCTTGCTTGCTTCCCTAGTTGGTAGGCTTCACAAACCAATAACTCATATCCACTGTATTCCAATCCTAAGACAATTTTATTTTTTTGCATATGCTCCAAGGCTAACTTGTGATAATGTCCCATTCTCTTATGCCATAGTTCAGATTGTTTTATGCTGGCTGGATAAGCATTGCTGCTGAACCATTCAAGACTGAAGCTTTTACCCTTCATGCCAACAGTAGAAAGTTCACTTCTACTAAGATCTGTTATTATGCATTTGTTATTCTTGAACAGTACTAAGTATCATTTCTCAAGTAGTTGTCCCACACTCAACAAATTTTGGTCAATATCAGGAACAAATAAAACATAATGTATTAGTTTTGTTTTACCTACCCTTTCCATCTTGACAGTTCTTTTGCCTATGACTGTGATGAGCTGCCCATTTTTAATTTTGACCTTTGACACCATAGTTTATCAATCTCCTGGAATATAGACTTATCATAGGTCATGTGATTAGTGCAGCCACTGTCAATGAGCCAGGCATCATTAGGCACCTTGAAACTTGCAAAACAAGTAGCAATAAAGAGTTGATCCTCCTGTTGTTGATGCACTGTTTATAATTGTGTTTGTGCTTGCTGTGTCTCCTTTTGTTTGTTCTTAAAAAACCTAGCAATGTGCCCCTTTTGTTTGCATGATCTACCCTCAACTTCAGGACTTTTCCAGCAGCTTGAAGAGTGGTGATTTGTCCTACTGCAATGAAGAAAATGCGAGTATTTTGGTTTGTTGTCTTCACTGGAACCTGCTCATTCTTTCTTCTGATTCTTTTTGTTTTAGGACTTCCTCCATTTATTCTCACTTGTGTACTTCATATACTCTTTGGCTTGCAGGGCTCCCTCAATTGGTTCTACATTTTTGTAAGACCTCCGTTATTCCTGTGCTTGCAGTGCATTGATCAGCTCAAGAAGAGTAATTGTTGATAGATCCATTGACTTTTCAAGAGATGAGATTTTGGACTCAAACCTTTCAGGGAGTGTGACCAAAATCTTTTCCACAACTCTCTTATCTAGAAGTTGTTCTCCAAGCAATCTGACTTGGTTAACAATATGCATTAATCTATCAGCATATTCTCTAAACTTTTCTTATTCCTTCATGCTCTACATTTTAAATTCCCTTATTAGATTCAAGATTTGCATCTGTCTTAATCTTATATTGCCTTGGTATTCTTGCTTCAAGAGATCCCAGGCTTGTTTTGCTGTCCCACAAGTTATGATCTTTGTAAAGATCACTTTTGGGATAGCAGAGAAGATACAGGTTTTGGCTTTAAACATCCTCTTCCTCTCCTATCTTTGATTTCTTATTTGAGCAACAATGAGATCTTCTGGTAAGAAAGCAACCTCACCAATCTCAATTAAATTCCAAAGATCATTTGCTTGTAAAAGTTTCTATTCTCATTGCCCAAATCTGGTAATTTTCACCATTGAAGATTGGTGGCATGACCATGTAGTTGTTCACTGCCATTTGTTTAGAGAATAATTTTAGGTCCCTTAAGAAGAGAGCTCTGATACCAGTTCTGTTGGAACTTTTTATAGAAGAGAATTTGATATTTTGATTAACAACTTGAACTGTTGTTCTCTTTTGTGCATTTCAGTAGACATTTTACAATAGTTTAAATACTAGTCTATGCTTATCTTATCTAGATAACAAATTAAAATTTAATGACTTGAACTTAAATTTAAAAATATCTTTATTGTCCTGGTCTTCAGCAACAAACATAGCACTCTTCAACAATATTGTGCAAGAACACAAGTACTTGTAGCTGAACAAACTCATGGACTGGGCACATTCTAGGTCCTCCCCTAAATGGAACGTATGAATATGGTGCTGGGGCTAATGACCCAACTTCTTATTCTTCAAATCTTGAAGCATCAAAGCTTTCAGGATTTGGGAAGAGACTCTCTTCTTTATGAATTGATCCGGGCCTCCACTATAACTACCATGTACATTAAGCAAACAATAGGAGACTTGTTTACTGATCTGAATTAAAACATGGTCTTAATAAGCTAACTTAATTATCGCAACATTAATTGACAACAATGAAAATCAAGTACTTCTTTGTCACATTTCTTAGGTTTCTTGCTTAGCTTCTCAAGTTATGCTTTATACTTTTCAAATTCTTTTGGAAAACTGACATTTAGTAGAAAATTTAACAAAAAACTTTAGAAAGTTCACAGTACTGATAAGCTAAGTAAAATTATTTGGTGTGCGACCTTATAAAAATCAATGAATGAAGTTTAGTGTGTGACTTTATAAAAAATCATCGTCAAATGAGTGACTTCGCCTAATTGATTAAATTCTTATAATTAGTTTTTTTTTAAATATAAAGGGGAGAGGATTAGATTTTCTCTAAAAATTTGTGTGGCAATAGCCAACAAATTCTAGATAAGTTCATATATATGATGACAATATACTAAAATAGAGAAGAATTCTTTTGATTTTGAAATTAAGAATTGTTTATATAAAAAAAGAAGAAAGAAAAAAAATCGATAATGGGAAAATAGATAGATACCTTTGATCTTGTAGGGATAGTGTAAACAGCACAAGTAAAATCAACCAAGGCCTCTCTGGCTTCCCATGCCACATTCAATGAGTATTTCATTTTCAGTATATCCTCCCATTTCAATAACACTCCCCTTCTTTTTTAGACTTTGCAATATCAATTTGCTCTATTTTTCATACACAATTAATGTAAAAAAGAATTATTATCAGTAAAATTTTTGTTTAAAATGAAAAATTTTCAGGTGCAAATATTCTGAGTATTTTTTTATTTTTTCTATTAAAAAAAATACAAACTTCAACCCTTTTTTTATACTTTATAATACTAATTTTGTTTTATTAGTCACATATAATAATAAAAAATTATTTAACAAAGAACTTGTTAACTTATTTTTTTTAACATAAAATTCTCAATTACAAAAGTTCGTGCTTCAGTAAACTGCAAACTTCAACTATTTCAATAGTTGGCAACCTTATTTTAAAAAAACAACAAATATTTACATTAGGGAAAAACTCCATTTAGATTATAAATACTATATATATATATATATTGCATCTTTTATGTATATGTTAGCACTTTAAGAAGTTGTGAACTTTTACTTTTTAATTAAAATTTAGTGTAGAATTTCACTTAAAATAAATCCAAGAGATCAATTTCAGTGGCTCCATATTAGTTTCTCATATTCTATTTGCAAATGACAGTCTCATATTCATAAATGCCATATAAGAAAGTTGCCTCAAATTGAAACAAGTCTTCAATGTATACTCCAAAGCTTCAGGGCAGGTTTTTAACTATGAAAAGTCATCTTTATTTTGCAGCCTTAATGTCCAGCAAGAAAAAGCTCAACACTTTCAAAGGATATTTTAACTTGGGAGAGTGAGTATGCATGAGAGATACCTTAGCCTACCATTTATTTTGGGAATGAATTAGAAATCATTCTTCAATGAAATCAAATTAAGGGTGGCAAACAAGATTAACAACTAGAATGAGAAACTCTTTTCGAGGGGAGTTATAGCACAAGCAATGTCCACTTATACAATGAGCATTTTAAAACTTCCTTGGAGTCTATGCTATGATATTTACCAACTAGTTGCTGGGTTTTGGTGGGGTTCAAGATACCAATAAGAAAAAACAATCCATTGGGCAAGGTGGAAAAAGCTATGTCAGGGGAAAAGCAAAGGGGGAATGGGCTTTAGAGACTGTTGAGGGAGAGAACGCCCTTCTCTCTCTTGAGATTAGGTTGAAGTGAAAAAATTCAAGTTCAACCTAGAACCCTAACCTCTTTGTGTAGCGGAATAACCTGTTAATCAAGCAAAATACCAAGAATTCAAAGCAGAATATAAAAGAGCACAACACAATCTTATGTGATTTGACCAATTGCTTATGTTCACAGTGGATCCAAGGATCCTAGCCTCTCTTATTAACTGTCTAGAGATTTTACAAGGAAAACCCAATTTGAAGAGCCCTCAAAAGGACCTAATGTTTAGTGAACCCTTACTCTACCACGAGCAATGATCACCAAAATGACGGTTCCAACGCTCATTCTTGAACGCCACGGTGCTCAGCCCTGGTGGCTTTCCCGTGTGTTTTCTTCGCTTCCTTCGCTTTTTTGAGTCTTGTTTCACTTTCCCCTTTGTGTCCCACACATTCTAGACTTCTTGTGACTCTCCACTTTAGTATTCATCTCAATTCTTGTCCAACCAAGATTGTTGAATTATTAATTTTCCAACAGAAACTTACTTTGTTTCAATCAGGCTCTCTTAGCTAAGCAAGGGTGGAGATTGATGAACCATACAGAATCCATGATAGCTAAGGTTCTAAAGGCCAAGTATTTTAAGAACAAGTCATTTCTTGAAGTTGAATTGAAAAGCAAACCATCACATATTTGGAGAAGTTTGCTATGGGGCAGACAACTTCTTTAAGAGGGTGTGAAATGGATTGTAGGAAATGGTTCTGAAATACAGATATATTATAGCAACTGGATTCCCAAGAAATCATGTTTAAAACATGTATCCCCTGATATACTCCCTTTAGATAAAGCTGTTACAATCCTGATCAATGATAGCAATGAGTGGAATGTAGAAAAACTAAGGGACCATTTTTTGGATAAAGATGTGAAGGAAATACTGTAAATCCCTTTGCCCCCAAGGAAAATGGAGGATAATGTATGTTGGCACTTTGATAAAAGAGGAATTTGTTTGTGTGTTAAAAGTGCTTATTTTCAGCTTAGCAAAAGAAGTTTAGTGATTGGCCAGAATTATCAAACTCAGATGAAAAAGAAGGTAATTTCTGGAAAAAGATTTGGCACAATCCTATTAAGCAGAAAGTAAAAATTTTCCTAAAAAAAGATGCATAAAGAATTTACTGCCTATTGCCAAAGCCCTCGAGGCAAGAAAAATTCTGGATGTTCTCAATATAGCAGATGCTGTAACAAGGAGGAAACCACTATCCATGTCTTGATCACTTGTACAGATGTTAAAAAGGTTTGGAAAGAAACTGAATTTGCTAAAGTAACAAGTGAATTAAAAGAAGATAATTTATCTAGATTTGTTGAGCAACTGATATCGAGTACCACAGAATAAGAGTTTATCAAGATTATGGTGCTAATGCGGGTGATGTGGAGAAGTAGAAATAGTTTCATAATGAAGGGAAAAGATGAGGATCCTATGAAAATTATAACTAGAGTTGAAATGGTTGTGGAAACTAGTATTCTTCAATTCCAGAAGATGCATCATAACTTTCTTATACAAATTTCAGCTATGTGACTTACTATAAGTTGGAACTAATTTCTGAGACATGGATCAACGTTAATGTTGATGCAGCTGTGAGGAAAGAGGGTCATTGTGCTGGACTTGGTGTGGTGGTTAAGGATGGTTGTGGAAAAATTATTAAAATGGCAGTAAAGCTAAAAGGGACTATTGGAGATGCAAAATTTAAAGAAGCCTTTGCTGTTCTTTTTGGACTGAAAAATGCTGCAGAGTTTGGAAGCAACCAAGTGGTCATTAATTCGGATGCCAAAAATGTGGTTGATCTAATTCATGGAAGGATCCAATCATTAAAGGAAATTAATTGGGTGATTAAGGAAATCCATAAATCTATGCAAAATTTCAATCATATTAGAATTATGCATGTTTCCAAGCTTTGTAATAAGTTGGCTCATCAGCCAACAAAGAAAGCTTTTAACTGTAATGGTGTAACCATTTGGCGGGAGTCTTTCCCGTCTCTTTATTAATTAATGAAATTCAGTTTTCAAAAAACAAAAAAAAAGTATAGCACTTAATTTCAGTTAAAAAGGAGAACGTCTGCACTTTAAAAAGTTGGGATTCTCTTCACCATTTTTTCCCAAGCGATGGGCACTTTAGCTCCTAATTTGCAGTGTCAAAGTTTGAGTCCCATCTTATATAGATAAGGATAACTTTTCTCTGATTTTTAATAAAATAAATGAGACCTTTGTAAGATCAAGATTTATAGACTATACTTTAATAAATATTACTATTTTATATCCTGATAAATTTTTGATTGTAAATACCAATAGATTATAGTAATATTAAAAAAATAAATCAAAACATCTACCTCTAAAAATCACACATACACATATATATGTGTGTGCATATATATACATGTAAAAATATATAATAAGCTCTCATAACTTTTTTGAACACTTTGAGGCATTTCCCCTAAATACTTTATGAGCAATGATATTGCAGACCTAAAAGTATCATGTCTAGCAAAGAGAAACAATAATTTGTTATCAACAATTTCCATCTTAGTGAAAACTTTCCACTTGAATCTGCATCCATAATCAAATATGACAAAAGATCTTGCTTCAGAGGTAGTGACATGGCCATTTTCGTCTCTAGGGCAGCCCATCTTTGTCTTGATATCAATTGAAAGCTATTTTCTTATCTCATTTGCAGCTCTTATTGTTGGATTATTTTCTCTATTTTAGTGGATTGACATGATTATTTTTTTATTTGGTAAACAAAGCCAAATTATTATGTGACTGATGTCAAACTACTTAGGAGCATTTTAATTGGACTTATTGATTAAGTGATCACCATATTATTAACAAGTCCCTTTTGATACACTAATATGTAGTAGTATATTTTGGACAAATATGACTAAAATAGGATAGATATTAATGTCTTTTGTTAGAGGTGATCCATACGCTCATCTTATATATTATTGAGCCAGCCCAATGAGATCACACCTTTGGCCAATAGGAAAAAGTGTAGTCATTTCCTCCTTTCTCTTCTCTTCCTCTCTCGAATCTTCTTTTTGCAAAAAATACAAGTCTTCCAAGGCCACCCAAGCTTCCAACAAAGAAATTAAAGGGACTCTTACATGGCTCCAAGTTCAGTTATGCATTATAATCTCTACATACTCATGTGTTGTTGATAGAAATATTAGATATTGGGTTTATTGTTGTTGAAATGTAAATAAGTTTTTCCCATCAATTTGTATATAGACAAATCGATATTTTTATTCAACAAGCATGAGTTAGAATGCTGTCATATTGTGTTGGGTGGCTTAAAACTCTATTTTTGACAAAATAAATTTTTAGTTGAATTTTATTGTGTTCTACGTTAAATATATAGCTCGATCTATTAAATATTTATAATGATCTAATAATATAGACCATATATTTGATTTTTCCACATTTTTAAAGGCCAACGACATGTTTTGGGTGAAATTCAATTCAAAACAGACTTTTAAAACCCAATCTAGAGACTCAGGAAGGAAGGAAAAATTACTATACAATCTCTAGAAAATATCACACAGACCCTTTTAATTTATAATTAATTGTAATTTGACCTTAAAATTTTAGATAATTATAAATTAACCCCTAAATTTATAATTAATTATGATTTGACCCAATTTTTTTAAATAATTACAAATTGACTCAAATTTTTTTGGTGAATTATAATTTAGCACAAAATCTTTGGATAATTACTTGTGGCCTATAATTTATTAATATTTGTAAATTAACCTATATTGTTGTGATAATTTTCAGTTTAGTCCACAGTTTATGTTTTTATTGGCATTTTGACCCGTCAACATTATTGTTTGGTCTAATTTTTAGGGGTTTTGTTGGTAT